>JAUDYJ010000003.1:63589324-68389324 GCA_030761175.1 Masticophis lateralis
ATCCTTGGCAACTGACTCATGACAATTGTAGTGCCCAGAGTTATGTGATTTGCGACCGTCTGACAAGCAAAGTCAATGGAGAAGCCAGATTCACAACAACCGTAATTTAGTAATTTAACAACTGCAATGATTCGCTTAACAAATGTGGCAAAGAAGGTCATAAAATGGGGCAAAATTCACTTTACAAATGTGTCACTCAGCAAAGAAATTTGGGGCTCAATTGTGGTTGCAAGGACTACCTGTAAACCAAAGTAAATTGAGAAATCTGAGCATCTTTTCTCTAAAAGCAACCCATTAACAATTCAACAGGATTCAATAACAATGAATACCAATACAATTCTTCATTTCCTGAACTTTCTCTCAGCATGTATTAATACAAACGATAGGATCTCCATTAAATACCACAGTAAATTGTTTTGATCAAATTATCTATTAGAGGCTAATGTACAGTTGCCTTGTTCTGTGTGTGACAGACAGGCAAAATTGAGTTTCAAAACATTATCTGTCTTTTCTTGAACTTTGCTATAACAGGGAAGCTTGGAAGTGAAAAGCTTACGTGAGTCAATCTTTTAAAAATCTTTTAAAATGCAGTCTTTCCCTACATAATTAATTATAAAATCTAAAAAGGTATGAGGAGAGAAAGCAGCACTGATCCCACTCATCACTAGCAAAAATACAACTATCATCAGAAAGAAGGTCCTGCAACTAACATAAAAGAAATGCAGCATTAAAGTCACCAGTCCATCTTTTTAAACATCTGTCAATGATAAATCAATCTGAAAAGCCCAACTTATAACAGTCTTGTGCTGTTATATGATTTAGGTCTAGTTTTAAAGGAGCGGTTTCTGGACTCAGTGCTTCCCTTTTCTAACACTCAAACTGAAAGCATTTACAGTGGGGCAAAAAAGTATTTAGTCAGCCACCAATTGTGCAAGTTCTCCCACTTTAAAAGATGAGAGAGGCCTGTAATTGTCAACATAGGTAGACTCAACTATGAGAGACAAAATGAGAAAACAAATCCAGACAATCACATTGTCTGATTTGGAAAGAATTTATTTGCAAATTATGGTGGAAAATAAGTATTTGGTCAATATCAACAGTTCATCTCAATACTTCGTTATATAACCTTTGTTGGCAATGACAGAGGTCAAACGTTTTCTGTAAGTCTTCACAAGATTGGCACACACTGTTGCTGGTATGTTGGCCCATTCCTCCATGCAGATCTCCTCTAGACCAGTGATATTTTGGGGCTGTTGCTGGGCAACACAGACTTTCAACTCCCTCCAAAGGTTTTCTATGGGGTTGAGATCTGGAGACTGGCTAGGCCACTCCAGGACCTTGAAATGCTTTTTATGAAGCCACTCCTTCATTGCCTGGGCGGTGTGTTTGGGATCATTGTCATGCTGAAAGACCCAGCCATGTTTCATCTTCAATGCCCTTGCTGATGGAAGGAGATTTGCACTCAAAATCTCACGATACATGGCCCCATTCATTCTTTCCTTTACATGGATCAGTTGTCCTGGTCCCTTTGCAGAGAAACAGCCCCAAAACATGATGTTGCCACCCCCATGCTTCACAGTAGGTATGGCATTCTTTGGATGCAACACAGCATTCTCTCTCCTCCAAGCACGACGAGCTGTGTTTCTACCAAACAGTTCTACTTTGGTTTCATCTGACCATATGACATTCTCCCAATCCTCTTCTGGATCATCCAAATGCTCTCTAGCAAACTTCAGACGGGCCCGGACATGTACTGGCTTAAGCAGGGGGACATGTCTGGCACTGCAGGATCTGAGTCCCTGGAGGCATAGTGTGTTACTGATGGTATCCTTTGTTACGTTGGTCTCAGCTCTCTGCAGGTCATTCACTAGGTCCCCATGGTTCTGGGATTTTTGCTCACCGTTCTTGTGATAATTTTGACCCCACGGGGTGAGATCTTGCATGGAGCCCCAGATTGAGAGAGATTATCAGTGGTCTTGTATGTCTTCCATTTTCTAATTATTGTTCCCACAGTTGATTTCTTCGCACCAAGCTGCTTGCCTATTGCAGATTCAGTCTTCTCAGCCTGGTGCAGGTCTACAATTTTGTTTCTGGTGTCTTTCGACAGCTCTTTGGTCTTCACCATAGTGAAGTTTGGAGTGTGACTGTTTGAGGTTGTGGACAGGTGTCTTTTATACTGATAACAAGTTCAAACAGGTGCCATTAATACAGGTAGTGAGTGGAGGACAGAGGAGCCTCTTAAAGAACTTGTTACAGGTCTGTGAGAACCAGAAATCTTGTTTGTTTGTAGGTGACCAAATACTTATTTTCCACCATAATTTGCAAATAAATTCTTTCCAAATCAGACATGTGATTGTCTGGATTTGTTTTCTCATGTTGTCTCTCATAGTTGAGGTCTACCTATGATGTCAATTACAGGCCTCTCTCATCTTTTTAAGTGGGAGAACTTGCACAATTGGTGGCTGACTAAATACTTTTTTGCCCCACTGTAGGTAGGCTATATAACCTAACTAGCCTGTTCTGCCTTCCTTGTTCCATATTTTTCCAATTATTCTTTCCCAGAGCTGGGGCAAGGTTGGAGCTGTGTTTTCTACTGGCCACAAAAAACAATTAATTCTGTCCCGACCTTTTCTAATTACATAGAAACAGGAAAGCACTCAACTGATTTCATTGCAAACAAAACACTAACAGAAGAAACCCGATAATTCCTTTAGATTAGCCGAAGGAATATATAACTCAGCAGCTGTACAGGTACTGTACTCCATAAAACAGTTCAGCAACTAATGTTATGAATACTTCAGGGGCATTATTTTTTGCAAGAAAAAATAATCCTTAGCGAAAAGAGGGTCTAATATTTCATAATCTTATCAAATCCTGGTTTAAAAACAGATGGTTATATCCAAGCTGTTATCAAATCCTGGTTATAAACCAGGATTTGATAACATTATTTGTTCACTTTGCTCGGATTTAAAAATAGAAATTACAAAATACAGATTTTATGTTAAGGATCATCACATAAACTGCATAAAGAGTGATATTCCTGAACTGCACAAATTTATGTAATTATACAATTTGTACCCCAATTTTCATAACAACAACATTGGAAGCCATGTACTGTATTTTATCTGCTCTGTATTAAGTCTTTACGTTTAAATAGGCAAAATTGTGACATATTCATATTTCATTAAACCTGTCTATAATATTCTTATAAAAGGATGTTGTTGTTGTTGTTGTTAGTTGCGAAGTCGTGTCTGGCCCATCGTGACCCCATGGACAGTGTTCTTCCAGGTCTTCCTGTCCTCTACCATCCTCTGGAGTCCATTTAAGCCCACTTCATCCAGCCACCTTGTTCTCTGTCATCCCCTTCTTCTTTTGCCTTCAATCTTTCCCAGCATTAGGTTCTTCTCCAGTGAGTCCTTCCTTCTCATTAGGTGGCCAAAGTATTTGAGTTTCATCTTCAGAACCTGGCCTTCTAAAGAGCAGACAAGGTTGATCTCCTCTAGGATTGACCAGTCTTCTCCAGCACCACAGTTCAAAGGCCTCAGTTCTTTGGCACTCAGCCTTTCTTATGGTCCAACTTTCACAGCCATACATTGCAACTAGGAAAACCATAACCTTGACTATACACACTTTTGTTGGCAGGGTGATGTCTCTGCTTTTTAGTATGCTGTCTAGATTTCCCATAGCTTTCCTCCCCAGGAGCAAGCATCTTTTAATTTCTGGGCTGCAGTTCCCATCTGTGGTGATCTTGGAGCCCAGAAAAATAAAATCTGTCACTACCTCCATTTCTTCCCCATCTATTTGCCAGGAATTGAGAGGGCCAGATGTAGAAGGATGTAGAAAATGCTTTGGGAAGGCATCTGTTGTTTTATATTTATTAAGGCAGATTTCTTACTTTTATTACTTAAAGACTTTTAGCTTTTTCTTCTCCTAGAGCATTATTTTTCCTAAATTTCTGCCTATTGTCTTCACTTTCAAGTTTTCCTTAATTGCTCATGAATTCTCCAATTAGAATTTAGACCAGCTCAAGATATGAAGCAGTAAATATTGTTGTTATCACAGCTAACCATGGAACATTTTAGCTATTCACCAATAAATTCCTGGGGGAAAGTATGGTATAGTGCTAGATTAAGAAGCAAGATTAAATTCTTTGAATTAAGATTTTGGGCTACTCACCATCTTTCAACCTAACCACTTTCAAACGTTTATTGTGAGGAAAAAATGGGAAGGATGAGAGACACAAAGAAAGACACACAGAAATTTTCTCTCCCTACCTATTTAGCTCTTTGGATTAAAAAAGGATCTAATATATTTGACATGCAGAAAGGTGCTGTATTTTCAAGATCCTTTGATGCTGTGGTTTTTTATATTCCATAATTACAACAATGTAATAATCAGGAAACGTAGTCCCTTAAATAAATGAAAGCACATACATTGTCTCAATAATATTCTATTTACAGCACAGTAATAGCATTTATGACAGACTTAAACTGAGGCTCTGAAACAATTACACCAGTTTGTGGGGGAAAGCACCATAGGAAAAGTAAAGATAACTAGTCTCTGTCGTTTATTCAACTGGTGGTGAAGGTGCAGACGGAACATATGACCCTCCAAATGCTACCCAACTGTTATTCTCATCATCTTGTACACTAGACACATTGATAGGAACAAAAGAGGCTTCACCAACTTCTAAGGGGACAATATGTTTCATTCTTATCTCTAATTTCAATGATAGTTTTGATCAGCATGGCTCAATAAGGATTCAATGAACATTCATTATTCCTTTACAAAGAATTGTTTAATGAAAGGTCAATTTCGATCAGATCTCCAAACACAACTATAAAGCAAATAATAAAAATCTAATTCTTCTTCAGGCAGCAAAGAAAGAAAAAGGTAAGTAGCAGCCGATCTTTTTTGAAGGTCAGATCCTGATGGTGGATGGTAGATAAGATAAATTTAAGGCAATCACAACAAAAAACAATACTTCTATTTGTCTCCGAGTGCTTTATTCCGCATTATATTCTTAAATTATAGCAATACTTCCTAAAAGGTCATCTGTAACCAAATTAATATCTGAGGAAAGCCCTTTCCACAAAGATTTATGATCAAACTAAATACATAAGGCTAATGGTTTCCTTTATGTTTAGTCATAAACATTGATCAGCTATAGTGATACTTTGCTTCAAGACCAGGATGAGTGTCTTCTGAAGTTGAAGAAAAGGCTGACAGATGACTGTGCTATTCATCCACCCACTAAATCATAGAAATATTTGATACTAAGACCCATGTTGTTACATTTCAAATGTTATATGACAAACACAGTACATAATAAATTCCTACACATAAATTATGGCAGATAATTCACAAAGTATCTGCCATAACCTGTTAATTTGTGAATTATTCCAAACTAGGCAGTTATCATCAAACAGGGCCTTTTGCTGCATTCTAGTACATGCATGATTAGCATGAGCTACATTGAAGTGCATTCAGGAAATATAATGTGAATTTTAAAATTAGATTAATTTTACATTTCATTATTTTTATTTTATGTCTGGCACTTTCTCAAAGGAATGTGACATGTACAAGAGAATTTTACAATGCTGCTGTATAATTGAAACATGTATCCTGTACATAACCCATAACGAACAGCCAGTTTCCAAAAAGATATATATGCTTATTCAGCAAAAAGCTGAAAGTCGATGTTGTCATTCTAACATTATATAAACCTTTGCTGATCACAATAGTCTACAAAACTGTGTGCTGTAAACAGTGAGGCTTTAAAGCTCCACAATTTTCTCAATCAGTCACAACAATCTACAGATTGAAGAAATGGACTGGTGGAATACTGTGCATACAGTATTCATATAATACTGTATGTTGATACAAATGATACATCTGACTGTATCATTTAATTTCAGATAATTAATTGAGGGGCAATTAATTATGCTGGCCCAATTAATTAATTATTATTGTTGCCTGGAAGATTGGCCATTCGAGACCCAAGCACTATGTGACCAGGTTAATTCCAATTTCTGCCCCAGCTCCTGCCAATCTAGCAGTTCAAAAGCATAAAATGCCCATAAATAGGTACCACTTTGGTGGGAAGGTAATAATATTCCGGGCACCCCAGGATATAGTCATGCTGTCCACATGACCATAGAAGCGTCTTCAGACAATGCTGGCTCCCTAGGCTAGGAAACAGAAATGAGCACTGACCCTTAGAGTCAGACATAAATGGACAGGGGAAACTTTTACCTTTTAAAAAAAAAAATTATTTAACATTTTTTTAAAATGTGAGGCTATAGTTAACAGCAGACTAAAGTGCTGTTTACTAAGCACCAGCTGCCTGCAATTACTGCAAGTTCGAATCTCACCAAGCTCAAGGTTGACTCAGCCTTCCATTCTTTCGAGGTAGGTAAAATGAGGACCCGGATTGTGGGGGCAATAAACTGACTTTGTATAAAAAAGAACACTGCTGGGGGGGGGGGGGAAGCCCTACTAAGCAGGTATATACAAAAGTCCAAAGGCTACTGCTTAACACATTGTAAGCCGCCCTGAGTCTCCAGAGAAGGGCGGCATATAAATTGAACTAATAAATAAATAATAAATAAATAAATATTCTTTGGTAGGGATGAGCAGACTTCAAAGTCAATGGTAAAAAGTGCTTTGGCGTATATGGGGATAAATACACAGCACTTGACTGCAATCCCTTAAAACTCTGTCATTTCCCAAGAGTCACAAGACTGCCATCTGATCTGAAATAAAGACACTTTTGATTTAAGGAGTTGCAGACAGGTCCGATTGATGTTTGCCTGCTCTTGAAGGATCTTTTTCTCTTCAGTTCTAAAATGCCACATAGCCTTAGTCTTCATAATACATTTAATTGTTCGTTAAGCTTATACTATGACTGCTAGATGAATATTGCTAAAGCCTCCGCAGCTAATTTCAAAAGAGCTTTTGTTTCGGTTTACACGTTTTCAAATCCTGACAACTTCAGGCTGACAAAAATATGCAAGCTTTCCAATACAGCATCCAGTATATTTCAAAATATTAGGTATCACAATAGGACTTTCATTAGGTATCACAGGTTTAAGGCAACTACAAAAATGCCATTTGGGTTTCAGCCAAGTTATCCTTTTGAATATACTCATGAAATATTGACAAAGGACCCAGAGGGAGGTCAAATACAGCTGATATATTACTTATACTTCAAAGAAATTTCATGGAATTTGGCAGCACAGTAAATCAATCTCTCTCACTCACACACTCACACACACACACACATACACACACACTTTTCGTTTTTCAGATATCCATAGATCATCCAGAAGTACAGAGAGAAATTTAGTTTTTTAAAAAGAAACAACTTACCAAAAGAGTATCCTTAAAATGTTTGCAATTAATAATACTAAGCACACGTAGGTTGAAAAGCCCTCTGCATTCTGTGTCCTTTTAATATCTCGGTATTGAGGGATGTATGGCACTACACCTCCAAACATCATGGCTGCCGAAGCTCCCCAGGATATCAGCTGTTGAACTGCAGTTACCAGCCATTCCCAGCCATCTGCTTCCATCATGGGCAGGATGATGTCCCTTAGCATGAGGACAGTTGGTAACAAAAGGGAAACCCCCTTTTTACTTCCTCAGGATTTACTGACTTGTATTCATATCTGATTAATCTTCCAATAGGTTGTATGCCATTCTTTAAGCAACACTAGAAAAACAAAGTGAGATGAGACAAACTGAAAACCTGCCTGGAAATATTCAGTTGCATAATTAGAAAGTAATTAATTAAATCATAATAATCTAGAGGAAAAGGCAATCTATTTGTCTAAACTAGTGCTTGCTCCACCATGCTGACATTGAAACAAAAAATCTGAGTTATCAAGAATGAGAAAGCTTAATAATCCTAAAAAATAAGTTTTCCAACAAAATATAGTTAACTAAAACTTATTGGCTAATGTACTCATGATATAAAATGTGCTCATTTGTTCCAGCCTAACAAGCTTTTTCAAATTAATTGCATTAAAGGTCTGCATAGTTTTATAATATAGTAAAAAATTCCACAGGTTAGATAACACACTTATAATTACCGGTAATGGCATAAATATGTTACTTGTAAGACAACTACTGTCCATAATAAAAATGCACAGATTTCAATGACAGACAAATCAGAAGCAATCTAGTAGCTTTTAATTAGATGTGTTAATTGAGAAAGGCGCTCCCAGATTCCTTTAGATTTTTGGTCATCATAAACTAACATGGCTCACCTCTTAGAAAATAATTTTCCATGGTTGAGAATTCCTATAATCATGAGTTTTAATGAGTAAAAATTCTACAGACAGATAAACTGCTATTGATGTATTTGGTCAACAGCAATACAAAGATTTTTACTCAAATTAGCATAGTTATAGAGTATTTTAAAATTATCCCTTTTCAGAATATAAGCAAGAAGCATTCCTCCTTCTACACGAGAGACAATCTCTTTCAAAATAACTCACTTGCCAATTGAACTCCTAATAACTCTCTTATTTAACCAATTATATTGTCATTGTTTTCCTTTTATTAGGAGTTATTTCCAACAATCAAAATTGTTTTTAAATCAACAAACTTTCCTTCTCCCCACACACACACACACCCTACAAATAACAACAGCTGCAACTCCTAGAATGCCCTTCTAGAATTCCTAGAATTGGGAAGACCCAATTCCCCCGCAGGGCAGGCAACTTTAAAAAGCTCATTTAATTATTCTAAGTAATTCTCAAATCATACTAACTTCTTGTCAGGGGAAACGATCAACTACCTGCTTGTTGAGGAAAATTAATACAGGTACTGCTCGATTTACAACTACAACTAAACCCAAAATTGCCATCACTAAACGAGAGAGTTGTTAAGTGAGTCACACAGTTGTAAAGTGAATCTGGCTTCCCCATTCACTTTGTCAGAAGATTGCAAAATGACCCCCTGACACTTCAACTGTCATAAATACATGCCAGTTGTCAAACATCCAAATTTTCATCATATCACCATGGAGATACTGCAACGGTTATAAGCGTGAAAAATAGTCATGAGTCACTCTTTTCAGTGTCACTGTAACTTTGAATGGTCACTAACCGAATGGTTTGAAAGACCACCTGTACAGTTAAGCAAGAAGAATAGGAAGACATTGATCTATGAAATCATGAAAAGTAGTGAAATGAAGAGATGAAAGAAACAAGTCTGCACTCTTGAGGTCCCAGGAACTGGAGAAGGTAAGACTCCCCTTCAGACTTTCTGCCTCTTCAGCTGAACAGACCAGATTGTCAATAACTGGCACCCCAAATTATGGAGTCCCAGCTGAGACTTTTAGCCAGAAGATCATTTTAGCCACAGTCCCCGCCTTACGAGGGAAGAGAGAGAAAGAAAGAAAGAAAGCGAGAGGAAGTAAAAAAAAGCCACTTTCCCCTAAGTGGGTTTTTTTTTCCATTCCTCTCTGAATGGCCAACCGCGGCTCTGACACCAACCGCGACTTCTGCTTCCTTTCCACGCTCCCTTAGCAACTCCGCCAAACTGCCCGGCTTCCAAAAGGCAGCGGGACGGCCAAACCCTTCCCCGAAAAAGGAAGAAATGGGGGCTCCTGCAGGGCAGGAGGGCTCGCCCTCTCCTTACCTGGGCTCTCTCCAAGGCCCCTCGCCCCAAGAACCGCGCATCTCCCCCTCTTGCTCGAGGGAGCCCCAACGTGGGGCGCCGCTCCCGCCCTAGACTGCGCTGAAGCCACAGCTGCGCTGCGCCCTTTTCCTTTGCCCGGGGCTCCCAAAGCCACAGGCGCCGCTGCTGCTGCTACCGCTGCTGCTGCTGCTGCCGCCGCCTCCCTGGGCGACTGGAAACAAGGAGCTGGCAGCGGCAGCCCCCAAGCAGCGAGAAAATGAACCCCGCCTCTGTGACATCACTAGAAGCTGAAGCGCCTCCGTCTATGAAGTAACCCGCCCTTCCTAGCCTTTCGCCGTTTGGGTCCTAGCGTCCGAACTGTTCCTGAGAGAGGGAGACTCGCTAAAATCCTGGGAAACGCGTGGGGGAAATCTCATATGTCCAAAAGAGAAGCCCGGGATCGTTCTCTCTCTGCTAAGCAAGGATTTAGATGGGGACCCCCCACCCCCACCTAAAATAATGAGATTCTCCCCCCCTTCCCAGTCAGATACAGAAAAGAAAGTTGTTGGAAAAAAAGTACATATAATAATAATGTCATATTATCATATAATATAATAATGTCATATTATCACGAAGTCTTCCTGAAACAAAGTGAGCATGTTTCGTGTAGAATATAAATAGATCGAAGCTGCTTCCAACGCTTCTTTAAAATGTCATAATCACCAAAGGGTAATATACTATATTTAACTGAAGAAGTGTGTTGAAGAAAGAAAATGTGTGTGTGTGTGGGGGGGGGGGTTGGGGAGACAGGTTTGTGCTTGCACTAAATGCCTTAGAGTTGTTTCCTATTATTATTATTATTCAAATTTGTTACAGCAACCCAATAGACCAGGCGGTGTACAAAACTATAAATTTTAACTACTATTATGTAAATTCTTGCCTACTGATACTAGTTGGTAATTATGTCTCAGCTTCCTGTGAAATATTCAAGGTATCCTTCATTTAAACCTTTCTGGTTTTAAAAAAAAAACCTCCATAAAACTAGCAACTTGCAGGGGTTTTTTAAAAGTGTTCTGTAAAACTATTTAACTCTATCCAGCAATAAATCCAATATATGTAGTTCAAAGGACTTTTCTAAGAAACTATATAGAACTGGCACCAGGAGCAAGGAAGCAGCCCCAATCAACAATGTCTTGTAGAAACCACACCCGCTGAGACAGGAAGGAAATGTAAAAACAGGAGGCCCAGCTCTCATGCTGTTCCATAAAGTGGAAACCATGTACCCTGGAACTTGATAATATATAGAGAGAAGTTATTATTCAAAAGTGTTACAAGGTCAAAAGAGCTTTTCCTTTATCAAATGTTTTATCAGATAAAATAAAATGAAATAAATTAGCAATCTTTCAGCAGCAGAAATTACAAGGGTAAATGTGTGTGTAGGAAAAAAAAACCCACACAAGTTGACTTGGAGTCTTTGTATGAGCTGAAGTTAGGATATGTATCTTTTCATTAAACTCAATATCCTGAGTTCATAGAGGGGAGTTTGGGAGGGCGGTAGAATTAGTACCAGTCCTTGCAACTTTCTTGGGAAAACTTTCTTGCTGTTGCCTCCCTCCTAGGGGTGAGAATTACTGATTGGCTCAAGGACACCCAACTGGCTTTGGGTCTAATGTGGAACTGGAACTCACCATCTCCTAATTTTTAATCTAATGCCTTAACCTCTATACCGGTGTTTTTCAATCTTGGCAAGTTGAAAGTGTTGAAGTCCACATATCTTAAGTTTCTCAAAGCTGAGAAGTACTGCTCTGCACCAAACTGGCTCATAGAGTGTGTTGTTATATAAATGAAGTAAAAATAACACAATCAATGGAACTCTTGTTTATTTTCTAAACTGGCAATTAAAATACCAGCTTAGGTTCTGGTGTGTATTGGATCCACAAAGCTCAAGAAATCCAATTTTCATGGAATTAAACATGCCAAATTTCTAACATTAGAGAACTAGATGCAAAAGAATATCTGGGAGAAAATCCAGAAGATATAAGTCTTATTTCTGCTTCGTATTCCTTCAAGATCCAAGAACAGCATTTTGCAAGTTACCCCACAGAAGAAGTACAAAAAGCCACCAATTAGTCTCCCCTTGGTGAACTCCATAGATCCTTCAAAATCAATGAATTAAAAAAAAAAAAGTGCCTTTTTTCTTTTTTTTAATACTGGGGATTTTAAAGGTCACAAGGGTTGTGTTAAAGCGTACAGATTTTTCATTCATTTTCCTCTTAAAGTTCCTGACCTACCACCCCAAAGGGACCTTGGCCATACCTACATTTAGAGTCCAACTTTTGACAGAGGCTAGTGACTATCCAACTGACTTAAATATCGAGGAAAAATTATCAGTGCTACTGTCAGATTCGAAGAGAGCCAGACAAAACGTTCTCCTGTTATCCCAATCATTTTGTATAGGCTACACAAATAACTGGTTTTTTTTTTTACTTTACTAGCAGCAAAAAATGCTTATTATTTTCTCTCTCTCTCCCTTCCACTCTCCCCACTCCCTCTTTCCCTCCCACCCCCTCGTATCAAATCCAGACTCCTGTGAAGATGCTCCAATTCAGCAAGCACTCCAGATCTTCCAAGCAGCAACTAATCTTCAGAGGCACCCACCTTTTCATTAGCTAGCTCTGCAGTCAATTGCACACTCCTCCATGTGTTGATTTTCAATAGCATCTCCCAGTATCCTTAGACAAAATAAGATTTCTTCAATTCGCATGTAATGTGGAGAAAAATTGCTTTCCTTGCTGTGTAAATAAAAAAAATCTGAATCCATTGGGTTTTTTAAAAAAAAAATCAATTCCTTACTTAATTCTAATTGGATTCTCTTTTTTATCCTTTCCAAGTCAACAGAAAATTGAAAAAGAAATATGTACATGAACTCATGATCCTGTCTGTCAGCAGGATAAGTCTCTGAATACTGACAGAACTAGCCAAATTTGCCATGAAAGGACTGGGGAAGAAGCAGCAAAAGGGAGATCAATTTGAAATGGGCTGATCTGGTTGGGGAATATACAGATTCCCTGGGCAGCTTCTCAGAATGCTTCTGAGCACACCATATTACTCTTTCCCAACTTCCTAGTTAGGTGACCCAGAACAGAGTTGCTATTACAAACAAAAATGCCCTTGTTCTAGTAAAACCTGTCCTGCTAGTCTCATACGTTTCTTCAGTGCATGCAAGCCATCTATATACTTAAGAGTGACTAGGAATATTTAAGAGGGTGTGTCACTTCTGTTCCTTAGCTCTTATGTAAAAAAAAAAATCCACCATTCAATGGCAGATGTATTGAAATATCACCACTTTCATTTGAGTAAATGATTAAATTTAATTCCTGGTGACTTCACAGACAAATGCATCTAGTTTTCTTGGCAACAATATGAAAGTGGTTTGCTTTTAGATTTTTTTTTAAACTTTGAAATCTAGCCCGTAGTTCTGATACAGGTAGTCCTCGATTTATGACTACAATTGAGCCCAAAATTTCCATTGCTAATCATCACATGCCAGTTGCCAAGTGGCTGGATTTTGATCACATGATCACAGGGAAGCGGCCACAGTTGTAAGTGTGAAAAATGGCATAAGTCACTTTTTTCAGTGCCGTTGCAACTTTGAATGGTCACTAAACAAATGGTTGCAAGTCAAGGATTCCTTAGAGAAAACTCATATTAAGACTAACCAATCTCAGCCCCGCTTTGGTTTGAAGCCAAACAAGGTCAGTCAGGTTGTCGCCTTCTTTTCTTGCAACAAACTTTAAAGACCTGTTACCTGTTTTGTGAGTTTAAGGTGGTAGGGTATTAGTCTTGCCTTTTCTTATGATCCCTCTTTTCTCACCAGATTAAGGAAAACGTATTTTAAACTGATATTTTTGAAAATACTTGTGATATAAAGTTAATATTTTAATGTTATAGTTTGCAAGGCTTAAAATGCTATTAGCAAAAATATACTTTTTGGTCTTTGATCTTCATCTCTGTACTAAGTCTGTAATATTATCCTAGTTCCAGGCTGCTTTTTATTTTTTAATTCTTCATCTTGATTTGAATTATATTATGTATCATAATTTCAGCATAAGCAGTATAGCTTCCGAGAATACCCTTCTTTTTCCAAATAAACAGTTCCTGGTATTAAAATTATGATTTATTTGGACCTAGCTTCAAGGTAATTTCACTATAATATTTCTTACAAGGATTTTGGCAGCGCCTCCTTGTGTTGAGATGATGGCAAACAATCAAAATAGATATATTTTATACAAGGATAGACTACTTATGTTTGGCCTAAGGCTTTCTAGATGTACACAGTAAACATACTAAGCATTAATTTCTGTTTCCGGCAAGACAGGTTTATTCCATTCATGTGCTATGCACTTACAGAAACCTTTGGACAATATGCAACCTTTCTACATCCAGAACTATATACACAGTTGCTATGGAGAAAAACAAGAATGGGAGAATTATATAGACTATCTTGAGCTCGTGAATGAAAGATGGAATATCACTTGACCGAAGTGCTCTTCTCTTGAAAGAAGCATTTGCACCGTATATGCATAAATGACTGATTATGGGTCACTACGTTGCTATAAACTCTATAAAATTGGTCCCTAACCTGGTCTTTTAGGTCTTCCAACCATCACACTGTAACAATCTACTTTGCTCAGCATTAGAGCCTTTGCCAGAGGAAAAGGTCTCTGCACAATGTGTGCAAAGTAAGGCAATTTTGAGCCTAGTCACTTGTGCCTCTAGTGAGAACTTGGTCAATCTGTTCAATGCTCCACTTGTTCATTTTTTTGGCTGTACTCTCAGGAGTCTTTTCCAACACCAAAAGCATCAAACTCCCAGGCAGTTCTTTTACGACTGCTACCACAGTGGGGGAAATAAACTCCAACTGTATCATTGGAATATTTTTTTCATTAATTAATTAATTAATTAATTAATTCATTCTCTATAGCCACCCATCTCAGTTGAGGACTCTGGGTGGCTTACAATTTAAAAATATATTACAAGCAAAATACTAAAAAAAATTTTTTTAAACAATAAAAACGATTAAATACTACTTTAATACTTCTATGAATAACAATAGTACCGGATCAACAACCAGACAACTCAACACTTCTCTAGCTGGCAGTTTATCATCCAACCTTGGGTAACGCGTCTGCTAATTTAGACTGACAGTCGAGCATAGCCCAAGGCTCAGTTTAGCAACCAATGACATGTTTCAAAGTTTAAAAACTGGGAGGGAAAAAAATTGATATTTTCTCTGCTTAGAGGTCAGCTGGGAATAAAAATCCCATGAGGGAAATTTAATAACCTTTGTAATCTCCCGAATCTCAGGCAACCAAAATAATGACGCGTCGGGCACGTGGCATGGAGGAGTGGAAAAGCCCCCGTCGCTTTTCGCATTGGTTCCTCCCCAGCGCCGGAGATTATAGTCGTGTAACAGCGCCGGCGAAGAGAAAGCCCGCCTGGTCAGCTCGGAGGGCGGCAGGGAGGCGGTTTTATCTGCGGAGCCGCTTCCCTCCCGTCCGGGACTGCAATTGGAGTAGTAAAGACCGGGCGAGTCAAGCGGCAGCGGCGGCGGCGGCGTCGCAGGTGGAAAAGAGGGTATGGCGGACAACGACCCGCCAAGCGCCAAGGACCTCTCTCAGTTTGTGAGTACCGCCGACGCTCGTCCCAGGCTTTGCCGATCGCTCTGGTATCGTGCACAAGTAGGATGGGTGGCGGCCTTTTCAGGCAGCCCACAGACGTAAATACAGGTAGTCCTCAAACGTATGACCACAAGGGAGCCCAACGTTTCTGTTAAGTGAGGTATTTGTTAAGTGAGTTTTGCCCCGTTATACGACCTTTCTTGCAGCGGTTGTTAAAGTAAATCGTGGCAGCTGTTAAATCAATAGCCTGGTTGAGAAGTGAATCTGACTTCTCCATTGACTTTGCTGGTCAGAAGGTCACCAAAAGTGATCCCATCACCTTGGGACACAGCAACGGTCATAAATGTGAACCAGTTGTCAAATGCCTGAATTCTGATCACAGGATCATGAGGATGCAAAGGTCATAACTGTGAAAAACGGTCATATGTTGCTTTTTTTTCAATGTTGTTGTAACTTTGAATGGTCACTAAACAAACTGTTGTATGTCGAGAACTAGCTGTTCTTACCTACACTAGGCAACATCATCGGTGCTAGTCAGTTGTAACATCTTTACTATATGATATTGCCTAGTTTGGATAATGGAATCTCTTGTAACAACCACGCTCAGAGAGCACTAAGGATCCCTCATTTCAACTATGAGCTACAAATATTCTCCTTTATTGAGAAGAAAGATGGCATTTATAGCTGCCTCCCTGCACCCCCTGCATCCTTTGACCTACCTATTTTTATCTACTGCATCCTACCTATCCTAATGCATAAATCTACCAGGCATGGTATCTCCTCAGCTGGCAGATAGTGATGGTCATTGCATAAAAAATATCCTCCACAACCCATCTCTGGTGCGTTTTGATCCTCAAAACCTAAGATTGTGGCATTGAGATCCAGTATCGGTAGAGAGAGTCACATTTGGGAAAAGTTGTAAGATTTTCAGAAAGTTTCTACATCTCTTCACTCTCATGCCTTGGAGTGGGGATGAGGCCAATTTGTTCTTCACCCAAGGGATTTCTTTCAAGAGTGTCTGAATAAAAAAATACCTTACTGTGTAATACTGAATGAAATTAATAAAATAATAAAACACTATATAATAATTACAATATATTATTGATTTATAAGAACACCTCCATATAAAAGTTAGGTGTCATCTCTGCATTTCATATTCTGTTTTATGTGACGCTTGCTTTTTTTAACTCCTTTTATAGATGTTGGTATTTTCACAAATATATTAGCTATTTTAGGGGAACTCCCTCTTTTATCATACTCAGTAGATGAAATAAAGCTCAGTTCCTCAAATAATAAACTGCCATTTCTTTTTGTGCACTGTAAACAATAATGCTGCTAAGGCTGAATGAGCCCAGGAAGTAGCTTAAAGTGATAACTTATCTAACATCATAGGTATATATTTTTTCACCTATAGGCAGAAAATCTCCTACAACAGCTGCAAGAAAACTTTGAAGACCTGACTGATAAATTATCTCTACAAAATATCCTTTTCGGATCCTTTTCTAAAATTAATGTGAATTTGTTTATAATCAGTTTGGCTAATCCCTAAATGTTTCCAAAATATGTTTATGATTTTGTCAAGTACAAAACAGGGCAAAGGTAACCTTGAAGATGATAAGAAATGATTTTGGGAACTAGAAGTGAGTATATCTATCAGGTTATTTTCTGATAAGAATTTTATACACGGTGGCATTTTTCTAAAACAAAACACTAGATTTTAGCCACTCATCATTTTTATTTCCTAAAAATACTTATGGAGCTTATGTGGGGATCCACATAAATAGAATTTCAGAAGCTGGTACTTTATGCTATAGCATGTGAACTTCCCATTTGTAGTATAGCATGTCAACTCATCATTTGAATTTTTCACTTAAGAATCTAAAAATGGAATGTCACATATGGCAGTAAGCCTAGGAAATTTATATCAATTTTAGAAAATTAATTGTCAGTTTTTAATACAAGAGTTATGCATCATTCTTAAATACTATTAATGGTTAAGTTACCAATTTAAATATATTAGATCCCCCTACATAGGAGATTATGGTTATAGATTCCTCTTCAACTTTATGAATTGAGGCAGGATTGACAGTATACAGGAAACTATTAAATAATAGTAATATTCTTTTAAAGTAAACTAATAATCAACAATTATATTTGAAGATCTCAGATAATGTTCAGTCTTGACACACTTTAACCACAATATTATACACATTATAAGCTTTTAATATTTGTAGCATACATTCAGACCAGATAAGGCAAAAAGTATGAAAACAATTGTTTTATACCCAATAAGATAAAATAAAACAAACAGCATCTTGGATTTTTTTTTACAATAGAAAGAAACCGAATGTGAATCCTGTTATATATATGCACCATATATTTGTTTCTCAGATAGATTAATATAAACTCTTAATAAAAATAAATTAAAAATGCAGTGCTCTTTAACCTTTTACTGGATGAGATGGGTGAACGAATAAATGATTTGGAAAAGCATGTTGCTGAACTAATGGCTGAAGCTGGAATAGAAAATACTAGTGAAGATTCTGAACGGTGAGATTCTGGTTTTATATAAACTTGTCACAATAGCTAAAAACCTGGTATAATTTACCATAACCAATTCAAAAGGGGAAGGAAACTCCTCCTTTAAAAAATTGTTTTGTTTGCATTAATAGAAGCACAAGAACACAACTATGGTAGCTTATAGTAGAGTAAGAACTTCCACAACTGAAACTCAATACTTGATGAATCCATAGAAACATACATTGTTTGCACTATCTTCTTTCAACTTCCCAGTCTAACCTATTAATCCTGAGATCTCCCATCTAAAAATTTAGCAGATCCATCTTTGCTTAGCTTTTAAAAACTCAGGCAGAGCATATTCATTTGCTTTCTAGAGATCTGAGAATGAAAGTTATAGCTAAGTGCAAAATTTTGGGAGTGATTACAAGAATGCTAGAACTCACCTGTTTGTAAAAAAAGCATCAATATGCATATTTGTACAAAAATAATTCAGGTGATTAAAAGGTTTAGCAGACACCGCATTTTGAACTAATATCACCTCTCATTAAGAGTATGTTTCTGTGTTTTAAAAATTTTGGGAAATAAATGATTTGCCTTATATTCATTCACACAATTGGAAGAAAGTACAAAGATTGAGAGACAGTTGATGAATTCACATCTGGCTTCCCTAATATTAACTCAGTTTCTATGATAATTATTTTTATGCAGAACTGAAGGCATCAAAGAAACCCTGCATGCAACATGAAGACTTTTAAGTATGGTCTACATTTATGCAATTTTAAGATACTTTGTTAAGGCTATATATAACTAATGGATACACAAGCAATGTTTTTCTATACTACATCATTGGCTACAAAGAAAAATCAAGTTGTAAATATTTCTGGCCTGTATTACAGCTATAATATAGAATCACGCAAGTGTGATGGGCAGTAATTTGATAAATAAATAAGGAAAATTCTCCTTATGAAATTTTTTGTTTAAGAGTGACATTAAAGGTTGAAAACTGGCTGCTTGTTAACACTGAATTAATGACAATTCATACACTTTTTTGTATGAATTTATTTATAAGCTTTTTATACCAAGTGTAGTTTCCATTTTTTCCTTGAAGTTCATTTTCTTGGTACATCATATATAGATGTTAAAACTATCAAGTACAAAGAAAGCGGATTAAGAGTCTATGCTAATAGGTAAAATTCGTGTCATCTCTACTTCGATTAGCTTTCCTCTATTGGGATCAGATGTTTTGAACTCATATTGCTGTATGTCACTAATGGAGTTCTGAACAATTTCTACTATGATTTTTAGAATAATATTCCTAGAATAGGAGGCCCTTCGTGGCTTAACTACTGCAACACATCCTACGTGGAACTGCCCTTGAAGACTACGCAGAAGCTTCAATTGATCCAGAATTCAGAGGCATGGGCAGCCACAGATACTCTTTGATATGCCTGTGTAATATTCCCTGCTTTGTGAACTGCCCTGGTTGCCAGTTTGTTTCTGGGTGAGATACAAGGTGATGGTAATTACCTATGAAATCTTACATAGCACAGGGTCTGATTACTTGAGGCACTGCCTACCTCTCTAGTAACTAGCAGATTTGATTCAGGTTATGCATAATCCAGTTCTTTTGATTTAAGCAATGCCAACTCTCAGTACCCAGAAGTACATATTCTCTGCTGGAGTGCCTGCCCTCTGGAATGAGGTTCTCCACAAGCACCAGGTGTTTTATGTTGTTGTTTTAGAGCAGAGGTCTTCAAACTTGGCAGCCTTAAGACTTGTGGACTTCAACTCCCAGAATTGCATAGCTGGCTGGAGAATTCTGGGAGTGAAGTCCAGAAGTCTTAAAGCTGCCAAGTTTGAAGACCTCTGTTTTAGGGGATCTTGAACACCTGGCTCTTTGCCCTGACCTTTGACTACAATGGATATAATATCTTCCAAGGAGTGGGTACTTTTGCTTCTGTCTTCTTCCTTTTTTATAAAGAAAGGACTTTTGTTCCTTCTTTTTATTGCATTGTATTGTTTCTTTTGTGTTTTTGCTTGTGAACTGCCCAAATTGTTGGGAGTTCGACAGCGTAAGTATTTACTAACAACACAATTATGATTTTCAGCAAATGAATTTAGGAAATTAGATAACTGAATGATGTCAGAAATATAACCTGAACCTGGATGACGTTTTTCATATATCATGCTAAATCATAGTTTGGTTTGCCATGGTTTAATAAGTAAGCAAAAACTGGATATAATTGTGGTCTAAGTTATAAAATATTATTTATAAATTGCAATTTGTCAATCCCACTAAGCAAAAAATAAAAAGATCACACAGTGGTTTACAGTATGTGAACTGATCTGTTTTATGCTGATATATAAACTCGTATATTTGGTACCCACTTTTGGTATGTTTAATAGCATTGCCTAAGGAGCACATACTTGAATTCATTACACAAACATGTTCAAATTGGGTCATGTTTTTGAAGTATAACTAAGTAGTTAGTTACTTAATTAACCAATGTAAGGATGGATATAAAAATAAATGACAATGGGAAGGGGTATAATAAAGAATAGAAGGGAAAAATTGAATTTGATTAAGATTAGAGATGAGAATGAAGGGTAATATTGGATTTTTTTTTTAAAAAGATGAATTAATATGGCAAAAAGGAAATATAGAAATTGTAAATTTAATTGAAATGACTAAACACTTTAAATTTGTGAACCAGCCAAATACTGTTAAAAGAAAATATATTGTATGTTTGCGTATTTGTCTAAAAAATTAAAAAAAACTTTTTTTTAAAAAAAAACAACCAATATATATACTCCGGTGCGTTTTATACTCCGAAAAATACGGTAAGTAGCAGGTCCCCTGAAGTCCTGGCAAAAAGATTATCTCTGGTTCCTACATTCTGATACTGCTTGAATAGGCACCCAAAACATTTTAATCAGCAGATCCTAAATACTAGAGGATATCAAGGCACAAGAATCAGGTGCTATCTATAGGTTATAATACCATGTTTCCCCAAAAATAAGACCCTGTCTTATATTTTTTTTTGAATCCTGAAATAAGTGCTTGGCCTTATTTTCAGGGAGGTCTTATTATTTTGGGGCACATAGAGCAAGATGGGGCTCCTCTTGCCGTCTTACCTGATTTCCAGCTCTGTCTCCCTAACCCTAACCAGAAGAAATGGCAGGGACCAGTTGCGCATACGGTTAATTATTTTGGGGGAGGGCTTATTTTCAAGGAGGGCTTATTTTTTTGGAGGGACTTATTTTAGTGATGCACTCAAAGCCTGATTGGGCTTATTATCCAGGGAGGTCTTATTTTCAGGGAAACATGGTACCACCAGCAAGGTTTCTTCTCTGGCTTTCATGACAATTTATTTATAGCAGAGAATGTGAAATGCGAGATAAATTATTTTTTCAGAACTATCTGTGCTGAAGGTAAACTAGGCTCATTTGATTAGGCATCTACAGCAGCTTTTCAAACACTGGCATGAGAGATGACTGGTCTATTCTGGAAGTTTGTATGCATTCCAAGAGTAAAAACATTTTTTAAAAGAAACAATACGTTATCAAAAAAATAGAATTGTTTTTAGAAAGCACTTGACACATTTATGTTCTTTATTCAAAAGAAAATTTAACTTTATTTCCAAAATCAACGGCATTTTCCAATGAAAATCTGGTAACATATTTACTCAGTTCAATATATTCACATGAAATGTTACCACGGAAGAATTTCTTATATTAAGTCTGGTTTTAAGAAGTTTCCAAGAAATGTGACTTGAAATAAATAGCCAAAAAGTCAGTATCTGTATTTGGTTGAGTAGTCTTTGGGTGACACGACGAGACCTCTACCTTTACGAGCTCCTCGATAAACTGTTTCTATGATGTCAATCATCTCTTGTTTGTCTTCCATTGCCCAGTTAATTTTGTTGTTGTTACCCGTGCCTAAATCAATCATTATGTGCTTGTTTCTTTAAGAAAGGAGAAAAAATAATTATACAAATATTTATTTTATTGTTTAACATTTTATATGCATACCTCCTAAAGTAGTTGACTTTAATAAGATCAGAAAGTAGTCATGGCCCATTATTAATATTGTAAATTTTCTTTTTCTTAAGTTATTACCAATATATACTTACTGGAAATAATGCTATATTAGCATGGCATACTTTGTCATTTTGGAAGTTACATTAAACATATAACAAATTCAAATGACCAATTTAAAGAATTTCCCATATTCCACAAATTTATTCCTAGAGCTACAAAAAACTCCTCCTCTCCTAGGAATCTGGTTCTCTACATTCCATTGCACTTACAGAATGTACTGGGCTGAAGTATTTCTCTTTTCAGAAAATAATAAGCTCTTCTCTCTGACTGCTACAGAAGGCCAATAATTATGCTGGCCTTTTCTTCTTACATACGGAATAGCTCTATAAACTATACGCAAAAACCAATATATAATTCTAACTGGGAGTGCCACGTTCATTGCAAACTCTATCAAGATGTTTTGCATGACCTGTTTTGATTAAAGCATTGCCTAATAGGAATGAAATATGGGACAACATACACAATTAGGCAGGAATTGTAAACCCCACCACCACCGCCACTGAAAAAAACCCTACTGAAAACATACAGGTTAAAAAGCAATGTAAGAATGAAAATATACCTGAAGAAGAACATGACTGTACAGGGATCATACAGTTCGTACATTTTATTGAAGTCTGGTACTTCTGTGATATCTACGAGGTAAATTACAGCAAAATTTTTCACC
Organism: Masticophis lateralis; assembly: GCA_030761175.1. Classification (NCBI taxonomy): domain Eukaryota; kingdom Metazoa; phylum Chordata; class Lepidosauria; order Squamata; family Colubridae; genus Masticophis; species Masticophis lateralis. The sequence goes on from JAUDYJ010000003.1 coordinate 63,611,918, forward strand.
TAAGGGAAAGAAGAATATGTAATATATTTATAAATTATTTTCATAATATATTGTAAACCTACACAGAAAGACATGCATAGGTTTTGACTTTTTAGAGAACACAAGAACATAAAGATGTACAAAACATGATGCTTGAAACAGGTAGCCACTACAGCTATATATAAGTACATTCATCACCAGTCTATTTTTAAATACTCATTTCCTAACAATAAACAAGAGTTCAGATCACTGCTTTTCCATAAGTTTTGATATTAAGTAATACTTTTTACAGAAGTATTAGATTATTTTATACTTCCTTTTCATATCACACATTTGTGTCTTTCAGAATAGAATTCCTTCAGTAACAAAAATCACAGAGATTTCAGCAGTAAGCATATTTGCTGATAGAAGATGCTAGCTTTAAAGGAAGCAAGTGCATCTTATTGGGTGTTGTTCACCAAACACCTCACCCTATTTCTGGAAAATCCTTTTTAACACTGACAGCTATTTTTGCTTTGTTTTAGCTATTTTTATAATTTTAGGAAAACATTTAAAAGGGCAATAAATAAAAAGGCAATGAATGAAATTGGAGTATAGATATTTGAAAGAGCAAACAAAGAATAAAGAAATGAATATTTATATATATTATTAATTTACCACTTAAACCTCATTTTGCTCATGCAATTATTATTTTGCAGTTTTATTCATTTTGCTAATACTGAACGTGCATTATATAAAATACATCTAAAGATAGTAATCCATAAATTTATTTTAAATAGGGAGCAATATATACTTGACAACATAAGAGAATCAAATTTAAATATATTCTTCCTTTTGTAGAGGGTGCCATTTCCTTTAAGGTTCTGTACCACCTCTCAATCTGCATTAATTGATTTTTAAAAAATTCATGAGAAAGTAGCAAATACTGCTGTAAGCCTCACAAATTCCTATAGAGCTCCACTGAACTGAAATCTGAATAAAAGGTTCAAAGAGCACATTTTTCTTTTATTCAAACTTTACAACTTGAGTAAAAATTCTTGTGGAAGCAACATGAGCAAAGAGGTTAAAACATTTTAAGAACAATTTATTGTACAATTCACAAATATTTCTCATGTTTACATGCAATAACCCTGCCAATGAAAACTAAGCTTATCTTCCACTATATATCACAGACATAACCCACTTAGGCATCTTTAAAAATGATTCATTAGCGTATACAACCTTTGTGTTGATATTGAAACAAGTATAGTCTCAAATTTTAATGAGTAAAAACAAAATCCATAGGGAGATAAATCAACTCTTTAAGAATAGACAGGGTAGAGTAGCTGAGCTTGATAAAATGTACAATTTTTTTTTGCTTCAACTCACAAGAAACCATTTTTGGTCTAGAATCTGTCTCTCACTACCTGTCTTATCTTCAAGATAGAAGTATCAAGCCTGAAAATATTCATACTTCACAAAAAGAAGGAAAACAAACCAGCAGAAGAAAAGGCTTTACTGACTAAAATGTCTATGAAAAGAATTTACCAGAATTGAAACAGGCCATGTTGATGGGGGTTAACTGCTTTTTCCTAAATGTAAAATGCAACTGCAGTATGTCAACAGTCTAGTATAATATAGAAATACGTAGTACAACTGGAAGTGTTTACTCACTTTGTACAGCAGCGATATCCAAACAGGGCTCATAAGCCAGACCATGAGGAAGGGTCACCCTCTCTAATATGCTATTTCTGCAGAGGGAGATTTTTAAATACAAAAGTTACATTGTTCTCTTTCTTCCCTCTGTTAAAGTGCCAAATCGTCTGCCAAGTTACTAGAATTCCTATTATTTTATGACCCGTTTCAACCCAGTATCTCAAGTGATACTCTCTCTTAACTCAACCTTGAAACAATTACATAGGTAATGTTTAATTTTTTTTCTTTGACAAATATTAAAATATTTAGATTTTTTAAAAAAGCTCAACATAAACCAAAAGTTATATTTCAATTCTAGCACATTATTGTATGGTAATATATTGAAGACTGTTTATATTTAATTTAGAAATTTTGGCGTACATAGAATTTGATGAATATATTATACATAATATATATATTATATATACATAATATATATTATGCCTGCATAACTCAGCAAGACCATATTATCTCTACTAAAATGATTGCTGGTTGCTGGTTTATTTCTAGATGAAGTACAAAGAGATGGTGACTGTCTAAACATTATCTCTTTTGAATTTTAAAAGTCCTAAATAGCTTAAGTTTAGTTTGCTTACTCTAACAAAAGTGTTGAGATTTTCTTTGATTGCCACTAGTTCATCTAGCAATTATGAAAAGTCAAGACATTCTCAATGGCCATAATGAGCTCCAAAATTCCCATTAAAAAAACAGAGATTAACAAAGTTGCTGGACAAAGCTCTGAAAACATATTTTAAGATGAAATTTTAATAGGGCTTTTTTATAATTTTCAAGTGTATTATTATTTGATTCTCTACAAACTAGGAACTCAGCTGGCAATATACAAGTGCTTAAGTAATTTGCACTCCGGTTTAATAAAACTAAATTGTCCTTTTCTGCTGAAACAATACAAATTAGAAGTCATTGTTGCTATTAGCATGGTTTTCTTAATTTATGCAGAAGTTTAAATATTTTCCTCAATGCATTTTTTTTAAATTGCATTTTTATAATGTAGAACCCTACATAAAATAAAATTATAACTTTCCCTGTAAGTTTTTCAGTTCATGGAAAATTTCTAAAAACGTCTTTCACAAAAGAAAGCAAGAAGAATATAGTTTATTTATTTATTCATTCAATTCTTTTGCCTTACAAAGCCAAATTGTTTCCTACATTTCAAGGCAGCCCTTTAACTCTCAGGAGCATATTTTCAAAGAGATCCTTACAAGCTGGTATTTGAGCTTGTCTTGCTCCATAAGCAGAATTCTGTCCACAGCAATCTATTTCTTAGCTTATAGTTACAAATATACCAAATTGTGGACTAGTAGAATTGTATAAAAATTTAACCACAATATGCAATTTTATGGTTATAGCCTGTAGGCAATACAATACAGGTAGTCCTCCTTTAGCGCCCACAATTGGGACTAGCAACTAAGATGCTGAAGTGGAAACTCACCATGACTGTGTTTATAATTTTACTTCAATTTTCCTTTCGTTTACAATGTCAGAAGGATAAACCCCCAAACAGCCAGGGGAAGGTTTCTGGAACTCGATACATGAGGAAGCCAGGTAATAGGGCAAATCTTATACCATAGTCCCTTTCCCCAACTTTCTCACTCAAGAGAATATTCATCCCTCTGCTGGGATAGTAAACAAGGAGAGAATTAATGTTTGTCCTTACATTTATTGGAAAGGAAGGGATTACAAGAGAGAAAGCAGGCACACAATGGAGAGTACATATTAAAAAGAACATGCTAGCACTGTTTGCCTAGTGTATACCCAGCAACACAGGAGCAAGCAAAAACCAAAGGTATGGAACTGATTAAAGTCTTATCAGGTAAAGGAAGCAGCTGTGAATCTGCAACTGGGCAAAAGGTTCTAATCAACTAATTAAGGTCACAGAGTGGGTCTTGTTGACTTGTGGTTAGCACTTTTTAGGGATGCATTGTGCTGTGAAGAAAAGCAACTCAGGAATAGATAGCTTGTTTAGGCAATCTCTCCACTCTGAGAAGGGGGGGGGGGGAGGAGAAAAAAACAGGTCAAATACAGAGCAATCTGTAATGATTATAATGGAATATATATGGCTATTAGATGTTGCAAAGGTTGTAAATTTATTTTATTTCATTTATTTATTAAATTTATATGCTATTCATCTTGCTGTCCAAAGCAAGTTTTACCGGCATTGCTTACAAAGTTACTTTTTCATCACTGTCATAACTCTGCACAGTGGCTGCCTGAGGCAGTTGCTAAGTGAGGTCTACCTATAAGTATCAAATCACTGCAATCTTCCCTACATTGTTCACATAATAAAAAATACATTTTACAAAATATTTGAGGCCCACAATAGGATGCTCCAATTTCACCAGAAATATTTCAAGCTTGAAACATGGCCAAGCTTAAAATACAACTAGTAAGGCTGGAAGATGGACAGAGCACTCATGGTACAAACTTAAAACAGTCCAAACTAAAAACATTTTGCACTCCTCTGGTTATAATTTCCAGTGAAATGAATATCGTCCCTTCAAGTTAAATTTCTTTACTTCTGCTGTCTTTTTTATACATTTGCTTTCTGTGGCCACAAAACAGATGGTACATTCACAAGCATTAATAAATCAAGAGAATCCTAGTTTATTGTTACATAAAGTACTTTAAAACTATTTCAGAGAAAACAATTAAAATAAATAGAAAAAATAATAATAAACTGTACTATCTAAGCCAGGTTCGGGATTTTTGCAAGGAAATTATTCGCTTTCCATTCCAAACCTTTTTGAGAGCAAAAACCATGATTTCTAATTAAGAAAACATACCACTCGTCAACAGTTCATATACTATTTTCACTGCTCATCTATACCATCCCTAAATTTTTGCCTTTCTAATAAGATACATCCCATATGCATGAACCATCAAATTAAAATACCACCTTCCAGCACACATAATGTCCTCTGAGATATTTCTGTAGAAGCAATGCTGGGCAAGAATTGCAGCAGAGCTGGATGAAGTGGTTGTGGCTTGAAAAAAAAAATGGTAAATACGCTGCATCTTTTTATAGTGTGAAGTTATATATGGATATGAAAGCATCATCCCTAAGCAAATTGGATTACACACACACATACAACATGACTGATAGCCAAAAACAAATCAACACTCTCAATTTATCTCAATTTACTTTTTTGTTACTGCATTTCTTATATTTCAGAATAAAGACATCATAGCTAAAAATAAAATAGTGAAATTCAGTGAGTTAACAAGTCACTGGGGCGCAAAGGTGTATTTACTGTTTTCTAATCTTTAAGGGAATTTTTCAGGAAAAAAATTCACACTTCTTGATTGCAGTTTTTTAGCTATTTTTTTTAAAAAAATATGTCTAGTAGCAGAAATACACCATTTTTCTTAAGTACATATTCTACGTTCAGCACGTTATTGATTAAAACACATTAACATTTTATTTCTCCAAATCAGTTAAAACATTATACCTTTTCAGCAATACTATATAAAACTTCATCCATTTTCATACATGTTGGATCCCAATCATGTCCAAACCGATTAACTACTACGCGATCTTCTTCTGAAAGAATGGCCTGGTCTACTTGCCAACCATTGTGTAAATGTGGAAGCATGTACGACATCTTGAAACGCTTGTATCAGATCTGTAAAATAAATGCAGAAAGATATTTATAATTTTGATGTTTACACTAAGGGTTAGTTTAGTCAGCCAAATAACATCACTTTATGTGATAAAGAACATAAGAGGTCAAGAGCTATTGTTTTATAGGTATCCCATTTTTAATTTAAGATTAGCTTCCAAAACTATTTATAATTAGAATTACTATTGGTGAAATAAAATAGATCCTTTAAACTCGAATATTTTTTTGCCCAGAGAAGGAATACTAGGGGATTTGCAAATACTCAGGAATTGACTGATCATAATCACATCTCAAAAAAGTTGCATTTCTAGTAAATGGAAAAATACTAAGTAAATTTTGACAAATATTACAGTTTTATTTGTATTTTTATAAAGCATATGTGAATATACAATGAATATCTGTGGGGGGGGGGGGGGAGTCAAAGAGCAACACTGAAAATTTTCTAGAAATTTCTGAAGACCAGAAAACCATAAATGTAACCTCTCTGGAAACTTACGTTATTGAGAAACATATTGTTAAAATAAGTTTTATTACTTGTTATATGGAACATAATAATTGATCGATTAATAATTATTTATTTACTTATGTAGACGAACACTAAAAACGTAAAATATTATTGGAGTCATAACTACTGTACAACAGTTTCTTTTGCATTATTATCTTATGACAATTTCAGAAACTTTCTCTTCCCCTAAAGTTCTGACTACTCCCTCTTTGACGTACATGAGGTCTGAGAACTAGTCACATTTCATATTACCTAAAGCAGAAAAAAAGGCAGCCACTGTTGTTATATTTGCAGTTGTCAATAATGTATTCCCTTCAGTTCCACGCATACACTTATAGGGCAACTCATACAGGTGTGTTTGGATTAATCCAAATAAATATGCTTAGTTTTTGTCCCTCAAAAAGAATAAGAAACCAAGGGTAAAATATTATTACATTTTTTGTATATTTCCCTACAGAGTGAGATGACTTGGTTTAAACTTTACACTATCTAGAAGCTAAGGACACTCAGAATTACTAGTACAAACCCCCCAATCAGCATCTCTTTCCTCAATATTGGCGTAAGGTAGCATGTGAATTCTGCAGTATCTCTGGCCCTCCATCAGCAATGTCCTCCCAAGCCCACAGCTAAGTGCTATCCTAAATGAGGAATTTGACGGTCCATTCTTTTAATATGCAGAAAACTATGGACAGAAAGGGACAGAATTTCTGGGTTAATGCAATATGGATTTTCCTGCAGACTTCTCAGGCAAGATGTCAAGTCATTAATCTTGGTGGCCTGGAGCTGACAAGGTCCTTGCAATCGCTCAAAACATGCCATGTTGATATTTAGATATCTTGGTGTTTCCAGCATTTTGATACATGGTTTAGTTTCGAAAACTTTGTACTCGTCTTTTTTTATTTATTTATTCAGTTAAGCAATGGATATTATCATTTTTTGAACACCAATTATACAGTCGATTTTATGGAGCAATGATACAACTTGGAGAACAAGACACAGCGAAATTAAATACATTTTATTTAGAAACTCTCTAAAAGCGGGCGATTTCCGATTTTTTTAAAAAAAAGTGTTGTGAGCAACACACCTTTTACGGATTTTTTGTGAGTTCAAAGATCAGCCCCAGAAAACGTAGATCTTAATCTCCAAGCTCTTTGGAAAGCAGCATGCCTAGTGTTTGGCCCTTTTTAAGAAGCGTGGACTTCAACTCCCAGAATTCCCCAGACAGCATGCAGGATGGCGAACTCTTGGGAATTGAAGTCCACACATCTTTAAACGGCTAAGATTGAACAAAACGCAACTCTAGAACATTTATACCCTTTTCTTCCTCGCCTAACTCCCCCTCCTTCCTCTTGTCCTCCACCCGCACCATTCCCGCTCGCCCTGGAGCTCAACCGCCTTCTAACCGCCACATTCACCAACTCCTTTTTCTCATCATCCACCACTGACCACTCACCGAAAAAAAACAAAGAAGTAAACAACTCGCCACGGCCACGGCCGAAGGCCCGCCAACGCTCGCGCCAAAGAACAATCCTAGAGCGTTGCAAGGCTAGCAAGGAGAGGAAACGACGCCAGCATTCGTTCCGTTGTCTCCGTCACTTCCGGAAAGGGACAAAAGGGGGGGGAAAAGTGAGGGGAGAGAAATGAGTAGGAAAAATGATCAGTCAGCGGGAGAAGCCCGTCAAGCAGAAAGCTTGGACTTAGACTAACTTTATTGTCATTTTGAATGTACACTAATCGGCATACATTAAAATGAAATTTCATTGCATACAGCTCTCAAAGGGCCTCCACCTCTAATATACACTACATAAATATCATAAATAAATAAATACCTATAAAATTATGCGTATACCCACATGACCCGGGAACGTTTAGCCCGGGGATGTCCTTGCGGACAGATACGTGTCAATGCCAGAAGGAATCCCAACTATTTCTATTGAGGGCACAATATGTGACAAAAAACCCAACCCAAATATCAGGCAGCCTCTGTCCCCGCCCTTCTTCCTCCTTCGCTGTCAGTTGTTGGAAAAGGCGGTTCGCTGAGCTTAGCGCAATTCTAGATTTCTCCCTTTCCCACGTTATGGCGGATTCTTCGGCTCTATCCGTAAGCAAACAACATTAGGAGAGCGGAAACGGATTTCCCGGCCTGACTGTGTGCTTTTGCCTTCTTGTATACGCTTGAGTAGCAATAATTAGTAACATACGTAGATTCGCTGTGCCTCTTTTTTGTCTCTCTTTTATTGTTAGATTTTTGTCTCTCTATTATTGTTAGATTTTTTATAAAAACTCAAGGCGAATCTACTTAATATTCTTGCCTCCTATGTTCCTCACATAGCAACAATCCTGTGAGGTGAATTGGGCTGAGAGAAAAAGGTAACTGGCCCAAAGTCCCTTCAGCCAGTTAGCTGTCTTATCTTAGCTAAGGGAGGCTTAGAACTCATAATTCTCAGATTCTAAACCAGGACTTTTTAACTACTACACCAAACTATTTCTATTAATATCTAGAGATTAATATCTGTATCTACTCAGCAGAGATTTTAAAACAAAGCTGTTGTTTGAGTTCTCTATGTAGACAAATCAAAGAGAAAGCTCCCCATCTTCCCTTGGAAAAATAATTTATTTCTGATGACTCACTTTGATTGGCTCCTTTCATAGGCTGACCTAAAATATTGACTAATTTATCATTCAGTGACTGTTTAGATGGTATGTTAGTAGTATCCTCTGGTCAGGAGACTGCAATTTATGACAGATTTTTGCTGGAAACTGGGATTGAATGGATTTGTTTAACGACCATAGTATCTACTTAACAACTGTCAGATTTGCTTAATGATCACTGCAAAATAGGTTGTAAAATCAGGCATAGTTATCTGGTGACCTGCTTAATGACTGGCATAATTTACGACCATAATTCTGGGCTTAGTTACAATCGTAAGTCAAGGACTACCTGTATGAAAAAATTCCAGGATTTACAGTGTGTGGCAAAATATATTTTTTAAAATGTCTGTTGCTTTGTCTGTATGTTGAACGTCACATTAGACCAGATTCATATGATTATGTCTTAAACTAATGTTAACACATTTTTTTCAGCATTTAAAACTTGGGAGTTATGTTCAGATGTAAAGCTTTTTACTTGGCAGAGATATATAGGCTTAAATGGGCAAAGAAAAACATTACCTGTATTCAACACTACAAGACTGCCCAAAAGAGCACAGGGAGAAGACTATTAAGTGCATATCAGCCTAAGGTTAGTACCAGAAAAAAAATCTTGCAAAAGTCTATGTTAAAGATTTCATTAAAGACACTTTGAATCATCTTTGAATCATCATTAGATTTTTGAGAATGTGTTATGGGACGGTTTCCAGGCTGTCATGAAGGGGGGCCTTGTCTGTTCACAATTTACAAAATGCATCAGAAGGTTAACTGCTGATACTCCATGCTACCCCTTCTTACTCTCAAGATGCTACATACCATCCCCAATTTATCTTTTCTTTTTCTGGGAAAACGGACACACTTCCTAGCAAAGTATTGAGATGAGCCAATCATATATTTTTTTCCTGAAAACTCCTGAAAATAAATGGGGCTGAGAGACCTTACTGATGATCCTGTTGGCTAGTGTTTTGGCAGCTAGCTGTTTTAAAATGAAAGGAATTAATTTGTTTTTATTGAGGGAGGGGGAAAGTTATACACACTGAGGAGTTAATTGATGTGCACTGGTACCACACTGAAGATCCCAGTGTATCCCAGATACACTGGATTACATTAGATCAAGATTGCTACAGACCTAATTTCAATCTATAAAAGAAAATGTATTTCATATTATTTATTGAAAAGGGAGCATTTTGGCTAGGCTCCAAAAACATTACTTAATTATATGCTTAGATTTATTTCATGGATTAAAAATAGCTAAAGTTGCTTTTTATCCATTGGGGCAAGAAGCACTTGTCTGAAGGCATTATTATCTTAGGGGTCAGTAGCTAATAGGCTTGAAGCCAAGTATAACCATCTGAGAAGTGCAGCTTGTTCCAGGTTCTTGAAATCTTAAGAGATTTAAGTGCTGTGGAAGACAACATCTCAAGTAATGTGATTAGATCATTTTAAGAAACTTTGGGATTTTTGGCCAGCTCTAAAAGCAAAATATCTAGCAGAACCATTTTTTAGCTACTGCATAATAAGGGAGCAGATAAAAATAGATGAGTGATACCTAATAATTATCTTTTCAAACTGCCTTTGATGTGAATGGGAATGTATTGACCACTTGCAGTAGATTATCCATATTATATGGAAAAATACAGCTTCTGTGCTACATTTGTGATTCGGCATAATCTAAAGTGTCTTCCAGGGATTGAATCTGAAGTGCTGTGCATCCTGGTATATGAGATGAAATACTTGGCTCCAAGCTATTTAAGATGTATAGGCTAATACCAATAATTTGACCTGGGCCCAGAAATGTAACAAAAATTACTACGCATGATAATGCAGTACAATACATAATGGTTATCTATTTAAAACCCTTCATATTTTAGGATTTGGGGATCTAATCACCTATTCCCAGTAATTGCTTTATGTCCATTAAGATCAGTAACAGAAGATGTCACCATTCTTTAGGGAATGTTATCTACAGAGTCCACAGAATAGTAGTTTAAAAGAATAGTATTTTAAAAGCCAATATGTTCTTCCCACTCAGTTTTATTTTTATAGATATACAAATGTGAAAAGCCAAGTAATTCTTTCCTGATCTCGAATTTCCAGGATCAGGAAGCTTCAGTCTTTGGTTATTTAAAAGGGTTTTTTTAAAAAAAAATACCTCTTAACACTTGCTTTCTCAATCAAATGTTTTTTATTGTTATCTTCTCTTTCAGATTATGGAAAAAGAACTGCCCAGTGTGCTGATCTCTGGAATAGGCGGTACATCTGGTGTATTAGAAAGTCATATAGAGTTTCTCAAGAAGCATTTTAATCTCATCACCATGAAAGAATTTCAGAAAAGCAAAGAACTCCATGAAAAGATCAAATCTGTTTTTGTATTTGAGCGTCTTCCTGTCATTGACCAGGAGCTTCTTGAAAGCCTGCCCAACTTAAAGGTGATTGGAAACTCAGGAGTAGGAGTGAATCATTTGAATCTGAAATTAATTGGTAGCTTTGGCGTTAAAGTGACCAATACTCCACATGCTGTTTCTGATTCTACTGCGGACATTGGGATGGCATTAATGCTAGCATCTGCTAGAAGATTAGTTGAAGGTAAATAATTTTCTTCTGCAGTTGTTCGGCCAGTATAGGACTTTCCCTTTAGTTATTTCAAGCCCACCATCTGCTTCTTAACATATTTACTTTCAACTAGCTATAATTGTAACACTGAATTGCCTATATTGATGATTTGGACCTATACAATGTGAACAAGTTTAAGCAGAATATACTTTGGATGTTTTAAATATGCATACTAAGCAATACTCTCCCTGCACTATCCTTGGGTCACCTATGGTCAGCAAATCTGATTTGGGTCCCAAAACCATCTTGAAAGACGTTAGAATGTCAAGTTGTTCCCTGTAGAAAAAAACTTTAGTTAGAAAACATCAGGAAATTACTTCAAATTCCTTTTTCAGTATGTGGTATGGCAAACTGTGACTTTTATTAGTAGACTCCCAAAATCTTGAAACAGAACAACATCTTTCTGAATAAGCATCTTTAGAAAGTGTTTAAGCATCTTTAGAAAGTCACCCAATTATTTGACAACTCTTTATTCAGCTCAATTCCTTACAAAGAAAAGTTTAAGAAATATTAAACAATAACATATATATTGAAAACTTTTTTATTTCTATTAGTAATCTTTAGTAAGAAAGAATTAGAGCTGTAAAAAAGCAACAAATACCTTTGTAAAATTGATAACATAATACCCATGATCCTCCCCCCCCCCCCATTATTTTTAGAGAGACTTAACTCCTGCCACTTAGAATACTTTAATCTGATGTGATTCAACCTGAAGCCCTCCAGGCTATACCTATATTCCCCCATGTGAGAATTCCTTCCCCAGAAAGTCAATGGAGAAACTGGCGAGAAAGATTGCAAACTGTGGTCACTTGCTGAGAGGACTCCCTTTTGTCTCTGGGGGCTGACTGAAAGAGCTGCCTGCTGAGGGGAACTTTGGCAGGGTGGTGGAATGGAGCTCAGCTCCTGAAAGTCTGAACTCCATTCATGCACCCTGCTAAAGGTGTTCTCTTCCATGTGCGAAGGGGAGCTGAAGTCCTGCAGCGGGGTGGAGAAACAGAGTTCAGATCTTGAAGATATGGACTTTTTTTCCTGCATTTCATCAAAGGTTCCCCACTTCCATGAACAGTGGGGAACTTTCAGCTCCTGAGTGGAGAGGCAGTGTGATAAGGAAAAAACATGGGGAGCCTTGGGTTGGCAGAGGCCCGTTGCTGGCCATCCACAAGTATTTCTCCCTCAGGGGCTGAAAATCCTACTTGGATTTCTGCAAAAAGGATTTTTATCACCTAAACAGAACCTCCCAGAGTCTCCTTCAACCCACAAGTGACATCCCGCACTCCTTACCTGGGACTCGATCCACTTAAAGACCCACACAATTGCTTAATTACCGCAACCATGAATGCAGGGATTGCATCTTGTTGAGCGAAGCAGTCATGTGGAGAGCCATCTGAATCTCACTTAACAAACACTTTGCTCAGTGACCAAGATTCTGGTCCCAGTTGTGGTTGTTAAACAAGGGCTACCTGTAGTAGAAGAAAATGATAGGAAAGAAATATTCACACTGGAAAGTATTATTTGAATCTTATACTAAAGGATAATATGATAGTTTCAACCCTCTATGTACTTTCTTTTTCTTAATGCTATTAAGTTTGGAAGATTATAAAGATTGTTAAATAAATTTAAAAACAAGTTGAGATTAAGCAATTGCATTGTTGTATTTTTGTCTAATATGCATGATTTATTCTCTGATTTATTTTTTTTCTGTAACAATGTTCCACAGTAGTTAATTAGGTAAATATCAACATGTAATATAAATCAAAATATTTCTGAACATTCATCAAGGACTTGCCCCTTATCACCACAAGACAAATTAGATCTGTTTGTCAGATTTTTTCTGCAGAAATTGTATACTTGGAAATCAGAAAGAGGAGGGATTTCCTCTTTGGCTAAAATCCAGGGAGATGGATAAATCCCAAATAAGCAGATAATAAATCTAACCACTGCTGCTTATGGCTGTAGGAAAGAACTAGGAAGCCAAAAGAGAGAAAGGGAAGAATAATGTTATCCCACTAGAACAGATATCCCGCTTAATATTGTTTTACTCAATTTCTATTTTTGTGTTGTAGGTTGTTATCTAGCAACATCTCCAGATACTACGCATTTTGCTGTTAATTGGCTAGGAGTAGAAGTCAGCAGGGCCACTCTTGGTATCATTGGAATGGGCAACATTGGTTATAAAGTAGCCAAGAGGGCAAAGGCTTTTGACATGAAGATTCTCTATCACAATAGGAACCGGAGGTACATGTATTTTGAGACATATACTGTAGATGTGATGTGATATGATATGATATGGTATGATTGATATGAGATAGGGCAGAGCAGAGCAAGCAGGATAGGATATATTATATATTTTGGGATTTAAGTTTGAAACTCATTTAGTAGCCTTTAAAAATATTTTCTAACTGACCTTTAGCAGTGATCTTTGGCCAGAGCACCAGACTAGAACTGAAAGTATGAATGCTATATACCAGGGGTGTCAAACTCCATTTCATTGAGGGCCGCATCAGGGTTATGTTTGACCTTGGGGGGCAAGGGTTGGCATTGCCAGTGTGATGACACTTGTTTCGGGGGGTGCCTGTGGTGGCCCGAGTGCTCTGCCAGCGAAAACAGGCTCCCAAGCTCCATTTTTGGCTATGACGACTCCTGTAACCCTCTGCCAGTGAAAACAGCTCAGGATGGCTGCATGTGGCCCTTGTAAGCTCTGTTTTCGCTGGCAGAGGCACTGCGGGCCAGTTCTTTGCTATTTCCAGGAAGGCCCTGCATGCCAGATCTAAGCACCCCGTGGGCTGGATCAGGCCCCCGGGCCTTGAGTTTGACACCCTTGCTATATATAGTATGTTTGCAGGAGCCTGTGTAGCGTAGAGGGCTAATGCCTCCTACTAAAGGCAGCAATTAACACCAGCTGCCTGTAATTTCTCTGAGTTCAATCCTAGCCAGGCTCAAGGTCGACTCAGCCTTCCATCCTTTCTAAGGTGGGTAAATTGAGGACCCAGTTTGTGGGGGCAATAAGCTGACTTTGTATAAATATACAAAAGTATGAAGGCTATTGCTTAACGCATTGTAAGCCGCCCTGAGTCTCCGGAGAAGGGCGGCATATAAATCAAATTAAAAAAAAAAAAACTTGGTCCAATGAAGCATATATTTCCTTAGTGTTGTTACAATGGCAATAGAAATGCATAAACAGTCAGGCAAATTAAATCCACAGGTTATTAAGCAATTGGTTTGTGACTAATTGTGAACATTCCATTCCTCTGAATACAAATTAATAAAGAAGTGAGCTCTATTGCCAAGTTCACTTTAGATCTGGTCTGAAGAAATTGGAGTGTGGCTTCTGAGATATCAGCACATATTCCTCATCTCACATGGCTTTACCCAGATGTCATTTCACCAATGAATAGCAGTCATGAAATTCTAAACTCAATAATCCCAAACTATTTTAATTTTTATCTGTTTCTGGCAAGAATGTTCTCTATGAGCAAATTAAGATCTAATTCATCATCAGGTTGATAATAAAAAAGAGGTTAGATATATAAATAATGCTGTATGCAAAAACATGCTTTATTCAAATCTATATTTCATAAAAATCACGGAGAGTAAACTACATGTGTGAACTTTGAGTTGTTACTAACAACAAGCAGATTTAACAAATACTCTGCAGCAGTTATTTTTGGAACAACAGTTTGTTATGCAAGGCAAGAAGAATCACAAATACTGTCATAGGTTGCACTGAATAGGAAGAAAAGTGTGGGGTTCTGCCTTTAGATAATATAGCAAGCTCCCCATGACTAAAATATTTCTTATTTATGCTGTTCAGTGATTAGCCTCCAAAACAACTCCACTATGAAAAATCCTTTTAAAGTTTGTTTTCACATTTATTTCTTCCAGAAAAGAGGAAGAAGAACAAGAGGTTGGTGCCATGTATTGTAAAAACATGGATGACTTGCTTCGACAGTCTGATTTTGTGATGCTGGTTGTAAATTTGACATCAGAGACCCACAATCTCATAGGAAAAAGAGAGCTAGAATTGATGAAACCCACAGCCACACTCATCAATATCTGCAGAGGTAGGATGCAACACTATCCAAATGTACATTTCTGTTGTTTAAACCATTGATGGTTTCAAAAAACCTTCTTGATGGGTCTGTATTCTGTATTTTGCTTGATTATTTCTTGATAAAATGTCAGTCATGCTAAATATATTTGTGTCATTCCAAAATCCCCTTTCTCTTAGGTGCAGTTGTTGACCATGATGCATTGGTAGAAGCACTCCAAAATAAGGTTATTAAGGCTGCAGCTCTGGATGTGACCTATCCTGAGCCATTGCCAAGGTAAAATAATACAATACTCCTAGATCAGAATAAAAGGACAATAAATCCGGCATGAAATAAATAATGATGATATTGTATAGATTCAAAAGAACATTCTTAATATAGGAGCTCTTATGTTGGCCCAATTTTTGTCTGTTTATAGTCTAGTACAGCCAATTTATCCTTTATCCTTATCATACAGATAAAAAAAATACTTCCAACTTTTATTCTAAAATTAACAGTAGTCTGCATTGTTTCTATAATCCCATATAATTCTAATCATCAAATCCCAACATCAAAATTATATTTCTCTTAGTTTCTCACAACAATTCCATAAGTGGCTTCATTAACAATTTATCACTGTCTCCTAAAATAAACCAGATAAATACCTCTTCGTTCCATACTTGACCCACTTTCTATAAAGTCGCCTCTAAATCTGCAGCTCTTCGCATTAATTAACAAAGATCCACTAAAAAAATAGCAAAAACACCAATAGTTTAAATTTATGCCACCCTTTTCCTGTTAGTTTAGGTAGTATGGTGATTGAAATATTAGAAATGAACTGAAGAAGTCTGAGTATAGGTTCCCATTTAATGACTGACCCCAGTAGATGACTTTGGACCCATTACTTTCCCAACTCAACTAATTTCAGAGGGTTTTGTCATGTGGGTGTCA
The DNA here is from genome assembly GCA_030761175.1 of Masticophis lateralis. NCBI lineage: Eukaryota > Metazoa > Chordata > Lepidosauria > Squamata > Colubridae > Masticophis > Masticophis lateralis. The sequence goes on from JAUDYJ010000003.1 coordinate 63,627,955, forward strand.
TGTGAGATGATACACCCAGGTTTGCCTTGAGCTGTCAAAAAAAAGTGGGATAAAAGTGTAATAAATAATCTAAGTTTTGAGATGGTGTCTATTTGGCGTACACAAAATGCATTTTAGAGGTTTGTTTTTTAAAAAAAGATCACAGTTGCTTCCAACATTTCATTCTTCAGTCATCCCAATGTAGACATTTGTGAGATTGATTCCCTTCCTCTTTGAAATAGCAGGAGTAATTCTAGAGGAAAAGCGATTGAAATAGCAAAGCAGCAAGTAATGGCTATTTGCAGGTTGTGCCTCTTGGATAGTATGGATACTACTCCACAGAAAGCTTTCCGTATCAGAAACTGGGCAATAGAAGCTAATATCCTTTTTTGTTGGTTTCCGTCTTGAAGCAGTTGCTTTCCAATTCCAATTTGCCCTGGCTAGGCTAAATTATCCTGCCCTGTTTCCTCTGCAGAGATCACTTGCTATTGCACATGAAGAATGTTATCATAACACCCCACATTGGCACTGCTACAGACCAAGCCCTGCGCATGATGACAGAAGAAGCAGTGGAAAACATCCTGGCAGTTCTCAATGATCTTCCCATTCCTAGTGAAGTGATCTCCAAATGACTTGATGGAGAACATACAAAAAAAAAAAATCATGAATTATCAAGAACAGGACATTAACCTCTGAGAATCATGACAGATAACCAGACAAAATATTCCTATCAGTTTCAAAATGTGTGACTGATTATTTTTTGTAGTCGAATTAATTCTCTAAGCCACCCAAAGTCACTTTGAAAAGAAACAGATGGCAAATAAATTTGATAAAATAAATAAATAAAATCTCATTGGAAAAAAAGTTTGTTCTGAGGTTTTTGATCATGATGGTTGGGTTTCTGATTCCTTCATTCTTTTATCTCTAACAAACAGATACACCTCTTTGGAAAATGAGAACAACAAATTCAGAAGAGTTAAGGTTTAGGGCTCTGTTGAACATCCCATCAAGGTTTAAACGTAAAAAAATTTGAATAGTTCCAGCATAAAAATATTATTTGAGATAGTTGTTTTCATGTTTGAAAAGATCTTTTTCCTGCATTCTTAATCTGCAGATAATTGTTGCCGCCTTGTGACAATTGCACGAAGAAGAGAGCACAACCCAAATATAACAAACGGTGCTGCCTTGCCCATTTGGTTTGCTAGACTAGATGAGAGATTACTTAGAAATGTCAAATGTTATTCACCCACATTTATTGAATAAAACCCAGTTGACTGAGTCCATTAATCCATATACATATGATTAACTAGTTGCTATGGTTGAATTGACACAAAAACAAGCAAAACACAATATTGTCAAACATAATGGTAAATCAAGACAGTTTTCTGATCTTGGCTAGAAAGTGGTGACTGCTGAAGCTTTCAAATTTTTCATGACATTCAAAAGTTGAATCCATTAATAATATATAATTGATTATATAATGGTACTTAAGAACAAATTGTTCTGAACCAGCTTGCTTTTTATGTTTTTTTAATGGAACAAACAAATTTCAAGACATAATTTAGAAATCAGGAAGAGAACCAAAATATATACTGACAGGAAGAGAAAGAAATACAATGCACTTTAAACCTTACAAATGCAACTTTTATAAAGATAAGAGCAATCTGTTCACAAAATAAGATAGGTGATTAGACTTGGATAAACTCTTCACAGTAAGTATATAAACCTTTAAAGCCCACTGTGACTTATTTTGCAACCAAAGCAAAATACCTTTAAATTCCAATTATTCAAAGAAAAATGTACTTTTAGGATATACTAAAAGGTATGTTTAATTATTGATTATTTTTCTTCTATTTTTAATTTCATTCGTGTAATTTTCCAAAAGCAGCAATATAAAACTGCTAATAAAAACGTAGTATTTTCAAATAGGATCAATATTTTCAAACTATTCTGATCTATCAAGAGACTTGAATGATAACTTAGAATACTCATGCAATAATTAGGAAGTAAAAAAAAGCAGTATTTTGGCTCTTTGTACCTATATAATTTCTTTAACATAATGAAATTAATACCCAGTAAAGAAATGCATTGTGGTTCTAGCATTTGGTTGTTGTTTTTTAAATGGCATTAGCCCACCGAAGTCAACTACACTTGTACTTTATGAGTAGAAAATTAAGTAGACACAATCAACCGAAATACAAAGACTGAAATGTGATCAAGGCCATAATCCAGCTGCATTTGGTTAAGAGAGAAAAGTTTAACAAATAACTTATTAAGTTACAGCTTGATTCAAAATTCTCCATTAAACTTTGCCCTTTTCTTATGAAAGATCTTTTTGTTAATAGAAGTGAGAATACTGTAGCTTTAATTATTATGTAGAATCTGGATAATTCAGAATGCACATTAAAGTTTGAATTTCAAGAGAGAGATTCAGGGGAAAAAAGGCTTTTCTTGATATTCTGATGCTCTACCATTTTTATATATTTGTTTAAAATACCAGTTCTCTGATTTTTCTATTAGTATAAGTAATGTCAACTGAAAGGAGTACTGTACTCGTGAAGATTAGGATAAATATATTTTTTCTCTTACATTCTAATTTAAAATAGCTATTTTCTGGTTAAGACAATGCTCCCAAAATAGAAATAACCAATAGAAACATGAGAGATTGTAGCCTTCAATTAAGAATTTCACTAGAGATACTCTGTTTACATAAATAGGACAATAAAATCTCAAACTAGGATCTCTCGTTTCAAATCCTCATTCACCAGTACAAGCTTCCTAGATAAACTGAGCCAGTCCCTATCTTAAAAGATAAATTGGTTGTGAACATAAAACAGAGGTGGAAAACTTTGCATACTCTCTAAATTCCAAAGTCCTTCACTGTTGGCTTCTTTGCAACTCTGGCTGGGAGATATTTAAAGATTGTCTTCTCAAACTGTACTTTGAAACAAGTAACAATTCAGAAGCAAGCGCAGCTGCATTGTTTTGTGCAATGGCTGATACTTTTAGCGAGGTAATTTATATTTGTCGAGATGGGAAAAGAGGAACAAAAACTGCCATTGATCATCTTTGGCAAACTTGTGCTTTGAATCAAGTGAAATGGAGAGAGAATTGGGGAGCTTTGAGGGAGGCAAAGGGAGCAATTTTAAGTGTTATATCAGAAGCAATATAGCAGCATTTTTTTTAACCTGGCATCTTTTGGATGTGTATTTTTGTTCAATGTGTTAATTTCAATGAATGAGAACAAGTGAATGTCTCAGTTTTCACATCGGCAAAAAAAAACATTATTTTTAATGGTGATATCTCTCAAAAACTGTTAAAGATTAAAATGTTATTATCAATACGCTTTTCTAAGATCAGTACATTAATAATTGCATATTTTTGGTATAGAAGTATGTGTCATTAAAGTAATATCTATTGGTTTTGTTTAAGTAGATTGTGGAAAAACAGGAGTTACCATATACATTAATAAACGTCATTGGCGGTCCAGATGGAGTTTATGAAGACCATGTAGAGTTTCTGGAAAAACATCTTAAACTTGTCACCATGCAGGAATATCTGAAAAACAAGCAAGTGCTTAATGAAAAAATCCAAGCAATATTTATGTGGGTCCATAAACCTGAAGCTACCAGGGATCTTCTGGAAGAGCTACGTAATTTAAAAGTGATCGCAGTCTCGGGCGTAGGAATAGACCACCTTGATTTAAAACTGATCTTTAGCTTTGGTATAAGAGTAACCAATACACCTTTTGCCGTGTCCAATTCAACAGCTGATATAGGAATGGCTTTGATGCTGGCTTCCGCTAGAAGGATTGTGGAAGGTACAATTTAGGTTTAGTTAACCCAATGACAGTACGATGGGGGAAGGGAGAGATTGAGGGTTCCTTGGTGCTCTCTGAGCGTGGCTGATTTCTTGCAGACGTTTCGTTAACTCAAGTAGAGCGTCCAGCATCCCTCATTTCAACTCTGAGTAACAAATATTCTCCTTTATTGGTGGGGGCATGTGGGGGTGAGAGACTGTTTAAATCTTTTATGTTCCAATGTAATTGGATTCGTATTGTTTTGAAAAGACTCCCTTGTAGGTACAATGTAATCAAGTATTTTGCCATTGTCTTTAACCCAGAACATTTAAAATATTCCACTTTAGTCTACATCTCTGAAAAGTTCTCATGATTCCCATCCAAGAACTAGCAAGGTTTGCCTCGGCTTAAGGATTATGTTGCGGTCTTTCAAGATATAGCAACCTGCTGAATTTATGAACTATCAGATCAGTGGCCCTCAACCTTTTGGATACATTCTGTAGAGAGAGGTTTTTCCACAGACCAGAGCGATCCTGGTGTTGAGTACTGCCCGCATCCCTTTTTTTTTTCCTACTTCCAATCCAGTGTACAGATTTACCCAGACATCTGTCATCATAGCTTTCAAATCCAGCAGAGTTAAATTTGACTCTAGTGGCACCATAGACTGATTTTAATGCCATCATGCAATTCTGGAATATAAAAACATAGAGTGTGTTCTGAACGACCACTTACTAATGCATTCTATGCATCGTAGCTAGAATTGTGAAGAAAGATTTCTAGGTTTCCTCCAAGACAGTTGAGCCCTTGCAGTAGCAGGAAGTGGTGTGGCACCCGCCTACTGTTAAGAATCAGTAAGGTCAACATACTTTGCCACAAAAGAGTGAAACCTGCACTATTGAGTATTGACTGATTTTGTACTATCATAATCCATTTCTTTTTGGTTTGTTTTTAAACATCTCTAGGTTATCAGATTGCAGTTTCCCCTGACACTAAACATTTTAATATGGACTGGTTGGGACAAGAAATAACTGGTACAACTCTAGGAATCATTGGAATGGGCCGGATTGGTTACAAGGTGGCCCAAAGAGCTAAAGCTTTTGAGATGAAAATTCTTTATCATAACAGAAACCAAAGGTAACCAGCTCTCAGATTAGATCATAGACACACTAATTTTTTAAAACCTTTTTTTATCTTTCTCTTATGTTCACCATGAATAACACCATTTGACTCCCATTGCTGGGATACCTGTATAAAACAGTACTTTTTTCCTAATCTTTCACAAATTTTAAATCCATAAATGAATGTTGCTGGGGAAGGCATGCCTATATCAGCCAAAGAAACAAGTAGGAGCTAGACCAGGGAATCTCCAAACTTGGCAACTTTATGACTTGTGGACTTCAACTCTCAGAATGAATTTGGCAACTTAAAGACTTGTGGACTTTTGCATGGCCAGCTGAGGAATTCTGGGAGCTGAAGTCCACAAGTCTTAAAGTTGCCAAATTTGGAGACCCCCTGTGCTAGACAGACTTGCTTCATTTTCATTATACTTGCCAGTGAAACAATATATATTGTGCATATATCAAGATTTGTGTTGGGAGAAGATAAAAAAAAAAGCATTTCAACACTGAATCAGTTTAATACAGTATGAACCTAAGTAGTATTGGCACTAGTATGAGAATGGGAAGAAGACTGTATGATGAGGCAATATTCTTCCAGAATGGTTAGAATAAGGCTTCTTTGTAACAGGTTGGAGGCCTTGCGGATGTACCTATATGTTCCGATTGCCTTTGTCACTAGTTCTGTGGAGGTATGAAACATCAGTGGAAATATTGCTAGCATTAATAATTGGAACTAAATGACTATGTCCTGCAGAAATGAGGCAGATGAACAGGCTGTTGGTGCAGTTTATTGCCAGAAGATGGAAGATTTACTTCCACAAGCTGACTTTGTGATGCTGACTGTGAATCTGACCCCTCAGACATGCAAGTTGATCGGGAGAAAGGAACTAGAACTCATGAAGCCCACTGCCACTCTTATCAACATCTGTAGAGGTAGTATAATAATTTCAAACTCATCATAGCCACATTTTCCTTGAATGTGATGAAATGAAAATCATTTATGACCTGAGAGAATTACAAATAAAATTTATGTCAGGAAAATTTAACACAGAATATAATTCAACTGCCCCATCTCTCAGTTAAAGAGCTTGAGATATTGTAATATTTTCAAATATCTATACTGGATTAAAATTATTCTTCCCAGTTCATGCCCCATCCCATTTTTAGAATTCCTGGCCAACATTTCCCTAAATCAGTGGTGGCTTGCTCCTGTTCTGTCCGGTTCTTGCGAACCGGTAGTAAAAGTGGCGGGAGGCTCCGTCCACCCACCCAGACATCATAATGGACGATCTGCGAATGCACAGAAGCTTCTGTGCATGTGCAGAAGCGTGCACATGTGCTCCCGTTGCAAACTGGTAGTAAAAATAAATAGAACCCACCCCTACCCTAAATGCATATCTCCTTACTGCTCTAAGGAAAGTTCTGTTGAAATACTTTGATGACCGTTATAGGTAGTCATGGACTTATGATCACAACTGAGCCCAGAATGTATCCTGCTAAGTAAGAAATTTGTTAAGTGAATTTTGACCCATTTTACGCTTTTCTTGCCACATTTGTTAAGTGAATCACGGAAGTTATTAAATGAGTAACATAGTTATTAAGCGATTCTGGCTTCCCCATTGACTTTGCTGGTCAGAAAGTGGCAAAATATGATCATGTGACCCCAGGACATTGCAACCGTCATGAATATGAACCAGTTGTCAAACATCCAAATGTAAACCACATGACCATGGGGATGCTGCAATGGTCATAAGTGTGAAAAATGGTCAAGTCACTTTTTCAGTGCTGTTGCAACTTCAAACAGTCACTAAACGAACTGCTTTAAGTTGAGGACTACCTATATCCATTTTACATTAGGATTATTTTTCTTGCTATTTATTGCTCTTGGGTTTCTGATCTCCAGAGGTACAGCATACATGGGACATGGTGAATAAAGGACTATTTTCCGTTAACAAATCAGCAGAGATACTGAAATGTTCGCTTTAATTTGTAAATGTTAATCATTATCTAAAACACCTCCTTGAAATAATAATCAACCTGAGAACTACTAAGCCTACATAGCCCTACCAAGCAGGTATATACAAAAGTATGAAGGCTATTGCTTAACACATTGTAAGTTGCCCAAAGTCTCCGGAGAAGGGCGGCATATAAATCGAACCAAATAAGTAAATAAATAAATAAACTACAAATATTAATTAAAGACTCAAATGTAAACATACAGCAGTAAAGTATTTCTTTTATCATTTTTCTAAAATAAGCACTCTTGTATTCCTTTCCCTTAGGTGGAATTATGCTTGCTTTCATCTTCTTTCCATTCCAAATTTCCTGAAGTATCAAATATTTTTTAAATTCACGCTGCTTAACTATTCTTCTCCTGCCAAGAAAATTAATGTTTTGAGAGTAAGAAGCTGAGGGCAGCAGCACATTATTCATGTTCTTCACTATAGTATGGAGTTGCTAATCATTTTGGTTACCCTTTTTCACATTTACAATATTTGTGTGCTATAGTGTGTTAAGGAAAACAGAATTCAATATTTTGATTATGGTTGCTTCGTAGAGTTGTGGGAAGTCATAAAAAGATTTCTCCACTAACCCTGAAATCAAGAACTTTTCTTTTTCTCAACAATTTCAAACTGAGTTATTGTTATGTATTAATTGATTAATTCTCGTAACCCCAAATTCCTTTTGTGATAAGATTGCATTAGTTTAGAACCCCATTCATTCAAAATGCTCCTCATTAAAATATAAGGAATTTATTTGTTTCCAACATGGCTATCACCAGAAATGTCAATCTTTTAGTGTGAAAGTGGTATGTCACTTCTAACAATGATTTACTGCTCTCATTCAGTGAAATGAGTTTCCCTTTTTAGCTTGGTAAGCAGCATGTCTTGATAGAGCTAGTAAAACCATTGTTCTCTTGTTTGCTTTAAATTCAGGTCAAGTGGTTGATCAAGATGCACTTCTGAAGGCCCTCCAAACAAAAACAATTAAGGCTGCAGCTTTGGATGTAACGTATCCAGAGCCACTGCCAAGGTAAAAAATTATGCATTTAGAATTAATATGTCAGTGTGAACTTTTGGGCCTTGTTTATTCTTTCTTTTTTTTTTGCAAAAAGTTTTTTTTTCAAACATACAAATTACATCTTTTCAGAACAGAGCTTCAGAACAGAGCATCAATTTTTTCAATTTTTTGTCATCTTTAACAAAATTTTATGTATTCTATTTTGCCATAACACTTACTGTATTTCTTAATCTTAAATCACATATTTCAACTAATACCATCTTAGAAAAAGTTTACTCATATTAATCAATATAATTACCCTTCTATTAACCCACCTTAAATCTTAATTCAATTAATACCTCATAATACATTTCACAATTCTTACCCTAAATCCTCACTATTAACAATACAGTTCAAACATGTTTATATTCCAAAATTATTTCCATTTCTAAAACTTCCTTACATTTATTTATTACTTCATGTAACACTCATTAAATCTTTATTCCATTATTAATCAAATTTAAATCTTATCATTAATCTTAAAAATATAGCAATTTAACATTTAAACATAGTTCTTATTTCAAATAATGCTATTTAATACAGTTTCCCAATTATTTCCCTAAATTCTATCTATTTAACCATACCATTTATATAAACACCAATTAAGTAATTTTTATTTGTAAATCATAATCATATATTATTTCAATTTTCTTTTCTTTTTTGTTTAAGTGAAAAATGTTCAAATTATTACAATTGTTATATGTATTTAAACAATATCCCAATTATTATAGCTATCGATTTTCTCAAATGATACCATCCAACATCTTAATAAAAATTGATACATTATATCCATTGATATATTTTCTTTTTACATAATCAAATTCAACCTTTTCTTTTATCATTCTACTGTTAATCCCAGTGTAATCATCTTTATATCACTGTTAATCCCAGTGTAATCATCTTTATTTTTTTCACTGTTAATCCCAGTGTAATCTCTATAAATATTTAAACAGTTTTCCAATTGTTATAGCTATCAATTTCCTCAAATAATATCATCCAACATCTTAATAAAAATTGCTTCACCATATCCATTAATATATTTTCTTTTAACATAGTCTATTTCTCATATATTTTAACTTCAATCCATATTTCTTTTCTAAGTATCTGTAACATATTTCTTCTCACATTTATTAATCTCAATATAGTTTTATAAATCCAAGTCCTGGACTTTTTTATTTTCCTTAATATTTTCCAGTTTTTTATTCTTTTATCATTCACTGTTAATCCCAATGTAATCATCATTGTGTTATTGTTAATCTCAATATAATCTCTAGAGACCTCCTTTTTATTACTACTATTCACATGTTCAGTTACTTATTCATATTTAATCACATTGTCTTTACTTCTTTATTCCCCACCTCTATGTCTTATTTCTCCATCTTCATTTTCTTGTCCACTTGTATATACTCCATTTCAACTTCTGTATCCTCAAATTTTTGTCCTCTGTGCAACATTATAATTATTTCTCTTATTTCTATTGTCCAAGTCTAGATCAATTTGTTCTTTCTCTAATTCCTGCGCCATTTTTCTTTTTAAGTGAATATTATTCCAATTATAAGAGTATATATAATTATATTCCATTATGTTCCCTTGTTTTTATTTTTTTTCTCCAAAAGTCAAATCACTTGTAGACAAGAAAATCCCCCCCCACAAGTTCTCACAGATGTTATCTGTGAAGTCCACAATTTTCCAAAACAAAAACCAAGTTGCAATATTCCTTTTTACTCCAGATCTCTGCAATCCACAATTTCCAGTTGTTTAAAAAGTATCCAGTTTGTTTCAATTATATGACAATCTTATTTAGTTTCTCTTTTTCTTTTAGGTTTAAAAGTATGAAATCATATTTAAAGTCCAGTCCACATTTAAATAACTCTTCTCACTTCTTTTTTTCCCTTTTTCCCCCTTTTATTTGTACATCACTTCTTTTTTAAAGCTTATTATCCATTCTCTTTGTTGTTTTTTTTTTAAATTTAAAAAGAGAGAAGAAAAAAAAAATCTCTTTCTTTCCAGTCTTTTGACCATTCTCAAATTGTTTAAGGTTTCCAAATAGTTTGTTTAAAAATCTATTTTCTATCGGGTATTTGTTTCTTTAAAGTTAGGTTTCAAATATTTGGCCCCGCGCTCCTTAGCCACTATTTATCATTAGGGGTCTTATAGTTAAAAGATGTTTCCCTTGTTGTTATTTCACGCCTGGGTTGGCTGTCACTCACCCAGCTTCAAAAAACTCAGTTTCGTTCCTCTTCTCTCTCCAGCTCTATACTTAGTCTAGGGGTCCCAGTTTTGTGGCAGCCATCATGGCTGCCATCCCCTGCCGCCGAATCACTGAGAGTTCCCTTCGACCTTCGAGGAACTTGCCTGTTCCTCTTGGTCATCCGAGGTGCCTCTCTTTCTTCCCTGTCCCTGCAGGATGGTTCTGGTCCGCAGACTCATTGGTAGCGGTTCATCAGCCGGGGTTTTCGTGGAGCTCATCGGAGCCCGCTAATTCCCCGACTGTCTTGCCGCAACGCCAAACCGGAAGTTGGCTCTGTTTAATCTTTCATTTTAGGTATTCTACTCTGACTCATCTCTGATTCATCTAGACTGCTGGATTATTTAAGATAAGATAGTTGCCAATTGACGCCAAAGAAAACAAATGTTCTCTATTAATCGATAGGGTTATAGTTGACTAAATAGTATACTACTTTATTGATTGATGTTTGTTGTCGAGTCCTAGAAACAACATGGATAGATTTTCTCCATGAATATTATGTGAAACAGTGAGTTGATTTAAATTCTCCAAATGTGAAATTAATCTATAGCATAAATTTTTTAGCCAAGATAAATAGGCAACAATTATGGAGTTAACTCGGCAGAAGCTGTTCACTAAGCTTTGAATTCAAACTCAAAGAATCATAGAGTTGAAAGGAAATACATATACATATAGGTAATCATGTTCAACCTCCTGCTTAGTGTAAAAATTAATTAATCCAAACCAATTAATATTGTAGGGAAAACAACAAATATACATGCAAAGAATTATATTTAGATTTATAAGCATTTAAAGATTAGAGTTATAGGTATTTATAGGTTTTAATTTCATTATGTGAATGCGTCATTTCCCTAGTTACACTGAGAAGTTAGTTTTAAATGTTCCAAGACAAATGAGATATAACCCCAGAAGAAGGGTTTACAAATGCTTAGAACACTAGCTTCTCCTTCTGTGGAGCAATTCAAAACAACCTAAGGAGCTTAGAAGCACTGATTGGTCTTGCTGGCCGCAGGAAAGCACAGGGAACTGAAATGGAAGTAGTAGAGAGTAAAAATTAAATGCTAAAGATCAATTATCTATTTTTATATGATTATGTCTGCCTTGCATTCAGAAGTTCAAGGCAGTGTAGTTCCTTCCTATTTTTCCCACAGCCATCATACTATGAGAAGATTGGTCTAAGAATGACCAGCTCCCCATGGCTCAACTTTTTTCAAGACACACCCAGTTAGTTGGCTAAGCTTGGTCTTAGTAATTAAGCTTGATTGTACATATAGTATACACAGCATTGTACCCACCTAAGTGGGTGAACGTATTGTGAGGTACTAAAAAAGGGTCAACTGATCTAGTCAACTAGCCTTGAAAGGATTAGATTTATCCCTGTCCAAATTCTTCACAATCAATTGTATTGGGGGAACATCTAAACTGAGTCCACTGATAAATGCTACAATCCTCAACACTCCTCTTCAGAACTCCCAATGCTTGCAGTGCAGAACACACTTCTGCAAGATGGATTGGCTGCATGTTATGTTGCCTGCCAGTACTCTCCTACGAAGTGGCTTATAGGATAATAAACCCTTCCAAGAACAAATGGACAGCGTCTGTGTATTCCCCATTACTGTGCTTGTGTGCTACTAGAAGCAGAAGTGAGGAGATGCTTGAATTAAGAACTGCAGAATATTAATGACCTGATTCTATTTTCTGAAAACTTTGAAAGTCCAAAATACTGTATATAAATGCCCATATTCAGTTCAGTTTCCATAAGTGTGACACATCAAGTTTTAAAAAAAAACAACAGACACCTTTTCTCTTTCCTTTCCTTCAGGGATCATGCTTTATTGGATTTAAAGAATGTCATCATAACACCCCACATTGGATCTGCAACATCACAAACCCGCCGCCATATGATGGAAAGGATGGTTGAAAGTATTCTGGCAGCTGTAAATGGCCTCCCAGTCACTCATGAAGTCCATGAGTAACATGTGCTTTGTTGGGATAAAGTATTTCTTTATTTGTCTTTAAATGTTTATAACAGGGGTCTCCAAATTTGGCAACTTTAAGACTTATGGTCTTCAACTCTGGGCAATTCTGGGAATTGAAATCCACAAGGCATAAAGTTCCAAATTTGGAAATACCTAGTTTATACCAAAGTAATGAATTTGATTTTGACAACAGATCTCTATTTAGCTTTCTTGAAAAAAAAATAAGCATAGTTTGGAGTATGTTTTGTTCATTTATGTTGTTCCATTTGTTCCACAGAGCTTTGTTAAATGGAATAAAAAACAAACCTGAAAAATAAAAGTATCTGTCATTCCTTTGCACCAGATGCATCGGATGAGTGTCCCAGTGATATGATTCAGTATTTGAAGGGTTTGTTGTCAAATAAGGATTACTGCTAAAGGTATCTGAGATATTTCTCCAAATATATAGATGACGGAGAATCTCTACAGACTATAAACGTGGTGACTTTGTCGAAGCTCATGTCTCCAAGAAGTCCTTCCTAGTCGCTAGGAGGCGCTGTAGAAAGAGCTTTGTTACAGGCGTCGTCGCGAGGGCGCATCCGGGGGAAGCGCGGCTCGCGGTTCGGCCCCGCCTTCCCAGGCGTTCTAGAACTCTGGCTTACAATGTGGAACGTTCGGAATGGCTTGACGGCGGCTGTCACTTTCGCTCTCACCTCGGCAAGAAAGCAGGCGAGTTTGCCTTGGTTGCTTCCCGCTTTAGGAAGCCCCTCCGGGATAACCTGTCCCGGCTGTTCTCGGGCTCTGCACTCTTCCAGACGACTCTGCCGGTCCCCTAACGAGTTGATCAGAAAGTTCCTCGTTAAAAAAAAGTGAGTGAATTCCCTCCGTTTGCACCCGAACGGGTGCTGAACTGCGGCGGGATAAATGGCTTCGTTGGATAGGAAATGTTTGCCTCGCTTAATCCTCCCATGCGGCGTGATCGGCAGGATCGTCCTCCTAACTGAGATTCCTTACAAGCCTGGTCGCAATTCTTCCTTCTGAATTACAGCCCTCCTGATTTTTTTTTCTTGTTAACAGAAGTTTGATCCGATTTCTCGGGATCGTCCGATCCCCCATCATTCTCTTAAATAATAGGCGTCGCACTTGCAACTCTCGGCCTTATAATATACTCAGAAGCAAGCTGTACAGGCGGTCCTCAATTTACGACCACGATTGAGGCCAAAATTTATGTTGCCAAGTGAGAAATTTTGTTCAGTGAGTTTTGCCCTTATCTTATGACTTGTCTTGCCACATTTGTTAAGCGAATCGCCTCAGTGATTCACTTAACAAATTAGTAACGTGGTTGTTAAGTGAATCTGGCTTCCTCATTGACTTTGCTTGTCAGAGGGTCGCAAAAGGGGATCACAGGACCTGGGACGCTACAACTCGACATAAACGCGAGTCAGTTGTCAAGCATCTGAATGTCAATAACAGGACCATGGGGATGCTGCAACAGTTGTAAGTGTGAAAAATGGTCATAACTCACTTTTTTCAGTGACATAACCTTGAACGGTCACTAAGTGAACTGTGGTGTAAGTTGTACAGGACTACCTGTACTTAGTTACACGAAATCGGTTCCAAGTTAAAGATACTGACAGCCTGACAGTGACGTCCTTTGTGTGGCTTTCACTTGACATTTCAAGTAAGTAAGTTACACTGATTAGGACAATATCTGCTTCTGTACAGTTCATATTGCCCAATGCTTTAAATACTACTTAATCATCTGACAATAATAAATGCTTTATTGCCTGTTTAGCTGTTATGAGTAAGTCTGTTTTTAAGTGAGTCTGCTGTGACATAGGTCAAATTTACAGTTGTAAAATACAGAGTCTAAACTCATAAATTTTGGAGCTCTGAATTTTGGATTGGAACTCTAAACGCCATCTTCTTTTGCTGAATTGACTTTTATTTGTGTGTGGTAGGAACCTTTAATGATTCACTATTCCTATGTTCCTGTAAGGCAGTGTTTCTCAACTTGGCAAGTTTAAGATCTCCTAGAATTTCCCAGATAGCGTGCATGCAGGCTGGGAATTTTGGGAGTTCAAGCCCACACATCTGAAAGTTGTCCAAGTTGAAAAACTGCCATAAGGGGTAATAGTAAATTATGAATTAATGTTTGTCCATGAACAGTGTATAACTAATGAGTGAGTTGTGATCACTTTTTAAACTATTTAGTATCCTTGTTAAAATTATTTTTGAGGTAGATTTTGCAAAATAGCACACAAAAATATATTTTTACAGTTATTAAAGCGTAAACGTTATTTTTTTTTCTAATCTTTAAAGGAAGAAGTTTTGGTATTCTAGTCCTACACTTGGATCTGAAGTGGTAAGAACAAAGAATCACTTAATCTAAAGGCAATGTCTTAATCAGCACATTTCATAAATTTTGTTTAATTCCTCTATTATGAACATTGTACTAAATGTTGGCTTTCTTGGGGTTCAAATAAACTCTAAAATGGAACTTTCGTTTCCATAATTGCATAAAGCCGTTTTCATTGAAGTTGTGTTGTATTTGAGACTGAATTAAAAATAAGTAAATAATTGTTAACGCTATTGTATTTTGTCGTTCATCGTTTTCATCAGGGAATGGTATAAGAATAGAACAAAGCCACATTAACACCTAAATAGCAGCATTAGGTTGTTATTTACAGATATTACAGATATTGTAAAATGGACTCAAAATATTTATAGTGTAATTATAAATGCCTATGGAGATTCTCAGTATCCAGGACATGGTTGTGGCAACTAAACTTCCTGGTTTTTCTTTAAAGACATTTCACTTCTCACCCAAGAAGCTTCTTCAGCTCTATTTTTGACTATTTGACTATTTTTTAGATTTGACTTATTTTTATTTTGACTATTTTTTTAGATTCCTCAGATATTTAGTAGGTACCCAATTATTTGTGATTATTTATGATTGATTTACTTTACGTTTTTGCTATTGTATTATATTTCCAGCTATGCAGCTCTTCTTCAAAAAGATATCTATATAAAAATATCAAAATTTAAGAATATAGGTATTTGAAATAACTATGCTGAAAAGTCTTGCTCATAATCAGGTTACATAGAAGAATTATGTCACCTCCATAAACTAATACACATCTTTTAAAAATATGATACTGTATATGAAGAGACATAAGATAAACAAATATAGTTGGAACTGTTGTTTAATGTTGAGTTATGATTGACCTCCACATAGAGGAGGCAGTTCTTTTTAAAAGTTAAAATATAACGAAATGTGATTGATTGATTATTATAGATACGTAATCCTTGAAATCTAAATTGACCTGTATACTTATGAGATGTAATTGAAATTCAGCTCTTTGTTTCCAGTTTTGATTTCAGTTTTTATAAAATGGTAGGAATTGTTGTTTCCACTTAATTATGGGGCAGATTGGTATTAAAAATAAGGGAAAAATAAGGGTAATGAAAAGCAGAGAAATAATGGCAGTTCTACTGGATCCTAACAAAAATGCACTCCTGTCTAAAAAATTATGCCTAATGCCAAAACTGTTTTCTGCAATTGCTTGTTTTTTAAAGCTGTACAAATCATCCAGCTTGACAGATGTTTTAAAGCTACGACCTCCAAAGATTAGGAAACAAGATAGCATTCGTAAGAAAACTTTGGACGTTCTGTTTTTTCAAGCTGTGCGGGATCTACTGAGCACCCCTCTAGCTGGCCAAGAACTTTATGATCTCAATGTGGAAGTGTTTAAGGCAAGTACAAATCATATCAGTCCGCAAAATCCCTTAATTATGTGGCGAAGCAGAAACATCTGATATTGTGATTTTGTGCAGATGTTGCTGTGATTTACTTTATTGCATTGGATTGCATTGAGAACTGTTCTACATGTATTACTTATGGTTTATTGCCTTTATTTATTGTCTTGTATTGCGTAGGTATTGAGAACAGTTGTACTATATATAGTCAGAGGTGAGGATCGATGGTCGCTTTATCACTTCGTGGACTTCAACTCCCAGAATTCTTGAGCCAGCATGGCTGGTTCAGGAATTCTGGAAATTGAAGTCCACAATTCATAAAAGGTCCATTGTTCCCCATCTTTGTTATAAGTTGATAATGCCATTTTATATCAGACCTGCTTATGCTTTTACATTTAATTTGCAGTCCTATTCTTCTGGAAGTTATGGAAGAGAAGCTCTGTAGACACAGATTTACCATTATTCATGATCTACTAGCAGGAGGGCTTAAAATAGAGTATTCCTTTAATATATTATTTAATAGTCATAGATAAAGGCTTCAAAAAATCCTTATTACAAGAATGGTATCCCCTTGAGCAGGGGTCAGCAACCCGTGGCTCTGGAGCCGCATGTGGCTCTTTCATCCCTCTGCTAGGGCTCCCTGTTGCTGGTCGGCTCCACAATTGATAGGGCTTTTGGTTAAGACAGGTAGAGGAAAAAGGATGCCATGCTAGGAGGAAACTCTATGGTGGGGGAACCAACTTCTAGTCGGCAGAGGGAAAAGGACGCTGTGCTAGGAGGAGAGATGGGAGAACCAGACTTCCGGTCAGCTCCAGAATCGAATGGGGGCTTCCGGTTAGGACCTTTGTGGTAGTTGGAGTGTTTAAGATTACCGACCTCTGCCCTTGAGAGAGGCTATTACAGGTAGTCCTCAACTTACAACAGTTCATTTACTGACCATTTCAAAGTTACAAACAGCACTGAAAAAAGTGTCTAATGACTGTTTTTCAGACTTATGACCGTTGCAGCATCCTCATGAGCAAAATTCAGATGCTTGGCAATTGGTTCATATTTATGACGGTTGCAGTATCCTGAGTTCATGTGATCTCCTTTTGCGACCTTCTGACAAGCAAAGTCAATGGGGAAGCCAGGTTCAGTTAACAACCATATTACTAACTTAACAACTGCAATGATTCATTTAACCATTGTGGCAAAAAAGATAATAAAATGAGGCAGAATTCACTTAACAAACGTCTTGCTTAGCCACAGAAATTTTGGGCTCAATTGTGATCGTAAATCGAGGACTACCTGTATGTTTCTTTACATTGGTGTTTAACCCTAAATTCTTTCTCCAGGATTTTGTTTCTTTGGGAGAATCGCTTCCCAACCATCCTTTTCCAGCAGGGAAAAGGAAAGATTTTTTGCTCTTTTACAGAGAACTCCCAGCAACATTGCTGTCTTCATTGTTTTTGTTACTTTTTAATTGCTGAAATTTGATGCTTCCAGTAATGGGAAATTTTGCTTTCCTGTTAATGTGTTGTATTCAGTGTACATTGACTTTCTCTGATTTAAAATCCAATTGTATGGATAACTTGCTTTTGTCATTGGAGAGTTGGGTGTGATACGGTCAGATGTTTTAACTATGTTTATAACTATTTCATTTCTATACATCCCATGAAACATGTAGAAACATACTGACACCTAGATTTCTTCAGCACATCATTAATAGTGTAATTTCCACCGATATTTATCAGAATTAAAGATTAAACTCAATTGTATCTGCAAGATTAAACTCAATTGTATCTGCAATATTGGAACCTCCCTACTTTAAAATGGAACTTGTACTTCTTGGTAAAACTATATTAATATATAACTGATACTTTCTTCCATTGTCTTGTGGAACGATTATCCTTCAATTTATATTCTTTCGCTTTCTTGGTAATAATTCAATAAATTCAATAAAGAAATTCAATAAATAAATAATTCTCTTGAATGTTTGTGAAGTAGAAATATATCTTCTGTCCACTGCCAGTGGTTGATATGGTAGCACTGTTTTTAATAGCAATCTCTTTCACTCGTGCAGTTTGGTAATAGAATTCTTTGTGGTGCTCCTTTCAAATGTGAAATCTGCATTTAAAGTTAGTATTTTAAATTTCTTAGGCTTCCCTCACGTCAGATTTTGCAGTATGTCGCATATATTGGAAGAGTTCCGGCAATGCGGAAAAGGATGAATGTATTCAGCAAGCCCTACAGAGAAAAGCATCATATATTAGGTACTGGAATGTTGTATCGATGGTCAAGCAAACATCCCTAAAAGAATTGTTTGGTTTTGGTTTATAGATGGGAGGATACTTATAAATAAATACAGTAGGCCTCCTTCATATTTGACACCCAGAATTAACAGAATAATGGCCTACTGGTCGTTCTCACTTTACAACTATTCAGTTAGAGACTGTTGGAAGTTACAATGGCACTGAAAAAAGTAATTTATGACTGGTTTTCACACTTACGACCATTTCAGCATGTCAATGGGGAAAGCCAGAATCGCTTAATGACCGCATGATTCACTTAACAACTGAAGCGATTCACTATACAACTCTGGCAAAAAAAAAGGTAATAAAAGGGGGAAAACTCATTTGCCTACCGCCTAGCTCAGGGGTCACCAACTTTTCGGACCTCAGGGTCCTTAAATCCTGCAGACCACTAATATGATTTGCCTAATGACCAGCTGGGTGGACGTGGCAAGGTTTTCATGTGACTCTGTGGGCGTGGCCAACTCGATGTCACTCACATCGAGGGACACCTTGCCAGCCTCTACTCGCTATTCCTCGCCTGCCCGCTCGGGCTCCTTAGGGCCCCAACAGGAAGCAGTTCCTGGAGCTAAGCGGCCACCATGAGAAAGAGTTGACTGAGAAGGAGGACCACTAGCATAGGCTTTCACTGAGGACTACTAGCATAGGCTTTCCAAGCAGAGGGAAGACCTGTGGAAGCGCAAGGCCAGGTATCAGCGCCTGGAGGCTTAGCGGGCTGAGATGGTCAGCCAGTTCCAGACCATGATGCAGTCCCACTGGAACAAGGCCCTCCAGCTCTTCGCCACCAGCGGCACTTCCCTCCAGCCTTCGCCCAAAGTCCCACACCAGGAGGCCAAAGCAGACCCCAAGTCAGAATTTCTGCCCCCCTCTGCCCCACACAAAAAGACCCCGAAGGGGGAGACTCTGCAGCAACACAAACATTCATTGCATGTATTTGTCCCAGGGGCGGTAGTTTGAGGACTCCTGATTTAGTGCAAGATAAAAAATGCAAATAATTTTTCTGTGGACCACCAAAATTTGCTCGTGGACCACCAGTTGGTGACCACTGGCCTAGCTTAGTTACAGAAACTTTAGGCTGAATTGTGGGCGTAAGTCAAGGGTTATGTGTATTTATAACTTAAACCTATTTCCTCCATCTTTAAAAGAGAAGCTTGCAGATAATGCTTTTAGATTGTCTTCATACGTAATCATGTAGATGTTAAAATTATTTTCTTTCTAGACATCTTCTGGTATCGTATCGTATCCGGGTAAATGTTCCTTCAGTAACATTTGTTAGGGACAGAGAAGAGGAGGCTATAAGAGAGGTAAGAAAGAAATTTCCTATATATCTGTGTTTTTAGGGTAATTTAATTGAAGTTCTTTTCTTTAAACTTGTAGTTTGCTATACAACAGGCTATATTTTAAGATAAAAACCTGTTTACATGTAAACAATTTACATTTATATTAAATGTTTATAGTATATGTATAATATGTATGTAACGTACATAGCTATCTTGTGCTTTGTAAAGGTAGGGTAACATAATTAGGAGGAAAAAAGTTGTCTGCCCCAGAGACAACCAATATTGTTAAAGAACCACATGGCTCATTCTGATTGCTATTTGGTGCCATGTTACAAACAGTTGCAGCATGACCAGCTGCTGCAAGAGAGTCATATATTGCTCCATAGTCACTCAATGAGACTTGCTGTGACCTATGTTAAGGAACCTTTTGGAGAATAGCAATAGCATTAAGACTTATATAATAGCACTTTATAGCACAATGTAGAAGCATTATTTGCATATTGACCCCAACAATCTGGGTCTTGATATTATCAACTTTGGAAGGATGGAAGGCTGAGTCAAGCTTGAGCCCCCTCAGCATCAAACTCCAGTCTGTGGGCAGAGTTTGACCCCAACACTGCACTTTAAGCAGTTTTATGTGTGGAGCAAAGTAGAGGAAGCACTTGCATGAGGAATATGACCATAATCTCCAAAACCTAACTCCCACCTTCCAAGGCTCAAGATCTCATTATTTGGAGTTTTGTAATCCTTTGGGTTTACGCTGGAACAGAACTCAGGTGAATCAGAACTACTTAGACATTTAGCAACAGAAAAATCTTAAGTAACTCCCTGAAAGATTCCTTTTTTAATAGTAATTTTATCAAATATTATACATTTTTTAAATGTAGAAGAATAAAGAGTAAAAGATGCAGAAAAGAAAGAAAAAAAGGAAAAGTAGAAAAGTAAGCATGTAGTTAAGAAAAAGAAAACAAATATATAAAGAAATGACTTTCCCCTTTATCAAAAGTATATTTTTTAAGTAATTTATCACCTTCTCTTAAAATACAACAAAGGATCTCTTCTTTCCATAAAACCTTCTATAATGCGTTGTCATTTTAGTCCTGGTGTCCATTAAGGATCATCAGAGATAACAACACATCTATTTTAATCAAGATCAAATACATCAATTTTACACAACCTTAATTTTTAATCCTTTTAAATAATATTCTAAACTAGAACTTGATTTCTTTTCATTTTTTGTTTGTCCCTTCTCATAAGATTCTTCAAAACTTAATAAATCTCCCTCTTTTGTAAATCCAATAAAGAAAAATGATCCTCTTGGTTTGTTACTTGTATATCCCTCGTAATTGTTAAAATATCAGCCTATTTCTTTTGTACGTCCAGGGTAGCATCTTTTTCCATGTTGTTCTTGTTGCCTGGCATTTATAAATCCACTTTCAACTTTGTCTCAGTCTTGCCAGATGTTTCTGCTGACGCTATTAACTTTTGAGTCTGTTCTTCAAAAATATCCTTCAATATCTTAAAAATTTAGAATATTTTGCCTTATTTTGTAGCTGTAAGTCATTTATGTGTTCTCCTTTCATTATAATATTTAGTACCCTCAAGTATTCAATTTTTAAAACTTTTATGTTTTTTCTCCAGTTATTTTTTATTATCTTTTTTTGTTTATTTATTTTAAATACAAGTAATGCAAACAATACAAACATATACATACACATATAAATACAAGACCATTTTTCCCCTTATATTTCTTCTTCTATAACAGGTAAAAGATATACAATATATTCTAATTGTGCCCTTATCCCCTCCCAAAAAACATATATTCTTGAGTAAGTTTATTCCCTTTGCCTTCCACCCACACTGATTTTATAAAATTCCCCCATATTTCATTATAATTGTTTGTTTTAATCATCCCTTTTTAAAATTTAATTTCTGTTGTTAATTTATCATTTGTTGCCGTATTCCAAATTTCATTATATCATTCATTTCTTTGAATATCCCAATTTCATCCCCAATATTTAGCCATCACTCATCTACCTGCCATTATCAAATTTACAATCATTTCTCTCTCTCTCTTTTTTTTTTTTCATTTATATCCCGTTATTCCACTAGCAACAATAATGCAATTCTCGGTGACATATCTAAATTTACATTCAAAAGTGCTCTAATTTCTCTAATCACCATGTCCCATATTTTTTATGCACTATCATAATCCCACCACATGTGTTTATATGTTCCGACCTCTTTCTTGCACGTCCAACAAATATTTGTATATTTACCATCTATTTGATTTAGTTTACATGGTGTTAAGTACCACCTCCATATCACTTTTCCATTTTCCTTAACTCTGACATATTCTTATAAATTCTTCTATTCCAAATATTTTTCCAATCATTGTCATTTATTTCTCCTAAATCTGATGCCAAATTAATTTTAAACCTTTTGCCTGCTCTTTTAATTCAGTTTATATTCTATATATTTTCCCAATTCTTCCTTTACCTGTATATTCTTCATTCACCTCACATTCTTTTATAATCATTTCAAATTTTGTTAACTGTCTATCTTTCTCCTTGAATCTTTCTTTTACTTTTATCCATCTCTCTAATTATTATTATTATTATTATTATTATTATTATTATTATTATTATTTATTAAATTTATATACCGCCCTACTCCCAGACGGGACTCAGGGCGGTGAACAGCCAGAATAAGATACAATAAATACAAAAGTTAAAAAATCATTAAAACAA
This sequence comes from Masticophis lateralis, assembly GCA_030761175.1. NCBI lineage: Eukaryota > Metazoa > Chordata > Lepidosauria > Squamata > Colubridae > Masticophis > Masticophis lateralis. The sequence goes on from JAUDYJ010000003.1 coordinate 63,650,197, forward strand.
ATTAAATAATTTGGCTCAACAGTTTAAAAATCCAATTACAATTATAAAATTTAAAAACCCAAAATAAAGGAGGTTAAGCCAGCCCAGCTTGTTCAAATAAAAATGTTTTCAAGGCGCGGCGAAAAGTACCCAGCTCCTTATCTCAGGGGGGAGCTCGTTCCAGATGGTAGGTGCCCCCACAGAGAAGGCTCTCCCCCTGGGGGTCGCCAGTCGACACTGTTTGACCGACGGCACCCTAAGGAGACCCTCTCTATGGGAGCGGACTGGTCGGTGAGAGGCTGTTTGTGGCAGAAGGCGGTCCCGAAGATACCCTGGTCCTAAGCCATGTAATTAATATGTATTAAATTCAACCAATTTAATTTAATATCTGCTAAAACGTTCTTTAGTTTGTTATATTCTTTATTTTGTTCTTCCAGTCTTCCCCTTTATATATCTGATTTTCTTTTACTAATCCATTCTTTCAATTCAATCTTAGGGAATTAAACCTTATGTTTTAAAAAAACAAAACAAAAAACAAAACAAAACAAAAAAAAAAATTCCCACAAGGAGGATTCTTTATAATTAATTCCAAAAAGGATCTTTAGTCTATTTGAACTTTTCTAAAATCAAGGCTTTAATCACCTTTTTGCTGTTTATGCCTTTTTTTAAGTTCTTCAACTTGTAGTCAAAAAATTATTTCATTAAGGATTGAAGGAAACTCATCTGTTGTTATCAAACTTGTCAACTCCAAATATTTCTAATAGCTGAAAAGCAGCAAGGTCCAAAATGAATGCAAGTTTATTTCATGTTACCTCTAAACAAGAATTAAGGCAAATTGATAATAGATAAGAATCAACGGATTTCAAGGAAAGCTGAACTTAGATCTCTTGTGAGCGTGAAGGGATTCTGAATTGACGATGCACTTAACCCTTCCCTTGGGCCCTGTCTGGTCATCTCCTACAAAATAATTACAAAGGAAAGTATGCAAATACAGCATTTTTAAAGTACCAATGGCAGTTGATCTCTCATTTCCCAAAGCTCTAAGCATGCTGAAGACTGCTATTTTGTGTTCTTCTTGAGAAGAGCAGCTGTCTGGAGCATTTGTAGGTGATCTCAAGCCTTCCCCTTGTCTGGAAAGGAAGTATTGAAGAGCCATTCTACTCACTGACTCTTCATTCTGCCACAATCATCTTCAGTCTTATCATTTCTTCCTCTGGAGGTCCCACAACTTTTCCAAAGACTCTTAATATGTTTAATTATAAAATGATAGAGATTTCATTTCTTTGTGAGCCTTGGAAAAATTCTATTGACCACAAAAAAATATTTTCAAAATAAGTGGAAGTCTTCCTTTTAACATTGTGTTATGCTTGAAGCCAACACACAAAATGTATGGGATTTAGAATTTATTATTTATATTCTGATTGTTAACAGAACAGTCTTATTTCTGGACAATGTAAGTGTTTTCTTTCCTTTTACATTGTTACAGGTTGAGAAATTATTGGCAATTGCTGACATGGGGCCTGAAGAAGAAGAAAATGAATTAATTCAGAATGATTTCAGGTAAATTAGTACAGGCAAGTGCAATCCTGAGCTAGTGAAAAATACCCTTAATACAGGTAGTCCTCAACTTACAAACACAATTGAGCCAAAAATTTATGTTGTTAAGCGAGAAATTTGTTAAGCGAGGTTTGTCCCATTTTACGGCTTTTCTTGCTACATTTGTTAAGTGAATTTAAGTGGTTAAATTAATGAACCCGGTTGTTAAGTGAATCTGGCTTCCCCATTGACTTTGCTTGTCAGAAAGGTCGCAAAAGGTGATCACATGACCCCGAGACACTGCAGCCGTCATAAATATGAGACAGTTGTCAAACATCCGAATGTAAATCACGTGACTAGGGAAGCTGCAATGGTCATAAGTGTGAAAATGTTCACTTTTTCCAGTGCCACTGGAGCTTTGAATGGTCACTAAACGAACTGTTGTAAGTCAAGGAGTACCTTTATCTATTAAAATGCCTTTTACTAGAAGACTAGAAATTTCCAGTTGTGCAGTTCAAAGGCAGCATGCTTTTTCTATTGTTATCCCCTTTTAACTATAGGGATAACTTAAAAACTCTGGGAGGGTAAGAGATACTTCCCCAACTGGTACAGATTGCAGGGAATAAGAAAAAGCAGGAATATATGCAAACATCAGATATCTTAGGCCTTTCTGTGTCATTGTTTACTCCATTTCTTGCAGTGAGGAAAAATCCATCGTGGCTGATACCCATGGGGAGCCCTCCATCCACACAAATCTATTTGGAATTGATCATAAAGCATTAAATAAGCAAATAATGGATTACAAAAAAATGAAAAAGAAGGTGGTACTAGAAGAGACTTCGGTACTAGAGACACAGTTGGCTGAGATACGGCAACATCAAAAGAAAATGAGGAGGAAGAAAGCTAGGAAAATTTACGATGATGACCTTAATCCTGAGGCGTATTTGATGGAGAAATACAGTAAAGATTATTGGGACAGTGAAGTTTCATCTTCAGAGAATGAAGAACTGGAGCACCAGCCAAAGGAAGATGGCAATGAATTAGAAAAAGAAAAGTAGAACTCTCAACTTGAAATGAATTTTATAAAACTATGGGTCAGTTTGAACTACCCCATTATAAAACATTCAATCGTCGTCTTGTTGAATGGAGAATATATTGCAGCTGAAGTTTCCCTCATTTCTCCCCTCCTTTATGATTCATTTTCCCTTTTCCTTATTTATATAACTAGTTTGCTGTTAGATCCCACTCTGCCAGCCTCTGATTAGTTTGATTAAAATTGACTTGTTAACTTGCTGTAACCTTTGTGGAATCTTTTTTTTTTATTTGATTTATATGCCGCCCTTCTCCAGAGACTCAGGGCGGCTTACAATGCGTTAAGCAATAGCCTTCATACTTTTGTATATTTATACAAAGTTGGCTTATTGCCCCCACAACTGGGTCCTCAATTTACCCACCTTAGAAAGGATGGAAGGCTGAGTCGACCTTGAGCCTGGTGAGTTTCGAACTGGTGTAATTGCAGGCAGCTGGATGTTAATTGCTGCCTTTAGTAGGAGGCATTAGCCTGCTACGCCACTCAGGCTCTAATGAGGTTCAGGCTCAGGCTCTTTTGGGTTAGATGAGCTCTAAAATACAGATAGGTCTTGACTTACAGCCACAATATAGCCTAAAATTTCCATTGCCAAGCAAGACCCTTAAGTGAGCTGTGCTTCATTTTATGATGTTTTTTGCTACAGTTGTTAAGTGAATCATGTAATTCAGGGCTGTCAAAGTAAATTTCATTGAGGGCTGCTTCAGGGCTGTGGTTGATTTCGGGGAGGGTGGGCAAGAGGGCATGGCTGACTGGGTGGGTGTGGCCAGCTTGACACCACTCACTGGGTGTGGCTGACAGTGGGTGTGGCCAACTGGGTGGGCATGGCCAGCTTGATGCCACTCCCCAAATTGCTGGCATGTTAACTCTTTGCATTGGGTAGAGTGGGCCAAAGCTATGCTGGCCCAATGTTTCCTCTTCGCATTGGGTAGACCGAGCCAAAGCGACACAGGCTGGCCCCTTTTCCAGGCCAGCCCTGTGGGCTAGATCTGACCACATTGCGGATCAGATCCGGCCCACTGGCCTTGCGTTTGACACTCCTGATGTAGTTGACAAGCAGATCTGGTTTCTCCATTGACTTTGTTATCAGAAGTCAATTGGGAAAGTTACAAATGGTGATCAAGTGATTCCGGGAAACTACAGCTATCATAAATATATGCCAGTGACCAAGCACCTGAATTTTGATCATGTGACCATGGTGATGTGTGAAAAACTGTCATAAGTCCCTTTTTTGGTGCTGCTGTAATTTTGAATGGTCCCGAAACAAATGGTTGTAAGTCGAAAACTACCTGTAAATCAATAGGTAAACCTGTTTTAATGAATAGTCTGATTTGCTAGTTGTTTAGTTTAGTTTATTGTCATTGCACATGGTACAATGACATTAAATGCTGTCTTCAGTGTACATTATAAAAATAAAAACACAAACACACATCCTTTACATTCTATATACCCTGTTTCCCCTAAAATAAGACATCCCCTGATAATAAGCCCAATCAGGCTTTTGAGCACATGCGCTAAAATAAGCCCTCCCCGAAAATATTTAAACACAGAGCTGGAAATTCGGTAAGACGGCAAGAGAAGCCCCATCTTGCTGCATGCACCCCAAAATAATAAGACCTCCCCGAAAATAAGGCCAAGCTTTTATTTCGGGGTTCAAAAAAAATATAAGACAGGGTCTTATTTTCAGGGAAACACGGTAATTGAAATTGAAAACCCGATATTGCACTATACAGTAGAATTCAGTTTAGTTACTGCCCTGGATAGAAGCTGTTTTTCAGCCTTTTTGTCCTTGTTTTTATTATCCTGTACCATCTGCCAGGTGGTAATAGTTCAAAAAAAAGGGTGCCCAGGATGAGATAGATCTTTAAGAATGTTTTTAACTTTCATAAGGCAGCGGGAGCTATAAAGCTCTTCCAAAGAAGGGAGAGGGCAACCAATGATCCTCTGGGCAATGATGTTGACCTTCTGGAGTGCTGTCCTATCTGCCACTGTGCAATTTGCAAACCATACACAGCAGGGGTGGGTTCTACTTACCTTTACTACCGGTTCGCAACGGGAGTATGCACACTTGCTTCTGCGCATGCACAGATTGTCATTTATGGTGTCCAGGCAGGTGGGCAGAGCTTCCTGTTGCTTTTACTACCAGTTCTAAAGACAGAACCGGGAGCAACCCACCACTGATACACAGACCAGGTAAAGACCAGGTAGACAAGATAATTTGTAATTTTATTATCAATGTTGCTGCCTCTTGAAGGCCTTCTTTTCTTAAGGAGTTTTTATATGTTAGAATTAGTCTTGTGGTTAAGAGCTAATGATTAGGTTCTTGCCTACTTCCTTCTGACTAAATATTCCACAGCATTGGGAAATGCTCAAGGATTTCCATCTACCAATGTACGCAGTAATGCTGGATATTATTTAAACATCAAATGGATATTTCATTTTTTTTGAATTTTTTATTTTATTTTATACACAGACAAACTTTTAATACATCAGTCATTCCTTCCATGTGACATCTCGGTGTTTTCTCCATGACTCTGTCTTTTTGTTCCTTCTGTCTTCATTTTCACTTAACCTATTACAACATTTCTCCAATATTCTAATTATACAATTTTCTTACATAACTATTAATTTGCTTATCTATATTTGCTTTCTAATCAATGGTAAAATTGATCCCATAAATGGATATTTCATTTCTGTGGCAGCATCTGACAGATCTTGTGATGCTTGCATGTGTCCATGTGTAGCCGATTTTAGGCTAAGCAGTGTCAGGCTATTGTTGGGTAGAAGATCACCAAGGAATGCTTGGACTTCAGGCTAGACAATTTTGCATAGTGGTTAAAGACACCAGGCTAGAAATGGGGAGACCGTGAGTACCAGCCCTACCATAGCTGGTTAACCTTGGATTAGTCAATCTCTCTCAGCTCTAGGAAGAAGACAAGAGCAAGCCACTTTTAGAAAATGATGCCAAAAACCCCACAATAATTGTTCCTTACAGTTATCATGTCACAACCCATACAGGAGCCCTGGTGGTGCAGTGGTTAGAAGGCAGTATGGCAGGCTAATTCACCGGGCTTCATTTTGATCTGTAAATGCTTCTAGATTGGCTAAATGTAGATTCCAGCAGTTTGCTATACGCTGCAGATATAGAAAACAGGTTCCAAGACCATACAAATCAGAATTGAACACCAGTTATCTTTTATTATTATGACAAATGTTTAATGGGGATGCAGCGGTTAGAAGGCAGTACTGTAGGCTAACTCACTGCTCACTCCAGGAATTTGATCTTCACCGGCTCAAGGTTGATTCAGTCTTCTATCCTTCCAAGGTCAGTAAAATGAGGATCCAGAGTGTTGGGGGCAATATGCTGACTCTGTAAACCGCTTAGAGCAGGGGTGTCAAACTCACAACGACATGTCCCATGATGTATCGCAATTTCCCCCCCTTCACTAAATTGGGGGTGGGGGTGGCCAGCACATCATGCATTCAGCCCACAGGCTGCGAGTTTTGACACCCCTGGTTTAGAGAGTGCTGTAAAGCACTATGAAATGGTATATAAGTCTTAAGTGCTATTGGACCCGGCTTATGGGGGCAATAAGCTGACTTTGTATAAAAAAGACCACCACTTGGGGGGCGGCCAAAGCCCTACTAAGCAGATATATACAAAAGTATGAACGCTATTGCTTAACGCATTGTAAGCCGTCCTGAGACTCCGGAGAAGGGTGGCATATAAATAGAACCAAATAAAGATAGATAGATGATAGATAGATAGATAGATAGATAGATAGATAGATAGATAGATAGATAGATAGATAGATAGATAGATAGATGATAGATAGATAGATAGATTGATTTGAAGGTACCCACAAACAACTTTTTAAAAAAACGACAAGGGCAATCTCCATCACAATGTCCAGAATGTTATAGGGCTTCATTCATATAGATACTAGGAGTTGAACTCAACTTGAAGATATCTTTGGCTTTTTACCAATACATGTTGAGGGGTTTTTCTAAAGGGGAAATTGTGTAAGACAGCAAATTATCCATCTTTCACGGAGGCACTGCAAGATTCCTTTGCCCAGTGAGATTCCAGAAGGAAAGTTCTAGCAAATGACATCAACCATTCTCCCATATGTAGATCAGATGGTATGTAAGAAGTAGCAAACCTTATTTATTATTGTATTATTTCTAAAAGAGTGATGAAAAAACAATTTGATCTCAGGGATACTGCAATAGTCATAAATGTGAATAATGGTCGTAAGTCACTTTGTTCATTGCTGTTGTAAGTTCAAAAGGTTACTAAATGAATGGTAATTTGCAATATATATATATTGCAAATTGTAATTTGCAATATATATATAAAAACGATACATTCTCTAGGTAGCATTTCTGCAGTTTGCAGGAATTACGTTGGAAGCAATGATCAAGCATTATTCCAAATCTCGGTTTTTCTGACCAACTAGCATTTAGGTCAACTGCATCCAAAAATGTCGCCTTCTACTCCAATTTACTCCAAAAATGACACTTATTCTTAAGGTGCATTTTTAAAATCTGCAAACCAAGAGATTCTATTTCACACGCTCGACTGAATTCAACGGATCTTCGAGATTATACAACTGATACTTCATTTACTACTGCAGCAACCGAAATCAGCACAGAAATCAAATGGAAACGTCCCGCCTGCGAAGTACTTTTATTTAAGAGCTGGCGCTCAAGGCCACCATTGGATGAACTAGGCGTGACGTATCCGATTTCTGCCGCTCGCCCGGGACGCCACCTGCTGGCGGTCGAGCGTTAAGGCTACTGACCGAGACTTTTAATAGACAGATGGGCTGATAAACTTGGAAGAAAGTTGTCTGCGCGATTTTGCGGCTCTGGATTTTCAGAGTTAACCTTCCCTGTGAGTTGCATCTCCTAACGTGACTTCGCTCCGTTTCTTACTCATCTCAGCCACAAATAGCGGGGCTGGGGGCAGCGGCACCGTTCCGATCTCGTGTGCGTTTCCCATTTCTGAAAGATCCCTTTGCGCTTCCCAGCCGATCCGGTGCACTCGGTGGCTGAATCCTTCCCCCAAATCCAAGGGAAGTGCCCCATTTCCCCTTCTTCCGCAGGGTGCTGGCGGTAGGTGAGGATAAAAGCAGATCGCAGCTCCGGAGGCTTCAGGCGCAGGTCTACAACGGGTCATCATTGTTCAAGCGAGTTTGGTGGTGCCTTTGAATGATTGGCGTGCAAACGGCGGCGTGGGTGCAGGATTAGGGGAGGTCTGCATAGCTTGTTGTGGCTTTCCACAAAACAGCAACCAAGAAAAGGACAATTTGCCTGCTGTGACATTGAAAGGTTTAAAGCAGGGTTGTTGTTTTTTTTAAAAAAACTTGGCCATCAAGATGGGTAAACGTCAACTTCCAGAATTCACACATCTTAAAAGCGTCCAGGTTTGAGAAACGCTGCCTCCAACTGTCTATGGAGATTCTCAATCATGCGGGTCATGCTTAATCCCAAAAGGTGCTTTTTCCAAAAAAAAAAAAAAAAGGCAACTGGATTTTCTTGGTTTTCTTTTCCTTTGGGAAAAAAAAATCTGCTGCTCATCCAGGATGAGAAGCGAAGCTTTTTAAAAGGAGAAAAAGAATCGTCTTACATAGTTGCCTTTTGGGAAAAAGCACTTTTGAGACTCTGCTTTTAACGTTTCCTGCGCCCTGCAATATTTTTCTAGGCGCCAAGGAGTTTCGTTGCCTCCACCAATTGCAAACCATCCTCCCGTCCCCAGGGAGCTTGAACCTCCTCCGGGGAAGCGACCCCGCCGAAGAACGGGAGGGGGGGGGCACCCGGGGTGCAGTCCGTTGCTTCCAGAAGAGCCACCCCATCCGCCCCCGACGTTCAGAGAATGGAGAGAGCGGTTCTAGGAAATACAATCGCTAACACGCAAATTCAGGGATAGTGTGTATTTTCAGGATTAACGGAAAAGTGCTTGTTCTTTGGAAGAAGCGTGTGGCACAGAGACTCAAGTTAACAGATTCCATTTCCCCACTTCAAATGTAGATTATGCGGTTTGCGCCCCCCACCCCTTATTTACTGATCTGACCTATTGTGTTCACTGGGAATTATTTGCCAGGTTTATAGCTGGGTTCGCACGGTGCAGCTAAGGGTTTGCTGAACAAACCCGTTTCTGTTCCTTCAACATGCTAAGCCAAAGCCAAACAGCCTTCTTGCGGGAAGTGTGAATCCAGTGGATCTACAGCTTCTTCACAGTGGGGTGCACATTTTAGTATGAAATCCTACTGGGTTTAATGGGATTTACTCCTAAGTAGGAATTCTGCCAGTGCTGTAATAGTAAACATGCTTGCAGGGTATTGGAATTTACTTTCAACTAAATAATTATAACAGCGTGAAAATGAGCTTCATGAAACACGGATAGGCTTACTTATGGTTAAATTGGTCCAGCTGCAGACAGGATTTTGAGCAACCCTTTCCTTTCACATTTAGGTGTTATAATGGAAGAGTTTATATATTAACTGTTGTAATTCTAGGCTGTGATCTGGTTGCCAGTATTTTAATACAGAAGACTTGATTTATTGTTTATCTATAAAATTGGATTATATATATTGAGCAAATATTGAGGGCCTGTAGTACAATTCTTCAAATTTTTATCAATACAGTCAAAGATCAGCAATAACAAAGAGAATAAAACAGGAAAGGAAAGATTAATAAAGCATCCCAGCCTGAAAACCTTATCACTTATTTACTAATTTTAGCTGCATTTTCAATGCCATTACAGCCTAGCCTCTTTCAGGTAGATAAAAAGCAGGCAGCTCTTGTGCAGAAGTAAATCCAGTAGACTAAGTATAGAAAATTCGCTTTTGATTGAAACTTGGAGAAATGTCTTTATCATTAAGGATATTTTGACAGTAGATCCAGTTAGTTGGGAGATGGCAGGATTGACCTAACTGAAGTCTTCTGGAAAAGTCTCAACAACTACCTGTGAAGATGTTTGATTTCCAAACTCTCTATGTGAAGCATAGGATTTAGCCTACAAGGATCAGCAATAGAACAGAGCCAGGGAATCCAATATGTCATAAAATGCCACCTGTTGTACTCTCTCCCCAAATTAAAACTAAACTTGATTGAAATCTGAGAACATTGACACATTTACAAGGTTCCGAGAATCTTGCTCACAATTTCTGGAGAAAATTTCAGCTACATTGAAAAAAAATGAGAGTAAAGGAACCTGGGAATTGAAAATATTGCTCACATCTCAGTGGCCATAAATTATCCTTTACAGATTGCAATGTTCTGCTCATGTATTAAGCAAAAGCAAACTGGATGTACTGATTTACCTCGACAATTTATACATTGCCACTTTAACATATCTGAGTGGTTAAATCATGAGGTAACAAATGCCATTTTAAAAAGGAAAGTAAGCATGAATCAAAAATCAAAACAAATATTGAAGATTAAAATATTCAAAACCCTGGATGAAAATGTATTCATATGTTTAAGCTCTTAGAACAGAGAATGCACAAACTAAGACTCTGATTTTATGACTATGGGCTTCTTACTAATCCAAAATTAAAACAAGCAATGTTCAATGTCTATGGAGATTCTCAGTCATCCAGGTTATGGTTGTCCCAAATTTTTTTTTTCAAGAGGCCACTGGACTTTCTTGTTTTTCTTTGAAGACATTTCGCTTCTCATCCAAGAAGTTTCTTCAGCTCTGACTGGATGGTGGGGAATGGAAGGATTTATACTTCTTGCAGACAGCTGGTCATTTGCATTCTTTTAGCAAGTAGTTAAGGTCACCTGGAGGCTTATCTGTGTCCTCAGGGTCAACTGAGTGGTGCAAATGGGTGTGGCACCTTCTTGGAACTATTGAAAGGATTGTGTTGTAGATTGGAGATAGATGATGTCCTATCCCTCCTGTTGAGAGGACTGTTTGATTTTGACATTGATGGCCTCTTTCAAACCAACAATCCTCTCTCTCTAAAATATGGACTTGTTGTCTTCAAAAGAGTGGCCTGTGTCTTTTAAATGCAGATGGACAGCTGAATCTACTTCATTTAAATTCTGTATGATTGAAAGACATTTTAGTAGGTTTATACCAGCAGACTTGGTTCTACATAAGGTGAAGTTGCAATTACCTTGCTTAGTTTTCAACTGGTATTTCCATTGTAGTAATAAAGAATGTCCTTTTTCTCTCTCTCTCTTTGCAGGTCTGCAAAATGGCAGAAAGACCTATGTGGGAGCAGATTGGAACAAGTTTTGTACAGCTGTATTATCAACAGTTTGATACCAATAGGGAACAATTAGGTGCCCTTTATGTATGTATCAACATCTCTTTGCTCAAACAGTGATTATCCTGTTGATGAATGGATTATTGGCTTGAGGGCTTGTTATTTCTACTAAAGCAGCAAAAGTTGTAGTTCAAAGGCCTAATTCTCACCGGAGGCATTAACTGAGCAATTTCAAGCAAAGTTGATGGAAAACAGCTACAGGTAGTCCTTGACTTATGACCGATTCTCAGCAAGTGTTTGAAATTACAGTAGATACCCTCCCCCAAAAGTATTGCACCCAGTTCAGAAATTCTGAAGCCCAGCCTCTCCTTCTGCAGTCATTTGACCATGTTTTGGGTATTGGGCAAGGCGCCCACATTTATATCCAGTTGCAGCATCCTGTAGTCAAATGACCATGATTTACAGTGTTTTTGCTGAAAACTTCCAATAACTTAACGATTCGCCCAAAATAACTTAATGATTAGCCACAAAAGAGATTGTATAATTGATTGGTCACACGAATAACTTACTTTATTACTTGATGGAATAACTGACCATCAAGAGTTATGAGCATAATGGGTAGGCTTTATTAGGGTCATAAATTGAAGGCTATCTGTAGTTGCTTCACTTTTAAGTTCTTTTGCTTCATGCTGGCCAGAGTAGAAGTTTGGAAGCTTGTTCTCAATAGGCAGTTTGTGTGTTAGGTTTCGAAGTTGTCTCAAATAAATTTCAAACAAAGTCTTTGATGAAAAAAACCCTTATTTATTAAGCACGAACATTCTAACTCCGACTCATTGCAGCCAATTCTGGCTTCCTCAGCCAAAGCCCTCCTTTTCCTCTCCCCACTCCTCTACATTCATTGGCCATCTTCCCAGTCACTCTGCCCCTAATCTACTGCTCCCACTCAAAGGAATTTCCCCCCTCCCATCCCATCTCCTAGGTGATATTTTCTCCAGGGAAAATAAGTAGGTGAAGAGTCAAACGTCCCTTTCCAGATGCCTCTGCTTCTCCTCCTTATGTCAGCATTAGAGTAAGTGCAGCGTGAAATGCTGACATTGTGTTTATAATTCACGTTTTTGGGGTTGGCATGACTGGTGAGCACTTACTAGGTGCTCTGGGAGATTGGGTTAGTTTCGATTGAAATCCAACTCCTTTTTATGGCTTTCAGTCCACCTCCATTATATTAGCATCCTTTTTGCTGCTACACTATCTTTGCTCCCATTAACACTGTGAGTATGCAAAATGGAGATTAAATCTAGAAACCAGAATGGACATTTTTTTTTTATTTTCTGGAGCGGGACATATAGGCTAAACTTTTAAGAAATTTCTGTCAAGTGATGAATGGAGGAGTTGAAGATGTCAGTGGCAAAAAAATGGATATTGGTACATAATGTTTCTGTTTTCTTTTTTGGTTTCTCTTTCCTCTTTCTCCAGCTCCTTCTTTTCTTTCCTTCCCTTGACAGGTTCTGATAAGAATTATGTCTATCTATTATTCCGAAGTCCATTATGTAGAAAATATTGCAAAAGTTCTTGGGAGGGTAGGTGGATATTCATTGAGAATTTCTTGCCTGAGACTAGATCTGTGCCTAGATCTAAGATTATTGAAACCCCATGTGGAGTTTGCAAAAAGATCAGTCTAGATCTGTGATAATTTATTTGTATATTTTCTTTCCTTTGATAATTTCATTATGCATGTTACTGAAATATGTCCCTGTTTCACAGACAGATGCTTCTTGTTTATCTTGGGAAGGTCAGCAGTTCCAAGGAAAAGCTTCAATTATGGAAAAATTGATGGTATGTTATTTATCAGCTAAAATACATAATTGATTAATATTGCCTGCAACATTTCATGCAGTGACTTTAAATAATTATTTGAAAAGTGCTTCTTATTGGGAAGGCCAGATAAGAGTCCTTGTGCACTCCCTTGTTTTCTATGAATATGTGGTATTTTAGGGCTTAATGGTGTTTTTTTGTTTTTGTTTTTGATAACAGACGCTTCCTTTCCAAAAAATTCAGCATAATATAACATCCCAGGATCATCAGCCAGCTCCTGACAATTGTATCCTTAGTATGGTTGTTGGCCAATTGAAGGTGAGATTTATTATTGTTTTATCTTTGGTTAAGATCTGTTCAAAGCTTCTAAGACTTAACATAAAAGCGCGAATATTAAGACTGTCAGAGCGGCAATCAGCCCTGTTACCTTGTGTGGGGTAATTGCCCTCATTTGGGTTGGATCGTGACGTTCTCCTTGTGTATACTTTGATCAATAAAACCAGAATACATCTTCTAATTAAACTCATATTTATTGTAAAAAAAATAAAACATCTTACTAATCTAATTAGTTACATTTTTGGCAAAGAATCCCCAGCCAGATCTTCGCTGGCAGGAGAACAAAGGAAAGTTTTCAGAAAAAAAAGAAAAGAATGCAGGACATGCACAGTAGATACTGATAAGAAACTTGGCAAACTACGGTAAGTCTGAAAGTTCAGAAATAATAGTTCTGCTGGTAAATACAAAAACGCAGTGACAAAGACATCCAGAGTGCATTTAAGTGTTGTACAGTATTTTTCTCGAAGTATGCATTATATTGCAACTCGAAGTTGCAATATAATGCATACACTAGCTTTATCAAAATATGATATCAGATCCAGAACAATCTTATCAAAAGCATTAAATCCTTTTGATGTATTTCTGTTGAAATCGGTGAGCTTCAAAAATGAATGCATTTGCTTGCTATTTTTTTATCATATTCAAATTACTGTGTGGAATTTATGTGGAATAATATCACTAATATTAAACTTGTATTCTCACTGTAGGTGGACAATGATCCAGTAATGGGATTCCACCAGATGTTTGTTCTCAAAAACATGAATGACAAATGGGTTTGTTCTAATGACATATTTAGGTTGGCTCTGTATAATTTTGCCTGAAATTTCTGCTCTTGGTTTACACACTATAAATATCATATTAATGTTGGCTTTAAGTGTGTCTGAGTTGTTTTCTTTCTGTAACTGTAACTGAAAAGCATTTATCTCCTATTAATTGAAATAATTTAAAGTAGTTGCAGTATTACATATCCTTTAATGTAAAACATTTAATACTTCATAAGAAAATAGTTTGTCCATTTTAACTGTATGAAGCTTGTGGAGATAATAGTGTATCGGCGTACACATTTCTTATACAAACAACAGTTTGGCAATAAAATAACCTGCATGCAGTTTTAGGGAACCAAAAAGAATTGTTATGTCTAAATAGCTTTTTTTTAATCACATGATTCAAATTTAATGTTTTCATGTTATTTCTTAATAATGTGATGTTTATTCAGAAAAAGTAATCCTCATTTGTTGCAAATGTTCTGTGGCCTTGTACATGTAGATGTTAATTCATGTGAGGGTGTCAGTGATGTAACACAGCTCAAAACTGAAAACTGAAGCTGACTAAACTGATATTGTAAATAACCATAAGAAAAAGAAATACGATCAGTGGGTCTCCCTTTTATAATACAAGATCCAACCCGTGTGCCAAGATGAAAACTTCCCATCCACAATATTAATTTAGTTTAAAGACCATGGGGTCATGTAGTTATTCTTTCAAAATGGTAGTATAGAAGACATATAACGTCTGCTGCATCCATCCTCTTTCAATTGTATCTTTGTAGTACTTTGTTTTTGAACAAAAATCCCTTCCATATATAATGTAGCAAAAAACCCACAACCCCTTAAATTTACACCATTCTGTTTTCACCTTATTAAAAAAACAATGTTGAATGCATTTCTAAAGTAAGATGCCTTCTCATAGGAAATAAAATAACTTAGATCATAAGAATATAAGCATACTGTTTTCAATTTGTACTGATTCTTCATTTACCATGAGATATTTCTTTTTCCAGAAATGATATGAACCCTGATGCTAGGCCTCTTACTTTTTTTGCTAATCCATGATTTCAAGGAAAGATACAGATTCCAAGAAAAAGGCATATAGCTTATCTTGATTTCTATTATATAATTAGGCAATGAAATAAGAAATTCCAGAATTATTCTGCAAGATGAAAGCTAGAGACCTTTTGATAGGGAAAACTGCATCTAATAAGTATAGGGACATACCTAAAACACTTCATAGAGCATTGTTAAATTTCAGTAGATGTTCCTCTTGACCAGAGTCGCATGCAGCTCTTTGGGCCCTCTGCTGTGGCTCCCTGTCAGATGATCACACCATTGGCTGGCCCCGTCCTTCATCCTCCCCTCCCAGTCACTTCTCACCTGGCCTGAGAAGGTAAAGGCGCCGGCACGGGATGGAGAAACGGCCAGGGCAGAGACAGAGAGTCTCTGCCCTCTGCCCAGGGGAGAGAAGGAGGGAGAGATATGTCAAAAGGATTTTGTAGTTCCCGATGTTTTTTAACAACTGGTTCTCTGTCCTAATGACCGGCTGGGTAGGCATGACTGGGTGTGTGTGTGTGTGTGTGTGTCATGTGACTGGTGGAAGTGAGTGACATCAAGTTGGCCACACCCACCCAGGTTTTGTGGCTCCCAGTGTTTTCTTTTCTGTGGGAAACGGGTCCAAATGGCTCTTCGAATAATTAAGGTTGCAGACCCCTGCTCTTGACCCTTACATATATGCTGGCCATTTAGAAACCATATGAAATGCCAACATCAATGTATTTCTATATCTGCTATAGAAAAAGTATATACAAGTGGGATGCTGATTGGCCCATGTCCCCCATCTTATAATATTGCTCCAAATTTAAAGCCATTTTTAGACTGGCCAAATGCATGGCCAGTCTAAAATGCAGGGATTGGAAGAAAGGGTGAGGACCCCCTCCCCAATCGGGAATGGTGCATTGTGTTAGAAGATTACAGCTTGAATATTTGACTGTCCAGTGGACTGTTCTCCCAAGAGAACTTTCTCACCTGTGCTATTTGTAGATCCTCCAAATAGATAGGTATATTAGTTACATATACTGTATATCTCAAAAATAAGTTAAACTGAAGCTATAGGTTGTTCTTCTTTGAATGCTCATTATCCCTTTATCATCATCATCATCATCATTATTATTATTATTAGTGGGGCTTCGGTACAGAGATGTCCCCTAAAGAAAAATAATTGAATCTTTTGGTTTAATAATGAAAAGTGTTGGTAGGGGTTTGCAAACTAAAGGAACTCCAATACAACATACTTTAAAAAAATCCATATACTTTGGTTGGAAACTTGTCAAGCATTTTTCAAAAGCCAAACTATTCTAAGTACTGTAACTTAATCCATCACATCACATCACTCAACTCTTCCTATTTTTGTCATCTACTTAACTGTAACTGAAGGAGATATTAATTATGTGCTTTGACTCTTCTTTCATTAAGCTCTCTCCCGTAAGGCTGGCCTCTCTGATCATATAACAATTATGTACAGTAACTGGAAAAGTTGGAAAGTAATTATTAGAAAGGAGGTCTGTCTATATCATACTCAAATGAGCTGTGATTTATTGTAGTGGCCAGTTTTGGCTATATTCAATACTGTATTTGATTTATTTCTTAGTGGTTTTCACTATCTATTATTTGTCCTGTTGTGAGTAGCCTAAAGGGAGATGGTGGGGGAGAGAATGTGTGTGGTGGAAGCAAACAACCTCTACTATGTCATGGGTCATGTACCTTTCTCAAGACGGGTTGAATGGGTAACATCAGAATATGAATCGTAGCTTCAAATAAGTGCCAACTGTTTATTGAAAAGCTGATCAATTTTCACATTTGCTCACTGGCTGATCCTTGGGATAAGAGTTTGAAAAGGACTGGTAAACAGCTCACTATCTTTGCAAATGCCACGACCAATGCTGTCTTGAAGTTACAAGATGAAATAATTCAAGTTTCATATATCACTCTTCAGAACCACATGCCTCTGGAAGATGAGGCATCTACTTTGATAAATGATATCTGTTGTTCGTATATGGATATGATGCTTTCCTAGGGATACTCCTACAATTTTCAAGTAAGTATATTAGAAAGTAGTTCTCAAAAAGCTAAACTAATGCCATTAGAAGGGGAGCTATTTCTTCGCCAATGCACAATAGCAAGAAAGCAGTGTAGTTAAATTAAATTGAATGTAAGGACAAATGTTATGTTCTTGGCAACAGAGATAAGGTATGTCAGTTAGAAAGTAACAATTTAGGCTATTCCTTATTAGGAAAATAAAACCTGAAAATTCTACAACTAGATGTGCATTGATAACTTTTATACTTGATTAGAAAAAATGTTCCATCCCTCCCTAAGGTTGACTGCCCTTAGTGCTCAGTGATTTTGCCTTGTGTGCTAAATAAAAATTTGAATTCTGAATTCTGGTGTGTGGTGTTTTGACCTGAGCAAGGAACAAACTATAGGGAAGGAATTCTTTCAACAGTATTTTTCCAGCAAGTAAATAGAGAAAGAAAGATATATGGATATATTTATATGCACACATAATACTGAAATATAATTTCAGTATTATATTCAGTATAATTTTGTTACATTTTGAGATCTACACTGCACTGATAGCAACTGTTATTTACTTCAGGAACCTTCCTATCTGGAAAATTCTACCCCAATTAAGAAAATAGGCAAAAAGTCTGGAAATTTAGATTATGAAGAATATCTTATTGAAATATTAAGTAGTATTAAGAAATTTTAAAATGTTTAACTTGAGATTATAGAATTTTTAAAAGGCATATGTGATGAAATGTTTATGTTTGATGTTACTTAATCTAATGGTTAAAAATACTATTCTAAAGATATGTTTTAAAGAAAGTTTACAATGTTTAATTTAGATTTTTTTTTTCTTTTTTTTTTTTAGAAATTGGCAAGTGGTTTATGAAGGATTAAAGAGGATAAATGTTTAATTTAGAATTTTATTAGGGAGGAATGCTGAAATAGAAGGTATGGAAAGGACTATAGCAATAAATGTAAAATGTGATGAGAGAATTTATAGAAGGAATGTTGCAGAATTTTAAAAGGGGAGTTAAAGATTGGGAGGGATTTTTGAATTTTGTAGAAAGTTAGTATCTGCTAGCTTAGGTTTGTTAAATGTTATATCCTGGTTTTGCCCTGGGAAGTCGGGGGGGAGGGTGAAGGGAGGGGGGTGGAGGGGTGTTGGGGATAAAATTGTTTTATGATTTTTAATAAAAAAAGACAGGTAAATGAATTAATAGAGAAGTAAGAAGAAGAAGATATAGAAGATGTATTGGAAGATATATTTAGTGACTGATTATGTTTTGTTTGTATGTTTGATCATAAAAATAAAAAACTTTTGTATGGAAAAAAAAGAAAGAAAATAGGCAAAAGTGACAATTCAACAGAACTATTAAATTGACTAGATAACTTTCAGATGTTTTTTCTATTTTTAGATTTCATTTTCAACAATCATGTTTCCCTGGTGCTATTCTGATAAAATGAGACAGATCTTTGACTAAACTGAACTATTTTTTTTAAAAAATAAAGATGCTTTAAATATTTTATTGTGTGTTTCACCTTATTTACATAATTTAATGAGGGTCTCAATGGCATTCCATATAATCTTTCTTCTCTGATCAAGTCTGGTATCTTACATTCTAGAAAAAAAAGTCAATCTGCAAAATTCATTTTAATTTTTAGTCATCTGTGTGGAATGTCCTGAAAATCATACTACAGATAATCTAGCGAATTTTGTAACTGAAGTTGTGAAAGAAGGCTTCTTATCCTGGTTCTGATTTTGGCAACTTCTTTTAGGATTCATGAAGATTTTCCCCTTTCCTCTCTTATTTTATCCTGTTGAAGGATGTATTCTTAAAAACAAAATAAAACGCAACAGGCTGAAAAGAATACTTATGGGGTAAACAGAGAAAGCTATTCTTGCAAGTCTTATTTAAGGCACTAAAGGAAATTAACTGTCTACGTAGAGTCTCAGTTATCAGGTCATGGTTGTCCCAAAGGTGCTTTTTCAAAAGATTTTCTTTAGAAAGTCCAGTTGCCTTTTGAAACAGCACTTTTGGAAGGAAATTAACATATCTATATATTAGGTGCCATTCATGAACCCTGTTTCCCCAAAAATAAGACATCCCCTGATAATAAGCACAATCAGGCTTTTGAGTGCATGGCAATAAGGCCAAGTGCTTATTTCAGGGTTCAAAAAATATAAAACAGGGTCTTATATTCGGGGAAACACAGTATTCTGGAATACAATATTATAAAATAGATATAAGTGGTATTGTAAATAATAATATTGGATTGTAGATTTTCCCTGTGGATAAAATATCTACTAATGCACTCATGGAAATGAAAGGTCAATCAACAAATAACTTCGTAGATTATTTAAAGATATTCCTTGCTGAGTAAGGCATCACAGAAAAAACATTTCTTGTACCAGGTTTAGACATCAGAGAAAGATGTATCTAGTATCTTAACATCCAGGATGAATTTGTGAAATTGTTTAGTTTTGGGAAAGCAAATATCCATCACAAAGCACAAGAAAGGATAAATGCTTTTTTCCTAAACTGTTTGCTTACAGTATCAGTTGGAAATCCTTCATTTTGGTTAGTTTAAATGATTTTTTAAAAAGAGACTGGACAAGAAGCACTTTCAGACGTAACAAGGTTTCTATCCATTCACATTTACAGTCCAGAAAACTAGAGTCAGTCCTTGAGACATTTACCAAGTCTCCATTGCTTCTGCAGGCTAAGCTCCCACTTATCTGATTATTGCCTAGTCTGTAGTTCTTTCTCCTGTCTCCCAGCATATCATTCCCATGTACCAGTAGTCACAGATATTCTTTTATATTGAAACCATTTCTCAGTTCTTGGCATGCTCTTTGTCCCATTACTTTGCTTATCTAAAGCAGTGGTCACCAACTGTTGGTCTGCAAGAAAATTTTGGTGGTCTATGGCGCGCCCAGGTGGAGGAACTGCTCTGGGATGAGCAATGGCCAGTTCTGTGACTAGAGTTCTGGAACATGGGACTGGCCACACAGCTCACGGTTGACTGTAAATCTCCACCATAAAGGGAGGTTTGTGCAACTTGCAACTTTGCAGCGCAGCCCTCGCCATCCAGAATGAAGTAATAGTGCAGGGGGGGGGGTGGCGGTGCAGGCAGGCCAAAGCAACGGGTAGCTGCAACCCTGGGCTGTTTCTTCCCCCTGCTGTAGCTTCCTGTCGGCTGAACCCACCAGTGGCTGTCCCTACCCCTCACCCTACCTTCCCAGTCACTCCTCGCCTGGCCTGAGAAGGGAAGGGCAGGGAATGGAAATTCATTCCATATTCCAGAGCGGGAGCAAAGCTTCATCTCTTGCTGGATCAGGCCGGCATTTCTCCTGGCCCTTGGTGCTCTGCGCATCTCGGTCTCTTGGGGAGATGCTTGACTTCCTCTCAGCCCCAAGACACTGGCTGGCCCATGAGATGAGAGAGAGAAAGAGAATGAGAGAGAATGAGAGAGAGAGAGAGAATGAGAAAGGGGGAGATAAGAGAGAAAGAGAGGGAGAGAGAAAGGTGAGAGAAAGGAGGAGAGAGAATCAGAATGAGACAGAGAAAGAATGAAAGAAACAGAGACAGAGAAAGAGAGACAGAATGAGAGACAGAATGAGAAAAAGAGACAGAATGAAAGAATGAGAGAGAGAATGAGAAAGGGGAGAGATGAGAGAGAGAGGGAGAGAGAAAGGTGAGAGAAAGGGAGACAGAATGAGACAGAGAAAGAATGAAAGAGAAAGAGACAGAGAATGAGAGACAGAGAGAATGAGAAAATGAGAGAGACAGAATGAGAGAAAGAGAGAGAATGAAAGAGAATCAGAATGAGAGAAAGAATGGGGGAGAGAGAGAGAAAAAGGGGGAAAGAGAGAAAGAGAGAGGGGGAGAGAGAGAAAGAGAGAGGACGGAGAGTGCCTGAAGGACCCCATCCCATCACTGGGAGTCCAGGCACTTCAGCAAGTAGAGTGCTGGATTCGTATTAGTGGTCCATGGAATTTAAAATTATGAACTTGGTGGTCCCTTAGGTCTAAAAGGTAAGGGACCCATGATCTAAAGTATATTGAGAACTCTATGTTCAGGACCCAGCACAACACTGAAGAAAATAAAAATTAAGTAATCTTAAGGCTAAATTGAGGAGAGATCACCCTGGATAAGGACTATGTGTAATTAAGAGTTGACACTGACTTGTTAAAACATAAATCAATCAAAATATTAGTACAGATTTTGGGACAATTCAATTTCATGCACAGAACAAAATAAGGCAAGTACTGTGATAAAAGCATTCCAGTACAATGAGATTCTGGTCAATGATTTGTGTTTAACAATGATATGTGTACAGTTCATAAATTCTTCCTCATTCTCTGCTCTGGAGAATTGGGAACCCTCAATATTTGAGGATTTGGGTAAGGGAAAAAAGAAGGAAAACGTTCAGTTGTACAAAGAGAATATGAGTTGGTTTGGCAATTATTTTTATATTGTTATTTATAATAAAACTTACAGTCTATCTTTTCCAGTAAGGTTCACAAAATATTAAAAACACATTTTTCATTAAAAACACAGCTAAACTGGTCATTAACAGTAAAACATCAGCAAAATTATTAACTAAAATGCTCCATTGCAATATGAGAAGTAATCTTAAAGTAGCAATATATTGACATATTGAGAGACAGAGAAAATAAAAATGTCTTTCATGCCAGAAAAATAGTAAATTTGGTACGAAGGTCACAAATATTCAGTTAGGCTTTCTGAGCTGATGGCCATCCCTGAGAAGGCCTATTTTGGGCCAGGGCCCTTTTTAAATCTTATATGGGAAGGCACTTGGAGTAAGACCAGTGAAGATGAAGTATAGGTTTGCTACATGGGAAGAGATGCTCCTTTAGTTATTGGTACCAAGCTATGAAGTGTTTTATAACTGAAAGTAGAATCTTAAATTAAGATTGGAAACAAAGTAGCAGTTAGAGAAGGTGGTGTAATATTAAAATAATATGATAATAACATCTTGGTACCATTACCGAAATATTCAGAAGTAACTGAAGTTTCTGGATTACTTTCAAAGATAGCAATATACAGTAACTTATTGCTGTAAGTAAGAAATTTCCAGGGCATGGATTCTTGAGGGAAGGCTATGCAAGTATAGCTGTAGTTGGCTCTCTGACCTAAACTCTTCCCAGTGCTTCATGTTACAGAAAACAATTAAGCTTCTAAAGACACAGATAGATCTAGGAGTACTTTCAAACTGCTAATATCTTCTTTTAGGGAAAAGCAATCAAGACAGGAAAGCCATCCTTAAGTATGGTAATGCCATCAGCTTTCTAATGATGATCCACTCTAAAGCACCAGTATTTTATGTAGTTGGCAAAATAGACAAGTATGGAGAGTCTGAAGGATTATTTCAGAAAGATTATCTCCTCAATACAATTTTAACAAATCTCCTATCAAGATAAGAAAAACTGAAAAGTTGTACACTTGTTCTTGACCCATCTTTTCTGTTTGATATCTTGGACAATGATAATGAAGACAGCCAAGATAACGAAGTCTATACTAGCGGTGATCATATAGTTTGATCCTAAGCTCCTTCAAAAAAAAATTTCATTTCTGAATCGTCTTCAGATGTCTACACTTTATTTAAAATTTCATCTTGGAAATAAACTACAGTATGTTGGAAATATTTTCTATAAAATATGGAACTGCACATATTTGGACTAATTCCACACCAGTGAAAATACTGTTTTGATTAGAGATAGGATAGAAAACAATAATATTCCTTGTAGTACTGCATCTGGACGTACAGTATTTAATGCCCTATCTAAAAAAATTATACTTTGGGAAAATGGCTCTTTTAGAGTGGGCAGCTATAAGTCTAAATAAAACTAATAATCATGAGTGGTTTTTTTATGTTACATTCAACAAGTAGAAACAACGATTTGCGATTAAATGGAAAATAGAATTTCATATTATGCAATTTGGATTTACTTTAATTAATTATTGATTTTTCTTTGGATAGACCTTAAAAGTCCAAGAGCAAAGTCATACAATTGCAATTTATTGAACAAGAGTATTTATTTACAACTGAGATTCTCCATGAAAGTTATTTGTGATGGTATTGCCTGCTTTCATCATCCACCATAAGGCGGGAAGTAAAACCTGTCATCAATTTTTCAACATCATTCGAAATAATCTTAAATACATTTAACATGACATTATGATGGTTTTAGCCTCCTTACTCTTTGAGGGAAGCTCAAAGGATTGCATACTATGAATTGGAAAGAAGATCCTGGTTGGATCATCTTTTCTGAGTTTCTGCAGAATGGGCATCTAGTGAAAAAAGGGTCCAGGGGTTTCTTTGTCCTAAGGAAAATAACAGCATCTTGACAAGGATGGATTTCATTGGTTGTTGGACATGAAGGGGGCTTTCAAGAATACACTGATGCAAATAAACCTTCCACAACATTCTATGAACATGAACAAGAGCAGTGCTGCATGACCACGTGACAGGACCACATGGGATGACGTCACCGCGCCACACCCTCAGTGATGACGTCACAACACTCAATCACATTGTTCTTGTCACTTTTTTGGGATGAAAAAGTGCCAAAGTAAAGAGAAGGAAAGTTGAGGTTACAGGTAAGCAAGTGGGAGAGCACTCTGAAGGACTTCACCACGATCCCCCAAAGCTACCCTTTGAACCCTACCTTCCCTCCAGGGTTGATGCTGATGGAATTAACCAATGGGAGGCGTGGAACCAGCGTCTCCTTATTGGTCCACTGACTGATATGCAAATGAGGGGAAACGTCACTTCCTGGGACAAATCGAGCGCCATTTTCCCTTTCTGGCTCTGGAAGGAGGGAGGAGCAGGCGGAGGTGGGTGGATGGGAGCTGGAGGGCTCAGTGGTGGTGCCGGAGAAAAGCCGGGTCCCATATTGCACGGCCGGCTGGACGCCGCCAAGGCAAGGATGCTGCTGCACCGCCGCCGCTGCCCGGATTGTTGAGGTGCTTGAGCGCGCGCTGCAGGTCGAGGCGAGGAGGCGGAGCCGGGCGGGGCGGCCGCTGACTGAGGGTCCGAATAGCAGATAGGCAGAAGGAGGAGGAAGAAGAAGAGGAGGAGGAGGAGCAGCGCCGGCGGCACCGGGCGAGGTTGCAACGCGTCCGCCCGCCTCGGGGAGTCGCAGTCGAGGAACGGAGCGGGCAGGCAGCGGGCGCCCCCTGCAGTCGGGACAGGTAAGTGCAGCCCACGCCGTTAGGCAAGAGGCTGGACTCGGCGCGCCCAGCGGGAACCTTTTGGTGCACCGCACCTTCTCGAGGCTCTGCCGGCACCTCCAGAGGCCGTGCCCTCCCTTGCCCCGGGCTTGCTCACTGCCCTTCCTTGCAAGGCATCTGCGCTCCGGTGCTGCTCGGGCTGCAAGTCGGAGCTCGACCCGAACTCGTTTTGTTCACCGGGCGCCGGAATCGGCCTGAAGCTTTTTGGATGGGTTTTTGTTTTTGTTTTTAACCTTCCCTCCACGCGTGGGAAGCCTCGCTGCCGGTATCGTTTTTGTGTGACTGAAATAATCCCGGGACGCCCGTAAACTCTCCTGCCGTTTGGACTGGAGCTCCTGGTGTGGGGAAAGAAAACTTTATTATATTTCTATCTGCAAGGAGAAGAAACTAGGAAGGGGCTTCAGTGGTTTTCGCTTCTAGGGATAGAATAAAATAACCTGTCTGTGCCGTTCAAGTGGTGGTTTCTTCTTCGTGCTATTTTATTGTCTACCAGATCCCAAAATTAGTGTATGCATGTTTAGGTGTCTGTGTGTGTGTATGTAAACGTGACAAACGGAGCTGCCTTGCATATGACAGCTCTTACCTTTACATTTCCATGCATGAATAGATAACTGCATAGCTGCATTTCAGTCTACATTTATGCAAAAATTATTCATGTTTTGGGGTTGGGAACTTCTGTATACTCACTACTTTTACATTGTAGCCAAGTGTCATTTCTTCAGTGTTGTCACATGAAAAGATATACTTAAATATTTACAAAATGTTCCAGGGGTGTATTCACTTCTGTGGCATATTGTAAATGTTGCAGTCTCACATACTTAGAAGGCAGCTGGCTGGGGAAAATTCTAAGTGACATTTAAGCCATTCAGACAATTTAAACACGACAGATTAATAAAGTCTGAGTGTGATGTCAGAGTAGATCAAGAATGTTGATCAGAAAGATTTCAAGATGTTCAAGAAAAGCCAGACAAACAGAAGTGCAGAGGAGGAAAAAGTGAGGTGAAAGCTGTTCCCAGATTACCAAATATGAGAGATGGTTTTGCAAGACAGATTTAAAGTGACTCTGATAAAAACATTATAATGTTGCCCTTATATATAAAATTGAGAGTTTACCGCCCTGAGTCCGCTAGGAGAAGGGCGGTATAGAAATCTAATAAATAAATAAATAATAAATAAATAAATAAATAAAATATCTTTGATTTAATTCAAATACTATAAGATCTTAAGTTCAGAGATGGGGAAATTGTATCCTTATTTCTATCTTTTACTATTTCTAAAATGAAATATGACACTGAGTGGGGCAGGAAGGCTTTAGGAGTTGAAGGCGCTTAAGAGCCACTTCTAAAATGGCAAATAGTTATTATAAGAGTGATAAACCAAATATAATGCCATTATTGTTGGTTTGCAGTTTTCAGAGTTGTAGATGCATTTGTGTTCTTTTAATTAATTATCTTAAATTTTGAGGAAATAATTGTGCAGGATGGTATTGTAAGAGGGGTTTGAAATTGATGGCGTTAGCTCTGCTGAAGGACTAAGCAATTCAAAATGGCTTATATCTTCAGGTGTTGGAACTGTAGCTAAAACAAGATATGAGGTTCTCTCTGAACCTGCATTCCTTGTGTAGTAATAGTAATTGAAATTATTTATTCTTTATTCTTTTAGTATTTCACTTAGAACTTTATCAATGCTTTATCAACTAGGCACTGTGACTAGAGGCAGCCTATAGTTCTAGTGGAGGAAGTCTTGGCAGGTTAAGAATGACATAAAAAGCTTGAGGCCAATTCATGCCCAAAAGATTCAATAAGGATGGGCCTGCCTCCCTTTCCTTAAATATTTTACATGCATTCTAGGCCTTGCACAATATTTTAATGTCCTATCTATGTAAAAAGTAAATGACACAATTGAATTTTGACAAATGCACATATCTTATCCCAGTAAGGCATTCTTATCACTGTTTACCAGTCTCTGACATTGAATGGGAAGATTTCTTTTTAACCATTTGTTCATGCAGTTTTTCAGCTATGTAATGTTTGAGGAGTTTCTTGCATGCCTAGCCCATTTCAATTCATCCAACAACATTTCAGTGGGATTTAGATCAAGGCTTTAATTTGGTCATTACTTTGTGGATTTATTGGAATATTTAAGGTCATTGCTATGTTGCAAGATCCACTTTTGGTTGAGCTTCAATCTTCTGACAGATGGTTTCTCGTTATCATCAAGCATCTTGTACTACAATACATAATTCATAGTGAATTCTATGATAATAAAAGACCCTGATGTAGCAAAGCATCTCCAAACCATAAGTTTTCCATCATCATGTTTTATAATTTATATCAGGAACTTCCAGTGAGATGCTATCTTTGGCTTTTGCCAAACATGTCTTCTGGTACTGTGGCAAGAATAGTATTATCTTTGTCTCATCTAACCAGAGTCCTTTGGCCCAGAAGTCCTAGTCTTTGGCTAGGTGTTCATGAACAAACTTTAGTCTTGTCCTGATGTTCTTTCACACACTTCCCACATGGATTTAATTTGTGTAGTTTCTTCTAATTTTTTATTTTTTTATTTTTAATTTGATTTATATGCCGCCCTTCTCCGGAGACTCAGGGCGGCTTACAATGCGTTAAGCAATAGCCTTCATACTTTTGTATATTTATACAAAGTCAGCTTATTGCCCCCACAAACTGGGTCCTCAATTTACCCACCTTAGAAAGGATGGAAGGCTGAGTCGACTTTGAGCCTGGCTAGGATTGAACTCAGAGAAATTACAGGCAGCTGGTGTTAATTGCTGCCTTTAGTAGGAGGCATTAGCCCCCTACGCTACAGAGGCTCCTGGTTAATGATAGGATCATGCACTTTGTTATCAATAATGGAAAAACAACTTGTAAGTAATGTGATAAATTTCTGGGTTCTTAGAGACTTATTTCAGCATCTTGTTTTCTGTTCTTGCTGAGATGCTTGGCCTGGACCAGTTGGCAATTGTTTGAAATCTTCTCCACTTGTAGATAATATTCCGGACAATGGAATGATTGATGTCCAGTTGTTTGGCAATCTTTTAAAATTCCTTCCCACAAACATACCCATCTGTTCTTTCTGAAGGCCTTGAACTTTTTTCAGTCTAGGCATGGTGATATATGTGCTTCAGCAACAAAGAGCAAAGCAAACTAAATGTCTGACATTTCAAGAAGACATGTTCCTCCTAAATCCTGTCTAATAATCTTCAAATCATTTGCATTTGATCCATACATCCTATTCTAATTTTAGATATCTGAGGTAGTAATAAATGGAGTACTTTTTCCACATGCAGTCTTTATGTTTATTTTTATTTAAATCACACAATGGGCTACAAAATATAAATGGCACATGATATTTGTTACATTGTATCCTTTATCTTCATTGTTGAAATGAAGATCAAATATGTTAAAAAATTAAAAAATTCAACCTACTTTTTCCACATGTCTGTAATTTTAAATTACTGAGATGATTAAAGTATACTGCAAAGATGACAAATTATCACCAAGTGTCCCCAAGTTGATCAGATACAATAAATATGTCTTTGCCTGGGGCAACCGAAAACGTCAACTGGGATTCATAATGCATGTTTACATTATAATAGCATAATGCATAAAAGAGAATGGAACAAAGGAGATACCAATTCTAGATATTGTCTACAAGCTGTCCTCAATTCTTCCTGCTTGTTTGCTATGTGCCTCTAGGGAAACAGATGGTTCATTGCAAATTTATAACATGGTTCACTATTGTTCTATATATATTTAAGTTTTTAATACCTATAAGCTTTGTGAGTAATTAAAATCATTGATAGAATCATCTTTGATGGCCTTAAGAATATACTAATGTTGACTAACCATAGTTACTAGCAAATTTTGGTGATTTTCATTAGATAGGATTACCACTATATCTGGGTTAGATGTGGAGTGAAATATACTTATGACAAATAGAAGAACCATGGGCATGAATGTCCTCTATTGAGCCTATATTGAAGCTCCAGATATGCTAATTCACTGCTGTTCTGGATTGGTTTTCATGATGGGTTCCATTTCCAAAACATTTTCATTTCTTGAATTCCCTTGTTTATGTTTAAATTGTAGCAAGGCCTTCTTTCCAAGAAAGAAATTAGACTGAAAGAAATTAGCAGTCACTTAAGACAAAATTGTGTATTATTCTATTCTCAAATCTTACAATTGTTCTAGATGTTATGTAGCTTCCTACCAAA
The DNA here is from genome assembly GCA_030761175.1 of Masticophis lateralis. Taxonomy (NCBI): domain Eukaryota; kingdom Metazoa; phylum Chordata; class Lepidosauria; order Squamata; family Colubridae; genus Masticophis; species Masticophis lateralis. The sequence continues at coordinate 63,678,498 of JAUDYJ010000003.1, forward strand.
TATATTTTTACAGTTATAAGACATGTGTGCCCTGAGTCTCAGCAGCCCTGAGTCTCCGGAGAAAGGCAGCATATAAATGGAACTAAATAAATAAATTGAACTAAATAAATGTGAAGTTATATTGAAAAATGTACCTCTATTTTGTGTCTTTGTCTTTCAGGCAGTTTGACATGTTTCAAATTCCTGTACAAAATCTTGATAATATAAGACGATCTCGAAAGAAAGTGAAAGGTATTCTTGTGGATATTGGACTTGACAGCTGTCAAGAGTTACTTCAGGTAAAGAAGAAAACTTTTGAAAATTAGAAAGCCCTTCATGATTGCATAGATAAAATTTTGTGGCTATTCTGAAATGATCTTGTAAGGCTTCTAGGCTGCATAAACAAAGGGATAGAATCAAGATCATGTGAAATGTTAATGAGAAGGGTAACATTTATATATTTATTTTTACTTTTATATAAGAGTAAACCTTTTATATAAAAAGATTCCTAAAATATGGATTTCATTTTGTGTAGTCATTTTTATTCACCAAAATTGGGGAGAAAAGGTTATTTCCTTGGTTCTGATAGTTTCTTAAACTGGTCTTTAAATGCTACAGTTTGCATTGGGATGCTCTAAACCAGTGGTCCCCAACTTGGCTATCTGGCTGGGAGGGAGGGAAAGCGTGAGTGGTAGGCCGGTGTGCACACACACAATTGCCCACTGACCTGCTGCTTGTGCAAGTTGAGCTGTGTGCACACACGCGCTCTGGCCAGCTACTTGTGGCCCAATTCCAAATAGGCTACAGTCCAGTAGTGGCCCGTGGCCCAGAGATTGGGATCCCCTGCTCTAAATTGGTTTTGGTGTCTTTCTAATGAATCCACAGTGAGGCAGCCTTTTTCCCTTTCTCTGTTATTCCTTCTGGTCAGGTGGTCAGAGTTTGGCATAGAAGCACTGTTTCCTCTGGTCATGGTCTTCCTTTTGAAACGCAGAATGGTTAGACTTTGTATAGCGCTCAGGAACTGTTAGCTTTGCATTAATTTTTTCCTCAAACTGATAAGTCTGTTTGGAAAGGAGGAAAGAAGGAGTCTTTAGTGACTCTGTCCATTGACTCCACTTAAAGAAAGGCTGCCATATGGAATTCTGCATGGGAAAATGCAAAGAAGAGAGTCTAGCATAATACCTATGCATATTACAAATTAAAATATTAATGCATATTAAAATATGAAAAAACTTATTTGTGTGCCAAATCTAATCAGCTGTAAGTCATCATGTGCTATTTTCCCCTTGGAGCAAATAATATTGGATAATATAATTGTATATATAGAGCCAATTTGGTGTAGTGGTTAAGGCATCAGCCTAGAAACAAGAAGACACTGAGTTCTAGTCCTGCCTTTGTCATGAAAGCCAGCTGAATGACTTTTGGCCAGTCAGTCATTCTCTCAGCCCAACTCACCTTGCAGGGTGGTTGGCAAAATAGGAGGAGGGAGGAGGATTAGGTATGGTTGTTGCCTTGAGTTACTTAAAAAGTAATAAAGGCAGGATAAAAATCAAATAAATAATTATTGAGAAAGTCCAAATTCAGTAGTAGAGTCCTAGTAAATTCTTTCAAGACACAAACTGAGCTTATATAGTATTGTCTCTAACCCTGGAAGAAAACTGCCATTTCTTTTGCACCAGAAAGATTTGTCTATGTTACCATTTTGAGTTGTGAAGAGATAGGTACATTATGAGATGCAGTGGACTATAATTAAGCTTTGGCTACAGTCACAGCATCCTTTAGACAAGTCTGTCAAGTATGGAAAAATCAGAAGTCCAGGAGATTCAAACATATTTGTTTGAATCAATAAATATTTATTGTAAGTTTATGCTCTCTACAAGAATCTGAAGTACCAACAGTCAAAGCAAATTGGAGGTTGATAAGTCAATGGAATTTAAGGTATACTGGACATAGATCTCTTGTGGGCACGAAGAGACATGGAACTGATCACCTGTTTGACTTCCTCCCTTGGGCTCAATCTGGTCATCTCCTACAAGTCTGGTAGATTTTATTCAGTAGGCAAAAGTGAGTATTTCTGATATTTAGGATAGAGTTTCAAAGGTTAGGACCACTGCTTGCTTTATGGATTACAGTAGTCACAGCATTTTCTTGGTTCTGTCTCTATACTGTTTCCACTTGCCTGTCTTACTCTCTTGCTACATCTTAGTAGCAGGTTACTATATTTTGACAATATGTTTTTAGTATTTTGTCTACCTGCCCATTCCAAGGCTTCATATGTTAAACATCATATTTAACTTTTTCCTTTCTTGACTGCTTCATTTATTTGGTGGAGGCTTCAAATGTTGTCAATCTCTTGTTTAGCAGGAGGGGAAGCTATGCTACTGAGTTTGCTTTCGTATCATACATTTATTACATTGGAGGAAGAAATTACTTTCTGTGAGATAAGGATAAAGACAGTACAGGCTTTAATGATAGTGATTTGTAGTGAATAGTTACGAGGTTATAGTTATGAGAGAGAGAGAAGACTAACCTGGATATATGCCACAAACTGAGTACTGTATCATGAAGAAGCATTGACTGCATAATTTAATTTCAATGAAAAAAAATGTGAATGAGATAGAAATTCTCAAAGAAACCACTAAAATGAAAAGAATTTGGCGAAAGAATAAATAATGTAATAGAAAACAACCAAATTAGATACTCTGAGTTCTGATCCTGATGATGACATCCGACCAGTGGAATTCAGAATAAAGAAAAGCCACAAAATATGTGGTTACCTTCCTTAATTTTTAGGTTTCATCCATACCTTCAGATTGCTGGTATGAAGATACCCTAGTAAGGCTTGATATAGGTATTTTGGCAGGAAAGGAGGTTTTTTTACTCTTATGCTGGCATCAAAATTTTACAGTTCTAGGCACATGGAATGGAAACTTGAGATGACTTGGCTGAGGGAGGAGATGATCTGGTTGAATAGAGTCAGTTCAACAGGTTTGCTGTGGTGCACTGCAAGCTTCTTCCCAGTCATTTGGCTCAGTGTATGTGCTTCTGTGCTATTCAGGTTGCAAAGGAACCCTGATTTCTGTAGCCACTTTTTTAAAAAGGGAGCTTGGTGAACCTAAAGAGAAAGGTCCTTCTGACAAGACCCATGTAACTCTTTGCAAAGCCTTGAAATTGACCAGCCCATCCAGTGGTGAAATGTAAAATTTGTTACTACTGGTTCTGTGGGCATGGCTTGGGGTGGGTGGGTGGGTAATGTGACTGGGTGGGCATGGCCAACTTCTTTTTTTAAGCTTTTAAAAGCATTTTTTCTACAACCTTAAGAGGTTGCAGAAAAAAATGCTTTTAAAAGCCTCCAATGACCCCTCCAATGAGTCACATGATCATCAGAGGGTTTTTTTTTTACTTCTACAAGCGTTTTTTTTGGCTGAAGAGGTTGTAGAAAAAATGCTTTTAAAATAAAAAAAAGTTTCTGATGATCGCACAGCTCAGCTGGGCATGGGGGGTGGCAGGGATTTTTGCTACTGGTTCTCCGAACCACCCGCCGCCATCACTACCGGATCTAGCGATCCGGTCTGAACCCGGAGCATTTCACCCCTGAGCCCATCCCTGGCTTAACATATAGTTAGTGCTTCTGTGCCCTGTGTAGTGGAGAATTCATTTTTCAAAGACTGCTGTTCTTGGAGAAGTTCTGGATCCTCACTTTGTCTTCTCATAGTATTCTTCTAAAAAGTTGTGATCTTGGTCAGAATTTTCTTTTAAATGATCTGTGGTTATCATCTTCGATTTGCATGACAGGTGTGTTTTCAAATCGGAACATCTTTTTGCTGAAGGTAGGACAAGAACAGGAGCACCCCAATCCCAACCCCCTCAAGTGATAAGATATCAGGCAACAATTGGGAAGACTGAGGTTCTTCTCCATATTGGTTCCAAAGTCATCATCGTGACTTTGATGAAGAACATGACCATTTAATAGAATAAATCAAAATTACAGTTCTTTACTATAGTCTAGTTCTTGGGTATGTATGGTTTGTTCTTACTGTTTTGTTTCATAACTTAGAGGAGTTGGTGGATTTCTCTCTCCTTTAGTATTTTAGTATCATAACTTAGAGGAGTTGGTGGATTTCTCTCTCCTTTTTTATTTATGATCATTAGAGCAAGTGATGTCAGAAGTACCATTTTATCTGACAAGTTATTCTTCAATCAGACATCTTAATAAAGAGGGCTTTTACAGTTCACATAAACCAGAGCATCAACTTTGTTTTATTTTTCAATTCATCAGGACCAATAAAGCTTATTTCATTTGCTTTAGGTTTATAAAGCAGTTTTCTTCTATTTATGCTGCTTAGGTCCATTTCCTAACAAAAATAGTTGAATAGTTCAACCAGCTTTGTCTCATCTTTTGAAATACTTTTATCTTCCATTATTTGCTTAGGCTAGAAAGTTATCAATTGCTATATTATTACATGGGGCCTCTTTTGTAGGTGCTACGTCAGATCTGGGCATTTTACAGGCCACATCCAACTCTGACTACCTGCTAATCCACAGCGGGGGAGGGAGCATAGCAATGGGGGCAGCAGAAGCAGTGGCTTGCTACCGGTTTGCCCCAGATCGGGCAAACCAGTAGTGGCGGCGGGAGGCAAGCGCCCATAAGTGAACCGGTAGTGACAGGTTTTAAAACCCGCCCATGAGCAGCAGCCCTCCACTATAGTCCCAGTTTCTCACACAGCCCCATGGGAAAATTGCCCATCTCTACTGTAAGTTCTGCTGTCTGTTTTTCTCAACAGACTTTGCATCCAAAATATTTTATTACAGGTAACCCGTAATTTTATTTTTGTACACTGGATATTTGGGCTTGAGCAAATGCTATTTTTTGAGTAGCTGTTTCCTATAATATCATAGGCATATCTCTCTTTGTTAATTATTTACATTTTGTAATGCATGGACAATAGAGACCATGAAAGAGGATAGATTTCTTTTGTATAAATATAATTTGAGATCATTTGTACAGTTATCAAATTTAATCATTTTCCCTACTTCAGATGCCTTTTTTCTCCTTGGGCCTATATTCTATGATTTTCGTTGCCAGTATTTACCACATTGGTAGCAGAACAGCACTTGGGTAATCACACTGAGGATCAGAAAGGGCAAGGGAGAGGAACAAGCAGACTATCTATAGCCAGATCATTCAAATCTAGAATGATTTCTGCAGTGTTTTTACTTGACTATATACATGACCATTCAAAAAATCAAACTTACAGATAGGGAAACATATCACTATTGTTCTGCATTTTTTGCTGACTATTTCTAAGTAAAAATATTCCCACATTTTTTTATTTCCGTAATTTATTTTTTTTCACATGTGGCAATACTTTTTCAAAAAGTTCAATAAAATACCCTTTTCTTGGACTTAATACAAGTAGTCCTCAGTTAACAATGTTGATTGCAATGCAGTTGTAAAGCATGATGTTATGTGACCACATTTCTTAGCAAAGGCAGTGCTGTTGCTATCAATAAGGGAGGAGCTCACTTGACCATGACTTGACTTCCTGTTGGTTTCCCCATTGACTTTGTTCATGGGAAACCAGTAGAGAACTTCGGAAATTATAATCATGGGAACACTGTGATGGCTGGAATTCTGAGGAATGGATCATGAATACTATTCATTCAGTTTTCCTGCAAGTTTGAACAGTCACTGAGTGAGTGGCTGTTAAATGAGGACTACCTGTATGGGTCTTTAAAGGAAAAAAATACATACTTTTAAAAAAAAAAACTACTTTTAAGCCTAAATTTATCTATTTTGTCTAGTCTCCTTGACTACAGTACTCATCTACGGTAGGTAGAAGTCTAAATTAGACAACTGAATAAATATTATATTAGGTTTCAATAGTTTTCTGTGGCTTAAACATTTTAATATTGCAGTTAAATGTGTGCATGAATACAGATAAGTCAAATGCACCTATGTAAAAATTGTCTTAAAATATAGTCGTTTGTATCTTAAAACCAAGGCAAATCACATAAATTTTATAAGCTTCCTCAGTTACATAAAAATTTCAGATGAATAAAACACTAAATCAAATGTAACATCTCAGATAAATATAGATATTTAAATCTCTGAAGAAATTTGTTTTGATTATTTTTATATTGCATTTATATTCTGGTTTTCCTGTTTAAGCTCACAGCATCATATACGATCCTCTCCTTTGCTAATTTGATTCTTACAACAACCCTGTGAGAAAGCATTTGACATAACTAGATGTCATGCATTTTAGCTGAAGAAAATATATTCTGTGTTTAATATCACTTATCATAGATTTCCAATATTGATGAGAAATCTTAAAAATTGAATGCATGGTTGAATTAATACTTCATCAAGTTTAGCTTTACTGTACATTTAGAATTGATAACAGGAAAAAAAACATATTGAATATATGGAAGCATGTGCTTCTGGGAGCAACATTCCCTCAGAGATATGCATGATTCCCACTCTTCAAGTGTTTTTGAATTCTCTAAAGGACTAGTTTTGTTCCCAGGTTTGTGGCTAGGACAGTGATGGCTAACCTTTTTGCCATTGCATGCCAAAAGCAGGGGGGGGGAGTACACCCATAATTCAATGCCCCTTATGTCCCCCTGCGCATTCACGTGCAAACCCCCCCATGCTCTCTCCGCTTTTGGCATGTGACAGCAAAAAGGTTACTGATAGGCCTGTTTTTTGCCCTCCCCAGGCTCCAGAGGCTTTCTTAGAGCCTGGGGAGGGTGAAAACAGCCTCCCCCCCCCCCTTGGAGGCCCTCTGGAGGCCGGAAATGACCCATTTCCCAACTTCCAATGGGCCCGGAAGGCCCAAAAATTAGATGGCCGGTGCACACATGTGCACTACATCATCTCTTGTGTGCCCACAGATATGGCTCCGCGTACCACCTGTGGCACTTGTGCCACAGGTTTGCCATCACGGGGCTAGGGTATTTTGGAGCCCCTATCAAATCTCTTGTGAATGTTGTTGATGTGTCTGAACATTTATCTTTTATTTATCTTTATTTATATTTTGTGTTTCTAGATAGCCAGTCTTCCTCAAATTTTAAATATTGTAAGCTGCTCTGAGTCCTTTCGAAGTTAGGTGGCTTCAAAACTCAATTTGATTGAATTAAGAAGTAGGTAGGAGAAAATATTACTGTTGTTGGGTTGATTATCACTGCTAAATGGTTGAAAACATGGCTATAAGATTTATTTGTACTTGCACTATGCTCCCTGCTTCACTTCCCAAACTATCAGAGGGGAATTCTGCATCAGCACAGCTTTCACTCTTGCCATCTTCAGAAGATTTCAATACTTTAATACGCTGACAGATCAGAATACCATCTTCACAAACATTTAGTGCTATTAATGAGCCAGGCCAGCTTGCCATCCAATTGGGAAATGCAAAAAACAGCACCCAACCAACATCTCACTTAATCCCTCCCCTTCCTTTCTTGTTCTTTCTTTATTAATTTCTGAGAGAGGACAAAAGCACTAAGGAAAAATGCATCGCCATTTCTTTGCTTAATTTAAAAACCACAATAGAGGGCCCTGCCATCTAGATTTCAAAAGGAGAGAGAAAATAGGGCAAGGTGAGAATTTTCCTCAATTAGGGATTTGCTCACCCAGTGACTTCCAGGCTTTCTTCCTGCTCCATAGTTGAGCCAGAAATTTCGCTACTGAAGACCCCCAGCATTGTGAGAATATGAAGTGCTGAGCTTGGATTGGCACAAACCAGATAAAATTACTGATTTCAAATGACTGGGCCTACTTTAGCTGGTCAAAAGCCATTCTTGAAAATCATTTAGGAAGGTGAAAGCAGTTATGGTCAGGATGATAATGCCAAGTCCATGAGGCCATATTTCACCTTTCGTTTGGAGTGGATTTTTTAAAAAAATAAAATAATAAAGGTCATACATTTTGCTTTTTGGTAATTGTGGTTTGCTTGGGCTATAGGATTTGGGGGAAAAAGTTGGTATTACACCAGGCTTTGGAATCTCGGTCTAATTTTAAAGTAACTGCATTAAGTAACATTTTATTTTAGTTATGAGCTATTTCTTACACATCTTGCTTTTTCTTAGACTCTGAAAAGTTTTGATCCAGGAGAAAAATATTTCTCTAGTACTTCATGGAATGATGTATCTCATTGGGACAATGTTGCTAAAAGAAAGGTATGTAATATAGTTATCATCATTTGCAGATTTAAATGGATTCAGTTGTTTGAACATGCCTTGTTGGATTAAGAAAAATTTTTGATTTGAAAAGTTGATACTATATTGTATTATAAGACTTCCTTTATAAGCTAATGTTCTATAACAGGGGAAGATGTTCTGAAAACAGAATAAGAAAGTTGATTGTTCTGCATTTTGTCAGTTACCTTATTTATTTTGTTGTACTTTTTCTTCATTAAATTGTCAGAATTGCATGCAGAATAAGTGGTTGCTTTTTCAGCATTTTGAAAACAAGTTACTACCGCTGTTAGTTCTTTGATAACTCCGTAATTAACTATATGGAACATCTAATTGGCACTGGCATATTTATTCCTCTACAGTTCCAGTAACAACTTATTCTGCTTTAAATTTTTTGTCTTAATTTGATGGACTAAAGATTTCCATTGATATATTCCTTTGATTTTCTTTTAATCATAGATGGTAATAGATTTTTGATATTCATTTTGGTAAGTCTTGTGTAAACTTATGACATAGAAGGGCATTGCTTCTCCCCTTTCTTTCCTCATTTCTTTCTGTTCTTAGACTAAGCTGGAGTCCACACTGCTGGTATTGTAGTAATTTCACTGGTTCTTAGTAAACAGCAGCAAAAAGTTTAGATTTCATTTAGCTTGGTCCTCATACTACTTGTATTATTATATTAATATTATTTAAAACAGAGAAGAAAGCTAGATCATTATAATCTCCTGAAGAAGAGTTCATATCCGGTTAATAAGACTGTGGTGCTTTTTTGGTACTATGCATTGACCAGTTGATACATATATTATTTGAGAGTTCTACAAATGATGCCCCTTTTTCTTATTTTTCAGAGATACAGAACAAATCCATATTGCTGCAGTTTGTGCAAATTTTCATCAAAATTTCTTAATTCTTTCAAAAATCACCTGACTCGCTACCATGAAGATGAAATGGATCAAGAGTTAGTTGTTCCTTGTCCAGAATGTTCATTTGCTTCACATTCTAAGATAGTAGGAAAACACCTCCGAATGTTTCACTCCAAGAAGAAAATACAAAATTATAATGTGAGTGGTGGTATGAGACAATTCCGGAACGATGCAGTAAACTTTGTATGCCAGAAGTGTCAATTTTCTGACATGCTGTACTACAATACAAAGAAACATGTGTTGGTAAGCCATTTTCAAAATCTAATAAGCACATATTTTGAGGAGAGGCCTGATGACAGCGAAGAGAATTTTACTGACCACTACTGTAAAAAGTGTAATGCTTTTGCAAATAGCCGGGATTCTTTAATATATCATGTCTTAACATCTGAAGTACATAAAGATCTGGAGAACATATTGGGACGTGTAATTTCAGTTCAGCCTAAAAAAACAGGACAAATGAAATCACTGCAGATTATCAATATTGCTCCCAAGCCGTCTACAATCAATACTGTTTCACAACTGATTCCTACCTCTGTAGGATCAAATTCTACACCAAGTTTTCAACTTCCACTTCCATCAGTTAATCAGAATCAAAATACGGTGCCAACAAAAGCAGTTCATAATGTGGTTGCACCTTTGAGTGTTTCAGGTAGCACCAATACTATGACAGCTTCGACTTCTGCTGACCGGTTACATATTGCCCTTCTTCCTGGTTCTCGCCCAGCAAATCAGAATAGTGCTGGTCTTCAGCCTGCAGTTTCCCAGCCAGTCTTTGTTTCTCATCGTTTCCCCTTAAAACAGCCAGTAAGACCCAGAGTTCTTTGCCTAAATCAACCCACAGGAAACATAAACAGAGCTGTTCCTCCAGGAGTCATTTCTTTCACTCGACCTATCAGGCCTACTGTGCTTCCTGTAGGTAATCAATCAGTCAGAACTATCAACAATCCAATTATGCCAGGGCCTGGTCCTATTCCAGTTAACAGGCCTTCGTCACCTGGCATCCTTGCTGTAAATCGGCCTATTGGCAGTGGGCCTGGTGTTCTTCCAGTTCCCCAAACAATTACATCGGGAGTTCTTCAGTTTAACCATCCAGTCACACCAGGAGTTCTTCCTGTAAACCCATCTGCTGGACCTGGGATTGTACAGTTTAATCAGCCTGTTACACCAGAGGTAAGACCTGGAGTGTCTCAGAATGCTACTTTACTTGCCACTGGACCTGTGCTCAGACAGTTAATTCCAACTGGCAAACAAGTCAATGGAATACCTACATACACCCTTGCACCAGTTTCTGTGACTTTGCCTGGGCCACCAGGTGGTGGAATGGCAACTGTTCCACCGCCTCAGGTACCTGTTCAGTTGATGCCATCTGGCCCAGTTGCCCAGCTGTCTCAGAGTCCTGCTACTGTGCCATCTCCTGTTGCAGTAAGTTCTTCTACAAATACTCTTACCAAGACTTCTCCAACCAGTACTGCAATGAATCTAGTTCTTAAACAGGCTAAGCAATGGAAGACTTGCCCTGTTTGTAGTGAGCTTTTCCCATCAAATGTCTATCAAGTGCACATGCAAGTGGCCCACAAATGTAGCACATCTAAGATGGAGATGACTCGTGAGATAGACAAAGTTGCTGTCTGTGCACCTTTTCTGAGGTGGCTAAAAGATAAGACGGTGCGATGTTTTTCTTGTAAATGCTTTCTAACTCAGGCAGAACTTTTAAAACATATTTTTATCCATGGGTTAAGTTGTCTCTTCTGCACCAGTATTTTCTATGATTTAAAATGCCTTGTGACTCACACACAAACTGTGCATAATGGAAAGAAGGAACTGCACTCAGATTATGATGATAAAGGGTTTCAGCTTGCGAGTGATTCTGAAGGTCAGCTAGTATTCCCTCATTTTGACTTCAATATAACTTCAAAAGAACTTGGTGAAAGAGAAGTGCATCTTGTTGTACTAGCTGGTGTAAATTCAAGGACACTTATTCCTTTGTATATCAAACTGCAACAAGAGGATGCTGAAACGAGCAGAGAGAACAAGAAAGTTTCTACTTGCCCTTTTTGTTACGATATTTTCACTAGCACAGATGCTTATGAAATGCACTTGAAAGAGCGGCATCATATCATGCCAACTGTGCACACCATTTTGAAGACTCCTGCTTTTAAATGTATCCACTGCTGCGGAGTATATACTGGCAACATGACTCTAACAGCTATAGCTGTGCATTTGCTTCGATGCCGTAGTGCTCCTAAAGAGACCTCGCCAGCTATGAAGATGCAGGTTGACCTTGATGAGAAGCAGGATCTACCACTTATGAATGGGGAGAACCATGAGGATGCTTCTCTTTCAGCCAAGAGGAAACAGTCTGATCACCTTTATGCTGCTTCTGTTTCAGAAGACCAAAGCGATGAGGATCCGCCGTTCTTCATTATAAATAATGGTACAGCCCAAATTCCAGTAAAGGAGGTGAATTGTGTGCCTTCGAAACGACAAAAGTCTGATCATAAAACTGAAACCAAGGGAGAGACTTCAGTTGAAGATCTTCATCTGTTGGTGTTGAATCCGAAGCCATTCCAACACAGCTCAAATGAAGTCCAAAAAAGGTTTCTTGCAGATTATTTTCACAAGAAGCCATATCCCAGTAAAAAAGAACTAGAATTGCTGTCATCCATGCTACGTGCATGGAAAGTGGATGTTGCATCATTTTTTGGGAGAAAGAGATATTTCTGCCTAAAGGCAATAAAAAATGTTAAGCCATCCGTGCTTTTGGGCTTTAGTATGTCAGAACTTAAAAATGTAAAGCACAATTTGAATTTAAAATGTAAATTGGAGGATGTATAATTTTTTTTTAAAGTAGTCCTGATGTCAGGCAACCAAGACTGCATATTACATCAGAAACTATTCCACTTAATTTTTTGTAATATTAAAATATTACTGTTCTTTGGCTATATTTGCATACAGTAGTAAATTAGAATTACAAAAAAAAAAAAAAATTATCATTCACAAGCATTTTTACTTTGCCCAATCAGTCCTTTGTTCTGTCCATCACTAACACTGACTATAATAAGAAATCAGCAAGAAGAAATCTCCTTTTAGGTAAACACAGGTTACTATAGTTCTGACTGGTGGATGGTACCAAGGTTGAGTCACAGGGCAATGTGCTGCTCCTGAATGATAAACTAGATTTTTTTAGAATCATAGATCACTATTTTGTGTGAACACAATCAGTGCCGTGGGGGTGTATTTCAGAATACCTGAAGTTCTAGTTCCTTTTGTTCTGTTTTGTTCTCTTGCTTATGATGTAGTTTTGTCCATGGGATTTTATACAATTGTGTAACAAATTTCTAGATTTTTTTTTAAAAAAACAATTATTTCTAAAAAAAATAAAGTGTATAGTTTTGGTAACATATCAAAATTGGTTAGATGATTATAACAGTGTAAAAGAATCATCCCGTTTAAAATTAAGATGCTTGGCTTTCAATATGACCTTATCACACTTTAAAATGTTCAAACCTGGCAGTGTATAGCCAGTACCAAATGCAAAAATACTGATATTAAAACACTTATTTGCTCCTGTAGATACAATGGTACACATGAGATAATTTCAAATGCTGTTTTTGAATTTCTCCTTTGTAAGAAATTCTAGATCTTTATAGATGTGCCATTGTTTTTCTGTAGCCTTGGTTTCCAAGTATTGGTAATGCATCTTGGATTAAATAAAGTTAGGAGCTACCTGTTCAATTAAGATGTATTTGTCTTCATCATATATCCCCCAAATATGCTACTATATTTCTTAATTATGCCATTCTTGCTAGAGAATTCTGTGAGGTGAAGCTCATGTATTTGGAAGGTGTCCAGGTTGGAAAAATTGATGTAGACTAAAACGGCTGTCTAGAGCTAACTTTATTTAATGCTGTAGCTTTCTGCAAGCATTCTAGTTTGCATTATGTTCCAGAAAGGTATAGGTATCGCATTCATGACTGTTAATCCCTTGTGCTGACAAATAGTCAAGAACAATATTGGAAATAAATTCTTGACATTTTGCTATCTTGCTGTGAAGATTGTCTTGGAATATGGGATTAAAGGCAATTTCTTCAGCAATCTAGTGTGGGAATATGTTGCATTGTGACTGATACACAATCTCTTGGATTATGATAATGGCAGTATGTGAAAGAATGCTTACCATTTATAAACTTTGGGTTATTTTTCTTCAAAATGCAGAGTGAAAACTTCTGCCATAGTGGTCGATGATTTGATACTATGAATAGATAATAGTTTTGTCTAAAATTATTTAAGAGATAAGCCTGTTAGACATTTTAAAACGAAAGTACGGCTAAAATTGTAACAGTTTTATTACTACTTTTTAAAATATGTTGGGACATTGGATGATTGAACAGTTTCTAGATTGAGGTTAGTCTTTAACCCCTAGAAGATAACTAGCTATTAATTAATTCTCTGCCCTATCAGAGAACATTTTGGGTGCAGACTTTACAGTGAATTTTAATTATTAAAAACGTTTTTTATGGCAAGACTTGTTTTGCCGAAACTGCATGTAAATAATTGCAATTTAAGCACTTGCATTGCAGGCGGTTTAGATTTCTATAATTGGCAGAGAATTGTAAGAGGGTTTACTGGTTTGGTTTCTGTTCTTTCACGAAGCCTCATTTTCTAGGAGTTATATCAAGGCAGAGATATTTAAATAGAATTTATTATTGCTGGAGACATAGAAACAGAAAGGTCACATCTGTACTAGCACTGATAATTATGCAGCAGGAATGAAGGTCTTGGAAGACCTGGCCAACGAAAGCAAAAATAGCTTTCATGGCTCCCACTTCATCTTTCAGGATTATTGAGAGAAATATTAGATTCTGAAGTGAAGAATAACATTGACTCAACCTATATACTATGCACAAAATAAAAGGGCTGCAGCCAATTAAAGATAAGACAACTACCTGCTCTGGAAGATGGTAGACTCCAAGATTAAACTGAGGGGAGTTTAAACTGCTATTTGGTCAAAATTCATACAGTATAAAGTCTTATTTTTAGAAAAGGAGAATAAATACACTTACTGGGTGTCATTGCTATTGTTACCATATTTTAAAACTACTGTATAACTATTTGATTACTTACCAACATTGGAAATGGAGTTGTTACAATAGTAGTGCTCTTGCTTAAGAGTTTCCTGCATTTCATATTAATTATTTGTATCCTACATTATTTTTACAAATAACTCAAGGTGGCAAATATATCTAACACGCCTTCCTCCCCCTATTTTCCTTACATCAACAACCCTGTGAATTGGGCTGAGTGACTGGCCAGATGGCTTTCACGGCAAAGGCGGGATTAGAACTCATGATCTCCTGCTTTCTAGCACGATGACTTATTCACCACCAAATTGGTGCTCATTTCTTTGCAAGTATTGGCTCAAAGTTATGGAGGAGCAAAATTAATACAATGTGGTATCTGTGAATTCAAACAGCTTTTGCATCTGTGCTATATTGTAGTAAGTTACTATATACTGCTTCAGGGCTTAGCTAATTGGTGGGAGCCCAACCTAGCCAGCAGCAAGTTATATGGAATGATAGTTTTGCTGTATACATGTTTTTCATTACAGTGATAGGATCTTGTTCCTTTTCAGTGTTTTAATGAAACAACTCTGCATTAATGGCCTTAAAGAGCTCTCTTTGGGAAGCGTTGAATAGTGGCACAAAAAGGGCTGTTTTTTGAGTTTGAAACAGCTATTTCATAACATAAGATGGCTCTTTCAAGCTCAGAACACCTCTGGAATGGTTGGAGCACACCATTTAAAAGTAGAAACATTTTGTCCCAACACTGAATTTGTGGCAGTAAACCACTGGAGTAGGCATAACTATGCTTTGCAATGGCAAAGGACACATGGTGTAGACTTATTCATACTTCTAGGTATCGCATAACAGGGTCGTCATAATTATTCTCACTTTTGCCCACTATTTTCTGATCACAACTTCAAACTGTATGTGCTGGTTTTTCCAAAGTAACAAAATTATTTGTCAGTGGTTTTGGTCCAGTAGTGGGCATTAGCCTCTCAGAGGTCATAAATTCAGTTTGGGGCAGCCATGTGAGACTCAAATATTCTTCTGGCACTTTTTTCAACTTAACACACAGAATGAATAAGTCAAGATTTTCCCTGCTTGTCTACTAGCACTACTAGATTGCACATCTAGAATATGAAAAATTATTCTGTAATAATACTGCTTATATGTTTTCTGGTGAAATATTGGGCTTATTCCTACTCTCACTTTTATTCTATATCTTGTGTTTTAAAATGTACTAAAATTTGAGTGTTCCACAATTAGATAGCATTTACTTTTTTTAAAAAAAATCTGGTGGAAGTTTTGAAAATGTTATATTTTCCACCACATCTTATAATCCCTGCTTGGAGATCATCTCTGGTGTTACCTTTCCTTCTGTTGAGGCTTTTCAAGCTTTTAGCAGTCTATACACCTTATCTTGGAAAATCACATTTCTGAAGTTACACTGATTTGTTGCACGTCTGAGCTCTGCATGCTTCTTTTTAACTTTATCTAGCGACAGAGTGGTCCTCTAATTGGCTGCTTCATTTTTGAACAGTCAATTATCAAAACAAAAAAGTAGGGGAACTTACCTGGTTGCAGGATATTTTCATTTTCTGTTTGTGTCAAGTGGTAGTCCTCTCATTCATTGATATTTCTACTCCATTAGAATAGACATTTCATGTCTTTGGTATCATATCCTTAAACCAGGTACACCATATCCTTGTTCAATTCACACTCCAGACCTTGGCCAGGATTACTAACACCTAATTACTGATGTTGTCTTTAATTCTGTCTTAATGATGGCATTCACCTCCAGTTATATACTTTGCTAGTAATTCACATAGAGAAATCCAGAGGCCAGACTGAAAAATTATAATTGTTTTTTGAGTGGTCATCAGTAAAATCACATGATCCACTTTTTTTCCTTACATTTAGTTTACTGATTTAGGAGAGGTTGAATAGTTTCTGATGTATGCACCGATGTTACTACTTTACCATATACCATATCATTAGGTGCAATGAACAGTTGCTTCTGTGTAAAAGGTTATATGGTCAGATCTGAAAATGAAATTAAATGCTTCAACTTGTACTTATACCAGATATGATGGATGTATTTCCCTTGAAGTAAAACTTAAAAAGGCTTAAATGGGTTATATTGTTAGCCTTAGTAAGTGTAAATTCCTAAAAACTGGAATTCTGATTCAGTGGTTCACAATCATGTTGATTTGGTAATGAAAAGGACAAATGAAAAACTGCACCTTCCTAATCAATTTAGCCCCACTTTCCCTTTGTTGGACTAGTATTTTCACACTTGTCAATAATTCCAAGAAATACATATAGGTAATGAAACATCTGCAAGAAAATAACCAAGCTCACAGAGTGCCAAGAACTCCACTTTTCAATGAGGTATGCAGCCCAGAATTATTGGGAACTGAAATCCAAAATGTTTGAAGAATGCAAATTTGTCTCCCACAATTTAAGACTAGAAATGATTGGCTGATAATATGATGGAGGTACACGCAGAAAAAGGTGATTCCTCAAATTAGATTCTATAAAGCTTTCACATATTCCTGTGATAAAGCTGACCCTATCATAAATCAGGTTACTGGCTTACATAGATGGGATATACTACTAAGCCCCATTTCATTTTACATCAACATTTTTGTGCATCATGGTTAAGCAAACTTCAGAATAAAGATTAGAATAGTTCTTGGAAGATGTCATACTCTCAGTTAAAAAGAAAAATTTAAAAATCAAGGCCCTGTTCACTAGCTTTCTGTGACAAAAAGAACTGTTGACTCCTTTGCCCTTGTCCCACAAATTCATAGTGTATAGTTGTGGCAGAGACTGCTGGACTTGGCTATTAATACTTTTTCGTCCTACCATCTTAACATTGTAAAAAAAGCCAACCATCTTGTCACACAGTTTCTCGAATGCATTTAAGATGGCTTTGTAGTTAAGATATGGACAACATGCTTTAAAATGGCATTTTAATCTAAAAAATTAAATGCTTAATTACAAGTTAACATATAAGTGCTTTGGTGAGCAAATATTTCACATTTTATATAAAAGGATATTCATGAAAAACTTTATGAAACAGTTGCTTCTGCAACTTAGTAAGCTACATATTGCTGTTTTTCTTTAATATATAGCACTTCAAAGAACAAAGTTACTTATACTATGCTCTAGTCAGCCAGTGGATTTCTTGCTGTGTTGACAGAATCAAGATCATTACCATCAATGCATATTTTGGTCCTTATTGCACTTTTAAGTACTATTATTTCAAAAATATGCCTGTGGTACAGAGATTAACAGCAGGAAACGCAGTATATTTTGTTTTCCCCGCATATTTCTCTACATATAGACTTTGTTAATCTTCAAAAAGAATTTAGCCAGAAAACCATGGAACACAGTTTGATACTTGGCTGTAAAATCTTCCATACTCTAGTCTTATACTAGGAGAGAGGGAAATACAGAGGTGAATTATATAGGTTGGTTTTTCTGAGCTATTCTGTCTGAAAATAATGGCTGGAAGACCTTCCTGTGTATCCAGTCCTTCCCATTCCCTCTCTAATCTCTCAAGAGGATAGTGTTAGACTTGCTTATAGTTTATATAATATACATACTACCTTTTCTTGATAATATTAGCTGCCATTTAAGGCTTTATATTAGATTGTGCTTTAAGATACTAGTATATTATTTCTACAGAAAATCCAGCCAAAGTAAATATGCTTGAAAACAAACTGGGACACACAAGGAAGGCACTGTAGTTTTCTGGAAAAAAGTGCAACAACCTAAAGGCCAGCATGGATCTTACTGATAATACTCTCCTTTACATGTTACCGCTTCCAGTTAAATCACATACATTGTCCTTGATCAAGACAAGGAAAGTAGTCTTCAGTTTTGAAGAGATCAAGCGGCTCATACAGGGCTTGATTTTGTCTCGATGAAGATGATTTCTGTAATGAAAATCTACATCAAAATACTTGTACACCTGAGTTTTTTAGTACGTACAATTTAATAGCTTTGAACAAAATGCCCCTCTTATGTTTGTGTGTCTTCCATGACATATAGTCTTCCATGAAAAGATTGGAACTACACTTAAATTTCAATGTGCATAAGGGATTTTTGGAACAAATGATAGGACCTGAAAAGGAAGTCAGAAATGTTATTCACTATTTTTCATGGAAAGTCTGTTAGGATTGTGGAGTTTTCCAATATGCAGAGCACAAATGAATAACATCTCTGAATCTTGAAATGAGCTATGCCCTTTGCAAGGCTTGCATAGATGCCTCAAGTATATTTTATAGCTTTTTTCATCCATTTGTATGCTAACTTGCTTCACTTGAAAAAGTGAGTTCAGCCATTTCTTTCAGATAATCCCACTCCCCCATCCCACACACAGAGCCAGGAGATGCATGACAAATGGGGACAAAAGGTGCAGAAGCCAAGTCTGTCTTCTTAAGTCCATGTTAGCTGTTGCCTTGGTAGTAAATGATAGCAGTAACTGCTATGAAACAGTAGTAGGGGAATGTGACATTCCCCCACCCTTCATTATTGGTTAGAAGTCTCATTATTCCTGAGTTAATTGGAGCTATACTTATCTTTTGGTAGATAATCAGGTCAGTCTGCAATGCAAACATGCTCAATATAGATTATTTCAATGTTGCAGTTGTCCAATAAAAATATTTTAAGTGCAAAGGTAAACAAACTGAACAAACAGGCCTAGAGAAGCCATTAGCTACAAGAGGTTCTAATACGTCAAGATGGGGAACCTTTCTATCTTTATTCTCTTTATTTGGTTAACTCCCAAATCAGTGAACGGATTTTTGTCCTCCAAAGTATTTATTTTAAGCAAGTATCTTTACACAGCTTTTCTAAACGCATGTAAGACACAGAAAGGAAGCAGAGAGCAGTTGAGCAAGATAGCTTATCTCACTGCATCCTCTTCTACATGGTGAAGTTACAGACTAAGCCAAAGATCTCTCTTTATGGAGGACCTGAAATATATAATTTTCGTTTTTCGAGGTCTAACTTATAGCAAGTTAGAAAGACCATGTAGACAAAAGCAGCTTGTCAAGAACTATCTGTTATAATTATGGTTGCTCCCAAATGGCACTATCAGGGCAATACCATACAGCTTTATATAACTCTAGGAAGGCTGCGCGGTAGATTGGCCACTTCTTCACAAAGGTGATCATCAGAAAAGGTAAGTGAAGGGAGAAGCGATGGAGGGAGGAGGCGCAAGGATGTGGGGCCCATGGGGAAGGAAGCAGGCCCAAGCCCTGTGGGAACTCAGTAAGAAGATAGATCCAAGGGTGAGATGGAAAGGAAGAAAACCAAGTGGGGGTTGCAGCATCCCTGCAATCAATCATAAGGGTAGGTAACTTGCCAAGTGCCCAACTTGCTCAACTGACCACAGGGGCACTGAAGCAGCTGTAACGTTGGGTAAACATTGTTAGTTCCTTTGTTCAGTGCCATAGTAATTCAGAACATTCTAAGTTGAGGACTACCTGAATCGCCTTACATACAGAATAAAGAAGCATGGTGGATGAAACGGGCATGCTTATCCAAGCCCCTCCTCTGGAGGACAACAGAAGCAGATAATCCATTGTCCTCCAAATTCCTTTCTATTTATTTAAAGGAAGAACCTGAAAAAATAAATTCCTTTCTATTTATTTAAAGGAAGACCCTGAAAATATAAATATTAAAATAATCATTTGTCCCCCATTTTTACATTCTTTGAAAATCTAAAATAATTACCTTACTGAAAGTTATTTTGGAAATTATTTGGGGTAAATGTATCATAAATGTATGAATTTCTAATAATCGATCATCCATTGTGTTTATGGAAGTTATGCATCTAGATTTGGATCAGATTTGTCCCTGCTACAGAGATTAAAGAAGTCTAAGGTTTCTATAATCTACTCCATAAACTAATTTCAATTTGTATCTTACATCATGTCAGCCTTAAAGAAAACTTACATTTAGAAAAGATGGCATGTTGATTGTGTACAATAATTTCTTTAACGTATTTGGAAAATTCCCAAGGTCTGATTCTGCCTTTATGATCTGTTCCTCCATTCCAGCCACATTATTACCAATCATTTTTACAAAGGCCTGGTTTAAAAGGGAAAAAAAAAAAAAGAAAAAATAGCTATAGCAACAACAGAATGTTAACAAAGAATAGTTTAATTTCCTAGTTTTGAATTAGAATACTGGACTAAACCCGAAAAGAATTAAACTTTCTTAGGAAAAAAAAATCACCAATTGAGTAGGTCAATTTTTCTCATCCTAGTCTACTTCACAGATTGTAAAATAAAAAAGAAAAAGAAAAACAGATAATCTTGAGTAAAAAATTTCAAGACCTACAATTTACTTTGCTAAATTAAATGGGCTGTAAGTAATTGGATGAGACAGTAGCAAGCATAGTTTAGTCAAGAACTGGATCTCTGGAAGTTCAATTTAGTTTAGAAATATGAAAGCATGATACAATATATCTGATTAAAACAAAAGGGAACCTGAGAACCACAAGATTCATTATATTTTGAACTTCTAATCTAAAACCAGAAGATTCAGTAAAGAGTGGAGATGTGTATACATGACAAGTTCTTCAGAATCAAGTACAGGTAGTCCTTGACATACAACAGTTTATTTAATGACTGTTCAAAGTTACAATGGCACTGAAAAAAGGAACTTATGATGTTTTTTCACACAACTGTTATCTCCATGGTCGTATGATCAAAATTCAGATGCTTGACAACTGACTCATATTTATAATGGTTGCAGTGTCCTGGAGTCATGTAAGCCCCTCTTTTTAATCTTTTCACAAGCAAAATCAATGGGGAGGTCAAATTTACTTGACAACTATATTAGGTTAACTGCAGAGATTTCCTTAACAACTGTGGCAAGAAAGGTCGTAAAATAGGATAAAATTCACTTAAAAATGTCTCACTTAGCAACAGAAATTTTGGGATCAATTGTGGTTGTAATTCGAGGACTACATGTAGAGATTCATTAGATCTGAAATACAAAAATGTATTTCTATGACAGGAACTTACACATTATTGGGCAATAATAATATTAGACTTATACATGACCTGAGTCTCGATAAGTGAAATGTAATCTTTAAAATAAATTTACATTTATCTTTAACATTTATCAAAGATACGTGTGTTCATTAAAACATTGGGAAAGCAGTGTGAATAGAAACATATTTGTCCTTCAATTTCTTGCTCGGCTTCGTTCTTCCAGGAGCAATCCTGCTCCTGGAAGAACGAAGCCGAGAACATCAGCCTGAAGATGACGAATGAGACTTCGTCGAAACGTCGCCAAGATACTTCCAATTCTACGCGGGAGAAGACCCGAATAACCAAAGACCTACATATATATATATATATATATATATATATATATATATATATATATATATATATATAAATACATATTAAAAATATAAAATATTGTTTTGTGAGGATTTTGTTTTGCAAGGATTTTGCAACAAAATATTTTGCAACAAATATATTTTGCAACAAAATATTGTTTTGCAAGGATTGCTCCTGGAAGAAGGAAGCCGAGAACACCAGCCTGAAGATGACGAATGAGACTTCGTCGAAACGTCACCAAGATACTTCCAATTCTACGCGGGAGAAGACCCGAATAACCAAAGACCTACATATATATATATATAAATACATATTAAAAATATAAAATATTGTTTTGTGATCAAGGATCTGCAAAGAATCAATACACTGAATTATCTCTTGCTACGCTGACATTATAAGGTCTAACCTTCAAAAGAAAAATAAAATTGAAAGTAATTTCTATTAGCCTTTTAAAAAGAACTAAAATATTGACATTTGAAACACAATACCTCTAGTTTGTCAATCCTTCTATAGAGCTTCTTCATTTCCATTGCCTTTGCATGAATATGTGGCACACTTTCATTAATTACTTGAGAAGAATCATTTCTAATCTAAGAGAAAAAATATATACTTTACTGTTAACCAGCTAGGGAGAATAAGTTTTGACAAAATTTAACCAATGCATTTAAAATGGTACATAAACCGAATTATCTTCCAAATTAATGTATACAGCCCATACAAGTTAGCAACAGTAACAGAGTTGGAAGGGACCTTGGAAGTCATCTAGTCCAACCCCCTGCTCATGCAGGAGACCTGTACTAGGGATTCAAACCGCTGAACTGCCGACCTTTCTGATCAACAAGCTCAGTGGCTTAGCCACTGAGCCACCTAGTCAGGCTTGATTTAACAGTTGTTGGTGCTCCATCACTGGAGGCTTTTAAGAAAAGATTGGACAGCCATTTGTCCAAAATGGTATAGAGTTTCCTGCTTGAGCAGCAGGTTGGGCTAGAGGATAACCTCCAAGGTCCTTTCCAACTCTGTTATTGTTATTAACACCAGGCTTCATTCTGATCTGTAAACGCTTCTAGATTTGATATCTGTAGACTTCAACAGTTTACTATACACTGCAGGTATGGAAAACAGGTTACAAGACCCCATACAAATCAGAATTGAACACCACTATCTTTTATTGTTATGATGACAAATGTTTAGTGGTGGCGCAGTAGTTAGAAGGCAGTACTGCAAGGCTGTGTCGCTGCTCACTGCCAGGAGTTCAATTCTCACCAGCTCAGGGTTGACTCAGCCTTCCATCCTTCCCAGGTCGGTAAAATGAGGACCCAGATTGTTGTGGGGCAATATGCTGACTCCGTAAACTTCTTACAGAGGACTGTAAAGCATTGGGAAGCTATATATAAGTGCTATTGCTATTATCTTTTTAGCGTCAGTCAGGACTTTTAAAATTATCTGTGTAAAAGCATTTCTGCAGTCTTTTCATTGCAACCACAGGTTGCTTTCAAACACCCACAGCAGGGACAGTCTACCTCACACCGACTTTTAATACAACTCCTGCCTTTTTAGGTAGCATACTTACCATGTCCAGCATTCCCACAAACTCATCTACCCTGATCAATAAATCTTCCAGACTCTTGTCCAAAGTCCCGATCTGCAAAAAGAAAAACCAAAGCAAAATAAAGCATTCGAAGTGGAAGCGCAGGCGGGGTGGGGGGAGCCCAGACCTCCTAATAAACTCAGCGCAATCAACCGGGGCGGTGGGGGGGAACAAGCAAGCAGCAACCCTCGAAGGCCACACCGGTTGCGTGAAGCCACTTTCCCGCCGGCCTGGGATTTAAAGCAATTTGCTACGACATTGAACCGTTGCTGGTGAAAACCGTTACGGCCGTTACGGACCGCAGCACCCGAATGCCTGCCAGAAGGACCCGGGGGAGTTCCCTCAAGACCGCCGTCTGAAGGACGAGGCTATCCGGGGAAAAGAGGGACGAAGAAGGCGATGGGACGACGCGCCAGGCTTAAAGCGGGCACCTCCTGTCCATTCACTCGCCTGCCCGGCTGAGGCGACGTTCTCGAGCGGCGAAGGGAGCAGGTAGGAGGCGTAGTCAGCAGCCGCCGCGGCCAGTAGAAACTCTCCGCGCGAGGCATCGCCTGTCCCCGCGTGTTCGTCGCCGATGCCGGAGGCGCTGCTATGACTCTGCGAGACGTGGCCGCTGTCACCGCTCGAGGATGAGGAAGACGAGGAGGAGGAGTGAGGCAGCGGCGGTGACTCCTCAGGGACGGTGACCGAAGGGGTTCCGGCCGCCTGCGCCATCTCCCGCCCGTCTTCCGGGATCTCGCCCAGCCCGGAATCGGCCGCCTGTCACCTGATTCGGGGCGCTTTAAATCGGAGGCCTTCGAAATGACAGTTTAATGGTTGGGCCCCCACCTCGCCTCCCCTTCCCTACGGAAGCTCAGCGAGGACATCATGAGCGACTGGGGGTTATTCGCTCGCGTTTTTCATTCACGTCCTTACTTCAGAGGGTGGAGCCAAAGAGAGTGTTTTGAGGTGAAGCACGTGTTTAGGTCACGTGGGAGAAATCCCGCCTCAAGGGTGTGGTGAGGGGTTTTTAGGTGGGGGGGGGGGGTTTGCTTGCATATCCCGGCCTGCTTTACTCCAAAATGTGGAATCTTTTCGTGCTTTACAGTCTCAGCGACTTGAAGATGTTGGTGGACTTCAACTCCCAGAATTCCCTGCTGGCTGCAACGGCAACGGTTGCCAGTTGAACAAACACTGCTGGTAGAAGAAAATAAGGGATGTTTTTCATCTTTCCTTCCTGTCTTGACTTCCCAGCAGTGTTGTACATGTACGGATCTGTTGAGAGATGACAACAGTTACTTAAACTTGATCCACCCCAGTATTTTACAGCCTGTTGTTTTGTTTCTGCAGGAGGCAGCAAGACTAGGCTGATGTTGAGGCATGGCTTGCTCAGAATTTGGATTCCCAAACTATAGGCCACGTGGGGAAACTTTTTTAAAAATCTCAGGAGAAGTCAGTAGACTGTGCAGTTACCAGTTTTTAAAATTTTTCATTTTTCACTAATTACTTGGGGAGATGGTAGAATGCTTATTAGGTACAAAACTACATGGGATGGTTAACACTTTCAGCAGAAATGATCAGAAATGGTTTGACAGTGTAGGAAGTTAGCACCCACCCCTCTTCTAGAAGAATGAAATATTTTAGGAAATATTAAAAAGGCAGAATATTATAGCTCCCTGGATGAGAAAAGGAGAAACATGCTCTTGGAAAGCAGCCCCCATCTTTGTTAATAGCCCCAGAAAGACTGGTGCCAACCTATCTACAAGACAAAAGACCTTCAGCTCCAGGGTGATAGGATTAGCCTCACTCAGGATCCAAACCAGGACAAAGCCATTAAGCCATAATAGGAATTGTCCAAAGCCCCTTCATTACATCACCCAGCAAGATTCAACCAAGTCTGGGACTCAAGACAACCTACAAAGTTATCCCTGCATGACCCCATGGGAATCTGCAGCCAATCAGAATACATTTCTTACACAGGAACAGGAAGCTCCAAGGCGGGACCCAAGACAGAGTATAAATCTCTCTCACCCATGTGCTCAACTGCCCAGGATCTCAAACCATGTGGTCCTGTTCACCATTAAAACCATCCTTCTGAGCAGTCCAGTGGTGAAATGTAAAATTCGTTACTACCGGTTCTGTGGGCATGGCTTGGTGAGGTGTGTGATGTGACTGGGTGGGCGTGGCCAACTTTTTTTTTTTTGCTTTTAAAACCATTTTTTCTACAACCTCTTTGGCTGAGGCTTTTTTCCTTTTAAAAGTCTCTGACAATCCCAGCTGAGCTGCCTGATCGGCAGAGGCTTTTTTTCTTTTACAAACATTTTTTCTATAACCTCTTCAGATGAAGAGCTTGTTAAAAAAATGCTTTTAAAAGCCTCTGACAGTCCCAGCTGAGCCACGTGATCATCAGAGGCTTTTTTTTTTTTACTTTTAAAAGCATTTTTTTGGCTGAAGAGGTGGTAGAAAAAATGCTTTTAAAAATAAAAAAAAGCCTCTGATGATTGTGCAGCTTAGATGGGCATGGGGGGGGGGGGCGGCAGGGATTTTTGCTATCGGTTCTCCAAACCACCCGCTGCCATCGCTACTGGATCAGGCAATCCAGTCTGAACCGGGAGCATTTCACCCCTGGAGCAGTCTCCATGTTTCCAGTGTTTTCCTCCCTACTTGGAACTGAACCCGATGGACGTTTCTTCCAACAACTGCACAATGAAATCAATCAAAATTTATGGAAAGTTGATGACTTTTAAGGCACTAAAAATGAATTGTGCAAATATAATACACTGAAGTACTGTACGATAGAGATGCCAATATCCAAAATACTTTTAGAAGATGTTCCCTACTTAACCAAGACCTCTATTATTAAAATATGAAGTTAGATCAATACTCTGGTCATTACCAAGTCAGAAGGCTAAAGAAATTAGGGGAGACTCACTGAAATATGGCAAAATAACAGAATAAGAATCAGTAATGTTCTAAGTAAGATATGCCAGCAAACTTGGAGAACACATAGTGGCCAACTGATTGGCCAATTTATGGTCAATCTATGTTCCAATACCAAAAAATGGAGCCTTACCAGACTGTAAACTATCATACAATATCCTTAATTTCACATGCTAGCAAAAAAAAAAAAAAAAAAGGAACATGCAACACAGATTAGAGCCCTATTTGGAAAAAGACTTGCGAGATGTTCAAGCTGGCTTTAGAAAAGGCTGAGGAACAAGTACATTATTGTTGATTTGTGTTGGATAATTGAGAACGCTAAAGAATACCAAAAAATAAGTATGTGTTCCATTAATTATAGAAAGGCCTTCATTTGTGTTGATCATGTCAGTTGCAGAATGTGGTAAAAAAATTCTAGAAAGATACTAATTTCATAAGAAACACAAGAACATTGTCTTCGTGAAAACATACACAAGCACATACAAAGGCTCTAATGGAAAGAGAGAAGGAAGACAAAAAAATGACCAAAAGAAGAGTTGTATTCAGGTACAATGGCAATGAATCTACCAATGGAAGAACTGAAAGGCCAAGTTGTGAAGAAAATCTATATGGTTACTAAAAGTTCACACCAACTTGATGACACATATAATAAACAAATTGGCTGTTAGAAACCTGTGGAAAGTTCCGTGTTAACCCTTTGACTTTTAAAATGTGATTTAAACTTTGTTAGTCTAGTGAAATTATTGAATTCTCTGGACTATATTTTGAAGACGTGACTGGAAAAAATTGCTTTCAAAGAAATGTTTGTGCATGTATAAATGGCTCATAGGACAAAAATCCTTTGAAAGTAGTGTTTTGACATGCACAAGAATACTGTGAATGCAAATTTGTCTTAATTTTTATTTAAGTCTATTAAATCTACAGCTAGCCTAATATTTCTGCTTGCATGGTTTTTATAACCTTGCTTGATCATTCTCAATATATTTAATCTTTCATCTCTAATAATTTGAATCATTGCCCTATCTTCTGCTTTAAAAGATTAACCAAACTCTTTTGTCTTTTACCATTTTCTGAATATTTCTGTCAATCATGTTAACATGACTCTTGTCTTCTGAAATATTGTAGAATTTAGTTCCTATTTCTTTTGAATTTCTCTGTAAAAAGTAGTAAACGGGGATCTAGCTGTGTCCATAGATATTTTAACTTTCATTTTCCCTTTTATTTTTAATCATATTTTTGTACGATGTATAAATAGTTGATTTGACCTCAGATGCAAGATTTATATGCTTCCTACCCATTAAAAAATTCGGGTACTTAATATTTCTGAATATGAATGAAAGTTTTGCAAAGTCTCTATCCATATGTTTTTATTCTAATTAAGTTGTAAGCACCATGAACTGTTAACAGAGGATCCAAGCATATTTTCACAGCTACAGTTAAGCAATGAGCTACAAAAACCACAGGTATATACTTTATTACATTTTCACCCAGAGGGATTAAAGAAGCTGCACTTCTTCCAAACTCACATGGCTGTTTTGGAATTTGCTGCCAATTGTTTTCACATCCATCAGTGCACACACAGCCATTTTACTAGCAAAAGTAAAGCAGTCATGCATGCCTGGGGAAAGCAGCTCCTTAAATGATTGAAAACAGATGCATCTCATCATTCTGCAATCTCATCATTTCAGAATCTGGAAAAGCTTTTGCTGTATTAAAAAGGTTGGATTTTGTAATTCATAAAATGGATCAAGATATTATATGAGGTGTCCACATCTAAGGTAAAAGCTAATGTATGTTTTCTGTTTCTTATTTAGAGGAACTAGACTAGGATGTCCATTCTCATCCTTTTTTATATTTATACGGAGCACTTCATTTGGCTTGTAGCATTAGACAACATAGGCAGATTTATGCAGTAGTACATAATTCAGTTTAATATAAATTGGTTTCATTTCCAGATGGCATTTTTATTCTGAAACCTCACACTACTTTATGTTGTGGCCCATCAGCAGCCTGTGCAGTTAGTAGCTGATTCCGACAGCGAGGAGGCTGGTGTGGTGCTGCGCCAGCAGCCTGTGCAGCTGGCGCTCGAGTCAGATGATGAGGAGGCTGCAGAAGATGTGGTGCCAGAGGTGGGGATTCAGCCAGGGCCTTCAGAACCTCCAGAAGCTCCCATAAGTGAAGAGGAAGAAGAGGAGGAGCCTCTTCTCGATGCATGAGCGTGCAGGGCTGTTGAAAGGCAGGAGTGGCTCCTCAGGAGGTCGTCTCCTCAAGAGTAAGGCTTGGGGCTAATTGGCTACTCCCCTAGCCTATTTAAGGAAGGACGACGACTGATGCAATTTGCAGGAAACAACTTCGTTCATATTTCTTCGCATCTTGATTCCAGAAATGTTTGATTCGGCTCTTGTTTCTCTCGTCAGTTTTCCTGCAAATTGCTTCTGGGCATTCTGGCAACCACAGTAAGATTACCGTTATCTGAAATACTGTGCCTCAGAATTGAATTATTATTCTTTGGATTCTTGTTGGCTTTTTTTTTTTTACTAAGAAATCTCATTAGTAATCCTTAATTAGTAAACTAAGGTTTGTACGGACTGCGTGTGTGCTGCGTTCTTTGAGGTCTGTAGCTGGGGCAGAACACTGATGCAGAGATTCCAGAGCTGATGCAAATGAAAATTGTCTTTAGTAAAACAGCAGGAAATTCGAACTGGTCCAAACCGGAATTGATGCTACCAGGCCAAAATTTGGTTACCTATTCATTTAAAGAAGCTCGAGTCTGTATTTCAATCCTTTAAATATTTAGGCATATATGTACAAAAATTGTAACTCGGTAACGTGTAATATAAATAAAAATTATAAAGAGGTTTCTTCAGATATAGATAGGTGGAAGTCATTAAACCTTGCCCTTTGGGGAAAGGTGAATGCTCTCATACATTATTCCCAAATTAATTTATATTGTGTGGGGAATTCCTCCTTAAATACATGGAAAATATATTCCGAAAATAAACTTTTTCCTTAGAAAGTTTTAGAAGGTTCTTCGATTCAAAGTACATCAGAGATGAATTTCCAATTAAGGTAGGAGGATTTGGTTATCTAGATCTGGAGCTATATCGTCAAGTTTATCTACTGTCAAATATTAGATACTGGAAGCCAATAATTGGTATTAATTTTCCAATCTGGACAATTTTGGAATATGTACAGTATTTATAGCATGTTTGATTATTGCACATAATTGCAATATTTTCAGCTACAACCTCTGTTAACAACATTGTTTGGACCAGCAGCATTTTCAGCTCCTGAGATATGAGAATTATAACTGGTTTACTGTTGTAATGACATTATTTTCTTTTCTTTTTTTAGTATTTTTTAGACTTATTTTTAAGCACTTGTTATGGTATATATATTTTTTAATAATGTATGAATGTTTGCATTTTGTTCCCTTTTTGTTATTATTTTAAAAGCAGCAAAAATGAATAATAATTAGAATAAAAACAAGGTAAGAGTTGGCCCATAATATTGCTGAAAATTGGACACAATTGGAGAGCATCATCAGGCATAAACAATCTCACTGATTAGATTTGCAAATTCTGACAATTCTATTCCTCTTTTATATACCAGCCCATCTGGTTTGAATTAACAGGGTTATGTGAAACAGAAGATGGAATTCCCTGTTCATTCTCCTGTTCCTCTGTGAATGCCTTGATTTTCTCAGGTTGCCAACCTCTGAACAGATTTACAGTATGCATGAGGATTAAGGAAAAAGAGGAGAAAGGATACATGCTGGCCTATTGGATACAAACAAATATTTTTCATTTTTCTTTTGTTTAATACATATTGACATATTTTTTGCAAAAAAAAAATAACCTATATTGTAACCCGTCCAAATAACAGTTTTAAAAAGCAAAGATCCCAACCCCCCCAAAAAACTCAATTTATACTTAATTCCTATCATTAATAAAGCCTTCATCTCAAATGACCATGAATGTTCCATGGACATCAACACAGTAATTTATAGTAAGTAATCTTAGTTGCACAACTAGTCAGGCATTGCTGCTAGAACTAATATCTCTGAAGCCCCCATTCTAGTTCAGGTAAGTCGTTAAGAATTTCAAAATTCAGCTCCCCATTTCTGGAATTTCTTAACTGCAGCTATGAAACTCAAATTCTGAAATGCAACAGATGGTAATTGTATTTAGTTCAGCAATGAGAACCAGTGAATTTTATTCGAAGTATGATAATAAATTACTTTCTATTAAAGCTTCAGGTCTGAAAGTTACCTGTAAGGTAAACAAAAGCTAGACTCTAAATTAAATAAACGAAGCTCATTCCTTTGGAAACACTTTAATACACAATCATATACAGTAAATAACAAAAACAGCTAAAAGTAGAAAAATACACCGTAAAACAATTATATTTTGTTTCTAGGCATCTCAGGAATATAATCATATTTTCTCTATAAACCGTTTTAACAATTTGTGGCATTTCAGAATAGAAAAGCAGAGCTGAGAGCAAGACTCTTAGGCTTGTCTGTTACTGTCTTACAATGCTGCTGGTATTTTAGATTTCTGAGGATAGGTAGCTGTACAAGTTTAGAAGACAATATAGGTTTCCCTTTCCCAAATTAATATTTTAATTATTAAAGACTCAGTGAATTCATTTGAATTCTAAATTATTAAAAGAAATTTAGTGGAATTGTTTGTTACCTTAGAACATAGACGTAATAGGATTCTAAGTTCTAGTTATTCAATACTGTCAGCAAATCAGAAGGTGAAATCAATGGTCACAGAAACGGGAGCATTTGTCTAATAAATACTTTAATAATAAAAATATAATGCACATCCCATGTTATTGTGGTGCATTAATAAACTAGCATTCATGCCGCAACTTTTTCAAATAAACAGAAAACTCAAGTTTATGCAGACAGAACTATCAATGACCAGCAGGGGGTGCTGATTTAAAAAGAAATTATTCCAGCAATAGCAATTCCTCACCCATGTAAGATTTTATACATACAGTACAGACATATACAAACACAAAGTCATTTGGTCAACAGTTCATTCCCAAAGGAGGGGAGGGGAAGGAGTAAATACAGCATGCCCTCAGCTATAGTCAAGATAGAAAGCCATTCTTTAAAGGCAGCATTTCCAAATTTAGGTCCAATAGTCAATTTTCTGTGTAAAAAAAGCTAGGAAACAATTACCTAGTGGCAGAAAATAAGTTTTTGGAAGATAACATAATTGTTATCCTCTGAGATTAACTGATGAAGCAGAAATCATATTTACAATTTCCATGGGTTACACAAAACAATACTTTTATGTCTAATCACACAAATTGTCCTTCCTGGAAAGTAACATATCTCGCACATCAGAACATTTAGGAGAGTGATGATTCCCGCTCTTCTGCATGTAGATTGAATTGTTCCAGTAGGCACTTCCAGAAAGAAATAAAACTCATCCACTAAAGCATCCACTAAAGTGTTATCACAGTTCCATCCTCTTCAATGCCTCCTTTGGGAATAACTAAGCTATGACGAGGATCAGTTTTTAAGGAACTAAGGATTTTGTGAATATTGCCATTGCTTTCTCGTCCAAAGCTGTTGTTGAGTACTAGGTCTCTCTGTAGTCTGTGGCTAAGACTGTTGCCATTGATTCGGGAAAGGCTACCGGAAGGAAGACTGTGAGATTTTGGAATGGGCTGTGGTTCCAGGCAGCCTTCAATTACGATGTCAGTATCCTCGTCGCTTTCCATTTCGTCTGGGTGGAAGTTCTGTAGGACATGAGAGGAAGGCAAACTGTGATGGCTGGCAGTGCTGTCTGTAGACTGACCAGAGCTCCCAGACATCCGACTGCTTCTGATAATATTGTTCCTTTGGTTTGCTGGCTTGACTGTGATGATAAGATTATGGCTATTGGCAATCATCATATCCGTCACCTGATCAAGGGTTTTTCCTGCCACTTCTATCCCATTCACTTCCAAGACTTCATCATTGACCGCAAGCAAGCCTGTACTCTCGGCTAACCCCCCAGGAACCATCCGTGAGATGAAAATGCCAGGAACTTTTTCCAACCCATGGGGAGTCACTCTTACACTGGTGCCATCGCGAATATAAAATCCAAGTGGTTTCTCACACCCATGGCGATACAGTCGTACTCTTCTATGAGTTTCAGGCAGAATATCCACATCAATGATGGAAGATACCGGTCTGAAGTCTTGAGGCATGCTGATATTAACATGAGGACGCCGGCGAAGGTTGTCATTCCGGAGGGTCACCAGGGCTTTCTTTTTCCTTGTTAAGGTGTTTGAACCAAAATTTCCATAATCCGCTTCATCTGCAAAGAGAGAGAGAAAAATTAATACCTCAGACTAAATACTCTATAGGCCATCTTCTGCAAGAAAAAGAGCCTTATCTCCAGCTTTCATAATACGCCAACATTTAAATATGGTTGAAACATTGCTGAGAGAGAGAGAGACTGTCAATTAAAGACTGTATTGCTAATAAATATGTATTTTGAAATATTGGAAGAAATGTCTAGAGTCTAGACTCTAGATTGAACAAAGAAAAAAGCAGCAGGCTCTTGTTAGGATGAACATGAAGCAAGAGCCCAAAACCATTTGTTTGATGAGAAACATAATGTTCTCTTGCTAGAAGAAAACCCCACAAATGAAATGCAGTTTGTGGCCACTATGAAGAAAGAGCTAGAAATAACAGCAACACGTGTATGTCTGGCAGTTTACTGCTCCTTCAAAGTCATAAATGAAGCAACTGGCTAAGACAACAAGATTATCTTTTAAAAGACTGTAGTAAAGTAAACGATTAGCAGGACTAGACTGATTGGCTGCCAGTCATCATTGATTAATCAATAATATATGAATTTGCAAATTGCACCAGAGCACGGCTGCTTTTTAGGTACTAATATTTCATCTCTAAAGCACAAAGCCGTATTTCAAACTCACATGTAGTCCCTAATGGTTTTGTTAGTTATAGATTATTCTAATAAACACTGTGTAACTTAAAATATATAAGTATTTTTGTAAGGGCTTGTGTTAAAACTCTTGTAGTTTAAGATATAAAATATGCATGTGTAGGCAGACAAAAGCGTATTTTAGAAGAGTCCCGGCAACCTGACGCTTGTAAATATGGAAAAGATGTGTAACTTCATTTGTTGAATGTAGGAAGCATCCCTTATTCTATTGTCTTTAAGTAAACCTTCATTCAAGACAAAAATAACCCATTTATTTTCCACACCAGATCATCCTGCAGTTGCAGATGAGTAAGTCACCAAGAACTTTCAAAAAAGGCCTCCAACAGATCAGCACTTCAAACTGAAGATGGATAAAGCAACGGTCGGGCCTGATATTTCAACTTAATACCATAATCTCAACAAAACAATTCCATCCCCCACAAACTCTATAATGCAAAACTAAACCTCAAATGTGGGGAGGGGGAAGTTCCTTTTGCAAACATTTTCTCCGAAGATAACCAGAGACAATTTAGGCCTCCTGGAAGAAAATATTTCAATTTCCTCATCTTTAGAAGCAAGCCTGTTGGAGACTATAGAACAAAGAACCAGTGTCAAGAGACACAGGTGGGTTATTTTTGTAGGCACTTTATTAACATCAGGCAGAAAATCAATATACGATTACTTGAAAGACCCAAACATATAACTCATGATCTAGCATGCCACAAGCAAGCTGTGGGGGCCAGAAACACTAACTACAGTTAATACGGCTTTACATAAATTGTTTAAAAAGACCAACAAGAGCAAGAAAGGATTTGTGCAAATGAGGTGTCAGATAAGCCATTTTTAACCAAACTACAGGTGTAAAACTTATAGGCAACCCTATAAGGATGTTATAGGCAAACATCCTATTACTGAGGATGTTTTCCTAAGCATGTCCAAAAAGTCCTATAGAGTTATAATTCTTTAGCATGACAGGCTGGGAAAATGTATTACCGGTATATGCATGATGTATAATCAGATTAACTGTACAGTATTTAATATTTAACAATGTTTTAATTAAAATTTGGGTGCTCGCCATTTTTTTTAATGTAGCCCTAAATATTTCACTCGAAGGTTAATTTGGCTCTCAAGTTCAAGTTTTGCACATTAAGTAAGAAAAGAGGTGCTCGTCATCAGTTACAAGAGCCTCAGATAGCTCAGTAGGCTAGATAGCCTGTTATTAACATTCAGCTGTCTGCAATTATTGCAAGTTTGAGGCTCAAGGTTGACTCAGCCTTCCATCTTTTCTAAGGTAGGTAAATTGAGGACCCAGTTTGTGGGGGCAATAAACTGACTTTGTATAAAAATATACAAAAGTATGAAGGCTATTGCTTAACGCATTGTAAGCCGGAGAAGGGCGGCATATAAATCTAATTAAAAAATAAAAAAAATAAAACAGTCTCTTTCACACAGAGAGAGAGATAGAGAGAAAATGAAGGAAATTAGCCAACAACTGGTCTAGGCCAGGGGTCTCCAAATTTGGCAATTTTAAAACTTCTGGACTTCAATTCCCAGAATTCCTCAGCCAGCCATTCTGGTTTTCTGGCCTAGGTTATGAGGCAGCTACCTGCATATTCAATTGTAAAGTGCAAGAGGCTGAATATACACATGCGGAAAATAGCCCAACACAACCTTCTCTCTTGATGAGAACAAAGCTGAGAAAGATGGTCCCCTCCCAGCCTCCCAGGAATCTGACATCAGAATGTATGCAGATCTCTGGCAAGTATGGCAGAGGTTTCCTGTTGCTGCACCTTTGCTTCCTTGAGGCCAAAGCCAAGATGAATACCAGGACAAGTTAAAGCAACTTGTTCTGAAGGTGGGGCTGATGAATTGCTACTTGCTAAACTGCTGAGCGTTTGAGATCCAGTTAAGCAACTGTGAGGTTAGGACACATCCATTTGGCTCCTGCATTGCTGATAATGTCCAGTGAAGGATGCTTCATTTTTTTGGAACAGAAACACTACATATTTTATCATCTGAGCCTCCTGAATTAGATTTTGCTGATCTCTGAGACATTCTTTTAAACACGAAGAGAACAAAACACTTTCAAATTAAAACAATCTTGAAAGTATTTGTATTAGTTACAGATATAGACTAGATGAACTGTTTACATCCCAAGATTTGTCAAAAGTGGAGGGATAAATCCCACCTTTACTTCCCTGGAACTCTTTGCATCGAACAGGGTTTTTAAGCTCATTCAGGGACCAGAGGGGTTTACCGCTGATCAGAGACATTATCAACTGGGGATTTACTGTATGTTTCTGAATTTATGCCAGGGGTGAAATGCTACTGGTTCGGGCCAGTTTGCCCGAACCGGTAGTAAAAAATGTTTTTAAAAAAAGTTCTGACGATCGACTGAGTGACATGCAATTGTGGTAACTTTTTTAAAAAACTTTTTAAAGCATTTTTAACTACCAGTTCCGGAGAACTGGTAGTTAAAAATGCTTTAAAAAGTTAAAAAAAAAAAATTACGACGATCGCACATCGCTCAGCTTATCGTCGGAACTTTTTTTTTTTTTTTTTTTTTACTTTTTAGGTATTTTTTTTACTACCAGTTCTGGTGAATAGGTAGTAAAAAAAATGCTTTTAAAAAGTTTTTTAAAAGGCTCCAACGATCACAGCTGTGCCAGGCGATTGTCAGAACCTTTTTTTTTTTACTTTGTAAAAGCATTTTTAGTACCTATTCGCCTGAGCCAGTAGTAAAAAATGCTTTTAAAAAGTTTTTAAAAAGGTTCCCACGATTGCGCGCCACAGCTGATCATCCCCCCCCCTGCGCTGTTTTACTTAACCTCCCAAACCTCCATTTGGTGTGCACTGCACATGTGTGTGCGCAGCTTGCATTTGGCATGCACTGGGCATGCGCGCACACAGCGTGCATTTGGCAGGTGGCGCACATGCACAACCAGCGATCCAGTAGTAAACTGGTTCAGATTTCATCACTGATTTATGACGCCAGAAATTGTGAATAACGAATAATGATAACATAGAACCTTTTCACCACTAGGATTTATTTTGAGTCCCATTTTGTATCTTATATTCTGATTATCCCACCAATCTTTTTTTTCTTCATCTTTACTCCAATAAGGTCTGGAAAAGAGTCGTGCAAGTATATCTTTAAAAACTTTAAAAGTTTGTTGTAGTTCCTGAATGTTCCATATCTGTTTCGCTTTTCCTATCTAATCTACCATGTCTCCAACCCAATGTGAGGAAACTGACTTTAAGCACCATTTTCATTTTACGTATGGCCTACATCATGTAAATATTGAAATCTGTGAGATGAATGTAAACTTTTACAGTCTGATCTTAAAAGAGAAGAGAAAAAACAAATATTTCCAGAAGAGCTGACTTTTTAAAAACATGACATAAATGCACACCCACACAGAGATAGGCAGATCTTTAATACCAGAAGCGCTGCTCTTCTTGCTTGGACAGCTGCTTTTCACAGGAATTGCCTGCCAGACAAAATACCAAAGCTTGGCCAGATAAGAATAGGTAAACAAGCGAGATTCCACCGAGAAATCAGACTGCTAGGCTCATATAGGAAGAATTTGTTTTGGACCTGGTGTTTCCAGTCCACGCACACTTCTGGTAGATTATTTCCTCTGATAATGCTACCATGTCAGTTGATAGATTGGAAACTATATCAGAAACAGAAGTGCTTCCATAGGGGGATTAACTTTTATTTCATACAGCTTTAAAAACGAAACAAGTCTTTAAGGACTATGGTATGCCCTGCACACCATATTGTCATTTCCTGAATGCAAAGATCAAAATAAATAACAATACCTCTTATTTTGATCATGGTTCCATAGAGATCAACACAATGTTTTTATACACTGATAACATTTGGCTGGGGAGCTGTTCCATCATTTGTCATAAAATGATGGGAAAGTCAGAGAGATACAGAAATGTTTAAAGGAAACAGATATATAGTGAACTTTGACTTAGGCAGCTTCCTTTGGCCAGCAGAGATGTAAGCAAGAAAGGAACACAAAGTAGCATCCATCCAAGCCTATTTATGCTGACCAAGTTTACCAAGAAGTTCTAAAAGAAACAGTTTTACCAAAAACAAAAAGAGAACCATCTTGACCCATACTGAAACAAAAAAATAAATAAATGTAGAAGCCTTTGAATTCTTCAGAAATCCTGACCTACAAAAGGAAAGATGACAAAAAAGTTGGGGGAGGGGGCAAGAGGAAGAAAACACAAGGGCAAATCTCTCACAGATCAATCTTTTAGCTAGGTTCCATTGAAATCATCAACAAATCCTAAACAAATGAATACATTGACTTGGCAATCAGCAGCAGCAAACACCCAAATTTGCAATTGCTGGTTCACTCACTATTAATCATAACCATTTTTCTTTGGGCACATCTTCATTTTTTTATGGTTTCCCATTTATCTTCACCACCACCACCCCAAACTCCTGGAGTGTGCTTCCTCCCTTTTTGTACAGTCTTGATTTTTTTTCTTCTCCTTAGTGTCTCATTGAAATCACCTTCACTTAAATCTCATCGGAAATCTTTCTCTGCTAAAATCCAAAGGCTTCAGCTATGACTTCAATTTCCTTGACTGTCTGCTGCCTTTGATCTCTGCCCAGACTGACCCTCTAAATTTCTGAGATCAATTCTGATATTTTCCCCAGGAGGAAGCTTTCTCCACTCCTCACTACTTGCCCTTGGAATTTCCATGGGATCTGTTTGTGGGCCTTTCCTTTTTTCCCACATATTAAATGTTGAGTGATGTATACAAGTAACATCCAATTTCTTTTCCTAGATCTCCCATGCCCATATAACTCTGGATCTTCAATAGCCAACCTGCTCTCAAGTTCTATGGACTATTCTATAACAATATTATAAATTTAAAATTCTTCTGCTCCACCCTGTTGGCCAACCACAGCTCCCTACTGATACAAATTGTCTGGCTAACTCTTCTCTCTCTTTTGTTCTCTTATCATTTCTCCGCCCTCTCGCTATTTCCTAGCATGTCATTCTCAAATCATTTAATCTATGATCAAGTTTATTGTCCATGATGGCTATGGGATTCTGGCAATTATCATTCCACACTTGGCTATTACAAGACTAATGGCAATCAATAACATCTCATTATTTGGGGCTGAAAGCCCTAAGATTAAGTCCTTTGAGTGCAATGCCATGAACTGTTTTACCCCAAAGACAGGGCAAAACCTGTATTTTAGTTTATTTTAATTAAAATTAAAACTAAAATTAAAAATGTTAAGATTATGATTCCCCATGTCTTTAATTTTCTCCATCTCTTGCATTAAGTATTTTACTATATTATCAACTAATTATCAAGGGGCTTTGTGGGTGGCAATTAAGGTTTTTGGAGTAAACATGGCTCAATGATCTCAGGTCGTTCACCTTGGACTAATTATTAAGGCTTTATATTGACTTTGGGATTACTCCTTGCACTAACTCAAATTTGCCCTTCCTTGGCCTTCTCTATATTTTATTTTATCCCTACCCTTGAATCTACCCATACAGATTTCAAGACTTCCTGTACTTTAACCTTTGCTCATCGCTTGCTGCCTCTTAAAGGATTATTTAAAGGTAACTTGTCAAGGAGTATGTTTTGAAGCTGAAATGGCAAAGGCTCATCCTTCAAAGAGATTTTCCAAAAGGATTAACATGTGAATTTCTGTCTGAAGGAGCACTGGTTTTAACTGGTGAGTCTACCTTTCAAGGAAACATCTGCTTTTTATAACTCATACAAATGTAGAATGATTATATTACCAAATCAGAACCTCCTAAACAAGATTGTATGTGAAATTGGTTGGTTATAAGTCACCTTTTTCAGTGCCGTTATAACTTTGTATGGTTACTAAGCATGCTGTTGTAAGTCAAGGACTATCTGTACTTGTACAACCTGTGTATATTTCTTACTGTGTGCCCTGTAGTCCTGCCTCTACTTTGATATTTCCTACCTCCACACCCCATCAAAAGAAAAAGACCTAAAATGCTACAAAGATAATATTCAAGGTAGGTAGTCTTTCCTTTTTCACGGGAAGGTCTTCAACATCGCTTTTTTGCTTCATTATCTTGACCACTACAAAACAATCCCAATCATTTTTAATCAGGTCAGCGAATGGCAAACCAGTGAGTCTTCCAGGAAAAAATTGCATCCATGACTATTTCCTTTTCCTATCATCTGAACACAAAGTTTGAGAGTAACCATTCTATTTCCTTTTCTGACAGAGTTCTCGTTATCTTTATAGTGGAAGTACAGCCAAAATAAGCATGATACAGCAAGGGAAATCCATAACTCTGTTCA
Source organism: Masticophis lateralis (assembly GCA_030761175.1). Classification (NCBI taxonomy): domain Eukaryota; kingdom Metazoa; phylum Chordata; class Lepidosauria; order Squamata; family Colubridae; genus Masticophis; species Masticophis lateralis. The sequence continues at coordinate 63,717,825 of JAUDYJ010000003.1, forward strand.
AAGGACGAGGAAAGCAAAACTAAAGTTTATGGAACTGAACTGACATCGGAAGACTTCCAAATATCCACTTCATCTTGTTATCTAAAGATGTTTGAAATCTTTCTCAATGCATCCTTGTACTCCTCTGTTAACCTCTGTTAAGGGGACGATAGCAAATGATTCCGAAAACAAACTGAATTAACTAAGGAACAAAACAACCCTACTCATTGCTTCTTAAATGAAGCTGAAAATTCATATATTGGGGGCTTTTTGAATGTATGTTTGCACTGTGGTAAAACAGGGCAATTAATTGGAAAATTAATACTATCATCTGCTAAAACAATTAATAGAGCACATCCTGTGGGTATAGCAGGTAAGAAGTTGGATCAGGAGACTGAGGTCTAATCCTGTCCTAGACATGAACATCAGCTGGATGACCTTAGGCCAGTCACTCTCTTTGAGCCCAACCCACCTCACAGGGCTGTCGTGAAAAAAACATGAGGTGGAAGGAATATTATGTATGTTGGCCACCTTAAGTCATTTATAAAAATAATAAAGATGGAATAAAAATCAAGTAAATACGGTACATACCCTAGGTTCAGATTAACTTTCATTATTGAAACTCACTGGGTGCTCTGAACCAACCACTCTCGATCCAATCTATCTCACAGGATAGTTGCAGGAATAAAATGAAAAGACACCATCCTGCAAACAGATTTTAGCTTCTGGAGAAAAAGCAGGATATAAAATACTACAACTTTATTCTCAAAGTATTTTTATTTTATTGTGCAAAAGTTACATTTTATCTAGCCTAAATAAATAATAATCAAATCTCTGTTGCCTTGATACAAGCAGTTTACCAACAACTGGTTGTGTGTAAGCAGTCATTCATACAAGGAACATGTGGCTTGTCAAACATCTCAGTTTGATCTTGGATTGAAATGTGTGTGGGGGAAAAAGTGATCTAGTGTTATCCTTCAGAAAGTATGGTGTTATGTCTAGCCAGCCTTCTTCTAACGCAGTGTTTCTCAACCTTGGTAGCTTGAAGATGGGTGGACTTCAACTCCCAGAATCCCCCAGCCAGCTGCTGGCTGGGGGATTCTGGGAGTTGAAGTCCACCCATCTTCAAGCTACCAAGGTTGAGAAACACTGTTCTAACGAATACCCTCCAAGTGTGTGGTTCCATTTCTGTATCAGACATCCAGAAAGCCACTGTGCATGCTGGCTGGGGAGGATGGAGACAATGTCACGATATAGTAATATCATGGAACTCGGCTGTTATGGAATTATGGTCTCTGCAGGAACAGACGAGTCAACCAATCCTTGGACACTTCTGGAAGCTTTCAGTAGAATTATTGGCTTGTTATTGAGAGCTGTGCAGGAAGCATTCTTGCCTCTTGGGAACATAGCCAGCAAAATCATGGCTTGCTGGGAAAACTATCGCTTTATCCAATGAAAGAATACAGTACTTTAAAAAAAAATCCTAAAAAGTCTAGCATTTTTATGAGTTTAGGGAAGTGCTGAGCAGTGCTCAGTATCAAACTTAGCAAGTCAGGAGATCAAATGCATCAGGACGCAGCTGCACCTTCGTTTTAATCAGCTTTACACAGTTGCTCTCCAGGATGCCAAGCTTTTTTTCCGGACTGGCAAGCTAACGCATCCACCTGTATGTTGTTGGGAGGAAAAACATCCATTTCACTCCCAAGTAGGCTGGGTCCCTTATTTATCAGCTGCATCCTGATGGAATCAGGCATTCAGTCCACCAACATCTCTGCTGCATCCAACTCAGTTCCCAGGGGCTGCCTCCACCCCAAAAGAAGAGCTGCTTCGGAGAAAGCATATGACAGGGCATGACTCCAGGGCAGTCCTGAAGCCAGACTCCAGAGATGGCAACCAGGAGCTCCACTTGGAGGCAGGCTGTTCATCATCCCATGTGAGGACAAAAACTGATAGCCTTGAACACTTCTCAGACAGGCCAAGTTGAGCCCCGAGAATTACAAGAAACCAAAAACAAGGAAAAGGTGTTGAGTGGGGAATGAAGGATGGTGGGTGCCCTGGGTGAACCTCTGGAGAATCCAAAGAGAAGAAGGGATGTAAATATTGGCAGTGGAACAAAAGAAAGAGAACGTTATGAAGTGTCACACCTGCCAAATAATGTATTCTAGATCTTTTGGGGCACCCATTGCTTCCCATGGTACCTTCTGAGAAAAATGTTTCCCTCTGTAGCTTGACTGCTTAGGTTTACAGCAGTCTTTTCAGGATTTTTTAAAATACATAAAATATATGCTTTTATTCAAATATGCTTTTATTCATCACTTGGCTAAACAAATATTCCCTCAATACTGTCAAACTATTCACATTAGGCTGCATTACTATTGTTATTGGTCTTCTCATCGTTCCTGTTGCCCATCTCCTCCCACTTGTGACTGCATGAGGTGTAACTTTGTTGCTTGTATCCTTGCAATTTATATTGATATTGTTTCCTAGTATGATTTGATTGCTTATTGTACCGTATAACTGTCACTGGGTATTGTGCCTTATGATTCTTGACGAATGTATCTTGTCTTTTTATGTACACTGACAGCATGTATACCAAAGACAAATTCCTTGTGTATCCAATCACACTTGGCCAATAAAGAATTGAATTCTGTTCTGTTCTGTTCTGTTCTGTTCTGTTCCTAACGGAAGTACTGTTTTGGTCTTAGCAAGCTAATCACCAGCTTATCACTGACCTGATGTCTACATAATGCTAAGCCATAATAGTTGAATTGGAGGATGTTTCTGGAGGAACACTGATACGGAGGGCATCACAACTTGTACAGCATCTTTCTACCAAAATACTACCTGTTAGCCTTTTAAGCCATCCTCTTGCAATGGCTGTTTATCTTTGGTGTTTTTGGAAAAGCAGAAAGTACATTTCCAAGCAAAGCATTGGCTGCAGGCCCTCCTCTTCATTTTTTAAGAAATCCCATGGGGCTCCAAAAATTTTTTGAAAATACTGTAAAGATAATCTTCCCAATTTGAAATAAGTATTTTGTATTTGTCTCAAAATTTCTGTTCCATCTTCAGGTATAAAACATACAATGGTACCTCAGTACTCATTGTTAATTGGTTCTGGGAGGCATGATGAGTACCAAAAAGCTCAGATGCCTCTTTGCGCTCCGCGCGCGCGCTCCCAACAGCTCCTGGACGTTCCCCCTCCCTTCTGCAAGAAAGAGGAGGAGGGGGGTTGAAAAAGGCTGCAGGCAGCGGAGAAACGCCGAACGGCCCTCACGCTGCAGGGGGAAGCTCGATCTTAAGGAGAGCCTGCCACCCCCCCCCTCCCAAGGGAGAGGGTCTTCAGCGGAGTTGGGCCGAAGCCTGTCTCGCTGGAGGCTCAACCCCTAGAGGGGAGCTGTCTAGCAGGGGAATTGCAAGGCTAGTCCTTCGTTTTTAATTTTTTTTTTTTTTTTTTTGATATATATGGTCAATTAATGGGAGCAGCTCGAACCGTGACTTATCCAAATCGGATCGAGTCTGAAAGCTGGGAAGTAAGAGGAAGGGGAGGAGCTTCTCAGCTATCAGACCCGATCCATGTCATCGGCAGAGCACCTCCCATCAGATGACCACCGTCAGATGACCACCGGACCCACGATCAATGAGAAACAAGGAATACCAAATGAATTTTTCCCATAGGGAATAATGTACAGCTGACATCAACAAGTTCTAGCTTGTGCATCAAATATCAAATGAACGATGAGTTCCAGGACAAAACTGTCATGTCACAATGCGTTGAGTACCAAATTCGATGAGTTTCAAAGCAGTTGAGTACCACTGTATTTTAAAATCTAAATGGAATAGTAATCCTGTTGGCTATCAAAGGAGATGATTACAGGCTCTGCTGGTTCTCCATAAGATTAACACAAATACTACCCAAAAAAATCCTCAATAACATTGTAGCTTATCATTTTAAATGAACTGAACATTCGACATTCATTCTTCTACATTCCACAGTTTTGGATCAAGTTATTGTTAATACTGATCCTCAGCTTGCTCCCAAATAAAAGTTTTGGTAGCAGAAAAACAGATTGAATTGAACACTATGAGAAAGATCTTTCTTTAGGAAATATGACAAGAAAGGGAAAATAAACATATTTTCATGAGGACTATTTAGAAAGAAAGAGAAGATGCTCCATCTTTCCCTGCAAACCAAGGGCTTTCTAATTGTTGATAAAAGGGTCCACTAGTATTCATGTTATTTGCTTCTGTTCCTCAATCAAACATTTACCACAGGGGCCGTTAGTTGCTATAACCATCGATTAAAAGCTTAAAATAAGCAACATGAAGACTAAAGTTCTGTTGCAGGAGGATCTGTATAAAGTATCAACATGTAAAAGACTTTTTGGACTCTCAAAAGAGTGAATAAAAAAACAACTATGCATAACTTATTCCCTGCATATCTCTGGTCCTGAAGTTTAATAGAGAAAATAATTAAAACTGTCATTACATTATATGACTATCCCTAAGTGGAATATAACCGTAGGAAAATGTTTAGTTTTTCGAAGCTTGTAACTATTTCTTCCCAACATAAACTTGATCTAGGTGACATAACATCTGAATGAATGCAGGGAAAATAATATTTAGAACTCTTTACTTAAATTCTTACGGTATAAGAGTTACAATAAACAATAATGGGATTGCTTGGATATAATGCAAAACAGTGACTTGAAAAAAATGACATATATCAGGGCAGTATTTTGTTGTTACATGGATCCAGAAATGTATTTCTCCAAAGGAATATTGGGTGTATAGGAAAGCAGTTTTAAATCTTGTTTACTTTTATAAAAACATGCTAAGAAGAGGCAGGGAGAGCTCTTGACAACTCTTTTTATCAGTAGGTTCTAACCTTTTTAATTCAGTGCTGTCCAAATAACAAAAAATCATCATCATCATCATATTTTCAAACTGAGAAAGTGGGAAAGAGTGCAGATCCATTGCATTTGTGCAGAGGCAGCCATTTCTTCTCCAGAAGCGATGGTCCTTAAGCACAGCAGATCCTGCAGTCTCTTCTGCAACTTTGGGTCAAGTAAAGCTCTCATTTTCATGGCAAAACCGTGGGCAACTATTTTGGGGGGAGGGGTGGGTGATATCAAACTTAAATGTAGGTGGGGAGGCTTCACTCCCCAAATTCTGTGGCGGGGCCTTCAAAGCAATTAAATCACAATTAGTTTTTCGATCATCCAATGTAAATCTGTAATGAATATGATTGCCCCTTCTGATACACATAAAATGATATGGAAGTGACAACTTTGGATGAGTTTCATGACATCACTCAACATTAGCAGGCTCCAATGTGTACTTGGGGCGTAGAATACACACTTATATCCCAAAGAGGTCCTGTAACTCTGAGGAAAATGGAGCTTCTATTGAAAGACAAAACATACCAGATCAGCTGAAGATAAGGCTGGCAAACCTTTTGGAGCCTAATTAAACACAACCTGCTCATTGTGTAGTTCAGACTGATCCCACTCTTCTGTTGCTACAGTACAGGTAGTCCTTGACTTACAATAGCTCTTTTAGTGACCAAAGTTACACTGAAAAAAGTGACTTACAACTCTTTTTTTCAAAAGTCAGATTCACTTAACAACTGTACCTAACTTAAGCAACTGCAGGGATTCACTTAACAACCATGGCAAGAAAGGTCATAAAATGAGGCAAAACTCACTTAACTGTCTCGCTTAACAACAGAAATTTTGGGCTCCATTATGGCCGTAAGTCGAGGTATGTGGATGCCTATGTGTACATCGTCTGAATAAGGTAGAACCCCCCCCCCCCGAGATCCAAGAACTAAAACAAAGTTTCTCTTATTGTTGCTTAACAATATAGACCAGGGCTATCAAACCCGCAGCCCAGATGTGTCATGCATTGGCCATGCCCATGTGGGGTTTAGCAAAGGGGGGGGGGAATCGTGATATGTCACATGATGCCACCACGATGCTGCGAGTTTGACACCCCTGATATAGACAATCCAATCTGGTACTTACAAGAAGTTGCACAGAAGTTCATATGAAGTGGTAGCTTCACAGTTATGCGGGTCCCTGCAATACAGATCAAGCCTTCCCCCCATGTAATTAAAATGTGAATGAAACCCAAGGACCAACAGTACTATTTCCTGGTTCAGTTTCTGGAAAGTCAGATTCCTTTTCAACATACTGTATGGAGGAGAGGCATATTCTATTTCTAAACAGGAAGCTGCACTGACACACTGCTAGTAATAACATCGGACAATTATGAGACAAGATAAAGGTATGTGTGTGACTTTTATTAAATGAGTCCAAAGGGGGTTCTGCAAGATATTTATCTCTTTTTCGCACCTCCTATATGCCAGGTGTCCTACTGATTTTCCTCACTGCCAACACCTATCTTACCGCCTTCTTAGACAAAGCAATTAAATAATAATAATGTCGCTAGAAATGATAAAATCAATAAAGCACGGCTGAGCAAAGATTTAGATTGAATCACCCAGAGGTTCTTTGGAGCAGGGAGCTGGCATCTGTTTGCAACATCTGAAGGCAGCTGGGTTTTTTCCCCCTCAGATCCCAGAAAAGGTGTCAGTGTTTGACAGGACTGCCAAGAGATTACCTTCATACTTCTGGGTGCTCTGAAGCACCTTTCAGAGATCAAATCTGAAATGCTGCAGTCCTATTACATAGTCACAGCTTGTCTAGTCATATAGCCATGCTGGAGAAACTCCCTGATTAAATTGCTGTGCTGATAATGGAGGGAAAGAAAACATTTATGTTTGTTATTACTGTTGAAAATGCACCTGGTTAGAGATTTCCTAATAGAACTACCAGGTTGAAAGAGAACTGACCAAGTTAAATAACTGGATAAACAACACTGAAGATATCTGTCTCATAACATTAAGCGTAATTATGGAAAGCTGCTAACAACTAATGAAAATGCAATGGCCAACTATTAGAGATTATTACCCAAGGTAGACAGACATTTAGCACAGGAGGAAATGTGAGTCAGCTGGAACTGGTTTTAGAAAAGGAATGTGATTTTGTCAGTAGGAATTTTTGCAGTGGAAACTGATTTTCTGGTCTCGCAAAGGATGGCATTCCAATCGCTAGTGGCTTTAATACCTGGAAAATCATGACTTTTAAATGCTTTTCAAAACTGAGAGTCTTTCCAATGCAGGAATTTTCGACCAGGTTAAATGAGGGCAAAATGTACTGCGGAAGGGGCTCGGGCTAAATCAGATACTTGGGCAATAGCATATTTATCCAAGTCATTTCCATGAAAAGAAATGGAAAAGAGAATATCTATGGAAACAACTCAAGGCTCCCTTGGCCAACATGCCCCTCAAAGCACTGAAAAGCCAAAAACCCAGTGAGGAACAGCATAGCTCAAGTTTCATCCTGGATAACTGATGTAATGCATACCGCTTGTCAATTTATCATAAATGCGTTTCTGAGATCACCTGCCAACTTTTTGCAAATTTACAGCACCACCTATAATCATGTTCTAGGCACAGAACTGCTGTTGAGGCTCCTATACTATAGCCTTAACAGTAATGCCTGTCAAACTGCCCTGTTTTCAAGCCCATTCCATTTTGCTAAACCTAAATAATTCTGCTGTTGCTTATATACATAATATTTATGATCATTTGAGTGAACAGACTTCAGGTAGTCCTCGACGTACAACCGTAATTGAACTCCAAATTTCTGTTGCTAAGGGAGTTCTTCCCCCATTTTATACACACCCTAGGAGTTAAATGAATCGCCGCTGTTGTTAAATTAGTAACATGGTTGTTAAGTGAACCTGGCTTGCCCATTGCCTTTGCCTGTCGCAAAATGTGATCACATGACCCTGGGACACTGCAATCATCATAAATATGAACCAATCGTCATGAGTCTGAATTGTGATTATGCTGCAATTGTCATGTGAAAAACAGTTATAAGCCATCGTCCTTTGAATGGTCACTAAACAAATGGTTGTAAGTCAAAGACAAAGTCAAAGTATTCTTGTACTCACATAAATAGGGTTGGACCTTGAAAGAATGTAATGGCAAGCAATTTCCTTCTTGTTGCCAACAAAACTTAGACTTATCCATCTTATCACAAAGGAGAGTTTACTTTCTACAGCATTCACTGAAGGTTATTTTTAAAGTTTTCCAATCATGAAAAGTCTGAGGAAGTCTTGAGGAATTAAGCAAGTCTTCAAATTTGCCTTCCTTTTGAAAACCTCCATGTCTTAAAAAAAAAAAAAAGCCTCCAAAGCATGCGGTAGAATGCTGATTGCTTAAGAAAAAGCCTATTTGCTGGAAGGCCCCCTTCCATCCATGAAAAATTGCTAGATATAGCACTTTCTATGAACGGAAAGACAGTATCAGATTCCATCTGAGCAAAAGTCTTAAAAGGAACATCTGTAAATGGTTTTCAAAACTTCTAAACAAATGATATACAGTATGTTTGTGCTGACTTTGTACATGTCTCCTTGAACCTGTATTTCACAAGGCTGTTGTTGTTTTGCCGAAATCCTGTTGGTAACCATTTAGCATAACAAGCTATTAGCCCAAAAAATGATTTCTTGAGCTGAATGCCTTATCCTTCTTTGAAATAATTCACAGGAGCATATATATTTCTGACATGAATATCTCCTGTGAGGCTGACTACATTGGAAAAATTATGACCAAGCTCAGGGCATTCAAGTGAATTTCATAGCCAAAATAAAAATTTAAATTGCTGTCTTCTCATCCGAGTGTTTGGCTGATTCTCTAGATGAATAGATGGGGGGGAAATATCAAATTAATAGCTGTCCTGGACTGGTCAAGTAACACGGAGAAAGGATACCAGTTGTAGTAGGAAACACAGGAAATGAAGACAAACCGTCAAAGAACAACAAAAGAAGCATCAAGCTATTTTTTCTTCAAAAGTGAAGAAGAAATTGGAATGAACTTCACATCTCTTTGATTGCTGCAATGATGCCTGGGCTACCTTCCCTCCCTCACTCAAAGAGGGTCTACAAATGAAAGAAAATGCCCATGAAACATCTTAGTTACATACTTCGGGAGGCACTATTGCTCCATGGCAGGAACGGAGGATGCAAGCAAATCTATAGCTCATTTTGCTAACACTGAATTTTTCATCTAGCTCTTTATGTGAGCAACAGCCACTCAAAGCTGACACATTGTTGTCAGCTATGCCTTGGCATGCCCTGGCCACCCTTGGCCTTAGACGAGCCTAGTAGGCTACGTAAGGCAGTACGTAAAAATTATTCCGGCTTCTAGTTTTCAAGATGATAGTACTTTTATAACCATTTATTTAATCATCTACTTCTCTCTCTGGGCTATTCAAAGAATGGAGGAAAATCACAGACATACACAGGCACAGAGAGATATAGATATAGATATAGATATAGATATAGATATAGATATAGATATAGATATAGATATAGATATAGATATAGATATAGATATAGATGTTTCTCTCTTTAGCCAAGTTCTTCCTACGTAAACCAAGATTTTTATGCAACCCTAGTTCAGTGAAATCACAATCCACTAGTTTCTAGATGTTTTTTCTTCAGGCAGCCAGCAAGCACTCTGCTGCCCATTGGAAGACTAAGGAGACTAAGATAGTTTTAGATAGATAATCTTAGTCTCCTTAGTCTCCCAATGGGCAGCAGAGTGCTTGCTGGCTGCCTGAAGAAAAAAAGCCTAGAAACTAGTGGATTGTGATTTTACTGAACTAGGGCTGCATAAAAATCTTGGTTTACGTAGGAAGAACCTGGATAAAGAGAGAAACACACATAAAGGCCTACAAAAAGAAAAGAAAACGAATAGATATAGATATAGATATGGAGGGAGGGAGGGAGGGAGAGAAAGAGAGAGAAAGAGAGAGGAAGGGAAGGAGAGAAAGAAACTCTATTTTCCCCTCTTTATCAAGCAAGTAGAAGATTTTTTTTCCCCTGGAGAGAAAAAATGTATGGCGTGTTCAATTGCCACCTGCAATTGAAATACTGAGCACTGAGCATGCCCATACATTTGCCCCTCCAGGTGAGCACAAGAACAGGACTCTTCTGCCAAAGATGGCATCTGAGTGCCTGGGCAGGACCCAGAATACCTAAAAGGTTTGTCTGAACAAAGTTGTTGTAATGTAGAAGCTAAATGCAAGCCAAAAAATCAATAAAAAAAGAGGCTCCGAGTGAGAACCGAGAATGTTAAGCGTGCTAAATTGATTTAAAAAATAAAATAAAATAGCAAGGTCTATTGAGAAGAGTGGGGTCAATATTACCTGTAACCTTACTTTAAATCACAATTTTTCAAACTTGGCAACTTTAAAATGTAGGAGCGGGGAATTCTGGGAGTCCACATTGTAAAGTTGCCATGTTTGAAGAACCAGTGTTTTAAATTATAATGACTGAGATAATTTATTGGTTTTATATTTAAAAAGACATTTTAAAAAAAACTTTGCACCAAACAGAAATATGGAGTCATACAAATAACGTATGGGATAATTGAGATTGCAGATATTAAAGATCTGCACAGATCTTTAATATTTTAAAAGTTCTTCAATCTACACCCCGTATTCTTTTTCCAACTAGAATAAAATAAAACTTTCAGAGTTCTCCATACCATTACAATCAATCTTCAACCAAAACTGAGTCAGAGTATCTGCATGTACACAAATTTCAGTTTAAGAATAAGCTATTTTGCAGCTGCAACATTTAAGAAGTTTTGTTCTGAAAAGGTAGGAGGAAGATTGGCACAATAGCTTCAAAGGAGATACTGGATCCTTACATGGCTCATACATAAACAGAACTATTCAAAAAAACTATTTGCCTAAAAACAGCTTTTAAATAATTTATGTCTTTTTCACATACAACATTTTTAAAATGCTTTTCTCGTTTCCAGAAAAGCTTTGGAAACAATGATCCTGCTTGAGTGTGATTTGTTTTCATTTGCCTAATGCAGGGATTTTTTTTTTTTTTTTGCTTCCTTCTATGAGGAAAAACTCCAAATTCACAAATGGGTCTTTTGTTTTAAACTTTTTTTTTGTAAGCATCACATTGGGCCAAAAACATTTTTTAAATGTTTCCCATTAACAATCCTGTCCTATGGCAGTGGATCTCAGAGAAAATATGGCCTATGGAAAGAAGAAAAGGTCATTGTTGCCACAAATGGGGGCAAAAAACTCTAGTGGAGCACAAAAAACATTGGACATTTATTTAGCAGGTGTACAGACACCAAAATAGTTGTCGTTTTTACAAGTAACCAACCTTCTGAAGGAAAACAGGTATGAACCCACCCATACTGATTTTTTCCAGTGGGATAATCTGAACAAATCAAACCAGGGCTAAACCACACTAATTCTTGTAGCACCCAAGATACTATAGACAAGTGCATAATTATGCTATGAGGCACTTTGGGCCAATTTTGTCCCATGTAGGAATGCGCTGCATTTGACTTAATGGCCAACCCATGTGGATCTTCAGGAGAAACAAATCCCATATGCTTTCTTTGGTGGGTAGAAGAGCAGTCAGACTCAACAACTAGCTGCTATGAGAGGCAAATGCTTCCTTGCCTCTCAAGGCTATGAAATGCCCCCCTGAATAGAGAGTGTGTGTGTACAGGAAGAGGTTGTAGGAAGTTTCATAATCTCAGGTGAGTTGTTGAGGCTCAAAAGGTAATCAAATTAGTAGTTGTCTAGGAGAACACACAGCAAAATTAACTTAGCAAAGCCCACTGGCAAAGTAAACATACTGTATAATCGTGGGATAGCAAAATATTTATTTTATTGATTGATTGATTGGTTCGAATTATGTGCCGCCCTTCTCCGGAGACTCAGGGCGGCTTACAATGCGTTAAGCAATAGCCTTCATACTTTTGTATATACCTGCTTCGTAGGGCTTTTGGCCTCCCCCAAGTGGTGTTCTTTTTTATACAAAGTCAGCTTATTGGCCCCACAATCCGGGTCCTCATTTTACCTACCTCGGAAGGCTGGAAGGCTGAGTCAACCTTGAGCCTGGTGACATTTGAACTCACAGTAATTACAGACAGCTGGCAGCTAAGTGCTACTTAACAGCACTTTAGTCCGCTGCATCACCAAGTCTCCTATCTCTTCCTACTTAGTGTCTTCCAGAGATATTGGGACCGCAACAACCAATATTCCTGGTCCTCCCAAAAGAAGCAAACACTGGCTCTGGTGTGAATGATGGTTCCAGCACCAGGACTTTTGATTACAGGGAGTCCTCAACTTCCACCCTTTGTTTAGTGACCTTTCAGAGTTACAACAGCACTATAAAAAGTAACTTATAACCAGGGGTGGTATTCACTTACCTTCCCTACCTGTTCTCAAATGTGAGGACGCGCTTTGCTCCACGAATGCGCTTTGCTCGCATGTGTGGCTTGCATACATGCACACAGCTAAAAACATGCTTATAGGCATAGAGGCAGGGTGGGTGGGCAGGTCCACCTGTGATTTCCGCTACCGATTCGCCTGAACGGGTCTGAACCAGCTGAATACCAGCTCTGCTTATGACTGTTTTTCACACTTATGACCACTGCAGCATCGCTATGGTTACAGTTATGGGGCCACTGCTATGCCCACATAGAAGTTTTGTATATAATTATGTGAATTGTGTGTGTATATGTTTACTTCTATCATGTTTTCATCCTGTGCTAAATAATTATGGTCAGGTGATCAAAATTCAGGCAAGCGGCATGTCTTTATGAGAGTTGCACTGTCCCTGGGGTAGCGTGATCACCATTTGTAACCTTTCCCACTGGCTTCCAATAAGCAAAGTCAATGGGGGAAGCCAAATTTGCTTAATGACTGCCTGCTTCAATTAACAGCCAAGCAATTCACTTAACAACTGTGGGGGGGGGGAGTCGCAAAATGGGTTGAAATTCACTTAATGAACTGCCTTTCTTAGCAATAGAAATTTTGGGTTCAACTGCTAGTTTCCCCAAAGCAGACCCTGCTACTCTGGAACAAGATCAATGCACAGAATGCAAAAACAGAATGAAAGTACACCACAAAACTAGAGGTAAAAAGAAGAAATTTGGAGTATCTCTTGCTAAGCCGAAATTCCCATGCAACTGTTTTTTTTCCCTGGGAAAAAAGCGGAACAATAGAGCAAGTACAAAAGCTGCATTCTCCACTGGATGGTTATTCCCTCTCCAATCATGATTAATTAATTTCAAGAATTCAATGCCGCCTTTCAAAAGAAAAGCTTCTCCAAGGCAATGTATAGTTGCTATAATAACACAGCCATACTGCATCAGCACCGAGAATTATGACTGCAAAAAGAGCAGCATAGAGAATACTTCAGAATCTGTTCAGACTGCTGGGTTGAAAACTACTGAGGTTTAAAATCCCATCTACCTTCTCCATTTAAATAGCGTTTTTTTTTAATAGAAAACCTATCTAATGATTACCTCTCCCCTCCACACACAAAAAAAGGAAAAATACAAAACACACCAAAGGAGAAAGTTCCACAAATATGGGGCCATGAGTGCCTTACTCTACAGGTAGTTCTTGTTTTACAACCATTTGTTTAGTGATTGTTCCAAGTTACAACTGCACTGAAAAAAGGAAATTAAGACTGGTTTTCACACTTACGACCAATGCAGCATTCCCACAGTCATGTGATCAAAATTCAGCCACTTTTGTTGGATATAATTATAATGTTGGATTATAATTATAGATGATGGTATAATTATGGTAATCAGTAAGTATTGGAAATGTAAATTTGTATATAAGAATAGGTAAATAGTTTCTATTTTTACTTTCTGATTATTGTTGTGTATATACATGGATATTTTTGTGATGTTACACCGTGATAGAAAAACTATTATACATTTGTTTTTGTTTTTGTTTTTTTTTAACTATAATAAAAATTTATAAAATAAAAAATAAATTAAAAAAAAATTCAGCCACTTGGCAACTGCCTCATATTTATGACAGCTGCAGTGTCCCAGGGTCACATGATTCCTTTTTGTGACCTTCTGTCAAGCAAAGTCAGACCAGGGTATCTTCGGGACCACCTTCTGCCACCAGTAGCCTCTCACCGACCAGTCCGTTCCCACAGAGAGGGGCTCCTTAGGGTGCCATCAGCCAAACAGTGTCGACTGGCGGCCCCCAGGGGGAGAGCCTTCTCTGTGGGGGCACCGGCCATCTAGAACGAGCTTCCCCCTGAGATAAGGACGATACAGGACCTACGTACCTTCCACCGTGCTTTAAAAACATTCCTATTTCATCAGGCTGGTCTGGCTTAAACCTCCCCTTTATAATGGGTTTTTAAATGTTTTATATGATTGGATTTTAAATTTTTCAGCCTAATCATTTAATTTATCTTAACTATTTTTAACTTTAACTTAACTGTATTTTATTTGACTGTTCACCGCCCTGAGTCCCTTCGGGGATAGGGCGGTATATAAATTTGATAAAATAAAATAAATAAATAAATAAAAGTCAATGGGAAACCCAGATTCTCTTAATAACCAACTACAGTACAGGGATTCACTTAATAACTGTGTCAAGAAAGGTCTTAAAATGGGGCAAAACTCACTTAACAACTGTTCTTGCTTAGCAACAGCTTTTTGGACACAACTGTTGGTTGTAAATTGAGGACTATCTACATCCAAATAAAATGAAAGTTTCTGTAATTAATTTTAATGCCTCGTCAAGGTTTTATGAGGATAGAGTTGCAGGTGTCTTATTTTCATCTATTTTTCAGCTGAATTCAGCATAACACGAGTACTGTAGCCACTGCATCTCACTGGAGCAAACTCATTCTGCAGGTCCCCCAAACAGCTGCAGGCAAGGCCCAGATTCAATCACTGAACGAAGCTGCATCCTGCTAGGCCACATAATAAACCATAAGAGAAAAATAGCAACATATGTTAGTACAATTAAACTCCATTCGCCTCTCCGGTGGATCAGCTTTCAGCTCCTCAACTTTATGTAAAGTGAATACCAAAGCATGCAAGACTGTCATTGTGGTTTGCAAGCTAAAGTTACAGGCTTAGGAAAGATGAAAGGTTCAAGTTAAGGAAATTGAACTTTTCGGTGCCAAAAGCTGGGGTGGAAAGGCAGGCTTAGTATTTGGGTAAGAAACTCAAGTTGCAAAGGTCCAGGGATTATCTAGTTCCAGTGTGTCCAGCTGAGGATCATCCTCAGTGCCACATCTTTACCAAACACACAGGAATTGCTAACTGACAACTTCAGCAATTTTATCGTTCACAGTCTAAAAATCTCCCTGAACTGCAATTCAGTTCCAGCTGTATATAAATTTCAGTTATAAAATTATGGCTTTCTCTCACTTTTAAAGGCATCATAGATACTAGGAGAATGTCCCAATCGGTCCTAAGCAGAAGTAAGAAAAAGTGATTGTTTTCCAACTTCCTATTAAAAGATAGGTCCAATTTTTAAAATTTAGCTTCCAGGACTAAAACATCAATTAAAATGACGAATAAAGGAATGAATTGGAAGAACTTCTCTTGCATTAACAGTCCTTGAAATCTCAGTGAAGACCCTGAAAGTAAATGCCAAGTAATTCATATCTTGCTTTGGAAATCAAATCTACAGTACTGTATTCAACTTTGAGAAGTTAAAATAAGACTTTAGAAAAAAGTTGGTGCACATGCTGTAATTTTTCCAAAATCTGATTTCTTTACATCAGGGGTGTCAAACTCAAGGCCCGGGGTCCGGATCCAGCCCATGGGGTGCTTAGACCTGGCCTCAGGGGTCACCCTGGAAACATTGAAGGACTGGCCTGTGGTGCTTCTGCAAGAGAAAAAGGAGCTTGGGGTCCGTTTTCGTTGGCAGAGGGTTGCAGGAAGCCATTGCAGGTGAAAACAGAGCTCGAAAACCTGTTTTCACTGGCAGAGCGCTCAGGCCACCACAGGTGCCTCCAATACCAGTGATGTTGAATTGACCATGCCCACCCTGGCCACACCCACCCCGGACCCCAAAGCTCAAACACAACCCTGATGTGGTCCTCAATGAAATCGAGTTTGACACCCCTGCTTTAGATCTACATCCTTTGTGATATATGCGTGTGGAGTGTTTCTCTAAGATGCAAAGAAAATTTTCAAGCCACATTTATACAAGTTATTTTGAAAAATGTAAGTGTTTATATTCAGTGAAACCATAGTAATGTTTAAAAATTAAAACATGCCTCATTTTCTCTCTAAATTATCAGGAAGATTAGATTCTTATTCAGATGTAAAATAAAAACGAGTGAAAACACTACAATGGAGAGCAGTTCTATCTTCTTATAGGTCATACCTCTGACATAGCTGAGGGCAGAGGTTGACATACGGATCACATATGTCTGGACTGTGGAAACCGTCAGTCATACTGTATTGCATTTAAATCGGTTTCCGGATGAGCATACCGATAACACAGAATGTGGGACTGCATAAAAGCCAACACTGTGCTTGTGAAACCGCCAAAGTGAAGACATCCATGCTGCAACCTCTTTTGCATTGACATCTAAGGTGGCAGGTAGGTTGCTCACAGTTGCCCACATATTTGCTTTTACTAATCTTCATAATACTTGAAGTAGGTTTAGATCTCTTCTGTAGATAGGGAAAAATTAAAATGGAAGAATCCTTAGGTCATAGAATGGACCTTTCAAAAAGCATATAAAAGGCATGCATTACTTAAAGAAGCCGGTTCAGTCCTTGAACAAGGATAAAAGGGTAAGTTGGGTTAATAAGCAAAGCAGTAATAGACATATAAATGCCAGTGGACATTCCTAGACAATTTTTCCTTCCCCAGGCCTCACAAGACAACAAGAGACTTCCCGCTCAGAATGGCTTCTGACAAGTTTGAGGTCAGGGATTAGCAACTTGCAGAAGTTCCCAAATGCTTAAGATACTCAGCACTTCTACTAGCTTAGGAGGGTCTCCAAACGTGGCAACTTTAAGACTTGTGGACTTCAACTCCCAGAATTACCCAGCCACAAGTTTTAGAGTTGCCATTGGAGACTCCTGCACTGGTCCACTAACCTTCCATTCCCTTCTAGAGACAGGTGGCAGTAGCAGCAAAAGAAAGCCTGGTCTTTCAAATCTCTCCCAGGTCCCAAGGCCTAGATGGGGAGTTGTTTGGCTTCTATCTTTTATTTTCATCTATGTAAAGGCACTGCCTCAGTTTAAATATTCATTCCTAGTTTGTTTGTTTACAACACGATTGCTGCTAACCATAGACATGTTCAAATTGACTGAAGTAATTTAGAAAATTACCCCTGAAGAGTGTATTTCATTTTTAAATGTTGCTGCTGACAGCACAGATTGTGTTTACCATTGATTTCAGTTCAGAAAAAAACAGAATTACATTCAGATTAACAAGCAGGAATGCCAAGAAATAGTTCTGAGGGAATCAGTGGGCTGTAGTTTTTCTGCTAGTACTGGTCTTATTTTTCTATTGTTCTTTTAGATTAGGAAATTCTATCAAGTAAGAAAGGAACACACTGTTTTTCTGTTGGGGGTTATATCTTATTATATCACTATTTTGGCAGAAAGGTATAATCACAACCATAGTGGGATCTCTTGAACACTGTATCAAAGGAATTCTTCTAGAACAGAATGGGACATGAGAAAGCAAAACGGAGGCATGATTGGCACATGTGGAAATGCACTTTCCTAATGTCTGATGTGATTAATTAATGTGATGTGATATGATGTGATGTAATGAGGGAAAGCTGTCAGCCCAGTTTTGCAACTCGAGCACTGTGCGTTACGGTGAACGCCCCTCCCCCCTCCTCTTCTGCCCACCTAGCATTTCGAAAGCATGCAAATGCGAGTAGATAAATAGGTACCAATTTGGTGGGAAAGTAACAGTGTTCCGTGCGCCTCAGCATATAGTCATTCTGGTCACATGACCACAGAAAATGTCTTTGGAGAACACTGGCTCCTTCGGCTAAGAAATGGAGATGAGCGCCACCCTTAGAGTTGGACACGACTGGGCAAAGGAAACCTTTACCTTTAATGTCTGATATAAATATTGGTGATCACAACATACTATTATAACATAATTCTTTCTAATATCCTTAGTATTTCACCTGTTCCAGCCAACACTGATTCCAGATGTTACATTTTAGAATGCTAAAAGCCTATTTTTCCAGTCTCGGCATGCTCAATTCTTCCATAATTGTCTGCATTGCATAATATTTATCTTTGATCTATTAACCTGGCTGTTCCATATGTAAGTAAAAACACATGGAAGTACCTACTGAGAAACAGAAATATTTCTAGAATTGAAGGAATAAAAACAATGTTTCAAAGACACACCCAAGAGACTCCAACAACTTAGCCTCGTTTTCATTTTAGTCCTTCAATGCCCTTTCTGTACTAAAGCCGTATAGCTTTTAGGGAGCCGAATAAAATAATTTTTCTGAGACCAAGAAACACCTGCCAAGGGCTAGATGACAAATTTATTCTGCACATGAAGATCAACCAGAGCTGCAATCTGCAACAATGCCCTTGCTCTATAAATCATATCACTTGCTGCCGGGTATTGACAGCATAACAATTTCATTTTCAGACTCGGCTGCAGCTTTAAACATCTTCCAACCTGTTTAAAAGATAGCTAAAGCAACAGAACTCTTATGGCACCCTTTGGAACAGCAAAAATCTCTCTACACTCCCTCAGTACAAACATGTCTCTTCAAGTCAAGGCACTTAGACATAGCCTACTTTTAAAAACTTGAGTTTATTTCATTAATAGACAGATGGGTGCCAGCTGGCTGATTTATTCCCAATCCACCAGTCTTGCAGCCAGAGGCTGAAGAGTCATTATTCTGTGCAAGTGATTAAAGACTTCATGTTTAGTTACAAAAGGTTAATGATTACTCAAGAAAAAGTAAGCATGACTATATATAGCAGCTAAACTACAACCCAACAGTCTCTGACACGCTATCTTATAGTAAAAGGGAGAGCAATCTGAGGCCCCTGGATCCTTTTGGGTGGGTGGGTGGGATGAGTCTTCAATCCTTTTCCAATCAAAAGTGCCCCCCTTGCTCCATGATTTCTTACACTTTTGAAATGGCAAAATATATTAAAATTACAATCCAAGCACCCAAATCGGCTTACCTTTTTTCTTAAAAAATAAAAATAAAAATCTAAACTCCATGCAACTGAAGGATAAAAATCCACTCATTAATATAAAACAGTATACCAAATTTATTTTATTATCCTACCATTACAGCCTATGCCAGAATATCTTTCTCCAAAGTTTGTGTAAATCAACTGAAAGATTGTATAAGGTTACTGTAGCATATATGCCTCTGCATTCCCTCCGATTCTGTAGCTACATATATAGCAATACCATTGTCCTCCAGCTATTTGCATTTACAATTTCAATAATCCCTATTCTTTAACTAGGCTTTCTTGGCTGGGTGGGAGTTGTCTGCTTGATCTATATCAATTCTAAATATTTTAATAATTGGGCTTTATTGGTCATCCGGTATCGTTGACAGGTGTTTGCATAGGTGTATCAAGACTACTTTAAAGGTGCTAATTTTATCAAGACACATGTAAGCAACGCAATGCCTTTCATCTTTTAAGGAAAATAATAGGAAATAATTGATTCACAGCCTATGTGTTTGCATTTGTTCTTGACATTCAAAGCAGGATTCCAAGCACATGCATGAAAATTTCATTTTCTGACTGAAAAATGCCATCTCTCTCCACCGCAAGACAAGTAAAATCTGAATAACTCTCCTCTTTGCCTCTTAGTTCTTTTAAGAAGCTAAAAAAGAATATTCCTTTTTCAGTTTTTAATTGCAAGCTCCCTGTGAAAAATGCTAGGTAGAAGGAAAATAATTTTGAATAAGGACCAGGAGAGTTCATCAAAGTTGAAGTATTACTGTTAACTAAGTGGAAATTGTAGAGCAGCTGATCTTTATAGAAATGTCATATTAGAGAATGTCACGGTTATTCTTTACAACAATAAAAAAAAATCTATGTCTTAAGAATTGGAAGAGTCATTATGAATAGATTTATACATAACAAATAATCCATTTCCTCCTTGCTCCCCCAGACACTGAAGCTGAAATAAGTTGTTGGAAAGTAGCACTCCACTGCAGATAGAACTTGGTTAATGAAAGCAATTACAATTGGAATTTCCATTGTGATTGTAGAGAATGATGTCATGTAACCGCGCCACTTAGCAATGGAAATTTCAGCACTTCTGATAGAGAATGCTAAGTGAATCAACAAAGATCATTAATCAAGGACCTCATATGATTGCCATTTGCAACCTCCTGTTGGCTTCCCTGCTGACATTGTGTGTAGGAAATTGGCAAAGAAGATTGCAAATGGCGATTGCATGACTGCAGGGATGCTGTGGAGACTGGAACTTTGAGGATCAGTCATAAATCCTTGTTCAGCACCACTGCAAGTCTGAACAATCAATGAACTGGTAGTAAAGGGCCACCTGTACCGCACAGTAGCCTAAAACCAAGTCCTTACATTGTTGCCTGATGACACATTGATTGAAACTGGACCACTCTTTTTATCAACCCGTTCAGTGGTGGGTTTCAAAATTTTTTACTACTGGTTCTGTGGGTGTGGCTTGGTGGGCGTGACAGGGGAAGGATACTGTAAAATCTCCATTCCCACCCCACTCTGGAGGAAGGTTACTGCAAAATTCCCATTTTCCCCTGATCAGCTGGGACTAGGGATGCAGAGAATAGATGGGGGCAGGGCCAGTCAGAATTTTTATTACCAGTTCTCCGAACTACTCAAAATTTCCGCTACCGGTTCTCCAGAACTGGTCAGAACCTGCTGAAACCCACCTCTGAACTGGTTCTACCATCCATGGCAAAGAACATCTCAGAAAATATAACTCCTGTTGCTTATTAAAATTATAAGCCTTTGTGGTGCAGTGGTTAGAATGCAGTATTGCAGGCTAATTCACTGCTCACTGCCAGGAGTTCCATCCTGATTGGCTTGCGCTTGACTCAGCCTTCCATCCTTCCAAGGTCAATAAAATGAGGACCCAGATTTTGGGGGCAATATGCTGACTCTGTAAACTGCTTAGAGAGGGCTGTAAAGCACTGTGAAGCAGTATATAAGTCTAAGATGCTATTGCTATATGAGCATATTATTAAAAATAATAAGGAAAACTGCCATTCAGAGGATAAGATTAATGGAAATGAAAAAGTTTTGTCTTTAATTAAATGGAAACAGCACAAGGCAATGTTATCTCAAGTTAATGTGCACAATACCCTTCCGACTGAAAGGTCTGCTTATTTGGTCTTTCATTTGTGACCTGTCTAATTCTGAAATGGCAGATTGAGCCATTGGTCTCAGAGGGACCAAAAATAAATATGGATGATGAATTAATTGAAATTTCTTTTTTGAAATTTATCCAACACCTAAAATTAGCAGATCCAACCTCACTATGCAGTGAAAGACCCCTCAAAACTAGTGGGGTCTATATCCGCATCTTTCAAAGAATGGATATCACCTAAAAATAGTGAGCAGAGAATATTAAACTTATGCTATTGTTTTGCTTTGAACAGAAGAATACATATAAGGAATTTAAAAGATATTTCCTGCAAGATTTAGGCAGCACATCATCATCTATGGGACTCTTCATCCTCTTCCCAGTCCAAGAAATTAAGCAGTTGAGACCAATCAATGAATTGTCCTTCTTCTTCTTCCTAGGATCCTGTTCATTGTGGGAGATTAACAGCAGCAGAAATGCCAGTTCAGATGTCTGTGGGTACCATTTACTAAACCCATTGAGTCCCATCCGTGAAGGAGTGGAACATTTGATGGCATGGTTTTGTGATGACATACTCTTGATAAGTGAGTGGGGATACCCATCTAAAGAAATACATACATACTCAGATACAATAGTGGGCAATCTATGGTTATCTATCCATCTTGGCAGACCTTACAGTTAAATTAAGGGGCACATGCTTTCATTTTAAAACAGAGGAATCACATGACAAACTGAAGACGGCTTCACAAAAAGCCAAGTTGAGGACAGCAGAATGAAGGAGCTGATGAGTACACCAACTATTTGATAATTTCTCTCTGGATAAGGAAAGGACTTGAAATCACTCACAAGTGCTCCAGGCAGCTGCTCTTTGCAAGGAGATCACAAGTTAGCAGACTTTGGTGTGTTTAGAACTCTTGGAGATGAGGAAATAATCATCTTTCTCAAAATATGTTGACACATTTGAAAAGACACTAAGTTTGCACGCTTCCCTTTCTAATCACTTTTAGAAATTGCTTGTTAAGTGATTTTTCAGCTGTTACGAAACTTTGGATTGACATGCTTTACAACACAGGATGAACTTCCATCAAACCTTAGCAAAAGAAGTTTAAACTACAAGCTTAAGAACTTTACAAAATTAATGCTTTTTGTGGGAAAGTTATTTTGTTTTGAATTACAAACATAGTAAGATATGGATGCTAAATAAAATAATAAAAATTGGATGCTAGAGGGAAATAAAAATTCCAGTTAAAGAAGAAGAATACTCTATCTTGACCTGCAATTATAGAGCAAAGCAAAATATTTTAACATTGGACATACTGAAGTATATTTTTGAACAATGGACAGTGAAGCTAATTTTAATAGTGTCTGCCTCTACAGATAAGTTATGCCTAAAAGATGTTATGGAAAAGGAACCAATTCTACATGACAAAACTGAGCCTCAGTTGAAAATGGATTTAAAAGAATGACATGGACATACAAAATAAATTGACAGTGACCTAGATAATTTTGATATATTTGATTTATAAAACAGATGTTTTGAAGAATTTTGTGAGAAAGATAAAGGTGAAGGTTTCCTCTATCCAGTCATGTCTGACTCCGGGAGGTGGTGCTCATCTCCATTTTTTAAGCCAAGGGAGCCAGCATTGTCCAAATAGACTTTAATGGTCATGTGACCATCATGACTAAATGCGGAGGGGCACAGAACACTGTTAACTTCTCACCGAAGTGGTACCTATTTATCTACTCACATTTGGATGCTTTCGAATTACTAGATTTATGTTGTTATCTCTGGTAACCCTTAATGGACTTATGTTGATATCAGGGCTGAAATGACAAAGCTTTAAAGACTTGCTTATAATTAAGAAACGGAATATGGGAAGAAGAGATAATTTGTTGTACTTTAAGATAAAGTGATAAGTTACTTAAATTGTTTATACTTGTGATGAAGATGGGAAGTCATTTATTTATATATTTCTTTTCTTCTTCTTTTCTTTCTTTTCTATTTCTATTTTGCTCCTTTTTCCTTCTCATCTGTGCATTTTACTCTTTTTATTCTATTTTTTCAGTTTGTATTGGGTTCGCTGTTGTAGTTAAAATCTTTAATAAAATTGCTGTAAAAAAATCAATGCGAACAGTGAAATAAGTCTCTCAACAGGTTTCATATATTGATATTATTTAATACCCATAAAACCCTCTAATGCAAAAAGAAAAAGATTGGAGTTCTTTCTCAAACTTTCTGGTACACCTGTCACATCCCTGTCAGGTCCGCCACAGTACTCCAATGCCAAGAATATAGTTTTAAAAAAAAAGCAGAACAAAGGCAGGCCCAGCTATAAAAAGCTTGTCTGTTTCTGCTTTATTACAAGATAACATTCATCTCCCACCACCAAAAGCTGTATTCATTAGGCTATTCTGAATGTTCTGGAGCAAGCTATTTAGCATTCTTCTCTTCTATCAGAAGATGTGCCGATTATAGAAAGAAAATTTATATTTATAATTGCAAATACCCAGAATATATACACTAATGAATAACATATCTAACATTGTATTGAAAATGTGTATTCTACTAACCTGAAATTCCCCCCCCCCTTTTTTTAATATTAAGCCAACCTTAAATACATTAAGCTTGCATCTAGAAATCTCTGAACCATGGGAACTGCAAAATTTAAACATACCAACTAACATCAACAGTTAATACTGTAAAAACTATATATCTTATAGATATCTTATAGATATATAATTCCACAATTCCTTTGATTCCAAGTTAGCTTTTCATTAAAAAAAAAATCTTCCTCAGTCCCAGTTCTACCAAATAATATACATTATCTCATGGTTCCTAAAGACATACATAGCAAATTCACTATTCCCATTCAGGGTAAGCAACATTTGCAGCAAAGAAGAAATAGAGTGAGAAATAGTAACAACCCCCCCCCCCATTAAAGGAGCAGGATAAGAAAAAAAAAGTAGGGGTAAAACTAGACCATACCAATACTATTCACTCTAGATCCCCATAGGTTTATATTCTTGCAAATACAAACTATCCTTATTTGATTGATTGATTGATTGATTGATTCATACATACATTGCCTTTTGTCTCTAAACTTCTTACGTCTTTCTTCTGGAGGATTTCATCAGCTTCATTTAACCATGACTTTCTCAGTCTTTACGTTTGTCATAGCCCAGTCATTCTTCCTCCATATATTTGTTTTGTGATTCAGTCTTCATTCATTGTCTCTACAGGACCAGCCACCTCTTTAAGACTCGTTGCTCATTTATGTATTCAACCCATGTTCATTCAACAATCACTCATTAATGACTGTTTCTTCTTGTTTACCTCACACTTCATAAGCATTCCACTCCCAGTAAATTCAATTTACCTTTATATTTCTCCTGGCTACCAAGCAGGGGTGAAATGCTCCCAGTTCAGGCCGGATCACCCAATCCGGTAGCGATGGTGGTGGGTAGTTCAGAGAACCGATAGTAAAAATCCCTGCCCCCCCCCCATGCCCAGCTGAGCTGTGCAATCATCAGAGGCTTTTTTAATTATTTTTAAAAGCATTTTTTCTACAACCTCTTTGGCCGAAAAAATGCTTTTAAAAATGAAAAAAAAGAGCCTCTGATGTTCGTGCGGCTCAGCTGGGATCGTCAGAGACTTTTAAAAGCATTTTTTCTTCAACTGAAGAGGTTGTAGACAAAAAGTTTTTAAAAGAAAAAAAAGCCTCTGCCAATCAGGCAACTCAGCTGGGATTATCAGAGGCTTTTAAAAGCATTTTTTTTACAACCTCTTCAGCCAAAGAGGTTGTAGAAAAAATGCTTTTAAAAGTTAAAGAAAAAAAAAAGTTGTCCACACCCACCCAGTCACATTAATATCCCCCACCAAACCACGCCCACAGAACCGGTAGCAACTAATTTTACATTTCACCACTGCTACCAAGTCTCACTATTATATGCTCAATTTGTTATATAACACATGGTAGAAGAGGAAGCAAAGAAGAAGAAAGCTTCATCATTCCTCTTAACCAATCATATACTAGTGACTATCCTTCGACCAACATTTGTACATGTTACAATTCGTCCATTCTTTTCCCCAACTTCTGTAAACATTTCCCCAAATTATATGCATTCATCTTTTCGCTCTAGTTTTGCGCTCATCATCCATTTCCACTGTCAATCACAACTACTTTGTTTTCACCAATTACTCTTCAGATCCATATTCTTTATAATCTCATGCAACAACTGCAAAGCATTCAAGTTCTCAAGTAATAAAAAGACACCATTTGCATATAAATATGCATGTAAGTTCACATCTTCAACAAACAAGCTTCTAGTATCCTTGATTGTAAATTCCATACTACAAAATAATCCATAATTCAAGTGTATTCACTTACACTTGCTCTAAATCAACAGATATACATTTCTTTTATCACGCACATGTATATTTCACAATTACCTGCTAAACAGCATAATAAGTCACAATACTGCAGGTCTACAGATAGTTTCAAAGGATTCACAAACCTTGGTTTTCACCATTGTAGATGACCGTGCATGTATATTAGACAAAATAAAATTGCTAGCACAATACCCAGCAGAGAAACAAAAGCAACACAAATGAAGTTGATTGATTGCTCATAAAGACTGTAGGCAAATAAAATGATCCTATTAAATAGGTGAATACATTCTGGTTACCCCAACACCCAAAATAGTATGCTGTGTAATATCTTTATTGAACACATTGAGACAACATTCCTTGCCTTTGTTAGAAAAATATTGTATATTAAATCCTGGGATAATCAGCTCTCTTAATGGGCTATGTGGAATCAGATTTGAAATCAATAAGATGTTAGTTAGATGTGAATTTGAAGGACATACACGTTGTCTGGCATCATATTAAAAAACCCATCAACATAGATTGCCATCTCTTCATGGATAGAGATTTATCAAAATAAATCATGCCCCTATCAACAGAGACCTCTGTGGACCTCAAAACAAGAGTTGTCAATGGTCATAAAGCTGGAAAAGACTTCAAAACCACTGTCAAAAGACTTTGGCCTTCATAATTGGTCAGACAATGCACAAATGGAGAAATGCCACAGCCAATGCAACACCCAGGTGTTGGTTCTTCATTGTAGAAAATGTAAGAAGAAGGACTATAGGTAAAGGTAAAGGTAAAGGTTCCCTTGCACATATTTACTAGTCGTTCCCAACTCTAGGGGGCGGTGCTCATCCGAAGAGCCAGTGCTGTCTGAAGACATCTTGGTGGTCATGTGGCCGGCATGACTAAATGCCAAAGGCGCACAGAACGCTGTTACCTTCCCACCAAAGGTGATCCCTATTTTTCTACTTGCATTTTTTATGTGCTTTCAAACTGCTAGGTTGGCAGAAGCTGGGACAAGTAACGGGAGCTCATCCCGTTACTCAGCACTAGGGATTCGAACCACTGAACTGCCGATCTTTTAATCGACAAGCTCATCATCTTAGCCACTGAGCCACCATATCCCACTGAAGAAGGACTATACAGAAAGATAAACAAAGCGAAAAGAAGTCTTTGTGTTCCTTAGTGACACTTCTACCTGTGCGGCCTTCCTCAACTAAGTGCCCACCATATCAATGAGGATCAAAACACAGATCAAGAGCAACCAGAACTGCCAGATCTTCATTACATAAGGCAGGCTTCCCTGAAATAGCAGTGATGAGCCAAGTCTATTCTGGTGAAATATGAAGTCTATTATTCTGAACAGAACTATTAACACTACTCACACCAGTTGACAGATCCAGTTACTATACATCAGTACCAGGTGTAGGTCAATACTATCCTTCAGAGAAGGATAGATCAGGAAACAGACCAATGGTCCTTCCGGAGCAAAGCATACACTAAAAAAAAGTTGTGTCCACACAGGCAGATTTTCCTAATCCTGAATCAGGCTTCTATTTCAGTGGAATGTAAAGGTTTAAGATTTCTCTGGAGATACTAGGGATTCCTCTGTAAGGCCACTTTTATTTATAACATCCTGATTTAAAAACATATGAAAAACCAAGAATAAGTTTTTTAAAAAGTATAAGCAAAATAAAATCCTAGCATAATAAGTAAAAGGACTGTGTGGTCAATCACACTGTATGTTAGAAGCAAATGCACAAATAAAATGGGTTTAACCTAGTTCCTAAAACTGTACAGAAAAGGCATTAGGCAAACATATAAACTTTTTCACAAGTGGGTGTCATCAGAGACTGGGGTCCTTTTCTCACAGAGCTCCAGAAGTGAGAAGGTAAGAAGAACAGCTCTCCAAGATTCCAACTGAGGATGTCTGGAAATCCCTGGCTGCCTAGATCATCACAACTTCTGAAATTAAAAATTGCTAGACTGCTTATTTCTACAAATTACCCAGACTAATGTAATATCTGGGGCAGCATGGAAAACCATTGTGCGTATATCTCTGAACATTCATCTGTTTTGCCTGTTTGATATTACATCCAGCTCCAGCTTCCCCACATAGCTTGATGACAAACTTGAAAACGAAATTTCAACACCATCCCCAAAGAGCAACTCCTGGTAAACAGCCAGATATCAGTACCAGGAGATGATGGTTCATAGCATAACTTGCTATAGATGGTTCTGGCCTACTAAACCCAGTCACAAAAAGGCACAGTAAATCAGGCAGGAATGAACCTATCTACAGATAAGTATTTCTTAAACATGTGGGAAGAAACCGAGGGAGTGAGAATATTTTTACAGCCCAAAATATTCTTTCAAATTAAAAGTGGGATCCTCTCACTGTTGATTCCCATTAAGATAGAGCAGCCTTTGGCCTTGTGGGATGGAAACTGTAATCCCATGAACTGGAGGAGGCAAAGTTAGATCAGGTCTTCATCATCTAGATGAAGAACAATTTAGTTTGGTTTAATAAAGTTTGTTACACATTCCTCCCCTGCTTGCTTGAGTTTAGATATTCTGTTTTTAAATTACAGCCCTATCACAGGGAGGTTTCAGCAAACATTTTCATTAATTTACAGGGGCCTTTTATAAACTTCATCAGGACATCCTCCCCAAGATTTAAGCTAAGTGTGCTATAATATGAGGAGTTCTTCAACCATAG
Organism: Masticophis lateralis; assembly: GCA_030761175.1. NCBI lineage: Eukaryota > Metazoa > Chordata > Lepidosauria > Squamata > Colubridae > Masticophis > Masticophis lateralis. Next base: position 63,746,119 of record JAUDYJ010000003.1, read on the forward strand.
TCTTTGCTTTGGAATCAATTACTGACTGAAAACTGCCCTACGTTTCACAGACTTAATTCAGCAAAACAGTCCCAAAATGATGGTGCTCCATTGTGACTTGTGGGTGTCTAATTAGTTCCACAATCAGTTCCTGCAAAGGTAATAACTTTTTTTTCCACTCAAATCTAGGGTGAGGAGTTCACATTGCTGGAAATGGAGTGTGATTTTGGTTCTACTTTCTACAGAGTGAAGAAAAAAAAAAAAGCACTGCTAATGAAATGCTGAAAAATAGCCAGCATCTAGTTTTAAAAATATTCTTTCCTCCTTTATCCCAAATGACAGAGATCAGGGCAAAATTAGCAGTCCTGGGTTTTACTGTTCATATTATACTGAAGCATATGTACGAATGACTTCAAATTAAGTTGAAATGGATATCTCCCGTTCCAGTTCAAAATTCTGAGCAATGCTCTCTACCCCATGGTAGAAAATAAAGGATATTTGGTGAGATTTGATCACAATGAAAGATTCATGAAGCCTGAACTGTACTCAGATAGTGTTGATAATTACAGGGGTCAGAGTTAAGCCACACCTATTGCTTTCATTTTGCTTGTATTATCTTAAAGAGCTGTATAGAAACAACCACACACATTCTTTCTCCTTCTCAAATCTAAATATAGTCCTTCTTACAACAACTTATAACATCTATATAAAATGTTGTATAAAAACACACATGAAAGTATATGCTTTCACGATGACTTTTTTACCCGGCCAAATTCAAAACTAAGCCAAAACTGAGCAGACTGAAAGTTAATAGGGTTCTACGTTTGTGTTTAAATTTTTTATTTAAGTCTTGTAAAAAAAACCAAGTAAATTTTCCAAAGGGTGCCCATTTAAATTATGCATTTTGGTACACCAAAACTATGAAAATAATTTAGAAGAAATAGGCACCATAAATATTAATACGTATAAAGAATGGCCTTGGTCAGGGATGTCAAATTTGAATTGTCACGGCGGTATCACATGACATATTGTGACCTTTTCCCCCCTTCACTAAATTGGGTGTGGGTGTGGTCAGCGCATGATGCATCCAGCCCACAAGTTTAACAGCCTTGCTCTAGGTGATATCTATTAAGTCTAACAAATCTCCTAGTGGTCTCTGACCTCGATTGTTTGCTTGCAGACATTTCATTACTCAACTATGAAACATCATCAGGACTAGTGAGTGTAGGGTTTGCTTCCTGTTTATATACAATAACTTGCCTTGCCAATATTGATGGAGGTATGATTTTCTCTTTGGTAGTTTCTTACTTACTTAAGATATTGTTTTCTTCTTGCTTTTTTGTCTAGTGTTAATGCCTGCTTATCTGGATTTTGGCTGCTAGAGCAGGAAGCAAACAGGAAGTATGTCTTAAAGCAAACAACCAAGCTCAAAGACCACCAAGTGCTTCACAGTTAAACCGTGAGCTATATATATTCCCTTGTATTGCAACAAATCATTGTAAAAGATTAAAAATGGCTTAAATCTCACAGACTCACAAGTTTGCCAGACTCACAACTCTGTGTTCTTATGGAAACTCGCAACATTCTAGGTAAAAACATTCAAGACTGGAGTCCTAAGTGTTACTGAGTATATGTATTTGAGAGTGCAAGATGCTCATGATGTTATACAGTACTACTGTACATACTAGCTAAAAATGTTATGGATCCCCAAATTATAAAATGCATACATCCTTCTATTTCAATAGAAAATAGTTGGCGAATGCCTGTCTCAGGACTAATCAAATGGCTGGTTGTGCTATACAAATGTTCAACTAGTTTTAATAAAAATATTACTCTACTTTTGGATTAACTTTGATCATAGCTGCATTAATCCATTTTCTACATATTGTTCATCTCAGCACCAAAAGATCAGGATTCTTATCACACATTATAATTTTGAACACAAAATGCAATGTTAACCAAATATCCTTGTGACTGGGTTGAAAAGTGCACTGTTTTCCAATAAACACTCTCCCTTTTATATCACAGTCCCAAGATGATTAAAACAGTGGGAGAGCCCGTGGCTAACAGCCAGTCTTACTAACTCTTGTACATAGCTGGCCAAAACATTTATCTGCTTTAAAATTAGTGTAGCAGGTGGCTTATCAATTGAAGTATTTGTCTCAAATTGGGAGGCTCAAGTTTTACAGACCATGCTACACTTGAAAAGAAGCTAGAGTTTATCAGAACTACAATGGGTTTCTTTGAGAAGGGACAAAAGCAAATAAAGGAGAATGAGGGCAGAGACCTGCAAGAATTCAACTTCAACACAAAATTTAACTAGACCCGGGATCCAAGAGATCCAAAAGTTTGCTCCTGAGCTTATTCTAAACAGCCTATATAGTTTAAGCTATTTAATGGATAATCTGCTATACATTCCTGGGGTAGATCTAGGACAGGAGAAACTGATCTATGAGTTAGCAAAAGAGCTTTGAGACAGCAAAGAGCATCAGACAGCTACCTTTATAATCCTCAAAACAAAGAGGCAATTCAAGCCGTAACAAGCTTCACACCAGTGGCTTCTGACGGCAATTGCACCGCAGCAAAATTTAGCAACTACCTTAGAGATTTCTGTGGAAGCGTCTGCAAAGAAATATATAATTTTGGACCCAGCCCAGCCCACATACTCAACAAGGAAAGAATATATCAATGCAGATTACAAACGTGATCAAATGAGAAGTGCTAGAAAATCTTAAGAGTTGATTCAGTGGCTATTTCTGAGAATATCTATGGTATATCTGTGGTAGTATGGTAGCAAGCATTAAACTTTGCTTCCCAGTAAAAGCGGGAAAGCACCTTTAAGGAGTTGCAACGGGGTTGAGATAAAAGTTCCCTAAATGTAATTTGGGATTTTGGATCTGGAAATTTGTAAACCAAGATTCAAAACCTGTTGCCCTCCTTCCAAAATAGTTTTCTCCGTATCCACTTCTATTAATACTTGGCTGAGAAGACACAACGGGAGACATCAGTAAGCTGCAGTTTTCTCCCCGGAAGAGTTAAGATTTGTTGACAAATTGGAATAAACAATTGCTTCCAAAGTTTAATTTCAACCACTATCTTAGATAGAAAATTTGCATGTGAGTCATATATACTGAAGGAAATCCTTACTTAAATCTCAACAAACCACTGGGGGATAATTTAGGTGGCCAGATAAAGAATTGTTATTCCTAAATTGCAGATAATCCTCAAGTTATGACAGCACCTGGAATCGTTAAGCAATGTATCTATCATCAAGTGACACATTTGCTTAATGACTTTGCTTAGCGACTGCAATACTTTGCTTAGTGACTGCACTGCTTAGCGATGGCAATCACAGCAGTCCCAACTGCCATAATGGAGCAAAGACTGAGGGAGATGTTAAGCAAGGACCTCATATGATGGCCACATGAGAAGAGACAGGAATCCAGAAGACCTGTTTGGGTTGCTTATGCCACTGAAACCATGTGCCAGGCAAGCAATCTGAGAACTATGAGGAGGCGCTGTGGATAGACCCTATGGACGATGGGCAGGTGCTACCGAGTACAGGATCCCCCTGCCACCTGGGGGCTGCTCAGGAGAAAAGCAACAGGAGCAGGAGCAACCTCTAGGAGTGACTTCCGATCTCCCGCCTGCTTCCTCTTTGATTTTGCTTCTGAACAGCTGGCAGGAAAAGTTGCAAATGGTGATTGCGTGATTGTTATGCAAAAACCATCATGATTGCAACCAGGTTGCCAAGGGTCCAAATCATAGTCACGTGATTGTGGATCCTGTGATGCAGTGGTGTCAAACTCAAGGCCCGCAGGCCAGATCCAGCCTGTGTGGGGTGCTTAGATCTGGCCCGTGGGCCCACCCTGGAAATAGCAAAGGACCAGCCAGTGCCTCTGCCAGCGAAAATGTAGCTCAGGAGGGCCCCCTCCCCAGGCTCTGTTTTCACTGGCAGAGGGTTGCAGGAGGCTGCCATGGCCAAAACTCGAGCTTAGGAGCCCATTTTCACTGGCAGAGTGCTTGGGTCACAGGTGCCCCCAACGCAGGTGGTGTCAAGCTGGCCATGCCCACCTTGGCCATGCCCACCCCGGCCCCCCAAAGTCAAACATAATCCTGATGCGGCCCTCAATGAAATTGAGTTTGACACCCCTGCTGTGATGTCTGCAATTTTGAGGACCGGTCCTAAGTTTTCCTCATTCAATGCCATTGTAACTTCAACTGGTCACCGAACGAGTGATCGCTAAGTAAGGACTATCTGTAAACTAAACTGCTTTCAGGGATGTTAGATCTCTATAGAGGGCAGACTTATGCACCACGGAGTAAAAGTGAGATCATCTTAGCTTCACTGCTATAGAGACAGATTTGTTGTGTTTATGACTCAGATTCTAATTATCACATTTGAAGCCCACTGTGCGGAAGATGAAAATCCACCAATTTGTTGGTTACACGTGGAAGACAAATGGAAGGTGATACTTAAGTACTTAAAGTACTTGGATTTGTTTTTATTTGTGGGTAATAAATTTCTGTTAACATTCTAGAATGTCCTCTACAGAACAAAACCAATGCTTGCATGCTCCTCCGAAGCCTATCTGGCACAGACAGACAGGAAGGCAGGCAGGCAGCAACCCAGAATAATACTATATAGCTTTGTGGTGTGTGTGTGTGTGTGTGTACAGATAGTCCTTGACTTATGAACACAACTGAGCCCAAAATTTCTGTCATCAAATGAGACATTTGTTAATTGAATTTTGCCCCATTTTATGAACTTTCTTGCCACAGCTGTTAAGTGAAATATTCAAGCTGATAAATTAGTAAACTGGTTGTTAAGTGAATCAGGGCTCCCCATTGACTTTGCTTGTCAGACGATCACAAAAGGGTATCACATGACTTTGAGAGACAAGAACGTGTGTGTGTGTGTGTGTGTGTATGTGTGTATTCTTACTTTTCGTAGGTCTAATCACATTCACTACATTCTGGGTTCTTGCTCCATCTTTTCACTCCGGCAGCAAACAGAATCTTGTGCTGCAGCACAAGATTCTGTTTGCTGCCAGAGTGAAAAGATGGAGAAAGAACCCAGAATGTAGTGAATGTGATTTCGCTCAATTGTGGTTCCAGAAAAAACCTTGGCTACGTAGGAAAAACCTGACTTAAAGGAAACACCCACCCACACACACACACACACACATATGGTTCATATATATGAACAAGTTGCCAAGCATCTGAATTTTGATCACATGACTGTGGGGATGCTGCAAAGGTCATAAGGGTGGAAAACGGTCATAAGCCACATTTTTCAGTGCCGTTGTAACTTTGAATGGTCACTAAACGAACAGTTTTAAGTCCAGAACTAGCTGTATATGCGTGTGAAATGGATTGCAGTATTTTACAGTCTGAGCAATGCAGTTAATATAGCAGTGGGATAGAATACAGGATACAGTCTTGTTTAACTCCCTTTGTGATGGGGGTGTGTGGGATTAGTAAGGGCTCCACTGCCATATTTTATTTGCAGGTAAGGGTTGATGAGACAGGAGCTACTATTTGCTGGGACAAATTAGAATTCAGAGGGCTTTATTCTCTTTATCTCTATAAGCATAACACAAAGCAGCCAAGATGGAAAGTAGTGGCATGATTAAGATGCCGTTGCCAGATCAAAATTGGAATGTTGCTTCCACATTCAAATCAACACCTGGATGATGCTGACTGCAATTCTCTTTTTGCTGTGGAGCAATGCAAACTCTTCCCAAAACAATGAACAGCACACTTCTAAAATTCAACTTTCCTATCAATTACAAAAGCCCCAAAATGAGAATATGGTATATCTGCTCCTGCAGGCAAAGTGAGAACTATTTAGTTGCTGATCCATTATCTGTTGCTGCTTGCAAAAAGCAGCATTGCTTATAAGCGATTGCAAGCCCCTTCGGATTATTTACTGTAGTCTACCTTTAGTAATCTTCATAGTCATTCATAGCTATGACAATCCCATCAAGACTATAAGACAATGTTTGGAATAGTTAGTGTGAAACATGTAGGCTGAGCATAATAGAATTCATAATTAATTGCTGGACTATAATTGTCATGTCACAGACAAAATAAAAAGTAAGTGATGAATCCTGTTTACAAGCAAATGCAATACTATTGTGGCAATTTAATTTCTGAATATTGGCGATAGCCTTAGAACCAACAACAGCTTTATAAAAGGAATATGCATACATAGGAAACTGTTTCATCATAGCTAATTAATGAATTAGCTCGGTGGAGCTTTGCGTCTCAAGAGTTCTCCAAACCAGCCAGATTTGCTCTTATATGGGTAAGATAACTAGGAAAGTAGGCATACTGGTGGCATGATGCCTTCATACTGGTAAAACTGGATTAACTATTTTTTAAATATGCCTATGAGTGAGTTGGATATATTCCAAACCATGGAAAGTAATTTATTTTGCAACTAAGAGCTGGGAGATACTGTACGGCAGTAATGGCTAACCTTCTCTGGGCCAAGTGCACAAAGCGGCGTGCGTGTGCGAATGCACACAACTGAATCCCCAAAATGCAATGTGAGCATGGCCCTCACACGTGCCCCGCCCCCACATATGTGGCATTCTCCTGCACATGCTTCCCGTTGGCCAGCTGATCTTCGGGTCTCTGCCACACATGGGCAGGGGGCGGGGTGTGCGTGGAGGCATGTGTGCATGTGCAGGAGGATGCCACATGTGTGGGGGCGGGGCACAAGTGTGGGGACCATGCTCATATTGCATTGTCATCAGAGAGGGCTCTGTGGGCTACCTCTAGCACACCTGCTATAGGTTCGCCATCACGGCTGTAGGGGAAAGGAAAAGGAAAAGGAAAAGGAAAAGATACACTATATATAGTTATAAATTCTCTCACACATTTATGTCGGTATTCCTTTACTGTGACAAATGTCTAACTATTCTATCATCTGCTTCCAATTTTAAATCCAGCAGAATTTTATTTTCTTTACAAAGGAGCCCCTGCTAAGAGACGTGGTCAAATCCTTTGTGTATGTCCAAATAAATGTATTAATATGTACATTATTTCCACAAGCTTTGGGGTAGAGCAAGGATAGAGGTCAGTACAGTTGAATGTGGATGTGGAGGGTGTGTCTGTTTCCTCTGGAGTGCCAGAAGTTTTTGTTATATTTTTTTTATAGTTTGTATGTGTTTATTGTTGTTTTGTGAGCCGCCCAGAATTATGGTACATAAGATGGGCAGATATATAGGTATAAGCCTTTTAAACAAATAAATGAAATTAGGCACAGTATACTACCTACAAAGCTTCTTGGGACAACTTAACAGCTAATGAGAAAAACGTCTGGTGAAACTATCTTCATCATCTATATGCAAAGATCTGATAATAAAATAATTATGCAAATCTGCTAAACTGCTGTAAATTATTGTATAGGTTTTATTTGTTTCATTATTTGTTATTCATTATCTATGTTGGAGGTTTGTTGTGAATCATCCTGAGATTTAATAAAAAACAGCCTGAGTAATTTGTTTTAAATAAAATTGATTTTCCACCAATTTTTCAAAGGGAGCCTTGCATTCTGCACAAGTCAATATGGAGATATCAGCAAAAGGCAGGTTACAGTATCTCTAGCTAGCTCAGGTTATTCCCCAAAAGTCATTTATTCTTCCAGAGTCACAAATTAAGGAATGTTTCAATGTTTGTTCTTTTAAAGAAAACATATTCTGATCTACAGTATAATAGGAGAACCATCATATACTCACAATGTTGCCTTCCTGTCAAAAATGACCTCTTATTGATCCATTTCCAAAATATTACGTAACTGGGCATGATCACTTTCACATTTCATCTAAATATCTCTAGCAGGTTCATAGTCATTAGGATTGGGGAAAGAAAGTAGGGGTCTTACAGGAACTCACTGTATAAATGTCAAGGCAGTAAACAATTGCCAATCAGAACTACCTTCTGCAATTATCCACTGAAGTACAAATAGAATCACTGTGTGAAAATCCCATCTCAACATGTCTTCCTAGACCAGGGGTCTCCAACCTTGGCAACTTTAAGGCTGGAGGACTTCAACTCCCAAAATTCCCCAGCCAGCTGGCTTAAAATCCTCCAGACTTAAAGTTGCCAAGGTTGGAGACCCCTGTTCTAGCTTGTGTTTCTCAACGTTGTGAACTTTAAGATGTGTGAACTAGGGAATTTTGGGAATTGAATTATGAATCACCTTAAAATTCTTAAGGTTGACAAATACAGGTCTAGACAGATATCTTACTCCAGCTTCTTCAACTTGGTGCCCTCCATGGGTGTCAAACTGCAAATTCCATTATTCTCAGGCAATGGGTATTTTTATGAAAAACAGAGATCAGCTTCTGATATGATCTATGTGTCTGTCTTTCTGTCTGTCTGTCTTTCTGTCTGTTTTCTTCTCTGGTAAAGTCTTGGGATGACGTGGGAATTGCCTTTAAAAAGAAATTAAGAGTTTGCAATCAGACTGCATGCTGGCTGCACAGAAACGGTTGGGGAGAACTGCATAAGTACCTGGCCATGAATGGACAAATGACACAATTAGCTCACAGTTACTGGGAAGTTGGGCGACTTTTCCTAGATATGGAAATAGAAAGTATCATTCTAGTAGGCGAGGAACTTTTGTTTTGAGTGTCTGCTACAAAGATACTTTTATTTATATAGATAGCAACTTTTAAAAAATCAGACGGCAGAAATCTAATAAGGGAAAGTTGCATGCTTTTGTGTCTATACCTGATCCTATGGAGATCATTTTGGAAAGTAATTGAAAGAAAAAGCAGATGGAAAGAGCAGAGAATCTGCTGAAATTTCCTGTTTAGGCTATATCTCATTTACAAAAGGATAGTGATGATGGCAGAAAGGAAAACCAGTACTTGTACAACACGAATGGATGGAGGGATGGATGAACAGATAGATGGATAGATGGATGGAAGAAATTATTTGTTTTTATAGCTCTCTCCCCTTCTCTATTTGCTGAGAAGAGATAAACACAGAACACAGAAACAATGTGCTGCTTTTTTAAGAGAAGAAATCCTTTATAAATTGGATTAAGGGATGTTAGTCATTGCTGGCTACTTCTCAAACAGAAGTCAGACACTGAAAATCTTTGCCATTCACAAAAAAAAAATTATATATAAACCTTTAGTCTGACTGATTCAAAAGATGTCTGGTTCAGAGGGGGAGGGGAATAGAGGTTTAGGTTTGTTTGGTGGGGTTTTGTTTTTCTGTTTTAATTGTGAACTATTTTAAAGTCTTTTTAAGGTCACCATCTTCCTTCCTTCCCATTTCCCTGATGCAGGTAAATAGTGCAAAAGTTGGATGCCGCTAGAAGCATCCCTCTGAGGCTGTGAAAAGTACAACGCAAATCCAGCGTTAAACAAATTCATAGTTTTCCTCTGAAGCCACACTGAAAAGGCCAACCTCTCTCCCAACTCCTCTTCCAAGGGAAACTTCCTGTGGCTACTCTCATAGGCAAAATATCCCAGACCAAGGATATTTATATTATGAGGAAAGAAAAGCAGGATCTTTAAAAGAAAATGGGTGGGGGCGGGTGGGGGGGACAGGAGGGAGAAAGGAGGGGAGGGGAGGAGGACGTGTTCTTTCTCTCCAAAGAGGGCTTATTCATTTAGTGGCTTTGCAACTGCAACTCAGCCTACCATTTACGCGGCACCCATGCGGTCGAGGGGGAGGGAGAAGCAAGAATGTAATTGAAGCCACCGAAAATAACCCATTGGCAAAATGACACGTTATTCAACTTAGGCTTCTTTCAACAGTTCTCATGGCTATAATTCCAGAGATGTTTTTGCCAACACGCCAAAGAAATGGTTGCTTTTTTTCTCTCCTTCTTTTCTCTATCACAAAAGAGGGCAGACAGCAAAGAGGTTATAGCTGATTCAAACTATCACAGCAGGTAACAAAAACGTATTTTTCAAGCCCTTTACAAACACCCCTCCTTCTTCTCCTCCCCCCCACCCCAACCAACCAAAATAAATAAATAATTCAGTGAGCCTGACTCAGCAGCCTTACAGGAATAACAGCCTGCCCAGTTATGAAATGCTGGTTTAAGCCAGGCAGTAATTATTCTTCTCTGGGAGACACAGAAGGCTGCGAACACAGGAGGCTCCAGCTAAAACATTTTCATAAAGTAAATTGGGGAGAAAATTGTCTGCCACTTTTGTGTATCCTAATATGTCAAGATGAATAGCGCTTGTGTGCACACACAGACACACACGGAGAGATCAAAGGAGACTATCGCTTGAGAATGGAGGCATGGCTATGAAGTTTTATCTGCTTGCAATCTTAAGATAGGCAAACAGCAGAATCAGGAAAACCCATTTCTTCAATGCCAGCATCCCACAGACTCAGGCTGTGTTTGGCAACAGTCTATAGATAAGAATCTAGCTGGTTAGACTGACTATTAAGTAGAGCTGAACTTGTATCAACCATTCTAAATAATAAATGATAGCACATTTTACCTATTCAGTGACTCATTTCTTATCATGTGAAAGATAGGTAAGACATCCCACTGAAATTGTTAGTCAAAAAAAAAGGAGTGAGCTCTAAACAACATCCCCCTGACAATGGTTGAAAAACTACTGCCATCATAAAAGCTTCTGGTGAGTATTCTGTGCTGTATAAAGAAACTTGTTGATCAAGGTTATCAGCCCACAAGCTGTGATGATTTTTCAATGTTCATTTGTTGCACTTAGTATCCCTCGTTTTTAAGGTAAAGGTAAAGGATCCCCTCGCACATATGTGCTAGTCGTTCCCAACTCTAGGGGCAGTGCTCATCTCCGTTTCAAAGCTGAAGAGCCAGTGCAGTCCGAAGATGCCTCCATGGTCATGTGGCCAGCATGACTAAATGCCAAAGGCGCATGGAATGCTGTTACCTTCCCATCAAAGGTGGTCCCTATTTTTTTACTTGCATTTTTTATGTGCTTTCGAATTGCTAGGTTGGCAGAAGCTGGGACAAGTAATGGGAGCTTCCCCGATTACGTTACAAGGCACCAGGGATTTGAACTGCTGAACCGCCAACCTTTTGATCGACAAGCTAAGCGTCTTACCCCTGAGCCACTGCATTTCTCTTATTAAACGCTATCAGGAACTGCTTTACGACACCTCCACGAATCAGTAGCGGTCATAAGCATCTCTAAGCTTGGACTATTTTATCCACCATTCTAAAAAGGCAAAGTTGTCTTTTATTTAGCCAAGTACTGAAAACTCCCTTTAGACAAGTAACTTGTCTAAATGTCTGCTCAAGAAGTGTGTATTGTCTATATTTAGGAACTAAATCACAAACTATCAGTAAGATTTTCTTTAAATGATGTTCTCAGCTTAATCAATAAAACTTCAAGTAAACAAAGATCAATCTCTTAATATCCCATTAAGCTCAAGCACAATTGAGAAAAACAGATCGTCTCCCACTCTTCTAGCCTACAATTACACTGCTGAACCAACTGTCACTTCTGTTGCCAACCTCATCCAAGTTGAGAAAACAACCCTAAAGGCTAATTAAATCTCAGGCAGAGCCAATGATGAAAACAGAATGTGGCAAAGTCCTTACAAGGTTGATTTCAAATACAAGAGCCCTTTCTCTCTACTCACCTCTCTGGTTACTTTTCTCAGCAGAAGTTACCTCTAGTATAATAAGGTTGGAGACCGAAAAATAATTGGGTGTGTGTGAGGGTGGGGATAGAAGAAAATGCAATTTGGGAAAGACTCTGGATAACCTTCAGTTTTCCCACCCCATACCAATTCTGTGACAATTCAAATCTTTATGTCCCAATGTCTGCAATCATTACTTCTTCCCCCTTCTCTACACATACCTTTAGTGTTGCTAAATTATTTTTGTTACTGAATAGAAATGTCTTGATTCTCTAAAGCAGCTTTGTAGGCTGACACAAAGGGAACCCCTTCCCCCAACAAAACTGTTGAGGGATTGAGTGGCAAATACATTTTTCTAACTTAACTTTCTAAAAGGAAACCAAAAATAAAATGGAGGCACACAGAAATCCCCAAGTAAATACTTTTTGTTTGATTCTCAGTCAAGGAGTGGGCTGTGTTTCTGAAGCATGGAAAAAACAGAATTCCTGAATAATCATCTTAGCTATTCAGAGGCAGAAAAAGAATTGATGGTCTAGAATTTGTGCAGTCGAAACTCTAAAGATCTCCTGCATTCCACTGTTGTTTATACTTTTCAATTGGCTTTGACAGGGGCTGTGGAAAGAGGAACATTTTAACAGGCCCATTCATGCCTTTATTAGAACAATTAAGGGACTCCTACAGTTTTAGCTGTAAAAGAATGGGACCCAATTAAATGAACTCCAAAGCAGAAAAGCTCCAACTGCTGGCAATGTAGAAGAGTAGCATTATTTAAATAATCGAGATAAAGGCTTACTTTAAAATACCCTAAGACAAAACTCTCTTTTTCACAGTTCTTAGACAGGTTAAAGAAGACTTCTCTCCCTTCAGTACTTTGACATTTGGGATATGTCTCCTCTTATTTAAAATGTGGACATTAGTTTAACTAGAAATAACTTGATGAACCAGCTAATGTCACCCTCTTTTGAATAGCTTTATTCAGCCGGGCCTGGTATACTTGGAACAGCCTTTATCAAGCAAAATAAAGTTGTCTTCAAGTTGACCTCAACTCCTGATGATTCACATTTATCAAGAAAAATAAAACTAAAAGTCCAAAGCTACTTGATCAAGCAACAAATGTAGCTGCTTCCAACTCAACAGTATCAGAGCAACCTGCTGTAAATCAAATCCTAAAAATCTCCTCTATTGGTACTAAAAATTCTGGATAATTGAATAGTCAACTTCTTTTCCAGTACTTTATTAAAGCAGCCTTTCCAAAATTCTCAGTATCTTGAGAATCTCCCTAGACATTTTCCAAAATACAGTTCCACAAATTTAACAACCACCAGCTATCCCCAAAGGGGTCAAAAATAATTTATTTAGATTTCTGCAAAATTATTTGGTATCTACATGAAGAAGCACTAAGCACTTCCATCTTTGATCTTGCCCGGGATGAAGGATTACAGAATTGTCCTACAGTCAGAAATCTAACTATACGGTATTTTTTGCCCCATATGTTACCTTTTTCATGACTTTTCATCAAGGCTCCAGGATGCCTTTTCATTGGTCTTCTGCTTAATGTCTTACTCTCTGCAATCATGCCAGACATATTTGTTGGTGTCCCATAGGACAAATGCCCCTGATCGTGCTTTTCTAGATCTGCTAGAAATATTAAGTGGATTCCTAAATTGTCTAGAAGTTCTGCGCATGGATGGTGGTTCAGCAGATACCAGCAAATTAGAATCCCAGGAATCATCGTTGGCCATCCTGGCTGGAGAAGCTGGGAATTATAGTGGAGCAACTCTTAGAGGACCAATAGTTCCTTGCCTCTAATTGGCGAGACAGTTGTGTAATTTAAAGTTCAATAATGAAAACTTTCCTCCTTATAATTATGTTGATTGGCTGCCAGTAAATTACTTATTTTTCTAATTTACACACAAAGGCAAACCATATTAAAATAAATGTAAGCTGTGGGTCTTTTTTAACAGGCATGGGATAAACCACTCTTTAATCAGAAATATACTCTCTTAAACTCATAAGAGAAGCAAATATTTTTCTTCTTGCCGATAAATCAACCAGGCCCTAAGAGGTAGTCCATTAAACTATCTCCAGTGTCTTAATTGCTATCTATCGTCAGTCAGTTGCCCAAAGCAAGTGGGGAGACTGTCCTAAAGCTGCCAGATGAGTTCTGGCAAATCTCATTTTGTGATGCAAAATAATCTCGCTGACCATCAGGCCTGCCACCTCAGAGAACAAAGAGAAGTTAGGTTAGCTTCAGATGGATGGGAAGGTCCAAGACTGGCAATTATCTCTCGGAAGACCAGCCCTGATCCTTCTAACAGCTGCCTGTCATGCAGGACTAAGCATCCCCATGAAAACAAGCAAGCAAACAAAAGAAAATATCTGTAGACTAACTACAGACTAAATACTGTAGTCGACTTGCGTTCATGGGAGCTAATAACCAATCCATATGGACATTACCATATAAGAAAAGTGCAAAGAGTTTCACTCCATGTGCTAATTTCCTATCAGCTCATGCATCCAAAACCAGGATCTTGCTGCTTCATTTCACATAGTTTATCAAAAGTCTGCCCAATAGCTTATATTTCATAGGTCTCCACTGAGCACATCGAAGCAAGGATGCCATTGAAGGATTTACAGGTACTCTAAACTCAATGCCTCAAGTGATGTGTCAGATGCCACTGAAATGATACTAAGTACAACTTGTATTCCTAAGTGGTAGATATAAGCAAAACGCTTCAAACCATTTTGAACGTGAAGAAGAGGAGCTGCTTTGAGTTTTTAAGTACCTGCTTCTTACGATACACAATCATCTCCTCATCTGCAAAGCACATGACTTTTTAAAAAAGCAATTGAATGGGCATCTAGATCAGAATTTAGGCTGGGTCTTTCCCACTATGGACAATAGGAAGAAAAATCTGCCTACTAATTAAAGTAGAGAGGAAGACTCTGCATTCCAATCTGCTGAATTGCTCCTGGGGGAAAAAGGTGTGTGAAAAGCACAGAAACCTTTCTTTACAGATCCAGCCAGTGTTAATTCACTTACTATATGTCCTGTTGTATTTAGATACATCTCCTTCTCCTCCTCCTCCTCCTCCTCCTCTTCTCCCCAAGACTCCTGCAAGATAGCATTTCCTTCCTTATAATCATAAGGAGACAAGACATTGTCCCTTTTATGCAGACAGAGGACAAAAGGCTAAATGTAAAGAATGGGACCCAAGGTGGTCCAATGAAACTCAGCCAGGATCTAAACTCGTGTTGCGTGTTGCCTCTATCAACTTCACCACCTGCGAAAAGGTATCTATTTCGATTGCAATTAAGAGCATCAAGCAGCAGGTGGGGCCTTGGGTGGGTGGGGGGATGGGGAAAGAAAGAGAGGCCCTAAAGCAGGACATCTGTGTATTCCCTTGACTCTGAAATAAGAGAAGAATATTGGTCCAATATAGTAATCTGGCTACTATCTGCTTTGCTGGTGTATCAAGCAACAACAGACAGAATAAGGCAAAGTGTATTGGCAAAGAAACACCCATTGAGAGCTTTGGAGTTCTTTAAAGCCTTTGATCTTAAAATTCACAAAAAAGTCACTAATCATTTAAGTGCAGCCAGCTTTAAGTGTAATAACAAGTATTTCTCCACCAAAGATCGCAGGATAGGGCACTGGCTTCTTGTGTTATTTATCTTATAGTACAATTCCAAGATAAAAAAAACCCTTTCAAGCCAACAAATCACTTAAAAGAAAAATAAATGTTCAGATTCTTGGGAGGAAAAAGGGATGTTTTGATTTGGTATCAAGAGGAAAGCAAAGTCTTTTTATTTTCTTGGGAACGCATTTTTGTCCGAAGTTAAGCCTTGGCAAGCTTTTGCAAATAACTACTAGTCTAACATACAGCATAGGTTTTACACTGGAAGTAAGTAAAGCTGAATATGACAGCTGTACTGTTAGAATGGCTGGTAAGGGAATATGAAACGTAATTATATTTTCCAGATCTTCAAATTTTATAAAAGCCTTATAGCTTTATACAGGTAGCCAGGGGTGGGCTGCTGGGGGTTTGCAGGGGTTTGGGAGAACCTCTAGCTAAGATTCTGTGCAGTTCGGAGAACCCCCAAATCGCACTCCTGGCTGGCCTGGCCCACCCGTCCATCCCTCCCAGGAGTCCCCCCACGCGGTCCATTTTGGAT
Organism: Masticophis lateralis; assembly: GCA_030761175.1. Taxonomy (NCBI): domain Eukaryota; kingdom Metazoa; phylum Chordata; class Lepidosauria; order Squamata; family Colubridae; genus Masticophis; species Masticophis lateralis. Next base: position 63,761,890 of record JAUDYJ010000003.1, read on the forward strand.
GCAGGTTAAGTGCAGGGTGCACGCGGAGATTCAGGGAGGGTGAAAAATGGGCCTACCAGAAGTTTGGGAAGCTGGAAACGGGCCTGTTTCTGGCCTCCAGAGCCCGGAGAGGCTGATTTTGCCCTCCTGGAGGCTCGGAGAAAGCTTCCGGAGCCCAGGGAGGGCAAAAACACCATCCCTGACATGGTGCAGGAAGCCGACTAGGCCATGCCCATCCAGCAACCGGGCAGAGAACCCCTTGCTATAATTTTTGAAGCCCACCCCTGCAGGTAGTCCTTGACTTACAACCACAACTGAGCCAGAATTTATGTTGTTAAGTGAGAAATTTGTTAAGTGAGTTTTGCCTCATTTTACAACTTTTCTTGCCACATTTGTTAAGTGAATAAATTGCAGTTTTTAAATTAGTAACTCAGCTGTTAAGTGATTCTGACTTCCCCACTGACTTTGCTGGTCAGAAAAGATGATCATGTGACCCTGGGACACTGCAACCGTTGTAAATATGAACCAGTTATCAAGCATCCAAATGTCAACCACATGACCATGGGGATGCTGCAATGGTCAAAAGTGTGAAAAATGGTCGTCAGTCACTTCTTTCAGTGCCATGCCATTGTAACTTCGAACGGTCACTAAATGAACTGTTATAAGTCAAGCACTACCTGCATATATTCTACTTTACGGGTGTCAAACTCTCAGTGTCACATCACGTGATGGGTTTCACAATGTTTTTTCCCTTTGGGGAGCTGGGATGGGCGTGGCCTGCACGTGGCACATCTGGCCCCAAGGTGCCAGGTTGACACCTCTGTTCTACTTCCTTCAAACTATGATGATCAAAGGTAAGGGTGCTCACATTGTGCTACCCAAACCCTCTTATTCTTGTCACATTTAAAAAAAAATATTTTAACAACCTCATGCAAAACAATCAGGATCCACAGTTTCCAGCACTGTAGGCAAGCTGAAATAAACAACGTAATTATTTAGCAAAAAACAATGAAGATTCTATCTCTATGAATCAAATAAATTAATTCTGGAGGGGAAAACCCCAGAAATAGATTTTTAGTTGAATACATTTTTAGGTTAATTTGGGAGGGTGCAATGAGTTTATTTCTAACTGTAATGTTTTGTGCCATTTGGTTGGAGAGTACGATTGTCTGCATTATGTTCACTTAGGAACATATGGCAAAACCATCGATCAGGGTATGATAGCATGGAGGACTTGCACTTCTGCTGGCTTGTTGCAGAGTTTGATCTTTCTTTTCTTTCTTTTTTTTTAAAAAATTGATTTATATGCCGCCCTTCTCCGGAGACTCAGGGCGGCTTACAATGCGTTAAGCAATAGCCTTCATACTTTTGTATATTTATACAAAGTCATCTTATTGCCCCCACAAATCCTCAATTTACCCACCTTAGAAAGGATGGAAGGCTGAGTCAACCTTCTTTTGCAGCTGAGAGTAACTAAACTTGAGTCACCCAGCCAGCTTTTCTTTTTCTATGGCAGGATTAGAACAGTGCAATGCGCATGCACAGATGCACATGTGTATGCCTCAACCCCCAAAATGCAATGCGCATGCCTCCCACACATGCGCCCCACTCCCGCACATGCAGCCCCACCTGTGTGCACTCCTCATCCATGCGTGAGCAGCTTTCCCATGTGCTCCCCGCCCCCCATGCATGCACATCAGAGACCCGAAGACTAGCTGGCCGACGGGAAATGTGCATGCATGTGCGGTGGAGCTGAGCTGGGGCGACAGCTCGCATGCCCACAAAGAGGCACACGCGTTCATCATCACGGGATTAGAACCTGGATCTCCCAGTCCAGAAATTTTCAAACCTGGCAACTTTTAAGACTTGGTGACTTCAACTCTCAGAATTCCTGAGCTCATCTTAAATTTGCCAGGGTAAGAAACCCCTGTTTTAGTCCAGCACATTAAACTTTATACTGCATTGATTTGTTCCCCACAAATGTAATGTATCTCAAAATTCTGCCTGTCCTTTTCCAGTGGCATCACCACAATACTTGGTGTCCTTATTTAAGCCTCTTTTTTGGGGGGGGTAAAGCCTTCCCCTCCCACCATCAATACCTGCTTTGCGTCATGTAAATTTGTGACCTTGAGGGTGGAACAACCAGAGATGAAGGGGAAGAAAATCAGTGTTCCATAAACATCTGTGGAATATGGCAGTTTGAGAAGGGTTCATGATTCAATTTTGTGTAATTGATATGTTTAATCCAGGAAAATAAAAACTAATCTATCAGACAAGCAAATCAGGAACACCATGGATCCCTAATGTAAAAAGTATGTGAACAAAAGTTCTCAGAATAGTAGCATGTATTATAAAACAAAATAAATAAATACGATCTCTGTTTTATTACTACAGAAGGACAAAGCAATCTCAGGAGACGGAATTCTATCCCTATTTCTTTTTTTATATATAATGGTTACTGAAAATTTTGACAATAGTACGAACTATTACAAGCTAAAATAGACGAAAAAAAGAAAAAGAAAGTAAGAAAAGAAAAAGCTAAATGCAAAAAATAAAAATAAAGATATAAAGAAGTTGCTTCTGATTTTTTTCATAGCATTTATAATTACAATTATAATTTAATTACTCTCTAAAATTACCTAATGACTCTCTCCTTGCTATAATCTAGCCTGTCTAATAATCAAAACCATAAATCATATTCATTTTTTAATGCAAAATGTCCATAAGGGGTTTCCAGTCATCCACAAATGTGGATTTTGTCTTTTCTCTAATTAAATAAGTCAATTTAGCAATTTTGGCAGGTCCTATCATCTTCACCCACCATTGTGTGATTGCCAAAACTTTCTATCTTTCTGCATACAGTAATGCCACTGTGGTTTTTATACATAAAAACAGTGTTTCATAGTTCAATCCCAGGTTCTGGTTTCAGCTGAATGCCAATCTTTAAAATCCTCTGAATCACATTTGAGCCCAATCTTTTTTTTTTTTTAGCTTTTTTACACGTCCATCAAATATAATAAAATGACCCTTCACATTTCCAACATTAACTTGAAGCATCTTTACACATTCTAGATAATTTTTCTGGCATATTATACCAGCGAAATTTATCCTTGTTTTTCATAAGATGCAAAGCACAGTAATTTCCAATGTTATTTGTTTATGCAAGCAGCATTCTGCAAACTTTAGTGGTTGTTTCAGTTTTAAGCACCTTTCTAAATATACGAAGGAACAATTTCTGAAGGATACTCAGTTCTTGCCAGTTACCAGCAAGAGGATGGCACTTGCCATATTAATGAGGGAAATATGCTAATTATTCCGAGGGCATGCTATGAAGAAATGTTAACGTGCTACTGTCTTTTGTCTGATGTATTTTTCTCACTTGCCTAACTACAGTTTATTTGCCCCATTTAAAGCTTCTTGGCTTGAAGTCATCAAGCACAGCACTCTATTCAGGGGTACCACACTGGGGGTGACAGAGAAGGTAAAAATGTATATACGATGACCATGGTTACAGCTCCCATCTTGATCTCCCCCACTCCCCCAGTAGCTGTCTCTGATTCTATTTTCAGCTGAATAAAAAATCAATCAAGTCATTTAAGTTTTCAACATTTTAACTCACCTTGTTTTTGGATAAAAATCCTAAGCAATGGGTTTGCACTGGAAACAGCCTTGAAGAAGTTGTCATCATTATTAATGGGAAGAAGATCCCCATGGATATCAGCATAGCCTATCATTACCGCCATGTTGGAAATATGGTGGATGTGAAGGAGAAGTTTGTAGAAATCTTCGAATTTTCCTGGCTTGAAACGATCCAGAGAAAATCTTCGAAATTCTGCTCCAAACTAGGATCAAGGGAAAAAAAGGAGAAATGACTATGTGTCAGGATTTTTAAGACTTCAAATGTAGCTCTCAGTTTACCCTTTTTATCCTTAAGCAGCATATACATTTTTGCAGAGTTTTGTACTAGAAATAGTCCTCAATGACCACAATGGAAGTTATTAAGTGATGCGGTTGTTAAATAAAACATCACATGACCATGTTAGACTTACGTCAGTTCTGCTGTGGTAACCTGATTTTACTGCCAGCTTTCATATTGACTTTGATTGTTGGAAGCCAGTTGTGAAGCTCACAATTAGCAATCACGTGACAGCAGGAATGTTGCAATATTTATAAATGTGAATGAACTGCAAAGTGCTATTTTTCTGTATTTTTTCTTTAAATATCTATATTTTTTCAAGGACTGCCAGACACACCAGTCTAATCACCTTGGACTGAGTGAAAAGACTGGACATGCGCAGTAGAAGGGGGCGTGGACATCCTGCAGAGGAATTTTGAAGGACACCCAGTCAAACCAATGGAATGAGGAAGATCCCAATTAGTGGAATGTAGGAGCAGCGAGGGGGAAAACTGCAAAGTGCTCAAGTAGCAATCATATGACTGCAGGAACACTGAGATGGTCGTAAGTTTGAGGAGTGGCCATAAAGTTAGGTTTTTTTCAGCACCGTCGTAATTTGAATGGTTGCTAAACAAGACAGTTGTTCATTGAGGATTAGCTATATTAACATTTATGATTTTAAAAGAGCAGCTAAAAATGTGAAAATTATCAGTGTTAAACTGATTTGCACAATAATTTAATATTCAAAGTTCCAACAATGAACTATAATGTAGAAGTTTCTCTTAATGTTTTTCCCTTAATTTTATGGATTTACTCCTCTTACCCCAAAAGCAGGATCAATGTTGTTAGAATGATTTCATACCTTTTATAAAACGTTTATTTGTATGCCGTCTTTATTGTTTTTTGAAATAATAAGGCGACTGAACAAATTCAACACACTTTCTTCCTCCTACTGCAATACTTCTACTTTCCCCCTAGGTATTCTGCTTCCTATGTCAACAATCTGTTCTTGTGAAGCCATCCTAATTTGATTTTATAAATTCTATTTCATTGCCGTCTTTCCCCAAATTGCAAAAAGCTCGACTTTAGTGACTCATCTTATTAAAGCAGTCACATCCCTTTTTTCATGTTCATGCAGAAATGTGCAAAAATCCTGGTGCTTTCATGAGTAGGCAAAGAAATGCTGTGTTTATTCAAATTCAAGGCTTTTGTTCCATATCATTTCAAAGGATGCACAGTTCTATGCTATAAATGCCAGTATCCATTAATCACCTTTTATTATCCCCAGATGCTTCTGCCCAAAGATGAGGCTATTTCTTAGTTTGCCTTAAAGAGAATCAATCTAATAACAAAGCATGCACTACTTTTCTACTACAACGAAAAGGGCAACGTTTACGACATTCCCAAGGAATATAGTTTCCCTCAACTAGAGCTACAGACTCTTAATGGAGACATTAGGGCAAATTAATGAAAAAAAATGAGAAAGAATGGCTGTATGGTTAAGAAAAAGCTCATTCTAGCTTTAAACATCAGAATAACTTAAGGACAACCAAGAAGAACGTTGATGAGAAAGTTACCCCTAGTCTTTGCTTTGACACAAATACTTGAAAGAATTAATTGAAGCCAATAAGAATCCTCAACTTACAGCGCTCTTGAGTTTGTTCAGGAATGTTAAAAGGTATCAACCATGAGGAAGCAAGTTACTATACAAGCTTTGAGGCAAAAGAGATGTATGCAAGAAACTTCAGTTGTTAAGTGGTACTTTAAGGGGACTCAGCAACAACAAAATGTGGCCCTGATCCGAACGAACCACAGGGCGGGAGTCTCCAGAGCCAGAAGCTTGAGCAGCCGGTGGCAATTGAGTTGGCCTATGTCTGGAAACGGCCTTATCAAAGGCTCTTTCAAACGCCTTCTTGCGCTTCTCATCTGCCTTGGAGGCAGTCGCCAAATTGGTAGTCTGTTTGGGTGCCTCCGTTTTACTAGAGCCCCTAGGCTTCTTAGAAGAGCTGCTGGAAGAAGGGCCCTCCTCAGGGTCATGAGGAGCCTGCCTTTTACCCTTTCCGCCCTTGGGGTGGGAATCCTTGTCCGCCATTACTGCCTCCTAAGATGGAAGCCTCCCCTAAATTGGCGCCCGGAATTGAGAGACTCACTGCGTTTAAGGCTGGTAGAATTAGAAAGCAGGCCGTTATCCGCTGAGGCGAGGGCCAGGCAACCGCCGATGCTTGCGAAATTAGTCGCGGCGAGGGCGAAAGGCAACTCCCAAAATGGCACCCGTAACAGAAGCGCGGGCTTTCGGGCTTCAAAATGGCGCCCGTCTGTCAAGCGCAGGCCGTGAGTGAGATCAAAATGGCGCCCGGACACTGACTGAAGCAAGAGCGGCTGGCAAAAGGGCCGATTGACAGTCGAGCCGCTGGCTCGCCGAATTCGCCTCAGTTTAAGCGCGGAATGCTCGTCGCGCTCCAAGCGGCTGCAGGGGAACCCCCGAGTAGCAGCGTCACCGCTAATCAGCTGGGAAGCGGTTTCGGGCCGTCGCGACTGAGTAAACTCGTGCGCGGGCCGTTGGGACTGCCCGCCGGCAGTCCAGGATTTAGAAAGCCAATTAGCCAAATCTACCTTGTTTTCTCTCTTTTTTTTTTTTTTTTATCTATATGTCTATTAAAATTAAGGCTCAAGGGAGAGCTGTCTTCAGACACGACTGTCCTGACTCGACCGAGTCGAAAAACTGACAGCTGCAGCCAGGAGGCGGGACTTCCCTCTTTGTTTGTCTGCTAACCCGGTCCTGCATAAGCTCTACCAAGTCACCACCCATCCTGACTGCCGTGCCCGACCTTAGGAGAAGGGAATAGTTGCATGAAACATACTGAATACTCTAGAAGAATATAGGATAAAGATAAACCAACCATAGAGATAAGAAATTAATAAAGCAGTTACTACTAAAGAAGTATATTCTGTCCAATAAAATCATCCATCCACAGAGTTGCATTCTCTCTTGCCCCCCTGCCCTCCACTCCCAACTCAATAATAGCAAAAACAGGAATGTGGTGTGCATATTGCAATCTTACACTTTGGGGATAAGCTACTTCTTAAATAAAGAGGAAAATTCTTTATTTAAAATTCAAACCGAATTACTATTGAAAAAGTAACTGATACATCATATTAGTATATGAGCCATACTTCTATATATTAACAGAGGAATGATCTGCATAAACAAAACCAAAACATAACATAAAAACAACAGACACAGAGCAGGCCCCTTTGTGATCAGAGATTACGTATACCTAAGTGCCCTCAAAAATCACAGAGTGAAAATAACTCTTATTACATACTTTAAACTGCAATCATACAAAACATGGAAGTTTAATTGTTTGCAAGCTTTCATTGAGTATTTCCCAGACCGGAAAGCAATAAAAAAAGATTCTGCGAAGTCCACAGCTTGTAAAAGCTAAGACACGTAATGATCAGTGAGTGTAACAATTAAAAGATAATGCAAGTCTCAAATATGTGGCAGAAAAACAACTCTTAAGCATCTATAAATTAAGAGATTTTGTAGAAAGCACAGATCAACTTGAAACATATCCACAGTCCCTACGTGCCAAAATACTTTGTGAATTATAAATTAACCATTCTTAGACTTAGGCCAAATACTTTTGATTTAACTGCTCCCAACTGTTTATTTTATGAAGAAAGGTTATTTCCATCCTTTCCTCCATAATTAAAGGTTAGTGAGCAGCAATGATACATCCCTACTCAGTATAGTGCCAAACAGAATATCTCATAGCTGGTGTTTATCTCAACTTTCTGAACTATATTCTTCGTTGCTTTGAACTTTCCTATCACTCAAATGCTAAGTAGATTTAGAAGGTTCTAATGTTTGCCTATCACACAGACAACACTAAGACACCAGCCAGGACAATCCTTCATTACAGGAACCTAATCTACTTATTAGTGCAATTTTTAAACAATGAAAATGCAGTAATCTACTTTGACCTGTTTACCTAGTGCAAGCAACTCAAATGCAACTACAAAGCTAAAGAGAGAAAGAGGAGGAAAGGCAAAAATAAGATGAAAGTAATTTAGGTTAACAGTGCTACAAATAGTGACTAAGAAAGTAGATTTATATACACTTACTTCCCAAAACAACGGGCTGTCATCATAGGAATCTCCTGAGTGTTTGTCACTGTCAGGTTGATTTGCAGTTAGAAGCAAACAGAAATGACCAACCCATCCTAGCCCAAACGGAATTCTTGTCTATTTTCATACTACTTGAGTGCCAGCAATAATAAAGACAGCCAAGCAGCTTATACAAAAATAAATTCACTGCCGAAGTTAATGCAATACACAAACGTTAACGGAATCAAGACTGGCTCTATAATCAAATACAGGTAGTTCTCAACTCAGTTGGAACCAGACCAAAGCTGTTATTAAGGAAGACATCCAGGTGACTGCTAGGACTACCATTCAACCACTCCCAGTTTTAGTCATTAAACAATTTCGTGGGTGATTAAGATTTTAGATGGAGTCCCAGGTAAGGAGCCTTGGAGGGAGGGGGACACTAGGAAACTTCACTTCAGGAGCTGAAAATCCTCCCTGCCAAAATTCAGACAGGACTTTCAGCCCCTAAGCTGAAAGACACTTGCTTGCAGCCTGCAGTGGGCCTCCCAGGGCCTCACCCAATCCTCAAAGGCACCCCATGCTCCATTCTTTACTGAACTGCCTCTCCACTCAGGAGTGGAAAATTCTTCCTGGCAAAATCCAAGCAAGATTTTCAGTTCTGAGCATAAAAGATAGTTTCATGAAGAGACATTTGAGAAAACTAGACATAAAGGAGACATCTCTCCTGTTGAATGTGGGCAGTAAATCCTTCGGCATTTTAGATATACCAGAGCTGTATCCCAAAATAAGATCTTACATTTAGAAGGTCCATATTTCTTGCTAGGAACTTCTTTCTGCAACATCTCCCCCTCAAAAGTTACGTCTGGTTGCATGAATACCTGGAAGAGTCCATGGACATATGTGTTCTTCAGAACAAAGCAGAGCCAGTAGTGAAAAAGAAACTGTCCTCTCTCAAGTTGAAGGAACATGGCATCTTTTTCTAGCCCTTCCCCTGCTGTGGCGAGGAAACTCATTATAGAATACTCTGGCTCTATTATAAGAAGCCTTGTTCCCAAGCAAGCATGTGGAAGTCCCAAGCAACATGCGTGGAAAGGAGAGATTTCAATTTTCTCCTATGTTCTTCTTTCTGAAAACTACCATAACACCGTGCCCTCCGCATTCATGATCTGTGGCCCTGGTCCAAAAGGATAATGGAGTCAGTAGTATCCAAAGCTGTTAAGCGATCAAGGAATACAAGGATGGATGCATCTTCTCCATCCTGCAATTGCCACAGATCACCAACAAGAATAATCAAGGCTGTCTTTATACTGAAAACTGACTGAAACAGGTCTAGATAATCCACTTCTTTCAAGTTCTTTGCAACTATAGCCCAACCATTTTCTCAATAACCTCCTCTATTTCATCCACATTTCAATATTTAATAAGTGAGGAGAAATATCTATGGAGATTCTCAGTCATCCAGGTCACAATTGTCCCAAATGTGCTTTTTTAAAGAGGCAACTGACTTTCTGGTTTCTCTTTGAAGACGTTTCGCTTCTCATCCAAGAAGCTTCTTCAGTTTCAGAGCTTCTTGGATGAGGAGCAAAATGTCTTCAAGGAGAAACCAGAAAGTCCAGTTGCCTCTTTAAAAAAGCACATTCGGGACAAATGAGGGGGGAAATGGACATTTTAATCAAGTTAATCCAAACTGCATAACCCAATTACACAGATGTTCCAGATTCCCTGATCAGCATAAAGATAAGGCGAAGCAATGGTCACATACTATTTATTTTATTGTCATTACTTACTGATAATGACCATGATACAGTCATCAGCACAGCTTCTGCACACAAGATACACTAAGCAATATAAAATATACTCCCAACAATAGATATTGAGCCAGATTTTGTAATTGTTCTGGAAGTGGCCTAAGGAGTAGCTTCTTAAACTTTGACAAATTTCATTGGAAGAACAGTGAAACAACACACAAGAGGCTGATCAACTCTCTCCTTGTAAAGAGGCAAATGTATTCTTGCATTGGTGTGCTGTTGAATCTCCTTTCCAGCAGTGATAACAGCACAATCAGATCTTGCATGAATAAAGGCGCTCCTATGATTTTGCTCATAAAGTATTGGCAAAATAACTTGCATTTAGAAACAAGATATCTCAAACAAGTCTGATCTAAATAGAATTTACACCTTTCTGCAGAATGTTGTCAATCTTCTTAATTCATGTCTTGTCAAGGTTCTTGCAAAAGTCAACTGAAGCCAAGCGTTGGCCAGATAAGCTACAAAATTTTGGATCCAAATGTACCCTGATAACCATAATCTTTGAAATTGTCTTCAAAGTCAGGGGGAAAGGAAGCTGGGGAACTTTCAAAGATTAAGACAAGATCTCAAGCAACAAAGTACTGCACGCATGAGCCTTTACAGAAATTAAGCCAGATTTCAGCCTCAACAAAGAATTGCAAATGCAGCAGGGGAACTTGAACAAAGCTTTTAAACATTTACACTAAACAGCTTTGAAAAGTCCCAAGTTATAATTACAGATCCGTGTAACATAAGCCAAAGAAGTCATTATCTGGGCTGTATAAGTCTTTATCCCAGCTGCCTTACACAGTTTGCATGGCACAAAACGGCACTCATGAGACTAATGGGCCCATATGGAAGCAGCCCTTAATTGTTCGTTCCATGTAGCTGAGGTTTGAAAAGAGACACTCAGATATTTTAATACTGGGGGTTGAATTTGCCAAGCACGATGCAACCTGCTGGTCTTTTTCTTTTTTTAAAAATGCAGCTACTTTTGTTCTCTTGTGATTGATGACTAGACCTTACTCTTTACAGTAAAGCCCACTTGGGCTTAGAGAGGAGAGCTGCATTATCCACATACAAAAGAATGAGACAGGTCTGTTGGGCAGCATAGGGACGGGGTGAAAATTGGATTTTGACAGAGTATGCAACAAGGCATTAATGTGGAACTAAAAAAGGGACAGGCATCAACATGCAACTTTGTTTTATTCCGTTTTGGAGCGGTATTGAAGAAGACAGAAGGGCCCCGATGTGTTCCATCGGGGCCCTTCTGTCTTCTTCAATACCGCTCCAAAACGGAATAAAATGATCCAGATTCACACTGGATCAGTTTCATGTAGTAAAAGAACAGATTACAGAACCCCGGAAGACAAGACTGGTTAACGGAGGAGGCAGTCAATTTTATAACCTGGAGCTTGTTTCTGTGGTTGAAGTCAAACGCTTTAATCAATAGAGGCAACATAAATTTGACACGTTTGTGAGAGACTGGAAGCCATTTGTGGAGTTTCTGCATGTGAAAATACTGTACATCCATGGAGTGTTAGCAGAGGGTTTTGAAGATTAGTGTAACTTTTTGGGTCACCAATTAGTTTTGGGGGTTTGTTTTGCAGTGAACAGAGATTGTGTCGATTTGATTGACAGACAACGGAATTTTATATTTGGGGTATTTTGTTAAGAGATTGTGATTTAAAATAGTAATTTAATAATATAGATGGGAAAATTTACACCCATTTATAGACCCGCTGAGCAAGAAGGAGAATCTATTAGATTTGCTTGAATTATATTTATCAACAAGGATTATAGGTAGTCTTCAACTTACAACCACAATTGAGCCCAAAATCTCTGTTGCTAAGTGAGACATTTGTTTAAGTGAGGTTTGCCCCATTTTACAACCTTTCTTGCCACAGCTGTTAAGTGAATCGCTGCAGTTGTTAAGATAGTAACATGGTTGTTAAGTGAATCGGGTTCTGCTTGTCAGAATGTTCCAAAGGTGATCACGTGATCCTGGGACACGGCAACCGAACCGCCATAAGTATGAGTCACTTGCCAAGCAACTGAATTTTCAGCATTGGGAATGCTGCAATGGTTGCATGTGTGAAAAATGGCCATAAGTCATTTTTTTCAGTGCCATTGTAACTTTGAGCGGTCACTAAATGAACTGTTGTAAGTCAAGGACTACATGTATTTAGTGTTAATTGTATATTTGTTATATATACTTTTATTGTTATCTTTTTTTACTTGTATTCTTCGTGGTTTGTTATTCTTTGTTTTTTGTTTTTTGTTTTGGTATTTTGTATTGTATCTTATCTTTTGAAAGCAATAAAAATTATAATAAGAAATAAAATAAAAACAACATAAATTTTACTCTGAAAAGATATATTTCTCTATAAATGTTAGAGGTTAGTCACTGATTGTTGATCACCCTTCCCTAAACCTGGGCTTGCTCTTCCATCAAAAGAATACTTTGCACAACCCCACTCAACTAATTTTCCATGGAAATGCCTGATGGACAACTGATGGTACTCAGCAGGATTACTGTGCAGTGACACAATGGATCCCTCTTCTCTTCTTTTTTTTAAATGGTGAAATGATAAAAGACCTTCTCCAGTCTGCTGAGATCTGAAAAGATCTGAAATCTGAAAGAAGCTGCTATAAAGGAAGTTGCCCCTCTAAGTGTTACCAAGCAATGCCTGCTTCTACCAAAGTTCAGTGAAATTCTCCAACTTCTTGCTAAGGTTTAAACTGTAAAATGAATTTGAAAGTCCCAGAGGGAGAAACAGGAAAATGAACATTCAGAAGCAAAGCTCCAAGAAAATCCAAGTACTGATACAACTGGGTAGCAGCTAGGACCAGAGGTACCAACTATTAGGGCAGTGATGGCTAACCTTTTTGCCATCACGTGCCAGGAAAGGGGGGGGCAGGGGAGGTTCGTGCGTGTGTGTGCCCAAACCCATAATTCTATGTGCCCCGCCCTGCGCATGTTACTGTTTAATGTTTAATGTCATCCGCGTGAAGCCCCCTTTCCCCCCCCCGCTCTTGGCACGTGATGGCCCAGTAGTCCCGTTTTTCTTTCTCACCTGGCTCCAGATCCTCTCTATGCATCTGGGGAGGGCTAAAACAGCCTTTCCCACCCCCTCAGAGGCCCTCCGGAGCCCTGAAACGGCGCGTTTCCCAACTTTTGTTGGACATTTTTTGCTGTCCCCAACCTCCAGAGACTCCTAGAGAGCTGAGCTGGCGTGCCAGGTGGCATGGCTCTGCATGCCACCTATGGCACGTGTGCTATAGGTTCGCCATCACAGTACTAGGGCATATAGCTCAGGAATTCTGGGAATTGAAGTCCACAGGCCATAAAATTGCCCTAGTAGCCCACCCCTGGTGTAGTCTTACGATCATAACTGAGCCCAAAATTTTGGTTGCTAAACAAAACCATTGTTAAGTGCGTTTTGCCCCATTTAACGACCTTTTTTGCCACAATTGTGAAGTGAATCACTGCAGTTGTTAAATTAATAACACAGTTGTTAAGTGAATCTGGCTTCCCCATTGATTTTGCTTCACAAAAGCTGGTCACCTGACCTCAGGACATTGCAACCGTTATAAATGTGAGTCAGTTGTCAAGTGTCTAAATTTTGATCACGTGATCATTGGGATGCTACAATGGCCATAAGTGTGAAGAAAGTCACTTTTTTCAGTGCTGTTGAAACTTTGAATGGTCACTAAAGGAACTGTTGTAAATTGAGGGGTACTTGTCATGACCATAACTCTTCAGCAGTACCATAGCATCAGATAATCTTTTGTTATAGAATTTGTACTGGCAGAATACACTTAAAGCAACACGACTCAGTCACCAAAGCAGCCAGGACACCATCTCAGGACAGGGGGAAAAAAAGTACTTATTTGTTTATGTCAGTACAAACTGTAATGGCTGAACCAGAATGCATGTCTTGGTCTGTCCTAACCAGTGGTGAAATTCAAAAATTTTCCCTACTGGTTCTGTGAGCGTGGCTTGGTGGGCATGTGCCTGAGTGGGCATGGCTTGGTGGTCATGTGACCGGGAAAACCATCTATCACACTTTACACAAAAATAACACAAAAGCTACACAACTGACTCACACACAATGCAAAAGCAGCTGGACTTCATACAAAATGGTCCCTGCAACAAGCAGGAACCTCACAGAGTCACAGAGAGCTCAAAAACAAACTATCACACTTTACATAAAAAGATCGGTTCAGGCAATAGGTAGTAAAAAAAATGCTTTAAAAAGTTAAAAAAAAAGTTCTGACCATCGCGTGGCACAGCTGATTGTCACAGCTGATTATCGGAATCTTTTAAAAACTTTTTTAAAGCATTTTTTTACTGCCTATTCGGGTGAACCAGTAGCATTTTTACTACTGGTTCGGGTGAACTGCCCAAACAGGTAGGATTTCACCCTGATTCTAACTATGCAGCACATAAGGAAACTTATTTAAAAGTAGAAGTTTCAGATTAATTTTTGCTGTCCCGGCTGTGGTTGAAACAATCCTACAGCAATGCAAGCACACAAATTCAAGATCTGAAATAAGGAACTAACAAGTGCTATCTCGCTTATATTTAAGAGCAACAGAAATATTAGAATTAGAATTCTTTATTGGCCAAGTGTGATTAGACACAAAAGGAATTTGTCAAATTCCTTTTGTGTCCGGTGCATAAGCTCTCAGTGTACATACAACAATAGTGATAGATCATTATAGCCATTGTAAAAATACATTCATCATAAAACATTAGCTACAACACTTAGTGATAGTCATGGATACTAAATAAGCAATCAACATAAATCATATTAGGATACTAAGAAAACAGTATAAATCATAAGATATAAGCAACAAAGTTACAATCATAAGAATATAAAGAGATAGGGAATAGGGAATATGAGAATAATGATGGTAATATTGCCTTTTTAGATAGTTTGTCAGTGTTGTGGGAATTAGTCGTTTAGCAGAGTGATGGCATGGGGTGAAAAACTGTTCTTGTGTCTAGTCGTTCTGGCGTGCAGTGCCCTATAGCATAGTTTTGGGGGTAGAAGTTAAAACAATTTATGTCCAGGATGTGAGGGGTCTGTAGATATTTTCACAGCCCTCTTTTTCTGGCTTGTGCAGTATACAGGTCCTCAATGGAAGGCAGGTAATATACAGGTAATCTTTGACTTACAGTGGTAATTGAACCTGCGATTCTGGTTGTAAGTTATGGTTGGTCGTTAAGCAAATCACCCTGTGACTGTGCTTAATTTTATAAACCTTTTTGAAGC
The DNA here is from genome assembly GCA_030761175.1 of Masticophis lateralis. Lineage (NCBI taxonomy): Eukaryota > Metazoa > Chordata > Lepidosauria > Squamata > Colubridae > Masticophis > Masticophis lateralis. The sequence goes on from JAUDYJ010000003.1 coordinate 63,776,946, forward strand.
AGTGAGTGAACGCCATGCTTGTTAAGCGAAATCATTGTTCGCTATGGGGTGTTTATTACTGGAAACTGGAAGAAAATACTGGTTTTGGCAAAAACGTCAGAAACTGCAGTCACATGACCATGGGATGCTGCAAATGGCTGTAAACGCTGGCTTGTTGCCAAGCAACCAAAATACCAGTCACGTGACTGCAGGGGTGGGGGCTGGCCATCAGAGCTTTGAATTCTAATAATAAATAACTTTTTGGGGGGAGGTCCATTCCAACTTCGAACACTTTCTAAATGACCAGTCTTAAGTTGAGGACTATCTTACATTAGGCAAGATGGTTCCAGTTTTAACCTAAAAACCACAAATTGTATTTTAAAGGTCAACAGATAGTTCTTAAAGGGTTAAATGAGTTTCCTGCAACCCCGTGACTTCCAACCAATCCCATTCCGGGAGATCCACTGAAACGGATGAGAGCTGTAACCCATCGCATCCAGAGGGCAACATCCAGGGATCATTTTTGCCTTCTAATCTAGGACTTTCAGCAGTTTCCTAAATAACAGTTATCTTGATCTAGAAGAATTCTTAGGTATGACAGTTATGTTTTAACTTGTACTAAAAGCCAGAGGTTTCATATTTCAGACACCACATATCATCATATAATATTTACTCAGAAGAACGCAAGAAGTCTCTCCATTTTTAAAGAGAATGTTTTTAACATAGAGCTTTATTTTTAATAAAGTGGACGCCCAACAAAATTGTTATCTCCTTGATTTCTGAGCACAGATCAAAGGCCTGTTAGATTGGGACTGTAATGGTTAAAAATGTTCTTCATTTTATTTAAAAACCAGCCAAAGCTTTCTAACAATTTATATGGTTTATGAAACCATGTATTTACAAAAATTAGGAGAGACGTGACAAGGTCACATGTAGTAGAATTAAGACTTAAATTAGCAGGCTGTGTTAGTAGCTTTAGAAAAAAAATGTGTTATCAAGCAAGGCAGACATGGCTTTGATGCTGCTCTATCTTATTAGGGCAGGATTGCCAGTCAACTAGTTGATTCCCAAATGCATCAAAAACATCAAGAGCAACATTTCACTTAATCCAAAACAATGTAAACATCACGAAAATGGACATCCTTTGACCACATGGACAAGATTCATTACAGGTCACCTTTACAAGTCTGGCATTCCAACTCTTAGGATATACAATTGTTCTGACCTAGGCTTCCTGAGTCAGTAAAACACACGAGTAGTCCCAAAAACCTGTTTTATTTTAACAGCTGCAAATTCTGTTCATTCACAGATGAGTCCCAAATAGTTGTAAAGAGTCCTTCGGGATAAGGTTGATAATCACCCACCTTTATCTCCCTTGACACACTGCCAAGACCTAATTGGCAAAGCCACACGGAATTCAGAATCAAACAGAGCTTCAGACTTTAAACTGCAGAGAATTAACAATGTTGCTTCCTGCAAAAGCCCACGTGTCTTTGTTCCTCTTTTAAGTCTTTTGGGAGGGGCCAAACATCTCAAAGCCCTACTCCCGAGTCACCCCTTTTGTTTTAACTGTTTTTGCCTTTTGGCAGCTCTGTGCATGCGTGCACTGCGAACAGGCTCCCCCTGTTCCTCTGCCTCGCTGAGGTCCGACTCTGGAGGCTCTGGAGGCAGCACTTACTTCCCAGACGGCCCTTTCTCTGCCTCTGATGCACAGCGCTCGTCCGAGCCTTCCCCAGACTCCAGGACTGGCCCATGTTCCTCCCCAGCCTCCTCACTGCCGCAGGCTGCTGGCAGACCACCCCAACAATAATGATAATCCAGGAACAAACAATTAAGGATGCTTGAAAAAAATTATATTTAAAAATTCTGGTACCTTTCCCTCACAAATTATGCAGATAACAATTGACCAAACGATGTAGTATCTTGATGGTCTAGGACAGCTCTCAGCTCAAAAAAATCCTCCTAAAATATAGCTTAATTAAATTCATTAGTTTAACCTTTTTCTTTTAAAAAGAACCCAGGGATTCACAGAGTGGATGAAATGGGCTTTTGAGTGGACACATAAAAAAAATGACACCAACTCAAAACAGATTTTTTAAAATTGATAACAGCCCCAATAATTAAAATATGGTTATCTTTAAAGACAGAAGAGGCTTCAAATATTTTGTTGCAAATATTTGTTCAAACAACAATAAGCAAAACATGCAAGGATGTGTCAGTAAACTGCTACACCTAAAGAAGATTAAAGTTGAATGATAAGTTGCAATTAAAGGAGGAGAAGTCACACTGGTTTTTCTTTTAATAAGAGCTGGTGATTTTGTCTATTTTTAAGATCTTTCCAAAGGAGGCTAGCAAAAAGATTCATCAAACAGACAAAATGGATTACAGAAGAGAGGTCTCAGTTTAGAGTCTACAAACATTTTTCAACCTTGCAAATTTCTCTGTTTTCTTATTAGGAAAGCCAGTGTCTCAACAAATTTAGAATTCAAATTCAAATTCTGTGGCAAATGTGGCCCTTTGAAGGAAGGAAGAAGCAATTAGGACATGTGATTGTTTCAATCCCATCTCAAGATTGCTCCTCATGATGAAGATATGCCTTATAAAATTTATATTTATATCAAAAACTAACAAACAGGTTTTTAGACAGTCTCCATGCCCAACTTTTTAATGAACCACTGATGCCCTTCACCTGGCAATCAAGTGATGCCCCGACAGCCATTCTGTGTTTCTCTTTTCATTTTCTTGATGTCTCAAAGATACCAAGTATCAACTCCTTAAGACAGACAGAATATTGGTTTACATAGATTTTGCATTCCACAATTTGTGGAATAACACAATATTGGCTGATTTATTACATGCATAACCCAAATTTCTTCAGGAGGTAGGGCAATTTATCGCCACATAGCCCTATGACCTAGACTAGGCTGGGCTGAATGACTAGTCAAAAATTATTGAGTAAATTGCCATGACTCAGATGGATTTACTCCAACTACCGTGTTTCCCCAAAAATAAGACCCTGTCTTATATTTTTGAACACTGAAATAAGCGCTTGGCCTTATTGCCATGCACTCAAAAGCCCAATTGGGCTTATTATCAGGGGATGTCTTATTTTAGGGGAAACAGGGTAGCTCCAGTTCTAGTCCAACACTTTTACCACTACACACAGGTTCACATATCTGCTAAACCATAGGCATAGTTTGTGAAACACAACAGCTCCTTCATATAACGAAGCCAGGGTGAAAGCAATACAGGTAGTCCTCAACTTACAACAATTCATTTAGTGCCATTCAAAGTTACAATAGCACTAAAAAAATGACTGTTTTTCACACTTAACAACCACTGCAACATCCCCATGGTGACGTGATCAAAATTCGGACGCTTGGCAACTGACTCATATTTATGACAGTTGCAATGCCTTGTGATCATGTGGTCACCTTTTGCGACCTTCTGACAAGCAAAAGTCAACGGGGAGGCCAGATTCACTTAACAACCGTGTTACTAACTTCACAGCTGCAGTAATTCACTTAACAACTGGCAAGAAAGGTTGCAAAATGGAGCAACACTCATTGAACAAATGACTCTCTTAGCAACATAAATGTTGGTCTCAGTTGTGGTTTTAAGTCGAGAACCACCTGTAATGTTAGTGAAAGGTGAACCAAGCTTAAGAAAGATTACCAACCATCACCTGCACATTAATATTTCTGTCTATAAGAAAACAGAAGTACATCATCCCACAATTAACTGCTAAGGACATGGTCCTTGGGGTGATCAAAGTCATTTCAATGTGGCACTCCATTCTCCCCACCCTCCCACCCCAATCCAACAAGGTAATCAAGAAAAGTTATTAGCTTCAGTTCTACTAAACAATCTAGGGGAATTGCTAATTTGAAGTCTAGCAATCTGGTTGACATAGAAAATTTGAATTTGAAAAATGAATTCCGTCCCAGAACCAGGAAGGAGAAAATGCAGATATTCCGTGCCAACCAAAAGAAAAATACAGTCCTTTCAATGGCCTTAATTCGGTGATCAGATTTCTGTGACCGCTCTTGCACTTGTGGGGATATTTGTTCTTCTCAATATTTTACTAAAGCTACTTTGTATTTTGAGAATACAAAGAGTATTGAGACTATTTTTTTTCAGTTCTTTACAAGAAAGGTGCAGATTCAGTTACAGTGAATATTATTGAACTGACTTAGTTTTCTAATTCTTTCGTTTTTCAAAAATAAGAGAAATTTAAGGATTCACAATTCTATTATGCTTGAAAGCCCAAGAAAACTGTAAAATGCACCCACTCACACCTTTAAAAAAATAAAAAATCTAAACCATTAGAGGGCAAGGAAAAAAGGGTGAGCTCTCATTCTGAACTTTCTAGTTTCCCAGGACAGGTTTTAACAAGCTTTAGTGCTTACAACTTAGAGTTGATTTAACCTCCATTTAATTTTTAAAGAATGACATCATGAACATCTGCCAGGAAGACGAATCACACATGCTAGGTGGCATTTTGACCCGTATCTGATGTAGAATAGTCTCGCCAATGACACCATTTTGAGGTTTTATAATGCTTCCATATCCTTTGCACAGCTCCTGCTAATGCCATTTCAAATTGTTACCGATATATCTATATGGTTCATTAACTGTAGACCAAGGGTCTCCAGCCTTGGCAACTTTAAGCCTGGCAGACTTCAACTCCCAGTTCTGGGAATTGAAGTCCTCCAGGCTTAAAGTTGCCAAGGCTAAAGACCTCTGGTCTAGAAAACATCTTAGATAGCCAATTCTACCAATTTAAAATTTAAGATGGATCACTGCTGAATGCTTATGTTGATATACTTTAAATATTATACATCATTTAAGCTTTGCATATTATAATAATGTTGCTCTTAATAAACATATTTTCCTAAGATTGGCCTATTCATTCATTCATTCCAATCACCAAATTGTCGAGTTATAGACACAGGTCTCAATCACTCATATACACTTACTGTTTGACCTACTACTTCTGTGTTGTGGCTATATATTTTAGGAGACTTGCTTACAAATTCATTTACTGCTGGACATTAGGCACAAATAAAGAATATCTTTATATATCAATGACTCAAAACCTTTCTGAAAGATTAATATACTGTAGATCAGTCCAAACATGGCAAGTGAACAAGAGGAACATTATGAAGGGGAAACATTATTACCTGTTATGATAAGCAGATAACTCAGATATGCTCAAACTATCCAGTTTTATGTAAGTCTGGGCCAGGGGTTGGTTCTACATACCTTTACTACTGGTTCACATCGGGAGCGCACACACTCACTTCTGCGCATGCACAGATCATCCATTATGACATCTGGGTGGGTGGGCAGAGTCTCTCGCCGCTTTTACTACCAGTTCGCAAGAACCGGACAGAACCGGGAGCAACCCACCATGTCTGGGCTAATTAAAATAATGTTGATGCTCCACAAAAATAAAAAAAATAAAAAATAAAAGAAGCTTGGTAGGATAAGATTAAAGTTACCTGACCCAATGCTATTTTGTTCTACCAGTGGCTAATCAGATGCCTGATAAGCAGGACAGGAAGGCTATCACAACTTCCAACGTATGTTTCTCCAACAATAAGCTTACTGATTCTAATCCTGAAGATACTATACAGCAGGCATGACCAGAAGTCACTGACAGACTTAAAATCCACATATATTTATTTGATCACCGTTTAAAACTGGACTAATTATGATCTTGTGGAGGTGATTTCCAATCTCTAAGTCTGTTTTGTGTAAATTTTCTCTCACAAATCTCTCACTGCAGGCAAATGTCATCAGTTTATAGCACCATGAAAGGAAGAAACTTTTCTCTATACGAGACGTGATATAGCTACATTTCTTTTTAACCTGAAGAGATTTAATTCAAGAGAAGTCAAATAATATACTTGAAATATTAACAGAAGTTGACGGAATGCTCATTGAGAGTAAAGAATGGGCCTTTCCAGAAAGAAGACTATAAATGGCTTAAGAAGCAGATTCTCCAATTAAAACAGAGATAAAAATCCATTCTCATACATATGTTTTCCCATAGGCAAGCCTTTGAATATTTTTTTTTTCCCAAGACAACAGCAAGGAATACCATCACTGCCTGGAGAGAAGGCTAAAAACAGGACAAGCTAATCTCTATCATCAGAACTGGTTTACTAGGAATGTAGTTGAGTGAACTTAATCAGATAGAACTACATTAGCTTTTGGTCAAAACAATATTTTCTTTACCTTTCTAAACAACCTCTGTCCTAGCTTCTAGGCAAGTCACACCAAGCCTAGTATCACAATCTCACATCACTGATTTATTTTTAAAGCACATTTTTTTCCATTCATTTTTGTGGTCCTTTTTAATAAGAAAGTGAAGATTCCATCAGGACCCACAGTTAATAAAGTACTGCCTTTGTTATATTCCTTTGTGTTCACTCAAACAGCCACAGACAATCCTTAGAAAACATCTGTCATTTTGCCTGGTAGAATTTTGGCAGAAAAGGAGTACTTGCTTTTTCTCTTGCCACCTGGTAATATCTACATACAGGTAATCCTTGATTTATGACCACAGTTGTGCCCAAAATTTCTGTTGCCAAGTGAAATGGTTATTAAGTGAGTTTTGCCCCATTTTGCCACCTTTCTTGCCACAGATGTTAAATGAATCACTGCTCATTTAAGTGATAAAGTTACTAACATGTTTGTTAAGAAAATCAGGTTTCCCATTGCTTGTCATGGAGAATGGAGAAGAGGGGCGGGACCAAAGCGACAAATAAAATGATTGACACTCAGTACATCCTATCACACTGCTATCAACCCAAACGTAGGACTGGCGACGCATCAAATCAGGAAAAGTCATTATACATTCCAATTGCCAAGTGTCCCAGTTCTGATCAAGCGACTGTGGGGATGCAGCATTCATAAATGTGAAAAACAATTCATAAGTCACTTTTTTCAGTGCCATTGTAACTTCAAACAGTCAGGAAACAAATGGTTGTAAGGACCAGCTGTGCTTCTCATATCATAGTAGTAAACTATCTAAAAGCACACCATCAGCTAATGTCAATCCTGTATAATTTAATTCATCAGGAAGAGTAAAAGAAGTACAGTAAGTCCAGTATTTAACTTGTACTTCAGAGAAAGTTTGCCACAAGCAAGCAAAATATAGGTTTTTTTTAATAAAGAATATTTTAATTAAAGCAACTATTACAAAGGATACATTCAGTATTAGCATTTATAAACATCCAGTATTTTCCTGAAGAACTTAGTAAATGATACATGCAGAGCACACATTTTTGAGCTCATGGGCCATTTTCAAAAGCAACTGATCAGCATTCTAAATGGATTAAGATTATGGAATTAAATGCCCAATGGCAAAACAATATTGGCAAATGATTAGATCGCAAATAGAGGAAACAACACAGCAAAAGATAGAAATAAGACCAGAAACCTTTCTACTTGGAATAGTAAAGGGACAATATGAAAAAGAAACAACATACTTAATCATACACATGATAACAGCAGCACGAATACTATACGCACAATATTGGAAGAGTAGTGACATACCAACAGAAGATAGGGTAATTAGCAAAATCATGGAATGTGCAGAACTAAATAGACTCACAAAGGAACTACAAAATAGGGAGGAACATGACTACTATCTAGTATGGGAACGGTGGTATCATTGGTTGGAAAATAGAAAAGGGAAAAAGGACTAGGAAGTAAATGGAATGACCGAATATAGAAAGAGGAAAGCAAATTACACATATAAGTCAATAAAGAACTATAAAGGTAGATAGAAGGGAAAGACCAGATAAGGAGGAGTCAAATCATGAATAAGAATACGGACTACAGTTGCGATAAACTGGACGAATATTTGAATTTGTGTTTATATGTTTATATATTTTGTATGTTTCACTGTTTTGTTTAGTTTGTATATATAAATAAAAATTAAAAAAAACATTATGGAATTAAAATATTATACAGGTAGCTTCTGGGATCTGCAAGTGGGCATCGCACACCATCCAGAGGCTACCATACAAGGACAAATTATGCATTGTAAAGATCACTTAGAGGTGGGAGATACTTCCAATGTAATCTACTGGATCCCCTGCATGGATTGCCCCTGTGACTATGTAGGACAGACGGAGATGAAGCTAATCACCAGACGGCAAGAACACAAGTGAGCAGTCAGACGAAGAGACCGAAACTCATTTGTAGCCTCACACTGTAATGAATAAGGACATATATTCAATTTTGCAGCTACTAAGATTGTTGGACGAGCAGGCACAAAAACAGCCAGGGAAGTGATTGAAGAGTGGGAGACAGGCCCCTCCTCAGTCAACAGGAGTGCTGATTTACCACCAGCTTACCAAGTACTTAGAAGGCAAGGACTAGGCAGCCCAAGGAAGCTTAATAGCCAACCATCAACACCCCAATCACACAACAGGTACCATATAAATACCACATACAGAGTAGCTCAAAGCACACACTCTGCTAAAGAGAAGTTCCCTGAGGATGGGCTCCAGCACAAGTCTGAAAGCTTGGGAGATTAAACCTCTGGTCTTGATGACCGACCCAGATTGGATCCTGCAGATAGCTTTTGACTTGGGACTGTTTAACAGCAAACAAAAAACACAGCCTTGGAAAAAATGACATATGACCCTTGTCCTCAAAGTGGGAGTGTCACACCAACCCTGCAGTCAAGAGTTGCAATCTGGGCAGATGGCAACCCGCTCGCTTTTACAATTTTTTGCAGCATCTTGCAGTCACATGATTACGATTTGCAACCTCCCCGGCAGGCTTCTGACAGGTCAAGTCAATTTGGGGGACTCAGATTTGCTTTGTTACCATGTGGTTCATTTAAGGACCATGTTATTTGCTTAATGACTGCAGTGATTCACTTAAACGACTATGGTAAAAACAGTTGTCAAATTGGGTCTGGTCACTTGATGACTTGTTTAACAACTGCATCCATTAGCAACCAAAATTTGAGTCCCAGCTGAGGTCAGAAGTCAAAAAATATTTGTTATCAATCAGTAAGTTTTTTTTCCCAGTGGAAAGGAAAAGTAAGTTAGCAGACCCATCTTTTTAACACAACTGCTAGGGAAGATACACCTGGTATTCCATACAAAGTATTTTTAACCATGGAAGAAACATTTAGTACAGAATATGATAATATTCAGGAATCTATGTTTGTTTTCAGCAGTTCTCTATAAGATTCCTTCAAAATATTTCACATTATAAATTATTTCATCCCCTGGCCAGTACTGTCTATAGTCAGGGATAATGGAGATTGCAATATAGACTATACAGGCTAGTATATTAAGGGCCTGTGTATATTTATTTATTCTAATCCAAGGACTTGGAAAGAGGGGGAATGCAAGGCTTTGCTCTAGTAGTAGCAAAACAAATACTAAAATTCAGAACTTTGCAATCTCCATTTATCTCATCCAAAGGAGATTTTTAATCCCAATGTACTAAATTCTGCTGTCCAGGACGCAAAGGTGGTGTAGTCCAAGGACTTGATGTGGACTTTACAAGGACAAGAAAAGTTGAAAAGAAACCAGGAATGATCAGATGGCTGCAGAGTGTTAAGTAGAATTTAAGTCAGCCCAGGGAATACAGACAGGCCAAGGACGATATAATTAAGAATGGCCAAAACACCTGAGCATGATAACATCTCCTAGAGTTTGGAGGACAAATTGAAATGACTTTTCTTGATGTTCTTGTTGACAATTGTATCTTTTAGAGAGCAGATAAAGCCATTAACAACATCACCTATATACATTGCCTGATCTTTAATGGACAGGAAATACACTGTTGTGGAAATCTGGAATATTAGCAAAAAGTCTAATGTAAAATCAAATGTTGGGAGCCAGTTTGGTATACAAGTACAGGTAGTCATCCACTTAACAACCATTCGTTTAGTGACCATTTGGAGTTGCAACAGCACTTTGCCTTACGACCATTTTTCATGAGAATGTTGCAGCATCCCCATGGTCACAAGATCCAAATTCAGATGTTTGGCAACTGATTCATATTTATGATGGCTGCAGTGTCCCGGGGTCATGTGATCATTTGCAACCTTCTGACAAGCAAAGTCTATAGGGAAGCCAGATTCATTTAACAACCGTATTACTAACTTAACAGCTGGTCGTAAAGTGGGAAACAGGTCGTAAAATGGGAAACTTGCTTAGCAATGGACATTTTGAGCTCAATTGTGGTCGTAAGTCAAGGACTACCAGTAGCCCTTGCAAATGACCATTCATTAAGCAACCGTTTGAAGTTATGATGGCACTAAACAAGGAAACTTACAATGGGATCTCAAAGCTGGGGCCATCGCAGCCTCCAGGCAACTGCAATTTGGGCGCTTGACAACCAGCCTGCAATTATAATGGTCGTGACACCCCCACAGTCACGTGGCTGCCATTTATGATCTTCATTGCCTGCTTCTGGCCATGAAATCTAAATGGGAAAGCTGGCAAGAAGTCATAAAAGGCCAATCACATCAGTTTGCGTGGCTGACGGGAATTCTGGGAATTGAAGTCCACAGCTCTTAAAGTTGCTAAGGTCAGACACCCCTGAATCAACTAAACATTCCATTTACTAAATAAACCCCCCTCCCCCAATTCAATAAACTTTGGATGCAAATGACATCTAAATTATGCAAAATATATGCATGGATGCAAGTGACGCCATTACCGAAATGGCTTCCATCATAGCAAATGACCTCAATTGCCAAAAAGGGCATACTTTGGATTTCAGGAGTAAGGAACATCCCCTCCCCCAATAAGTGCACTAAATCAGGGGTCTCCAACCTTGGCAACTTTAAGCCTGGCGGACTTCAACTGGGGAACTCCAGCTGGGGAATTCTGGGAGTTGAAGTCCGCCAGGCTTAAAGTTGCCAAGGTTGGAGACCCCTGAACCAAATGAATGGTTCAATGAAATTTCCAAATCTCAAGAAGACATAATTCCACTTTATTCTTGCTTTGATCAGATTTAATTCTGGACACCACATCTTAAGGACTCAGAAAAACTGGACCAGAATCAAAGAAGGCAAGGAGGAGGGCCAGAGGACTACAAAATAAGTCCGATAAAGGGAAATTAAAGTAGCCAGCTATGTTTAGCCTTGAGAATATATGATAACACTCTTTTAACTCCCTGAGGATGTGTCACGCAGGCCTGTTCCCTCTTATTCCAGAATGCAATATCTAGAATACAGGTAATCCTCGATTTATGACCACAATTGAGCCCAAAATTCATGTTGCTAAGTAACATTTATTTATTAAGTGAGTTTTGCTCCATTTTACCACCTTTTTTGCCACAGTAGTTAAGTGAGTCACCACAGCTCTTAAGTTACTAACCTGGTTGTTAAATGAATCTGGCTTCCCCATTGACTTTGCTTGTCTGAAAGTCGCTAAATGGGATCACATGACCCCGGGACACTGAAACTGTCATAAATATAAGTCGATCGCCAAGCGTTTGAATTTTCGATCACATGACCATGGGGATGCTGGAACGATTGTAAATGTGAAAAATGGTCATAAGTCACATTTTACAATGCTGTTGTAACTTCAAACGGTCACTAAATGAGCTGTTGTAAGTCGAGGACCACCTGTAATATGTTTAAGTTACAAAAAGGCACCCTCTGACCAAATTTGGGTGATGGAAGAAAGGAAACTTTCTAATACAGATAGTCCTCGATTTACAACTGTTCCTTCGAAGTTACAAAAACACTGGGAGGAGGGAATGACTTATGAATGTTTTTCGTACTTACAACCGTTGCAGCATCCCCAGGGTCACGTGATCAAAATTTGGATGCTTGGCAACTGGCATGTATTTATGATCGTTGCAGTGTCCCTGGCAGGCGTGAAATTCAAAATTTTTCCCTATCAGTTCTGTGGCCGTGGCTTGGTGAGTGTGGCAAGGGAAGGATACTGCAAAATCTCCATTCCCTCCCCATTCCTGGGGGAAGGATATTGCAAAATCTCCATTCTCACCTCATTCTGGGGCCAGCCAGTTGTGGCATTTGCTGGTTCTCCGAACTACTCAAAATTTCCGCTACCGGTTCTCCAGAACCTGTTAGAACCTGCTGAATTTCACCCCTGGTCCCTGGGTCACATGATCCACTTTTTGTAATCTTTTGGCAAGCAAAGTCGATTAACTATCATATTAACAGCAATGATTGACTTAACAACCATGGCAAGAAAAGGGGTAAAATGGGGCAAAACTCACTTAACAACGGTCTCACCGAGCAACAGAAAAATTGGGGCCATAAGTTTAGGACTGCCTGTACTAAGAAAAGTTTGGTAGTGAAACAGGTTACCCAAAGACATGGTGTGAACTCCTTTAATAATTGTGTTCAATTTAGACTCCTGCAAGGAACAAGGGAATTAGCCTCCTCAGCCGAAATGTAGCTCCTCCCAAGTCTATAATGCTATGAGTAAAAACTTGCTTAGATCACACAGGCTTGGGAGGCAAGTTATTTGGTGTGACACAATGGAAGACCTTCTCACTATGGCAACAGCAGGTCTCCTCATGCTCCGATAATTGGTTCTGTCTTGAAATGAGTATGTTCTTCAAGTTCTCCATGATGTCAAATGAACCTCTTACAGGTTGACTGAGTGTGGACAGAAAAGGGTTTTCATCCCCAAACAGGATAGATTAAGGGCACCTTCTTTAAGTCCTGCCCTCCTTCCCTCTTCAACGCCCATCATTTCAAACCAGTTTGCCTGGATACAGGGAGAGTTTAGGTTTCTACATCTAGAAGGCATCAGCTTGGGAAAGGATGATAAAGGGATTGGAAGTTCTTCCCAGGAATGAAAAGCTTCCAAATTAAGCATGTTTTTCACCTAGGAAAACACGGAGAGGCCAGAGAAGACAAAAGGAGACATTTGTAATATATACAGGTAGTTCCCGATTTACAACCATTCGTTAAGTGACTGTTCAAAGTTACAACAATGTTGGGAAAAAGTGACTTATGACTACATTTTTCACACCTAACAACCGTTGCAGCATCCCCATGATCAAAATTCAAAATGCTTGGCAACTAGTTACGGTGTCCCCCCCAGGGTGGGTCACGCAATCACCTTTTGTGAACTTCTGTCAAGCAAAGTCAACGGGGAGGGCCAGATTCACTTAGCAAACAAGTTCTTAACTTAACAACTGCAGTGATTCACTTAACAACTGCAGCAAGCAAGATTCTAAAAATGGGGCAAAACTCTCTTAAGAAGTGCCTTGCAGGGCAATGGAAGTTTTTAGGCTCGATGGTGATGGTATGTCAAGGATTACCTGTAAAGGAGAAAGAAGAAGGAGCAATTTTCCCTCTTTATGGAAATATAATATGGCCGTGATGGTGAACACACGTGCCAGAGGTGGCATGCAGAGCCTTCTCTGGTGGCACGTGTGCTGTCGCTCTAGGTCAGATCTCTGGGACGTTACTTTCATGAGCTTCTGTTTCCCTGCAAACGACAAAACAGAAGCTCACGAAAGAAAAAGATCTTACCTCTTGCTGCGCTGCCCGTGTTGGGATGCCTGACCTCCCACTGGCCAGCTGATCTTCAGGTCTTTGCTGCGCATGTGCACATGTCTGCGCATGTGTGTGCATGTTTGCATATGTGCACATTTGTGCATGTCTGCACATGCGCACATTTGTCCATGCACGTGTACCTTTCCCACGTGCACACAGTTTGGGCACTCGATGTCTAAAAGGTTTGCCATCACTGTAGTAAGGAATATTGTTCGGCAAACCCCTTCAGAGAAGCCAACAGGATACAGTCTTTTACGCAACATGGGTAACACAGGATGAGGAGATTGTTACATCAACAGAGAATTACTTGTAAGAGACACAGTAGCCTAATACCTAATAATTGAGAATTGCATTGTTCCCAAATACGAATGGCCCATTTTGGCCATTGCTAAGTAGTGAGCTCCCAAGAACATGATTATGTTGGGATGGGGGTGTCTGGGGTGGGTCTTTACTAAACTAAATTAAACTTTGAAACGCAGCTGTTAGATTATGGACCTCCTTTTTGCTCTTGGGAGGAAGAAAACCCATTAGCTCCAAGAAAGAAGACCTGCCTTCCACCAGACATATGTTTCAGATGTACATGATTTATGGTTCCTTATACACACACTGCCATTGGGCAGGCCTGGATCAAGAGGCAGCAAAAGCAGGCTGGGCTTCATTTTAGGATCCTCCAAAGTGCTCAAGTTATAGAGTTGTTTGGGGAAAGTACACAGAGACACATAAACTTACACATGCAGCACTGTAAAAAGATGTGGTCTAAGCCTGCCTCCTCTCATCTTTCCAGACTACCGCAAGTTTGGAGAAATGAATCCCTTTCTCTCTCTCTCCCCCACCTCCTTTCCAATAAAAAGGAAGGAAGAAAGTTTATAAAGATAATCAGGCAATTGGCAGAGGGGGGGGGGGGAGAAGAGAAAAACAAGGATGCAACAAAGAGGAGGATGCAACTTTCCCAAACAAGTTTAAACACGATTGGTGAACGAGTCCAGGGCGCTGAAGACAGACAGGCAAGGCGACAGTAGAAAACGCCAGGCGAAGGTTTCCTTGAAACATCGGGAGGGCTAAAAATTTGGGATTTCATTGCAGGCTGACTGGAGACGGTCAAAAAAATTGAATTGAACCGCCGCCACTGGCGAAAAGGAGATGTTAAGGGGCGAAGGGAGGGAAGGAGGCGGTGGGAACTGAAGCAAAGAATCGTATTTTTCCTTTCCGTCTTCCAGTCATCCTTCCTGCGTCTATAAACACTATCTCAAAACAAAACAAAGCACTTTTGGAAGTTAGGAGGAACAATGAGAAATCGGGACCCAAAGAGCACCATTTCGCTCACTTCTTTCTACGCAAGGGATGTTTTTTTTAAAAAAAGAGGATCGGGGGTAACGACGAGGAGGGGGGTGGGTCGCCACAGCATCCCGTCTAGTCCGGCCTTCTGATGGCCCCTTTCGGGTTCAGTAACCCCCCAAAAACGAGCAAGCCAGCCTATGTAACGTGCCTCGGCCGATCGCCTCGCCTTCTTCCCTCGGAATCCAAGCTCGCGCGCTGCCTTTTGTTAGGAACAGCCCACCAGCCAAAAACGTGCCACGGTCATCGCCAGGCTCTGCTCAACCAGGCAAGCCAAACCAGCCCCTGGCTCATATACACACCGGCCACCAGAAGCGAGACGCTCAATATTCCAAACAAAAAAGAAGAAGGAAAAAAAACCTCCCCGGGGCAAATGTTTGCCCCGAAGACCACGGAAGAAGTTGCCCAGGGGCGTTTTTTTTTTTTTAATCGTTACAGATGGAAATCCGTATCATCCTGAAGTAGGCGGGGGCGATCGAAGGGGCGAAATTTGATATTCCTTTCTTAAATCGAAAGCGAGAGACTTTCCCCAAAAAGAGAGAAAGAAATAGTTGCTGCTCGAATAAGTTTTTCTTCTTTCAAGAGGAGAGTTAGGGGGAGGAAAGGTGGAAACAAGAGAAGGCAGGATTCTTCATTCATTAAAATAAATAGATAAATAAAGGAGGGGGGTGGGTGGGTTTGAGGGAGTCGGGGGGAAAAGGTACCGGAGAAACAGGAGAGTTGATTCAGACGAGAAGCAAGTGTGCTGTCCTTACCTTGCTTTTTACTTCCACCGCACCGTAACCGAAATACCGCAGACTCTGCGATTTATTAAAACTCCGATTCATTTTCTTTGCCCCCTCTTAAAAAAACCCCCCCGGTCTTTCTCCTCCTCTTCTTCGCCCCCCTCCAAGAAGGGCGGCAAGATCCACCGCCTCCGTGAGAAAGTGCGAGCTCTCGGGCAGCCGTTTGCATAAAGGGCTGCCTCCCACCCTGGAATGTAACTTCTTTCGAACGTTCAGCCTCCCAAGATTCTTTAACTTTCTCCCCGGCGCGTTAATCTCAACGCCCGCTTTGCTTAGCTCCGCTCTCAGGGTTTCTGGTTGTTACAATCGCTTTCCAGGCAAGCTCACAACGCGCCTCTGACTCAATAGGAAGGCGGCCGCAGCACGTAGCGAGCCCCGCCTCCCCCCACCTTCAACCCTCCCCCCTCCCCTCCCCTCCCCACTTTAAGCTTCGCCCGTTTTCAAATGCAGGAGCAAGTCTCTGCACCGGCCACCGGAGGGCGCGTGCCTTGCTTTGCGGTTAATGACATAATTTGACAGCTAACGACCTAATTGGCTGTTTAGCGGGTGAGAATGGGCTGCCTCTTAAAGAGGTCTTTAAAAAAAGAGCTGCGGATATTATAATTGCTGCGAAGAGACCTTTAAAGCGAGGACCTTCAAACTTGGCGATTTGTGAGACTTGGTGGGAGTTTAACTCCCAGAATTGCCCAGCCCAGCCCAGCCCAGCCCAGCCCAGCCCAGGCTGGCTGGGGAATTCTGGGAATTGAAGTCCACAAGTTTTAAAGTTGCCAAATTTAAAAAACAAAAAGGAAAACTCTGTTTCAAAGCATCCCCAAGGATCTGATGTTGTTTGGCTAGGGTTTGTTTGTGTTAAAACTGTGAAAAGTATCCACATGTTGCAACTTCTATTCCAAAACTTTAGAGCAGGGGTCTCCAACCTTGGCAACTTTAAGGCTGGAAGACTTCAACTCCCAGAATTCCCCAGCTGGCTGGGGAATTCTGGGAGTTAAATCCTCCAGGCTTAAAGTTGCCAAGGTTGGAGATCCCTGCTTTAGAGTGTATGTATTTTCTTAGAGATGCATTTGGGCCAACCCAATTCTCTAGCTCCTGGCTGTCTGAGGAAATCCTGATTTTCTCCATTTTGCTAAAAACCTTAAAGGAACAAAACAAAACTGCAATGTGTGAGAGGGGGAGACGTTCCATATGGCTTCTCAGATCATTATTTGTGGAGGAAGCATAATATTACGTGCTATTTATAGCATTATTTATTTAAAAGTGTGGATAGTGGATTCGGTCCTGAAAGACCGAAGCAAAATTTGGAATACAATGCACATACTAACATTTATTAGGGAAAATAGCTCCAGATGATTCCAATCAAGGAGTAAATCACACATTGCAAAGTATCCTTCCTGTTTTCAAATTAACACATACTTGAGTCTAACCTTACTCTGAGGGACAGATTTGTGTGGATTAATTGCATTCATGAAATTCAAATTCTTGTTGCTGTTATGCAGGTAGTCCTTGGCTTATGACCACAGTTGAGCCCAAAGCTTCTCTTGCTAAGGGAGACGTTTGTTAAGTGAGTTGGCCTCATTTTACAACTTTTCTTGCCACAGCTGTTAAGTGAATCCCTGTTAGACAAATCATAGTCACCCAGTTCTTAAGTGGCTTCCCCATTGACTTTGCTTGTCAGAAGGTCGCAAAAATCACATGACCTCAGGATCACATGACCCCAGGATACTGCAATGTCACAAAAATAAGTCAGTTGCCAAGCTTCTGAATTTTTATCACGTGATCACGGGGATGTTACGAGACTTACGAGACTTACTTACGAGACTGCCTTCTGCCACCAATAGCCTCTCACCGACCAGTACGCTCCCATAGAGAGGGGCTCCTCAGGGTGCCGTCGGCCAAACAGTGTCGACTGGCGGCCCCCAGGGGGAGAGCCTTCTCTGTGGGGACACCTGCCAACTGGAATGAGCTCCCCCCTGGAGATACGGAGGATCCCAGATTTACGCACTTTCCGCCGCGCCCTCAAAACATTTTTATTCCAGCAGGCTGTTCTGGCCTGACTCTCCCTTTTAAATTGGCTTTTAAGTTTTATATAAATTGGGTGTTTTAAATTCGTCTTGAGCCTAAATTATTGAATGTATTTTTAATAGTCTTTTAACTTTTGTATGATGTATTTTACCTTGAGGCTGTTCACCGCCCTGAGTCCTTCGGGAGTTAGGGCGGTATATAAATGTAATAAAATAAATAAAATAAAATAAATAAATAAATGTTAAACAATCATTGCAAGTGTGAACTAAGTCACTTTTCTCAATGCTGTTGTAACTTCAAACGGTCACTAAATGAACTGTTGTAAGTCAAAGACTACCTGCATAGATAATAACCCACAGTAATCACAGTAACAGAGTTGGAAGGGACCTTAGAGGTCATCTACTCCAACCCTCTGCTCACACAGGAAATCTGTACTAGGGATTCGAACTGCCGAACTGCCGACCTTTCTGATCGACAAGCTCAGTGTCTTCACCACTGAGCCACCTAGTCAGGCTGAGGGTCAACTCTGAGGACACCTGAGCAGTCCTGAGACTGTGAGGCTGGGGAAGGAAGGGTCTGATTTTTCTTTTTCTGCCACTGTTTTAACACATACAAATATGCCTCCAAAATTACTGTGACATTTCAAAGTCTGGCGCCGATGGGGATTTTTCTTTAAATGAAAATATTGTATACATAACTGTCTCAGAGAGTCAACTGTTATTCTGACACTGCACTGGGGCAGGAAGAGGACAAGAAAAGATTTGGGAGAAAACCTTTTGCCTGTTCAGCATCATTGATCACAGTAAGATTTTGCAATGCTGTTCTTCTTCTGGCAAAGGATGTTGTGAAAAGTTACAACACTGCTTTTCACCTGCATGTGTTTTTGAATGCAATATTGCCCTTGATCTTGTTGTGACCTTGGGTCTTTCCACATCTGGGTTCCCAGGATTATGACAGAAGACACGGCTGCCAATTTTGAATCATCAAATGTCTTCATCGTCTTCCAAGTTCACACACAGTCAAGTCATCTTGAGATTTTCTTTCTGTGTTAGACAGATCATAGTGTACACAGACATATCTATGGCTGATGAACAGTTTGGATTACAAATTTTCAATGGGAAGGAAAAAAATGTACAATGTGACAATCTGACTCTTGGTAGATTCATGCAACAGATTGAAAACAAAAGTGGGGAGGCTTGGATCATAACACTTTAATTCAGTGGTGAAATCCAAATTTTTTTACTACCAGTTCTGTGGCTTGCTGGCTTGGTGTGGCTTGGTGGGTGTGGCTTGGTGGGTGTGGCTTGGTGGGCATGGCAGGGAAAGGATACTGCAAAATCTCCATTCCCACTCCACTCCAGGGGAAGGATACTGCAAAATCTCCATTGCCACCCTACTCTGGGATCAGCCAGAGGTGGCATTTGCCAGTTCTCCGAACTACTCAAAATTTCCGCTACCGGTTCTCCAAACTGCTCAAAATTTCTCCAGAACCTGTCAGAACCTGCTGGATTTCACTCCTGCTTTAAGTGCCATCTTAGGTATCTAGCTCACCCCGTGCTTATTGCATTCTTATTATTACATTACCTTGCATTCTTACTTTTGGCACTTTGATTTGCCCTCTGGCTACAAAAATGATGATGGAAACAATGATGGAAGATGCACACTGTATATTGCCTTGAGTGCCTCAAATATGAATTACATGCAAGTATGATCCAGATTTTCCAAATCAGTTATGCTTCAGATGAATTACACTTTCAGTTCAGATTGAACAGATTTCAACAGCCTTAAAAGGAATGACAGCAAAATTGGCCTTATCTGCTATGGTGCTTTCAAGATTGTTGGTTTGAGGTCCATGAAATGTGCGTAATATGTTTTGACATTATGCTATAGTGTGGGGGAGGGGTCTCCAACCTTGGCAACTTTAAGACTTGTGGACTTCAATTCCCAAAACTCCTCAGCCAGGGAGTTGAAGTCCACAAGTTTTAAAGTTGCCAAGGTTGGAGACCCCTGGTTTAGAGGGATACATTTCTCTGCAATTTCTCTGCATTTCTCTGCAATTTATAGGGATACATTTCTCTGCAATAAAAGCCACATTAGGGCTACCCCAATCAATGAATTCCATTCAAATATTTCAGGCATACAATCCGCACCTCCAGGTCTTGTATCTGTGTGGGTTTTGGTCACATACAGATGTACTAGTCCTTCCTTCTGCTGGAGATAGAAAGGTTTGGTCTTTTTAAAATGAAGAAGAGAAACTCTGGAGCAGTCTGTGGAGCAAACCTTGGAAAAGGACACATCTGCTGTTGTTCTCCACTATTTCTGATTTAATGTTTGAATCTCTCCAAGGGATTGCAGAAGGTCACAAAAGGAAGGAGAGGACCTTTGCTTCCAAGGTCTTTCATTTCACAAAGAAATAAGTACAGGTAACACAAGTGTCCAGGCATTTTCAATCTTTTTAAACTCCTGTTTTCTTTGGGGTGCCAAGTCACCTCTCTCTACAAGTGACAGAATGGAGAATTTAAATTTAGCTTCATCCATAATTTCAGGCCTGTTAATGAAGATACATGTTATTTGTAATCATAATTTGAATGCTTTATTGTATATTCCAGAGACATTGGCAGAGAGATGTAGTAGCAGCTTATGGTCTACCTGGGGCATTATATTTCTTTTGAATTTATTTTCTTTTTACTAATTTCCCTGTTGTTGGTCATGATTCCAGGCATTTCTGTATTTTATTCATCGCTAAATACTTGCAATTTAATATTTAAAGTTAAAAAAAGGATAGACGATATTATTATTTTTTCTTTAAAAAACATTGCTTTTGTTTATCTGCTGTGAGATTGGTTCAGCTTCCAAATGGAGGAAGAAAGGGCTGGATCTTCTAGTCAGGCCCCTCTACCAAGCCAGAAGGTGGCGCTGTTGAACATATTTCCATTTTTTAAAACCTTTGTATTACCAAAGAGACAATACATGATATGAGAACACTACCTCTCTTATACACAAGAATTAAAGAGCAGACACCAGGTGAGGCTCTCATAGGAAATAGTTAAGAGCCATAAGAGCTAACAAACCAATACCTTAAAGCAGGGATCTGCAACCTTAAACACTCAAAGAGCCATTTGGACCCATTTTCCACAGAAAACAAAGCAGTGGGAGCCACAAAACCTAGGTGTGAATCGCCAACTTGATGTCACTCACCCTCATTCAGTCACATGACCCCCTCCCAGCCACACCCACCCAGTGTTCTCTCTCTCTCTCCCTCCCTCCCTCTCTCTCTCTTCCTCTCCCTCTCCCTCTCCCTCTCTCATCTCTCTCGCCAGGGCTGCCTTAAAAGGTAAGCAGCTGAGCTTCAAATTGCTGTATTTTGAATGCTGCGCGTAAAAGCGTTAGGTGCACATCACACAAAGTGCATGCTGACAGAACTGGTTGTTAAACTGATTGCAGCCCACTGCTGGTCGTAAGTATGAAAAACAGTCATAAGTCACTTTTTTCGGTGCCATTGTATTTTCGAACAGTCACTAAATAAATGGTTGTAAGTAGAAGACTATCTGTGCTTCCATTTCCACTCTTAAAAACCTTCCTACACTCCCTTTCCCTCAGACAGATTTACACTGCTAAAATTAGGCCATTTTGCAATTGGGGGTGCATGTGGAGGTATTATAAAGGAAAATGAGACTACATACAGGTAGACCTCGACTTACAGTTAGTAACTGTTAGTAACTGTTCGAAGTTACAGTGGCACTGAAGAAAAGTTACTTATGACCATTTTTCACACTTATGTCCGTTGCAGCATCCTGGTGGTCAGATGATTTACATTTGGAATTGACACCTGGCTCACATTTATGATTGTTGCAACGACCTGGGGGCAGGTCATGTGATCATCTTCTGCATCCTTATGACAAGCAAAATCAATGTGGAAACCGGATCTACTTAAAAGCCATGCTACTAATTTAACCACTGCTGTGATTCACTTAACAAATGTGGCAAGAAAAGTTGTAAAATGGAACTTAACAAATTTCTCACTTAACAACATAATTTTTGGGCTCAATTGTGGTTGTAAGTTGAGGATTACCTGTTGTCTTATGCTGGTCCTACTCCTACCCTTCTTCTTGCTAAAAATCCACTCAGGCATAAACAAAATAATTAAACGAAAGCCCCCAGCCACTTTTTGTAATGTCACTAACCTTCCAATGATTAATAGCCCTCCAGGTGATCAGATGAATAAATTGTGCCCCTAAACTCTGGAAAGGTTAACTTCTTGCTTAGAGCCATTTAGCACTCTTCAACTCCCATAAACCGAACAGGAACCTCATATCTTACACCTCAATTGCACAACAATCTCCAGCTCTCTGCTTCCATCATTCAATTCTTGGCAATGGTAACTTTAACCCTGCTATCCAGGGGTGAAATCCAGCAGGTTCTGACAGGTTCTGGAGAACTGATAGCGGAAATTTTGAGCAGTTCGGAGAACCAGCAAATACTGGCCCCAGAGTAGGATGGGAATGGAGATTTTGCAATATCTTTCCCCCCGGGAATGGGGATTTTGCAGTATCCTTCCCCCAGGAGTGGGGTGGGAATGGAGATTTTGCAGTATCCTTCGCCTGCAAGCCATACCATGCCCACCAAGCCATACCATGTGTTAGATCGGCGCAGGAATGAAGATGAGACCAGCGGAGTTCATTTAAACGTTTATTAACAGGAACAGAACTGGAGCGGCGCTGCCGGAGCTCTCCTTATATTCGCTCCGGCAGCCGCACCGCCCCCTGACAGGGATTCAAAACTCCCGCCGGAGGATGCCTCAGCCAATCCCCGGCGGATGTCCTTATATGGACATAACACTCCTCCCCCCTAGATCTTAAGCTGTCCATCAAGCATAAAGTCACGTAAGTAGGCAGGCCGTTTGCGTGTTCTACTAGACCTGCGCAGTCCATTCGCTGGCTGGCCGCCCTCCTGGTCGGAGGGCGCTTCTGCGGCTCCTGCCGCCCTCTCGGGAGCCGGGCTGGATCTGGCCGTCGAGGCCGCGGGCGGTACTCCCGTGCCTCCGGCCGGGTCGTTGACCTCCGCCTGTGGGCGACGCTGGTCTTCTCCATCGCTGCTCCGATCTGTGGATCTCCGTTGGTCGACCGGTCCAGAACTCCTGAGCCACGGTAAGTCCCTGGGGTGCCCTTCAGTCCTCACCGGGTCGGGGTTGGTCGGGTCCGGTCGTGGGTGCAGATTCGGCGGCGGCCCCTGGGTCAGCCCCTTGGGTTCCCCGGTTGAGCTCGGTTCCTTCCCGGGGCTGCTGGTGGGTCGGTTTGGCGCTGGTTCGTCCTCGCCGGTGGGTCGCAGGCCTCCTCCGCAGGGGTGGTGTAGTCCCTCTCTGCTGGGCTGGCGCTGCTGGGTTGGTCGCGGAGTCTCGCCCTCGCCGGGGTGGTGCTGTCCTACCTCGCAGGGGTGGTGAATGCCCTCTCCGCCGGGGTCGCGTGGCGGGGTCGGCTGAGGAGTCTCGCGGCCCTCTCTGCAGGGGTGGCGTAGGCCCTCTCTGCGGGGTCGGTGTGTTTGTTCCGGTCGCCGTCTCTCGCCGTCCGGGGGTTGGACGTCTCGGCTCGGTTGGTGTCGGCCTCCTCTGCTGGGGTGGCGGAGGCCCTCCTCGCAGGGTTGGTTTTTGTTGTGGTTGGGGTGTTGTCGGGGAGACCCCTGTAGGGCTGCATGGATGTCCCCCTCGCCGGAGAGTCGGTGGCCGCCCTTGCGGGGGTGCTGTGGGTGTCCCTCGCTCGGTTGGCCCCGGTCTACTTGCCCTTCCTGTAGATCCTGCCTGTTGTCGGACTGGTGCGGTCCGACCTCGCAGGGGTGGTGTTGGGTGCCGTGGGCGTCTGGGCTTCGGTCCCCGCGGCTGCCATCGTTAGTGGCTGGGTCTCGGACATCGGGGTGTTGATCCCAGTCCACCCCTGGGTGCTTCAGGTTTCCCTTCGGACATTGTCCCCGGTCTACTGGCTGAGCTCCATCTCTGGCTGTTGCGGAGCCCAGGGTGTCCGCTCCCCCGGGGTGTTGTAGGCCTCCCTCGTAGGGTTGTGGTAGGCCTACCTCCTCGGGGGCGGGCAGGCCTACCTCTTCGGGGTGTGGTAGGCCTACCTCGTCAGTCTGTTGTTCGTCCACTCCCCTCCACCTTTTGCGGAGCTGGTCGATGTGACGTCTCACGACCTGTCCATCTTCCAGCTCTATCCGATAGGACTTCGGGCCGGTTGCGCTGTGAATCCTTCCTTTCAGCCATTTTGGTGAGCCGTGGAAGTTCAGCGCGTAAACTGGGTCTTCCACGGCAAAGCTGCGGAGCTGGCGGCTGGCGGTTGCGGGCACGTCCGAGTGGTACTGGGGGTGCAGCCTGTCGAGGGGTGAGCGGAGTCTTCTGCCCATCAACAGCTCTGATGGGCACTTCTTGGTGGTTGCGTGCGGCGTTATGTGCTGTGTGAGGAGGAAGGTGTCTATGCGCTCCTGCCAGTCCCCCGGTGCCATCTTGGTGAGCGCTTCCTTGGTTAGCCTCACCATCCTCTCGGCTTGGCCGTTTCCGGCCGGTCTGTACGGCGCCGAGAGGGCATGGCGGATGCCCAGTCCCGCTAAGAATGCCTCCATGGGCACGGACGTAAGTTGGGGACCGTTGTCGGAAACCAACACGTCTGGGAGTCCATGCGTAGCGAAGAGGCGGCGGAGGGCGCGAATGGTGGCTTCCGATGTGGTTGATGCCATGGGAACCACCTCGAGCCACTTGGAGAAGGCATCAACCACGATGAGGAGGTGGCGCCCCTGCATCGGACCCGCGAAGTCGATGTGGATCCGAGACCAGGGGCTGCTGGGCATCTCCCAGGGGGTGGGCTCTGCTTGAGGGGGTGCTGGTCGGACTTCCTGGCACTGGCTACATCCGGCGACCCATTGCTCAATGTCCTTGTCCAGTGCTGGCCACCAGACGTAGCTTCGTGCCAGGGCCTTCATGCGGACGATGCCCGGGTGCCCCTTGTGTAGCGTCTCGAGCGTCTTCCGTTGGAGAGCGGCGGGGATCAGCACCCTATCTCCCCATAGCAGGCAGCCTTTCATCGTGGACAGCTCCTTCTGCTTGCGACTGAAGGGGCTGTATTCTTCTCCGCCAGGCTGCGCCGGCCATCCCCGCAGGATCCAAGACTGCACTTGCCGGAGTGTTGGGTCTCTCCTGGTGTGCGTGGCCACGTCTGCAGATGTGACTGGGCAGCTGCTGTCGTGGTCGATGTGCAGGAGCTCGAGGGTGGGGGCGGGATCCTCCACGGCGTCTGTGGATGGGCATCTGCTCAGCGCGTCCGCGTTGGCGATGGCCTTTCCGGGTTGGTGAATGAGGGTGTAGGCGTAGCCGGCGAGGAAGATGGCCCAGCGTGTCATTCGCGGCGACATGAATGTGGGTGTTTGCTTGTCGCCGGCGAGGAGGCCCAGGAGCGGCTTGTGGTCCGTGACTATGGTGAAGCTTCTTCCGTATAGGTATTCGTGGAAGCGCTTCACCCCTGCGACGATTGCCAATGCTTCTTTGTCCAGCTGGCTGTAGTTGCGTTCAGCGCTGGACATGGTCTTCGAGAAGAAGGCGATGGGGGCTTCTGTGCCATTGGGTAGTTCGTGGCTCAGGACTGCCCCCACCCCGTATGGCGACGCGTCGCAGGTTAGCCGGATGGGCAGCGTCTCGTTGTATTGTATGAGGACGCTGTTGGATGTTAATAGTCCTTTAATGTCCCGGAATGCCGTTTCCTCTTTGTCACCCCACTTCCAGGAAACCGCTTTCCCCAGCAGGCGATGAAGCGGCTCAGCAACTGTGGCTTTCTGTTGGAGGAATATTGCATAAAAGTTAAGCAATCCAAGGAATGCCTGAAGCTCCCCTTTATTTTTGGGGCTGGGGGCTTCATGGATGGCTTTAACTTTTGATTTGGTGGGGTGTATGCCATTTCTATCGATAAGATAGCCCAGGAACTCGACTTCCTGGACTCCGATGATGCACTTATCCCGTCTTACTCTCAAGCCCTTCTCCCTGAACCGCTGCAGGACAAGCCTCAGCCGTTCAAGAAGTTGTGCTCTAGAGTCTCCGGAGATGAGCACGTCATCGAAGTAAGGCACTACCCCTGGAACGCCTTGGAGAAGGCGTTCCATCATTGATTGAAAAATCCCCGGGGCGGCACTGACTCCGAATTGGAGACGGTTGCACTTAAAGGCCCCCCTGTGTGTGACAATAGTTTGAGCCTCCGCCGTTTTAGAATCCACTGGCAGTTGGTGGTAAGCCTGGGCCAGGTCCAGTTTTGCGAATATGGTGCCCTTGCCTAGTGAGTGCAGGAGGTGCTGCACCACTGGCACCGGGTATGCGCTCTGCTGCAACGCCTTATTTATAGTCACCTTATAGTCAGCGCAGATGCACACCGATCCATCCTGCTTCATTGGGGTCACAATGGGAGTCTCCCATGAAGCATGATCGATGGGTTCCAGGACGCCTTGGGCGATCAGCTTATCTAGCTGCTCGTCTACTTTAGGCCTCAAGGCGAACGGAACCCGGCGGGGCTTTAGCCGAATGGGGGTTACCCCCTGATCCAGATTGAAGGAGATGGGTTTCCCTATGTACTTCCCCAGCTTACCATCGAAGACTTCGCTGAATTCTTCGATGATGGCGTCGAGTTCATCTGCCCTAATCTGGTGGATGCCCCCGATGGAAAGCCCCAGCGGCTGAAACCACTCAATGCCCAGCAGGTTCGGGCGGCTGTTCCTCACGACTGTGACCGGCAGCTGGCCCTTGAACTCCTTGAACGCGATGTTGAGGGTGGTTCTGCCCAGGACGTCGATTGGATTCCCGCCGAAATCCACCAGTCTGGACTGCAGGGGTTTGAGCTGGTTCTTGGAGATTTGCGGCTTGAATTTCTTCAGCTGCTGCCAGTTGATGATGGTGTAGACGGACCCGGTGTCTACCTCCATGGAGCAGGGCGAGCCCTCGGCCAACAGAGTCACGGTGAACTTGGTGGCGCTGTTGTCGCTGGTGTGTGCTATGGTGGTCTGATTCACCGCGCCATGCCGGGAATCTTCATAGCCGTCGCCTCTGGGTTGGTGTGAGGACCGTTTGGATGTCCTCTGGTTGTCGCGCCGATTTTCGCGGTTCCGTGGTCTAGGTGGTTCAGGGGCTGGTTCGGTGGCTCGGCATGCCTCTGCGATGTGCCCCCTCCTCAGGCATCGGCGGCAGGTCGCGTCCCGCCATTTGCAGGATGTCCTGGGGTGGTCGCCTCTGCAACTGCCGCATTGTTCCCCGCGTCGGCCATTTTGGGGTTTTTCCCGCCGATATGGCTGCGAGACCTTGTGGACGGCCATCTCGCCATCCGAGTCAGATGGTGTGGCGGAGTCTTCGGATGATTCGGGGGTCGACTGGTGGATCTTGTGGATCCCCTTCGCCTTTTTCATCTCCGCGGCCGCGTGCTCCGAGGACTCGGCAGCGGTGGCCTCCTCGAGGACATCTTTTAGTAGGATGCGTTTCCTACTCAGGAATTTCTTCTGGAGGCCTGCATCCCTCATGCCGAAGACGATGCGGTCTCTCAAGGCGTTATCTACATGGTCAAACTCGCAGTTGGCTGCGATTTGACGGAGTGCGGCAACAAAGTCTTTAATGGATTCCCCCTCGCGCTGGTTCCTCTGATGGAACGTGAACCGGTTCGCTATGGGGGTGCCCGTGGGCGCGTAATGTTCTTGCAGAGCCGCTTGCAGGTCTGTCCAGGACATCTCCTCGATGTCCTGAGGTGTGACGAGGTTCACCGCCATCTCCAGGACCTCGGATCCACAGTGGGCGAGGAAGAGAGCCCTCTTCCTTTCGTCGTCGAGATTGCTGTGGCCGTTTCCGCGGAGGAATTGGCGGAACCGAATCATGTACGAGCTCCATTTCTCCCGTCCGGGATTGAATGGAGCGATGGATGAGAAGAGCGCTTGCTGTGTCGCCATCGTGCTGAATGGCGGCGGTCTCTTCGGAGGTGATGGCGCTTGTGCCACGCGGTCGATTCCTCTTAGTCCTTCGTCGCCAGTGTTAGATCGGCGCAGGAATGAAGATGAGACCAGCGGAGTTCATGTAAACGTTTATTAACAGGAACAGAACTGGAGCGGCGCTGCCGGAGCTCTCCTTATATTCGCTCCGGCAGCCGCACCGCCCCCTGACAGGGATTCAAAACTCCCGCCGGAGGATGCCTCAGCCAATCCCCGGCGGATGTCCTTATATGGACATAACACCATGCCCACCAAGCCACACCCACAGAACCAGTAGTAAAAAAAATTGGATTTCACCATTGCTGCTACCTTTATTTTCTCAGCACTTTCTCAATTATTTCTCCTGTTTTTGATTAGCAGACAGGGATTTTACATGCCCTTAAAAACTTTAAGGCAGTTTCATAAATTTTGATTGGCTTCTCCTTTTGGTTTTAGGGGAAGGAGAACAAAGAGCAGGAAATCTGAACATGTAGTCAGTGGATCCATCAGAAAGAAGCATGCAGAGAAGCCAATTTTGTCATATTAGATTTCTGAAGAAGAAATCACAATATATTATACTTAACAAAAGAGCTCCGATTCTAAGCACATTTTCCCTCTGAATTTGGTCATGCTTCATTGTGATGTGTTAATTTTTTCAAGTGAGCTTGCTTTTGGGCTGTGACCTTGTTTTAATTGTTACAATTTGAATATGAAAACTGTCCTTCCTTAAGTAACTATAGCGTAGAAAAGTGGAAGAATTAACTTCTTGTTGTAAGAGATTAGATAACTTTCTGAGTTCATCTAAAGAAGACATCGTACCTACCTTCTCATTTCAAACAGTTTCCTTTTAACCTGATATCTCGAAGAATCCTTGTGTGCAGTGATATCCATGGTGTGTGTGTGTTTTTTAAAAAATCAAGATAGCAGCTACAACTGTGTGATCAAAGCCTGCAAATTTTGGTCATGGCTGCGATCTTTTGACTGTTTGCCCGACATTGCTTATATGAACATTTTAATGCCAAACCTCAGCAATTTACATTTGATTTTCTTAAAATTTAAGTAGCTAGAGGGAAAATAAGAATGAAGGGGCAGAGTACAGAATATACTTCTGCAGTCAGAAACACAGCGTCTTCATCCCTCTCCTGACACAATACTGAACTTGATAGTACCATTGTCTCTGCCAGCAGTACATAATGTTCAAATATTTGTTCATTGGGAAAAAGTAGATACCCAGCCCAGGCCATAGCAGACCACTCCTGCTCATCCCTGATGGTTTGTTTATTAGCATAGGTTCAACCTCAAATTATCTTACAAAGATCCAAGCACTATTAATTTATCTATGTGCTGCTTGCATGCTATAGAAAGTATATTTGGAAAGTCCTCATTTGTTATAATTATATCATGCTTTTCTTCTGAGAGTTCAAGACAATGTGTGTGGAAGCTTCCCCTCATTTTGTCCTGAGGACAAAAGCCAGGGCAATAGGCTGGGCTGAGAGATCATGACTAGTCCAAAATCAATCCATGAGCTCCATAGTCTCAGGGATCCAATCCAAAACCCCAATCACTGCCAAAGTTGCTTAATGATTCCCAGACTTCTTTTGTTTTGCGCCTGTTCTTTACGACTGTTTTCACATATGTGCTGAAGAAAGGAGTGGCAACAGAAAGCAAAGGGAAAGAAAAATAGAATAATAAATTGCCCTCTGTCCTAGAAAATTGGACAAAAGGGTCCTTTAGTCTAGGTTATCTTTGTAGGCCTGGAAGGCTCCCAGAAAGGAGAAAGATGATCAATATTGTGCTGAATGTTTATCTTCATCGTCATTATCATCATCACTATCATCACCATCACTGCTATCATTTTATTATGGCCATTAACCAGCAAAATTAACTTAGTTAGTATTTGGATTAGAGGAGATCACCACAAAATATTCTGCAAAATAGACTGGGATTTTTTTTTAACATCTTGGAAGAAGGCCAAGTTTATATTCGGCTCGAGAAAACTATGTTTCCTTCAAGTCACCAGTAGTCAAGCTCACACTGAAACAGACTTTACTCTTCAAGAGAATTTTCTTTCTTAGAAAAAAACCTATAAAGCAAATTCACTTTAGATTAGGCTGTACATTGAGAGATGCTACTAATTATTCCATGCTTTATAATCAAAAAAGTATTTTTTCCAACAACGTATAGACATATCTCTGTGGGGGCACCTTCTTTTATAGCCAGAAAACAATCATAGCAAATAACACTTATAATCGGGACGTTTTTTGTTTCTTTCTTCTTATGAGCTCTCCTGTGCTTTTATGGCTCATAAAATTGATGAGCAGTAAAAATGGAATTTTAATTTTAGTGCATTGACAACAGAATTCCTGGATGCATTTCTTGCAATTAAGTCTTTGCCAGCCTCAGTGAATTCAATAGAAGGATTGCAGTATACTTGAGTTGTGATATCATTCCTTAATGTGTTTCCATTTAATGTATCCAACCCTTATAAATTATTTGGTAAACCGATAGATTGTTTCCATTATTCCCTGTGGTCTAAATCCTGTGGATTTGTAGACGCAAGTTGACTTGACAAGTTAAATGTATTTCACATATTTTATTATTCTGTCCCTTCTTCTATTCCTTCCTCCTCTTCCTATTATTATCTCAGTATTGTTCTAGTATTGTTATTGGGGTTTATTGTTGGCCCAATACTGAGGTTCAGTCTTGGGTTAATTCAAGATGATATGGTAGATCCTGCCACATTGTTTTCAAAATGTAATTGTTTTTCCATTTTCTCTCCTTCCTAGTTCTCTTCCACTCAACAAGTCTCTTTCATCTGAAATATCCATTTCAGGCAAGGATACCTTGGAGATGAATTTTCTTATGATTTGGAAGATCATAAGAAATTGTGTTAGAGAGCGCACAACAAGAAAATACAGAAAAGATTGAGAACATTACTAGAATAATGAAAACACGGTTAAAATGTGGGGTTTGTATTTTTGTGATATTGTAGGGATGGCAGTTCTGTCTGGGATTACTTTTAGGTGAGTTCTCTGGGGAACATTGGCTTTCTCATTCTTCTGATACACCAGGCAGCCTCTTGTACTACCAGATAAACTGTACTAGCTGAATTGAAAGTCAGTATTTATTTCCAAGATAGTAAAAAACATTAGGAGGTGTTTGTTAACTAGGAGGTGTTTTCAGACTAACAGATTTTATTAAAAGGCATTAGCATTTCATGAACTTCACCCGATCCAATGATGAAGGATTTAAATTGGGATGAGGTAGGGACGAAAAGATGTAGGAGAGAGAGAGTTTTGTTATCAGATCAGGGGAGAAATGCTCCTGATTCAGACCGAATCACTTGCTCCGGTAGCAATGGCAGCGGGTGGTTCAGAGAACCGGTAGCAAAAATCCCTGCATACCCCACCCCCACCATGCTCAGCTGAGTCACACGATCATCAGAGGCTTTTTAAAAAACTTTTAATAACATTTTTTCTACAACGTCTTCCAACGGAAAAATGCTTTTAAAAGTTAAAAAAAAAGCTTCTGATGATCATGCGGCTCAGCTGGCATCCTCAGAGGCTTTTCAAAGCATTTTTTCTGCAACCTCTTGGCCGAAGAGGTGGTAAAAAAATGCTTTGAAAAGTTTCTGACTATCCCAGCTGAGTTGCCTGATCATCAGAGAGGTTTTTCAAAGCATTTTTAAAAATGCCTCTCTGACGATCCCAGCTGAGTTGCCTGATTGCCAGAGGCTTTTCAAAGCATTAGAAAAAAATGCTTTGAAAAGTTTAAAAAAAAAGTTGGCCACACCCACTCAATCACATTAAAACCCTCCATCAAGCCACGCCCACAGAACTGGTAGTAACACATTTTACATTTCACTCCTGTATCAGATGCAAGTTACACACAAGAACCCTTCCATGTGCTGTATCAAGTAACAATTGTGATGCATTAAGCGACTTTCTGAAATAATCTGAAACTTCCATGTCTCTAAAATAATTCACCTAGCAGTCTCTAACTTGTGATGATGAAGTTTCCTTATTTTAAAACTGTTTCTCTGAGATCTGTAATGGATTGTTGTGGGAGAATTAAATGCTCCATTATCTTTGTCCTCGTTTTGCATCTCTGCGTCAGATTTGTAATTCTTTTTCTTCTTCATGGAATCCAGTGGGTCATTGATGGCAGATGATGGGCTAGATCACATTAGAGGAAAAGCAGGAGCTTCAAATCTTGTATGTGAAGTTGTTGGAGAAGCAGCCTAGAACTAAGGAGAAATTTCTTGACAGTTAGAACAATTAATCAGTGGGACAACTTGCCTCCAGAAGTTGTGAATGCTCAAAACACTGGAAGTTTTTAAGGAGAGATTGGACAGCCATTTCTCTGAAATGCTATAGGTTTCCCTTCCAACTCTGTTATTTTGAGGCTGCTGCTGATGTAAATGTGGAAGGGAAGTAGAACTTTGCATTTATATATATAAAAAAGCTCAATGTATAGTCCTCAACTTATAACCATTCATTTAATGACCCTTCAAAGTTACAACAACACTGAAAAAACTAATTAATGACCAGTTTTCACTCTTATGACCATTGCAGCATCCCTATGGTCACATGATCAAAATTCAGGCACTTGGCAACTGGCATCCCAAAGGTGCTTTTTCAAGAGGCATCTGGACTTTCTTGTTTTTCCTTGAAGACGTTTCGCTTCTCATCCAAGAAGCATCTTCAGCTCTGACTGGTGAAACGCCTTCAAAGAAAAACCAGAAACTCAAGTTGCCTCTTGAAAAAGCACCTTTGGGACAACCATGTCCTGGATGACTGAGAATCTCCATAAACATTTGACAACTGGCATGTATTTTTTTTTAAATTAGATTTATATGCCGCCCTTCTCCAGAGACTCAGGGTGGCTTACAATGCGTTAAGCAATAGCCTTCATACTTTTGTATATTTTATACAAAGTCAGCTTATTGCCCCCACAAACTGGGTCCTCAATTTACCTATAGTACCTTAGAAAGGATGGAAGGCTGAGTCAACCTTGAGCCTGGTGAGATTTGAACTTGCAATAATTGCAGACAGCTGAATGTTAATAACAGGCTTTTAGTTTGTTGAGTTATCCAGGCTATATTTATGACAGTTGCATTGTGCCAGGGTCATGTGATCATCTTTTGTAACCTTCCCAGCTGGCTTCCAACAAGCAAAGTTAAGGTTCACTTAACAACCATATGATTCGCTTAACAACTGTGACAGAAACGGTCATAAAATGGAGTGCTACTCTATTGTAATGCTTAGCAATGGAAATTTTGGGCTTCATTGTGATTGTAAGTCGAGGACTACTTGTACTTGACACAACCATGGTTGTGTGTGTTCTGCCCCAGCTACGGACCCCAAAGAACACAGCACATACAAACTCTATACAAAGTTTATTTTACTCAAATAACTTAGTCTTTATCAACCAAAGGCTGTTAATACTGTCTTAACAGCCTACCAGAATTCTAATATAAGGTAATCACAGTTTCACTAGAGTTGGCAGAAAGCCCAGAAGCAATTTTGCAGACATGAAGGAGAGTGAACTAAAGTTGTTCTCTACAGCTTGTTGCAAGTGGTGTTCCTCCTTAAATAGGCTAAGGGAGTGGCCAATTAGCCCCGAGCCTTACTCTCGAGGAGACCTCCTCCTGAGGAGCCACTCCTGCCTTTTGGCAGCTCTGCGCGCCCGTGCATTGAGAAGAAGCTCCTCCTCTTTGTCCTCTTCACGTAAAGGAGCTTCTGGAGGTTCTGAAGGCCCTGGTGGAATCCCTGCCTCTGGCATCACATCTTCTCCAGCCTCCTCACTGTCCAACTCGAGTGCCAGCTGCACAGGCTGCTGGCACAGCGCCACACCAGCCTCCTCATTGTCAGAATCAGCTACAATCTGCATAGGCCGCTGATGGGCCACAACAGTGTGTTAGAATGATGAATGTATTTTTCCCCCTTTTTATATACACTGGGAGCATATGCACCAAAGACAAATTCCTTGTGTGTCCAATCACACTTGGCCAATAAAGAATAGAGAAAAAGAAAGAAAGGAGACAGAATTGAAGTCTGCATTGCCCCTTGTACAAGTATTGCCTGCAGGTGTCCTCCTGAAACCTCAAGGATGTAAACCAGATCTAACTAAATCACTGGTTTTACGTGGCTTGCTAATCATACAAGTGGATACTCAAAAATAGTCTTTTTCTTTCTTGGAGATATTCTTCTACATGACCCTGAAGTCATTACACATCATTCTGAATCATTTTAAAATGTATTGCTCAGCCCATAATCCTGAGACTTTGTAATATGAGATTTTCTAGTCTGAAACCAATGAAGCTTCTTCAAAATAATTAAGTACTGGAAGAATTTTAGCTCTTGAGACTGAAGAGACTCAAAACCTATTAGCAAAGTAAAAATGCAGATGAATGAAGGTCTCTTTGGCATTTTTCTTTTTATGAATCGAAAAATCTATTTTACCTTTTGTTATTGTTTTCAGTTAAGATTCTATTAAGAGAGGCAGAGACTTGATTCCCAAAGAATTAAGTAGCTCTTGAACACGGAACATAAAATGGACCATTGATTTCCCATAATATACTAATGAATTTTTAACAAAGTAAACCTCTCAGGCTGATCAAAAAACTAATAGCCTGGAGAAAAAACTCATTTATGTGGCTTTTGAGAGCTACAATTATTCTTGCAATGTCATGTTCTGGAATTACATAAAATTAAATGCAGATTTATCCTTACATTTTCAGTTGCAACTAAAAGAAAGTGTGAATCTTTGCTTGCATGTGTAATTAATGGCATTTTGCATTCTATAATTAAATAATCCATCTTTTCCAGATTCCCCAACCTGATGTTATCTGGCTGTGTTGGAATTATATTGATTTCTCAATATGGGGACATAGGAAATGAACCAGATTGAGGGAACCTTGGTTTTCATCATGAGTTACCCCAAAGATCTTTTAAAACTATGTAGATAAACCAGATTGTTTTACAAGTTCAGAGGTTAATATTTGGTTGAAACATTAAATTGAGATTAATTACACTCACATTCCTCCTTGAAGCCTCATTGAAAGAGGTGATGGGAGATCAGATCTTGAGTATGTGAACCCAAATCACAGCTTAATATATGTTTGAACCTAAATACTTTATGCAGTTCCAAGCAAGAGTGAAGAGATGAAAGAATTGCTTTATACATAAAGCATTTTTAAATAGAGAGCTTCAAATGCTGCTCCAAAACCTCTTGTGGTTTTAATTGCATAGTGAATTCAAATAGTGCTTCATTATGTACTGCTCTATTTGACCAATTAATCTCTGTCCTGTTTAACCATCATAGTTAATAAAGAAAAATTATTGGTGACTATCATTCTTTTAGGTTTCCTTTAATTTTATTAAAATTTCCCAGGAACCTGTACACTGTGCTTCCCTCGTATGTGACTATTATTTCAGTCAGTAATAATGAAGAGATATCCGGCCCATAGTTACAGTCAGCATTGTAAATGAAGACAAAATATTTTCCCAGAACAGTCTGATTTTATTGCATTCCATACTCAAGTGTGCAAGCCATCTGTTCCACAGCCGTTTGGGTGAATGTGCTCTCGTCCACATTCATCAGTCTATCCAGCTGATCAGAGGAGGTACTTTTTCAGTTGTCACATATTTGTCAGATAGAAGGAATCCAGAGATCTTCTAAAGTCATTTAAAAATGACTGGAAAAAGGAAAATAAAATTGTCAGCCTATATACCCATGAATGTTTTTGTTTCTGCTTCTCAACAAGAAAATTCATGCACCTTCCAGCCACTGTAGTTTTACTGTATGGATTCACTATGCAGAATCCAATATTTGAAATAAAGGTCCTTCGCAGACATTGCTTTTAGATTTAGATTTTGTTTTTAGATTTAGATTTTGTTTAGATAGCAGGTGTTGAGTTTATTTATTTTATTTATTTATTTATTAAGTTTATATGCCGCCCTCTCTCCGGAAAGGACTCAGGGCGGCTCACAGCAATAAAACAAACAAATAAAATAAATATTAAATGTTAAAAACCATTAAAACTCCCCTTAAGAACCCCTTCAGGCCAACCCACCTGGCGAAATAACCATGTCTTAAGGTCATGGCGGAAAAAGCACAGGTCAGGAGTCACCCGGAGCTCCAAGGGGAGCTGATTCCACAGAGTAGGCGCACTCACACAGAAAGCCCATTCCCTAGGAGTTGCCAGACGACACTGCCTGGCCGACGGCACTCCAAGGAGGCCCTCCCTGTGGGAACACACTGGGCGATGGGGAACTGTCACTGGCCGCAGATGGTCCATCAGGTAGCCCGGGCCTAAACCATGTAGGGCTTTATAGGTGATAACCAGCACCTTGAATCTCACCCGGAGGGCAACTGGTAGCCAATGCAAGTCGTGCAGGAGGAGTGTAACATGAGAGTGTCGGGACACTCGGACAGTGTCTCCGAGTGGTCTTCCCGGGCAGCCCCATGTAGAGAGCATTGCAGTAGTCGATCCGGGAGGTCACGAGTGCATGAGTGACTGTACGGAGGTCATCATGGTCCAGGTAGGAGTGCAACTGGCGTACCAGACAAATCTGTGCAAATGCCTCCCTGGTCATGGTCGTAAATTTAAATAGAGACCAAGGTTTTCACCTGAACATTTTGTAAATAACAATAGCACTTAGACACATATACTGCTTGGTAGTGCTTTACGACATGTTTGCAACCATTTACAGAGTCAGCATATTGTCACCAATAATCTGAGTCTTCATTTTACCCACCTCGGAAAAATAGAAGGTTGAGTCAACCTTGAGCTGGCCAGGATCGAACTCCTGGCTAGGGGCAGAGTCAGTCTGCAATACTGCATTCTAACCACTGAGCTACCACAGTTCCTTGTTTTGTGAATCCTGGGATTCTTTCTACAATTCCATCATTTTCACTCTCCAGGCACAAAGAACAGGTTTCAGTTATTCACTCTCACCCTCACTGATACTGAGCTTAGAATACTGAGGCATTACAAGGTAGTCCTCAACTTAAAAACACAATCAAGCCCAAAATGTCTGTTGCTAAGTGAGACAATTCAATGAGCTTTGTTCCATTCCATGGTAAAACTAGTTACTAAGTCTGCACTACTATTAATCTTCTCATCGTTCCCATCACCCATCTCCTTCCACTTATGACTGTATGACTGTAACTTTGTTGCTTGTCTCCTTATGATTTATATTGACTAATATGATTTGATTGCTTATTTGTACCCTATGACCAATGGTGAAATCCAAATTTTTTTACTACCGGTTCTATGGCCGTGGCTTGGTGGGTGTGGCTTGGTGGGTGTGGCGTGGGGTGGCTTGGTGGGTGTGGCTTAGTGGACGTGGCAGGGGAAGGATATTGCAAAATCTCCATTCCCACCCCACTCTGGGGCCAGCCAGAGGTGGTATTTGCTGGTTCTCCGAACTGCTCAAAATTTCCACTACCGGTTCTCCAGAACCTGTCAGAACCTGCTGGATTTCACCCCTGTCTATGACTATCATTGTTGTTTCTTATGATTCTTGATGAACATATCTTTTCTTTTATGTACACCGAGAGCGTATGCACCAAGACAAATTCCTTGTGTGTCCAATCATACTTGGCCAATAAAAAAATCTAACTAGCCTAGTCTAGTCTAGTCTAGTCTAGTCTAGCCTAGCCTAGCCTAGTCTAGCCTAGCCTAGCCTAGCCTAGCCTAGCCTAGCCTAGCCTAGCCTAGCCTAGCCTAGCCTAGTCTAGCCTAGTCTAGTCTATTCATGACCTTTGTAGCTACAGTTCTTAAATGAATCATTACTGTTATTTAGTAACACGGTTGTTAAGTGAATCTGGCCTCCCCATTGACTTTGCTTGTCAGAAGTTCGCAAAAGGTGATCACATGACCTTGGGACACAGCAATGGTCATAAATATGAACCAGTTGTCAAGCATTGGAATTTTGATCACATGACTAAGGGGACGCTGTAATGGTCCTAAATGTGAAAAAAGGTCATATATTTCTCAACCTGTTTTCATTTTCAGCTTTTGTATGTTATTATTGGTCTGCTAGGTCCGTGATGGTGAACCTATGGCACACATGCCCGAAGTGACACATGGAGCCATGTCACCTGGCTTGTGTGGCATCACTCGTTCTTCTTCTGGGTTTCTGGCACGCATGCGTGTGCGATGATCAGCTGGCTTTTTTGCATGCGGCAGTGCCGGAAACTAGAAGATTTTCTAGCTGGTTTTCCGTTTTGCTGCATGAGCATGCACGCCGGTCAGCTGATCATTATGTGTGCATGAGCACCAGAAACCCAGAAGAGTAGCTGGCTGAAACCGGAAGTTCAGTAGCTGAAACCGGAAGTTCATTTTCAAGCATGCGCCCTGGGCAGCTCCTCTTCTGGCACGCTCCCTTTACAGCACTTGGTGCTAAGTCATATCCTGTTTTGTGACTGCTTTTAATGAAAAGCTGATGAAAATATTCATAAACAAATAAATTGGACAATCTGATGATTTATAACCTCTCTTTCCATTTTATTTTTAATTTTTTTATTCTGCCTTTTTCATATGCAACTCAGAAGTGTGAACCTACCTAATACTCCTTCCTCCTCTTATTTTCCTTACAACAACTCTGTGAGGTGGTTGAGCTGAGAGAAAGAGGCTGCTCAAGGTCACCCCGCAGGTTTACCATGCTTAAGGAGGGACTAGAACTCACAGTCTCCAGGTTTCTAGGCCACAACCTTAACCACTACAACAAACTTCTTTTTGGCTTTCTGACTGAATAACTAATAATGAGACCAAAAGTAAAATAATGTTATTTATTGAAGACATTCATATTCCAACTTTTCTAAGAGCTCAGTGGTGATAGTAAAAATGCCTGTTATTTCAAATAGCAAAAATGTTTAATGACATTAAAGGCATTGTTAACTATCTTAGGACTGACTGACCACACTTGTCCAGGACAATATAAATGGCCGATAACTGTGGTTTTCCCCTTCTCCTCCCTTTGCAAATTTCTCCAGTGAATCATGTGAAGAGAACAATAAAACACTCAGAAGTAACAAAATGCAGATTCTGGGTAGTAGCGCTGCAACCCTGAGTAGTCACAGTCGCAGGGGATGCTAGTCAACAATAGCCCGGCTACATAAACAATCCTTCACTATTGTATTTTCAAGTCAACAGGGATCCTCTTGAAAGGACGTCATTTCTCTTTGAAGTTCACATGATTGTTAATTCCAAGGAGGTCCTTCTTCACCAATGTCAAAGCTGTTGAAATTATTGCGTCCATTATGAGTACTGTTTTCTATTCTGTTCTGTGGATTTTGTTTCTTGTACTGCTGCCTGAAGCACTGGAAACTAATTTCTTTCTTTTTTTTCAGGATCATAAAGAAAATGTGCCTTTTATTCCTAAGACTGTCTCTTGGTTCCTGTATCATTTCTCAAATACTTCTTGTTGAATTTCTTCTGTTTGCAGAACTACCAGTGATCGAAAGCAACATCCCTCTTGTCCATGAACTCTTTAACCTCAGACTGCAGCCCAATAAAGA
Organism: Masticophis lateralis; assembly: GCA_030761175.1. Classification (NCBI taxonomy): domain Eukaryota; kingdom Metazoa; phylum Chordata; class Lepidosauria; order Squamata; family Colubridae; genus Masticophis; species Masticophis lateralis. The sequence continues at coordinate 63,816,093 of JAUDYJ010000003.1, forward strand.
AATTCTAGAAATCAATGTCTTCCTGACGTTCAAACACTCTGTTTATTAACTCCTGCAATGTTTTACACCTGAGGTGTCAAACTCAAGGCCTGCAGGCCATATTCGGCCCGCAATGTAGCTAGATCTGGCCTACGGGTCTGACTTGGAAATGGCGAGGGACTGGCCCTTGCTGCCTTGGTCCTGCCCAGCCGGGCGCTTCCCTAAGGTGCATACACAGGAGGCAGGGAGCATGTGGGGGCTGCTGCAGCTCATTGACTCTGCTCCACCTCATCCTGCCCAACCTCGCCTTGCCCCACAGCAGCACCAACAGCAGCAACAGCAGCCCCGAGGAGGAAGTAAGTGTGGTCCGGCACCCCCTAGGGGAAGCAGGGCCAGGCTGCAAAGTCCCTGTGCCCCGGGAGTCCATTGTCTTACTTGCAATTGGCCCTTTGAGAGCAACCCTAATGCTGATGTGGCCCTCAATGAAATTGAATTTGACACCCCTGTTTTACACAAAACCACTTTTTCTGAGCTAAAGACACCATAGCTGTCTCTTATTAATTATTGGAAGCTCAGCCCGTTACTTTCATGGTGGAATGCCTCGTTTGAATGGTTGGAAGCAATTGTAGACTGGACTTGTGCGTTCTGTTGAAATTAGAGTGGCAATTTTTTTCTCATGGTGGTGGTCTGCGGGTGTTGAAGCATAGCAGCATAACTCTGCTTTGCGAGAAGAAGTGCCCATCTTCTACGAATCTCCATGCAGGGTCCTCCTATCTGTGGTCTAATCTGCACGAAGATAGCCAACTATTCCAAATATCTTTATAAGCATCCCGTCACACGTTGTAGCATCTTGTTCTTGTAGCTAGAGCACCTTGTGAAATCCAGTAGTAGCACTTTTTGCTTCTTACTGCTAGAACTGTGCAGGGTTTTGGATGCAAAGACCAAAAAATGCTTCAAGGCATCCATATATCACCAGTCTGCAGCTCCTTAACACACCTTTTCCTAGGAAGAGACCAGCTGAATTAAAACTTTGCATTCAGGTGCAGCTTGAGTCTCCCTGTGTGCACCAAAGCATGTTTTGCCTTTGACTCCAAAATTGCCCTATGGCTGCCCCACAGAATGGATAAAATGTGATCCACAGACATTTCCATTGAGCTGGTATTTGATCTTGGGAATTAACTTTTGTGATTCTTTTTTGGCCAGGGAGCAGACCACAACTGAGCCCCAAATTTCTGTTGTTAAGTGAAACATTTGTTAAGTGAGTTTTGCCCCATTGTACGACCTTTCTTACCATAGCTGTTAAGTGAATCACTGCGATTGATAAGTTAGCAACCCGGTTATTAAGTGAATTTGGCTTCCCCATTGACTTTGCTTGTCAAAAGGTTGCAAAAAGTGATTGCATGGCCTTGGAACACAGCAATGGTCATCGGTATGAACCAGTTGCCAAGCATCTGCATTTTGATCACATGATCATGGAGACACGTCAAAGGTTGTAACTATGAAAAATGGTCAAAAGTCCCTTTTTTCAATGCTGTTGTAACTTTGAACAGTCACTAAATGAACTGTTGTAAGTAGAGGACTATCTGTATTCTATATTCCTGGATTACTTTCATGACCAGTAATTGCAATCGACCCATATGCAGTGAACCTTTGATTACATGGGATCCAGTAGGAAACAGTGTTTTATGTGAATAGTTAAATCAATTCAAGATTGGGTTTAGAGGAAGTTAGCTGTAGCCAAGGTTTTTAAATCTAAATTCACCTAACACAATCAGCTATGTTAAACAACTCTGTTATGCAAACACAAAAGGGAACATGTCATAGAAAGTTAATTGTTTCTTACTAGAAAAAAACAGAATCCTAAAATGGCCAAAAATGGATCTGTTCTAAGACTCCCCCCCCCCCACCTTTCCATTCTGGTTTTTCATCTTTCACAGCATGGGATGGGGAGTGTAATTTGAAGAAAATGGGCAAGGGAAGATCATTCTTTTTTTATTCCATTTGTAGGGTTGTTAACTTCAATTGAGCCACTGTAAACTTTTTAATTTTAAAAAAGACAGGAAATAATAGCCTTGCAGCTGTCATTCAGCCACTGTTAGGACACTGAAAATAGATACTCTACTTTTCATGGGTATTGGAAATAATGCCAGAGCACAAGTGTAAAACTTTTTTCCCATTAAAGCAGCTTTCTGGATCAACTATGTCATTAGTACATAGATTCTTTACTGGAAAACGTCCCAGTTTAAATTGGCTCTCTCATGTAGACAGCTTGCAAATGTGTGTTGACAGGGCATTCCACACTACTGTGGCGCACTTGTGCAAAAGGTTCCAAATTTCCATCAGAATGTATTGCTTACACTGGAAAGTCCATTCGCTGCTGTGAAGTAACCAATAAATAAACCCACACCAGCACCTTCCCTGTGCCAAAGCTTTTTAGTGCATTTGCTTATATGCCCCATCATGCCCAACAGGCACAATCATCTTAGCTTGGCATGATGAAGGTGATAGCCCAACCCATCTACAAGGCATCAGGAGAGGGGAAATTGATCAGCCTTGTGCACTAATTCTGAAAATGTGGGCAATATGGTTGAACATTGATAAAACAAATCATGATTTTTGCAAGGATATGAACTATTTGATACAATTGTGTACGTAGGGGTTTTGTATGTCCACAACAGCTCTGTCCTGGGGAAGGAATGAGGAGGTAAGCGGTGTGTTTTGTTCTGGTACTTGATCCAATTGATGGACATACATTGGTTTACTCTCAGCACACCTGCACAAAAGCTCATCATAAGCATTTTCTACTTCCTTTTAGTATCTCAGCCAAGCAGCCAAGGAAGCCTCGGTGATAATAAGATCTGAACCAGGCTATGGGCAGCTGGAAATAAGTTATGTATGGCTGATCATTGATTCATCAACCAAAGGGTGCTAGCTGTGGCAACTAGGAAAGTATCACAACTCTGCTTTCAGGCTTTTGATGAACTTGATCTTGTCTTTAGAGTCAGATTAAAAATTCCATGTGTAACAGTACACCGTTTGCAAGTCTACAACCAGGTATACCAGGGCTGTCAAACTTGAGGATGCGTCACGTGCTGGCCCCAACTGGTTTAGCGAAGGGGAAAAAACATACATTATGTGACACTCCTGTGATGATGTGAGTTTGACACTCCTGGTGTATACAATTTTAATCCCAAACTCTTTAACAGTTTCACATCTGGAGAAGTGTTATCAGGAAATCAACCAAATGAAGCCAGATAGTCTAAAGCTACCAAAGGTCTCCAAACAACAGTAGTGGAAAGCAAAACTGATGGTCACTAAGAATTCCAGGTCACTGGAATTCCAGTTCACTGGTCAAGCCTCAAGTAAAGAGCAAGGAATAGCTCAGAAGTACCTACAATACAACTAAAACACACCAAGATTAAAAGCACTGTGTTTGTTCTTTTCCTGCAGAAAAGAGTTCCTTTCTAGAAGCCTTACCAAGTTCCCACTTTTTCTTGCACTGTTGCAAAACCTGAGTATTATGGATTCAGGTTATATGATCCCAGGTAAATTAATTGGGATGCCAATGATGGAGAAAGCAATTGCTTCACCAGGAATGATCCTTCCAATCCCCATGTCAGACCTGGAAGTCATCTTTTACATTTGGGCCTTCAGGCCTGCCACATATTCTTCTGTGGGAAAATGGGAGGAGGGATTGCATAGAGTGTAGATGATATGTAATCAAAATAACATTCCTTTCTCAGAGAATCAAGGACGCAGTGCCCTGACACCTGGAGCTGGATGACTGGGAGGTGTCTTCAGTTTGGATGGTAGATGATTGGACCATGTGATGGACATGAGGGTGCTGGGCAGGGACTTGAACTTTCATTTGGGTGGGGGAAACCTGGAAGCTTTCAGATTCGGGTTTTCCCAGATGTGCCAATATGACATCTCTAATAAAAAGTAACTTTGAGGAAATCCAAGCCTGGGAGTTTTCTTTCATTGGGGGTGTTACTTGGAAACTTGACACCCATTCTTTTTCTCAAAGAGCATGTAACAAATCCTGGGATCTGGATTGGCAAGGAGGATAAAAAAAAATCAAGATGATGGCATGTTGATGCAGTTGAAGCCTTGCACCCTTTTTACATGTGCCATATGCAAAACACATATTAAAAGTGGGCAGGATATAATCACATATGGATGCCATCTTGACTTTTTTGACCATTTTCACCCCATCCCACTTTGCTAGCAACTGAAGTCTGGCTTTTAGCTCATTTGTTCAAATAATAAGAAGTTATAATAACTGAGCTATGTAAGCACTTTAGTCCTGTCTTAGCCATTGGTTAAGGAGAAAATGTTTATTCTTTTAAAAAAACCTTCAAATTTGTATTATTTTTTTTTTAAATATGTTTTGCCATAATTATTAACAAATTAATTATTTAAGCTGAACCTCTGGTAGTTCTATGAGCAAGTCTACATAGTTTTCTTGGAAATTGTAGAAAAATGTCTCCCCCACCTCTATTATTTTTCCCTAATTTCCCATGCTAACTTTATCCCTAGAATTTATTTTCAAGTACTGAAGAGGCCAAATCCTTTAAACCCAAATACTCATTTCGAATGAATATTTCACTTTGTATTATTCTTGATTGGATTAATGGGTTTGTTGAAGTACAGATGATTAAATATACAGTCACCGCCTGGGTTCAGACAACATACTATTTTCACCTCAAAATCAGACAAAGAACATTATGGCAGCTGTGATGGGTGAACCAGGCCTGTGTGTGTGTGCGAGAATTAGGCTTCTCCCAATAGCATTGTCAGTGACAATGTGGGCCAGAGTGCAACTTGCCTTTGAAAGACAGGTAGGTGATTCAATGTTTACTTTGATCATTGTAACAAAACAACCGTGTCAGATAAAGAAAGAACTGCCCTGACAGCTAGCATGAACCTGTTTTCAGATTTCACAGCTTCATCCTCCCGCCTCCTTTGGTTCACTCAAGACTTTTCACAGGCAACCTGGGTATAATTGAAGAGAAAAGTAATAGTGTGGCTGCCATCTATAGACAGGAGGGAATTTTAAACAAAGCCAGATTTAATGTTGCCAGGATATATTTACCTATGCTTCTATACCAGTGATGGCTAACCTTTTTGCTATCGTGTGCGAAAAGCAGGGGGAGCATGGGGGGGTCGCATGCATGTGTGCCTACCCATAATTCAATGTCCCCCACGTCCCGCCACTCCGCACACGCATGCACAACCCCCCTGCGCTCTCCACGTATGTGCACATGAGCCCCCCGCACCGAGTTTTGGGCCTAGCAGGCCTCCCTGAAGCTTCCAGAGGCAAGAAACAGCCCATTTCCTGACTTCCAGTGGGCCCATTTTTTTGCCCTCCCTGAAGCCTCCGGAGGCTTTCTTGGAGCCTGGGGAGGGCAAAAATAACCTTCCCTGCCCCCCCCCAGGCCTCCGGAGGCTGAAAACACCCTCCCAGAGCCTCCACGCGAGCCCTATACTTACCTGGCATACCAAATGGGCCGCATGGAGACTCCTGGGAGGGGAGGGTTGTGTGGGCGGGGCCAGCCAAAAATCAGTTGGCTGGCATGTCTATGTGTGCTGGAGCTGAGCTACGGCAACAGCTTGCTTGCCCACAGATATGGCTCCATGTGCCACCTGTGGCACGCGTGCCGTAGGTTCGCCATCACAGTTCTATACTATACCTATACTTCTATATCCACCTTTACAGAATTTCCTATGCTGTTTTACTAGAGCTCTGTGATAAATGAAGCAGAACTGGTTTTTTTAAAAAAATCTCCTTAGAGCAGGAATGGGCAAGTATGGCACCTTTACGACCTGTGGACTTCAGCTCCCAGAATCTCTGAGCCAGCTAGAGTTCAAAGGTTGTAAAGGCACTATACTTGCCCACTCCTGCCTTAAAGTGAAAGAATGATGGTTATTGAGCATCATTACTAAAGAAAGCAAAATAAAACACTGTTATTGGTTGTCCTAAACTTTGTTCAAGCAGCATAATTGGGGTGGGGGGGAGATCATTTTACTACTCGTTATTAAACAAGTACAAGTCAAAAATCCTTACTAACTTCTCACCTATGACTAAGTAGTCCATTAGGAGAATTAGAGCAACTTCTTCCACTGCAAAGAAAGTTATCGTGGCGTTAGGACTTGATATAAGACAAAAACCATTTTGCTTTGATGACAGACACTCTAACAAGGTTTGCAAAACATAATTTCTTTGGCTCTTCCTTAGGCAACTTCCTTACTAGTGATTGATAGATTAGCAACCTAATCACTAGCAGTAATGAAAACAGAGTCTGAACAGCTTTGACAATCATTTTATGACACCGGAAGACAGTATGAGCTGTCCTCTCTATGAGCCATCTTTAACTGCAGCACAAACATGTCTCAACAAGCATGGTTTTTTCCCCCCTGCTGTGTACTCGATGATGTTGCCTTCATCTGAATCCCAGCCCCATACCCTGATACAGTCTCAAATTTTTCTTAGCTATACCAGAACAGAACAGAGCAGAGCATATCAGAGATATCAGCATATTTAAAAGACTGGACTCAAGAAACTTTTGTGTGGAAATGGAAGAAATGGATAGACTATGTGCAGAATAAATATCAAACAAGGAAGTATCAGATAGCTTTTAGCTGAATGTTATGTAAAAATTTATAGTATAGACAGGGGGCAGAACAGTTGGGAGATATTGTATGATATGGTATGATTTGGATTTCATCTTGGGAAGTCATGGGGGGGAGGGGAGGGTTAGGGAGGGGAAGGGGGGGGAAGTGGAAAAATTTGTGATTGTAAAACTTTTTTAATAATTAAAAAAAAAAGAACAGAGCAGAGCAGAGCAGAACAGTAGGAGCTGGAAGGGACCTTGGAGGTCTTCTAGTCAAGCCCCCTGCTCAAGCAGGAGAACCAGTGGTAGGTTGCCTTGGTTCAGACCAGTTCGCAAGAACCGGTGGTAAAACTGGCAGGAGACTCCGCCCACTGACCCGGATGTCATCATAAGTGATCTGCGCATGCACCGAAGCTTATGCCCATGTGCAGAAGAGTATGCGCGTGCACGATGCAAACCGGTAGTAAAGGGAAGTAGAACCCACCCCTGAGGAGAATCTATATCTTTTCAGACAAGTAACTGTCTAGTCTCTTCTTAAAAACCTCCAGTGATGGAGCACCCAGGATTTCTGGAGGCAAGCTGTTCCACTGGTTAATTATCCTCACTGTCAGGAAGTTTCTCCTTAATTCCAGGTTATCACCTGCTGGAATCAGCAAGCTGCTTTTAGTTAAACCAATTTGTTCATCTATGAGACTGGAAGCAATCCAGTAAAGACCACATCAATGCATCTGCCTCTCTCTTGTTTAAGGACTTGATTAGCTGGAAAGATGCCTTTTTGTTTTGTTTAGTGGCTGTTCCAAGTTACAACGGCACTGAAAAAAAATGATTTATGCCCGTTTTTCACACTTACAACTGCTGCAGCATCCCAATGGTCACTTGATCAAATTTTGGGCATTTGCAACTGGCATATACTTATGACAGTTGCACTGTCCCCGAGTTACCTGATCCAGTTTGTAACCTTCCCAGAGGGTTTCCGACAAGCACAGTTAATGAGAGAAGCCAAGATTTTCTTAACAGCTTCATGAGTCACTTAACATCTGCAGTGATTCACTTAAAAACAGTGGCAAAAAGATAGAAAATGGGGCAAAACTCACTAAACAATTGCCTTGTTTAGCAATGGAAATTTTGGGCTCTATTGTGACTGTAAGTCGAGAACTGCCTAGAGTTGAGAGAGAGATATAAAATGAAAGACCCACACAGGTAGGACCAGACATTTCTGAGGTAAAAATAAATAAATAATCATTTTCTGAATTGACTGATAAATACTGTATTATCAAGTATGTTTCATAGCAATAGCACTTAGACCAGGTGTGAAATCCAGCAGGTTCTGAAAGGTTCTGGAGAATCGGTAGCAGAAATTTTGAGCAGTTCAGAGAACTGGCAGTGGAAATATTGAGTAGTTTGGAGAACCGGCAAATACCACCTCTGGCTGGACCCAGAGTGGGGTGGGAATGGAGATTTTGCAGTATCCTTCCCTTGGAGTGGGATGGGAATGGAGATTTTGCAGTATCCTTCCCCTGCCATGCCCACCAAGAGACACCCACCAAGCCACACCACGCCCATCAAGTCATGCCCACAGAACCGATAGTAAAAAAATTTGGATTTCACCACTGACTTAGACTCATATACTATTTCACAGTGCTTTACAGCCCTCTCTAAGTGGTTTACAGAGTCAGCCTATTGCCCCCAACAATCTGGGTCCTCATTTTACCCATCTCGGAAGGATGGAAGGATGAGTCAACCTTGTTTCATCATTTTATGACAATGTTTTTGTCTTGTTTTTTTATTGTTAGCCATGTATTTGAGATGGGAGCTGTATAAATTGAATATATAAAATAAAAATGCATAGATTAAAAATGCATATATTTATAGCAATAATATTAGCATCTTAAAATTATAATCCTAGTATATCATTTTCTCTGATTTTTATCCTGGTGCAACATGGTCAGTGCAGAAATATTTTTTTTAGTAAAGGAAAAAGTGTTAAGGTCAATTAACAAGAGACTGGAGATCCTTCTGGGTAGTACACTTTTGAGGAAACAAGACAGAATCAAGGACAGATGACTGATTGTTGTGCTGTTGTTATTTTTCAAAATACGCTTTTATAAGAAAGTGATGTTTTATGGCATTGATCACTTAGTCCCTGTTGCTCTTTTCAGTTGTCAAGTAGACTATAATTCCCCCTCTGCTATCAATTTTATTTATTCATTCATTATTTTAAATGATTCCTTAGCTGATTCAAAAACAGAAGGTTACCATCTGTTTAATGACATTCCTCTTTAATGCAATATTTACCAATATTTCATCTGTCAGTCAATTAAACGGTTAACAGGAGTTAACTAATAGGCTGGCTGAGTACTGAATTAAGAAATGCAGGAATGTGTCTCTGACCCCATATCCTTAGCAATTAACAAAATTAATAAGCAGTGTCTTTCTCCCAATTAACAATTTCCCTGTCTGAAAATATTCCATCATCCATCAGATAGGTTGGATAGGTTTCAGATCTCACCAATCCTGACAAGTTCATTCTAAGCCACATGCTTTTTCGTGGCTCAGTGTGATAGAAATACTGTCCTAGGAAGCAGAAATTCAAAACAGAAATACGAGTACGCCAAATCATTTAATTTAAAGCACATGTGTTTTGTTCTCAAAGGTGAGCTAAATATTTTGGTGTTACATATATAAATAATAAACAGAATAATGGGAGGAATAATATAATCTCCTGTAATAGTTTACTTTAGGATTGACTTTACAAGAACTATTTCACCCTGCTTAATAATATGGTTGACCTCAAACTTCTTCTAAAGCTATACTCATAAAGTGGCAATATGTTATCTTTTCTCTCATTTCTTCAATACATTCTGTCTGATTGGGGACTATAAACTGATTACTAAATAAATTAATTCATCATTCAAAGGTATTAATTCAGTGTAGTGTGCTATGTGTTTTATCAATACATGGTCTATTTGTATTCAATTTCATATATTTTCTCATTGATCTTTATACTTAGTCTTGGAGATTAATGTACACACAATTAATGTATTCCTGAATTAACAGAGTAGCAGACTAGCACTAACACTACCGTATTTCCCCGAAAATAAGACCCTGTCTTATATTTTTTTGAACCCTGACATAAGCACTTGGCCTTATTGCCATGCGCTCAAAAGCTTATTATTAGCGGATGTCTTATTAGGGTAACAGACTAGCAATAAAATCAAATAAGTTTATACAAATATGTCTTTGTGATGTGAGGAAGACAAACAAAACCATCCATAACTTGCCAGTCAAAATTTGTCTAAATTTTCCTAGAAGATCAAAGTGTTTTTCTTATTCATGGGCAAAATATACATGATGATGAAAATGTATGTGAATGGTGAACAGAAGTTCATAGGTTATGAGCAACATTTATTTAAGCAGGTTGATATATTCAGTTGTGCTGCGAACTTTAGTTCTCTGTCTTGCCTGCAGGTGGCAGTGTCCAACTGTCTGTTTGCCGCAAAAGCAGGATTGAAAAATGCCCAAAAGGCAGAAGAGGCAAATGGAGTAAACAAGATGAAACTGAAAATCTTTTCACTCAAGAATGTGCATGTCTTCCTCCCAGCTCAGAAAAGCAGAGAATTGGTAGGAATGATAACAGCTTTCAGATGGGGTCAGTTGAATGCCAGATTTGGCATTCTCATCAGCAGTTACAGCCTGTCCTAAGGATAGCAAGAAAACAAAACACAAGACCATAAATTCTAGTCGTTTTGTTTTTCAAAAGAAAGAAAGTCAAAGAATCTGGAAAATGAAATGTAATGCAGATGAAAATTGTAAAAACATGTTTTTTTTTAAAATAAAAAAATAGAAACAGAAAAGGTCATGAATTAAATTTGATTCTTAGAGCATCACAAGAGCTTTAGTATCTAATGGTGGTTTTCTCTAAACATCGATTGTATGCCTGGCCTAGAGATAGGTGGAAATTTTAGATTTGTGTTCTTATTAGGTCTATTTTCATAATATCTTGAGTTTGTAGTAAATGCAGTTCTCGGCTAAGCCACAGTGATCTGCTCTATTGCCACTGGTTGAGCAGGCTATGAATGACATCAGCTCTAAAGTTAGGACAGATCAGTTTGGCATGAAAGTGTCCTTGTCTGCTTCAAGCAATTGCATCTGATTTGCAAGCAGTTTGATATCACGGCCAACAATATATATTCTGGTGACAGGAAATTTAAAATAGGTTTATTACCTCATGAAATGGCCTCAGTCCAAGAAGATGACTTTATTCTCTGGAACAACCTGTGAGTTTTACAAGAAATCTCAGTGAGGGAGCAATCAATATCATCTACCTGTAAATCAGATTTTTTATTGTTGTAAATTGATTTCCATACCATTATCGTTAGGAAGCAGAAAAAAAATATTGCAAACTGACTCAACCAGTCAATCAATTTCTTTTGTTGTGCTCATTGATCAGACTTTTGTAGTTTCATGACAACAGTTGTAAAGCACAAAACAAGTAAAAAAAATGCTTACTAAATAAATGGTATTAAATAAGATCTACATCAAATCTGGAAAATGAAGTTGTAGGAAACATAACTGAATGGGTGTCCTGTGCTTATCAGAAGCTCAGGAAAGATGACTCCTAGGCCATTCAGGTTTGGCCTGAGGAAGGACAGGTTTCATAGAATAGTACAGGGGCTCGAAACTTGGCAGTTTTAAGTATTAGACTTCAACTCTCAGAATTCTTCAACCAGCATGAGGAATTCTGAAGAATTTGGGAGTTGAAGTTCACAAGTCTTAAAGTTGCCACGTTTGGAGAGTCCTGGAATAGCGATAAGGTCAAGAGACTAATTTTCATTAAAACAAGGAGTTAACTGAGGGCCTAATCACTATATTGTCATACAGTTTGTGTTGCAAGGCTATTTTAGTGAAGCTAGAACAAGAAGAAACCTTAAGGGTACCTTTTGGATACATAAGACAAAAGGCCAATATAACTGTAACAAACAATGTTGTTTAGTCTCATAATAACCTAAGTATAGTGCTTCAATCACTCTCATGATTGATGTATTGAACATAGTTTATAAAATGCTTATTTAAGTTGAGTCTGAATGGATTTTCTATCTGCCATCTTTATGTATCAAGGCCCTGGACAGGCCAATTTAAAACAGCTTGGTGCATGAAGAAAAACCTTTCATTGTGATTTCATTGCCTTCTCCTTTAAAGCAATGGTGGAACAGAATTCAGATCTGGCAGAAGACAGTTAATGTTTCAATGTTTAATATTAATGTTTTTGAATGGTTCAGGAAGGCCAGACAAGCATCTTTTGATGAGGCCTAATTATTAAATGGAGTCTTGATATAAGTCTTGTCTCCGGAATGTTTGGAATGCAAAAGCTTAACAGAGTTTGAAGAAGGTGAAAAAATCTGTCCCCCTTTTTATAAGGTCATAAGTGAGGGCTGATGTGAAATACATGTGTGGGAAAGAACAAAGAAGCAGTCTAGAAAACCAGAAGAAAGACAAACAGAAACTAGAAACGTCTTGGGATGTACAGAATGCTTCTCCCGGAGATTTCTCCAGAAGTAGTGAATAGGCTGTGTAGTAGAAAACACATGTTATTTTAGTATATTTAGTATATTTAGTAATTTTAGTGTTTTAGTATTTTAGTATTTAGTGAATTCATGTATGCCTCACTAAATAAGTATATGTGGATAGATCGCATCTGAGAGCTATGAGACCAGTACAACTCTCCAAGACATATTCACTCAATATATATCTCAGAGGTTTGGAGATCATTCCTTCATATCTTTTTCTGAAAGGAAGACACATTCAAGAGTCCTGCCAAAGATGGTTACATAAGATATAACCATCCTACTGATAATGATAAAGCTTGAAGACTAGTACAAAACTTCAATTTACTCACTAAATATATTTATGTATTTCAGATCAAACATCAACTTAATTACAGCAGTAGAAAAGATCATGTTGGCAACTCAAGTGAACAAACACAAAAATACAGTGTAATTGTTTAAAAAAAACTTATCCTAACTTTAACAGATAGATCGTCACAATGTGAAAAATAGGATTATTCCAAGTAATACAACATTCCATCTGCTTAGACGTGTTGACTTGTATATTTTAGCAGTCTACACAACTTTGGCCTGAAACTTCCAAGAACTCTATGGGGGTGACTGGATATCAACAAATAATAGTTCTACTCTATTTTGATTTTAGAGTTCAAGTGTTTGAAATTGTGGGTTGACTCTGAATTGTAAACATTCTTCCAACTTGTCAGGTGTTTTCTTGTATACTTTGGCATCTGGGATATTTTGAACTCAAGAAAGGCATTGTAGAAATCCAAAGTTTGCAGTTGGCAGGCTTCAAATTAAGCTGTAACCTTAACTACACCCCATCTGGATATCTGCAGCAGTGCTTCCAAAGGCTAATGAAATAAGAGCATTTGCTCAGGAAATGATATCATGGGACAGCCAGGTCAGACATACCTTATGTAGGGGTTGTCGAGAGTTCATCAGAATCTGTGGTGATCTTTGAATGCTGCCAAAAGGTCTCTGCCTCTTTGTTTTACTAGCACGTGAAACCAAAGGGTCTTCAGTGATAAAGTTGCCCCCTCCCCAAAAGAAGGCTTAGGGTATTACAGGGGGGAAAAAGATGAGGGGTGGGGAATGGTTTGAAAATATTGCATAGCTGTGATGGAGGGAGCAGATGTCCCTGGAATTGCACAGAAAGATAATGTCCGAGACCCTTGAGAATGTAGAAGTAGAAAAAAAGTAGAAAAGGACAAGTAAATACCATTAACAAACACTTAAAATAGTTTCAAAACAGGAAAGTTCCCTCCAGTTTTCAGTCTGAAAAGTAATTTAAAGTTAGGAGAACTTTACATAACTTACTTAAAATGTAAGGTTTGTGCGTTGATTCTTGCAGTTTTGCCACCCTACCCACTACCAATGTCCGAAATTTAATCTGAAACATTTTACACTTTTTTAGATAAATAAATAAATAAATAAATAAAATTTGACTTTTGGCGTTATTGATTTATTTCACTTATAGCTCATTCTTCTGTTGAAATTGAACATTCAAAGGGTGGGCCCGACATAAAAGAAATGATTGAGGAAAATCAAGCTGTTAAGAAACAGGCAGATGTAAAATTAGCAGGGGTGGGTTCTTCTTACCTTTTCTACCGGTTCACAATGGGAGCATGCTCACATGTGCACTCACTTTGCTCCTGCACAGCACTTCTGTGTATGCATAAAGCATCCATGATGATGTCTAGGTGGGTGGGCGGAACCTCCCGCTGTGGTTACTACCGGTTCACAAGATCCGGACAGAACCAGTAGCAACCCACCACTGAAAAGTAATATTTATTAGGCGAACTGAGGGGAACTCAAAAGATTGTAATCATCTTCAGTCTCTTAATATGGCAAGATGCTACAATAATCAGGTTCAGGAGGAAGACTAAATTTATGTGAAGTATTTTTGGATTAATTATACTGTACACAGTTTCTCCTTAAAATAATTCCAAAGTGGTTTACAGCAAGAAGGCAGGAAGGCTTCTGGACAAGGCAAAATGTTCTGTGAAGAACATAACCTGAACCACTACAGATGCAATATCAATGTTTTCAAGACTCCCGCAGATATACCTGATTTATCTTTCTTTTAATTGATGCCGTAGGACAGCTTTCCCTTCCAGATACAACAGGATTACCATTCAGAGCATTTCCAGCCAGCTTGGAATCACAAATGTTCTGCATGCATGTATTGACAAAAATTTTGTTTGATCTTTTTATTCAATTGCAAGTCCAATAAGTAAAAAGAATATATTATTTAAAAATTTGAATCAAAGCAGCCCAAAAGAACAAGTTCGTAGCTTCTAGGACTTCATTTTACCATCTCTGGTATTAACTTGCTGCAAACCAAAAGTTGAAAATGCTGCTTTGCGCTAACATCCTTTGAAACTTTTGTTGCTGTAACACAATGTATTAATCTTCAACGATTGCTTGTTTCAATGGCGACTGCGTTTCTTGTCTTTCTAGGTTAAAAATGGTACCTGGATCTGTCTATGCCATCCATATATGGAATAAAACAGATGATACATATATGAAATGCCCAGAGAATCACATTTTAACCTTCAACAAATAATGCTGGAAGAAACATAACTTTAATTATAAAAAAGTTGAGCTCTACTTGTAGGAGAGTGTGCCTTTTTTCCCCTTCCTATTCTCCTGCTTTGTCTATTGTGATTCATATTTCTGTTGTTGCTTTTACAATAAGCCATTGTCCCAGCTACACATCTGGTTGAGGCTATATTTGCATTCACTTGCAGTTTTAAAAGAAATTGCAAGCTTAGTTTATTTCTAATAATCTGACGCAGACAGTGATGGGATTCAGCCAGTTCGGGCTGGTTCAAGTGAAGCGGTAGTTAAATTGCTGGCTGGCCCATCCCCTCCCTGCCCCTTCCAGGAGTCCCCATGCGCCCAATTTTGGCTCCCAGGTAAGTACAGGGAGGCTTCCTAGGCCCAAAATGGGGTGTGAGGAGGTGCGTTGTGCCCCCCGTGGCCCGTTTTCACTCCCAGGATGCTTCCATGAGGCCTCCAAGGCCCAAAACAGGGCCCGGGGGGCCTGGCCCCCCCATGGCCTGTATTTGCTCCCAGGGGGGTGCCAGAGGCTGAGTGCTGCCTGTCACACCCCTGGCCATGCCCACCATGGCCACGCCCACCCAGCCAGTCATTAGGGCAGAGAACCCTAATGTTAAATTATTTGAATCCCACCACTGGATGCAGATGCATTTAACACATATAGCCATTACACCCCCGCCCCCCCGGTTATATCAGTACAGAAATGCTTATTTGGGGTTATTCTTAAAAAAGGGTCCTATGTAAGCCCTACTTTTTCTTTCTTTTTTTTCAAATGCTAATCATAGAAATACATTTTTCAATATAACCTTAAAAGCCTAGCTACTCAAGAACCTAGCGAATAAAATGATCTAAATGTTACTATTTTGAAAGGCATCCTATGCAGTTAAGCTTAGATTGTTTTCTGTGGCAAGTTTCTAATTGCTTTTCCCAAATCTGTATCATTTCCATTACCCAACCAACTTGGGAAGAAGTGGTGCAATTTATCATTGAGTCAGCATTCTGGAAAAGCATCTTTTAATATTACCCCCATTCTACTCCACCAGAGAGCATCCAAAAATATGACCAATGCTGTTTCCAACCCATCTCTGGGCCTGGATTCTAACTGAAAGAGGCCCAGATAATTGATTTCACCTGGGGTCATCTGAAGGTGCTGCACAATCATTTTCTCTACAACCTTTCCTAGGTTGTAGAGGAAGGTTGGAGATTGGACAAATGTTATCTAACACAGCTGGGTCCAAAGATGGAGTCTTGAGCCTCGGTGGTGCAGTGGTTAGAGTGCAGTACTGCAGGCTACTTCTGCTGACTGCGGGTTGCCTGCAATTTGGCAGACTGAATCTCACCAGACTCAAGGTTGACTCAGCCTTCCATCCTTCTGAGGTGGGTAAAATGAGGACCCAGGTTGTTGGGGGCAATATGTGGATTCTGTAAACCGCTTAGAGAGGGCTGTCAAGCACTATAAAGCATTTTATAAGTCTAAGTGCTATTGTTATTGAAAAGAGGACAAACAATGCCACTTAGGAGGCAAAGGGACAAACACTGAGAGCAAATCCAAATGAATTTATCCGACAGATTCTGTGCAAATTCCTTAGCACAAACTTGAAGATAAACCTCAGGGCTCCCTTACCCAAGAAGGTTCAGGTCACTCTAAATAGGGTTACTAGTTGGCTATCTGTGGTTGCAATATTGAGGCTTTGCCACCCTTCCCACCGCAAAGCAGATCTTACTAGTGGCTCTCACTTGTGTTCACTTGATTCCCATCCACCTGTTGTCTAGGATGGCTACATTGTCCCATCAAGTGCACTTTTTCATACTGTTACACTTGCAGTGATGCTCTTGGATAATGGGTTGCCACCACGTACCTGGCATCTCTCTCTGCCCTTCAGTTTATTTATGTTAATCTAATGCTTACTTTGCTGTCTGGAGCGACTTTTTAATTGATAGCGCTGATGCTGAGACTTTCACTGCATTGCAGTCCTCTTTTTGATCAGCAAAATATCCCCTTAATTAGTCTATGAATTTTAATAAGTGATAAGCGCACTGATGACAGGTGTCCTTGCATCGTATTTTCTGCTTTTGGAAAAAGCTTGTTACAGGGAAACAGTCTTCCTTTTATTTTTATATGAAAGGTTATTAAAAAAAATGGGCTGGTGTTCGTTTCTATAGCAAAATGCAAACAGGTGCTAGCATATTATAGTTTCTGCTCTGTTTAGTAATATACAACAGAATGGGCATGCTCGTGGTCTTATCATTAAAGCAGGTTCATCTGATGGGAACCAGGTGCTGTGCTTTGTCTGTCGTGGTGTCTGCTCCCCTTCAGCTCAAAGATCCTCCTGTATAAAGGATCCTGAGGTCCTTTAAATAGGTTTTGAAGACTTGGCTTTTCCCCCAGAGTAATGGAAGTGTGTTGGGGTACCCAAAGGTGTTTTTTCATGAGGCAACTGGACTTTCATGTTGTTGTTTTTTTTTAATATGTTTCACTTCTTATCCAAGAAGCTTATTCAGTTCTGACTGGATGGTGGGGAATGGAAGGATTTATATTCTTTGGTCATTTGCATTCTTTCAGGGAGTTGTTGAAGACACTTGGAGGTTTATCTGTGTCATCAGGGTCCCCTGAGTAGTGCAAATGGGTGTGGAATCTTCTTGGGACTGCTGAAAGGATCGTGTTGCAGACTGGAGATACATGACATCATATGCTTCCCCTTCTGTTGAGAGAGGACTATTCAATTTTGACATCGATGGCAGGGGCCTTAATGGATTTGTGTGAGCTGCTGGAGGCCTTGGTGGTGGCAGCGGTGCCAAGGTGCGTCAGGTCTGCAAGAGGAACAATCTCCACATGCAGGCTAATGGCAAGACCTGCGAGGGGTCTGAGGGGATGACCAGCGGCAACCTACTCTCCAAACACAAGCAAAAACAGACAGGATGGAGTAGGCAGGCTCATGGTGTCTGGCAGCAGCTACCTCATCCTCTGCCTCACCTTGTCTTGGCCCACGGCGGCAGCAGTAGTCAGAGGCGCAGGGGGAGGCACACAGTCCAGCCTGCTGGATGCGCTGGGCGGCTGCCTGCCCGTTCCAGCCACGTGGGATGGAGCAGGCATGTCTAGGGGTCTAAATCATGTGCCTCCCACCCACTCTGCCTGCTGCCGCTGTGCCTGCTTCTTGAAGGGCCAGTCTGGAGGCCGCAGTGGGCTGAGGAGCCCCTGCTGCCAGACACCTCCCCCTATGCACGCACACACACACACACACACAAACACATGCACAGGTCTGGGAGAAGCGAGTGGAGAACTATGCAGAGACAATGATGGTGGAGGAATCAAAATGGGAAGCCTCTGTCTGGAACCTCTGGCAGGTTAGGAAAAAAAACCTGTGAAGCAGCGGCTTCCCTTTTTGCCCACTCTCCCCCGTTGCCTCCATGCCTAATTTTAAGAGGGCAGTTCTGCTTCTGCCCCCCCACAATGCCAGAAGCTGCATGCTACTGCCGCTTGCCTGCCGCGTCCCCCCACCAGCCCCTGCATTTGCCTATCACTCATCAACACCTAACATGCAGAAGCCCCATGGTCCTAAAGATCCCATTCTGTCTCCTTGCCATCTCCTTCCTTTCTCCATGCTCAGGAAGGACGAGGATAGGGGGAGATATTGTCAGTGTGGCTTTCTCATGTGGGGATGGGGCGATCGCAGTAAAAGGCCAGCGAGCAGGGAAATGCTCTGAAACCTGAGGGCAGCCATCTGGGCCGGGCCGGCGCCAGCCTTAGATCTGTGGTGCTGTCTCAGCCCCGCCCCATGGGTGTGCGCATAGGAGGAGGTGAGTTTGCGAGGGCTGGTGTCCTGGGTGAAAGGGAAGCCCCAGGGACGCCAGACCCCGTATGCTTGCTGCCTCCTGTTAACACGCCCAGGGGGTGGGGCTGAGGTAGCGCTACGGATCTAAGGCTGACTGCAATTTGACCTGGATGGCCGCCTTCAGGTTGCAGATCAATGCTCTGTTGGCCTTGGGCAGGCCAAGGCGCTGCAGGCTGGTCCTTTACTGTTTCCAGGATGGTCCCATGGGCCAGATGTAACCAACTCACAGGCTGGATCTGGCCCGTGGGCCTTGAGTTTGAGAGCTCTGCATTAGAGTGAACTATCATCATGTAAGTTACTTACTGTTGCTTACAAAAAGTTAAGTTGCAATTCTTCTGCTTTATTTCCTCATACTGTTTGATTTTATTTGAATTTTGTTTGTATCCAAGACAAACTTGGATAGGCCAGTTCATGTTTCCCTGAACCTACTGGAGAAAAATAGTGTATGGATGACACAATTAAATAATGATATGTTGATCATTATCACTCCAATTTGCATTCAGGAATTGGGACCTTTTTTCCAGCAAAACACTCATTTGAAAGGTAGGTGGAGCCCCAGGATGAAGTGGACATCTAAATCTGTTACATTTTCTTCCTTTCCCAATATTGGGCTGCAATGATTTTAGTCCCTCTCTTAGCTGTTTTTCCTCCTTGGCATCTAGTATCAATTATGGAAAGAAAGAGGCTCTTTTGCCACTGTGAAGCATGGTATAGCCAGTCATGCATATATCCCTAATATTTCCTGACAATTACAGTCCAAATTAATCACTTAAGTGCTGAGTACCTACAGTACCTACAGAGTGAACAGAAAAAGCGACAGTGATGATTAAGGCAAGAAGTTCGTAGGAGTTATTCATTCTGGCGCATCAAATAGATCCTTTCTTTTCTACAATTTACAATTACAAAAAGCCACAAAATGTTGGCACAAAATGATTGCTCCCAGGTAAGATGACAGATGCTGAAGTAATACAAGAGCCAACCAATTTTCCTTCAGCATCATTTGCAACTAGGAAACCGAACAATTAAATTGACTTGGATGACAAAAACTGAGCATGCAGAACATAAAGCTACTGTCCTGTTTTCAAGCTGTTGCCAGTTTTATTTTGTTTTTTTATTGTTGTGATAATAAGTTTTGAATCTTGTCAGTCACTTCTGACTGATTTAAAATAAGAAGCCACTCAAATCTGAAATATGCATAATTTATTTTGCTTTGAACAGAGTTTGTAAAACATTGTCTGGTTTGTAAAGTTTGTTGTGTGTGTATGTTTGTGTGTGATTGGAGAGCGTGCATTAGTTTAAAAGCCTGTTGTGTTGTAAGAGGTATTTCCAGTGGTGATTGAAAATCGGAGACTTCAACCAGGTCTATTTTAATTGCAAAATAAGTCAGCTGTTAAACGTGAAAATTGCAGTGTGCACAGAACTACAGTGTGCAAGGAAAACAATGTAAAAATAACCATTGGGAGGAACAACTGTGACAAGCAACTTGATAGTGTTGTATACCTACTGCTGGGAGGGTTTTGTTGAATAAGCCACCAGAATAGAAACCAGGAGATGAGAAGTTCTAGTACTGCCTTAGGCAAAAAGCCAACTGGGTAACCTTGGACCAGCCATTCTCTCTTGGCCCTAAGAAGAGGAAGGCAATTGTCAGAAGGCACTTCTTCACTCTTGCCAAGAAAACTGAAGGGTTTAGTTCAGATAGTCACCAGGAATCAACAATAACTCAAAGTACATACACACATACACACACACCCCTATGCTTTAGCAATCAACCATACCAGTACAGAAAAATACATTTTCCCTAAACTCCGCTGAAGATGTTACCTAGTCTGGTAACAAAATGTTCGGAAACCAACCCACAACGAATCCTCACCCTCATCCTACACCTGAGCTACAGATATTCGCCATTATTGCAGATATAATTCACTAGCCAATTAAATTCTTATGGAAAGTCCAAACATCATTTAAGGAAGGTTAAAAAAAAGTGAAGACGGCATCTATCGTCATGCAACTGAAGCCCCACGAATGCAATATACTTAGAAAAGAGGGAGGACTTCAATAACATTGCTATCTTAACTCTTTTAATTCTCCCTGAAAACACCCTGGGAAGGACACAGATCAGTGGTAAAATGCTCCCGGTTCGGACTGGCTCGGGCGAGTAGGTAGCGATGGTGGCGGGTAGTTAGGAGAACTGGTAGCAAATTTCCCTGTCCCCACCCTACATGCCCAGCTGAGCCATGCGATCATCAGAGCCTTTTTTTCCTTTTAAATGGCTCTGACAATCCAAGCTGACTTGCCTGATTAGCAGCTGGGATCATCAGAGCTTGGATCGTCAGAGCCACTTAAAAGAAAAGAGCCACCTAAATAGCTCTGACAATCCAAGCTCTGACAAAGTTGCCTGATCGGCAGGCAACTCAGCTGGGATCGTCAGAGCCTTTTGAAAGCATTTTTTAACATGTTTTACATGTAAAAAATGGTTTCAAAGGAAAAAAAAATTGGCCATGCCCACCCAGTCACATTACACACACATCCCCCACCAAGCCAAGCCCACAGAACCGGTAGTAACAAATTTTAGATTTCACCCATCACAGATGATCTTAAGTTTAGTTTTACTATCTGATGCTCTCTGTAAAAAAGAGGAATTTGGACTGAGCTAAAGTCTCCAAACTAGAGCAATGTCCTTACATAAATGCATTATTTTTAAATATTTTTTTAACCTTTTAAAAGCTAACCTGTGATAAAAAGACTTTTTTGCTACAAAGCAGAACATTATCTTCCAACATTATCTATATTTGTGGTAGTGCTTCAACCCCCCCATATAAGGCCCTATAAACATTCTAAGAAATTAATAATAAGGAATAAATTCTGCCCAATGCATCATTTGGAAATTTGGCCACTTATACTGAACAACAAAACCAAAATGACAAAATCCAGTGGAGTTCCAGAGAACATCTTGGAAACTAGAAGAGATGGCAGGGAACAATTTCAACTGATTGATTTCTAATAAAGGTATATTTTGTGGCTGGCATTTTGTAATCAGACAACATCTCCATGATGGTCCTTTTGCCCCATGTCAGTGCTCCCAAGTAAATCAGGCTGGAAACATAACCAGATGAGCTAATCCTATTTTATTGTAAGGATACACTTACAGAATCTCATTAAACGTCTGAAAGTTTTTTCTCCTCCTTTTCTTTGTGGAGTGCCCCCTTTCTTGTCTGATCATTTCCTGGGCATCATCTCTTCTCCTCAACCCTCAAAGTCATTTCCATATCCCATTACATCCCATGACTTCTTCTCAAATTTCCAAGCAAGCCCACCATCCAAAAGGATTGTCTAACTTTGTCGCCACAGGGAAAAGGGAAAAGCCAGTTGGACTAGAGCAGGGGACTGCAACCTTAAACACTCAAAGAGCCATTTGGACCCATTTCCCACAGAAAAGAAAACACCGGGAGCCACAAAACCTGGGTGGGCATGTCCAACTTGACATCACTCACTTCCACCAGTCACATGACCCCCCCCCCCCCCCCGCAGCCATGCCTACCCAGCTGGTCATTAGGGCAGAGAACTGATTATTAAAAAACACCAGGAACCACAAAACCTTTTTGACATCTCTCTCTTCCTCCCCCCTCCCTCTCTCCCCACCTCTCTCTCTGTATGTCTCTGTCTCTGCCTTGGCCACTTCTCCATCACTCGCCGTCACCCTTACCCTCTCAGGCCAGGCGAGGAGTGACTGGGAGAGGAGGGTGAGGGGCGGGGCCAGCCAGTGGTGGGATCACCCAACATGGAGCCACAGAGAGGGCCCAAAGAGCCGCATGCGGCTTCAGAGCCACAGGTTGCTGACACCTGGACTAGAGTTATATTAATCTTTCAAAGGATGCACTTTGAAATATTGTCACAGAATTACAAAATCTTGTCTCCAAAGGGGAGCATATTCTTTCCTTGCAAACAACATTTTGATGTTTGTAATGTGAAACTGAATTTAAGATCATTTCTCCCCAGCTTGATCAGACACATATTTTATAAAGGTATGTGTGAGAGAAATCTTACTCTGCACCATAAGCACATTCTGAAGCAAAAAAATTGTTCAGCAAAGTTTAGTCTAATTTAACTATGCTAAATTTGATGGTGCATATAAGACCTTGAGATACATAGCTCTTTTTTTTTTTGTACTGACCTTTGAGAAGAACTGAATGGGAAAAAAAGGTATGAGAAGATACTTCTGGTCTCTCCTTCATTTTGCCTTACCTATTTTGTATTTTGAGTTTATGGTAAAAATAAACCGACAGTCTCTTTTTTTAGGTTTTTTAAAAGAAGTTTAGGGTTTAAACTGGTTTACAACATTGAGTCAGCAGTTTTCAGTTCATACATTGGAATAAACAACTCAAATATGTATGACATTTATTTTTCATCCTCAATATGAAGAATGTGATCAAAACAGATTGAATGAGTAAAAATAATGCTGTGTTTAAGAATCGGTTTTGGTGAGATGGGTGTCTACATACATTTGATAAATAAATACGTTTTATTTTTCTTTACTTTTAAAAAGCATATGAAAATCGGATGGAAAATGTTAGAACAGGAAAAAAAATGCTGGTTGTTAAAAGTTAAAGGCTAAAAGCTTTTTTTAGAGAAAGCTATTATTTCTAAAAAGAAAAAAAGAAAAATTACATGGTTCGGTCTGAAAATAGCTTATATATTCCAAATAGAAAAGGTGGGGAAAAAAAGAATTCTAGAGATTATAGTACAAAAACCTTGAAAAACAGACAATGAAATGTGAAAGAAAAAAATAACCTGCTTTACTAGTATTTTCTCCTTAAAATCAGCCCAGCTGCATATAAACACAGCGTACTATAAATTAAAAAAAAAAAAGATGTAACACATACTCTTCAAAAAACAGAAAAACGGAATGTAGACTACCTCCAGTCTTACTCTAATAATGGCTGTATTTCTTAGAATAATGCTGGTGAATCTGTAGAATCAACAGAGGATTTGCAAAGCAGTCAACTGTATTTCTAAATATAAAGCTATGAAGAGGTTTAAAATCATATAATGGCAATGTTGATAGCCACCTGTGTCTTGCAGTATCTAATTTTGCTGGGTTTAAAACAGAGGGGAATGGATTATTGCCATTCATTACTTTAACTTCTCCATTCAAGAAATCACAAAATTGTTCTCAAATTGCCCCACTTCAATTTATGCGTTGGATGATTTCTTCCCCAATGAGTTAGCCTTCTGTTGCATTCAGCTAGATAATTATACCTGGATGGCTTTCTTGGACCTGATTACAAAGCCATAAGTGAGTGGTGCTGGCATTTGTGGGCAATACAAATATCAATTTTCAGCTCTGAAATCTCAGCACAGATGCAGTGGTTATCTTTTGATTCAAAGTTTTAAATATTCCTTGACCCCTACTTTTTAAGGACCAGTTTCTTTTCTTATTATTATTATACAACATATCTAACACTGTGCATTTTATTCATTAACTGGTTTCTTTCTCAGCAAATGTACCATGTATGTTCTTGAAAAATAATTTCAAGAACATTTCCAACAATACAAAAGCTCAGATAAACAGCTTTACTGTAGAACAGGGGTGTCCAACCTGATCGCATCGCGGGATGTATCGTGACATATTGCGATGTTTTTTGCTTTTGTGGAGCTGGAGTGGGCGTGGCCTGTATGAGCCGTATCTCGGCTGCGGGCCACTAGTTTGACAGGCCTACTATAGAAAGTTATGAAATCAGTACAAAAGAATTTTGGTGACTGACATATATGAAATGCAAGCCCTATTTATAGTGAAATCAAAGTTGAAAATATTTATTTCCCCTATCTGAGCCGCACATTGAACGAAACAGCTCTCTGTTTTGGATGAGTGGACTACTTTTCATCTGTCTTGTGTTTTGGTAATAGACAGATGTCATGTTGGCTGTTTACTTTTGACTATTTGAGAACAGAGCCAGTCTGGTGCAATGATGAGGGCAACAGGCTAGTGTTGTGGTCCGCCAGCAGCCTGTGGACCTGGCAGTGGAGTCAGACAGTGAGGGGCCTGGGGAGGACAATGGGCCAGTCCTGGAGTCAGGGGAAGGCCCGGACGAGGGCTCTGCGTCGGAGGCAGAGATGGGGCCAGGGTCATCTGGGAGCGATGTGTGGACTCAGGAGCCTCCAGAGGTGGACAGCAGAGAGGCAGAGGAACGGGAGGAGCCTGTTCCTAGTGCGTGCATGCGAAAAGCTGCCAGAAGGCAAGAGCAGCTAAAGCAAAAAGGATGACTTGGGAGTAAGGCCAGAAGATGATTAGCCACTCCCGTAAGGCTTAAAAAAGCAGCAACTCGCCATTGGTTCTTTGTAGAAAAGCTATGTTGATTCCAATGCTTCTTGTCAGTGTCTCTTGAACTTTGTGGGGGTTTTGCCAAGAAAAACCTTTGGCAGGTTGCCAGAGACATCAAAGGTTGGTGATAAGGCCGTAGAACTGGTTATGAAGAATTTGTTTTGCACTAAGCTGAGAATGAATTAATTCTCACTGTTTTAATACAATAAGTTTGTTCAGGACTGAATTGTGTTTGGTAATCATTATGTGGGCCTCGGTCACAACAGCTAGAAACCAGGAGACTGTGAATTCTAATCCTGCCTTAGACATAAAGCCAGCTGGGTGATCTTGCGCCAGTCATAGATCCAATCTGGATCGGTCACTGGGACCAGAGATCTTCTGAGCTTTTGGATTCATGTGGAGCATATAACCAGAAATATGTGACAGCCTAAAATAATGATATAATGGATTGGGCTGGTCCAGTTGATAATTTCAAATACGGAGTCATATTTTTGAAAGACGCACCTTCTGCAGAAATTGCATCCCAGCCCACAAAACTGGGTTTGTTCATATAGAACACTTTACAAACTGTGGCATGTGGAACCAAAACATGTATTATTGCTTTTTCTGACACACATTCCTGGAAGAGGAAAGGCAAAAGGATATATCAGCCTGAGAGAGACTCATGCGTGGAATTGTAAGTCCCAGCTTAGACTGATGTTTAACCAGAAACCAGACATCTTGCTATGAAGAGGCTTTCTAGAAACAGAGAGGCAAGAGGCAAAATCAATTTAGAGGAAAGGGAACACATTTAGTCTCATGTGTTGAATTTCTGAAAGCAAAAGAGCTGCATATTTCACACTGACATTCTCATTCTAAACGTATTGTCTCTTGAGTACGTTGCAGAATTCATTTTCGGGAGAGGAAGACATTTATTATGGATTGCAGCAACACAGGATAATAAAAATCTGGCACCTTGGAGAGATGACAGCAATTCAGTTCAACAGCAAAACTGATAAGGAATCCAAACACACTGTAGTACATTTTTGATGTTTTTAGCGTAATGAAGCCATCAGCCCCTGCAGAGAAGCTGAAAACAAGGAACTTTTGTTTTTTTTTTCCTTTCCAATTGCTTACAATTCTACATGCTTTAGATAAGCAGAGGAAAGAAGCCGATTTCATTCAATCATTTCAATTACTCCTCATCTGAATTCAAAAGCAGGTTTTTCAGTTTGGGTCTAAAGAAGACTCAAGTTACCAATAATATAGCACTAGCAGTCCTTGACTTACAACTGCTTGCTTACAACCATTTCAAAGTTACAACAAACTAAAAAAAAAAGTTACGATCCATCTTCCCAATTGTGACTGTTTTACTATCCCTGCAGTCAAGAGAATGTATTTTGGGCGCTTGGCAATTGGCTCACACTTATGATCAGTTGCAGCATCTCATAGTCACGTGTTCTCTTTCTGTGGAGTTTCTTTTCCCACTGTTTGGCAAAAACCAGCAAAACACACCCAATGAATAAGCTGGATTTGGATTTATGGTCACATAGTTTGCTTAACAACCATGGTAACTCATTTAACAATCATGGTAGAAACAGCTGTAAAATCGAGTCCAGTCATATGGTGACTTGACTTATGACCATACTGATATATGACCAAACTTCTGGGCTTGAGGACTACCTATAAATAACAAGGTTGCTGCTGCCAGCACTTGTAATTGGATGACACTATAATGATATGGAATACTCCCTCCTCCCTCCTCTCCAGTTATTGTTCTGCTTTTATATACAGTAATTATGATATTATACTTGATAGGTCTGCTTTCTTGATAGTTTTACCCAAAAGGTTTGGAATAAGCCCAAATCATGAGAAAGGGAAACAAATATACTGTTTATATATTTATACTGACTGACCCAGTGGTGAAATGTAAAATTTGTTACTACTGGTTCTGTGGGCGTGGCTTGGTGGGGGGTAATGTGAGTTGGTGGGGGGTAATGTGACCGGATAATCTACCGAAGACTCTGACGATCAGGCAGCCTCTTCGGCCGAAGAGGTTGTAGAAAAAATACTTTTAAAAGGCTTTGACAATCCCAGCTGAGCTGTGGGATCATCAGAGGCTTTTTTAAAATTTTTAAAAGCATTTTTTCAGCTGAAGAAAAAAATGCTTTTAAAAGAAAAAAAAAGCCTCTGATGATTGTGTGGCTCAGCTGGGCATGGTGGGGGCAGGGGTTTTTGTTACTGGTTCTCCGAACCACCCGCCACCATCGCTACCGGATCGGGTGATCCGCTCCGAACTGGGAGCATTTCACCCCTGGAGTGACCACATTCACAGAATATTGTCAATTGTAATTGACAATATCGCCTTGCCTTCTGACATGCACATAGTGAAGACATTACGGTACCTTCTAGAATGTCCTGATTCTGGTTTTTCTAATACAAATATCCTGGGTTAATGCCTTTAACTGGAATCAGAATTTCTGTTGCTAAGACAGGGAGTCATAAAACATGACATCATGTGACTGCATTGCTTAATGACAGAAATCCCAGCAACCCCTGCTGCCATCATTAACCAAATGCCACCAGCTGTTAGGTAAGGACTTCCCAAACCTTGATAAGGTAAAGGGACTGCCTTCTCTTGAATTCTCCCGCCCACCTCTGCCCTTTTGGCAACTTTGCACACTAGTACTCCAGGGGTGGGTTCTACTTACCTTTACTACTGGTTTGCAACGGGATCACGCAACAGGAAACTTCTGCGCATGCGCAGATCACCGATGATGACATCCAGGGTGGTGGGTAGGCCTCCTGCCAGTTTTACTATTGGTTCTTGTGAACTGGTCTGAACCGGGGCAACCCACCACTGTAATACTCCTTGGTGCAGGTTTCCCTGTATTAGTATGTCCACTCCATTAGGCTGGCATTTTTCTTCTATCAGGCTAACAACTAGCAAGTAAGCCTATCCTGAACCATCAGTTAAACTAAACTTGCTTTGATGGACAATATGTGAAGCCTATAGTTACCATGTCTCCAACATCTCCTAAATTTTAAGACATTGACAACTAATACCTGTAGTAGACTAAGTCAGTTCTGCTATCCACCAGCACTGACTCCTCTCTCTTTTCTACCAATACTCATCAATGTAACTAGCTTCTTCTTTCCTATTCCCAAGCAGCCTATCTTTTCTCTTGCAATTAGTAAAAAAAGAAATATAGATTCAGCTAATGGCTGAAAAATGATGGCACTGGATTATCTATTAATGTCTCTTAAGGGGGGGAAAAAAGGCAGGTGGGAACATCAAAGCTATATTCCACCATACAATTACAAAATAACACCCCATTAATGGTTTCGCTATACAACTTTCTGTTCCCAATCAGATTATTGTTACCACTAGCTGTCTCTTTTAACAGATAATACCAGTAATTAGCGTGTTCCACATGATGAGTTATTATTATTAGGTGGCAGATGTTTAGCAGTTACTCTTGTTGGCACCTCTCTAGACAAGTATTTTAATTAATACCAATAATATTTTCTTGCAATGCAAGCATATACACAACCAAGTACCGCATGTCACTTAATCAAAATATTGTAGCATTTTGTTATTTTTAATGTACTTCTGGCTGCCGTTCAAAGCCCCGTTTTAAAAACAAAGAAGGTGCAAACTACAACACGGCCTCCTTCATTTCCAAGGTAAAAGCTATTCTATTAATATTATTTTACATATAGTTTTCTTGAGAACACACCTTAATGAAAGCAGCACAGTATCAAATGCTGCATCCAAAAACAGATCTCTGGTTTTTAAGGGAGGTAAAGGAGAGCTGCGCTTAGAGTAAGAATGCCCATCGAAACTAGACTTCTAGTATGGCAACTGTAGGGCAAGAGATCGCATAGCTGATTCAAAGGGCCTCTTGTAAAAGTTTTCATAAACAGTGTGATTGTCTGCACAGCCACGAAAGAGAATATAGATTTTAAAACAAAAAGATCCCACAGTAATAATAGGTGGTCCTCAATTTATGACCAGTCGCTAAGCAACCACTCAAAGATCTGACAGATTTCTCTCCCCACCCCCATCAAACATACTTATGATCAGGTTTCAAAGTTAGTGCCTCTGCTATTGTTTATCCTTACGACTGCAGGGACACTACAGCCCACCCCCCCATCTTCCACCCCCGTCTTGTTGTGTCCCTGCCACCTTGGCCTGCTCTCAAACCAGCTACTCAATCATGCAAGTTTGCTTAAAGCCGGTCAGCAGAAGCTACTGGCACACAAAGGGCAACTACAGTCTGTACTGTAACTGCTTTCTATGATGTGTCAGTAGCTTTTGCTGACTGCCTTTAAGCTCCTTTGCATGTGGACTACTAGGTGCCTGGAGCCCCACCTTGGACAGCCCAAGGAAGGACGTCTCTTTCTCTCTCTCTGTCGCTCTGTCTGTCTGTCTCTGTCTGTCTCTCTGTCATTCCCCCGCCCCTCCACCGAGGCTCCTTGTGCTTAAAAACCTGGACCATAATTTAATGGCCCTATGAGGGAGAGCAGGGAGTGCAGAGATCATCTCACTTAAAGGGCCATTGCCACCTGCAACCGTAATGCCCAGACCTCATGACGGTTGTAAGTCAAGGACTACCTGTAAATTTTCTACTGTTGGAAAAAAAACCCAGTTCCAGTTCCAAGCTGGGAATAGAATGGAGGATGCTTGAGAAAGAAAGTTTATTGATGAAGAGAACCAAAACGCACACAGCGTTCAGTTCTGGGACAGCTGACAAAATGGAGTTGAGAGTGAGTGGATTTTTATACCTTCTTTGGGCTTTGTATTTCATATTCCTGTTCCTGTGTAAGAACATATCCTTTAATATTCTAATGGCTATTGTCAGATACCTATAGAGTCATGGCTGGTTCTATAGGCAAAAGGGAAAATACAAATCCTAGGTGCTTGTCTGAGTTAATCTTTGGCTTGCCTAATTGTATTCCTTATCTGGAGTTTCTGTCTGACCCAGTCTTTCTGAATGGATTATCAAATCTGCATTTTTAAAAGCTGGCCTCCATAGTTTCTGCTTGTGAAGGGAGACTGGGGCTGCTTTCTGCCTTCCTTAAGATCCCCCTCCCCCATTTTTCCTTTAGGGGAAATATTCTATCCTACTTTTTTAATATCCCCCAAAATATTTCGTTCTCTAGGAGGGTGGGTGGATGCTGACTTTCTACACTACAAAACAAGCAATGTACAGTTTGAACAACCATTTAAATTGGCCAGCATTCGCAAATAGAAGACAGTGTAGGTACTGTAAATGATTGCGTACAATATGCATGGATATGTGCAAGTGTGTGTCTGTGTGTGTTTCTCCTTACCCACCTTCTATTAGTCCCATCCCTTTTGTATTTTCAGAAGACCCCCCCCCTTCAAGACCTGTTATATTATCAGGTTTGG
Organism: Masticophis lateralis; assembly: GCA_030761175.1. Taxonomy (NCBI): domain Eukaryota; kingdom Metazoa; phylum Chordata; class Lepidosauria; order Squamata; family Colubridae; genus Masticophis; species Masticophis lateralis. The sequence continues at coordinate 63,846,359 of JAUDYJ010000003.1, forward strand.
AGGTTCCAGAGAACTGGAGATTTGCTTAGATGGTTCCATAGTTGAGGTGATCTCTTTTTTATTCTCTCTTCACCTAAGGGTCTTTATGTTTGTTTTTATCCTATTTGTTTATTAATGTAGATTTCTATATGTTTTACATCTATTGCTTTTATAGCTGTGGTTTTCATCCGATTGTTGTCTGGAGTGCTTATAGAGTCCCTTTTGGTGAGATCGACCACTGTGTAATTTGATTAATAAATTAATAAATAAACAAATATCTTCCCCTCAACACTTCTCCATGAAGTAGTCATTTTACAAAATTGGTTTTATAGCTTGAAATCATTCCCAAAGTTGGAACAATTGTAACTCAATGGATGAATAAGAACAAAAGAACTCTGCAATAAAAGAGCGCATTGGGAGAATTCTGATACCATATCAACAAAAATGAAACAAAAACAGAAATGATATCCGGGAGTTGCCAGCTCTCTTTATGCCTTCAAATGTTCTGATCTTCTCTGTTTACAAGTAATCCTTTTTATTTTCAAGTAACTGATGCTGCTAAAACCCAGACCTATTAAAGGGTGAGAAATCCAAGATATCCACAGACCAAGATGTACATAAAATGATGGCCCCAGAGATGTGCCTGGGAAACAGTGTTTCTTATGATAAAAATGTACCAACAATGCACATGTGATGGGTTTTGCATGTAGATCTAAAGAACAAAGAATCATAACAGAGACAGATAACTAGTTTACTGTAATCCTGGAGACTACATTTTTTGTCTTACTTATAGAATTGTATTTAAACATGGAGACTGATTTTTGCCTTTTAGAAATGTAAACATTAGCTCTGAACAAGGAAAGCAATATTTGCCGGAAGCCAATGGAGCATATATAACCATCCCGATGATAAATTTTACAATAGTATACTGGAAAATGCAGCACACAAGTGTTGGAGGTTGGGATAAAACATTGTCCAAACTGTCATCAAAAGAAAATGAAATGATCACAAAAAACTGATAAAAAGTAATGGCTGTTGAATGTACTATATTGTTAATGAGCAAGTGACAGGCTGGGACAAAAAAAAAATGTTTGCAGTGAGCAGGAGTCCATGAAATGAATCAGGGCAGTAAACAATTGGTAATAAAATGGAGGCATGTTAAAATGCCTAGATGGAAGAGTGCATCTTTATAATTCCACTTCCAGTGAAATAAATGGAATCACAACAGATCAGGACTGGAGATAAAACCTTTATGACATACACATATGACACTGTGATTGTTTTCATCCAGTTCGACTTTAAAAAAAACAGAACCAAAACGTGGTGGTTTTCTGCCTACCAGCCCCACTTCCTGCCAAAACCTCACTGCAAACTGAAAACAAGAAAAGATTTACACAAAACCTGCAAGCAGCAACTAAAGCCCAGCTCTCCAAACATTAAAAATATATGCATTCTCTCTTGAGAGAGGACCTTGATGCTTAAAAACATCAGGCGTCTGAATTTCTGGAGATGTTATATGTTTGAACAAATCCCCAGCATTTAGAATAGCTGTCTGAAAGGCGTATTAGATGGAAACTAGCCAGTTGCCTCTCAGCTTTTTTTGCCAGTTCTCAGCGGGATTAGATTGTCAATGTACTTCTAGCTGCTTCAAAGACTAACTGATGCACTTGGGGGCTCTTCGAGGAATTTTGAGGTATAAAAGAGATTCTCCGGGGATTGCAATATCTTCAGTTTGCAGTAAACAGGAGGGAAATACCTATTTGGCATGAAATCAATTTTTCTGTGGCTCAGTTTGTAGGTCAAGATGGATACAACAAAAACAACATTGTGAAGGCTAATGCATGATCTATAAAAAATTTTTTTAGCAGACATGAATAAGGGAAAGAGCTAGCCTATGATATATGACTCGATTTTGATGGCTCAACCTTCTTGCAGAAATTGACTTCAGTTGGTTGTATCAACCCATAAGATACTCCTATGCTTGCTCCCCAAATGTCAGCAATGCAGAGGCGGGTTTCAAAACTCATTGCTAATGGTTTGCTCATGGGCAAGTGCACACTCGCATGCAACACTTCTGTGCATGCTCAGAAGCATCTGGGCGGGTGGCCAGAGCCTCCTGCTGCTGCAGCTACTAGTTCACTCAATCCGGGGTGAACCAATATCAACCCACCACTGCAGCCATGGCTCAGATTTAGGTTCCTTAGTGAAGAGTCACTGTAAATTTACTATATTTTTGTAATGTTTATTTACAAATATATACATTGGGCATTGATATTGAAGGAGGCACACTTCCTCATCACTGTGTCCAATATTGTATCTGGTAACTGCCAATATTGAAAATAACAGAGCAGAAAAGAAGAGAAACTGCAAATTATACCAGAGTGGTCAGCTTATTAACTTATTTCTGAGTGATTTCTTCATGGTTTATAGGGGACTAATAAGAATTTCTAACTGATGGATAGCAGAATAGCAGAATAGCAGAAATGTAACTTCTCTCCTGCTCCAAATTACACTAATATTGTCAAAATTGATATGTCTTGGAAAATATGTCTAGTGTCTGTCTAGACATTCTGTCTAGTGTCAAAGTAATCGTTTAAACTTTGGTTAATAGATCCCAGTCCTAATGCCTTACAAAACTGAACATTTTACAGACTCTGAAGATCTCCAAGGTCTTTTTCTCTTGGAGTTAGCTTAAACACCAGGTGAAACTAGGAAGTGCACAATTGTACTTTGTTGAATGCATCCCTGCTGTCTATACATCAGACTAAGACATAAACCACAATTGGACACACTATGCTGTTTATGCATCAGACTAAGCCGTAAACCACAATTGGACACACTATGCTGTTTATGCATCACACTAAGCCATAAACCACAATTGGAAAACTGCCATTTGTTTTCATTCTTGGCTAAGCCACAGTGTGATATGGGACTGTATTTTTTTCTCTTTCTCTCTCCTTCTCCATTCCAACAGCAGTTCCTACTGTGAATGCATTACTTTGTAGATTTGGAGGATGAGCTGCTCTATATGGCTTACAGAAATGTGATGTATGAGTTAATCAACACCTGGAGAAAAGATCCTCTATGCCAGCATGACTAGCACAATCCCAGTGTTGTTTCTGGAATAGTTGCATCTACACCTGCAGCTGATGGCAGATTGTGAAGAATATAAAAATGTGCCATGATGGGTTCAGGGAAAAAGCCAGAAAAGGATTCCAGTTTGCTTTGGCTGAGTTTTGTAACTGGTAGCAATGTTGCTGCGAAAGCTTGCTTGATTAGCAAATCTGAAAGCAGTACAAAAATGAATGGAAAGTTGGAATGTGGTCCAATTTTAAAAACAGGGGGAAAAAACCTCATTTATTTCTCTGTAACAGGGCAAGGAGATAGAGAGAAACCGATAAACAAAATCACAGGGAGGAAGGGACTACTGTTATGTTTTACAAAAAATTTGATCAACCTAAAAAGCTGTTTGCATTCTATTCTCTTGCTAAGTTTCCTTTGTGCATTGCAAATTCACGCTGTCAAGGAGACCAAGATAATGCATTTTTTAATGTGCTTTCTCATCCTCCCCTCCTTCCCCTTCAGAAATTCGGTGTTCTTGATTGTCTAAAACCAGTGGCAATTTCTCAAACAGCCTTAAGAAATGATTCAGAACTGTTTTCTATAAAATATTGTTAAATTCTCTTTTCTAAAAGTGGCGTTCTAATAGCGATTCCAATTTGGTCTGTCAGTTAGAGGCAGCCACAAAGTTGATCTGGAAAAAACAGCTTCCAATTGCCACTGGAAATTGGACTGACTTTTATGTTCATTCAATATGTGTTAAGTCTGATTGAGGGATAATATTTGCATACCTACATTTACAGTACCCTCTGAAGATATATTGTTCTAAGCCAGGGGCGTCAAACTCAAGGCGTGGGGCCCGGATTTGGCCCACAGGGTGCTTAGATCTGGCCTGCAGGGCCACCCTGGAAACAGCAAAAGACTGGCCCACTATGCCTCTACAAGCGAAAACAGAGCACAGGAGTGTCGTGTGCGGCCCTCCTGAGCTCCATTTTCGTTGGCAGAGGATTGCAGGAGGCTGTCGCAGCTAAAAACGGAGCTCGGGAGCCTGTTTTCACTGGCAGAGCACTCAGGCCACCACAGGTGTCCCCGACATGAGTGACATTGAGCTGGCCATGCCCACTATGACCATGCCCACCATGGTCCCCCAAAGGTCAAACACAACCCTGATGCGGCCCTCAATGAAATCGAGTTTGACACCCCTGTTTTAAGCAATGCAAGGAAGCAGGCATTTCGTCACTATGTTAAAGTCATGTATTATGATTCTTAGCCAGTACATACCGTATATCAAATGTCAAGATCTTGGATTCTGCACATGGAACTAGTCTATTTATAAAAAATTATATCATAGAACCACATGTTAAAGGTGTCCATGGTGATTGTGTCTGACTTGGAGATTCTGTGGGCCAGGTCTCTCCACGTCTTCCGATCTTGCACCACTTCTTTGACTTTTTCTATGCTGTGTTTGATGTCAGCTTTGATGGCGAAAGATGCCCATAGTTAAGTGCATTAATTGCATTACTGTGTTTCCCTGAAACTAAGACCTCTCCGGATAATAAACCCAATCGGGCTTTTGAGTGCATGCACTAAAATAAGCCCTCCCCTGAAAATAAGGCCTTTGAAGCACCTGCGCAGCTGGTCCCCGCCATTTCTTTGGGGGGGAGAGGTGGGGAACATGCCCCATGTGTTCCACATGCACCTGCCATCCATGCGGAACGGCCTCGTGGAGGCCACTCCCATAAATCCTAGCAAACCCAATAGTGTGGCCAGGCCAATGTCATGGTGCAGACTCCTGGGAAGAATGGCTGGAAGCACGTGCACGGCTGCAGGGGCAAACAGCTGACGAGCGGCTGTTTTGCACTGCTGCCAGAAGTCCCATCGCTGCCTTCTCCCTGTTCTTCGCACCGGCTGTGCACCTCATTGCCTGCCAGTGTTGCTCAGGGCCAGACCCAGCCAGGAGAGCTGCCTGTTGACGAGCGGCTGGCTGGTGCTGTCCTGACATGTCCTGCCGCCACCGCAGCCTTGCTTGTCATTGGACTTGCCAGCTCTGATGGTTGAAACTCTGTGCCCTCCACTCCTCCCAGGTATGGCGAGCTCGCTCCTCCTGCACCTCAAAAAAAATAAAAATAAAAAATAAGACCTTCCTGAAAATAAGGCCAAGCGCTTATTTCAGGGGTAAAAAGAAAACAAGACCCTGTCTTATTTTTGGGGAAACACAGTAGTTATAAACAGAAAGGGAGAAAATAACTGAACGACTATCCTGAGATACAATAACGTTTTTAATGCAAGAAAGAAATCTATACCAATGAACATCAGGGACTGGCACTGATGGGATGTGCACCAGTGTTTGTAAATCTAGTCCAGCATTTCAATTTTTCTCACTGTGGTTCTCTAGTTGGCATTGCGGCTGCTCAAAAAGCATTAACAAAGCCAAAAAAAAAAAAAAATGGAGCATATTTTGTTCCATTAAGTAGTTAAGCAAACAATACTGAGGTTTTTTTTTAAAAAAAAATATGGCTGTTATGTTTGGCTGACAGCAAAAGGCTCCTAGAAGAAAGAAAAAGAGGTACAGCTAGCTAGTTATAGGAAAGGAACAACAAACCAGGGTATGAAATATAGGCACAACATACTGTTAACTTTTTTCCATTTTTCCTGGTGTCATGAGCATTTAGTATCTCAGTTAAGTTAAGCACGTGCCTCTCCTCATTTTCAGTTCTTTAGGTTTAAAGAGGAAATTAATTTGTTCCTTTTTTCAGGACCTTTATAAATTAAGGAGAACTTTTCAGCAGCAATAATTTGGTGTGAATTTAAATGATGACAGCTTGGGAGATATTTTTTTTTAAATCTGATTTTAAATACATTGCTGATATTGGTTAAAACTCTGTTTTGACTTCTGTTTTTCCTTGTATAATTTTGCTTAGGTATAAGTGCACGTTAAATAAAAATATTCCGCCTCCTTCTCTCTATTAGCAGTTCATTTTGAACTTCTAAATTTGCTAGCATGTAAATAAAATATTCTACGCCACCAACTTATCTGGAAAGCAGAATTTTAAAAAATGGAAGTGAGACCATTGCGAAGGAGCATCTTAGCTATTTTTATTTACTTTTATATATGTTATAAACCAAAGCAAACTTTGGAATTCTTTTAATGGTAAGGAAATGAAATAAATATTTATGAAGCAATACTTTTCATTGCTTCATAAATATTGCTTGTTGCTTCCCAACAGACCTTCACAATTCCCAGTTATGTAATCTCCTGCCTTTAGAGATAGGGCATGAAAAAGACAAAAGATTTTCACACATAATACACCCAGGAACTTATGGATACATAATCAATAATATACATTCCAGTTGTACTCTGTGTTATGAACTGTTGTGCTTTATTTTTCTATAAATGTTCTTACAAAACACAACAACAATAGTGTGAGTTTCAAAGGCCATACAGGTCATCCTCAGCTTATAACCGATCACTTGGCAATCATTAGAAATGATGAAATAGTTCCAAAGTTTTGACAGCTGCCTTCTCCCACAACCAAGTGACCACATTTTGAATCACTGCATTTACAGCTGCTTGTAGTGTCCCACCGTCACACGACCATGATTTATGATGTTTTTGCTGAAAATTGGTATTTATTTGTGTGTTTTGGCAAAAATATCCCATAGCAACAATGGGTTCGCATTTGCTTAGTGACTGCTGCAAAAAAGTTGTAAAATTGGGTTGGTCATATGATAACCCACTTTATGAATGTTGCAACTTACAACCATAATGGGCAGGCTCTATCACAGTTGTAAATTGAGGACTACCTCTATTGTACTTGAAAGCAGGAAGGGACAAAACAAAGGGAATAGTAGAAGAAGGACACAGTCGAGGGAATGAAAACACTAAAAGCAAAATAAATAGCAGAAACATTTCTTGTTACAGCAATCACAGAACTTTCTCATTGATCCAAAATATATAAGACTATGAGAGATAATATCTCTTTTGAACAACACAGAACCAGTTGCTACTCATCACATTTTCTATCCGAATACATACTTGTGACTACATACTTGCTAATTGAATATCCTTAATTTTCATGAGCCTATCTTCTAAGTTTAATGTAGCAGATTATTATTACAAAGTACTGAAAAAGGTTTCACAAATGTTTTCACAGGTTTTCACAAAAGAAAAAAAAAAGCTGTTAGATCATAGAAAAAAGCATATTAATGCCTATGGGGTATTTTTAATCCCCAGACATAAGGCCAGTTCAGATTTTTGAATTTTTCCATCCTTGTTCACATCACAGTGATGAAGTAGGATCTCTCGGAATTTATCCAGATCTGTACCACTAATGCTGGGCTGTAGCAATAATGAGAGAGAGAGAGAGAGAGAGAGAGAGAGAGAGATAAAAGTACACTTTGGAGAACAAAATAGTCATGTTTAGCATTAAGCTCACCTACTTTATTTATTTGATTTGATTAATTTAAATTAAACTCAATGCAACAGAAAAATTAAAATAACATAAAACTGAACACAACACGGGGACAACACATGATTGCCTAGAATTACACACCAGTGGGAATGACATCAGTCTATCCCAGAACCTTCCTCTGCCTCTTCTATGTTGTTTCTTCATTTCCCAGCTTAGCCTGCAACTATTCCTTCAAAGTCCCTTATTTAAGTATAAACAAGATTTGACCCTATTTAGCCTCCTAGCCCAGCAAGGTTATATCCAGTTGGTATCATTTGCTGCGATAATGAGAAATAATGGAGTTGTACTCCGGGGTAATAGATTTATTTTTTTAAAAAAAACACATAACATGAAACAGGTTTCTTGAACTGTGGCTCCTCCAGATGTTTTGAACCTTAACTCCTATTATCCCTAGCAAAGATAGGTAATTGCTTGATCTTTGAAGGTAATGGCAGGTGTAATCCAGCATAAAGAAAGTTATCAGATCGGAGAAGATTGGAAGAAATATATTCTTCCAATCTTAAATACAGAGTTAGTACATTACCAGCAAATATTTATGTCTGGGAGGAAGGATGGGGAAGGGCAGTAATTGAGGAAGTATGGATAATTTGAACAAGACAAGCTGTAATGTATGCAAAAGTTCGTGTCGCATAACATTTTCCCATTCTTCTCTTCTTCACTTTCCATAAAAGAGACAATCTAAGCAGCTTATTTTGTTCAATCATTAAGCAGCTGGATCTGAAACATTCACAGGTGGACTAATTGATCTAGGACTGCGAGCAACTTTTGGTTAAAAAATAACGGGCAGAAAACATAATAACAGTAAGTTACCTTGACAAGCTCCATCATATCTTTTACAAACCCATCAACTTCTGGACCTTCAAGAGCTCCTGTCTTACTCTGGAATATATAAAGATCACATTTGTGGACTAAAAATGTTGACATGTCTATCTACATGCTTTGCTCCTCTTTCTGGCAATAATATACTCAATCTTGGAAGCTATATCTGTAAGAAGGATCTCATAGAAAAGAAAAAAAAAAGAAAATTACCAGAATCCGTAAGGGAAAAATTACTGTCTTACTCCTATCCTGTCAGCTTTGAGAACAAGTAGACACATAAATCTTACAAGAGCTGTGGCATATTAGAGACTAATGGGATATGAGCATCAAGTTCTTTCCACCACATGGACCAGATCAATCAGAGTCATACACTTTCTACAAGTAGTTTAAATGTGTGTTCTCTGTGCAAACAAAAGGAGAAAACAAGTATGCTGGCCTCGTCCACATAATTCTATTGTTCTATTCTTGCAAACAGTTGGCTTTGAAAGCTAGAGATCTTCATCTATTCGTAGAAATTCTTTATGCAATTCCAACCCATAAAAATGAAATGAAATATGACATCTATGAAAATCTTCATAGATAGAGAAATTTTCCACTGCCTATAGCAGGGGTGTCAAACTAGTGTTGACACATCATCGTCATGTGATATAGCGTGACTTTTTTTCCCCTTTTGCTAAACCAGGGGTGGGCGTGGCCAGTGCATGACGCATCCGGCCTATGGGCTGTGACTTTGACACCCCTGGATAGTCTTTATTTGTACTTGGCTAAAGTGTATTACAGTGAGAGACCAGAATTATCTGCATTTGTACCTAGAGGACAAAAAGAATTACTATGAATGGAAGACAGCCAGAACACACTTCTGAAGCAACTCATGAGCCTTGCTAAAAACAAAAAACAAAATCTCTTGCTTTAATGATTACAAAATAGATACAGATTCTTGCTTGTTGCCAAATACTTCTCTGAAAAGTTTTGCACAGCCCTAACAAATTTAAAAAAAATAAATTACTTTTGACATTTTAAGTAATGGAAGGCAGAAAATGCCCTCCGCTAAGAGCAGTATTTGTTTGGATAATGCCCTGTTGACCCATTTGCTATAATAATCTCTGCAACTATGTATGTACACATGGATTTGTACACACATTTACATTTAAAAATAATTACCATAATTTAAATAAAGCAAAATCCATTTTTCTACACTTTGTGAAGAATTATAACCAAGTGACTTGTTGTTTAACTGACTGGTCACAATAATATCACATCAGCAATGATTGTGTAAATAGTGTGAATTCTGTAATTTCAATGCAAATTACATTTGCACGAGGTCACCCATAAACACCCATGATTTGCGTGGCAACTAAATAGGACTCTTTAATGAAGGGGAAATTCCTCTTTATAGATTATCTTTAATTTATCTTTAAAGTATACATAGAGTATTTGAGAATGTCTTCCAATAAAGGACAGCATTCATCAAACGAACTCTATCATTTGGTGTATTGCAGAGTCAGTAATCCCAAATAGTAATAATAAAACTCTTACAACATCGTAGTGTGCAAAGATTTTCTCAAAATCTCTTTTTCTTTCTTCTGCACTGGAAGCCTAAATCAAAGAACATGTAGAAGAAGAATTAATTTTTTGTGGGGGAGAAACTACAGGACAAAAAAGAAGAATAATCAAGTTCCCTGCAAATTACTGTACTTACATCCAGTTTAAATTGAAGGAGAAAATTTTCCTGAAGAGCTAAAATCCTGAGTGGAAAGAGCCAAACCATTATTTTCTGAGACTTCATTTCCACAGAAATAGACAGTTGTGCTTGACAGCTCAGAAAGACAGGAGATTTCACGGGAAGTTAACAGACATTTCTGGAAACAGTAGTTTGTGATACGGCATATTGTCACCTTGCTTCCTGAGCCTTTAGCAACTGTACAACAGGAGGTAAGCTGCTGAAGCCACTCCAAGCGAATCAAAACTGCGAATATTTACCTTGCAAGGTCATTCAGATCCAGCCGGCCATCTTTGTTTTTGTCAAAGAGCTTCATCTACAAAGCAAATAGTGGAAGTGAAATGATTAATACTGGGAGAGCTAAAAAAACTCAGCACCCCAAATCAATAGCATTTTACTAATCAGAATGATACGCTCAAATTACTTTGAGTGACAGTAGGCAGACAAATGGTAGCAATCCAAAGATGTTCAAAAGTCTACCATAGATTTCTCCCAGGGATATTTGGATTATTCAGGTCATAACTTTAAAATAATGTTTTGTGACCCTTCTTTCAGCTATTTAAGCAAAATATTTACCTGTTTTCTCCCACTTTCCAATTTTTCCCTAACAACGGATGGAATTTTTTTTAAAGTCTAGGCTGATTCAAAAGAAGGTGCTACTACCTTCAGTAGAGCTTGGTCTCTGAAAAGCATGTATAAACCTGCAGCTCAAAAGCCTTTGAGGATGAGATAGGCTAAAAATCTGAAGAACATAATTTTAGGATAAGATAATTGGGCAACCTTAACACTAAGCCTTAACAAACTGTAGGGACAATTCAACAATTAAATGTAAGTTGCAAAGGAACAATTGGTGGGGGAGTGCTGAAAATTTAGGATTTTGCATCTGATATCCTTATGGGAAGACTTTATTGTGTATTGTTTGGGAGTCATGGATAAGAACCTATGTAAACACTGTAGGCCTAAGATGTCAACAGCAGGCTGTCCCAGAATTTCATCCTTAGGTACTAGAACTACAATTCCCAGACTACTTCAGCTTCAACTGCAATAATACATGAACACACAATAGATACAAACTTAAGGTAAACCACTCCAAATTCAATTGCAGAAAATACGACTTCAGGAACAGAGTGGTCAATACTTGGAATGCACTACCTGACTCTGTGGTTTCATCCCCAAATCCCCATAACTTTAACCTTAGACTGTCTACTGTTGACCTCACCCCATTCCTAAGAGGTCTGTAAGGGGCATGCATAAGCGCACCACCGTGCCTACTGTCCCTGTCCTATTGCCCCCATTTATTCGTATTCTTATCCTATATTCATAATCATGTTTATACTTGTATCTGTTATCTTATACATGTTTGACAAATAGATAGACAGATAGATAGATAGATAGAAAGAAAGAAAGAAAGAAAGAAAGAAAGAAAGAAAGAAAGAAAGAAAGAAAGAAAGAAAGAAAGAAAGAAACATTTCTACCAGCATGGTCAAGAGTTCTGCAGCTCAACATTTCTGATAGAAGCAGTTCTAGTACATTGGTGGGGGGGCACTATTGGGGAGAGGTTTGCAGGAGCAGGTCTTCTGAATTTGTTCTTGGAAACCATAGGTCAGGGCTCTCCAAACTTGGCACCTTTACACTTGTGAACTTCAACTCCCAGAATTCCCCAGCCATCATGACTGTCTCAGGGATTCTGGGAGTTGTCCAGAAGTTTTAAAGTTGCCAATTTTGGAGACCCCTGCCATAGGCCATCAGAAGAAAGGTCCTTATCCATCATCTTGCTGAACCTTCCAAAAAACATTTGACACTACCAAAGAGCTTTGTCTGTGTAAAAATGAAATTTAATTAAGAAATTTCAGTCTCTTTCAGTCTCTTTGATCTCTATCAAAATCTATTAATGTAAAAAGCTTTCTCTGCTCTCTGAAGTATATTCTAATTAAACTTAACTGTATTCTTAGCATTTTCTTTCTTTCTGGTTGATTGACTTTTGGCCCCGCCCTCTGCCCTTTTCCTGCCATTATGTCACAAAACAGAAAAAAAAGGAGGGAGGGCAATGTCCCCCCCCAGAATAAAAGGAAAGGAAGAAAGAGTGAAGGAAAGAGTAAATGGAATAAACTATAATCAAAGGAGGTTGAGAAGCTGGATTTAATTTTTTATATGTGGGAAAGTGATTTGGCAAACTGCACAGCTTAGCTCCATTTTTAAAATATTCAAAACTGGGATAGTGTTTAATCTTTATTTTATTAATACTACCATTAGGAAAGCTGTAAAAAAACCTAGTGTGTGTGTGTGTGTGTAGAAATATGATTATATCCATATGTTGCATAGTATCTCATCTTTCTATCCTTTAATCTTCAGGCTCAGTGGCTTAGAAGATAATGCCATCTCAAAATCAATACCTTGCACTCCTACAGCATATGATTTAGTTTTTCTCAGATGAGTGCACAAGGTAGACTAGGGGTATCCGGGCTTGGCAACTTTAAGTCTTGTGGACTTCAACTCCCAGAATTCCATCTGGGGAATTCTAAGAGTTGAAATCCACAGGTCAAAAAGGTCTTAAAATTGCCAAGGATGGACACCCCTGATGTAGCCAAATAAGCTTATTTACAAATAGTATACAGTCTATGAGTGGTAACTAGAAAAGTCCTTCTACAAAGGTGTTCCCAAGATCAAGTGAGCAGCTTCACTCTTTCTCTTTGCATCTTACAAATTGCCAGTTTCTGCACCTCATGATCTCTCCCTCATACCCACTCAACATGTGACACACAAACCAGTGGTGTGTTGACCCCGGTTTGCACCGGTTCTATAGAACCGGTAGTAAAACTGGCAGGAGGCTCCGCCCACCGACATCATCAAAACACTTCTGTGCATGCACAAAAGATTGTGTGTGCGCGAGTGGAGCAAATGCATGCACGGCCCCGCTGCAAAGCAGTAGTAAAGGTAAGTAGAACCCACCCCTAACACAAACCCTCAACTGGAGGCGGAGTCAAGCTCTGATAAAGTGAGATCCCTAACTTTCTAACAGTTCCTATTGTTGAAACATTAATGAACTTGGATTATTAATCAGAAATATGTCAATTATCAACTACAGGATACACGTGGCCTCATTTCAAAAAAGATGGCTAATTGAGATGCCTGACCGAACTGGGAAAGCAACTCCGTTTTCTATTGGAAATTGACACATGATGAATTTTTAACAGTAATCAGAATGGCAGAATGAGTGGTGGTGGCGCAGTGGTTAGAATGCAGTACTGCAAGCAAACTCTGCCCGCTGCCAGCAGTTCAATCCTGACCGATTCAAGGTTGACTCAGCCTTCCATCCTTCCGAGTTCAGTAAAATGAGGACCCAGTTTGCTGGGGGCAATATGCTGATTCTGTAAACTGCTTAGAGAGGCTGTAAACCACTATGAAGCAGTATATAAGTCTAAGTGCTATTGCTATTGCCAAGACAGTAAATAGGGGTTGGTGAGGCAGTGCCCACTCACCAGAATCCCAAGGGCATTGCCAACTTTTCAAAATAGTGATGAGAAAACTCACATGCTGTCTATGAAAATGCCCAAATCATATGAAATAACGAGATATTACAAGCCTTTGACCATTTCTAGCAAGACATTTCAGCAACCACATGTGAAATCATACCAACGCTGCATGAGATGAGAGTTTTATTGTCTCTTTTCTTGCACCTGGTTCATTGTCTGAGATCATCACCCAGTTCCATTGTATGAATCGTGATTCACTATTGTGAGGATGAGCCTAGCCTCTTCTACAATTCACATCCTTTCTTTTCTCTTCTCTTCTTCTGGCAAGCTCAAAAGCCTTCCTTTCTCTTTTATAACACTGAACAGTGAAATAGGTAATTGTCGATAAATAGTCAATCTTACTCATTACATGTCCTTTCCTCTTGTTGAGATTTACTTAGGTTTGTCAATTTTGTCATTAGTGGCTGAACTGAAATGAAAGCAACAGTTCCGTGTCATAACTGTTACAATAAGAAAAACATGTAGCCTGCAGCGAGACCCGGTTTCTTTTTATTTTTATCATTTATAAAAAGGTAAAAGTCTCTAGGGGGCAATGCTCATCTCTGTTTCTTTGCCAAGGGAGCCAGCATTGTCCAAAGAAGTTTTTGTGGCCGGCATGATTCTACACTGAAGCGCATGGAGCGGTTACCTTCCCACTGAAGTGGTACCTATTTATCTACTTGCATTTGCATGCTTTCAAACTGGCAGGAACTGGGGCGAGAATGGGAGGTCACCCTGTTATGTGGCACTTGAGTCTCAAACTTCTGGTTGACAAGTTCCAGCATCATAACTGCTAGGTCATTGTGCCCTTCCTTATCATTTATTATTTTTATAAATAATTCAAGGTGGCAAGTGTACCTAACACTCCTTCCTTCTCCCATATTCCCTACAACAGCAACCCTATGAAATGGCTTGGGCTGTATATTGGCCCAAAGTTACCCAGCTAGCTTTCATGCCTAAGGCAGGATTATGCACAGTTTCCTGGTTTCTAGTCTAATGCCTTAACTGCTAGCTAACTGTGTTTTAGCAACCTGTCCCAATGAGCATGTGTCAGCTTTGGAAGTCATATTAAACTCGGAAGCTTCCATGCTGCCACCTTCTTGCACCTGGGAAAGTAGAAGGGGGGATTTGATAGAGTGGATTTTGTTAGACATAACAGTATTCTTCTTTTCGGTCAAGGTCATGGTGCTCTTGCATCTAGAGGAGGAGTGGTTGCAGAGGTGTCTCAAGTTGGGAAGAATGGTGATTGGGCCATGTGATGTACAGAAGGGTGCAGGGGCTGGATATGGGGTTTTGATTTATGGAGGAGAAACCCAGAACTCTCAGATTTGGGTTTTCCCAGATGTGACAGTATACCTATTCCAATAAATGAAGATTTTGAGATGAAGCTTAATTGGAGTTGGGTCATTCTAGAATGCTGACAGCACGATTGTTTTCTCATGTACCCTTCCCTTTTCTTTGAAAACTCTTCCCAGAATTTTTTGATGGGTTTAATGTATTAAGATGCATAGGAAGTGGTCTCCTACTGCACTATAATAATTTTAAAAGAAATGCTAAATAGATGATGCCATAGGGTTATGAAGGACCCAAACAATTTACCATTCAAACGCTATTTTATATCTCAAGGATCCAATAAACTAAATTACTCTTCAACTATTTGGACAAAAATAGAGAACATTCTCATCATCTAGGTAGCTGAGAATTAATCCATAGCATGTGGATTTCTTCCCCCACTTTCTTTAAATTGCACATTTTAAAAAGGTTTTTAAAATTACCTTTTACATAGGTAAAAGGTGCTGCTATATCTGATGGAAGCAGATTGTCTACTGGAAATGAAAGCCCATTGCTGACAGCTGGACAGATATTATCATGACTTGCTATTTTAGCCAATGAATAATAATAGCCTCAGTCTGGAAATGATTATTTTGGCAGGGTAGGTAGAATGATTTGGGGATGAATATCCCAGTAATGAGCTTTCCTTGCACATGACGTAGCAAAACGTAGCTTTGTGAATTGCAGAATGCTAAATACCAGAGTACTTTAAAAGTCACTACTTGGCTATCAAATCTAATTCTAAATGGTTTGTAAGGCATTCAAGACAGAGCTGGATACTCAAATTGATGGAGATAGCATTTATAGAGAGCTGCATTGCTAGAAAGGCAATAGAGAGCCCTATTAGAAAAATCAGCAATGCTACAATTCTACATGGATGACTGAGAATCTTCATCAACATCAGCAAGGACAAACTTCTACAAATTAAGTTTCCTTTTATTAGGGAGACATATTAATGTGATCAGACTTCCCTTGATTGCAAGGGCATCAGTCACATTGACATTGGGGGAAATACATATTTTGGCAATTCATCAGCCAATTAGCACCCTCAAAATGCTCTCATTCCCATCCACTCAATATGGACAATGTACATGTTTAGCTAGCCACAAATAAAAAGAGGATTTGTACACCCTTGCATTATGCTTAGAGGACATGATGCCCTCATAGTGAGTACTAGGTGATAGACTTGCAGCCATGTTAACTTGGTCCTTTTAGTTCAGTGGCGAAACCTTTTTCTTTGCTTCTTTTCCTTTCAACACTCCTAGGATGATGGCCCTCTGGCTTTGTTCATCATCCTTTGATCCCACTGACACATAAAGATTTGCTATGGAATGCTCTCCTAGTAGCTGGAGGAACACTATTGCTAGATCTCCAAGGGGCCCACTATTAGAAAAACTACCCTTTGAATTATCGCCATATGTATCTCATTGAAACGTGAGAAGAAAAGTCTCCTCCACTGATCTTAGCAAAGGATTGGGTTATTTTGTGCATGTGTGCTGCTCCTTTCAGTTAAAAAGTTTGCTTGCCCAGTTTAAAATTTAAATTTAACTAAAATAACCATGTAACCAATGGTTATTTATAGATTTGTTCTGTTTCTGGATGTGAAATGTACCGTATTTTTTGGAGTATAAGATGCACCTTAGTTTTTGGGGAGGAAAATAAGAAAAAAGCTGATTGGTGGGTGGATCAGCCTCCTGCAATACCCCTAATCAGCTGTTCCCAGAGGTGAATTTTAGCAACAGGTTTGTTGGTTGTGAGCTCTGTGCCTTGCTTTTTTTTTTTTTTGCTTTTTTTTTCTGCCTCTGAAACTTCTGAAACTCTGTTTTAGAAAACACTTTTTTTTCTGACTTTGAAAGCCTCCAAAACAGAGCTTCAGAAAAAAAGCCTCCGAAGCTCTGTTCCTGAGGTTTTTTCCCTGAAGCTCTGTTTGGGGGCTTTTTTTCTGAAGCTCTGTTTCTGAGGCTTTTTTTCCTGAAGCTCTGTTTGGGGGCTTTTTTTCTGAAGCTCTGTTTCTGAGGCTTTTTTTCCTGAAGCTCTGTTTGGGGGCTGTTTTTCTGAAGCTCTGTTTGAGGCTTTTTTTCTGACGCTTCATTTCTGATGCTTTTTTCAGCCTCTGAAACCCCTGTTTGAGAAGCTGGGCAGGGCACATTCGGAGTATAAGACGGACCCAGATTTTCACCCTCTTTTTTGGAGGAAAAAGGTACGTTTTATACTCTGAAAAATACGATAATAAAAGATATTCAAGACTTCTCTCTGTGTGCTAATAATCTTAGTCCTTAATCCAGGAAACTTCTTATGTATATAATATTTTAATGAGTTCAACATAACTGATATAAAAATCTCAAAAATTGCTAGGTACGTGGAAAGAAAACACAATAAACAAAATTACTAGGACTAAACAAGCTAAACAAGTGTTTGGGCTAAGTGTTCCTGATCGTTGGTTCCAAGTGAGCTTTTTAAAAAATAGGTTATAAGAAATATTGAAATGGAAAAGGCTTACATACTTAGGCCATTTAGATGGTAATCTATATGCACTCACCTGAATATAAAATCATTGAAATTAATGGCTTTTAATGCTAAGTAGATACATTGTGCTGTTAGCGCTATAAAAGCCAAACCAACACTTTAAACTGAGCATGGAAATAAACTGGCAGCCAATAAAGATTAAATAATAACAATAACATTGGACTAATGTGGTTGCAGAGCCAGCCTCAATTAATATCCTGCATCTGAAAATTTACTTTTGGTTGCTGACATTCTGCAAAGCATTCACCCTTTATACTTTAAAGCTGTTGACACAGCCCCAAAAACTGAAAGAATGTTTTTGGTTTAGAACAAGAATATGAACATCCTTCCTCAACATCTTACCAAGCTTCCTTAAAGTAGGACTTTCCGAGCTCTTTCCTTCCTTACCCAAAACTACTTATCAGTAAATCCTTTTTACTGATATCCTTTTTATCAGGAAGGTCTTATTTAAAGACCTATTGGGATTGGATGATGAGTTTGTGTGTCCCAGCTGAAAGAAAAAACACCTTTTCCCAATTTTGGGTAAGTTATGTGGGTTTGGGAAGCAACTCCCTTAAAAAAGCACTGGCTGCAGATGACACTTTCCCTCAAGCACAGTGTCTAAAAATGACATAATATTGGGCACAAATGGGGGAATGTGCCATGTCTCTGAGTCAAATAAAGGCAAAATATAGAGTTCCAGAATCGGAAGGTTCTTGTGAGATCATCTAGTTCAACCCTCTTCTCAGCTCTCTCCTTACTTCATTTTCTCTTTGCTCTTGCTCTACCATTTCCATTTTTTCCTTTTGCATTATATTTCTGAAGATAGAAGATCGCTGTTTGAAATGATCGTTAAATCCTATGTGCTTTGTGTATAATATTCTTTGTCATCCTTTGCTGCACAAATCCAAATAGTGTCAAAACCCTTCAGGCTGCCTTGGAGATTTAGGAATTACTATAATGCTAGGAATAATAGTTAAGAAATTTCAGTTTACCATGGTATCAGTATATTCTTGCAGTTTTGCCTTGGAAACGTTTTTTTCGTGCTGCTGAAACAGATCTTGCAGAAAGTCCTAAGTTCAGGAAAGAGGGTAGAAGTTACATTTCAGCTTTATCCTGGAACAATATGCATGATTCAGAGCTTGATTCATACAAATCTCATGCATAATTCATGGATGACCAACTTTGTTTTGGCTTCCAGAATCCAGAGGCATTTCTGCCTTCTGTAGTTGAAAATAGGCACAGCAGGTTTCCACTATTTTAAAGAGAAAATAGCTCTTCTACAAAGGTAAAAGAAATAATAAATTAACCCACAAATATTGCCACAAGGGGAAACACAACATCGAAGTCTTTTCTATATACATGCTGTGGGCCTATTCATTTTGGGGTCTTATTCCCATCCACAATTGGCACCCCCCAAGGAAACTTAATTGCAGCTTGCAGCCACCTTAGGAAAGGTGGCTTACCTGGAACTCTGCTTAGTACAGGTAATAGGCAAAGGTAATCAGAGAGTAGCTAATAACAAAAGCAGCATCTGGAAACAGTTCCAGCAAGCCCAAAACTTACTCGGAGTTCACCAGCTGAAATAAAGCCACTGCTGTCAGCATCATAATGACGCCAAATCTGCAGGAAAGAAAAAGGTGTGGTACTTTACAAATTACCGGCACGTCCTTGAATTAACATCACAACCTTACCAATAAATCCTTTGATAGATTTCTCTCAGACCTTTAGAGTGCTACAGATTCAGAGAGCAGAAGTCTGAAGAAGTGGTTGTACCACTAAAAAAATGAAGTAAATAACATAGAACATATTCTGTTAATCTGGTTCATTAGATCGGTTTCACGGAACTGTCTATTGTTTAGTCGTCAAATCACAAGAAACAGTGATAGCATTAGAAAGAAGATTATATATACAGGTAGTCCTCAACTGATCACAATTCAGCCCAAAATTTCAAAGACAGGGAAGATAAAAGTGCAGCCGCCATTTTATTTGCTATCCATTTATTTTGTCCATGACATACTCTACACTATCTTATTTTATTACAGGTCTCACTTGTTTGTGTTACTGATTTTTTTTTCTATGAAAAGAAATCAGACTACAGACATCCTAGTTCAGTAGGAACGTGTTGTTTCCATGATCACACATCTAGACCAGGTTATTGCTGTGCAAATAAGAGAGCTTATCTCAAACTGCATTTTGAGGCTGAAACTGATAAGCCATAAAATCTGTTCTAACCAGGTGTAGAATTATCTTCACAGGATGAGAAATTATAATAATTTCTGAATTACTAGGAAGTAATTACTAGGAAGTCTACAAAACACATCTCAGTATCCATACAAAAGCTGGCTAAACTGGGCATCTTCTTGGTGAAGTGTTAAAGCTGTTGAGTCTTTCTCAGTATATTGACCAAAAACTTATTTTTTACTATTTTTTTTTATGTAAGAGACTATGGCGCACAGGGCCAGCATGTTGCTAACACGTTTTTCATAAGAGAAATCTGATCACTAAACTACATGGATAAATAGACATAGCTTTTATTCCTTCCCATATGAAGTAAACATGGATTAGCCATTAAACCTTCTGATGTCTGCAGTTTGTTAAGACAATGGCTGACATTTTCACAGTTCAAAACTATGATTATATTTGTTTTGTCCCAGATAAATTTATTTTTTGGTATCAGAAGAAAAGAGTAGAAATAGTCTCAGGTTTCGCTCCTCTCATTCCACAAATACATTCTGTTTTTAAAAACCAAATCCTCCAGTACTTACTTTATTTGAAGCAGTGGACTGAGTGAAATAACAAATAACAGTTGTTACTTCAAAAACTGGAACATGCAGCAAGAACTCTTACCCGCATGAATTCCACACTGTTATTCAAAGGAGTTTCTCTTTGGAAAAGTAGGAGAAAGTTGTCTTCCTCAGTCAAAATCATATTTGCAAGCTAAAATAACATGAATTATTATCATTGTATAATAATCACTATCCTCAATCGATATTAGGTCAATCAAAAAAGTTAAGAGGGTTGACCCTGTGGGTTTTTTTAAATGTGTCTCACACATGTGTCACATGTAAAAAAGGGATGGATCTTCAATCATACAAGCATCATCCTGACTTTTTTATCTGCCCAGTGCCCCTTCTCTATATGCTTACAGGACTCAGGGCTGCCTAGCAGGCATGGTCAAAAATCAAGATGACAGCCACAACGATGAGTTCTAACTCTTCCTGCTTTTTTATGGGTATCGCATGAATGCACACATAAGAACATGGGCAGATCTCGTATCATTGTGGTTGTGATCTTAACCTTTTTGACCATGTCTTGTGAACACTCCTGCTAGGATTATTTCCAAAAACAGGAATCGGGTATGGCTGAAATGAGAAACCAGCAGCAATGTCTATGATACAATACATTTCTATTATTAAAACTGGCTCTTGGGTGCGTTCAATTATCTATGCTATTTTCTAAAGTCCCCAAAGAAGCAAAGAGGCAGGTACCTCTTGCATTTGTAAGCGTCCATCATTAGTTACATTGTAGGTTGACATCAATTGTTCTTTCATCCTCTGAACCTTTTCTTCTTTAATGGTGCTCTGTTACAAAAAAAATGATCATAGGATTATGGCTACAACTGACATTGTAGAGAATCACAGCATCTGCAGTTTCAGGTAATCCTCAAATTACAACCACAATTGAGCCCAAAATATCCATTGCTAAGCTAAACAGTTGTTCAGTGGCAGCTTCCTACCCCCAACTTGAAGATATCTGACTGCAAAATCAAGTGAGCTTCATCTTAGGCAGATTTAGAAGTGCATGAATTAGAGTCACGCAAACACCAGGGTGTCATATGGAACCACATTCTAAGGCATAATTTTTATAGCTCCTTCTTCATTTCATAGAATTATTGAAAGTAAGGACTGGAAGTGACCTTGGAGATCAGTGGTGGTGTCCACAGCAAACCATGATGATATCAAAAATAATACCATGAGTTAAATGCCACTACTACAAACTTGCTTTCCAACAACTGGCACAAGTCACAGCATTTGTGTGATGCCATTGTACACATGTCATCATTTGCCCCTGAGCCCTCCAATGGAGACCCATGGACCCATCTAGTTTGATGCCATGCCCAGTGCATTGGATAACAATGGGTGAGAATTGTTGATTATAGAATGTCCTGGATGACAAATTGGTAACAGAAATAAAATAAGACAATCTAAACATGTGATGCTTGGCCTTTAAATTAATCAAGAGAACACCAAAACCAGAGTATTATCTATTGCTAAAATGTGTCTATGCTCCAAGAGTTATGGAAACAAGAATTTTGAAAACCCCAATACCTCCAGATATTTTTATCTCAAATGAAGGATCTTTCAGAAAGTATAACAAAGAAGTGGGTTGATTTCCATGGTTGATTTTTAAAAATATCACCTATGATTATAATTTAAACTACCAGCTTCACTTTTCAAGTGGAAACTACAAAAGGAGTTCAAGATCATTTAAGACTTTGAAAATTATACTATAAAAGGGATAGCAGAATAGAATATATTCAGCTGAATTCATCAGCTTTAGTCATCAGCTTCCTTTTTTTAAAATATAAAATTGCTAACTAATTAATGGCTCATATGTTGTAACTCAAAGGTATATAGCCAACTAAGAATTTACCCTGGAATGTGTGTGTGTATGTGTATGTTGGTTCATGTAACTTATAACTTGAAGCAAATATTAATTCTTTACATAAAACATATTTTATCAACAAGTTAGCAGTGTTACTGTTTGCAAGCAATATTTTAAACCATGTCATTATATCTAGTTAATCCAATTACAAAATTAGATTTCTAGTAACATTAGTCAAGAATCAGTTTGTTGTAGTGCTTAAGGGACCACACTAGAAACTAGGAGACTGTGAGTTCTAGTATTGCCATAGGCACAAAGGCACAAAGTCAGGTGGGTGAATCTAGATGAGCAACTAATCTCTCTCAACTCTACAAAAAAGACAGGGACAAACCACATCCAAAAGTCTTATCAGGAAAACCACAGAGACTAGTCCAAGCAGACACCAAGAGTCAAAATTAACTCAAAGGGACAATAAATAAATACACATTCAGGATTGTTTTCACATCAAAGAATCCACACTTTACAGATCTGAAAATGCCAAGAAATTTAACCCATTAGCAGACTGGATTCTCTAGGCAATTTTCTTTACTTAAAGTTCCTGTTATGCGTGTTTACGGATATTCTTGAGGAATCCTATTTCTCTCTCTTTTAAATCCTCTCATAAGTTGTCCATAGTATGAGCCTCAATTTTCTTGTCTTGATTATGATACCTTCCTATTTTTCTAGAAATGTTTGTACACAATGCCCTATATTGGTGTTAAAAACTGTTTATATTCATAGAAAATGTATTGTGTTTTTGATTCATCTATATGTTCAGAGTTCAAAAGCTCAAAAGTTCCATCTTGGTAGATATTGCACAAGGTGCACTTAATTAGCTGACAGTTGATGAAAAATGATGGATGAAAACCTGTGTATTTGTTTTGTTTGAACTCAGAATGTTGGGTGACCCTGTTAGTGAGGCTGTGAAAACTACTTTTCTGGTTAAGCCACTATTCTTATTTCAAAATAAATAGCTAGTTTTCCTCAACAACCCTGAGGGAAATATAATGAAATTTTGCTAAATGTATATAGAAAACCACAAGAAGAGAATTTCTGGATGTCTGTATTTCTTCTCTGGACCCAGATTTCAAAATTAACTCCCAGACGCCTCAGTGTATCTTGCCAATTAAAAACCACCCTCCCAATTCCCCATGTTGTCTTCAACCATCCAATTGTCTCTTTTTCCATTTTGCACGCTTGACAAATTCTGTCATTCTATTGTTTTCCCAGCTGGAGTGACTTTTCTTACACAAAATGAGAACAGTTTAGAGTAGTGAAATGGGAAAAATACCAACAAGTAGAGACCCCATTGGTCATTAGGGGAAAAATAACAACAGGGAAAGGTTAAAAATAATAATTATGAAACCGTTAGCTATTCAAATGGAAACAACTTTCAGTGTACACATTAGTATTTATTTGCTTGCATGAGGCCCTTTAAATTTCCAAAGCACAAAAATAGGAGCTGATTATTCTTTCTCACAATAACCCTGCTAGGTTGTGTGGTAAGTGCCTTTGCATCACTTTTATGTTTCCAAAATAGTTTACAAAATAATCATAGATTGAATAGATCTCTGTAAAGAAGAAAGAAGATCGCCCATTCTCCACTCATAGGATTATAGCCATTGGTAATATCTAATATTATAGTAACTATTGAAAATATGCATAAATGTGACTGGCCCACCAAACAGATATAGCAGAGGAAGCATATATACCTTGCTAGCTTAACAGACTAATCAGGTGTGGTGAAATTTACTTAATCCTTCCTATATAAGTTATTTTGTTAGACAGAAGTTCTTCAAGCCTGTCCATTTATTTAATTATTAAGGTTGGTCACAAAGTTAATCAGATATTTAGTCTGGATTTGGCTTTTCTATCCACCCATACCCACCCACATGAAATCATAATTGCCAGTTATTTAGCTGCTGTTGGCCTTCATTCACACCAAGTTCTTTAATTTTTAGAAAGTAGGTACAGCACAACTTTTCTCAGCATAACAAATTAATACCTATCCTCTTCATCAGGGATGTCAAACTCGCGGCCCACTGGCTGGATACATCACATGCTGGCCACCCTCACCCTCGGTTTAGCAAAAGGGGGGAAAGTTGCCATACGTCACATGACAACAACGTGACAATGTGAGTTTGACACCACTGTTCTTCATTATGTTATCGGTAGATAAGAAAGAAATGTTGTATTCTCCTTTCACCTGTCAATTTCTTTTTCTCTCTTCTCAAATTTCTAACAAACTAGGATCCTGCAATTGCAATAAGATTACCAGAAATCTTTGGGCAGTGAAACATAAAAGCATAGTATTCTGGCTCCTTCATGACTGGGGAAATGTCTGCAGTGATACTATAATTCCATTCAGTGGAACGGAAAATTGTTCTTTCTACAAAATTTCATCTCATGTAAAGCATAATAAACATGCTCAGCTAAAATGGCCACTTTTCATGGAGATATGACTTCTGAAAACAGAGAGATCAAACACAAAATTGGATATATACTTCCAGAGAGAGCAACGGACACTAACCTACTGTTCATATATTTAGAAATGTGACCCTCTTTTAAAGAAAAAAAAAATAAAATTCAGCTATCGATTGAACTACATCAGCTAATATTTATCTTTCTTTAACCTTCCTTTGTTTATTTTTTGGTGTTATGTGGAAATCTAAAGTTATTTATTTATTTATTTATTTATTTATCATATTTCTATGCTGCCCACTCTCTGAGGACTCTGGACGGCTTACAACAATCGACCGTATACTAAATAGCATATTGCCCCCAACAATCTGGGTTCTCATTTTACCCACCTCGGAAGGATGGAAGGCTGAGTCAACCTTGAGCCGGTGATATTTGATCTGCTGAACTAGCAGTCAGCTAAAGTAACTGCAGTACAGCACTCTAACCACTGCACCACCTCGGCTCTTGTTGTAATTAAATTGAAGTGCTATCAATTTAGGATAACTGATCACATACATATGCTTACAGTAGCCTTCTAATAAATGGTTCAGAGTTTAACAACTAGGATCCTTTTTTTTTTTAATTTTAGGTAACCTTAGGGAAGGTCCCTATTACAACCTATTTCTGTACCTGGTTAATCTCAATTTACATACTTGCAAATTATTCTTATATTCCATATAAAGTGGAACCTTAGTTCAGACATGGTTTAAACATACCCACACACCCCAAATTTAGCTTTCCTTCATTTCTGCTTTTCAACAGGTTGCCCGGTAAGCAATGGTTAGAAATTGAAAAGTCTGTTCACTATGGTGGAAATAAATACACAGCTAATGTAATAAAAGTATTGCTTATGCCTTTGGTAATTTCTTAAATTAAAACTCTACATGTTCAAGGACAGGCAAAGTAGAACATAAAGGGAGGCTATGTATCTCTTTTCATACTCTGAACAGGAAGCAATCAAAACTAAAATAAAAGGACAATACATTTGCTGAAATAAAATAACCACAGTACCTTATTTACAGATCTTTGCATCCAAGTATAAATTCAAAGAAATCTGATATTAATTTATTTTGAAATCCAGAATACAACATCTATAAAACTAATGTTACCACAGATTCTATGGGCCATAGAACACCTGCTTTACAACTCCCTTTATCCACTAAGTAGATACACAAGGCTCATTAATTAAAATAAACAGGTGGTATGGTTTCCTGAAAAAGACAGGTGAGCCTTATGCTTGAAATATGACCACTGGGTTGGTGGCAAATATGGAGAATCAACACAGAGCCAGCAGTAATGAGGTTCTTTGAAAGGAGGCGAAGGAGACTCTGGGGGTAGCAAATGATTTTTAGTGGTAGGAATTACCAGGCAAATCAGTAGGAGATACATGTAAGGACATGGTTAAATACCCTCATCATGATCAAGCATAGCATAGAACAACAAGTAAGGCTCTGTACCAAGACTCTTTAAAAGTCAACCTGCTATTTCAATGGAGGATAGGTGGAGAAATGAATTTAGCCTCTCCTCCCAAGGCTCATGATAAACAACTGAGTTCCACAACAGATGTTCAGTTCTGCTGTATTTAATCTAGCTGGGAATAGGCTGGACAAGCTTTTGTTCATGTGATCCTTACATGCACGTAAAATGGTGGAGTACTTACTTTACTGCCCAGGATCTCAAGCAGGTGACAGAAAAAGTTATCAAGCTCTTTTCCTTCTATGTAACCATTGTCTAAAAATAAAATAAAATAAACTATATTACTGAATACGCAATAATTATATCAACCCCAAGCCCAATGCTTTACATCACCAATTCCTATTTCATAAATGGATCAAATCTATATTTCAAAGGAGATTGAGACGCATGTAAGACCTGGATCTGCTCCTCCTGTTGCTAAAGCATTTTCCTCTAACATATGCAACTCATGTATGACTTATTTACTTTAATTGAATTGAATACTTTACTTGGCCATCTGTGATTCGACACACCAAGAATATGTCTCCGTTAACGAAGCACTCAGTGTACATTCAAAGCTACAGAGAGAATAATAATACCAATAAAAGGAGGAAGTAAATAAGAAGGATAAATAAGAATACTCCAGCCACTCTGTAATAGGGTTAATATACATAAATATGAGACAAAATTGCAAGAATTAGATGTTCAGCAAAGTGATGGCACGGGGAGCGGGGGGGGGGGTGGGGGGGAGGGGGGAACGACTGTCCCTGGGAGTAATGAGTCATTAAAAACTATTCAGGAGTAAACAAATTAGCTGGTCATCCATTGATTAATCGTCTCAAAAAGGTTCGCAGCTTGACAGGGCATCTTGTATTGGGAAGTAAAGCACGTCGGTTACAGATAAAAGTTCAGGACAAGGAGAAAAATCCCGAAGAGCAAGGAATCTCAATCAAACAAAGGGCCCGTTCGGGGGAGCCGAGAGAAGAGCGAAACAGACTTATCCCAAATTAAGTTTTTGCCCCGAGGAACCCTCAGCGCCCCCCCACCCCCACCCCCAGTCTCCTCCGCCTCTCACTCACCATCAGCGTCGAAGCGCTCCCAGAGGCTCCGGAAACTTGCAGCGTCCAAGCGGGGCAGGAGATCGCTGTCCATGGTGCTTACGACGGCCAGAGTTTGGGGTGCCGGCCTTTGAACCGACCCGCGGCGGCGACTGGCAAAGGAAAGCGACAGTGGAGCCGCCCAGCGCTCCCAAATTCCCACCTGCTGCTTCGAGAGGCGGTCAGAGCGACCTCGAAGAGGAGGGGAAAGCAAAGCAAAGAAACTGCGTGGATCGTTGTTTCCCAAGTGATTAATTGGTCGGAGGTGACAGACAGCTCCGCTCCTAACAGAAAGCAACGTTGCCTTAAATTAAGTTGTCCTCGCTTCAGAGGAGCAAACGGTGTAAGATCTACACTGGGGGCTGCGGAGGAAACGTCTGTATTGGGAAATGTACTTGACCTTTGCAAAATTTGATAAAGTTGGCATTGGTTTTTAATTAAAAACAACAACAACACCACAACAACATAAAGTAGCTTCTAGTGAGTGGGGGAAGCACTCTAACTATAGACCAAGAAGTTAGGAAATGGCTGTGAATGACCTCTCATTATTTAATCATAAGCCAGGGTGCATCTGTGGGATAACTTTTTAACCCTAATAATTACAGGCGAATCAATCTTATGTGGTTCTTATGAATTACAGTTATTCCGCCAGAGACATTTTAAAACATCACGGGTGTTTTCAAAAAGATTTCCTACACGCTTAGCACTGTGAGGGATATGAAAAGGAAATAATTTTTATTATTCATTGTTAATTAATCAACAGTATTTTCAGCACTCAAAATGGGTCTGAAGGCTCCCACTGCATCTGATAGAAGCAGTTTATTTGTAGAACTTTAAATTGGGGTTTTTAAATGGTTTCTTATCAGATACCAATAACATTGGCTATGTAATTACACCCAAGGCTTGACAGAGAGCTAGTGTTGGGTGTTTTTGAGACTGCAGTTGAGCAAGATGGTAATTATTAGCACTATCCATTACCTTCCAGTTTTGTAAAAAAATGTATCAGCTATTTTGTTGTTGTTTTTATCAGATCCTGCAATTAACTGCATATGGCTAGCCCTTAATCATTACTTTCTGAGAACTTTTATTTACACTCCTCCATATAAACATAATATGATGGGAAGCAGTAAGAAACCACAGAGAGTAAGGCTCAGTCTTTGACTACTTAAACTAGTGATATTTCATATCTAGAAAAATACTCTTATTTCTACTTCATCCAATTTCCCTTTCTGCTTACAATATTAATTTTTAAAAAATGAGAATCCCTTGCAAAGTCTTGAATTGATTGCATAAGAGCTGAGGCAGCAATGCAAAAGATTTCTAAAAGAAACTCCGGAAAAACAAATGTACACAAAATGTCTATGTTTGTTCAGCTGCTTGTTCATTTATTCCATATATGAGTGACAGCTTGATTTGCAATTGGAGTGTCAGTTTTGGTTTATCTAACATGGCCTTTCACAACCCGGTGTTCTACAGATATATTGAGCGTCAACTCCCATGCTATTAGGAATAGTTAAATTACTGTCTGACACCTCTGGAGAAGAGTGCGTTAGGAATAAATTTTTAAAAATGGGGTGAAACAGTTTGGCTGGCTTCGCAGCAATCAACATCCTTTATCTTTCTTTCTTTCTTTCTTTCTTTTTTTGGTAGAGTAAATGATTAACTTGAAAAGAATTTTGGGTCCTGTAATGCATGGAAATTGATCTGAGCTAGATATGAATTTCTTGAAAAAGTAGCACTTAAGTTAGCAATAATACAGATATTAAATTCTGGAGCTAAGCAAGAGAATGATGAACTATGGTGCCATTATTAGTTTTATTATTTGTCATCAGATTTCTGACAAAAGCTATATAATCATCCTTAAAACTCTGGGTTCAGGGAAGGCATCAGTATTCTCTAAACCAATGAAGCCACAGGCACAGAGAGCCAATTTGGTCTAGTAGTGTTAAGGTGCACATCTAGAACCCAGAAAACTGTGACTTCTAGTCTCAATTTAGGCACGAAAGTCAACTGGATGACTTTGGGCTAGTTACTCTTTCTCAGACCAACCCATCTCACAGGATTGTTGTTGTGGGAAAAATAGGAGGAGGAAAGAGTATTATGTATGTTCATCACCTTGAGTTATTTATAAAAATATTAAAGGTCTGATTAATTTAAGTATGATTATTTCTGATTATGTCTGAATCTAATCCCATATTGGGTGCTTGACTTGTTTAATTGCTGGCACCGGGAATAACTGCTAAGTAAAAGGAACCCTTCCTGCAATTGGATATAAATTATGGGAAAAGGAGAGACTTTGCCCATGCTTCTCTGAAAAGACTATTACTAAATGAGTGACACTTTTATCAGACTACTAGACATGCATAAGATTAAACAATAAGAGAGAATATAGCTTTTTTCTTAAATACTTTGCAGAGGTCTACATCTGTCCTTCTTATCTATAAAATGTCCTATTAAGTATTTTAAAAAGTGTGATCAGTTGAGAATAAAGAAAAACACTATATATCAGAAATTGAGATACTCACATTCCCAATTTAGAAGATTGAACTTCTTGATCAAGTTTAGAAGTTTCTAATCTATGGAGAGGTCTATTTTCCAACCCCCTTTCCTTTGCATGCTTTTGGATATACCTTGTTTCCTCCAAAATAAGACATCCCCTGATAATAAACCCAATCAGGCTTTTGAGTGCATGGCAATAAAGCCAAGCGCTTATTTCAGGGTTCAAAAAAATGTAAGACAGGGTCTTATTTTCAGGGAAACACGGTAACATTACATCTACATTGCTATATTCATATCTACAATTACATCAGAATACAGTGAAGCTAATCTTAAATCAATACAATCTATCAACATTTGTATGGGCTTACACATTTGGGATTATGTAAGCCCATTAAAATGAAAGGCATAACCATTAAAGCTGAAGCATTAATTAACACTATGAACTCCCAAATGGACGAGAATAATTATTATGCTCTGGATAAAGGCTTATGAAATGTTAAATGTGATATTTAAAGCAAGAATTGCCTCCATATCTAATGAATAGGCTTAAGCAAACCCTTTTATTACCCTCTCCTAATTTTCTAAGTAGAAGAATAGGTTCAGTGGGGGATGTGAAGGGAAATAAATAAAGATGAAAAGAAGGGAGGACTAGGAATGAGTTGGCTTTTTTGATAGTTTTAGAACTGTTAAGTTTGTCTTATTCTGGGTGAGGAAGCTCAATATCTATCCACAAGATAATATTTTTGCTCGGTTCGTTATCAGAGGAAAGCATTCAAATGGCATGGCAAATGCTGATGACAAAAAATGGCTCTGAGTACATTTGGCTTCCTAATGCCTCTAATGGATACTAGTAAGCAACAATATATCTGAGTTTAAGACAGTCTGTCTTTTTATCTTTCTCCATATAATTAGCATTTAAGCAGGAATATTAAAATCTTTTCAGCTGTTCCAGTTTCATTGTGGCTCATATTATCTATTCTGTTTCATGCATAGCTCTACAGACTGATTCCTACTATATCACTCCAGGAGAAGGCTGTGAGTCCCGATAAAGATTAAATACAATAAGCTACATTGAGAAGAAGTTTTATAGCC
This sequence comes from Masticophis lateralis, assembly GCA_030761175.1. Taxonomy (NCBI): domain Eukaryota; kingdom Metazoa; phylum Chordata; class Lepidosauria; order Squamata; family Colubridae; genus Masticophis; species Masticophis lateralis. The sequence goes on from JAUDYJ010000003.1 coordinate 63,877,008, forward strand.
TCTTTGCCTTTAGCCAAAATCCATTACTTCTAACAAAGGGCATTATTATATCGTACTGTAATAAAATATACTGTATTTTTGTCTAAGAATGTGATGGCTTACAATAATAACTCTACTCTGTTAGAATTAGTCAGTGGTCCATGTCAAGCTAGAATGAGATGTCAAGTGGAGTATTACAGGACTCCATTCTGCAGCTATCATTGTTCCTGTATGCACCAAAATATGCACGAGGTTATCATGCTTATCAAACACGATTATCAACTTCATAGATGACACCAAGATAAAGAGGACAGCAAATACCCTGAATAACTGTATCAAGATTCAGGATGATCTTCAAAAGCCAGAACAAAAGCCAGAGCTACACTTAGTACATCTTAATGGGCATATCGTTGGAGAAGACTGCTGTGTGGGAAAACAAGTCTCTTTGAACTCAAAGACATATAAAGGACCACACTGCCAATCTTGACAGGCTGACCCTTATCACTTTATTCCTAGATGGCCAATATTTTTACCCCCATATCTCATTTATTGCTTTATTTCTTCCTTTTAACTTATGAGGACTGTATTTGTGGAAGGTATGCATGCCTTTTAGAGTCCTAATGCTAATCAAATAATTTCATTTCATCTGATTACATTTAATATATACAACATTAAACTATTTGAATGTATTCCTCAGGAAATGTCGGTAATTTCTTAAAGTTAAAAAGAAAAAAAATAATTTGGCTACATAAATTGTCTTATGCTGTGTTTCAGTAGTAACATCCCTTTTCTAAGCTAACAGGAAATGCTTAAGCGATTATTATTATAGCACGCTATGCCCCCAAAACAGTATCTGGATTGAGACCATTTGCAATTAGATGCAACTATAGCCCTTAGATCCTAATAGTTTCATTATTATATTGTTGATTGCAAATCCTACTGACAAAGGTTTTGGTAGGTGAAGAAAAAAATACTTCAGGCAGAAAAACACTGAGGAATTGCAGCCATTCTTATTTCCTGAAGGACCCCAGTAACCTTGCTTAGTTGGTATGGGTTCAAATGATCTTGCAAACAATATTTACCCCAGTTCATATATTCTCTTTTTTATTGAAAAGTTTTATAACAATACAAAATAAAAGACATTCCCCCCCTCCCAACACCCCCCCTCTTCTTCCCTCCCCCTCCCCTCCCTTCCCCAACTTCCCAGAGTAAAATACAGGGTATTAAAAAAAGAGAAAAAAAAACAAAGATCATCTAAATTAATCTATCTAATTTACAGTTAACAAACCCCACCCCTAGAATCTTAACTCCAATATAATTAACACAACATTTCTATAATTCTTTTTCATTCATACGCAATTTGATGTCTTCTTATTTGATACTTGTTCCGAATATAATTGATCCATTTCCTCCACTCCAAAATGGATTTTTCCTGCATATGGTCTTTCAAATATGCCGAGATTTTTGCCATTTCAGCTAAATTCATTACTTTTAAAGTCCATTCTTCTACAGTGGGTAAAGAGTCTCTCTTCCAATATTGCGCAACCAGCAATCTAGCTGCTGTTATTAAATTTAAAAGCAATTTCATCTCTACTACTGTACAATCATTTGTAATACCCAATAAAAACAATTGTGGGGTAAATTTCAACCTCCTTTTCAAAATATTCTGCATTACCCACCAAATTTTTATCCAAAATGCTTTAATTTTCTTACAAGTCCACCATATATGAAAGTACGTTGCATCTTCACAATCACACCGCCAGCATTTAGCTTGTACATTAGGATACATACATGACAGTTTTTTTGGATCTAAATGCCATCTATAAAACATCTTATAAAAGTTTTCTCTTAAATTTTGTGCTTGAGTAAATTTAACATTTCTAACCCAGATCTTTTCCCATGTTTCCATCATTATTGGTTCCTGGAAGTTTCTAGCCCATTTGATCATACAATCTTTAACACCAGTTCATATATTCTTGATGCAGGATATTCTCTGGAAAACCATGTCCTTAGCACTACCAATAGTTTCCTTTAAAACTATTTTTAAAAAAGTGAGAAAGAGAGCTGAAAGCCTGGAATTTTTTTGCTTCCAAGTTCACTTCAGCTACAATTTTACTATTTGGACATGAGGAAATGGTTAGTTCTGAGCCACAACTACTTGAGCTGGAATACAGGATACACAACTGTAGGAAGGATTTTTCTCAGAATAAATTAACTTTTGGAGGCATGAATTAAAAGCTCTAATGAACATCAAATAGAGTTAATTCATTTTTAATACTAAAAGGTGACAGCAATATCAACTGTTCTTTAGACTGGTTCAGAATCTCATGTGTCTATTCACAGACACATGGCTCACATCGCTACATTCTCCATAGACTTGCCTCCATTTTTTCTTCCTGGTCTGATTTTCTCAACCTCTCATTGTCTTTCATTCTCCCATTCTCATTCATTTCATTCTCTCTCTTTCTTTTTCTGTACATGATTTTCTGGGAACAGGCATCTCAAAAAGGTCTTCAGAGTGAGCCTTCCAAACAAGGCAATAATCAGAAATGGGGGGTCAAGTGCTGTCTACTGTTGGTGACCTCTGCATTATATCAATGGTTTACAAGATGAGCTGTTAGCTCTGAGTACCAATGCTAATGTCATTTCTCCAGTGGAGGTATTGACTAAGGCAAGAAAAAGTCTGTTATGATAAATTTCTCACTGAAGTTCCAGAATTTAGTCACTGCTTCAGAAAGAAATTATGCACTATTTGCTTGGCTGTTCATACATGGAAAAAAGAAAGCTCAACAATATAAAATTGGATATTTTATATCCAGACAATTCAACTGTCCTTGAATGCTGAACTAAATATTCCATATGGGGAATTAGTTCAAAGGCAATGTGATAGCTTGACCAGGTTGGCGTGCTGCATTTCATCCAGCCCCTGTTATGCAAGGACACAAGTGGGGGGAAAAAAAAGAAAAGAAAAATTAGATGATTCTTTCCATATACACTTCAAACCTTGACATTTTAATAAGGGCTATTCTCATTTACAGTATTTGTTCTTAACAGCTGTGGTTTGAAGAACAGAGAGGCCTGCAAACCTGTACTGCAGCCAATAAAATGTTGCTCTAGGAAAATAGTCTTTATCTATACAGATACTTAATAAATACTTTTCTTTGCACTTGGTGAAGGTTGCTATGCATTACTCAGAGGGGCACAATTTAGTTCAACAATAGCAGGCTTGCAAATCCAATTCTCCAAAGCACTTATGCCAAAAACCATTTCTCAGAATGATCAAAGGTCTATTACTGCCCCTGTAACTCACAACATGGGCTTCAAAGCTGTCTTTTGATTCTTCTTGTACTCTAGTGCTAACTCTCAACTTAGCCCCGTAGGACCACTAGATATAACAGAAGTTGTTCCCAGCTGATTGGAAACTCTGAAGACTCCATTCTAACATGCAGGGGGAAGCTACCTTGTAAATTTACAATAATCCTTGAGGTTCTTTTACAAAAACAGGTCAAATACAGTATATAGCCTCTGGCATTTGTACTCTATCCTACCCAAGTGGAGTTACTTATTAACACAATCATTCCAAGCCCACACTTCATAAAGGATGTGACTTGAGCAGAAACACAGCTGCCATTGTTCTCCAGTAGTATAGAAGCTTCGATACATTTGTTTGGGTGATTAACAGGCTCCTTTCTCTAATCCTGAAAAGTACTGTAGATCAGGCTGCTCAATATCTCTTTCTTCATATTTTAGAAATAGAGCTTCTGTTCTCAGCATGATTAATAATCTGAAGCTGAATATACAGGGAAATATGCATCTGGTTTACGAAGAAGGTTCGGGCTCTTTCCTTTTCCTCATTAAATCTAGATAGATAGGCATGCCTAACATTCCGAAAGAGAGTGCAGCAGAGATATGAAACTTATCAATGAAGAATAAAGCATCTTTGTAACTGAGAGCAAGCACTATCCTCCACAGGTTTCAAATGCTCAACATTTGGAGCAAAACATTTGTCTACCGCTTCTTCTTCTATAGCTAGGCCTCGTTTAATGACGGTAATTGGGGCTAGAACTTCCATTGCTAAGTAATTTGATTGTAAAGTGTGACATCATGGGACAGTGATCCTGGCAGTCCCCATTGCCATCATTAAATGAGATTTGTAGGTCATTAAGCGAGGACCTCATATGACCAAAACTTGCAACTTCCTGCTGGTTCCAACAAGCAAAGTCAATGGGGAAGCTGGCAGGAAATTGCAAGTCCCAATCAGGACAAGTCTTTGCTTAGGTGACTTGCAAGCAGGATGGTGAATAGATTGGTGTTTCTGAGTATCTGCAAATGTGACCAGGAGGTAGGAGAGTTCTGTGAAGTGCAGGCAGGTGTGTGGGAAGATGCATAGTCAGGTGGCAGGGGATGACTGCAGAGGGCACGTGGGTGTGTTTGAGAGTGCTGTCGGCCTCATGCAAGTGTGGCTACAGTAGGTGGCGAGGGATACTGCAAACCTGCCTGTGCATGCAGTGGAGTACCAGATGCTTGAAATACTTGGGAGAAAAAGTTGCAAGAGCAACCTATGACCTTCACTGTCAATTTCCCCATTGACACTGTTGTGGGAAGCCAGCAGGGAAAATCACAATCGGTGGTAAGGTGACTGTGGGATGCTGCAATTGTCATGTGAACTAATTGCCCAATGCCTGACTCATGATCACGTGATCACAGGTGTGCTGTGAAGGCCAGAATTTTGAGGACTGGTGGGAAGTATGACTTTTTCAGGACTATTGTAACTTTGAACCATCATTGAATGAGTGGTTATTCATTGAGAACTATTTATATATCAATCCAATGGTAGAAACCAAGCAAGGAATTTTTAATTATTTTAATTTAATTATTAACCATGTGAATGCCAAAGTGCAGTAACTAAATATAGGAATCTCCCTTATACTATGGATACTATCAATGTCCAATTCTAGGATTTGGTGCTCATCTCTGTTTTTCAGCCAAGAGAGTCATTGTTATCCAAAGATGTTTCCGTGGTCGTATGGCCTGGAACTGGCTGACCATCACAGCCTGCTGAGCCTCCAGGTGCCAGTACCTGGCCTTGCACTCCCGTAGGTCTTCCCTCTGCTTGGAAAGCCTATGCTCATAGTCCTTAGTGAGGTGTTCTGTTGAGCCTCCTTCTCAATTTAAACTGAGCTGTTTTGCCAACTCTTGTGGTGGCTGCTTAACTCCAACAACTGCTTCATGTTGGCCATACGACCACGGAAACATCTTTGGATAACAATGGCTCTCTTGGATGAAAAACAGACCCCAAGTTGGAATTTCTACCTCCCTCTGACCCACACAAGAAGACCCCGAAGGGGGAGACTCTCTGCAGCAACACAAACATTCATTGCACGTATCTGTCCCAGGGGCTGTAGTTGAGAATCCCTGATTTAGTGCAATATAAAAAATGCAAATAATTTTTCTGTGGACCACAAAAATTTTCTCACAGACCACCAGTGGTCCACAGACCATCAATTGGTGACCGCTGGCCTAAAACACAGGTACTTGTGCACATACTCCCTAGGATCCTGTCCACTTTCTTGGGAGCAACAGGGTGAAACTGTTCCCAGATAACAGGGCGAGAACCTGCCTCAGGAGCTTCCACCGAACCAGCAACCATGCCAGCATCTAACTGGGAACGAAGTCAAGCATTATATACAGTTATCTCTTTCCAAATGTTTCTCTAATGTTGCAAAAGGAGTCCTCTATCACAAAGTTTTCGAAAATCAAACTGTTGGCAGAAGAGAAAATACACTGACTTCATTCTTTTTAGTTTCACTGTGTCAGTAAGAAGAAATTAGAGAATCTTAATGCTGTTCAGCCGAAGCAAATTGGATTTTCTTAGAGAGCCGCTCCTTCCTTCTCCTTCCTGGGCAAGGTCGATCTAATTAAAACAATTCTAAGATAGCTATTATCCTCAGAAGATGAAGGGTCAGTTTGTTTTCCTTATCAGATATGATTGATGGTTTTCCCAGGCTAATAGGACCTCTAAATAACATTAAAGATTCCCAATGCTTAATTTCAAATTCTCTCCAACCGACTTAATGTCCTAGGATGCACATAAAACAATGCAGAGTTCATCTGTCTGTTCCTGAATTATTTCAAGCTTCTTAAAAGTTGGAATTTGATGCGTTCTCCAGATGTGTTAGAACAGGGGTTCCCAACCTGTGGGCCATGAGAAGTTTGCAACTGGGACGTGGAAATGACTGGTAAGTGTGTGTGCATGCATCTTCACTTGTATGAGCAGCAGGCACTGAAGTACCATGTTGCATTCATCAGGCTCTTATTGTCTCTTTGTTAAAACAGAATGAGTGAGAAGAAAGCTTGGAAACTTCTTAAAAGCCACTCTTTGCAGCCTAAAGGTCTCAGAATAATTTTCAAAGTGGTCAATGCTCGGTCTATATAACCAACAACAAAAACTGAATCGAGACACAATGTTCTTTCCATCCTCACTTTTAGTTCATGCTGGGCAATTCTCTATTAAATTGTTTCTATGGATGTGAGTTTCAAAATAGTTTAAAAAAAGCTAGTGCAAGGATATTGGGGTGCTAGGGTGGTTTATTAACTGGAGAAGGCAACTGCCGAGGCAGTGGAGCTCTCCCCTTGGAAACTATCTGCTCCAAATCTTTAGTATTAATTTGACCAAAAATATTTCCAATGATTCCTTTTGCACCACAGGAGAGCTGAGAGTTAACCAGTTAATTCCACTGTCCAACTTATGTGCAATGGCACTAGCCCACAATTGCTCTGCAATTGATGCAAAGACCTGGTGTGAAAGTGCTCTAACCAGTTTTCCTTGAAACTTCAAAATTGAGATGGTAAGGGAAGGTGTCCAGAGATAAACTAGAATGTTGAGAAGGGATATAAAACGTCAGTATTGAGAAAGAATGGATTAAGCATAGCTTTTTTCTCTTTTACTTAAACATATAATAAAAGCAGTTTTTCATTTAAAGAAATATTGGTATTTTTTCTCCTTATATTTGTAAGAATACATTTCTAGCTCAGGGTTGTTAAACTGGCATCCCGTGAGCCAGATATGTCACGTGCAGGCCACACCCACCCCAGCTCTGCAAAGGGAAAAATTATCACGCTACATCACGACAACAATGTGACGTGGCAAGTTTGACATCCGTGGTCTAACTGATCAAGCTAAAATCATCATAATTTAGTTGCCTCATGTAATACTGGATATTATCAATATCTAGCTGCATAAACAATTATATCATGAAGCCAGCTGCATGAACAATATATTATGAGATATGTGTGACTTCCACTTTGTAGGCATTCCATATGCTCTTGTTTTCCTTTGGGTTAAGATGAATGGAGCTCCTTGTTGGATGTATTTTTTAGATATAATTTGGGATTGAGTGGCTGGATTCCATCCTGTCTACTTATTCTGTCCGACACAAATCATATTGTGTATATTGTGCTGTCTCATTAGTGGACAGCACAGCACAGTGGAAGGTGGTGGTCCTGGGAGGGTTGAGCAAAGAACATCAGGAGTATATATTCTTAGCAGGGTCATCCAAGAAGGTCATTCCAGCTGCCCAGCTAAACTATCAGGCACTAGATTACTGCAACACCCTCTACATGGGGGGTTGGATTACTGCAACACCCTCTACATGGGGCTGCCCTTGGGGTGCACCCGGAGGCTCCAGCTGGTCCAAAATGCAGCCACACGGGTTGTCCCTTTACCCCCGTGCAACACCTCTCCTGCGCGAGCTGCATTGGTTACCGGTGGCCTTCCAGATCTGCTTCAAAGTGCTGGTACTTACCTATAAAGCCCTTCATGGCTTTATAGATAAGTAGCCGAGGTACTTGCAGGACCACCTCCTACCGGCCTCCCACCGCCTGTGCGTTCTCATAGAACTGCCCTCCTCTGGGTGCCGTTGGCCAATGTCGGCTGGCGACCCCCAGGATGAGGGCATTCTCTGTGGCCGCACCGACCCTCTGGAATTGGTTACCCACTGAGCTCTGGATGGCTCCCGATCTCCGCACTTTCCGTGCTGGCCTGAAGACATGGGTTTTTCATCAAATTCCCTGACCAATTTAACTTGGGGATTTTAAATTTGGACTTGTTTTTAGTATTTTTACTGCTGTTATTTTTATTGTGTGAGGAGCCCTGAGTCCTACGGGAGAAGGGCGGTATATAAATTTTAAAAATAAATAAATAAATAAATAGACTGGCCAATCGCAATACAGGAAAATGCTGGAGGTGGATATTACTTTATTGACAATGGCAAGAACATCAATTAATACTATGCAGGGGAATGTAAAGGTAAATCATTTTTTTTACCATATAGACAGAAAATACAAAACTATTGAAAATGTAGTGCTGGATGAGAGACCTTCAGGACATCTAGTTTCTGATGTTGCTACAGGGAAAAAGGAAATCCAAAATTATGCTGGCACACAGAACATGAGACTCATGAACACTGGAAAGCTCAGCATTGTTAAACTGTTAAAGATGAAATGACGAAATGAAATAACTACAAATTGAAATTTTATGAATCAGTGAATTGAGATGGAATGGCATTGGACACTTTCAGTCAGAAGATCACACTATTTATTACTCATTAAAAACAGAGAGGGAACTGCATTGCTTTTATTAAAGGAAGGGTGATGTCAGTGTTCCAAGAACAGTACTAGGCTACAGTGCAACTAGTGATGAAATAATATCAATTAGATTTCATGGACAAACTTTTAATATGACAGCCATCCAAGTTTATGTTTCAATCATTGATGCAAAAGAAGAAGAGGTTGATTAATTTTATGATCAAGTCCAATTAGAAATTGACAGAACGTGCAAGCAAGATATGCTGCTTGTGGAGACTGGAATGCCAAAGTTGGAAATATTAAAACGAATGTCCTCTTCCAGGGAGAGACAGGAATGAAGAGAGCATTAGATGTTTCTTTCTCACTCAGTAAAACAGAGTGCACCAAGGGATGAGATATAGCCAAACATGTTAAATAAACTCATCCATGAAGAGTGCTAGTACTGTTCCAAATTTATAATATTGACAAATTTGGTTTCTTTTGGTGCTCTCTTTCCAAGAACATTCAATTAAGTATGAAAGATTGATTGCAGGATGAAAGAACATCAAGAAGAAGCTCTTACCATTACTTTGTGTCTATATATCATAGAGATTAATGCCAATCATAGAAAGCCTATGTTTTCTGAGTGTGTTGAAAGACACAATACCTCAAATGCTAGACATATATTCTAATAAATGGAAGCCATGTACTCAAGTTTTACAATATTAGTTCTTAGTCATTTTGTGCCAGATCTCATAAGTTACCAATATGAGATGCTGAAAATGACATTGGAAAACATGAAATCTCTCCATTCTTGACAGTGCTCCTACTCATCCATCAACAAACATTTTGTGCACACAAGATAGAACACCCAATATGGATATATTTGTTTTCTAATACAACATCAATAATCCAACTCATGGACCAGAGAATCATTCCGACACCCAAGAGGTTTTTTAAAGTTATCTATATCCATTCACTACATTCCACACATCAGAAAGGGGGTAGGGGGTATTCCTCTATCCTGGTGCTGTTAGACCTCTCAGCGGCTTTTGATACCATTGACCATGGTATCATATTGCGCCGGTTGGAGGGACTGGGGGTGGGGGGCACCGTTTTACGGTGGTTCTCCTCCTATCTCTCCGACCGGTCGCAATCTGTGTTGACAGGGGGGCAGCGGTCGACCCCAAGGCGCCTGGCATGTGGGGTGCCACAAGGGTCGGTCCTCTCACCCCTCCTGTTCAACACTTATGTAAAGCCGCTGGGTGAGATCATCCGTGGTTTTGGGGTGGAGTTCCATCAGTACGCTGATGATACCCAGCTGTACATCTCCACCCCAGACCACCCCAACGATGCCGTGGAAGTGATGTCCCAGTGCCTTGAAGCTGTGCGGGTCTGGATGGGGAGAAACAGGCTTTGACTCAACCCCTCCAAGACCGAGTGGCTGTGGTTGCCGGCGTCCCGATATAGCCAGCTGACTCCATCGCTGGTTATTGGGGGCGAATCATTGGCCCCCACGGAAAGGGTTCGCAACTTGGGCGTCCTCCTGGACTCGCGGCTGTCTTTAGAGGATCATATGACAGCCGTGGCCAGGGGGGCTTTTTATCAGGTCCGCCTGATTCGCCAGCTGCGACCCTTTCTAGATCGGGACTCCCTACGCACGGTCACTCATGCTCTTGTCACTTCCCGTCTGGACTACTGTAATGCTCTCTACATGGGGCTCCCCTTGGGGTGCACCCGGAGGCTCCAACTGGTGCGGAATGCGGCCGCGCGGGGGATTATGGGAGCGACGGGACGCTCCCACGTGACACCTCTCCTGCGCGAGCTGCATTGGCTGCCGGTGGACTTTCGGGTGCGTTTCAAGGTGTTGGTAATCACCTTTAAAGCGCTCCATGGCTTAGGGCCAGGGTACTTACGGGACCGCCTTCTGCCACCAATTGCCTCCCACCGGCCGGTTCGCTCCCACAGAGAGGGCCTCCTCAGGGTGCCGTCAGCCAGACAATGCCGGCTGGCGACCCCCAGGGGGAGAGCCTTCTCTGTGGCAGCACCCACCCTTTGGAATGATCTGCCTCCAGAGTTAAGAACAATCTCTGACCTCCCAACCTTTCGGCGGGCTTTAAAAACCCATCTCTTTCAGCTCGCCGGCCTAGCCTGATTCCTATAATATTTTATTATTTTAGTGTTGTATTTTAAATATGAAGTTAGTTTTTAATTCTATGGCCACTCATATTATTATTTTATAGAATTTTAATCTTTGTATGTTCTGTTTTTTAATTGGCTGTACACCACCCTGAGTCCGCAAGGAGAAGGGCGGTATATAAATTCAAATAAATAAATAAATAAATAAATAAATAAATAAATAAATAAATAAAGAAAGAAAGAAAGAAAGAAAGAAAGAAAGAAAGAAAGAAAGAAAGAAAGAAAGAAAGAAAGAAAGCCAATTACCAAGCTGATTTTTTTTACACGAGAGATTTTGTAGTCCCACAGTCAACATTTGGATTTAACGGCTCATCCTTTTCTCAACTGAGTCCCTTAAATCAATGTTTTGTCATAAACTGAATGCAGTGAGAATTCCAAAGAATTCTCAAAGAAGTATGTGTGGTAAACAAGACTAGATATGATTAAAAAAAAAAAAGAATGGATAATACCTGAATGAGGATGGAATAGAAAACTTAGTGGCCCTTTTGAAAGCAGCACTTGGAGGGGGGGTTTTGTTATACAGAAAATGAATGGAAATTGAACCACATGAAGGATGTATTGAGAAGAAGGGGAAGAATGAGAAAGTCATGACTAAATAGCGTTAATCACATCCTGAAAAAGGGGGGGAAAAGCATTATATGAAATAATATGATGTAAAAGCATAGTTGAAATAAGGATGGTTTGCAGTGAAAAATGGTATGGAGAGGTTAAATGAATAGTGTTGACATATCTAATTTCTTTTTCCTTAACTCACGATTTTCATATTTTGGCTTACTACAATGATTGCGATCCTTTCGTTGCAATATGTCAAAAATTTAGAAAATGCCTAACTTGATTTTGCTGATATGTCACTCTTTCTCCCAAACAAAAGAAACAATTTTCTATTTTCCCCCATCTAGGCCACCCTAAACAGCAGCAGTTGGCATTGGGTGTTGGTGAAAGCTGGTGTGTCACATAAAACATGACACATATATGACACATATGTCATAGGTTTGCCATCAATGATTTATTATTTCTTACTCTCTTTTCCATGCTTTATATTACATTATTTATCCTGAAAAGGAAAAACAGGATGGACATGATGAGGATGAAGACAGACAAAAACCATAAGAGAAACTATTCAATTGGACTCTTCTTCCATCCTAACTCTCAAACTGTTACCACCAATTACAAGTATTAGTTAAATAAACAAATTAATTGATCAAGATATACTTTCGCTCTGGAGAATAACATTCAAAATACATCTTCCTTAATCTAGTGCCCTCCAGATGCATTAGACTTTGACTTCTGTAGTCCCTAGTTAAAGGCCTTGTTGACTGTTATGGAAGGTGAAGTTCAACATATCTAAAGATACCAAACCAGACAGGTGTGGCCTCATTATTGTAATACAATGGTAATATGAGGACATATCTTAAAAAAATAGAAATTCCTACTTCATTTGTAAAATCATTTTATTGGTACAAATATACATTATGAATAAAATTCCTTCTGCCCATATTGTAAGCAAATGCATGTAAAATATTGAAAAAAGTAAAGAATTGCTTTTACAGACAAGGAACTACTATTCGTTTTGAAGTACATGATAAAAGTAGAGAGGATGCAGACAGATCCCAAAGTGACCTCTACAAAATACCAAGATTGATAAAATATCCATTGCCTTCATTTCAATCAACATACATTTACTTATGGATATGGAAGCATAGCAAAGTGTTAGTAATTGTTTTTCTACTTTTGTGCTTTTGAACAGTACACAAAATGTAAATGATTGTGTTCTTAAATAGAGAGTTACAACAAATATGGATAAAGTCTCCCAAAGGAGGATGTAAAAATCATATCCAAGCATCTAATATATATTATTTATACAAATTCTTTTATTAGTGTGCTCTGTTGATATAATTACAATGTGCAATTGCATTCAGCAAGAATATATCTATAAAGTATGTTGCGTGCAAGTTTGACAAATTTACATTCAGCAGTCCAACATTTTTCCTGCTGCACAGTAATGGGTTAGTATAAGAAAATGACCAATTATTTGCTTTGAGTTTTTTCAACCACAAAGCTCTAATGCAAGGCATTGTGTTTGTAGCTGCTTCAGAAAATTCAAGTAGAAGACATGGAATAATTGCTGGCTTTAGCAAAGGCATGATAGAGAAGATCTGGAAATAGTCAGAAAAAAAGAACCAAATTCTTTTTAAATCTAATTACCAGTGCAAATATTGACCTTTGAGAAGCTTCTTTTTAAAAAATCGAAAGGAAAAGCTAATGGGAAAAGGGGTCAGTAATAGTTGGATTCCATTATCACAAAAGAATCTGCACCGTTAAGCCCATAACCAACCAATTAAATAAAAATAAAGTCTTTATCTGGCTCTTCTCCAGAGTCACTGGACTTGCTCCCTTGCTGGCCATTTTTCCTTAAAGGTCTCTGCTTCTGTTCCTGGGATTCAGAAATCTGATGTCCTGGACTTTTCTTTGGACCTATATTGCGAGACAGAAGGCTTTGTTAAGTAAGCTGAAATCTCCAAAAAATATCCCTGCAAAAAAACAAAGCATAGTTCAATTTTTCTACAATATCATCTTGAATATCCAGCTGTTCTGGAACTAGAGATCTGAAGAACAGCACACTCTGGCTTGTAAGAGGCTTACAAGCCAGAGTCTGGCTTGTGTGCTTACAGCTCTCCATACCTTGCTTTTCTCTTCTCTGCCAGAAAAACATTCTGATCTTAAAATGTTTCCCTTTTACACTGGTCAAGTGACAACAACAATCTCAAATTGCCACAGGTTACTTTCAAGCAGGAGCTGCAGGATGATGACATATACTTTACATAAAAAATGTGCATTGCATATAAATGCCAGCCCTATTGTTTAAAATGTCTTTCTGGCCCAAAGCACTACTTCACTTCTTCCCATTTCCTCTTGTATTTTCAGATTGCGAGCCTGAGCATGTCTCTCTTCTTTATTGATGTGACCCACTTTGAGAGACAATACTTGTCTTAAAATGGATAAAAATACAGTTGATGAATAAGAAGCTTAAAGACATGCTTCACATTGTGTATGTTGTTCATAAAAGAGAGAAAAAAATCTGTAGAATACTAGGCAATGGCACTCAGATGCTATAATATTAGCTAAATCAGTATATGGAATTACAATCCATCGATCAAAATAAAGTTAAAGCTATTTTGGCTCCTGCATGCTAATGGTTATGAGAGATGTAAGTACTAATGTGCAGATAAACAAAAGTTATCAGAAGGATGACAAATAAAGTAGCCCAGATAAAACCAACTTCAGTTTTTAATACTAAAATAAATACATATTCTAAGAATTTTAATAAATAGCAGTAAGACATATTTACTGTCCTTGGCACAAGGCAAAGGAAGTCTTAAATTATCCAAGAAAAAAAAACCCTGCCTTTCTCACAATTAGCTTATGAATTAGCTAAATTGACATGAAGCTGCTATAGCTATACTATATAATTCCTATATAAAGTTAAATAGACTAAAACTGAAGCCCCCTTTTCCACTTACAAAATAAAATTAATTACATTTTGTATAAGAAATGTGTAAGTATAAGCCAATCACTGTCATTTAGAGCAAATTATTACCAGTTGTTACTTTATAAATACAGAAATAAATGATATAAGAATTAGTAATCTTTCCATAATATAATAAACGAAACAGCTCTTGTTCTTTAAACTCTAATGAATGAGATACATTTTCAACAGATCACACAAGGAATTCTTCCATATTTGGAAGCAGAAACATCTGCTTATTTTTCATTCAGTATCCACCAAAAATAGAACTCTGCTCTATTCATTAATAAATCAGAACTTATTCACTGAAAATCAAATGAAAGTTTAAAGAGACATGAGGAGAAAGAAAGTGTGAAAAATTATGCTTCTTCAAAAACTTGAAGACTCAAATTTTAAAGTTTGTCTGATGGAGTAAAATGGACAGCAATTAGTATTATAAAGTTCATTCAAATTATCAGCACGTCCAACATTTTTTTGCCATTCATCAAGACTACTATCCTGGAGGACGTGCAGATATCCTACACACACACACATACACACTGTATATATGCATATATGCATATATATATGCATATATATATGTATATGTATATGTATATGTATATGTATATGTCTGTCTGTCTTTGGTTATTCGGGTCTTGTCCCGCATAAAATTGGAAGTGTCTTGGCGACGTTTCGACGAAGTCTCATTCGTCATCTTCAGGCTGGTGTTCTCGGCTTCGTGTGAAAAGACCTACATACAAACACCCGCGAAAACCTCAGAAAACATATACACATATACATACACACAGACACATACTTATACATACACACACACACACATATACACATATTTGCTATTGCATTACACTGTGATATATTATCATTATGTTATACCAATTTATGTTTTACTTTGTTTTTGTTTTGTTTTTATAAAAAAGTATTTTCAATGTAATCCTTTTTATACAATGGCACAACAGACTGAAACTAATTTGAATGTTTAGCATTCTATTGTAGGTTGTTAAGATGGTAGGTTTTACATGATAGTTTCGATTTTCTGGTTATACCTATGGTAGCAGACCTGGAACATTTTATTTGACTGTGCAAGACAATGGCCAATGTTTCCAAAGATGATGGTTTTCCATTAATGTCTGTATTCCATTCAAGTGAGAGCAGCACTAAAATGCAGCAGCAAAATGGGGCTTCCTAACAATATTGTATGAAGAAGCCTAGATATTATCTTTATAACTTATACTTTCTGATCTGATCTCCGATCATGTTTTAAAACACAAGAAACTTATTTAAGAAGTTATAGGTATCTGCTTTAGCCAGGAGGATTGTGCTGTTTTTATTTAAGATACTTTGTGGAGGTTGCCTTCCTTTGTTTTCCAACAAGTTCTTTTATGCCTAAAGATTTGGTTTCATTGGTTTAATGCATGATTTTTAAATTAAACCCTTCCTGCTACTACTTTAAATTGTTACAACTCCCAGACTGTTTTTTTTAAAAGTATGTTAAATACAAATATGTAATCTCACTGCTGCTTTGCTCTTGTGAATGAGAAACGTAAAATGATAAAACTGAGCATGAAAGATGGGAGAAGTAAGGGGTAGGAAGTTAGATGGAGGATATGTGCAAAGATAACTTTTCTTTGTGCCATTGGTGTACACAAATATTGTAATGAAAAATTACTGTGTTTCCCTGAAAATAAGACCCTGTCTTATATTTTTTTGAACCCTGAAATAAGTGCTTGGCCTTATTGCCATGCCCTCAAAAGCCCAATTGGGCTTATTATCAGGAGAGGTCTTATTTTGGGGGAAACAGGGTAAGAACAAATGTTAGCTTTCCAGTAAGTGTGGATGTTAAACATTATAGCAGAAAAGGATACCAGGAAGGTAAAGTAACATTCCTACCTTCATGTGAAAGAGATTTGAGAGCTGCCTGAGGGCTGCTTTGACTATCTTTTTCTTTATCGGAAGGAACTCTCTTCAAAACAGGGGGAAGTAGGGCAATTTTAGGGGAACCTGGACTGGACTGAGACTCTGGGGCATCATCTGTAGAAACATCAGAAAGATAAATCAGCTAAAAACTGCACAGCTATCAATGTGTTCCATGCACTCGGTGTATTGCTTAAACATTGCTTAAACATTGCGACAGTACAACAAATATAGGTAGTCCTCAACTTATGACCACAATTGAGCCCAAAATTTCTGTCAGTAAGCAAAACAGTTGTTAAGTGAATTCTGTCTCATTTTACAACCTTTCTTGCCACAGTTGTTAAGTGAATCGCTGCAGTTGTTAAGTTAGTAATATGGTTGTTAAATGAATCTGGTTTCCCTATTGACTTTGCTTGTCGTAAGGTCACAAAAGCAGATCACATGATCGTAGGACAATGCAATAGTCATAAATATGAGCCAGTTGCCATGTGACTGAATTCTGACCAAGTGACCAACTGTCATCCTCTTTTGTTCATGTCAGGGGTGACATCTCTGATCAATTTTGCTACCTCCTAGTATCTCAGACAAAATTACTGTGTTTCTCTGATCAATCCTATTTTTGATTAACTCAGATCCAGGTGTACTAGGAAGTGACATCTTTTGAGATGCCTAATATAACCAAGAATATTCTTGCAAATAATAGAAGCAATTAAGTAGAGACTTATATCCACTATGCCTAAGGCTTCCCTTTCTAAATACATGATGTGGCAACTGAAATGTCATTATATTTAATGAATATCTGGAACACTGAATTATACAAACACACAATTTATAAACTTTTTTTAATAAAGTGTATAAACTGTCCCCAGTCTAAATGGTATACATACTAGCAACAGCAATGCAATATTGATGCAATCATGAATCTAGTATAGATTTTGAATTGAAGAAGAATAAAGAAAAATAGTAAGAATGTGAAAAAGAAACATTAACCAAGAGGCAAAAGGAAAAAAAAGGAAAGTTTAAAAGAAGATACTAAAGAAGTGGTTTCTGATCTCCTTGACAGGGATTATAGACACTAAAACAGTTGGGCTTTAGCTTTTAAAAAGCCATGAGAGTAGAAATGACCTACTTTGGGAAAGGATCCTTGGAACTAAATTGATCCAAAGGAAGAAAACCTCAAGAGAATTTTTCTGGCATGGTCCCTTCTCATAACACCTCCTGGTAGGTGGGGATCTTCAACAGGCAATCTTTTTCTTTGTATGAACTAGGTGGGCAGAATATACCTGGGAAAGAAAATCTCGTGGGCATCTAAATTCTGAACCCTCTAGGCCGGGGGTCTCCAATCTTGGCAACTTTAAGACTTGTGGACTTCAACTCCCAGAATTCCTCAGCCAGTGGTGGCTGAGGAATTCTGGGAGTTGAAGTCCACAAGTCTTAAAGTTGCCAAGGTTGGAAACCCCTGCTCTAGGCTTCGAAATTAGCACCTTACATTCCACTCAGAAACATATTCATGCAATTTGATCTGAACTCTTTAAAGCGTATAATAATTCAAATTAACCTTAAAAAAGGTTTAAAACCCATATCAATATTTTAATAATTGGCAATTAAGGGAAATAGAGAAGGTCAATGTTGGAATCTCGGGGACAGTTAAAAGGTAGTGCTAAATATATTCCTAATTAGCATTCAAAGTACATCAGCATTAAATCTTTTATACTTCACCGCTGAAACTTGACCACAGTTTCCAGCATGAAAAAGATGAGTTAAAACTGAATAATATGCTGCCCCTGTTGCCCCTTTCCAAAAGTATCTCTCAAGGATTTTAATTATTAACTTTCCATACTCTTAAAACTGATGCAATGTTAAAATAGTCTCACCTGTCCGAGAGGCAGACCGTGGCTTCTGAGGAACTGTTGGCCGTCCTGCTAGGGTGGGCTTTATTGACTGCAATGGAGGTTTTGGACTGGAAGGGGCGCTAGAAGAACTTTTTGTCCTGGCTCCAATTTCTATCTTTGGTTCAGTTTTTAAATTTTTTTCTGCCGAGACTGTGACGGAATCTTCCCTATTGAGAGCAAACTGATTCTCTGGAGAAGACTGATGAAGTTTCGTTACTGAAACAAAACAAACCAGCGAACAAAGATGGAGGTCAAGGGCATTGTCAGATTTAATATAAAAAGTTTCCACCCTCCATAATAGTAGAGAAAAACAGGGTATGGAGGAGGGACAATTGTAACTAAAAGTAAATGTTACTAACTTTGTCTGAACTGTCCTTTGTTCTTATCAGTTAGAATAATGCTACTTTGACCAGCAATTCTAATGAAGCATCCAATAAGTTCTCAACTTTTATAATATGAGAAGCACACTGACAATGTGAGTGCTAGACCTATATATAGGTCTAGCACTCACTTCCTGGAGCTCCAGGGGGTTTCTTCCCGTGTAATTGCAAACATATCTTTGGAAGTATTGCAGCGACGTTTCGATGAAATCTCATTCATCATCTTCTGGCTGATGTTCTCGGCTTGGTGCCTATGGGCAAACTGTGTGATCTTAACTGATATCCCTCTTTAAAAGGAGGCAGAGGTGTATTCTGATTGGTTGACAGTGCTGCTTTATTCTGATTGGCTGATGATGTAGTTGTATTTTGATTGGGTGGAAGCACTGTTGCTGGGATGTGGGTTGATGGATAAGATATGTTGGAAATGGTGGCAACACAGGTCTCCTGATGAACCTTTGACCTATGGCTTACACTTTGTGTTAAGATTCGTCTATTTATGAGAGCAGGTTTCCAAATAGAAGGCAGACGGGAGGTGTCATCACGTTTATTCATGCAATATGGTCTTTTCTCTATTTCAATGGCCTCTCTGATTATTCTGCCATATTTATTTATTTATTTATTTATTTATTTTATTTTCGTAGGTCTTTATGTGTATCTTTCTTTATGCCAGGGATTTTCCTACGTATATTAAGATGTTTCATGGATATATGCTATCTGTTTGAGTTTATGTGGGAGATACACATAAAGAAAGATACACAGATAGCTGCTGTAATATTTAAAAAGGCCTAAAAGCTGGTGAATTGAGATTTCACCGAAAATTAGGCCATGAAACATCTTAATATACGTAGGAAAATCCCTGGCATAAAGAAAGATATATATATATATATTGATATTGGTAACTGGCTTGGTGTCGGGGTGAAATCCACCAGGTTCTAACAGGTTCTGGAGAACCGGTAGCGAAAATTTTGAGTAGTTCAGAGAACCGGCAAATACCACCTCTGGCTGGCCCCAGAGTGGGGTGGGAATAGAGATTTTACAATATCCTTCCCCTCTCATGCCCACAGAACCGGTAGGGAAAAATTTTGGATTTCACCCCTGCTTGGTGTCATTGGAAAAGCTTTGGTCAACTCAAGAGGACACAGGAATGTATCTTTTAGAAAGACCAGGATAATCATATACATATACTCTGTGTACCTGGAAGAGAATCAGTATTATATGCTATGGAAAGCTTGTCAAGAACTTGATAAAAAGTTGGCATGCAGTTTGCAATATACTGTTAAATATTTCCTATCTGAAAATAGTCTCGCGAATCCTAATATCACCTACAAATCTAAGACAGATTTTTGGGACATTTTAATAGACCTATAGTGGAAATACCTGTTTCCTTTATTATAGCTATTTTAAGATGTTAAGTAAGTCAGATTAATGAAAGAATATTTAATATCTTCTTTTGCTTTCACCTTTGTGAATATGGATAAATGGAGTACTAAAAATTGTATAAACCACTTTCCCAATCTATTGAGGAATTGGTCATGGGAGGAAAGAGAGGCAAGTATGTTAGAAATGGAAATCATCCACTGACAATAACCTATGGTCAAAGTGTGACTTAAATTTCGCATTAGGTTTGGTAAATTTAAGTCACATCAAATGGAGGTAGTGATTTAAACGAGATATGGTATAATTACAATCATGCAGATCTTGTGTTTTAGATTTAATAATGTGTGTGCCTGCAATCTCCTGCACATTTTGTGCCTTGACATTCATTAGTATGACTAAATAAGATTTAATATATGAGCAATAGGAAATGTAAAGGTATTGATGCACTTTTATTTTACTAGCCTAAAAGAATACAGAATACTCTGGAGTAACTCACCAGCTCCATCCTGTCGTTCTGAATTCAGTGAAAGATCTGCTGAATCTCTAACATCATTCACTAATTTCTTTAAAACAAACAAACAAGACACATCAAAATTAGCATGTCTTCTTTCTAAACTGCAGATTGCAAATTCAACAAGAATTGTGAATTATATGTCTCAAAACACAGAATTGTATTAAATTAAAATGATGTAAATAGTGCTCCATATGATTTGAAGTAGGTTTGGAATTCCTATTGGGACTGAATATTTAGATTGCTATCTGAAGCTCTATGATACGCTGATATATACACTGAACATATACTGAAGCTCTAGTCTATACAGATATATACCATGTTGATATTAAAGCTAAATTAGTTTATTTCCGGTTTTATTTTGTTGTTTGTAATATTAAATGGTCTAAAAGCTTGGACGCAATTGTCTTAAATTAGGATCACTTACATGCTCCATAAACCTATTTTCCACTTAAATCTCTTGTTTCCTATCTTCTGATAAAGTAATGATGGGAAATTCCTCTCTACACACATATGGTTTGATGCCAATTCAACTATCTTTCCAATTACAGGAGAAATGTGTCTGTTCCAATTAGAAGAGAATAAATGTAGCTCAGGTTTGAACCGTGCAGTTCTTGGTGCTCTTGAGTTTGGTTGTTGCAGTTCTTGCAAATGTTTCATTACTCAAGTAGGTAACATCATCAATGCTAGTGAGTGTGGAGTTGCTCCCTTCTTTATATACACTGGCTTGCCCAGTAAATTTTGGTGGGGGTGTGGCTTTCTCTTTGAGAGTCCCTTGATTAAGGCATTGTTTACACTCTGATTTTTGTCTGGTGTTAATCTCTGTTTATCACAGATAATGTTTCCAAACAATCAACCAAGTTCAAAGAGCACTAAGGACTCCAAAGCTGTTTGTTTTCCTGAACTGTTTAGAAACATTTCTTAACTGTGTTTTGCAAGATTATTGTTTTACTTAATCAGAATCACTTAATGTTTTGCTTCATAAGTATTACCACAAATTATTGCTTTCCGTTGAGCTATTAGTAGTGATTGATTTAAAGCTACCTTGAGGTAAATATGGCTAAGCAACATAAATATTAATCCAAATCTAGCAGCATGTCTACACTTCTGCATATTCTTTATGAGAAAGTACCCTTTGTACTGATAAACTTTTGTTCAGGTATTTTTCTTCATGAATTTTACCAAAATAATTAAACCACCAACCTGGTAAGATACTTCTTTGCATGATAATATCACATTGTAATCCTAATATCATATTTAAAATCTCTCTTTTAAGGAGTTTTAATTGTACTGATGTTGTAGGCTGATTATAAAAATGCCTCTATGAAGGTTTATGAAGTCTTTCGTCTGCTTTAGAGCATCACAGCCCTAGGTTTATATGATACTGATACGTCATAGGATCCCTAGTTCAAAATTATTTGGTAAGATATTGCTTTAAAAGCTCTGCTATAGCCTGAAACAGCCCCCAAAATATTCTATCCTAAATGCAATAATGCTAACTAGTAATAAATATAGACAATAAAACATAAATGGTTTATGCTGAAAGCTGTATGGACTGAAAAGAAGAACATTCTCATAAAATATTGCGAAGTAGAATATGTATATATACATATTTATCTTGCCTTATAACATGTATTAAGCTGACTCTCTATTGGTAGACAGTACTTAATTTTAATCCTTTGATGTGCTAATTAATCTATTCTAGATAGCCTCATTTGCATGCCATTTGTTTCTGGGGTTAGTATTTAGTTCATCAAACACTAGATGGAGCAAGATCTCCACTATATATTTGTTCAGATGGATTGTTAATTCACATTCATTTATCTGCAACACTTAAATGCCAATTCACATATCCAATTCAGAGCAAACCTTCACATACACAACATTCAGCACTTGCCATCTTTTGTCTATGGAGCATCATCTGTAAGCACAGTAACACTGCATCAGGTGATGTGTCAACTACTGAATTCTTATGGTTTTGTTTCTACATGGATTTGAATTTAAAGCAGATTCTACAACAGATTTTGACGGAGAAAAACTCAATTGTTGATATAAAATGGCTCAAAATGACCTTCCATGTTGGCCACTTTATTGTAAGTAACAGGAATAATCTTTTCAAGAGAAAGTCGTATTAAAATGAAAATATTCCTAACCTTCTGTGCTGATGCTGCTCTCCGTTCCTGCTTGGCTTTCATTTCTGCAAGAAGGCCACTGCCCATCACTTGCACCCCGTATCTACGGCCTCCTTGAGGACTGCCTTTGCCGTCACCCTTTTCAAGTTTTGAAGCATCCTCCATAGGAACCTCTTCTGTTGAATCTGGTGTTTTTAAGTCCTCAGTTTTTTCAGCGGTGCCATTTTGTTCGGCTGACTTCAAATCCTTCTTTGCAGTATCCATGGTTTGGCCTTTGACAATACCTTTGGGAGATGAAGATTCTTCAGGCATTAACACAGTTGAAGGACGCTCAGATTTGGATCTAGGCTTGATTAAATTAAGAAAGCCACTTTTCCGAGAATCTCTTTTTTTCTTTTCATCAGCTACTTCACCAGGATCACTGCTGTCTGAACCTTTTGTAAAAGACTTCCTAATATACAAAAAAAAAAAAAAAAAAAAAAAGAAGCAAATAAAGACTTTATCTGAATAAACCTCAGCAACCATGAATCCTTAAATTCTCCTTCCACGTCTTTCATTTAGCATACTAAGTGGAGACTGAAACTTTTCTGCTTTAACTAAATGAAGTATATCATTATTATGTTAACCTAAACAAGGTTAATTTTTATTATTCAAAAAACTAACTTCATATCTTAGTGTTGTGGTCCACCAGCAGCCTGAGGAGTCGGACAGTGAGGAGGCTGGGGAGGAACATGGGCAAGTCCTGGAGTCTGGGGAAGACTTGGATGAGGGCTCTGAGCCGGAGGCAGAGAAAGGGCCGTCTGGGAGGTACGTGCTGCCTCCGGAGCCTCCAGAATCGGACCTCAGCGAGGCAGAGGAACAGGGGGAGCCTGTTCCCAGTGCGCACACGCACAGAGCTGCCAGAAGGCAAGAACAGTTAAAACAAAAGGGACGACT
The DNA here is from genome assembly GCA_030761175.1 of Masticophis lateralis. Lineage (NCBI taxonomy): Eukaryota > Metazoa > Chordata > Lepidosauria > Squamata > Colubridae > Masticophis > Masticophis lateralis. Next base: position 63,900,419 of record JAUDYJ010000003.1, read on the forward strand.
CGGGAGTAGGGCTTGGAGATGATTGCCCCTTCCATAAGACTTAAAAGAGGAGCAAAGGCACGTGGGCCTTTGCAGGAAGCAATGTTATTAATTCTGTGCAGTTTAAAGTCTGAAACTCTGTTTGATTCTGAATTCTGTGTGGCCTTGCCAATTAGGTCTTTGGCAGCGTGTCGAGAGATAAAGGCGGGTGATTATCAGCCTTATCCCAAAGGAATCTTTACAACTACTTGGGACTCATCTGTGAATGAACAGAATTCACAGCTGTTAAAAAAAACCCCAGGTTTTTGGGACTGCTTGTGTGTTTTACTGACTCAGGAAGCCTAGATCAGAACACTTAAGTTTCTCCTGCAGGTTGATTAAATAAACCACATTCAGGATTAACTATGTGATCCTAGAAACTGCATTTTGTTGCCTAGAAACATTTCCTTTCACTTTGATTCCAGGATATTGATGATTCTGGGATAATGTATGATTGGGAGAAACTTTGACAAGTATGATGAAATGAGAAATTATTTCAAGAGCATGCAGATCAAAAGGAGGGCAGAGAAGCAGGACTACTCTATCCCCTATGTCAACCAACCATCTGCTTTTTGCTTTCACTCAGCTCTTACTCAGAGTCTTCAAGCAAGGTGAACTGTTTTACCAGTAAATCGTTGTAAGAAATACAACTTTACCCACTCTCCCTCCCTTTTTCTAGTGTACAATATCTGATGACAAGGACCGTTACACTATTGATCTTTTAAGATGACTTGGAAAATTTATTGGCTAAGAAAAGGGGGGGGGGGGGGAATCCTTTTAGCAGACAAAAGAAATGACCTAGACATATGGTTTAGTTGTGAAGATACTTCACACCTTTAGTCCTAGAGCGGATTTTGAACTTTACTTTACTCTTGCTCTTTGAAATGATTTAGCTTAAAGTGTTACCCATCAAGACAAATATACTAATAATTGGTATGCTGCTGTAGCATATCAAACAGCCACCATAAAGACTCTTTCAGACAGCTGTTTAATGTCCTTCTCTCCTGCCCTTCAATTGCTAGTAAAATAAGTGGACATAAATTATGCTGCCCACATTTTATTGCACTCAGTAAAGTTTCACATTATGGACGTGCAGATTCCTTGATCCTCCTCACCCAGGGTCATCTAACAGTGGAAAAAAAGATCCACAAGTTGTTCTCTTGCTTTATCTTTATCTTTTAGAGTAAGGGGCTTTTTAAAATTTCATGTGTTATTTTTTCATATTTATTTATTGATCTTTAAATCTTCTGTACAATGTGGAAGATTGAGAGATTGCAGTTCAAAGTCCCCCACCTTCTCTTTTCTCTCTATTTTTAAAAGAAAAATCCAAAAGGAAAATGAATTGTGAGCCCTAAGTAATACCAATATTATAGGCTGGCAGAAGGAAAGAGCACTCTTCTTTGTGGCTTCAGCACTGGGAAAAAGCTGTTTTTAAAAAAAATAGTACATAATTTGCTGGAAATAAAGCAGCCTCATGTGTGTGACAAAAGGGGACAATGGTAAGATGTTGAGAATTCCATAGCCAAATAATTTGCAACTAGGGAAAATAAGTGTAGGAGCCTGTGTAGCGTAGAGGGCTAATGCCTCCTACTAAAGGCAGCAATTAACACCAGCTGCCTGTAATTTCTCTGAGTTCAATCCTAGCCAGGCTCAAGGTCGACTCAGCCTTCCATCCTTTCTAAGGTGGGTAAATTGAGGACCCAGTTTGTGGGGGCAATAAGCTGACTTTGTATAAATATAAATATACAAAAGTATGAAGGCTATTGCTTAACGCATTGTAAGCCGCCCTGAGTCTCCGGAGAAGGGTGGCATATAAATCAAATTAAAAATAAAAATAAAAAAAAATAAATAAAGTGGGCTTTCCTATTCTTGCTGGTATGTTTTTGGAAACCCCTGATTTAGATCAGCTCTGGATACTCCAAGTTCTGTAAATCAAGCCAATTCTCAGAAAACTTCATAAAAGTAATATCCTTGCCATGGCCTTTTCTCTTTCCTGCCCCCATTAGCAAAGAACCTGTATGAAGAAATGTTGTACAAACTCAAACATTTGTCTCCACCAATCTGACAATTGTGGGATATTTTTGGTTCTGTCAGAGATGTAGTCTTTGCTGGGTTTGCCTTCCCTGGTTTCTAGGGCAGTTTTCTTTTCTCCAGGTTGCAATGCATATTTTGCTCTTTACTCAAGCAACTTTTTCATGATGTTGGATTTCAGCCCCTCATTGGGGTGACTCTGATCTCTGTTTGTCCACCTTATTTTGTATTGATGTACCAGCAGAATGCAAACAAGCAACAATTCTGCCTAAAATTACCAAATGGCTGATCCAGACTTTTGGGACTAACAAGCAGATCTCTCCTTGCACAAATTCTGATTAATTCAAATGAGTTCTGATGGGCGTTTGCAGCCACAAGCCAATGGCTTTATTCAGTCAGATTCTTTAAGGCAGGAGTCAGCAACCCGCAGCTCTGAAGCCGCATGTGGCTCTTTCATCCCTCTGCTGTGGCTCCCTGTGGCTGTTGGTGCCACAATTTTGAGAGGACCTTCCGGTTGAGAGGGAGGGGAAGCATGGCGTGCCAGGAGGAGACTCTATGGCAAGGGGCAGGTTTTCCAGTCAGCTCCACAATTGATAAGGCTTTTGGTTAGGATAGGTAGAAGAAAAAAGACACTGCACTAGGAGGAGATTCTATGGTGGGGGAACCGGACTTACAGTTGGCTCCAGAATTGAAGGGGGGGGGGCTTCTGGTTAGGACCTTTGTGGCTCTTTGAGGGTTTAAGGTTGCCAACCCCTGCTTTAGGGCATGGGTTTGAAATAATCCAACTGAATAAAACAATCGTTGAAATTACTCTCACCTCAGGCAATAAAATATTTTTCCTATTTTAGGTGGTCTTTATCTACTGCCATTTGCCATGAAGCCAATTTGGTCAGGTAGAGAGCCTCTTCTTTCCACCTTTCCACATTAATGTTTGTATATCTGTGCTTATGCACTTTCCTTATTTTATAATTTCTCCAACATGTTTGTTCTCCCAGCTATCAACCAAACAGCCACACCCTAAAAGCAGCAGTAAAGTAGCAATGACCCCACCCAGCAAATTCCACTGGATTATCAATATACTCATTAAAACAAACAAACAAGGAAACAGAAGATTCCATCCCTTAGCAAATGAATAGAGAGGGCTATCCCTGTAGCCACTGCAAATGGTCAGTTGGAGCTGGGCAGATTCCTAACCTTGGCCATCACAATATTGTCACTGAGATGCTTTAGATAAGGGCTGTCAAACTCCCAGCCTGCAGGCCAAATCACGTGCTGGCCACGTCCACGCCCAGTTTAGCAAAGGGAGCATCACACTGGGAGAGCTTAAATATGGCTTCTGGAGCAAAGGACACACTTGTTAAAATGTTACTGAGTCTTCTTTGTGGTGCAGTGAATGGGAGATGAGGATGAATCCTAAGATTTTTTTGTCATTATTTCTTGGTATGAATGGTTTTTTTTAATTTCAATGTTAAAGTATTTAAAAAGAAATTTAGGATGCACTGACTATTAGCTAAAATCTAATTTTGTAATTGACTTTTTAGCATGTCTTGCCCTCAAAGTTTTTTTAAAATAACAAGTTAGAAGAAAATTTGATTAGACCAAAAGTGACATTAACAACTTACAATTTACAATCCTGCATATTTTTGTATCACTAGCAATTTGCCATAGAGCACATTGAATCTGCACTTAACTTGCTTGATTTTTGCCATCTGCTTGCAATTTAATGGCTATTCAGACTTGCTTAATTACTAAGACATCCTATTTTTTCAGCACCAGTGGGTTTTTTTTATAAGTGAATGTCAAACACATAAAGTGGCCTCTGAAATAACTACAATTTAGTTCATTTGTTATATTCTTTAGGTTTCTTCTTGTGTATGTTGCATGAATTTAATTCCCTATACATACAGATTATAAATAAAAATGCAAATTATATGATCAGGAGAGTAAAATGAATGTACAATTCATACTTAACTAGGAAAATCATACAACCAAGCAAAGTCATATTTAATTTCGTACAAAAAAGAATGTAATGCCATGTCACAACACAATACACAGTGGGAAAAAGAATACACTGAATGCAGCTGAACAAATAACATCTTCTTCCTCACACACCCTAATATTTGCATTAGTTCAGTGCTGTCTGGCGCATTTCTTATTTCTTAGCTTGCAGTTTCTCAGTATTTCACTCCTTATCCTTCAATCTCTTTATTACATTATGTTATTGAATCAAACAGATGCCACTTATCAGATACTGATAACTTTATGTAGGCTACAATAGCCAAATGAAGTATTATTGAAGAAAAATGGTTTACTGAAAGTACTGAAAGTACTGAAAAATTCCAAAATTGTGGACAGAGAAATTGGTTTTAAAATTTGATCTTAACTGATATTACTAATTTTTAAAGATTAGCAATTATATCAACTGCCATCTACAAGAAATCCTTCTTTAGCAACTGCCTCACACAGCGGCTGTTCACACTTACAAAAGTGAGGAAAAAATAACTTTACAACTAATCCTCACATTTATGACCTTCAGGTCTGTAAAGCAAAGGAAGCTGAAGTAAAATTGTAACTACAGTCATAGTTTCACTTTGCAACCATTTTGTTTAACAACTAAGTTGCTAAAGAAGTATTTGTATTACTTTACCACTAGCAATAATTGCTATCATTTTCTAGTTAATAAATTAAAAACAAATATACATAAAATGCTCTTTTTAATATTGTACAACTTCTATGTGCATTTAAATTGAGAATATATAGATAGCTTACTTTGAATCCATTTTTGTCACTTTCTTGGTGAAAAATTCATCAACACCTTCATCTACTCTTCCCATCATTCCATTTTGTTCTCCCTCTTGAAGGGTTGCAGGACTCACCTGATAAAATGTATAACCTTAAGAACACGCAGGAATTTGCTTGGACATGTGAATATAGGCCAATCAAATTTTCAATTCCCCAATTATATAAACCATGATACAACCAATCTTTGATTTTCTACACCATCCACTTTCAATATGCAGTTATAAAATAAAAGAATAATCACAATATTAAAAAAAAAATTATTAAGAGCCGAAAGTGCCAATATACAATATATATCAGCATTTTCATGCAGACATCTTCCAAGCTGATCTATGAAGAAATAGACGAATAAATTTCCATGGATTTTAAAAGTAAAAAGAAAAGAATACAAGCCAACTTCCCCCTTCACTGTACTTAAACTAGAATTTTTAAGTTATGCTACTGTTGATATGGTGGTTAAAAACAGAACTGCCTATTGTTTGCAGACGCACAATTTCTGTATGAAGGCTCTGAGCAGAGCTTTATGAGGATTATCAACTTGTTTGAGACACGAACATTCTTTACATACGTATGGAGTAAAATTTCTTCAGTAACAGATTAACTCACGGCAGATTGTGTAGGCTGTTGTTTTTTATTCCTTTTAGGCCTAAGTTTAGTAAAATGCTCTAGCTTTTTTCCTTCCTCCGAAGGTAGTTCTGAAATGAGCCCAGAAGTCCGTTTGTCAAACCTCCCAGAATGGAATGGTGGATCCTCTATATGAATAGGAACTTCTTCTAATGCTTTATCGAGGTCAAACTCCATCTCTACAGAAAAAGTTTTAAACATATTAGGGTTATATTTCTCTTTCCAGTCATAGCTTTTTTGTAAAGACTCAAGTCAAGCTCAAGACTGCTCTGATGTGCCTAAGTAGTCTTTTTAATAACAGGGTGGGCTTGTTGGGGAATATTTTTCATTTTCCCAGTTTGGCTCACAGTGACAGTTTTATAAATCATTGAGAAAAAGCATCACTGAAAAAAAAAAAGCAAAAAAAGCTTACCAAAAGCTCTGGATACAGGCCTTAACATTCGACTGTGGATACTCTTCCTTTTAGATTTGGGAGTCATCTATAGATAAAATGGAAAAATAACATAATTGCCTTTTGGGAAATAAGTAGTAATAGTTAAGTATAGTACTGCAATGATCAAAACAGCTATGAAAGATGGCGCGAAATAGCATTTGGATTACAAGTCAAGATGTTAAAACGTTTGCCCCGTTTTACGACCTTTTTTTTTGCCACAGTTGTTAAGTGAATCATTGCAGTTGATAAAGTGAGTAACTCAGTTGTTAAGTGAATCTGGCTTCCCCACTGACTTTGCTTGTCAAAATGGTCAGAAAAGATGATCACTGAATCTTGGGACACAGCAATACTCATAAATATGAACCAGTTGCCAACCATCTGAATTTTGATCACATGATCATGGGGATGCTGCAAAGGTCATAACTGAAAAACGGTTGTATGTTACTTTTTCAGTGCTGTTGTAACTTTGAACGGTCACTAACTGAACTGTTGTAAGTCGAAGACTACCTGTAGCTTTAAAACAATATAATATGTTTTAAGAGTGCCAAACAATAAATTTGCAGAATCTCTCTCTCTCTCCTTCCCTTCCTCCCTCACTGCATACTTCCAGACAGCTCTGTTGTTGTTTCCTGGGGTCTATTGGAACCACCGTCCCAGTTTAGGAGTTACAGCTCTGAGTGCTCCTACCACCAGTGAGACCACTTTGGCTTTTACTTACCGTATTTTTTGGAGTATAAGACGCACTTCCCCCCCAAAAAGAGGGTGAAAATTTGGGTGCATCTTAGCCTGTTTCAGTTTCAGCACAGCCTGATTAGCATAAGCAGCTGATTGCCGGTTGGATCGACCTCCCGAGGATCAGCTATTTCAGGCTGCAGGGATTGCCATTGCCTATTGCCACCCCATTTTCCGCCCATTCCGATCCCGCCTTCCGGAACGGGTGAAAAATGGAGGCAGAAAATGGGGCGTGCGGAGGCGGCAATAGGCTATGGCAATCCCTGCAGCCTGAAACAGCTGATCCTCTGGAGGCTGATCCAACTGATGATCAGCTGCTTGTGCTAATCTGAATGTGCTGAAGCTGAAACTGAAACAGGCTGTTTGCTGCAAGGAGGCAAATTACTGGAAGGCAGAGGAAGAATTTTTTTTTCCTGTTTTCCTCCCCAAAAAAGATAGGTGCATCTTATAGTCCGTAGCATCTTATACTCCAAAAAATACGTTACATCTTTTCTACTTCCTCCTTCAGGCCCTGATACTCCTACTTCTTATAACCCTTCTTCTTAATGCTAATATCACTTGGCACTGCTAAATCTATTACTGCAGCTTTTGGTCTTTGCTATTACCATGAAGTATATTTGACTGGCCAGTACATGCCTGTCCTTGTATGTTTTCTCTTTCTCTAAATTAATATGTATGCTTGCCATAATTTCCATATAGGAATTAGATTTATGTAGAACTAGCCAACTTGTGCAACATTGGGTCATCACTTCAAAGGTATTTCTTTACTTAAACAGAGAAATGCAATGAACAAGCAAACAAAAAAGCAATGGGACCATGAATGACTTCCAATCAGAAATCTTTCTTTCCCTTCCCAGCAGACAGGCAAGTAGATGCTGATGGGTGGGTAGTTAGATTGCAAGATTGGCTAGGAAACTGTCACAGAATATTGAAAATGAAGATCATGTGCCTGTTGCAGCAGCCCAGAAGCACAGAAGTGACCACAACTTTCCCAAATTTAATTTCTTCAGGAGCCATGATTGAGGACCTTGGATACATGATGCAAGTTAGCTCAATTGAAGTACCTTGGTTCAAAAATTGTTGTTTTTGAGGCACTTTTTGTCCAGTTAAAGGTCATGACAAGAGTCTTAATATATAGATCTGAGCCACAATCAAGATCAAAAGCTTTTTAAAACATTTAAGAAATATATTTTCATAGGACTTAGTAGTAATTAATATTAATCATTATTAAAATACTAAATCATAAACAAATATCTTTCATGATGACTTTGTCCCTGTGAAATGCTTAAAGACAATGCACAGTAGATATAGACACTAGGAAGAACAAATAAGAGTACAAGAAATATACAAATACAGGTCTTATAAATTGCAAAAAAGAAACTATAGTATTATGGATAGAAAATCTAAGGTCGGAATGCTGAAGGATTTTATTAGCACACATTTTTAAATAAACCAATCTTATTAACATTTTCTGGGATACCACTCAAACGAAGCTATGCTTTAAAATAAATCAGATTCTAATAAAATGTGTCATATAATAAATGCACACATATTTTAAGAAATAATATTCTGAAGAGCCTTGCCAGTCTCTATGAATTTTTGAATAAATGTAATTACGCAAACAGTTATGACTTTTTACTTTATAATTACTACATCAAACTAAAATATGTTAAAGTGAATTATCACTTAAAAGTTTTATAAAGAGAAAAAGTAAAACAATATATGAGGAACAAATGCAAAACTGACAAACGCTGAAAACAAACGTTTTCAGCTATCATGGCTATTTCAGTGAAAAAAGAAGCAAGTTCTTCCTTTTCCAAGTAATGTTCTACGGTATTTCTAAATAAAATAATTTACTTATATTTATCAAAATAAATATTTCTCTGTAATGGACTCTTATAAACGAACTGTAATTTATATTTTAAAATACAGAGTGTCAGTTTTGGTTTTAGGGAACATCTTATATGCCACTGCTTAGCATAACTAGAGTTGAAATTACTGCGAAACAATTAAATACAGTACACCCTCTGTTTCTGCTGCTTCTTATGCCCAGTTCCAGGAGCCTTTCAAAGTTGCTGAATGGATTTTCATTCTGGTCAGATGCAATTGGTTTTTCTTTCCTCTCTTCCAAAGAGCAAATATAGCATGCCAAGCACAAATAATTCTATGTAACTGGAAGTACATGACCATACAGTGAAAGGAAATAATATTTTGATTCTTTAAAACCTTCATTTCATTAAACGGATATGAATAGCAATAAAACTTAATCTATATTAAACAGTTTTATGTGAATATTTTGCTTGGTTGTAGACTTCTGCCTTGTGAAGTATGTTTTAAATTCACTACACATCAAGCTAGCTAAAACTTCCTTGTAAAATTGAACTTGGTTCCAAATAGCTGCTTATTTCTCCCTGTAATGGCACAGTATACATTCCCAAGAGTTTTGTAAGACAGCTGAAAAGCAAATGGAGCAAGAAAGGAAAGTAGGCTAAAAACAGCAGAACTTAAAAAAAAATACTTACACTTGTACAGCAGAGAGTCTCCAAGCAGCCAAAAGAGAAAGATAAAAGAATATGAATGGACAGCAAAAAAGCAGAATCAGTTTTAGAGGAGAGAAGGAGGGGGCAAGCTGTGCTGAAACTTGGCAAATAAAAAAATATAAAAGCAGAGCTATGCAAAAATGAGAGAGAAACTTTTTGTGTTAAGAAAAAGCAAACAAACACAGCAATAGCTTTACATCAGATGCACTCTATATAGGCATGAAGCAAAAAAAAAAGTCTCCATCCAGATTAATTCTTTGAAGAATGTCTCAGTTGAACTGTACAGGTGAACAGAAGTGGAAAGGTTAAATGAAGATCTTTCCTATAGGATTTCACAGTACTTGCAGGGGAATATAAAGATTTTTCATGTAGAATTTCACAGCTCTCTGCAAAATTTTGAAAATCTTAATTTTTAATAGGATGAATGCATATGGCTGACAATATTAGAATGTAGTAATGGTCAAAGGTTTTACTAAGGCTCTCAAATCACATAACTCCAGTAGTTTTTATTCATGTTTTATCTCCCATTTAGACACATTCAGGAATGTAAAAGGATTTTGTAGTAAAATATACACTGAGTGCTTGTCTGATAAATTCTGGTCAAGTCTGCCTTTTGCTAAAGTGCAATATGCAAGTTTCACATACTTTTAATGATCTTGAGCAGGAGATAAAGAAACTCCAAATTATTTTTCAACCTCCCTGGGGATTAGTCTAGAATCATATAAATCATATTTATATAACTTGAGGGGGAAATGCAAGGTAGAAGCAGGAACAAATCAATTACTCTTTTTGTCATGTTTCCAATGAGAAGAATTTTCATACATAAATTTGCTTCACTGAATTTTTTTTTTTAAAAAAACAGGGGCCAAATCATTTGTATAACATTTGTCAGAAAAAAATGTAAGAGAGACAAGACATCCTTTCTAGAACCTTCAAACCTAGAAATATCATTTTGAACTGAATGACTCCAAATCTGTTTCTCTGAAACTTTCTAAATGACCCCATTAATGGGATTGCAATGCCTGCAAATTTCATTTCATTCTATAAATATAAGGATAATTCTTATTCTAAGCATTCAAAATGAGTCAATAGAAGTCTAAAATAAAACAATCTTAGATAGATAGAAGCAAACATGTAATTTATAAGAAATATTCTTGTATCAATCCCTGAACTCAAAATTTAATGACAAGAATGTACTATACAGTAATGAGAATAATTATTTACAATGAATATGAACATTCTTGAAACATACATAGGTTAGGGTACCCGGCTAGAAATCAGGAACTTGAGAGTTCTAGTCCTGTCTTAGGTATGAAAGCCAGCTGGGTGACTTTGGGCTAGTCACTCTCTCTCAACCTAACTCATCTAACAGGATTGTTGTGAGGAAAATAAGAGGAAAAAGGAGTATTAGCTATGTTCACCATCTTTAGTTAATTATTTAAAAAAATAAAAATAAAGGCAGGACATAAATAAATAAGTCCACTTCTATTGTAAATCTCCTTGGTTCTAAAACTATTGTACAAATTGTCTTTCTTTTTAGCTCTTTATATATTTTAATTTTTATCTGTTTTATTCTTTCTGGTGTCATTAAGATTTGATGTGTGATTTCTATTTTAACCAAAACAAAACCTCACACAAAAACAAACAAGGCATCAAAAATATGGGTTAATTGCTGTTCAGAAATATGGTATTAACCTATAAAGCCCAACATGACTTGGCTTATTGCTACTTTTAAGATAATCTCTTCTTACAGAATCTGCACATCTTATATAAACTCCTGGGAAAGTTAAGCAAGATAATCCTCTTCAGTGGTAACTTGATATTATGAAAGTTTTTCTTTTTCATGCTAGTCTAACGTTATTGGATTAATTTGGCCCATATGCAAGATATTAGATCAAGAAGTTCCAGTTTAGCCTTCAAAACATACAATGAATGAGCAGTGAAATGGTGTTTTTCCATTTGCATAAATTAAAAAAGCAATCCTGTTTATATAATATTTGTGCAATTATAGTGCACAAATTTCTTTCTGAGAAGTAGATTTTTACAATGAATTGTGCCCTCAACTAATCTTTTGATAGGTAGCCTATTTGGCCATTTGGACAATAGTATTTAGAATTTTTCTTGAAACATAAGCACCTTAAAATAACTTGAAATTGTTGAATTCTGTGTCCAAGGTGCAAAACATTTGCTATGTTCAAACCTGACTGAGTCAGAAGTGACTAAATAAGTCACCTAATTACTGAGATATAGTTTTCTTCTTAGACTGAAATTGGTTATTTTCACTTATATCCTCAAATAAAATGTTATTTGTTCATTCAAATAATATATCTTGCCTAAAGATACATATTTACAGCAAAAAGAAAGAACAAAATGTCATACTTTTATTCATATGATTTAATGTTGCAATCAAAATAAATGAACTGTAGAATTCTGATACAAAATTGAATGGCAAACAAGCTATTTTTATATGTAAAATGAAGCTTCCAGACAAACTGGCTTGGTCTCAATAACCCTCAGTTTAACCAAGGCCATTCTAATCATGAACATCACTAATTATGAAGAAAGCTAGGCAATTTATTTTTTTAAAAAAATTCAATGTATAAAGCTATAAAACAAAACTTCCTTGGCATTAGATCTATTAAAGCATTCTACTTTAGCTTTATAAACAGTGCAGGGAATTTCTTCTAATGTTAGTAATCAAATGTTGTTTTGCAAGTGTTTCTAAATCTGAGGTGCATAACTGAAAAACCAATTTTAAATAATACAAATTAACGTTAAAATTAAAAATGTTGGAATATTGGAAAGCAAAACACTAGCATCTTCTTCTTTTTCTGAAGAAATGTTTCAAATTATCAGATAGATCCAATAAAAATAATTAGGATATTGGATTTCTACAGTCCAATGCTTTCCTTGTACGTGCCCCTTATACAGATGGTCCTTGACATATGACTACAATTGAGCCCAAAATTTCTGTTGCTAAGCAAGACAGATGTTAAATGAATTTTGCCCCATGTTACAATCTTTCTTGCCACAGTTGTTAAGTGAATCACTACAGCTATTAAATTAGTAAAACAGTTAAATGAATCTGGCTTCCCCATTGACTCTGCTTGTCAGAAAGTTGCAAAAGGTGATCACATGACCCCAGGATACTGCAACCGTCATAAATATGAGTCAATGGCCAAGTGTTTGAATTTTGATCACGTGACCAAGGGGATGCTGCAAGGGGTAATAAGTGTGAAAAACTGTCATGAGTCATTTTTTCTAGTGCCACTGTAAATTTGAATGGCCACTAAATGAACCATTGTAAGTTGAGGACCATCTGTACTCTGAAAAAGGTCAAGAGTATTGCAAATAAGAACGGCCTATGAAATGACTGACTTAGTGTGGCAGTGAATTTATACTGTATAATTGATTATTTCTCCCTAAAAGTCATTTTGCATTGAAGGTAATTATGATATTTTCCCAATATATAACTATCAACCAAAAAAGATTGGCAGGGTGCTTTATCAAACGATTGCTGTGCTCTCCTTTTCATACGTATGTCTTGAAACAAAGGGTGAACTCAAGTTTACATCAGAAATAAAACATTCCCTACTAGAATAACAAATAGTGGTTAAAAAGGATAAATAGAAATAAAATCTATTTAATATGAAGGTTGTCAAGCACTTTGTGTTCAAACTAACATTTACTCATTGTCAAATAAAAATCTACAGAACAAAAGGGAGGGAGGGAGGGAGGAGGGAGGGAGGGAGGAAGGAAGGAAGGAAGGAAAGAAATCACATTTAGTCAGGTTGCTGGAACATTTCCTATGTTCTGGATTTTTTACAAGGTACTTAATTCTTTTGTGGAAAATCTAATATACTAGTGTACACATACACTTATGAATATAGAAGCCATAAAGAACAATGATGTGCTTTTGTTTACAGAGCAATTAGTAATAAGATAACAAAATCCATCAGCAGCACAATACATATAGTTTGCATAATACACTATTTGCATAATTACTTCTTTTGATTATTTTATTTCAGTTCTGTTTTATACAGGATAAAAAAAATGGTAGGACCAAGATTAAAGATAAATTTAATTCAATTTATATTTAATATAAATATAAATACATTATTCTTCTCATATATTTATGAACACTCCCAACTGTATTAAAATTATTTTTAATATTATATTTAGGGGAAGTTCCCTAATGAGCTCCAAAATCTAAGGTTCATATGTTCCTTATTGTGAATTACTGTCAAGGATAAAATATCCATAAAGTTTAATTCATTTAGTATTATGAGCAAGAACATACAGCATGCCTGAATTAAAAAAATAATCAAGGTTAGGATTTATAAGGATTTCTAATAACAAATTACTAATATTTGGGTGATGACTTTTATAAGTCATCACCCACTTAAAAGTCATAGGTCCACTTAAATCAACATGTACTGAAAATAATATGGGCTGATTTATGGAGGCAATCAATACTAATTATGTCAACATTCAGATGTATAATTGGTAATGAACCAAATAAAAAGTATCATAAACATTTAGGAAAGTAAATATGAAAAAAGTTATCTATTGATCTATATTGTTGTTTATAACTGCTATTGTATATTTCAGTGATGAAAAGCGGGTGTCTGAATGAGCTAGAAAGTTTCAGAGAGTTAGTCAAAGATTACAGATGTCTTACCATACATGTATCTAGGTCTTCAAAGCGTTCCAGTTCAGTTAGCTCCTCAACTGTAATGATAGATCGTTTAGTAGATTTATCCTCTGCTAACTCAATGTCCAATGATTCCTGGTGAGGCAAGGGTTTACCTCGCCTGGTCAAATGATCAGCCTAGAGGAAAGGTTATAGTGAAAGCATTCTTTATAAAATAGAAATATTGATAATAAATACTTCTAAATAAAAGTTTCCAATGAACTCTTGTTGGATGCTTTAGAATTCAGAATTAGAGTTATTTGCAAAACAGGGTTGTTCAATGGCCTCTAGCAAAGCAGAGCAATTGCCATAAACCATCACTGTCATATTGTTCTTACAAGAAGCATTTCCCATTTGAACCCAGGGCTCATGTAATTTAAACCCATTAGATCCAATCCTATCTTCTCAGCTCTCTGGAAACAAGTTTAAAATAGTTCCATGTTACAGATGTTCAGGTACCTATCCTTATATCCTAAAAATGCTTATATCCTAAACTTAAACTTTTTTGTAAGTCATCAACTTCTTCATAATTTTTTTTTGTACAACTGATCTTCTCCTTATTACCTGCATGTTGGAAATACAGTCATCTTTTCTGAAGTATGTAATCCAAAATGACAAGTATAAAACTATTACTTACTAGCATTTAGAAACCCTTCTTCTAGTAATGCAGCTTAAAGTTGTACTAACATATTTTTATATATACTACAATGGTTAATTCTTGCACTGCTTACAATTCAATTAGGATTCTGAGATCTTTTTCATGTGCATTAATATTACATTTTATCCCGTGCTATGGTTGTACATTTTATTTATTTATGCTTTAATGAGATTAGCTACCCAGAAATACGCTCTTCTTAACTTGCCTTCTATGTTAGCAGTTTTGCATTTTTTATTAAGATCAGTTTCCCTGAAATCTAACATGTAAACTTGCCTATGTTTAGCTTTTACCAATAACCTAGTAAATTTTTCAGGAAATATTGAAGTAATATTCAGTTTGACATCAAAATAAACTAATTTTTCATAGGATTCACCTTCCTATGTTATCACATTCAGTGTAGCTATCTCATTTGGTGTAAAGCGAAAGATACAGATAGATCTATATAGGCATTCTTGTTGAATAGAGCAGATGAATGCACTGGAGCAAGCAAATCATACTGTAAAATCAAATTGGAAAAGACGTCTGGAGAGCGGTTGGAGGGCCAGTCTTGCTGAATCTGACCGAACACTGGTAAGGTCACATATTAAGACCTACTTAGTGGTGATAAAAGCGGCAAAGTTTAATTACTTTTCCGCTCTTATTGCATCATCAGAGAATCATCCGGCCGCCCTGTTTAGGGTGACCTGCTCCCTGCTCCATCTGGGAGCGCGGGAGGACCTCCTGGAAGGCAGGGCTGAGGATTTCGGACAATATCTGTATGACAAAATCGCTCAGATCTGGAGGGAGTTGAACTCTGACTGGGTAGATTCGGGTGGGGTGGCGAGGAATAGTCCTGGGAAGAGTTTGACTCTGTGACCCCCGATGACGTGGACAGGATTCTTGGGAGACTTAGTGTGGCCACATGTTTACTGGACCCGTGTCCCTCCTGGTTAGTACTGGCTTCCCCGGAGGCCACATGAGGCTGGCTCCAGGGAATTATCAATGCTTCGCTGAGTGAGGGTTATTTCCCCACGGCCTTGAAAGAGGCGGTGGTGAGGACTCTCTTCAAGAAGCCTTCCTGGATCCGGCAGTATTAGCCAACTATCATCCTGTCTCCAACCTTCGCTTTGCGGCAAAAGTTGTTGAGAGTGTGGTCGCATGACAGTTTCCGCAGTACCTGGAGGAAACGTCTTATCTTGATCCGTTCCAGTCGGGTTTCAGGCCCGGGCACAGTACGGAAACGGCATTGGTCGCATTGGTAGATGATCTCTGGAGGACTCGGGACAGGGGTTGTTCCCCTGTTCTGGCCCTGTTAGACCTCTCAGCGGCTTACCATGGTCGATGGTATCATGCTGCACCGGTTGGAGGAGTTGGGGATGGGGGGCACCGTGTTATGGTGGTTCTCCTCCTTCCTCTCTGACCGGTTGCAGTTTGTGTTGGCATGGGGGCAGAGGTCAACCTTGAGGCCTCTCATATGTGGAGTGCCTCAGGGGTCAGTCCTCTCGCCCCTTCTGTTCAACATCTATGTGAAGCTGCTGGGCGAGATCATCCGTGGCTTTGGGGTGAAGTATCACCAGTATGCTGATAACACCCAGCTGTACATCTCCACCCCTGGCCACCCCAACGATGCCCTTGAAGTAATGTCCCGGTGTCTGGAGGCTGTGCGGATCTGGATGGGGAGAAACCGGCTCAAACTCAACCCTTCCAAGACTGAGTGGCTGTGGTTCCTGGAATCCCGATATAGTCAGATGATTCCATATCTGACTATTGGGGGCAAGTCTTTGGCTCCCTCAGAGAGGGCTCACAATCTGGGAGTCCTCCTGGATACGCAGCTGTCCTTGGAGGATCATCTGACGGCTGTGGCCAGGGGGACCTTTTGTCAGGTTTGCCTGATACGCCAGTTGTGGCCCTTTCTTGATTGGGATTCCCTGTGCACAGTCACTCATGCCCTCGTCACCTCGCGCCTGGACTACTGCAATGCTCTCTACATGGGGCTCCCCTTGAGGGGCACCCGGAGGCTCCAACTGGTCCAGAATGCAGCCGCGCAGGTAGTTACGGGGGTTGCCTGGCGCTCCGATACAACACCTCTCCTGCGTGAGCTGCACTGGCTCTCAGCGCTTCAAGGTGTTGGTTATCACCTTTAAAGGGCTCCATGGCATAGGACCTAGTTACCTTCGAGACCGCCTGCTGCTACCAATGACCTCCCACCGACCCGTGTGCTCCCACAGAGAAGGCCTCCTCGGGGTGCCATCAGCCAAACAATGTAGGCTGGTGACCCCCAGGGGGAGGGCCTTTTCTGTGGGGGCACCTACCCTCTGGAACCAATTGCCCCCAGAGATAAGGAGAATCCAAGACCTCGGTACCTTCCGCTGTGCCCTTAAAACTCTTTTTTCAGCAAGCCGGGATGGCTTAACATTTTGAAATGTTTTAATTGGTTTGTTACTGTTTTTTAAATTTACATATATCTTTTTAATCGTATTTTAATGTTTGTACTCTATGTTTTTACTTGGCTGTACACCGCCCTGAGTCCCCAGGGAGAAGGGAGGTATATAAATATAAATAAATAAATAAATCAAACTGTAAAATCAATTTAAATATATGAGATTGTATAAATGCATACCAGTTTATGATGACAATGAGATAGAGCATCAAGGATTTCATCTACTATTCGATCTGAGAGAAACGAAGCAACTGTCAGCTTTACTTCACTATGCAAAAATGGAAAATGAGAATACAAAATATGAATTTACAGTGGAAAATTTATATTACAGGTTATATTATGTATGCATTGGCTAAATATCTTTGGTTCCCTAAACATGCATAAAAGATTATTCAAATAACATATAGAAATTTCAAAAATAATTATCAATCTCAGAGAAGAGAAAAAGAATGTTGCATTAACTCTCACCAAATGATATTAAGGTTTAAAACATGAGGGTAATCAATGAATGTAAGATATAGCACATGATAAAACTATACCCTACAACCACTTTAATAAATCTGGTGTGTTCACATTTTTTAAATTCATTTTAAAAAAATTCATTTATTGAATTAAACTTATTACAGCTGCCAACTCTAACAGAAACTAGGCAGCTTACAAAATCTAAATATATTAAGGATTAAATCCTAAATGTATTTCATTCCTCCTTTTCATAGTCATTTATTTGTACAGGAAAATGTTTTACTGCTTCATTATTATCACTCATTATTTTATGATTGCATATTATTTTACTATATAATGAGCAAACAATCTAAACTGAATTACTTGCATTTACATCAGCAATAACTAAGTATTTCATTTTCTTGGTGAGATTCCAAGACTATTAAATTGGGAGGTGGGGAAGACAGTTATCCATTTGTTTTAGTAGTAGTAGTAGTAGTAGTTTAAATGAACAAAATGCCATACTATGACCACATGGTACAAATACATACAATTTACCCAGAATTAATTATAACAACCTCTTGTTAATAATTGGAACAAGCGTTGTTTATAATTAAACTCTCATGAATCCACTTTGACTCTTAGTGAGTAGTGGAAATATTTATTTATTTTTTGTTCATTTCTTGTGCTATCATCACGTCACTATCACACCTCTCATGACCTTCAGTACTTTTTAAAAAAATCATAATTAAAAAATTAAATTATAAGCTGAACCAGAAAAAAGCTTTTTCTTGCTTGAAAGTAAAGTTGGAAACAGTTTTTAAAGTTTAGAATTGTTATATTAAGGTAATTGTTCCAGGAAGAAGTAGTTTTTTTAAACAAATTAAGTTATACACTCAGTCCACAGATGAATCTAGAAAGTAGTTTGGCTCACCTAATTTTATTAAGAATATCCACTCCAGACTGCTCCAAAAGAACATTTTTAACAAAGGTCCGAGGAATGGAAATTTTTTCAGTACATGCCTCAATCAAGTCTTGCCTTATATGTGCTTTCTTCATTGCACTTGGACACAGGTTTTCAGCTGCATCTACCATTGATTCAAGCAATGTCTGCAATAGAAAGCAATGGGAAGCAAACTTTAAAAAAATACAGGAACTACAGAAACACGTCATTCATAACACCATGTGCACTGTGTTTTAAATCCAAAATGACAAAACAAATTATAAAGACTGTTAAGAGAATTCAATAATATCTTTTAGTACTAAGTTTATACTCAATTTTCTTTACAACAGTGACTTTGCTTTATGAAAATTTAGAAGTTAGGGTGAAAAACTATTCTAAAAATAGGAGGCAAAGTTATAAAGAACTGCTTATCAGATTTCTACAAAGTAGCCAGGTGTGGTAGACTAAACTGAGACACAAGATGAAATCTTAGTCTTCAAGAATATAGACCTAGAGGCCTTATTAAAATAGGCAAGATAGCACTGTTGAAAAATTGCACATGGTGTGATAGAAATTGTCCAATCACAAGCTAGAGTCAGCATAATGGGCAGCCTCTGACCTGAAGTGCCTTGGACAATAAAAAGTGGCATCATAGCTTAACCATCTTGAAAGCGTAAGCAGATTCCTGGAAATGGTATACAAGTTTCAATCTGTGGGCTTACGTCTCTATGGGAATAATAAACCCATCAAAGGATAGATAATTTTCCATTGGGTGTGTTTTGAAGTTACAATTCATCATATTGTCATCAAATTTGAAAATCCATTGCACATTAGAAGTGACAGCTTTACAATATAAAGTTTGATCAACTATGTGATAATCTTATTGGGACCAATATTTTTATCCTTTTTCTTTGGGGACAGAATTTAAAGCAGTAAAAATGTGTTTTTATTATTTATCTTTTAAAGCAGGTGTGTCCAACCTGAGGCTCATGGGCCACATGCGGCCCTGGACGGCTAGTAATGCAGCCCCACACGATTGTAAACTTTCAACATTACATGTCCTTGACTTACAACTGCAATTCAGCCCAAAATTTCTGCTGCTAAGCGAGACAGTAGTTAAGTGAGTTTTACCCCATTTTATGATCTTTCTTGCCATAGTTGTTAAGTGGAATCACTACAGTTGTTAACATGGTTGTTAAGTGACTCTGGCTTCTCCATTGACTTTGCTTATCAGAAAGTCACAAAAGGTTATCACATGACCTTGGGACACTGCAACTGTTGTATATATGACTCAGTTGTCAAGTGTCTGAATTTTGATGTGACCATGAGGATGCTGCAACGGTTGTAAGTGTGAAAAACAGTCATAAGTCACTTTTTCAGTGTCATTGTAACTTCAAATAGTCACTAAATGAATGGTTGTAACTCGAGAACTACTTGTATTTATATAAATTAACTATATTATATATTTTATATGCAAGACAATTCCTCTTCACTCAATGGGCCTCAAGTAAGCCAAGAGGTTGGACAACCATGTTTTAAAGGGAAAAAACTTTTTTGTTGAGTGAGAGACTGGGGTCAAAGAAGAAAAATAGGTGCGTTAAACTACCAGAATCTTAAGACATCTTGTTCTCCTTAGTTTTTGTTTGTTTGTTTTTTATTAAAATGTAAATAAATTGTGCTGCCAAATTTCTGTGGTATAATCTTGGAGCAGCAAAGTTGGTTATGATATTAACCTACAGGTTAACCTAGCCTACAGGTTACCCACGACAGGTAAAGGAAAATTAAGTTGGTTCCCTTCCTCTTTGGAATGTTTCCAACATTTCGTTTTAGGATAACATTTTTTAGTCATTAATACCTTGAGTTGATCATCAACAACTTTTGTAACTTCCCCAGCCATAGATTCTAGGATCTCCTGAATTGGATTGGATAATGAACCATTTGCTCCTGCCCATGAAGCTCCACCAAGATGATACAGGTTTGGTAATAACTGTAAAAAATACATATAAAAGAGCTACTATTAATATCTACCATGGCTTAACTGAACAAGCATAGATTTAATGTACTTGTTTAAATTCTGAAAGCTTTAGAGGTAGAAGTTTTAATAGTATTACTTATTCTAATGGCATTGGAACCCTAGCATGATAAATATCTGCAATTTCTTACTGTTTTGGAATTCTTAGCATCCTTCATAAGTCTTTCAGCTGCTTTCAGATCCTCTTGTATTGTGTCAATTCCACAATTTCTTAAAGAGTTGAGATGATCTTGTACTTTGACACATATTCTGTCTATCATCTACACAAGAATAAAATGGGGAAGGAAAGAAATACTTACACACATAGAAAAAGAAGATAAAGCTAACAGATAAAATAAATAAATCTCTTATATAGCCTTGGGAGATTGCACATTCAAATATATAACCAAACAATATATGTTCACATATTTCTGAGGTTCTGACTTCTTTCTACTACTTCGTTATTCATTACGGAAAAATATTACAGTGCCTATTTCTTGAAATATATAACATGATTCCCTCATGATTCCTCCCATTTCCATAGAGTTGAGGGTCTTCTGGCAGTGGAGGGAAGTAGCAGAGAAGGCCTTTATCCTATGTTATTTATAGGATGCCTTTTCAAAATGCAAACCTCTTCTGTGAATGGAAGGGTACCTCTGAATTCAACCACTGAAAATTTTATTCATCATAAAAGAGTAAACAACTGGTACCTGTTGTGTTGTGCTAGTAACTATGCCCTGCTGTAGTCTGTACGCTTGCTCTTGTAGATATTTTCGGGTCTCATGATTTCGAAGCAAATAATTTTCTATCTAAGAGCAGAAATTAAAGTCAGATACAAGCCTGGATTTTAAAAATTAAGTGAGAAAAGCATGTTAATATAGAAATAGTCCTTAACCATAAAATTATATGCTTGCACAATCAAAAGTAGATTCTACTGAATTCAGTGATGCTAATTTCAAGGTCATCAGTATTGGACTAGAGTCTTATTTTTTCTTCAAGGACTAAAACTCAATTCTTGGTATATTATCTTATGTTAATTGAAATCAATGCAACCGATATTATGTATTATGTTGTATTATGCATTGAAATCAATGCAACCGATATTATGTAACACTTATTTCAGATTAATTATCAAAACTTAATTATATCAACAAAAAAATTACTATTTTCTAGAAAGAATACAAAGTGATCTGCTTAATGCTAGAATCTTCTGAGGAACTTAGCAAGATCAAAGCCAAAAACCTCAGTGAATAGTTTACTGTCATAATATTTCCCATACAGAAGTTATATCTTATATTCTAAGCAACTCCAAATAACCCCTTTCTATTGATCTCAGTTAGCACATAAAATATTTTAATGCTAAAAGGTATATGGCATGTGTTTATAATTTTGTCACTGCTTCTATTCTCACCTTCCATGCCTTATTTAGAAGAAACACATTTCCATATCATGGTGATTCTTCATTATCTGTTCCTAAGTGTAGGTGAGTGTGGGCTTCAGCAAGACAATTCAAGAATTTGCTTTAGCTGTCATGAAAACCCAACTTTGTTTTCATTTATCCACTTCAATTTATATGTAGATGATCAGGCTGAACCCAAGGAAGGGGTCAAACACATCATATGCCACAAGTCCCTGCATGCCCACAAGAGATTGAAGCCCAGCCTACCTTGAATGCCTTTCTTATCTCCGCTCATTTCTCTTGACTGTTAGTTGTTCAGATTTTGTAGAGAGTTTAAGCTTGCAATAAATATTTATACTCATTTGAACTGCCTGGAATCGCCTGATTTCCCCGGTGCTTGACATATATCAATAAATGTAAGAAATACCTTTTGAAGTGCCTCTTCTGTTTTCTCAGGGTTTGTTTTAAGTGCTTGTGAAGCATCATTCACAGGTATAGGCATGAATCTTAAGGTATAATTCCTTTAAAAAAAAATTAAACAAAAAGATTAGATGTCCAAAAGAAATAATTACTTAGCATGTTCTTATATGTGTTCTTATCCTTTTGCTGTATATGTGTACACATGATAATCAACTTGTGTTTTATCTTCTGTCACATTAAAATACAACTGAATCAATGTTACAATGAAATGTTGTAAACTTATAAATTAATGCTCCACTTAGATATCTTTATAAACTTCCCTTTGTCTTTCAGGCAAGAATCTCCCCCAAATTTAAGTTCAGAATCACAGTTCTACGAGAGAGATTGTCTTGAGAGGCAATGGCCTGAGGTCACCCAGGGGGTCCATGATTGACTTTGGACCGGAACTTGAATCTTCCCAGTCCAAATTCAATACTGGCTCTGGTTGTAGTATTACTGAAATATGCTATAGCTTTACCACTAAACTATTTAACCTGAGAAAAATAAATATAATTGTAGCCATTAGGCTTTTAATACAAGTATAATCTGAAAGTGAAATTTCTGAAAAATATTTAAAAATGGAGGTAATTTAAAACTATGATTCACCCATTTTAAATATGCAAAAGTTAAATTCAACCAGTTATAGACTAATTGATTTTTTTGCAGTCCTAACTTGAAAATACACCCTTGTTTAAATAAGACTTGATATAAGCTACTGAAGGAATAGCTGCCCAATCAATACACTCTTGGAAAGTGCCTTTTGAACATTTCCATCATAGCACTCAAGTGTATTTCTCAGTATATATTTGATGCATTTTGCTCTGGCAATATAACGATCAATAGATCATATTTGATTGAATAAAGTAACTAGCATGAGATGGCAATAGCCTTTGTTTTCTTTACACTGTTGTACAGATACCTATAAGAATACAGTTTTAAAAATCCAATATCAGTGATTTTGATATTACAAATGAAATGGTTATGTTTCTTATTTGCTGTTAGGAATGGGTTAGGTTATTTCTACAGATAATGCTTCTTATTTTAAGAACAGAATAATAAGCAATGTACATAATTTTGTTGGGATATATGTTAAAGAAGAATATGTTTTAATTAAAGTTAAATCTATATTGTATGAAAGGCAGCCATTCATTCCAACACTGACGGTGGAAGAGAGTTTCAGTTTAGCACTTTAATAAAACAAATGAGTTCCAGCAATGACGCTAGTACTAGAAGTGAACAATACGGACTATGACTAGAGCTATCATCTTCATAAAATCATAGCTACCAACATTTCCGCTTTCTGTCATTCATTCTCAGCTCCTTTTTTTATTTATCTTGGCAGGTCAAAGGAAAAGATCAAGATTTGAAATGGGATGCTAATGAGCTTTTTCTCTCAACAAGATGTATGTTGTCATACTGTAAAGTGATTTCCCCCCCCCCCTCTTAAATCAGCCATTGTCCTCTGTAGAGTAAATGCTTTGATAAATAAACTGGGACTAGGTTTTAATTTTAATTTCACAAGGTTGGCAAATTTACTTGAGGATTAAAAATGTTATTTATTGATACAGGCAGTTCTGCATCAATAAGTAACATTTTTAATAACAATAATTGGTACCAGAATATATGTTGCTAAGCAATATGGTTGTAATATATGATGTCAAATGACCGCATCACTAAATGACAGCAATCCTGTTAGTCATTTCTGCTGTTGTTGAGTGAATTTCACTGGTCATTAGGCCAGGTCCATCTGATCCGAGCTGTTCCTAGTTTGATCCCCCCCCCAAGCCTTGAGCCTGGGTAAGGTAAGGGACTGCATCCTCTTGAACTCCCTCCTGCTCACCTATCTCTCCCTTATCTCTATCCTTTTGGTCACCCTGCACAGTGGCACTCCTAGGCAGTGGTGGTACCTGGCTGAAGTAGAGGCCATTTTCCAAACAACACAGCACAAAGTCCAAGCTGCCTTATGTTCTGCCAACTCTGCTGTCCCCAGCCAACCTTCACTGTCTTCTTTCTCCTACTGCTGGCGAGTCTGATCCGATGTGAGGCAGCTGTTGGTTATGCCAGGCCCTTTTTCTGAGGCTGCACCCATGCTTCTCCAAATGACATGTGACCTTCTTATGAGATTCCAGAAGCATGTTAGAAGGCTGCTCATCATTTGGAAAAGGGCACATGTGGCCTCTGCCTTGTGTAGGGCCAGGCTCATAAATAGCAGGAGGAGGAAGACAGCAAAAGGTCTTTGTGGTGGCAATTTCATAACATGAATTACCATGGGTTCAAATTACTCTATCTACATTTGAGGAAATTCTAACAGAGAGCCATACAGAACTTACTTTTCCAGTGCCACGGCTATATCCTGGAATCCCTGAGCAGTGATGTTGTTTTTGTCCCATATAACGGTTCTGTATGAAAACAGAAATTATGGATTGACTGATGAAAATGTTGAAAACAACCATACATGCATTAAAATTACACAAGTATTTTCAACATCTGAGTTGGGAGAAATATTGCAATAAAAAGTAAAATATTTTTTTCCAAAATTCCAAAAGTAATTCCAAAAGTAATAAAAACCATTAAGGATCATTATCATTATAAACATCTCTGCAAATTAAAGAGATGCCAAAAGAAAAAAATACTGGCTTAAAATTAAGCAGTGTTTGATCCTGGTGCGCCTCAATAGGAAAAGCTTTCTATAGAGCTCAAAAAGCTCCTGAACTTAGAAGATACTTGATGGGCGTCATTTGATGAGAGGACGCTCGGTGTCTTTTCTCATGATAAATACTGTATTGAGATCACACAAACAGCAGTAGTCCTTTACTCATTCATTCCCCAAACATAAACCTGCTCAAATGATTATTGGTAATGGTGTCCAAAATTAAATTAGTTGCTACATAGGGGATAGGCACAAATAATTCCCCAATTCATTGTTTTCTTATATATAGGAAAACAGAGGAGTAAAAAATCCCCAGGGTTTAAAACTTTTCGATGTTGGTCTACTCAAATTTACCTTAACTAAGGACTTTTTCTCCTCCTACAATCCAAATAAAATTATGAGACCATGATTGCAAAAACAATCCACGGTAGACCTTTTGAATGGAAAGGGGAATGGAAACTGAAAGGAGTTGCTAAGCACTAAATCACAATTTATTTTTTCCAAACTGGAGTATCCTGTGCACTGTTTCAACTAGCAATTAGAAAACAAGCACAGGGTTTTGACAAGAATCTGGATTTTTGGAATATGAATTAACTAGAAGTGCTGCATTTTAAAAAAGCAATTGTATTGATTTCATGGCTGTTTTATGTGTTATTTTATTGCTGTGAAAGCCTTAGGACTCTATATAAGCAGAAAAGCAGGATATATATATTGAGTGGTAATGATGATAATTATGGTAATATAGATATTCAATACCTGAGTTTGGTGTTTATCTGAAGAGCTTTTGCAAGCATCTTTGCACTCATGTCGCCCATAGCATTTCCACTAATATCAATTTTTGTAAGGGATGTATTGCTGCCCAATGCATTGATAATGATAGTAATCTCTGTTTTCAGTTTAGAATCTGCTAGAGAGAGAGACTGCAAAGGCTGGGAAATAAGCAGATAACATAACTTTTAAAAATCTCTTTTCAAAATCTCAGATTAATTGAAAATAGAATCCAATTAGATGTGCATGAAATCCCCGATAATGTCCAACATAAAAATAAAATACAGAACAAGAAGTCAAGAAAAAAATGGTCATTATAATATTGTGTTATATTATCTTAACACATATAAAACACAGACTGTTTAACTTGAAGAATTGCAGTGTGTTCCAAGAATATTTGTCATAATAAATATGTCACATTTAAATTATTATGGGACTTTAAAAATAATTAAGAACACCTTTATCTTGAAGTTAGCAGTCTTACTCTCATAGGCAGCTTGTATGTCTACATTGTTCAGCCCCAATTATGAGAGGATTGCAACAACAGAAGTCTCATTTGCAAGCTTTATGAATGAATGAACACAGTTCAAAAGGAACAAATATAACTCCTCTTTATTTAGGTCTGAAAATAACTCATTAACCATTCTTTCAAAAAAAATGTTTAAATGTTGCAGTCTTCCTCTTATTCCCAAGCCATAGCCTGAGGCCTTGTAACTTTTATTTTTTTAATCTGGTGTTTTAATAGTGGCTGCATTTTTCTAAAGCAAGCATTGCTGTTAGTAAAATTTCCATGGTTTTGGCAACGACCAAGCTGATTCATAAAAGGCTGGAATCTACCCAGTTACATGCCAACTCCTCTTTTCTAGTTGCTGATTTTCTTCTATGACTATTTTAGTCTGTGTTATTATAATAGGAGGAAAGGCACAGCAGCATCTAATTGTATATCACTAGAGAAACAATTAGACCACCACTTGTCTAAAGTGATGGTTGCCAGAGGCCTGAGAGAAAGGCTGCCTCAGAAAGACACTGGACTATTGTTTCTTCTAGCATTGCTGTCTCCTATAGTGACCTACTTGTCAAACACCGATTGATGTGCAGGGCAATAACCCTTTGGTTGTATGTATGTATGTATGTATGTATGTATGTATGTATGTATGCATGCATGCATGCATGCCTTTATTATTTTTATAAACAGTTGGTGAACATATCCAATACCCCTTCCTCCTCCTATTTTCCTCAGAAAATTTTTCCTGTGAGGTGAGTTGGGCTGAGAGAGAGTGGCTGGCTCAAGTCACCCAGGCACAAAGCGAAATAAAACTCACAGTATCCAGGTTTGTAGTCTAGTGCCTTAACCACTTGACCAAACCTGCTTTTCTGAAATCCTCTGGAGAATGGAGAGGGCATTTGTTGCCTGACAGGTATTTATTAGATGAATAAAGGTCTCCTAATAAAGCTGTACCATGGCTGCAAGAAATACACAGTAGCTGTCTAAAGTGGCCTGCCTGATGCAGGTTTGACAGGCAGGTTGCACCCAAAATTGCAAGAACATTACTTATATTTAAAGATTCTGACACATGGCTAAACCCACTGCTTAAACTGGCTATCAAAAACAGTGTCCTCCCCAATTGTAGCCCCAATCCATGAGCAATTGGAAGGTGCTTTTCCACTGTCACAGAAATCTAGCAATCACTGCATCTTAATCTGTTACGACATTACCACTAACTTCCTCATTAGAGGTAGAATAAAAACCTGCTATGAGTACAAAGCAAATTTAAAAATTATGCTGGTAATAATGTTTCATGGACTGAAGGAAAGCATACCAGACTGGTTGCCTAGATGTGTTTTAAATGTGGCAGGACACACTGCTTATTGCGTAATAACAAATGTCTAAAAAATCCAGTGCAAATACTGAAAAGTGCAACAGTAGCAAAGAGGGGTTCCTTTTTCCCCCAACATCACATGCCACAGTGGTACAACTAAATTGGCACTTAATTAAAAAAAAACAAACAAGGGTTGTTGCAGAGGTTTTTTTGATAGTTTAAAGAAAGAATACTACAACTTTCTGTCTCCATGCAACCTTTAAGTCTGTTATTAGAAAATAACTTGGAACATTATGCAAATTAGAAACCCAGTGGACTGCAACTGTATAATTGAAATGCCTATACTTGATACAGAAATGCAAAGTTTAAATGACAGCAACATTCGTTTGCCTAATCTCTAAGTGCTTCCTTGTACATAATTTAGAAAGGGTTAGCTTCAGATTACTATGATATTTGGGAATGGTTTAGCAGTTTAACTGAGATGTTTCCAAAATAAAGTAATAAGAGGTTCTTCTTTCAATGAATTCAGCAGTACATGTTTACTGTACATGGCAAAGCACATTTAAAGATTAAAAAAAATCAGTAGAAAATGTAGATTTCACTCTTATTGTGATCAGTTTTGATTTCCACTCCATATTACACAGATCTTCCAATATGTGCTCTTTTTTCTACAATCCTGCATGTCTATTTTTAACAAGTTTTTTCTGCTCCTATATATCTCTGGACAGTAATGCTGACTGATCCACATTTGCTATCCTGAAATATCACAGTATTCTCCATTATCTGGTTCTCTTTCCCCAACAGGATTAGTTACCCTGGTCACCTACAGGTTAATTCAGTTTAAATCATAGTATGTATTTTCTTGGGCTTTGAACATATTCTCTGATTGTATTGATTTGATAAATTAGAGAAGACTGCTAGAAGCTAAAAATGACTGTTTCTGGGGAAGAACTAAAATCAAAATCAGTATACTACACATCTAAATAAACATTATTTGGGTTAGGAATATTACTGCTTAAAGAAATTAATAAATGAACACGGATATTACTAGTATAGATGCAGTACATGGCTGGAGGAAAAATGTAGCATTTCAGGATGAATGGATTCCACCACAATGTTTGGAATATATCTACTAATAATAAAACTGGCTCTCATATCAAATCTTTAAAGGCTCTTCACAAGATAGTTATATGCACATTATTGTTCAAAATAATGTAGAATAATCTTTTAATTTATTCAAGATTGTATGTCATGGTTGATGGGTACCAAGTAGTATCTATATCAGAGTAAATTAAAATTAAATCCCTCAACTTCCTACTGTAGAGTTATGTGAAGGTAATGAAATTCTAAACTGTACAATAACATGAAGATTACAAAAAATACAAATTTGTCAATGAGTCTTTTAATTGCCCTTATCCTTTATCGTTTTCTAAGCAAATCCATGCCATTCATGTATCTTGCTCCCTCTTTTTCCATTTGGTATCAATGATTTTATTTGTTAATGATTTTATCTGCTATGATTGTTGATTTTAATGTTTTTAATGCTTAATGTTTTTTATGCCGTAAGCTGCCCAGAGTTGTTGGATATGAGATGGGCAGCAAATTAGTTTCATAAATAAATAAATATGCCCATTTTTAGTTGTTTTTAGTTGTGATAGTTTCCAGGTACTTCAATACCAGGTATTTCAATACTTCAATAAATGCACATTTATTAAGAAATAACCTGTTTTCATTCAATATATATTTTATCAGGGAATAGTTACAGAACAGTTAGACACTCTTAGTTTCTAAAGATCTCTTTATCTTTGCTTTGAAAATCCATGAAAGTAAACACTCCAGCTTCTCTCAACATTCCCTACTTGCATTTGCAATGAGGGAGACAGAGTGTGTGTCTGTGTATATCCTATCTTTTTAAAAAAATAAATAACTCAAACATGGCGAACACATATAATTCTCCATCCTCCTCATCTGCATTGGCTCAAATAATTTTATCATAAACTAAATCTTGTCTGACATGTATTTTGATTATCAGCAATCAGAGACTAAATAACAAAATTCTTCTCACAGATCAGGCAAATAATACCATTTAATGACAACAAATAAACAAAGCCAGAAAATGAAGTATTGGTTGATGTTGCAAGTTAAAAGAAAGGACAGGAATATTTAAACATTATTTTCAATTAAACTTCAAAGACTGTTATGCTATATTTCATAAAATGAAATATAGACCCTTAAAATTTTATATGTTAAAATAATACCTTTTAGAACAGCTGATTTCTATTTTTTAATATAAGTTTGAAATGGTAAATTCATATGAGCAATATTTTCACATAATTTGATAGTTTAATAAAACTCAGTGATATGCTATCATATGCTATGATTCCTTAGATGACATTAAATAATAATAAATACTTACTGAATCTTCATCTTGAATCATCTGTACTAAATTATCAAGTACAGGAGACAGATTTCTAAAGAATGCAGCAAGCAAGAGAAAAAAGTGAAATTGCTTCCTTGTCTTTTATTTTTTATTTTTTAAAAATGAAAAAAATAAAAATAAAAATCTTACTTGGATTTCATGTTGTTAAAATTTTTGCCCAATGCCAAGTGTCTTATTGATCGATTTTTACTAAGCCAGATTATAAGTGTTGAAAGATCAGACTCTAGGCCTGTTAAGAATTAGATTGAAACATAAAATTAAAATAATGTTTCCATGGAGTACTTTTTTCACATGGATTTAAATTAACCATATTAAAATTAGATCATATGATCCTGTCTCCAATAGTAAAGTTGTTTGTTGACACACAGTAGATAAAGAGAAAAAAAGAAAGTTGAAAGCTATTAAGTTGCTGAACTACAACTTCTCTCTATTTGAGTCCAACTGATTTCAATGAGATTCTTGATCCAGGATGACAGATTTGAACCTCTGTACCATTTTTTTCTAAGATATACAAGATTATACTAGGCATTTATATAGTATGCTTAATCATAAAATATTAACTATTAGGAAATAGACAATTTTAATACCACAGAGTTTCTAAACTGTTGCATGAGCAGCCAGAGTAATGTTGCCTAAAAACTATCGATTGTGATTTATGGTATTTAGTTTATATTAAACTAGTGCACCAAGACTATTATTATCCTGCATTTTGACAACCTCTTTTAATTGTTTTGCAAACCACAAAAGATTTTATCAACTAGAACCATTTTGCTTGATGCCAATACAATTACTTTGTATGATTCTTATTCTTTAAACAGTTTTCTCTCCATACAGTATTTGAATCATTGTCAATATGCTGCCTTACCATTGTCTGAAATATCAAGGCTGGCAATGTTATGAATTTCTGCTATGCATCCTTCTAAAACTTGTGCACCAGCTGATCTTAGCTTGAGGAAAAAAGAAAATATTAGATAATTTAGCAGCTAGACAATGGAGAACAATTGGCTGAAATATTACAAATATGCTTCAGTAGTTCATATGTCTATTAATTGTTAATATGTGATTTAACCCATTTGATGTTTAATAAGGCACATATTACAAATGATAAACGCTGATTAAAAATTGTCTTCTTAAGTAATATCCTTTTTAAAGAAAGTCTACAGCCACTCTCATAGATATTCTAATGGTCTCCTGATCTAAACAACGTTCAAGTTTGTGCCTACATACCAATTCCCAAGGTTTTACAATCTCTTTAATCAAGACTTAATTATACTCTACATGATTCTTGGCCACCAAGCTGCTGACTTGTCACTTAGTCAATTGAAACATGAAAAAGAGAACAAGCAGAGCCATGCAATATTGCAGTAAACTCTGAAGTGCAAGTACTATACTTCAGTAAACAAAACAAAGGCCTCTCTTGCATTAGGAAATATCAGTGTTCATTAGACCACCATCAGAAGAACTGTGAACAACAATGGTGTGCATGGCAGTTACATGGTTACATCTCTTTGCATGGGTTGCAAAGAGAAAGTTACCACTCTCCCAAAAGAATATTGCTGCCAGTCTACAGTTTGCAAAAGGCCATGTGAATAAGCCAGATGGCTATTGGAAGGATTTGAATGAATGAGACCAAAACAGAACTTTTGGCTTGAATATAAAGCGTTATGTTTGGCAAAAGGCAAACAATGCATTCCAGCATAATAACTTTGCCCCATCTATGAAACATGGTGATGGCAATTTCATGATTTGGGCTTGCTTTGCTGCCTCTGGACTAGAACAGCTTGTCATCATTAACAGATGTATGAATTCTGAATTGTACCAGCAAATTCTATAGGAAAAGGTCAGGGCATCTAGGCAGGAATTGGGAGTTCAAGAAAATGTGGGTCATGCAACAACAGTGACCCAAAACACACAAATCATACTTCCAAATAATGGTTAAAGCAGGGGAAAGTTAATGCTTTAGAATGGCCATGTCAAAGTCCTGATCTTAATCCCATAGAAATGTTGGGGAAGGTCCTAATGCAGGCACTTTTTGCAAGGAAGCCCACCAACATCTCTGAGCTGAAGCTACTCTGAAAGGAGGAATGTGCTAACATGCTGGTGTGCAGGCCTGATCAATAGTTATGGAAATATTTAGTTCAAAAGTAGGTTCACCTACTTTTGCCACTCAAACATTCGCTTGTATAATTTTCCTCATTGAATAAATGAACAAATGCAATGTTTCTGACTAATTTTTTTAGTTGGGTTTTCTTTACCAATTTTTAGGTAAAGTTGTGTGTGGCAAGCAGATCACATTTTAGGCTATTTTTATGTAGAAATATTGAAAATTCAAGAATTGAAAATTCTTGAAGAATTTTCTTCAAGAATTGAAATTCACTTTTAACCATCACTGCACTCTTTAACTTCCCAGCTCTTTCCCATTTCTCTGATCTTGAAAAAGGTATGCTGGTAAGTACTTGGATGAGAGATGACAGGAAATCTAAGGACTGCTGATTAGGTTGGGAATTTAAAAAAAAAAATTAAATAAGATGCCAATGCATAGTTGGATTATGATACTATCTTCTACCTAGAAAGGATAGGATGAAGATTGAGAACGATCAACCCCAAAGGTCACTCTTTCATAATTTATATTAACAAGGAACACTACAAAAGTTGTTGCAGATTCTTTGAAATTATGATGGTGTTTTCTGCAAAAATTTAATTCCATTTTGGAATATTAAATAATGAAAGCCTGTCATTTTTAAATAAATAAAACTGTACATATGCATTTGGGAATTCCTAGCCTAGTAGGGATTCCTAGACAAAGGCAGTTTAAAAATTGGTATATTTTCCATTTTTATCACAGGAAATAGCTGGAAGTGACCATAACTATTTTTTTGACCATACCTGTTTTTTGACCATTTTACTCAAAACCTGTTATGCTGTGGCCAAATATCAGCATCCAGATATTTATCAGCTAAAGGCATGGAAGAAAAAATTGTGTAATGGATAGGCAGGAAGTGCGATGCTTAAGGGTAAATAATTAAGAGGCTGCTAGTTAAGCCATGATGTGTACTTACACAGTGACCAAGCTAATGGAAGCAGAAAGAAAGAAAGGAAAAATGTTAGCCCTGAGCAACTAAAATATTTTATATATTAAAATCAACAATATACAAAGGAATGAAGCTTTGGTTCAGAGTTAGTATGCTAGATGTTTGTTGCTGGATATATTTGAGATAATTTTTTTTGCACATTTCAGTGATGAAATCCTGAGAGTCTGGACAGAGAAGTCTGAACTGTGGTGCTTTCTGTTTGATATGCATGCAATCCTCGATAAGGAATGGATTCATATCAATAAATAAGTGTATTTTGCCGTTTTATCTGAAGACACTAACTGCATCTGTGATAAAAAGTAAGGTTTCAGAATAGCCTAAAAAGACCTTACACTTAAGAATACAAGAAACACAACAGATTTATGCTGGCCAATAACTGCAAGAAAGATTTTGATTTAAAACAAAACAGAGAACATTTTAAATTTTAGACACCTAATTATTTTTTTAATGCAGATTTACACATGGAATCAAATTTTCCATCTGAATCTTTCCTATTCCAGAACAAAGTGCCATGTCTTGTTGCTGTTCATGCACACACTTGCATCAAAGACATTCAGGTTTTTCAAATTCAATGTACTTTTAAAATTACTTATTACTTTTTAAGCATGATGACATGTACCAAGTATAAGGATCATATATCTAAGGAGGACAATATTATTTTGACATGGATGCCATTTGTAAATGTTTCCTACCTCACAGTTACTCAGATCTAGAAACACCTCCTTCAAATTTTGATTACAAGCAAGACCAAGTAAGAGAGCTCTGAAAAATAAATTGGAATTATATGGAATACCGCTATAAAGTTTACTGAATCAGCAAAGCAGAGAAGTCATTTCAATTATATTGCTGTTCTTTAAGAATATAGTCATTTGGTGTATTATCCTTATTTGGATATGCTAGATGAACTATGCTTTTTCAGGGCAAACCATGTATGGAATGCTAGAGAGGTTCAAATGCACAGGATCTCCAGTTTCACTCTGCACCCAAATTTTCTTCTTTATTTTATGGTTTGAAAATTGAGGAACATACCAAGCAAAGTTTCATATGTTGACATAATGACAAACAAATGCCATGAAAACATCATTCTGCAATGTCTCTAATCTTCTAAATAATGCCAAAACATTTTAATATTAATTTCATTGAAGTGTATTAGACTTAAACTGTTAAGTACAAAAATATCCAAATACTTCAAAAAATAATCAGTTTGGAATATAAGATGGAACAATTGCTATAGTTTATAATTCATAAAGCAAAAATCAAAAAACATATAGGCTTGTCAACACCTAGCCCTGGACAGCTAGTAATGTGGCCCTACAAATCATAAATTTTTAATATTATTATGTGATTTGTATACATTAAATATATTATATATTTTATATGCAGCCCAAGACAATATCTCTTCACTCAATGAAACCTAGGCAAGCCAAAAGATTGGACATCCATACTGTAAAGTATCCCATAGGGGTTTTTCAATCTGAATTAGTTTTTTTGATACACAAAGTGTCAAACTCGTGGCCCACGAGTTGGATGTGTCCCGCGCTCGTCACACCCACCCTTGGTTTAGCAAAGGGAAAAAGTCGTGATACGTCATATGACAATGTGACACTGTGAGTTTGATTCCCCTAGTATAATGTATTAAGTTGTTATATTCAAGTCTAGATATAGGACTACATAGATCTTAACCCTTTCTCCTACAGATAGTGAAGATTGGACATCAAATCAAAGCAAATTCATACTGAATATTTCACTTCTGACATTTACTCCATGTGAGAGACAAATAGTTATTCTCAAACTCACAAAACACATGGGTCATTTTCCTAACCACAATAAGATTTTCATAAAACATTTTCCCAATGAAATAAAACAAAGTCTTGAAAGAAAAAAAATGCTTACTTACTTTAGAGGCTCAGGTGCAAGTTTAGTTCCTGAAAGGTTGATTTGCATTAAAGCAAGTGAACTGCTGAAAAATTGCTTGAAGGATGGGGGAATTTCTTTGCTCTTCCTTTGAAGAAGATTAAAAAAAAACCAGGTCATATTCTATAACCTCAAAAGACCTTCAAAGTCAGCATAAGAATCCACAGTTATATAGCAATTATAAATAAGAGAAATTAAAGAGCTACATATATTTTATACTATTCTTGAATAACATTCATTAACCACTTTTACTAGCAATAGCACTTAGACTTATATAGAGTACTGCTTCACAGTGCTTTACAGTCCTCTATAAGTGGTTTACAGAGTCAGCACATTGCCTCCAACAATCTGAGTCCTCATTTTACCGACTTCTGAAGGATAGAAAGCTGAGTCAACCTTGAGCCTGG
This sequence comes from Masticophis lateralis, assembly GCA_030761175.1. Lineage (NCBI taxonomy): Eukaryota > Metazoa > Chordata > Lepidosauria > Squamata > Colubridae > Masticophis > Masticophis lateralis. Next base: position 63,935,710 of record JAUDYJ010000003.1, read on the forward strand.
TGGGATTCAAACTGCCAAATTGCAGTCAGCCAGCAGTCAGCCGAGGTAGCCTGCAATATTACATTCTAACCACTGTGCCACCACGGTTTTTACCTGGATCAATGATCATAGTTGGATGAATGAACTGAAAACAAACTTAAACCACAACTTTTCACGTAGCCTTTTGGCTCTTTGCTATGTATGAAAACTGCATGACATGCCTGCCACATCAGTGCAGGAAATTAATATATTTGAAAAGATTCAAGCTGATGAATCTCAACTAGGTAACATTATTAGTATTGTTCATAGCACTGATGATGTTACCTAGACTGATAAAGAAACATCTGCATGAAAACCCAAACTCAGATAGCACTAAGAACTCTACATATAGCACCAAGTTCATGCTGAAGCATAATATTTTGAATGCTAACCTGTGTGAAAAAACTGTCCTTGACAGATTTAGGATTGCAAGATGCTGAAGGCAGCCATGAAGAAGTGCTCCAAACACCTAAATTGGAAAGGAATAAAATAGTAAGTATGTAGATAAAACGATTTGGAATATAAAAGTGGGAATTTTCTATAATAAATTAATAAATGTTACCATGTCTAATGCACACTCTGTATTTGATAAATCCAGATGAATTATGGCATTTGGCTGAGCCAAAAAATTACACAGGGACTAGATGTGTGAAAGAGAAAGAAATAAGTTTACCTTTCTTATTACTGAACTTCTATCTTAACTCCATGAACTCAAAACAGTAGATAAATAACTTATATTTTAGCATTAAGACATTACAAAATGGCTTATTTTGGAAGATCAACAACCTTGATATTAAATAATCCATCCACCTTTATTTTCAGCTAATGATTTTTAATTAAAATAAAAATTTAAATATTAAAATTTTATGGATTATATTAAAATATTAGGCACCTTGGTTTTTAATTTTTTGCCTTGTATTTTTTTACTAAAGCAATAATGAAAGAAAAAAAGAAATAATTGTATTGTCATACTGTATCATCCATCTTTCTGTCAAATAGCATAATGTTCCCTTAACATTTAAAGTCAAACATTTGCAAAAGCAAATAAGAGTGCTATTTATTTGCATCTGCAATGAGTATTTTTTTTCTTTTCTGGCTAGCATACACTTTAGTTATGTCTTTCACCTAAGTGAAATAGAGCATTTTATCAAACTTGAAATGCCCATTCTTGGTAGAAATTCTGGAAGTTGTAATTTTACAACTATTACATAAATTAGATGGAAAAGATCTTGATATATAAAAAATTAGATTAAAACACCTACTGAAAGATCGTCACCTCGAAGAATATTTCCTGAGAGATCAAGGTGGGTGAGAGTGGTAGCTAACAGCTGGTTGGCACTCAGTGATTGTGAAAGGCTGTTCACCCCTGTAACGAAATGACCAAAATTGCTTCTTTGTCCAGTAATGAATTAGTGTATTTCATGCAAGTATAGTTTCCAAACTGATATTTTTGTTCTGCACCTCATCAAAAGAATATTAACATTGAAAAAAATCTCTATTAGTAAAGCTATCCTGGAGGAAGCTCCAAAATTATGTGAAATAATGTAATTCCCAATCTCCCACAGAAGAGAAATGATATTGTTGTACCTTAATAGAAACAAATCGTGGTTTGTATTTGTTTCTGCAAGCAAAGCATAGCTGCTTCACACAGGACTATTTTAACAGTGCTTTGAGAAGAAACAATCATTCCCTTTAAATTTCACATAAGTACAAATACAGGGACTCCTCGACTTACAACCACAATAGAGCCCAAAATTTCTGTTGCTAAGTGAAACATTTGTTAAGTGAATTTTACTCCATTTTACAACTTTGCTTGCCACAATTGTTAAGCGAATCACTGCAGTTGTTAATTTAGTAACATGGTTGTTAAGTGAATCGGGCTTCCCCACTGACTACGTTTGTCAAAAGGTCGCAAAAAAGGATCACATGGTCCTGTAACTGTCATAAATATGAATCAATTGCCAAGCATCTGAATTTTGATCATCTGACTATAAGGATGCTGTAAGTGTGAAAAACAGTCATAAGTCCCTTTTTCCAGCACTGTTGTAACTTCAAACAGTCATTAAATGAATTGTTGTAAGTTGAGGACTACCTGTATTAATATCAACTGATCTTCAAAGTAAGTGTGAATCACAAATGAAGTTGGCAAACAATAATTAGAGGACAATGTGAAGACTTTAATTATTCAGGATTAATTACAGCACAATAGGAATAATGTCTAGCTACTGAATTGACCTAGTCTGTCCCATTAGGCATCCAGGCTAAAGGTTACCAAACAAATTTAATGAGTAGGAAAAATCAATAAGAATAAAACTGAGAAGGGTATTTAGCAGAGAGAGCTAATCATATGGTTCATTAACTGTTTTTATACGTCACATTAAGGTGTGTCTACTTAACAATGGTTTATTGAATAGATTGGTTCATATGAAAGAAATCAATATATGGCTTGTTATTATATGAGAAATCATTAAATATTTTCAGAAGAGGTTTGTTTGGATAATTTGATATGGATATAAAGATGCCGCAAATTAGAAAAAAACTCAGAGGTGAAAAAAGAAGATAAGCAAGATTCAACTGTAATTTTAATTTGTAATAATGGTAGCTAATTTGTAACGTGAGTCTCTTAAAAAGTCATCAATGAATTTATAGACACGAATCCTCTTGCACCCGTGTCCATTAAACTACTGGGAATGATCAGAGTTATGGTTTTAGAGGAAGCACAAAAAATGTAGGGTTGATAAGTAAATACTGTGAATTTACAAATACCAATCCAAAGAACTAGAATTATAGGCAAAATGGTCTATGTGATTCATAAACATAACTCATTTTTCAGTTACCAGACTAGAAGTAGAGAGCTAGGATTACAGCAAAGATACTTCTGCTACCCTACCACTTGGATCTGAAATTAATAAAAGATAAACAGTTGTGACAATGGTGTAGCTTAGCAAATGTTACTCTTCTCAAGAATTTTGCTAACATCAGACAGCATTCGGGTGGAGGGAACTTAAACTTAAAAGGCATGCCTCCAGAATAACTGTCTGGGGAATACTGAACAGACCAATAGATGGTCCCATTGAGAGCTAAGTCACCTGCATGTAAATAACAGTGCTTATTTACTGCTTGACTACCTGTGTGGCTTCATTTTAAAAGATCTTAACAAATTTGTCCTCTTATTTTCAAGTGGTTGAGAAAATAAATTAGCTGATTTTTCTCACAGAAAATACATTACCATGTTTCCCCAAAAATAAGACCCTGTCTTATATTTTTTAAAACCCCGAAATAAATGCTTGGCCTTATTTTCGGGGAGGGCTTATTGCTTTGGGGCATATGGAGGAAGATGGGGCTCCCCTTGCCGTTTTACCAGATTTCCAACTCTGTCTCCCTAACCCTAACCAGAGGAAATGACGGGGACCGGCTGTGCATGCGTTTAAATATTTTTGGGGAGGGCTTATTTTCAGGGGCGGGGAGCTTATTTCAGCACATGCGCCCAAAAGCCTGACTGGGTTTATTATCAGGGGATGTCTTATTTTAGGGGAAACAGGGTAGTGAGATGTTAGCTGAACTGAAATCCAGGCCACTGTAGAAATTCTTATTATTGCTTCCCAATTTCTTGCCTTTCTTATTCATACAGGTAGTCCATAACTTACACGTGGTTCGGCGACCATTCAAAGTTATGACGGATCGCTCCAGGGCTACTTATTACCCAGTTCTGAAGTTTTGAAGGCCATTCCCCCATTCCCACGATGATGGATTTATAGCTCTTTGCAGCATCCCAGTCAAGGACTCTGATTTATATTTATGCATTTATTTCCAGTTTTTGGCAAAAATGCCCCAGAGTGAACAATGGGTTCACTTCATGCCGTGACATTATAATTACAGCATTTGTTTTTACGAACAGGTCCAGTCGTGTGATGTTCCACTTTATGACTATCGTAACTTGTGACAGTAATGGGCAACCTCCATTACAGTTGTAAGTCAAGGACTACCTTTATTAAGGTAATGCTTCAGCGCAACACATTGCAGTAGAATTTGGAAGAAGGTGATGAAAGGGAAACGACATTTTTTGGAATTTTTGGTGCATTTGAAAATGGAAAATGAAAAACATGGTTTTATTGATGTAATGGCATGGGCAAATTCAAAGAAGAGATCCTAAATTGGTGGGTCAGACTGTGTAATTTCCAAACAGACTTTATTATATATTTCATTACAGATCGCTTTTGAAGTTGAAAAGTGGACTGTCTACTTCTGTATTAGGTGAAGACAACGAAGGGGCGTCAGATACAGAGCAATAGTAAAATTACCATCATCTAATCTGTCTTACAAATTACAATGCCTCACATAAAAATTCTTGTCCTATATACAAGCCATTCCCAAGACTATCTGATGCACAAGGAAACTATAGTTAAGTCAAAATTGGACAGTCAAAGGGGGTCTTTTGGGAGGAGCTACTGGAGGAGGCTTGAGATGAATGGAGAGACTTTTCAGGTGTGGGACTGCCTGGGAGCTTGATACAACTATTGAACTTGATGAAAGGAAACGTTTCCTTTATTGTGGAGAGGGATGGAGAAAGATGGACCTTATGGACCAAGAAAATAACACAACAAGGCAAAAGAGCTGGACAGCAATAAAATCAAATAATATAGGATACTTATCATAATGATGTGCAAAAAGAAACTGACCACTTTGAGTCCTTTGGGGAAGGTGTAATTGTGCTGTTCAGGATGTAATAAAAATAAACTGAACTGAGAGGCCAGACAAAAAGGATCCTGAAGAAAAATGTATGGGAGATACAGAACAGTATGGAACAGATGAGTAGAAGTGGAGAGTCTAGTTTTACTGGGCCAGTCAGCAGTATCAAATCTTGTGGAGAAAGAATCAGTGAAGCAGATTGGAAAACCTCTCAAGATAAAGTGGCCTGAGTAATCATGCATCCTTGGTTAGCTGCTTAAGATCACAGTCTGGTAACAAATGGCCTGCCAGAGATTGGAGGATCTGGTGGTGTTACTATAATAAGAAATTTAGTGTGCACTGTCCTGCTATATGTAGTGACTTCAACCTTGGCCAGGTATTGGAAATGGCAAAGAGTCTGAGCAATGAAGCCTCTTTAAGTGCTGAAGTCACCATGAATCCAGTCAAGTTATTACTGTTACAGAAGAAGCAAATTGTTATGGACTTGTTTAGTAAAATTCTGACATCGATATCAAGATTATTCAACATGCCCAGCGGTCAAACATATCAAGTAGAAGGAATCCAATGGTGAAAATAAGTTGCAGCTAATTTTGGTTGCCAGAGACAAGACAGTTATATGATGCAGGACATCATTCAAGTTTATTATTTATCTTACCCTTGGAAAACTATGAAATGAATAAATATTCAGATAATAGAGCTTAAAAAGAAATATATGTCATTATAATTAAGCCAATTGTTATATACCTTTAGGTGATAATGAGGTTTTAGATAAATTTAAATGCATCAGCCCCTTTGGTAGTTTGGCAAACTGAATACTTAATGAAGATACTCCTGTAAAAGAATAAAAATGAGGCCCATATCAAAAGTGAAAACGTATTTTCAGAGTAATTACTTTTTACTATATTTAGTGTTGTTTTAATTATTAAGTTTAGAAGCTGCTCATCTCCCTTACAGTGGGATTCTGGGTGGTGTAAAAGTAAAATATAAAAATATAAAAACTATATAAAACTGTTATATAAGGATTGGAGACTATATCACAATATACATTTTGTGTATGTTGTGATACAGTCCCTCTATTCCCATAGATATTCATGTCCCATCTAGTAAGCCTTATCTGTCAACAAACTAACATAAGCCATTATAGATATATGAAAGAGGAAAAGTTTTTCACTAACAATTGTAGGAGTTTACAATGCAGTAATAGAATCCATAATATTATTTGATATCAAGAAAAACTGAAAGAAAAATACTATTCCTCTTATTGGGCTTGTATTATGAGCGGGAAAGGAAAGTGGTACCTCTGTCCTCTAGAGGGTTGTTAGCAAGATTAATTGTATGAAGTCCTGAGGTGGGATTGTGGGATAGAGCATTAGCCAACTTCTGTGCAAAATCTCTAAGAAACAAAGAAAACCATAAAAAAATTGTACTTTATTTTGCATTATATCATTATACCATTTTCATGAGTTTAATATGAACTGATTATAGGTTACATTGAATTAAGGAGTGTATATAGAATACTACGTTCAAGTACATGGGTTTGCACATATATTGTGTTAGTTGCAACAATTGATTTATATGTGGGATGCTACACTAGGTATGCAAAGAAACAAGTGTACATTGGGCAGGAAAGATGCCATGTTTTAATATCCTGTTTTCTACCATTTTTGATGAGGTAATAAACATTAGAATTATACAGCAGTTTGGAAATAATTTGCAGTATTTCATGTGATTCCAGTACAAGATGCAGCTGCTTTGAAGACTTGCAGCCAGATGCTTCATTCACCCATCACCATTACTCTGAAACATCTTTCTAGAGCCAAATCATTGCATACCTCTAATACACATTATTGAATGATTCAAAACAGACATGATATTTTTATTTTATTTTAAACATTAGATGGATTCTCCAAAGAAGTAGCTCACTTGGTCTAGGTTGCATTTGTCCATTAATTTTTTTTAAGATTGCTAATCTCATTTATAGACATATGTACTTATATGAATGTTGTATGTTTTTAACCTATGTTGCAAAGACACTTAATAATTACAATATAATCTTGATTTCACATATTTTGTACAACTACTTAGAAATAGGCCTTCCTCAATACAGTCACACAGTCAAGCCGCTATCAAATAATTAAGTTATAACTATATGGGGGGGAGGGGTCCCTTGGTGCTCTCTGAGCTTAGTTGTTTTCTTGCAGATTTCATTACCCAAACTAAGCACCAAGGACCCCTCATTTCAATCCTGAGCTACAAATATTCTTCTTTATGAATATACATAATGGCTCCTTCCTACCAACCCCAAGTGGCATAAGGCTTGGCCATTCCATTAGAGATTTATTTTCTAAAAGGCCAAATCCTATATACATTTCTAGTATGCATAAACCAAAAGGGTAACCCACAAAACTGTAACAAGTAGTAATGCTAATGTTATATCTGCATACTATGACTTGTGAAAAATAAACCTCAGATAGTCTGCAATTATAACAAAGCTGTTCACAGTACAAATATGATTGGAAATAACTGCAATAGGTAAATACGCCAACTAAGTTTAATGTTGTTGACCCCCAATAAATATAATACAACACTGCAGTTTCCTCTGATGTTATTGGGCTTTATTAATAATTTTAGTGTTGGTTAATTAAAAAGAATGACTTACGTCCTAAGACCAGCATTCTCCAGTACTAGCTCTTCCAATCTATTGGATCTGCTCACAACTCTTAGGATCTGCTCACAAACATCAGTGGACTGTCAATAAGAACAATGGTGCGATATTAAGACTCAAAGGAAACGTATTAGCAATACAAGAAGTTGAGAGGCTGGTGAGGTGGTACCTTATTTTGTACCACTCTGAATAATATAAGAAGTCTTAATAGTGGTGCAAGAAAACCACAGCATGAATTACAGATAATTACAGACAATGAATTCATTCACGTTAATGCAGTGATCTAGTCACAAAACTCTACAAATTCAGTTTGGTGCCGCCTACTACACCTCGAAGAACCAAGTTTTGTCAGCAATGATGTAGCCCATATGAGGTAAAAATATCACACATATTTTTTCTAGAACAAGAAATGTTGGCAAGTTCATGAAGAGCTCAGTAAAACTTACTGATATACTGTTTCTTCTGCCTTATTCATATTAGAACAATGATCGTAACCAGTTATAAGGAAAGTTCTTACGTTCATTACAAAACAAATATAAGCCCAGATGTATTTTTAATGTATTTAGACTTCTAGTACTTTAGTTTGATTTTGAACTATGTAGGCCATAATGCATCTAAAGTTTAGTAAGACTTAATCTTCTGCAAATATTCTCCAACTTTATACTACTATCTATATAAAACTGCTCTATTTAAAATTAAAAATGAATAAAGTGCAGGCAGAAACCTGCACAAAATTTTTTTATGAACTACTCCTATAGCTACTAAGAATGCTAAATAATTAAGATAATGCAGAAACTAGAACACTTTTTTCCCAGTGTTACAATGTTATATATGTGAGTAGTGGCTTGAAGAATCCTACTGTAAGCTTACTTAAGAGTCCAAATAAAAATACAAATTATTCTTCTGATTCTGTTCATTCAATTTTAAATATGCACACATATTTGTAAAATATAACTGTTAGCTCCATCTAAACAAAATAAGTTCACTATAAACATTTCAGTGATATCTGAAACAACAATACACTTTGTTATAACTTTCTTTTTTTGGAACATATATATTTTTTGAATTTTCCTAGACTAGAAGGCCAATTTCCTTCTAAAAGGCTGTGTAATGTCCAGACTACTTAAACAAAGAATATTCTGAAATATTTGATAAGATTAAATGTTTGTCCGTAATGTTTGCACAACTTAGTTAATTTAATTAAAGTAGAATTATTTCTCAAACAGATCTGCTTGCATTGTGTTCTTTTTATTAGGACTATAGTGTTTAAGAACTCTGGATTGATTTTTTTGGCATCCTTAAAAATGTCTCAAATTATGTCTCAAAACAAAAATGGTATTTCTCACTCTCAGCTCTCTCCTCTCCTATTCAATGTCTACATGAAATCACTGAGTAGAGTCATTTACCAGTTTGTGTGTAACATCAGTATATTTATAATAATGGATAAAGTAAAGCAAGACTGCTCGCTAGAAGTATTAGTAACAAAACTTAAGCTAAAGTACTCAGTACAAACAATAAAAAGCAACTGCCATTGATTGTGATCCTTGGGAAAAAAAGGGCCAATAAAAGACACAATGGCTAAATACTATTTGATGATAAAATAATAGGTTTAGAAGATCTAAAAGAAGCAGTTTTCTGATAGATAATCCTGGTGCAATGGTGTCTATCATAAACCTGGGTATTTTATTGCCTGCAGGCCACATCCAGCCTTTGGCTGTCTTTGTCCAGCCTGCATGAAGCTAATTGGAAATTAGAAATAAAATGTAACTAAATGCGCTGCAGGGGACAGGAGAAGGAGCCGAGTGCTCTTTCATGGCTGTAGACGGGCGAGGAGAGAAAGCCCTCACCCCTTGCCTGAAGCTATCTGAGGAGTTGAGGTAATGGAGTTTGAGAACAACAAATCAGGTTACACTTGTTCAGCCCTCCACAACAGTCCCAGTTTCTCATGTGGCCACTTGGGATAGTTAATTGTCCACCCCCAATCTATCAGGTCATGAAATGTCAGAAGACTTGAACTATATATATTCTACAACACATTTCCTTCAAAAATCAAGATACAGTCATTCTGCATACTAATACTTACTAACTTTAGATCCTTAGAGGAAAGCTTTGTAAACCACTGATTGTATTCCAGGGCAGCAACTATTGGTATTAAATCTCTAAGGAAAGAAAAAAAATTATATACTGAAACAAAAATTTCTAGACAGAAGTGATTTGGGAGGTTTTAGGGACTTTTTTTATTATCATTTTTCTCTCACATTAACTCCTTAACCGAAAGATGACCTGAGTTTCGACATTTCATTCTTTGCCAAAATAAATGCCTTGAGATTTCAGCAACCAAATTAAATGTATTTTTAAATTTCATTTAATCTCATATACAGCTTTTTAATCTAATAAATTGTTCCTGTTATAAGTTCTTCATTCAATGAAGATCTTATAGAACGAACATTTAACATATATTAAATATGTTAAATGTTTCTGTGCTGACCACAACAAAGCAAGGATTGGTTTCAAAGTGACTTTTTCATCATCATCATTAGCTGCAAATGGTCACTAAACAAAGCAGTCACTAATTGACTACCTGTATTATGTTTTAACATTTCACTAGCTCCTTTGAACAAGAAGCTATTTTTCTTACTATGTGAAAATCTCAGAGAATTCCAACTCATTTCCAATACAACTTTAGGTATTTAATTTCATTGAGCCCCTTTCTATTACAATATAATTTATGACTGATAAGATACATATACTTAAAACAGTATTTTACATATGAAGCAATAGTTCACAATTAGTAAAGATAGTCAGGATCCACGCTGGAGGCAGGCTTTTAAGCTCTTCTTTAAGTCAGCTGTTTGAATCAAGGAGCAACTCCACCCCCCTCCTTATAAAACTGCATTCCGTAAAGTATGAAGAGCTGCAATTAGAAGGAACACTGCTCATCGAATGTATGAATGAAAGTATTTTCTACTCATGTATATCTCATCTCATAATTGCAAAGTAATGAAAACCCAGAGCAAGATGAGCCCTTCGCAGCTGTTACAATCCTGCTGAACAAAAGGTTCTTCTGTAAATATCCAATGAGATCAAAGATTATTACTGAACAGATAATCTTCACATTAGATGACTAACATACACTTTTGTTTATTCAGGATCTTCATATTTACCTGTGGTCAAGATGGCTAAAGTCTTGCAAATTTAATTCCCTGGTATCTTGAGTCAGATAAATGGTATCAACATCCTAGTTAGATAAAAGAGAACATAATACATTTTAGAGAAAAACTAATTTCTTAGCACAAAATTGCTTATATAGTTGATAGGCTCCAGTTAAGGCCTTTTTTGTTTCTTTTTGCATCAGTAGCTGCAAGTAAGCTTCCCGAATCTTATTTCTATACTTACCCACTGTACTTCTTCCCTATATGGAGAGCCCAGCCAGTCACAAACGCATGCATACATTTGGGAAAAACCACCTAAAAACAAACAAAAAAGAACACTAACCATTTATCACTGTGAGGAATAATTCTTAAAAGCTGATACACGTATCCTGATGGTAAGCTGATTTTATCTCTCTCTTTGGCACGTACACTATCCTCACGCACAATATGCAACTAACTGAACCTACAGCACATTCCTCTATAATATAGCAAGGCAGGATATGGCATAAAAATAGCATCTTCCCACACTGCTCAAAATGGCTCTTCATTCTGACTACACCTTAGGACTATTTATATGTTTCCCCAAAAGCAAACTCTACATCAGAAATAGAGCTAAGCTTCCGTGTACTGATGATGCCAGAAACTCCGTATTTCAGCTGAAAAAGCATACACACTCACCACATGGGCCTAATTCTCCTACAGTTTGACTGTCCCATAGAGTCTGCAGATTAGCCAGCCTGTCTGGGGGCTCCATAATTACTTTCTTCATTATTCTCCTAGAAGCCAGAAGTAAATGCATACATGAATTAGATCTCATCAAAATGTAGTTTGCTATTTCATACTTATGTACTTGAACTGCAAGTTTCCATTGGGATTGTGTCCCACATCTCAAATTTGAAAGAATTATCCCTTAGCTAACATAAATGTTGAAATTCTATTAGATTTAAGAACTAACTCTATGTATTTTATCCTTATAAATCTCAAAGCACTCTGCAAAGCTACTTTGCAATCTCTGTGATCTCATCTCTATAACATTTTAAATTATCATACTATATGGTTACATCTGATTCTTTAAAAAAGCTATTTGACATTGTTTATTTTCTGGCTATGATAAAATGAAACATCAAGTAATTAAGATTACACATAATGAACTCTTAAAATCTTCATTGAAACGGCATTGATATTTTTGAAAACTCAAAATATCTAAACTCTCTCTAAACGCTTAAGATCACCACCAGAAGCTGCCAAAGAAGGTATTGTAATGATATCCTACAAAATAGAAGCAACTATAACAGCTGGATAACTGGAGAATGTCAGTTGTTCCCTGGATAGATATTATCTCCCACTCCCAATATTAAGTCTATTAAGTTTTCATACGGATTGTACAGTGCTTTGGATTTGAAAGGGAAAAAATGCTTTGAATTGTACATAGTACTTGCCACTACTTGTTTAAAACAAACACCTTTTTTCTGAAAAAATGAATCACTTATGGAGGACAACAATACAATTGTGGAAAAAGATGCAGTTGCTTTAAAAAATAGTTAACAGATATTACACAAGTGCCCCTCTCCATGCTACAAAATATCCTTTTCTATTTGAATCCAAAATGCTGCAGAGCCTTTCTGTTCTACCACTTTTAAATGGTTTGAGTCAACACATCTGGCATTTTATAACAAAAAATAACTTGCTCTATGTTATCCCACAGTCCACTGGATTGATACAAAATATATGGAAACCCACTCCATTCTATCTCCCTTGGATAAATTTAATAAATATTCTCAAAAAAGTATCTAGAAATGTAGAAAAGACAAATCAGCATCACTGATACATCCAAATACAACAGGTGGGAGAAAAAGAGAGAGAGGTAGAGTCTATTTTGCTAGGCATTTATACCAAGATGTACCTACACTGGAGATAGACCAGGGAATATTCTCCTAAGGCATGTTCCAATATGTGCCAACACTTCATGCACATCTTCAGATGAAGTTAATTTCATAGAAATGTTGCACTTTTCGGTTTCTATAATCAGCTGCATAAAAAAACGGGGAGAGACTTGAGGTAACCTTTTATATAATCTTTGTATAATCCTTGAAAATTACAAATACATCAATAGTGAATAACTAAAAACAGTGCATTCAAAATCAGTTAGAATCTATGTTTATCTTTCTGAAAGGAGGAAGGACTACTGATGCAATACACAGGTAGCTATATGATCTGCTAGGTCAGGCCAGAATCTGTTTTCTGCCCCACTCTAATCAATGGAAAAACTGCAGTTTAATAGCTCCAGATATTATTAGGATGTATAAATATTTGAATAAACTGGTTATTGTAAGGTCTTGATTTACACATTCTGTAAGTGGCTTTTCCAACAACTTGCATCACTGTTTTCTCTGAATCTTTTTTACAATGGCAAGACATCACAAAGGATCTGTGCATTTATATGCTTATTAGCCCTGTGCAGTACCCTGGATTTTAATTCCAAAAAAGGGGGGCTTTGGAACACACATGTGTATGAACTGAACATCTGTCTGCTGCTCTTTTCCCCCTTGGAATCACATGATGGATCTCTCAGCTGCCATGTGAAAGGTTTAGCTGCTTTACAAATTCGCAGACAGATATGATATTTATGCTTCTGGTGCAAAGCCATAGTGTTGGGAGTCTGTGAAGGAAGGGAGACTGGTGCAGAAACCCATCTCCATATATTTGAAAGAGAAAAATGCTCACAGATCAACACTGCTGATATTCTGAAAATGGAATGAAATGGGGAAGAGTGCAATGAACTCTTGGGTTATCTCAGTACAACAGAAAATATGGAAATCTGTCCCAAACCTCAGTATGGCCTCCCACTCCTAAAGGAGATGGAAGAGGAAATGCTTCCCTATGAAGTAAATATTTCGGGAACATCCCTTCTGAATTTAAGAAAACATTGTAAGTAATTTGCTCTTATAGCTATATCCAGTTGATGTCCATTAAACGTGTAAGATCATATCATTACTACACTGAAGTATCAACTTAAACCAGGGGTCTCCAAATTTGGCAAGTTTAAGACTTGTGAATTTCAACTTCCATGGCTGGCTGGGAAATTCTGACTGAGGAATTCTGGGTTGAAGTCCACAAGTCTTAAAGTTGCCAAGTTTGGAGACCCTAACTGAAACACAAGGTATCTTCTTGATATCTTCTATTGATTAATTTCTTGCATTTTCTGTTTTTTTTTAGTTGTGGTTTGTGAAGCCCAGGTTTACCTAGCTTATATGTACAGTAATATTAAGCCACAGACAGTTGTGATCAAGAATGTTAAGAGGCTATCCAAATAAGTAAATTAAGAATTTATGGAAGCCTGAGGTTTGGGCACAAAAACATTCTTAAATATTGTATCCCAATCATGGTTTTTAGTAAGAAAAACATTTGTAGAAGATGCACATGGATAAAATAAGCCCCATATAAACCAAATACAAAACCATGGGCTGTTTAAAGCAAGTTTTGCAAACAGCAGAATGGACTTTTGCTGCCTTCCTCTCGTTTTAATTATCATATAATATTTTTTATGTTTTATATTCACAGCATTTTTAATATCTTATTTCAGGGGTGTCAAACTCAAGACCCTGGGGTGGGATCCGGCCTGTGGGGTGCTTAGATCTGGCCTGTAGGACCGCCCTGGATACAGCAAAGGACTGGCACGTGGTGCCTCTGCCAGCAAAAATGGAGCTCCATTTTCAGTGGCAGGACACCATCACAGCCAAAAACAGAGCTTGCAAAGGCCACAGGCGACCTCCTGAGCTCCGTTTTTGCTGACAGAGGTTTGCAGGAAGCCATGGCAGCCAGAAACGGGGCTCAGGAGCCTGTTTTAGCTGACAGAACACTCAGGCCACTACAGGCACTCCCAACACAAGTGATATCAAACTGGCCATGCCCACTCTGGCCCCCGAGGTCAAACACAACCCTGATCCGGCCTCAATGAAATTGAATTTGACACTCCTGCCTTATTTGAACACAGAGGCTACAACTATATTCGAATTGGTCATTTTTTCATATGAAGGCAAACATTACTTTTTGTATAACCAAAATCTAATTTGTTATATCTATACTTCAGAAATTTAACTTCTTGTGAATATTCCTCTCAACATAATCCATATGATTTCTTTCATATCACTAGTTCAGTTCATCTGAAGGATAAAGCTGTGTAGAAGAACCAACAAGCTGAATAAAATATTCTGGGATTATGAAATTCTGTGTCTATTTGTAACTAAATATTCACCTGGCCTGGTTTATTGCAAGTGATTCCTTGGATTTCCAAGTAGCTGAAAGTTAATTCTAGCTGCAATTCAGAGAAAATAGAAAATTATTTTGATATATGAAAACAAGGATTAAAATACATATTAAAGAAAGATTAGACTACTGACCATATGATTTACATATAATTTATCGTAATGGTTTGCTCCTTGAGCATCATTAACTTGAATGGCATAAAACATACAGAAAATACAACTCAGGAGCTAAAATTTGATGCCTAGGTAACAAGGAAGATGGCAGCAGAGATAATTAAGGAAAAATATACATTTTAGAGCCTGCATAAATATATACTCTGTTCTATTACAATCTGTTTTATTCACTATCAAGCTTCATCTTCCAGATAGGAATGAACCACTTAGGCAAGTTCAAGAGAAGTATTAGTTAATGAAGAAGGGACACCATAATCAAAGAATTTCAGCAATTGATGTGACTCAAGAATAACCCATTATCTGAGATCTCTTACATAGGGTTATCTTTGATGTTTAATGTAACAGACTATTTTGCTCCCCTCTTTTCAGCATGCTTGCTCTTCTGTCCTTCATATTTATAACTGATTTGCCATGATTTTATTTCCCCTGACAGCACAAAAGGAAAATGGTAGGCAGCTTCATGTTTGTCATCAAATCAACAGAGTGTCCTTGCCTAATCAGAAAAGAAAAAGGGAAAATAGCTTTCTGCTGGCAGTGAAAAACAAAAATACAGATGAAAAGGCAGAGCCTGCAGTAGCAACTTGCAACACTTTTGGCCTTGTGCTTCTGACTGCAAACAATCAAATATACAGGTAGTCCTCAACGATCAAAATTGAGCCCAAATTTTCTGTTGCCAAATGAGACATTTGTTAAATGAATTTTGTCACATTTTATGACTTTTAATACTAATAACAATATTGTCATTGTATATATATACACAGTATACCCATACAACGAAATTCACTTAACACCCAAAGACCAGGTCCAACACACATAACAATCTCCAAAAACACCCACCACAAATTCCCCACTTCCACCCAAACATCCACACAACAGACCAAGTAATGCTGTCCAACAGCTCACTGATGGTGGCCCTTTAGTTCATTGTTGAATGCAATTATAGCTCTGGGATAAAAACTATTCTGAAAACATGTGGTCCGAATTTTAATTGCTCTGTATCTTCTGCCAGAAGGCAACAGTCCAAAAAGATTGTAAGCAGGATGGGAAGAGTCTCTGAGAATGTTATGCAACTTCCTCAGACAGCGAGATTTCTTACCTCAGTTGTTAAGTGAACCATGTTAAATTAGCAACAACTAAGTTATTGTTAGTTGTTAACTAACAACATAACAATAAGTTAAGTGGCTCTGGTTACCCCATTGACTCTGCTTGTCAGAAGATCACAAAAGGTGTATTGTGATCTGTATTGTCTGTATTTCATTGTACTGTAAAAGGTGAGCTAGTTTGAAAGCATCTTAATTTTAATCATGTCACCATGGGGATGCTACAAGTGTTGCAAGTGTGAAAAATAGTCATAAATCATTTTTTTAAGTGCTGTTGTAACTTTGAACAGTCACTAAATGAACTGTTTTAAGTAGAAGATGACCTGTATTTCAGTAAGTGCTAACGTATGGCAACCAAGTGACCACACTTCATATAAAGAGTAAACTTATATATTGATTTGAATTAATTTGTATGCCACCAATTCATAGCAGGTAGCATACCGTATTTTTCGGACTATAAGACGCACCGGAGATAAGATTAGTTTTTGGGGAGGAAAATAAGAAAAAAACTGATTGGAGGTGGATCGGCCTCCTGGAATACCCCCAATCAGTTGTTTCCAGAGGTGAACTTTAGCAACAGGTTCGTTGGTTGTGAGCTCTGTGCCTTGCCTTTCCAGCCTCTGAAACGGAGGTTTCAAAGGCTGGGCAAGGCTACATTTGGACTATAAAACACACCCAGATTTTCACCCTCTTTTTGGGGGTAAAAAGGTGCATCTTATACTCCGAAAAATACGGTAAGTAAGTATATAAAACAAAGGATATACTAGAATAGACAGAATGGAAACCTCTAATATTGAAAAATGGGAAAACATCACTGCATAAGAAAGAAAAACAATTAAA
Organism: Masticophis lateralis; assembly: GCA_030761175.1. Classification (NCBI taxonomy): domain Eukaryota; kingdom Metazoa; phylum Chordata; class Lepidosauria; order Squamata; family Colubridae; genus Masticophis; species Masticophis lateralis. Next base: position 63,952,613 of record JAUDYJ010000003.1, read on the forward strand.
GAGGCCAATCTAGTGGACAAGTAGGAACAAGTGACAGAGATGATGATCTGCACAGCTGGAGCTCTGAAATATTTTTCAGGCTGCAGAAAAGAAATAGACTCTGAGCATCTGGCAAAATAAAAGGAGAAGCTGCCAAACATGAGATTTCAATTAAATGAATGGCTGGTCTGAAAAATATACTTAAATGGTGCTCTCATCAAAATGGAAGGTATCAAGTGGGGCACCACAAGATTCAGTCCTATACAACATTTTTATTCATTGCCCAATGAAATAGAAGAAATGTTGATTAGATTTGCAGATGACACAAAATTAAATGGCTGGAAAATAGAAATAAAATTGAAAATGCGATCAGAGAAAGAGCTCTGAAAAAAAATTAACAGAAATAATTCTACAAAATTCCTTGCTTAGGAAAAAGGAATAAAATGCTCAGGGCTGGGATTATGATTAGGAAATCCTGGTTTAGTAATAAATGGTAGGTGAAAAAGATTTTGGAATAACAGTTATAATCAAGCTGAAAACAATTCAGCAGTGCTATGTGGCAGCAAAAAAAAAAAAAGGCTGGAACTTCAGAAATAAACAAGAAGAGTTAAAGTTCTACTTTATTTTTCACTGTTCAAATCTAGATAAGGGAAACAAAGATTACTGGGTACTAAAAGTCATATGAAGAGAGACTGAAGGAATTTGGAATGTTCAATCTTCAGAAGAGCAAGAGGTGTAACACCATTATTCAATTATTATTTCAATACCTGAAAGAATACACAAAGAAGATCAAGACCTGTTGCTTAAATTTCCAGAGTAGACATCATGAAAAATAAATTTAAGATACAAGAAGGCAGATTCCATTGGAATACCAGAATTTTTACTTCTAATAGTAACAGCACTTTTGATTTTGAAACCAATTATATAGAAAGATATGAACTGTGGTCGACTTACGACCACAATTGAGCCCAAAATTTCTGTTACTAAGTGAGATGGTTGTTAAATGAATTTTGCCCCATTTTAGGTCCTTTCTTGCCACAGTTGAAGTGAATCACTGCAGTTGTTAAGTTTGTAACCCGGTTGCCAAGTGAATCTGGCTTCCCCATTGACTTTGCTTGTCAGAAGGTTGCAAAAATGATCCCGGGACACTGCAACTGTCATAAATATGAGTCAGTTGCCAAGCATCTGAATTTTAATCATGTCACCATGGGGATGTTGCAACGGTCATAAGTGTGAAAAATGGTCATAAGTCACCTTTTTCAGTGTTGTTGTAACTTCAAAAGGTCATTAAATGAACTGTTGTAAGTTGAAGACTACTGTAATAAGATCCTCTTTACTGAATGTGTTCAAAGGGACAACCCACTAATTTAAAACATTCAATCTTTGATTCTGCAACAAGGAGAAATTCTGTTTCTGAATAAAAATTTGCTGCAAGTCATTTTTTAAAGATTATTCTGTGTTAATCATAGTTTTCTATGGAGCTTAGTCGTTATCCCCAACCCCCCTGCCCCTGATTCATTACTTTACAGATTTTAAATTTCAAAATATACTTTTAAAGCTCAGTATATCCTCTTATTTCCCGATGTGGCACATTTAATTTGGCATATTTGTCACAATTCAAGCTTTGGTAATGTTACTGCACTACAGTGGATTCTGACTAATGTTTCTATATATGGTGCATACTGTATAATTAAGAAAGGGAAAATCAAGTGCCACTCCTATTTCATTTTGTTAGTCCTTCTGAAGTAGTTGTTGCCAAAGCAAAAACAGGGACTTATGCCAGCATCTTATTAGCCAGAATCCATAGAGTGCCAGGGTGCATTGGTCATGTGATCAGCCCGTTTTTGTGGCAGTCTTTAAGTGATCTCCATGGTCGTTAAGCAAATCAATGGTTTGCTATGGACGCAGTTTGGCTGAAAAGTAGAAGTGCCAATTTTTGAAAAAAAAAAAAACCCATCATAAAACACGGTCAGGTGACCCTGGAATGCTGCAAATGGCTGTAAATGCAGCTGTATTGCCAAGCATCCAAAATTCAGTTATGTGACTGCAAAGGAGGCCTGACCATCTGAACTTCAAAGCCGGGGCCTAAGTCCCAGTTGTAACTTCAAACAGTCACTAAGTAATCAGCTGTAAACCGAGGAATACTTGTATATAGCAAACTACATAACATTCCTTTACACCATTTATTTTCAAGTTGTAAATAAAACCAATTCTAGAAAAATGAGAGGCCAACAATGTTGTAGGTCAACCCCCACTTCCTCCCTTACTCCCACTGCTGAAAAATTTATCCCTGGCAAATTCTATAATGAATTGCCATAATTATCTCCTGTTATGGGAATACGGAGCAGAATGAGGCTAGAAGGTTATTGGCATCTTCATAGTGAAAATGGCAGTAAGACTGGACCAGGAAATAATACTAATGAAATCAGCACTGTGCCCTAATTCAGACCTAAAGCCTGACAAGACAGAGGCACTGACAGGCTCTAGCCAGTGGAATCAAAATTATTTCAGAAACGGTTTCTTTCACGTCCTGTAGAACAAATACATCCCCAAAATCCACAGCAGAAAATTATTTGAAAGAATTTTGCTTGGATGAAGTCTGTCAACTCTGAATACCACCATGGTGGCCATTATAAAGAGAAGCTCAATTATAACTTATGTCTCAAGAATTCTGCAGAGACATAACGCTAATTAGTGAACCTACTTAACATATTGATATATGTAAATGAACAAGAGGGATATTTTACTTAAGGATCAAGCAAGGGGATAATCCAGCCATATGATCTGAAATAGTCTTTACATAAATTTTTATACTACTATTTGTTAATTGTCCCAGAAGGCTACTATCATAAAAAGTGATTTCTACTCGTTTGGATTTTATATAGTTGCAAAGCAGTAATCTGAATGTTTCTTTATTAGTTTCTATAATGGAATGTAGTAAGGAGGTGGATTCCCAGGAGGGATGGAAGAGTTAAGTGGAAACTTAGTCTCAGGCAACTCAGTCTCAATCTTATGTGTGAGAGAAAGAGGATGAAGAGAGATCCTCCCTAACAGTTCACAGAGTATAATTTAGATGCAGATAGCAGAGTCTGGAAATATTTTGTTTTTCGGTCTTAAACAATAAAGAACTCAGTTTGGAAGAATCACCATGTGTCATTCTTGCTTTATATTATCAACAATTTAGAGCTTAAAAAACATTGTGAAGTTAAATTATCTTTCAGACATAGATACCGTCACAAAATTTCACATTCAACAGGAAGAAAAAGTAAACTGTGTCCCTATATCTTCCAGAAGATTGTATATATTTGTTCCAATTGTAACACTTTAAACAACTTAGAAAAAAAGAGGAAACAATGCACATCATTTTTTCTCAAATGTATTCTATTAACCATTCTCAACCACCTTATTACATTCCGAGACTATGACCAGTGTATTATCTTAAAAGTAAGTAAACTCTGCTAGATTATAGGGGGAAAAGTGATGAAATTCAGCCTTACCTTGGTAGGAATACGGGAAGTTAACAGAAAGGCCCGACATGATGTTAGCACCTGCAAAAAAAAAAAAAAAAAAAAAAAAGTTTACCTTTGGAAAAAAAAAACCTGGAGCATTTACTGTATATTCAGAAATTCATGCTATAATTTCTTAATATCTACATAAAACTATAGGAGTTTTGTAGCTCTATTTATATTCCCTCATCATCTACTGAATGTAAACAAATAGTCTGTATAAAATTATAGAATTGGAAGAATTTACTTTGTCAAAACAGCTTGTAGTGATTATTCTAAGAGGACTATCATAGAGCAGGTTCACACTCAAATTATGAACAATTACAGTATCTCCTACTTACAAATCAGAATCTGAAGCCAGGTTGATTTTTTTTCTGCTCTGGGCTCTATAGTGTGCATTTATGCTACTGGGCATTGGTAGCTGGATTTTAATGGAAGGAAGGTTTAAAGTTCAACCATCCCTGTTGGCTGGCGTAATTTTGTACTTTGCACAGAATAAAAAACAGCTAAGATTGCATGAAGCATTTCTTCTCTATTATGTTTTTGGGTGGAGGTGAAGATATTTATATTTAGTAGCTGGAGCAGTGGGGTTGTGCAGTGAGCCAGAATAGTTGATTGATTGGAGATTGCTGACTTCTGCGTGAGGTAATCTGTGTTGTGATTGGTTGCTATGGGTGTGAACAGGGAGTTTCCCTTTCCTCCCGCCTTTTACTTCTGTGTGCCCTGTATGCTCTGTGATTCACCTCACGAGGCTCCTGTTTGTTTGCCTGACTATCTTGTTTGCTGTAAACAGAGATGTAAAATATATTTATTTATATAAAACTACAAGTTTGTGTCAGCGTCTCTGACTTCATTTGGATACCTGCTGTGCAAATTCCCTGACAGTAGATATTAGTAGTCTGATTGTATTAAAGCAGAGAGCAGAGGGAATCTTTCCTATGTACATCTTATCCACAAACATTACAGAACCAATAGAGGCGCTATTGTTGCATAGTAAATGGTCATATAATTTTCAAGGCTTCTAGAGATGCTACTTCTCAGATAACCTATGTAAAATTCATAACCTATGTAAAGATCTACGTAAAGTTCAGCTCTAGGTAAGAGATGGGATTGCAGATACTATACTGACCTTCCTATTATGTAGCAGCTTCATTTCCTGAGCTGCTCAATGCCATGGTTAGGTTGGCAGTGGAGATTCCCAAACTTACAGCTTTCTGAATATCATTGTAACCAAGGACCTGAGCCAAGTCACCAAGGGTCTAACATAAAGTGTGGGCCATGTGTTGGATTTAGCTTTTATTATTATGGGGCAGTGATGACATGATCTGGATCTGAGGTATATTTCGATTAAAATTTAACTATTGTAAAGTGGAATTTCCCTTTCTCATCCAACTTTAACTCCAAGGAAATAATTTTATTCTTGGGGGTAATGAATGTTATACAAATCCATGTTTCATTTTCAAGATCACAGCACTGTAAAGTTTGAAAACCCCAACCTAAACCAAAGGATGCTATCAGAAATATTATCCCACTCTATGATGGGTCACTGTTGCATGCTTGGAGAACAATCCATAACAAGAGCTAAGGAAAATTGGAAAATAACTTGATGAAATATCAGATAAAACCTCAAAATATGAGGACAGAAAGAGCAAAAGGGATGAAGATTTAGTTTAGGTTTGTAACCGCCCTTTAAGCTGCCAGACTTAAATAAGTCTAAATGAGAGCTGGGAAGGAATAATAGCCTTTTATTTAATATGTAATTACTGTTTGTTATATTCATGCTATTCTGTTGACTGTTTTAACTTTTAATTGTAACAATTTTGAAGACTATGTTGGAAAAAGGATCCCACAAATGAAAATAGTTGAAAGAGATACAAAGTTACAGAATATGCTGAGGAGAAAGTTTACATTCACAAGGGAGAAGATGGTAATTCTGGCGCCTTGTTTTCACATGTTATTGTTGGAAGGGGAGAAGTGAAGGACAAATCTTTTCTGTATAAGCCATTGTACTATTACAACAACAACTTCATGATTCTACAATGAAGCTGATTGGCAGAATACTCAGTGCAGACAAAAAGAAATGTATCATTTATTGTATTGTTAAACTATAATAGCATTTTGAGGATTTGTATTCCTGACACATTTGGAGGCATCACAGTGGGCAAAGCTGAACCCCTGAATTTACTAATGCAAGATGAGGAGATAGCCGTCCACATCAAAAAGCAGAATACCATACATCAGCTCTGCTATGGACTTGTAGCTGACCCCTCTAAAAAGTAGAATGTTGAATTTTGGTCTGATCAAGTAGCACTATCATGTTTATATCATTAACTTTGTCTTATTTTCCTCAACTTGCAAAAAAAATAATAATGAACAGTTGTTGAGCTACATTTACTTTTTAAATCGTATTTTTCCACTTGGGTCCTACATCTCTCTCAATTTCAATTTAACATACAAATGTTGCCCATAGGTACATCATGAAAGGAGTTGTTTTTGGTACAATGAAATTAAAGTGAGGAAATTGGTGTAAAGTTTATTGAACATATAAAATTTGAAAGTTTAAGAAGTACAGAAAGATTATATGAAGTATATGGTCTGTAAGGAATGAACGTGAATGAATGTGAAAAGAATGGCTGTATGCATAAGTAGCGTAGCATTCAATTTATCTCCCTATACCATATTCTCCCTGTAGTGTATCAACCACCCCCTAAAGTCAGACACAACTGTACAGGGAAAACCTTTACCGTTTATCAGATTTATATCTGTTTACTGTACTTTATTATTTTAATTTTGAGACTGCCTATCCACAGAAAATCTTTGGATGGCTGACAGATAAAAAACAAAAGAAAGCAAAATATATATTTAAAAAAAGAGAACGGACTTGCTTCAGAATTAACTATTCTAACTTGAAAAATTTCCGTCTCATTTCATATGTATATCAAGATAAAATAACTTGTCATTTTACCTATTTTATCATTAATAGGACATGATATGTAATGAACAAATCCACTAAAATAGCTTTATCAATCAAGGTATCTATAAAATTGAATAAAAATATCAGAGATAATGCTGTTTTTTAATTCATATATGTCAATCAAATGTTTTTACAGTTTACAGAAAGATGATCAACTAATGTCATGCTGTCATATATACTACAAAAATTCCCAAAGGAATAAAAACTCCTGATTAAAGCATTACAGTTATCCTATTACAGAGTCACTTATATTCTGAACCCCATTATTGGGAGAAATGGTTAGTGTTTTATCATTTGAATCCATCAAGTAATTTAGTTGACATCTGTCCATTTCTCCTTGGCACATAACCAAAATGCACATATACTAAAGCCTTGTCTAGACTAAGGATTTGCCTTCATATTTGCTATCAAGACAACTGTACAGATTTGCACTTTAGCATGCATGCATATAAGTCACTGGCATTAGTACCAATCGTCACTCAATAAAGGCAAGTTATGTCACATTAGAATGAGCCAATGAAATTATGCTACTTAAAATAGAGCCTCTTTTCAAATTAATAACTTTTCTTGAATGAGTTTAGAATTAAGGTGACATCTTCCTAAGTATAACATATTTACTTGGCGTATAGAATTCAGTTCCTCTAATATGAGTAATAAGAAAATTTATGCATAGTGTGCCTTTCTTCAGTCTAGTGCCTTCTACACATGATATGAACTAAAACTCCCACTTTATCAGAATCAAATGAAATTTTGGGGAAGGTGACGGACTGAGTTGATCTCACAGAAGGTTATTTCAACCATATTTGCAATTGCTCCAGCAATTTAGCTGATAATGCTTCAATTTAAAGCAGACTATCAATCTGTAGGCAGCAAATGCAATTCAACAAGATCTCATCAAGCAAATGAGAAATTACGGTGTATTTGGTTTATGTGGAACTTCAAATCATTCTCAATTATGATCACTCTCTGATAATCTGTAGACGATTTAGTGATTTTAGAAAACAGCGGATTTGATTTCCAGCATTTTTATTTTGAAATTTACATTCCTATTGTCTTGATTAATCTATGAGGGACAAAAAAGATGGAATAGCAATAGCACTTAGACTTATATACCACTTCACAGTGCTTTACAGCCCTCTCTAAATGTAAATTCTAAACAGTTTACAGAGTCAGCACATTGCCCCCAACAATCTGGGTCCTCATTTTACCGACCTCAGAAGGATGGAAGGCTGAGTCAACCTTGAGCCTGGTGAGATTTGAACTGCCAAACTGCAGTCAGCAGAGGTAGCCTGCAGTACTGCATTCTAACCACTGTGCCACTGCAGCTCTAGTATAGAACAGTCTTTTCAATGATTCTCTGAATATCTTACGAAATTAAATGGATTGAGAAAATTCTGTTTGTCTAACAGGAAGAGGTTGGAGAAGTGATAATAATTCAACTTAGATCTCTGTAAGTCCTGGCTCTAGAGCAGGAGTGTCAAACTCGATTTCATTGAGGGCTGCATCAGGGTTGTGTTTGACCTCAGGGGCCGGGGTGGGCATGGCCAGCTTGACATCACTCATGTCGGGGGCGTCTGTGGTGGTTCAAGCGCTCTGCCAGTGAAAACAATCTCCAGAGCTCCACTTTCAGCTGCGATAGTCTCCTGCCGCCCTCTGCCAGTGAAAACGGAGCTTGGGGGGGGGCGTGTGCGGGAGGCCACCTCCCGAGCTTCATTTCCTCTAGCAGATGCACCGCTGCTATGAATGAACTTCCTTCATTCCTCATCATTGGCCATACTGGTTAGGACTGATAGGAAATGGAGTTCAACAAGACCCACACATTGCCCTTGCCTGTCCTAGAAGTAAAGTTAAGAATAGCAACATATATTTTAACAATGAAATAGCAATTCTGCCTCCCTTTGTCTCTCTCTTCCCATATATTTGTATTCATATATGTGTGCATATAGTTAGATATTATCAATAACCTTCTGTTTAAGAAAGCATCATAAATAATTGGTCTGAACACTTTCTTGTTTTGCTTTCAGCATCTTAATTTGAAACTGTACTTCTGCTAATTTGGTAAATTGAAACCATAATTGTGTTTCTTATAGAGCAAACAGTTTTACCCATGGTCTTGCATATAGTTATGACAGATTTACATTTTATTCCAGGGCAAATTGGTCAGCCTTTCTTCTAAATTAAAATAAATTAATGAATAGTTGATAGCTTTTCCAGCAAGTCTGAGTACTCTCAACATACTATGTGCCATTTTGTTTCCGCACAAAAACGAACATGACAATAGCTTTTGCTTGTTCAGTGCTTTTCCTTTATTCCTTATTAGTGTCTGATTAAATATGTCAGTTTCAATATTTTACAAAGCACAGCACTGTCTGAATTGCATACATGCTGAGTTTTTAATATACAGCAAGCACAGAACCAGGTTTTGCTTTTCTTTTAAATGGAAACAAAATGTCCAAAAAGGAATGAATTTAATAAATAATTAATAGGCTATCCTCTTATTATTTTTTTACATCTTCATAAAAAATGGATATAAGATCTTTAACCAAATTTATCAATTCTCAATATGTAAATTGTGCATTTAGTCAGAGAACCATCAATCTGTAATTGACTTATTACAGATTACAGATATAATCTACCACTTCCAGATCACTCCTGGTCAGAGTATATATACTAGTTTTATAATCTCATAGGTACTAAGGAATTAGATGAATTTAATAATTTTCTAAAAGCTGGCCACAGATCCAAGATTTACTTCTTCGCTTTATAGAATAGCTCAACTATTAGGAAAGTGCTACATTAATACTTAAAGAGCATACGTTTTTCCACTTTAGTTTAAGAATTTAATATATATGAATGATATGGGAAAGTTCAACTTCAAACATAATTCTCCACTCCAAAGACAACTATTTGCTATAGCAAGGAATGCAATAAAAATTTGCCAACATTCCTTACTTATTACTGTTTTCAGAGGAACAATCCTTAACATGAAAAACAAAGCAATTAGTTCCATGGAAAAGTGTCTCTACAATGTCTAGTTTTCGTTAGTACTCTAATTGTTTATTTATAGCACCAGCATACAGCCCAGCAAGATAATTTTTTTTCTGAAACGCACACACACAGGCATAATGAATACCAGCTATAAAGCTAAATTTTTGGTTAATAATGGCTTAGCAGACTGTGCGCATAAAGCTCATGGCATACAGTCGTATAGTTTTCCTCTGGCTTTTTAAAAAATATTTTCCTTTATTTTTCATTTAAATTATCCACTAACTCAATTTCCCAGACAAACCAGGCATGATGGCCAAGGAAGCTTATCCTTAATATTAAAATAAAGGCGCCAATCTAATTGTTGTAAGCATGGTAAATAATCAAGGAGTATGCTTGCACATTACTTCACTTAGCTTTCCCAAATACAATGACCTGTCTATTGCTGCAATCAAAGAATATACTTGATGCATACAAACTGTTCCAAGAAAATATTGGGGATTTCCTAGGTTGTTTCACGATTATAGCCTTTAATACTACACTGAAGAATATTCTAAAAAGTCCCTAAATATTTAAAGAGGCTTGTCAAACACAATTAAAGACTGAATTAATAAAGTGGGTCTTCTAGAGCATTGTTTCTTGGTCTCTTTTCATAACTCATAAAATCTGGGCCACAATTTCATCCTTCTGAGAACTCACAAACCATTCTGAAGTATGTCTAGCCCACATCTCCCAAATGAAATCAATGTATCATGGGAACAATGATATCAAAATATTGAAAATCCAGGCAACTTCAAAGAAAGAGAAATATGGAGAAGGGGAGGGGAGGAAAACAGTATTCAGTCCTATACTTCTGATGCTAGTCCCTTGTACCTATAACCACTGGCAAATATTTATTATTATTTTTATTAGTCATATTTCTATGCCGTCCACTCTCCGAGGACTCTGGGTGGCTTACACCAAAGACAGTATACTAAATAGCATATTGTCCCAACAATCTGGGTCCTCATTTTACTCTACTTCGAAAGGATGGAAGGCTGAGTCAACCTTGACCCAGTGAGATTTGATCCGTTGATCTGCTGAACTAGCAGTCACCTGAAGAAGAGTGCAGTACTGCACTCTAACCACTGAGCCACCTCGGCTCATAAAGTCACAAATTGTGATTATACGAGCTGGTTGCCAAGCGCCTGAATTGTGACTAGTGACTATGAGGGCATTGCAATAAATGTGAGTACAGATCATAAAGCCTTTCTGAGGACATCATAAGCTCACTGTTAAACAAATAGCCGAAAATTGAGGACCACCTGTGTATAAGTGAGAAATAATGTTTTCCTAGTTTAAATCAAGAATTTCAAAATAAAGATCTCTAACACTGGGCACCACAGACTGATGGTTCTGTCAACAGTAACAGTGTTGATTATTGCTTAGTGATAAAAATAAACAGATGGGGCAACAGAATTGGCAGAACTAGCCATCTGTTCAATTAAATTTAAATCAGAATTAACTTGTCTAACAGATTTCAACAAAACCTATGTTGAATTCAGTTTGGATACATCCCAGTATTAGTTAGTTTAATAAAAGGTATAACAGAGAGGTTTGGACAACCTATGACTTATAACAAAAGCTTGGTAAATTTATCATTTAAAAATTGTAATAGAAAGTGCTTAATGGGATTTATAAAAGCAAATAGGTTGGTTCTCTGAACATTAGTAACATTCAGAAAGTAAAAACAGTAATAGATGACAGCATTATTGAATATTTCACTATGATATGGCTACGGTTTGAAGCAGTGGTGAAATCTAAATTTTTTTTGCCACCGGTTCTGTGGGCATGGCTTGGTGGACGTGGCCAACTTTTTTTTACTTTTTAAAACATTTTTAACTAGTAAAAAATGCTTTAAAAAGTAATAAAAATATTCTGATGATCAGCACCTGACCAACCTGACCCCCCTCGCCAAGCCAGATCCAACGACTCCTAATCCCGAACACTGCCCGCCTTTCCACCTTGGCCACTCAGTCCGGGAGATGACGGAGTGTGGGGGAGGGGGAGAGGGAGAGAGAAACAAAGCACTCGGCTGCTCCCCCTTTTCATTCACTCCGAGCATTCTGCTGCGGATTTTCACGCCTTGCTTCATGCACCCAGGATCATCGCCCTCATCTTCTTCTTCCTCCTCTTCTCCATCTTCCAAATGAAAAAACACCTGGAGCAAGCACAAAAAGAAGCATGTGCTTGCTCCTGGTGTTTTTCCATTTGGAGGAAGCGCACAGATTGTGTGTGTGTGTGTGTGTGTGTGTGTGTGTGTGTGTGTCTTTGCTCCTGGTCTTTCGCAGCAGCCCGTGTTGTCCCCGGCCGGCTGAACCGGAGTTTGGGAATTCACTCCTTCTGGCCTTAACTGAGCCAGGCTGGCCGAAGCCGTCCCCAGATTGCGCTCCTTGGGTGGTGGGTCCACTCAGAGGAGCCACCTTGAGAGTCACGCGGCATCACAGCCGATTTCCACTGCTCTTAAAGGCCCTGGAGTGGATCTGGGTGCTGCCATTCTGAGCCTGCCGGGGGCAACCACCACCTCACCTGTTACACTTCCCAGGCAGGCCCGTCGGGGGTCTCGGGGGCAGCCGGGGCAGCCGAGGAGCCTGCTCCTCTTCCCTAGGTGGCAGGGATGGGGCACCTTTAAGACGAGCTGCCGGGGACGGAACGTCTAGTATGGGCTGCTGCAAAACACCAGAAGCAAAGTCACACACATACACGTACAAAATCCGCGCGCACAGCGGTACTGGTGAGGCTTTTACCAAGCAGTGAAGGAAGCCAGACTTGTTTTCACAGGTGCCAAAAAAAATTAAATTTTGATTTGTGTGCAGCTTATCTCATCTAGAGATTTTCTTCCTCTGTACATAGCATTTATAAAATTAACTATTTCTGGATTAGAACAAATCACTTTCTGAGCAAAGCCAATATTCTGAAAAGAAACTTCCAAAGTAGAAACTAGCTTTTTGGAATTTTGGAAGTGAGTACAGCTGCCAAATTAGATAAATACATGGGAGAAGATTCTGTTTTCTTTTTGCAAATCCAGGTAACACCCTGACATAATCTTTTTTGCATTCTTTAATTTCATACTGTGCCCAAAAATGGAAAAATAATTTCACAAGAAATATGAATATAAACTACTAACCAGGAAGCTATTTATACAAAGATATTAGAATATTCTATGGATCTTTTTCAGGATTAGCAGTACATGTCCATGCTTGTTTTTTAGAATGCAGCCTGCTAAAAAAAGGGTAAATTAATATGAAAACTTGACTTTTAGAAAATGACTAGAATTTTAAATGCTGATCAGCTTTAAAAACTTTTTTGATTCTGTTCTGCACTGTCACACTAATCAGATTTGGGAGGGCGAAGGAAAATAAAATGTATTTCAAACCCTAAAATGAAAGTCAGTCTGTCTGTCTCTGTCTGTCTGTCTCTATCTCTATATGAAAATGAAGTATCAATTACGGAAAGTACTTGAAAAAACAGAGACATTTTCAATAGTTTTGTTTGACTCAGGATCGCTTGTATGTCTTCATTTGCTTTCCAGGACAAGCATACCTACTTGCAATTCTATTCATAATTCAGCAGCTCAACATTAAACTCTTTCTTTCTGTATTGCCTGCATTGTTCTGTTTCAGTGGATAACTATTACAGTCATTTACAGTAGATACAGAAAATATTCAGAACCCCTTCACTTTTGTTATGCTGTAGCCTGATTCTACAGTTGGTGTAGAAACTTGTCAACAACGATCAAGAGGAATGGGAGGTACCAGAGCTACCATATTTTTCGGAGTATAAGATGCACCTACCTTTTTTGGTGTTTTTTTCAAGTTTTTTAAAAAATTTTTAGACAAACACACATACAAACATACAATGTATTTTCTTTGAACAAAGTATTTGGCTGGTTCACAAATTTAAAGTGTTTAGTCATTTCAATTAAATTTAAATGCGTCTTATACTGCGAAAAATACGGTAAATTTCACAGTATTTGCAAAGGGTCTGAATTCTTATGCCAATGTGATATTTCAGTTTTTTTCTTTTTAATAAATTTACAGACTTTTCTAAAATCCTGTTTTCAGTTTGTCATTATGGGGTACTAGTGCACATTAATGAGAAAAAAATAATTTCAATAAGTGTAGAACCAGGCTGCAGCATAACAAAATTGACAAATGTGAAGGGGGGTGGTCTGAATACTTTCTGAATGCACTGTATATGGCTAGAAATCAGTTAGCTATATTTTTGTTTGCTTTGATATCTTTCTTTTGATGATAATGATGATGATGACAACGTCGATGATGATTTTTTTTTTATGGCTGCTCACTCTAACCAACTCTGGGCAGCTTACAAAATCCAAATTGAGGTTATATAATCAAATTATAGAAAATTAGAGCAAATGAATCTTCTAGTTTGGAAGTTATTAATTCTAGTTTTCTCAAATTGTTTATAACATGGCAATATACTATATCTCCATTGCCTGCAAGATATGCCTATTCTAGAACTCTGATAAATCACAAAGCTATTTATACAGTTATTTTCCACCCCATTACATGCTGAGCCATTACTGTGTATCATGAATCATTTCCTTCTTTTTAGTTTTGTGGGACTCATATTTAAGCATATCAGAAAGATGTGGCTGTATTGTAAATACTGTAACTGTCCTATTCATTTCCTTGACTTCCCCTTCATTCTTAGAATAACACCCAGACTAACAAAAATGTGTTGGTGTGTTGAGATAAAGTTTAACAACAGAGTAGTGCACCCATGAAAAATCCTCATGTCCCAGGTCGCAAAGATATTTTCAAGAAAAAAGCACTGTTATTATAAAAAAAAAAGTTAAGTTGAAAAGAAGTTATTCATAGATACTTCAATATATAAGAATCTTAATTACCATGCTATGTGTATGTGTACATACTCATACACAAACTCATACATACATACATACATACATACATACATACATACATCTCTTTATAACTACTCGATCTTCCTAGATTGTCTTTGTGAATTGGGGTAGAGACACTACTCCTATTTCTAGAGATAATTTTACACTATATTTTTAGATTATTTTTGCAGCCTGTTATTTGAGCTACCGGGCATCCTCATTTATTTCCAATCACCTGAAGGTATTGATGTTACTAGGAGGTGGCTGGTAATATTTAACTATTTTTCTCTATAGCATACTGCATGAGGATGAATAGGATGTGTGAACCTGCATCTTGTTGTAACAGAATAACAGAATTGGAAGAGACCTTGGAGGTCCCTTATAGTCCAACCCCCAGCTCCAGCAGGAGACCCTGTACACCATTTTAAATGGTCGTCCAATTTCTTCTTCAAAACAGCTAGTGTTGGAGCACCCACAACTTCTAGAAGCAAGATGAACCAGTTACAAGCTGATAAGGGCCAAGGAAATGACACCGAATCCTAACAATCCTAACAAAATGGAAGCACTGTGCATGGATGGGTGCTGGCAAAGAGAATTTCCAGATGGAGACAGCTTAACTATACTGCTCAAAAAAATAAAGGGATCACAAGCAAAAGACATCCGAGATCTGAATGAATGAAATAGCCTTATTAAATACTTTGTTCGTTACATACGGTACTTTTGTGTTCCCTTTAGTTGTTTGAGCAGTGTATGAACTACTGCGCCTTGGTGGCGCAGCAGATTAAAGTGGTGTTAAGTGACACCAGCTGCCTGCAATTACTGCAAGTTCGAATCTCACCAGACTCAAGGTTGACTCAGCCTTCTATCCTTTCAAGGTAGATAAAATGAGGACCCAGATTGTGGGGGCAATAAACTGACTTTGTATAAAAAAGAACACCGCTTTGGGGGGGGCCAAAAGCCCTACTAAGCAGGTATATACAAAAGTATGAAGGCTATTGCTTAACGCATTGTAAGCCGCTCTGAGTCTCCAGAGAAAGGTGGCATATAAATTGAACCAACCAATCAATCAAGTACATAATCCCAAACATTATAGAACCACTGAGGGGAGGATGGCTTTGTCATTCCAAAGCCAATTTTATTATTGAAATTGCTGGGCCGTAGGTTAGGGAATGTGGCTAGAATTGCAGAATAACATCTTTTTCTATAGTTCCCTACACTGGAGCAACAGTTAAGGAGGTGTAAAGAAATGAAGTGTATTCCAGCAAGTATTGCTACGTAGCTGCTTGAAATGTTCCATTTTGCCCCTATAGGATTTTTCAAGTAAACGTATGCTTTTGCTTATTTGCTTATACTTACCATACTTTTCAGAGTATAAGATGCACCTTTCCCCGCCTAAAAGAGGCTGAAAATTTGGGTGTGTCTTATACTCTGAATGTAAAAGCTTTTTTTCAGCCCTAACAAGGTGCTAATGAGGCACTTGCGAGCAATCTTCCCAGCTTTGCCTGCTCCCTCGACTCTCTGCTGTGCTTTAACGAGGCACTAGCGAGTGAAGCGATCTCCATGCTTTGCTCCAACTCTCAGCTGTTCTTTAGAAGTTTTTTTTCAGCCCTAACTAGGTGCTAGCGGAGTGGAGATCTCCCCCTCACCCCCGCTTTGCCTGCTTTTCTCATTGCTGCTTCCGCTCAGCTGTGCCTTAGAAGCTGTTTTTTATCTCCAAGCAGGGGATAAAAAACCAGCAAATTAATGTGCTGAAGCTGACCAGACTAAGGATGCTAGCTAGATGAATAGGTAGGTGGATTTTTTCCTCCTATTTTCTTCCCCAAAAACTAAGTATAAGCTGCATCTTATACTCTGAAAGTATAAGATGCATCTTATATTCTGAAACATACGCTAACTATTTACTATATACTTATACTTACCAATTTATAGGAATGAAGGATAAAGTAGAACCCCTTACAGCAAATTCGGCAGAGCTTATAGCAATCAGGTCAGTTAGAGCTAGGGAAGAGAGCTGTCATATAAAACCTTTCAGCCAGCACTTTTATCTTTGAAACTCTGCCATTAAAGAACAGCACTATCAGGTTATGAATTAACCAGAAGTAATGATGTTTCTTCAGAAAAGTACTACAGCAGCAATTTCTCCAAAAGGCACTGAGCAATTTGGTTTTTTCATTTATCCCTACCCTGGGAAAGCAGGGTTAAGAAGGGCTAAAAATCATTTTGTTTTGGAATAATACGCTAATGCTATAACTTTTTATAGTTGTACAAAAAGGTAGGAAAAAGGCAATTGGGAGCTGAGTCAGTCATCTTATCAAACAATTGGCTCCTCTATTTATTTAGAAAAATTTTCCACTGTTCCTTCTTAGGTCAGCACTATCAACAGTATCAACAGTCTTTTTGCAAGATCTATAAACTTGCAAGGACTTTGATGATTACAGACCATCCGTCTGCCTCCAATAGAAGCTAACATCTTTGTCCCAGGAAGCTTTATACAGCGCCAAACCTGTTAATATCACTGGGAATGTATGCAACAAACTGAATACAAGTAGTCCTTGATTTATGGCCATTCATTCAGTAACCATTCAAAGTTACTGAACGAAGAAACAGAAGTACTAGTAACCCATGCCCAAAGTAACAGCCATTGCGGCACCCCTGCAGTCATGTGATCAAAATTCTGACACTTGGACTTTCGCTCACAAACACTACAACTCCCCACCCGTCTATCTTCCCCCTATCTATGCCCTTTCAACCCCTGCCATCCTGCACATTGCCACCCCAGCTGACGTCTGCCATCTTCTTGCTCCCACTACTGATGAGGTATGCCCAACTGTTGCTGAGCTTTAGAAGGCTGGCTTCAGATGCCGAAAAAGAAAGCAAAAAGACAAAGCTGCCCATCCCTGAGCTGTAACATACCAACAGTGATATTTTTGCAGCACAAAGCCAGCCATGTACAACTGAGAAGCATAGTAAAAAGGGGGCATTTTGATATGGTGTGGCCCTTTTAAGATGCTGGATGCTTTTTTTCTCTTTCTTTTGCTGCATGAAACCAGACCCGTATGACGTAGCAACCATATTGGCCAGGCATGCCCCATCAACAGTGGCATGAAGATGTCAACGAATCCAGCTGTGGCAATGAACTGCGGGGGTCTTGGAGTGCAGCATGGCGAAGGACTGGGCTGGGACGGCTGCAGTTTCCTGAGGCATGGTAAGCAAGCCTAGAGCCAGTATGGTATTCTAGTACTGAATACCACTCTGCATGACTGGGCAGCCAAAAGAGCAGAGATGTGGGGTGGAGAGAATAGGTAGGTGGGAGAAAGAAGGGAGGCAGCGCTTCACTTTACTGAGGAAAGACCAAACTTAAAATGGCTTAGATTGGTCCTCAGCTAATAACCAGTAAATTTGCTTAATGACACCAACAGGGAATGCAAGAAGTGCAGTTTGCTAACTGATGCAGACATGCGATGTTTCGCTTTATGACCGCATTGCTTAGTGACCAAAATTCCAGTCTCAATTGTGATTGTAAGTTGATGGCTACATGTAACATAATGCCCATGCAGCAAATGAATTGGCAATACTAAGTAATGATCTCTGTGATTTATTCTGGAAGGTGTTTGCAGGTACCTCTTGTGTTATTAACTATAGAAACTTCCATGGGGGGGGGGGTTAAACTCTAGTTAGTGAGGTTAAAATGACTCTGCATATCAGAGACTGCCTTGCGCTTACAAAAACAGAAACCCAACCATCTGAGATTGGAATTACTTTCGTCCACCCTAATAGTAGATTTATATACTGCTTAACAGTGCTTTACAGCCCTCTCTAAGTGATTTACAAAGTCAGCATATTGCCCCCAACAATCTGGGTCATTTTACCAATCTCAGAAGCTGTGGGGTTTCTGGTCATCTTAGGAAACTGCCCAATTAATCAGGTCTGCTCCTGATCCAGAATAAATGCTGCAGTAACAATGTACCAGTACAGTACTTCCTTTGGAAGTCTAACTCAGCAATTGGAAATTCCCTCACAATACACTTCCCACTTCTCAAATTTCTCCATATCTCCAGGAGCTAAAGCACTCTTGTGTCTTGGCTTCTTTCACACTTTCCTGCTGAATAGAAGAGCAGCTTTGACATTTTCCCACCAAATTCTAGCTCTCTCTCCCCCCTCCAGCTCTTTCATGTTGCAATAAGTTAGTACACTGAGATAAAAAAGAGAGAACAGGGCCAGGCTGCCTCCTGTTTCTGATATTTTCTCACTAGTGACTAGTTGGAAACATTGGCCATTACTTCAAATGGAAGGCAATTATCTGGGTAATAGCGAGTGGCATACAAATTGGAGGGAAGCAAAGACAGCACCTGAATGGAAAAGATCATGATATTTTTAAAATAAACAAAAGACAGGAAATAAACCTCTGCTCCACCCAATGGAAGAAACTATAAGGCACACCTGTAAACAATTGTGGCAATTACTCAGAGTACTTAATGTGACATTGAACACGTGCATGCATCTAAAAAAAAATCACATTTAAAATATGCTCAAATGTAATGACCTTTAAACCAAACTGATATGTACCTAGTAACATATTTCACTCCTTGTTTCTTTCCAGTAAAAGGCAGTCGTCTAAATAAACTTTATCTAATCTGGCTCATACAAAGGCCTTACTAATCATAACATTATATGAGATTAACTTTGGCTGTCTTGAATTTATCACACAAATTATCTCTTTAAAGAATGTCAATTATCAAAAGAAAGAAAGAAAAAAAGAAAGAAAGAAAGAAAGAGAGAGAGAGAGAGAGAGAGAGAGAGAGAGAGAGAGAGAGAGAGAGAGAGAAAGAAAGAAAGAAAGAAAGAAGACAGGATTACTCAATTTTTTTTTTCATAATTTCGAATTCAGCTTTTTCTAAAACATTTCTGCTGTTGAAGGGAATGCCTGCTCTGTTAGCAACAATATATTTTAGTTTAATCATAGATAAGCACATAAAATGTCATTAAAAATCCCAATATACAGTGATTAATATTTGAGAATGAACATTATGGAAATCTGTATGTAGAATTTTTCCCCGGTTTGATAGGCCATCATGTGATTTGCCTCATTTTTTAATTTGGTATAGTCCAGAAACAAGTTTCAAATTTTACAGAATTTTAATTTATTATGAAATTTGTAAGAAATTTCATTATTTACCCAATTTGCAAAAATAATTCTCAAAATACAAATTTAAAATAAATAAAAACCATTAAATTAAAATTTAATAAGTAAAAAAGCACCCCAAAACAAAATGGACATCATCATCAACATCAGAGTTTGAAATAGAGGTTTCAGAAAAGGATAGCGTGTATTTTAAATTGGACTTGAAAGAGACTGGAAGCCAGTGCAGCTTTGATTTGATAATAAATCAAAGTGCCAAATTCCAGTAAATATTTTAGCCCAAATGCAGTATCAAATTATTTATAAAGCTGCCCCATACCCATTGCATTGTATTAGTTCAATCAGATTATATTGTCAGCAACGGATGCCAAAGGGTTCCTTTTGCTTATAGTTTTAAAAATGCATAAGAAAACGTCCTTCATCTCAGGATTGTTGTATTTATTGTTACAAAAATAACAGTGTTTCAGAATACTTTAAAAGCCAGGCTCCAATATTCCCTGGTGCCTGCTGGACTATGTAAAAATGAACAAGCCAGCAACTTCTATCTAGCTGAGTGGACGGGGAGACAGAACAAGAGCACCATGCATAAAATGTTCCTATTATTACGTTGTGATGACACGGGCACATTTGGTAAGGAAAAAATCCATCAAATTTACTGGTTGGAGATACAAAGCTTTAAAAGGCCTGAATGGGTCTGAAAGGTTGCTTTACGACAATCTGTTAACAGGTTCTCCATTGATAAAGTTATCAGTCGATCAATAAACATTCTAAGTCTGGTATTCTCAAGTATGTTGGGAATACTAGCTAGTTTGCTTTGCCAGGTTCCTATTAAAGAGCTTGGACAGGATATTCTGACAGCTTTATTCGCAACTTTTGGATAATAATACTCATCTATCTTTTAACAATAATAACTGTAAGGGAATGTTCTACAATTTCTATTTGCATGCGAAGTAGCTTCGTTATCACACTTGTAACAATCAAAGCTATGCTGTGATACCACTAGAAGTTGATGTATTGTCCCATTTTTTTCTGCTTTGCTCCTTTCCTGGGTTGTTGCTGTAACTAGAAATAGATAACATTGTTTAAATATGGACAAAAGGCATGCAGCTTTTTATTATCTGATGTGGAGGGGGGGGTTATTCAACCAGTTGTTGCAATAAGCTGCTGTATTAATGTATGGCAGAAGGATTTCTGGTCCTAGTTATTAAAATTACCATATCTAGGCAAAACAGCTGAAACTGTCATTTAATGTGCAAGAAAAGGGGAAATGAAATTTATGCATACATGAACAGGAACATAGGCTGCTTCCTCACTACCTATCTTTAGCGTCACCTAGCTTATTCATGATGAATTGATATAAAGCTTGCCATTATTACAGTAATATTAGCATAACAACAGATTATGATTTGGATACTACTAAAAAACACTGCCAATGATAGTAACACAGTTTGCTACAAAAAGAAACATGTGCTATTGCATAAACATTAAGTAAGGATATCTCTTAAAGATAGAAAGGGCAATTTAAGGCAACCTCTGCATAAGGACAGCAGTCCAGCTTTTCTTTGAAATAGTAAAGGAAGTTCAGCACATTTCTCTGAATGTGATTGTTTATTTGATTTTTAGCCCACCCCAGTCTAAAGACTTACACTGGACTCTAGCTGCTTTAACTATGAGAAAACCAACACACTACTACAATTTTTTGTTTTCACTGTAGTATGCAGATCAACAAAATATTTCCAAAATATCTAAACACCACAGAAGAAAAGTAGGGAGTCATTTAAAACATTCAGTTAAGGATTAAAACTGCTATTACCGTATGTAAGGACAGAGTGATAGAAGATTGGCAAAATTCACTCATGAGCATCAGCTGGTAGTCAGAAGACACAATGAAATTTTTTTAACCTCTCAACACAAAAATTCAACCACAATTTCACTTGGGAAACTGTTGATATTTTAGATCGAGCCAAATCCAAAAATGCTATGGAGTTCCTGAAACTTATCATTCTGACAAATGAGCCATCAACAGACACGTAGTGATAATCCCAATCTGCAAGTCATTTAGCCAAAAGTCAAGGAAGGAAACTGCTCAGAGTATATCCTTTCTAAGCAGCCAGCACTCCACTAAAAAGGAAACAGCACCAGATAAATAATTATGCAAAACTATCTTTAAATCAAAAATATCAAGAAAAAAAACATGTCCCAACTAGGTCTGGTAGGGAAAATTGCCTCATATAAACCAATTCCACTCTCCTATGCGCTGATGATATTATCTACCTTAGAACTGAAAATAACCAAGCTCAGAGACTACCAGAGACGACTCAAAACACGCCTCTTCTATGCTTTTTCTTCTATTCAACTAGAATCTGCCTTCCATATTATTCCATATTCTGAGCAACAGAACAATAGAAACATATCTTGATCTTTTCTCCTGATGTAATGTCTAACAGATCCTAGAAAAGCAGAGGAGGATCGTCACAGAAAATATACCTCAAGCAATAACAGCTTCTGTCTCATAGTTTTTGCCATTTCTCTAGTTCTATATCATAACCAAATTTTTTTTGCCTAAACAATTGTTTCTTTTGACTATTTCTTCTTCCATTTTATAGTTCAATAAGTAATTATATATATTATATATATATTTTAAATCAGTTTTTCACCCATCCCCATTAAAAATTAGTCAAATGCTCTTGGTTCTTTATTTAAATCAGTGGTTCCCAAAGTGGGTGGTACCGCCCCCTGGGATGCCTTAGGGGGCGGTAGGGGGGCGCTAGACGCAAAAGGGGGTGGCAGGAGGGTGCTAAGTGGCAAGGAGGGTGGCCCCCACCCTTTGGCCTGTGCAGTTCCCTCTTTGCAAGCAAACAGCAAGAAAAAACAACTCCTTTCAGCTTCAGCATAGGCTAATTAGCCTGTTGATTAGATCCGCGGCTCTCAGCTGATTTGCTCTCATCTGTTTTGCGCAGGGATCTGCTGCTTGCTACAAAGAGCTAAATTGCTGGAGCAGATTTTTTTTTCTGCTTGTGCAATTCAAGCTGAAACCGAAACCGAAAGTAAAGCAGGTTGTTGGCTTTGCTGTTTGCTGCAACGTTGGAAAATTAGGCAGAGCCAGATTTCTTTTCTTTTTCCTCATCAAAAAAGGTAGGTGCAAACAATGGGAAATTTAGGGCAAAAGAGGAGAGTTCAAGTTTTTAAAACACAAAAGAAAAAAAAGCTCAATTTAACTAGGGAATTGTAATAATTGATATACTATTGTATATTGTGTTGAAAGCAGAAATGTTTAAGTTGTGGTTGGAAGAATATATAGGGGAAATTATTTGGTTTATTATTATTGGTAAATATAATTAATTGATTTATAAGAAATTAGATTGCATGGAAATAATTGGAATAGTTATGTTCATATTGATTAATATACAAAAAGATAGTTATATAACTAATTGATTTATATTAAAATGTTGAATTTGTATTAAACAACTGTAATATTACATAATTAACCAATGTGAAGATGGATATAAAAATAGATGACAACGGGAAGGGGTAAAATATAGAATAGAACGGAAAATTGAATTTGATTAATATTAGAGATGAGGACGAAAGGTAATATTGTTTTTTAAAAAAAATAGATGAGGAATAAATATGGCAAAAAGGAAATACAGAAATTGTAAATTTAATTGAAATGACTAAACACTATTTAAATTTGTGAACCGGCCAAATACTCTGTTCCAAGAAAATACATTGTATGTTTGTATGTGTGTTTTTAATTATTGCTATTTATTCATATTTGTTCTCTTTTATTCTTTAAAGTTCAACAATTCATTCTTTATCTTAATATCTTTATATTTGTTTGAGGTTGCCTTTCTTTCATTTTATCTTTTTTTATTGTACAGCAATCTCTCTCTTTTCTTTCCTTCTTACTTTCTCTTCCCCCCCTCTTCTCCTCCTCCCTACTTCCTCTTCCTTTCTCCATCTCCTCCTCTCTTCTTCCTTCTCTTACCCTCACTCCTACTCTAATTTCCCTTCCCTTCCTCCCTTCTTTTCCTTCCCTCTCTCTCCTTCCTTCATCCCTCTCTATTGCTGTATTCATTTTCAATTTTATATTTTCCACTTTGGAGTCCAGGCAACCCCGGTCTTTCTTTCATTTATCAAGTATATTTCTCAAAATTTCCCCTCATCTTTTTAATTATTAGCAGTATATTTCATATTCCATTTTTTCTATTGAACCCAGTGTAATCATCCTTTTCTTTTTTAAATTATTTCCTTTTCAATATTAGCTACTTGTTTCTCTTGCTTCTCATTCATCTTTTCTCTCTTTTTTTTTCTGCAAGCTAACCAATTCTCTGCTTCTTTATTTATCTTAAATGCCTCCCTTACATTTTGAAACATCCTTCATGTTCATCCTCCCAATTTTTAAAATTTTTAATTTTAAAAGGCAAGATTTTTAAGCTTATTCTTTTCATTTGCATATGTAGGGGGGTGCTTTTCAAGGAGCCACAAGGGGGGCTGAGAGCAGAGTCATCCTGGCAGTGTCTTTTAAAATTGCTTGGAAGACCCATTTTTTCCCCTAACAATAATGGTTTGTATACTTTGGAAAAAGTATATATACCTGGAAAAAGTACTTGCAAAACTTGGACAGAAGGAAAAGTAAGGCAGGACTGGACTCATTATCAGTAGCTAGTTAGTTCATTGTTCTCAGTGATTCCCATTGATTCTAAACTCATTTTAAGACTGGGATTATTGACTACTGAAATTTAAGTATTCAACATTGGTCTCAGAAATCTTTGACTTGAACTATCAAATCTCTGATTTGAACTTTGATTTGAACAATAGTAAGAAAAATCGTAAAATGGGGCAAAACTCACTTTACCATAATAATTTCTAGATATTTTAAGTGTAGAGAATTTAAGTGTTGAGAATGACCCATTATTTCGTCTTTTTCCGCACTAGGTATCACTATTTGATTTCTTTTCATTTTATTCAAATAACAACAGAAAACCCAATACGGTTCAGTATGAATTGGCTTTCCAGTCCTTCCTTGATGGATTTTTTCACACTGGTTATCTAGTTTAAATGCCAAAGAAAAATCAATGATATATTTTTCAGACCTTTGGAGGATCACACTGTCAATTGTTCACACTTCTCAAGCAAAATTAACAGGTGTGAATTAAGTTTTAGCTAAAAAATGGAGCTTTAATTCCAGAAGTCCATTCTTTAAAATTGGACTTCTGGAATTAAAAGGCTCTGGATTAAATGGTACTCCAGACAAAAGATGGAGAAGAGTATCTTGCTTTTAGACATGATAATAGCTGTCTAGAAACCAGCTGGATAGATCTATTGTGGAGGGGGGGGAGCCAGCCACCTTTGCCACTGAGACCTTAGAATTAACCATGAGAGAACACAATGGGACTTTAGTATTTATTGTGGCACCTGGGATGGAGTGGCCCATGATCCTGGGTCTCACGTGGCTGAAGTGCTGGAACCAAGTAGACGGGAAAGAGAGGACTTTAAGATTCCCATGGGGGTGACAGCACCAGACAAACGTGACGTGTCTACCATCCCTGTCCTACTGTCTCCATTTATTCATACCCATTTATTATGTTCATATTTATGTTTATACTTATACCTGTTATCTTTTACATGTTTAACTAACTAACTAACTAACTAACTAACTAACTAAATAAATAAATACATTGACAACCAATGCTAATGATATAAACTTGTATTGGTTAGCTGGTTGATCATATTTTGTCTCAATTACAATTTCTGCAAATTTGTAATGTGCACATAATGAGCACTGAAGTAGTTAAGACAAATTCTAATCAAAGCATGCTAACAATCAGTTAAGTGTGACCAAGTGAGAAAAGGTTGTATTTAGCCTGTGGCAGGGTGAAATGCTTGGCTGGAGGAAAATGGCTGAGTCTATGCCAAGGTTATGGATTCATTTTTTATAGAAGGCTGATGACTTAGCACAAGACCAAGAGGCAACAAAACAAAACACCTCAGAAAATTCTGAAATGCATCTGTAAAATGCATGCATTTACCACAGATATAAAATCTAACAAGAGCGAGGAAAAGCAGAGAAAGGGAACTATGATATTTCAGATCCTTCAAAATACGCCGTTGGAGATAGCACTTAACTAATGTGGAATGGAGGCTCTGGGACAAGAAGGAAGACCAGGAGGAAAAGCCCCCAAACTGTGAACTAGCTCTTTCTGGGGGAGTATAATTTTCAGCCTTTCTATCTATAGCAAGGGTCTCCAACCCTAGCAACTTTAAGAGTTGTGGACTTCAACTCCCAGAATTCCTCAGGCAGTCATGCTGACAGGTTCTATATTTTGGCAGTTGTATTTTTTTGTCGAGATATAATTTCAGCTTCTTCTCCATCAATCAATTCATTAGGTTCAAGGTACAGATCACTCCCTTAGAATCATTTGATGAAGAGAGATAGAAGACTACTCAACTATAAGGTTATTTACAGAGTCATTGTAAATTACCGTCCCTAGCAATTTCATATAGATGTTGAACAGCACAGGAGAAAAGTCAGAATCTTATGGAATAAATTGGTCAATGACCTAAATATCAATGACCTAATGACCTAAATACCAAACCCAAATTCCCTGTTAGGAACTTCAAATTAATGTAATCTTTCATTCCGATATTAAAATTATTGGTTGAGGTTCTCTGTAATGAGCAAACTTCAGGGAAAAAAAAAACAAGGAAGTGATTGGCAGAATCTGCTCAATGAAATGATTCAATGCTGGCAGGAAATGCCACTCATTTCATTAATTGTTAATAGACATAACACAAACTATTTCCTTATCCTTTTGTTTTTCCAATTTAGTCAATAATTAACAGATTTTTTAACTAACTAATTTATAACTAATTAATTAATAGCCAGTTGTCTTCCAATGTTGAAAGCTTCAACAAAGAATCCTAAGAATCTTTGATATAAGCAAGTATCACTGGGCAGAAATGTAGACTGTATTATATCACTTAAAATTATGTTACCCAATCCAATTAAAAAAGAACGAGCTACTAAAATTAAAGTTTCAGGAATCAAACTAGTAAATCAGTACAATAAATTGAAGTAATATCCTGATTATGTCATACTTAATTCGATCGATGCTAATACAATATAAAGAAAAGCTTTGGTTTTTTGATCAGATATTCAGGTCAATAACGACAAGTGCTGAGATGGAAACGGATAAGGATAGACAAGTGACATTTACATGTAAAAATGGGGTTCTCATTCAATCTAGGAATTAATTGGGGGAAAATAATGACGAACTTCTAAAAATAATTATTAATAGATTAGGAATATATAATAGAAGATTTTCAAGATGGCGAAATCTGAAATTGAGTCAGTTAGAAGAACTGCAGTTATTAAAAACAATAGTCTGCCAAGACGTAGCAAGATGAATTGCCAGCTCCAAATTTTAAATGTATTACTAAGCTAGTTTCCCAACTTGGATTACACACACTTATTGCTCAGCCACTTCTATGGAGGGATAAGGACTTCCAGATGGAAGTCATAAATAACAGCTTGGTTTTATACAAATAAAACCAACCAGTTTATAAGAGATTATGTAATAATAAATAGTATGCTGAAAGTTTGGGATATAAACAGGAAAACAACCAGCTCTGGTTACCCCTCTTGCTTTGCTCTTAAATTATTTTTATATAAAGGAAAACACAAAGAATTATGCACAGTGGAGAGATAATTGTACAAATTACAAAATTTGATAATTAATAGGACAAAGGTCTCTTTGAACTATCACTGCATATACTGCTTTCTGCAAGAATACCCTAGCTTCTAATTGGAAAGAACATTTAGTCCCTTTTGTGGGAGAAGGACCAAGTTGTGGGAGGAATATTCCTCAATGCACACTAAAATAATACAGCATCTTAAAAGTAAGTCTGACAAAGAATTAATTCATTGTAGAAAACATTTCTACACAGCTGTTTCATATATTAGCTTTATATTTGGCTTTTGTTTACATCAAGTCTCAATATTTCAGTAAGATTTTATATAATTTCCTATTTTTCATGATTTATACTGACTATAGTTTCTAGTATGATCAGTCTCATTCGAGACAATGATGAATCCGCATACAGACGGGAGGTTGAACAACGACCCTCGTGGTGCAATCTGGAACTGAAATGGTGGTAGACCTTAGGAGATACCCTCCCATACATACTACTTACAATACTAGACAACACAGTATCAACAGTAGAGACCTTCAAATTTCTAGGTTCTACCATATCTCAAGATCTAAAATGGATACCTAACATCAAAAACATCATCAAAAAAGCACAACAAAAAATGTTCTTTCTGCACCAACTCAGAAGAGTTGCTGATACAGTTCTACAGAGGTATTATTGAGTCTGTCATCTGCACCTCTATAACTGTCTGGTTTGGTTCTGCAACCCAACAAGACAGACACAGTCTTCAGAGGATAATTAGAACTGCAGAAAAAACAATTGCTACCAACCTGCCTTCCATTGAGGACCTGTATACTGCACGAGTCAAAAAGAGGGCTGTGAAAATATTTAGACTCCTCACATCCTGGACATAAATGTTTCAACTCCTACACTCAAAACGACGCTATAGAGCACTGCATACTAGAACAACAAGACAGTTTTTCCCCGAATGCCATCACACTGCTAAACAAATAATTCCTTCAACACTATCAAACTAGTTACTAAGTCTGCATTACTATTAATCTTCTCATTGTTCCTATCACCCATCTCCTCCCTCTTATGGCTGTAACTTTGTTGCTTATGATTTGATATGTTATGATAACAACGTTGTTGTTATGATTTATATTGACTGTTTCGTAATATGATTTGATTGCTTATTTGTTCCCTATGACTATCATTTATGATTCTTGATGAATGTATCTTTTATTTTATGTACACTGAGAGCATATGCACCAGGTTATAACAGATTAACGAGTTGGAAGGAACCTTATAGGTCATCTAGTGCAACCCACCAAGACAAATTCCTTGTGTGTTCAATCACACTTGGCCAATAAAGAATTCTATTCTATTCTAGTATTTATATTTCTGAAGTTAACATTCAAAGCTTAATACTTAATACTGATTACAATAGAACCTCTGGTCACAGTCATAATTCGTTCCATAACTTTGGTCACAAACCAATTTGGTTGTGACTGAACCTAATTTACAAAAAAAATGGTGCAGAAGAGGAATTCAGCCACAGGGGGAAAAATGTGAATTTTTTGGTCGGAACCAGATTTTGTTGTGGTCAGAAGCATTCATGACCAGAGGTTCTACTGTATATTTCTAAAGAATATACATACGTGTGTGTGTGTGTGTGTGTGTGTGTGTGTGTGTGTGTGTGTATGTATGTATGTATATGTATATATATATACCTCTGTATATATGTTTTTATTGAATAAAACTGCAATTACAATTGCAATTTTTACAATTATCATGATCAGCTAACTCCAATATCAACTACAGTGTTTCCAGCAACAGAGAACATTTTGAAAATGCCATTTAAAACTAGGGAAAAAAAATATTTCCCCATAGATCTACTCTTGATTTTTTTTTGTTCATCTGTGCATTTCTTAAATCCAAAAGCACCTTTTGAAAACCTAAGTCAACATAAAAGAACAAAAAGTAAAGAAGAAATTAAAAGGTAGATTACAGGTGAATAAACAAATAAGTTATAAGGGTGATGGATTTAATGTTTTTTAATATTTCATTGATTAAATGTAAATGACTGTGTATATGATTTGTTTAAAAAATAATCAGAATTAAGCTGTGAATATTTATATCATAAATATAAGTACTAGTAACTATATAATTACGATTATATAAATCGTAACAACTGGGAAGAGATTAAATATATGAAAATTCTAGTAGAAAGGTCAGTGTGGTGATCTGTTGTGGTGAATGAAAAACACAAAAATGTTTGCCTACTGTGATTTTGCTTACTTTGTCATATGGAAGTGAAAGTTGACTGTTAAGAGAAACCTAAAAGTTGAATGCAGTGGAAATTGATTATTGCACTTAATAAATATTGGTGGTAGACAAGAAGAAATAGGATCAGGAATGAATGGATGCTGAATGAATATGGACTGAATTATGAAAGTGAATGTTTAGTATGAAAGGTATACATTGAGGTTTGGTTATACAAAGTGAATGAATGCAAATCAAATTACAGAAAAATACATGTAGAAGAACAAATGCAACCAGAGGAATTGGAAAACTCAGGAAGTCAGAGATGAAGCTGATGAGATCATTAAAATGGGGCGAAAGATTTAAAGGAGAAAAGGCAGCATATGAAATAATATATTCAGTGTGCTGCAAGCAAGGGTGGTTGGTCGTTTACAAGGTTAGAAGGCTAGTAATGTGGTGAAATATTTTGGTGATTGGTGATCTTAGATTTTTTTTCTTTAGTTAAGATTTTTTTTCCCCGGCTAAAGTGTTTTCCCTCTTTTCCCAATACAAATTTGTGGCAGAAACACATTCCTCCTGCTAAATAAGAATCTAAACCAAGGTCAGAGAGGTATTACTTCCATAAAGAGGTGGTATTAAAGTCTTCATTTGGCACATGGAGGTAAGCAACAACAACAAAAATCACCTGTGAAGTATTTAAGTGTAAATGTCACTAAAATAATTTTTTGTCTAAAGCATTTTAAAAGAAGGAATAATAGTAGAAATCCCATATTCACAAGTGATGAATGTATGGGCACGAATTCCTGATAAAATGGGCGTTGGTTCCTACCTGATACGCCTCTTCTCTGACTGTCGGGCACGGCAGTCAGGATGGGAGGAGACTTGGTTGAGTTGTCACAGGACCGGGTCTACAAATTGAAGGAAGTCCCTCCTCCTGGCTGCAGCTGTCAGTTTTGAGACGAGGGAGAACTTGTAGACAGGTGTGCCTAGGACTAAAAATCAATAACGTTAGCAAGACCCACCCCCCTCCTGATATCCAGGAAGTCGGTCCGGCCCAAATAGGGTGGGGCTGACTGCCGTGCCCGACAGTCAGAGAAGAGGCGTATCAGGTAGGAACCAACGCCCATTCTCCTATAGTCGGGCACGGCAGTCAGGATGGGACATACCAAAGCCAAGTGTCCAGTCGGGAGGGAGAAGGCCGGACCCGGGTTCAGGATGCTGAAAGAACTTCTTGGAGAACTCTCTGTCCGAAGGCAGCATCCGAGGAAGCAAATTTGTCCACCCGGTAGTGCCGAATGAAAGGTGTTGGAGATGCCCATGTAGCGGCTCGACAAATTTCCGCGATGGAAGCGCGGGTGGACCAAGCTGCTGAAGTAGCCGCACTTCTTGTAGAATGGGCGGTGATCCTCCGTGGAACTGGCAACGAATGGGCCTCATAAGCCGCCGAAATGCAGGCTCCTATCCATCGTCCCAAGGTGGTAGAAGAAACTTTCGCCCCCAGGGAAGCAGGTAAAAAGGAAACAAATAATGAGTCTGAATGTCTGAAGGCGGAAGTCCGAGAGAGGTATACTTTCAGAGCCCGTCTAATGTCGAGGGAATGCCAACGCTTTTCCAGAGGATGTCGTGGAGAAGGACAGAAAGAGGGCAGAACAACCTCCTGGGTCCGATGAAATATTGAATTAACTTTGGGAATAAAGGATGGATCTAACCTCAACACGACTCTGTCCTGGTGGAAAATGCAAAGCTCTTTTCAAACTGAAAGGGCCGCCAGTTCAGAGATTCTACGTGCAGAGGTGACCGCAACTAGGAAGGCCACCTTGAAGGAAAGAAACCTCAATGGAATGTCTCTTAATGGTTCGAAGGGAGGACTAGTAAGAGCTAATAGAACTTTAGGCAGGTCCCAGGAAGGATATCGGTGTATGGTGGGAGGGCGAATATTAGTAGCGCCCCGCAAAAATTGACGGACTAGCGGATTTTTGGAAATTGGTTCCGTAGAAGAGTCAGACAAAACGGTGGAGAGAGCCGCCACTTGGCGACGGAGAGTGTTGGGGGAGAGTCCTGATGCAAAACCATCCTGAAGGAACTCCAACACGTGTACTAGGGAGGCCGTTGTAGGGGCCTGTTGAGCTTTGTGACACCACCTAGAGAAGGCTCTCCAGGTTGCTTCATAAATTCGGGTGGTGGAGGCCCGTCGAGAAGCCTGTATGGTCGCAATGACTCCGGCCGAAAGAGGGAGAGAGGTCATAAGGCCCCGCTCAACCTCCACGCGGTGAGGTGATACCATTGCGGATCCGGGTGCACAAGGGGACCTTGTCGTAGGGCAACCTGGTCGTCTGGTATCCGCCAGTGAGGATGCACTGAGAGAGACCGGAGATCCGCATACCAGGGACGGCGATTCCATGCTGGAGCAATTAAGATTAACTCCGCCCTTTCTCGTAGTAGCTTCTGTAACACTCTGGGTATTAGATTGACGGGGGGGGGGGAAGGCATACAGCAGTTGTCCCTTCGGCCAAGGACTTCGAAGGGCATCCACCGCTTCCGCCCCTGGACACGGAAATCTGGTAAAGAAGCGCGGGAGCTGATGGTTGTCCGCGCTGGAGAATAGGTCTACCGTCGGGTGGCCAAAACGATGAATCACCTCTCGAAATAGGTTGGAGGGGAGGGACCACTCCGCATCGTCCCAAGGATTGCGACTGAGGGAGTCGGCTGTCCGGTTGTGAATCCCTGAGATATGGGCTGCTTGCAAAGATGTCAGATGACCCTCTGCCCAGAGGCCTATCTTTCTCGCCTCCTGCATTAGACGTCTGGAACGTGTGCCACCGAGGCGGTTTACATGCGCTTTGGCCGTTATATTGTCTGTCAGGATTAGCACATCTCGATGGAGAATGTGTTCCTTGAAGGCTTTTAGTGAGAGGAAAATAGCCCTCAGTTCGAGCACATTGATGTTTAGAAGCCTTTCTGTGGATAACCACTGTCCCTGAGCAAGATGATGGCCTAGGTGTGCTCCCCAGCCTGACAGACTGGTATCTGTTGTGATCGTTAGTCTGTGTGGTTCTCGGAACTTGGTGCCTTTGTGAAGCGCTTCCCAAGTCCACCAGGTGAGAGATTGGATCACTGGTGCTGGAAGAACCAATCTTGTAGCCGAATTGTCCCTATGGGAACGTTGAAAGGGGAGTAGCACCCATTGCAAGTCCCGGCTATGTAATCGGGCCCAAGGAACAATCCCAAAGGTGGAAACCATCTTACCATGAAGGCGAGATAGGGACAAGATGGAAGAAGAGCCCTGAGTCTGCACTCGGGAAGCGAGCTGTTGCAGACTGTCTATTCTTTCAGGTGACAGGAAAACTTCAGAAGACAAGGAATCAATTATCGACCCGAGATGCTTGATTCGGGTGGAAGGAGTCAGGTGGCTCTTGGCCCAATTAACTGAAAACCCGTGGTCCTGGAGGACCCGGAGTGCAGTAGCTAAGTCTGCCTTAGCCTGATGCAAGGAGTTGGATAAAATAAGAATGTCATCTAAATAGAAAGAAACCTGAACTGGAAGGGAGGTAAGAAAACCTATAAGGGCTGCCATGATCTTGGTAAAGACCCTGGGGGCCGAGGACAACCCAAAGGGTAGGGCACAATACTGATAATGCTTGGAATTATAACAAAAACGTAAAAACTTACGGTGATCCGGTAGGATGGGGACGTGAAGATAAGCTTCTGTTAAGTCCACTGATGACAAAAAATCTCCTTCCCGTACACACAGTAAAATTGACTGCAGAGAATGCATTTTGAACCGGCGATATACTAGGTGCCGGTTCAAGGATTTCAAATCCAGGATGGGACGCCAATCACCCGAAGGCTTTTGGACAAGAAAAAGTCGGGAATAAAAGCCCTGGCCAAACTCGGCCGGAGGGACAGGTTGAATGGCCCCAATGGTTAGTAAGTGGGTAATAGCTGCTTCTACCTGGGCCCTTTTAGTCCGATTAAGAGAAACAGGACAACGCAAAAACTTACTAGGGGGAGTGGAAATAAACTCCAGAGAAAGGCCAAACTTAAGAGTTTTCTTCACCCAATCATCAGAAGTAGTGGCTTCCCAGCTAGGGAGGAAAAGAGCAAGACGACCCCCTAGCCTGGAAGGTAGCTGATGTCTAACGAGGCCTGCGGAAGGGGCGGCCCCGCCCACCCCTAGGAGCCCTTTTGGGGAGGTACCTAGGGGACTGTCTGACCTGGTTGTCTTGTTGAAGGATCCTCTTTGCTGGTAGGAGCGGTGATATCGCTGCTGGTAGTATCCTGGATCTGCAGCCCGAAAGGAATGCTGGCGAAAAGGGGTAGATGAGCAGTTGTCTGATCTACGAGACATTGCTGGCAAAATTTTTCAGTGATCTCTGGTCTCAATAAGAAGGGGGTCAAGAGAAGCCCCAAACAACTTATTACCCTGATAAGGTGCTGAAGCCAGACGCCATTTATTACGCACGTCTGCCTGCCAATATTTCAACCAAAGCAACCTGCGATTGGTGACTGCTGCTCCCATGGCCTTGGCGGAGAACCTGGCAGCGTTCAGCGTTGCATCCGCCGAATATTCTACTGCGGCTATTATTTTATTGATGTCTTGATGCGTTCGCACATCTGTAGACAGAAGACGGCCCTGCAACTTCTTTAGCCAAAGAATGGAAGCTCGATTAAAAAACGAAGCTGCAGAAGCAGCCTGTACGGACCATGCTGCCGCCTGATGACCTTTAATTAGGGTCCTCTCTGCTTTCCTTTCTTCCGGACGCAAGGCCTCCTCTGCCGGACCTGAAGTAGGAGCTGATGAAGCCAGGGCCACCACCGGAGCATCTACGGCTGGTATCTGTAAGAGAGAATCATACTCCGCCTCCAAATTATACAAACGCCTATCAAGACTATTAGGGATTGGTCCCGTACTGGGATTCTTCCACTGGCGCTGTAATACCTCTGCAAAAAGCTTAGGAGCCGGGACAATCTCGGATTGAACAGCCGGCATTTCAAACAAGGCCGGATCTGGAACGGTATCTGCAGGCTGAGGTTGACCCTTGGCTGTAGGAAGACCCAAGCCAGTGGTCATCTGTACCTTGTATAGCAAGGAACGAAACATTTGAGGGCGAAATAAGCCCACGAAAGAGGGCTGATCAGGCTCTAGGCCCTCATCTTCAGACAAATCCTGGTCAACAATGGCCTGGTCTTCCTCTGCAGAAAGGGACCGTTGGCTGTCCCTAGAAGGGGATCTAGCCCGCTCAGAAGCCTGCAAGACCTGAACTTGTTGTGAAGTGACAGAAGGCGTATGGCGGCTGAGGTAGTCTGAAACCTTGGAGGAAGCCTTTTCCTGAAATCCCTGGGCAATGCCCTGCTTAATGGAGTCAGCAATTAATTGAGCTAAGGCAGGAGAAATATCCAACTTTTGGGCCTGTATTGTCTGGCTTTCCTGACTCAGAGCAGGCTGTACAACAGAGGCTGGTTGCTGATCTGCAGGTGAGGAAGACTGAGAAGGCCCCTCAGTAGGGAATACAGAAGCTGCATCAGTGACCAATCCTTCATCAGTAACAGAAATATCTGGTGACAAACTAGGCACAATAGAGGCCTGAGCAGCCGGCCTGGACACATTATGAGAAAGAAGAGGCAAGGTTTCTGCTTGAGGCCTACTTTGATCCTCAGCTCGGGAGGAAGCCTTATTACAGGCCTTCTCTATCGCCTTATGGCATCTTTCTTCATCCCTAGACATTTGGGAACCTCTGGGGGCCTGCGTTCTGGGCTTTTTTGGAGGAATTGAAGCATTAGAAGAAGTTTCCCCCCCCCTGAGCTTGCTTGCTGCTGAGGTCTTTTGCCTCTTGAATTTTTTGAATGAGCCCTGGCGTCCGCCATTTTAAGAAAGGGCTTCAAAATGGCCGCTAATAGAAATAACTGAAATTGAGGCCTGCAAGGTCCTCCTAGATCACTCACTAGAAATCGTCGCTTTCGTTGAAAATGCCTGCCAGCCGGCCAAGCACCTGTAGAGTGAGGCGATGAAACGCAGTTTCGCAGGTCCTCGCGCTCCTAACTCTCCGTACTTCCACTCAGAAACGCCAAGATCGCTGAAGCAAAGTGCGCGCCAGCCGGCTCTAACGCACTGCAATCTAGCGCGGGAAACCTTCGCGCCCAACCGCTTGCGAAAAAGAAAAGCCGCTCCGACACCTTTTAAAGCGGCCGTGAGCGACGAGGCCGAACGCGACAGAGCGAACTCGTGCGCGTGGCCGTCGGGATCGCCAGCCGGCGATCCTACCGAGGAGCGGTCTTCAGCGGAGCTAGTTGAAGATCGCTCACGCTGGAATGGCTAGCCAGAGAAGGAACGCAGTTAAAGGTTAAAGGAAATTTCCTTCTCTTAGATTCTGAATCCTTTCGCCTTTTTTTTTTTTTAATTGCTACCAAGAGCTGTCTCTAGGCACGACTGGTCCTGACTCGACCGAGTCGAAAAACTGACAGCTGCAGCCAGGAGGAGGGACTTCCTTCAATTTGTAGACCCGGTCCTGTGACAACTCAACCAAGTCTCCTCCCATCCTGACTGCCGTGCCCGACTATAGGAGAAAGACTCTAGTATTCTGAATGTTCTGTGCTGCACACTATGACATAACTAAATAGATAATTTTGCAAAAAAAAATTCCCAGGACTGATTTAAACACCAATGTATCACCCGCCGTCCCAATACACAAATCTGATTAATTCTAGTTGGACATCAGAATTCTGATGCCAAACAATTTTGGATGTTGAGTTCCAGTTTGACAGCTTTTTAGAAGATTAAGCTTTTCATTGTTTTTCCCTCACTTTTCCTTTGTTTATTTATCTATTATCATTCTGGGACTGACTCAAAAATTAACAACCTAAATTTAAAAAAACCTATTAAACTAAACCAGCCTACACATACAGAGAAAAAGAAAAAGGAATCACAAGAAGTATGAGGAATCCAATTTCTCGGAAGGGTTTGGGTTTGTAGTTTTTGAGTGACATTTTTCTCCTAGACTGTTAATAGATAAGAATAAGAGGACTGTTGGAAAATAAGAAAGGGATGATGAACCCACCTTTATTCCCAATTTATGAGAATCAAGAAGCACATTGAGAAATATGCATTTCAGAGTTCCAGTTGATCTTTTTGTGATAAAATGGTAAAGAAGGAAGAAAAATAGAAAAGGAAACAAAATCAAACTAAAGTATAAAACTATTGCACATAGAAACAAATACATGCCTATATTTTAAGGATATACCTTATACACAAATAACTGTCAGTACATAGTTGGACACTCTTGTGATTTTTAAAAAAAATACCATTTTTAAAATCTTTCCTTCTGCTGCTTTCTTTCCCCTCCAGAATCATAGTTAGGACTGACAGTTTGAATTAGAAATGCACGAAAAGGCATGTGAAATCACTATCAGATATCTGATAGTGCTTTCAGGCTTAGGGCGAGCATGGTAACCATAGCAACTACAAAAATTGGCCATGGAAAGAAAGAACACCTTGAGTTCCTCAAATCCTGGCCTGGCCTACAACTGTCTATATAGTTATTGCTTTCCTCATCTTGAGATGGAAAAGGAAAGGAAACTGCCAAACCCTGCTCTGAAACCAGGGGTGAAATGCTCCTAGTTCGGACCGGATCGCAAGATCCTGTAGCGACAGAGGTGGGTGGTTCGGAGAACCAGTAGCAAAAATCCCTGCCCCCACCCCCATGCCTAGCTGAACTGCACAATCATCAGAGGCTTTTTTTTTACTTTTAAAAGCATTTTTTCTACCTCTTTGACCTCTTTTTTTTCTTTTAAATGCCTCTGACGATCCAAGCTGAGTTGCTTGTTCATCAGAGACATTTTAAAAAAAAAGTCTCTGACGATCAGGCAACTCAGCTGGGATCGTCAGAGCCTTTTGAAAGCAATTTTTTTACAACCTCTTTGCTGAAGAGGTTGTAGAAAAAATGGTTTTAAAAGTAAAAAAAAAAAAGGGGTCACTCCCACCCAGTCACATTACCCCCCACTACCACCAAGCCACGCCCACAGAACCGGTAGTAACAAATTTTAGATTTCACCCCTGTCTGAAACTTTCCCACATTAAAAATGGTAAGGCCAGGAATCTCACCGAGCCTCAAAGCTCATCTGTATTGGCAGCACAATTTATGTCAATGTACTTTTCCACCAACTCAAGTGATAGGAGGAAACCACATTAAGCAGTTATGCTGAATGTTTCATTAGCCTCCTTCATATTATAGAAATCCAGCTAATTTGAAAATATATTTCATAATGTATATGTACATGGGTATCCATGGGGAAGCAAAGGGACTACATGATATCAAGTGTGTAACTATGTATATTGTCATAAAATGATACAATTTAGCTACTTACACCAGCTGTTGGGACATAAAATACATGAAAGTAAACATTCATATACGTTTGGTATCATTGTGCTTTCAGGCTATCATGTGTGTGTATAACATGTGTACATGTGTATAGAACATTGTTTATACATTATAAAAAACTATGGTTTGTTTTGATACTGGTTTGTTGAACAAGCCAGTCAAATCAAACATTTGTGACTTTTTTTTTTTCAAATTTCTAGTTTGTTTCCCGTTTTAAATTCACAATCAGCAATCTATAAAGCAACCACATACCTTAATTTCAAGTATGATTTATTGTCCTTGAGCAGTTTATAGTTTGTTTGTTTTTTTAGTAAACATTGTCATCCCACAAGTCTCATTTACACTCCAGGAACAAATAAACCATGTTATAGTTTAGTGCAAACTACAAATCCATTTAGAGTAAATAAAACACAGTACTTTCTTTTGGACCAGTTACAAGTCCATAATTATTCAAACTTTATGATCTTATAATATACATCTGATTGAGTGACAGATTACTTGGAGAATCTCTGGAATATTAAGTAAAGTATAATTCTATTTAATTTCAAATCCAGAACAAAAGTGTAAATTAATTTATTGTATCTACCTAACTGGCTACTTCATCGATTATCACTCTAAAAGCCAGGGTAGCAGTTGTGAAACAGGAGAAATTAGAAAAGTGACAAAAGGATAATCTTACTCCTTTTCAAAGTAACAAAGAGCCTCAATGACAAGCAATTCCATTAAGGCAGTAAATGTAATAAGTTCATGACCACCAATCTCCATGCTAATTTCTCTAAAGTATCTCTTTGGACTCATCTTCCAAAGATTTCAATTACAGTCAAAAGGAAACATGTTTGGTCACGGGAAATCTAATACCTCATCACCAAATTACCTTGCTGTTCAGTTTCTTTACTGAGTTTATTGAGCATTACACCTCATAAAAACTATGTATTATAGAAACTACAAAGCATGCTTATTAATGAATTGTATCAATATTAATGAAAAGTTATGATGCAGACATTTCTAGTAATTATTTTGATTAACCATCAACTTGAACAAATCCTGTTTACAGAATTTAGATACACAGGTAGTCATCAATTTATAACCATTTGTTGTAAGAGAAAAACTGAAAAAAGTGACTTATGACTATTTTTCACACTTATGACTGTTGAAGCATCCCCACAATCATATAATCAAAATTCAGATGCTTGGCATCTGGTTTATTATTATTTTATTATTATTTATTATTATTATTATTTATTAGATTTATATACCGCCCTTCTCCTTACGGACTCAGGGCGGTGCACAGCCAATTTAAAAAAAACAAATACAGAAAAGTTAAAAATTTCGTAAAAGAGCAAATATAAATAGCCGTAGATTAAAACTAGTTCATTTAAAAGATAATAAAAACTCTAAAAGTGATAAAATATTTACAGGAATCAGGCTAAGCCGCCAAGCTGAAAAAGATGAGTTTTTAAAGCCCGCCGGAAAGTCGGGAGGTCAGAAATTGTTCTTAACTCTGGAGGCAGATCATTCCAGAGGGTAGGTGCTGCCACAGAGAAGGCTCTCCCCCTGGGGGTCGCCAGCCGGCATTATCTGGCTGACGGCACCCTGAGGAGGCCCTCTCTGTGGGAGCGAACCGGCCGGTGGGAGGCAATTGGTGGCAGAAGGCGGTCCCATAAGTACCCTGGCCCTAAGCCATGGAGCGCTTTAAAGGTGATTACCAACACCTTGAAACACACCCGGAAGTCCACCGGCAACCAATGCAGCTCACGCAGTAGAGGTGTCACGTGGGAGCGCCCTGTCGCTCCCATAATCCCCCATGCGGCCGCATTCTGTACCAGTTGGAGCCTCCGGGTGCACCCCAAGGGGAGCCCCATGTAGAGAGCATTGCAGTAGTCCAGGCGGGAAGTGATGAGAGCCTGAGTGACTGTGCGTAGGGAGTCCCGATCTAGAAAGGGCCGCAGCTGGCGTATCAGGCGAACCTGATAAAAAGCCCCCCTGGCCACGGCTGTCGTGTGATCCTCTAAAGACAGCCGTGAATCCAGGAGGACGCCCAAGTTGTGAACCCTTTCCGTGGGGGCCAATGATTCGCCCCCAATAACCAGCGATGGAGTCAGCTGGCTATATCGGGACGCCGGCAGCCACAGCCACTCGGTCTTGGAGGGGTTGAGTCGAAGCCTGTTTCTCCCCATCCAGACCCGCACAGCTTCAAGGCACTGGGACATCACTTCCACGGCATCATTGGGGTGGTCTGGGGTGGAAATGTACAGCTGAGTATCATCAGCATACTGATGGAACTCCACCCCAAAACCACGGATGATCTCACCCAGCGGCTTTACATAAATGTTGAACAGGAGGGGCGAGAGGCCACCCTTGTGGCACCCCACATACCAGGCGCCTTGGGGTCGACCGCTGGCCCCGTCAACCCGGATTGCGACCGGTCGGAGAGGTAGGAGGAGAACCACCGCAGAACGGTGCCCCCCACCCCCAATCCCTCCAACCGGTGCAACATGATACCATGGTCGATGGTATCAAAAGCCGCTGAGAGGTCTAACAACACCAGGATAAAGGAGTACCCCCTACCCCGGGCCCTCCAGAGATCATCCACAAACGCGACCAATGCCGTTTCGGTGCTGTATCCAGACCTGAAGCCGGACTGGAGCAGGTCTAAATAGACAGCTTCATCCAGGTATCGGGGGAGCTGCCGCGCAACCACTCTCTCAACAACCTTCGCTAAAAAGGGAAGGTTGGAGACAGGACGGTAATTAGCCAAAACAGCTGGGTCCAGGGAGGGCTTCTTGAGGAGGGGCCTCACCACCGCCTCCTTCAAGGCGGTCGGTAGGGCACCCTCACTCAAAGAAGCATTTATAATCTCCTGGAGCCAGCCTCGTGTAACCTCCCGGGAGGCCAGCACCAATCAGGAGGGACACGGGTCCAGTAAACATGTGGTTGCGTTCAGTCTTCCCAGAATCCTGTCCACGTCCTCGGGAGCCACAGGATCGAACTCAGCCCAGATAACACTCTCAAGACCTGCCTCAGTCCCCCCGCCTGAACTAACCCAGTCAGCGGCCAGATCTTCCCGAATCTGAGTTATTTTATCATCCAGATATTGAACAAAATACTCAGCACGTCCCTGTAAGGGATCCTCCCGCGCTCCCGAATGGAGGAGGGAGAGGGTCACCCTAAACAGGGCGGCTGGGCGATTATCTGATGACGCGATAAGAGCGGCAAAGTAATTAGACTTAGCCACTTTTATCGCCACTATGTAAGTCTTAATGTGAGCTCTTACTAGTGTCAAGTCAGATTCAGAGCGACTGGCCCTCCAACCGCTCTCCAGGTGTCTTTTCCGACGCTTCATCTCCCTCAGCTCCTCGGTAAACCAAGGGGCTAAGTGGGTTCGGCACCGGGTCAGAGGCCGCAAAGGCACGACACGGTCCAAGGCCCCACTGGCTGCCCTATCCCAGGCAGCCACCAGGTCCTCAGCCGAGTCGCGTGTCAGTGTCTCAGGGAATGGCCCAAGCTCCGTCTGGAACCTATCAGGATCCATCAGGCGCCTGGGGCGGAACCACCTAGTCGGTTCTGCCTCCCTGCGGTGAGGTGCAGCGGTCAGAAAGTCGAGTCGAAGGAACGAGTGGTCAGTCCATGACAAGGGTTCTACACCTATATCCCCAATATCAAGACCACTCAACCACTGCCCAGAGACAAAAACTAGATCCAGGGTGTGTCCACCAATGTGAGTCGGGCCCTGAATTACCTGGGTCAGGTCCATGGCCGTCATGGAAGCCATGAACTCCCGAGCTATCTCAGATGTTTCACCGATAGATGGCAGATTGAAATCCCCCATGACCATAAGCCTGGAAGTGCCAATCGCCACATCGGCTACAACATTGAGAAGCTCGGGCAGGGTCGTTGCCACGTGGCAGGGAGCCAGGTACGTGACTAACAGACCCATCCACCCACCAGGACCCCACCTCACAAA
The DNA here is from genome assembly GCA_030761175.1 of Masticophis lateralis. Taxonomy (NCBI): domain Eukaryota; kingdom Metazoa; phylum Chordata; class Lepidosauria; order Squamata; family Colubridae; genus Masticophis; species Masticophis lateralis. The sequence goes on from JAUDYJ010000003.1 coordinate 63,994,360, forward strand.
GATGGACTCACACCCGGCTATCTAAGGTACAGTGGCCTCCCTCGGATCCAGACCTTCCTTAATAATGACCGCTACTCCCCCACCCCTACCCTGAGCTCTCGGCTGGTGAAATGCAAGGAAACCTGGTGGGCACATCTCCACGAGGGGAACCCCACCCTCGTGGCCCAACCAGGTCTCTGTAATACCAGCCAGGTCCGCATCCCCCTCTTGAAGAAGGTCACATATGAGGGGGGCCTTATTTACAATGGACCTGGCATTGCATAGCAGCAGCCGGAGCCTCGGGTCCTGAGACTCCGAACAACCTGGGAAACGGGAATAGCTCCGGGGACCGTGGCACACAATCGCTCGAAGACAGCGAGTGCGTGCCCCCACCACATGATATGGTCCCCCGCTCACGCCATATCTTATGCGTGCCCCCACCACATATGGTCCCCCGCTCACGCCATATCTTCATGATGGTTGAAAGTGTCCCAGGGTCATGTGATCACCTTTTGTGACCTTCTGACAAGCAAAGTCAATGGGGAATTCAGATACGCTTAACTATGTTACTAACTTAATAGCTGCAGTGATTCATTTAAAAACCATGGCAAAAAAAGGTTGTAAACTGGTTGTAACTCACTTAACAAATGCCTCACTTAGCAACGTAAGTTTTGGGCTCAATTGTGGCCGTAAATTGAGGATTACCTGTATTTGTTTCTTTTACAATATTGTAATTTTTTGTGCTGTTTATTTAGCTCACGAGCATAAAGTTAACAAAAAAAATTGGATGTTGCATATTTTTTCAAAATGATGCAGACCCATGACTTCCATAGTGTCATGATAAATTACTGAGAATTAGCATAAATTATTTTTAAATATGAAGATCAACTGTAGTACAATTTTACTGAATTTATTTAAGATTTTGAGTTAAAACCTTCCACTAAGTTTTTTTGCTTAGTGGAAAGATAAAGAAAAGTGAAGAACATAGATTTCAGGTTCAGTGTATTCCACTGGACAGGGAGAGTTCTTTGTGAACTGTTAAGTGGCTCCCCACTGTGAACTCATCTGGAGTTAGAACTATTTGTCATAGATTTATCTTAAAAAAGAAAAATAATTAGCCTAATGTTAAACAATAAAAACCTTCCATTACCTAGCTACCTTTGGAATGATGCAAAATTAACCCTTGTTAGTACTATTTGGAAATTTTAGATCTATTGGCCAGATTAGGAAACAGTAACAATAATAAAAATGCTGAAAGAATGTAATGACAATAGCAATACCTTTCATAGTGCTTGACAGCCCTCTGGAAGCAGTTTACAGAGTCAGCGTATTGCCCCCAACAATCTGGGTCCTCATTTTACTGATCTCGGAAGGATGGAAGGCTGAGTCAACCTTCAGCCTGGTGAGATTTCAACTGTCAAACTGCTAGCAGCTGGTGATCAGCAAAAGTTAGAGGTACTCTAACCCATTGGTAGTCAACCTTTTTATACCTACCGTCTACTTTTGTGTCTCTGATAGTAGTAAAATTTTCTAACCGCCTACTGGTTCCACAGTAATGGTGATTTATAAAGTAGGGAAATAACTTTACTTTATCAAATTTATAAAGCAGACTTACAGCAAGTTAAAGCATATAATAATAATTCCTTACCAAATACGTCAGACTTTTGCTACGTTTGCTAGAATAAATCTTTATAAAACAATTTACTGTAGTTAAATCTATCTTTTTATTTATACTTTGCATACATAGAAGCATGAAGTCTAATGAAATTACATTTAATTAATTAAATTATTAATGAGATCCCTGAGACTGATGCTGTGAAACTAAATACTGGATATCTGGCTCAATTTTTGTAAGGAACAAACAAAGGTCTCTTTTGGAAATATTCAGGCGGTTTCTTTCTTTGGTCCTAATATGATTAACAGCACTAAAGCCTGATTCCACAAGATATGAGGTAGGGAAAGGTATCAATAAACTGAATATCATTTTCCACATATTTGGATATAAGACAGGCATTTTTTTATTTTGCCATAGGTTTTCATATCCACCACTATCAAATTTATGTTTACTTTCTTCATCATATCTAATTTCTAACAGTTCTTCATGGTAAATTGTATCAGCCTCTTCAATATTTGCGGTAAAAGGATTTTTCATCCAGTCATACACCTTCAATTTCAAAATATCTTCATATCGTTTTTCCATGTCCAATTTAAGTTCATTGAGGTGGCTACTAAATCTGTCAATATCCTCTGGAGCTATATCATCTTTTATAGATGATAATTCAAGAAACTGATGAAATTCTCTCTTCGATAAATTATAACGAAGTAGTTCAAGTTTGTCAATAAATAATGATACAATACTTTGGCAACCTATAAGAGTTTTATTAGCTCCTTGAAGCTGCAAATTGACATCATTAAGTCTCTTGAAAATATCTGCCAAATAAAAGGCATCATTCTTTACTGTTTTTAACTGTTGACACAGATTGGTCTCATTATGACTTTCAAAAAATTGTATGACACTATTGTATAATGCTACAAAACGAGCCAAAGATGTACCCTTTGACAGCCACCAAACTTCTGTGTGCAAAAGTAACGTAATATAACCTTCATTATTGTCCTGGCAAAGCTGTCGAAACATTCTATCATTTTTTGCATTGGATTTGATCTTGTTTATGGCTTGAATTATTATAGTTAATGATGAATGGAGACTTGTACTTAGATGTTTTCCTACAAGATGTTGTCTGTGCACCACACAATGAATACATAAAATATTTGGCACTTCTTCCTTCAAATAAGCAACAAATCCATGATAGCGACCTACCATTGATGGTGCTCCATCAGTAGCGCATGCAACAATATTATTCAAAGGAATATTATTTTTGTAAAGTATGATTTCACAGTATTAAATATGGATAATCTCTTGTATCTGTAATGAGATTTATTGCGAATAGCATTTCTTCTCATAATGTATTGTTTTCATCAAAATAACATACATATGCCATCCATAAAGCATTATTATCTGCAATGGTAGGCCCTTCCAATTGCATGGAAAATGAAGAGTTTTGGAGAATACTTTTTTTTCAACATTAACTGCCATTTCTTCAATTCGTCGCTTTACTGTGCTATCGCTTAGGGGCAACATTTTTAAAATTTCAGGTATATCCTGATGCATTACTGTTGAGATAAATTCTTTGAGGGTATTATTACAGTTTCTCCAATATTATAGCTTTTACCACTTTTAGCAATTAATTGTGAAATGTGATAAGTGGCAATTAATCCATCTTCATTCGCAGGATGTTTTATTGGTTCAATTTATTTATTGGTTCCATTTATATGCCGCCCTTCTCCGGAGACTCAGGGCGACTTACAATGCACTAAGCAATGTTGTTTCTTAAATCATGCAACAATTGTTGAACGATTTTGAAATTTTTTATATACAAGTATTTGTATATAAAATATTCAATGGGCTTGTCCTTATCATTTGGATGCTTTGTAGAAAGATGTTCTCACAATCGACTTGGCTTCATTGCCTCATTGGATAATGTTTTATGACACAATAAACACATTGGATGTTGTTTATTTACAACAGATTCTATGAAACCCATCTTCAGATACTCTGGCAAATAGCCATGAGCGTATTTCTTTTTTTGAGACATGGGCTCACAATATTTCACAATATTTTGTTTGAAACTGTAGGTAAGTGCTCACTCTCACAAATCTAACTACATACTGACTAGTGCGACCACAAACAAAAGAGCCTGTGCTGTGTATCATTGTCTGCGCATGCCTCTTGAGCATCGTGGATTGGATTGGGGGGGGGGTGCGCCGGCTACCAGTTCTGCTTGTCTGTTACAGCTTGGTGGTGTGGGGGGAGATGCATGAGCTATTCTGGGATGAGGCTCTTTTGTTTGCGGTCGCACTATAGTACCATTTAGTTTTACTATGTAACATGAACTAAACTTATGCGCAGGCAATATAAATAGTATATTTTCAGAAATTTAAATTGTCACGAGGAATTTTATGAAAACCTAATGAAAATGTTTTTAAATAATGCTATGAAAATTTTTTAAAAAGTCAATTAAATTAATAAAAGGAAAGTGCTTCAATATCGGACAAAACCCCTATCGCCCACCATGAAAGCTGGAACGCCCACTGGTGGGTGGTAGGGACCAGGCTGACTACCACTGCTCTAACCACTGCGCCACTGCGGCTCATAACTACTTTCATAAAATACAGAATAGCTACATGGATGTGTCATCTAAAGACAAAGTTGACTTGAAATCATCTCAACCTTAATATTTCACCTCATAATTCTAATTTCCTCCCTCCCCTCCCCCATTCTTCCTCTCTGGAGTTTTACATAATATAGTAAGAATCACCTTCTTCTTTTTTCTTTCTTGCTCCTCCTCTTCTAGTGTTTTCTGCCTTTTTTCAGAACCAAAGACTGATGCATTGGTTGTGACAGAAATTCACCAACCAGCTTATCGCCTAAGCTTGGTATTGTGGGCTAAGAGAGTGACTTGCCCTAAATCACCTAGCCAGCTTTCATGCCCAAGATGAAACTCAATCTTATACTCTCCTGATTCTTAGCCTGGTGCTTTGACCACTAGACCAAACTGGTTCTCTTGTAAGAATAATAGGAATAAATACTATGTTGTATCTCCTATTCCATTTTTTAAAAAAATATACAACATGCTATAACAGTGCAATTACCAAAATCTAAAACTGGAATAAGTTTTAAAATTATTGATTTAATTTAGGATAACTCAAAATTTACAGTAAAGTACTCAGCACCAATTCCTTACTCTTTTCTATTTTGACTATCATTGGCATGGCATGCTGTACTTAAAATAACAGCCTGCACAATAAAATCTTTCTGCCAAATGCATCCATGCCAACAGCTACAGAAGTTTTGTAAATGTGCAGGTGTATGATTCAGGGGAATTAAACTTAAATTATTTAGTTTACCTCACAAGAGCCTTATTTGCAATTCTCACCTGTGACTCTCAGATTATGTTGTTTTGATTTAAGAAAATTATTGTTTATCTTAGAGGAATTCCATTTCCTGTTGCAAAGATAAATTATATAAAACTACCTTTAAGTATAAGTGGTACCTTTAAGCTTATGTAAAATTAAACTTAATACCCAAGTTTGGCACTATATAATTATGCTAGAAATGATTTCCTATTTAGGACATCTTACCTTAGAGAAAAAATTTTTCACGAATATTGTATGGACAAGAATTCCCCAATATTCTGGAATCAAAAAACCCACACAGTTATGAAAACTTGCTTATGCAACCTGGTGCATCAGAATTCATTGGGAAGAGCGAGTTTAATTGCTTGAACATAAGCATATAACATTATAACAACTTTAACTTGAAAATATACTTAGGGCAAGTTTCATTTAAAGATAATGCTGAAAAGTATGAGCAAGTGAAAAGAATTTTCCAATTCTATGGGGTTTTTCAATTCCTGCAGAAATTCTCTTCCATTCTTACCTAGCTTGATAGCAGCCTATCTTTCTGTTGTTTTCATGTTTGCATTTTTAAAACTAGGGATGAAAAGTACCAGCACATTATTTAGACATTCTAAAACAGTCTGAAGTGAAAATGCTTATCTTAATACTAAGTTTATCAGAATGTTAATCTTTCTATGGTATGCAGACTTGTTTTATTATACATGAAGAACAACTTAGCAGTCCAATCTTTTATTGGTCTGTCTCTAATCTTTACTTTGGTTCTTCTTGAATCAATATGCTAACTAGTATTGTGTAGCCTGGACTTTTATACTTACAAATTAAGTACTAAATTACTGACTATGCCACATAACAGCATTTAAAAAATGGATCCCGCAACATATTTGATACACTTTTAGGCTTTCAGAATGCAATCAAGACCTGGTTTTTTTAGCCATGTGCTGGGTTAAAATAAGGGTATCTGGAGTTGGTGGTAGGGTTATCACAAGATGACTAAGGTGCCAGGCTTTGTTCTGATTTTATGTTTTATGATTTTTATAGTTCTGAGTTTTATTATTGTGTTCTTAAATAGGCAGTCATGCAAATCTTTTAAATAAATACATAAATTTTATGTGCAGCAATATCACCACCTACAACATCATTTCCCAATTTATAATCCTTCTACATAGATTTGTATGGATTCTGCCCTTATTTCTCACTATAATCCTGTTTTGCCTTCACAATCCCGAGTTCCTGGTGTCTCCTTTGAGCTTTCATAGACCTAGCTTTATAAATCTAGAATCAGCTTCCTCCTTTCCCTTATCTTAGTTAAAGTTTGACGGCCTTTAAAAGAGGTTAAAAATCTGTTTATATGATGAAGGAATTAATGTAGAGCCTGGTTATTCCATCCTTCTCTCAATATTCTTGTGTATTCCCAGGATGATTGTTTTAATTATGAATGATATATGCTTGTTCATATCACAGGTTGTTCTAAATATGTATGTTCGATTTGACTTATTAAAATTACCCTACCCGTTTGGCTGTTAAATTATGAATTTTTATTGGATGAAATTCTGTAAATGATTTATTACAGTGGTTGATTTGTATATCTTGATAAATGTGCATAACAAATAAATAAATAAGGTTTTGTACTCGAAGAGAAGCAAGTGAGGAAAGATTGCTATGAATTGGAAAATCCATCCAATTGGAAAAGGGCCAAAAGCAGCAGAGCAGAATACGATCCTAAAGCTAATTCTAGAAGAATTAAGAGAACAGCACTTCAGCCCTCTAGTTGCAGCTGGGTAAGCCAGCCTTGTTATATATTTTTGAGTCCTCAATAAGGGAAATCCTCAGCACTTCTAATGGAGCAGCAGAGACTTAGAAGTCTTCTGCAGGGGATGGAGGATTCAATCAATCACTCGAACAGAGGTGGGCCAGGTAATTTTTGAGAAACGGTAGGAGAGCAGAAAGCAGCTGAAGATTTAGTGACTGGAACTGCCTAAGTGTTAATCATTTTGATAGTATTTCCACTGAGTTTAACCTTCTTCACTCGTCTGATTTATTCACTGCTAATCTTCTTTACTTTAGTGTGCTTAATGTTGTCAGTCTGAAAGGTGCTCAGGTATTTGTAGTGATCTTTATTTAAATTTCAGATGTTATTTCCATAGGGCAGTTATATTCTTTCATTTTCAATATTTTTCCCTGTTGATTATATGGGTAGTACATTTGCAGTAACTTGGCTGTATATTTCGACAGTGTTGAGCAGAAAATCCATTTCAAATTATGTTTTTTTCATAGTTTCTATATAAACCAGGTGGGAATAGCCTGGCAGATATTTTTGATGTTTGATAGACATAGCCTGACTTGTTCAGTATTGTTGGCAGAGGAATCAATGCAATGATAAACTGTAATGGTGATAGTGAGTCTCCTTGTAAAATGTTAATCTCTCCCAGTCTTTCACCTCTGACCAACAACTATGCTTTCCATTATGCCATTGATTTTTGCACAAAGCTTCTGACATTTCCAGGAACTTGTGTCACATGGCAAGGAGTCAAATGCCTTCTTGTAATCAATTATTATGGTTGGTTGCACAGTCAGCCAGACGTTTGGCATTTTTATCCACCAAAGAACCTGGGACAGGCAGATGTTGTCTGATGGTGTCAAATATATTGTTGTGGATGTAAACTGTTCCAAGTATATCTGTATTATTATGGTTGGTCGCACAGTCAGACAGTTGTTTAGATTGGATTTGCCATTTTTGTCCACTTATTAAGTTTGGTATTACACACAGCAATGTGAAGGAGTCACAACTGTCAGTTCTTTAACTGGTGTTGGCCTTTGTACACATCCAGCTCTTCCCAGGAACTTAGGATGTCATAATGTATAGGCATAGCATATGTGCTGATTCAAGCAGCATGGCTTTTTGTAATCAACTGATGAGAATTTTGTCAATATGCAAAAAAATTAGGTTTTCTAAATGCCACCCAAGATTTTTTGGATAATATTCAAGACCACAATATAAGTATAATAAATTTGCAATTTTAAGTAGTATGCTTTCACAAAACTAAATTTATTTCTATATACTGATTGTGCTGAATACATTCATACACTATTAATATTAAAATATTTATTTTAATGCATGTTGTTTAAATGTTTTTCTCTTATTATTGGGCATCTAGGCCTCATAAAATACCATTTAAAAAAAAAACCCATAGAGAGCAATATCCATACAGCTGAGGCTACTGTTCCATTTCTGTCAGACTGTGGCAAAGTCTAAACCACATTTTCCTTTTTATTCTCTTTTTAAAAAGTCCCAAGAGAGTACCCTTTCAAAAATGTAAGAAAGTACTTTTCTTTCTCTATTAAATAAGCACCTTCTAAAACAAAGCAAAGAATGTCAGAACTTGTTTTTCAGGAATGATATTAATTTTCTTTCATCCGCCGTACTATTTTAGCTGAGTTTTCTTAGTGACATTTGATCCTTCTAAATAAAACTAATGAAAATAGAAATACAGAATACTTTAAACAATGCTAGCAGAAGAGTAGACAGTCTCTTATTAGTAAGTGTATTAGAAAATCAAAATTTCTCAAGCAAATTAACACAGCATATATCAAGGCTGCTTCACAGTGAGACGAGCAGTGAATAAATTTATTAAGTAAATAAATATTTACCTGGGAAATCATTGTTCAGCATCATTTTGAAAAATAGCTAGTGGAAAGACACACTATTGTCTGTCTATATCATGCTAATTTAAAGTTAGAGACAATATTTTAAAATAATTATCAATGAAGCTTCTCAATATAGAATACCCAACAATTATAGGGATCACATCAATGAGGTTTTAGAAAGCCATCTGGTTTGATATGTAAAGAAAAGTCCATAACCTTTGAAAAAAAAATATTCATAGAGTTTTCTCACCACTATTAACAGCCAAACATATTTCCCTTTCTCACATTAGCAGCTACTTAGGTATTTTAGAAGGAAATTAATGTAAAAATAAACATTTCTAAAAGCCAGAAACTCTGCAAGCTAAGTATTTGAAGAAGCCTCCTGTAGTGCCACCGTCTGTGTACGCTATGTAGGGGGCTTAAACAGCTGCCACTATCACCATATTTTCCAAAATAGGAAAGAAAATGGTGACAACTGCCTTTTTAAAAAAAAAAATCCAGGGGGCAATCCCAGACCTCTGCTTCAGGCTTCATAATGCTGTATATACAATAAAAAGTGAGATAGTTAAATGTAGGTAGCCTTCAATTTACAACAATTCATTTGGTTCAAAGTTACAATGACACTGAAAAAAGTGACTTTTGACTATTTTTAACATGACCATTGCAGAATTCCTGTGATCACGTGACCAAAATTCAGACCTTTGACACCTAATTCATATTTATCATATTTGCAGTGTCTTGGAGTCAGATAATCATCTTTTGTGATCTTTTGATGAGCAAACCAGATTCACTTAACAGCCATCTTACTAATTTAACAACTGCAGTGATTCACTTAACAACTATGGCAAGAAAGGTTGTAAAAAATGTGTCAAATTTCACTTAATAACTGTGTCACTTAGGAACAGGATGTTTGGACTCAATTGTGGTTATAAGCCAAAGAAAACCTGTATAAATAGCTGTCCCTGCATGTGTTGTGCTGAATAATTTCCCTAGCACTAACTTGCAAACTCAATTTTGAACTGAAATATTTTGAATAATATTATATAAACCTCAGCAAAGTCTTTATAGCTTAAATTGTGCAGTTTTAAGTACTTAAATTCCAAGTTGTTGGCTTTTTGATGCATGAGTGGAAATGGAATGAGCTTAAATTGTAAGCTAAAAATATATGGCTTTTTAAAAAAAACAATTTATGGAACCAGATCCCAGCTACAATGAGCTTAAGTTTTCAAATGTCTTTGAAGCCTAACTTGGATGTTAGTGTAGTACATAAATCACTAAGGCAAACTCTATCATCAATGGGCATAGTAGCAGAGGCTCCAAAACTTGATGCCTACCATAGCAATCTGAGGTTCCATTGTAAATCTCGATCCTTATTAATTTCCCTAGCTACAAAATATGTCTTGCCTGCATTAAGTATCTGCTTCTTCAATTTCATTCAACTCCAAACTTATATTCATACAGCTTTCTACATAAATAATCCCACTCGCTGAACTATGAAAATTTTGTAGATTTTAATGAATCTTTGCAAATCCAGTCACTTTATGTCATATAAAACAAACAAATAAAACTCCTAATTTTGGACTTGTCTGTTATTTGACTTATGTAATACATGCAACAGGTTTGTATTTGTTTACCGGATGTAAACAAATACCGGATGTAAACAAATGCCTGAAGTACACTAGAAATACATATATCAGTCTCCTTAATACTGTATATGAATCTACCACATTTTACATTACAATGGGATTTAGCACGGCACTATCAGAGGTTTGCATATTTGGCATTATGTTTCACATCAGGGCACCAACCACTGATTAGAAACAGAAAGAAGTTGTTGCAGCATTTCAAGAAAACCATTTTTTTCTCCTCCTAAAACTACTTATTAAAACCCTTCAAACAAACAAACACAATATTGTGTCAAATATAGGGTAACACAGATTCTCCTACCTATTGCAAGTTTATAACAAAATAATTTTGTACTGACAAAACAAGTTTCACAGCCATGTAATGGATAAAGCCAGGACAAAATATAAGTGGTATCATCCATTTTCTCTCTGACATATCCTCCTCTCATTTGCCAGCCAAAAGCTGCTCTTACTAAGGCTTTGAACCAATCTTTTGCAGAGAATGTGAAATTCAGCCGAGTTGTATGGTTCTACCTTTCTTGAAGCTTTAAATAACCTGAGGCCTTTCTCTCATAATCCTTCTCTTTGAATTGGGCTTTACAATAGACTGATCTCCCTCTTAGCAGTTGGATGAATGCCTAATAGCCCAAAGTAGTTATCAGTAGTTGTGCCAAGTTTATATAGTTCCCAGTCTTATGGTAGCAGATGATTTGTATTTACTATAAGTAGAACATAGCAATGAAAAATACATTGAGTCTGAGTATCAGAATAGACTGAAAATCTAACAAACAGCCAATGCAGAAACAAAATAAGGTATGAAGTTTAAGAACATTTACACTGGCCTTTTACTAATCATTTCTTGAATACCCAGAACAAACAAGAAAAAATGCTACTAAGACTCTTATACTACAAGGTTGGGAAGGGGGCAGGGTAGGATAAAGATAAGAAAAAATTAACCATCACATTCAAAATATGGAAAGGGGACAGTAAGAGTTGGATAAGTAAGTTACAGGATATTAAAAAGGTAATGCAAAAAATTTCTGACATGTATTTAAAATTCCATCTTCTATTTAGCATTTCCTGATGATAATGACAGACTTCAAGAGTGTCCAAGCAAAGCACAGCAATTATGCAACTAGGTCATGAAGCCTCCCAATTTGGGGTGGTTTTCTTCCCCATCCTTGGTTGACATATAACAAAGCTAGAAATTTTTAGTATCAAGTATGTGTTTTGATATAGCAGATTTTAAAAGTGAATGTACAATTGAAACCAGAATCTTTCTTTTGAGCTTAATGGACAAACAAATGGAACTTTGTTTTTATATATGATAACAGCAGAAAGACTTTATATGCTCAAAGGTGGAAGGACTTACAAATACCTATAACAGAATATTGAATGGTGAAGGTAGTGTAATTGAGGGAGATGATGAAACAGAAAACCTTGGTGAAAGAAAAAATTCTTTCCACTTGAAAACCATTTTTGGACTTTTTGCAAGAAAGTGAAAGAAATGAAAAGTTGATTTTGGGATTTGATGATAGAATTATATTGGATTTTGGACATAATGTAGGCAAATGTTAATATAGAGTAAGTTTTGATGTAATTTTTATTTTTATCTGTACCAAAAAAGTGAAGTCATTCTTTTTCTCTCTACCTCCTTCTCATTTTTATTTTTATTTTTATTTTCCGTTCTGGAGCCTTTGGTTTTTTTTTCCAAATGTTTTTTTCTTTATTTTCTTTTAACTTTTTATTCTTTTAAAAAAGAACCATATAAAAACATATGCTCATGCACTCAGGATATATGTGAATGGGGATTTTTTTTTTGCTTAGAATCTCAAAAACAATTGTGTTCCAGAGGTTCTGAGAAACCATTTTCAGTTTACCATAGTTTAGGAAAAAACAAAATCCAGAAGAGAAAGAGATAGCGTAGTGTATACTGTCTCCCCACCCTCATTCCCCTCTGTGTTTCAAGTGCAGCATAACCCACTGGCTCATGTGTCTTAAAGTCTTCATAATGTCCTATATTCATTAGCCATCACCAGCCTGTCACCATGATATATCCAATGATAACCTGTTCCACAATCTTCCCAGTGATGTTCTTCCTCTCAACCACCAATTATCCAGAATTGTCTAGCTTACTCGGCTGTCTAGATCACTTGATCTTGATCACCGTTTCCTTTCCTTCCATCTCTCAGGGATTGAGGTCTTCAGCTTCTTCCATGCTTCTACCATTACGATTCCACTTCTATTGAAAACAACCCATTTTATTCCATGCATGAACTGAAAGATCTAAAACAGGCACAGATCACTCAAAAGAAGCAATTCCATGTACAGTTCATGCACATGACATTTTGCATATCTCTACCAAGCACTTATTGAAACATAGAATAATATTTAAGCAGGACTCTAATAGAGATAGAAATAGGATTATTTTGTTGTGCAACTCTGATTTTAATATGCCTTAACTTTAACAAATTAATATTTTTATTTGAATTTATGAAACAGAGTAACAAGATTTTATGGCAACAGATAGGCCTCAGCTGAATTTTACGTAACTCTCACCTTAATTTAAAAAATCAATTGCAAGAGATCCTTTGAGAAGAGAACTTTATCCCTTTATTGGAAATTGGTGTAAGACAGAAAGAGGGAGGGAGGAAAGAGCAAAGCAATGGATATTAATCCTAAGAAAATGTAGCCTTTTACAGGAAAAGAATAAACAGAGATCCAAGAATTTCATAGTACATGCTCTGTACAATCAATTTTATATTAATCAAGTCTCTTAATGGGGACATGTTGATGTGACATCCTGATAGACATGAAAGCACAAATAAATATATGCTTGTCATATCTCGATATTTTCATGTTGCACAGAAATCACCTATCTTTCTGTTTCTATTTTGTCACAGGACATTGTGAGAGCTTTCAAGGGAGGATAACAATGTACGTTCAAAGATTCTGTGACCCAGTTCAATATTTTTCTTCATTTCTAACAGTGCAAAATAGAAAAGCATTGATTTCTCTAAGAACCAGAATCCTTTAGCCAGATAACATCAGCTCTATTTTAACTGAAAGAAAGCACTATCAGCTAAAGCAAATAAATCTATTCTTTTTCATACTTTTCGTTTTAGAAGACAGTAAAACATAGCAAACTGATTTCTGATCTATTCTATATAAATGTGTGTGTGAACTGTTGTTTATGGGGAAATTAATTAAGATCTTTAATTAAATTTAGTGGGCTACCACTCTCAGCTACTAGAATATTGATTTTCAAATCTTCTCCTTGTCTGGAATCAGCATCAAACAGCCATCATTCAATGCTATATACCATCTTCATCTCTACCCAGTGATCTCTATGCTGTCTTCTCTGATGATCTTGAATCCTCCCTGAATCCAGAACTATTCTGTAGTCTGAATTTCCTTAATGCCATGTTTCCTTAATAGCCATTTTTCCCCTCCTCCTTCTCTGATTCCAACAATAACTCTCTCTGTTCTTGCAAGCTCCTTAGCAAGACACTCTATGCATGCATAAAAAAAACCTTAATTTTCTCCCAGCTCTTTCCCAGCATCAGATTATCAACTGAAGGTACAGTCTCTGTGCCAGGAATATCAAATCTCAGGATGGTAAACAGTATTTATCTACTCCATTCTTTCACTCTTACATTTGAACTCTTGATTTGCAGAACAAAAAACAAAACAACATATCTTTGAATATTACTAACAAACACAAGGCTTCACTTTTAAAAGAAGAATCTGTAAGGGTCAGAGCCTAAATTAAAGATAAAATCTCTCTGGATTTCATGTGTATTTTGAATCATATTTTGTAAATGAAAAGAAAAAGAAAAATAGTACTGTTTTACCACTGAATTTCAGCAGTGTAATCCTGATACTCTGAATGCCATAAAAATAAGATTCTAACTCTCTCTTACATGAATAATCAAAAATCAGTGTATTAGAAAAGCCCAACATTTTTTTAAACAATGTCTAAGTACATTTCAAACTTAAATCAGATACAAAATTCTCTGTTATTCACAACTAATACTAGGATGTAATCTATGAAAAATATAGTGGCACAATTTTTCAGCTGCTCCTGGGAAGGTAACATGCAAGACACTCTAAAAGTAAAAAAAAAAAAATCCCATTTCTACATTTAGAAGAATATTACTAGGGCCAACTATATATACACAATAGTGTTTCCAAGATTTAAATGTGCAGCTTTTTAACATACATACGTACGTACGTACGTACGTACATACATACATACATACATACATATAAATTTAATTTCTAAGTCCCAAAATATCAAGGTATACAACAGGGATAAAAATGGATACAATATTTTAGTATTCATTAACCGTAAAATGACAACCATAAAAGTATTATAGGAAATTAGGCTGCATTAAATAGGGAGGTTGTCATGAATGAAGTACACTTAATTTGAAAAAGTTTGTTATACCTCTTAGAATATCTATCATATATAAAATGTTTAATAAATAAATCATGTCGATATAAAAGAACACGTCAACCTCGAGGCATCGGGGTTGTCATTCAGGTGGGCAGGGGGAGGGAAAACTCTGTTTACTAGCCGTCATGTCCAGGGTGCTTGTCGCTGCTGATTCCACCCTGCTCACCGTAGCTGCCGGAACATTAAAGCTTTGAAATGGATCACTGCTCCTGCGGGAGCCGCAATCACAGTGCTCCAATGCCGACTCCGCTGCATAGCTGAGAGGCGGACCCGGAAATGGCTAACCAAGGAGATTACGTTGTCAAACTTTTCTTGGATCCCTCACTGAGCTGAAAGGATGGAGCTTTGTATGCCCTGTCGGTTGCCTATAATGACGGAGCGTAGCTAGGATTGGGATGGGACTATGCAGTGGAGTCATGGGATTGAAATGCTGACTGTGCAAAAGTGCTGACAATAATTCATTCTTCACGGGTGTTTGTTGGAGCGTGCCAGAGCCGAGGATAAAGAATTCTACAACACAGAAACTTCTCATTTGGAGTCTTATTTCATCGCAGAAATCCAGAACCTGATAGAACATTCATAACAAAGAATGCACTACACTATATCAAAAAACAGTAGGCACCTGTCTTTAAAAATAGGCCATCTAATTTTTTGAAAGGAAGTCCAGGACACAGCACCTGGCTTTTACTCACACAACCCTGCTCCCATCACTTAAGTATACAGGCTTCATGTATCATAGATGGGATGAAAAAGAAAGGATACAGATATACATACCTTTGTAGTCACATATTATATTTTACCCTTCAAATTAGACTGGCCTCTACACACTTCACAGATTACTATAGCCACATTCAGGTTGAAGCATATATATATTGCTATAATATTTGTGCCCTGAAGTTTGAAATGCTTATTATCATTCAATCATTCTTGAATATTTCTCAATAAAGCTTTGCAAATTAACAAGTAATTTCTAGCTATTCTGACTGGAAGGTTAAGAAAACAGATGGATGATAAACTAATGAACACTTATTTCTTTACATAACATTAGTTTTCCTTTTTTGGGGGGGAGGGGAGAGGGCTTATGGTATTGCTATAACTGCAGAAATTACCTGAAACGCCCAGAAGAGGTGACTGTGATATGAACCAAATAAGCCATATGAAGTGGACCTGGGATTTTTCAAGACTTTTTGGTCCTGGGCTGAAGATATTTTAAAGGTTTGGATGGTTATACTACCATTTCATACAGTTGTTTTAAAATGGTGGGAGGACATGACAGTTATTTTTTCCAGGTTCTAGATGACATAAAAAAGGGAAAGATTGTGTTAAAGCTGTTTGGCCTGCACTATACGTATTACAATCTCAAGTCAAGTTTAACTAAAGTCAATTTTGGTACGTCTATTATGGAGCTGTTTGCCATATCAAATTAATAGCATTACAATAGTCAACTCCCTATGACTAGTTTGTTCTGTAGTAATAATGGTCTTAATTATATGGATTATTATTTTTAAATAAATTATGAATTCGGAGAACCATCTTCTAGATTTGTATTTCAAACAGAACATTTTATAGTTATCTCCATTTTGCATTAAAGTCTATAAAATTATACTCATTTGCATCAAGCCGTAAGAAAGCCAACACTTCTAAGTATTTCAGTAAGTATTTCAGTAATCTTAACTAATTAGATTACACTAGATTACACTGTTAAGTGATTATGCTTTGTGGTAGTTAAGTATTTGGAGGTTTGAGAATCAGCTGAGTTGAGCAGCCATAGATAAAGAATAAACAAACAAATGTCAGCGACACAGAAAGTTGCACTGTAACCCAAACAAATCTTTCACAGATCCTTAAGAAAAGTAATAATTGATAACTTAAAGAAGCAAGATGCTTGTAGTTACTATTGCTCCTCGACAATTACCTTAAATGTCCAAAACAAAAATCAAAACAGTTACAGATTTGCAGATGAGGTAACTATTTAATTTTTCTCAAGCAAATATCTCCAGCTGGATTCATTTCTCATGTTAAGTCATGCTTCATTTCAATCATGATTTGTTAACCCACAATACAACCCTTAGCCACAGTAAAACAAGGAATGAGATCACCTTAATTTACAAATTATCTTTTATGGCTTTGTTTTTATAAATATAGCAACAATGATAAATTCAGTCAACTATGATTACTCAAACAAGAACAATTAATCAGAATACTCTTATTCTATACTACAAGTAGTCCTTTACATATAATCACAACTGGGACCAAAATTTCTGTTGTTAAACATGGTGTTTGTTAAGTGAGCCATGCCTGATTTTATGACCCCTTTGCTGTGGTTGTAAAGAGAATCACCTTAGTTGATTAATGAGTAGTTAAATGAGCTTTGCGGTCGTTTAGTTAATCTGGCTTCTCCCATTAAATTGGCTTGTCAGAAGCTGGCTTGGAAGGTCACAAATGGCCATTACATAACTGCAAGATGCTGCAACCATCATAAATACATGCTGGTTGCTAAGTGCCCCAATTTTGACACTGTGACGGTTGTAAGAAAACCAGTTGTAAGTCATTATTTTTACTGTCATTGTAACTCTGAGCTGTTGCTAAACAAATGGTTGTAAGTCAAGGACTACAAGTATAACATCTGCTTTGCTGTCTTTTCCGCCCCCCTCTTCCAAAGTGGAATAGAAGAAAGGTTTTTCAAAATTACAGTGCAGAGTTCTGGAACAGGTATTATTAAGGCCAGAGACTGATAGTTTCTGTCTTCTCTAAATTCCAGCACTGTTTTAGACCTTATCTCGCTTTCTTCCCCCCACATTCACAGACACATATAGAACAACAAATTATGGCTCACTCAAAAGGTCTTATTTTACAAAATTTATGGATATAAAATGCAAAACAACCACTTTTATATTTTATAATAGTAGCATCTCAAGCACACTGTGATAATATTGTTGGTGTCTACAAGTTCTGTAATTATAATTTTACCCTAAGAAACCTACAACAACTGTCTCTTTTGGATAATGTTTGTATGATAATGTTTCTTCACTTGACTCGACAAATCAGGTTTCTTACTTGGATACATTCTATATTCAATTTTTCACCCAATCAATTAATACTGTGTCCAGAAATGCTTATGCAAATTTTCTTGTATAAAAGAAACAAAATTTAGAGGAAAATAAGTATTCAAATTAAACTATTTTCATTTATTGGGGGGGATTAAACCAAGAAACAAATTGTTTGAAGAAAAAATGGAATGTACTTACCAATATTTTATTATCTACTTTGTCGCTCTTAACTTCAAGCTTAACTTTCTTTTTCACGGAAATCTTTATCTTCCTTCCAATCACATCCTTGACACTTTCTGAAATAGTAGAGAACATAAAGAATCTATATATGTATATTATTATTTTATCCCCAAGTAAAAATTCTTCAACATAAATAAATAACATTCTTCCTCTCTTATTAACAGCTCCAAAGTGAAATATTACATGAACTTTCTTTTAAAAAGAAAATCAAGCTTTTTAAACCCTATGTTTATGGGTTGACTGTAAAAACTAAGAAATGGTAAACCAAAACAAAATCCTTATAAGACACTTGGCCCCTTACTGGTCATGAGAAAAAATAAGTATACTCCATGTCCCAAAGGTGTTTTTTTCAAGAGGCAACTGGATTTTCTGGTTTTTCCTTGAAGATGTTTCACTTCTCATCCAAGAAGCTTCTTCAGATCTGAAGAAATGTCTTCAAAGAAAAACCAAAGTCCAGTTGCTTCTTGGGAAAAAAAGCACATTTAGGATAACCCATGACCTGGATGACTGAGAATTTCCTGTATACCATATACTTATGATGGCGAATCTATGGTACGTGTGCCACAGGTGGCATGCAGACCCCTCTCTGTGGGCACGTGAGCCGTTGCTCCAGTTCAGTTCTGTCGCCCAAATGTACGTGCCTCCCGCCGGCCAGCTGGTCATCAGGTCTCTGCCATGCATGTGCAGGGGGCATGCAAGGGGTGCGTGTGCGGGGGGTGGGTGGGGCGCATTGCATTTGGGGGGTTTGGGCATGCGTGCGTGCTTTGGGCACTAGGTCCAGAAAAGGTTAGCCATCACTGCTATATACTATAAACAAGTACACCACATTTAAATCTTTTACTGTTTCAACACAGTGATATTTTATCTTCATTTCAACACTATAGATAGAGGAATATATCAAATACTACACACCATTTTCATTTTGTACTCCACTGTGTAATTTAAATAAATATCAATGCAAATTTGGAATATGAAAAAAGTACATGCTTACATTTAGCATTACCTCAGATAACCTAAGTTTAGAATCAAATGCACAGGTGTAAATGTCTAAAATATCGTTAGGGAGAATCTGGGAAGAATCTATCAAACTATCTGTTTGATTTACTTGTTGTTGAAATGTGTGGTATCACCATTTCTAGACTGAAATTGCTTATAGGTGTCTACAACCTTCAGAAAGAAGACCCCTGGGAATGAATGTTAAAAGATTACCAAACAATTGAGCACCATTGATTCCACTATCTAGAAAATCTTCTACAAGTGGAGAAGATTTCAAACAACTGCCAACTTGTCCATGCCATCCCAGCAAGTCAGAGACCACAACAAATGACGCTGAAATATGAGAGCCAGTTTGGTCTAGTGGTTAAAGCACTAGGCTAGAAAGCAGGAGACCATGAATTCCAGTCCTGCCTTATCCATGAAAACCAGCTGGGTGACTTTGGGCCAGTCACCCTCTCTCACGGGTTGTTGTTGTGGAGAGAATAGGAGGAGGAAGATGTGTTTGTAAAAATAATTAAAAATAAAATAATTTAAAAAAATAAAGATAGAATACAAATAAATAAACAAATAAAATATACAAATAAGTCTCTAAGAACTCTAGAATTTCATCACATAAATCTACTTTGTGCAGGGTTTTTTGTAATCCTGCACTCATGAACTTTGACATTGCTCATGGGGAGAGCTATCTGTGATAGCTATCTGGGAGAGCTATCTGTGATAGATATGCAGGAAGAATTGCTCTCCAGAAAGAACATCAGGGCAAAATTAAATTTTGCTCCTGATCACCTAGGCAAAGATCAGGACTTCTGGATCAAAATGTTTTGCACAAGTGAAGCAACGATAAGAGTTATTTGGCCACAGTGACAGAAAACATTTAGTGAAAATTGTAAAGAAAGCATTTCACTAAATTGTAAAGAAAGCATTTCATTTAGTGAAAATTGTAAAGAAAGCATTTCACTAGAAGAGTTTGATACCTGATACAGGTAGTCCTCAATTTAGAACAGTTTGTTTAGTGAATCACGTAATCAGAACAGTTTGTTTAGTGAATCACGTAATCAAAATTCAGACACTTGGCAACTGACTCATATTTATGATGTCTGCAGTGTCCCGGGGTCACATGATCACATTTTGTGACCTTCTGACAAACGAAGTCAATGGAGAAGCCAGATTCACTTAGCAACCATGTTAGTAACTTAACCACTGAAGTGATTCACTTAACTGTGGCAAGGCAGGCCTTAAAATGGGGGCAAAACTCACTTAGCAAAAGAAATTTTGGGCTCAATTGTGGTTATAGCTTGAGAACTACCTGTATTGTAAAGAAAGCCTGGTACGGGGCTGCTTTGCTGCATCAGGACCTGGGCCACTCATCATCACAGCACCCACTATAAATCATTTACTGTACCTGAGGGTGCTTCAGGATGATATGAGGCCTACTATCAAAAGATTGAAACTGAACTGAAAGTGGACCTTGCAACTTGACAATGATCCTAAACATTTCAGAAAATCCACTGAGAAATGACTGGGGGGAAAAACAGAGATCCACTGAGATCCTGCAGGGTGATTTGAAATGGGATGTACATGCAAGAAACCCCTCAACATTGTGCAGCTAGAAATATCTGCCTGGAGGAATGGGAACATATTCCTCAAAATAACTATCAGGGACTGATGGGCAATTGGGATTCTTTCTGCTAAAGGGGGCAATACCAGGTACTTCAGCCGAGGGCATACTTACATTTTCCAGAGAAGGAAATGGCATATCTGTTAATTATTCTGCTGAACAAATTATTGCAAAAACAATTTTTCATAGTCTTTTTTAAAATTACATCACCTTTTACATTTACATACTGTTTGGACAAGGATAAATTATTGATATGCCCATACTTGTTAAAAAAATAGGGTGCACTTTTTATATGACTAAATGTTTGATCTCATTTATATTCAGATATTCTACATAACAGTCATTTTCACTGTATACATAAATGTAATTTTTGAGAAATAACTGTTACCTTTTTAAACTGTCCCTCCCACCCACACATCAGAATACCACAATAATTTCAAATATTTTTCTCCGACAGAATTAAAATGGGATTGCCAAAATATGTAATGACACTCCCTCTAGCAATCAAATCTCTGACTTATGGCCTATCAACATAGTCGTCTTTGAACTATGCACAAAACAGATTACACTGCTGGACTCTAAGCACAATAATTTTCCCCTGTTAATATTTTTGTATTCTAAATATTCCGAATACTGAGCCAAGAGCATGAAAAGCTGCCATTCCAAAATGGGCTTCACAGAACTATTACTCAAACTGCTGTTATAAGTTTGATGCCAAATTTTCATTCAATTCTAATACCATCTGTCAGAGGTCACAAACAACTTCCTTCTCAAAGATTTTTCATGCATTTTTCTTTCTTTCTTTCTTTCTTGCTCCCTCTCTGCATAAGAAGTACACTAGAGGTCATAGGCAGAACTATATTTAAAACTCAGACTTAGGGAGTGGGGATTTCTTGCACAGGCTAGCTATTTAGCAGATGAAAGAAGTTACATCATTCATCTTCACTTGTGCAATAGTGTTGTACTCTGCCTGCCCTGAAGCATTTGATTTTTTTTTGTCCTCCTATTTACATTATAATGCAAGTGACTATGGTCAGATCTATACGAACAAGTTTATCATCTTATTCAAGGATAAATCATGTGTACTAATTTGTGAGCTGCCCAGTCACCTTGCAGGAAAGATGGGTGGCACAGAAATTTAATAAACAAATGAATAAATAGGTAAATATATATCTCATGAAATGAGATATAAATAAAATGAAATAAACAAATAAAATACAATTATAATACAATAGTGTAGCAAAACACAAAAACTAGCCCTAACTATTGTTCTAGTAGAACTGGTTTGGTCTACTGCAGGGGTGTCAAACTTGATTTGAGGGCCGCATTTAGCATTGTTTGACTGCGGGGGCAGGCATGGCTGGGGTGGGCGTGGCCAGCTCAACATCACTCATGTTGGGGGTGCCTGTGGTGGCCTGAGTGCTCTACCAACAAAAACAGGCTCCCGAGCTCCGTTTTTGGCTGCAATGGCCTCCTGCAACCCTCTGCCAGTGAAAATGGAGCTTGGGAGGGCCACCCGTGCTCCATTTTCACTGGCAGAGGCATCGCAGATCAGTTCTTCGCTGTTTCCAGGGCAGCCCTGTGGGCCAGTTTTAAGCATCCCGCAAACCAGATCCAGCCCTCGGCCTTGAGTTTGACACCCCTGGTCTAGTGGTTAAAGAACCAGGTTAAAAACCAGGAAACTATTCCAGTCATGTCTTATGAATGAAAGATGGCTAGGTGACTTTGAGCCAATAATTATCTCTCAGACCATCTCATCTCACTAGGTTGTTGATGTGGGAAAAATAGGAAGAGGAAGGAGTATTAAGTATGTTTGCTGCCTTGAGTAATTTATAAAAAAAATGAAGGCGGAAATCTAAGATTGTTGTTTTTTTAAAAAGATGGGAGTCTGGTGGTCTGCTGCCTAGGGAATTTTTAGGATTTTTGTGCAATGCAAAGCATGCAGCTTTGGATTTGCTTTTGTTATATAGATAGGTTGTGTGGTTGTGTGATGTTTAGAGGCCTTCCTGGGGAGAAGGAAAAGAGAGACAAAAGCAGTGATGGCCTGGCAGTTTCTATCAATCTGGAGGACAGGAAAGAGGGCTGAAAGCTGGCAGGAATAGTGAATAGAAATAATGGATGACCTAGAAGGTGGGAAAATGCCAGGAGAGGCAGAGATAGAGAGAAGTTCCATCTGTCCTAGCCATTGTGGTTCTCTTAAGAATGGGAAGTTGGAAGCTAGCAGAAGCAGAGGAATATGTCAATAAATGTGGAAGGTAAAGCAGAACAGGGGACTCCTTGGAGTCTAGATGGCAGGGTAAGAGGCCATTAAGAAGTACAGAAAGAGGCAAAAAAGAATATGGAGAAAAGGACAGGTGGGTAGAACAGCGAATGGAATTGTGGAAGATTGTGCAAGAAAGTGAAGTTGGGAATAGCAAAGGGGAAATGGAAAAAATGGAGGAGGTGATTATGGAACTTTGGAAGGGTCATTGAGAAAGGAATAAGGATTAAAGGTGAATGCAGAAGAGACATGGGTATTGAACGGTACAAAGACATCATTATTTTGGAGTATATGTGTTAGCAGACAGGGCAAAGATGAATAGCTGAATTGGAGGTGCTGGCAGATTGCAGAGAGACTTTATGAAGGCATTAGGTTAGAAATTCTGGGGAATGGTGACGGTCAATTTTGTATAAGTACCTTCTTCTAGCATTTCAGAATCATTCTTTGATC
The DNA here is from genome assembly GCA_030761175.1 of Masticophis lateralis. NCBI lineage: Eukaryota > Metazoa > Chordata > Lepidosauria > Squamata > Colubridae > Masticophis > Masticophis lateralis. The sequence continues at coordinate 64,017,659 of JAUDYJ010000003.1, forward strand.
AAGGGATTATTTGGCATCAAGTCATTATTCCAATGTTTCATAAGAACTCCAGCACTTTCAGGTCACATTGATTCACAACTTCATTGTTGATAAGAGAGCAGATATGGTAATGTACAAGGAATGGCCTTGAAGTAAAAGGAAGAACTACTATCAAGGCAATGCTCCGATATGTGTGGCTTGAGCCCATTCCAAGAAATTTAAGTTGGTCAAACATCTTAGACAGGCCCATCCCTAATTCATAAAAATAAAATCATGGAGAGAAGCTCTTGCAAGACTGAAATGAGGGTAGGTGTCAGATCCTTCAATAGTTTAATTCAATGGCTGTCAGCACAGAGGCTGGAAGGGTGGTGATGATTGTAGAAGGTACTTTGGTTGTAATCCTGTAAACTGTGTATTGTAAGTCCTTTGTATATGAACCCAACACATTTCTTTTCTGAGTCCAATCTTGTTGAGCTGAAAGTGAAATCTCCTTGGCTACTTGTTTATGGAGATTCTCAGTCATCCAGATCATGGTTGTCCTTTCAAATGTGCTTTTTCAAGAGGCAACTGAAGAAAAACCAGAAAGTACAGTTGCCTCTTGAAAAAGCACTTTTGGGATTATTATCACTATCATTAGATTATTGTAGTGTGGATGTTTTCCTTGTAAACTATTGACATGCACATGATTACAATGGTCTAAGAATCTAATGAATATATAATTACTTCTACTCCAAGTTCTTCTCCACTCAATTATTCTGAATGAGTTTAAATCCTAACAATATATATGAAGTAACTTTTCCACAATATTCAAAGGAAGCTCACACATTCACTTGGAAATGGTTTTTCCCCATCTGATCCATTTATAAAAAAACATGTTTTCCCATCTGATCCATTTATTGTGCATTTAATTAACTACATATGTACTACCAGATTTTCAATGAAGCTCTTATTTAGCATCCTCTATTCATTATACCCATTCAGCGTTTTTGAGATATTTTGAGTATATTTCCGTATCAGCAAATCTGCTTACAGAATGATTTAGCAATGTATTGCTCAACTAATAACACAGATATATAACAAGCTCAGTGTTATGTTACACTGTCACATTTTGATATGTTCTAAAACAACAATCTGTGCATAACCATATGAGGATTTGTAATAGTTTCTACAAAGGTCTACGAGGAAGTAAATGGACCACACTACACACTGGCACAGTTGGAACCAAAGAAAACTGCCCCCAGTTCTGCTGCATGCATGCCTGCACAATCAAAATTCAGTCCATTTCCTGAGCACTGTTCTGTTTACTGTGGTGAACTGGAATAAATTAAACTGTGCCTTCACTCTACTACCATGTTCCTTTATATAAATATATTTCAAATACTTTTATTGTAACAGTCAGGCTACATTTTAACATTTGCAGGTAAATCTAGGTGGAGAGCTTCCATTAAGAAACAGCCATTCTATATCTATTAGCACGAGTATTACACAAGTGGAAAAGGAAGAAAAGTAGCAAATGGTGCATACCTAGGCAAAATAATGTGCTGCATTTGGAAGGTGAACAGCCATCCTTTCACAATGTTTGAAAACCTATACTGTACATATTTGCTCGTGTGAAAGCTCCACTGAAATCAGTGAGACTTCTTTCCCAAAAGTAAACATAGAAATGAGCAAGACAATCAGAGCATCCTTCTGAAATATTTAGCCTGTGCACCTATCTGAGCAGGCAATGCAAAACCAATACATTTTTATGACTCAGAATTTAGCATGGTTTTAATCTGCTCGACAAGCATTCTCAGAATTTGGCATAACAAGAAGTGCAACAAACAATATGAAAGTAAATTACAGTAATCAGTACAGGAAAAGACATGATGCATACTTAATTATTTTGGCAACATCATATATGCACCAGCTGCCCTGATTTTGGACTATAGGAAAGCATATGCAAGCCTACAATAAGGAAAGCGTGCCTTCTCAAAAGGTTTGAATGCAGTGCATCCTTCTTAAATAACAGAGGAAACGTTGCTTTAATTAAGCAGGGTGAAAACAACCAAGAACACCGGATCTGCCCATCAGCAATTCCTTTTCATAACAAGATGATCCCCTCCACAGTGGGACTAGCAACAGATGCTTTGACAATCTTCCTTCTTGGCCTTTACACCCCCTGAAGCACTGCAACCAGTTGCCCTAAATCATGATTTGCCCAGCGGGAGAATACATCCAAGGGTTCCTAGTTAAGGAAAACCTCTGCCCGCGTCTTGAGAGAAAGCCCCGAAGCCATTCAACTGAGGCGGGAAAGGAAGAGAAAGATATCACCAAGGTCTGGAACCAATGGAAAGCCCCTAGGGGGGCAAACGTGAGCCCCAGGGGCTGTCACTTTTCTCCCTCTGGCTCGTCGCCATTCAAACGTGAAAGAAAAGGAAACCTCGGCCCGGAGAAGCGAGCTGCCTTCAGCACCGCCTCGAGGGGTTCACAGCGATTACACTTAGTTTCCTTACAGACCCCAAGCGTTCCGCTCCATTTGCCCATTTTATTACCGAGGCTTTTGCAAAGGCTGCGCAATCTCCCTCGGCCCCCGTCCCTCCTCCCCAAGCAAATCTCTTCCAGGAACAGAGGAGCCAAAGGGCGCCTCAGCTACAACCAGCCCTTATCTTTCCCGCCACGCCTTCCGTCCCCGTAGAGCATTTCACGCAAAGGATAACAGACTGCGGAGCTAGCTGGGGGACGGGGACATTTCATCCCTCACCTCGGGATCGCTTCTGTCGAGAAACGGCTTCTCCTCCTTCCTCCCCCCCTTCCAATCTCCCGCGCTCCGGTGCCCCTCGTTCTCCCAAAGGGGGGAAAAAGAGAGGAAGCGCACATGCTTACCCAGCAACTCTTTGGGAACGTCCGCGCTCTCTTCGGTCATCCTTGCTGGGGGCTTTGCCTTCCCTCTTTGGAGCGCGAGCCGGGAGGCGAACGTGTTGCTTGCTGGTGACAATCGCTCGCGCTTCCCGCTCTCCGCCCTCACCTTCCCTAGGTGCCCCCGCCTCCGGCGAGGCGAACGGATTCCGATCAGCTGTTTAGAAAAGAAGGGGAGGAAAAGAGCCCCGCAATCCTGCTGTTCCTGGTCTCCCCGCCGCTTTCCTTTCCGAGGAGGACGGGGAGGGGGGATTGAAAAAGATCGGAAAGCCGAGGGAGAGTTACAAGATTATTGCTGCACGGCGCCTCTTCATCTCAGCTGCAGGCGGAGCAAGGCTTCGCGAGGGGAAAAGACCGCAGCCCAAACCGCCTTCGCTCGGCTCGGCTCGGCTCTCCTTTTTTTCCCTGCTGCGTCTGCGCTTCTCGCTTTCGCTTTTTCCTCTTTCCTCCTTCCTGGCCGCGGACGAGCTTCCCTCTCTCCTGCCCGGTTCCCCTCCAGCCTCACGCAGCCACCTCCCGGCCTGAGGTGCAAGCGGAAGGCGTGGGTGGAGGCGGCATTCCTGGTTCTGGCGGACCCCTTCCCGGGTCGGGGGGCTTCCCTTAGGGCACCCACGCAGCCCGCTCCAGCCAAGCGACGGCCTCCTTCTTCCCCTCGCGAGAGGCAGCCGCGGTCTGAGCGCCCGCCCGAGAAATGCTGGAGTTACGGCGAGAAAGCTCGTCTAGGCAGAAGGGGATTTCTTACCCTTCGCCAGCCCGGCGTTAGCTCACAGATTCCATGCGCACAAACCAGGCAGGGAGCCGGAACGTGCATATAAAGGACACTGGCGGCTCTCCCTTTGGTCCCTCCTTCGTTCCCACGAATTGCAGAATCTAGCAGCCAACTACGTAGAGAGATCGGGGGCCATCTGCTGGCTTCAGGTTTACTAAGACCTGGAGTGAAAAAAAGATCCCTCCCTTCCCCCGTGCTCCCGTTCCCACCATCTTTTTTTTTTTTTTTTTTAAAGAAAAGCTTCTTTTTAAGGTGATTTGCGCTTGTTTGAAAAGCAGCCCCGATCCATCAAGTGAGGTTGAATTCGAACAATCGGAAGGGTCGTGTAGTAATCCAATGTTATTTCATTTTACCCCCGTTTCAGTTCATTGAGTACTTCGACAAGATGTTTACAAGTTACCCAGCTGGAGCTGTAGTAGACAGAAAAAAGGGGCTTTTTAAAATATGATTCTATTCAGATTTCTGAGGATGCTTAGAGCCTGGACTGGATTCGAATTCTTACAGGGAAAAATGCACTAATAAAGTAGGACCAGTTTTAGGAACTTGGGAGGCAGTAACTTTGTACCCAGCATTCTTCAGCTAATAATAATAAATGAAAAACTGTTTATTCTCAAGCATTCCTGAAGTATTGCTAACAATATGGAGATTGAAAGAATTGTCTCAAGTTCTTTCAGATTTATTCCGTAACAGTTTCATTAGGAAAGAAATGAAATGGATTTGTTAAATTGCTTTTTTATGTTGGTACTGAAGCTCTTCTGCTACTTTTGGCCGATTCAGTAGTAGCTTGTAAATACTGTTTTCACAGACATACAAGTAGCAATTTGATGATAGTTGGTAATTTAAGACTTAGCAAATATCTCAATTTCTTTACATATTGCTGACACTTAAATACTTTTAAAGCTTGTTATAAGCTCTGGAGCAGCTCACCTTAATTTTGTGTCTTCCAATATGATGCACTGTGATACCGCTGATATGCCTTAGAATATATTTTATGAATTTGGGTGAAATTCTGGCCCATGCCAAATTTGTACTTTAACCTTCCACGTTGCATTTTCTAAAGGCAAGGAGTGCCAGTTGCTTCCTTAAAATCTATAGCTTTAGCAACACGGATCAGTTTGTAACAGGATTTTTAAATTACGCTAAGGGGTGGTGTTCAATTTTGGTTTATATATATTTTTTAATTTAACAAATGTACATAACTGTTCATCTACCCAGGGGAACTTCAGGTAGCACACAGAAATAAAAACACAGAAAACTATAAAAAAATCAGTACAAAAAACCCCCACTAAATCAAATTACATTTAATGTTGTAGTTCAGTCACTAAGTTGTGTCCAACTCTTTGCAACCCAATGGCATGCCAGGCCCCTGTCCTCCACTGTCTCCTGGAGTTTATCCAAATTCACATTCAATGACAGTCTAACCATATCATCCTCTCTTGTCTGCCTCTCATTTTGCCTTCAATCTTTCCAAACATCAGGGTCTTTTCCAATGAGTCCTCTCTTCTGATTAAATGGCTGAGATATTTGAGTTTCAGCTTCAGTATCTGTCCCTCTAAAGAATACTCAGGGTTGATTTCCTTTCCTGATTTGACCTCCTTGCAGTCCAAGAGACTCTCAAAAGTTTTCTCCAACACCACAATTCAAAAGCATCAATTTTTTTTTTTGGCACTCAGACTTCCTTATGGTCCAAGTCTTCACAGCTATACATTACTACTGGAAAAGCCATAGCTCTGACTAGATGGACCTTTGTCAGCAAGCTGATGTCGCTGCTTTTTAATATGCTGTCTAGGTTTGCCATAGCTTTCCTCTCAAATTATTACATTATCAACATAAATAAAATAGCAATCACAGCAGAATTCCCCATCCTGGCCCGTTTCTGTTGGAAGAGCTGTATATAGCTCATAGTCAGCTACATGGCCAAAAGGGTTGAGGTATCTGTATCTTGGGAGGTTGTTCTAAATGACACGTTCAGTGACAGAGAAATCACACCAACTGGGACCTATCACATGATACCAGAGCATGTTGGTTTCCCAATACCTCTAGAATAGCTTTCTCCAACTTTAGGTTGTCTCCAGGTGTGTTGTACAATTCCTGACTATTGTGGTCTGCAAACCATAATATATAGGAACCCAGTCTGAGTATGAAATAAGATTAAATGACTGTGAATAGATGTGAAATAGAGTAGCATCCTTTATAAAACCCAAATATATATTGTGATGCATTATATGATGATCTCAATCTAGACTGAGATCTTGAAGTTTGCTGCAGTTTCTTATAATCTTTTCATTATTAAACTAGATAACATTGCCAAAATATTTGAATGGATAAATGTTAGGCATCATATTTTTATTCTTCAACTTTTGAAGATTTGTTGCCTTATTACCACATTTGAAAAAATATATCTAGACAAAACACTAGATCACTACTATATTATGTCATCTGTTTATGTATGTATTTTTTTACTTTATTATGGTCAATATTATCAAATTTACAAAAAAACTTTTTAAGAATTTGCTGATTTAGTTTTCATATATGCTTTTTTGTTATAGATGATTACATTTATAATGTATTAATGTGATTAGTGAATAATAATCCTATGATTTACGATGTTGGTATTTGTCCACTTATACCAAAATGTGTGTCTAATTGAACGGACAGCAATTCATGTCAAAAATGCAGAAAAGGTTTCCCATTTTTTGAAGACTGCACATGAAGTTTTTTCAAAAATTGAACAAAAGAAGACAGACTTCAACTTGCAAGGTCTTTTTAGTACATATTACAAGCTTAAAGCACCCAACATAAGCCACTAACAGAAGAACTACTCATGTCTACTTAGATGTAAACCATAATTAAGTTATTACAGCTTATTCCCAAATAAGTTGCAACTTTATGATTTCCTAGACGAAGCTGAGTTTTTCATCTAGCATTTTGTTTTATCCTGGATAATTTGTCTTAAAATATTGGCTTCTTGATTCAATTCTGCTTGGTGCCTTTGATATGGGTTGATAGAAAATTGGATTATACAAGTTTATTTTATTTTATTTTATTTTATTTTTTTATTTTATTTTATTATTTTATTTATTTTATTTTATTTTATTTTATTATTTTTTTATTTTTTTTATTTTTTTTTATTATTTTATTTTTTTTATTTTATTTATTTATTTATTTATTTATTTATTTTATTATTTTATTTTATTTTATTTTATTTTATTTTATTTTATTTTATTTTATTTTATTTTATTTTATTTTATTTTATTTGCCATTCATCTCACCTAGAGATTTTATTTTCAATATATTTGAATCTATTTTCAATGTATTTGTTATCTAAGCAATATATTTGAAGGAGGAACTGGCAAACTACTGAACTAGTAGGTATCTGTGGCGATTTATCCGCCACATTTTATTTGGATCATGTCATTGTTGAAATATGAAGTGGATCATTTTCGTAACATTTTGAATCAGTCTTTTCTTGTGGCTGTTCGTGCAGGTATGTGGTACTGAAAAGGAACATGTTAATCTAAACCAGCAACAGATATTATCTATTGCTGATTTTGGTTATCTGGTTAACATGTTCCTCTGAAGATTTTCTTCTTGTCCCCCACCCCCAGCTCAATGTATATCTTGGTTAAACAGATGACTAATCCACGAACAAAGTGCCTACTTTATCCTCATCCAATGGGTTTCTGCCAGGATCAAGTTTATATTATTGATCATAAAACAACTAGTTATATTTTATTCTTCCACTCCTATCTTCCTTGGCTGTACCTATCTATCATTTGTCTTTCCTTTGCAACTTTATTCTTCATTTTTTCCCCTTTCCCATGCATAATCAAATATAGGCACAATTCTAAGCTGTTCCACTGACAGCAAAATTATAAGGTATTCAACAAACAATGACAGTTCTCTCTTTCTGGCACTAATTCATTTGCACCGCTGTCAAGGAAGCATCATTAAATTTTCAATGCATTACCAGTTCTTTACTGATAGTAGACATTAGCACACGTTCTTTACAGGAGGTCAAAATGGTTTTGCAATGTCCTGTTGAATTTTCTACTCTGAGAAATTCATTTATTTTCTGCTGTCAGATATTTGGAGTGCCAGCAAGATTAGCACAGCAGAGAGAGATTTTTTAGCAGAGAATGAAACACAAATAGATATAAACGGATCAATCTTTTCACTAGGTAACGAAGTCTGACATTTGTGATCCAGCTAGAACTATACACGTTAACTTTAAAGTTGTTAAAAAAAATTACTTGAATCACTCAAAAAATCAAAATCACTAAATCACTTTTGGACAGTTTCAACTTTACTTAATCGCTGTCAGCTCTATTTCTTTCATGTACAACTATATCAGCATCATTAGGTTGTTTACACTCATTAGTGTAAACAATCTCTAAATAGAGATCATGCATTCTTAAATATCTGAATCACACTATATGACAAAGTTTAGGTGGATTTTCTTTGGCTGCTATTTTGGAGTATATTACATGCCTAAACCTAGTTAATAAGAATTTCTTCAGTTGTTTCTTTCAGGACAATCCTTTGTAGATTTATTTGGAAGTAAAAGTTCCATTCAGTTCAAAACACATTCTAAGTAAATGTGCATAAAATTGAATTGAACAAAGTGAGACTTCCAAATAACTTACATTTTATCGTTGTGTAAATGCTACCAATAAAAGAAAATTCAGACTGAAAATAAAAATTCCACTTGGCGTATACAACTTTCTAGTCATATCTTCTTAATTTTAAGGTGATGGTACATAGCTGTGATGGTGAACCTATGGCACGCATGCTACAGGTGGCATTCAGTGCCCTCTGTGGGCACGAGAGCCATTGCCCCAGTTCAGCTTCGCTGTGCACGAGCCTCCCACTGGCCAGCTGGTCTTAGGGTCTCTGCCATAGGGGACAGGGTGCGTACAGGAAACCTGCACGCACATGGGTGTGTGGGGGACCTGCATGCACGACAGGAGGTGCAGGGGGGCACATGCGCACACAGGAGGCACACATGGCAGGGGCAGGGCACATGCGGGGCAGCCGCGCACGCATTGCATTTTGGGGGTTTGGCTGCATGTGCGCTCACTTTGGGCACTCGGTCTGGAAAAGGTTAGCCATCACTGGCATATAACATACCTCCATTAAAATATTTTAGAACCGGGGTGTCAAACTGGATTTCTTCGAGGGCTGGATTAGCATTGTAGTTCTCCTCTGCAGGGCAGCTGGGAGAGAGGGGGATGGGATGATGCCTCCTGCAGCACTCTGCCGGCCAAAATGGGCCATGGGGGTGTACACATGTCCCCCCCTACCATTTTCGGCCTAGATGGTCTCCTAGAGCACCCTGTTGGCCAAAAAATTCTGCAAAGCTTAAAAACATCTGTTCAGGACGGTCAAATAATTTCATCATGTTTGTTTTATCATTTTAGAATTTATAATATTTTCCTGAGCATCCCCCCCCCCCCCCATTTGTTAAGAAGTGTACAATAATACTTTGGAGATGTAAAGCCAGAAGCAAGGGATCACTGTTCACACTATATTTGAATAGAATGTAAACTGTATTCAATGACAATTTGAATTTACGTAGGCACTGTAGGGTAGATTTCACAAACTATCTATTGTTTGTGAATTTGGCTTATATTTCATCCAATAAATGTGATTAATAATGTAATCCTAGGGTCTCCAGCAGGTTTTCATCATGTTGCAAGTACTTTCTTGCATTTACCAACATTTCTGCCCAAGATTATTTTTAAATTATCTGGTTTTATTTTCCTGTTTAGCTTTTCTGTGTTGCAGTAGTTTGCCATTCTGAGCTAAACCTTGGATTATTATTATTTTTTAATTAAGTTGCAGTACATAACTTATGGTTTGTACGCTATAATACTCGATTTACCAATTGTAATAAGCCACAGTATTTCAGTGTGGTTTTCCTTTGTGAATATGTTTCTTAGAGCATTTCTAGTTAACATTACATAAAACGTAATTTTACTGTGGATTCATATATGTGATCTGATCTTTAGGGTTTTGGGCCCAGCCCGCTTTAGCCTAGGTTTTAAAGAAATGCATTCTGTTCACTAGGTGTTTCATGAATAATCTCACTAGCCATGAGGCCAGTGGCTTAGAGTAGGTTCTCCAACTTGGCAACTTTAAACTTGTGGACTTCAATTCCCAGAATTCCTCAGCTATCATGGCTATCTGAGGAATTCTGGAAGTTGAAGTCCACAAGTAAAGTAGAGTAATAAGAGGGAAGCATTGGATTTTTTTATCTTTCTGGTAGTACAGTGACAGCCTCCATTTATAAGATAGCATTTGTTTTAAGAACAGGAAAAGTTATAGCTTTTAAAAGAGCAAATAGTGCTGGTGATCTTCCAAATGTATGACAGAATTCCAGAAATCTACTAATGCAAGGTTTTGCAAGATCAGAATCCCACTGTGATTGTCAGGAATAGAGATCCAATATAGTTCAGGGGCTTCACAATTTGGTCTATAAGAGGATTTCACATTGCCCTCTTTCCCCAGGCCTGGAATAGACAACCATTGTTTGTAATCTCACTAATTTTATTTGAAGGAAAATCTACCCATCCCTTATCCAACCCTATGACTGGAAATTCCTACACGCAAAAAGCCTGCACACACACACAGTAAAATAAACATTTAATGTAGCCACTATTTACATCAGTGGTTTACACATAGCAGCCACTGATGTTTGTGCAGTCTTATTTGTTCATTTTTGTGTGTCTTTGAACAAAGTTTAAATACAACAGTATGTGCATGCAAGATTGTGTGTAGCTTCATATAAATATATTGGAAGTTAAAATATCATAATGAAAGAGTACATGTAGTTTGTCTTTTGCTCACGAGACACTTACCTGAAGTCAATATGTTCTCCAACTTTCACTTGATTGATCTGGGAAGGGAAAAATATAGGAAAGACAACATGATCCTTTAAGAGTTACTTACTATAATCCACGTACTGGCTTTTCATTTGCTTCAATTTCAGTTGTATTGTCTACCCAGCCTTTACTAAAGAAGCATGCATAAATATAGAGTAAGACTGTTTCTTTTCAATGTGTTATGAGTATGGCAGGCACGAGGTCTTAAAGGATACAATAAAGAGATAATTTAAAGGGACCCAGAAGTGCCTAGCTTAAATTACCCACTTCTGTTAAAACACACCACCTTAATTCATAATCATATGAATTAATTCAATCCTCTCCCCACCCAAGCATGTAATAATGGTAAAATATGTAAACAAAACCCTGAAGAATAAAACCCCTTCTGTTAGGTGAATGGTCACTTAGCCAAATTTAGACTACATTTCTGATTTTTGCTGAATATGTGCCAAGCAGAAGAAACTCAAAACATTTAGGCAAAAAAGTCATTCAGCAACCAGTAAAATATATAAATAATCCCGAATAACTATTTATTCATCTCCTACTATGTTCCACAATTTTGACAACTCAGATGTTTACATGCAAACATTTGAAACATTTCTCTTTAATCATTTGACAGAATGGGCAATAGAAAGAATGACAGGAAAAAGACTAACAAAATGAGTTAAACACTCAGCAAGATGGTTATTTCCTTTGACCTTCCATTCACTGCTGTTAGTATTGTTTACATTATAGTATGAACAAAATGTATTATTTTTCAGTGCTTGCTATTAACACAAACTACCTTTATTTCTTATAAAAAGTTGCCAATTAATACTTAATATAAATTGATATTCAATTCATACATACCATTGCATTGCATATTGTAGTTACATTAAAGGTTAAAGTTACTTGGGGAAGAAAAAGTGGTTATATGAACACTATCGCCTACCTCCTTTAGGCCAAAGCATAAAGAAACTTAATTAACTCATGGCAAGGAAAGCCATGAGGAAAAGAAAGGAAAGGAGGAGGAAGAAAAGAGAGGAAAAGAAAAACTAATTAAGCTGATACATATATAAAAAGGGTCTCCATTTTGACAGAGGGCAATCAACTGTTTCAACTGATTAAATCCTAATGCATGACTAGATAAGAATCTTTATTATGTCAAAAGTTGGGGGAAGCTTTTGCAGAGTTTGAGCTGGGAGGCTTAACAGGGAAATAAAGAGGAAAGTTTCCACCCTTCATTTGCCTAGCCTTCAGAGAACAAAAAATAACAACAAAAATCAGATAACAATTCAGCAATACCAAAGCCTTCCTAACATTCCCTTCCCCAGGCAGCTATTCTGGGATAGAACATCCTCCCCTGGAAGTCATTCTGTGAGAGCATCCACAACGTGCTCTCAATATGTCAAATTTTGCTGGCCAATCTTTTTTTTAACACTGTACTTTTTTATTAATACTGTAACTTAGGATACCACTGAATTCTATATAGAGATCTGTGGATTTTTTCTTTCCAATAGCAAACTGAGGCAGGTGGTAAACTCAGGATGAGCAGGAATACAATTAGACTCTTGACAAAGCTCATTAGTATTTTATCAGCAATGCTGGTTGGATTATTCATGGGGGGGGAAGGCTTTTACAAATTTCTTGGCTATAATTACAAGAGAAGAGAATAGAAAGATAAATTGCCTTACTTGAGTTTTCAATTTTCAGAGAACTGAGCACACCTGACAAATCTATTAAAATAACTGAAATGGATTCAGAATTTGATAAAAGGTTACATTAAAGCAAATATTCACCATTTTGCACTGCTTAAGGCGCAGCCATATTTTGGGATGCAGTTGAAGATATTAGGAAACATATTCTTTCTAAAATAGGGTGTGCATGGACTTAATATGTGGGATTTCAGCTCCCATCATAGTTAACCCTTGAATGATACTTCTACTCTAAACATTTAGAGAATTATGTATCCCAGCAGAACTGATTTTTAAGAAATATATTTTATTTTGGAATAGACAAAACCTCGACTTCAGGATGATATTACAGTAAAATATCAATTTAACAGACATTGGAAGGAGGAGCATCTGTTCAATCCAAATGCCTATTGAATTAGCATCCATTTTGCACATGTATTAAAATTCCATTAGTTATTTATACATGTGCAAAATGGAGAAAGCACCAAACAGGAGACCAATCAAGTGGACTCGGCAGCAGACATTTCACAAGTATTCAGTTATTTTGCTGGGAAGCAGAAGGATAAAAAGGAGATATGAAGATGGCCTTGGTGGTAAGGCCTTTACCTTAATGGTCTTAAAAACCCACTAATAAAATATAGAATAAGCTTTCATGCAGCACAGTCTACTTTATCTGATTTACCTGTAAGTACATGTGTAATAGCTTGGAAATTTGGGGTTATGGTTATACTAGGGGCAGAAGAAATGGATCACAGAAAGTCAAACAATGACAGTAATATTATCAAGTGATAATTCACAAAAACAGTTGTAACAGAAAGCACTAGACTGTGATTAAATTTATTTCATTAAAAATGAAGTCTTCAAATTGAGTGTGATTGATTTAATAGACACAACCAGGTATCTTTCTTGCCAACAGAAGTAGTACAGAAGCTATTTATCACTTTTAAAAAACTGACTAGTTTTATGAATCTAACCGTAACATCTTAGCATGGCTAATTTAATCTGAATTTCCTGAAAGATGATATACCTTACTGTTGAACTATTAGAAAGAGGATCTATGCTAAGGGTATAAATTGTTCATATACCACTTGATCAATAAAGACTACCTTATGTAATATAAACTATAGAGAAATGCTTTCCAAATATATTGGGATTGGAGCTTCAAGTAATTCCCAATAATTGCACTCTGAGTCCTAGCCCATCTGGAGACCCATAGGTTGGGATAGCTGGAGGTTAGAACATTATCTTTCTTGCAGTTTTGGGCTATAAATATTTTTTTTATCTCTTCTCTTCCATTACCACCACCACCCTTTTTTTTTCAACAGTTGGTATTATGCTGTCTGGTTTTTAAATATACTTTTTTCTGAGAAGGAAAAAATGGAATATTAAGGAAGGATTGACATCTAGTGGTCTAACAGTGTCAAAAGAAAGAAAGATGTAATCTTCTATGCAGAGAGTTTATTGGTTAGGAAACATTTATAATGGACCGAAAGAAAAATACAGCTCCTAGTTTTAAATATTTAGAATATTATCTTTTAAAATGAAGGTGTATAACATATATTGATTATTCAAAATTAGCTACCGCATTTGATCTAATGTTTTTCACTTTTGAGTAATATACGTTTCTGCTTTGCAAATTTTGAAGGATCTTCTGAAGATCGGTAAGATTGATTTTATTATTTAATCCAGTGACAATTGCTTCTGCGTACTTATGTACATGTAAATAAAGATATGTTATGCTTTATTTTAATAAGAAACTTTTCATAAAACACTTAACCAAAACAATACAATGTGCTTTTCATTGTCTATATAGACCTGGCCATCCATGGGAGTTTGTCTTCCTTTTTTCCTGCTACATATTCACAAACCTATTGGGTTTTAGAGATTTCCTCTAAACCTGCTAGTCAGTGATATTCCATGGACATATGTAGGAAACTATTGTGTTGACAGAATTTGTGTTTTAAGCTATATTTTGCCACATTTTTTCAAGTTTACAGAAGTATGTATAAAGTAATGAAAATGTGTATCTAACATAAGTAGGATATATAATGTACAGTAACATTAGTGTCCTTTATTTGCTTTTGGTTTGCACTTCATTGAGCAATAAATTTGGGAGTACCTCTAAGTGGCCTATTTTTAAAGGTATGAATCAAAGAACCACAGAACTATTCCATTTTCCCATCATTATTATATAATTTTGTAGATATAAAAATGGAAGAATTGGTAGAAAAAAGGACTGTTACAGAGGAATTACAATGTCTACCCCTCCCACTTCCAATAAAATTCTATGAGCAACACAGAATGATTGACAGCCCCATTGTTTGCTTTCATGAAGAAAAGTGAATAAATTTTGCGCGTTTAAAAACTTCTCTGGAATCATCATTAATAATATTGTCATGAAAATGATTGTAAAGTTGTGCTTTTTGTTCAATATGTAGTCCAGCTCTTTTTATTTAGTAGTTCTAATCATATTGGCATTTACTGAATTAATAATAAATTTATTACTGAATAAAAGAAAAAAGAGATGAATTCCAGTGATTAATGACTGAGGAAATCTAAATGATGTCCCTGCTTGAAAGAGCAGTAGCTGTTTTTCTTACTAGATACTGTACTGTATATATTAGTCAATGTTAGTCTAAGGAAGCTCTACTTCTATACTAAAGTAACCACCTCAGGGAAAACCATATTTCTTCAGAACAGGCCTGAGATTATGATCAAATAATATTTGTATTGATCTTGCCCTATTTTGTAGGCAACTCTTCTTCAGATGAATTGGTCTCCAATTTACAGAATTCCCGTCCTGCAAATCTAGATTTATTTATTTATTTTCTGTCTTTATTATTTTTTAGAAATAACTGAAGGTGGTGAACATATCCAACCCACCTTCCTCCTATTTCCCTCATATCACCAACCCTATGAGGAGAGTTGGGCTGAGAGAATGACTGGCCCAAAGTCACCCAGCTAGCTTTTATTGCTAAGGCCATATTGGAACTCACAATGTCCTGCTTTCTATCCTGGTGCCTTAATCACTAGACCAAATTGGCTTTATGTACATATATGTACATATAGTCATGATATCAAGCATTAATTGTCCTTGGGCAGACTTGGTACTAATGTGAAGCTAATTATACACAGATAGTCCTCGACTTACAATTACAATTGTTGGTTACGGTGAACATTAACTGAGGCGCCCATGTGGACATCTCTTTTAATAACTACAAACCCTGCTCTTCCATTTGTGGTCTTTAAAGAAAACGATTTTAAATTTCTCTATTTTCTGAATTAAAACATTTTATTCACTACACAGGGATACTAGACACAGCATTTTGAAGATAATTTATAACAGTAAGAAAAAGTTTTAAGCTTTTGCCAAATATTATCTGTCCTCATCCTTTATACCTGGGTAGGGCACTGAAACTTCCTTGAGTGGAATGATTTTGGCCAAGAGAGACAATGTGATACGTTGGCTGGACTTTCTATTACCTTTCTGGAAAGATTACCTGAGCTAAGTGCAAGTGAATCAACTTTGCAGTAGATAACTCATATAGAGAGAGACTGTTTTAAGGAATGGTATTGGAGTAATTATGCTGTCGCTCCATTTAGCTTCCTATGCAGTTTAACATTTACACGAAACTACAAAGATCATTCAGAGAATTAAAGTGTTACTAGTATGCAACTCTGTCTCTTCTTTTCATGTGGTTGAATCATGGTCTATGATAATGGGCTAGGTAAAAGCAAGCAAGCTACAGATAAAAGAGCACTAGTAGGTGGTTTATCAGGTAAAGTGAGTGTGATTTAACTCTCTGTAAGGGATTATGCTCTCTTTAAAGGCTCAAAAATGTGGTGGTGCTTCTGCTGCATTTCTGCTTTTTAGAAACAACACTTCTCAACTGCTACACTTAAGGCTGCATTTTTGTCTGCAATAAAGATTCTAAACTACTCAAGCAGAATCTGGGACTCTTGCCAAGTCTTGTTGAGAAGTGAATTAATTATCTGTGATTTACTGGTATGTATGGGTTTGAATTCTGAAACATATCTTCACTGCATCCCAATTCATTTCTGGTTCCAATTCAGGATACTATAAAGTCCTCTTTAGTTTGTAACTACAGGAGAAATGCTTCTTTAGTTTGAAAAGAAGTACCGTATTTTTCGGACTATAAGATGTACCTTTTTACCCCCCAAAAGGGTTCAGGAACGAAAGTAGGGTCCAGACCCAGGACCACCCTGTCGGCATGGAAGACACAAAGGTCGCTCCTAACTGAAAGGGCTGCCAACTCAGATATGTGTATGGCTGAGGTTACGACCACTAGAAAGGCCACCTTATATGATAAGAAAGCTAAGGATGGCCTCCCAGAGCGGTTCAAAGGGGCTCCGGATAAGAGAATCTAAGACCTCAGGAAGATCCCAAGTGGGATAACGGTGAACCACTGGGGGACAGAGATTGATGGCACCGCTAAAGAACTGCCAAATCATGAGTAATTGGGAAAAGGGTTCCCTAGACCCACAGGTTAAAACAGTGGAAAGGGCAGCTACCTGTCTCCAAAATGTGTTTGGCACCAATCCGTCATCATGGCTGTCTTGGAGGAAGTTCAAGATATGAGCAGTGGTCACCTAAGTAGGAACCAGACCTTTTCTGGTACTCCAGACACAGAAGGCCCGCCATGTAGCATTGTAGATGTGGCTGGGGGAAGCCTATCATGAAGCCTGAATAGTTGCTATGTCCCTGGAGGATAGCTGGTCCTTCCTCAGCAGGCTCTACTCAAGCACCCAGCAGTCAGTTGGAGCCACTGAGGGTCCAGATGGACCAACGCCCCCTGCCTGAGGGAAATCCTATCTAGAGGAATCCTCCAGGGCCGAGCCACTGAGAGAGCCACCAGGTATGCGAACTATGGCCACTGGAGCCAGTGGGTCATCAGCAGCAAAGTTCCGCCCTCACTTCCAGCAATTTCCTGAAGACTTTCGGAATCAGAGGGAGATGGGGAAAGGTGTAAAGCAGCCCTGGAAGCCTCCGGCTGCATAGGGCATCCACCCCCTTTGCCCCTGGGGATGGGAAACTGGCATAGAACCTCGGGGTCTGATGGTTGTCCCAGGTGGCAAACAAGTTGACTATTGGGAGGCCAAAGCAGCCCGATAGTTCCTGAAACAAGTCTGGGTGCAGGCACCACTCTCCATGATTGACTGTGGCTCGGCTGAGCCAGTCCCCCTGCATGTTTGCTACCCCGATATATGTGTGGCCTATTTGGACTGCAGGTGAGTCTCCGCCCAGAGGCCCAACTCTTCGGCCTCCAGCATGAGGCCAGCAGCCCCTCATGCTGGAGGCTGAACACTCCCTCCAAGGCAGTTGATATGCGCTTTGGCAGAAACATTGTCTGTCAGCACTAGAATGTCCTGATCCATGACTGTGTCTTGAAAGGCCCTGAGGGCAAGGTGGACCGCCTGGAGCTCCAACCAATTGATGTTTCGCTGCAGGTCCTCCTGGGTTCAGAGGCCCTGGGTCATGTGTGATTCCAGGTAAGCCCCCAACCCTGAAGCCTGGCGTCTGTTATCAGGACCAGATGGGGCGGTTCTCTGAACTCTTGACCCCTGGTGACAGAGGGGGAAGTCTACCATCTCAGGGAGAAGTGAACCTCTGGTGGGAGCAGTAAACTGAGCAAGGAAGCCCTCCGGCACACCCTCTGATATGGGAGAAAAAACCACTGCAGACCCCTGCAGTGAAGCCTGGCCCAAGGTATGATACTGATGCAAGACACCATCTTTCCCAGGAGCTGAGAGAGCAGGAGCAGGGGAACAGATCTCCGTGCCCTGACTCTCCTCATCAGGTCTATCAGGTTTGAAAGATGCTCCTGGAAAAGGTATACCCTGTTCTTGACCATATCGATGATCGCTCCCCAATGGCAAATGCAAATTGTCAGAATCAGGTGACTTTTGGCCCAGTTAATGGGGAAGCCGTGGTCTTGCAACACCCGAAGGGTGGTGTTCAGGTCTGTCAGTGCCAGAGACTCCGAGCCAGACTGGATAAGGACATCGTCTAAGTAGAACTGTATCCTTATTGGCACAGTCCGGAGGTGGCCCACTATTGCAGCCATCAGTTTGGTAAAGACTCTGGGAACAGAGGAGAGACCAAAGGGTAGGGCACAATACTGATAGTGATGTCTTGTGTGACAGAAGAAATTTCCTGTTGGCTGGAAGAACTGGTATGCCTCCGTCAGCTCTATTGAGATGAGGAAGTCACCCTCCCTGGCACTCTCCAAGATGGTCTGGAGCGACTGCATCTTGAACCGTCGGTATATGATGTGACGGTTCAAGAACTTGAGATCGAGAATTGCCCTCCACCCCCAAGGACTTCTGAATCACAAACAGGTGAGAATAAAAGCCCTGTATGCGTTGCTCCTGTGGAACTGGTTCTATGGCCTGAATATCGACTAGATGTTTGATGGCCGATGCCATGAGGAGCTGCTTTGTCCGATCCCGCAATGGACGAAGTGACACGAAGAGTTGGAGAGGCATTCCAAGGAGAGACCCAACTGGATCGTCTCCCTGACCCAAGCATCCGTGATGGTGACCTCCCACTAGCTGGCAAAAAGAGCCAGACAGCTGCCAATGGGAGGATTGGACATGCAGTCAGTGGGAGTGCCAGAAGGGACACCCCGAAAAGGCTGTTTGGGAGGGCTCCACTGTCCCAGATCACCGTCACTCCTGGGGGTGTCCATATCTGAGGGGACACGATCTGTGTGATTGTGGTTTCCGAGCCCTGAAAGGGACAAAAATAAGGATGTGGCCTGGAATCTACCTGCAGTGACATATTTGGCAGGACCTTGCGTTTATCCCTGGATTCCACAAGAGGGTCCAGGGACTCACAAAACAATTTGTCACTGGCATATGATGTGGACTCCAGCCTCCATTTATTTTTGGCGTCTGCCTCCCAATGGTGGAACCAGAGGATAATGGCGGCGAGGTGCAATTGTGGAGCTGATGGATTTGGCTGCAAATCAGGAAGCATTCAAAGTGGCATCTGCCAAAAATTCCAAGGCAGCCACAATCTTATTCAGGTCCTGTTGTGACCTAGTATCCGTAGCAGGCAAACAGTCCTATAATTGCCTAAGCCAAAGTAGGAATGCCTGGTTAAAGAATGAAGCTGCTGTGGACGCCTTAATGGCCCAAGCTATGGATTGATGAGCTTTTACTAGTGATTGCTCAGACCTCTTGTCTTCAGGGCGGAGGAGCTCCTCTGGAGGTCCCGTCAAGACACAGGGAGCAGTAAGTGCCACCACAGGGGCATTTACTGTGGGCACCTGGAGAACCTTGGCCAGATCTGTGCCCATGTTGTATAAACGCCTGTCTAGATTATTGGATACTGGTGCGGACCACTGGCATTGCACAACATCGAGAAATAATCTAGGGGCGGGCACTTCCTCTGCCTCAATGGCCAACTCTGCAAAGGGAGGGACCAAAGGGTCCATCCACACACACACATACCCGTTGCCAGAAGGTCTGGGGACGGACTGGCTGTGCCCAGCTGGGTAGTAACCTTGGCCTTGTGGAGCAAGGATCGAAATAGCTGAGGGTGGAAAAGGCACACAAAAGAGGGTTGATCAGGGATCAGGTCTTCATCATCCGACAAATCCGGGTCTCTAAGAACCTCTTCCCCAACAAGAGATCCCCGACTATGTAGATGCATAATCCACATAATCCCCTCGAATGTGGTGACCCTGCTGATAGTCCTGGGATCTGGGATAGTCAGATATCCATGATTACGCCCTTTGTTGTAGGCATGATGTGATGCCTCACTGGATTGCCTCAGAAATTAAAACTGTCATACTAGCAGGGATCTGAGGCTCCTCCTACTGCTCAGGTCACAGACCAGCTGCCGTAGGCGTGAAAGAAGCTTTGGCCCTGGATCCCCCAGGTTGATTCAAATGGATCCCCAATGGACCTGAGTCTGGAATGGGCCCAAACAGTAATTTGTTATCACAGGATAGTATAGGAACTTGGGCCCCCTCTCCATCCGGAGACCAGGTTGCTGTGACCAATTGCTCTAAAGGGGCAGGATGGGCCACCTGCAAGGAGGGGGATGCCCTGGGAACAGCCTGCTCAATGTCAGAGAGGGCCTGGTTCTTCCTGTTAGTCTCCTTAATGGCCCATTCTATGGCCTGTTCAATGGCTCTGTGCCATTTCTTGGCCTCCTTCTCTGAGCCTTTGAGGCATGTTCGGGAGGCTTGTGAGTGGGAGGATGGACTGAACGTTCCGCTTAGAAGGCCTTGATCCCGAGGGCCCTGCCTCTCCCAGAGTGCTGCGATCCTCTGCAGGAAGAGCCAGTGCAGCAGTTTTTGAAAAATGGCCAGATGGAGCAGCGGCCATTTTGAAATCTGCTGGAGGGCTGTGGCTTGCTAGGCCTCTAATCACCGTCACATGGCCAAATGAGGACCATCACAAAATTTAAACTGTCGCCAAAAGGTAAGGCTGATAATCGAGAGGTTTCTGGGCGCAAGAGAGAGACCCAGAGATCTCTCTCTTGTGTCCAGCTAAAGCCCCAGACCCGTTCGTGAGGCCTCAGTCCCAGCCAGGACCTTAATGGCTGCTGAAGAATAGCACGGTCTTACCGGGCTCAGACTGTCAGGGCACTTGCTCCGCCTTGACTGCGATGTGACTAGAGGCGACTATTTGTTCACAGAGGGAGCTGCGCCACGCCAATAGGCAAGCGCCACTAAAACCAGTGCATGAGTGCAGGCAATGGCTGCCGGATGTCTCCAGCGGTAGACTGGGGCGGAAGTCTCC
The DNA here is from genome assembly GCA_030761175.1 of Masticophis lateralis. Lineage (NCBI taxonomy): Eukaryota > Metazoa > Chordata > Lepidosauria > Squamata > Colubridae > Masticophis > Masticophis lateralis. Next base: position 64,038,637 of record JAUDYJ010000003.1, read on the forward strand.
AAACCCCTTCACTAATGGTCCTGTGGCTAGGGCAAAGCCAGGGAACACCACCCTGACAATCTGCTGGCTGGCAGTGTTGTTGCCACCAAGCGGCCTTCAGCGGGCTCCAGCTAACTCACCATTCATGGTGGCAATGTGCGGAGGGCTCAACCAGCAATTTGGGAGCCCTCCGCATTGATCTCGCTGCAAGGCAGCCTTCAGTGGGGTCGGGATGAATCACCTTTCATGCTGGCAATGCAGAGGCTCAACCAGATGAGTTGGGAGCCCTCCATGATGGTGTTGCCGCTAAGCAACCTTTAGCAGGGTCAGGCTGGATCACCCTTCACGCTGGCAAGGCAGGTTCAACCAGAAAGCTGGGAACCATATTATAGAAATGAGCCTTGATAGGAATCAAGCAGGTAGAATTGAGTTAGCTCAAAAAAACACGTCTGTCCAGATCAGACTGAGTCTAAAAGCTGGGAAGCAACAAGAAGAGGAGGAGCTTAACAGTTTGCAGACTCAGTCCTACTGAATAACAGACAGAGTTAACCCATTCCTGGCTGCCAGTCCCACCTTTATGAAGAATGATATCGTTTGCTGAAGGGATGAAAGAGTTTCTTAACCGCAAGTGAATTCAAAGTGTAGTGCTTTGGAATAGCCTGTCTGGTTTCTACCTAGTTAAGTGTTTGTCTTTTCTGTATCAAGCAAAGATGCTTTAATTTTTCCGTGCACTTTAATCAATTAATACACTGAATTTTAATATATTGGGTTTTAGAAATGTTTTCTTCCAAGCTGCTGATTTTATTCTATTGTTATGGATTTAGTATTTTATTGTTTAATGTTTATTGTTTTTTTCTCTTGTTGTAAGGTGCTGTCTGGGAAATCTTGGCTTTGAAGAGTAGTATGTCAATTAAAAAAAATAAGCAACATATATTGATTTGAACCCACAAAAAATATTTGTGTGGTCCACAATATACAGTAAAGACAGTTTCAGCCTTCCCAGGTAGACCAAACAGGAAACATGACTAAATGAGCTGATTCTATTTTATTGTAAGGTTACCTTAACAGAATTTTGCAAGTCTGAAGATACAAATCTCCTGCTACCACTTTTAATCGCCTAATCAATCAGGGTGTGTCTTTCCTAGGTTTCTTCCTGTGATAGTTAAACCACTGGGGCCTTCCCCTTCCCTTGTCTGATTGTTTCCTAGGGAGCATGTCTTCCCCTGTCCCTCCAGGACATTCTCACATACCAAGAGAATGATAACTAATGATAGTTATCATTCTCTTATAATGAGTTCTTAAAAATGAAATCCCTTCTGATAATCTTATATTTTAAAAAAAATAGAAGAGGTTTTCAAGTTTTTCAATAATGTGACTATAATTCTCTATATATACAATTTAAAATTTTATTGACTTCATGCTAAATGCTTACGTATATACATAACTTCTTTTATTTTAGTCCTTTAACCTTCTTATTGTACTTCTCTCTGTGCTATGGTCTCATCAATTCCATTCAGCCCTAACTTTCTTAATCTTTCCCTTTCTCTAAAACCCATTTTCTCTGCCTGACATATAAATGATTATTTTTGCAGAATGCTGGTGATAATGGCCTCCTAGAGAGAGGAAATAGTTTACTTCAGCTTTTGAATGCTTTGTTACAGTTGGATGAATTTATTCTTACTGGGTTTCTTTTAAATCAAGAGCCAGTTTGTTATTTGTTGTTTGTTATTTAAGGCACCAGGCTGGAAACCAGAACACCATGAGTTCTAATCCCGTCATAGGCCCAAAGCCAAATGGGAAACCTCGGCCAGTCACTCTCTCTCAGCCCTAGGCAATGGCAAACCACTTCTTAAATCTTGTCAGGGACTTGTCCAGGCAGTCACCAGGAGTCGAAAATTTCCTCAAACACAGATAATAAAACAAAACTTGTTTTCTTAGTAATCACATTGTATGCCCTAAATCTAGACAATCCATGTTTTACTCCCACAACCCTACTGATTACAATTTGTTTTAACATTTAATAAATGATTTTAAGATGATAATATGTAATAATTGTACATATTAATGTAGTCAGCCACAGAAGCTTATTGAATGATTTTCATCCAACTACTTTCTCTTAGCCAAACATATCTCAAAGGATTCCTGTCATTGAGAAAATCTAAGATGGAATACTATGCATGCTGTCTTGAATTTCTGGATAAAAGCAGTATAAATTAATCAAGCAAATAATTCCTATATTGCTTTATGAGCATTTAAACAATATTTTGGTCTGTTATTAGTAATTAATAACTCAGATTTTATAAAATATACATTATTTCTTATAGCTGTGCATTAGCTGTAAAAATAAGTTCCTTATTTCCATACAATTACAAGATAGAAAACTAAGAAAATATATCAACATATTTCAATATGCATCGAAATGATATACAGCAGGGGTGGGTTGTATTTACCTTTACTACCAGTTCGCAACGGGATCGCGCACACGCACTCGCTTTGCTTGTGTGCATGCCTTGCTTCTGTGCATGCACAGAAGCTTCTGCACATGTGCAGATCGCTTCTGATGACATCAGGGTCAGTGGGCGGAGCCTCTGGTCAGTTTTACTACCAGTTCTATAGAACTGGTCCGAACTGGGGGCAACCAACCACTGATATACTGAAGTTAAATGTCAATATGATTATTGCACAAAATAGTATTATAGCATACTGTACATTGTGAGCACTCATCTCCCTTTAACACAATGACATATATTCAATCTAAGGCAGGAAACTGAGTAATTTGAATAAATAAAATAAATATAGAGACTTAACAATGCTGGATGCCAAAGTAGTACTAGTATAAATCAGAACACAATGTTTAAACATAAAAACTATTTCAAGAATTTATGCAAAGATAAATATTTGGTTTCTGTTAAATCTAATATGGTAGTAACTAACTCAAGCAATCAAGTTCCCATAACACAGAAGGTGATAAGTTATAAAAAGTGTTAGGAAAATCAATTCAAAAACATAACTAGTGCAAATAGTGAATGGTTCTCCTACATGAAGAATAAGTCTGAAGCAAATAAGAGGAGCTTGAAAACCATTTATTTAAAAACTTTGCAGTATTTTGAAGGTTTGACCATCACATGGAAGAATTTGAGATGTCCTGCAGTTACCGGAATAATTTTAAATTTCCTCCTTAAGAGATTGGTTACTGAATATATACATAGAGAAAGCAAGAAAATAAAATATGAATCTTTGAAGACTATTATCTTAGATAAAGGCTCAAGAAAGTTAACACTCATTAACATTTGGCAATTATAATGGTTGCCTTAGTTTCACATCTAAGTGGCTACCTCCGTATCTACACCCACAAATACCAGCTAGCTAATTGAATCCAACTATGTCATTTGCCAGTTCTCTGCTGCTGGGTTAATTGTACAAAGTACTGTGAGCTATAGCTCATTCCTTTGTTCAGTATTTATAGAAATGAAAGTTGGCAAATAATTACCTTTTTTATGAATCCAAGCTAAGAATGATTCATGTAATAGGCACTTCTTTGACCTCTATTAAATATACATATTGTTTGTTAAAGACAAATAGATAATGACACAACCCATCTTGGACACTGTCATTTTCTAAACCTCAAAATACTTTATCTGTTTGATATCAAACATCAGTTTATTTTAAAATAAGCAATAATTAGGATATTTTAGATTAAAATTCAAGTTGAAGAGGTATACTGATTTATTTACAATATTCACTTAGAGTTGTCTCAAACAGTGAGATGGGCAGCAAATAAATTTAGTAATAATGACTACATGTAGTATACTACAAATGTATAATAATAATATTGCAAAAAGGTTAACATGAACAGTTTTCACATGGTATCAAAAATATAGAAACTGGTCACTAGGTGGCAAAAGAATACCACAGTATGGTTAGATAAACTCCATGTTAAGAGAGATTTGATTAGTTTCAAACATGTTTTAATTTATTTTAATGATGTTATTTTACATGTTAGACACCTCACATTCAAAATATTATTTTGCATTTCTATGCCATACAATATTTTCTGGTAGTTCTGCTATTTCTACTCCCCCTTACGCTCAGCTTTCAACTTTGAGATTTTTAGCTTGAAGTCCCTGTATCTACTAACTATGCATAACCAGCCTTTGGAGAGAAGAGATATAAAACAGACCTTTGCTGTCAAAGTTCTTTTCAAGCCAAAGGAGGGGAAAAGGGTGAAGAAAGAAAAAGTGCTATTCTGCTTCTTAGGCAAACTGTTTTCTGTTTGTGATGAAAGCAAGTGATCGAAGAATGGGGAAAAAGCTGAAGAAAAGATCTTCAAAACTTTCAATGCCCTTAGGATTGATACACTGCATTAAGCCACAGTTTACTTAGTCTTACTGAATAAGCCAACATTTATTGAGTTCAAATAAAGTGCTGGACTACAAACCATGTTTACAAACTTGAATGTCTGAGTTTAAACAACATATTAAACCATAAAATAGAAAATGTGTTATGGTTTAGATTACAACATATATAGGCAATTCCAGATAGCTAATTAAGCGCCATTGAACTACACTCAATTTCTGGTGACTACAGAGTCAAACGCTCATCCTTATTAACTGAATCTAACCACAATTCGTAGCTGTTCCAATAACTTTTTAGCTATCCTTTTGATCCCAATCCCATCCATCAGTCTTCTATCTATACCGTCTTCTTCTATTTTCTCTCAACTGTACTTTGCATGTATATCTTGTCTAATTCGTCATTCAGTTGCATCCCACATGCAGAGTATATGAGTTTCTACTTGTAGTCATTGCTTAAGAATTGCAGTCCATTTTAATTTGGTTCTGGACCCAATTGATGGTTCTTGCAGTCCATGGTACTCTTAGTAAAACATAGAACCATAGTAAACCTTAGCTCCATAATTCAAAGACTTCAGTGATGATCCTTCCCTTTCTCTTCCTCAAGTTTTCCAATGATCAGTGTTCAGCTTCCATATGGTAGTTTACTACCCTTCCAGCCTCAAATTAGAGATAAGAGGATCATAGTGTATATAGCTTCAATGGGCCACAGAAAAGCCTATATTTTTTCAGGAATCCTCCCCATATATCTTCCCTGTATGTGTTCTAGTTGCCCTGACCTTCCCTTCATATGTTCTCTGCCTAATGCCAGTTACATCACCATATATCATCTCAAGTGAGACAGCCACACTACATTTCATCTTTGTTCCCCATGCAATCTGAATACATGATACCAGGGAGTCAACTCAGGAAGAAAACAGGGTTATGAACAACAATTGTAATTGTTACAAAAACTGAGGAAAGCAAGAGAAAAGTAAAAGTGGATTTGCATGCTTAAAAGGCAACTGTTGCAAAACTGTCCGTTTGCACCTCTAGAATGGGCGTTGGCTTACCTGAACGCTCCTTCTGGTTGCTCTGGCTCCAGCGGTCAGGCGTGGGTAATCCACCACCGATATGCTTGATTGAGTCAGCTAACTGAGAAGCTCCGCCTCCTATCCCTGCTTCCCAGTTTTCTGATGAAAGACGATTCAGCTGACTGACACGTAGTGCTGTGAAGAATGAAAAAGGCAAAGCCGTAGGAACCCCCGAGCCAGCAAGGGCCCAGACAGGGATGGGGCTGACCGCTGGAGCCAGAGCAACCAGAAGGAGCGTTCAGGTAAGCCAACGCCCATTCTCGTTGATTCTGGCTCCAGCGGTCAGGCGTGGGACATGCCAAAGCAGAGACCTATAGGGAGGGACCCGCCCGGGCTGGAGAGGGGGCTCCCCTGAGAACCTGCTGTAGGACTCTGCGACCGAATGAAGCCTCCGCAGAAGCAAAACGGTCCAGTCTGTAATGTCGTATGAATGGAGTGGGGGACTGCCAGGCAGCTGCCCTACAGACCTCTTCTAATGAAGCTTGTGTAGCCCAGGCCACGGACGTGGCGGCACTGCGCGTGGAATGTGCTGTAATGTGAAGAGGGACTGGAAGTGACTGACCCTCGTATGCCTTGGCAATAGTGGCCCTGATCCATCTACCCAGGGTGGAGGAGGAGACCTTCTTGCCGAGAGACGCAGGTTGAAAGGAAACCAGGAGGGATTCTGATTGACGAAAGGAAGAGGTTCTGTGTAGATAGATTCGAAGAGCACGCCTAACGTCTAACGTGTGCCAGAGTCGTTCCCGTGGATTGGGGGGACGAGGGCAGAAATCTGGAAGGACCAATTCCAGGGCCCGATGGTAAGGAGAATTAACTTTGGGGAGGAAAGTGGGGTCTAGACGAAGGACCACTCTGTCTGGGTGAAAAATACAAAGGTCGTCCCTCGTGGAAAGAGCCGCCAGCTCGGAAATCCGCCTGGCGGAAGTGATAGCCAGGAGAAAGGCTACCTTATAGGACAGGAACCTTAACCCCACGTCCCGGAGGGGTTCAAAGGGAGCCCTGGTGAGGGAATCCAAAACCCGGGGAAGATCCCATGTGGGGTAACGATGTATAGGAGCTGGGCAGAGATTGGATGCTCCCCGGAGGAATTGTCTAATAAGGGGCCGGGACGAAAGGGACCCCCTCCTGCCGCAACAAAGAATGGAAGACAGGGCGGCCACTTGCCTGCGGAGTGTGTTAGGGGCCAAACCCGCCTCCAGACGGGTCTGGAGGAAAACCAGCACCTGCTCCGTAGAGGCAGCCGTGGGCGAGATGGATTGCCTGTTGTACCAAGCAGAAAAGGCTGACCAGGTGGAACCGTAGATTCGGATCGTAGAAGGTCTACGAGCAGCTTGAATGGTGGCGATGACGTTGGGTGGAAGGCGCCGGTCCCTCAACAGGCGCCGCTCAACCTCCAGGCGGTTAGTTGAAGCCACTCCGCGTCCGGATGACGAAGCGACCCTTAACGAAGTACTAGCCTGTCTGCTGGGAGGCGCCAAGGAGGAAGAACTGAGAGAGATTGCAGGTCTGCAAACCAGGGACGTCGTGCCCAATGGGGGGCAATGAGGATGAGTTCTGCTCTCTCCAGGAGCATCTTCCGGATGACTTTGGGTATGAGGGGAAGAGGGGGGAAGGCGTAAAGGAGCCCGGGGGGCCATTTGCTGTGGAGGGAGTCCACAGCTTCCGCCCCCGGTTCCGGAAAGCGGGAGAAGAATCTGTGAACCTGCCGGTTGAGTTTGGTTGCGAAAAGGTCTACTACGGGGGTTCCCAGACGGGACGCTATCTCCGCAAATAGGTTCTGATCCAGAGCCCACTCCCCCGGGTCTAGAGTCAAGCGACTCAACCAGTCTGCCTGAGAATTGTCCACCCCCGAAATGTGAGCTGCAGAGAGCGAGCGCACATGTGTCTCTGCCCAATTCCCCAGGCTTTCCGTCTCCTGCATGAGGTGACGAGAATGGGTCCCCCCTAGACGATTCACATGGGCCTTGGCGGCCACATTGTCTGTCCTCACTAGAACGTGTTTGTCCTGAACCTTGTCTTGAAAAACCCTGAGAGCTAGATGGACAGCCCTGAGCTCTAGCCAGTTTATGTTGTGGCGAAGGTCGGACCTGGTCCAACGACCCTGCGCCAGGGAAGATGATAGGAGAGCCCCCCAGCCGTAAAGACTCGCATCCGTGGTGAGGATCACTCGTTGAGTCACCCTGAACTCTGTCCCCCGATGCATGGTCGGGGAGGCCCACCACTTGAGGGAGAGAAGGACCTTGGGAGGAAGGGGAACCTTCCGGGTGGAGGATCCTAACCCCTGTTTTTGGAAGGGGAGGAGAAACCACTGTAAGGGTCTGCAGTGGAGACGGGCCCAGGAGACTATCCCTATGCAAGATATCATCTTGCCCAGGAGATGAGACAGTGAGGCCAGGGAAGAGCCCCTCTCTGCCCTCACTGACCTGACCAGGGACTGCAGACTGGTCAGGCGGTCCTGGGAAAGATAGACCCTGCACTCCTCTGTGTCTATGATGGCTCCCAGATGTTGCAAGCGAGTGGATGGGATGAGGTGGCTCTTGGCCCGGTTGATCGAGAACCCATGGGACTCCAGGACGTTGATGGTGAAGGCCAGGTCCCTGCGAGCTGACGTCTCCGAGACGGATTGAATAAGGAGATCGTCTAGATAAAACTGCATCCTCACGGGAAGGGTCCGGAGGTGGGCGGCCAGAGCAGACATTACCTTCGTGAAGGCTCGGGGAGCCGACGAGAGCCCGAAGGGGAGAGCGCAATACTGGTAATGCCTGGTTGCGAAGCAAAACCTGAGAAACCGGCGATGGTCGGGGAGGATGGGAACATGGAGGTATACCTCTGTCAGATCTACTGACGAGAGGTAATCTCCCCTCCTGAGACCCTCCAAAATGGATTGGAGGGACTGCATCTTGAACCGCAGGTAAACAATCCGGCGGTTCAAGGCCTTGAGGTCGAGAATTGCCCTCCATCCCCCCGAGGACTTCTTGATGATAAATAACCGTGAATAGAAGCCTAGTCCTAGCTGCTCCGGGGGAACAGGCTTGATGGCCCGAATCTCGAGAAGGTGTTGGATGGCGGATTCCATGAGAGATCTGGATTCCTTGTTCCGAGGTACTGGGCAGCGAAGGAACCTGTCTGGGGGGATGGAGAGGAATTCGAGAGAGAGGCCAAACCTGACCGTCTCCCTGACCCAGGCATCCGATGAGGTAGCATCCCATTGGCTGGCGTAGAATGCCAGGCGGCCTCCAATGGGAAGCTGGCCCTGACCGTCAGCGCGACCTACGGAAGCCCCTCCCCCTACTGCCTCGAAAGGGCCGACGGGAAGATCCTCTAGAAGGAGAAGGACCGGAGCGATCCTGAGGGCGGGATTGACCCTGGAAGGGGAAACGTTGCCTGTGTGAGCCCGAAAAGCCACCTTGCGAAGACCTGAAGGGGCGAAAGGAGGACTGGGATCTGAAACCCGACCTCCGGGAAAGGCTAGGGAGGATACGGCGCTTGTCCTTAGACTCCACGAGGAGAGGCTCCAAGGAAGCCCCGAAGAGCTTAGGACCTGTAAACGGGGCAGAGGCCAGACGCCATTTTGACTTGTTATCCGCCTGCCACTGGCGAAGCCAGAGGAGTCTACGGGCAGCTACGGAAGACCCTATAGCCTTGGCAGCAAAGCGGGAGGAATTCAATGTGGCATCTGCAGAAAATTCCAAGGCCACAATGACTTTACTTATGTCTTGGTGGGCTCTGACATCAGAGACCGGGAGTCTGGCTTGTAACTGCTTCAACCATAAAATGGAGGCCCTATTGAAAAAGGAGGCTGCCAAGGAGGTCTTGACAGACCAGGCAGTGGCCTGGTGGGATCTTACCAGAGTGTGTTCAAGGCGCCTATCCTCGGGCCGGAGGCTTTCCTCCGGGGGGCCTGTCAAATTAGCAGAAGTGGACAGTTCAGCAACAGGCTGGTCTATCACAGGAACCTGCAAGAGAGAAGAAAGCTCGGGGCCAGGTTATAAAGCCGTTTATCCACTGAATTGGGGCTAGGTCCTGAGGCAGGGGCAGACCACTGGCGTTGAAGCACCTCCTTAAAAAGGGTAGGACCAGGGACCTCCTCCTTCTCAATAGTGGGGACTTCAAACAGAGGGACAGAGGAAGAGGAAGAAGTGCCCTCCCCTGAAGCTGTATTAGAAGGATGGGGAATCCCCAGACCGGTAGTGAGTTTGGCCTTATGCAATAAAGATCGGAAAAGCTGGGGTTTGAAAAGGCCTACAAATGCAGGCTGGTCCGGGCCCAAGTCCTCATCCTCAGACAATTCCTGGTCAAGAGGGTCTGGTAAGGCAGTGGAATCCCTGTCTGAATGATCAGGAGAACCAGCCTGGTCTAGGCCGGAAGCCTGGGGCCTGTGTTCCTCCAGCTCGCCTTCAGAGAGAATGGAACCCTCAACATCCACCTGAGAATGGGCATCACTAGAAACCCAAGAGGAAGTCCTATGGAGTTCCTGCCTAATGCCCAGTCTTATAGCCTCTTTAATATATGATGCTAGGTCTGTGGAAAGGAGGGCCTCTGCTGGTGGGGGGGGGGGAGGGGGGCAAGAGAAGGAGCGACTTGTGGGGGGGGGTCCTGAGCTGGGGGGTCTGCAGAGGAGGAGGGTGGCTGAGATTGAACCCCAAACAAAGCTTCATCAACTTGTCCAGGGTCTTTGGGCAAGGGGGAATTCCTGTCAGGGGACAGGGCTGGGAGGGAGGCTTGAGCAGGAGGATCCTTATTAGTAGCCTGGGCTACAGAATCAGAAGGAGCGGGGGTGTTGGGTGGAGGGGGTTGGCTAAGAGCCACATTCTCCTGAAGGGAAACAGCCTTGATGGCCTTTTGGATAGCTTTCTCCATAGCCAGCTGGCGTTTCTGCTCATCCCTGGTTAAGGGCCTGGGCTGGGAGGATCTTGATGAATGATGGGTCTTCCTGCTCCTCTTGGAGGGGACAGGGTCCTGTTCCCCTGAAGACTCCCTTTGAGGCTGGCGAGAGGAGGGTCTGGAAGTCTTCCTCGATGCCATAATGAGGGGTTAAGCAATAACTGCCTGCAAAACGAGGGAGAAACCCTCCTTAATAAAGGGCCTCACTAAGGAGCTTTTAAAGTGGCCGCCGGAAGATTATTCAAAATGGCCGCCCGCATAAGGGATCCATGCAGTTCCAATAGCCATGCCCCAAAATGGCCGCCCCCATAAGGCCAGCCATGCGGTTTCAAAATGGCCGCCCCCATAGGCCAGCCATGCGGTTTCAAAATGGCCACCCCCATAGGCCAGCCATGTGATTTCAAAATGGCCGCCCCCATAGGCTAGCCATGCGGTTTCAAAATGGCCACCCCCATAGGCCAGCCATGCGGTTTCAAAATGGCCGCCGGAAGACAAAGCTGATTCAAATAATGGCCGATCAGCTTCTCAGAAGGGGGAAAAAAAAAAAACATTAGGAGAAGCTCTCCTGACTGCCCAAGGGTCCCCAATACTGACCCGCTCTTTTCTGCTGCCTGTGCGATCTTCCCGGCACTCAGATGAGCTGCTTGAATTTCCCAGCACTGAAATGCAGAGTGGCAGCAGTGGGAGGCTCTGGCTGGAGGAGCCCCGTCCAGCACACGCCTCAAATCCCTTCGGGCGACCCAGCAAATAGCCCTGGGTGCAGCAATAAGGCAAAGCTCTTGTTGCCTAAAGTGGGGCCAGGCTCAACCAGCTGGGAACCTACAGCCCCACTGCCAGCGGTTTTGGGAGCAAACCCCTTCGCGCTGGCTGCTCTACCAAAGGATTTGGGAGCTAAGATACGATGGAAGGCAAGAAGAGATTTCTTGCAGGAGCTCAGCACTACGTGTCCTACTCAATCGGATTGAGTCAGGAAACTGGGAAGCAGGGATAGGAGGCGGAGCTTCTCAGTTAGCTGACTCAATCAAGCATATCGGTGGTGGATTACCCACGCCTGACCGCTGGAGCCAGAATCAACGAGAAATAAGCTTTCTCCCCTTTGCATCAGAAGCAAATAAAACATGCAAGACACTAACTCACAGGTGTCAACTTGGTGTCAGGTTGCTGTCATATGATGTTTCACAATGTTTTTTCTCTTCATGGAGATGGGGTAGGCGTGCCCTGTGCGTGATGCATCCAGCCCATGGGTCACCAGTTTGACACCCACCCACCCTATCTTTCTTAATTAGAGATAAGATTGGAATTCGTTAGTTGCTTGATAGGCTGTTTCTAGTCCTGATTGCTGCTGGATAGCCATCACTGAGGTACAGAGAATAAATGCTACCCTGCTTGCCAGATTGGGCAGCACCCAATCATACTACCGCTCCACTGCCAACGGAGAGTCTGAGAAGGTGTGATCTTAGATCCTCCTACAACTCTTCACAACTGATGGGATACTAGGCCTCACTATTTGAAAGTCCACCAGCAACAGCATTTGCATCAAGACAAATTCCACTTTTCTCTATTTGGTTCACTGCCTGCCATGCCTGGACATTATTTGAGTCTATAAAGGGGCATGAAGGCAGAGGTGATTCAGTTGACTTTTGGTCAAGTCTCTTACCAAAGGCTCTTTAGTAACCTTAGATGTGGATTTAAGAGTACTTTCTGTATTGGTAGCTAGTGAAAGGACAAGAAATGTAAGGCAGGAATAAATGGATACCAAGATATAATTTGTAGAAGTAACATCTCAGACAAGACCCTTCCTTGAAAAATTCTTTTAGCATGCATAATTTTGGTTTCCTAACCTGGTTTACCTTGAAGGATCAATCTCAAACCTTGGAAGTCTGAATGCATTCCTCCCTTCCCTCCTTACAGAGGGTTTTGTCTGAGATGCTTTCTCATGTTACAGCTCTCGCCCGGACTTAGATTTCTCTGATCAGCCCATTGTCTTGGTTGCATCTCTTCCACCTGTTTCTCAAGGTTATTCTTTCTGCCCATTACTTTGGATGGAGGGTATTGCTTCCTTTTTGTAATTGAAACTGAGATTAAGACTGAAACCATTTAGAAATTTAGATGGTAGAAAGCACTAAAGACTAATTATTAAAACTAAATCTAAGGTGGGCAGAATCTTAGTTGTTTTAACTCACAGCTTATTCATTTTGCTTAAAATGGCAATAAGACTATTTTTCTTGGATCTGGCCAGAACCAAACCTAAATAAGAAGCTATTGTGCTGATTTTCATAAATATTAATCATAATATACTTGCTTTCGATAACTGCCTTTGGCTGAATGCAACCATGTTTCTGCGTTATTTCCCCATATCTATTACTTTCTTCTTCTATTATCTGCCATTTCCCGCAGTTCCTGCATTGTGACCTTCAGCTTTTTATGGAATCTGCTGAGGCATCCCGTTTTGTCAGTTGGAAGATTGGCAGACTTGTGCCATGAAGACAATTTAACCAAAAATCCAGGTATGGGCACATAATTTATCCTATTTTTTTTTAAAATACTTCAAACCTTTATAGTCTGCCTATCCTTAAAAGAATTATTGAAAGATCTTGACTTATCGTGACTAGAATTATCTTGACTTTGGAAGTGCTGTTGAATGCTCTACGGGACTCGGACAAACTGAAGGGAATTGTTGTAAGGCAAAGAGATTATAGAACGAAGGCATTCGCAGATGATCTGATTGTTACCCTAACACGACCTTTGGAATCAATCATACAGATGAAAGACATTATAGAGGAATACGGTCTGGTCTCAGGTTTTAGCCTGAACCAGAAAAAGACTAAGATGATAGTCAAAAATATGTTGGAACCACAAAGGAAAGATCTTGAAAGGGTGGCAGGCTTTGAAATAGCTTCAAGAGTGAAATATTTAGGGGTTCAAGTTGCAGCAACTAATAGAAAACTTTTTCAAAACAACTATGAAGAACTTTGGCATAAGATTCAAAAAGATCTTGATATATGGAAGAAGCTGCAACTTTCTCTGCTTGGTAGAATAGCAGCTGTTAAGATGAATGTTCTACCTAGATTCTTGTTTTTGTTTCAAATGATTCCGGTGCTCAAAAATGATAAATTCTTGTTGGAATGGCAAGCAGGTTTAAATAAATTTATCTGGAATGGGAAAAAACCAAGAGTTAAACTTAAGATTATGCAAGATGCTCGTGAGAGGGGTGGCCTTAAAGTTCCGAATCTACGTTTATATTATGAAGCTGCAGTACTGACACAAGTTGGAGATTGGATCGGAGTAACTAAAAGAGAAATTCTGAATATAGAAGGCCATGATTTGCAACTTGGATGGCATGCATATTTGCTTTATGAAGATAAGAGAGACAGTGTATTTAACAGGCATATTTTAAGACATGCTTTGCTGAGAGTTTGGAAGAAGCACCAGCTTCAAATGGATTATAAAATACCTTTGTGGTTGGATCTTGGGCATATTATGCCAAAAATAAACTCACTCGGGGGGTTGTTGTACAAAGAGATACTTATTAATGATGGGGGTAGTTGGTGTTTGAAATCCTTGAATACCCTGTTGGAAGATGGAGTGAATCTAACCTGGTTGCAGTATTTTCAACTTCAAGCAAGATGGAGGGAAGATCAGAAAATTGGACTAATGTTACATGAAGAAGATTTGGTGACTCAGATGAAACGCAAAGGGCCGATGCATATTAAACGAGTGTATAATTTATTGTTAGAAAGAGACTCAGAGAGTGAATTGGTTAAAGACTGTATGATAAAATGGGCACAGAATTTTGCAGAACCAGTAATGTTGGAAACATGGGAAAAGGTTTGGGTCCAGAATGTTAAATTTACACAAGCACAGAATTTGAGGGAAAATTTTTACAAGATGTTTTATAGATGGCATCTAGATCCAAAAAAGTTATCAGGTATGTATCCAAATGTTCAACCTAAATGTTGGAGGTGTGATTGTTTGGATGCAACATATTTTCATATTTGGTGGACATGTAGAAAATTGAAACCATTTTGGATTAAACTTTGGTGGGTAATGCAGAATATTTTGAAGAAGAAGTTGGAGTTTTCTCCTCAGTTTTTTCTGTTGGGAATAGTTAAGGGCTGTTCAGTAAGTGATACTAGATTAATATTGCATATGATTACAGCAGCCAGATTACTGATAGGTCAATATTGGAAGAAAGATAAGGTGCCCACTATAGAGGAATGGATATTGAAGATGTCTAATTTGGTAGAGATGGCAAAAATTTCTGCATACCTAAAGGAAAGGACCCATGAAGCTTTTGTTAAAGAGTGGAGGAAATGGGTAGAGTATATGAAGAACAAATACCAAAGCAAGAAGTTTCAATTAGTGCTCAGTTGAATTAGAATTTTAGTTACTTAAGTAGCTTAAATGTAAGGTATTGAATATGAAATATCTGGTTTATTATTATTAATAAGAGTATTAAATAAAAGTATTATTAATTGTCAAAGAGAAATGTATAAAATGATATGAATGAAGAATGGAATAAGTTTAACGTATTAATGTTTGGAATTATAGTAAAGGTTATATAATATTAGCATGTGATGATGATGAAGTTTAAAATATTTTTCTAGATTTTTTTAAATACGCTTAGAGAATTGAATATGAAATATATTTTAGGTATATTTTACTTGATTTTTTAAATATGCTTAGAGAATTAAATATTGATGTTTAAAATATTTTACTAGATTCTTTTAAATATGCTTATTATGTTTAGAGTAAAGTGTTAAGTGTTTTATGTAAGGGGATCTCACTTTTAAAGATTGTTAAATATGTTATGTTTGTTAAACAGCGGAAGTCAAGGGGGGAGGGAGGGAGAGGGGGGTTAGGGTGGGTTAGGTAGGGGGTGGGGAGGGGGAGGGTTTTTTTTTTATAAATGTAATGTAAAACTTTTTCAATAAAAAAAAAAAGAATTATTGAAAGAGATTAGAAAAAAGTTGCTGGCAGTGACTTCGGTTGTCCTGATAACTGTCATAGTCAAGAATATAAAGATTAGAAGAATCCAAGACTTGCTCTGGTTTTATAAATACTCAGAAATAAAAATGTAATGAGTGTTAAATAAGAACATAGAGAACCAAAAGCTAGACTGAGAGATCTGACATTAGAGATAACAAATCCATAGATGACTCACATATATGGTATTTTAAAAAACAAAAATATGAAGGTAACATGTATCCTGTTTTCCCGAAAATAAGACCTCCCCTGATAATAAGCCCAATCGGGCTTTTGAGCACAGGCATTAAAATAAGCCTCCACCCCGAAAATAAGTCCTCCCCAAAAATATTTAAACACAGAGCCGGAAATCAGGTAAGACGGCAAGAGGAGCCCCATCTTGCTCCATGCGCCCCAAAATAAGAAGACCTTCCCGAAGCGCTTATTTCGGGGTTCAAAAAGTATAAGACAGGGTCTTATTTTCGGGAAACACGGTAGTACAAGAAAGAATTACTTTACCCATGTGTAGCAGTAATTATTTTACTTGGTATTTGCTTCTGATAGACATTTCAATGTGGTAAAATTTTAAAAGATGAGGTTTGAAAAGCACCACTATTAGATGATTCAGTTTTCTAATGTTGACTTAAGTTTCACAATAACCTAAATGGGTGTAATTTGTCTCAGCAGTTTGAATTTCACTCTGTGGCTGGAAGTCTCATTTGCCACATATTTTAAGTAAAACTGTAATAAGTGAACATGATGGTACTTCTAACTTTTTTTCCCTCTTTATATTCTATAACAGAAAAACGAGTTGGTGGAAGAAAAAAAGAATGGAAAAAAATCAAATGATATACCTGTAATTAAGCTTTTCTAAAATTGCCTTTTCAATCTGGAACTTAAATATTTAATACAAAATGCATAAAATGTTTTACATGATGAAAATATGGTTTAGAGTCAATTATGTATAAAATGAGTAACTTCTGCCTACAGAAAACTAAATATTCCTCAGCATGATTAACATCTATTACAAGAACAAAAATAGAGTATCAAAACAGTTATCAAGAAAACCTTTCTACAAGCTACAAAGAGGGATACATCAATATACATGCACATATTCTCTATAATTTTTATTCAGTATGACTGTGAAATTTGTTTGATAGATTGTGTATTCACTTCTGATTTGGGATCTTAGTAGTGTCCAGGGCTTTCAAGAATATATGCACCAAAAAATAAAGTGAGCTGTTATTATGGAAATATAGAACTACAGAGAAAAAATCAGTTCCAAAAACTTTTATGCAGTTTCAAAAAACAGGGTCATACAAAAATGATTTTTACAAGAAGTAATTGGCAACAGGAAATCTAAGTGAACTGTGAGGGTTCCTTGGAACAAAACTTTGTCAAACCTATCCAATTTTCTTTTCCCCATCAAAGGAACTCCTGAGTTCAACTGAAGTCCAAACTTAACAGCCATTCTCCATTAAAGATTTACCACTATTTTTTAAAAAAAGAAAATAATTATAGAACAAGGGGCTTCCTTTCTGATAAGTCATGAAAAACTATAAATGTTATGATAAGTGAAATAATTTCATTGAAAACCACCAAGTATCTTATGATATTCTACCAGAGACTTTATTAGGCAAATTTGCATGAAACATTTGCATCCCAAAATATCAGTTCTGCAGACAGTATCATGTAGCCCTCATCTTTTTTTTAAAAAGCCACATTTTCAAATATAATATTTACAGGCACAATATTACTAAGTTATTTGTAATAAGCCAAACCAACTTTTAATACAATCATAGACTAGCATAGGAATTGAGCACTTGTGAGCTGAAGGTACAGACAGATGCTCAACAGATGCAAATTGCAGTTACATAAAACTGTATATCTACAATATCTTTAAATAGCACAGCTTTTTTATATGATGCTAATAGTAAGTGTTAACACCATAAGTTAATGTGGCAAGATTAACAAGGTTACCTATCTGGTGATTGTTAACAAGTTTTTTTTAAGTGTGAAATTACTGAAAGCACTGGAGAGATATGTAAATTTGGGAGAGATCGTGAATAAATTTACTTTAAAGGTTACAAGAATTACTCCTTACAAATGTTGTGAATATTGCTCCATGCTCAAAGGATTTTTTTTTCTTAGTAAAAAGGAAAATTATTTCTGAAACTATACCTAGAACTTCAGATTTATCTGCTTATGAAAATCTTTGCAAAACACCAACAGTTTAAGATTAACAGGTATATTTTGACTTTTTAGGATACAAGGATCATAGAAATCTGCCTTATACAGTAACAGAGTAACAGAGTTGGAGGGGACCCTGGAGGTCTTCTTGTCCAACCCCCACACAGTATTATGTCTAACTATTCCACTTAGTGTAGTATGTGGGAGGAATAATCTTTCTACCTAAAGATATGTCCAAAGTAAGCTTAAACCTATCATTAAGTTATTTATTGCCCAAAGTGATGATTGTTTGATGCATGTCAAATTCTAATTCAGCCGACTGCTAGCAGTTTGATCTTAGCTGGCTCAAGGTTGACTCAGCCTTCCATCCTTCCGAGGTTGTTAAAATGAGGACCCAGATTGTTGGTGGCAATATGCTGACTCTGTAAACCCCATAGAGAAGGCTGTAAAGCACTGTGAAGTGGTATTTGAGTCTAAGTGCTATTGCTACAGTGATCCAAGGGTCCGTATTTGGTCTAGCCATCTCATAAGTGGGTGCTTTTTGTGTTGCTACAAAACAAAGTTAACTGTCCACCATTATGACACCTATGTCACCTAGGTCCATCTGTTGTAATGTATGTACATGCATGTCTATGCTATGTTTCACATTCATATATGCTATTTTTTTACTACTTCAATACCTTCTTCCATATTGATTCTTTCCAATTGGTTCTATGGCACTTTTCTGCATTAGATTCCATCTCCAAGCAAGACTATTACTACTCATCACTGCATTGCATGCTGTGATTGAAAGCTTCTCCTGATTTCTCCACCTTCTGATTTACTCAGGTTACACACTTCATAGCCATAGATCTCTGCTAGTAAAACTGGCATTGAAAGTATGTACTTTTGCTTTAGTTTTCTCATCTATTATAAAATTGGTTTTATGCAGTTAAAGCTGAGCCATACCACTTTGCCCCTGGTAAATAGTTGTAGGATCCTCTCTCATCTCATCTAGTTTCATGTCATGGTATGGGTGGAAATGATTTCACAAACATTTTTTTTTTCAGTTGATGTTCAGTCTGAAACATACTGTGCTTTTTTAAAACACAGCCTGACTCTTGGACACTGTGCTGATGATCACTGTGTCACTGGCAAACTGGAGGTGGGTAAGCTTCTTGCTGCTGATGTTGATACATTTATTTCCCCAGTTAAGCTGTCTGTAAATTTATTCTGAATTTTTAAGAATATCAGCTATTTACAAGAACTCAAGAGTTGGAGTATTTCATTATGTTCTAAAAGCTTGGCTCTCAAGGTCATTATATTGGAAATATAAAATGGAGGGAACACCTATTTTTTGGTTTAACAATCATCAGTTTATTAATCTGGAGATACAAAAGATACCATATTAGATACTGTTTTAAACATATTAATTTTGAATTATATAGCAAAAATATGGGATATACGTTCAGTGAATTTATCGATCATGGGAACAGCTAATAAGTAATATAAACACAATAAATAAAATAAATTATCATTACACTCTCATGACAAACTGCAATTATTATTGTTACACTCTCATGACACCCAGCCATTGTATCATAAATGTTTTTAGGCTTAAGTCCTGCCCAGAATCAGAAACTTATAATTTATTTATCTATTTATTAAAATTTACGCCAACTGATTAACAGTAATTCTGGGTGCTTCACAAATAAAATCACAGAGAATAAGAAAATGATATAACATTGAAAACAAACTTTTTAAAAGTTGCCAAAAAAAAGGAGCCAAACAGCATGAAGGAGGGGGCTTCAATTACCTTTGCTAAAGACCTGGGTGAATAGCTACGTCTTCAAGACCCTTGAAAAAACTAGCAGAACGGGGCCATCTGGATCGTGGGGACAACCTCAATCCAGAGGGCAGGCTCTGCAGAAGAGAAGACACAACTGTAAGTGTCCTGATAGTTGGCATTATTTAATCAAAGGAAACTAGAGTGCATCAACCCGGCTGGGTCAAATCAGCGAGGCAAATATTGTGGGAGATACAGTAAGTAGTTCCTGAAATAACTCAGTTCTATGCTCCATAGGCATAGACATAGGTAGCAACTAGCACCTTGATTCAGACTTGGAAACAAATTGGGAATCAGTGCAGTTGTGGAGTAGAGGTGTTACATGGACATAGCAAGGTATGGCTATCATGGCCTGTACCATTACCCTCTGGACCAATTGAATCTCCCAGGGTCTTCAAGGGCAGCCCTATGGAAATTGCATTGCAGGAAAGTCACAAGATAATCCGGGCATGAGTAACTGATCTAGGAGACTGGCACACCACATGAAGTTGTGAACAGGAAGGCCTTTCCAGCTTCTTACTGAGCAAAGACTGTGAATCCAGTAAGACCCTCAGATGCTTATCATTTTTGAAAGAAGAAGTGGAAAATCTGATCTGGGGAGGGGCAGGCTTGGTAGGAGTAAATCAGACACAGTTCCTTCCCGTCCACATCTGCACAGCCTCCAGCATTAAAAAAGAACAAAAGACAAAGAAGACATAGAAAGAGAGCAAAATAGTAAGGGGACTGAGGAATTAATGGTCATATACATGTAAAAACATTATTTTCAAATACTCTGAAAACAACTGCTGAAATGTTGGCAAGAAAGACAAATAGGATCAAAATGTGAACACTGTAAGTAAATTAAAATGAAACTAAAACTGGCAGGAAAGCACATAAACAAAAACAAGAAAACACAGATATGGGTGAATCAAAGAATGAAATGATGGAACAACATAAAGATTTAGTGAAGAAATGGGAAACAATAAAAAGACTGCAACCAAGGACACATATTGTTATAGGTGTCTCAAAATTGGGAAAAAAATCAACTACAATTAAGAATTAAGAGTGAGGTGCAATCTAGATAAAAAAATAATAGTGACATGTCAGTGATTTTTAATTTAATCCCAAAATCAGTACCCTATTGATGCACTGTTGTTCCTACAGTTTCTCAGCTAGCATGTGATAGCACATCTGGATAGTGAGATTAGAAAAGACTACTGTACTTTTTAGGGTAACTGGAATCTTGTGATATAATTTAAGATAAATATGCAAGCCAACAAACATGTTTCTCACTGTTTTTCTGCCTTCCCATGATTTGATAAAAATATTATGATAATAGGAGCAAAAGAAACTATTCCTGTCAACAAACCTAATTAAAAATTCTTTTTTTTATCCCCAACTCACACAGACGTGCTGTTGCATCTTATTAATGTAAATGCTGTATTCTGAAAAAAACCTTGTGAATAGTGAAAGCAACAGCAGATGCCCACAGTTCTTGTTAGATAAATAGGACTTCATTAAGGTAAAGTGAGGGGTCTGTTGTGTCTGCTTAGTATCTAGATCTCAGATTAAAATTGCTGAAAAAAGCTAAAAGAATTATTGTAAATTTCAGTCAGATACTAGTAAAAGTTGCTATTTATGTAAAGCTATCAATTGGCATAATATTTTACAGACTAAGTAAACATGGGAGAGAAAGCTTAGAGATTGGCCTCTGGATTTTTTTCTAAATGTTTTACCAGCAATGCCCACAGGGTGACTCTGGGCGGCTAACAACATTAAACGCATTAACATTAAACACACATTAAATTTGTGTGTTTAGGTTCTCCATGATACATACATGCACATGTATGTGCATATTGGGAAGCTATGGGCTGTGGGCTGCATTCTAGCTATTTACATGCTATCCTTGAAGTTACAACTGCTTTCCTCCCACCTCTAGTTTCATGGTAAACATCTGCTTCCTATGTAGCAAATTCCAGTTTCAGTCCTTGGAATCTACAGTCTACAGCTTTTTAAAAGTCTTTTACAACTTTGAACAGTTGTTAAATAAATTGAGGACTATTTGTAGTGATCGTTGTTTCCATGTAAAGATAACTAAGGTTATCGCATTCATTCATCTTAATTCATATAAACTAGTTTAAATGACTAAAATCAAAATTTGTGCATTGGTCTGAATTCTTGTAAGGTCCCTTAGGGATACTGTTAACAGGCCTCCAGTTTTCTAACTATGCTGACTGTAGATACCAAGGCCTTAAGCTGCAATCTTCTTACAAAGGAAGCAGATGTTCATTGTGGAGTTAGATTCTCCAGAATACAGAAAACGTATCTATTTGTATCCTTTTAGCTCAATCTTGCCAATGCCACAGGCAATACCTCAATGCTTCTTCTAATCCAGTCTGGAGATATACATAACACACTATCACTGAATTAAAGGAAAGGTGGAATAAAACTCTTGATATGCTAGGAGGTTAAGCCAATTCTGCGGGTGATGTGATCACCTTGATCTAAGCTTGATTGTGAGTTATATTTTCTCATTGTGGTTTTAATCTTTGCATGCTGCCCAGTCATTGTTGTGAGATGGGAAACTAAATAGGTCATTTAAATAAATTAATTTTAAAAAATAAAATCTTGCCATATCATATGGCTTAAAGTAAAACGTACTCATTTAAACACAGAAACAGCACTAGGACAATGGATCTTTTAATGAACCAGGTATTAGATTCTTGAAATGAAAACTGTACCCAGTAAAGAGTCTGTGATGTTCTCAAGTTTCAACAGAAACATTCTACTCAACACAACAGTTTTAAATGACAGAGAAACAAAAGACTGTGAAAACTTTATAGTAAATGGTCTTGAGAATTTTCTTCTTTGATATCTATAAATTAGATACTAAAAAGGAAAATTCTCAAGACCATTTAAATTAGTTAAAGAAAAGGGCATTCAATATATCGAAATCTATACGTTTTGATTAAAAATACAAGTAAAATGCTTGCAGATAGAGACAGACATGGAAATAAACAGAATGTTCTATTACTGAACATTTGGGGCAGCAGAAGAAATATTTGGAGCATCCTGTTCAACAGCATGACACATAAATTGATGTCCCCAAAGCTCAACTTCTTCAAAATACAATTCTTGCCTGGCTGGAAATAAGATTGTTAGTGAAAAGAAGGCCAACTATTACATATCTGATGAAATGAAAATCATTCCTAATCATACCAACTAAGGTAAAGATACAGACTATTCTGATGAATTTCCAATTCCAAATTGCACAACAAACACAGGGATATTTTTTTCACTTGAGAAAATTCTGAATATGCTATATCCTGAACTGTATCAACACAATGACCTCATTCACTGAATTAGATGAATCAGGGTTAGTAGAGTGTATGAATTCCAAAAATAGATTACCGTAATTTACCTATTCAATTAACTAGCAAAGTTATATTTATCTCCAAACCAGCCCAAACTAAATTTCCATAAGGCGACTACTAACTTTGTGTCCTTGAGATGAAGTCCTAAAACGGTGAAGGATGATCCTACAAACACGATCTCTCTTTGAATAATTCCCTATGACAGTCTTAAACTGCTGGTCTCCAACACTAAAACCATTTAGAAAAGAAGTCAGATTTTCAGTCTGTTCTCCAACTCTGGCAATAATGCTGGTGAGCTGTCCTATCTAAAGAGGGCTTGCCAAGCACTCCAATTGGTAAATTCTTCCACTATTTACTTATCCGTGTGTGCTAGAAAAAAGCACCAATAACTTTTGTCTCGGTAACTTTGAGGACATGTGGCCTACATTGATAGAACTTCACTATGTCCTATATATGTGATACATTCCCATTCATCAGTGGAATCCTAAAAAACAAAAACAGTTTTACCATTCTTCTTTGATTTAGAAAGGAAAACTGATTTGATAATTCCACCAACCTTGCCTGTTCCACAAGTGAACTGGGGGGAAAACTCAGAATCCCGCTCCCAATCCACAGCTTTTACAGAGCTCCACTGATGAACTTGTAAAAAGTGTGGGAAGCAGATAGCCCGTCACAAAAACAATTACAAAGAGCAGTGTGAAGGCCACCATATGAACAATATGGACATTGTGGTATTGTTATACTTGCAAGTGACTACTGACTGGAGGGAAGGAGCACAGCACACAGTAGCAAGCTGGTTTAGGCTGATCACACAGAAGCAGGGAAGAATTGCTTTTGATGTGGGACAAGAAAAAAAACAAGTGGAGATTGCTTTGTGTTATGAAGTACTTATTTATTAAACTTCCCTGCATTCTGGTCTTCATGAGACAGTTAGGGGCCATCCTGGCACTAGGGGAAGCAGAATGTGCACTGAAGAACGTTATGTGCTCTAACTTCATTGCTATTTTGTCTTCCAATCTCTCCACTACTTTCCTCTGGCAATTTTCCTCCCTGGTTTCATTCAGGCTTTGCAAAAAGAAAAAGGAAGTGGGCCAGGAAGTAATAGGCTCTTTTCACCAGCTGAGAAGTCTTTTTTTAAAAAAGGCACTGCACAATAACCACAAGCAGTTCCCAGCCCAAAAGTACCGAAACATTAGAGCGAGTCCATTAACCATCAGAGGGGATGGTTAGTTGTTCCTTTTAGGGCCATTAACTTGGGGGGTGGGGGGACAATTAAATGTTTCTTTTGCTTTGGCACTAAACGTACTTAATTCCATGTGGATTTTTTTTTCTTGCAGAAACGGATATATGTACGCATTTGTAACCATGGCATTGCAAACTACGGAAAAAAAGTGCTCTTAACAAAATATATCAGGATCAGTCTCCGGAAGGCCAGATGGCATGCCCTCTCTAGGCCGCTATCTTGGCTAATTCATGTCTCAGCTCACCAGGAAAACCTTGAGATCTGACTTTCGGCCTCGATCATCCGCTCCTCGATCTTGACCATTGCTGTTTTAAAAACCTATTTTAACAAACATTTCAAAAACTCTGCTCGCAACCCGGGGACAAGTCGCATGAAACGTGGGCTTACGCAAATGTTCTACAGCGCCCGCCATTCACTGAGGAGAAAAACGCGCTCTCCCTGGAACGACTTAAATAAGAGTCCGTTTCAAAAGCCCTCGAGGGGGAAAAACACACACACACACACCTTTCCCCAGAAACGTCTTCTTTAAAAGGGCGGGCGCTTTCAGATTGCGCTGGTGTGAGCCACCGAGCGAAACCTGAAAACAGGGCTCGCGGGCTGGGCTTCTGAAGTTGGATGAAATTACGCGCCTCTCGCCCTCATGCATAAAACATGGCGCCGGAGGCGGTGGAAGCTGGGCTCCCGGACAGCAGAGCCAGGTAACCGGGACCACTCTTGTTAGCTGTCGCTCCTGGAGCTGTCGGTGGCGGGCCGTGCGCTCCGCCGTCGGAGGGGAAACTGGGGGTCAAAGCTTCTCGCTGGGCGCCGGCTTCCTCCTCCTCCACGCCACGTGCATCCTCGCCTCGCCTTCCGCGCTACTTTAGACCCTCCGCGCTTTTCTCCATGGAGCTCCGGCCGGGCCCACGCTGTCGATGCCTTGTGAGGAACAGACGCAGAACCGAGCGCCGACGTTTCTGCAGTAAGTGGCCCCGAGGCGGACATTTCGCTGCTCCTCAGAGAAGGCGGGAAACGGCTTTTCCGCGCGCCCCTCCTTTCCTCATAAGACTCGCCTGTTGCGAGTTTTTGGGGAAGTTCCTTTCCGCTCCTCAGTAGTCCCGGTTGTGAAGAAAAATCTCGCCCTAGACGCCCACCTAAGATTTAATTCGCCTTACGATTCCTCGGAGCTTTAAAGTAATTTAAAAGAAGGGTACAGATATTGGGTTTCCCCTCTGAAACGGGAAAGGGACACATACCTCGAGTAGCCCTTACTTCCAATTCCTCTCCTATGCTACTCTGCTATTTATCTGTAATGAGATAGTAAAGAGACGTGGCTCTGTGCCCGGCCTCCGTTCCCATGGCCTTCTTGTTTAATTTATTTATTGATAAAAATTTATAAACCGTCCATTTTACCTCATGGTAAGCTACCTCTTAGCTTCTCTCCTGTGGTTGGGAAGGGGATTCAGTGGCTAAAACTGGGCCTATTAGCAAATCTAATTTTTGGTAGAGTAGAAGTTATTTTTCTAGAAAGTAGAAGACACACAAAAACGGCCTGAGATCATTGTCTATGCCAGTGTTTCTATGTGGGGAATTCTGGGAGATGAAGTCACCAGGTTAAAGTTGTCCAGGTTGAGAAACACTGATGTATACAACTGTCTAGGGATACAGTTCTCAGTCATACAGGTTCTGGTTGTCCCAAAGGTGCTTTAATGAAAAAGCTTCTCCAATGAGAAGCAAAACGTTTTCAATGAAAAAAAAAATCAGTTGCCTTTTGGAAAAGCCTTTTAGTTTAGGCAATTTAACAGGTGATGGATAAGCAACCCATAAAATACAACTCGGAATTCTTTGATATTGGCCAGGCTGATTGGGCCTATGGAAAGAAAGTTCAATTCATTTGATACCAGTTGTGTTTGAAGTGCCACTGTGGTTAGTCATAGTACTGATTTCTGAATAATGCAGTGAAATTACCTCAACCAGTCCAGCAGCGAAAAATACCTATTGTATTTGTACAGCCTATTAATCCAAAAAGTCAGGTTAATAAGTACGCATAATGCTCTTTCTGTCATGTGCAGCTCTTTTACCAAAATTTTAAATGTAATGCCCTTTAAATCCAGAGTAGCTATGAATTTAGGTTGATCACATTTATGCCCCAAACTGTCAACAGATTATTGATATTTCAAATATGACAAGCTTTGCAACCTCTGCTTTCTGTAAATTTCATGTGGTAGCTGCTTTGAGTTTAGATAATATGGTAAGCTAGGACTTT
Organism: Masticophis lateralis; assembly: GCA_030761175.1. Lineage (NCBI taxonomy): Eukaryota > Metazoa > Chordata > Lepidosauria > Squamata > Colubridae > Masticophis > Masticophis lateralis. Next base: position 64,064,743 of record JAUDYJ010000003.1, read on the forward strand.
GAGTAAAGAGCCCAAGGAAGAGGCAGTAAATTGGCAATGCATTCTAGTTAATTAAATTTGATGACTTAGATGTATTGGGTAAACAAGGCAAGAAGTTGAAGGCAGTAGCCAGTCTTTGTGGCTGTGATATTTCTTTAATCACTTGGGCAATAAAATAGTTAAGAATAGTTTGCTGCATTACATTTTGGAGAAAAGTTGGATTCATACATGGCACTAAGCTATGAATTGTTAATCATGCCATACTAAACTATAATTTACTAACCATATTGCTTGTATCTGCATGATTTGATTTGATAATTTAATATGAATCTCTGGAATTACACAAGTCATTGAATTATACTGTGTTTCCCCAAAAATAAGACCCTGTCTTATATTTTTTTGAACCCTGAAATAAGCGCTTGGCCTTATTGCCATGCGCTCAAAAGCCCGATTGGGCTTATTATCATGGGATGTCTTATTTTGGGGGGAACAGAGTATATTCTATATCTGTGATGGCGAACCTATGGCACGGGTGCCACAGGTGGCACGCAGAGCCATATTGGTGGGTATGTGAGTGTTGCCCTAGCTCAGCTTCAGCGCGCGCCAACTGATTTTCAGGCCTTCCGGTCCCACCGGAAATCGGGAAACTGGCTGTTTCCGGCCTCCAGAAGGCCTCCAGGGGGGATGGGGAAAGTTGTTTTTGCCCTCCCCAGGCTCCTAGAAAGGCTCTGCAGCCTGGGGAGGAGGGGAAAACGGGCCTACCAGGTCCACCGTGCCATCGCGTGCCAAAATCAGGGGGAAGTGGGGGATTACGTGTGCATGCGCGGGAGGATGGGGCGCATTGAATTATGGATGTGGGCACCCATACCCACGACTGCCCTGTTCCCCCTGATTTTGGCACGCGATGGCAAAAAGGTTAGCCATCACTGTTCTATATATGCATCATGTGGTCTGGGTCAGGGGTGAAATTCTCTTGGTTCGGACTGGATCGCTCAATCCGGTAGTGATGGGTGGTTCGGAGAACTGGTAGCAAAAATCCCTGCCTCCCCCCATGCCCAGCTGAGCTACGCTATCATCAGAGGCTTTTTTTTAACCTTTTAAAAGCAGTTTTTTCTACAACCTCTTCGGCCAAAGAGGTCGTAGAAAAAATGTTTTTAAAAGGTTAAAAAAAAAAGCCTCTGATGAACTCAGCTGAGCAACACGATTATCAGAGGCTTTTTTTTTACTTTTAAAAGCATTGCTTTTAAAAGTAAAAAAGAAGATTGCATGCCACGGCTGATGACACACACACACACACACACCCGCGCTGTTCTACTTACCACATAGCTTCTTTTGGAGCGCGCTGCATCTGCGGACCTCACATTTGGTACGTGGTGCGCACTGCACATGCGCAGCCAGCGAACCGGTAGTAAACCAGTTCAGATTTCACCACTGGTCTGGGTTCATATCGTACACTAGGTTAAAATGTAGTTGATTGGTTTTGATTGCATGTTAATCTAGTGAATATTCAGTAAATTTCATCTGCATAGTCTCTTTGGCTGATAATATTACTGAATGCTATGATGAAGCATTATGTATAATAGAAATGACCAGAATAAATAGTTTACTCAATTCAGATAATTAATCAGATTAAGGATCAATAGGAATTACAAGCGTGATTTGAAAGATTGATTATCCTGGAGTCTCACGTATTTTTCTCTTGTCAGGAAACCAGGTGCACAGAAATTGTTATTGGTCACTGATCAAAAAGGAGTACACACAATAGCGTTTCTTGGAAAGTCAAGTGGTCCACATCTCACAATGTTTTAGTTTGGTAAACCAGACAATTGAAATGAAAAATAGCTTTAGATTATAGTTAAGGCACCTTACATTTTAATAGTTTAAAGGCAAGTATTGTGTTCTCAGTTTATTGGGGGTGCATAGTTCCAGATGTCATCAGAATTTAGACTAATGGCTAGCTTATGTTAAGCACTCATTAATCTTCCTGAAAAACAGTACAAAGGACAGTAGAGATAAAAAAAGGAAAATAGGAAGGCTTTTGTAAGACAATCTTGTCTGTGTTTTGCTTTTTATTTTCTACTCAAGGACATGTGAGACTAGAGGCATCAAAAAAGAGTTTAGGGAAAATATCAGTTTGCTTATTCCCCCCCTCCCCCACGGCCAGGCTGCCTGTGCACCTGTTTTTTAGAGAAAAGGAGCAGCAGAGTTTTTAAATTACTTTTTTAGCAAGCAAATTATGCAGGGCAATGATGTTACATGAGGGGGGCATGATAGATTTTCAGTCTCTTTGCAGAGCTTTTAAGGAGGATTAATGTTATTTTTAAAATGAGTTAAATTTATTAGTGGCTTAATGCAACAGCTTTTTTTAGATTCCTACTGAAAATTGGTAGGAATCTTTCAATTTTTGTTGAAATATCAGTTTTGCTGAATTTTTGAGGTGAAGCCTTGGAGGCCTTGCAGGGACCAAGTGTAGAAAGTTGTTTGATGTACCTTATATACAGGTTGTCTTTGCTTACTAATAGTATTTGGGACTAGGAACTCTGTCGCTAAGTGACACTGTTATAAGACATAAATACCTCATACTCTACATAATTACGGCCGCTAGAATCTCATTTGCCCAAAACTGGAAGCAACAACATGCTCCAACAAACACGATGATTATAAAAAAGGTGCTGGAGTATGCAGAAGCAGACAAATTAATGATGGAACTTAAGGACAGAGAGGAAACGATTTATTATGAAACATGGAACAGATCAGGGATGGGTTCTAAATTTTTTTACTACCAGTTCTGTGGGCGTGACTTATTTTGTGGGTGTGGCTTGATGGTCATGTGCCTGGGTAGGCATGGCCAACTCAATGTCACTCACGTCAAGGGATGCCTTACCTGGCCCCTCCCCTCCCAGCCATTCCTTGTCACACCTAGCTTCAACGCATCTATAGTTCTGTAAAAGTGTTGTTCACCTTTTTTCAACTTTATTATCTACATACTATAGATGCACTTTCATAGACCATTGAAAGGAGGAAATGGCTCACATGCTTTGCCCAAGAGTGTGATAGGCAACAGGCTTTTAAGGGGCTGCCAGAAAGAGGGGCGCGGGCAATGTATTTTCCAAAGTACCAGAAGGCAAAACAAGAAGCAATGGCTGGAAACTGAACAAAGAGAGAAGCAACCTAAAACTAAGGAGAAACTTCCTGACAGTGTGAACCAATATAGGTGCAGAAATATTTCAGTCATAATTTCACATATAAAATAGCCATTTGTGTAATAAAACCTGCATATTGTTCAAAACAGTCATTAGTATTATGGCTGATGTTTGACAGGAAGCCTAAAAGTCAAAGATTACAAGAATGCTTCTTTCTCTGTATGTATACAAAACATCACATGCCAGGAATAGCATATTAAGATGAACTTATGCAGTGGTGGGTTTCAAAATTTTTTACTATGGGTTCTGTGGGTGTGGCTTGGTGGGCGTGGTGTGGGCATAACAGGGGAACGATACTGCAAAATCCCCTTTACTTCCCCACTCCAGGGGAAGGTTAGTTCAAAATCCCCATTCCCTCCCCACCCCACTAACCTGCTCTGGGAAGGAATCAAACTTCCCCCTCTTCATTTCCCCAAATAAAATACTACTTATAAGAAAAGGCTCCCAGAAAAGCAAAGAAAAATAAAGCTGCTAACAAGGAACCTGCCTAATACTCATTCCACATTCCTGCCAGCTGCCTAAAGGAAACTTTGTAAGAAGAAAACAGCTACCATTGCTTAGAGATAATAGAAAGTGGAAGCTGGAAGTTCAGCTCCATTTACAAGCAGGCAGAAAACTCATTCTAGACAGGATATTTTACAATGGAAATCGCCCAAATCTTTTTAGAAACGCAAAGCCCATGTTGCACAAATCTCATACCTTCAAAAACATAGAACCATATAAGAATCCCTCCTCTTATCCAGTTTGTTGTTGTTTTTTAATTTGGTTTATATGCCGCCCTTCTCCGGAGACTCAGGGCGGTTTACAATGCATTAAGCAATAGCTTTCATACTTTTGTATATTTTATGCAAAGTCAGCTTATTGCCCCCACAAACTGGGTCCTCAATTTACCTACCTTGGAAAGGATGGAAGGCTGAGTCAGCCTTGAGCCTGGTGAGATTCAAATTTACAGTAATTGCAGACAGCTGGAGTTAATCACAATGAACAATGCAATAGTCTGCTGAGCTATCCAGGCTCATTATCCAGCTGACCCTATCCAGCTGACCCAGAAACAACTGCTGAATGTCACTTCGCTTCTGCAAGCAGAAACTTCTTTCCAGCAGCTGCTTCTTGGCTTGTCAATTTAAAGTGACAGCATCTTTTTTTCCCCCCCTTCTTCTTTGCCAAGTGATCTCCTGGCTGAGAAGCGAGTCCTGATTTTTTCCTTCCAGCGGATCAGTTGGGAGGTTTCTTGGCTTCTCAATTTAAAATGACGGTGTCTTGGGGTTTTCTTTCTCTTCTTTGTCAAGTGATTTTTTCCTTCTAGCTGAGCAGCTGGGAGACTGGGAGGCAGCAAATAGATTGGGGGCAGGGCCAAGCAGAGGTGGTATTTACCGGTTCTCTGAACTACTCAAAATTTCCACTATCGGTTTGCAAGAACCAGGGAGAATCGGTAGCAGCCCACCACTGGAACAGATGGTATGATTGGCTGGAAAAGGAATCTAAAATCAATGGATAGTGTATAGCAAAAGAGAAGATATAATGAAATATTATATTTAATGTTTAGTAGGTATGTATATAAAATGTATTGATTATATGAATAAGTATGTAACAAACAAAATGTGTATGTATATAGTTGGCTGAAAGATAAATTGGATATTATTAAAAATGCCAGTATTGGAAAGCTGTAAAAGTGTAAGTAAGATTTAAAAGATGTAAACATTGAATAAAAACAATTAAAAAAAAGAATATATAAGACATGGTATCATGTGACCATGAGGATGTAAAATGGCAATTCTGGCAGTTCCAGTTTCTATTATTATGTTTATCCTGCAGAACTGCATCATCCTGTGATTTTGTTTTCTTTTTTAAACAAGTTTTATTTTTAAAAAACCCTTTCATCATACATATTTTATGAACAGTGTTGACCAGGTCACATCTTACATACATAATCAAAATCATTATTATAATATATCTTAATCTTCCCATTTTTTTCAATATTTATCTCTTTTTTGTAGTTTTTATTAGAATTTTATCATTTTTCTCCATCTCTTCTTTTCATTGTATGTCCTCTTGTTCAGCACCATTGTAACTGTGAACAGTCACTAAATGAGTGGACATTAAGAAAGGATTACTTGTAATATATAGATGACTTATTTTGTTCCAATGGCAAAGGAGAACGTGCATAAAGTTTGAAAATACATTTTAATATAAAAGATTAACTCTTCAAATAGTTTTATTTGATTTTTTTCAGTCTTCATGCAAAATTAGTTAATGAGGTAAGTGTTTCATTAAAGAGAGGTTGTACTTAAAATAGCAGAATTTATGTCATAAACATTTGCTTTATCATAGAACTGTAGAAATTAATACACAAAAGCTAGCAAGAGAAATATTTAATATGAGAGTTCATTTATAATGACACAAGAAGTGGACTACCTGATCTCAACTCTTAAAAAAACAAAAACCCTAAGGTATTACAAGAAACGTACTATTGCTCCCCCTAACACAGGCAGATTCAACAGTTGAATACCAACTTCCTCCCAATATTTACTTCGGATGAAGAGCAGATTAAAGAAACCTTACAGAACAGCTCAATGGTAGAGGATATTTGTGATGCAGAAGATTCCAGATGTAATCTTTGATATTGCAGAGAATATTGGCATTACCAATTTATACGTGATTAAACATAGTGTTGCAAAGACTTTGTGATCTTGCAAATCTTGAAAACGAAGCAGAGCAATTCTGATAAGTGGATGTGGATTTTTAAAAAGCTTATTTGAAACTATATTCCAACCTGAAATCTTGTGGATCTTCAAGCAAATAACCCAAAATGTTGGACAAGGCTGAAATGAAAAACTTATAATAAAAATGCCAGCATGCTTCTGTTTTCCTGTAAATGTTTATTTTCCATAGATTATAATAACAAACATAAGAAAAAGACATAGCTCCTGGCTGCAAAGATTCCAGTTCTTTGTTTCATTTAAAAACCTTTTCTGAGATTTGAAGTGGAATGGTTTTGCAGCCAGGCATGTTTCCCAGGTTCTATTAAACATGATTTTAAATTGTGCCTGTGATTGGGAGGACTGTTAGTGGTCCCCAAGAAAATTTTGGTGGTCCATAGAAAAATTATTTGTGTTTTTTATATTGCACTAAATACTATTTAAAAAATTGTATTAGTGGTCCGCAGGATTGAAAATTATGAATTTAGTGGTCCCTGAGGTCTGAAAGGTTGGTGACCCCTGGTTTAGAATGCCTCCAGGCAGGCATCTAGAACAGGACATTGAAGGCTCTATAACGGGGTCCCTGGGCCATGGACCAGTATTGGGCCATGGACCAGTATTGGGCCATGGACCAGTATTGGTCCATGACCTGTTAGGAACTGGGCTTCACAGCTGGAGATGAGCAGTAGGCAACAAAGCGAAAGCATCCCCCCTCCCCGCCTGTCCATGGAAAAACTGTCTTCCATGAAACCAGTCCCTGATGCCAAAAAGGTTGGGGACTGCTGCTCTATGAAACGAAGGACAGATTAATGTTTGCTGAAGTCCAGAAGCCTGTGAGCAAAATTAGGTAGACCAGACAAAGAAATCAAATTACTTTTATTGAAATTGGCTACAATAATAGAATCTTGCAAGTCTTGATTGTACCTGTAGCTCATCCCCTTTTTATACATTAATGAATGAGGCAGGTATCTGTCTGAATCAATTCTGAATGTTATCGTTCTATTGTGAACTTAAAATATGTTTCATTCCTCATTGCACTAGCAACAATCTTGCATATCTCTGTCAAGGTCATCTCCCTTACTTTTCATAAAATTAGGAAGTAGAATCCAATTAGATTTCTCATCAATGGAAGATGACTTGCCTACAAACTCTGCAGAGTTTCAGTTTTGCAAATGGAAAAATTGCCTTTGTAATTATTCTAAATACACCACTCATTTGTCAAACACAGATGATAGTGGGAGATCAGAAAGGTGTGGAGATTTTTTGGAGCAAAGACCCAACATTGAGGTGCCCTCTCTTCCATTATCTTTTTTTTCTACACAAACATTCCATTCTTAACAAAGCTACTTATATTCATTGACAGGCTTTGTTCTGAATTGCCATGTACCTCAAAGGATTGCATATGCTAGTTGCTATGGTAGCTCAGTCTAACTGTTCTCAACAATCCTTGGGTGGCTAATAGGATGAATGCATGTGTATCTAAAAAGAAACTCATTTGCAAAAGCAGCCACACAATAACTTTCTTCCACCAACATAGCTTAAGCTTCTCGGAAAGAACATTCATTTAACAGATGTGTAGGAGACATATCTGAATAAATGTTGCAAGCTACCTAAATTATAGTAGAATCTTTTCAGTTAATTTCTCTTCCAATTGCAGCTTGCCTTTTCTCAATTGCTTGTTTTTTGTTTTTTATACACCTGCCTATATGCTAGGTAAGGCAGGCACATACATAGATACTTACATAGATACATACATACATACATACATACATTTCAAATATGTTGCCCCCTGATGTTTTTGTAATTGTACTATTGAGTCAGAGAAAGAAAATAGTGAATGAGAAAAGTTCAATTGTTCCATTGAGAGAGAAAGGGGGCGGGGCAGGAGGAGGTTAGTGCATAAGGCTTTAGCACTGTTGTGTTTGTTTCCTGCTTTGGAAGGGATCGGAGCTGGAATTCCAAAAAGAAGGTAAGGCCTGGGCTGAAGAGCAAGCAGAATATATTTTTGTTTTAATCCCTGATATATTCTATCATTAATCATATTCCTTGGCAGGAAGAAGCTTGGAGGGACAGGCCCAAAGGTGGTGCCAGAGGACCATTGTTTAGCATCTGTTCAACTATATGGAATATTTTGCTTTTGTTTTCATTTCCCTTTTTGGACTTTCACTGTATTCAAAGTTTTTAGTCTGCCCGCTTGAAATACTTACTTGGAAAATCTTTTTGTCAGCATGTTTTCTAATCTGAATATTTTAAGACTGTTGGAGATATGAGACGGTTTTGTTACTGTTCTATAATCATTTCCAATATTCACTTCAAAGGAACTGCAGGATATAAGTTTAAATAAAACTTATTATAGAACAGCTCAGTGATAGAGGATATAATTTGCATGCAAGAAATTCCAGATTTGATATTTGGTACCTCTAGATTTTCAGCCATTTTATGACTGGAAAAGATGCTTTCTCTATTCTGGTACCCTTTCAATGTATTGCTTCTAAATATTCTGAGGTTTTCAGATTTGGTTTTCAATGTTCATATTTAGATTTATATATTGTTCCAAATTACAAATGATCAAATTCATTGCAAGTTAAAATTTATTATTTATTTGTTATATTTGTTTGCTAATAGGGTTGCTGTAGGTGGCTTACAATAACATAAAGGAGAAGTCATCTAATTGGGTTCCCTCCTCTCTCTTTTTTCATTATTAAATTTGGTATGAAGTGAGGTAGTTACACAAATTGGAGATTGTGGTAAAATAGCATCTAACTCATCAGATTTAAACAGAGAAGCAGATAGAGTATTATTATAGTATTGGTATCAAATGAAGAGATGAACTAGAGATGCAAAACAGTATTTGAATTTGGATCTAGAGGCATTGCATAGGAATGTTGTAGATGAGATGAGAAAAAAGGAAAAGAATGTGTATTAAACTCAACTCTGAGAATGTTTGAATTTAAAAATTGATGTTTAAATACTTGTACCTTATTTCAAATTATTTTTGTTACCAAATTTTATTATATACATGTGTGTGTTTGTAGGAGTGTATGTATGATGTATACACACACACACACACACACACACACAACATATACACAGAGTAAATGAAATAGAAATTACAGTAAGTAGTTTTTCTTAATGCATCTGTATATTAGTAAAATTTGCCCCTTAGAATTAGTTTATAAATTAAAGTATCTGACTAATGCAGAATGATAAATTTCCCTAGTATTCCTAAATTATAGGCAGATATTTTTTTTAATTCACCTGTGAATAAAACCTCAACCCAAAGTGAAAAAAATATTACTAATTCATTTTCATATAGTCTCAAATAAAACCAGTAGATCATACATTGCTCTCTGCTTGATATATATACATATAAAGCCATCTCTATCTAATTTTATAGTTATATAACTGTAAAAAGCAGTAGCACAAGTTTTATTATACACATTACATAATAAACATTGAAACAACAAAAGACTGAATATACAGTACATATGTCAGATGTTTAAATATATTAAGCAGAGATTAATAATAAAGTTGTCAATTGGACAGTCTTTTGCCCAGCTATATCTGTAACAATAAGCATCTGGATGATGGATATATATCCTGTAATTCAACCAGTAAAATCAGTGTAAAAGTAATTCAGTTTGAAATGAGATATAACTTTACCCAATAGTTCTAGAAAGACCATGATAGGATTATTGACAGTGTGTTCTCCCCATATTAGTGATGTGCAGAAGGTGGTCAGGGATCATGTGATAGTCTTCAGCTATAACAACTATATGCTGACACACAGAACACAGGGGTAATATGTACATTACGATGGTGCATCAAACTTCAAATTGACGTGTTCTGACCAAACTGAGTGTTTTAGAACAAAAATAATCTTGCAGAGAGGCAATTTTTAATTTTTTGTAATATATATGGGCTTAAGTTTCTCTAGTCAAGAAAATGGATAAAGGACTTTGTTTCTGGATATTTGAGGCTATAGATCTTTTACTTTTATTTGCCAGTGACTGTGTGTGCAGAGTAGAGCTGCACATATCTGAAAAACACCATTTGCCTATCAGGCAGTCAGGAAAGGCAAAAGGGGAAGATGCAAGCTTGCTGTAATTGTTATTTGTGGTCAATGTTGTAGTAAGGATAGATAGGTCCTTCACGTTGTTCTTATTTGGTGGACCATTAGGTTTCCTCTTGAGAATCAGGCTTGGGAAGAATAATGAATGAATGGTTCTCATCAATCTCAATAGATGATACTCAATCTTGGATGCTCTGAGTGGAATGAGTGAGTGACTGAGAGGTAATACTGCCCCTCAGAAAGTGGTCCAGTTTCCACCCTGACCATTTCCTCCATTACTAATTTTGATATCTCCATTTTGAATATTTTTCACCATGTGATGGGGTGAGCGTCCGTTCTAATTGATCGTGGGTCCGGTGGTCATGATGATGGTCATGATGATGGGAGGTGCTCCTCCGATGACATGGATCGGGTCTAATAGCTGAAAAGCTCCTCCCCTTCCTGTAGCTTCCCAGCTTTTAGACTCGATCCGATTTGGATCAGTCACGGTTGGAGCTGCTCCTGAAATTTCAGACTTTCAGATAGGTTTATTTTGGCTTAATTTGACTTTCCAAATTGTTTCTTAGACTGCCAGCGAGACAGGCTTCGGCCCCACACCGCTGAAGACCGCTCTGAGCGGTGAGTGGCTGGGCTCCCCTCAGGTTGAGCCTGCCCCAGCAGAAATTCCTTTGCTGATTTCTGCTGCAGTTTGAATCTCCCTCGCTCCAGGCAGCGTGGGAGGTTGCTTGCCGGCTGCAACAACAGCGCTTGTTAGCGAGGCGCCGGCAAGGCGCGCTAGACACGCGCGCACTCCCCCCTTGCTCCTCGGCATCTGCGGAGCTCGGAGCGGTTTTGGTAGCTCTCTCCGCGTGGCGCTGCATTTCGAGGCTGCTTCCTGGCAATTGCAGCGCCTCTGGGTCTCCTAAGCGCACCGATTGAAGTGCTAACTGCGATTTGGTGAGGAGCGATCGCAGGCAACCTGAGGAGCTGGATCAGCGTTTCCCTGGGCTTTGCCCAAACGCAGAGGAGCAAGTCTTTGTGGAGGCAGCGCTGACACAGCGGATCACAGAGAGGTGTGAGTTGCTCCTGAACCAGGCCTTTGGCCTTTCCCCTCCTCCTTGGGTATGGGCGGCCAGCTTGGACCTTTCTGAGACCTTTGTCCACCTTTTGGGCCTCTTTCTTTCTAGGGAATTTCCTCCAGTATTCCCATCATGGCCTCAAGACACTCCAGTTCCATGTCTCGTTCTAAATCTAAGAGACAGGGCTCCTCTTCTGCAGAGCAACCAGGGCCTGCATCCATCCCTGCTAAGAAAAGCAAAAAGGCTTCCTCCAAATCTACTGAGGATAGATCTAAGGAGGAACAAAGACTCCATGAAGCTATTGAGCGATCCATCCAAAAAGCCCTTAAAGAATCCTCTATTAAGGAGTCCAATCAGCCTGATCCTACCCCTGTCCAGGCCTCTTCTCCAGCCAGGCCCTCTTCTGCCCACTCTGATCAGGCCTTGGCCTTGTCCCCTGATGGGGATGGGGCTGTTTTGTCTGCTCAGGCCCTCTTTGGGGCTCAGGAGTTACCAACCCCTAAAGATCCCAATCCCTCTTCCTCCCAGGGAATTGGGGAGGCTCAGGCCTCTAGGGACCAGCCACCAGGGCCTTCTATTACCCCTGAACTCGCAGCCTTCATTCGCCAGGCCATTCAGCAGGGTATTCAGGCAGAGAGAAATGTTAGGACTGCCTCATGGGTTTCTGAGTCCCCATCTCAGATTGATGTGGAAGGTTCCTGCCTCACGGCTGAAAGGGCCCTTCCTATTGCCAGGGCTCATTCTTCGGCTTCTTCTGCTCAGGTTTCTATGGAGGGGGAGGATGTAAGGGATCTTAGAGAGGGGGAATTGTCAGATGATGAGGACTTATCACCTGACCAACCCTTGTTTGTAGGCCTTTTCAAACCTCATATGTTCAGATCCCTGCTCCATAAAGCTAAACTCACCACAGGCCTAGGCATCCCTCAGGCAGCCTCAGGGGGAGAGGGCCAGTCGGCTTCTTCTTCAGTGCCCCTATTCGAGGAGCCTACGGTGGAGACCGAGGAGATCCCCGGTCCTAAACTGTTTAGGGATGTGCTTTCTAAGCAATGGCAGGCTCCTTCTTCCGGGCCAAAACCTAATTCTCTGGATAAACGCATTTATAATTTGGCCCCCGAGATTTCTAACCTTCTACAGGTTCCTAAAGTTGATGCACCTATTGCATCGTTGTCGGCCACTTCACCATATGCTACTGGTCCTCCCGAGGAGAGTCTCCGGCCGGAGGAACGCCGCATGGAACATGCCTTGGTCAAATCGCACCAGGCTGCTGCTTGGTCAGTGAAATCCACCTTGGCTGCTTCTTTCTTCAACCGAGCCTCAATCCTGTGGCTGAGGCAGCTTCAGGACCGCCTTCCAGTGTCCGACACACGCACGCACCAGGACATAAGTAAGGTACTGGCAGCCTTAGAGTTTTCGGCCGATGCCACTCTAAATTCCTCCCGTTTCACAGCTAAGGCCATGGGGGCAGCAGTTTCAGCCCGTAGACTTCTCTGGCTCAGGCAGTGGCAGGCGGATGTTAAATCCAAATGGCGCCTGTCTTCTTCCCCTTTTGAAGGTTCTCAACTTTTTGGTTCTCCGTTAGAGCCTCTCTTGGCGGAGACCAGGGATAAGCGGAAATTCCTTCCTGCTACTTCCCGTAGGTCTGACCTCCGCCAGTCGGCTTCCTTTCGGTCCTTTCGAGGGTCGGACTCCGCCTTCCCAGTCCGTAGAAACTACAGGTCCTTTCCGCCCAGACAGGCCCGCCCTCAGGACAGACAGGGGTTCCAATCCCAGAGAGGTCAGTTCCAGAGGTCCTTCCGGGGGGACCGCGGGCGCCCTGCCCGCAGATCTCGCTGACGGTGCGCCTGGTTCTCCCATTGGGGGCCGCCTGGCTTCCTTCGCCAGCCAATGGGAGGCCATGTCATCGGACGCTTGGGTCAGAAGGACGGTTCGGGAGGGTCTTTCCCTAGAATTCCTCTCCCTTCCTCCAGAACGGTTTCTCAGGTGTCCGATATCCCGGGACCGGGCTCGTCGGCTCCTGATGAAGTCGGCCATTCAGCACCTGTTAGACATTCAGGCAGTAGAACCTGTACCTCTGGGGCAGCTAGGACAAGGTTTCTATTCCCGCCTGTTCGTAATCCAGAAGCCTTCAGGAGGATGGAGGGCTATCCTAGATCTCAAATCCCTGAACCGGCGGGTCGTCTACCGTCGGTTCAAAATGCACAGCCTCTCCTCCATCCTGGAAGGGATTCGGCCCGGGGATTTCCTCTCATCAATAGACCTGACAGAGGCTTACCTCCATGTCCTGATCCACCCATCCTTTCGGAGGTACCTTCGCTTCCATTATGCAGGCCGTCACTATCAGTATCGCGCCCTTCCCTTTGGCCTGTCATCGGCCCCCCGGGTCTTTACGAAGATCATGGCTGCGTTAGTGGGCTATCTCAGATCTCTGCCCATAAGGATCCAGGCTTATCTGGACGATCTGCTCGTCCTGTCGATCTCGGAGGCTCTGGCACTCCAGGATCTGACAACCACTCTTCGGGTACTGGAAGCCCACGGGTTTTCCGTCAACAGGGCCAAGAGTCAGCTTCTGCCCACCACACGCATTCAACACCTCGGTGCCCTAATAGACTCGGGGGAGGGCAAGGTCTATCTTTCCAGCGACCGCCTGGACAGCCTGCGGGCTTTGGTCCGAGCGGTTTCATCAGGGAGGCCCGTTTCCCTAGCATCCTTGTCCAAACTCCTCGGGAAGATGGTTTCCTGTATAGGGATAGTTCCTTGGGCTCGTCTTCACTGCAGGGACCTCCAGTGGTTCCTGCTTCCGTACCAGAAGAGACAGTTAGGAGCCTCGAACATCAAGGTCTCCCTTCCTCCCAGAGTTCTTCTCTCCCTTCGCTGGTGGGCCTCGGGAGCTTTACTCAAGGGGAGGGAATTTTGGGAACCTCACTACCTGGTCCTCACGACGGACGCCAGTCTTCAGGGCTGGGGAGCTCACCTGGGCTCCTCCCTGGCTCAGGGTCGGTGGTCCCCAGCCGACCTAGCCCACAACATCAATTGGCTGGAGCTTCGGGCCATTCACCTGGCACTAAGAGTCTTCCAGGAGAAGGTGAGGGGCCAACACGTCCTAATTCGGACGGACAACGTGGCCGCCAAGGCTCACGTGAACCGCCTGGGGGGGACCCGTTCTCGCCTACTCCTCGAGGAGGCGGTGAGTTTGGGAGCCTGGGCGGAGACACACCTGAGATCCCTCAAGGCGTCACACATATCGGGAGTCACCAACAGACAAGCAGATTGGCTCAGCCGGGAAGCGGTGGACCAGGGGGAGTGGAGTCTAGACCCGAGCCTCTTCCAGATGATCACCGGTCGGTTCGGGGTCCCGGAGGTAGACCTATTCGCCACTCGGGCGAATCGACAGACGGAGCGTTTCTTCTCCCGGTATCCGGAACCCGGGGCCGAAGCGGTCGATGTTCTTCTCAGCGACTGGCCGACAGGTCTTCTCTACGCCTTTCCTCCGCTTCCTCTGATTCCCAAAGTCATCAGGCGGATGCTCATTCTATGGGCAGAGCTTCTACTGATCGCGCCCTTTTGGCCCCGCCGCCCTTGGTTTGCGGATCTTCAGGGACTATCCATTCGTCATCCGTGGCGTCTTCCAGCGGACAAGGTGGTCCTACATCAAGGCCCCCTACTCCATCCAGATCCGGCGTGGCTTCAGCTGACCGCCTGGAGATTGAGCGGCAGATTCTGACCAGGGCCAGAGTTCCTGCGGAGGTGATTCCCATTATACAGGCAGCCCGGCGACCATCTACGGCCCGGATCTACGACTCCACCTGGAGGGCGTTCGCGGCATGGTGTGAGCATCGTTCCATCGTCGCTACAAAGGCTACCACGGTACAGGTACTACAGTTCCTTCACCATGGGTTCAAGGAGGGGTTGGCCCCTAATACTTTACGCAGACAGGTCTCGGCTCTTTCCTCCATTCTCTGCTGCGGCTCCAGGAACCCCTTGGCCAGCCGCACCCTAATTCGCCTCTTCCTGAGAGGGGCTTCAAACCTTCGCCCAGGTACCATCCACCGGTATCCTTCCTGGGACCTGCCGTTGGTTTTAGAGGCTCTCACCAAGGCTCCCTTCGAGCCTCTTCGAGAGGTAGGACTCCGTTTCTTAACTTACAAGGTCTCCTTTCTCCTGGCCATCACCTCGGCTAGGAGAATATCAGAATTGGCTGCCCTCTCCATTAGAGACGACCTCTGTATTTTCCACTCAGACAGGGTGGTCCTTCGCTTGGACCCTTCCTTCATTCCCAAACTCAATACTCCCTTCCACAGGGCTCAGGAATTGGTTCTCCCTAGTTTCTGCCCCAGGCCTAGTCACCCTAGGGAACGGGCTTGGCACACCCTAGATGTCAGAAGGTCTCTTAAGATCTACCTTCACAGGACGTCTGACTTCAGAAGGTCCGAGTCGCTGCTCGTATCTTTCCAACCCTCCTCTATGGGCCAGAAGGCCTCTTCCACCTCTGTGGGCCGCTGGATTAGGGCCACCATAGCCACTGCGTATGGGGTCCAGGCCCTTCCCATACCCCCTCGCATCACTGCTCACTCCACCCGCAGCGCAGCTACCTCGGCTGCATGGGCCACCCAGGCACCCCTAGAGGAAATTTGCCGGGCGGCTGCCTGGTCTTCCCCTACTCCTTTCATACGCCATTATCGGCTCGATCGGTTTGCATCTTCGGATGCAGCCTTCGGCCGTCGGGTTCTTCAGCAGGTTCTTCATAGGTCCACGCCAGGGGGCCCGACATCTCCCTCCCGTTAGTCCAGGGCTTTGGTATGTCCCATCATCATGACCACCGGACCCACGATCAATTAGAATGGGCTTTGTCTTACCTGAAAGCCATTTCTGATTGAGGTGGGTCCGGTGGTCAGCCCCACCCTTTGGATGCCGGGTCCGGCCTGGCGTGGTCCGGGGGTTTTTCTCTCTCTGTTCTCCTTTGTTGCAGCTCACCGTGCGGGTCTATCTCAAATCGAATCTCTTCAAAAGCTGGGAAGCTACAGGAAGGGGAGGAGCTTTTCAGCTATTAGACCCGATCCATGTCATCGGAGGAGCACCTCCCATCATCATGACCATCATCATGACCACCGGACCCACCTCAATCAGAAATGGCTTTCAGGTAAGACAAAGCCCATTCTCTCACCAGCTCTTCCCCAACTAGTAGTTCACATTGTAACTGATGCAGTAATTAGAATTAGCTGTAACCCTTGTTCACGAATTTTTATCACACCCAGAAGTACCCTTTCTCCTTAGCATTCTGCATTTGTTTTCATTTGGTGTCTCCCATAATTGAACTCTGAAATTAAATGACCCCACCATTTCCTTTTCATTAGTTTAATAAAAGAAATAAGGAAGAGAAACACAGTAGGACAGAGAAGTGAGGAGGACTGAAACACACTCAGTCTAAGAGTATTTCCACATATTTTTTGCACAGGTTCAGGAGTAGTTCTGTAACAGTTAACCTTGTATTGTCATGTTTATTCAGCAATTGACTCAAATATAGAAATGGCATATTTGTAACCACAATAAACATGGTCAGGATGAGGATGATTCATAATAGATCAGGTAAATTTACATACAAATGCATACATACATAATGCAGTTAGTCCCCCCCCCCCCCTTTTGGAATAAAGTAAATTTAGGGAAATTTTTTGCTCCAAAATTTTATTTATTTATTAAACTTGTATACCACCTATTTTGACAGAGCTGACTAGGTGGCTTACATATATCCAATTAAATGCACTATAAAACAATAAATAAATAAGGATCATAAACTTAAAATTCAATTAAAATAAAATTAACGAAGGTGGAGAAGGAGGGAGCAAAGCACGCATAGGAAGGATGTGGGATGTTACCTACTCCATTAACCACCTCCAAAGTACCACCATTGGATCAATGTATTTTAAGACATTAGGTTATGTTTTATCACTAGATTACTAGATTGCATTCTTATCACTCTCCTGACTAACTACCTTACTTACTGAGTCCATGTAGTTTTTATTCAAAGTAAAGTATGAATCCAAACATTCTAATTTGTAGGTCATGAATGAATAGTTTTACATTTTTGTTTTAATATTGTAATATGAATCCCAAGTGATTATTGGTGGATGGCTTGTTGCCATATCGCTTGGGAGATCAGCCACCAGGCATATTTGTAGCTAACCTGTGGTTGGTGATGGATATGCCAGATGAACATACTCACTGATTGACATTACCTTTTCTAGGTTAGCTATAACTGGATTATAGAATGAAATGAACATACTAATAGAATTTCAATGTAAAATAAAGGGAACTGTATGAGTTTATAAGTCTTCAAAGTAGCAGGTACTGAGAGATAAACCTGGCAAGATGATGTCCACTGGATCATAAAGAGTCAGAAGTCGACAGTTCTGATGAAAATGGATGGTTTGTTCCTTGTACTTGGGAGAAATTTTGAGAAAGACCAATCCACTCAGCACTTAATATGTGGCATACATGCTTAATACGGGGTACCTCACTGTACTGTGATGAGAATGAGCCCAAAGAGGAATATGTGTGAGAATATATTGACCTGATGATTGTTCTCCCAATACTAACAATAATACTAACAACAAGATTTTATAAACCTTTAAGAAGTGCATTAAGTTTTTGAAAAGGATTATAAAGGGTTCTCTGACTAGACCCCCACCTCTATTCTTAAGTACTCCACAGGAGTAACCTGTGGAAGAACAAAGAATTTTCCTAAGAAAATTATTTTGAGCTATTTCTAAGTGAGTAACCATTTGTTATTTCATGCTCAACCCCTTGCTCCATACAGAAGCTGTGTGTTACTCTGAAACCATTTAAAAGTGGGAGGCTATTAACTCATACCTTCCAGAAAAAGAAAGGAAAAGAAAGGAAGGGAAGAGAGAGAGAGAGGGGGAGGAAGGAAGGAAGGAAGGAAGGAAGGAAGGAAGGAAGGAAGGAAAAATATGAATGGCTCCTTTACTCTAAGACAAGCAATGAACCTGTGTTAAGATGTGCTTTCCAAGCTGAAGACTCCTGGAATGAAACATCAGATATTTAGAAATCCCAATCCTCTGTTTTCCTTTTTTTTTAAATTTAATTTAATTTTTTTTAAATTTTCCTCTGTTTTCCATTTCACACTAATTGGGTATCAATCTTACCAGCATTCTTTTGATCTCAACACAATATAGGAATATCAGGTCATTGGGAAATACCGTGGGGCAAAAAAATATTTAGTCAGCCACCAATTGTGCAAGTTCTCCCACTTAAAAAGATGAGAGAGGCCTGTAATTGACATCATAGGTAGACCTCAACTATGAGAGACAAAATGAGAAAACAAATCCAGACAATCACATTGTCTGATTTGGAAAGAATTTATTTGCAAATTATGGTGGAAAATATTTGGTCAATATCAAAAGTTCATCTCAATACTCAATATCCTTTGTTGGCAATGACAGGTCAAACATTTTCGGTAAGTCTTCACAAGGTTGGCACACACAGTTGCTGGTATGTTGGCCCATTCCTCCATGCAGATTTCTAGAGCAGTGATGTTTTGGGGTTGTCGTTGGGCAACACGGACTTTCAACTCCCTCCAAAGGTTTTCTATGGGGTTGAGATCTGGAGACTGGCTAGGCCACTCCAGGACCTTGAAATGCTTCTTAGGAAGCCACTCCTTCGTTGCCCGGGCAGTGTGTTTGGGATCATTGTCATGCTGAAAGACCCAGCCACGTTTCATCTTCAATGCCCTTGCTGATGGAAGGTTTGCACTCAAAATCTCATGATACATGGCCCCATTCATTCTTTCCTTTACACGGATCAGTTGTCCTGGTCCCTTTGCAGAGAAATAGCCCCAAAACATGATGTTGCCACCCCCATGCTTCACAGTAGGTATGGCGTTCTTTGGATGCAACACAGCATTCTCTCTCCTCCAAGCACGACGAGTTGTGTTTCTACCAAACAGTTCTACTTTGGTTTCATTTGACCATATGACGTTCTCCCAATCCTCTTCTGGATCATCCAAATGCTCTCTAGCAAACTTCAGACAGGCCCAGACATCTACTGGCTTAAGCAGGGGGACACGTCTGGCAGTGCAGGATCTGAGTCCCTGGCGGCGTAGTGTGTTACTGATTGTAACCTTCGTTATGTTGGTCTCAGCTCTCTGCAGATCATTCACTAGGTCCCCCCGTGTGGTTCTGGGATTTTTGCTCACTGTTCTTGTGATCATTTTGACCCCCCCGGGGTGAGATCTTGCATGGAGCCCCGGATCGAGGGAGATTATCAGTGGTCTTGTATGTCTTCCATTTTCTAATTATTGATCCCACAGTTGATTTCTCCACACCAAGCTGCTTTGCCTATTGCAGATTCAGTCTTCCCAGCCTGGTGCAGGTCTACAATTTTGTTTCTGGTGTCCTTCGACATCTCTTTGGTCTTCACCATAGTGGAGTTTGGAATGTGACTTTTTGAGGTTGTGGACAGGTATCTTTTATACTGATAACAAGTTCAGACAGGTGCCATTAATACAGGTAATGAGTGGAGGACAGAGGAGCCTCTTAAAGAAGAAGTTACAGGTCTGTGAGAGCCAGAAATCTTGCTTGTTTGTAGGTGACCAAATACTTATTTTCCACCATAATTTGCAAATAAATTCTTTCCAGATCAGACAATGTGTTTGTTTGGAATTGTTTTCTCATTTTGTCTCTCATAGTTGAGATCTACTTATGATGTCAATTACAGGCCTCTCTCATCTTTTTAAGTGGGAGAATTTGCACAATTGGTGGCTAAATATTTTTTTGCTCCACTGTATGTGTGAACCAAGTTGACATATGGAGGAGCAGTTTAATCAACGGTGAATTGCAATCCCCGAAGTCAAAAACCCTCTGTGGTTCACCCATTTGATATATCTGTGAAGGCAGTTGATTCAGATGGAAATTGTTATGGTATCAAGCATTTTAAAATGTTTTTGCTGTATAATATATTTACAAAAGCAAAATGAAAGATAGTTGTTTACATTCAGCATTTCTTACTGAAAATATATTGTATATACTAAATCTGGGTCAACTTAATTAGTTCCCTTTGTTATTTCAGCTCTAGTTGCTATTGCAAACAAATTAATAAAAAATTTTTGGTGAAGTGAATATTGATAAAAATCCATTGTGATAGTTCCCTTCAGCAGCAGATGAGATTTCTAGTTAGAAAAGCCAGAGGTTCTTCTCTTTCTGTCCTGGAAAACTTACTGGGAAAATGAATGTCTGCCTGGAAAATATATTTTACACGGTTCTGTGTTTCATACTGAACCAATTAGATTTAGTAGTTAAGGCAGTGAGCTGGAAACTGGGAGACTGTGAATTCTAGTCCTGCCTTAAGCACAAAGCCAGCTGGGTGATGTTGGGCCAGCCATTCACTCTCAGACTTAAAAATGCGGCAATGGCAAACCACTTCCGAAAAACCTTTCCAAAACAACTCCAGACAGTCACCAGGGTCAACATAGACTTGAAGGCACATACTCCCTACATGTTTCCCTCCTTGGTGGGAACGGCAGTCAGGCATGGGATGACTGTCTATTAGCCAATCAGGACCGAGTCTGCAGATCTATTAGGCCCCGCTCCTCTTGCTGTTCTCCAGTTTGTCAACTCGGTCTGCTTGGACAGTCGTATCTCTATTCTGAGTCTTTCCTTTGGCCTTTATTGGAAATTTTCAGCATTTGTAGTCCTGGACATCAGTAGAGCCAATTCCAGCATGAAGGACAATTGTCCGATCCCGCTGAAGGCCACGTGGTGGCTTAGACTGCCAGCTGGCAGTACAAAGGGCAGTGCTCACGAGTCCGCGGATCCAAAATGGCAGATGCCAATTCATTGCAATTGGGCTACATGGTGATGGCCCAGGGGAGAAGGAAGTGCCATGGTAGTGATTCGGGAGAGGGGGCTTCAGGAACCCAACGTCAATCCAAACGGACCAGGGTGGAGGTTTCTTCACCCCAAACCCATGCGAAGTTCTCCCAGGCCCATAAGGATGAACAGAAGTGCCATAGAATGGGCCATATAGAAGACACAACAGGAGGCACAAAAGCAGGCCAGGTCCCCTCCCAGATCAGAGCCAGTTCTTGCCCTGGCTACCATTTCTCCGGTCTTGACTCACCAAGTGATTTCTCCATCTTTCCCTTGAGTCTGTTTATCACCTAATCATTTGGATCAGGGAGCTGCCTCTTCATCAGCGGACGTGGCCATTTTATTCACTACCTTGCCAGCTGACGGTCTTCCACAAGCCTCTTCTATTCCATTGGAAGGTCAAGCTAATCCTATGACATCTACAGTTCCCTTGCTTCTGTCTGGCAAATCACCTGATCCACAGGCTCCACTAATCACCCCTGCCTTAACCTCTTTGATATCTCAGGCCATTCACCAGGGTATAGCACAAGGTCTCCAGCAGAGATCTTTGGAGGTTTCTGAGTATGTGAGCCTAGATCAGTAGATCCCATCAATTGGAAGATCCCGTGATGGAGCAGGATTCTCCAGCTTCTGCTAGTCAGATCTCCTTGTCTGGGGAAGAAATGCCTTTGGATCAGGAATGGTCTGATGATAAAGGCCTTGAGCCAGACCAACCTTCTTTTATAGGCCTCTTTCAGCCTCAGCTTTTTCAATCTTTGTTATTTAAAGCTCAATCTTCTACAAAGATGGTTTTTGTTTCTTTGGTGCAGGAAACAGCCTCGGCTGAGGTTGATCCATCTGCCTCTCTTTTCCCTGGAACAAACTGTATGTACTGAGATCTTACCTGCTCCCAAATTGTTTTCAGATGTAGTGTGGCATCTCCTGGTTCAGGTCCCCTCCCCAATGCCTAGGACAAACGTCTTTATAACCTGGCTGCAGAATTTTCTGACCTACTAAAGGTTCTCACAGTGGATGCTTCTGTCATCCTCTCTCTTCTGCTACTCACCTGGCGGGTCCTCCTGAGGAGCCCTTGGGCCCACAGGGCAAGAGAGCAGAAAGGACCTTAATCAAAGGACATCAGGCGGCTGCCTGGTCGGTAAGAGCTGCCCTGGCAGCCTCATTTTTTAACAGGGCTTCCATTTTGTGGTTGAAACAGCTGCAGGAGAGGATTCCTTCTTCTGATTCAAGGGCCCACCAAGATATCAATAAGATATTAGCAGCTGTCAAATTCTCAACGGACGCTACTTTCAATGCTGCCAGATTTGCAGCCAAATTCATTGGTTCCTCAGTCACATCTAGGAGGCTTCTCTGGCTCAGGCATTGGCAGGCCAACGCCAGAAATAAGCAGTGTCTGGCTTTGTCTCCCTATTCAGGGGAGAAGCTCTTTGGTTCTTCCCTCAACCCTATTCTTGTTGAAACCAGAGATGGAAGAATTTTGCCTTCTGTTTCCCAGGGAACTGATTTTCGTCAACAGAGCTATTTTCGTTCCCAGTCCTTTCGTGCCTCAGATAGCAGATTTTATCAACACTGTCCACAAAGAGTCTTTTCATCCAGAGGGGCTCAGCACCAGGACAACCAGGTCAGACAAGGTTCTCGTTTTTTCCCCAAGAAGTCCTTTTGGGGTGGTGGGTCGCCCCTGCCATAGGTCCAGATAGATTTCCCCAGGACTCCCACGTTGGAGGACGTCTTTCCTTCTTCTCCAGCTGATGGGACTCCACAACATCTGATTCTGGGGTGCGGGAGACAGTTCAGGAGGGCCCCTCATGAATTTCGCTCCACCCCCCCCCCGAGGGTTTTCGTATTCTGCCCTTTGTCTCGTGATCAATCCAAATGCCGGCATATGGCCACAGCAATTAGTCATTTATTAGTCATCAAGGCCATTCAGTTGGTTCCTAGCTGCCAGCACAGACAAGGGTTCTATTCTCATTTATTTTTGGTACCTAAGACCTCGGGGGGCTGGAGAACTATTCTAGACCTTAAGTCCTTGAACCGGTACATTATATACCGCCGGTTCAAAATGCACTGTCTTCAAACGATCTTCGAATCCATCCGGGTGGGTGACTTTTCTTTCATCAGTTGACCTGACAGAAGCTTATCTTCATGTCCCCATCCTCCCTGCCCAATGTAAATTTCTCCACTTTTATTATGCTGGACACCATTATCAATATAGGGCCTTGCCCTTTGGTCTTTCCTCGGGCCCTCGTGTGTTCACTAAACTCATGGCTGCCCTCATTGCCCACATCTGATCCCTCCCCATTTGAATTCTCTTTTATTTGGATGATATTTTCATCTTATCTAAATCAGAATGGCTAGCTCGGCAAGATATCTGTACCTCTCTTAAGGAGCTGCAGGCCCCTGGGTTCCTCATAAATTGGTCCAAGTATCTTTTGACTCCTTCCACCCACATTAAGCATCTGGGGGCTCTAATAGATACCATTAGCTCAGAGGTTTCACTTTCACTGGAACATCAATCCAATCTCTCAGAATTAGCTCTCTGTTGCCTCAGGGTTCACTCTGTCCCTCTAATCACCCTTTCCTGTCTTTTGGGAAAAATTGTGTCTTCATTTAGCAGTGTCCTTTGGTCCCGCCTTCATAGCAGACAGTTGCAGTGGTTACTTCTTCCCTTCCAAAGGGCTCATAGGAGCACAACCTTAACAAGAATCCCTCTCCCTCCCGTGGTCCTCAACTCCCTGGCTTGGCGGACCTCAACTGCAATCTCCAAGAGCAGCCGATTCTGGGAACCCCACCACTTAGTCCTTACAACAGATGCCAGCCTATCGGAATGAGGAGCCCATCTGGGTCCCCACATGGCCCAGGGTCTCTGGTTACAGCAAGAGAGGTTATTCAACATCAACTGGTTGGAGCTCTGGGCCATTCACCTGGCACTTCAGCAGTTTCGCTACCTGGTCAGCAGTCAGCATGTCCTTGTGCTGACAGGCACATGTGAACAGACTGGGCAGCACTCACTCAAAGGCCCTCATGCAGGAGGCCCTTCACCTGGGTCTTTGGGCGGAAAGACATCTAGCTTCTTTGAAAGCATCTCACATTTCAGGGAAAGCTAACGTTCAAGCCAATTCTCTTAGCCGGAACCTTGTAGTCCAGGCAGAATGGAGTCTCCATCTGCTTCTATTCAAGGAACTGACATCTCGCTTCAGGCTTCCTACTGTAGACCTCTTCGCCTCTCAAACCAACCACTAAGTTCCATGCTTTTTTCCAGGTTTCTGACTCCCGGAGCAAGAGCGGTGGATGTCTTATGCAGTCCTTGGCCTCAGGGCCTCCTTCTTTGCGTCTTTCCTCCTCTGCTACTCATACCCAAGGTAATCAGAAAACCTCTGGACAAGGGAGCAGAGTTGATCCTTCTGGCTCCGCATTGGCCTCACCAGCTTTGGTTTGCGGATTTGGTCTCCCTATCGGTGGCACGGCCCTGGCGGATTCCCAGCAACAGAATCTCCCTGCTTCAAGGGACTCTGGTTCATCCAGGACCCCAGTGGTTGCAGTTAACCACCTGGAGACTGAGCAGCTTCTCCTAACAAGGGCCAATATTTCTGCTAAAGCCATCCAGACCATCCAAGTTGCTAGGTGCTCCTCAACTAACCGCATTTACGAGGCCACATGGCATACCTTCTCTAACTGGTGCAGGAAGCAAAGCCTGGCTCCAACATCGGTTTCTATTTCTCACATTATCAACTTTTTGCAGAAGGGCTTTGACTCGAGTCTTTCCCCCTTCACACTGCAGAGGCAGACTGCGACTATTTCCTCCATATTGGCGTGTGGTTCATTGGCATCAGTCACTAGAGATCCATTAGTTCATAAGTTCCTCAGGGGAGCCACCAATCTTCGACCTCCAGTCATACACCAGTTTCCCACATGGGACCTCAGCAAGGTGTTACCCACCTTGGCCAAGGCCCCCTTTGACCCCCTGTGTGAAGTTGCTCTCAGGTTCCTTTCCTTCAAGGTGACATTTCGCGTTGCAATCACCTCTGCCCACCATATCTCAGAACTGGCCAACCTTTCGATACATCAAGATCTATGCGTGTTTCACCTGGGCAGGGTTGTGCTCTGCCTAGACCCCACCTTTGTTCTGAAGGTTAATTCCATGTTTCGTAGGACACAAGAACTTGTCTTGCCCAATTTTTGCCCATCTCCTTTACACCGTCTAGAGAGGGTATGGCATACCTTGGATGTTTGAAGGGCCTTAAAAATTTACATCTCATGCACGTCTTCATTCCCCAGGATGGAAGCCTTATTCGTTTCATTCCAGCCTACCTCAATAGGTTCCAAAGTCACGGCTCCGGCTTTGGGTCACTGGATCAGAGCCACAATCTCTACCGCTTATGAATCTCAATCCTTACCAATTCCTTGTAGTATCACAGCCCACTCTACCCAGAGTGCGTCTACATCAGCAGCATGGGCAACTCAGGCCTCTTTGGAGGAAGTCTGCAAAGCTGCAATCTGGTATACCCTGACACCATTCATTTGGCATTATTGTTTGGATTCCTATGCTTCGGCGGATGCTGCCTTCGGCAGACGAGTATTGCAGGGAGTCCATTCATCTTAGGATCTGAATGGCCGGCATAGTTGCCGTCCTGGATTGGACAACGAGCTTTGGTATGTCCCATGCCTGACTGCCGTTCCCACGGGGAAGAATGGACGTTGATCTTACCTGTTACGCCCTTTCACTCACGGGGGGGGGGGACGGCAGTCAGCCCCTCCCTGGATGAGATCGGCCCGGAAGGTGTGTCGGGGTGGGTGGGCATCATCTTTCTCTTTCCAGCTGGAGACACGACAGTCTGCATTACAGTCCTCGCCAACAAACTGGAGAACAGCAAGAGGGGCGGTGCCTAGTAGATCTGCAGACTCGGTCCTGATTGGCTAATAGAGTCATCCCTTGACTGACTGCTGTTTCCCCCCCTCCCCATGAGAGAAAGGGCGTGACAGGTAAGACCAACGCCCATTTCACACTAGTAACATTGTTATTTATGCTAGTTAAATTACCATATTAACACGATGGTTACAATTTTTTTTCTACTTCAAGGTAAATTGTCAATTAGCAAAGATTACCGAGTTTGGAATTTGCTATAGTGTAAATTTCTAAAAGAACCTGTTGCATTTTTTTGGAGTATATATATTATGCAGTAAATATTTGAAGTTGATATGATATCCATTTTTTTCAAGGGTAGAAATACCTTACATTCCAAATTGATGGTTTGACATTTCAGCTTCCATTCTTATAAACCTTTGGCGGTTTTTAGCTGTGCTATATACAGCATATGTGTGGGAGCCTAAAAGTTTCAGATTCCTGAGGGAAACAAAAGTTGCTGTGCTGTAATTTCACGTCAGCCTTTGTTCTTCATGTATGAACGATGATTTATATCTATAAATATTTTATATAAATAGAATAAAATTGGTATAATTTAAAATTTTTAATTTTTGTGGTTTGATTTTGTCTTTTAACGAATTTGAGAAAGTCAAAAAATACCAATCACAAGTCAGTATGCGCGTTACTGATTTTAAAAAAGGCCTTAGATTGTGTCAATCAAGTCAAGCTGTGCAGTGTGCTCAGAAAAATGGGAATCCTGAAATTGGATCATGTGATGTGACACTGCAATGGCTGGAACGTCAAGGATGGGTCATAACTATCATTCATTCAATGCCACTATAACTTGGAACAACCTCTGAATGAATGGTAATTAAGCAAAGGGTATATGTATAAACCCATTGGAAAAGACCTTGATGTTGGGAAAGAGTGTTGGGAAAGGAGAATCTGTTTGTGGATGGCTTTCTTTTAGAAGATGGATTCTGCCTTCTGAAAGAAAGGCAGATCCCATAGATTTCAATCTCTACAAGTAGCATCTCTTCTACTTTGTATCTCTTACTATTTTACTCCTTCATATTGATTTTTTAGGGTAATAAAAATGATAGTTACCTTTTATTCTCTGTACCTCTGTCCAAAAGCAGGGGGGGAAATAAAAGGGAGGAGGGGCAGAAGACATTAATGGAACCCTTCCAGGCTGTTGGGGGATCAGCAAGTGCCCAGTGATGGCATTTTCATACAACTTCTTCCAGTTCTTTGAACCAAACATGTCTTTTTCAAGACTGAGAGGTGACTTCAAGGAATTGGCCAAAATTATGTGAGCATAGAGGCTTTTTTTTTAAAACTTTTACAAGCATTTTTTCTACAACCTCTTCAGATGAAAAAATGGTTTTTTTTAAAAAAAAAAAGCCCCTGATGATCGCGCAGCTCAGCTGGGATCATCAGAGGCTTTTCAAAGCATTTTTTTCTGCAACCTCTTGGCTGAAGAGGTGGTAAAAAAAACTCTTTGAAAAGTCTCTGATGATCCCAGCTGAGTTCCTGATCAGTACAGAGGCTTTTCAAAGCATTAGAAAAAATGCTTTGAAAAGTTTTTTTTTAAAAAGTTGGCCACACCCGCCCAGTCACATTACCCACAATCACCACCAAGCCATGCCTACAGAACCGGTAGTAACAGATTTTACATTTCACCCTTGGTGTATAGGCTGGATAAATTTTATATTCTTCCAAATGTCCTATGTGTGGACCATCCACAAGATCTGATGCCAGAGGCAAAGTACTCATTGACCTCTACTGGCATCATTCCCGTAAACATTTTCTGTGCCTGCTAAACTCTTCACTTCAGAAAGTTGGGTGATTCTAATAGTGCTGCTATTATTGTTTTAATATTTGGGGGGAATGGATTATTATGTTAGTTATTGCTATTTGATATTTAATCTTACCTTGAATTTATTTATAATAAATAAAACTAGCATTTTTCCAGTGCGCTGCTCCTACAGTCCATGGCTGGGTATTTCACTTATCCATTGCTTGGGAACTGACTGATAAATATTCAAATTTCTTCCTTGGTCTATGCCCACTCTGTGCCAGTCTCTCTCCAGTTCATTCACTCAGTTGCTAGGGGAACTAGAGTATTTTTGTAGCTCTGTGCTTTTGCTAATTATTAGCTGGAAATTTTTCCTTTTTTAATTTCTTGTTTTAGTTTTAATATCTTTTTGTCCTATCTTTGCTGGGAAGCAACTTTGTGTATTTTACAGCTGCATCAGTGCGATTACGAGCTTGGGGCTCCAAGCCCTTTTCGTGCTGTTTATTTCTTGGAGAAGAAGCAGCTTTCCGGACTCTGACCCGGACTCTGACTGGGCAGGTCCGTGGATTTATTCAGCCGCAGGCGGGGTGCTGGTAAACTGGCCAGCTGGGATAACCGCTACCGCCTTTCCCAGCATTTTAGCGGCTCCAGAGTTGCTGCCTAGGCTCAGAGGCACACTCCGAGGTTTTTCTGCTGTCTAAAGTCGCCATTCAGAGCTTTCGACCCAGGCATTTGTTCCTGCTGTTCCTGCGATTCTGTGGAGGTAGGAAGTCGGTGAGGGAGGCGTTTGTTGATCGTTTGGGTCTGCGATTGCTAAGAGGAAGGGCAGCCACCTTTTTGGGAGGTCTGGCTTGCAACCAGCATTGTCAGAAGACCGCCATTTTGCCGTGGAAGTTGTGGATGGCCGCCATTTTGCCTTCCCTTTGGGACGTCGCAATTTGGGAGGATAGTGGAGGAAAGTGTACATTGTTGCTGGATTGCAACGCCAGATGAGCCCCTGCATCACAGGGAGGCGTTTGTTGGCTGTTTTTATGCCTAGCCTTTAATGGATTGCTGTTGATTTGCTGTGGGAGGGGCTTGTAGTCTACTGCCTTTGGAATAAGAATTGTGTCAGCTCTTTGGGGTCTTTTTCTCTTAACCCCTTGCTGGAATGCCTTGAGGAGCTTAAGCCTTGGAGACGGGGGTGTCCTTCTTACATAGGCTGCCTCAATTTATGATTAATTATTATTTTTGCCCCAATTTGCAGGCAAAATTTGTACTGAATATGACTGACTCCGCCCTTTCATCTGATTTAGAGGTGGATATCAGCCCTGCTGCAGACATAGCACCATTGGCTCCTACTGGAACCAGGGAAAAATCTAAAAGCAAGGTGCCCAGGGCTCTTAGAGCACGAGCCAAACAGGCTTCAGCACAAGAGAAGGAGGTGCTAAGGTGCCACAACACTTTAGAAAAACAATATGACAAGGCTAAGTGCTCTGCTGGGGCAGATCCCACCTCACCTGCTGCTGAACTTCTGATTTCTTCTCAACCAGTTTTTGGGGCTTTGCCTCATCATTTGCCTCCTGAGCCCCCTAATATGTTCCCTAAAGTCAGTGAGGGCCCTGTGGCCTGTGACAAATCCTTGGCCTTAGAGACCCCCGCTATATTGCCTCAAGGATCTTCTGCTGAACAGGAGACTGTTCCTGCTTTATATCTCATGTGCCAGCGGCTGTTGGTGCTCCTATTGGGGGACTTCCCTCTGTAGGTGTTGAAGGCCAAATTGACATCCAGTCTATGCTGTCTGATGCTCTGGCCAAGATATTGGCTGCTGGAATTCTTCAGAGTGTGAATCCTGGACCATCCACACTTCATCAGAGCCATGTCCAGGGTCGCTTCCAAGATAAACCTTCTGAGTCTACTCAACGGGAATACACTTCCAGTGAGGATTCTGATACTGGTGAGGAATGTCCAGAGGAGATGGAATTTTCAGAAGATGGTCTTCTTCCTGATCAGCCGGCGTTCACTGGTGTCTTCAGGCCTTCTGTCTTTAAATCTCTGCTACATAAGGCCAAAGTCACTACTAAGTTTGGTTTGGCGCCTGCCTCAGTTGAGGGTTCTCAACAGCTCCCAACCCTGCATGATCCGCTGTTCCAGGTCTCGAAGCCTGACAAAGATGTGATTCCGTACCCTCTGCTGTTTTTGGAAGTTTTGCAGAGTGGATGGGGCCAACCTGGCTCCTTGACAGCTCCAAGTAACTTGGACAAGAAACTTTATTGTTCAGCTCCTGAGCTGGAGGATCTTTTGACATTACCTTTGGTGGATGCTCCAGTGGCGGCTCTTTTTTCATCGTCTGTCATTACCAGTGACATTGTTGACAGTGTCAAGACTGAAGACAGAAAGGCCGAATTAGCCTTCAGGAAGACTCACCACCTCAGCTGCCTGGGCGGCTGCCTCGGTAATCAAAGCTGCCATCTCTACGTCGTTTTTCACTAGAGCTTCTTTACTCTGACTGCACCAACTTCAAGGGAGACTGCCTCCCGAAGACTCGAGACTTCATCAGAATATCAACAAATTAGTGGCTGCAGCTGAGTACTCTGCAGATGCGTCCCTCAATGCTGCAAAGTTTGCTTCTCATGCATTGTCTTCTGCGGTTACTTCTCGCAGGTTGTTTTGGCTCCGCAATTGGAGGGCACATACTAAGACTAAATGGAAGCTTGCTTCAGTGCCTTACAAGGCACCGAATCTCTTCAGGGCGGCCCTGGAACCTCTTTTTACTGAGGATAAGGACAAGCGGAAGGTCCTGCCTTCGTCTTATCAGCGGTCCGAACGCAGATACCAACCCTACTCGCAGAGACAGCCATTTCAGCCTTCCCCAGGTCCAGGAGGAATCTATAGTCAGAGGTCCTTTTCCCATGGATCAGACTATAGTTTCAACAGACAGTCCTTTCGTGACCGTGGCTGGAACCAGCCCCTTTCATGGCTCCGGCTACAAACCTTTTCGAAGGGACAAATGACTCAGACCCATTGGGTCCCGGTTCCAGCTATTCCACCACCAATGGGGGGCCTCGAAGTGTGAACCTTGGACACTTTGCACAGTGACTCACGGACTTTCCATTCCAACCCTCCCTGCCATTTCATTCGTTGCCGTGTGTCCCTCTGGAGGAGAAAAGACGGCTGATGGAGGCCGAAGTTCTTCATTTGTTGTCAATCAATGCTATCGAACCAGTTCCAGAAGATCAAGAAGGCACCGGCTTTTATTCCACCATGTTCCTGGTTCCAAAGACCTCGGGGGGCTGGAGAGGAATCTTAAATCTCAAACATCTGAACCAGTTCATTCTATATTGCAGGTTCAAGATGCAGTCCCTAAGGTCCATTCTGGCAGGGGTCAGAAGAGAGGATCTTTTTCAATCAGTGGATCTCAAGGAGGCATATTTATATGTGCCTATCCATCCGGCTCATCGGCAGTTCCTCCATTTCAAGTTTGCTGGCCATCATTTTCAATACTGTGCAATGCCATTTGGGCTGTCTTTGGCCCCCAGAACATTTACCAAGTTGGTGGCGGTGGTAGCAGCACAGCTCCGGAGTCTACCGGTATATGTTCTTTGTTACCTGGATGACATCCTTGTCCTGTCATTGTCTCCTCCTCAGGCAGCGAAGGACATAGATTCAGTGATTTCTGTGTTCCAGAGGCACAGATTTTTCAACTCGTCCCAACCAACCGCATTCTTCACCTGGGTGCAGTGATCGATTTGGCCAAGGGTCAGGTGTTTCTGTCTCCAGACAAAGTCCTCAGCATCTCCAATCTGGTGCATCAGTGCTGGCCCAGAGGGAGGCTTCTCCACTTCTGCTCTCACAATTGTTGGGGAAGATGGTGTCTTGCATAGCCATCGTTCCCTGGGTATGCAGACACACTCGCCCGCTGCAGTGGTTTTTGCTCCCGTACCAGAAGTCAGGCAGCGGCAGCTCCAAGATTCTGGTTCCTGTGCCGCTGCAAATTCGCTTGTTGCTCAGGTGGTGGGCGTCACCAGCTCTGTTGAAGGGGAGCTTGTTCCTGGAACCAGATCGTCTAGTCCTGATGTCAGATGAAAGTTTGCATGGCTGGGGGGCTTACTTGTCGGATCAGGTGAATCAAGGACGGTGGTCTCCGTTAGAGAGGAAGAACAGCATCAACTGGCTGGAGTTGAGAGTGGTTCGTCTAGCCCTCCGCCACTTCCGTTCCGACTTGGAAGGTCAGCATGTGTTGGTTCTCACAACCAACATGACTACGAAGGCCCACATCAATCGCGAAAGGGGCACTTGATCCAGGCCCCTCATGCTCGAGGCGGAGAGGTTGCTCAACTAGTCCGCCCGCAGTGACAAGGTGAACGTCACACCTTTGTTCACATTGGGTAGGCCCAAAATATGGTCGCTGCAGGCGGACCATATTTTGGGCCTAGCCAATGTGAGAGCCGATTGGCTGAGCAGGGAGACCCTGGACTCAGCAGAGTGGCGTCTCCATCTGCTCATCTTTCTGGAGATCACTCGGAGGTTCGGCTGCCGCCTGGTGGACCTGTTTGCGACAGCTCAGAACACCTAACTTCCAAGGTTTTTCTCGCGTTTTCCGGAAGCAAGGGCGGAAGGCTGCAATGCCCTGCACTGTCCTTGGCCTCTCGGACTGCTTTGCGCATTTCCACCTCTCCCTCTGATCCCGAAGGTCATTCAGAAACTCCTAAAAGAACATGCAGAAGTTCTGTTAGTCGCTCCTCGGTGGCCAAGAAGAGCCTGGTATGCTGACCTGGTGGACCTGTCCATCTCAAGGCTGTGGTCGATTCCTCAGCACCAGGTTGCTCTCAGCCAGCGGGTCATCACCCACCCAGAGCCCCAGTGGCTCCAGTTGACTGTCTGCCACTTGAGCGGGTGTTGCTAAGGAAGGACAGACTGTTGGAGGAGGTGATCTGTACCATCCAGTCTTCCTGGCGTCCATCAACGGCTCGCATTTATGAAGCTTCGTGGAAGGCATTTTCGCTCTATGTTTGAAACATCACATTGACCCGACATCTGCCTCTGTTCCAGATGTTCTGGAGTTTTTGCAAGCTGGGTTGGTCAAGGGCCTGGCTCCTGTGACTTTGAGGCGTCAGGTGGCTGCCTTGGCTATCATACTTACCTGTGATCCACATCGCTCACTCTCACAAGATCCAAGAATTTGTGGGTTTCTGCGGGGAGCTGCGAACATCTCTGGTTGTTCATCGCTATCCATCTTGGGACTTGCCATTGGTTCTCCAGACGCTTACCTCTTCACCATTTGAACCATTTGGATCCATCAGTCTGAAGTATCTTTCTTCAAGCTTGCATTTTTGATTGCTATAACATCGGCCAGGAGGATTTTGGGGTTGTCGGCCTTATCATCCGTGAGGATCTCTGCATATTTTACATAGACAGGATGGTTTTGCGACTTTCTTGCCCATTGTGAACTCCTGGTTCCATCGGGAGTTCACAATTCCTTGTTATGCTCAGGAAGAACGGTGGCACACGCTTGATGTCCAGAGGGCGTTGTGCAGATATATTCGTCATACGGCTTCATTTCATCAGATGGAGGCTCTCCTGGTGTCTTTCCATCCGTCATCTATGGGCCAGAAGGTGTCTTCTTCGACAGTTGGGAGGGTTAGGGTTGAAAAAAACTGGCCAGAGCCAAAAAGGCTTGAAAAAGCCAGGGCCTGGGAAGCCTTCCCAAGGGAGGAGCTATCATTTCCCACCTTCCAGAGGAACGACCTTTGGAAACTTGTAAAGAACCAAGTCTCCTGCAGCCAGTATACTATCGTGCCTGGTCACCAGATGGTGCTAGAGAGCTGCTTTCTCCAATTCAAATGAAGACACTTGACAACTGAGGCTTTTTCTAATGCAGCTTCCAGCCTGTCTGCAGCAGGAAGAGAGGGCCAAATTCCTCTTTCAAGACCAATACCTGTGGGTACCTTTACCCCCCACTGCAGCGGGGTTACGTCCAGGGGAAGACAATGGGTCAGAATTGTCTGACCATTTAAAAATGATTATTTCCCAGTCAATAACGCAGGGAATAGCTGCAGGCTGCAGCAAAGGAGTCAATCTCTCTAAAGCTTTCCTCATAACCAGGCCCAGCAATTGCCACCCATGGCACTTGGATGGAACCTCAGAGCCTTCTATCTCAGGCCCCTTCCATTTGGAGCAGAGACTCCTCTGGAGAGGAGAATGAGTTTATGGCTCTTTCTGAGGATGAAGGGATGACCCCGAACCATTGCCCTTCACAGGCCTTTTTTGACCTGATTTATTCAATCCTTGTTGCACAAGGCCAAAAACTTAATCAATCTGGGATCTGACCCTGTCCCCAAGACAGCTCTGAGTACAACGGATTCTGGTCACATGCTCTTTTCAGAGCCGATCGTTGGGAACGAGGTAATTCCATCACCCAAGCTTTTCCTGGATGTAGTCCAAAGGCAATGGACCAATCCAGGGTGGGACCTCCCCAGACTGGAACTGAGAAGAATAATGTAGCTGCAGACCTTTCTGAGGCCCTGCAAACACCAACTGTAGATAGCCCTGTTGCAACCTTGACATCAGCTGCCCTCCTGCCCACTGGCACCATTGACTGCTTCAAGGCAGATGACAAAAAGACAGAATTGGCTCTCCACAAAGCTCACCAGGCAGTGGCCTGGGCGGTAAAAGCCGCTACTTCCTCCTCATTTTTCAGTCAGGCCTCCTTGCTTTGGCGAAGCCAGATGCAAGCGAGTGTTCCTCCTGAGCATGTCAGGTTTCACTAAGACATCAATAAATTGGTGGCTACCACTGAGTTCTCAGCTGATGCCACCCTGAATGCGGCAAAGTTCGCATCTAGTTCTGTCGCTTCCTCAGTAACAGCCCATCGTCTGGCTTCGGGATTGGCAAGCTGATAACAAGAATACATGGAAACTGGCATCTGCTCCTTTCACGGCAGCAAGTTGCTTGGGGAGGCCCTGGACCCCATCTTTGTCAACACCAAGGACAGTGGCAAGGCCATGCCTTCCCTGTATAGGCGGGGCGACCGACCTCCCTCGCCCTATTTTGAGAGGCAGCCCTTTTGACTCCCGACATGGGACTTGATTACAATCAGTCCCAGAGGCCGTACTCTGGCAGGCAAGACAGCCAACCAGACAAGTCTGAATTTTGGAACCGTCAGTCATTTCTGAACAAGTGGCCCTTTCATGGGGCAGGAAGTTGTCCCTATCACTTCTCTAGGTAATTGCAAGGCCGACCCTCCAATCGGCAGCCGACTCAGCCTCTATGCCCATCAATGGGAGGCTACAATATCGGATAATTGGGTCCTCAACACGGTGAGGTTCGGTTTGGCACTCAAATTTCTGTCCACACCTCCGAAGTTCTTTATCTGTTGCCCCATGTCAAGGGACACAACAAAGAGAGACCTGATGGAAATGATTGAGCTGGTCCCTCAGGACCAACAGGGGCAGGGATTTTATTCAATCTTGTTCATGGTCCCAAAGAACTCGGTGGGGTGGGGTGGGGTGGAGAGCAATTCTAGATCTGAAGAGGCTGAACAAAAATTTCACCTACAAATGTTTCAAGATGCAGTCTCTCCAGTCAATACTGGAGAACATCCGAGGGGGTGATTTCCTCACTTCCATAGACTTGATGGAGGCGTACCTGCATGTACCTATCCTGCCTTCTCACAGGCAGTACCTCCAATTCTTTTATGCAAACAAACACTACCTATAGAAAGCCTTGCCTTTTGGCCTATCATCGCCACCAAGGACATTCACAAAGCTGTTGGCAGCACTGGCGGCCCACCTACGGGCACTGCCAATCCAAGCCCAGTGTTACCTGGACGATATCCTGATCCAGTCCTCCTCCGGGCCGCAGGCAGAGGAGGACCTACAGACAACAATCCAGGTACTCCAGGACCATGGGTTTTCAATCAACACCAAGAAAAGCCATTTCGCTCCGACTACCCAATTGCTCCATTTGGGAGCAATCATAGACACTTCTCTGTGTGTGGTCTCCCTTTCACCATAGAAACAAGACAGCTTACAGACCTTAGCAAGGCGTATCCATAATGAAGATACAGTTTCTCTGGCTCCCCTGTCACAACTCCTGGCAAGATGGTGTCCTACATTTCCATCATACCGTGGCCATGTCTACATGCCAGGACCCTACAGTGGTTCCTCCTGCCTTACCAAAGGTCCGGCAGGTGCAACTCAATAGCCAAGTCTGAGTTCCACAGAAGGTACAGCAGTCCTTCCAATGGTGGATGTCCCAGGCCATCAACAGGGGGTGCCTGTTCAAAGAGCCTGATCATCTGACCATAACAACGGACGCCAGCCTCTTCAGCTGGGAGGGGGGCATCTCCAGTCATTGATAGCCCAAGGCCAGTGGACTCAGACGGATCTGACCACAATATCAACTGGATGGAGCTCAGGGCGGCACACCTGGCTATCAGGCGATTCCGGGGTACTGTGGCTAGGCTTGGTCTTGACGGAGAACATGGGCACCAAGGCCCACATCAACCACCAAGGGGGTACCCATTTCAGGTCCCTCATGGAGGAGACCAAACATCAGGGCCTCTGAGTGGAGAGGCACCTTCTGTCCATAAGGACAGAACACATTTTTGGGGTGCGGAATGTGCAGGCGGACTGCTTCAGCAGAGCAACAATGGACCATTCAGAATGGCACTTGCACCCCACATTATTTCAGGAATTGATGGATCACTTTGGCATTCCAGTCCTAGATCTTTTTGCTTCATCTTGCAACACACAACTGCCAAGGTTCTTCAGCAGGTTTGCATTACCGGGGGCAGAAGGGGTCTATGACATCCTCAGTCCGTGGCCCCGAGGGCTCCTGTACGCCTTTCCTCCTCTTCTGCTAATTCCAGTGGTAATCAGGAGGGTGTTGATGGAAAGGGCAGAGATATTGCTATTGGTCCAGAAGACCATGATTTGCCGATCTGGTCAACTTGTTGGTGGCCTGGCCCTGGAAGATGCCTCAGGACAGAATTGCCCTCAGCCAGGGGGCCCTGAAGTGGCCCCAATTGACCATCTGGCGCTTGAATGGAGGGTCATGAGCCAGGACAACTTTTCCTCCAAGGTCATTTGAACCATACAGGCCTCTAGGAGGCCATCCACCGACAGGGTATATGATGCTACCTGGAAGGCCTTTTGCACCTTGTGCTCCAGGAGAAACATTGATCCTTCTTCGGTGTCAGTGGCTCAAGTCCTGGAGTTCCTTCAGAAGGATTGGACAAAGGACAGAAGGATTGGACCTAATATGATTCATAGGCAGGTGGCAGCACTGTCTTCAGTCTTGTCATGTGGGAGTCTGGAGCCTCTCACCAAACACCCCACCATGTGCAGGTTTCTCAGGGACGCTACGAACTTGAGGCCCCCTGTGGTTCACAGGTATCCAACCTGGGGCCTGACAAAGTTTTTGCATGCTCTCACTGAGGGACCCTTCGAGCCATTAAGATCAGCTAGCTTGCACTTCCTCACATGTAAGGTGGCCTTTCTTGTGGCCATCACCTCGGCCAGGTGGATCTCAGAACTGGCAGTCCTTTCTATGAGGAAAGACCTATGTATATTCCACCCTGACAGGGTGGTCCAATGGTTGGACCCCTCCTTTGTCCCCAAAGTGAATTCCTGGTTCCATAGGGCCCAGGAACTGATACTGCCTGACTTCTTCCCGGGGACAAAACATGCCCTGGAGAAGAGGTGGCACACCTTGGACATGAGGAGGGCCTGCCACATTTATATTAAGAGGACATCCCCCCCAAAGGAGGACAGAATACCTGTTTGTTTCCTTCCAGCCCTCTACACTGGGAAACAAGGTCACTTCATCGACCGTGGGACGGTGGATTCTGGCATGCCTACAAGCTTCAGACTCTTCCAGTGCCTCGGAATGTGACAGCCCATTCCACCAGGAGCACAGCCACAACAGCATTGTGGGCGACACAGGCCTCAATTGAGGAGATGTGTTGAGCAGCAACATGGTCCTCTCCAACTCCCTTCATCAAATATTACAAGTTGGAAACCTTTTCTTTGGCTGAAGTGGCCTTTGGCAGGCGAGTCCTCCAGAGGGTCCACACTGATGAGGGGATTGGGGACCAGACTGCTTTCCACCGTAGATCAGGCCGGCTTTGGTAAGTCCCATTCATGGATTCTCTCTCCCCAGCGCAATGGAGAAGGGTCATTGGTCCTACCTGATACAGTCCTTCCCATGGCGCTGGGAGAAAGAATCCAGCCCCACCCTGACAAACATCTGGTCCACAGTCCGGGAGGGGCTCATGTTTTCACAGGTCACAAGCTTCATCATCGCTATACCTTCGCTGAACTAGGAGGCAACCAGACAAGGGAGGCATCACCAAAAAGATGACAGGCTCAATCTCCACGCAGAAGAGAAGAACAACACCCATTCCTGGATTCTCTGTCCCAGGGCCATTGATGGGTTGGCATGCCTTCTTATGGTATAAAGGAACTAAAATACAGGGGTATTTTAGAACACATCAAATACGAGAAGCTTTATGGTTGAATTGGGAGAAGGTAAAAAAATTTTTATTATTTGAAAATATCTGTTTGGGTATCCACAGCAGAGGCTTTTTCTTATCTCGTAATATTTAGAAAGGAACAAACTATTAGGTATAGTGAATTATTGGATGAAAAGAGTGAACTCAAATTAAAACAGGAACTAGAGGATCAGGGATTTAAGATGGATTGGTTTTCATATATGCAAATATTTACTAGGTATTGAGAAGTTTATAAGCAAGAAGGGTTTTCCAATACTTTGACTAATTTGGATAAGATTTTAATGGGTACTGATGATCATATTATTAAAAAGCTGTATGGGTTTTTGCTAGAGTTAAAATTGGAAGAAGAACAAGTTAAAGAAATGAAGGTAGCATGGGGGGAAATTTTTGGTTATGGGATTGATTTAGAAAAATGGCAAAAATTGTAGTCTCATAATTATAAAATGACAATGTCTACAGCATGTAAGGAAAATTTGTATAAGATGTTTTATAGGTGGCACTTATCCCCATCGAGAATCGCTAGGATGTTCCAGAATAAATCGGAGAAGTGCTGGAACTGTCATCAGACCCCAGGATCCTATTACCACATGTGGTGGACATGCCTAGAAGCAAGGAGATACTGGTCTAAGATACACATGTGGTTGGAAACAATGATCAGAAGACACATAGACTTTAAACCAGAGAGATTTTTATTAGGGATTTTACCAGAAATATATAACAAAGAATTGCAGTATTTAATTGTGAATCTTCTCACAGCAGCTAGAATTGTATTTGCTAAAAATTGGAAAGAAGAAATGATACCTTCGGATGAAGAAATTATTAGGAAAATGTTGGACTGTGCTGAAATGAGAAAATTGACATTTGAAATAAGAGAGCAGGAAGAAAAACAATATTATTTGATATGGGATTTATTTTACCACTGGGTAGATAACAAAAAATGGTGATATGTAAGGAAATGTCGAAATACTTAAATGATGATACAACTGATATATTTTATGTAAGATTAAATTTTGGATATGTAGTAATATTATGAAAAGAAGAGAGGGCACTAGGGATGCAAACCGACTGATGTACTGTCTGAACTTGATTGAATGAATGAAATCCTGTTTTTAAAATTATTTTTTTTACTTTTTTAAAAAAATAAAAAATGATTTGGAAAAAAAAAGAGAAAGAGCATATCAGGTAGAACCAACGCCCCTTTTATTCCCCACTGTTTAAGCACAGTTCATAAAAATGTTGCTCGCTTTTGTAGAAAAATGTTTTTTTCTAATATTCTTATATATACATCTTAATTTTCACATGTTTTAGATGAAAGGTATATAATAACAAGGTACATCAAATCTGATTAGAGAGACCAATATAACTTTATTCACACATTACATTAAGCCATAATAAGATTTGTCTGTTTTGGCTTAGAATATTTCTGAAACCAGCTACATAATGTGTGACCAACAAGTGTGGATAGCATGATGTGTAAAGCCATACAACCCATTAATAGAATGGCCCCAACTAGGCTAAACTAGGCTATAACTAGGTTAGGCTATGGCTGCCAAGGCATTGTAGTCTTCCTTTAAATCAATCTCAGTTTCTGTTTATGTCACTTTGGCATAATTTAAAGTGCTTACCCCTTGGAATTAAAGTGAGACTCTAATTAAATATGGATTCCCCCATTGTTATCTTTTACCAATGGCAATGTTTCTCCATCTTGGCAACCCTAAGACGCTGGCTGAGGTATTCTGGGATTTTAAATCGACACATCTTAAAGTTGTCAAAGTTGAGAAACACTGATCTATGATAATTTAACACATGTATAAACTTTCTTTTCCTTCCCATTTCCAAAGAGCCTTGTAATATAAGAATCAGTTTTGCTGTTCAACCTCTTGAGTCTGAAGCAATTCATCTTTAGTATTGCAATAGTCCCTGAAGTTCGAATTTCTTTTTCTGCACATTTGTTACATTCAGAGGGGTTTTCTTTATCAGAATGGAAATTGAGCGGGGGGGGGACATTACTTGTGGTTGGGTTCCCTTACCACAGGTTCCGTTCTCATGTGTACTCCTTATTTTGTGGTTCATAAAAAAAAGGAAACAACAGCACTGTTGAAATTATTCAGAAGATTCTGTGGACATTTGATGTAGCAACCATTGGTAAGTACAGGGAAATGACATTTTGCATCACAACCCTTTTGAAGTTTGATACAAATACGAAATAAGGTGTTTAAAACATTTATTCCCAAATTACTGCCATGAAAGTAATGGAACTATTGCAAAGATTTGGGGAAATGTGCATGTTAAAATTTGCATTTACCTAGCCATTACAGAGAAAAAACACAGTTTAAGAAGATTTTAAGGCTTGGCCTAATAGCTATACTGCAAGGTTTTGTTTATGTCTTATGAAACTTCTTTAAATGTACAAAAAATGTGAGGCAGTTTCCCATTTTCAACCAGAGTATCCATAGAAGAATAGTAGGGGAA
Source organism: Masticophis lateralis (assembly GCA_030761175.1). NCBI lineage: Eukaryota > Metazoa > Chordata > Lepidosauria > Squamata > Colubridae > Masticophis > Masticophis lateralis. The sequence goes on from JAUDYJ010000003.1 coordinate 64,105,261, forward strand.
AGTGCCAGTTAATTTGAAACACATTTTTCTTAAATATAAACTTTATTTGGTTTTTAAGAAATGTATATATGCTCATTTCCATTATGCAAGTTTTATATTCGGGGTCTAGATCTTTGAAGTTTTTCTGTTTTCCATAGGCACATACAAAAACAAACAGTATTTTAATATCTAAGTAGAATCATAGATAATTTAAAGTTTTTGTGGTAGACTTTATATTTTTTGTTATCTAAAACTAGAATCTACAAAATTGGGAATGAGTTGAATATATTGCAATTCGGTTCAGACAGGATGGTATATCATCTTCTAAGTTCATAATAAACTTCTGGTTACCAAGATAGGCACCATAATTAGGAACATGATTTGAATTTTACATTTATAAGCATGTTCTATGTCTGAGTTGTGAGTTGTTGAGAATAACACAAATTGTACAGCAGTAGTTGCTGATTTTTCCTACTTGACAAGCTGCACTAGGAAGGTCCCTCTATTTGAAAAATTGTAATTTCTGTTGGCCTAGAGATATATTCTGATCTACTGTGTGACAACTTTTTGTGTTCTTTGAAGAAGAGAAAAACACAGAAGATTTTTCCAAACAAAAGTTAAGGTATAAAAGCTTGAAAACAGAAAAATCTTAGAGCAGCATACAAAAGAGAAATCTACAACCATTCAGGTTAGAGCCACTAAAAAAAATGAACAGCTCAAAGAAAGAGACAGATTTAATCTGTAGATAATTACAATTGGGAAACTTTTTTTTTCAACAATGTCATCATCTTTTCTCTGTGTTTGTCCTCCTTTTGGATGGGCGTGTCTCTGTGTGTGTTTTGCTATATTGCAGATTAGGTTGCCATTTAAGAAAGGAACAGAGAGACTTCTTAAGGGCCTGTTGAATAAAGAACTTGAGTCAGGGTATTTGTCACCAAGGTTGTGTGTGTGTTCATGTAGGTGACAGCTGTTTTCCCAAAAGAAAACAACCTTTTGATGCTTTTTTTAAGTTGCGAAACAATACCAACAAGACTTGTCAAGAGAATAGACCTCTGGTGCTTTGAAGGGGATATACAGAGAAATGGTTCAAATTCAAGAACGAACTAGTATAATAACAAGGAAAGAACTTCCAAGACTTGATTCATTCTTTAACATTTAAGAAACTGTAAAATGTGTAAACACTTCTGTGCTGTATTTGAAAATGATGCATAGTGAGTTCTGCAACAGAACAAATAAATCAAATTTAAGAATTGAATAAATCAGAAATATAAAACCCAAAATATAGTTTTTGAACAAAATATATTTCAAAAGGAGAATACTGGAAGTCATCTAGAATTTTAAATGCCTCTGGACTTTTCTGTGTCATGCTATGACATAATGTGGTTGCTTTGCTTTGCTTTTGATCTAACTTGTTGAAATAACCCAGCCATGAATAGTTTTAAACTGTATTATATAGCTTGTTATATGAATCCATTCAACTAGGGTTCATTCAGTAGATGACTAACCACAGCTCAATGGATGTCTTTGATGCTCTCTGAACTGGTTATTTGCTTCTAGGCTTTTCATTACCTGACTAGGTAACATTTTAGGTGCTAGAAGGGAGTGGGATTTGCTCCCTGTTTATATACAGTAGCTTGCTGTCATTGTAGGTGGGGTATTTTTTTCCCTTCTCTTTGATAGTTCTTTGATTAGGCTATTGTTTACTGCTGGTTTGACTGAGTTGATAGTTCCTTTATTAGGGTATTGTTTACTGCTTGATTGTATGTCTGGTGTTAATCCCTGGATACTGATTGCTGGCATGGAGGTGTACTGGTCTTTTTATTTCCTTCTTAGCTTTTTATTATTATTATTATTGTCTTTCTTGAATTATGTGGTTTATCTCTATGTGCCTGTTGATGGCTGATTTATTTGAGTGCCAAGTTTCTAGGAACTCGCTAGCTTTTTAGATCCTCACAGCTACCCAGTTGAAAGTATGGTTATGTTTGTCCATGTGTTTTGAAATTAAGGAATTTTCATTGTGTCTTCCAATTGCTAGTTGGTGTTCATGGATATACTCTGCTAATCTTCTGCCTGTCCTACATAATAGCTGCTACAATCTATACACTATATGTTGTAGATGGCTCCTGTTTTTCCTTCTTGGCCTACTGAGTCTCTTCTATTGATAACTAGTAACCAGCCTGTTTAATGTAGAAATCCATCTTAGATTAGAAAATACATTAAATCACTAAGGGTCAGTTTAACTAACCACTAAGGGTTTATCCTTGTTATCATTTGCCCAGTGGTGAAATCCAAAAATTTTCCCTGTGTCCTGTGGATGTGGCTTGGTGGGCATGGCTTGCTGGTCATGTTACTGGGTAGGCATGGCCAACTTCATGTCACTCACTGTTAGAGCTAGGAGCTGCACATTCTACCCTTCTGAAGCCCCCAATGCTTTGAGTTTCCCTCCACCATCTGGCTTGACTGCCCAAGCAAACCTTAGAGCCTTCTCTTGCCCCGCTCTCCATTCTGGAGGGCCATACATCTCCCCCGCCAATCATTCGTACAAACCGCCCGCTCCATTTCTGCAAAGGCAGAGCTCCCCCTTACAGGGCAATCCAAAGAGGGGAGGGGGATGCCGCAGAAAAGGCTGCCTTCCACCTGGGACCATGTGTCTCCTGTGCCGGCTCTGCGGGGCTTGGGGCTCCGAAGCAGCCCACTGGCTTCCCAGCCATCTGCCTGCTATCTTTGGGATCAGCCAAACAACTACCCGTTCTACTCTGGGAACTCGGCCCACAGAGTCCAGTGCTCTGGGGGAAGGAGGCTCAGCCACGGCACCATTTCCTACCAGCGAAAAAGAGCGAGAGGCACAGAAGCCGCCACCAGCTGGGCATGCAGCAGCCCCCCATGCAGGGAGAGAGCCAGGCCCAGCCACGCCACCACAGAGCCTGTGGTACTTTCCCTTTGGCCTTGGTGGCGGTTCTTACCTGGGTGGGCCAATGCAAGTAGCCCTTCATCTTGGCGCTCCCTTGCCTGCTGCCTCCATGTGCTGCACTTGGAAGGAGCCGCCGCCACCTCTCTCACCACCCTCCCTCCCCGCCTGGCTGCAGACATCCACCTGCCTTCCTGGAGCACTGCCACGGCGGCACCCTTTGCTTTTGTTTTGTGTCAGGAGAAGGAAGAAAATGAGTGGCGACACAACGGTGGTGGACACGGACCTCAGAAGGCAAGCGGGCATGGGGGACCACTAGGAAGGCCATGTGGAAGGCAGGCAAGCATGGCAGGATTGTGGGGAAGGAAATAGGCTGCTAGCTTCCTTCCCCACGGCCCGCAGTTCCAACATCATTGCCTGCCTTCCATGTGGGGACAAGTGGCGACCGGGGGACCAGTTCGGGAGTGTGGCCAACCAGTGGTCGCTACTGTTTCGGTGACCCAGGCCAAATGTCTGCTACCAATTTGCCCGAACCGGTTGGATTTCACTCCTGCATTTGCCCCAGAATGAGTATACCCCACTGATTGTTTCATGAGGAAAGGAATACATAATACCTATTTTGTAGCTCAAACCACCCACCAGGAAAACAATCTCTATCTTTTTTGTTCTACTACATGTCAAACAGGACATGTTAGCATGCATTTCATCATTAGTGAACATCCATATTCTAATTGGTTACTGTGCACTACAGGAATGATCTCTCCCATTCAATTACTGGTTGCTGTTCTCCATGGCTATGTTTAAGTTCACCAGAGGATTGTTAAAATCTGATGGGCATTATCTTTTCCTCCTCCTCTTCCTTTTTCAGGTTCACTGTTAGAACAGTTAAAGTATAACCTGTGCTTGGTTTTCATTTTTGTGAGTTCACTGATAAAACAATGAGAAGATGGATCAATCTTGTTAGCCTATGTGGTCTTTTTAAAAAACTGGTCAAGAGGGGATATGAAAGATGAAAACCTACCCTTCGTAAAAATAGTTTGGAGAGAACATCAAGAAAACACTGTAGCCAAAACACAGGAAGAGGTTGTAATTTGGGAGGCAGTTTCTTTAACCATCTTATTTTCAGTCAGTTTTTTTTAAAAAAAGAGGCTCCCAGCCAAATAAAATTAAATATAGTCCTCATTTTACTGTGCTAATCAGTATCATAAACATTATTGTTAAGCAACTATGTTGTAAGTTGAAAAACCACATGACTGAGCCACTTAGTGACAGCAGTACTGGTTGTCCTCATTAAACAAGGTTCACATAGGTCATTAAGCGAGGACCTCATGTGACCATATCTTCTGACTTTCCTGCCAGCTTCCTCATTGACTACTTGTGGGAAGCCAGCAGGGAAGGTTACAAATCACAGTTGTGACTGCTGGATAGCAATAGCACTTAGACTTATATACCGCTTTACAGTGCTTTTACAGCCCTCTCTAAGCGGTTTACAGAGTCAGCATATTGCCCCCAACAATCTGAGTTCTCATTTTACCCACCTCGGAAGGCTGGAAGACTGAGTCAACCTTGAGCCTGGTGATATTTGAACTGCCAAATTGCAGGCAGCCAGCAGTCAGCAGAAGTAGCCTGCAGTACTGCATTCTAACCACTGCGCCACCAGGGCTCTTACATCTACAAGAGCCATAAGTACAAGGTCAAGTTTTAACTAACACTTGTTCACCATTGTCATAAATTTGAACAATCATCAAACAAGTGGTTATTAAACAAGAAGTATTATCAAATATTCACTTTCTGAAAATTCATATTTAATTTCTTCAATAAGAACATGACTATTTTAAGAAAGAATTTGAGAAAACATTTGGATTTCCATAAATTGATCATGGTAAATTTGTTTGATATTGACTTCCCAACTTATACACAAACCATAAATTGCACACTGTTTATACATGAAGGTTTTTGTGTAGATTGCAAGTTATATCTCAGGTTGAAATCTCTTCTATATAATAAGTTATGAGACAGTTATATATGATTATATGATTGATACATGTGGAAACATTCAAACTTTACAGAATTTGTGGGATGAAATATTCCTAATTTAAAAGAAACAGCAAATTAATAGAACCAGGCTTTCTCTTTTTAACAATGTGCTAATTATGTAACACAGCTCTTCAGAGTCTTTCAGAAGTGGATTAGCAGTGAAATGGATTCATTCTGCATTCTGGGTTTATATTCTTAGCCTTAGAGGAAATAAGTCACTTCAAGTTGCAAAAGCTACAGAAAGGGGGAAAAGAAAGTAGAAACTACCATATGTATGTAAATGAGACAGCTCTAATAGTGCAGATGAGGAAGTTGCTACAACCAACAGCAAAGAAGAGACTCATGCAAGGAAGTTGATCTGTTGTAGTATTGAAAGCAACCCTAACATTCAGTAGCTGTTTAGCTTACTCATGATCATGATGTATTTGGAAGAAGATCCATTTGTGCTTGATGAAGTGGATGATACAATCTGTGAAGGTAAATTACATCCTATAACACTGTTCTTTTAACTGTTACATGCTGGTTGTAGTTGATGGCACATTATTGATTTCTTAAAGGTCCAAATATTGAGTATAAGAAAGCTAAGGATAAACCTTTCACAAAGAGAAATTGTCTTGGTTAAATAAAGTGCTAGAAGAATATGCATAACAATAAATTAGATTTATATTAAGTAGAGGAATGATTTCTAAGTATTTTTGGATAGAGGTTTTCACTCAGAAGAAGGACTCAGTAGGGAAGTTATTCTATATTAAGTCTACAGTACTTAAATTCAATTATAATTACATTCCACAATAATTATATTAATATGAACTATCTGTAATTGCAGTCAACAAACTATTCCAGCAACTCTAGTTGTAACCCTTACACTAATACAGTTTTCATTTTCAGCAGACAGGTAAAAAGAATTACAGTAGTTTCAGTACAGTAATCATGTCTCTTCAGTTTCAGAATGAAATACATCAATTTACAGATAAATTACAAAAAGAAAGACAATGGATATGGTATTGATAGTTTATCCTGTTTTGCTCTCTAATTGTCAGCATGTTTAAAATGTAATGATCACTTCTCAGTTGAAATTTTAAGGCAGTCATGAACAGTTTGTGGGGTCATAGATAATCATAATGCTACCGTTAACATCAGTTTTATATTTTATTGAGCTAGTACCACTCAACTACCTTGTTTATATATTTCCCCTTAGAGAAAAAAAATCTATGTAGATAACTCTTAAATAATGCCTGGCTTTGTTTGTATGTATGTTAAACATTTGTGTTGGATAAATTAAATTTAAAATGAGACTAATTCAAAATATGACATCCTGGAAACTTTTTATGAAAAGCAAAATTATTTGAAGCATATGGGTAAACACAAAAGAAAATGCAGGGATAACGCAGTTGTGTGTTTCCCAGAACTTTCCAAGAGTGTTTTTAGACTGCTGCAGTGTTTTGCTCAGGTATGTTAGAAAATTAGAGGCAACATGCACATTATTTTCATGTCTTCATTAATGAACATTACAATCAGCAGGACATGAGTATGCCTTCCATAGCATTGATCTTGTGGAATCTTGACAGCAAGCTTACTAGAAAACCAAGGGGTGTGAACTGGAATAATGAGCATTGATAGAGATTTCTATTTAGAATATGTTTATAATAATAAAGATAATATATTTATAAAATATGTATTCTACTACACTGTACAGGTTAGTCTTTGGTTAACAATAGTAGTTGGGACCAGAATTTCCATTTCTAAACAATGCAGTCATAAAGTGAAATGTCACATAACCACATCACTTATGTTGTGACCCAGGCCCACGTAGTTAATATTAAATGCAAAACAGTTCCAAAAAACAGATTTTATTAAAACAGCTGAGAATTAACTCATTCTCAGCTTATTTCAAATTAAATGAAAGCACAGTTCTCAAAACACCTTCAGTTTTGACCTTGGGATAATTAGGCAAACTGCAAAAGACTTTTCTTGGCAGCAGTTCAGGAACAAAAGGGGCTGACAAGAAAAATATATCCAAACATGAAACAAATCTCTCAACGGTTGTTTTCTGGCAAGGAGGCCAAGAGCTGTAGCTGGTCTTTTAAGCCTTATGGGAGGGGCCAATCATCTCTTGGCCCTCCTCCCGAGTTGTCCTTTCTGCTTTAGCTGCTCCTGCCTTCTGGCAGCTCTTCTCATATGAGCACTAGGAACAGGCTCCTCCTGTTCTCTACCTCTCTACTATCAGTCTCTGGAGGCTCCGAAGTCTGTGCATCACTCCCCAATGGCCCTGGCCCCATCTCTGTCTCCGACGCAGAGCCCTCATCCAGGCCTTCCCCAGCCTCCAGAACTGGCCCATGTTCTTCCTCAGCCTCATTGCTGTCCGACTCCGCAGGCTGCTGGCAGGCCACAACAAGTTAGGGCAGTGGTCCGCAACCTTTCTACCTTAGCAACCTGGTCTGGCGCAGTAGGGTGTGTGTGAATGGTAGACACACACATGTGTCCATAGCTCCATTGTTGTGACTGGCAGGCGGGTGTGGCCTCCACTCATGCCAATGGAGCTTTGTGCGCGAGCACACATTTGCGCGCAAACACAAGTGCTCTCCATTCAAATGCCCTCTGCTTCGTGGAGCTTCGTGTGTGAGCGCAAGGACCCACCACTCTCACAAGTGGAGCTTCATGCATGTGCTTCCCTGCTGCTCACAGGAGTGGGCCCATCTCACATGCATCCCAGTTTCGAACAGGTTGTGGCCCGGTAGTAAGGCACGACGTGGGGGTTGGAGATCCCTGACTGAGAGATAGCAAACCCAGCAGTCCTGGTTTTCGCTGTTAATCAAATCCTATCTGATTGTTAGGTGAGGACTCATCCTGATGGAAGCCATTCCTGAGTAGTTCTCTCCCACCCCAAGCCTAAGTTAAGTAATAGACTGCCTCCTGTGCATCTCCATTCCCTCCCCTCATCTCTGCCCTTTTGGCCACACTGTATTCCACTGCCTTTGCCAGCCCTGCTCTCTAGCTGATTTTTGCCATCATTTTCCTCCTGCTGCTGATGAGGGGCATCTGGTTTTGGCCCTTTGCAAGGCAGTTTCTGGATGTGTGCCAGGCCTTCTTTTTGAAACTGCAGGAACCCTTATCCAAATAAACAATTTGTGTGTGATTCTCAAAACAGCATCAAATGGCAGAGATGCAAATACTTGCACATCAGGAGTTAAAGAAACTGCAGGAGATAACTTGCTGAATTTATTTACTTTGACAGAATGAGGTTACTAAGTAATGTTCTACTTTTAAGAGCAGTAGTATTTTAATTCTTATTGTAAGCACCTCTGTACTTTTCTGCTATCGTGTAAGTAATTTGCACCTCTTCAACTCAGAGCACCTTCCATATCTACGAAAATGTGTTGAAAAAATTTGCATTTTCTCTTCCTTCAAAGCATCAGGTCTTTATATACATTATTCTATTTTTTGTAACTGGAAATTTTGTGGAGATATTGGTTCAGTGTAGTGTTGTACACACAGCTACTCTGTATGTTTTTCATTGAATGTACTTAAGCAAATACTGAATGTGCAGTTTGTTAATGCCCCAAAGGTTCTAATCATTTGTTTAATGGAAATAATTCATGCCTCTGAAAATTAATTTAAATACATTTTCAGTATTTCTTCAGTAGAATTACAGAAACATGCACATATTTAAAAACAACAACAATTTCCTTCCTCCATACCAGGATTTTGTGGTGAACGTGGTAACCAAACTGCTGCTTGCCGGAATAAAGCATCTGATATATTTGCTACTCCTAAAGTTCATCCCATTAACCAAAACAACCACATTTGTATGTGAACCAATTTACAGGACTGATAAGTACTTTTTTCAAAAGGGAGATGAAGAGTCACAGGCAGAGAATAATAGAAAAGACATACAAACGAAAAAGATCCCAGGAAAGGAAGTTCAGAAAAGGATTTGGCTCAAGAGGGAGACTAGAAATTAATATAAAAATGTATATAAATAACATTACCGAGTTCAACCAGTTAAATTCGTGTCTTTATGCTTCAAACAATGCCTATTAAAATTCATTTGTTAAACTTTTTGAAGTTGGAAAATTTATATAATTTCTGAATATTTGGAGTTCAGTACTGATGGGTCCTCTATGGGAAAGAGTGATAGATAATCTCTGTCTTTAATCCATACAAATAACTTTTTGCCATTGGATTTTTGGATCAATGCAGCCACATTTTGTTTTGCTTTCAATTGAACACTGTACCTCAGAAATGAAATTCCATTGAATTTCAATTTAATTGAAAATGTTGTAATTCGCCCTTTATTAGATATTATGATTTAATTATTCGATGTTTTCTAGGTACTTCAGGAGTCTGAAGTGTCTTTTTAACCAGAAATTATATTTGGCTTATTATTTTGTGACTTTTTCTCAGCCACAAAAGATTATCGGTGAAAGAGAACAGGATCCTAGATCTCTCAGAGGTAAAAGTAAGGAGGGAATCCAAGAGTTCAAGAACTTGAAAATTATTATATCTCAGAAGACATGGCATCTAAATAAGTGTGGATGATAGAAAAATTTAAAAACACTGCAAAATGTTGCAAGTGTATTCTGAATATGAAATGGTGCTAAGGGAACCATTTAAAACAGAAGCATCAAAAAAATTCTGAAAATGGAAAAGTTAAAATCTTACATAAAATATATTCCAAATTTGGCTTACCAGATATTTAAAATTTGATACTTAAATTTTCTGTATATTTTCACCTGAATAAAGTTATTATTTGGTGTTGCTACCTCCTCAATTTCAGAGGTTCATAGTTCTTACAAATATTCTACCTTTATAAATTCACGGTTAGTATTTACTAGGACTGTGCAACACTTCAGAATACATCTTGGTACAAATAAAGCACTTAACCTGCAGCTCCTTAAACTAACCATCCTTTTTCCTGGGATTGCACAGTTTCTTTAAAAGGTTACAGAAAAAGTGCTGCATTTCCACTCTGCCTGTTCTAGTACACATTTTGTCTTTTAATCTGAAGTGCTCCACAGCACAGCCCTTACCACTTAAGGAAGGCTCTCTGTTCTTCAAATATTCCATTCCAAATAGCAAATAGTGAAAATGGAAGAACTCTTATGAAAATACTAACCATATGTAACTATGTCTATTAAAAAAACATTCTTCTATCGAATCTGGGATAAAAGATGGAGAATATCTTCAAGTATTTTGTATGTGGTAGGGTATGTCCCCTAAAATATAAGTGCAATATATTTTACTTAAATTGCAATGATGTTCCCATATTCAGTTGCATCATTTGGTGCTTCTTCCTTTCCATGTTCTTCCTGTATGTAAGAGGAAGTAAGGAGATGGCAAATTTCTGCAACTAAGTTAGTGCCAGGACAAATTCTAGTAAAGTGCTTTTGCAATTGTTTCCATCTACCCTCCCTCTGAACCATTACATTCTCTGTCGTAATAGGAACATTCAGTGCAAATAGAAATCTTGCTATATAGCATTATTTGAACAAATTTCTGAAGATTAATTAGTATTTCATTAGAATTGCAGTGGTCCTGCATATTCCATTTTCATCACTCAAATCCGTATTTTACTAGGCACTAGAAATTAAAATGGATTTCAGGAAGAACTCATATCTTGCTCCTAAACAGTATCTGCTTCTTGAATCACCACACATTGCCACGGCATGTTTTTAGCTATTGTTAATGAATTCTAAAATACTTGAAATTTTGGATTCTGAGAAAAATAATAGTTGTATCGTTGATAAAGTATTAGGAAAAAAAGTTCAGAAGACAATACATTAGAGAGTGTCACTTTTACAATATATACAGTATATTTGCTTCAAACAAACTGGCCATGTTGAAAATAGTATTTTGTATATTGCTCTGGTTCTCAGGAGCAGTGTGTGCTTCAAGACAAAGGATGCTGTGGCATACAGTAAATGGTTTAAGAAAAGGTTTGTTCTGACAGTTCTGAAGAAACTAAGGAAACGGCATGTGATAAGATCTAAATATTTAATCGTTCAGAACAGCCTACTTTTTGACAAAAAGACAAAGCAGTACTGGTACAGGTGTTCAGAAACATTGAACATTGAATTGCTATCTTATCCAGGACAATTTGAAAAATCATGAGATGGCTTGAAGTATAATGTTTAAAAATTAGCCTTATTTAGATGATTGGACTTTCAACTTAAAATAATGAGAATATGAAGTAGCTCTTTTGAGTCTGATTTTTTTTTCCAGTAATGATATGTATCTTGTATGCATAATATTTTAAAGTTAGTGATTTTATTCAAGGCATTTTTAAACTAGTTTTTGTGACAAATGCCTAAAGCAGATCAAGGCTATAAACTTCATGTATTACATATCTATCGTGTGGTTCCTTTTGGGATAAGCAATATTATACAGTGCAGAAAAAATGTATATGACAAGTTTTGAGTTTAAAAATTACTGGCAGGGAAGGTAAAGAAAAGAAATATCAATAAACCTTGTTTACATCAATATCAATCACTATATATCTACCTTTTTATTGTTAAAAACTATTCTTGCTTCTACAAATCAATCTATGAATTTATGCTCTACAATTAAACTTACATTATTTCTATTAAGGAACATGTCATCAACTGTTCAGCCTCAATTCCTTTCTATCCATTTGCTGTTTTCTTATTTACTTTTCAATAAGAGTCTTATTAATTCTCTTTATCTAACTAAAACACTTAATTCAACACTCATTCATTCATAGTCATATTCTTCTTGTTTTATCACACTTGCTTCTTCGATAATCTATTACTGGTACATACAAACTAACATTTCCCGGTCTTACTTCAGTATGACAAAGTAGATAGAAGCACATTATTATACGAAATCATTTTTGCTTCCTTTAGCAAAGAGACCACTATTACATATGTACCAATTTATCTGCTATAAGCATTTGCAAGTCTTATAACTTATCATCCATATTCTACCAAGATACTCAGATGTACAGGTGAAACTCGAAAAATTAGAATATCATGCAAAGTTCATGTATTTCAGTAATGCAACTTAAAAGGTGAAACTAATATATGAGATAGACTCATTACGTGTAAAGCAAGATAGTTCAAGCCTTGATTTGTCATAATTTTGATAATTATGGCTTACAGGTCATGAAAACCCCAAATTCACAATCTCAGAAAATTAGAATATTACATGAAATCTATAAAACAAGGATTGTACATAGAACAATATCAGACCTCTGAAAAGTATAAGCATGCATATGTACTCAGTATTTGGTTTGGGCCCCTTTTGCATCAATTACTGCCTCAATGTGGCGTGGCATGGATGCTATCAGCCTGTGGCACTGCTGAGGTGTTATGGAAGACCAGGATGCTTCAATAGCGGCCTTCAGCTCTTCTGCACTGTTCGGTCTCATGTCTCTCATCTTTCTCTTGACAATGCCCCATAGATTCTCTATGGGGTTCAGGTCAGGCGAGTTTGCTGGCCGATCAAGCACAGTAATCCCATGGTCATTGAACCAGGTTTTGGTACTTTTGGCAGTGTAGGCAGGTGCCAAGTCCTGCTGGAAAATGAAGTCAGCATCTCCGTAAAGCTTGTCTGCGGAAGAAAGCATGAAGTGCTCCAAAATCTCCTGGTAGATGGCTGTGGACTTGACCCTGGACTTAATGAAACACAGTGGACAAACACCAGCAGATGACATGGCTTCCCAAATCAACACAGACTGGAAACTTCACACTGGACTTCAAGCATCTTGTAGTGTATGCCTCTCCATTCTTCCTCCAGACTCTGGGTCCTTGGTTTCCAAATGAGATGCAAAATTTGCTCTCATCAGAAAAGAGAACTTTGGACCACTGAGCAACAGACCAGTTCTTTTTGTCTTTAGCCCAGATAAGATGCTTCTGACGTTGTTCAGGAGTGGCTTGACAAGAGGAATACGACATTTGAAGCCCATGTCCAGGATTCGTCTGTGTGTGGTGGCTCTTGATGCACTGACTCCAGCCTTAGTCCACTCCTTGTGAAAGTCCTCAACACTTTTGAATGGCCTTTTCCTGACAATCCTCTTCAGGTTGCGGTCATCCCTGCTGCTTGTGCACCTTTTTCTTCCACACTTTTCCCTTTCACATAACTTTCTATTAATGTGCTTTGATACAGCACTTTGGGAACATCCAACTTCTTTTGCAATTACCTTTTGAGGCTTTCCCTCCTTATGGAGGGTATCAATGATGGTTTTCTGCACAACTGTCAGATCAGCAATCTTTCCCATGATTGTGATTCCTACTGAACCAGACTGAGAGACCATTGAAAGGCTCAGGAACCCTTTGCAGGTGTTAATGCTTAATTAGCTGATTAGAGTGGGACCCTTTGAGCCTAGAATATTGAACCTTTTCACAATATTCTAATTTTCTGAGATTGTGAATTTGGGGTTTTCATGAGCTGTAAGCCATAATCCTCAAAATTATGACAAATCAAGGCTTGAACTATCTCGCTTTTCATGTAATGGGTCTATCATATATTAGTTTCACCTTTTAAGTTACATTACTGAAATAAATGAACTTTTGCACGATATTCTAATTTTTCAAGTTTCACCTGTATATATTTGCTGCTTTTTCACGATTACTGTTAAACCTGTGTTTATTCGCTTTATTCCGCTTCAACTCCAACTTAGTAAACTTGGTTGTCAGTACTTTTTGAGGTTCATACATTTTGTTTCACTATGCAATCTGTTAATTTCTTGGAAGAGACAAATAGGCAGTAGGCATCAATAGACACACAGAGATAAACCATATTAATACTTTATTATTATTATTATTATTATTTCAATTTATAAACCGCCCTTCTCCTTGCGGACTCAGGGCGGTGAACAGCCAGAATAAAACATGGTACACAAAAGTTAAAAACAATTAAAAATTATTAAATGTTATTTGGCCAAGAATTAAAACAACCCAATTTAAAATCAAATTCAAATTTAAAAACGGAGGATGGGATCAGGCTAGCCCAGCTAGATGGAATAAATGGGTTTTAAGGGCCTGACGAAAGGTCCGGAGATCTGGAATCCTGTGTATCTCCGGGGGTAGGTCATTCCAGAGGGTGGGCACCGCCACAGAGAAGGCTCTCCCCCTGGGGGTCGCCAGCCGACACTGTCTGGCCGACGGCACCCGGAGGAGGCCCTCTCTGTGCGAGCGTACTGGCCGGTGGGAGGCTATTGGCGGCAGAAGGCGGTCCCGCAAGTACCCAGGTCCTAAGCCATGGAGCGCTTTAAAGGTGGTCACCAACAGCTTGAAGCGCACCCGGAAGACCATAATACATCATTCAAGAGGCAATAAAGCTAAGAAGGTAACAAGGACAAGGAAACAATGCATCCTCTCCAGCAGCCAGATAAGAAGTATTAACAACAGACAAATCAAACAGATGCCTTAATCAAGGAGCTACGAATAAACCATACCTCACCAAAACGGGAAGATACTTAGGGACGGTGTCCATTGAGGGAAAGCCAGATGTATATTTAACCACAATAAGAGCCCCACTTTTTTGTATATGTATTAATGTTGCATGATTATAAGAGTCGCAGTGGTTAGAATGCAGTACTACAGGTTACTTCTGCTGACAGCCGGCAATTTGGCAGTTCGAATCTCACCAGGATCAAGGTTGACTCAGCCTTCCGTGCTTCCAAGGTTCGTAAAATGTGGATTCAGATTGTTGGGGGCAATGTGCTGACTCTGTAAACGGCTTAAAGAGTGCTGTAAAACACTGTGAAGCGGTATATAAGTCTAAGTGCTATTGCTATTATGCCCTACAAATGCTCCCATTGCCTAGATTGGGGAATTTGGGCATTTATTTTTTAAGATGTGGCTACTTTTGGAAAGCTTTCCCTATTTTCAGTAATCTGATTTTTTTTTCTTTAGAAATGAATGAATTTAACAGAATGTATTTAATATATAATCCAGCCTATTTTACTTTTTTAATTTCTTCTATTAAAAACACTTTCTGGGTTTATAGAAGTATAAATGTAAATATATTAAGTTGTACATTTATAGTTATGCCTTTATATTATGCCACATACATTATAATCCAACAACTAAAATAGCTTTCATAGTTAGATTTTATTTTGCCACGTAAAGTTCTTATTGCAGAGACTTAATGCAGCTGAAATGACAAAAAGTGTTTCTCATCATCTTTGCTTTTTCTTGGGAGCAAAATAATTGCAGTTTGCAAATGACTTGTACCTTAATAACAGGATAGGAACAATTGATAAAGCTTCACACCATTTGTGTGTTCATAAAAATCCCAGGGTACTATCTGATCTGTCAGATTTTATGATACTTGAAAGACTACAAAGATCTGCAAAACCTGTTCATTAGACATGACATTGGAATGAATGCAGACACCATGAGGATATTTCATATCTTCTTCAACTGTCTGCAAATCTCCTTCCTGTCTCCAATCCCTATTTATCCACCCACACTAATATTTCCAGATATATATTGATAAAAAAAAAGTCACCTTGTACATACCATCTTACCCAGAGAAAATGTTATGGCCTTACTTTATATAGCTTAGACAGATCACAGGGAGGGTATTATTTTACTAAGCATTTTTCATCATCTTTGTTTAAGAATATTGGCTTTGGTGGTTACATTATACATGTTGCTTTAGTTATCCAGTTCTGACAATCTTCTCATTTGTTTTCTAATAATAGTGCCAGCCTTATAAAGTAAGTTAAGTTTCTGCAGATTCAGTTAGCGTATTTTGTTTAAGCGAGACTCCAGATTTGCCAGTGGCAAAATTGGCAGTGCTCTGTTACCTTTGTTTTTTTATTTACGTATTTATGTTTTTGTTTATTGTATATTCTTGCAGATGCTAGATAATTGACAATAACGACACATAGAATACCCCAAGAAACCACATGCACATATAAATATAACATTTAAAAGAAACAAACACCCACAAGTGTTATAGGGCACAAATTCCACTTTCCAGTCAAAGACCACCTTTCTTCTTTGCGATATAGAACTGATAGAATTTCAAACCCTTCCCCGAAGCCTAGGAGGAATAAAGCTGACTAAATCCCTACTGGCAGAAAGTCCCAAAGAATAAAGATAGCCATTAAGAATGTCCATCTCCAAAGTGACACTCCCATAAGCATAATTCCCAAAGGGAATTGTCCCTGTTTGATCTAGTTGGATAGGCATTTGGATACAGAAAAAGGTGGATCTTCAGATAACCATGTCTGGAGTTAGGTAGGACCTTAAAGATAACATTTAGCACCTTAAATTGCACTTGGCAATTGCCTAATAACCAGTGCAGTTTCCAAAGTATTGGGGTTACCCAGTCACCCAATTATATTGAGGTACAGTACATCTATCATTGCACAAACCATTCTGTACCAGCTTTTTCATTGAAAAGTTTTTTGAAAATACATAGAGCATACTGCAGTTGTGAGGTGACTAGAACAGGAGTAACTATGGACAGCCTCTCTTAATTGAAAAAAGTAACTGTAAACCCTTTTAGCCATAGCTTCCATGTGCTCCCACAGCAGTGATTTATAAGGACTCCCCAATAGAGGATGATGTCTAAAAACGGGAGCCCAGCCCTATTCAGAATTAAGGATGGAATTTTCCTGGAATCATTATGGCCACAAATCCAAAGCCTCTCCATTTGGAAGAGATTCTAATTAAAACCCATTCTTCAAATAAACAGCAATAGCAGGATTAGGATTTAGAATAGCGGGATTTTGAAAAATTATAGATGGACTAATGAATTTGAAATAAGATTTTGAAAGTAATTGTGAGAGTCTTTCCCATGGGAAAATATTACTATTTCAATACTTTAAAAAAAATGATGGGGTTTTGCAGGTTGGCTACTAGAAGGAACCGGAAGGACTTAAATATTACAATTAAATGAGAGGAGTACTTAAATTTGACTAGCTAATGACAGAAAAAAACAAAATACTTTAATGTTGGATATATTAAAGTATATTTGTGAACAATTATCAGAAGTTTATTTTAAAATGTCTGCCATTATAGATGGAGTGTATTTGGAAGATGATATGGAAAAAAGCAAGTTTTGAATGAGTCTGATTTGAAAGTGGATATTAAAATGATGGAAGAAGATGCTACCCTAGCTATAAATATGAAACTGGTTGATTTTTTAACAAACCAAATAAAGTAAACTTCCTTATATTAGATTTACAAAGGGATCTATTGAAGTTGTGAAGAATTTTGTGAGAAGGGGCTAAGAAAAAAAAATGAGATAGGCTTTATTACTTGCCAGTGGATAAAACATGAGATATAGGATGAAGAGAGTTTTGGTTGAAATATTAGAGAAAGTGTCAAGCTGTTGAAAATGTTGTATTTGTCTTGATGGAGGGGGAAGTTCTTTATATTCCTTTGCTTCTTTTCTTTTCTTTTTTCTTTTCTTTCCCCACTGCTCCTTCCCCCCTTTCACACTTTCCATTTTTTTCTGCTTGTTTATATTTTCCTTGTTTGTATTAGGGTTTTTTTATCTTTGTAATTTTAAAATCCAATACAAATTATTATTTAGAAAAAATGTAAATGAGAAGAAATCAAGCTCCAGGACTTTATTTGAGGCGATTAAGGGTCAAGACTGTTAAAAGTAAAGGGGAGAAGTATAAAAAGATAAGGATTGTTAAAAGTAAAAGGAAGGAATATAAAGTTGGTTTATTTGATCAAGATTAAAATAAATATGTTATTTTTCTCTGGCAACCTTTATGAACTTTTGCTGACCAGGGCAGAAAGATGTGTTTAAACGTAAGATATTATGGAAAGTAGAGATTGTTCTTTGTACTTTAGGAGAATTTGATAAGTCACTAAAATGATTGTTACTACTTCTTACAAAAGGGAAGTTATTTCTTTAAATATTTTTCCTTTCTATTTTTTCTTTCTCTTCTGCATTTTCTAATTTTTATTCATTTATTTTACAGTTTGTATTAGTCATTTTAACTTTAATGCTTTATAAAATTATTATAAAAAAAGAATTCATCACTGTACATGAGCAAAGTAAAATATTTATTTTTCATTAAGAATTTAGGGATTTTTTAAGTCAATTTCTTTATTATAGGATTCTGAGTTTATTTCAGAATGCTGGTTTTAATGTATAAAGCTCTTTATGGCTTTACTTCAGGAACTGTTAGCAACCATCACCTCCTGGTGGATTCTGTCTTTCTGGATTATTTCCTGAGAGATGCTTAGGATCAATTCAATCACTGAAATCAAGGCAATTTTTCTCTGGTGTACCCTTTGTGGTAGACACCTTGTCCTGCAAGGTTCTTTCTTGGCTTTTTAAAGGGCCATCATCAAAATGATTTGAT
The DNA here is from genome assembly GCA_030761175.1 of Masticophis lateralis. NCBI lineage: Eukaryota > Metazoa > Chordata > Lepidosauria > Squamata > Colubridae > Masticophis > Masticophis lateralis. Next base: position 64,123,485 of record JAUDYJ010000003.1, read on the forward strand.
GTGATTGAGTTTTTGCAAGGCATTTTGGATTTGTAGGGATTTTTTTCTTTTTCTTTTAGACTTTCATAGTTAAACCAGGCTGCCATTGATATTTTTATTACAATTTTGTATTTTGATATAATTATTTTGTAAGAGATTTGAGATGATGGATTATAGTGCTTAGATTCGATTTTAAGATTCTTACAAATTGCAGAGTCTTGTGAACTGGGCATATAAAGGTTAAATAAGTAAGTAAATATCTACAAACTTTTTCCAAATTATGTTTCAGAAGTCTAATAATTTCCAGACAAAATTTAAAGATGACAAAATGAAAATCTGCACTATTAGAGGAGTTACAGTATAATTATATGTTTGAGAAGCAACAGATTGAAATAGTTACCTATAATATTATTTACTATGCTTTGAATATGTGATTTAGATACACATGGCCCTGACTTATAATTTCACTTATGCTGAGAGATACTTACATCTCCATCCAAAATTGCTTTATTTGTTTATATTTAAACACAGGAGAACAGGGAAAATAAAACCTAAGAATATATTTATAAATAGATCTCATGAATATGGTTGCATAGATCATCTTTGGACATCTCTCATTTTTTAATTTTAAACCATAACTTGTTTCCAGAAATCATTCATGTGCATTAATTATACTAGTACAGATCTCCCTCCCTTTCCCCCTCTCTCCCTCTCCCTCCCTCCCTCCCTCCCCCCCCCCCCCCACAAAGTGCCCAAAGAATCCTCTTGCTTGCTCTGGTTGCTAAGCGTTAGGAGAAATGGGAATGTGCAGTTCTGTGAAGCCCTCTTGTGAGTTCTTTCCTTCTGCCATAAAAAAGGAGGGGGAAGGGCGACAGAGCACTACAAATGACTGTCATCATAAATGCATTATTTGCAAGGCTACAGAGCTGGAAAACCAATGCCTAGGGGGCAAAGAAAAGTAAGGTTGCCTTTTCAATCAAAAGGATCTTGTTTTTATCAACTACAGTCCATGTTCCTGTATTTTAAAATATATCTTATTCTAGATGACAGCCAGTAATAGAAATCAGAACTGATTTTAAACAATATGGTGTTTGGGTAGTGAGCTTGTCAGGTGTGTGGCCAAGATAGATGTGCAAGGAGAAGTTGTGCTTTCCATAATGGCCTGCTAGCTTGACTCATTAATACCACAGAGAGAAGCCATACATCAGTATAGCTAAGTAACATACTGAATGATGGAATTTTCTAATAGATACAAAGCATTTAGTACAGCAAAATTAAATTTAAAGCAACTCCTGCCCCTTTTTTAAAAATCCAGATTCGCTTTGGCAATCTTGCTTTCTTTCAACTGCTTTAGAGGAAACTTCCTTCTTTGTTCTTTCACTGACATTTGATAGTATCGTTAATGACCTGGTTTTTATGGAGTAGGAAATTACTCCTCAGTAGAGAATATAATTTCATAAGGATAGAAGAACAGTGGAAGTATGTGGGGCAGACAGAATTGACAAGATGGCAGATAGAACTTTGCAACAAAAGCCTTGCCCTACATTTTTGTAAAAAACCAGGGTATAGATCACAAGGCTCCATCCACCATTTCGCCAGTTTTGTCCCACACCCTTGGGGATGCTGCTGGCAGCATGATCTTAGTAGCTTGTAAGGACAAGCCTTCTGCAATATTGAAGAGATAATGTGAAACAACTTTCTTCAAATGCAGGGCAAACAAACACAATAAACCTTCATTTAATGGATTAGTTTGGAGAAAGGGTATCTGTTGCAGGTTCATTAAATGGTATGCAATTGGCATGATTGTTATCATTTGTGTAATAGGGTAATTATCGTTTTTATGTCATTTCCAAGTGGCAACACTAGGGATGACAGAAAGAAACAAAAGACTGCTCTGCGTTTGGCACTGGAAAGTCTACCCAGAAACAGCTTGTAGGTCATAGAGTAGATGGCACAAATGTAAATAAGTATTAGCAGTGCCATTATAGAATTTATCTCAGAATATGCACTTCATGAAAAGTTTATGCACATTGAAGAATTTACAGCCCAGATGTATAAGATAAGGCAGTCAAGTAACAAATTAAAAATGGGATCTATTTTCTTGTCAGATCAGCCAAAATTCTGATTGTATGGAATGGCTTCCACCAACAAAGTTCAATACCATGACCATCACCCCAAATCAATAATGTACCATCAGACAGACAGACACACACATACACACACACACACACAAGGTTTGGGATAACTGCTATATCACTGCTTGTGTTGGAAATTGAACTTGGTGGCTTTCTGTGGCATCCCCCCTGGCACTGTGTAAAAAATAAACTCCAGGCTCCAGTGAGGTATGGGGGACTTGCATTACATAAATATTTGTAGAGGAAACAAGAATGTTAGAGTGATCAAATGAAAGGATAAGGAGAAGATCTTCTCTTCATACAGTAGCTAGTTAAGTCTCTGACAAACAGCTGTTTCACTGATCCTTGAACTTTCAGCACAGATGATGCTGGAGTCAGACTGTGCAACAGCTTCACACTACACACACACACACATTCTTTCTTTCTTCTTTGTACTGTAACTTTACCAGGGAAACAGAACTCCTGATGCTTCTGTTGGCAGCAGAGTGAGTCAGAGCAGCTACTGATTGAGCACAAGCTGGTGGCTGCTGCTGCTCCACTCTCTCTCCTCTACACCCCTTCCACTGTACGGTAGTCTTTTTCTCCCTTTAAATGAGGAGCACTCAGCCAGGATTAGCTGCACAGGAGAGACAGCAGCGCAAGCTAAGCTAGTCTTCTGTTTTTTATGTCAAACGTAGAAGAGGAAATTTGGGCTTGCAATCCATTGTTTTCAACCACCATACTATGAGTGTGGATCAGTACATTTAGGTGAGTGACGTTTCCCCCTTTGTTTAATTTTTCTCTTGTCACGTGGACTATTTCTCATTCCTTTTAAATATTGTAGTGCTAGGTGTGCAGCTATACTGTTGTGGTATTTTGTGTCAAAGTTATTTCTGCATGTTTTGGCACATTATTCATCTTTGTGATGTTCAGATGTGAATTGCTGTTAATAAAACATTCACCTGTGAAAATATTGTGATTATTGAAGAATGTTCAAATGGCATTTCACATTAACAGCACTGTGTTTTGCAGATTGAGAAGTCGTTCAGTTAATTGTAATTGCAAAACAATTGAAAAGGTTACCTATCAAATGCAGCATAATTGCAATTCTCTCTAGTGTTTGAATAGCATCATGTCTCTGTGTTTGTGTATAACAGCTGTTTAAAACATTTATAATCATAAGTAGTCAGTGATGTGAAAAGACATACTGAATATAGCAAAGTTACTTTTTCATATTAAATGCTAGGTTGCCTATCTCTGTCCTTGTGCCTGAAAAGGCACATGTACCAACCACATAGGAGAAAATATTTGAAATTTGTTTCATGAGTATTAATTGAAATAATATTTTCAGTTTTGATTTTATTTTTTCCAATAGCAAAACCAGTAACTGCATTTATAAAACCAGTTGATGTTTTAGCCTGTAATGCGCCTTGTTTTAAGAGGAAATCTTAACTGAATAGACTTGCTTTGACTAGAATAAATGTGACTAATAGATCCTATTTTTTATTTTCTGAAATTCATAGAATAGACATATAATACCTCCTGAGATCCTGTTGTTATAAACAGAACACCCATAGGATATGAAAGAAGGTAAAGTAATCAATTGCAGCATTACCAATTTTTAGCACAATTTGCCAAAACAATTTCCAAATCAAGCTTCCATTTTCAAGAAAATATCATAATTAATTATGTTCTACTTGATTTTTTAAAAAGCTATTTCTATACATTATGCTTTCTCTACAGGCAGACTGCTTTTCTTAGAGAACAATATTTGAATTATGTATCCTTCAATGGAGCTTGTTCATCATACCTTCACTAATTAGTTTTAGGTTTTCTTATGTTCTGGTCCTGCAAATTCAGGATATGAATAAAATCCTTTCATACACTCATACCAATTTCTAACATAAAATCATATGTGAGTGTTATCATTCTTCTACTCTGACAAAATGCTTTTGCTGACTTTGAAGACCTTATTGTACTAGCTATAGTCCTATGTCTATCTATCATTCCACTTTCCACCATTTTTTAAAAAATGTGTATCTTGTAACACTTTGTATTATTTAATTATTGCTAGTTTATTTATAGTTTGTGTGTATGTATGTGTGTGTTTAAGGAAATGGACAGAGCCATTGGAAACATTGTCATTTGCATTTGTTCACTGCCAACTGGGGTTCAGACGCAGATTTTCTAAGGAAACAAAGCAGAGATACGTTTCAGTGAGGATGGTTTCCCAAAGTTTCCCAAAGAGGAAAATAGCTTTAATGTTAACTTTCTTTTTCCTTTCCTCCTCTGCTGTTGCTTCAGCCATACCCTGAGTACACACATTTCTTTGTAGCTTTTTAAGAGGTGTGGTTGCTGCTATATTTCGTAAGATGATTTGGAAGAGAATATACTGTATCTACTATCTATCCTCACCTAACCAAAGTTAATGGAAAATTATGTCAATATGTTGTTCTCTAGCCACAATTCTACAGTGAAATTTAAACTATCAAGCAGTATAAAGAGACAGAGCATGTCTTTGGGTAGTAGAAATGCATCATGTTATGAAGAAAACATACACTTTTTCCTTTTAAAATAATTATATACAGTGTGATATGGAACACTTAATTCTAGTACAGCATTTTTTTTCTTGGCCACTTCCCAACTTGTGCATTCTATGTATGTTGGGACCACAACTGATTTTTTCAGAGAGGGAATGTTAGAATTTCTTGTCCAGACACATTGGAAAGAGAGCTGGTTGATGGAGATTAACAAAGGTACCCAACCATTTCACATCACTGGAAAGATTTAGAATTTTGAGAAAATGTTTTGAGTGCCCTTAGATATTGGCTGTCCAATGAAGTGGCCAGTTACAAGTCATCCAATTACCAAAAGTAGATTTAAGTAACTGAGGCATAGAATCAAATGACTTCAGGAACACATACTCACAAGCACATTGGTGTCTACAGGCAGTAGATCATCTGCCACTGTCGTAAACCAAAATTGGTTCTAGTCTCAAATGCTAAGCCATTGTTTCCTTACCTATATTTTACTAAAGGTAGTCTATACCAGGGATGTCAAACTCATGGCCCATGGTCCAGATACATCACACACTAGCCATGCCCACCCCCATTTTAGCAAAGGGGGGGGGAAGTCAGGCTATATCATATGACGACAAAGTGACGCCGTGAGTTTGACACCCTGGTCTATACCATAAGCTACAATACCTAAATTCATACAATTCTAGCAAAAATGAAAGAAACCTTATTAAGGATTAGTGTGATTTATGAACTCAGCCAATGGTGGTGTTAACAATACACGGAACTTTATAACTATAGTTAATAAAACACAGTGGCTAAATAAAAACATATGTTGTGTGAGCAAGTCAATTGTATTAAGCTGTGATGGCTGGATAAGCATAACGTGTTTGATTAAAATGTAGCTGGCAGGTTTGTCTTAGATTTGTTCAGATAATAATGCTGCCAATGAGCAAGGGTATCAAAGTTGAATCAGTGTTCTGTTATGAATTATCCCTGAGTTATATAGTAGTCATAGAGGTAAGAACTGCTCAATACATTAAATTTAGAGTCTTTGGTGAATCCAAGAATTTAATTAATAGAGTGTGTGAACACAATTATACAGCCAGTTTGATCTAGTTGTTAAGAGACCCAGCTAGAAACCAGGAGACTGAGTTCTAGTCCTGCCTAAAGTATGAAAGGCAACTGGATTTCTTTGGGCCAATTATTCTCTCTCAGTTCATGTCAGGCTTGGCCAGTAAACTGGTTGGTCAATTCCTGTTGCAACTAAATGGATCAAAACTTACTTGATCCAAGAAAAAAGCAGACCCTGAACTTGCAGGGAGACAGTAGGAAGAAAAAAAGTGTGAACAGTATCACTGAAGCTTATTAATCATGCTTTATACTTTTATGTGTTCGTGGTTGCAGTAATTTGTTGTAATATTATTCAGATGCTTCAATTTGAGCATTTCTGTTCTTCAATAAAACTAAGAAGCTCTTTAATGCTCCTCATAAAAATATTACTGATGAAAGTAAGTTAAAGGAGCTTTGAATTAAACATAAAATACAATGTTGTACCTACATAAATTTGTAACTCTTTTGTTGAAATTATTTCATTGTTTTCTCCATGAAGGAATAAATATTCTGAATGATATTTGAGAAACATGGACTTGACCATGATACATGCCAACAGATTACAGCAAGATGAATGGAACAGCTAACATTATGCATGTGTATTACATTGTTAACTATTGTACTAGGTTTTCAAAACAAGCAGTTTTTATGAGGTAAAGTAAAATAATTGACTGTCATAAAGGATTACCTACACCTGAGAAGTTGTCTGGATTAAAATAAAATAAAAAAAAGAAAAGAAAAGAAAGAACTAAAGCTGACAAGAGATAATAAAGGAACTGAATGTTGTAGTGCCTTCCAAGGTACTTCACATATGTAGTAGCAGAGGCAGGGAATTCCTTAAACTCGATTGGGGGACTGCTTTCATTAGACAATTCTCTTAATGAACAGCAAGGCATTCTGGGTACATAGTACTTTAAAATGCCAAGAAACTAGAGATATTTTCCTTACATTCGCTCCATTTCATTACTTAAAAGATTATCCAGTGGAAAGTAATCACAACAAAAAACGGAAATTTCCTTTTGTAATTTACACCCATTAAAAACACATGTTGTTATGGGCTATGGTTTTTTTAGATACAGAAGCGGTTGGGGTGAAAGTATTTGATGGAGTGCAGTAAATGGGCTGTTCCTTACTTTCTTGATTAGGGGAAGCATTCTTACTAAATAGCTCAAGGTGTGGAAGTGATTAATTGGCTGCGAAGTTATCAATGGGGAAAAAGGTTGTCCATATTTGGCTATGCCCCTGATAGTTCCAATAAAGGTAGTCCTCGACTTAGCAATAGTTCATTTAGTGACTGTTCAAAGTTACAATGGCACTGAAAAGTATTTGTATTTTTTTCTTTGATCGAAACAGTCAAACACGTAAATACTAAGTTAAAACCAGCAGCCGTATTTATCTGTTTAGCTGCACTGTTCTGTGTAAAATGAAACCTCCTCCAGCCAGAACTCAGGAAATTTCTACATGCGTTGCCTACTTGCGGTTATAAGATACCATCAAGAAAATAACTGAACTGTTAAGTTACTACAGAATAGTTGTATTACTGCAGGCCCTGGTTAGAAACAAAATGAGGATTTTAACAGAATAATAGAGTTGGAAAGGACCTTGAAAGTCTTTTAGTCCAACCCTCTGCTCAAGCAGGAGACCCTATACCCATGATGGCGAACCTATGGCACATGTGCCACAGGTGGCACGCATAGCCATATCAGTGGGCATGTCAGCTCAGCTCTGGCGTGCATGCATGTGCTGGCCAGCTGATTTTCAGGCCTTCTGGGCCCACCAGAAGTAGGGAAAGAGGATGTTTCCTGCCTCCAGAGGGCCTGGGGGCGGGGGGGAGGCCTGTTTTTCTTTCTCATCTGGCTCCAGATTCTCTCTATGCATCTAGGGAGGGCGAAAACAGCCTTCCCCATCCCTTCGGAGGCCCAAAATGGCCCATTTCCCAACTTCCAGTTGGACAGGAAGTGACATTTTTTGCTGTCCCCAGCCTCCAGAGACTCCTAGAAAGACAGGGCACATAGAATTATGGGTGTGGGCACATGCACACGTGAACCTCCCCCCCTCCTCCTGGCACGTGATGGCAAAAAGGTTAGCCATCACTGCCCTATACCAATGATGGCTAACCTTTTCAGCACTGAGTGCCAAAAGTGTGTTTGTGCGTGCGTGAAAACGCATGTGCACATACCCATAATGCAATGCTCGTGACCCCGTGTGTGCCCCCTGCACATGTGTGCTCAACCCCCGTATGTTTGCCCCGCGCATGCACATGCATCTCCCACATGTGTTCCTCTCCTGCACATGCACAGTAGAGACCCAAAAACCAGGTGGCTGGTGGAAGGTGTGTGCACGCATGCGTGGCAGAGCTGAGCTGGGGCGACGGATGGCATGCCCACAGAGAGGGCTCTGCGTGCCACCTGTGGCACACGTACCATAAGTTCGCCATCACAGCTGGTATACTATTTCAGACAAATGGCTGTCCAGTCTTTTTTTAAAAGCCTCTAATGATGGAACACCCATAACTTCTGAATGCAAGCTGTTCCACTGGTTGATTATTCTCACTGGCAGGAAATTTCTCTTTAGGTCTAGGTTGCTTCTCTTCTTGATTAATTTCTAACCATTGTTTCTTGTCTTGCATTTTGGTGCTTTGAAAAATAGGTTTTACCCCCTCTTTGTGACAGCCCGTCAGATATTGAACACTGCTATCATGTTGCCCCCTAGTCCTTCTTTTCACTAGATTAGACACATCTGATTCCTGCCATGGTTCTTCCTATGTTTTAGCCTCCACCTCCTAATCATCTTTGTTGTTCTTCTCTGCACTCTTTCCAGAGTTTCAATATCTATTTTATATTGTGGTGACCAAAACTGGATGCAGTATTTCAAGTGTGGTCTTACTAAGGCCTTATAAAGTGGTACTAACACTTCACGTGATCTTGAATCTATCCCTCTATTAATGCAGTTTAGGATTGTATTGGCTTTTTTGGCAGCTGCAGCACATTGCTGACTCATATTTAAGTGGTTGTCCACTAGGACTCCAGTATCCCTCTCACAGTTACTGCTATTGAGCCAAGTTTCACCTATGCTGTACCTATGCATTTGGGGTTTTTTGCCTAGGTGTAAAACCTTATTTTTCTCACAACTGAATTTCATTTTGTTAGATAGAGCCCACTGGTCAAGTCTGTCAAGATCTATCTGGACCTTGAGCCTATTTTCTGGTGTCTTCTGAAGATTTGATAAGTTCCTCTTCTATTCCCTCATCTAAATTGTTTATGAAGATACTTAAGGACACTGGTCTTAACACAGAACCTTGGTGTATCCTATGGCTCACTTCCCTCCATGTAGATGTAGTTCCATTAAGCTTTGAGTACAGGTTGTCAGCTAATTACGAATCCATCTGGTGGTGATGCTGTCTATCCCACATTTTTCTAGCTTACCAAGAAGTAGGTTGTGGTCTGCCTTGAACAAGTATACTATGTCCACAGCATTTTGCTGGTCCACTAATTTAGTCACTTTGTCAAAGAATGAATTAAGATTTGTTTCATGATCTTTTTTTGACAAATCTGTATTGGCCTTTGGTTATAACTTTGCTAGCTTCTAGGTTCGCAGATCTGTTCCTTGATTATCTTTTTCAGGTTCTTCCTAGATATTGATGTCAGGCTGATTGATCTGTAATTGCCTGGATCTGTTGTTGTTGTTGTTGTTGTTGTTGTTAAGATGGAAACCTTCCTTTCTATTTCCTTGCACAAAGTTGGCATAATAGAGAAATGGGATTTATGTAAAGTTTTTTTCTCTCACACTGTAACAATGCTCAAGCTTTGCTGCTCTTATCAGCATATAGTAATCCTTTATATAGGCTGTTATCTGTGTTTGGTTAGATTAATTCTTCATCTTCTTCCATTAAGTGTTCTTAGGTATTTGATCTCCTGGACTTATTCTGAAAACCAAGAGACTCTCCAGAATCCACAGATAGGGAGAGACCATATAAGAACAATCCAATCCTAGGCTATTGTCATACTCTCAGTCCAAGTGACAATGAAGGTCTTAGCCAAACTGTGCACCAGACCCTCAGAAAAATTTCTGCAACCCAATAGAGTCTATCAGATACTAAGGGTGGACCAATCAAATGAATCCTACCTCCCTGCGGCAGGGAGAAACTGTAGAAAAACTGTAAGGTAATGTGACAAAGAACTGATGTTAGCACCTCTCACATCACTGCTCCAAGACAAAAAGAGATCTAAATGCTATGTGTTCAGCCTTTGATGACTGGGGTGAAGTCGATGGTTGCTGTGGTACCATTAACCTCAGGATGCTTCTGATCACACACCCACAGGAAGTATCTTAAAGTCTCCCAGTATCATAAGTCTGGGAAACTCCACCCCCAGCCAGGCCACAGAATTGAGCAGTTAAAATAGGGAAGCCAGGAAGTTGGTACAATAGCAGCAATCAGAGGGCCTCCATTCAACTACTTAGACGACAACAAAAACAAACAAGCCCAACCAGATGGCTGATCTGGCTCTTCAGGTCACTTCTAAACTGAATCCAAAATTCCACAATCTTTAATCCCATTTATCTAGTTCTCCCCCCACTCCCAAACCAAACGTATCTTTTACTTGCAATAAAGCAGATGCAAGATAAGGACTGCAACATTCAGTGATCAGGAATGCTATCAGATTTGGTTAATCCACATTTTGCTTATCCTCATGTTCCTGTATTGAAAGGATTTTTTATTACTAATCCTGTGGCATATGCACATTACACTACCAAATCTTACATTTGAAAACGTATGTGTATCTGCAAATCTAAAGTACTGAATCCAGGACTTCATTGTGTCGTCTGAATCACATATATATTACACTATATTCAGGAGAGAATTAAAAAAAAAATCTATTTGATTGCATTTTAAAATGCATCAATGATATAGTTTACGTTACCTTAATTCTTGTTAAATTTTAATGAACATTTGATAAGGATTCTGTTTTTGCTTTTCAGAGCAGGTGATCCATAATTCATAGGTAAGAACACATCTTAAGGTAGATTGACTTAATGGCAGCGAAACAGTAGTCTGCCCTATTACATCAGCAGAATGTTGTCTAGCAGCATTGTTCAGTAATTCACCTTTTGTGGAAAGGGGTGGATAGGATAATCTCTCTGCAGATGCTGAGGGATTTATTAAAATTTTGCCAGAAAATTTGCTTCTATTGACATGAACATTGTCTGAGGAGGTGATAACTTTCTGTGAAGATACCAGGGTTTTATTTTGAATTGTGGACTTCATGGAAGAAGGTAAGCTTCAAGGAATCAGATAATTTTTACCCCCTCTTACTCCATTCAACAGTAAGGGATCAGCAGTAGAGTGCTTCAGGTTTTTGGGTTCTATAATCTCCTAGGATACTTAAGTGAAATGGACACTTAACATCACAACCATCATTAAAAAGTCACAATAAATAATATTTTTCCTGCATCAATTTAGGAAGTTCAGACTGCCCAGGAGTTGCTGATACAGTTTTACGGAGGAATTATTGAGTCTGTCATTTGTACTTCTATAATTCTCTAGTTTGGCGCATCAATGAAACATGACAGGTGCAAACTCCAATGGATACTCAAGACTGCAGAAAAAATAGTTGCAAATAACTCCCTTTCATAGAAAACCATATATTGCGCAGATCAGAAGGAGGGCTGAAAAAATATCTGAAAACACCCTCACATCCTAGACATAAACTATTTCAACTCCTTCCCTTGGAATGGCGCTGTAGGATATTGCATGCCGAGACAACTAGACACAAGGACACTGTTTCCCTCATGCCTTCACTCTACTGAACATGTAATTCTTGCAGTTCTGTCTAATTGTGTGTGTGTGTGTGTATTTGTTTTCTTTCCTTTTCGTAGGCTTTATGTGTATTTCTCTTTAGCCAGGTTCTTCCTTGGTTTAAAAATCTTGGTTTACATAGGAAGAACCTGGCTAAAGAGAAATATATATATATACATATACACACACACACATTCATATACATGCATCTATATACATGTATATATGTATACATATATGTATATGTATACATATACATATACGTATATATGTATGTATACATATATACATATACATATATATACAACCCATAGAGTATGGCTGTAGTGTTCATTCCTTTTATTATCTTCTTTATTTCCATTATTATTATTACTATTATTATTATCATCTCAGTTTCTTTGCAAGTACATTGAGTGCTTCTGTACTGGAGATAAATTTCTTGTGTGTCTAATCACACTTGACCAAATAAAGTATTCAATTCAATTCATACTTGACTTTGGCTATCTGAGGCTGAACCTCTGAGCTTCCTGGTGCTTTTGGGTAGTTGGTGGGTGTGTACAGTTGTATTTCAGATGTGATAAACACCTCTTCAGGAAGGAAAAAGTACCTGGAAGAGAAGGTGGTGTGCCCTCTCAGAAAGAGAGCATCTCTCGACCCAATATATTGAACGCCACCATCCAAACTTTTCTTTTTGTGAAAGTAAAGGAACAATAGTTGCGAAGCAAATACACCCGTGCATTTTATTTCTAGGATAAAGAGACAATTGTGCCACATTTTTAAATGATTCTGTCCTTATCAGTTGCTGATACAAGCACATATCAGTTTTTTCCTTATTTAAATTGTATGTAAATCAGCTCTGTTTTACATATGCGGTGATGCTAAATCTGCTAAATTCACATGTTTTGGCACTTACAGTGCAGCATTCCTCCTGAGATTTTCACCCCTTTCATATTTGCACCCGTTTTCTGCATCACGGTTAATTGTCACCTATTGTTTCCATATTAATTTTTCTTCAGTATCTAGGTGAAAAAAATTCTTAAGAGTTAAGAAATGATGTATAGGATTCCAAAATATAACATATTAGTAATATTCACAAGATGTTTACAATATTAAGGCAAAACAAATAATAAGAGTATTTGACATGCATTTGAAGCTGGTACCCCTTGATATTTTGGGCTTTCATAATTTCATTGTAACAAAGAACTGTATGTATGCTGTATAGTTTTTAAAAATGAACTTTTAGGATCAAAATATTTCCACTTGTTTGATAAATATCATGTTTCTTAATTGGCAATAGCATGTCCTTACATAAACAAATGTAGTGGGCAAATTCATTGAAAGATCATTTTCCAGCAATAATGCAGTTATTACTCACCATATTTGCATGTTTCATAGGTAGCAATTGTCTTCTTGAATGCAAGTTACTACGGTAACCCGCATGCATTCCCTTAGTGCCTGCCATTGCTATATTTCTTCATTATAATGTTTCAGGGAACAGATTGATTTGCCTCAACAAGCTAATTTTTCCTGGTCTTAAGCAACTGGTAGCCTTAAGCTAATGCTTAAAAAGACATATACATACTGCAAAAATGTACAAAATTGAATGTGTATGCTCCATTTTACATGCTGGTCGAAGAATTGATGGTTGCATTTTGGATCAGTTGAAATTTTCATACATACTTACAGGCAGTCTTATGTACAATGTATTATCATAATGTGACCTTGGCATGAATAAAAATGGCTAATTGTGATTCTAGGAGCTATGTTTAGCACATCAGATTGTTAAAATATTTCCTTTAAAAAGGTAATTATGTATACAGTAACGACCAATTGCAGATCAGGATTATCCCTTTGTTAGGAATGTAGTCTTTCAGGAAAGAGTAAGTCCTTTAATGCTGGTATATTTACAGTTATAAAATAGAGGGCTTCCTAAAATACTTTCATCTTACTTTAATTACATCTTACTTGTGTTATTCCAGTCAAGTGACTACAATTCAAGGTCTCCACTATTTCTCCAAATTCAAGGTAGAAATTAAAGAGAAAGAGAAATTCCAGGTAATCTTACCAGCAGCTTCATTGGAGATATAGAGAACAAGGTAGATTCTAGGGGCGCCCAATCCAAAGAAAAAAACCATAAATCTAATATTCTGGGATCTCCTTCCTAGATATAATGTAGAGAAATTTCAAGACTCTCTTTAGCTTGGCTTTCAAATTTAATATGCAATCGGTTTCAGCCAACACTTTTTATTAGCAAATTTATGTACAGGCATCCTCAGTCATCTATACAGTAAGGTTGTGCTGAAGATGTATTGTGTGTACCAGAGATCAGTCACAGTAATTTAGATAAGATTGTTTTTCCTGGATGAGACAGCAAGTAGTAGAACTAGAAAGAAAGTCTGGTCAATGGGAGTCAAGTCTCTATCTTTATCCAAGGATGCCAGTCTTATCTTACTAAATACTACAAATCAAATTGAAAGAAAAATGGCAAAGCGTGCTAGCTTCCAGCAATAACTTTATTTCTAGTTATGTAGTATTAATCCTAATAGAGGAAAGCAAACATTACTTCCCTCTAGATATTTTTTTTTTATTTCAAATCATTTTGAATTTGTGCAGCAGTTGTTAAAGTAATCTTGGGAGCCATATACTTAAGTTATAGAAACTCAGAATTGCTGTAAAGTCAGATTGAGAACATTCCTGATACATAAAAGGCTGTAGTGGAAAAATTCAAAAGAAGATCTTCTCTAAGACCTCTTCTACTACTACTTAAACATTTATTGAAAAGAACACTTATTTGGTAATTTGCAGAACGATAGGTCTACAACATTAGTTATGTTGCTTCTCTTTCAAAAAACAATTCAGTATAAAAATTTCTTGAAGGGATTTTTGCCTTCAGCAAATGGTAAGTGTGTGTGTCTGAATGTGTGTGTGACAGGAGAGAGAGAGAGAGAGAGAGAGAGAGAGATCTATAATTCAGAATGACCAATGTTCTCTTCTTCCTCTTTTTCGTCTTCAAGCATGTACAGTGTCACTTAGTTGATTTTTGTGGAATTGTTTATTACATCTATGCAGTTTTAGAATTCTTGGGGCCCTTTATAATAAGGATATTTTGTGAACTTAGTCCAATGTCTCATAGAAATTGTTATATATGATTCATCTGAACCAAAGCTCTGAAAAGATGCCAGTGTGCATTTAGAGGTATTTTCCTAATTGCTTCACTTGAATTAGCCAGTCTGCTCAAACATCCTGTTGTATGTGTGAAATTTACTTCTCCACAGATCACTAATGTTTTTGTCCATAAGGGATTTGGCGATTAGAGCAATTATTGAGTCCTCTTTAGTCATTTAACAGATTGCATGGGGGCAAACTGGGCAGAAAAAAGGCAAATAGGTGTACATATTTTCTTCAGCAACATGATTGGTAGGTGGGATGGGATGGCTTCAGTTCTTGTGCAGTTTTAATTCTCCATGCATTTATCTGAATATCTCAGGGAGGTTTATTAAAATGTAGTTAGAATGAATTGGGTGCAATTCCAATATAATAATCAAGGGTTTCTTAGTAACTTAGATGTTGAATTAACAACTATTGCCATTTCTGATCATCATTGTGCTACATGGTAGAGACGGGAATGTATGGGACCCTAAGGCTAAGAGCTTCTTTGCTAAGCTGTAAAATAATACTCATTTCTAGTAAGTGAATTTTAGTGTATGTAATATTTTCAGTTCTTCAAATCCTTCAGAAGAATTGTATTGCTTTGACTTTTACAGTTGTAATTCTACTAATTAGCCATAATCAACAGAATATAAACATCAGCATAATTGATAGGACAAAACAGTTCAGCCTCTTCAATTTGTTACCTTTAAATAGAATTAGAATTAAATCTTTTATTCAGAGTCTTCATTAAATAGATGCACTAGTGTAGAAATAACAAAGAATTAAGAATGAATGCATGTGATTATTTCAGGGAGCTTCATATTCATACCAAAACAGGATCAACTACAACCATAAAAATGCATTAGAAGGAAATTAAACAGCCATATATTGAAATATCCTCTGTAAATGAAAATTGTGGTATTAATTAATTATAGTTGTGAACCCTTCCCTGGTATTTCTGATTTTTATACTGAAGTCTGTATTCTGTACTTATGGCCATATAAAATACAGTGTGTATCGGCATGAATGCTTCTATCCTTGCGGAACTGATTTCAGTAGATGTTATAGTTGGAAGTTGATGTACAATGTGGTCTGGGTAAAGCTGTAATCTATCTGAAATGATTTCATCAGCAACTTAAAGATGCATCCAGATTCATTGCTACTCCTGCATAATAGTGGATAGAATGATTTTTTTTAACAAAATGTATTTCTTGTGTGTTAGTTTTTAAAACAGGAATTGTTCCTAATTTTGGTTATTTATGTTCAACTTGATTACTGTTATTTCAATATAAAGCTGGGGTTACTGTTGGTGAATGATTCTCCCTGCTAGGAACAGTCCACCTCCATGCTTGGATTTAGAATCAGGAGTGGTTTGGAATTTAATGGTTTCAGTGACTACCATGGATTTATTCCACATCAACATGGCCTGACAGGTTTACAAACTTGATATGTTTTTAGTTTGGAGCAGGGAGAATATAATATGAAGGACAGAACATTAACATCATATCTTGATCATGGTCAGATCAAAACTTAGTGACAACATCAAACTGTTTGGGAGATGGTCCACATTAAGCAAGTTATGGATCTGATTTCCAGCAGAGTTCTTTTGGAGTTTCCCACAATCTGGCAGTCTGCCAGATTGTGGACTATAGAGGAATATATCTCTAGAATATAGAGATGACAAAGATACTAGATTGGATTCTCCCCCTGTGGCTTCTCTCTTGTGCTGTTTCTGGGATGCACCTTAGTTTACTGAGAAGTTTTTGAGAAATGAAATTCCACAAGAGCTCCTTGGATTGGGATTAGCAAAAATGAAGAAATTCAACAAGCCACACAGAGATCAGCTTAAAGGCTACACCAGTGATGGTAAGTGTAGTGAAATGACAAGAGTTTTCCACATGTGGAATGCCATTATTTCCTGTAGAGAGCTAATGTCCCAGAAGAATTATCTACTAGCTACTGTAACCTTTTTGCTAGATA
This sequence comes from Masticophis lateralis, assembly GCA_030761175.1. NCBI lineage: Eukaryota > Metazoa > Chordata > Lepidosauria > Squamata > Colubridae > Masticophis > Masticophis lateralis. The sequence goes on from JAUDYJ010000003.1 coordinate 64,140,134, forward strand.
CTTTGCAAATAGGATCTGCATCATATTTGTTTTCAGTTTGAAAATGAACCGTTTTAATGAAGTAAGACCAATTATGTCCAGACTCTATTCAGGGGATCCTAAGATTTGAAAAAAATATTGGAGCTTTCATCTAAAAAGATTAAATCATGGCAACTGGATCAAAGTTTGTTAATCTGAGACGTTTTGTTATTTATCCAAGTAACTTTCATCAGTCAAAATTAAAAATTAGGCCGAGAGTCAGAGTGTCATTGGAATGTACTAACTTTTGCCACAACAACTGCATGGCTTTCTCCTCAAAATGTATATCAATATGTCTATGAAGACTCAATCATCCAGGCCAAAAGTATCTAAAAAGCTTAAATCATGGCAAATGGACCAAAGTTGATTAATCTGAAATGTTTCATTACTCATCCAAGTAACTTTATCAGTCTTCATTAACATATTGGAATATATTTTGGGGAGAAACCCCTACAGTTGGTATGGCAAGAACTGGTACATTCCAACGATTCTCTGAGTCTCTGCCTAAGTAATTTTTATTTTAACTGATGAAGTTACTTGGAGGTTTCCATATTGGAGGTTTCTTTTCAAAATCAGGTCCTTTCTTTGTGAAATGACTCCTTTAACTTGCTAGATTCTCAAGAATTTAAGTCTTGAAAATTTTAAAAAATAAGATTTAATATAATGACTAAAAAAAAAATAAAAATTAAACATGTAAGCATAATGCTTGTACAACAGCAATAATATTTATATTTAATATGTTCTCAATCTGACACACATCCTGAGGCGACATCGATAATAAACGCAACCTTTATTAACCAACAGTCGATGAGGAAAAAATACAGCAAAAACTCCCACATTTGTCAGCTCCTTTTATACTCACGAGCTGTCAACGTATTAACCAATCAGAATTATCGTAACAACAGGTCCGGCCACTAGGGGCCGCTGGCGGCGTAACTTAGTATGCAACAATATTTATATGTATGTATATATGGACAGATGAGATATGACAGAGGTTACATTATATATATACAAATGTATGTATGTATTCTTTTGCCGTTTTCTAGTTTTGGTTTTCCGTTGATTACTTCAATTGTTTTTAAAATTATTTTTATTAAATTTCTTTATTTTCCTGAACATAAATTATTCTCTTGATTTTTACTCATAATCTTGCAAACATCTCGCTTCAGTTTGGCAGATATCCATTTTATAACAACTATGAGCCTCTTGTTCCTTATGTGCTTTAACAGGAACATGATGGAACACATGTTGGCATTGTTTTATTTAATTTTTACAGGAAGAGGCTTTTGACTGTGAAACAGCTTACCATATGCAATTTAGCTCTTCATGACTAACAACCTTAGTCCTAATTATCCTTCTGTTTTATGTGCTAGAAAAAGTTCTTGCCCTTGAGCTTCTACAACTGACAAAGTTTCTAAGCTTTTTTTTTCTTAACAAATCCATTTAACAGAATAGCAATAGCACTTAGACTTATATATTGCTTCATAGTGCTTTCCAGCCCTCTCTAAGCAGTTTATAGAGTCAGCTTATTGACCCCAACAATCTAGGTCCTCATTTTACCCACCTTGGAAGGATGGAAGGCTGAGTCAATCTTGAGCCAGTGAGATTTGAACTGCCGAACTGCAGCTAGCAGTCAGCTGAAGTAGCCTAACCACTGCGCCACCTCAGCTCTTGCTACTCATATAAGCCAGGCAACAGCTCAGTAACTGTTAATGTGGCATACTGTGACCCTAAATAAATTTATATTCGGAATCTGTTGGGAGTTCAAGTTGAATAGATATAGGAAACCATACAAATAGGGTGGTTCCAAAAGTTACCCATTTTGGTCTATTTTAAGATAAAACATAGTTTGGAAATTTGGATTATTACATGACTAATGGATTTGTAGTATATGGTAGTATACTATAGTATGGATATTACTATATTACATTTATATGGATTTATCTACTATATAAATAGAAAGTAATGTTGACAATCTCATAAAAACCCAGTTTCAGCTTTCCTAGGAACATCTTTGAGAAATATCTTATATAATTCATTTTAAAATGCTGCTTCTATCATAAAAGTTGCATTGGAATTTTAGAATTGTCATAACAGTGATCAAGCTTATCCTTGATGTCTTTAAAGTTCCTTTGAATTCAGGACAACTTTTAGGAGCTTATTTTAAGAGTATAATCAAAATAGCACAAAATACTAAAAAGCCAAAGTTTTACAGCTTCTTTTAAGATTCTGCATTCATACATGTCTAAATGAATATGGTTTGAATGATAATAGCAGTGCGGTCTCTACCAGGTTTCAGTTCTATTTTTTATGCCCCAAACAATCTAAATTTGCCCAAAGAATATGTATTCAGTAAAGGTACTGTGCACATTAAGTATTTCAAGGTTTTATTTTATTTTCTATCTACAAAATCCCATTACATCTCTGCTGTTAATTGAAGAATTATCCATATGCCACCCCTTGTGCAGAAACGGGCAGAAACTGACACAAAGAAACGGGTGAGCGGTGATCTACGTCTTTCATGTTGCTCTGACACAAACATAGCCCTCTAGTTTATTTTTAGGACCCCCAGAGTAACAGAATCATCATAAGGATATTTCTCCATCATTTCTTTTTATGATTAAAATATTACCATCTTCTACTCCAGGCAGAGCCAATTAGGACTGGATCCCTGTCATTAGCAACAATATAGGAATCATTAGAATTTCTTTTCAGTTGTCAAGATGGCAGGCATGAGCAAAGCTCTGCCCTTTTCTTCATGCATGAGATGTACATGAAAAAAGGCCTGGGCTTTGATTGCATGGTTGCCTATGCCGTCTTATTCCATCATGTCTCTGCAGATGCCTCTGTCCTCTTTCCAGGACTAAGGAATGGTTTGCTTTTTCTTTCAAAGCCTCTGTTTAGAAGTCTAGATATTTTGCACGGAAAGAATTCTTGTCTGATTTTATTCATGAGATTAATATAAATTTTGTATTAAATAGGAGTTAGTCATCAGTTGTTGCTTAGCATGTAAATAACTACTGCAAGTCAATGTTTAATTTTAAAGTCACAGTTCTGTTTCTAAAAAATAAAAAAGATTCTGCTTTCTTATTATCTGTGGACAAGAATTCCTGTTGTGTAATTCCATATGGTTCTCAATTTAGCACCTAAGCCTACGTTTTACCCTAATTTTGTTAGGGTAGTTTGTTTATTTTTAATGGATATAAAGATTCTTAAGCAAAATAATCTGTTAAGTTTGGATTTCTAGTTTATGGTTTCTTAATCTAATAGTATAGGGATTTAGCTTTGATTCTAGCAGTGTATTGGATATGCCATTGATACAAATGCTATGAACAACTGAAATTGTTAATCCACAGAAATAAAATGATATATTTTCACCCATTAATAAAAACACATTTTTTGGTTCCAGGCTGAAATAGACTATAGTAGTGTGCATATACTGTACTATATTGCCAATATTCAGAGACTTGAATGCAGTATCAAGCCCTAACAATTATTATTAAATTGCATGAATATCATATTATTTATTTTTTTATTAGAGGTTATTAGGACTTGATTTAAACCCAATGGTACCATACCATTTTGGCTGACATTCTTACTGTTGTATCTTCCAGAAATACCTTCACGATCCCCAGAAATCATGTCAGTAGGATCTCATTCATTCTCTCCAGGAGGCCCTAATGGGATTATTAGAAGTCAGTCCTTTGCTGGTTTCAGTGGTCTTCAAGAAAGACGATCCAGGCAAGTATCATCTCCAAAGTCAAGCTGTAAACGGAAGGAAAATTTATATATCTCAACCACTTTAGCTCTGGAAATCTGTTCTCATTTCAGGGGGTATCTCTGCCTCTGTTATAAATCTGACAATCTGTTTGTGATCAAAATCACTATTTAAACAACTACTAGACAAGCTTTGTCAAAGGTTATCTACTTGACCTGATCTCCTCTTTTACTCCAATAAGCTTCCATCAACTCTACACGATGGAATGGAAAGGAGGGCTGAAAATGAAAACAGCTTCTTCCTCATCCTCCACAATCAGTTATGTTTAAAAGATAAAAACACAAGGCGGAGTCAGACTATTTGCTTTGTTAAATATTTTTATTCTTTTTACATCTAGTTATACAGTAGGTCCAAGTAAACCATTTACAGCAATATTTCATAAGGCTGGGGTGATTACATTAATCTGAATAGGTCTCCATATTAAATGTCATTCTGTATTTAATACTGAACATATTAGATCTTCCACAGTGCTCTGTACAATGAGACATATGCATTAGGGAAATATATGATGATTAGATTGAGAAACATGGCTGCAGCCTGTTACAATCCACCACTTTGCAAGAATATCTGCCTAAACAATTTTCAAACCTACAGCTGACCCTGTCTTTTGAAGGACATGTATATTGTTTTTTTTTCTGTTTTGAGAAAGGGTTTACCTCTAATTCTGTGTTTCATGTACTGTGTGCTTTTTAAGTGATCGTCCATTAATTCTAAAACTTTTTCGCTTTTGATGGAAGTACTTACAAATCTTTGTTTTCTTAGGGTTGCATTTTGCAGCAAGGATTAATCTGAAGCTGCCAGGAAATTTCTCTGCACAAGTTTAATTCAAAAGGGCTAAGCAAATTCAAAGTTGCTTAGCTCATTGAGATTACATTTTTGTTTTGTAATAATTTACATTTTGCCTGAAAATGAGTTAAAATGGCTAATGGCTACTAAAGGCCATGATGCCACTTACTGTTGTAAGTGACCAAGCAAGGAATAGCTGCTCATCAAGCTTCATTTTATTGAATATGTATGGTGTATTTTAATTTGTTGTTACTTTCACTAAATCTTTGCAATAGGTCATAGTGCAGATTTAAGTAAACGAATGAATGGAATGATAAAAGCCCTGGACTCATTAGCAAGCTAAATATCAGATGCTGACTAGCCAATTGCCAGGATAGCTTCATAACCCTTCACCTTTTACTTCTCTGGCAGGCAACATTATGTTTTTTGCTTGGAAACATTAGGAAATGCTGCTTAGAAAATATTAAAATATTCCACATTTAATGTATTTGTTTCCAAGGAAAAACTCTTTCCGTTTTCATTTTGTAGATGTAATTCCTTTATTGAGAATTCTCCTGCACTCAAAAAACCCCAAGCCAAAGTGAAGAAAGCACACCATTTGGGGCACAAAAGTAACAGCTCAACCAAGGAGCCTCAGCCTGAAAGAATGGAGGAAGTTTACAAGGCCTTGAAGAATGGATTGGAGTAAGAGTTTTTATTACTGCTGGATGTACTGCTCAAAAAGAAAAAAAAAGTTCTATGTGATAAGCAAGAACTTATCTACTGATGTCAAAGATAGCTAATGAGTTTCCAGCCAGCAAAAGTAGTTTGTTGATAGCCTAAAGACTGATCTGCACAATCCATAGGTGTTTAGTCATCTGGATAGTTTCAGTCCAACAGATGCCTTTTATCTTTCGGTTTTAGTGCATAATAGCTGCAAGAATCTCTACCTTTTGTTATTTCAGCTGATGCCCAAATGATCCTGTGTTTAACTCTGGGGGATATGGCATGCTATGCCAATGTCTTGCATTTAGCATGGTTTGTAACAATAATGAGGAAATTCTGTTTATAACAGTGGTATATTTCAGCCCAGTGATATTAATTAACTGTTGGTCAACTTACTTTAGGAATTGGGTGAGAGTAGAGTTATGTAGGGCTTTGTCAATTGTCTTCGAAAACTAGAAAGAATGGCATGTCCATTGTGATTTGGCCTTTAACTGATTTTTATAAATGCACCTTTTCCAGTCTCACTTTCTTCCACGCCTGCTGCAATTATTGCAATATACTAAAACATCGTAAGAATGAGAGAACCTGTCTCAAATAATATGGTTGTTAAGTAAACAGAAGTGTGATTCTGATGCGAGAGGTTATGCAGTAATGGTGAACCTGTGGTACATGTGCCGGAAGTGGCATGCAGAGCCATCTCTCCGGGCATGTGAGCTATCCCGTTGCTCTTCCAGGTTCCGGGTTCCGGCGCACTGGCCAGCTGGTCTTTCGGCGTGCTGGAGCACTGGAAAGTAGAAGAGCAGCTGCCTGGTGCACATGCACATGCTGGGGAGATGATCTTTCTGTTTCTGGAGCACACGTGCGCATCGTCGACCTGGTCTTCCGATTTCTGGTGCGCATGCGTGCATGAAGACCAGTTGGCTAGTGCGCATGCGCGTGCCGGAAACCAGAAGATCATCTTCCCTGTGCTGGCTTGTTCTCAATGGCAGGCTGGGGGGGGGGGGCAGGCACTTCTCGGCCAGAGTTGGGGCGAAGCTCTCCTGCCTGCTGGCTCCCTAACCTGAGCCCCAAGAACGCTGACTCCCGTTCCCCCTGACCCTGAGAAGAGGCTCTGGCTTTCCAACAGAGGGAGGCAGCATTCCCCTCCCAATTTTCTCTCCCTGTCCGTATCTGTGGAACTGGGTTGTCGGTAGGGATGTCCCGCTACCCTTACGGGGACCAGAGGGCAGACAGGGAGGCATGACAACCCCCAAAAGGCCAGGCGGAGGGCCCCCGCATGCAGAGCTCATCCCTCTCCCATCACTGACAGCTCCGGTGCCCCCACACCCCTTCCCCCGTGGCCCAGGTGAATTTTAACAATCGAATTTTGACACTTTTCTGGTTTCTGATCTGCACATGCGCAGCAGCCAGATAGTCTTTGCGTGTGCATGCATGCCAGAAACCAGGTGCATGCACCACGTGGCTGCTCTTCCGGTTTCCGGCACACACACATGCGTGCTCCCGTTTTGGCACTTGGTGCCGAAAAGATTCACCAACACTGGGTTATTGTAGCTATCTGTGGTCCTCTGAGGACATGGTGAACATAAGTGAGAAAGTTTTGTGCATATCAGTAATTTTTTATTTATATTTTATAAATCACATCTGCAAAATTTGACTTTTCTGTCTTCTCTTCCCCAGGTGAACTGTATTTATGAGTAAAATTATCTATTTCAGCCAAATATTTACTCTATAAAGAAATAATGCTTCATCTTTAAAAATTTACATTTATTTAAATTTACATGGGAATATAACATTGCTGATGTTTCAATTTTGTATTCTCTTTACAGTGAATATTTAGAAGTTCATCAAACAAAACTGGATAAATTAAGTACTCAATTGAAGGACATGAAAAGAAATTCACGGCTGGTATGCTTGTCTAAAGATTCAGAATAGTAGAGAACTCTGTGCTAAGGAAGGAAATTAAGAATTGGGTTTTAATGTTGGGATGCTGCATATGAAACTAAGGGCTAATTATGTTTTATAACAAATACAACATATATATTCTGCCACTTCAGGCATTTGATTGTAAATATTCCTATATTACCAGATGATGTTGATATACCAGATCTTTGTTTTCACAAATGTGTTTCCCCTTAGATCTATATCATACTATTTCAACATTTACTGCAGTGAACGATGTATATCATTTTTATATAATAATGACTTTTGCAAAAAGAGAGGAAGATACTGGGAGAAAAGAGATAATTTATTTGTAAAAACTAAGTACAGTACTCCAACCACTTTTCTCAAAAGAGACAATTATGATTGCATTTTTGTATATTAAATCTGTTTTAGACAGTGTGGGCTACTCTTTACATGAGTGATTACAATAATGTCAGGAAGCCATTTTATCTGTTTGCCTGTGCCTTTGCATGTAAACGTTGAAAATTTAGAACTGAATTTATATTCCCCTATTTCTTCTCACCCTGGGCTGTCTGAAAAAATGTAATTTATTTATTGCAGTTTATTCATTTTGGCTCAATTTGTTAGGGCACTATGTTTAAAACTCACATCTTCATTGAAAGAGCATCTTATTTTTAGTAATACATTCATTTCATTCATTTCAGGGGGTGCTGTACGAACTTGACAAGGTAAGTGTTTTGTAATAATGTGGTAGCAGAAAAAAATCTTCCTGCTAATTGGAAATTGTGGACGTTGTTGTCCCAACACATATTAAAAGCTGGAGAAGACTGCAGCATGGCATCACATTAGTTAGAGAACTCATAAAGTAAAAATCCTATTTTATCATTTTTCCTCCATTTATTTGGCAAACACTACTTTCAGTCCACAAAATCAATTTCAGATAAAGTGATTTTAAGATTCTTGCCTAAGATGATTATAGGAACATCTCAGTAAGTGCATAAAATATTGATTATGTGGTTACCTGTTATGTGGTTACCTGTTACACAGTAACTTGGGATACATCTAATGGAACCGAGAAACCCTGTTTTGTCCAAAACCATTAGTGATTATTTTGTAAATTTAGAATGAAATTAAAAGCACTTTTAATTCTGGTGTCTTCCTTGCCCAGGCAGAGCTGAAGCTTCTCATTTTCAAGGAAGTATTGAATTACTTTTGAATATCAAATTGGCATTATATGAAAATATTAGACATACAGAAAAGTATGCAATGATTCAGCTAAATTCAGATATCTGTTCTTATTTTGATTGTTTTATTTTTCAGCAAATGAAAGCAATTGAAAGATATATGAGAAAGCTTGAATTTCATATCAGTAAGGTAATGAACTTCCTTTCATTCTGTTTCCAACTTTGTTCTTCAAAAAAGCCTGCCCAGCAATACTGAATCTGGTAGTCTAGAGAAACCATCTCACAAAGCAGTTCTTTAGATAAACATAAATTAAGGCTTGCAAGTAATTAAGATTAAGGCTTGCAAATTAGCAGAATACTCTAGTACAGCCTCTAAGGGAATTTGCCATGTTCCTCAAGGTGTTCTCGCTCATAGCAAGTCTGTGTCAAACTGAACTGGAACAAGAGGAAATGAGGTGAGATAACAGAATTAATGTACTATTAACAGCCTTATCTTTCCCTGCCTGAAGGATAAACACATTTCTAGATGGAACATTTCATTTTTGACGGAAAATGCTCTCTTAAATAGAGCTCTTAATTTTCATCCAATTGTCAGAATGTTTATAATACCCTTATAGGGTCATCCCTTATTAATAATTCATTATCTCCCTGTCTGTATATTTGCATGATACATAATATTTGTATGTACATGGAATCTCATAGGCACATTCAGAGAGTTATTACTTCTCTTTCATTTGTACAATAAAATATTTCACACCATTAAGTGCAACAAAGCACTTTATTCAGTCATGCTGAGTGCCTATTGCTGAAGGCCATATTTTAGGACATGCGTCTCTATTTCTGCCATTTGTATTTTGAAAATAGTGCATGTAACTGAAATAAAATTAACTGTAAGGCTTCTGTCAGGGTTCCAAGTAACACGCCCAACCAAAGAAGACTCTGAGGCTTGAAGTTCCATAAAAGTTCCATTTTATTAGAGATGTCATATTGGCACATCTGGGAAAACCCAAATGTGTAAGCTTCCAGGTTTTCCCCACCCTGCCCCAGCACCCACATGTCCATCACATGGTCCAATCAATTCACCGTCCCAGTTGGAGATGCCTCCCAGTCATACCACTCCAGGCGCAGGGCAGGATGTCCTTGACTCTCAGAGAAAATAATGTTATTATGGCTAGATATCTCTCCAACTCCATATAATCCCCCCCCCCCCCAGTTTTGCACAGCACTAAATGTGGCAATCCTGAAGATCCAAAGTAAAAGATGGCTTCCAGGACTGATAGCTGCTGCATGCACTTAGATTATGTTCCCTGTTTTCTGTAATAGTAGACGTCACACATAATGGTCTTATTTATTTTATGCTCATAAATCAAATATTCATCAAGAAAATAAATCCAAAATAGCATATTTCCTGCTAGCAAGCTCATGCAGTGGGTATTTTGTGTTTGAGTCCCTCCCACTCAGAACAAAATGATTTCAATGTTTTACATAAGACTGAGTTGCTACAGAACTAAATCCACGTCCAAATTGCTCAGTATGTTAGCTTGTTGTTCTGTAACCCATGGTAACAAACATGGAGGACTTTATGTGAAGCAAGGCTTTCAGAAGAAAACATAAGCGATTGTAATTGAAAACATTTCAAGGAAAGTTGCACAACTTTGATCACTATGACAAGCAATGCACATTAGCCTTCTGATGAAAGCTGAGTCCTGAATTTAAGTTTTGAAAGGGAAGGAAAAGAAGGAAATGTGGCCATGACAGCTTTTGAATGTCATAGATAAGTTTGTGGTAGATCGGCTCAAGTTGACAAGGGAAAAAAACGTACCGTTTTGTGGTACATGTACAGCAGTCTTGTTAATAGAAGTAAATACGGTAATGTGACAATTTTTATAGTCACCTATTCTGATCTTCAGATGCCATACTAGACCAATAGATAATAGTTTTGATAGTTACAAAGAGTTTATTTATAGGCATTTGTAATTTACAGGAACCTACACATTTTTCAATAAATATATCCTACTGCTCGATCTGGATTGTTTCAGGCTACCATATCTGAGCTGCTAGTGCGCAAAGTTCATACATGACCATCAGAACTTCGAATTGGGTCATAGGTAACACCAAGATGGATCCATTGTAACTTCAAACGGACACTAGTCATAAGTCAAGGACCTCTTGTATTCATTTTTTTTGAGTGCTTTGTTTGGGTCTGTCTAATATGTAAAATCTGCTGATAAGTCTCTTGCATCCACTTACTTTTTTGTTGTTGTTCCTGAAAACTATTCCCTTGCATATTAAAGATACTACATATTTTTCATTCATTGCATCTCTTTCTGCGGTATCCTACTACAATGTTTTAGAAAGTCTTCTAATCATTAGAAAAATAGAAAAAGGTTAGAGAACAATGGGGAATCAATAAAAATCAAGCCCCTAGCTTCCTGTGAGTGGAAATGTTTTCTACTTATACCGAAGTGTCATGTTGCTGATGTCTTTTACTTATTCTGTGAATTAAATCAAATTATCAGTCAGAAATTACTAAGTGCAGCAATTATTAGTGGTGAAAGAAACCTTAATGAAAAAAATGTTTGCATAAAATTTAAATGGCTGACCATAATAATTGTTCATTATTCCCCGTTATTCATTGGGGAAACTGAAATATTAATTTTTGAAAAATAGTTGTTGTGAGACAACAAGAGAATGATGTCATTTACACAGATAATTATTTTCCATACAAAAACACCATCAGCACTGAAATTGTTTGCCCTATGAATTACTATATTTTCATCTAAATAATTCAAACAGCTTTTGTTTTTTTTTATTGATTTTTTTCCCTTCAACCTCTCAGTTTTGCTGTTTTTCTTCCTTTCAGATAGATGAACTTTTTGAAGCCTACTGTATCCAAAGGCGACTTCGTGATGGTGCCAACAAAATGAAGCAAGCATATGGATTGTCCCCTGCTAGCAAGGCAGCTCGAGAGAGTTTATCAGAAATCAACAAAACCTATAAAGAATATACCGAGGTATAAAACGATCTACTTTTTCTTTCGACTTCCTATTGCAATTGCAATTACTGTAATAGAAAGATTCAGTTTTTGTGAAAAAAAAAGATTATGGATTTTTTTAAAAAAATGTATAGAATTTATTTACAGTGATAATTATTACATTTAGGCAGCATTGTGTATTCTACCATAAAATCTAGCCTTTTTAGCACATGAGGTTTGATTCTAAAAAAGTGCTTTAGAGCAAACATACCGTATTTTTCAGATTATAAAATGCAGCTGAGTATAAAATGCACCTTAGTTTTTAGGGAGAAAAATAAAAAAACTGATTGGGGGTGGATTGGCCTCCCAGAATATCCCCAATCAGCTGTTCCCAGAGGTAAACTTTAGCCACAGGTTCTTTGGTTAGGAGCTCTGCGCCTTGCTTTTTTTTTTCAGCCTCTGAAGCCTCCATTTCAGAGGCTTTTTTTTCAGCCTCTCAAATAGAGGTTTCAGAGGCTTTTTTCACCTTCTTTTGGGGGGGGGGGGAAGGTGCGTCTTCTACTCTGAAAAATACGGTAAGCAAGATTGTAGGAATGAAACATACAAAATGTTAAAAAGTTATGATATGTAGTTACTTATCAAGCACATCTAAATTCTATTAAAGTAATCAAAATATCTTTACAATCCCCAAGACATGTCACATCTTTTCAGTACCCCTAATGCTTGGAAATTGAAAGTTGAAAAATTTGACACGCTAAGTAGAAGCCTAGCAAGATTCATTTGGAACTCATTAAAGCCACTGTATCTATTTTCTAGAAGAATGCTTCTACATTTTGCAGATGCTACACGATCTCAGGAAAAGGCACCATGGTTTTAAAAGCTGTAGGCCAGTGTACCATTTTAAAATCAAATCTGAAATGTTGTACTGAATTCACAGCACAGTTAGTAGTTTGTAAAGCAAAGATCCCTTTCCAGAATACAGAATTTTAGGACATTTGAGTAACTCGGAGTGGAATATTAACATTCCTCTAGCTATTAGACAGGATTTGCTTCTTCATCAAGCATGACTATTTTAGTAATTTTAATTAAAATCAGTTTCTTTTTTTGTGTGTGGGTGTAGAAATTTTTGGTGTAGAGTTGATCAAATATATATCTAGGAATACATGTTCGCTTAATGAAGTTCAATGTCTTATAATATGTGATGGAAGTACAATAATTTATAGCATAACTTACAATTACAAAAACGAACAGCACTTTGATGTGGAAATTAATGCAAATGCATAGTCCTATGTATAAAGAGTGCCTGTGTTTGTATTTCATTGGGTATTTTTGCAATTGAAAGCAACTGTTCATCATAGTTTTCCAAATGTCCTTCTAGAATATTTGAACCCATGGACAGAAAAAATGGTTGCTCATATGATTCATTTTAATAAAACTCAGTGATCTTGAAGAAACTATTGGATTTTGATCCCTGGGTAACCAGGAAAGCATGATTTCCAAGGGAACACTGATTTTTTTTCCACTCAATACTATTATTATAAACTCAGCCAAGGCCTGCTTCAGAAATCACAATATTATAATTAGTGGTAATGAACACAGTTCAATGTGTTTTTAAGATACCTTTACATAGTTCATTTGGATATTGATATTAGTCCTGATATTAGTCTTCTGTTTTCCTACACAGAACATGTGTGCCATTGAAGGAGAGCTGGAAAATTTAATGGGGGAGTTCTGCATCAAGATGAAAGGTAATTGTCTTGCCTCTCATGTCTTTTCTACACAAACATCTCAGTAAGGGATCTCTGTGTGTGGCTTCTGACAGCACAGAGAGGACAGTTCAATTCAGATAAGAGGTTTGTTTTCTTTCACTCACCTCTTGGGATATAAAGTTTTCCAAATATTTCTGATTTGTTTCTAAAGCAATTTAAATGTCTCATGGTCACTGAAATAGCAAGCATTTACAGCAAATTTTATAAAGTTTTTTGTCTTGCTTAAAGATGTGGGTAAAAAGGTTAAAATACTTTTTAAGATCAAACAATTATACTTATAAGATGCTTATTTTTTGCATACATTTGATTACACCCTTGTAGGATTAAAAAAAGTCTCATTACTAGAAATCGTAAATATTGATATTACTTGATATATGAGATCAATATATGACTAATTAAAAACAAACACCTCCGGAACATACTGTACACTTACAATTTCTTGAATAAATAGTTGGGTAGGTATTAAAGATATCGATATCTCTGCTTCAATTTATTAGTGTGAGTGGAACAGAAGCATCTTTAGTAGACAATATTGCCTCTTGAGAAATTTGTGAATTTATAATTTAACATTCTTCTTCCCTTGAAAGTCACTTGAATTCATATATACACTTAATTTCATACATCAATAGAAAAGTCTGAAGATTGTTAACTTGGAGCATCCTAAGAGACCAATGTATATATGTTGATATTTTGAGGGTTTTTGTTTTAGACTTTGACTACTGTGGTTCCTTTCTTTTCCTTTCCTTTTCCTTTTCCTTTCCTTTCCTTTCCTTTCCTTTTCCTCTCCTCTCCTCTCCTCTCCTCTCCTCCCTTCCCCTCCCCTCCCCTCCCTTCTCTTTTTTGCATGTGGTGAAATAAAATGGAATACCACCACAAAAATATAAAAGGGCATTTCCTTCCTTGAAGACTTAATTTCTATCTCTTTTTTAACTTTCCAAAATCAAAAGTGCTGATCTTTTGCTGTTTATTCCAAAAAAAGATTTAAAATCTTAAACTTGTACAGATACCCTGTTTTCCCCAAAATAAAACATCCCCTCAGAATAAGCCCAATTGGGCTTTTGAGCGCATGGCAATAAGGCCAAGCACTTATTTCAGGGTTCAAAAATATATAGGACAGGGTCTTATTTTTGGGGAAACACAGTAGTCTTCAATGTAAGTAACTGAGCCCAGAATTACGGTCATAACTCATGGAGACCCTTCATCTTAACTAATCCTTAATTAACCCATAAATGAAAAACTGTGGGACTCTAGATATTTATTGCAATACATTACCTACAATAGGTATCCACTTATGAAATTTTAATTGTCCAAGGGGAGACTTATATTTATTTGATACTCAATCTAGTGCCACCAAAGTAGTTACTTCTAATTGCAGACAGGGCCATAAAATTATTTCTTTTTTTAAAAGAAGCTTTCTCTCTGAATTATTTGTCTGTGTCACATCCTAATGTACTAGAAAAGAGAAGCATGCAAAATATCAATTTCAGCAATATTACTTATCTTTCATGTTTTCTTTTTTCAAATGGTAATTTTTATGATTACCGTAAGTGAAATGCAATGATTTAGACTACATTTTCTGATATCTGCGTAAGGATCTGTTTCTCAACATATCAGTGGTCTGTTCCCACAAGAGGATGGATACTTTTCTTCTCAGCATATTATTATTGTAGAGGATTCTTTCAGCATTAACCTAAATCATGCATTGCAATAAAGCGAGCATATAGATTTCCAGCAAGAATAGGAATGGGTGTGAACGCTAGTAGCAGGCACATTTGTAGGGGCCTAGAAACTGGAGCTTTAACCTTAGCAATACCCAGCATGATTTAATATGAAATATAAAGCTCCAAATATTAACCTTCTAAGGTATGCTGGAGCGGTTCCATAGCAAGTTAATGCAGCAGCATTTCTAAGACCAGTATTCCTTAAGGAAAAAATCCTTATTATTCATTTTAATTTGTTTTCTCCCCATTCAGAAATATATGTGCTTATGGGCAAGTAACAAAAATCAAACTGTAACATAAAAGTATCAAAAGGAAAAGCCATCTGCAGAGTATTAGTAAATGTTTCAAGTCTATAAATACTAAACAAATAAGAATGTGAATGTTAATATCAACCCAATGGAAAATAATTTTGTTCTGGGATTTAGGCCACTGCTGAAAGACATACTCCTAGATGGAAGAAGCTATCTTCTTAGCTTTAAAAAGTGAATAAGAATCTCGTTTGCCTAATAAATGCCCATCGTTTCCTTGCTTGAATAAATTTGTGACACTAGAAAGAAAGCCAGTTCACGTGCATTAACAATCCTTGGTCTCAGGAAAGCTGATCCTTATTTTTGTCTGTGATCTAGAATTTCTTGATGAAATAGAAATTATTTTTGTACTGCGGAATGTGTAGAAGAGTATTTTTGTGGAGGAAGAGTCCTGGACTTGGGTTGCTAATATTATATCTTGTCAGTTTTCATTAAGTTGTGTCTTTGGAAATACGTCTATTGCATTTTAAATAACATAGCCAAGTCTCATTCCCCCCACCCCCCACCTCACATTATTAACAGTATTTCCATTGTATTGTTAGCTGTTGGAATAAGCCATATGAGCTTTCCAGGTGTTGCATTCTATATCCTATAGCCCTGAATGAATTTGGAGAGTAGTAAAGATTGATGGGAGTTGCACTCTTAATATCTGCTAGAGAAACAGTACACTATCTATTAACATGGTAGCTATTTGTGAGTCACACATTCATTTTGTGCTTTAAAGGTGATAACAAAAAATGGGTATCTCAAAATAACTTACTAAAAGGCTTAGTAAAAGAGTAGATTTACTTTCAGTTTCTCCAGGCATTACTTTTTTTGATGCAAATATGGCACTTTTTGAAATCCCTGTTCAGTTATGAAATGTACTGTTTTAAAGGACATCTTGATGGAAATGCAATGAGAAATCATGGTTTCCAGTTCTGTCAGTTAGATTCATATCCCAAGCCTTCTTTTTGTATAGTGTGCCAAAGGAAATCGAAAACTTTTGTTAATTTTCCATTGATGCCAGCTAAAGAAAAGTAATTTGTTTAGGCCAGAGAAAGATAGCCTGGCTATATGTCCAACGGTTACCATTCTTCTTTTCTTACGTAGTCTCTTGCTTATTATGGCCTCAATTGCTGTTACCTGTTGCCATTTTCTTAAAAGGCCCCATTTCAGATGCATCTATAAACCATGCCATATGATTCTTTTGTTTGGCTTTAAGCAGATTCTATACTTTATGCTGGACTAGCATTTCATGCAAGGAATAGGCATCCATAGAATTGCAGTAAGAAAGACAGGTTGATCTAGTGTCTAAGGCACCAGGCTAGAAGGGGGAAAAAAAGACCCCATGAGTTCTAGTCCTGCCTTGGACATAGAGCTAGATAGGTGATCTTGAGCCAGTCACTTTTTTTCAGCCCTAGGAACAAGGCAGTGACAAATCACTTCTGAAATCTTGCCACGAAAACTGTAAAACTGTCCAGACAGTTGCCAGGAGTCAAAATTGACTTAAAGAAAATTGACTTCGTCCCCTAGAATGGTGCCTAATATTGTATCATCGTCTTCATTATTTTGTTTGATTATTTACAATACTAAGGGCATTCATTAATGATCATACTTTTTAATAGACTTCCCCTAAAGCATTGATCGAGGTTAAAGGGTAGTTATAATTAATGTAGATTACAAATAAATATTTTTAAAAACTAAAGCATTTTTTAAAAATCAGTTGTCAAGAATTTATGAGGGATTGCTGCCACCTAGAGGTCAAAAAGTTTGTTCCAATGCCAATAGGATTTCCTTGTTGCTCCATACAGCTAAACACTGCACCAACAAGGCCTAAAAGAGCCTTGGTGGTGCAGTGGACTAAAGTAGCATTTAGCTGCCAGCTGCCTGCAATTACTGCAAGTTCAAATCTCACTAGGCTCAAGGTTGACTCAGCCTTCCATCCTTCCGAGTTAGGTAAAATGAGGACCCAGATTGTGGGGGCAATAAGCTGACTTTGTATAAAGTCAGTCCACTTTGGGGAGGGGGGGGGCAAAAGCCCTACTAAGCAGGTATATACAAAAGTATGAAGGCTATTGCTTAATGCATTGTAAGCTGCCCTGAGTCTCCAGAGAAGGGCAGCATATAAATCGAACCAATCAATCAATCCATCCACCCATCCATCCATCCATCCAATCCCTTCACTGTAGTATTTGCGTGTGTATGTGTGTGAGAGAGAAAGAGACAGAGACAGAGACAGAGACAGAAACAGAAAGAGAAAGACTGAGACTGAGACTCTTATATGAGAGTTTTAGTAGATACTTAATGTTAAGTCAAGAAAAGTCATTATTTTACCATTGTGCATTAGTCACATTGCAGCTAGAATATTGAATGCAATTCTAAACACCACATTTCAGAAAGGCATTGACAACCTAAAGCATATAGTATAGGAAGTGTACAGATAAAGAACTGTTGATTTGCTGTTATAAATTATAGGTATAGGTATAGAGGATAGGTCAGAATATGTGGGATATGGTATATTGGGAAGCTGAGCCAATTAACTGTAGAATCAGTTTTTACTCTAGAGAAAACACTGTGAAAATAGTTTGCAACTCAAGAATTGCTAACCAATGGTTTTTCAATGAGGAGAACTCCCAACTCTTTTCCTTCCCATCTCTTGAAGTTTCTCTTCACCTCTGAAAAGGGCCCCTCCCCCCGCCCATGTTTATATAAGGATTTCACATCTAGATTTGTAGGACTTTCGAGAAATTAAATATATCTTTAAAAGTAAAAGAAGGTCCATATTAATTGGGTTTAATGTGTATTAAAAAATAAACATAGAAAAAATGTTTCTTTCTGCTCACTTTAGATCTATATAATGATATGTATTTCCAGGGACAGAGTTGCCCAATAGTTAACATGAGAAAGCAAATGATATTACTTTCAATGAGTAGTGAAAGCTAAATACATCCCTTATTTGAACAGAATTTAGTTTCTTCATATGAGTTTGAAAGTTACATTTGAAATGGATTTGTGATTTTCTAAGACATTAATACTCAGATTGTGCCAATTGGGCATGCAGAATTCAAGCAGTTAGATGCTGATAATTTCATAGTGTTCTCATGCATTATATGAACCCTTGCAATAGCAAACCGTCAGGTTTCAGTCACTACTATTCTCAGTCCTTCAGAGAAGGTGAATGGGGAAAACCATCATTTCTGTTAATGAAGAGAAGAGAATAAAATGCACTCTGAAAGTTGCTCTCTTAGATTCATAAGTGCTCTGGCAACATTGTAGGGTGTTGTGATTAACATAAAAGGGGACAACACAAACATTTCATCTGAAACAGTTTTTAAATGTTATTGACTTCTAGGTCTGGCTGGCTTTGCTCGACTTTGCCCTGGAGACCAGTATGAGGTAAGTAGCTTTGTAAATGTCATCTTCCATCATGCATTTCTTACTGTTCTCATGTCCTGTACAGCAAGAAAGGTCCCACTATTCTCTGTTTATGGATGAATGCACTCTGAACAGTTCCCACATAAAGACTATGAGATTGGTCCCAGAGAGCTGATTGATGCCTTCCAAGATAACAACAGATCTTTCTTTAGCTTTGTCTTGGAAGCATGTCAGCAGTCTCTAAATATTTTATTCTTGGCATAGGTCCTTTCCTCTTGTGGCTCTCAAATCTAACTAGGACAGGCTGAGTAGAGCAGATCAATAGTTCAAGTCGACTGCCCCTTTTTTTCTCCAAAGACGGATATTTTATTTTACCAAGTAGTAAGGTGAAAATTTAGAACAAGAACAAAATCATATCTCTAGTCTGAATACTTTGTGATTCTGCATTTATGTGTCATGCTTCATAAAATAATATTTATGCTAACAACCTTGTGTAGCTATTATTTTTTATTTATTTATTAGATTTGTTTGCAACTTTAAGGTAACTCTCTTTCTGTTCTTTATGATGTTGTACTAAGAATTCTATCCAGTTTTTTTCCCCTTGGAAATATATGATTTGCACTATTTTCCAATCCAAAACATAACCACTTCTGTAATGCATTGAAGTAAATCCATTAGTTCTGTTGGGTTCTTCACTCATTGTGGTTGATTCAGAATGGTAGAATGAGAACAAAGTATGTATGAATATGATCAATGAGATCACATTTTGTTTTCACAGATTTTCATGAGGTATGGCCGTCAAAGATGGAAACTAAAGGGCAAGATAGAAGTCAATGATAAGCAAAGTTGGGATGGAGA
The DNA here is from genome assembly GCA_030761175.1 of Masticophis lateralis. Lineage (NCBI taxonomy): Eukaryota > Metazoa > Chordata > Lepidosauria > Squamata > Colubridae > Masticophis > Masticophis lateralis. The sequence continues at coordinate 64,159,494 of JAUDYJ010000003.1, forward strand.
AGAAATGATCTTCCTCCCCCTTATTGCTGGGCTAATCTCCATTAAGGTATTGATGGAGCATTACTTATTAAATACATTGCTTGCCTTTCTGTTTACAACAGTTAAAACAAAATGCAAATATAAAAGGTGACCTCAAAATGGGTGAAGTTAAAATCAATTAACACTTAAAGGCTTTAAAAAATAAATGGATTTTCCTAAAATGGCTTTCCTAAATATAAATGTAATAGCAATAGCATTTAGACTTCTATACCGCTTCACAGTGCTTTACAGCCCTCTCTAAGCAGTTTACATATTGCCCTCAACAATCTGGGTCTTCATATAGTAATATAATTATAATATTGTCATCTGTCTCAGGTAAATCAAACAGGAAACAGGAGTAGGTGAACTAATTCTATTTATTGTAAGGCTACGTTAACAGAATCTTGCAAATCTGAAAGTACAAATTTCCCACCTGCCACTTTTAACCCCCTGAGCTATGAGAGCAGGTCTTTTCTCAGTTTCTTTCTCTGCTGTTCAGTAATTGCAGGCTCCTGCTTCTCTTACCTGATTTCCTAGGCGGCATCTCCACTCTTTCCTTAAAACCATTAATGCATTCCATTAGAAATGTTGATCTATGGAGAATAAGCAATGTCATTCTGGTTTCCTTTAATTCATTGAATGTATTGATAATATTTTACATGCATCGACATATTTTACTGTGAAATTCTATTGAGAAAAAACTAGTCAGGGAAGGACAGTAGGTGTTTGTAGCTTCATTCATGTGGATCAGTTTGCTATAATTTTCAAGAGATTACTTCCACTTGGGAATTTGTTCTTCTATATAAATAATTCTTGACTTACGACCATACCTGAGTTGAGTAAATGTAGTTGAGTGAGTCATCACTCCTGTTTTTTCAGCATTTTTTCAGCATTATTAAATAGCCATTGTAACTTTAAAACGGGGTTAAGTAGCTTGGGGGTGGGGTCCCCACTAAGTGACCATCATGTCAAAGACTATCAGTATTACAGAGCACAATTAGACGTTTCATATATCATTTCTAAGATGATGCTTATCAGTTGAATATTCAAATGCCGTATTAAATGTAAAAATCAAGTAATAAAATGTTAAGTGTGTCTGCAAAGTAAGCCCTTTCAATTGAATGAATAAACACAAACTTCTTTCCATTTTTTAAATGATACTTTCAGTGCTTTTTATTTGAGTATAAAAGAGATTATGCAATTTATACTTTTTTCTCTCAAACTATTTTATTTTATTCTATCAGACTAATAGAAGAAAAATTACATGTGTATTAACAATATAGTGGAACATCACTATTAATAATCAAAATAATATGTTTAAGATTTTTTGTTCAATGACAACTAAAAGAATAATGACTTGTAGCGCCATAAGAGATCAAGTTTTTTATTTGCAAACTGTATAATCTGCATGTAAAGAGGAATATTTTTTATATGCTATTATTCTGGTAGATAAGTCAGGCAGTGTTAGTGAAAGAAGAGTTAGAAATGGTGAGAATGTTTTGGAAATGGCAGTCATTAATACAATAATGAATGTCATATTCATGACCATTTATTATTATTATTATTATTTTATAGTAATAAAATAAAATAATAAAAATAAAATAAATTTGACCAAGGATTGAATTATTTTAATTTGTTTTTAAATTTTGTCTTATATATTGTTTTTACAATGGCTGTCCACCGCCCTGAGTCCTTCGGGAGAAGGGCGATATACAAATATAATATAATACAAATCTAGCCACCTTTTGGCACTCTTTATCTATGCCATAGTCTTACATACTAGATTTCCCTCCTATTCTTACTTCCTCATTCATTCATTGAAGTTTCCCACAAATAAATTATTATTCTTAGCTTCTATGACTCTGAACTGTGTAAATAATGTATCATTAGTAATATATTGTAAGAAAACTGAGCTAAATGTATAAGTGGTTTTCAGCTTTTTGTTTTATGGCAAAATAAAATACCATCCATGCAAGTATGAAATCCTGTGTAAATCTGAAGCATTTTAGTAATTTTCACATACTAATATACAATAATAACACGTAAATCCCAGTATTTCTCACTCTTCTGAACGAATAATGTGGTCTTAGAAGAATTAGTATACAAAAAGGATAAATATTTGATATCTGAAGATGCTACTGAAATAATGAGCTGTTAATTGACAATTATTTTGTTGCTAATTATTAATACTAATTTATTCCAAAGGTCACAGAAGTTAAAGGTCTTGCCACTCATATTTTGGTTGGAAGTGTTACTTGTGAAACGAAAGACTTGTTTGCTGCTCAGCCTCAGGTTGTCGCTGTGGATATCAATGACCTTGGCACAATAAAGCTGAATCTGGAAATCACTTGGCAGTAAGTAAAGCTAGCTTTTTGTAGAGCCATCATCATTTCAAATCAACTGAAACAACAGCAACAGAAAATAAAATTATGGGATATACTTCTACTGAACTGGCACACTAGCGTGTTTAAAGAGCAAGATGGTATTGTAGGTTAATTTTGAGATAGCACCAGGGGTGGGCTCCACTTACCTTTACTACCAGTTTGCAGCAGGAGCGCATGCTTCTGCACATACACATAAGCTTCTGCGCATGCATAGATTACCCATGATGACATCATGGTGGGTGGGCGGAGCTTCCCACTGATTTTACTACCGGTGCTATAGAACCGGACTGAACCGGGAGCAACCCACCACCAGATGGCACCCACAGATAATATGCACTCTTCTGATATGAAAATGTGAAATGAAAATATATACAAGAATACTATTTTGTGAACCTGTTTTACAATGTACAGAACTTCACTAGAAAAAAGCTGATTTGCCTGTGCTGTAATATCTTAAGTGAAAAGAAAATGTTGTAATTCAGTAGAAAACCAGTTTAATGATGATTCAGTCTAATAATAGATTTATACTTTTGCAGTCCATTTGATGTGGAGGACATTACCCCATCAACAGGCAATACAAACAAAGCATCAGCTATTCAAAGAAGGATGTCCATTTATAGCCAAGGCACCCCAGAAACACCAACTTTCAAGGATCAGTCATTCTTTGTAAGTGATAGCAAAAACAATTAGTGGCTAAGTAGCATGATCTGCTCAATTTTGTTTGAGGTAACAAAAATAGGGGCAAAGGAAAAAGGGAGAATTGGCAAAGGTTATCTTTTCTATCCCTAGCCTATTCCTTGACCCAGTGGGGAAGGACCCCATTGACCCTGTTAATGAAAGGAACTTTCTAAATGTGATTTGGCTAATGTGAATCCCACCATTTCTTTTTGTAGGAAAAAAGATGTGATATTTCTCCCTTATAGACAAGGGATCATTTAGGTGTGAGAAGCTTCCATAAAAGCTCATTTAGTGTGCACTTCGGTTCTGAAGATTTGCACTATATTTTCTTTTCAATCTATACTTTGTACACTTACAGACAGTATATTTAAAAGATGATGTAGTCAACTAATTGCTCCATTTTTTTGCCTTAACACTTCAAGAAATGGCGACATCCTCCACAAGACAGTCTCCACTCTGCCATTTTAGAGACTTTGCAAGATGCTTTCTTTGACAAGCTACGTCGTAGTCGCTCATTTAGTGATCTGCCATCTCTCAGGCTGAGGTCTAGAACAGGGCTAGAACAATATGTGAGTCCAGATGGTGTGATAAAATATCTTACTGCATTTCTCAAGCAGTTCCTGCGTTCTGATGCATGTCCTAAATCTGATATTTCTCTTTAAGATCTATCTTGTTTGCTGACTATTGAGCAAATAACTATCGGTTCAAGTTGCTTATGTAGTCAAATAAAACTCTGACTGGCTGTAGTTTTGCAAATTCTTTTCAGAGAAAAGGCTAAAATAAGAAAGCACTTATTATTTGAAATATTTAATGAACATATTTATATCTGCACATGGTTTGATATTTGTCCATAGATTATTTTTGGCAGGAGACTAAAAAAATAAATTCGATGCAGTCTAAAATGAAAAATTCACATTTTATCTCCATTGATTTCAGGCTGCAATATTGAAACTGCTTAATTATCTTTGAGAAGTTATGTTTAAGGATTTGAAACTATATTTCAGCATTGCTGAATAAAAGAACAAGATAATCCCCAGTACACTTACGGTGTAATCTACTATATTGTAATACCAATTATGTGATGTTCTCTTGGTGTGCATTTTGTTTCTTTAGCCTACTTTCCCAACATAAAATCTGTTCAGCAAAATAAAAGATTCTAATTTGTTCATAAAGATAATGAGTTTGCAATGCTCAAAAAAGCTTCATAATTGGTTTAGAACTTTTCTGTACACATTTTGGGCTACTTCTGATCCTTACTTTCTGGCTTTTGGACTGGGGTGAGGGTTTTGTTTTTGTTTCGTTTTGTTTTTGTTTGGTATCTTCCTGTCACTATAGAAAAGATCAGTAGCATAAATGCTAAATGAATTTATTTCATAATTCCAAATAGCCTAGTTTCACAGAAAGTAGCAAATTGTATCTTTTTAAAATGATGCTTAATATCAGCTCAATGAAAATTTAATTTTAACTGTTTTTATTATATTTGCAGTCAAATTTACCAGATGATGTTTTTGAAAATGGAACAGCAGAAAATGAGAAAAGTTCATTATCTTTCAGTTTCATTGACATTACCAGTGAACATTGTACTACATCACACAGTTCAACGGACTCCTCCTCTACGATAGATAATTCCAATCCTGAAATTATTGTCACAATCCCAGATCCCAGTGGGAAAAGGTTATCCAAACCTGACATTGTGCACAATATTCATTCAAGGTGTGAGGACTCCACATCTGAATCCAACAACTTAATATCACAAGAGCACGGTGAAAATATGACCACAAATCTAGAGTCTGAACTTTGCCAAAGTTCTCCTCATTTGAGAGGCAACAGTGTGATTTTAGCAAGTAGTGCCTCAGAGTCACTTCTTCCAGATACAGATGAGCTATCAGACGTCAAACCTGTAGAGCTGGATACCTTTGAAGGCAATATCACAAAGCAGCTAGTTAAAAGACTGACATCTGGAGAGGGGCCAATGACACCTGAAAAATGTCATTGTGAGGGGTCAATTAGTGGAGAATCTGAAGGCTATAAATCATGTGTTGATGGAAGTCTAGAAGAAGCATTTCAGGGGCTTCTATTAGCTCTTGAACCTCATAAAGAACAGTTTAAAGAATTCCAGGAATTGGACCAAGGAATTGCACATCTAGATGAAATCCTAAAAGTAAGTTCAGCTTCAAATAAGAAATTTCATTCGTTGTGAATAGAAGAATTGTTATTATCTGATCTTCAGTAATAAAACTAATTGAATCAGTTCACCGTTTACATTCAATATAAGGATGACCAAGAAAGAAATCACAAAATGGAAGGGCCAGATCAAGTCTTTGTCTAATGAATTAATTCCAGCAAGCTATTGCTATTAAAATCTACAATATAGATGTACTTTCCACATAACAAAACAAAGAAGCCTTAAATAGAACAATTATTAGATAAGCTAAAACAACAAAATTGTGGAAACTCTGATGCATTCTGCCCTCCTATTCCAGTAATATACTGTATGTAAGGAGGTACTGAAAGGAGCAGATCCACCAACTGAAATCTCAAAATCAGTCAGGTATGGATGGTCAAACTAAATTGACCTACAGTTTTTCCCCCTTGTTTAATCTAAATTGGTTTTTGATAATTAATCCAGGTTGTTGGATTAATTTAAATCTGGTAAGTTTAAGGGCATACTGATGTAGTTTTCTTAATTACAATACAGAATTGGTTTGTCAGTATTCTCTACTGCATATTTTTCAAGTATCTGTCCACAATTCTGTAATTTTTCTTGTGGCCTTTCATCGAAATATTAATCAGTTCCAATCCTGTTTATTGTTTACTGCTTTGCTTGTTGTTTTTAAGATTAATTATTCCTCTGCCTATAGAAGAAAAGTTCGAATTTGAAAGAGATTTTAAATTTTCCCTTCTCCTCCCTTTTAATTTGATGTAACATGACTGACAGTTAAGTAACTCCATGTTCTGTTTTCACATACAGCAATATGCAGAACTAAGTCTTGGTTCCATGTCATAATAAATTGGCATGCCAAATGAACCAGTGCCAAATTGAATTAGTAATGTCATTGTGGAAATGCTTCTTATATAGTAGAATACTACAGGGAGCACGATAAAGTACCACTCATTATCATAAAGCTATTTTATTAAGTTATCTGTTTGTAAATTCAATAGTTTAAGTATAGATGTTAATAGAGAAATATCTGGAAACAATGTTTGGCATTCTTTTACATCTATAAATTTAATTCATTTTTGTAATCAATTTCATCCCATTTAATTGAAATGTATATTTATTGTACAATGCAGTCAGTCAATGTCCAATGTCCTGTTGATAGTCAAGTCAGTGAATATTTTGGATATTATAATATTGCAATATTGCTGTTTGAATAGCTCCTGAACTTCATTTTTATACTAGTGTTACAGAAGCTTTTCAGTGAACACACTTTTTCCAGATTTATAATTGGTCATTTTGATGGAAATGCATTAGCACTTCATTGGATAATCTTGGGTTAAATTTGTACTCATGTAACACTTTGATTTCAAGTAAAATGTACTGCAGTAATTACCACAGAACATGGCAGCTTTGATAAAGACTGTTGAATGTTACATTTACACTCTTCAGTTTACATTACCATATACAGCTTTGTTTGTACAGGAAATGTAATTTTTAAAATTACCTTTATTAAATAGTTTTAAAACACTAAATAATTGAGTTTCTGATCTTCATTTTCTTCAGCATATATATGTGCAAAGCTAGTAGGTTTCATTTTTTTTTAACTGACGTCACTCTTTTAAAGCCAATTTTCTTTGGATAGCTTATAACAATATTAAATCACAATTTTATAATATGTTAAAAACTAATTAAAATAAAATATATAAAGAGTAAGAGAATATACATTCAATATTTAATAAAGCAGCAAACTTAATCATACCTTTTGAAGTTTGAATACTTAAATTTTATTTTGTTTTCAGACTCTTTGAGCTATCATTTTGACAGGAGCCCTAAGCCATGGTTTGTTTAATAAAATGCATATATTCATGCAGAAACAGATAAATTAGCATATTTTAAATCTCTCACGCACATACACATGCATCTTGTATGTGCCTGTGTGCGTGTGTGTATTTGATTTGAAAGCCAACCATTACAATTTTAGAAATAACTGATAGTGATCCGATGCAAAATGTTGACAATTTTTTTTCACTTAGTGTAGGAGTTTTTAAGTCTTCTATTTAAAATGTATTGTAAAATGAATTAATGACATGTATAAAAGAAGGGCTTAAAATATGAGCATATCTGTTTCAGTTTCAGTCCCATCAGCCCATCAGCTTGAAATGTGGGTAAAGTCACATTTTCTTCTAAATTTATGGTAATGTGAGGATTACTTAATATCATGGACAGCAGTTGTCATGACATTGGGAGTAGGCATGTTAATTTAATCTTATCTTATTTGCTGCTTTATTTAATATATATTTAATAGTCTTCAATTTATATCCATTTGTTCAAACTTGTGTCCGCACTGAACAAGGGGGACTTACAACTGGTCCTCAGAGTTCCCTCTATCCCACTATCTCTACAGTCACATGATAGCAGTTACTGACATTCTCTGCTGGCTTCCCACAAATAAAATCAAATGGTAGGCAGACAGGAAATTGGAAGGTTTTCGCTTAACAACAGCAATCTGGGATTACTGGAACTGCTATCACTAAGTGAACTAGAGAGATAAAAAGAAAAAAAACGGCACCCATCACATGACATCACATTTTACAATTGTATCATTTAACAATCTTCCAATCTTTATAGCTATTTTAACCCAAGGACTGCCTGTGATTTATACCCCAATGGATTCAATAGGGTTCAGGTGAGCTGTGTAAGATTGGGTCTGGATTGAATTATATCTAACCCAGGGCTGTCAAATTCACAGTGTGTGGGCAAGATGCATCATGTGCTGGTCATGCCCACACCCGGTTTAGCGAAGGGTAAAAAATCATAATACGTCATGTGACAATGCCGTGACGACACAAGTTTGACATTCCTGATCTAACCCTAAGTACAGTATTTTCAAAAGTCAAATCATCTCTTTTTGGAATTTCCTCATCACATCTCAATTGACCCAGTGAGCATGTCAGGGAAGTGAATTACTTAGTGTTTTCTCAGGATAGCGCTTTTTCAATAATGGAAATCTCAGTTCATTTAGATCAGATTTTTCTAAATCTCATCACAACTGCATCTATCATTTAAATAAATTTCCATAAGTTAGATCCTCCTCTGTTCTCAAAATACATGAAAAGTGAAATCCTAAAATCTGGAAATTAAATGATGAGAGGACAAGGCCAAACAAGCCAACTGTAGGGGATCGCTGGTGGATTTGAGGAGAAATTCTCACACCCAATTTACCTGGAATATACTTGAAACCAAACCATTTTGAATGGCTAAACTGTTCTTCACGTATTGTTTTGGTTTTGCTCTTGCAGTGCAGACCAGTAATAAGTCACAGCAGGTCATCCAGCCTAAGCCTAACAGTTGAGAGTGCACTGGAAAGTTTTGATTTCCTCAACACTTCTGACTTTGAGGATGAAGGTGGTACTGATGAGTTTTGCAGTGGTGCTCGTGGCGCAGACTCTGTGTTCTCAGATACTGAAATCGAGAAAAACAGGTAAGAATGCCAGCATTGAATGCTTCTCAGGTTTATTCCTTTCTGCCAAGAATAGTATGTAGTGATCATTCAAGAAAGATGAAATATTAGAGCCCCTAGATTAGTAATTTTTGACAGAGTACTGAGAATGTTGTTAGCAGAACAGATTATAGGGGTTCCAGATACATTGCTTTTAAACTTGTAAACTGAGACATTCTACATTTGTTCAAAGCGATGTACTGAAAGGGAAAAAATATGGTAATGTTTTTCTGTATTTATCAGATTGTATGTACATAATCCATTGCCTCATCTCTATAATGTAGGATGTAGAATCAGGTTTCACTTACTTCATAAACCCTATGCCTGGGAGAACAATGATGCTCAGAATCAATTTGATCTTAGAGGATAAGGTGTTCTAGGGGGCAGCAGTCACCACAGGAAGGGCACATTTTCTGGGTCCCACAAGATGACATTCTGTAACTGATGGGAACCAACGCACAACCCTCCTGCTTGATGTAATAGAGTGGATAGAGACCACTCCCCCCTTCATTGGAAAACATCAGTAATCGCTCCTGGCCCTGCATTCTGGACCAATTGCCGCTTCCAGATGCTCTTCAAGATTAGTCCCATGTGGAATGCATTACAGTAGGCCATTCTGGTGGGCACTGAAATGTATGACCATGAACAATGCCTTCCAGTCTAGGAAGGGTGCAATTGCCATACAACATGAAGATGTAGAAGGACCCCCCCCCCTTTTTTTTTTTTTAATCAGGAATTATGGATCCAGGGAGACTTCCAAATTGTAAATCATTCTTTCTTGGGTTCTGCAATGCCATCCAGAATTTAATGGAATATCACTGGACCCACCTAATCCTACCAGGCTTGATCTGAACTCTGTTCCTCCCTATTCAGAGGTCCTTAGCCTCCAGATACTAAGGCAAGATCTCCAAAGCATTGCAAGGCTTGATCAATTTGGGATGGAGTTATGTAACTGAGTATCATTTGCATATTTAGGATACCTTACTCTGTGCCATCAGTTGACCTCATCTAGCAGTTTTATGTAAATGCTAAATAGAAGTGGAGAGAGTATTGAGGCATTTGTAGCACCTCACAAAAGCAGGCATTGCAGGCTACACCTCTCCTATCAATGTGATGGGTATCTACCTCAGGGGATGGAGGAAAATGGGGATAAAACTTTGCCCCCACATGAACTCCCAAAGTTGATGTAGAAGGATTCCATAATTGATGATATTGGAAGCTGCTGAGAAGTCAGGATTTCATTAAAATTTTAAAAATTCCTTGACTTAAATTAGTTAGTAGGATGAAATAGATTGGTGTTTGTTCTTTGTAAATCAGTTATGACTTCCTTTTCAACACTTTTTAATTTTTTTTTAGCTGGACAATTAATCACATGTCAGGAAAGGACTGACATATTACATCTTAATTGTATAACTTCTGAAAACCACAAATCTATAGTTCAGTTTAATATCCACAGAGCAGTTTGGCAAAGGATGTTGTCAACAAAGCAAGGTGAAAAGAAAAAAAAAGGAAAAGGAAAGCTATAGCAAAGGTTGATTTCAAAGACTTCTTACAAAAGTCTTAGGAAGACTTCCTCACAAAAAAAGTGATTGTTTCAAAGAAACAAGTAGGCTAGTGTGGTAACGATATATTCTTTAAATGCAGACACTTTTTTGGCACTTTTTACCTAATGCTACTGCCAATTTGAGATACAATGTATTCATTAAAAGGTTACTGGTCTATGAAGAGCTGTTTGGTTACAGGAGAGTGCTTTCAACAATTTCTCTTGTGCATTGCTTACATGAAAAGAATCAAACTGCTCACTTACCTCCCAGCTTGAACAGTTACAGGTCAGAACACCCAGAAGGCAGAGGGCATCTCAGCGAAGCATTGACAGAAGACACAGGAGTTGGAACCAGTGTGGCTGGAAGCCCTCTGCCATTGACCACCGGAAATGAAAGCCTTGACATCACCATAGTCAAGCACTTGCAATACTGCACACAGCTTATCCAGGTATCCCATAGGATTACATGTTTTTTTAAGAGATTATTAAGATTCATCTGCTCTTGTTGTCTGTGTTGTGTACACACAGCCTTGTTTGTTGGAACTTAATTTCCTTTGTACCCTTGCATAAGCATAAGGCGAAAAGGACAGACACTGTGGTTGGGGAGGGGGACTAGCAAATGTGCTTGTCCAAAGAAGCCATAGAATGTGAAAGGGTTTTTTTTATCCAGAAAAAAACTTATTTCTCTTCAGACGTTTCCAACAAGAGATGAAGGCCCAAACTTTATTGCTACTCTCCATGCCAGAAGTGGGAAACTATGGCCCTTTTATGTCTTGTGGACTTCAACTCCCAGAATTCCTGAGCCATGCTGGCTCAGGAATTCTGGGAGTTGAAGTCCACAAATCATAAAAATTCACAAGTCATAAAAGTCCACAAGCCATAAAAGGGCCTCACCCCCACGCCATGCCAACCTCCATTTTGACTCTCATCCCATGTTCTCCATATATGATTTTATTTTATCATGGTCCACTTGAACCTGAATAGAACTCTTCACTCTTTGCTGTTTGATGTGGCAAGGTCTGGTACCAAATTGGTAATAGCACATTGACACTATAGGAGATAGAACCTATATATACTCATCTGATCCAGACTTCTTGACACACTTTGAGCTTTCATAAATTGTTTGAAAAACAAAAACAGGGTTTTACCTGTGCAGAAAACCTAATGAGATGACTAGGTTTTAAGTTAGACTTAAATTGAAGATGTAAGTTTATATACTTCATAGGGTTAAAGTACTACTGAAATGAATGAGACATATTTCCAAATAAGTCAAAATTTAGCTGTTTGGTCTAGTGGTTAAAGCACCAGGAGACCATGGAATTAGAAACCTGGAGACCATGAGTTCTAATTCCACTTTAGGCATGAAAGCCAGCTGGATGATTTGGGGTCAGTCACATTTTCTCAGCCAATCTACGTCATAGATGTGTTGTTGTAAGGAAAATAGGAGGAAAAAGGAGTATTACATATGTTCACTGCTTTGAGTTATTTATAAAAATAATAAAGATGGGATATAAATAATAATATAAAATAAATATTTGTTTTGGTCACTGATCAGCCTAAAATCATATAAAAATGTAATTCCCTCCTCTCTCCCAGGAATTGTTCAGGTGGATTATTGTGTACTTGCTGAGACTAAAATAATGGAAGTATTCCCCCCCAGCCATTTTTTGTGTATAGTAATTATAAAAGTAGGGTTTTCTTTCTCTAAAGTAAATATGTCATATTCAGAGAAAAATATGACATATTTAAAATAGTGTAGTAAATCTGTTTACTGTGCTTTATCTACTTTGCTGAGAAAAGAGATCACTACTAGAAAAACATACTAAATCCTCTATGGGATTAAAGGCGCATATCCTCAAAATCAAAATAATAGAATCCAATACATAACCCAATATAGCTGGTTACCAATTAACAGAAACATATCACATTTGAATCCCATTTTTAAAGTGTATGATGAAGATCATGTTTGTAAAATACATAAAGTTATAAGATTCTTTGATAAATTTGCATTCATTCACATTTGGACTTTTGACCTAATTAACGATGGTTCTATATGAGGAATATTTACACTGTTCTTTCCTATTTTACCAGCAAATCGTATTCTCTAGCAGAACTCCCTTTGTCACAAGGTCTCTTCTGGATAAATTATCCCAACAAATTTTAGTGATTGAGAATCTTGCAGAGATCAGCAGTGAGATCCTGGGAAGTTTCAGACCTATAAGTGAAGGTGAGAAATAGCATAAACAATATTCATGTGAATATATGATTATGTATTTCTGTTTCTTACTCTATACTATGCAGTACTTTTCTGTGCATGTTCAGATCTACTCTTTTTAAGACTGCTGTTGTACAATTATTTATTCAGTGTAAGCCTGATTAAATACCATGAACTTTTTTGTAAGTAAGCCTATGTGGGAATAAGCTATAAAGTTTCAGCCCCCTGCAGATTTCTTTGGTGAAAAGTATTAACTAAACCAGGGGAATGTGTACAAAATCAAGTTGGATGAAAAAGGACAGTAGCTCGGGTAAAGAACAGTGGACTCACATGCCAACTATCCTGGGCACAGAATTCCAAGTTATTACAAGGAAGGACATGAGGAAAAAACAGTTTAAAGCCACAGGGAGTTGTTGTCTGAAGAACAGCAAAGGCGGGATACCTGTGACCTCTCTCCTGGTGAACATTCTTCTAGCATGACATTTTAACCTCTATAGATCCATTAGCCAGGCTAGGAAATTCTGGGAGTTGAAGTCTACCCATTTTAAAATTGCTGAGGTTAAGAAACATTGACCTAGATCCTACAAATGATATACATAGTTGGTAAATTATTTTATCTTTCCAGTCAAAGAACAATATTTTTGTTCCATTTTCCAAGTAAATATAACCCTTTACTAATTTCTACCCATTTCCTTTCAATATAGAGCTGATTATTGTCCAATTTTAATTTATACTAATAATTTACTATTACGGTATTCTTTTCCATTAGCAATTCCAGAATTTCAGAAAAAGATACCCCTCCTTTCTTTCTGGAATAAGTGTACCAATTCTTCTGGGTTGTATCACACCTCTGCAGACAAAATGATCAAACAATTGGATATCACTTTTTCTACAGTGGTGAATGGCGAATGTCCAGGATTTTCAGAAACAGGTACAGTTACCTAATGTGCTTCCAGAAAAAAGTGGTTGCAAAGATTGCAATTACCAGTAATTAAGCAAATATTTCAAAATATTAAAACTGGTACTTTCTGCTGAATATTTGGTTTTTCAGGATTCAAATATTAGGTCTGTCACATAATTTGAGATTTAAGTCCTATATAAGCATTTAATCTTGAAGTACATCAGTGTGGGCCTTAAATTCTGTAACATCATGTATGTGATTGCACTATTATTATACAATATTACATAATATTAGTATAAACAAGTAAATGAATAGCTATCCAGAGGTATAAAATTAGTTTTGTTTGAAAACTGTATACCATATTTTTCGGTCTATAATACACACTTTTTTATTCTAGCAGCAAACAGCAAACAGCCTGGTCAGCTTCAGCACAGCCTGATTTAGCACAAGCAGCTGACTGGCAGTTGGATCGGTCTCCTAGAATACTACCGATCAGCTGTTGCAGCCTGCGGGGATCGCTGCCTATTGCCACTGCCACGTGTCCCATTTTCGGCCTCTGTGCACCCCATTTTCGGCCTCTGCGCGTCCTGTTTCTGGCCCATTCCAGGCGGAGGGGATTAATGCCACTGCCTATCACTGCCAAATGGCGACGGCGATGGGCAGCGGCGATCCCCGCTCTTTGCTGTTCGCTGCAAGGAGGCAAATTGCTGGGAGGCCGATACCATATTTTTCTTGTTTTCCTCCCCAAAAGCTAGATGCATCTTATGGTCCAGAGAGTCTTATAGTGCGAAAAATACAGTATATATACATATAAGAAATGTATATATTACAGCCAGAACTATTTTTGTATACAAGGGATATAATTACATATCTGCATGGGCATGGACAGTGGTAAAATTTTCCCTGGTTTGCCACCGGTTCACTGCCCGCGCATGCACAGTGCATGCCAAGTGTGCATGTGTGCGCATGCACAGTGCACGCCAAACAGATGCTGTGCATGCGCAGTATGCGCCAAACGCATGCTGCACATGGAACAAGGAAGCTTGGAAAGGTTAGTAGAACAGCGAGGGGGGGAACAGCTGTGCCGCACGATTCAGATTCACTAGAAAGCAGGATTCCCTGCTTTTTAGCGATTTTAATTTGCGCGGCACAGCTGATTGTCGGAAATACCAGTTTGGAGGAACTGGTAGCTTTTTTTTTTTACTACCGGTTCACCTTATTTAAGCAATAAAACCTTTAGGTGAATTCATCTTATATAATACCAGTAAGCCTATTTTCTTTCCAATTGTTCTATTCAGGTATGATAGAAATATAATGACTTTTGAACTGAGTGTCATTATAGAGCAGAGGTACCAATCAGTTTCCCCAAGATTGCCAATATTCTACATTTTTCATAATCTGTAATCATTGACATACTGACTGATTCTTTCTGAAAATTATAATTCTAAATTTCTAGAAAGTATGAAGTGGTCTATTTTTTTTCTAAAACACATTACCCTTTCTAAACATGACTTACCTCCAGTAATTTTATGTTGCTCTTATTAATGAGGATTCATTCGCTAACTAATACTTTTATCTGGTTATATGCAGTGTTCAGAACTTTGATTTCTCATATCTTGGACCGTGCAGAACCTCTCCTCTCCTCCAGTCTGCCCTTGGAAGTGATAACAGTTTTTCAGTATTACAACTATTTTGCTAATAACAATGTTAGTGATCTGGCAAGCTATTTGCTTCAGCTTACAAGAGAAGGTAAGAAACAGGCTCTTCAGAAGTTCAAATTCCATAACGCAGCAATACTTTTAGTAGGAACAACTAAAACGATAGAAAAACATCTGAAAATTGTTGAGGACTTCAAAACATTTCAGAAGTGTTCTATACCAAAGACAGATTTTTTTTAATGTAGGGCGTTCTTCATCATTTTGTTCTATACAAAAAAGAGGGTGTAAAACACAAGTCATGTGTTTCAGCCATGAGATCTACAGTTTGATGCTAGAGGCTGTAGATTGAACTCAGCAGTGATAGTAACATAGCTCATTTTCACATATTTAAAATTATTCTACACTTCACAGATACTGTTGGATATTTGCATGCTATTTCAAATGCATCTTTTAGTCTAATCTGTTAACTTCCTCTAAAAAGGGACAAATTGTTAAATGTCTTTGTGTTTTAGCTTTAATGGTACAAACTCTACAGTCTTTAAGAGATGAAAAGTTCTTGCAGAACAAGGCCAATTTAACCTCCATCAGTCTCTCACCTCAACAAGAAGTGCTGAAATCTTTGGCTGTCCTTCTGACTGAAAATAAAAGGGAAACTTATGAAGCTGTGGTAACAATATTGTCAGCTGCTGCAGCAGAAAACAAGCACTTCAGGGAAAAAGTAAGTGTTAGAGAAAACCTATTAGACAAAAGTAGAATTACCAGATTTTATGTGTTTAAACATCATGCTAAATGATAGTTTGAACCTGGTTTATCAAACAATTGCAATTGGCTAGATTTATATTAACATGCTGAGCATACTACAGCTAACTAACCTAATAGATTTTTCTCTCCCACAGTAGCTTAAATTTATTCTTCTAGTTAGCACAGAATTTGGAAAAATAGGAGCCACTAATTGCATTTCTGACTCTTGGATAGATTTCAAATGGTGCCATTAGGAGGCATCTAGACAAAATAGCCATTATTATGTTATAATTTGGTTTCTCTCGTGGCACTACTCAGATTTTCAGTAGTTATATGAAACTGCTGAGTATCTACCAATATGCTAATAACACCCAATTGATTTCTTTATAATATCTTGAGATAATAATGGAGCTTCTCTGAATGCCTATGTTCTATTGGTATTGGACTAGATGAGAGATAATAAATTGAAGGTAACTACCAATAAAAATAAGATCATATTGCTAGATCTCATTGCTCATTGTTCCAGGGAGGTGGTAAATCTTTCAGTAGAAGAAAGTGTGATTTTGGATCTAGTTCCTTCCAAGTCCTCCCTGGAAATGTTTTTATCAGTGCCATCCCTGCACATGCTGCTTTTTGCTCTTAGCATCAGTGAGACATAGGCCAGATTTCCTGAAGTGAATGGGAATATAGTGTGGAACATGACTAACACTAGGATACTATAGGGATGGGCAGGCTGGTAGGCTATGCTGTGCTGGGATATTGGTAGCAGTTACAGGGAGGGAGGGATTGCTCGGGGAAGACTGGTGGAGATAGATTGTCCAGTGGGGTATACCATGCTGGCAGTAGCTGAGGGGTAAGAGACAACAATGCCAGCAGCCTTCTCTTCCCCCGGTTTGCAAGGCTGGCTTTTTCCTGCTCTGCAACCTCCCTATCTCCTTTTGCCTAGAATAGCCTCACTTTAGACCAGGCACAGACCCAAACCCTCAAAACAAATGTTGTGGTTGGGCATGACCTCAACACGGCTTTCCCACACGTAGGGCGATGTTTCATTCATAGAATATTTACACATCTCTGATTGCATCCTACTCAGGAATGGTTGTGGCAGGAAGTAAAAACTTTTGTGGTAATTGGTTGCCTTCCTTCCCCCCCCCCCCACCCCGCCCCATTACCTAAACAATCAATGCTCTCCTTTGAATACTGCTTTGTTTTTTATTTGGTGAATTAATTTTTCTAAGCAGAAGATGATTTGTTTTAATCTTTTTTTTTTTTGCTGTTGTTCTGAAAGGGTGTTGCTCTGCAGTCTCACGGTCTCTCTTTTTCTTCCAGGCTTTAATTTATTACTGCGAGAGCCTTGCCCAGCCCAACCTCCATCTGCAGAAGGCTGCTTGCTTGGCCTTGAAATGCCTTCAGGTAAACTTCTGCCTTCTTGACTTTCCCATGAACTACAAAAGGCCAAGCCAAAACAAAAAAAGAAAACCCAACCACCAGAGGTTTCAATAACCCCTCTTAAATACACAACAAGAAGAGCATTGTTCTCTTGAATCGGCTGTCCAGATATTACTTTACCAAAATGGGAGGGATTTGATGCATATAGCCTAACAATATATTTGGAAAGGGGGCTGTAGACCCTGATTCATATTGTATGATGATTAGAAGAACATGGGAAGGTGCTATTTGGCTGGGTAGGGTTTTCCCATGTGCTGGGTATACATTCATTCATATTTCCATTACAAAAACATTTCTAAGACTTGAATCATTTTTCCCCTCAATATTTTTATTAGTTTATCAGAATATAAATACAAAAATATAAAGAAAAATGAAAATAATGGGAACATAGGAGAGGAAAAGGAGAAGAGGAAAAAGCATAAGGGGAAAGGAGAAATAGAAAAAGAAAAGAATTGACTTCCAACTCCTTTTGGTGCAGAATAACATACAACCTCAACTTTATACATTTGCATAACATACTAGCCATTTCTATAACAACAAACCTGCCTAATCAGCAAAGCCCAAAATCAAATATTCATTTTTTTTCCACCTCTAACACAAAAGTCCAAAAGCAGTTTCCAAGTAAAAACAAAATTAATTGTATTCTTTTTATTTGGTTTGGTTTGGTTTGGTTTATTATATTTATATACTGCCCTTCTCCTGAAGGACTCGGGTCGGTGAACATCCAGCAAATAAAATACAGAAAATACAAAATTTAAAACAGTATTAAAATCCAATTAAATTAATTTGGCCCATAGTTAAAACCACTATATTAAAACCCATAATTTTAGCAATTTAAGTTAAAAACAATTTAAGAGAGTAGGTCAGGCCAGCCCGGCTTTTTCTTTTTAATTAGATTTATATGCCGCCCTTCTCCGGAGACTCGGGGCGGCTTACAATGCGTTAAGCAATAGCCTTCATACTTTCGTATATTTTTATACAAAGTCAGCTTATTGCCCCCACAAACTGGGTCCTCGATTTACCTACTTTAGAAAGGATGGAAGGCTGAGTCAACCTTGAGCCTCGAACTTGCACAATTGCAGACAGCTGGGTGTTAATAACAGGCTATCTAGCCTGTTGAACTATCTGAGGCTCTTTTAGTTGAGAGCTATCTGAGGCTTGATGAAACAAAAACGTTTAAACGTTAAATTAAACGTTTAAACGTTTAATTTAATCAAAGCAGTCAATTTCACCATCTCTGCTAACTCGATCAACTTTTATAGATTTCTAAGACAAATCCTGTTGTGCACAGCTCATCTTTTCTGTCATGGAAATGTTTCCTGGGCTGAAATTAGCACCTACGTACTGTACCTGTTTTTACAAATGAAAGCAAATATATGCGTCCCAGGGTAATGTTGCAGGATCCAATTTGGGTCGGTCACTGGGACCAGAGATTTGGTTTTCCGAGCTTTCAGACTTATGCTGGAGCCCATCTTCAGGGAACTTTTCTCTCACAAGAATGTGTCCAATGCAACAATTTAGCAAGGAGAGTTGATGAAATAGAAAAGAGAATAATTCCTCCTTTCCCCTGTCCCCCTTAGCATAGATTTTAGTCAAGAAGTACCCTCCATCCCCATGAAATGGGTATATCTAATTTCGGACACTGAAGGATAATTGTGTCAAGATGGTCTACCATAATGTCCATCACTACCAACAAATTATGTATTTTTATAGTTAACTGTTATTGTATAAATTGTCATAAGTCGTTTCAGAGTATGGTACAAATAGTCCTCAACTTGGGCCACAATTCAATCCAAAATTGTCATTGCTAAGCAAGACAAAACAATTGAATCTTGCCCATTTTATGACCTTTCTTGCCACAGTTGTTAAGTGAAGCACTGCCATTGTTAAGTTAGTAACATGGTTGTTAAGGGAACCTGGGTTTGACTTTGCTTGTCAGAAGGCTGCAATAGGTTAGGATTAACACGACCCCAGGACATTGCAACCATTATCATGGAATTTTGATCAAGTGACCAAGGGGATGCTGCAATGGTCATAAGAATGAAAAACTGTCATAAGTCACTATTTTTCAGTGCTGTTGTAATTTTGACCAGTCACTAAATAAATGGTTATAAGTTGAGGACTATCTATACATATAACACAAAACATAGATAAATAATAATGTCTATTCCTGTATATAAGGTAATCAGTCTCTCTATGTATGTCTATGTATCTTTTAGCATTGCAAATACCTTTAATTTTAAAACATGCATAACTAATAAAACTAAAATGCATTGGAATGTGCTGCTTTGTAAAGAGTTCTTGTGCAAACAAAGTATCTCTGCTGAAAGCATGACATTAGTTGCCTCCTTTGGAAGGCCCGAGAAGTTTCTTGCGAGGATGTTTTCAGATGTCTGCATGGGCACCCGGGGTTGATCAAGATTCTTTGAGCTGTAGAGGCACATCCAGATGGCTCGAGAAAATGCATATGTTTTTATATTTTTTAATTGTGAAAACAATCAGTGAAACAGTTTACCTCTGGAAATAGTGGGTGCTCCATCATTGGAGGTTTTTAAGAAGAGATTGAACAGCCATTTGTCTAGAAGACCTCAAGTTCCCTTCTAACTCTGTTATTCTATATTCTGTATATACAGGTTTAAAAACCCAGACATACAGTACGATTAATCACTAGGAAGAAGATTTTCTGTAATACAAGAAGTGAATTACATATTTATTTCTTTAATTGTTCTATAGGCAACTGAAAGTATTAAAATGCTGGTCACTCTTTGCCAGTCTGGCAATGAAGAAGTTAGGAATACAGCTTCTGAAACCTTGCTCTCTCTTGGTAGGTTGGATTTTTTTTATGATGTTTCTGGTATCTCGTTTTACTCCAAATGGAAAAAGAAATCTAGTGAACACGACAAAATATTAGTGTGAGAAGGGTTAATCAAAAAACTACAAAAATAGAAATGAGGTAATATTACCAAATTTACCAGCCCCTAATCTCCTATTGACATGAACATAGTGGCATAATTAAATGATTTGCTGTATAAAAACTTTCAGTCATTGGAATTCTCAGGAGAGGCCAAAAGTAAGAAGAAGCAATTTCTCTGTCTACCTTTTCCTTCCTCCTCCTCCTTCATCTTCTTTTGAGAGGAAAGATAAGATTTCTTATAGAAAATTGCAGGGCTGTAGGCTACACTAGGAAGTAAGAATAAAAATCTGAAAGAAACCCATGACAAAAGACTGCTATTACTGTTGCCAAGAAAACTTGAAATGCCCCTTCCATGAAATCACCAAGACTCCAGGCTGTCTCAGACGAGACCCAATCCTTGTCCATAATCAGAGTTCTTTGAAATGTCATATATTATATCCAGTCTTGCCATCTCATGCAGTGTAAGATTGTGATTTGCAGTTGTAGAACCACAGGTTGAAAAGATGAAACATTTATTTTATTTTATTTTTTTTTTGTTGCTGTTCAGGAGAAGACGGACGGCTGGCATATGAACAGCTGGACAAATTCCCCCGTGAATTTGTTAAAGTTGGTGGTCGACGCACAACTGAAGTGGCTACAGCTTTTTAAATGTTCAAATTATATTTTGAGATATGCCAATTTCATGTGAACCAAGATGGTCCTGTAAAAAAACTGAAACTTCAAAACCCATTAGTTTGAAAATTGTTTGTAACTTAGGAACTTATCAGCATTAAAAAGAGAGAGAGAGGATTTAATGTATGGGCTGCTGTTGTCTCTTCTATGTAGTTTATAGTGAAATATTGATTTGTTGAAGATTATGATAATCTTGCTTTTTTTGTGAAATCCATGTAATTGTTGTAAAGCTTTGGAAAAATGAGAGATGTTTTGAAATTATAAGGTATGTTAAATATAGAGCAGTGCGTGTTTGGCGGGCATAATTGTGCCAGTTTGCAATATGTGATACTGTGTTTAAAACATTGAAAAGCAAACATTTATATAAGAGTCATGGTGGCACAGTGGTTAGAGTGCAGTACCGCAGGCTACTTCTACTGACTGCAATTTAACAGTTTGAATCTCACCATGTTCAGCCTTCCATCCTTCTGAGGAAGGATGATAAAATGATTACCATCCTTCCAGATTATTGGGGGCAATATGCTGACTCTGTAAACCACTTAGAAAGGGCTGTAAAGAACTGTGAAGTGGTATATAAGTCTAAGTGCTATTGGTATTGGTATTTAAAGCCATTCTCGCTCCCACCCTCTCTGAATCTCATCAAATATCTGCCTGTCTGATTTTATTACTGGTAGCCATCTAGGTTAGCATAAATAATACTCAAAATTAGGCCAAACTAAGGATGTGAAATTCCAGATAGTATGATTTATATCTCGTTTAAATGTCCATTCTTCCTTTTTTTTCCTGTCCTTCACTCAGAATGCACATTAATACTAGAATAAATTTTTCGTTGATAATCAGTTGTATAAGTTATGTAAAGCAAGTGAAAAATTAAATTGTTTTTTTTTCTGCAGAGAAGTATATAAAGTATACTTAATGACAGGTAAGCCCCGAATTCCCAAAATTTCAGGGAGGTGAAATTTACCTGTTACTTTTTAAGACCTTGATTTATTTAATTTTATTTTTCAATATGACAGATGATAACAAAAATGATTTCTGGACTGCCTTATAGAGCATAAAGTGATCAATAAAGTTTATAGATTAATCTGATGCAGACTTTCTCTGAAGAAAATCCTCTTGAGTTTATTCTTGTTTCAAACAAGAATGAATAGAATTGCAGCTCCAAAGTATTTAATGGAACTCCTTGCTACTACATTTGTGAATATACATTTATGAAAGCAATTAAGTTTCTCTGCTACTGTTGGGATCTACAAGCATTCTCTGGTAGATTTTGGAGTTTTGTTTAGAAATATGATCTAATAAAGCCGTTCTTTTGCAAATGCATGGTTAAGACATTATTTTTGTGAATGTATATATCTGTATATTTATAAATCACATATAAGTATTACTTGATTAAAATTACATTTGTACAGTTACTTAAAAGTTACTGAAAAAAAACAAGCACTTCTCATAACATGTGAAAGTATTATGCTTCAGGTTTTTATAGCACATTGCTCACATGAGCTTTTATGGTTGTCTTTTGTACTGATTCTTGACATATATGCCTTCTAATTTTGTGGTATTTGTTATTTCTGGTGTTTACTGCTTCCTTTAAGTTATAATAAACATTATTTTTGAAATATGAAATTGCATATGATAAAGTTTTCTTGCATTTATTAGCTGTCAGTTCCTGTAAAAATATGTGGCAATGACTTTGGGAGGCAGGAGGAAGAGCTGCCAACTAGACAACTAGCGTGTTGTCTAGTTATTTCCATCCTGGAACCTTCTTTTAAGTTTTAAATTTTTCTTTTAAAATTTTCTTTTGACCAATCACTCACCCGGTAGCAATACTCCATTCAAACATCGCTCCTGCACAAACCTTAGTCCAGTTGCCCCAGCTTCAGAGTGGTTGTTTTAACGGTTGCCATCCCCACCTCCAGTTCAAAGAGTTGCCTCCAACCCTTCAAGGAACTTGCCTGTTCCTCTTGGTCATCCGAGGCATCTCTTCTTCCCCATCCCTCCAAGACAGTTCTGGTCCAAAGACCCCCCTGACAGCGGTTTGTCTGGCTGGGTTTTCGTGAGGCTCATTGCAGCCCACTATTTTCCAGCCAGTCTCCGCGACACTTCCGGTTCTCCCTCTCGTGAACACTGAATTGTTAACAGTTGTATCCTGCGCTCCCAGATTTTGCAAGCTATGATTTAATATTTAGAAGATAGCAAACTCTTTCCTTATCACTTTTGGTAGAATGTATTTTTAAAAGGAATTTTAACCATCAACTTTGCTAATTTTAGAACACAGTTCAATTAACAAACTCTTAAATATTGGATTTTTCCAAAGGTGAGTTAGAACTTGCTGTTTATTGGAATGTGGAGCTTAAAAAGGTATCTTTTTAATTAATCTCAGTTGGTACCCAGAAAAGTTAAAAGGGTGACTGCAAAATTAATACTTTTTTAAAATAGGATTTAAGTAAACTAGAAAAACACAGAAATAATTCTATGCATGACATCATTAAGAATCTATGCTGTTACATTACACATTCTGTTTACAGAATTCATTACCTAGTTACCAGTTATGAGTGAGTTTTGTAGTAACTGAATATTGATTTTCCCAGCATTTCTTTACTTGATAAAAGAAGTATACTTCGTTAGGAAACATGGGGATTGTATTTAGTGCACTAAAAGCTTGTTATGACATGTATCGTGATAAAGTAAGGGAACCAATGCTCAAGCTGATAGATCCGATCTTCCACCACCACAAAATTAAAATATATGCCATGGATCTAAGAAATACAGAGCTGCCGCTGGAAGAAAGAGCCAAGGCTGCATTATATATAGGCCTACTAGCTTACACAGGTACACATGA
This sequence comes from Masticophis lateralis, assembly GCA_030761175.1. NCBI lineage: Eukaryota > Metazoa > Chordata > Lepidosauria > Squamata > Colubridae > Masticophis > Masticophis lateralis. The sequence continues at coordinate 64,183,166 of JAUDYJ010000003.1, forward strand.
AAGATTGAGCTAAGTTTGGGATAAGAGATTCAAAGATTAATATATTCTACATTCATTAAAATAATATGTAATATATTATCCTTAAATTTATGATGTTAAACCTATGATACATGTCCAAGGCGACATGCTACATTTTGGGTGACATGCCAGCATTCAGCAACCAACTTTTTTTTAAAGCAACCCCATTATTGCAATTTTAGGCTGTGAAGGTTTCATGTACATGGGGTGTATTCTTGCATGACCTCCACTTCCTCTGGAATTCATGTGGGGAGGGGGGGCAATACAAGAATGGGGCATGCTTTTGTGGGGTTTTGGAGGCTGCTGAGCAGCAGTCTTCAAGAACAGACCTGTGTAATCTGGAGTAGCCTCAGGCCAGAAGGGGGTGTCCGCAGAAAGAGAATAGTCTGAAGGTAAGTAGGTATGGCAGATCATGGGGACTGCTGGGCCATGGGGCCAATTGCACCATTTTCCAAGCTGGTCTTTTTGAGTGTCAGCAGTGGCCCTAAGGTTAAAATCGACACCTGGGTCTCAACTTCAGGTCCAGCTTTGGCGCTGCCAAGTGCCACTATTCACATGCATAGATATGGGGGAAGATTATTTCTCTTGTTACGGGAGGAGGGGTGATGCATCAGCAGAGTCAAGTTAGACTATGCATTTTTGATATACAAAGCCCGAAAGCTTTGCCATCCCTCTTAATATTCTCCTAAATATTGTGAGACCTAGAGAGTTTATCTCGAGACACAGGTATTATGGGGTCTTCAGCAAGAGCAGAACCTTTGTATGCTTGCCTGTTAGTTGGGACTTAGAAGAGATGTTTTAAAATTACTGCATTGAAAAAGACCTGAAAATCATCACTATTAAAGTTCCCAACTGCTCAATAAAAAATGGTGTTTAGAAGCAAGAATGGTAATTAATTGATCCTTTTGCTGTCATCATCTCATCTTTTTAATAGAGAGAACAAACTTTAAAGCCCATCCTTCCAATTTCACTCCAAGCCAGATATGCAGTTCCCCCCCCCACAATAAGCCCTACCCCAAAAATAAGTCCTAGTTAAGATTATCAGCACAGGGGCACAGCCAGCACCGGAGGTGGCAAGGGCACAGGGATTAACCATATCCACCAGCAGCTGCAGCCTGCACATCACAGGTCAGTTGATTGCCTGTCGAAGCATCAGGCAGATGGGGGGGCGAGGCGGAAGCATGCAATTTGGACATGCCATACGGGATGTGGGAAAGTCAAGAGTCTGTGGGTTAGAGCAGGTAGGCTGCCCACTCAGTCCCATTGTGTCTCGGATTGCCTGCTCCATTGCAGCCGCGAGCAAGCAGAAGTGGGCCAGTGGCCATGTAGGGTCCTACTGGACAGGGCTGCTGGAGCTGCTGCCACGAGGCAGATTTCAAAGTGTGGATGGCCTGGCTGAGGGGCCCTGAGGTAAGTCAGTACAGTGCATGTGGGGCAGCTCCAGCCACCCACTTGCAGTGGTGGCATTGGTGCGCCACCTGGACTCCTACCCCGTTGCAGCTGCAAACAAGCATAAGTGGACCTCCCGTACATGGGGAAAATAAGCCCTAGTGCTTATTTTGGCGCCCCCAAAAATTTAAGACTGGGTAATACATTTTTATTCAGGAAAAGTACCTTCCTCCAGTTTGTTTATGCTATTTTTTTCATTCAGGATTTTTTTTTCTACTTGACTTTACGAATTTCTTCAAATAAGACTTTTATTTTAGAAACTGACTCATGTAAGAGCTGTGGTGTAAAAAGAGCAGACTACAATGTAATTGAATACAGCACTTGCCAATCATATACCCATTATAGATCCTTTTTTTGGTGGCAGACACTTCTGCTTGTGACAGTAACATTTCCAGTTTCAGCCGATGCCTTCTTTGCAGACACATCCAACACAGCCTGCTTTACTGGACTCAGAAGTGATTGCTTTGGGTTAAACAGAGCAGCAGAAATGCCATTTTGGTGGCTGTTCTCTCATGTTTCAGGCAGCACTGATAATACCTACATTCAAATCATTTGAACAAATTCTGCAAGTTGAATGAGGGCAGGAGAGGAGGAAGAATGTGCTTCATCTTATCATTTACTGAAAATTTGGGAAATGTCTGTTTAATGAGAAAGTGGCTCAGAATTCACGAACTGATTACTTTGCAGGTGGTGTTGGTGCTGGAAATCTTGCTTCACAGTATATTCAGGACATGATGGATATTTTGATTATGCCAGATACATCCACAAAAGTAAGAATCTTAGTTTTAAAAGGACTATGTAGTGCATGCTACATTAACCCTGTAAACCAAAATGAAGCCAAAGCTCACCACCTTCCTGAAATTATGCTTTCCTATCTTGAAGAAGAGGAAGACACTGCAGAAGCCGACTCAGATCTAGTCCTGGTGAAGTTCTGGGTTTGTTATCTTATGACTGTTGTCTGCTGTAATAATATGTCTTATATTAAATTATTTCATGAAATTGGTGGCCAAACACTAGAGAAAAGGCTGGAATATCTGTCTAACATGGAATGGTTTGGCTGGCCCCAAAACTATGCTACGTTAATGTACATGCTTATGGGATATCCAGGCACAGATATATACAAATAGAATTAAGAGAATATGTGTCAGAACAAATAATTCTGCTACTGACAAGCACTAGGTATTACTTTCTTCAAATATTTGACACAATAAAATTACTGCTTAGCGTTTAAACTGATGTTTAATTCTAAGATGTATTCAATCAATAAAGAATAAAAAAGGATAAATATCCCGAGTTAAACTCAACAGAACTTACCTTTATTGCTTGTTGCCTGGATGTTCAACATATTAGTCTAGCATCTAACCCTGGGATCCCCTAGCAGTCTTTCTAGAATTATTCACATTGAAGTCCCCTTAGCTATTTTTGAATTCAGCCAAGGTTTTGGCTAGGTGATGGCGCCTGCTTTCATTTTGCTACATGGTTATCAATTTGAAGAAATGCTTTGTGAAAATGGCTTTAAGAACAATAAACAGCCTTCAAAACACAATAAGCTTTTACGCAAATAACACCTCATGTACTATTACTGTTAAAAATTACTGAAAACTATTAAGAATCCCATTAAGCTAAACATTTGATAATTATGGATCTATCTGGTTTTAGATTGGGAAGAAGTGTTACCATTTGTGGAGAAGAAAGTTTCAGTTTGACTGACTGAGGTGATGGGGCTGTAGATTACTTTAGCAGGGGAACTCCCAGTTGGAAACCGCTGTAATCCCTCCTATCCCATGTAGTCAAAACTTCAAAATAAAACATTTTTTAAAAAGTTTTGTTTAGTAAGGAAAAAATATGAGATCCACAGCAGAAAGGTAACTTTAATAAAACTAATCAAAATGGCACAAAATAATAAGCAGCTCTCAAATTTTCTTGAAATCTTTATAAAGTAAGTTACAAAAATCAGAAGAAGCAAGGCAAAAAAACAGGTCAGATTATGTACAGATTAAACATTTATGCAAAGTGAAGTGGTCAGGGCAATTCATTTCTCTGTTAAATGATTAATCTACTCAGCTAAATATAACCCAGTGGAATTAAATATGTTCTCTTACACTGCACTAAGATTTAACAATAAACGTAGAAAAAAAATATGGGAGTTTTCTTCCAAATACTGTCTATTCCATGCACAGGGTTAATGAGAGGGTAAGATTGAGGGGTCTCAAACTGTGGATTTAATGAAGTCATTTAAAAAAGTGTTTTGCATTTAAAAGGCACTACTTTTTGAGACAAGATAAACTTGCAAATTAATTCTGGAAAACAGAAGCAGAGGCATGTCTACTTTGAGAAGAACTGAAGAAAAATTATTAACTTCAAAATATTTGGGAATTGTGCTATAATGGAAGAGGTCTCTAAGCAAGGATAAAGATACATGCCAGATTTAAACTAGATTATGTAGTATGATGCATTAAGAAAAGTTCCATTTTGAAAGCCATATAATCATGTAGGTAAATTTATTTAGTAATTACAAATGTCATAAATGAATAAAAAATTATTTACAAGCTGAAATACACAGTATTTCCAATTAATAAGTGACTACATACAATCGAATACTTTTGGTAAGACTGTTAGTCACTCTCCAATACATTAGTAGTGCAACCCCATCCTCAAAATCTTAGATAACTCTGTAGTTTTCAGAGGATTTCTTGATTGCTCTGCCTCCCGCCCCCCTTTAGAGCCCAATACTTTTAGAGGTTACTTTCTCAATTTAGAGGCACATCTGCAACATCATCTATAGAACTGTTGGAAAATTTTGAATGTTGCTCTTCAGATTCACCGTCTAAATCTTCCTCAGCAGAATCATTTTCTTCATATTCAATTTCTTCCAGATCTAAACTTTTCAAAATGCCTAGGCTTTCTGGTGCCTTTCCAGTTATTTGCTAGATAAGTGAAACAATGGTGTTAAGACATTTTATTCTTGATAAATTTAGCTTTACATTTCAAATTATACCTATATAAAATTATATATAAACAAACTACCGTATTTTTCAGAATATAAAACGCACCTTTCCCCCCCAAAAAAGGTGAAAATCTGGGTGTATCTTATACTCTACAGAATGGTAGAGGGTGTGTAGTCCCGACCAGCCTTTCAAACAGAGGTTTCAGAGGCTGAAAAAATGAACCTGAAACGGAGCTTCAGAAAAAAAGCCTCCAAAAGAGAGCTTCAGAAAAAAAGGCCCCAAAAGAGCTTCAGAAAAAGCCTCTGAAAGGGAGCTTCAGAAAAAAAGCCTCTGAAACAGCAGAAAAAAAAAGCCTCTGAAACAGAGGTTTCAGAGGCTGGAAAAAAAAGCAAGGCACAGAGCTCCCAACCAATGAACCAGTTGCTAAAATTCGCCTCTGGGAACAGCTGATTGGGGGTATTCTGGGAGGCCAATCCACCCGCCAATCAGCTTATTTTCCTCTCCAAAAACCAAGGTGCGTCTTATACTCCAAAAAATACGGTAAATGTATAGATTGTCCTTGGGTTATGACAACAATTGGGGCCAGAATTTCCATCACTAAGCAACTCAGTGGTGAAATGCAACAGTGCATGACCACATCACTTAATGAAAGCGATCTCAGAAGTTCTTGTTACTTCCGCAATGCTAGGATTGCATGTTCCTGTCATTAAGCAGGAAGAGGCAAGGATCCCAGGCAAATAAGCTGGTAGGTGACAGCTCTGGGCAAGGGAGGTGCTGCAGATGGACACTACAGAATGGTGAAGTGTGTGTGAGGGCCACTAAAGGCAGGTGCCAGAGTGAGGTAAGCACCAGTGAGATTTTTGAGATTGCTCTCTTACTAGAATTAACATTCATTCCCTATTGTGCCTTGGTTTTTTCCTAATTATGATTGGGTTTTTCTTATTATGATTATATATTATTTTTTAATTTAGTGTTGTACACTGCTCTGAGGCATTTCTTGCGAGATGAGCAGGCATAAAAATTTGATAAAACGAAAAAGGTCTAAGGATTAACAACACATAGTCTACACACTGCTCATCCTCCCTGGTGGCACAGTGGTTAGAATACAGTATTGCAGGCAAACTCTGCCCCCAGCCTAGAATTCAATTTTGAGGGAGGTTCAAGGTTGACTCAACATTCCATCCTTCCGAGGTGGGTAAAATGAGGACCCAGATTGTTGGGGGCAATATGCTGACCTTGTAATCTGCTCAGAGAGGGCCGCAAAGCACTATGGAACAATATAAAACTCTAAGTGCTATTGCTATTGCTCAACCTCAAAGTTGAAAAATTAAGATCAGGGTTCAAAAGATCATATCTGCCATGCAAAGGAGACTTGTAGCAGGATATTCAAGACCACTGTTTCCTCCACCTCACATAGATTAATCATTTACTTACTTTTTAATTTCCAAAAGGCATAAACTCCATTTTGTTTTATCAATTGAGCAGCTTACCTCTATCATATTTGCCATATAATGAACATGGCCAGCTAGTTCTGCCAGTTCTTCATTTTCTTCTTTTAGACGAGCAATTTCACTAGTTTTTAATTCAATTTCTTGATGCAACTAGAGAAAAAAGAAGGTTTTAGATAATGCAATTTTTTAAAAAATTTAATTTATATGCCACCCTTCTCCGGAGACTCAGGGCTGCTTACAATGCGTTAAGCAATTTCCAAAGCATGTCTTCTATGACTTCTAAGAACATTACCTTTTCATTTTCTTGTAAAACTTCATGCAGGGCTTTCCTCCTCTCCTCAGCCAATTCCTTCCAATACTGGAATGAAGGATTGCCTGGGGGAAAAAAACTCGTAAGTACTGATACTATAAAGGAGAGGTGGCCCACCATAGAAACTTTACAACTTCGACTCCTAGAATTCCTAAGCCAGCCATATTGACTCAGGAATTCCAAGAGTTAAAGTCCACAAGTCATGAAGTTACCATAGTTGCCCACCAGATGTAAAGTATGCTTTTAACAGACATCATATGAAACACTATGGTGTCACTGTTCTTAAAAATCTAGTCAATTCCAAAATGTTAGCAATACATTTTAAAAAACAACATACTCCTCATGGTAGTGGCAGATAGGGAAAAAGACCACCTCCACTCCCATATTCCAGAATTATCTTGAAGGCTGACCCAGCTGGAACCACAGGCGTGACAGTTGGGTTAAAGTTTCATTAATTTACCTATCTTTTAATTTGTTTTCTATTCTACCTTGTAGCTCAAGTTAAAACTCCCGGGTTGGGTTACATGACCATCTCAAACAAGAGAATATCAAGAGGGTCTCTATTCAAGCTCAATTAAAATTATTTGCACTTGGGTCATAATCTCTCCAGTATCTGGGTGCCCTTATTTTTCTGTCCAATCTTATTCCTTCTTTACATGATTCTAAACAGGATCTTATTTCGGCTCCTCTTGCTGGAAGCCCAGTTCTAGGCTGTCTGAGACCAAGTAGCTGTATGCCCCTACAACAACACGTTACAACTTTGCTCTACATGCTGCATGTGTTGCCAGTGTGCTTATGGGTCAAATTCAAGATGCTGGTTTTGACCTTTAAAGCCCTCCGTGACAGGGAGCAGTGTTATCTGAGGGGCCACCTGTTCCTGACTGATTCGGTTGTCCCACCAAAACTGGCAGAGAAGGCATGGTGCAGGTCCCCTCTATTAAGGAATTACACTGGGCAGGTCCCAGAAGGTGGGCCTTCTCTGCTGTGGCATCCACATTATGGAATCATTTCACCAGAAATGAGTCTAGCACCATCGTTTTCAACATTTTCCAAATTTCTCAAGACTTGGCTATGCCATCAGGCTTGGGGATCCCAGAGAGAATCTGTAACAGTTCCCTTATTATGGCTAACACCATCATCCTCCCTGCTCATGTGCTTGGTTTTTAATGATGAGTTTTATATAATTATTTTTTTAGTTTTCTGCTGATATGATACATAAATGAAGTACCATCAAATTGGTTTTCATGATTAGCCACTTAACCATAACTTGCATCCCCTTTCATAATAGTCCCAATCAAGTACCACTCTACTTCAGTTCTATGCCTGCACAAAAATGCTGAACACAAAAGGACCATTCTCTCAATTTTTCTCATAGTCCCAATAGTTCTCTTTTTTATTTTGTAGAAGTTCTATAATACATTAAATAAGATACATGAGATCAGAATAATTCTTAAAAACTGCACCTCTCCAGGTTCAGCAGTGAATATCTCTAAATATCATTATTTGATAACTCCAATTCAAAAGCTCTTTCTTCTGTTGTAGGGTTTCAGAGGCCCCTGGCTAGATGCTGTAGAAAAGAAGATGACATTCCATCTAACCCGGGATCCCCAACTCCCGGGCTGCGGCTTGTTCAAAACTGGGCTCCCTGCTCCCTGTGGGAGAGATGGGCAAGTGCTTACATGAGTGGAGAGTGCTCACGCTCGCAGGTCCATCCACACAAGCGGAAGGCACTTCACACACAAGCACAAGTGCCCTCCCCTCACCCAAGTGGAACTTTGCGCATGAGCGCAAGCACCCTCTGCTCACACACAAAGCTCCATTTGCGCAAGTGGAGGGTGCATACACCTGTTCACAAATGGACCTATGCGCATGCCACTCGCACACCCATCCCAATGCCAGGCCAGCAAGCAGAAAGGTTGGGGACTGCTGATCTAATCCAGTATTGTAATTTGTTATGGTACTTGTAGCACCATAGGTGGAACAAACCTTTTGCTGTAAGATCGGAAGGTTGGATCACTCCTCTTACGTTTCTCTGTTCTATTTTATCAGCAGCCTCAGGTTTGGATACTTTTGAGATAAGCTGATCATTGCAACATTTCTTCTTGATTGAAGACTTAGCCTGCTACAAATTATGAGCAATTTAATAGATCTTTGAAGGTGAAAGAAAACCTATTCTTCCATCTAGTTCAAATATATATATCCTAATCAAGGAACTACCAAGGAGAAAAATCACAATCCCACTCAAACTGGAAAGCCATTGTGTAAAAATAGGAAGCAACCCACCCCTCACCCCAGCCAGATAATGTTACCTGGGTACTGAAAGGTCTGCAACCAAACAACCAAGCTCAGAAAGCACCAACGTTCAAACCTGAGCTACATATATTCTCTACTACTGGAGAGTCCAGTTAGGGTTCATATTAATATTTCCTTGAGCTGCGATGACAGAAAATGAGTCACTGATCTGTCTTAATGTAATGTTCAGTTCAAGTTGTTTATTTAAGCCAGGGCAGGAAACCTCTTGAGGTCATGAGAGTGCCAGGTGGCCAAGGGGCAATGTTCTCCAAGTTTCCTATACAGCTTGGTCTGCTTCATACTTCAGAACTGTTGTTTTGCAGGCTGCCCACCATTAATTTAGGACTCCTTAATACATACCACTTAAATTAGCAGCATAATCACAGTTTAATTAAAAGCAAACTACAATTCCTGTGCCAGCTCATAACTGATCTAACTAGATTCTGTTCCAAAAGAAATACATACCTCATTCGTCCTGCCCACCAGGCAACCTGTAATAGATGGCTGTATCATCTTAAGGGTCTGCCTCTGTGATGGGCAGTTTGTATTATTTGTAGAAACCTGCTGGGAAACAACATATAGAGGAAATCAAGTTTTTAAGCAGACTATATTAATATTTAAACACTACTAACATGCTCACATTTAGTAAAAATATTATGTTTGATGGGAACTTTTTCTAAAAGTTAAAACATGTAAAGTCAGTACTTGTAAATCAGAACCTCCTGGCGCTGCCCTCTCATGACAGAAACAGTAACTAGACCAGGGTGGGTTCTACTTACTTTTACTACTGGTTTGCAGTGGGGCCGCTCGCGCGTGCTACGCATGTGCAGAAGCATTTTGATGTTGGGGTCGGTGGGCGGAGCCTCCCACTGGTTTTATTACCGGTTCTATAGAACCGGTGCGAACCGGGGGCAACCCACCACTGAACTAGACACATTCATTCAGATGTAGTTTTACTCTGCATTATTTTCAATTCCAGAAGTAGGTTGGTGATCCCTAAGCAATTATATACATACAGGTTAATTTATACACTGTTAAGTCTATCTTTGCACTTTAACCAGATACTACAGAATTCAGTCTTGTATCAACGGTAGTATTTACACTGTGCCTAGAGTGGAAGTAAACTTCAAAGTAGTTCTGCTTATTATAATTTCATCAATAGTAAAGGTTAATAAAGGTTGAGAGAGAGGTTTACATATACAAGTAAAATACTGCATAGAGTATATTGTGCTTAAGGTTCCTATTTGTTTAAGAGACAATATACCGATCTAGCCAGAGCACTGGGTTTTTGGAGGGGGGAGGGGAGAAAAGAATGCCTGGCACCCTGTCATGTGTAAATAGCAATATCCTGCATTCTTTTTTTTAAAGTTACACTGCCACCATGAGATAGTAAACAATAGTAGATAATCAAACAGGGATAGCAGGAACATAATGTCACACTAGCGTGAGAAAGTCTGTGATTCACACTATATTTCACATGACAAGTGCTAACCTTTCCCACGGTAAAGTCTCTGCTGCCAATTAATTTACTGTTGAACTTGAGGACAACTGCCAGTACTTTGGGAACAAACACTGCACTAATTTCTGATTATAACTGTAGGTATTGAATTAGATTCAAGAAATATTCACAGCCATCCCTTGCTTGGATTAACCTATTACTTGCAATATTTTATGTTTAACCAAATAAGTACCGATAGTTAAAAAGATAGCAAGTACAAAGTAAACATGATGGATATTGATTAGCAAAGAACGCATTAGTCCGATACTCATTTCATCTCAAGACAATGTAGGTCTTTTTTATCTAATTATTATTCCTTCTATTGTCCTTTGCTAGTAGTGCCATAAGAAGTTTCTGTATACCTTTCATTACCTTTTAGATGAACAAGGAGACAAGTTCAAAGGGCAAAGTTTTATCTCTGTAACCGAAGATGAAACTGGACTTAAAAGATACTTTAGGTTATTCCATAACTCAACCACTTTTATACAACTTTGTCTTGTGTGCTTTCCTGGATCACAAGACTCTGCTTACAGTCAGTCATACTTTAATGACTTCCCACATTTATTATTGCAATGTGCTCTATATGGAGCTAACCGTTAAGAACAACTGGAAGCAACAACTGGTGCAGAATATGGTAGTGCAAGATACTTGAAAAATTATTAAGGGACAATCAGCCCCATTAATTTATTATGCAATTATTTTTATAAATCTGACTTTGGCAATGATATGAAATGCATTTTTCTTTCTTTTTACAATTCAAGTCCATTCATAAGCATTTTTTCCTTCTACAAAAATATGCAGAAGATGCTTTTAGAACAGGTATTTGAATAAATCTTTTGAACACAAGAGTCAATTGGAGTTGGGTGGTATCAGCATCAAATATACAACTGATGTTTAACGACATTCCAGATGTCATCCGAGGATAAATGTTCATATGTTGTGGGAATCAAGTGAGACACATAAATGATCCGTTCACTACTAACTTTTTTCTTGCACTATCATGCTAGATGGTCAATAGAAAACTTACCGCTATTCAATTACATTGTTTATGTGTACATAATGTTGCTCATTAACTCCCAATTCCATGTTAATTTTCCCATCCCAGCAATGCCTGGTAAACCCACAACTAGTGTAGTTAAAGATCTGAGAGCTAAACCATGAAATCCAGCCCTGGAATAGCAAGGGATATCAATGTATTTCTCAAATATTGCTAGATGTTTTAATTAGTAGATCAGTTAGCTAAATGTTTTGGAAACTAATAGGGGGGATTTTAAAAATGACCCTTGATTTAAAAACTGTCTGAAATTCTTATAAAACATTTCAGTAATAGTAAATAACTAAGTATAACTTCTTGCTTTTAAGATATTGAGATTTACACTATGAACAAAAATAACATAATTGTTCAGTTAAAGATATACTTTTAGCAATTCAAAACTGAATTCCAGAAATGAAAATTATTTTATGTACATCTGTTGACAAGCTTATTGAGAACAGCATTAAGTATTGAAGTCCTAATTTTGGATATTATACCTTCATGTTTTGTCCATTTCTGAAAAAACTGATGCTCACTTTCTGAAAACTTTTAAGTGCTGTTTGCATGACACATTTGAGTATCACCGGAAGGTTAATATTTCATGTTTAGTAAATCCTTTCAAATGATTCAATAATTTTATTGAAGAATTAAATTTAATTTTTATAGATTTGTCTTCTTTAGGTTAAATTAAGTTTGTTTATTCAACCATGTCAAGTGAATTATTGCTGGGATGTTATATGAGCAGCCCTTTAAATTTTGGAAGCAAACCTTGACTTATAACCACTTGGAAGTGTTGGAAAAAGTGACTTACAATCAGTCCTCACACTTACAACTATCACAGCAACCCTGCAGTGACGTGATTAAAATTTGAGCGCTTGGCAACCACCATGTATGTATGCCAGTGGCAGTTTTCCCAGGGTCACATGATCTCTATTTGTGACCTTTCCAGGGCCTTCCAACAAGCAAAATCAATGGGGGAAGTCTGACTCCCCTAATGACCATTACAAAATAGTCGTAAAATCAGGTCTTATTTAACAACCACATCACTTAGCAACAGATGATCTGTTCCCAAATGTGGTGGTAAGAATCACATAATCAGGAAGAATGGGACTTGGACCTAATAGTCAGCAACTTTCTGGCTTGTTGTCCAACAACCTTTCCTACATTTTTCTGAGCTATTTTTCCCCTTCCCCTGGCTTAAGATAGCCAATCTTCTAGATAAAACTTTGTTAGTTCCTTCACCAAAGAGTTCTGATCCCATTTTGTTTATTATTTGTGTTCATGGGCAGAGTTCTGATCGATTTACAATTTCTTTCAAACACTGTTAGGTTGGAAGTGACACAAGAATTGACCTCCTGACAATCTCCTTTACACTTGCAGGTAAAATTATAAAAATCAGCCATGTCATACAATGTTGGGACAAAGAAGTGAATTAAAGGATTAAGATGCCTAGGATGTTTATGTCATGCTAGTAGTCCTAAATATTTAAGAAAGGTTCCGCATCATGTATGACATAGTAAAAGGCTCTTTTTGGATTTTAACTCTCATTCACATAATCAACTTGTAATTGTACAGGATATTTGTTACTGGACTTTCTATCTATTCTCTTTCCAATTGCCACTGGGTTTGGCCAATTTGATCTCAGAAGTATAAAGCAATTAGCCCTCCACTAGTTATTCCTTCTCCTGCTCTTAGTTAAGACATTAAATAACCTTAAGCGTCAAAATTATATGTATTGAGTGCCCTTCAGTTCAACAGAAAATGAACTTCAGTAAAATAGTTGCATTCTGTATCTTGTCAATGAAACTTGACAGAATAATCTCTCTCAAATGCTAAATTAGAACTAAAGGGAAAAAAATACAGTGTTATAGTTTGAACAAGTGTTGATTCGTATAACATGGAATTATGCTTTGTATATTAAAATGAAATTTATCAGCCCAGGTAATTAGTTTTATACACAAAATACCAGTTTAATATCCATGTATTCTATGACATATAAAATTTATAGGAAATAACAAAGAGTATATGAACAGCAACTGCTACAGGTAGTCCTCAATTTACAACCACAATTGAGCCCAAAGTTTATGCTGTTGAGAAATTTGTTAAGTGCGTTTTGCCCCATATTACGACCTTTATTGCCACAGTTGTTAAGTCAATCACTATACTTGTTAAATTAGTAACCTGGTTAAGTGAATCTGGTTTCCCACATTATCAAGTCGCAAAAGGGGATTACATGACCCTGGGACACTGCAAACGTCATAAATATGAGTCAGTTTTCAAGCATTTGAATGTAACTCACGTGTCCATGGGGATGCTGCAATAGTCATGTGTGAAAAAGGGTCATAAGTCACTATTTTCAGTGCCACTGTAGCTTTGAATGGTCACTATAAGACCTGTTATAAGTCGAGGACTACCTGTGTTACTTCTTGATAAGTGTTGACATTAGCAGTTTGTTAACATGCTAGTTACCTTCACAGAGGGCTTTTCCGTATTTGATTGCGGCTTCATTTTAGAATTCATGTTTCTTTTTAAAGCCAAAACCTAAAACAAGCACAATGAAAACATTAACACAAACAAAATTATCCTGCGCAGCCAAAGTCCTTCAAGCTCTTTTCAAGCATCAGGCTAAAATTTCATGCGTGTCATTCTGCATTGGAAGCTTGGAACCTCGCAAATAAAAAGAAAAGAAACTTGAGAACTTTGGAATAAGAATTCAGGACATCCAAAAACAAAAAACAAAAAACCCAACAGGCTTCTGAAAAGGAGAAGCCAGCCTCATGTTGCATCTTGCACCAGTGTCCTCTAATTTTAAGGTGAAAGCAGGTCACCAACAAAAAGCACCACTTGCAGCTACATGTTTTTCCGCCAAGACTAAAGCAAGCCCTGGGGCTTTATTTGCATGCATGCCTTTTTTTTTAAATGGGCCAAAAACCTCATTTAGAAAGCATCTCAATTCCTCATTTAAATGACCCTGGTATTATTTGATTAAACAAATATTATTTTTTCCATAGGCACTTAATAAATTAAAATAAAATAAAATTTAAATATTAAACCCCACTGAGCTTAAGTAAGTTTGCACTTTGCAGCCTTAACTTCTGAAGTCCCAGCCTATCTTTTAAATCTTGACTAGCACTGAAGCTGTTTTTAATGGGGGGGGAGCCCCCCAAATTTAGGGGTGATGAAATGGGAGGGCAGGCTTGCGTGCCCCAATTAGCCAGCCTCAGGAGATCCCTAATGAGGATGGACTCCATCTCCCATTCTCCCCGGGAAGGATGTCGGGAGAAAACTGGGGTGGGGTGGGGAAAGAGAGAGAGAGAGAGAGAGAGAACTGGGCAGCGCAGGGATCCGAGGAGCGACTCAGGGGGAGGCGGCTCGCCGACAGGAAAATGGCTCCCCTTCCCCTCCTTCAGTCCCCAGCAAAAGCGTGTTGCCATTCCGAAAGGATTCCCTCCCCCCGCCCTATAGAAAAGCGCCTCTGAACCCGTGAGAAGCGCGGAAGGAAAAGGGAAAAAAGGCAAGCCTGGGATTCGAGGCTCCCCTTGAGAGGCCGCTCACCCGCCGACGCTCCATCCGCGACTCCCGCGCTCGCTTGAATAAAGGAGCCTTTCGCGCGCAGCCCTAAAGTCCTCGCTGCGTCGGCGGGCGGGCCTTGTGACGCGAGTCAGCCCCGCGCCAATACCCGTCCGACGGTCCAATGCCTCTAGCCTATCAAATCCCGAATACGAAAAATCTAGAGCCAATCGGGGCTTTCCTTCCTCTAAACCTGCCCACCCCACCCTCCATCCACGTGAGTTGTGCCTTTTTTGCCTACCTGATACTTGGAAGAGGTCGTCTGTGGGGGGCTTTGTGGTGGGGGGGAGGGAAGGTGGGGGCTGCTGGAAGAAAAGTTTCCGGGCGTGGCACAGTCCTTCGGGGCAGAGTCCTGCGCATGCGTTATTCACAAGCAAACATTCTTGAGTTCAGTGGAAGCGGCTGATATTTGAGGCTTCCTTTCAAATCAATGAGTAGGGCATTAAATCTTCGATCCATGGGAAGGTCTGCCCTGGCTGAAGACCCGTTAATTGATTTATTTATTTGTAGGCCACTCACTTCATAAAAGTCTGATAAAACACAAGTAATAGCATAACCACCTATGGAGATTCACAGTCATCTAGGTCATGGTTGTCCCAAAGTTGCTTTTTCAAGAGGCAACTGGACTTTATTTTTCTTTTAAGACGTTTCTCTTCTCATCCAAAAAGCTTCTTCAGCTCTGAGTTGAAGAAGCTTCTTGGATGAGAAGCAAAACATCTCCAAAGAAAAACAAAAGTCCAGTTGCCACTTGAAAAAGCACCTTTGGGACAATAGCATATTCAAAACCTTTACAGCTATAAAAGCCTGCAAATGATAAAAGCAAATGGGGAAAAAATGATAACCATCAAGGGCAAGCATTCCTGTGGCGGAAGGTAGGGAAATTCCATCAAAGTCCATGGCATCAAACATTGGTAAGAGATCTAAATAAGATCAGAAATGATATACAGGTAGCACTTGATTAACAACAGTTCACTTAGTGACCATTCAAAGTTATGACAGCACTAAAAAGTGACATCGCTTTCCACAGACAACCGTTGCAGGTCGGATAATCAAAATTCAGCCGCTTGTCAACTAGCTCATATTTATGACGGTTGCATTATCCCAGGGTCTTGTGATCACCTTTTGTGACCTGACAAGAAAAGTCAATGGGGAAGCCCGATTCACTTAACAATTGTGTTACTTGCTTGACAACTGCAATGATTTGCTTAACAGCCGTGTCAAAAAAGGATGTAAAATGGGGCAGAACTCACTTAAACGATGTATCACTTAGCAACATAAATTTTGGGTTCGATGTTGGTTGTAAGTCAAGGACTACCTGTAGTCCTTCCTTCTAGGTTTTTCTTAATAAATTCTTCTAAATCAACTCCCATATCGACATTAATGCAAGCTTAGACCACTGTGTTATCTTGCTCAGTATTTTTTGTATTTAGGGCTGGCAAGTTTGGGAAAGAGCAGTGGGTGCATTTATATTTTCTGCAGGAAAGTGGTTTCCAGTCAGAAGCCTGTCTATTGAGATTGGAGGGTCTTGAGGCAGCCCCTTTTTACAGACCCAATTTAGAATCTTTTTCATTCTTTCCTGGATTACCTATTGGATTTAGGACTTTTTATATAAAAATAGGGGACCGGCTCCATCCTTAGCCACAGACATTCCCCGGGTGACATGGGCCAGTCGCTCTCTCTCAGCCCAACCTACTGTACCTCACAGGATTTCTGTAGGGAGAAATGGATGGAGGGGACACTATGTTTGTCACTTGTGTTCTTGAATGACTTAATGACCACAATTGAGCCCTAAGTGAATCACTGCAATTGTTAAATTAGTAACCCAGTGGTTAAGTGAATCTGGCTTCCCCATTGACTTTGCCTTTCGGAAGATCACAAAAGGTGATCACATGACCCTGGGACACAGCAATCATCATAAATATGAACCAGTTGCTAAGCATCTGAATTTTTATCACATGACCACGGGGATACTGCAAAGGTTGTAATTGAAAAATGGTCATAACTCATTTTATTCCACGCCCTTGTAACTTTGAACGGTCACTAAATGAAGTGTTGTAAGTCGAGGACTACCTGGATAGAAATATACCAGTAACAACAAAAAAGGGTTCTTCCACCAAAATCCTCCCCCATTATGAATTCCAATGTGAATAAAGTCAACATCATACAAAGGGTAAGTAAAATGATCAAAAAGAATCTTGATTGCCTTTTTCAGGTTCATGACAACGGGAATAAAAATGCAGTGCCTTGTATATCACAGTTTTAGTATACGAATTGGGGAAATTAATCTGCAGATGTTTCCCCAGCTATCTAATTTATACCCATGAAGCATCTGTTTCCTTAAGCTGGAAAATAGTGCAAACTGCTCCTTCAGCTAAAGCATTCATTCAAATAATTTCCCATATGCACTATAAATTAGTGCCATCAATAATTACATTAATATGCATTAAATCTAAGACAAGGGCATTTCACACCTCAATTAAATGCTATTTAATTAAGAATGTCTATTCCAGAAATTTGTGAAACAGGCTTTT
Organism: Masticophis lateralis; assembly: GCA_030761175.1. Classification (NCBI taxonomy): domain Eukaryota; kingdom Metazoa; phylum Chordata; class Lepidosauria; order Squamata; family Colubridae; genus Masticophis; species Masticophis lateralis. The sequence continues at coordinate 64,200,266 of JAUDYJ010000003.1, forward strand.
AGAACAATTGGAACAATCATGGTAATAATACCATTATTTATAAACTTGAGTTTCTGTTTATTTTGCTGTAATTTATTTTTGGCTCTGATATCAGAGTCAGCTATTCATAATAATAGAGGCATTCCTTCTTCACCTCATGTAAAAGGTTTACTGGACATACCATTATGTTTCAATCAGAATTCCCTTTAATTTCTTCAGCCAGGAGGCGTTTGCAAAGAAGCTCTTGTTTCAGAACTGAAAAGGAGCTTATTTCACTAATTTAGATGATAAAGTCATTTGCAAGAATTATTATATACTATTATATAACACCAGAAATCCAACAGAAAGGCTTCAAGTTACACTCTTTTTTTTAGCCCACTAAGGGCAAAGTTCTAGTATGTATAAAAACATGTTGGGACATTTACGTTCATTTAAACATTTTGCCAATCTCAATATTTTTTTTCCTCTGTGTATCAGAATAGGTTTCAGTTTGTCTTCTTCAGAACAAATCTGTACATCTGGTGTTATGACTGTTTGCATTTCAAAAGTAGCTTGAACAAATATTGAGGTTTTTCATTGGGTTCACCCAGCTTGTTTTGAATGTTTGCTGCGCAAAAGGATGTGTCATTTGAAACATGGCATAGAAAATGTCCTCTTATATTTTTTTTAATAATGTAAGAGTAGAATCACTTATCGGGTATAATGAAATATCTCTTGGGTGAATGGTTCATCTCTGTATCTTTGTTCTGGGGAATGCATTGGAAACCACATCACCTATACACACCAAATTATCTCTAGGCAAACTGTGCTCAATCGTGGGGATTCAGTTTATCCAGGGCTCCAAAAATGAGACTAATGGCCATATACCACCAAAACTGTCATGTCTGTTTGTAACGTTCAGTTGGGCAAAACCCGAAGGTATAAGAACAATTATTGAACCAAGATAACTCAAGTGGGCTGGCTTACAAAATTTTGGGACTCATGACTCCGGTAGGGGAGGGGAGGGAAGGGGAGGGGAGGGGAGAAGAGAGGAAAGGAAAGGAAAGGAAAGGAAAGGAAAGGAAAGGAAAGGAAAGGAAAGGAAAGGAAAGGAAAGGAAAGGAAAGGAAAGGAAAGGAAAGAGGAGGGGTGAAAGAGAAGCAAGGGAAAGGAGGATATACTAAGGATATTTTTGAACAATTGATTCAGAAGTTAATTTTAATATTTCAATAGTGTCAACAGAGACATCTGCCTGTATATTGTGTCTAAGACATGTCATGGAAGAGGAACAAGTTCTATCTGACAAGACTGAGACTGAGTTGAAAGTAGATTTACAGCTGACAGGCTACAAGAATGACATGGAAAAGAATGTTATACTGGACATGCAAAAGAAACCAAATGATGTTTTAATAATTAAAAGAGCTATACAAACCATGAGCTAAAATAATAATCTAGATAATTTTTCTATACTGGATTCACCAAAAAAGCTTGTTACAGCTTGAAGAATGTTGTGAGAAGGAACAATGAAAAAATGAAAAGAAATCAAGTTCTGTGACATTATTTGATTGTTAGAAGTAAGGTGATAAGCTACTACATTTTTTATACATGTGATGAAGATGGGAAGTCACCTCTTTAATACTTTTTAAAATTCTTTTCTCTTTATTTTTTCTTTTCTGCACTTTTGTTCTTCAATCTTGTTCAGTGTGCATTAGTTTTTATTGCTACAATTATCTCTATTAAAGTTACTATTAAAAGAAAAAGTTGCAACCACTTACCCAAGAGCTGTGGGAAGCAAGCCAGTACAAGCAAAATAATTGCATGTTTACTTCGAACTTCTTAATAACTCTATGAAAGTATTATCCTCAAAGTAATTCCCTGGTCCTTGGAAACTTGTTTCCAAGTAAAGGCATTAGTTTCGACTGTATCCATTTAATAGACTGAACCTGAAATTTCTAAGGTGGTTTAATAACAGATTTCCATCCCTTCTCCTTCCTCTTAGCTGCCCATCTTTCCTTCAAAAAACCTCTTTGAGGGAGGAGCTTTCTTAGACATGTATTGGTAGATAAATTCAGAGGGTTAACAGAATTGTCCATAAGTGGAGAATCTTTTGATTTTGACCTTCTCTCTGGCTACTGCTGAGCAGAAAAAGAAACATTGGTGCATCCTAAACTGAAATCAGAATAGATCTGGAAGGGACTTTGGAGGTCTTCCAGTCCAACCCTTGCTCAAGTAGGAAACCCTATGCCATTTCAGACAAATGGCTGTCCAGTCTCTTCTTAAAAGCTTCCAAGTGAAGAAGCATCTACAGCTTCTGAAGGCAAGCTGTTCCGCTGGTTAATTGTTCTCACTGTTCGGAAGTTTCTCCTTAATTACAGGTTGCTTCTCTAGTTTCCGTCCATTGTTTCTTGTCTTGCCTTCTGGTGCTTTGAAAATAAGTTGATCTCCTCTTCTTCGTGGCAGCCCCTCTTGTTTAAAAAAAGCATGAATAATTTGTTGTAGAAATCCAGTGTTACCTAGAAAGGAATGAAAGAATTCTAGAGAAGCACACATAATTTGGCCAAGCTTGGTTGAAAAAATATCCATTTAAAATTAGAGTTCAAAGAATTGTTAGCATTTTAATTGTTATACAACCTGAATGTTTATAAAGATATGTGTGCCAAAGAAACTAAATGCGTAAATGGAAAATATTTCTTTTATCACTGAACTTGAATGGAAGTCAGTGGCAGCTTCCACTAGATGGCAATCTAACCTTAATATTAAAGCTCTGCTCTTACAGTGCTAAAGCAGTGCTTGCTGAATTAATCTTATTAACTGTGGCTTACACAACTTATTCAATCATAAATTATTCTACCATCTTTTAGCATAGTATGTTGAGGAAATATAGTCAATGAGCATGATCAACAACATGTGAAAATCTCCTGTTAGAGCAACCCCATGGAAAAATCCAGTTAACCACTGGATGGCTGCCAAGAGATACAGAGGTCATCTGTGCAAGATTTGTGTCACTCCCTCTAGGTAGACCAGACCAACAAATCAACTCTACCGGAAGGCTAAAACTTCTTTTATTGAAATTGCCTAAAAGAACAGAATCTGCCAAGTCTGATTTACTGTTCCCATCCATCAATCCCAGCCGATTTTTTTTGTGTTTTATGAGAAGCACCTGGGGATGAAATAGGTAAAGAGGAACCTGAAGTGATGCTAGCAAAGAATAAGGACTAGGAAGTTGAAAAACATAATGGGAGCAAATAGCAAATCCCTTCCATATGCTGCCAGAAATTGGAAGAGAGTTACACTGGAAGGAGACTTTCCCCCTATTTTATCTGCATTAGGCCAGAAGAGAAAACTCATCTAAAGGTGACCCTTCGAGTCCAGTCCAGATACTACAGAAGTCCAGGTTAAACAAGACATCCATATAACTAACATGGATAACATGAGCTCCCTGTTCATTTTAAAATGCCTGAATTTCATAGCTGGGACAGGATGCTGGTCTACCTTTAACACAGTTAAATGTGAGGTGTAAACAAGCCTTTATAATTCAGGAGCTTAACATCCTCGTGTAGTTCGTGATGCAAAGCATTAGTCCTTACAGGTAATAAGATTTGAGGGGAAAGTTTGACTTTGCTACATGTAAAAAAAAAAAACAACCCAATACAGGCATCCGAAATCTTGCATCAATTAAACTAATTTACAGTAAACAGCAAATGGAAAAACTGCGACTGTAAACAGTCAACTAGAGAAACGTACGGATAAGCCAATATTCCCAACTCTGTACTTAAAACGATAAACCCTCCATGCTGATATAATTGCGACTCAGATGTTCTTATAACCTCGGGGTCGGTCGAGTACATTTCACCATCGTTTATTTGAATCCAGATCTCTGGATTTAATACGAACGCTGAACGATTAACTAACTCACTTGATGGGCTTTGTACGTTCGAACCACAATTAGCCTGTGATGCGAACTCGGTCTCTGGGTGACGCCAAGCAGGTACCGCCTGTGCGCATATCTAAGTGTACAGCGCCAGAAACCTCGCTGTGTTCATTGGGGCGTACTTATCGGCGGGGTTTTAGACTGCAACCTGAAACGCCCGCAACTGCGTGGAGCACGCAGCCTACTGTGTTCTGCCTACATGCGTGCAGTCAGTAGCGTAGGCTTCCGATCCCCATCGGGCTTTCCAAACTCTTCCCCTTTCCTTTCCTTCTCTCTTCCCCCCCCCCCACCCCGCATGCTCGCCAAGTGGTACAGTCCGCCGCAGAGCGCCTGCGCCACGGCTGGAAAGGCGGAGCCTATCCGTGTGACTCAGGCGGAGAAGGAAAGGCGGCGGCTGCCATTTTGAAAGGGTTTTTTTTTCCCTCGCTCCGACTGACGCTTCCTCGTCGCCTCCCGCTTCCTCCGGACCGAGGGGACCTCCTGCGCGCGCTATTCCTTCGCTTGAGAGGGGACAGGAGGGGGGGCTTCGCTCGCTCTCTTGCCTCCTGCCCTTCCCGCTATTGGAGCCTCGTAGCACAGGGTCTGCCCGGCCCAGCCTGCCTTCGCCTTCGCTACTTCCTCCTCCCTCTCCTCCTCTTCTTCCTCCTCCTCCTCCTTCCTTCGCCGCCGCCACCATTTGCCCTCCCCCGGCGGCTCCGGGGCGCCGAGCTTAGGCTATGGGGACCAGGCTGCTGGGGCTGAGCAGCGGCAGTGCGGGCGGCCCGGTCGTCGTGAACAGCGCAGAGGGGATGGGGGAGCTCGGCGGCTTCTTGGTGGCTTTATCTTGACATGGCTCCTACCCGTGCTGCTAGCAGCGCCGACGCCGCCACCACAGCCTCCACTGCTCCGCCCGCGCCCGCCGGCTGCGGATAGCGAGAATCCCAGGCCAGGCCGCCCTCTCCGCTCCGCGCTCTCTCACCGCCTGCGCCTCCCGCCGAGGTGAAAAAAAAAAGGAGAGAGAAATTAACTTTTTTTTTTTTTTTGAAATTTATATATGAGGGAAAGTTGAAAGAGGTGGGCGAGGGTGTTTGTTTTTTTTTTAATTCTATTTTATTTTTATTTTTATTTTAAAAAAGGCGAACTCCTGTCAGAACAACTACGAAAGGGACGGGCGGGGTTAATCTCCCCCCATCCCCCACCCTTTTTTTTTAAATGATTTGATTCGACTTAGCCATCTTCGCCCCAACTGGCCCAAACGGCTGTTTTTGCTTCTCTGCTATATTTTTTTTTTTTTTTTGCAATTGAGAACTTCTGGCCTCCCTCCTCCGTACTTTTCCTTTTCAAAAAGGAGGAAAATTGGAGCCAACTGAATGCAAGAGAGAGTCCTGGGACTGTGGGCTGAGTCCCCTTCCCTCCCCCTGCGCTGAGCACAGGCCCTTCTCTTCCTCTTCAGGTCGGTTAAAAGGAAGAGCAAAAAGCAACGCCGAGGAGGCGACATCGCACCAGCCATGCCCAGCCCCAACTAAACAACAGTGGCCGTTGCCGCGGTGGCGGAGAAAGGAGGATAGTTGATGGGTATAGACAGCAATTGGAGTATGTAGGTCTCTTCCCCCTGCTTAGGGGACTGCTAGATAGCCTGGAGATCTTTAGACCGGCTACTCCCTTTTTGGCTTCCCTTTAAGCTTTGATTGATGGCCACCATGATCCCCGTTTTTAACAGACGCGGCCTCGGGGCGACCGTGTGCCTGATTATGAGCCTGATGAAGTTAGAAATGACTCTGCTGTTTTCCAAACTTCTTGCTCTTCTGCAAACCAGCACTGTGTTGTCTGCGGTTGATGATTTTGTTAGTAGGGAAACGGCTTGCCTCCCAGGACATCCACTCCTCTTCAGCACTCCTTCCTTTGCTTTCTCCCAAGTCTAATCATCATTGAAAATTAAGCAGGCAGTATAGCAATAGCAGCAATCTTGGTAATAATAATCAGCAGAGTCATGAACCTGAGTGTGATAGAGTACTGTCTTTAATTTCAGGTTTTTGTTTGGGTTTTTTGGGGAGGCTTGGGGCAAAGAAACAGCACCCAAATGGATTGGGTCCATCCCCTTTATTCCTTTTTTTATGCATATAAATTGTGATAAGATTTTTCTCCTGTTCTTGCCCCTTTATTCCTGTGGTTTAAACTGTGTATATCAGTGTATTTTCTTCAAAAAAACCTTTTTGGGTAATATGTGCAAACCCTTTGTCCAGTAATGGTTGGACAACTACTTACTTTGTTTTATGACCCCTCTAGTAAGACAGTCTTGTAAAACAATTGCCTGAGGTGCACTTTTGGGGTTTGCCTCTGTTTTATTGATTCAGTGGTATAAGCAGGAATAAAATGACTTGTTTCTGTTGCACTTGAGTCTTATGAAAAAAGGGCCCACAGTTTAGTGACAGTTTCCAAAGGCTTTTGTACCATCTGTATTATAAAATGGGGGACCCAAACTCCCGGAAGAAACAAGCTCTGAACAGACTTCGTGCTCAGCTTAAAAAGAAAAAAGAATCTCTAGCTGACCAGTTTGATTTCAAGATGTATATTGCCTTTGTATTCAAAGACAAGGTAATCTTATTTCTGTTTGATATTTCAGCATATAAGATGCATATTTAATGATGTTGAAAGTCTTTTAGAATCAAAACATGGAGAATATATATTAAAGTCATAAACTTTTCTTGGCATAAAAAATAGACTGATTATTTGTTTATTGAATGAATTTCTTAATGCACATAACCACCAAATACTGTAACTTAGTGATATTATCGTAAAGTTCCATTGTGTGGGTTAGTAAAAATACAGATGTTCAAGTGTGGAAGGATCATTTTTAATATTTTATATAGTGTGGGGTTTGTATGTATGGTATATGAGAGGAATATAGGTACCCAAAACTGAATTAACCCCCCCCCCCAGCAAATTCTGTGTTTCAGCCTGATTATAATATTAGTATCTTTCATTGAATTAAGAGATGAATTTTGGCTTTGCATACATCCTTTTAAAACTAAGGTTTGAACTTCCTGATAATTAACTTTTCCTAAATTTTATATTTGAACTTCAACATTTATTTCTTAGCAACAAATGTTTCTTAATTTTCTTTTCTTTAGAGAAAAAAGTCAGCACTCTTTGAAGTGTCTGAAGTGATACCAGTTATGACCAATAATTATGAAGAAAATATCCTGAAAGGTGTCCGAGATTCCAGTTATTCCTTGGAAAGTTCCATTGAGCTTCTTCAAAAGGATATTGTACAGTTACATGCACCCCGCTATCAGTCTATGCGCAGGGTAAAATTATTTTTTTCTTCTATTTTCGACAGTCAGATGTTTTTGTTATAGTCTTTGCTCCAGCTGTGCTTTTGGATCAAAAATTTCAAGTAGAATTCTAAAAGCAGATGGTACTGGTTTTACTAAAAAATACTTCTACAAGGAGGTTCCTTCTTTTCTAATACACCTTTAATATTAATATTCAGTATGTCTTTACTGATATGGAATTTATTATGTTAGCTAGTAGAACTTACTGTATTTCTTTTAAAATCTTTGGATATATAAAAAGACATGCATCTTTTTGAGATTATGCTCATGAAGAATATTTTATAGTAGCATATATGTATGGTTTGTCCTTAGTTTTAACTTTCCAAGTCTTACCTCACCTACCGTACTTTGTTTTCTTATCAGATATAATTTTAATAAGGTAAAATCAGCTCATTAAAATATATTATCAAATATTAATTATTAATATTACATATTAAATATTAATAATTCAAAAGTATATCTTAATCAGCTGCTTTGTCTTTAATTTCTCCAAAATTATCTTGTACAATATTCTGAGTTCTTATGTATGAATAGATTGTGATCAAATGAAGGACCCTGCCATGATGTGACAGCAGTATCATGTAAAAATTGTCATTTGCCTATTTCTGTCAGCATCAGGTCACAAGTATTGTATTTTCCTGCGTATAAGACTACTTTCTAACACACAAAAATCTTCTCAAAAGTCGGGGGTCGTCTTATACGCCGGGTCTCATTCTCCTGTAACCAGGCAGACCAGCCCATAAGGCTCTGACAAGCCTTAAATGGCTCTGAGGAGGGTCGTCTTATACGCCGGAAAATACGGTATGTAATTGCAGTTAGGTGATAATGTCACTTTGGCGTCATCAGTTTTTTCTATTGCCCCTGGATTCTCCTAATGGAAGTGAGGGAGATTATTCTCACAGGGTGGCCTTGAGTTATAACCATTATGGAGCATGCCTATCATGGTTGTAACTTGTGATGGTCATAAAATGGATTGGTCATGTGACCAGTCCGATTTTATGACACTTTTTGCAGCAGTTAAGTGAACATCATGGCCGTAAAGCAAATGCCATGCTCATAAAGCAAACCTATGGTTTGCTATGGGCACAGTTTTGCTGAAACTGGCAGTAAATGCTGGTGTTCAACAAAACTGTGGTCACATGACTGCAGGATACTGCAAACATATGCAACTCTATTACCAAGTGCCTAAAGCATGGTCACTTGACCATGGGGTGGGGGGACTGTCGGAACTTTGAATCCAAGTCATAGGTACTTCCAAGTAGACCCTTTGGAACTTCAAACGGTCGCTAGACAATTAGTCATAAGTCGAGGGCTATGTATATTGTGTCCTTTTACTTCAGCTTTTCTGTCTCATTTGGAGAATTTTTCAGTCAAAAATTTCTTTAAAACAACTTCACAGAGGAGGAGAATCTATAGAAATCATCTTCATTAGCAGGAGATACCTGTTAAAAATGTTACTCACAAGATGTTCTCCAAAGCAGGAGGTTACTGCTTATTCAAGACCTAAGCCAAACAGATTAGTCCTGACAGAAAAACCCATGACTTAAATTTTATAAATTATGTACAGTATACTGGGTTTTATTAAAGCAGCAAATATTAATACTAAAAATTGTTTGAACAAGAGAATGATATGGTTCAAAACTGAATTATATGTGATGATTAAGTTTGATGCTTTAGTTCGGATAATTTTGTGCAGAAATTCTTTTAAAATTTCCATGCTTAGATTTAACAATTGGATGGGGTACAGGTAATCCTTGACTTACGACCACAACTGAGCCCAAAATTTCTGTTAAGTGAGACATTTAAGTGATTTACTTCATTTTACAACCTTTCTTGTCATAGTTCTTAAGTGAATCACTGCAATTGGTAAATTAGTAATCTAGTTATTAAGTGAATCTGGCTTCCCCATTGACTTTGATTGTCAAAAGTTTGCAAGTTGCCAAGCTTCTGAATTTTGATCGCATGATCATGGGGTTGCTACAAAGGTCATAACTGAAAAATTGACATAAGTCACTTTTATCAGTGTTGTTGTAACTTTGAATGATCACTAAATGAACTAAGTCAAGGACTACCTGCATATGTGGGCTATACTTTAAATTTGAAAGAGGTTTGAGTTTGAGATGTCTTAAATTTGGAAAAAAACGTACTATTTAGAATTAAAAAATCTTAATACTGTACGTACATAAATTATTTCATGTACAATTTTAATGAATTTACTGATTAATACATATTTACATGCTATGATATTGGATACTATTAAATGATTTTTATCGCTTCAGGATGTGATTGGCTGTACACAGGAGATGGACTTCATACTTTGGCCTCGGAATGATATTGAGAAGATAGTCTGTCTTCTGTTTTCTAGATGGAAGGGATCAGATGATGAGCCCTTTAGGCCTGTTCAGGTATGGCATATGCAGAGAAAACTCAAGTAAGCAGATGGTATTTCAGATGAAAACCACTGCCTTTTAATGCTGATCAGATATGACATTTGGATTTTTGAAGCTGCAATTAGTAATATGGTACCTTAATGTTATTTTGAATACTACTTCCATGTACTCAAATAAGCCTGGACAATAATTGGCTATTATGGGGTTTGTAATGCAAAGTAGATAGAAAGCAGCAGTTATCTACCTGATTTAGTGTTGATTGCAGCACCAGATGTGTAATTGTGAGTATGCATGCAAATGGATCTGGATGACCTTGGTAGTTGTGATATATTGAAGGTTTAATTCATATGGCATTCTGCCATTTTAAAAATATTGCTTTATTTTTTGAACCAATCTAGTTCAATAAGCTTATTTTACTTTGATTAACACTGTATAACAAATAATGCACAAATTGGTTGTGAGGGCCCCAGTAGTTATTCGCACACTGGGTGCCATACCAAAAAAAAATTTGAACAGCACCTGGAAATTTTGTCAATATGCATATTTTCTATCTGTAGATTACAAAAGGCTACAGTGCTTGGATCTGCACATATACTATGCCAGTGCATTATGACATCCTAGGTACTTGGGAAAAACCTGATGCATATGAAGGCCAGTACAAGCTAAAGAACTGGCAGCTGTAATTTCACACTAAAAGTTCTAATATAATGATTTAACAATAGAAAAAAATCATTTTCCCAATTGCTAAATTTGTTGAACTTATATAGAATAGCAGCTTGTATATTGGAATTCTTCTTTTTGTGCCATATCCATCATCGGATGTTGGCGATCATGTTGACAATCCTATTTTTGTCAACAGCTGCATGAAAAAGTGCTGCTGAGTTTTGTCCAAACCATATTGGAATAGGGGAGGCAAAAGAATTGAATACTTTTCTTCAGACTCCGGGGTGCTGATTTGCTCATAATTCAGTTGATGGATCTTAGAAGGCAACCCATGTTCCTTTCTTCTTTTTTGTTCCCCTCTGGGTTTAGTTTCTTTGTAATTTTTTTGTCTTACACTGAGTTTGTTTGTTTTTAAGTCGGTTTTTTTGACAATTGTAGGCCACCCAGAGTTACTGAGCATCGGAGAGCATGTAATAGTTCAAAAATATCTACACTTTTTAAATTTTGAATTAAAATATTTTTTGTTATTGAATATTTTGAATAGGCCAGGTTTGAATTTCATCATGGTGACTATGAAAAACAGTTTCTGCATGTACTGAGCCGAAAGGACAAGACTGGAATTGTTATCAACAACCCTAACCAGTCAGTGTTTCTTTTCATTAACAGACAGCACTTGCAGGTAAATTGCTTCTAGTATATAATATTTATAAATTATTTATTATTTAGCATTATTATTTGTCATGACAGAACATTGAAGCTAGATAGATAATACGGTATATACAACAGGCATTAAGCATAGTATTGTGAAGTATAACAGATTGGCCATTTTTTTGTGTTTTGGTAGTGTAACAAACATTCAATAGGCAGCATCCTTTTAAATTGTAGAATTGAAAAATATGGATTTGATGCACACAAGTAAATGTAAGTCTGTGTGCATCAATAGTGCTTGTTGTTTACAGTAGTATTGAGTCTCTAGTGAACTCCTTTTAAAGTGTAACAATCTAGCCTTGGGAAAAGCATTTTCTCTGTGAGAAAAAGTAAAGTATAGAACTCTGATAGTTTTCTGGATATCCAGTAAAAAATATTATAAAGTTGGCAGATTTTTAATTTTTGTTTCCCTATGCTTCCTTTCAAGTTCCTAAATTATTTCTGAAAAGACAAACAGGGAGAAATTTAAAGTTTTTTTTCCATGCATAAAGAAACCCTTATCCTTGGTTCTGAAATTATCTATTTTTTTACAGACTCCAAAAAACAAAGCTACAATCTTCAAGTTATGCAGCATCTGCCTGTATCTGCCACAGGAGCAACTCACCCACTGGGCGGTTGGTACTGTAGAGGATCACCTCCGCCCATACATGCCAGAATAGGTTTCTGGCCAGCAAAATGGGGAAAATCACAGATTGCAGGAGTGTAGTTTCCACTTTCCTCGCCATTTATTCTTTCGGAATAGAAGAAAATGGACACATGCTCAGAACACTATCCATCGTGAACCTTGATCATCCTGGATTATTTTCTGTTATCATTTGTATCTCAGAACTTTTTTTTAAGATGTTTTCTGCATGGACTTTATGAAAGAGAATGCTCTGCATATTTCTGCATTGCATGAGCATCTTACCAAAATGTGAAATGAAGGGACTGTTACACACTGAAAGAAATGTTATCTGAGAGCACAAAGCGATCATTTATGGTAGTGTGTCCATTTGTGCTGGTCATGTCCCCTGTTTCAGTATTCATAGGGTGAAAAGTGAATGTAAGGGTGTAAAAGCCTTCTAAGCGTTGCTTTTAACATGATTGTATCAAAACTGTGTCAGATTCATTCTGATGATGAGTTCTCTGGCTTGCTACAGTAGATGGCTTACTATGGGAAAGAAATCTTTTAAGGAAGAAAAGCATCTCATTCATTGTAGGCATTAATTGCCTTTCTTATTTTGCTTGGCCATGTTTGAGTTTACTAGCATTCTCATTTTTTGGATCTCTTTCCCCAGTTTGCTGTATAACTAAATGTAGAGTGTTCTGTTAAGTTGAATACATTTTACAGACCTGGGGTCTGAAGTAGCCTAAAGCAGCTAAATTAAAATTAGCAGCTGCAGAAAAAATGTTGGCAGAGGATTGCTTTTTTTCCCGAGAGTTGACTTGTAAAATGGCTGGTGAACTGAGTAGGAAATACTGGTTTCCAAAACATTTCTGACATGGAAAACCCTCTGAGGTTCTTTGGGGTGGGGGGGGGAGAAATAAGATCAAAAGCATTTGTGGATTTAATTGTAAAATATTGTTTGGAGTGTCAAAGTTGGTTTTGACAACATATTTTGTTTAAGATTGTGCAATGAACATAAGAAAGACTACTGTATAGTTTTGGCAAAGAACGCTTTGCTTCTGGGTTGAATAATTTTACTGAAGTAAATCTGTATAAGCCAACTCCCTTTGGGTAAATCTAGTGCTTATCTGTTTAAAATTTGTATTTAGCTTTTGTTTGGAATTGGAACAAATGAAAATAAACAAATTAGTTGAACATTTATCTGCTCTGTTCAGTTATGAAGTCTATGGTAATTGTACGGTATGCAGGCATTAAATTGATACAGCAACACAATCCATGACAGTATCAATTGATAACATAAAGTAATTCTAGAACGTTGAATTGGTATGGACAGATACAGATTCAATGAATCTCACTAGCTGATCCGGACAGTCACTTTGTAATTAGTTCAACCTAATTACCTAGTGATAATATACATTTGGAGAATATGCTGTATATGCATATGTATAAATGTGTGTGAAGAGGATGCTAAACCAGGAAACTGGCATTTCTTAGGAACAAAATCTATTTTTAATAAGCTTTTTTTCTATTCAACTCAGGTTTACTTGCTAATTAAAATAGCAATTTATTAAAAGGATTATGCAAAGGGAAAACATTTTTTATATTTACTTCATTATGATAAAGTACATATAATGTTTTTTTACAGGACTTTACTGAAAGGGGTTAGCAGAAATGACATCCTGCTTCCACCTTGATGGAAAGAAGTTTGTATCTTCGTCAAAATCAGACAGATGAAATAGAATTAACTATTGATTTACAGACACCACACATAAAACAGAATTAATACATGACATGAAGTAACATTGAATGTTTAAAAGGAATGGGAGTAGCCATAATATGAACACTTTAAAAAAAACCTATTATCCTTGAACCCATTGAAATACATATAAAGTGTGGAGCATAGAGGAAAATTAAGATCCTGTTCCAATAGCTCATTAAATTGAAATTCTCTACAGTTCCTACTCATAGTAACTGCTAAATTTATTCTTAAAATTCAGTCCTATCAGAGTCCTTGACCAAGACCAATTGCTATAAAATTACAGTTTGTGACTTCCTCCTTTTGGGTTTTTCATGCTCTGTAGCAATAAAGATTCTTTGTTGTAACATATCTAGAAGCTAAGATGGTCTCAAAACCATCTCTGGAATCAAAGAATTCAAGTTGGTATTATGGCACTCTGCATTAATTTGCTTTGTTTTATATTATGAAGGAAGAGAAATTTATGTGGAATACCTAAAATTTAAGGGTTTTTTTAAAGTATATAGAAACGTGAATTAAAAATTAGATAATATACCTGGTGTTATATAATGTTCTCACATTACTTTTTCTGTTACAAACTAGCTTGAACCAGTCAAGTCCGTGCAATACTTGTATAAAAGGCAGTTGATTTGATCTTATTCCTAAATACATAGAATTTAAGGGCACCTATACTTTTTGTAAACATGTGACATGTCTTGTATAAATATACACATTTCTTTAATATTTAAAGACTTTTAATTTTTAAAACCCTAACATACATGAAAAATTCAATGTAATTACTTACTTGATTTGTATAAGTGGTCCTTGTTTTATGACTGGTCGCTTACCAATCATTCTAATTTACGAGAAACCCCAAAAAAGGGACTTACAACTTGGCTCTGAAGTTATGACAGTTGCCTCCCCTGCAGCCACGTGACTGTACTTTGGGCAATTGGCAACATGGCTGCATTTGTGGCCATCTGCAATTCCCTGTAATCACATTAACATGTTTTATGATGATTTTCCAAAGCCAATTATAGAGAACAGTGGATTTGCTTAATAACCATGGCATTCATTTAATGACTGACATTTGTTTTACTTTTGAAAAATTTGCTTAATGACCACTGTAAAAATAGGTCATAAAATGGGGTCATGCAAGTGACCCATTTTACGACCATTACTACTCACAACCATAATGTGTAGGCACACTTATATAGAGAGCTTCACAGTGCTCTATAGTCCTCTCTTAAGCAGTTTACAGAGTCAGCATATTGCCCCCAACAATCTGGGTTCCCATTTTATCAACCTTTGAAGGATGGAAGGCGGAGTCAACCTTGAGCTGGTCAGGATTGAACTGCCAAACTGCTGGCAGCCAGCAATCAGCAGAAGTAAGCTGCAGAACTACATTCTAACCACTATGCCACCATGGCTCATAAAAACCAATCTACAGTAAATCACAACCCCCAACATATAGGTTCCTAGTAAACATCCAATCTCCATTCATGTTTTCAAATCCTTCTGAAAAGCTAGTAAGGTTGGGATAGTTCTAACTTTGGAACAGGTGGAATAGGTATGGTGTTCCAAAGAATAGGCACTTCAACCCAAAAAGCCCATTATCTGTTTCCATAAGATGACGTTTTTCAATCAATGGGACCTGCAGTGTGCCTGCTGTTTCAACCTGCATGGACAAGGAGATGCAGTCGGAGAGGTGGTCTTTCAAATAATCCAGTCCCAAAGCATGGGTGCCTTTGTAAGTGACAAATAGCAACCCAAATTGCATCTGAAAGCACCCTAGGAGCCAGTGGGACTTGGAGAACTGAGGTATTAACATGGGGGGGGGGGATCCAAAGTGCGCCTCTTGTTGCATTCCAGTTACCACTTCTGGATGTTCTTCAAGAGCAGCCCCATGTAGAGGAATCCATTTGGGACATTACCAGGATACGAATAAGTCACCTAATTCAGGAAAGGGTGCAACTGGCATGTGTAATAAAGGTGTGTAAAATCACTTCCTTCCATAGTTGTTACTGGCTCTTTGAACAGGAGCCCATAAGTTAAACCCCAAAATTGCACAGTGGTTCTGTTTGAGGCAATGTTACTCTGTCTAGATCCAAAGATGGACCCTAAAATCCAAAACTACTCAGTCTTGCTAGGATTAAGTGAAGCCTGTTCTTGTCCATTCAGACACTCACTGCCTCCAGATACTGAGACAGCACTCAGCTGTTCCAGCTGGGGTGGATATATAAAGCTGGGTGTCATATACAGGTAGTCCTCGACTTACGACCACAATTGAGTCCAAAATTTCTGTTGAGTTGTTTGTTAAGTGAGTTTTGCCCCATTTTATGACCTTTCTTGCCACAGTTGTTAAGTGAATCACAGCTGCTGATAAATTAGTAACCTGGTTGTTAAGTGAATCTGGCTTCCCCATTGAGGTTGCACAAGGTGATCTCGCAACCTTGAGACACAGCAACGGTGGTTGTAAGTATGAACCAACTGCCAAGCATCTGAATTTTGATTGCATGATCATGTGGAGACCACAAAGGTTGTAACTGAAAAATAGTTACAAGTCACTTTTTCATTGCCATTGTAACTTTGAACTGTCATTAAATGAACTGTTGCAAGTTGAGGGCTATCTGTACCTCACCTGCTGTTGAATAGTCGACAGCATCATGTGGATGTTAAATAGGAGAAAAGTGTCTAGCTATGACTTAATTACAATTTAATTAGCTAATGGAATTCTGGCACAGAAATACTGAGTATGAACATTAAATTTCCTTTCTCCTGTAACTCCAAATCTATTCCAAAGGGTAGACTCTGTGGAAAAGATTTGAAGGGGGTTATCTGGTCTGCAGTCGGTGCCCATTCTGACACAATGCATTCGTTTCAACTTTGGAGTTTTTACATATTCCATCTTTGTAATGATGCTTCCCAAACCAGTTATTTTCTATTTTTGTGCAATTCCATTCCATTTGTTGTTCGACACGCTGTCTTCATTTTAACAACTTGATTGGCTTCCCCATAGGATCTCTTGTCTTGTTTCCCCTCCTGCTCAGAATGAGGACAGGGAATAACCACAGAAGTCGAAACTGGAAGCAATCGAGTAGTTGTTTAAATTGAAAACAGCCCACTCAGGCAATTCCCGTTCTAGAAGATGTTTAACAAGCATGATGGCTTCGCTGTAGGGAGCACTAAGGAGTTATTTCATCCCCTGCTATTTTACTATATGGTTTTATAAGCACTTTGCACAAACTAGGTCAAAAAGTTGCAGCGTAAGGACAGATGATTGCTTGTAGAATATTGTAGAAGAGTTCTGTTAGTCAATGGCAATAAAAAAAATCAGGAAAGTGGTGGTACTTTTTCAGGCCAGTGTGGCCTGTAGCTCACAAAAGCCAATGCCTTTTAATCAAGGTTGATAGTCTAAAAATGTTTGGGTTGTAGAATAGTATTCTTTCATACCCTCCTGTTGTGGCCCATCAGCAGCAGCCTGTGTAGATTGTAGCTGATTCTGACAAAGTGTGGTGCTGCGCTAGCAGCCTTTGCAGCTGGCACTCGAGTTGGACAGCGAGGAGGAAGCTGAAGAAGATGTGGTGCCAGAGGCAGGGATTCAGCCAGGGCCTTCAGAACATCCAGAAGCTCCTTTAAAAGTGAAAAGGACGAAGAGGAGGAGCCTCTTCTCAATGCATGGGTGTGCAGAGCTGCCAAAAGGCAGGAGTGGCTCCTCAGGAGGAGGTCTCCTCGAGAGTAAGGCTTGGGGCTAATTGGCCACTCCCTTAACCTATTTAAGAAGGAATGCCACTTGCAACAAGCTGTAGAGAACAACTTTAGTTCACTCTCACGTCTGCAAAATTGGTTCTGGGCATTCTGCCAACTCTAGTAAAACTGTGATTACCTTATTTTAGAATTCTGGTAGGCTGTTACGACAGTTTATTAACAGCCTTTGTTTGATAAAGACTAAGTTATTTGAGTAAAATAAGCTTTGTATAGAGTTGGTGTGTGCTGTGTTCTTTGGGGTCCGTAGCAGAACACCTCCAGATCTACTACGATCATCGCTTATCCAATCCTGGTAGACTTCATTAAGGCAGGCATCAAATCTGAATAAGCAGTAATGATGCTACTGCTGTTGAGGGACAGCCTAAAAGGGCAAAAGGCAAACACTGCAATTTGCTGAAAACCACAAGAGGCATATTTACCTTCAAATCAAGCATATTCACAACTAATGAAGAAGTCTTGGGATGTGTTAGAATGTAAGAAAATTGGGGGTTCCAATAACCTGAAGAGATGACCAATAAGAGAGTATCCCATCGGAGGTGGAACTAATTAGCTGACCACTCCCCCAACCCGCTGCTTCCTGTTTCCTACCATCTATCTTTTTAAATTCATATAATTGTATTTTCCTTGTTTCTTTTCCTTGTTTCCTTGTTATGTTTACATTTTTAAATTACTTTCCCCGTTTTACTGTTGCAAGCCGCCCAAAGTAGTCCCGTGGTGAAATGGGCAGCAAATAAATTTAACAAAAAATTATAACCTATAGCAGGGGATGGCGAACGTTTAGAAACTGACTGCCCAAACTGCGCATGCATGTCCAAACTGAAAGGTGTGCGCACGTGTGCGGATGCGTGCAGCGTAGACATGCACACAGACATGCACACATGTGCAGCAGAGGCCCGAAGACCACCTGACTGGCGGGAGGCGGGGCATCCCAATGCACCGGCAGAGCAGCAAGAGGTAAGCTCTTTTTCTTTCGTGAGCTTCTGTTTCATCGTTTGCAGGGAAACAGAAACTCACAAAAGAAACACCACGGAGATCTGACCTGGGTTGACGGTGCACGTGCCAGTAGAGAGGGCTCTGTGTGACACCTCTGCATGCCATAGGTTTGCCATCACAGGCCTTGCGGTTCTACCATCCAGTTAATAAGTTGACCCTCTTTAGCTTTTTTTCCAAGACAAGTCAAAGATTGTTAAGTTCTGCCACCTGTAGTGAATAGTCACCCTTGGCTGCAATAAAACAGTGAACCCAAGCAAAATCACTAGGGAGAAGCCAAGCAATGTAGGGGGTTTCCTCCTTTTAGAAATCTCTCCAGAGTTCATCACAGTTGTGGGATCATGATGATGATGATGATTAGCCTCTGCTTTCTCCTTCTACCACTTAAGTTTTTTCTGCACTCATCTACATTCGGTGCAGCTGATTCTGGGAAGGTTGTTAAATAAAAAAGTGTAAGAAAGTAAGGGATAAAATCTTCTTGCTGGTGTTGTGGTACACATAGCAGAAATGATTTTACACCGAAATTAAAATTTTCTAAATCAAAATGTTACTGAATAGCAGCAGCCACTCAGGACTTTTTAACAAGACAAATTCCTTTGGAAAGAAAACTGCCATTTAAAAGATTTCGGACTTTCACTTTGTTTTATTAGGCGGGCACTCATTCAACACTGGATTTTTTTAAAAAATACATTCAGGCGAACCCCATGGCTTAAAGGCACCAATACAAAAGGCATCTGGAGCCCCTGCAATCATAATGGGTTGAAACCCACATTACTTTTTTGAAAACCTCCTTGTAACTCCTAGCATCGCCTTTTATGCTCTTCCCAAAGATGGAAAACTGCTTCGTTCCTCCCAGAGCTGTAGGGGAAGAATTACATCTGGGAAAAACAGCTTCTCTTCTTGATTCATTCCAGTGCTTAGAACAATGTTTCCCAACCTCAGCAACCTGCAGCTGTGTGGACTTCAACTCCTACAATTCCCCAGCCAGTCAAGCTTAAAAGTTGCTGAAATTGAGAAAGAGTGGCTTAGAAGCTGCCATCATCTGTCCCTCCCACAACTGAAACTCAAAAGGAACTTTAAGTTTCAGGAGGAAAAACCTTCTGTCTTCTCTGATCTTTTCTTCAGTGCTTCCAGGTTCACACTTATATTAACTCCATTGTACTATTTTTCCTAGGAGAAACAATTTCTTACATGTATGTTCCATTAACAAATAAGTCATCTTACCCATCCACCCTAGACACGTTTGTACATAAATATAAATACATGTACAGACATGTGCATACATTTATACACCAACAAATCTGATCTTGGGCCAACAATGTAATTTAAACAACAGATTTCAACATTGTGATATTATTTCGTCACCCAATGGCTGCACTTCAATTTTTGAAGCTTGCGGTGGTACACTCCTCCATCTTGCATTCTTCTCAGGATTTTATTTTATTTTTTTATGACTGGAACCCTAAGTGCTTGGTGTGTCTCCCTTGTGCTATCAATCTTCCTGTTGTCTTATCTGTTAAATTCACGATGGCAAAACCTAGAGTTTTTCCTTGCTTCAGAACCTCAGCAGCGATCATTATTTCTTCCCCAATCTTAGCTGATGACATGTACCTAGAACGCAGAAGGGGAAAATATTTGTTATATGTACAATGAAAGGCAATGTGTACTATTGTCTTCCTTCACTCCATCCTTACAACTGTCCTCCTGTTCTAAGCATTCTGAGGCAGAGCAATAGAAGAAAGAGACTGAATCAAAGAGAGCCACTAAATTTCCTGCCTAACCAACTTTTTGACTGTTTAATAAAAGCCAAAAAGGAGAACTGAATAAATTGTTGGATATCTTTTCTTCTGCTTAGCTAAGATATTTGCAGAGGGACCCAATCCATCGCTTTTAGTAATGCTTATCCAACACAGTTTTGGGGAGGGCAGAATGATAGATACCACCCTAAATTTTGCTTATATAAAAATATTTCTATATGACATGTACATTAAAACAGAATGCAATGGGAAGGATATTGCTCAAAGTGACAGGTTTGAGGACTTTGAATCGTAGGCTGTTAATATACAACAGGCAGCTTGGAGAAGCCTGCAGACTTAAGAGTAAAGTGTATATGTTGCATCCAGAGAGTCCTTGTCCAATTTCCATTTTTTTTTCTTTTAACAAATCTCTAATCTCTTGCAACGGTGTGGAGTTGGGTTGACTGAACAGAGCTGAGTGTTTACTGGCTGGATGCCCTTCCTGATGCCTATGTGGAGCTCACAGCAGATAATTTTCCCTTTGTGCCCAAAGGGAGAAATCTCTGCTCTACCTAGAATTGAACGCATAGCCTTTAGGCCATCACACCACTCACCTCATCCAATCTCCAATATGATCAGGAAAAGGTTCTACCTGAAGTTGGAGTGCTACTATATGTAAATATGGAATACTGATTTAGACAGTACAATAGTCTCTGATTGATATAAGGCAGATGTACCTGCTATCAGTTCTTGTTTCACTTCTTACATAGTAATAGTACAACACAAAATAAAGCTAAAATAACAGCTTGGATACTTCAAAATAAAAGCATGACTAATGAACGTTTCACTATCTTTTAGAACTTCTGAAGAATCTGGATACAGAAGTCTAGTTTTCCAAAAAGTATTTAAGCAGTTAAGTTTTTAAAAATTACACAGCTTGCAGTATCTCAGCATTGGACTGGCCTGATGCTTTCTTGGAATTAACACAATTTGGATTTGCCCTGTTCAGTGCACAATGAAGGCTCAGGTATAAAAGCAAAAAAGCATGGGAATAAACTTCACCAAGTTTGATACCTACGTAATATTCATGTCCACACTAACACCTGGTGCTCCTCTTTCAGTATACATTAATGCAGCTGTTGACACAAGGTCTACTAAAGTTGCTGTCAGGCCCCCATGCAGAGTTCCTCCTCTATTTGTGTGCTGTTCTTCAACTTTCATTTCACAGACAATTTTTCCAGGGTTTGCAGAGACAACCTTCATCTGGGTTGAGAAGAGAAACAGAAATCTAGTTCCATAATGTCAACGTGAATTTTATCTGCACCCTATATGCACATGCTGGCTTTCTATTGAGCAGAATAATAAAGATTCTACTTTACTTCCATTTTCAATCAGCACTCATGCATCCTGAGAAATTTTAGGTTACTTTATTAGCAAATTTACTTAAATATTGGGCAGGGAATAAATATTGGCAGGGGATAAGTTTGTACTCCTTGGAAGTTTTTTCCAAGCTAACTCTCTTTTGCATAGATGATAGTAGCTCCTTTTGCCCCAGTTGCAGGAAATTAATGAAAAGCTGCATTTCTATGTCAAACGTTTATATTTTGACTGCTTTACAGAGGGAGGCAGAGAGACAGAATTTGTACAGGCACTAAGACAAAAACAACCGCCCTAATATATTATTCCCCCACTTTCCCTATGGTTCCTAAAATAAAGGAATCAGGACAGAAAGGTGTGGGGAAATCAATGTAATCTTTATAAGACAAACAGGTCATGTAAAAATGGACAAAATGAATCCCCCCCCATTTTAGTAACATGCTGTAAGATAGTGAAATAAGAACTGTTTAATAAAGGCAAGGAACCTTTGATGCATTGTATCCATATCACAGAAAAGGCAGGTAGTTGTAAGTCAAGGACTACTTGTAATAGCAGATAATAGCAACCTAGGCCCAGAACTTAGTTTATGTTTGGCCTCTTATGGCGAAAAACAGGGGCATTTTTGCTCTCCCCATCCCCCAGGAGTACTCTGCAGGGCTCCCAAACCCTCTGCGCACCATTTTTGCAAAAAAATGAGCCCATTTTTCGTAAAAGTGGGACAAGCGGGGCGGGGCTTCAGGAAGCCAAAAATGGCTGTATTCAGTATATAAGATGCACCAACATTTTCACCCTCTTTTAGGGGGGGAAAGTGCTTTTTATACTTCAAAAAATACGGTAGTTTAAGTTTGGCCTCCTATAGCTGTAAAATCAACAAATCTTGTGTTATAATTATAAAACAAATCTTGTTTTATAATTCCAGCCAAACTTTGGGAAGGAGATTTCCATTCCCTATATGTACAATAAGAATCTAGACTTCACTGAACTCATCTGAATGCTGATTTGCCTCTCATGGACTACAATAATGTGATCCTAATTTAGAGCACTTGGCAGAAACATTTTATAGTTCACACAGGATGTGCTTTGTACAATGTACTGGAGAAAATCTGAAAGGTCCACTGACATTTTTCCCCCCCAAAAATAAACAGTATTGTAAACTCAGTTAAAAAACAATCAGGCACTTGGAATTTTCCACCATGCCAAAAGTAACAAGGAAAAGGGATAAGTGAAAAAATGAAATGAATGAAAAACTACCTGCAAAAGATTAAGCATGAGCACTAACCCTCTTTGTTTAATCCAAAGAGTTCACTGAGTTGTAAGACCTCATCCTTTCATTATAAATTCCAATTTGACAACCCTGTGACCCACTGAGTCATCCTTTGAGAGAAAAGCCGTGAAGTTTAATGCAACCAGAATGAACATTAAATTTTAGGCTGATATATTTTTTTGAGTCCCTTGATCATCTAAGAAGGGTATACATCATAAATAGAAAAATAACAGTAACTGTAGTGACAAACTTCAGTGACAAATCACAGGCAGACAAAAAAACAGTGGGAATAGGAGTGACTACCAACTTGTTTACAGAAAACTGACAGGGAGCTTTGGAAATCCCAATCATGTGACCACAGGGAGGCTGTAACTCTGCAAATAAAACTGATCTGAACATTATAGACATTTCAATTCTTGGATTTTTTTTACACATTTTTAGACTTTATGTATCTTGATTCAAATTTTGTACAATGCACCCTTTGCGCTAACTTGAAGGTACAAATAGGGACATAAACACAAAGGGAGTTTTAGTAGTACATAGATATACATATGAATTAACCCACTCATTAAAGTTAACCTCTAGGTTGACAATGTTGTTCTCCTATTTCAGATCTTGACTGATAAAAGCTTCCCTGAAGATTATTTATACTTGTTGCAATGAAGGAGAAAGCCATTTCTTTATATATTTCTTTTGTCTCTTATTTCTTTTCTTTTCTTTTTTCTATTTTTTTCTTTTTTGCACCTTCTATATTTTCTGTTTGCATTGGTTTATCTTTTTCATTGTAACCTTTAATAAAATTATCATTTTAAACGATTCCCGCTATCTCAGAAGGTCTCAGCAGACACAGTGGCTTTTAACACATTATAATTGTTATTGGATAAGGTACTTGTCAGCTGTGTCACAGGTCATCTGAGCAACTATTCTGTTTTCCCCTCCGCCCTCCCATCTGAATTTAAATTCGGTATCAGTCCAGCCACTCCACTGTGTCTCAAGATGTAAGCTCTAGTTTACCTTTTAATAAAACGTTAGTCTGAAAAGGGTCTTACTAATTTTTAGCTAGCACAGAAGATTAATGCGGCTCTACTCCAACGACCTTGAAAGCATGTAGTGGAATAGGCCGGGATTTACAGTAGCTGCTGCAACCTTTCGCTCGACCTGTTTAAGGTCATCCCGGGAAAATCAGCAATACGAAACTACGGTAGTGTTATGGAATGAAGTGACCAAGCAACATTCCTGGGTCAATCAGAGAGAGAGTTTATTTGCGCAAAGACTCGTAAGCCAGGTTCCAATCTTGGCTTAGAGTAAAGTCTCCATGCTTGTATGACACATTATATACTTTTCTAAACAAAGGATTCTGCTAACACAGCAACTTTTCCATATATGGTTAACATACATTTGTCATTTTTAATTGACATCTTCTTACTTATTAAAGTTTTACATTATCTCATAATTCTTCTTGTATTTTGGCTGAAGTACAAATTTCTTCTTGTTGAAGGACAAGTTTTAGCCCATGTGGATGCCCATGACCTAACCACCTTTAGCCATCTGTCTTCTGACAAGTTAGGGATGCTCCTTTCTTCTGACAGGCCATGGGGGCCTCGTTAGAGCATCAAAGGAAATTGTATCTTGGCTTTTGTATTCTCTGCAGCTGCACATATTTCTCGTCTTCAGAATATAGTTGCTTTTAGAATATATTTTATAAAGAATATATAAAGGTATCCAAAGATCATCTATCCTGACCCACATTATCCCCCCCTGTGGAAGTTTGTTTATTAATATTTTTAATATATAAACTT
Source organism: Masticophis lateralis (assembly GCA_030761175.1). NCBI lineage: Eukaryota > Metazoa > Chordata > Lepidosauria > Squamata > Colubridae > Masticophis > Masticophis lateralis. Next base: position 64,224,506 of record JAUDYJ010000003.1, read on the forward strand.
CCATTATTTGTATACTAAGTTCCAATAAACAAATCTACCTTATATAGAATCTAACAAAATATAATAATAAAAGTAAAGGATAAGTAGTACTTGATTGTTATTACTCTCTCTATTCTTGGGGAGATTTTCTCCACCTTTCTATAGGCCCCATGTTCTCATATGGGTCTGTTTCAGAAGCTTTATGTTCTTCAAAGGCATTAGAGCTAAACTGATGATCGATGAGAGTTTTCATTAAAACTAACTTCTTTTCAGATTGCAGTTCTTTACCCTCTAAAGGATTTATACAAGAAAATAAAAATCTAGACCTGCTTCAGCACATATTAACAAAATTTGTTTCATCCTGCCGGATCCAGGCAACCAAGAAAACCACATATCTGCTGTCTGTATTCTGTGGCTTATTTTGGAAGCCCTATCCTGCAGTTCATTAGCACCTTCCTTGACCACACCTGATTTCCTTTCTCAGCTGTCAGGAGGTCTAAGGCACATCAGTTTTGTAAAATTACTGTTGCAAAGGAATCTGTGTGATCTTGGACTTTGACCAAGGTTCCAACAATCTGGTTCAAGCTCTCTTGAAGCTCTTCTGACAATTGCTGAAACTGTATTACAGAGTGTGTCAGACCACCTACACCTGTTCCAAGTGTAGTTCCAATTCCCATGATTGCTAATAGTGGGATCAATATTGAGTCCCTCTTCTGAACATGTCCCATAAGGGGAACAGGGATAGTATGTTCTCCAGTGACAACACCTATTTTAAGAAAATGTACATGTTCTTGTTCAGTTTGTTGGCAAACATAAATGTGCATCCTTTCCACACAAAAAGAACACTCCATTTTCTTCTATGCATACTCCTATGTTCATAGAGAAAGCATGACTCTTACGATGGTCTTCATTAGTCCAGACCCCTAGAGTCCCTGCCACCTGCCAGTGGTTGCAATGGGATTTCTAATGAAGGGTCCTTTTGTTTATCTGAGAATTGGTCCTTCAAAAAGGATACATAAACCTGATTTGATCTTAAAGTTTAGCCAAAGTGGAAACCGTGGAGGCTGAAATCGTTGTGGACAGCTTTCAAAGGTTATATTCCATCTTTCCCCACTTTCCTTTCTTAAAGCTCATTTCTGATGGTGTTAAACAAGTAACCTTTTGTCGAAATAGGTGGTGGGCAGAGGGAAACATATCCTTTGTTAATTTCATATCCATCAAATATATCTTAGGGCCAAGTATATATTTTTTTTTTTTGACTGACATTGTTCTTTTGTCAGGGATCCTACAGGCCTACCAAGTTTCTGGTTGGCCTTCTATTTATACATAGAAAAGGTGTTCCTATGAGGTAGCTATTAGGCCTGCAATAGGAAAATGGCTTTTACCTAGTCTTTTGAATGCCTCATAAAAATCTCCTTGTATCGGTGAGACAGGTACTTTATCTCTACTATCCCCTTCAAGGATAATTGTAGCCTTTGTTCTAACCCAGAGTTGTGATTTAACAGGCATAGCATGATAAGATGCAGGGCCAGCAGATAAACATAACCAACATCTTTGACCTAGGGTAGGGTTATATTGATTAACAAGTTCTTGACTTAATTCCAGGATTCTGGATATGTAGTCTGCTTTATGCAATTGTTGTAGAGGCCCATTTTCCTTATCTATCCCCCCCTGAGCAGGGTATGTTAATCTCGGAACCTTAGGTTGTGGAGTCACCTTAGGTCTAAAGTAACGACCCCGTGCAGAGACAATGCGTTTTTGACGGGAGCATACTTGACCTAAAGTGTCTCTACTAATGTTCATGATATAGTTACATGAGAGTCCTGTTATGAATAATGTCTAAAGCCATAAAAAAGCATGATCACCTATGGTGTAAAACTCACTAGTCAGGAATAGAGTCAGTGGTACATGATGATTGGGAAGTAAAGTAGGAAGAAAATCCTAGGTGTACCACAAAACCTATCCTTATATATGTAAAACAAGAGTAAAAGTAGGGCTAGGATAGCAAGTACCCACAGAATCCACACCCACACCCAACCTATTTCTAACATTAGCATGTGTAAGAATGCATTACATTACAATGAATAAGATATATCTACAGTGTGAAGGTTGTCTTCATCCTTACTGATCTTCAGCCGTGCGCTGGGAACCAGCTTCCGGAGTGGTTCAGCAAGGCAGACGTTCACCACCGTGCGTAGAGAGTCCATTGCCGGTAGGACTTAGCAAGGTGTATTCTTGAATGTTAGCGCCAATGGTTTGTCAGTGTTTGTTACCTGGTATGTGACTGGATCACTCTGGTCTGCAAGTGTCAATCTCGTCCAATGAATCCAAGATCTTCTTTCTAAAGTCTTAAAAGGCACTATTACAAAATCCAACACATCTGGGAGAATTTGCAATGGAATCTAATCAGTTGCAGTCCTCTGCAGTTGGGAAACAGCATAGGCAACTACTTAGTCCTAAAAAGAAAAATACAAACATAGTCCAGGTGATGAAGAACGCTATTGCCACTGGTTACTGCTCGCCAGTCAGTTGGTTCCTTTGGATCATCAATGTCAATAGATTTCCTTGGTGATATTCCACCTTCCACTCCTTTGGGGCTGGCACGGGCCCTTTCACTTGGAGTTTAACTTCCTTCCAGCTCCAGCTCAACACCCAATCATCGTGGTGGAAGTTGTGGTCTGGAAACTCCAAAAGTGGCATCTGGGCTAAGAGTCCTTGTTTCCTAAGAACTTCAAAATATCTGGACAGTTTATATACATGTTGTTTCAATACTATGTCTCTGGTTTCCAGGTAATCAATGCATATGCTTCCTGACATGAAAGCTATACCAAACAACAATACATCTGATGGTATTCTAATATTCTTTCTAGGTTGGATCTAAGTAAACTCTTGACACTTCTGTTGTTGTAGCATTACTGCAGGGAAGGCGTTAACCCCCCTTATGAGGCAGTCCACTATGACCAATAAATATTGTACTCTCCCCCTTCTTGGTAATTTTGTAAAATCCATTTGAGTACATTGAAATGATTTTAAAGCTGGTGATCTCCACCCATCTGATCACCCATTTGATGTTTTCTGACAGCTTGTTTATTCGCCTCTTTTCTTCACAAATTAAACATTTGTCTATAATTTGCTAAAAGGTATATTCCAATATTATTATAACATTTTAAAAGTTCATTTACAATAGTTTGAATCCCCAATGATTTCACCCAAAGTTTGGTAAATGTATGCATTATCCCAAATGCATGCTTGGAATCTGTTTATGTTTCCTCCCAAGATGCATAGAGATTGATTTAGTGCATGCACTTCACAAGTTTGAGCAGACCAATTTTGAGGCAAACCCCTTGCTTCCAGGATCTCTAAAGTGTGTCCATTTATAATAAAAATTGCTTGTTCTTGTTCCAGGGGGTGTACCTCCAAATCTGGTCTTATTTTTATTTATTTATTTTATTTTATTTATTATTTCATTTTGTAAATCAATTACTTTAGCACAATAATGTTTTAATCCAAACTGATCCATTAATCTAGTGTTGGCTAAGAACTGTGCTGGATTCAAATTGTGATCTCTAATTAAAATTAAGTCAGTCTGCTGCATTAAAATAGCTTCATATTTTAGATGGGGTGCTCACAACAAGGGCTTCCCCAAAGATCAATTTCCCACTTTATTGGACCAGTAGCAGCAATTGCTTGAATACATACTGGCCATCCCCTTATTACTGGGTCCATTATGTTTGACAGGAATGCCACGGGTTTCTTTTGTCCTGTCCAGTCCTAAGCCAACACCTTTTTGTGCAAATCCATATACTGTGTTTAAAAGAGATGGAAGGGCTTTTCCAAATTTGGTAAACTTAATATAGAAGCCTTGGTTAAAGCTTGTTTCAAATTTTCAAAGCTTCCTCTTTTTTTTGTGTGCCCCTCCCATTTCAAATTCCAAAGTCCAGATTCAATTAATTTTGCATACAGGGGTTTGGTAAGATCAGTATTCCCATCAACTCAAACCTCAGTATTTCCTTAGTTCTTGCTTGATTTCAGGTAGAGGTTGTAATGCCACCTCTTCTATTCTATCAGGAATGATGTTCTATTTCCTTCACTTAATTAAGTGTATTCTAATGCTTTGTTCACTCATTTTGATTTCAGTTAATTTAAAAAAATACTACTTTCTTCTGTTGGTCCTAATATTAAATTTATCAAGAGCTCTCTGTGTAATCCAAAAAGGAGTCACCCATCGCCACTAGTACTGACTTTCATCTTCTGCCATCAAATTGTACACTTACGCTTCCCTTCTTTGGATCGGGCACCCTTTCTTTGCCTTCCGAAGGTCCCACATGATCCCAAAAACAAATCCCAAATCTTTCTGTTTATCGGTTCCACCCTCTAACTCCCATTTCTAGCTTCCAAGTCCGCACAAGTCTATGCAAACCAACTTTAAAGACAACTTTTCTGGATTACACTAAAACTTCCTTTCTCTCTTTGTTGGAAAATATAGGAAACACAAAAGAGTAGTGAAATTCCTCAAAAAGAAATAAGCAAAAAAACGCAGGCAGAGATCCAGCCCCCACCTTAAAGAAAAAAATACCCAACAAGGAAAAGAAAACAAATCAAAGTAATTAGAATTTTTAAAACAATCACACACAAATCAAAGGAATTTCAAAAGACTTTAAAGAGTCACAGAGAAAATCAAAAGACATTTTAGGATATAAAAAGGTTACTCTTGCAGTCCAAACAGGCTAGCTTCGGAAAGCTATGCTTGCATTTGTCATGTCGCCTTCCTATAAACAATAAACTACTACTGCTTCCCAACCACGTTGAAGCAATTTCCTAGCCGGGAGCTTTTGAACCTCAGAAAGGAAAGGCTTTCCCTTCCTTCCCAACTTTCTTAACTTCCTATATTGTAAGGAGAATAGCTGCAAAAGTAAAACAATTTAAATGAAGTATTTTAGATCAATGCTCTGAAGCATATTTGTATCAAACTTTAGGGTCAGTCTCTGCTTTTTAATAAAATGCAAGTCAGATTCAGAAAATTTTTTTAAAGTCATTTCTTTTATATAGGTTTAATTAAATATTTGAAACCTCAAGAATTACCAGAAAAATAAAATCAAAATTGTTTTCAGAGCAGAAAAGAAAAGCTTTTATATGCAAATGAAACAGTGAGAGAGAGGGGGGGTGGGAGGCTGCAGCCGATCCCCCACTAGCCCTCCCTTCTCAGACAGATTAAGAGAAAAGGAAAAAGTTTTTAAAAGCAAACGGAGAAGCCACCCTCCCTTAAAGAAACTGTATTCCGAGTCAAAAACAGTGAAGCTACAAAGGCAGGTATCAGATAACCTTACCCCGCCTTTCTCAGGCTGGTTCAGCAGAGAGAAAAAAATGGTGAAAAGAACAAAAGCCCGCAGCCCACCCTTTTCCTGCTTTTTGCAAAGGAAGCGGGGGGGGGGGGGGTCCGGAATACAGGGAGAGGAAAAAAAATGGTTAAACTACATAGGATTCTTATCTCCTTTCGCCTCTTCAGCATCCGTTCAACAACACACAGACATTCACAGGGCACAGAATCAATCATTCCTTATGAGCTTTTAGGACACCTCACATACACACTCACATTTATGCTGCAATCAAATCTCTTCATGCAGAAATCTCACTTAAACCAATCATTAAAATGTGTTAAAGGAGCTCCATTTTTCTAAATATTTGTTTGGAAATGCCTACATACATACACATACACAAACATACCATTAAACATTTCCAGATCTGTGGAGGGAAGTTGTTTGTTTTAATTTTACTTCCTTGGCTAGCCTATAGTTTATTCTTAAAGGAGTGGGGGAACTCAGAGAGCAGTTAAATCATAATTATGATTGTGGGCCCAAACTACTCTCCGTTTCTCACATCTCCAAGTCAAGATGTTCAATTAATAGACATGTCATAATTAATTCAATTCTTATTCAATTCTACACACTATCATTATAAATGCACATCAACAAAACAAAATAATTTTCAACAGAAATCACATCAAAGCAATCAATTCAACTTGTTTTCCCTTTTAGACAGGCTTTACTTTTTTATTACCTGCTAAACCCCTGTGGGAAGAACAATAAAACAATTTCCTTTCGTTTCTTAGTTCCTTCAGAGCTTCTTGGCTTAAAAATGGTGATTTATCAGAATGCCTACGACACTGCGGCAGGTCCCTTCTGTTCACACATTTTTTTTAACTTCTTACTTTTCATTCTGTGTACTTTAACTTTTTCAAGTTCTCTACTACACAGTCCTAACATGAGACTCGAACTCATGACTTGAAGACTTAGGCCACTCCTTGTCTTCCAGGAAGTTGATCAAACCCCCTCATCCACTAGTTAATAGTGGGCACCCTTGTTAAAAGAAACTAAAATTCCCTGATTTATACTTACCTGCAGGCTTGCTTTTCTTTTTTTTTTGAAATTTTTTCTGTTGGGGTCTCTGTCTGATTGACCTTTGTGGGTCCTTGACTGGTCTGTTTCGCTGGTGGGTTTACGGCACCTCCTCACCGGAAGATTCCTGAGACTGCAATTGAGTCCTTGTAGCCGGCTTAATGGATGTTCCGCTTGGGAAGGAGCCGATCCCACCAGGGCAGCCGTCACTGTAGTCCCATCTGGGGTGCCAGAATTGTTATGGAATGAAGTGACCAAGCAACATTCCTGGGTCAATCAGAGAGAGAGTTTATTTGCGCAAAGACTCGTAAGCCAGGTTCCAATCTTGGCTTAGAGTAAAGTCTCCATGCTTGTATGACACATTATATACTTTTCTAAACAAAGGATTCTGCTAACACAGCAACTTTTCCATATATGGTTAACATACATTTGTCATTTTTAATTGACATCTTCTTACTTATTAAAGTTTTACATTATCTCATAATTCTTCTTGTATTTTGGCTGAAGTACAAATTTCTTCTTGTTGAAGGACAAGTTTTAGCCCATGTGGATGCCCATGACCTAACCACCTTTAGCCATCTGTCTTCTGACAAGTTAGGGATGCTCCTTTCTTCTGACAGGCCATGGGGGCCTCGTTAGAGCATCAAAGGAAATTGTATCTTGGCTTTTGTATTCTCTGCAGCTGCACATATTTCTCGTCTTCAGAATATAGTTGCTTTTAGAATATATTTTATAAAGAATATATAAAGGTATCCAAAGATCATCTATCCTGACCCACATTAGTAGAACCTCATTACCTTATTCGCCACCCGATCGAAGCCGGGCGACTCCACCACGGCTTTCATCACCTCGCGAATACTTTGAAGGGTGAGACGAGCCATGGCATCAAAGGTGGAATCCTTTCAGAGCAAGAATGTTAGCCGGGTCAGTGATCCCCAAAGAGGCAGTTCCGAGTGGCTTCAAATTGCGGCGGTACCAAGAAGCTAAGCAGCGCCACCTGAGAAAACCTACGTTCGGTTTCCCAAAGGAACAGACGATTAGCATATGCAGAATCGCAAGCCCCGCCCCTCCCTCCGCGCCTCTGATCCGCGGTAGTCCCAGTTCCCGGGGAACGTTCCATCCGCCGAACGTTCGAGCCCCTTTTTCGAATCACCTGCTCGCCTCTTTGCATCTCCGTCGCCTTCCGTCGGCCTCGCGCCACGCTTGGAAAACACAGGAAACTCCCAAGGCGCAGATCCTCGATGGCGCATGCGCAGCCTTTTTTTCCCGCTTCGACGGGAACCGACCGGGGAAACGCTGGTGGGCCTGGCGTCGTTTTAAGGCGCTGCGGATTCTTTGCGAAACAACTATTCCAAGAGATGGAGGGCGGCTGTGAGGACAGGGAAGCGGAGCAGGCGGCCTCCGAGGCGAAGGAGCAGCAGCGCGTGGAATCGCCGGAGGAAGGAGGGCCGCGGGAAGACCTGGAGGAGCAGCGGAAGCGCCTGTGCTTGGACTTTGCCTCTATCAGTAATAGTGGTGCAGCCGCGGCTGAGCGCTACCTGGCCCAGAACGGCTGGGATATGCAGGTAGGTGCCGTTCTGAGCCTTTCTCCCTGCTTCCACCGCGATACAGGTAGTCCTCGACTTGCAACCGTTCCAAGTTAACAACGGCACTGAAAAATATGACTTGGGACCGTTCTTTCATAGCTACGACCTTTGCCGCATCCCCATGATCATGTGATCAAAATTCAAATGCTTGGCAAGTGGGTTCGTATTTATGACCGTTTGGCATGTTCCAGGGTCGTGGGATCACCTTTTGCAACCTTTTGATTTGCAGAGTCAATGGGGAAGACACCACTGACTTAGCAACCCGGCTACTAACTTACCAACTGCACTGATTCATTTAAGAACTGGGGCAAAAAAAAAAAGTCGTAAAATGAGCCAAAACTCCCTTAACAAATGTCTCGCTTAGCCACAGAAATTTGGGGCTCGGTTGTGGTTGTAAGTCAAAGATCACCTATAATGAGAACCAGTTTGGTGTCGCGACTAAGGTGCTGGCCTAGAAACCAGGAGAGTGTGAGCTCTAGCCCTGAGCAACAGAAATTTTGGGCTCAATTGTGATCGTAAGTCGAGGACTACCTGTTCCAGTTTTTAACTTTTCTTTTGTAGAAGGCGCTGAATTCGTACTTTGACCCATCTCCTGAGCAAGATGTCGAAAGGATGTCCCATCCAGTTCCCGCCATGGGAGCTCCGTAAGTTATTTATGCGAAGGCTCTTTGTAGAGAAAAGGAGGGAAAATCTTTCGTTCCCCTCCATTATGTGGCCATGTTAATCCCTTTTCTTTTATTTCCATTGTTTTATTTTTTTGTATCCCACCTTTATTATTTTTACAAATAACTCAAGGCGACAAACGTATCCAACACACCTTCCTCTTCCTATTTTTCTTACCACAACTTTGTGAGGCAATTTGGGAAGAGAGAGAGAATGACTTTTCACTCTCCTCATTTTCAGATTTGTTAAGGGATCTTTTTTTATAGCAACTGTTTCTAGTTATGAGGTTGAAAGTCAACAGAGAAAAACTTGGTGCTGTGTGGAGCAGAACACCATTCCCCATGCAAAATGACATACCTACAACCCTGTTTGCTGACTTGGAAGATCCAACCTAATCATTTTCTTCATGCCTGAATTTGGTATTTTTATGCACAAATTGTGCATAGGTTCTAATAAGGTAGATTTCAAAAATAAATTATGGTATGCTACTGCATGGAGTTAGTTCAGTATGATTCACACAGTAACTAACTTTTTGCTCTAAGTCTAATGGGGCTCTGACTTTTCTCTATTTGTAGTGAATCCCGTACAGATCTTAAATAGGAGTACTATAATCAAAATTATATACTTGAGGTATTTGGAATTTCACAGCTATTTGACCAGATGTCATAGCCATTGGCAAGAGATTGTCGGAATAATCTAAAATGCAGGCACCCAACTTTTGACTTGCATGAGCCGCATTGAGTGAAGAGGACTTGCCTTGGGTCGCATATAAAATATATAATGTAGTTAATGTATACAGGTAGTCCTCCACTTACAACAGTTCATTTAGTGACTGTTCAGAGTTACAACAGCATGGGAAAAAAAAGTGACAATTTTTCACACAAACGTTGCAGTATTCCCATGCTCATGTGATCAAAATTTAGACACTTGGCAACTGACTTGACACACTTGATAGTTTCACACGCCAAGCTAAAACTTTAGGGCACCAGAGGGAAGTTGATGGCCACATAGCTTCAAGGCTGAATTCTGATGTGGAAAATTGGAAATGTTTCTGTGACAACCACTGCATGCTATGTAGTAAACTGGACCTATTGCAGATAGCAGTTTTCTAAAATTACTTTTTAAAGCCTGTGGATAAGTAAATGTTCTTGAGAAAATTACTTTAGGCAATATGCTTAATTTGTGTATGTGCATTCCAGGGTTGAGCTCACTGATCATTCGACTACCAATACTGTAGCTGCTGCAGTAGTGGAAGTTGCAGGCATCTGCCCACAAGACGACAGCACGTTTTCTTTAATTACTTGGAATATTGATGGCCTGGATTCAAATAATCTGCAAGAAAGGGCACGAGGAGTCTGTTCCTATCTAGCGTTGTAAGTATCAATCACAGTAATTCTATGGGCATCTAGTGGAAATAAGCCCCAATGATTTAACAAGATTAATTATAGAACAAGCATGCTCTGGACAACATTATGCATTTGTTTTGTACTAGCTACTTTTTAATAAGAGTTGAGAATAACTCTTAATAAGACTACTCTTTGTTAATAAGAGTAACAAAAAGTTTTAGGTTGTCTAAGACTTAGCTGAAAAAATGTGTTACTTTGCCTGGTGACCAAATGCTTTCTTTGTATTGGTAAAATACAACTATTCATTTAGACAACGTTAGAAATAATTATATTTAATTTGCATGAATTGGAGATAAGTTACTGTGCTTCTAAAACAGGAACATTAATCTTAAACTTGTGGTAATTCTCTGTTTTATTCAGTCATTCTCGTATTTATGATCTTAGTAATTCTAGAATGCTCATTAAAGCCTGTTTTAGAGAAGGCCACAAGCAAATTAAAAGGACATAAATCAAAATTACTATTGAAAATTTTCTGCCAAAGACAGCCCTCAGATCATCATCTTCATTTAATGACCCCATAATCCCTTGCGGGATGGAGTCTGGACAACTGAATGGAACTAGCAGAGTGCTTTAATGGCTGGGTGGCCTTCCTATTTTTTGTTTTTTTTAAAAAATAATATGCTGTTTTGTTCAGCAGATATAATCTCAGTATGCCCAGAGAGAGAGAGAAACATCTGCCTCTACCTAGGATCAAACTCACAGCCTCCTGAGAACTCCACCTCTAGGCCACCACACCAAAGATAGCCCTTAGATGGCTTCCATTATTTCTTATAGCCATTTTCTGTATTTGATGATGGTATTGCATGATGATTTAGGGATCCGGGTTGATAAATATTGAAGTTACCTAGCACCAAGTCCTTTTGGCTATTCAAGTTAGCATCTGAAGTATTAAGGTTGGCATGTGAAATATTAGTACCGCTTTATAAAACCTTAGTAAGACCACACCTGGAATATTGCTACCAATTTTGGTCACCATACTACAAAAAAGATGTTGAGACCTTGGAAAACATTCAGAGAAGAGCAACTAAGATGATCAAAGGCATAGAGACTAAAACATATGAAGAATGGCTGCAGAATTTGGGTTTGGCTAGTGTAAAGAAAAGAAGAATGGGGGCGACATGATAGCAGTATTCCAGTATTTGAGGGGCTGCCACAAAGAAGAGAGGGCAAATTATTCTCCAAAGCATCAGAGGGCAGGACAAGAAACAATGGTTGAAAACTAACCAATCAACCTGGAATTAAGGAGAAACTTCCTAACAGTGAGACAATTAACCAGTGGAATAGCTTGCCTTCAGAAATCATGGGCACTCCATCACTGGAGGTTTTTAAGAAGACACTAGACAGCCACATATCTGAAATAGCATAGGTTCTTCTACTTGAGCAGGGGACTGGACTAGAAGATCTCAAAGTCCGTTCTGTTCTGTTCTATATTCTATATTCTATATTCTACTCTATCTCATCTATAATATGCTGCAGAAATACATTGAGAAGATTATTAAAGAATTGCAGTGCTTTCTCAGTAAATGTACTTGTAGTTAGCAAGTTACTTTAAACTGATCAAAGGCATTTTATGCAATTCAACATATATACAGTACACACACACACACACATATAGTTAGAAGTAAGCACTATCATATGCCCACAGATATGCCCACAGAATTTAAGATTAAAGCAGTTTATCAAAGTTGCCATCTTAACTTTATTAACTGTTTAGTTACATGTATCTGTAAGCATTTGAATATCTAGTGCAAATTTGAGGGTAAGATCAGGTTGCAATAATGGAATCTACTTTCAAAGCATGAGTTTGAAACTGGATTGATTGATTGACTGAATTTATATTGCCGCCTATTTGCCCATGGTGACTCTAGGCAGCTTACGGAATAAAAGACCATGTTTAAAAGAATAAAAACTTAACAAAAAATTGAATAAATTAATATAGTACAATATAACAAAATCACCTATCATCTCCCGCCCCAGCGACAGCAGAACACACGAGCCATTTAATGGGCTCCGCTCTGGGTTCCCCAGGCCTGCTGGCAGAACCAGATCTTCAGCGCCTGATCAGACTGGGGGCCATTCTAATCTCTTGGGGAATGATGTTCCAGAGAGAGGGAGCCACCACCATGGAGAAGGCCATTCTTCTGGGTTCTACCAGGTGTATTTCCCTCGAGGATGGGCCCCGCAACATTCCCTGCCTCCCCGCTCTGATGGATTGGGTAGATGTGACCGGCAAGAGAGGGTCCCTCAGATAAGAAAAATTAAAATGGTTTAAGATTTATAGATAAACCTAGTTCATGATTAATGAAATAAAAATGTTTACTCATAGCTGCATTGCAGGGGTGCAGAATTCTGTGAGACAGAGGTTTGCTTACATTATATAGTTTTATCATATGCTTGAACACCATTATTGATACATAAGTAACATTCAGAAATAACTTTTGTGTGAGAATCATCACAAGGTTTTCACATCACATCTCAAGCAACCCAGAATTTTTAGTACCCTAAATAAAAATCTGGGAAGTGTGAATTGATGCACTGGTTATTTTAAAAGGGGTTAAAAGAAATTTACTTTGGGAAATTGCAAAGTAGTCTCCATTCAGTTCCTAGCATCATAATTTTGTATGCTTTCTTGACCACTTTTCTTCCTACAATTAACAATAGGTATAAATGCCTCTTTTTAATTTAGATACAACCCAGATGTGGTATTTTTACAAGAGGTTATTCCTGTATATTTAAGTTACCTCCAGAAGAGAGCAGTCAGTTACACAATTATTCCAGGTAAATGAAATTATCAATTTAATGTATAAAGTTATAGTAGTCACTCTCAACTTAATGCAGCAACTGCAAATAATGATATTTTTATGATACTGTATAATGTCACTATATAGAGCCGCAGAAAGTTGATTATACTACTTTCTAGGAAGAGATAAACTGGTTAGAATGCCTAAATGTGAGTTAATGAATTTCAGCCTCATGTATCTGGTGTGGCTATGTGGACTTCAGAAGTTCTTATTTTTACCTAATTGCAATTTATCCGAGACTGGAAAACATGTTAATCTTAATCTTGACACATATAATCCCTTAAAACCTTTGTGGGAAGTTTCCAGAATACTCCAAAGGCTGTGTACCAGTTCAGTGTATAACTAAAACTGGAAATTATTAAATGCATAGGAAATCACTGGATTAATTGTGCTTAAATAATATAAATTAAATCCAATTTACTTCCTTTTCCATGCACAGCTTCGGGATTGCAGATTTCAGCTTCCCATGCACAGTCCAGGTGTAGCCTTGGTCCAAAAAAAGTGAAATTTTGTTTAATTCAAAATGAGAAATGAAAATAATGGGTGCATACCAGAGGTGGTATTCAGCAGGTTCTGACCAGTTCTGGAGAACCGGTAGTGGAAATTTTAAGTACTTCGGAGAACCAGTAAATATCACCTCTGACTGGCCCTGCCCCCATCTGTTCTCTGCCTCCTGAGTCCCAGCTGATCGGGAGGGAATGGGGATTTTGCAGTAACCTTCCCCTGAAGTGGGGAGGGAATGGAGATTTTACAGGATCCTTCCCTTGCCACACCCACCAAGCCACGCCCACCAAGCTGCACCACACCCACAGAACCAGTAGTAAAAAAATTTAAATCCCACCACTGGCGCGTACATGTTTGAAATTCTTCCAGATTCAAGATTAGTGTCTTCTATTGATTGAAATTCTGAGTGAAATGCCATGGTGTTGACCTTTCCTTTTTTTTTTTTTTTGGGTACGTTTGACCATCTGTCTCTCCAGGTAATATGGATGGTTATTTTACCGCCGTCATGCTAAAAAAATCAAGAGTAAAAGTTTTAAAACATGAAATAACAGCTTTTCCTACAACTTCTATGATGAGAAATTTATTAGCAGTCTATGTAAGTGAGTTTTATCTCAGCTTTATGGAGAAAATCATTTGGCACCCTAAAGTCAAGGCTTTTTAAAAGCAAATTAATGGGACATTAGTAGGGAAGGAAGTGGGCGTTCTCAGTATTAACTTTAAACTGTTATTTTATTTTCATTATTTAGCTTTGTATATTAGCTCTTTGTATATAGAATAAACATACATTTGGAGAAAATCTGAAAATATTAGAACTTTTCTGTAATATTACAAGGGGATTTAAAAGCTAAGTTTTCACTTATTGTAATATTCAGCCTTGGTTCACAACTACATTTAAAACAGATTAGCTGTGTTATAGTTTTTAGCATTATATGCGAAGCAGTCAACTATACTTGTGTTTTGCATTTTTTCTTGTACCTGAAAATATTTGAGAGGGTTGTGCTCATTACTGTTGGGCCTGCGCATGGTTAATGAGCTGTTGGCACTAAATGGGCAGTGTATAGGATTCAGACACAGGGATTTGTCTTAGCCACCCTTCTGCCACAGCCTAATTCCAACTGTTTCCCAAGGTGACCTGCTAAAATCAAGGCACTCTTTTCTACTTTTCACATTCTAGTTCTGTGCAAGAAAGTGAAGCCCCTCTGAAAAGCTAAGCAGAGTTGGGACGCGGTTGGGAACCCCATCTATCAACCCCATTGATTAATATACCTGTTACTATATCTTAGTGACATTTTAATCCACAATCCATTGGTTTTTTTCAAAGTATGGAGGATAGTAATGGGATACTTATTTTTAAGCTATTTTCAAGTATAAGAGGAAATGCAGAACACAAGCATAGTTGATTGTTTTGCATATAATGCTAAACTAGTGAGTCCCAGTGGGGCTGAGAAGAGGAAAGACCTAGAGGAGGGGTCTCCAACCTTGGCAATTTTAAGCCTGGAGGACTTCAACTCCCAGAATTCAGCAAATTCTGGGAGTTGAAGTCCTCCAGGCTTAAAATTGCCAAGGTTGGAGACCCCTGACCTAGACAGTCCACTGGACCAATGGATCTCTGGGCACGATAGGTATTCCCTGCCTACAGAGGGGAAAAACTATTGGGAAGTATCTCCCCTTTGGATCAGTGCTGCCTCATGGGGGTTGTATTTGGAATACCTTGTTTACTTACGAGGATGTCTGAGCAGGAGATATGGTAGGCAATGTGAGGAAAGAGGAAAATCTGTTTCCTCAGTTGTTGGCAAGTATTCTCAAGAAGGAATCTAGTCCCTAAAAATTTAAGTCAAGGGCTAAGAAAAAAAAACCCTATACTGCTCCAGCCCATGAGCAGGCATATTATACAAGAAGATGGATTAGTTTACCAAGGAATCCAAGGCCGAGCATCCTTGGAAGCAGGTGCCCATGAGACAGTATGATTGGGGTGCTGGGCAGAGAAAGAGAGCAAACAGGAGCCTTGGAGAACTCATCTTGAACAGCATTCAAACATGGGTTGAGCTCTTGCTTGGATAAAAAGCTATTGAAGGAGAGTACCCAGTCCAGGGCAGCTTCTTCAGGGGACTTGTCCAGGAAAAATGGGAGTCCTGATAGAACTTGGTCTGTGTGTGTTATTAAGGGGGGAGGGGAGTGGTAGCTTATTGTAGGAGATCACTGATAACCTGAAATAACTATAGCTTGCGTTCCTATTAATTTAAATGGAAAATTAAGGGTAGGTGGATTTACAAGCTTTAAAAGGCTTCATTTTTGTGATGATCAGAAATAAAGGGTGGAATGGGAAAGCTGAGTAATGTAAACAAAGTTTATTTTTTTCATGCTTTGCATGCTTTGTTGTTGTTTTTAATCAGGTAAACATTTCTGGCAATGACCTGTGCCTTATGACTTCCCACTTGGAGAGTACTAAGGATCACAGTGAAGAGCGTTTAAAACAGTTGAAACTGGTGCTTGCCAAAATAGCAGAGGTACCTGAGTCAAGTTCTGTAATTTTTGGAGGTGATACAAACTTAAGAGACAAAGAGGTAAGCTAGGACAAATGTCCCCCCCCCCCCCACATCCCAATCCCCGATCCTTTTTTGCATCTTCTTTCCTGGTATCTACAGGTAGTTCTTAACTTAAGATACAAGTTGGGACAGAACATCCATCACTAAGCAGTGTGGTTATAAAGTCCAGTGTCACATGACTGCATTGCTTAGCAATGGCAATCCCTGTTGCTGTCGTTAACCAAATTCCACCAGTTAGTTGAGGGCCCGCTTCAATCTAAGCCTTTCCAAGCTACATCCCTCCCAGTCTTGAGCCTCTGTCCAGGGTAAGGGACTGCCTCCTCCTCACTATTACCCATCTATCCCTTCCCATCTCTGCCCTTTTGGCTGCCCTGTACAACAGCAGCCCCAGAACTACATCACTCCAGGGCTGCAATATACTCCTATGGTACAATACGGCAGAAAGGTCCAAAGGCCCATTGGTGCGGTGCAGCACAAAGCTGCAACTATCCTGGGAAACACCAGCCATTCCAAGAAGCATCAGCAGCGTGGTGCAAAACTGCAGCCCAGCAGCATGGTTCAAATCTCAGCTATCCCAAGAGCCCCAGCCATCCCAGCAGTGTGGTGTGAAGCTGCAGCCCAACGTGCAGCATGAAGCTGCATCTGCCCAAGGGAGCCTCAACTGCAGCAAAAAACCCTAGCTGCCCCAGGGAGTCCTTGCAGCCCCAGCCTGCTGCCCTTGTCCCAGCCCAGCAACTCAGCCCCTGAACGATCTGCAACGATCTCCAGCTGACCTGTACCATATTTTTGCTCTTGCTCCTTATGGGTGATACCCGCTCTGGCCACGTAAGGCCATCTTCCCCAGGTCTTGGGAAGAAATCACTGTGCACAACTTTAGGAAGAAAGCCTTGGGCAGCATATCAGTGGAAAACATAATTCAAACTTGAAAGCAACATAATTATTATGTTTACTGTTCTCTTATCACTTTCTTCTCTTATCTTTATCAGGTTGCTAAAATAGGTGGCTTACCTAACAATGTTTTGGATATTTGGGAGTTCTTGGGCAAGCCTGAACATTGCCAGTACACTTGGGATACAACCCAAAACAGTAACTTGAATGTAAGATACAAGTGCAAAAGTCGATTTGATCGTCTGTTTTTCCGAGGTGCAACAGATGGTGGACAGATTATTCCTCAGAGTTTGGATTTGATTGGTGTGGAAAAACTAGATTGTGGCAGATTTCCTAGTGATCATTGGGGACTGTTTTGCAATTTTGATGTGATATTGTAAGAAGAAAACATTTCACTGTTGTGATTTTTATGTTCTTCAAAATTTTAAACCAGTTCTAATGTTAATGTTTTATTCACAATCATGTAAAGTAAGCAGTTCATTTTATTTGTTTGGGGAATTCTTACTTAGCAAAAGTGAAACATTCCATTTAAAATATTAAGGTCTCATGCAATGCAGAAGACGTTTTAGTTAATTTGTGTGTGTGTGTGTGAGAGAGAGAGAGAAATTATGTTGTGTATATTATTCAAAAGTTAGAATAGAATAGTTTACTAAACACAATTTGTTTTTAATAAAGAATTCTTGTGAGTCCACTTTAATGACACTATGTTCTAGTAGCTGAAATTCAGGGAAAAAAGATTGGACTATAATTTTAGGACTATTAATGCATTGCTGGAATATCCTCTAATTCCTAGTTCTTCTCAAGAATCAAGGGTTGCTATTTGTGAACACTCAGACTTGTTTTTCACTGCCCTTTTCTTTGAATGCCCAGCCCCTAACTTTTCATGGTCCTACTGCTGCTTATTTGTTCCCTGAGCTTTCTAATGGAGGAAAGGTCAAAAGTCAAGGAAGCATCTTCTGCATGACGTACTTCTTCCAGGAGATGATAAGGAATGGGGCCAAAAGAAAAGAGAATAGTTTTGTTCATGGTGGAATGGTGGGACTGATACTGAAGGAGAGAGACCTAATATGAGCAAGGGCTGTGTTGCAAAAGAATAGGGCTCTTCTACTCATATTCCTTTTATCAAGATGAAGCTTTGATTAGTAGAATTTATGGCTCCACTGTTAACTGTATTACCAACATTTTCAGCTCTCTGATTAGCCAATATTCTCTTTAACCTCTGCTGCTAATGAGATATTCTGCTCTGCAGAAGCTTAGTACCTTATTTCTTAGCCTAACCATTAGATGGATATGAAAGAAATGCATATTATAATTGAATGGAATGGAATTGAATGCTTTATTTGGCCAAGTGGGGTTAGACACACAGGGAAGTACAGAAGCAGTGTAGTTGCAAAAAAACAGAGTATAGCAACAAAAATAATAATGCAAATAAAAGGGGGAACTAAAGATAATAAAAAGATAAATAATACTACAGCCACACTGTCTGGGTTAATACAGAGGTTCCCAGTCCACGGTCCACTATGAAACCCTGTTTCAAACCAGGCTATGCGAGCGATGGGCAAGCATGTGCTTGCATGCATGAAGCTCCACTTATAGGAGCAGTGACCCGTTGTGCTGCCGTGCAAAGCTCCACTT
The DNA here is from genome assembly GCA_030761175.1 of Masticophis lateralis. NCBI lineage: Eukaryota > Metazoa > Chordata > Lepidosauria > Squamata > Colubridae > Masticophis > Masticophis lateralis. The sequence goes on from JAUDYJ010000003.1 coordinate 64,242,909, forward strand.
ACATGAGTGGAGCTTCGCGCACAAGGCAAGTGTCCTCTGCTCATGCATTAGCTCCATTTGTCCGAGCAGAGGGCGCACACGTATCCCCCCTCCACGCTGGGTTGGACCAGGCCGCCATGGTGGACAAGTTGGGGGCCGCTAGATTAATATACATCCATATTAGTACTGTGCAAATTAGATGTTTAGCAGAGCGATGGAATGAGGGAAGAAGCTGTCCCTGTGTCTAGTTATCTTGGCATACAATCCTGTAGCAAAAACCTGATAGAAATAACTGTAACAATTTATATCCAGGAAGGATCTGCAGATATCTTCTCAGCCCTCTTCCTGACCTATGCAATATACAGGTCTTCTGTGGAAAGCAGGCTGATTGCCGTTTTTCTTTCTGCAGTCTTAACCATCCCTTGGAATCTGTACCTGTTTTGTGTCTGTATGAAACCAGACAGTTATAGAAATGCAAACGACGGACTAAATAATTCTTCTGTAAAACTATTAACAGCTCCTGGGGCAGTCTGAATTTCCTGAGTTGACATAGAAAGAACATTCTTTGTTGTGCCTTTTTAATGATGGCTCTAATGTGAAGTGTCCATTTCAAGTCCTGGGAGATTATAGAACTCAAAAACTTGAAGGATGTTGCCGCTGATACCATGCTGTCAAATATAATAATATAGTAATATAAGTAAACCGCTCTGTATTAAAATCACTCCAAATTGCTGGCTTCCTGTTCTGAGCGATATAGCACCACCAGCTTTACAAAGGCAAGATTCACTAGTGAGGATGTACAGAAAAATTATGAACAACTGACTCCTACTGAAGCATGTATTTATCCGTCAGAAGACTGAAATCCAGGAAGTCTCCACTGGCACTTGCACAACATCTGCCCAACCACTTTAACTTCTATCAGTAATGAAAAACCAAATGGGCCACTGAACGCCCAGACATAGGGAGACATATAAATGAGCCCATAAAAAAGGTGGGGTGCCAGGCTTTGAACTACCACATCAGCAATGGGCAATCCTGAATAGGATTTGCACCTCATACGGCATCTGTCAGGAGACTCTGAGGCATAGTATCCTCCCCTCTGTGATTATGAGGTCCTATGTCAAACTGTAGATCACATCGTGACAGGCTGTGAGCTGTGGGCATACACAAGTCCAATGTCTGATTTTTAAAAAAATATAAATGATGCTGCACTTCAATGGTTAGATGGCTTTGACATTGATATTTGAACATAGATCTTTTTAACATTTATATTTTATTGTGCTTTACTAATCTAGATGAAATGTTAATATATATTGCTAGTCCATGTATGATATGCCATATGCTAAATAAGTAAATAATAAATATAGTAAACAATTGGAAATAATGAGGTTGCTTAAATATAAAGTTGGTTGGTGCATGGTTTCTGTTATGAAAGAGTCTTCTGCAAAGTGATTTCTCAGCAGCCTTTCTTTTTCTTTTTCTTTTTTTTTTAACATTGTGACATTTTTTCCTTTACATTGTGAAAAAATTGCTCAGGATACATAACAAAGAGTGTGGCAGTCCTTTTATTCTATTATTCCCCTGCTGACTGAGGAACTCTGGGAGTTGAAGTCCATACATCTTAAAGCTGCTGTGGTTGAGAAACAATGGTCTGTTAGAGAGTGACAAATACCAGTATAGCCAAACCAGTATAGTTAATATTTTTTGATGTCCATATTGTTTTAAACTATTCTTAATCTGTGGGAATTAATAGCTGAACAATATGGTTTCCTTGGCCTTTTTAAAAAAACATATTTATTTATTCTTTATCACCAAAGATAAAATACAAAAGAAAGAAAAAGAAAGGGGGAAAAAACCCTAACAAACATCCAAACCTAACAACAAAAAGAAAAAAGTCATGTGTATGAATAAAGGAAAAAATATCAAATACATCTAAACATTAAACTTAAAAAGTCCACCCCAGTTCAATGCTGAAACATGCATCAAAAAACTAATATGATATTCTCCCCTTACATAACAGGTCTACAAATAGTTATAAACTTTCCTATGTACATTTGACAAAAATGCTACATTCCCTTGGTCTTTCTGATTTCCTTCAACACTGCTAAAACTTATGGCTTCAATTAGTAAATTGATTGAAAATTGATCTCACTTGCAGTTTACGAATCCATAGGGAACATCTGCACACAGATGTTCCCTGTGGATGGATAAATTATGCTATTCTGTATTGACCTGCTGTGTAAAACTCTGTCATTATATATGAAGAGAAGAGGAGGGAAGAGAAAAGAATTTCTTGGCCAAGTGTGATTGGACACACACAGAATTTGTCTATATTAGACAAATCTGTCTACGTTGTATATGTGTGTGTATCTATATATCTATATCTATCTAATCTACATATCATATCTATATCTAATCTAAATCCATCCATCCATCTATACATTTTTGACATGGAACTGCTTTTTTCGGTTTCCCTCCTGTATTAAATAAAACAGCATCAACAACATAACGGAGACACAGAGCGCTGCTGTTCCCTTTCCGTGCAAGAGTCAGATCACAAAGGTCTCCGGTATCAAAACCACCCCGCTGTTGCCTATGTTGGTCCTTTTGGTTTCCTACTCTGGTCTACAGACACCCCACCCCACCCCACCCCACCCGATTACCCTTAGCGCGCTCCGAGGCTTCCGCGGGTGGAGGGGATCCTTCTGCGATCCCAGAAGAGAACCGAGGGGAGGGCAAACGTGGGCCCTCGGTGGCGGGGTTGGGATTGGTGTTGGCTGGCGGACGCGGGTCGACGGGTCGGAAAGCGAAGCGAGAAGGGCGCCGTCCTCCTCGTCCCCCGCGCACGCCCAGAGCCTCCTCCCTCCCACCTTCCCGGCAAACCTCAGGATCTCCCGGCCCAGAGCATCCTTCGCTACTTGGCCCCCGAGTGTCCACACCCACTTCCCCCTCCCCCCTGGACCGCGCACTGAACGGCCACCCAAGTCCTGGGGCAGAGAAGCAGATGGAGGCGGCTTCGTCCCGTGGATTTCCTCCGCCCGTCGCCAGGTAAGACGAAGCGGAGCTACCCTGTGCCTGCCTGCCTGCCTCCCTCCCTCCCTCCGGGGCGCTACCAGGGTGGCCGGCTGCGGTGAGTGCAGCAGGCGTGAGCCCGGGGAAGGCTGGGTTTGCCCCGGCCGCTTCTGCTGTGGGTTTTGATGCGGGGCGTTTCTGGGGGAAGATCCGAAGCTGCTTTATCCCCAGGCGGAGAGTTTCCCCAATAGACACCGGTATCTGGTTTGCCGGGAGGAAATGCGACAAGCCTTCGCCGATTCCAGGTAACGCCTCCCTTCCTCCGTGCGGTCGGCCGAAAAGGCTCGATTCACCTCATCTCAGGAGCTGGTGATGCTGCCCTCCCCCTTTCTCCCCCAGATCGATATTCCTTAAAAACATGGCAGATCGCGTTTCTCTCGCAGGGGCGACAAGGCGGGCGGGGGGATTCATACAGACCCACCCAGGCGGCGCCCCCTCCTCCCCACCGGCCCAACCTGACTGAAGTTGAAGAAAAACAAATATATAATTACTAGGTTGATTGGAAAGATGGGGGACATTTAATTGATTTGGCTTTGCGAAATGATAGACGTGGCTCTTGGTAACAGCAGGCTGGCCAATAAAAGCTGAAGGCAAAGGATAGGATTGCTTGCTTGTAGGAAATGATTTATCATTTCATATATTGAATAGTTCACAGTGTTTATGGGATGTGTGGATGCAATAAGAATTCGGGACTGGTGTTCTCCCTTTAAAATTGACACAAGGTGTGTTAGATTGAAATACACCCAAATATAGCGTACATATATATTTTGGACAGCTGCATAGAGTGTCAAAAACTGGCAACTCTTAAACTGATTGTCAGATTCTAATCATCCGTGTGATGGGGGAAAAGTGAATAGCATTGAATCCAATGGTGTTTATTCCTTGGGAACTGGAATAGAGAAGCACTCACTCATTTTTGCATAGAGTTTAGTAGTGTTTTTCCCCTTTTTTGCATCCAGGTTTTGAGATTAGAGTAGTAAAATTCAGGCAAGTAACATGTATTTGCCATTTCAAAGTGCTTCTGATATATGACAAACACTGCCAACAGACCTCAGTCCATTTTCGTATAACTGTTTCTTGAAAACATTTAGTGCTGCCGTTTATATAATTGTTGTGCAATGAAGTGGAAAGAAGTACATTACAACAGTATAACTTGCTTAAGAAGAGACAGTTGCAGTCTTTGCTGCATATTCTAGAATATTTCTGATTTCGGTTCTCTCCCTTACCTCAAAGCATGTTTCATCCAAACTAATGCTATATCTCTAGGCAAAGAATGTATTAAAACCTAATCAGGACTGTAACCCTGTCATGGAGTTGTGCCAGGGTAATCTGGAGTTTCTCTACTAGGAAGGCCTTCACCATTTATCTCAATGGAGGTTTTCCATTCCTGGAATAATAAAAAGGGTCAGTTCACTTGGCAACAGTTCGATTAGAGTTATGGATCAGATGTTTCTATTATTTTTAACTCTGTTAAATTACCTTTGGTATATACTGTGCATTTATGTTTAATCATGACCATAATGATACATCTTTGTCTACTTGAATTCAAAGGGGTTTAGCGTGAATAAGGAAGTGCCTGAACTATAGAGGTAGCAATGTTTCAGCCAACGCATAATGAGCTGGTTAACCAATTGCATTTTCAATATTTTTGTAGTTTGGGTTGTAGTTTGGGTTGTAGTTTGGGTTGTAGTTTGCTTGGGGAAATATGAGGATTAAGTTGCTTCATACAAAAAGTGTTAAGTATAAAAATCCTTGTTAGTTGTCTTTGTCAACAGAGAACTGATTAATATAGTACTACAGTTGCCCAGTAAAGAGTTCTGTACACTATACATTTTAAACAGTATGGTGTCCAACCCTCTAGACCAGGGGTCAGCAACCTTAAACACTCAAAGAGCCATTTGGACCTCTTTCCCGCGGAAAAGAAAACACCAGGAGCCACAAACCTTTCCTATGCCTGACTATTTCTTGAGTGGCCACAAAACTTGCATATGTAGTTAAATTAAACATTCTGTTTTCTTCTGAAACTTTTCTTTTCTTGGATTTATCCATGGTTGGCCTACCGGGGTCAAAAAGCTCAATAAATCACGTGCTGGCAGGTGTCGCACATTGGCGGTTGTGCCACCTATTTTGAGCGACAGGGAGCTGCAGCAGAGGGATGAAAGAGCCACATGCAGCTCCAGAGCCACAGGTTGCTGACCCCTGCTCTAGACAAAGGAAGAACAACTCTCCATTTCTGATGCCAATTTGCCCACAGTGTCCACTGAGGCTACGTCAAGGGATCCCCAAGAGAAAATAGTCATTAAAAACCCCTTTTAAATAGTTGTAACCTTGTGTTGTGGTGGTCTCAGAAATTTCTCACAGGTAAGGTCTCTATAATCCCCTGAGTGCTGGTGACCCAATGAGACTTTTCAAATGATTTTTTTTTTTTTACTGCACCATCATGCAGTGACAATTGTTCTCTGCTAGGGTTGCTAATCTTTTTTCAAACTAATTATATTAGTTGTATTCTGTCCCTTGGTCTGCTAAAGCCATACTTCCCACTTGCGGTCTTATTTCCTTCAGCTTTTAACCAGAGGCATATATTATACACTCATGTTTTGCCTTTGTTTTAGAGCTAACCATCTGGAGCTTTGTCCGGGTGATGATTATCTGAGTTCTTACAGCAGTTCTTACAGCAGTTATTTTGTTGACAGAATTACTATAAATAAGAAGCAGTAAAGAACTTACCCTTCCTAGGAACTTACCCACCCCCCCGCACCCCCCTTCATGTCAGTGTTGACTCCTTCCTACTGCCTAGATTAGTTTCTTTAGTTTTCTTTGCAGGGTTTTTGGGAAGTGGTTTGCCATTGCCTCTTTGCTCAGGCTGAAAGAAAATGACTGGCCCAAGGTCACTCAGCTGGCTTTTGTGCCTAAGGCAGGACTAGAGCTCCCACTCTCCCACTTCCTAGTCTGATTCCTTAATCTCTACACCTAACTGACTCTGTCTTCCTGTCTGTGTCTGTCTCTGTCTCTGTCTCTGTCTCTATTTATCTATCATCTATCTATCTACCTATCTACGTACCTATCTACCTACCTGTCTGTCTGTCTGTCTATCTATCTGTCTGTCTGTCTCTCTCTCTCTCTCTCTCTCTCTCTCTCTCCATCCATCCATCCATCATCTATCTATCTATCTATCTATCTATCTATCTATCTATCTATCTATCATCTATCTATTATCTATCTATCTATCTATCTATCTATCTATCTATCTATCTATCTATCTATCTATTCCATCTTTTATAAGGAACAGTTTTATAAGAAATAGTTTTTATAGCTGTCATGTTTGTTTCTCATTGTACACATTTTTCCCCCAGAATTAGTCTTTTAATTGGTTAAATTCTATTTTAGATTAGGAAGTAGGAATATTGTCGGAGATTTAATTTTTTTAACCTGTTTCAAATGCTGTTGCCAATCTTGACTGTTCTTTTAAGATAAGGCATTGCGGATTAAGAAAATTAGTCTTTCCATGTACAGAAGTTGAATGGGCTAGCAAAGAGGGAGAACTATTTCTCTTTCGTTAATGTGCTCTGCTCCTTGGGGAAAACATTTAGTCTGCTTTTTATTCATAGAGCAGGTGAATAAAAATGTCATAGTTTAATAACTATGTAAATAACAATAGACCAACCATCAAGAGATAAACAATACTCCAATCAAGGAACTACCAACTCAAACAAGAAAGCTAACAGCAAACAACAACCTAATCAAGGAACCACAAAGAACATCCTACCAATACTGACAGGGCAAGCCACTAGTATATAATATGAGAACAAAGCCCACTCCCTTCTAGCACTGATGATGTTACCTGGTTTGGTAATGGAACGTCAGCAAGAAAACAACCAAGCACAGACAGCATCAAGGACCCCACAGTTCAACTCTGAGCTACAAATATTCTCTATTGATTTGATAGCATTTGGGACAGGAGTACCACTGATTTTATCTGAGCCAGAGTTGATAGTTTTTACTGTAAGTTGCTATAAAAATATTACTGCACAGTAAATCCCGGGGCAAAAATTAAAGATTAAGCTCTGACATTCAAGACATTTAAAAATGGAAAAATGGTGATTGAGGAAGCTTTAACATCTAGATTGTTTTGATCCCGGTTTGCCAGTCCTAGTTTATAGAAAAATGGTTAATCATGGGCAGGTAGCATGCAGCCAAGTTTTGTATTTAGATCTCTGTCTCCAAAGATATGATGCACAGAACCAGAGGTAATCTCACTCACATTTCTCACCTTCCACAACTGCGTGGATTTCAGGAAAAGCAAGTCATCTAGAATAAGCTGCTGAAAGGAAAGGGACAAGGGAGAGAAGGGCTAAAGGCTAGCTGCAAAGTTTTAAAAGTTGCTTTTTAAAAAAACAAATCATTGCTTTTCTGCTTGGGCATCAAAGGAAGTTTCTCTTGCAACTGTTAAAAGGAGGGCGTTACAAGCACTAAAACTCATTTAATGTAGGTATCATGGTCTTTGGAGAACGCCCCTGAGGATTATTTACCTGATTAAAATTATTTTGAGCAAATGATGGATAAACCACAACATACTATATTGGGTACAGACTTGTGTAAGAGCTACAGTCAAGAGATATTCATACTTTTTACATTAGTATTTATAATATATTATTGCTTGTGAAAGGTTGTCACCTCTTCTCTGGTTTTATAGAAAGACAGGCTCAAATTATTGTCCTTTTATCTTTCTTTTTTTTTTACTTTCTGCAACTACAATTGTCCCTACTTTTGTAGCCAGAGGGTAATAAATGTTCTTCTGTCTTCTTGTTTATCTTTTCAACTAATGTCCATGGCTTTCTTTTAACTCCATTTTTCCCCAGCACTGCAGGTTTCCCCTCTTGAAATCTTAAAATAAGATTGTAGAATTTCCATCCTGCAATCTGACCAAGGTTTGGTACTTCCACCTTACGAAAGGATGTTTCTTCTGCCAAGTCTGAAAATCTTCTGTTTACTCTTGGTGGTTTTAATGGGTAAGCCCTCACTCCTACTATACCTGTTGTTAAGGTAACGAAGGTTAATTCCTTCTGAAATCATATGAGAAAAGTAAGGATGTACTTAGCTAAAATTAATCACTATGCATAGAAGCTGGCAAAGCTTTTAGGAGAGGTAGTGCTGAATCAAACCTTTCCATCTTTCCATTCTGACTTCCCACTTTCTGCCTCCATGTAGCCGGGACATTTGTAAATAACAGTGCATATTAAAAATAATAAGAACAGAGACACTACAGGTCCTTGAGTAGGTATTTTTCACAGAAGCAGCCCTGAATAGAACACTCCTTGCTCAGAAGTAGCATGCAGGTTTCGCATGGAGAAAATTGCTGCTGTTCAACAAACAAGACAATATTTTTTTTTTGATGACTCAGCATGCGGCCTTGTTATTCAGTTTAGGTAAAGGTCCTACTCTAGATTTCTGCGGCAACTTAAAAATATATGAAATGTGATTTTAAAAAAACAACCCAGAGGGAGTTGAATTTCTGTTCTTTGGGTTTTAATTAGAGATAAGTGTAATTTTCTTCTATTTTTATTTTATAGCTCTCTTGAATTGGTTTTGGTCTCTCTCCGCATTTCCTAACCCTTTTATTTCCAAAGGTGAAAGAGAAAGGGAAGGAAATAATGACAGAACCATTGAAAAAGATGCTATCTGTGATGAGGCTGTGCTAGCCTTGTTAGCTTCAAATAGTTAATCATGTAAATATTTCAAATAGCAATAATTGTAAAAAGAGCCATGAAAAATTTAACGGGACATTCACTGACTTACATTATAGTTCCGTGTTTCCCCAAAAATAATACCCAACTGGAAAATAAGACCTAATGCGTCTTTTGGAGTAAAAATTAATATAAGACCTGGTCTTATTTTTGGAGAAACACAGCATGTAAAATGTAAATCAGAAATGATAAATTCCCCTCCCCCCTAAAATTTAGGCTTTACTTATACCAAAATCTATTTTTCAGGGTGTTCCTGTCAGCAGTGCACGGAAGGCATCAAGTACACAGACGCAATACTTCCCAATTTAGAAACAACTAAAATTATGCGGGTCCCACGTGCTGCGTCCATGTCGGATTGCCTGGCAGCCTGTTGTGATCTTTCAGATTGTGACTTGGCCTGGATGTTTGAGCGGCATTGCTACGTGGTCAGTTGCCAACCTAAAGGAACTTGTGAGCCCAAGAAAATGGAGAAGGTGAAGTCCTATCTGACCTTCGTGGTCAGAGCTCCCCAGAGACCAGCCACCTTGCTAGGATATGGGCAGGTGCCATCCAATGTGATCCGCTCCATGGCATTAGCAAGTGACCCCTCTGAGGAAATTGGTAGCCTAAAAGAGCTTCCTTCCTTCCTCAGCAAAGAGCACAGTCTTGAGGACTATGCCAGTGAATATGGTGAGATGGATCAGAATCCTTTTCAACTTGGCCTCAAGCCTGAGGAGAAGGAGGCCATTAACTATGCGGATTGGGGATCCGTGGTGACCACTGAAAATGGCTTCAATTCTTCAGGGCTCAGTAATGGAGACAAACAGGAAGAGGTGCCTCAAAATGAAGAAGTTCATTTGGGAAGCCCTTCAAATGTAAATACATCTGAAAGTATTCCTACCACTGAACATCCTGAAAAGTTGACAGATGTTTTGGGCTTGCTGGATAAATCTGCAAATGATTTTGATTTTCATCCAACTAAAAATGAAGTGAACAGAAGCTGGGAGGAGGAGGTATGTGTTTACACACACACACACACAAAAACACAATTATTTGCCATTATCATTGGTGTATCCTAAGACTTATGTACATATACTTCGATGGAAGGAATTCACAATTAGTGTGAATGTGTACAGGAGAAGGGCGGCATAGAAATAGAATTAAATAAATGAATAAAATATATATTTCCATTGGGTTGGATCACAAAGGTATCTAAATCAATAATTTTGACAGTGACCGACAAGATGCTGTTGGAAGGTGAACAAGCACACAAAAGACTGAACTTGGAACTATAATAGTCTTCCCTGCTCTCTCTCTATATCTTAGGCCAAGAAACGATAGTAGTTGGAATAAAAAATATACTACAAAATAATTAATGCTGGATCCCCTAGCCAGTTTGGAAGGCTGCCATAAAATGTGACAAATAGCGCTTGGCAGACATCACCTTTATTAATTCAATTGTCACATTAACTGTATCTTGTGGCAGCAAATTCCATAAACTAATACTTTCATACAGCATGGCATGAGAAGAAGTGTTTCCTTTTGTCTGTCTTCACACTTTATCTTTTGGGATATTGCATGTGTCCCAATGACCAGGGCTAAGCAAGTATTGCAAGTTCCTTGCAATATTATTTGATGCTAGTTGGCATCCAGAGGACCACAAATTCCTTACCCAAATGGATAACTTTAAATAGGGGCAAATTCATTCGTTCATTCTTGACAAAATTCTGAGCAGGCAAAAAAAAAAAAAAAAAGGCAAAGCAGATTTCTTTAAACATCCTTTCATGAGTGAAGAAATAAGTGTGCACCTGTGATAGGAAAAAGATCCAGTCACTTCCTGGCTGTATACTGAAGCTCCTTGCCACATAGGTACATTAACCTAAATGAAGCCAATGTAATTATTCAGTTTGGATTGCTCTATTAAAAGGCTGCATTAAAATAAAAAGACGTTTTGTTAGAGAGCTGTGGTGGCACAGTGGTTAGAATGCAGTATTTCAGGCCAATTCTGCTGACTGCCAGCAGTTCGATCCTGACCAGCTCAGGGTTGACTCAGCCTTCCATCTTTCTGAGGTCAGTAAAATGAGGACCCCGATTGTTGGGGGCAATATGCTGATTCTGTAAACCACTTAGAGAGGGCTATAAAGCACTATGAAGCGGTATATACCATGTTTTCCCCAAAATAAGACCCTGTCTTATATTTTTTTGAACCCTGAAATAAGCGCTTGGCCTTATTGCTATGCACTTAAAAGCCCGATTGGGCTTTTTATCAGGGGTTGTCTTATTTTGGGGGAAACAGGTTAAGTGTTATTGCTATTGATAAATCACTGGAACTGCTGCTTGGATCTTCAGTTTTTGCTAATTACTAAAAGAAGAATGAAAAGAGAAGGGATAAATCTGTGTATATAAGGTTGTTATCCAAATTAAAAACAATGGAAATGGGTTAAAAAGTATTGCCTCTTCAAAGGACATATGCAATCCTTAATTCATTTATTTTATCACATTCTCTTGGGACCATTTAAAAATGGGAATTATTATTTCGACTAATACAAATGACTTAAAGAACCCTATATATTTATAAGTGAAGCACAACTCTTGATAAGCAAAGCATAGTTCTTTGAAAATAGATTAGCAGTTCTTATATATAAGTGGATTCTCTATGCACAGATATTTTTGTGCACACATTAAAAAACATTTAACCACCAAAAAATATCTGAGACACAGGCTTTGGAAGCTTGTCCAATGGTTAAATCAAGCAAAAATTCATAGTGAACAAAAGTTTAATAATAATCTAGACTTTGTTAGTTGCTACCCTAAGTATGCCAGAGAAGAAGATAAAATTTTTGCTTCCAATTCTAAGTTCATTTCAGAGGAATAAACACGTGAATTCTAGCTTGGCCACAGCAGTCAACTAAAGTTTAAAGGTATTTGATGCTTCATTGTGGCTATTTTTTCTGATGGAAAGAGTCCAGTTGGAGCAATCCAGATGTGCCATAAATAAGAACAGAAATCTCTGAGTCCAGGAATATATGATGATGCAGTGATATTACAGAAGAAATGAGAGTGTTTCCACTCAGGTTTGAATTCTCTGATATTACATGCCAATTCTGTGCATGGATTTGCTTCCAGATTAGGGAGCTAAAAGTCTTTGGAGGCTCCAGTAGTGTGAAAAAGAAACGTGCAATTTTATTTAATTTGAAATGCATAATTATAATAAGGACAAAAAATAGTGTTAGAAAATAAATATGTTCTGCTAAGATCTGCAGTAAATGCGGCTTTAATAGCTGCCATATCTTCTCTTTTGTGGAATGTAGCAGATGAAAGGAAATTTTAAAAGGGTGTTCCTAACAAATTTAACAAAATAAAACAGCAACTATGTTTCTTTTTTTGCAAGGATGTCATTAACACTACACTGGGATAAAATTGCTAATTATATGTAAATCTAAGCCTATTTCAGTAATAGAGTTTTAGCCTAATGTAATAAGGCTAGCCTAATAGAGTTTTAGCCTAATGTAATAAGGCAATTGTTTTTTGCGGTCTTTGTTTGATGGTTTAACCGATGTAACAGTTAACTTTTTAGGTTTGAGTTAACCACACTAAGTGCACTTTATCGAAGTTGGACAATTCATACAATTGTGCTTTGTTTACACATTCTATTTCTTACTTATAATTTTGCATGTAGTTTTTTTTTTAGAGCAGCTCATATGAAGAAGATATAGTAGTACTATGTCCATCACATATGTAAGCATGTTATCAGATCAAAGGCATTTTTAATATTCTGTATTATTCATATATTTTCCTGTATCTCTTTTTTTCTTTCTTTGTTTTTTCTTGCTCAGATGGAGTTTTTTTCTTTAGAGTGTGCAGGCACATTGCACATTGCCAGGGATGTCACCCGGTTTCAGTCCAAGTTTTGTAACAGAATTGGAAGCATCCCAGAAAACTGCTTGCACAAATGCATAATTTGTGCAATTCTTGGGAATTAGGGAACATATAGTATTTTTCCAGACTTTGCTGATAATGTTGTTGATTCTAGCTAGACTAAAATTTTGAATTTAGATCTTCCAATACATATATTATATGTATTATACACATATAATACATATTTGTATTATATGTGTTTTAATTTGGTTGTTCACTGCCCTGAGTCCCCCTCCCGGGGAGAAGGGCGGTATATAAATTGAAATAAATAAATAAATAAATAAAATTCTTGTTTTTCAACGTTGTATAACAGAATGTGAAAAAAAAATTACAATAATTATATATTCCTGCAATTTGTCTCGTAGGTTGTAACACCTCCCCATAATCCTCCTCCTTCAGGAATTCTGGAATTTCTCTCCACTATCCCAGCACAAACTGAAGTGTCAAACCCAGATAATTTCATACAAACTAAACCCACAACATTTCCCACCAGTGCTCATAGCACTGCATGTTGTGCTACAGGTGAAGTTACATTTTCTACAACGATCCCAAAAACAGGTAACATGGTTTGCTTATGACTGAGATTTTGACCATATTCATAATCCAGATCTTTTCATTTGTTGAGATAGTCTTCAAATTATGGCTGAAGTCCTTCCTGATTTAAGGCAGTGATGTTAAAAAAATATATCTTGGTTGAATTGCCAAAAACTAAGATTTTTCCAGAGGTTTTTCTCCAGATATGGCTGCTGTTGAAGCAGATGGTTACCATGGAGAAGCTAGCATTGTGTGAGACTTTTCTCCGAGAAGCTTTTCCTATTGAGACACTTGAGATGACTTTAATAGGCCAAAACCTATTTTCCCCAGATTTCCCCAAATCTGATGTATTTTTTTTTATGTTGTAATCATTTTTAATCTTCAGTTTTACTATGGACAGCCATTCCATTATTCTTGTTGGCTCTTGTTATATTTTAATGCAAATTATTTCTAAATAATTAAAAAAGATAAAAGGATTGGCTCAAGCAAACAGACAGAAATCTTGGTTTAAACATTCAGCCAGATGAGATAGTCTGTGCTCTTTCTTTTTTTTTTACTCTGAATTTATACTGTTTAATTATTTAATGTTTCCCCATATTTTTTGTTTTTTTTAATTAAAATTAGCCCATAAAGAAGGGATGTAATTTATCCTGCTTTATTGGTTTGCTTTATTCTGTTTCCAGGAAATGTGTGTTTTCTTGCTGTTGTTGCTGGGGTGGATGGAGATATTTTAAAAACATTTTTAGAGATATTTTAAAAACAATTTTTCAGAGGGCTGGAGGCTAAAACACATGAAGAGGGGTTGCAGGAATTGGATATGTCTAGTCTAGTGAAAAGAAGGGGCTGTCACAAAGAATAGTGGGGTCAAACTGTTTTTCCAAAGCACCAGAAGGCAAGACAAGAAGCAATGGTTGGAAACTAATCAAGGAGAGAAGAAACCTAGAACTAAGAAGAAATTTCCTACCAGTGAGAACAATTAGCTGGTGGAACAGCTTACCTTCAGAAGTTGGGGTGCTTCATCACTGGAGGCTTTTAAGAAGAGACTGGACAGCCACTTGTCTGGAATGATATAGGGTCTCCTACCAGTGGTGAAATCTAAAATTTGTTACTACCAGTTCTGTGGGCGTGGCCCTGGTGGGGTGTGTGTGTAATGTGACTGGGTGGGTGTGGCCATTTTTTTTTTCTTTTAAAATGATTTTTTCTACAACCTCTTTGGTGAAGAGATTGTTTAAAAATGCTTTCAAAAGGTTCTGACAATCCCAGCTGAGTTGCCTGATCAGCAGAGGCTTTTTTTCTTTTAAAAGCCTCTGCCAATCAGGCAATTCAGCTTGCATCGTCAAAGGCATTTAAAAGAAAAAAAGCCTCTGCTGATTAGGCAACTCAGCTGGGATCATTAGGCATTTAAAAAAAAAAATCTCTGTCAATCAGGTAACTCAGCTTGGATCGTCAGAGGCTTTTAAAAGAAAAAAAGCCTCTGCCGATCAGGCAATTCAACTGGGATCATCAGTTGATGATCCCTTTGATAATCCCAACTAAGCCGCGTGATCATCACAGGCTTTTTTTTTTAACCTTTAAAAGCATTTTTTTGGCCGAAGAGGTTGTAGAAAAATGCTTTTAAAAATTAAAAGAAAAAGCTCTGATGATTATGCGGCTCAGCTGGGCGTGGATGAGGGTGGGGGCAAGGATTTTTGCTACCGGTTCTCCTAACCACCCGCCTCAATCGTTACCAGATCAGGTGATCTGGTCCGAACCGGGAGCATTTCACTCCTGTCTCCTACTTGAGCAGGGGGTTGCACTAAAAGACCTCCAAGATTCCTTCTAATTCTGTTATTCTGTTAAATTTATCACCTGATTGTATTCTGAAGTGATACCTCCATAGTTTTCCACTCAATTCTACTCAATTCTGCCCCATATGAAATAAGTCTACAGAAATTGAGAAAAGTTGGAATTATCATCATGAGCCGCGATGGCGCAGTGGTTAGAGTGCAGTACTGCAGACTACTTCTGCTGATTGACGGCTACCTGCAATTTGGCCATTCAAATTTCACCAGGCTCAAGGTTGACTCAGCCTTCCATCCTTCTGAGGTGGGTAAAATGAGGACCCGAATTGTTGGGGGCAATGTGCTGACTCTATAAACCGCTTAGAGAGAGCTGTAAAGCATTGTAAAGCGGTATATAAGTCTAAGTGCTATTGCTATCCATAAACAGCCTAAATCAGACATCAGGCATAGAAAATTGCCCTCCAGAACAGTGTCTTCAGCCCCTCCTTTAAATTATTTCCTTTAAAAGTTTTAACATTTCATTATCTTATGTGTAGGCTGTTGGGAAGTATACTGGCCATTAAATACAATGGTACAGGACTTTACCTAAATCCTAACATAGAGCTTGTAGAATTGTTTCTTGGCTAAGAACTTTTGATGAGCATTATGCAAGTCCGATTTAAACAGAAGAGAAACATTAACAGTTAAATTCAAAGCGAGAATGGCGGTGACCAGCCATTCTTCCTGTCTTGAAAGGAAATGATTGCATGTCAGAATAATCTAGACATCTAGGTGACTCAAAATCAAACTGTATCACTTACATAGAATATCAAATCAAATCAAATATCTTTATTATAGTCTGTGACCAGCCTTTACATTAGAAGAGTAGAAACAGAAACATTCTTCCAGGGAATGGAAAAAATAATAATGAGACCATAAAATAGTATATCTAATAAAAAAAATTATGCAGTTGTGTAGCTTGGTGAAAATATATTTTCTGAAAATATAAGCCCACCTATAGTGTAGGGTTAGCATCCCTTAAAAAATAATAAATATAAAATGTATCTGCATTGCTGTCTTATTTGGAAATGATTGTGGCTATGACAGCACATCTTAAGGCAGAGGTCCCCGACCCCCAGTCCATGGACTGGTACCAGGCTTACCTTGTTTCCCTGAAAATAAGACATCCCCTGATAATAAGCCCAATCGGGTTTTTGAACACATGCTCTAAAATAAGCCCCCCCCAAAATAAGCCCTCCCCAAAAATATTTAAATGCATATGCAGCCAGTCCCCGCCATTTCTTTTGGTTAGGGTTAGGGAGACAGAGCTGGAAATCAGATGGCAAGAGGAGCCCTATCTTGTTCAACGTGCCCCAAAATAATAAGACCTCCCTGAAAATAAGGCCAAATGCTTATTTTGGGGTTCAAAAAAATATAAGACAGTGTCTTATTTTCAGGGAAACATAGTATATCCAGATGATACCTCTTGGTGTAGATCAATGGGTCTCAATCTCAACCTCCCTAATGGCGTGACCCTTTAATACAGTTCCTCATGTTGTGGTGACCCCCAACCATAAAATTATACCTAAAACCATTGAAAATATGTGTTTTCTGAGGGTCTTAGGCAACCCCTGTGAAAGGGTCATTCGACCCCCAAAGGGGTCCCGACCCACAGGTTGAAAACCACTGATGTAGATGTTCTGCTTGTGCAACCCAGAGTTGTGTGAGATGTACAACTGCTGGAATGGATATCCCTAAAATTACTTAGCTCGCAGTTTACCGTATTTTTCGGAGTATAAGATGCACCTCTCCCCCAAAAGGGGCTGAAAATTTAGGTGCATCTTATACACCGAATGTAGCTCCGCCCACCCACTGGCCCCCACCTTTGGCCTCTGCCTCGCAGCAGTTACCTCCTTGCAAGCAAACAGCAAGAAAAAACAGTTCCATTCAGCTTCAGCACAGCTTAATTAGCACAAGTTGATTGGATCTGCCTCCTGACTCTCAGCTGATTTGCTCTCAGCTGTTTTGTGGGGGCCTCTGCTGCTTGCTACAAAGAAGTAAATTACTGGAGCAGATTTTTTTTTCCTTGTGCTAATCAAGCTATGCTGAAAATGAAAGTAAAGCAGGCTGTTTGTTGTTTGCTGTAATGAGGCAAAATTGCTCAGAGGCAGAGGCAGAGGCAGAGGCAGAGGCAGAGGCAGAGGCAGAAGGAGATTTCTTTTTCTTCTTTTCCTCACCAAAAAAGATAGGTGTGTCTTATACTCCGGTGCGTCTTACACTCCGAAAAATATGGTATATCATTATTTTATTCTCAAGGTGGTGTTTTTATATGATCTGGGTCTATAGTTCCTAGAATTCCAAGACAGCAGTCAGGAGATATCATGTGGGATCCTTGGAGCTCTCTGAGTTTGATGGTTTTCTTGCAATGTTTCACTAAGCTAGGTAATATCAGCAGTGCTGAGAGCAAGGATGAAATGCTCCTGGTTCGGACCGGCTTGGGCGAGTAGGTAGCGATGGTGGGCAGTTTGGAAAACCGGTAGCAAAAATTCCTGTCCCTGCCCCCCCATGCACAGTTAAGCCGCGTGATCATCAGAGCCTTTTTTTTCTTTTAAATGGCTCTGACAATCCAAGCTCTGACGATCCCAGCTGAGTTGCCTGCTAATCAGGTAACTCAGCTTGGATCGCTAGAGCCATTTAAAAGAAAACAAGCTTTTTTTCTTTTAAATTGCTCTGATGATCCAAGCTCTGATGATCCCAGCTGAGTTGCCTGCTGATCAAGCAACTCAGCTGGGATCGTCAGAGCCTTCTGAGAGCATTTTTTTCATGGTTTTACATGTAAAAAATGGTTTTAAAAGTAAAAAAAAAAAGGCCACGCCCACCATCACATTAGCCCCCCCCCACCACCACCAAGAACCGGTAGTAAGAAATTTTAGATTTCACCCCTGGCTGAGAGACTAGGTCTGGCAAAAATGTCTTGCGTGGTAGAAGTTGTAGGACAAAGGAAGAGCTACAATTACTCTACCCTATGACTGGAGCTTGCATAATAGCAGGCATAATTATTTGTGCTCCATTTTTCTTTTTTGTTTAGAATCAGACTATATTTACGAATGGAGCTTGATCAGTTACCCTGACAGCTACGATGGTGAAATGAAGGATAAGCACACACCAACTCTAAAACTTTCTCAAGTGAGTAGGCCCTTGCCCACTCAAGCTTGTATAAAATCCTGGAAGTGTTTACATTTTCTGATACGTGTAATCCACCCCGAATGGTTTTTAAGGGGTTTTCCCCCCTAAAAACAATCATATTTGCCGCTTGAAAAAGAATCGCAGTTGATAAAACAGCTACTCATATAGGATTCCTGATTCATGGATGTGAGTGCCAACACAACCAACCATGGCTTTCAATCACATGGAACCATGATGTATGAGATGTTCAACTAGTTGGAAATAATTTGTCTACAGAAGAAATTAATGTATGGTGATGAGCATCCATCCTGTTATTTTTCAGATTCTAAATGTACAAAACATTACCCAATAACATAAGAAGAGTCCTGCTGAATCAGGCCATTAAGTTCAGCATTCATTGCCACAGATCTACTAAAATATAGTAATTGCTAAGTCAGGAAAAACCAAGAGTTTTCTTAATTAGCTGTATGCTTTTTTAATAGAAGTTTTATTAAGTTTTATTATAGCATAAAATAAATGAAAACAAAGATTAAAAAGGGAGGAAGTTCAGGATTAAAAAAAAGAAGAGAAAAAGTGTTGATTCTGATTCTTTTCAACACAATAAAATACTAACACATTTATGACCTCAACTTTTTACATTACCTACCATATAATTATTATAAGCCAGCTCCATAACTACACAATTATTATATCTTCAAATTAAATTCTAAATTTCATTTTCTTTTCTACTTCAAGCATAGAAAACCAGAAAGCAATATCCCAAAAGAAACAAGGCCAAATAAAATCTCTTCGTAAAAACAGTTTACATTGCTATCTTAAAACAAATTCATTTCCCCCCTGTTGTGGTATACGAAACGTAGTTCTATTTACGCTTATTAATCTTTCTAAACTATCATCATCCATATTAACAGAAACCCACTGCTATATGGAGGACTTTATGGGGTGATTCTTGGACTCACCCTAACCTAGGAAAATTATACAAATGTAAGGAATTCATTTCCCTGTTTGTAAATTGAAAAAGCTTCGTTCTAGAAAGAGCTGCTCAGACTAGTCAATCAGCCATATTTACCGGGAAACCAACTTCAGTTAGTTTTCTATTTATGATTATGACAAGCCAATTGTCTTATGGACCTTACATTGAGAAGGTGAAAATATGTCATGTCAAAAATACTTCTAGAACTTGGCATGTGTTGGTAGGTTTGTAAACAGATTACATTTTTGTTCTAAATATGGCTTTGGCAGACAGTGCCTATACTTTCTTAAACTGTTTTCTTCCTAAATAATTTGCTGACCAATTTGGGTAATATTCCTGGTCTAGAGCAGTCTTCTCCATCAATACTGATTGGGAATTGTGACATCCTCCACACTTCTGAAACAATTGGGCAAGCAAGGTTGTATTAGGCCAGCGGCTGGCAACCTTAAACCTCAGAGAGCCATTTGGACCACTTTCCCACAGAAAAGAAAACACCGGGAGCCACAAACCGTTTCTGTGCCTGATTATTTCTTGAGAGGCCACAAAACTAGCATAAGTAGTTGAATTAAACATTCTGATTTCTTCTGAAAGTTTTCTTTCCTTGGATTTATCCATGGTTGGCCTCCTGGTGGTCGAAAAGTTCAATAAATCACGTGCCAGCAGGTGTCACACATTGGCAGTTGTGCCGCCTATTTTGAGCAACAGGGAGCTGCAGCAAAGGGATGAAAGAGCCACATGCGGCTCCAGAGCCTCAAGTTGCTGACCCCTGTGCTAGGCATATTTATATTCTGGATTTGATATGAGTAGACTCAACCTTTTTGGAGTGATTTGAACTATGCCTTTAAGATGCCCTACATCTGTTTCAAATTAATGCACCCATACCAACACACTGTTTCTTTACCAGCTGCCAGAAGGTGCCTATGTCTTCAGACTGGCTGTTTCTGCTGAAAATGCATTTGGAGAAGGATTTGTAAATGTTTCTGTCCAGCCAGGTAAACCTGCTTTCCAGACCTTTCAATTAATTTCTACTTTGGTGATTCTGAATTAAGATCACTGTTGATACTTTATTATTCCCAAATGTTATCAAATAAGGAATAACCATGACAAGTTCCCATCCCATCCCTTTCCTTGTTTCTTTTTAAGGTAGAAGGTTTTCTTGTGAATTCGTTCTTATAATTTATTATTATAAAATAGAAGGCAATTCTCCGGTCATCACCTAAAGAAATTTTGCCTTCTTTAAACTTTCTTCTTTTGCTCTATAGTTCTTCCTAATTTTGAACCTAAAGGAGGAAAAAAAAATTCAAGTTGCCAAGCATACCATTTATTTCTAGCTAGTCCTCAACTTACAACCACAACTGAGCCAAAATTTTCCATTGCTAAGCAAGACTGTAATTAAGTTTCAGTTTTATTGCATTTATATACCGCCCTTCTCCTGGATGGGACTCAGGGCGGTTTACAGCCATGTTAAAACAATCAGATATAAAAATTAAAACTAATAAAATAATTAAACTGTTTGGCCGTAAAATTAAAACCCCAACAGTGATTTTTGCCCCATTTTATTACCTTTCTTGCTACAGTTGTTAAGTGAATCACTGCAGTTAAGTTAGAAATGTGATTAAGGGAATCTGGCTTCCCCATTGGATTTGCTTGTCATAAATTCACAAAAGGTGATCACATGTCCTCAGAAGTCTGCAATCGTCATAAATACACGTCAGTTGCCAAGTGTCCAAATTTTGATCGTGTCATCAGGGGGATGCTGCAGCGCTCGAAATTGTGTAAAATGATCATAAATCACTTTTTCCAGTGCTGTTTTAACTTCGATCACTAAATGAATGGTTGAAAGTTTTCGTCTACCTGTACTTGTAGCTTAAATGAAACACCATGCATGGCCAATTTGTTTGAATTGGTAATAGTATCTATTTTTTTTCTGCATGTATTCCTTTGCCTCATCATTTTTCAGCTATTTCTAACAATCCTAGACAGGACATATCAAATAGCCTTGGATTTACAGGAAACACCCCTCCCCCCACCCCAATTTTGGATGTAGCCTCCTCCTGGGCCCCTTCAAAAGGTTGTTACTAAACTATGATTTTTAATTCAGAAGAGAATGGAAATTATGAAATAAGTGGGGAGTAGCTGTATTAAATAGATCGTTTTCTAAATAGAAAGGCAGGATAAAATAACTTCAACAACAACAACAACAACAACAACAACAACAATAATAATACAGGTGTTTAAATTGATTTAATTAATTAAATAAATTACTATTTTAATGATATATGATGAAATCCTGCTTTCTTTTTGAAAAGCAATTTCTAGCATACGTACTAGTAGAAAGTTACTGACAGTTCTGGCCCGCAAAAGATGGCCAGTTTATTGTTCACATAAGGAGCAGAGCTGGATACTGAAGCAGAATTATTGTCTGAACTGCTGTTTAATATTAAGATCATTGAACATCACAAATTCCCAATATGATACAATTTTTTTCAGTCGGACACAAGATGTAATGTGTCTTTTTTCAAACAGTAATTTGCAGTACTCTTTTTTAAAAATGTGATATTGGTAAAAATCTATATTTTATTTCTCGTGTTAAGAATTTAATACTTTCAATGGTCAGGAGGTGGGTTCTGGTTGTTTAATAAGCATGGGTTTGGAATGTGTGCAATGGATTTATTTAATTATACGAGGTATTCTGGTTCTTATCTTTATCCAGCAATTCGAATAAATCAACCCCCTGTTGCTATTGTCTCTCCCAAAGTACAGGAGATTTCTTATCCTATTACTTCTACCTTCATTGATGGAAATCGTAAGTACCAAGTTGCAATTGTTGTTTTTGCATTATAATTTAGGGATGTGGAAATCAGTCCAAATCTGAGCCATTATGGCATGGAGTATTCCATTCCTTTCCATTATTCGCCAATTATAAACATTTTTTCCACACTCAGATAGATAAATGGATTGATAGATAAAGAATGCAGTTTATCCTAATTCCCATATTGCATATTATTTCTTCACGAAAACGTTCTTCTTCTAATAAAACTTCTTTCCAATTTACTTTTAAATGTACTGTAATTTTCTTAACTCTATCCTGTTTATATAAACAGTCTGTCATGAAATAGATATTGGCATAGTTGGCATCTCAATGATGTGGAAAACTTAGTTCTGGTAGAGAACCAATCTAATTAATCATAGGGGGCGAGGGAAACTAATAAAACTTTGGACTACAAAAACCATGATTAAAAAGTTCGCCTTGGATGGCTTTGGGCCAGGCGCTATTTCCCAACTCAAACTACTTCACAAGGTTGCTATTGTTATGAAAAAAAATTGGGAAGAAAATGCTTTTTAATGAATCTAGCACATGAATAGATAAAGAAAATCACACACATTTTCTTGATAAGAAATATTCTTACTATAATAATAGGTACTTACAGAGATACTTGCTTATTGACCGATACTGTCATATTTCCCTCAAACACAGAAAGTGTAGATGATACTCAAATTGTGAGTTACCACTGGGAAGAAATTGAGGGTCCCTTGCGGAAAAAGAAGGCATCAGCTGATACACCTGTTTTATATCTCTCTAATCTTATTCCTGGCAATTACACTTTCAGGTGGGTGATTTTAATTATTGCTTTCTCAACAAAATAGAGACTAAGCCAAGGAATCCCTACTTTTGCATTTAGAGAAACTTCTTGATTCTTTATATTTAGGGCTAGATCCAGGTTCAGTGGTGGGTTGCTACTGGTTCTCCCCAGTCCTTGCAAACCGGTAGGGGAAATTTTGAATAGTTCAGAGAACCAATAAATACCACTTCTGCCTGGCCCCGCCCCCAATCTATTCACTGCCTCCTGAGTCCCAGCTGATCGGCTAGAAGGAAAAAATCAGGGCTCACTTGACAAAGAAGAGAGAGAAAAAACAAGACACCTTAGCTTTAAATTGAGAAGCCAAGAAGCTTCCTAACTGATCGGCTAGAACCGATCTGCTCCTTGCAAACCACTCGGTGGTGGTAGATTGGCAATTGAGGCCAAGCTTCCTGAAAGTGGTTTCCAATGCTCTTGGTGGTGACAAAATGACAAAAAACTGTTTAAACTCTTGTCATGGCGCTTCAAAGGGCTGCCCTACAGCTGATCAGCGGTAAAAGGCAGTGTGGTGGTAGACCAATGCCTGCAAAAACAAATGGGTAGACCAGTACA
This sequence comes from Masticophis lateralis, assembly GCA_030761175.1. Lineage (NCBI taxonomy): Eukaryota > Metazoa > Chordata > Lepidosauria > Squamata > Colubridae > Masticophis > Masticophis lateralis. The sequence continues at coordinate 64,266,247 of JAUDYJ010000003.1, forward strand.
GCTCTGCAAGCAATTAAAAGCCTGGTAGACCAGTACCTCTGCTAAATCCTAAAGAATTGTTTGTCACATGACCATCAAACTATGCCCACAAAATAAGCCATGCCCACAGAACCGGTAGTAAAAAATTTTAAAACCCACCCCTATCCAGATTGGTCTTTACATAAATGAAAGAGTTCCTTCTATTTCTGGAAGCAAAAGGATTGATGGAGAAATGTTTGATTTTTCATTCTCCTCTCAGACTGCTCTAGAAAAAATTCTTGAGATTGAGTAAGATAGGAGATCACCTCCTTAGCCTTCTTCAAGTTTTGTATAATTTGAATCTCAGACTTTATAGCTTCAGAAAAAGGCTGAGAGAACTAGCATTTGTCTTTTCTCAAATGTGTCTGAGATCTTACCATAAAGTAAACACAAAAGCATAATTTCTTATTCTTACTGTGGTTATGAACATAATATGATCTAATACATTTGAATCAAGGTATACATTGATATTGTATCAATATATATCTTGATTCAGATGTATTAGATCAGGAGGAGATGTGGAGCCAGCTGAAATTGGTCAAAGGGCCAGATCATGTTCAGTAATGCACAGCTGTCAAAACTATGAATATGTGTTCAGATGCAGTATCATACATTTGATTGGATTTTCTCCCAATTAAATATGCATGGAATTATAGTTTGCATACATAGCTAGGAAATGTGATTAGGATAAGGGTACACTTTTCGGTATATGAATTCACCACATATTATTTTTGTTGTTTTTGTTGTTCAGGTTAATTGTCACCGATTCTGATGGAGCAGTTAACTCCACAATAGCTTCCTTGAGAGTCAACAAACTATCGGATTCTCCTCCTGTTGCCAGTGCTGGACCAGATCAGGAAATTAGTTTGCCTCAAAATTCAGTCACATTAAATGGAAACCAGAGTAAAGATGATCATGACATTGTCAGCTACGAGTGGTCCCTGAGTCCCAAAAGTAAAAGCACAATGGTAGCCATGCAGGTAACTGAAGGGCATCTTGCTTTATGCCATGTCATTTGTGTTATATCTGAAACTAGTTTTGAAAAGGAATTTTTTTTAGACTTAGAATAACTTTATTGTCACTTCAATAAATATTCAAAGTGACAATAAAGTTACTCTAAGTCTAAGAAATGAAATTTGTGGTGCTTCTGAAAACAGGCCACAAACACTGAAATTAGTTCAGATGTTTATGCTGGTGCCTGGCCCTTTGTTGACTATCTAAATACATTTTAACTTTTAAGTTCCACAAAGGAGATTCATTCTGATTTTTAGAACTTGATTTGAAGCATTTAGAAAACAACTTGCAGGCCACTTGCTATGCTATAAGGAAATAGATATGACCAAGAACAAAAATGTACAATAAGAGCACATTTGGAGAGTCCCACCTTGTTATGATAGAATGTGATTTAAAAACAGGACATCACCTGAAAGCATAGAACAATTAGTTTTGCTGAAGCTGATTTGGGTTTGAATAGGGTTTGGATAAGAGTTTCCCTGGAAAACCCACACATGTTGCCTTGAGATCCACAACAGAAGAAATATAGAATATTCTACATTCTATAGAATAAGTATAGAATATAGATGAACTAATTCTGTAAAAGAAATAAGGCTATAATTAAACTTGCCTGTAGTTCCAATTCCTTTGAGTAGGGCTGCATATACATGCTTTGGGTATTAGTTTCTGAGTGTCATTACATGACTTATGAGTGCCTTACCAACCACAAAAGGTTAAATTGCATTAACATGACAGTGAATGTTACAAACTCAATGGAACTTCTGCTAGAGTAAGACTAATGAACGTGCCTTAAAAGTTGTCAGTCAAATATTAAACTGGAAATTGCACAGAGCACTCTAAAATTTATTTGACTACCCTGTTTTCCCCAAAATAAGACATGCCCTGGTAATAAGCCCAATGGGGCTTTTGAGCGCATGGCAATAAGGCCAAGCGCTTATTTCAGAGTTCAAAAAAATATATGGGTCTTATTTTCGGGGAAACACGGTATTATACGTGAAACATGTTATGCTAGTTTATAAAACACAATGATTGTATCATTAACAGTATCCTAACCAGAATTAAACAAGCTACATGATGGTTAATGCAACGTATATACTCTGTATCAGTACTTACAAGGAGATAAACAACAAATTGTGCTCTTCACATTGAAGAACACACAGCATTATTGCACTTTCTTTCATGATCTCTGATTTATGTTCTCTTTGTGATTTTCTAGGGTGTAAGGAGTCCATATCTTCAACTGTCTGCAATGCAAGAGGGAGAATATATGTTCCAGCTGACAGTAATGGATTCTGCAGATCAGAAGTCAACAGCTGAAGTCACAGTAACAGTCTGGCCCGGTAGGGCATCATATAGCTGCCTGACATAGTAGAACATCTGAGCTCATGAGCTGATGCATCTGACTTGGATGTTAAAAATAGGAGAGAACAGTGGCCTGCTTTGCAGTGTCCATTATAGGTACCTGTAGTGAATAGAAATTGGACTGTGGGAATTGAATGTATGTAGCAGGTCTCCTATATGGGAGCAATACAACTGCCTTGTGGAAGAAATCTTGAAAAAATATGGCTTGGAAGAATGAAGACAGACACATGACCCTTGAATTGGAAGGGCTGACCCCTCCATTGGAATTTTTGTAGAAGTAAATGAATTTTGTAGAAGAAGACAATAAGGAAAGAAAATAAAAGAACCTCACTATCTTCTCTAGCCCTAATCCCAACCCCAATCCTAGCCTTGACCCTAACCCCAACCCTAATCCCAACCCCAACCCTAATCCCAACCCCAATCCTTGCCTTTACCCGAACCCCAACCCTAATCCCAACCCCAATCCTTGCCTTTACCCCAATCCTAATCTCAACCCCAATCCTAGCCTTGACCCTAACCCCAAACCTAACCCTAACCCGAATCCAATCCTAAACCAAACTTTAAGACTAACCCCAGCTCTAACCCTTTCTGGTCTCTTTATTGATCTTAAGGTTCCGGTAACTCCTTAAAGAGGAGGAAATAAATCTCTCTATTACATATATAGAAAGAACAATTTGATTGTATTGTTTTTGACTTCGTCACAGGGCAAAACAAGCCTCCATCAGCTATGACTGGCCCCGATAAAGTGTTGACCTTTCCTATCCAGAGCACGAATCTCGATGGGAGCATGAGCACTGATGACTTAGGGATCGTCTACTATCACTGGGAGAACATCAGGTATTTTGTATGAAGGGAAGATGCACACCAAGGCACGGATGACATTAGGATTGGTGATGCTAAGGACGGAAAAAGTTTAAGGAAGGCAAACTGATATTTCATGTGGGGGTGACACAGATAGTGGAGGAAAGTTTCAAAAAAGGCTCAGGATGGGAACTTTGCCTGCATAGGTGTAACTTCCACCTTATCTTTATCTTTTTTGACACATTATTATAGATGCCTATATTTAAATCGTGCTGATTGTATGATTTGAATTGGAAATCTTAGTCATTCTTAATCACCTATTTCTAGTTTGAAACATTATCCATGCTATTTCCTACAGAATTGTGGCCTCTTGGAAAAAATAACTTCCAGAGCAGTTCATGGGGAAGTAGGTGCCAAACATGCTACACTTTATATTAATACTTGTCCATTAACTTTGTTACATTGACAAAGTTAGAGAAGGGGACATATTAGATATACAGGTGGTCCTCGATTTACAACCATTTGTGTAGTGACGTATGACCATTTTTCACATGACCATGCAGCATCCCCATGATTATGTGATTAAAATTTGGACACTTGCCAACTGACATGTATTTATGATGGTTGCATCGTCCAAAGCCCATGATGGCGAACCTATGGCACGGGTGCCACAGGTGGCACGTGGAGCCATTTTGGTGGGCATGTGAGTGTTGCCCTAGCTCAGCTCCAGTGCGCATGTGCGCCCTGGCCAAATGATTTTCAGGCCTTCTGGTCACACCAGAAATCGAGAAACTGGCTGTTTCCCGACTCAAGGAGGATGGGGAAGGCTGTTTTTGCCCTCCCCAGGCTCCTAAAAAGTCTCTGGAGCCTGGGAAGGGGGAAAAACGGGCCCACCGTGCCATCACATACCAAAAGCAGGGGGAAGTGGGGGGGGTCATGTGTGCATACGCGGGAGGGTGGGGCGCATTGGATTATGGATATGGGCACACGCACCCGTGATTCCCCCCGCTTCCCCCGCTTTTGGCACACAATGGCAAAAAGGTTAGCCATCACTATCCTAGGCTCATCTGATCATCTTTTGCGACCTTCTGACAAGCAAAGTCAGTGGGAAAATCAGATTCACTTAACAATCATGTTACTAATTTACCAACTGCAATGATCCACTTAACAACTGTGGAATGAAAGGTTGTAAATGGGGCAAAAGTCACTTAACAACTGTCTTGCTTAGCAACAGAAATTTTGGGCTCAGTTGTGGTTGTAAGTCAAGGATCACCTATAATGAGAGCCAGTTTGGTGTAGTGATTAAGGTGCTGGCCTAGAAATCAGGAGTCTGTGAGTTGTAGTCCTTCCTTGGCAAGAAAGCCACCTGGGTGATCTCCGTCCAATCATTCTCTCTCTGTCCAACTCACTTCACAAGGTTATCGTTACGGGGAAAATAGGAAGAGGAAGGCGTATTTCTCTATGCATACTTATCACCTTGAGTTACTTATAAAGTAATATGGGCAAGATAAAAATATCTTAAAAAATTGAGCAGTGGTATTTTTCATAATTCAGTTGGGATGAATTTGCTTTCTCCTGGGATTACCATTTTTGATGAATCTCTTAGACAATTAGTTCACCAAGTGTTTGTTTAAAATAGCGTTCACAAAGCCATTTTAATTTCTAGAATTCTGTGCTTCTGAACAAAGTTTAGCAAGAGAAGATATGTCCATCACCTTTGCTTTGATGACATATAACTGGACTAATGACATATAACTAATTCTAGTAACATAACTAGAATATTTGCAACCTTTGCAAAATTTGGGATTGCTTGCCGAGAAACACCTTGAGGCTTATTCCCTTATAATTAATGCTTGGATTATTGTCTCAAACTCAACTTTTCCTGTTTACTCATTTTGAGAATAACTGTGATGAATTGATGTTTGCACTTTTTACTCAGCCACTTGAAGATTCAGAACCCTGGATGTCATTGTTGTTGAGATTTGCTCCATGTAGTTATTTATTTAAAAGATTTGCATGGACACCCACCTTAAAACAAACCTCTGGGCAGCTCACAGCAGTAATAAAACTACAAACCATAAAAATAAAAATAAAACCAAGGACTAAAATACTTGATACTTCCCAACAGCTTGCAATAATTTTTTTTGTAGTTGTTGTTCATTTTTTAATCACGTCCAACTTTTCATGACCCCATGGACCATAGCATGCCAGGATCCCCTGTTCTCTCCTGTTTCCCAGAGTTTGCCCAAATTCAAATTCATTGTGTCAATGACACCCACTAACCATCTCATCCTCTGCCGTCCTCTTCTTTTGCTTTCAATCTTTCCCAACATCAAGGGCCTTTCCCAATGAGTCTCTCTTCTCATTAGGCAGCCAGAGTATTTGATCTTCAGCTTCTGTATTTGTCCTTCCAAAGATCAGTCAGGGTTGATTTCCTTGCTTGCAAATAATACTTTTACATTTTGAGCTGAAATTGGATCCAGCATTGTGGGTTAAATTGTTTTGCCACAGTGGGCCAAGTTCTTTGCATATGGAGAATGCTGATAGCGCCGTGGCAACTGTCTCAGATCTGCAGATTGGAACCTATCATTTCAGACTGACCGTAGAAGATGATCAAGGGCTGAGCAGCACTGCCACACTTTCTGTGATTGTTCAGGAGGGTAAGGTTTTCTGTCCCTCGTTTTTGAAGAAATTTCCTGAATAAATGTCCCGTCTTTCTATTCCTCTCCTGTGTTTTAGATAATTGGGGCTTCCATTTTAATCTTTCCAGTCCTGATCCAATTAACTAACCAGGGATAGGCAATTTGGAGTTTCCTAAATGGTTGGGTCTGTTTTGATTCATCATTACAGCATTTACATTTAATTATCTTGCATTCTGAGAACCTTCTTACTACAAGCTTTATATTTGGGCTATGTCTGCATTATCATCCTCTTTTCTTGTTTGAACAAATCTCTCCCTTTGTTGTATTTAGGCAGCAACTCTGCACCAAAGGCCCTTGCAGGAGGCAAACATATCCTTGTTCTCCCCAATAACTCCATTGCTTTGGATGGATCTCATTCTGTTGATGACCAAAGAATTGTGTCTTATGTTTGGATCCGGGATGGCCAAAGTCCAGCAGCTGGAGTAAGTGTTCAAAATATCTAATTGGGCCAAAGGGAAAATTTTTCTGAGTTTATTTTTTATCAGGCTGTCTGATTACTGCTCATAGGAGCTAACATGATCCATCAAATTGAGAGTTTAATTGGATTTGGATGGAACAGCTTCAGGCAAATAAGCTGGAGAGGCTTCTGTTCTGAAAATAGGAGCAAAGAAAAGATTAATGGTTTTGAGGGTACATACCGTACTTCACGGTGTGTACCAGTGGTGGGATTCAAATAATTTAACAACAGGTTCTCTGCCCTAATGACTGGCTGGGTGGGCGTGGCCATAGTGGGCATGGCCATGGTGTGTGACAGGCAGCACTCAGCCTCCTGCATCCCCTTGGGAGCAAAAACAGGCCTGGGGGGGCACACCACCCCCTGTTTTGGGTCTAGTAGGCCTCCCTGCAGCCTCCTGGGAGCAAAAATGGAGCGTGTGGGGATTCCTGGAAGGGGCGGGGCGGGGCCAGCCAGCAATTTAGCAACTGGTTTACCCGAACCGGCTTAATCCCACCACTAGTGTGTACCTGTTAGCCGGTACAGGTCATCTTTGACTTACGACCACAATTGAAATCCAAAATTTCTGCTGCTAAGTAAGGCAGTTGTCAAGTGAGTTTTGCCCAGTTTTATGATCTATCTTGCCATAGTTGTTAATGACCTCAGGACACTGCAACTGCCATAAATATGAGTCAGTTGTCAAGCATTTGAATTTAGATTACGTTACCATGGGGATGCTGCAATGGTTATAAGTCTAAAAAATGGTCCTAAGTTACTATTTCAGTGTCATTGTAACTTCAAATGGTCATTAGATGAACTGTTGTAAGTCGAGGACTGCCTCTATGTCCTAGACCATGGATGTCAAACTTGATCGCGTCATGTGACATCATGTAACATATCATGATGTTTTTTGCTTTGCAGACCTGGGCTGGGTGTGGCCTCCGCATGATGCATCTGGCCTGAGGGCCGCAAGTTTAACACCCCTGTCCTAGACCAATTTTATGGGATTCAGGCTGCGTGTCACTGCCAGTTGCAAAGAGAGAGATACTAGTGGGACTTTATGCCTCACATGTCCTAGTAACTCAGTTTACTGTGGGCCCAGTGAATCTTGGTTGGTGTGAGTCTAAATGTAGGTGAAGGCAACTGCATTTTGAGAGATGGTTCTGGTAACAGAGACATCAAATAATTGGCTTCAGAGAAGACTACATTTGGAAGTCGTCTTCTGAGTGTCAATTTCTTTACTTTTTCAGGATGTGATTCTTGGCTCCAACCGTGAAGCTGTCTTACAGCTAACCAATCTTGTAGAGGGGAACTACATGTTTCATTTGAAAGTCACTGATGCCAAAGGAAATTCAGACATCGACACAGCTGTTGTGGAAGTATGGCCCGGTAAGCTGTTTTCTAAGAAATTTATATAGCCTAAGCCAGTGGTGTCAAACTCGTGATGATACGTTGTTGTCACGTGACATATCAAAACTTTTCCCCCCTTCGCTAAACCAAGGGTGGGCATTGCCAGTGCGTGATGCATCCAGCCCGCGGGCCGCAAGTTTAACACTCCTGGCCTAAGCTATTTTCTAGCACTGTTCCCAAATCCTGTCCTTTGGCAAAATGATTGATCTTCCCAATTCAGATGCTGAAGTCTTGAGTCAGATGCAGAGGTTTTAGGGTAAATTTCCAAACTTTCAATTGCAGTTCATAACACATGCTTAAACCAGATCAGAAGCATCATTCAATCAGATGCTTTGAACTTTTGTTAATTTATGGGCATTTCTGTATGCTTTTCTTTGCAACAGTATAGAAGTACTTGCAATCTTCCAAGATGGTTATTTTTATTTTTAATTTCCTAGCCTGAAATCTTGGAATTTCTTGGCATTTTCTCATTTAAGTACCCAACTAAGGTTAGCTAAATGTTACCTCCAAATATGACTGCCATGTAATTAGGCAGCATATGACAGGCTCTCAGGAAAGGCATTATTATTATTATTTTTCATTTACAGACCCAAAGAAAAATGGGCTTGTGGAATTGATCTTGCAAGTTGAAGTCGGCCAACTGACTGAACAACAGAAAGATACCCTCATACAACAGCTAGCAGCACTCTTGGATGTCTTACATACGGACATTAATGTCCAGAAGATACATGCTTATTCTGATATCAGGTACAAGGAGATGTGCAAAATATGGATTTTTATACAAACACACACACATACACTCACAGAGTTATTATTGTTATTTTGTACGCATCTACTTGGATGTTAGCCTCCTTGAATTTATTCCAAGTAGCAACTTTACCAGCAGCCGATGTAGATGATCAGGTTGAGCCCGAGGGAGCGGTCAAACGTGTCATCAGTCATGAGTCCCTTTGTGCCCAACAAGAGATCTGAGTCCAGCCAATTTTAAACTCTTATCTACCACCAATTTCATTTGGCCATTAATAGTTGATTCTTGTAGAGAGCTTAAGCTTGCAATAAATCTTTATACCCATTTGAACTGCCTAGATCTCCTGATTTCTCTGGCACTTGGCAGCCAATATATATATATACAGGGTTAATATAAACCAGGGGTCTCCAACCTTGGCAACTTTAAGACTTGTGGACTTCAACTTTGAAGTTGAAGTCCACAAGTCTTAAAGTTGCCAAGGTTGGAGACCCCTGATATAAACTATATATTTACAGGGTTATTCTAGGAAGAAAGAATCATAATGGGGGTAGATGGCGTTAATCCCAAATAAAGATTTCTGATTCCAGGAATAAATCTATTGATATTTAATCTATGCATCTTCCCTTCAGCACCGCTGTTGTGTTCTATGTTCAGAATGGGCACCCTTACAAAATTATGAAGGCTTCGGATGTGGCCCAAGTGCTACGTCTGCAACTCTTGAAGGAAAAGCCAGATTTTCTACTTTTTAAAGTGCTTCGTGTTGACACAGCTGGTAGGTATTTGAATGCCCTCGTCCATGGCAGGAAATATATATTGTATATCAAGGGGTAGTTTTCACTATTAAAAGTAGTCCAGAGTTTAATTTTAAGTACATAAATAATTTCAGTTGCCTTGTGATTTCCAGCTTGCCTCTTAAAATGTTCTGGACACGGAAGCTGTGACCCCATCACAAAGCATTGTATTTGCTATCAAATGTGGATGGAAAATTTGATACAGCGGTACCTAAGCGGTGGGGAGAGCAATTGTGGTGAGTTGGGAAGAACTCAATGATGTTTCCCAGGAATAACCTATGTCTGTTAAGGTGTTATTTTAATATTGATAGTGCCCTGTCAAAGGAAGTAGACGTGCTATGGTAATGAAGTCTTTTAAACCAAGAATTTCTCAAGGATGGTATGAGTATTTGCGTCCTTGAACTAAATGACTTCAACCCTCCCAACCCTATTTTTCATATTTACATCCCAACATTAGACGGAAATAATTCATGGGGTTTGCAAAACATGGAATTCGTTTTGGTGGATGGGCAGCTTTAATTTATTTAATAAATGAAATGTGTTTTGTACATGCCCTGTCTCTCCTTGTAGATACCCAAATGGGTCTTTTGATTCTAAGTTCAAATGTTCCAATTTTGTCTTCTAGAATGGAGTATACTCTACGTATCAGCATCTGCTTTCATTGGAATTGCATTGGTGGTAGGATTAATTTGGCTTTGCATCTGCTGCTGCAAAAGGTAACCAGGGATGAGGAAAGTCAAAGCATTAAAAAAATAAAAATAAAAACATTATTAGTATGTAGCTGGCAGTGTGATAAAATCATGTCATGCAAACGGTGGTCCTGATTTTCTCAAGTTTTTTTTTGTTTTGTTTTATTAGCTCAAGTACACTAAACCTGTCCAAGGGCTTATGGCAATTTGAAATTAACAGTGAAATTAACAGTGCTTATGTTTGATAATTTGCTACTAGTTTGTAGTAATATAACTAGGGCAAGCTTTGGGCCACTCTTCCCCTTCCCCTCAAAAAATTAAAATTTGGGCTGTAGGCTGCCCCTCTTTGATTTCTGATGCTCACTAACACACATTAGACAAGACGTATTTAGTCAAAAAGGTGTTTTAAAAGGACAGGACTATCTGCTCTTTAATAATTCCACGAATTTGGAAAATTATTGAAGTTATTATAAATTAGGCATCCTGGCCAGCTAGTTTCAACACATCTTAAAGAATCTGATGAGAGAAGATAATTTAAAAATGATCTCTCCCCTACCTATATTTGTCATTACTCATAATACGGTAGAATGGACAAAATGTGCAATAAGCTACCTAGCTGGATCATGTATCATATGAGCCTACGCTATGATTGCCTTGGCTTTTAAATGCAAAACCCCATTATCAACCATATAAAACACATTGATTGCTTCTACAAAGAGCCGCAGCCAATTAAACTAGTTTTATGTCTGTGAACAGGATGAACCCAATCCTTTTGGACTATGACTATCCTGAGGCTTTAACCACACTCAGGACACCCATATAGACTTTGTTATTTATAAATGGGCACAGGATTATTTGAGTGTGGTCACATCTGTAGGGCAGCTGCACTTTCCAAAGGACATGAATAGCAGTTTATGAATGAGGCTCATTTGCATCATTAGGAAGTTGGTTTCCCAGAGCCTGATTAATTCTCTTTAATTCCTAGCCAAAAGAGAACCAAAATAAGAAAGAAAATGAAATATACAATTTTGGACAACATAGATGATCAGGAAAGAATGGAGCTCAGGCCCAAATATGGTATGATGTTTCTTTCTTTATTGTTTGTTTCATTCTAAAACAAAGAAGGATTATGATTTTACCATTGAGGGGGGATTTGCATTTGATAGAGCAAGCTGGTAATAAAAGCTTATGCCATAACAATTTAGTAATATTATAAAACCATAAAGATATTGTGCATTTTTCAGAGATAACCACTGTGAAAAAAACCACTGATTTTATAAATTTATTTCAATCACTTTGAATATGTCTGCACTAAAGTGTAAGTAAGTTGTTTCGATTTAACTGTTCCTAAGGGTGATCCTTTTGACTGTAGTTAATTAATGTTGCCATTAATTTATATATCACTTTGGACTTAAATTATTATTTCAATGGAGAGAGTGGCTTGCTTTACAGATTGCATTCAGTCATAATGCAATGGTTTTATTTTGGGTCAGTCTATGAATTCAGCCAACCAATAATGATTAAAACAAAACATGACTTAGAGACTAGTTGAACATCATATAGTTAGAAGGATGTCCTAACAGGACTACAAGGCAATTGTAATCCTAACCCTCATGCCTTCTTTCCATACAGGTATAAAACACAGAAGTACTGAACACAATTCCAGTTTGATGGTTTCAGAATCTGAGTTTGAGAGTGACCAGGATACCATATTTAGCAGAGAGAAGGTTGAAAGAGAAAACTCCAGAAACCTCATGAATAGTGACATGAAAAATGGGGTGTCCTTCAGCTACAGCTCAAAGGATAGATAAATGAATGCACTGCTTTGTTAGGAAAATGGTACTTCAGTGCACTGAAGACTGGACAAGTCCGAAATGGGAAGACAGACTCATAAATTTCCAACATGGCTGAGGGAGGAATACCATGGATATTTTACTCTGTTCTTCAAGCAGTAGCTTTTAACTTGCCAGCATTTTTCAAGCCTGTTTACTAGAGATGGCATTCACATATGTCTCATGGACATCGAAAAGTTTACAATTAAAATCTTAGCCAAGGCTATTATGTTACAAGATCATAGAGGAAAACTTCCTTATATTAGTCTTCTTAAAACAGAGTGACTGTCTGCATAGGAAGCCACTTCTGTCAATAATGGAAATTTATCACAATTTATTAAAACTGACATGTAGTAGACAAAATATTTCTCTTAACTTTTCTTTGCTACATAAATGAGAGGGTATGAGTGCGGGGATGATTAGGTATCTGCTAAACTCTGCTTTGAGAATATCGTGCTGTTAAACATAATTCGTGTTTAGATTTATGACAGGATGAGAACTGGCCCTGCCTTGCCTGAGTTTAAGAAAGTAAAATAGTTGCTAAATAAAACATACAAATACTGATTAGCAGTAACAGTGCGAAATAAGATGAATATACAGAAGGAATATATATTCAGATAGAAATACGTTTTGGAGGGAATAAAAACAACCTTGCTTCTTTGTCAACCTATGTGGGAGTGAGCACAAGGCTTGTTTTATTCCCCGTTGGATGCAACAATTGGAAAACTCCACTGTCAAACTACCATTCTGTGCATAATCTTCTTGGATCACTGTTGGCATTTTCTTCTAGTTTAATCCTCTTCTAGAAAGCTAGATCTAGGATTAAAGATTGGCTATTCAGAAAAACAGCCAGAGCAATACAAATTCAAAGATGTTTCCTGGATAATTTGGATGGGAGCTGATAATTTGGATGAGAGAGTCTGTTACTCAGACTTCTAAATATGTACACTTTATTCTATCTAGAGGCTCAGTAAAATATAATCTAGGATAATAATCTAGTATTTTCCTTAAGTGATTACCATAGAAATGCTCTTAACGTTTTAAGGTTTGAATTACCGTATTTTTCGGAGTACAAGACACACCTTTTTCCCCCCTAAAAAGGGGTGAAAATTTAGGTGCGTTTTATACACCGAATGTAGCCCCGCTCACCCAATGCCCCTACCCTTTGGCCTCTGCCTTGCAGCAGTTACCTCCTTGCAAGCAAAGAGCAAGAAAAAAACATCTCCTTTCAGCTTCAGCACAGCCTAATTAGCACAAGTTGATTGGATCGGCCTCCTGACTCTCAGCTGATTTGCTCTCAGCTGTTTTGTGCTCTGCTGCTTGCTGCAAAGAGGTAAATTGCTGGAGCAGATTTTTCTTTCCTTGTGGTAATCAAGCTATGCTGAAAACGAAAATGGAAGTAAAGCAGGCTGTTGCTCAGAGGCAGAGGCAGAGGCAGATTTCTTTTTCTTCTTTTCCTCACCAAAAAAGGTAGGTTCATTTTATACTCCAATGCATCTTATACTCCGAAAAATATGGTAGCTGTTGAATAATTTCTTAGGCATTGTATCATGTAATCTAAACTTGTATGAAATTACTTACATAAATAGGATGATTATACATGAAGCCAATAGTGGACGTGTGTGCGTATACATTTTGTACATTAACAAGATTCCATGCCAGGTGTTTTATTGGATATGAATAATGAACGGAAAAGTATCTTAAATGCATCTATTGGCCAATAAAAGCACATATCTCAAGCAAAAAAAAAAAGAAAAAAAAAAAAGAGAGAAATCGAGCTATTCTTCACATTAAGTGATCACAGATGTTATATGTAACCTCAATTTCCTCAAAATTGAGATGAGCTATAGGAACTTCCAGAGTGGATCAACTAAACTTTGTAACTGGAAGGCTTACAGAAGCAATTTTACCATCAACAACTGTTTTAATAAATGTGTGTAGTTCTCCCATCCCATTTTTTTTCTCTTTGGTTTATGAGAACATAACAAAGAAGAAATAGTATTGCAAATCAAATTTGACAATAAATGTAACTGTCCAATTTTTTATTACGTTAGCAATTCTTTGTTAATCTCCTTACCTGGCAAACAAAAAATGTAGGAAAAATGTTGATTAGGTAATAAAAAGAACTTAACTCAAGTGTTCCCTTATATAAATGTAAACGTATGTAGTATTTTAATGATAAATTTATGAGCAAAAATTAGATACATCATCAAACTGATCCAACATTTGAGACATTTCCTTGAAATTAAAATATATAATAGATAATTATAGTATTCATTTGTGCTATAATCAAACAGTTTGAAATGTCTTCCGTACCCCTAAATGGCACAATATTTTATTTTATTTTTATTTTTAAATTTGATTAATATGCTGCCCTTCTCCGGAGACTCAGGGCAGCTTACAATGCATTAAGCAATAGCCTTCATACTTTTGTATATTTATACAAAGTCAGCTTATTGCCCCCACAAACTGGGTCCTCAATTTACCTACCTTAGAAAGGATGGAAGGCTGAGTCAACCTTGAACCTGGTGAGATTCGAACTTACAGTAATTGCAGACAGCTGGTGTTAATCACAATGCTTTTAGTCTGCTGAGCTACCAGGCTCTATTTCTGAAGTATTCTATTTGCTAAGGTATGCATCAAACATACTTGGCTTCTACTCGTTTTTAAGGAAAGAGTAAGTGTTACAAATGATACTTTTGGGAACTGCCACAACCTGATTTTTTCTAGTCCTAGTGTTAAGAAAAAAATAACACATAGTAGTTTCACAGTAGTGAAAGTTGATTTAAAACAAGCACCCTGTATAATCAAAGTTTGTGCTGTTCAGGAGACCATGCAGATCATTTCTGAAACCTAGTGTTGACTCTCAGAAGCAGATGTTATATAGCAGAGGGGTTTAAGGTCCAAGGAGAAACACTTTTAACTGCCTCCCCAACAGCACGGAACAAAAAAGGAATACAACATTTCAATGCAATTTGGACATATAAAGCACATGTTGAGCTTAATGCAGCACTGTATCAGTTCCATCCTAATTTTCCCATCTCATTTAAAAAAACCAATAAATTTATTTATTACAAAGGAGAATAATAAACCACTCCAGTTAATTCTGCAGGAACCAAATGATTCATCCATAGGGCACTGGCAAGTTTCCTATAGCAGTCCCATGGATCATTTTTTTAAAAAAAGAGAGAGCTCATGAACATGTATCAATGAAATCTAACTACTTATGTAGTTATTGGTCCCCAGCAGGTCTGAATGAATTTATTACGTATATTAATATTTATTGTTATAATTTGTCTTTGTTACACTGTCTCAAAAAATCTATAATTTTTCTGCCAAATCAAGAGTCTCTGAAGACTATGTACATTATAGTTTGGCAGGAATTATTTCTGCCCATTAATCTGTGCTACTGCAAAGCTTAACCACTGGCTACAAACTGTAAATCTCTTCTTAAATATGTCTAGTCCTATTGAGCAACAGGATATTAGAAATGAATATATATCCACAAGGATGCCTATATTTCTGAAGAAGAACAATTAAAATTTGATTTCTACGTAATTAATTAAGAAACAAAGTATTAGAAAAACAGTAAAATTCAAAATTTGGCACAAATATTTTAAGATTCCATCATTTTTATAACCCTCTACATGTGAGAAAAAATGAGTAGAGATGCTGCCCTATATGTTCCAAAAATATTAATAATGTTTTCTAAATTCTTCCAAATGTCCACAGCAAATAGGATTTGTTTCCACATTAGGACCAAGATAGATAATATTAACATTTGCAATCACAATGTAATTATGAAGAACTGTTTTACATCAATTGACATGATTTCAAGTAAAGACATTCTATATGTAAACCTGATCACAGTTATTTTATGAAAAAAAAAATCCAAGTTAACTTGCTAAACAAGACTACGAAAGACCAAAACTATAGTTCTATTTTGGCTACTGTTGTAACAATGGCTATTGTAAACCTCCCAAACAAACGTATTTTATTTCTAAGTACTCATCAATACCATATTTAGAACCTTCTCTTCCTAGCCCCGATTGTTTGACCCCACCGAAGGGACACTCCACAGAAGATAAAATCCCTTCATTAACACCAACCATTCCAACTTCCAGCTTTTCAGCGACTCTCCAGATCTGGGCTGGGTCTTGAGAATAGAAATAACCTGCAAGTGTGATTAAGGAACAGTAAGTACAGGTAGTTGTCAACTTACGATCACAATTGGGCCCAAAATTTATGTTGCTAAATGAAAAATTTGATAAGTGAGTTTTGCCCAGGGGTGAAATCCAGCAGGTTCTGGAGAACTGGTAGCAGAAATTTTGAGCAGTTCAGAAAACCAATAGCGGAATTTTTGAGTACTTCGGAGAACCGGGAAATACCACTACTGATTGGCCCCAGAGTGGGGTGGGAATGGAAATTTTTGCAATATCCTTCCCCCAGGAGTGGGGAGGGAATGGGGATTTTGCTGTATCTGTCGCCTGGAGTTGCCTGGGAATGGAGATTTTGCAGTACCCTTCCCTTGCCATGCCCCCAAGCCACACCACACCCACCAAACCATGCCCACAGAACCGGTAGTAAAAAAATTTGGATTTCACCACTGGTTTTGCCCCATTTTATGACTTTTCTTTGCCACATTTGTTAAGTGAATCATTGCAGTTGTTAAACTAGTAACCCAGCTGTTAAGTGAATCTGGCTTCTCCATTGACTTTGCTTGTAAGAAGGTCACAAAAAAGGATCACATCACACTGTAACCAGCATAAATGTGAGTTCGTTGTCAAACATCCGAATGTAAATCACATGACTATGGGGATGCAGCAATGGTCCTAAGTCTGAACAATGGTCGTAAGTCTGCTTTTTCAGTGCCGTTCTAACTTTCAACAATCACTAACTGAACTGTGGTAAGTGGAGGACTGCTTGTAGCTATAATGCCCAATGCATTTGAAAGCTTTATTAAAAAACACACAAAAAGCCCAAGTAATCCTAGTAACAACAAAGAAGACTCTGATATGTTCCAAGCTCCTGCTGAAGAATAGAAAGGCTAGAGTACCACTGCTGCCCTTCCTCTTCTTTTTTCATAAGAAAAAGAAAAGTCCAATTATTTGCAATGCAGCGGAATTATAGGTTAGGATCATTCACTTGGTGATCATTCAAAGCTACAAGGTACTTACAATTCAGGGTCAGTTCTGATGGCCCTCCCTCAGATTTTGGGTTCTTGGCAACCGGCCTGCATTTACGGCTGTTGGAAGTGATCCATGGTCACGTGACCGCAATTTATGGCTTTTTTGCCAGAAACACCCCCTCCCCCTTTGACAGTGGGTTTGCTTAATGACTGTTGCATTCACTTTATGACCACTGCAGAAAAGTTTGGAAACTCAGGTGTAGCCATGTGATGACCTGCTTAACAATTGGCATGACTTATGACTGTAATTCCAGGCTCAGTTGTAGTAAATCAAAGGAAAAGGTAAACAAATCTCTGTGGATTTTACCCCACTAGTCGTCAACTAGAAGGGGCGATGTCCATCACCATTTCAAGGCCATTGAGCCAGCGCTATCTGAAGACATTTCCATCGTCATGTGGCCACTATGACATCATGGAGTACTGTTACCTTCCCACCAAAGTGGTACCTATTTATTTACTTGCATTTACATGCTTTCGAACTGCTAGTTTGGCGGGAGCTAGGGTGAGGACGGGAGCTCACCCTGTCATGTGGTACTCAGGTCTTGAACCTGAGCTGCTGGCTTTCCAACTGATAAGCCCAGTATCTTAACCACTGAGCCACTGTGCTACCAGTAAGTCAAGGACTATCTTCATTTCACACCAGCTCTATTAGTATTCTGTATTTTCTCATGTTTGGGAATTCAGTTAGCTACAACCTCTGAGCCGCTAGTCAAGGTGTGCATGAGTATGTGCCATTTTTTCTACTCTGCTAACTATTTAAAAGCACATACCTGCTAAACCCACATTGGCTGAATTTGCAATGGCGAGTGCTTCTTCCTCTGTATCAAATCTGCAAAAGTGGAAATATGACATCATTGTGGTGAAAAAAATAATTTGTCCTAAAAATAAAGAAGCACATTGTGATATTCTTATACCCTTGCATAACAGAAATTGCCACAATTCTGTATAGGATAATTTGGAAAAGCACACATTTAGATGAACTTGATTATTTTGGAAAAGATCTGGAAAAATAGTGTGCCAACAAGTGACTGAAAGAATATCTATCACACACACACAAAATGGGCTAATAACAACCCAGTTTCACTTCTAGTATGTTTTGTGGCAAAATAATATGTGTAATGCTTCATTGATTTTATTGCAAAATCTTTGATTCTTGTTAGCTCCCCAGAGTCTTTGAGAGTCAGGCAGAATGTAAGTCTTTTATTCATAGAGGAAGATTTCCAATAGCAGTTTAATGATCTGAGATGATTACATAGTCATCTGTTTGAAATCCTTAATGACTTACTTGATAACTGGAGCCAAAGGCCCAAAAGTCTCTTCTTGGGTACATAACATACTTGTTGACACATTGCTAAGCAGAGTTGGCTCAAAGAAATTTTTTCCATAGCTGTGCCTTTTTCCTCCAGTAACTATGGATGCTCCTTGGGACACTGCGTCATCAATGTGACTTTCAACCTAAAAACATATCAAACTTAGGGCAAACTCCTATAATCCAAAGTAAAATGTTGCAGTAAATATTACTGTACAACAGGAAATAATAAACATGACTTTGGGATGCATTTTGACCATCGTTTCTTTTATAAATCATTCTTACTTTTTCCACAGCTCTTTCATTAATTAATGGCCCTTGGGTAGTCCCTTCATCGAATCCATGGCCAATACGTAGTTCCCTCTGAATGGCTTGGGCAAACTTCTTGACAAATTCATCATGGATCCCTTTCTGAACCAAGAAGCGGTTTGCGCATACACAGGTCTGGAAGGTAAACAAGATTGAGTCTCTGTGAACAACAGCTGAAATATCTAGAAATTAGAATTATACATCTCTCCCACATTCAGCTTTAGTGCATCTGTTATATTGTTCATCTTCCATCCAAAATATGGAATTCATTTAATTATTATTAAATGGCATAAGCAACTTAGTAACGATAAGCCTGCAGATAGTAATTTATACGTTTTGATGAAGTTTCTACATAATTCTTTCATCTTCTTATACAAAAGGTGCTATTTCAGCATATCATTCTTATATTTTAGACTCAATAGAAGTATAGATCAGCCTTATTTTACATTTTATTTATTTATTTTATTTCATTTATAATTTCAATTTATTTATATTTGCCACCCATCTTGTCAGAGACGACTCTGGGTGTTTATAAATATTAAAACTAGCACATATTAAAATAATAAACCAAATGAAAACAATACTACGGTTAAAAGATAGGGAGAGGGGAACACGAAACACACGGGGAAAGGTGGAGTTTTTCCTAATCCAACAGTCACCTCCCACTCTGATACTCTCCCATTGGAGCCCCAAGCTAACTGGCAGACCCAGGACTTTAGGCTCTTACAGAAGGTCAGGAGGGTTGGAGATGACATCAGTCCAGAGGTCAAGATATTTCAAAGGGCAGAAGCGATGGTAGACAAGGCTCTTCTCCTGGACCCCGCCAGCTGGAATGCTCTGACTGACAGAGTCCGCAACATGCCTCCTCTGCCAGCACGGGTGGAGCAGGCCAATCCCAGTGGGATGAGATGGTCCTTCAAGTAGTCTGGATCCATGCCAGGAAGGGCTTTAAAGGTGATTACCAATACTTTGAATTGCACTTGGAAGCAGACCAGCAATCAATGCAGGTCGTGCAATTTGGACCACCCTGGGGCCCTCAGGAACTGCCCACGCCGCCACATTCTGCATTAATGATAGCTTTCAAATAGTCTTCAAGAGTATAGATGTCTATTACACCTGTGCCATTAAGATCCTAGTGAAAATTTTTTACTCATTGCCATTGTTGATCGTATTTTCCTCAAATATAAGATGCAACCAAAACTTAACAATTTTTTTATATAGCTGCATGCATGGGGGATTCCATAAGAGTAAACAAGCTCACCTGCCCTGAATTTCTGTATTTAGATATTAAAGCTCCAGCAACTGCTTTATCTACATCAGCACTGTCAAAGACTATGAATGGAGCATGTCCTCCGAGCTCCATGGAAACCCGCTTCACTGTGCCAGCAGCATGGCGTAGCAATATCTGTAACAGCAGACATGGAAAGCTAATTACTCTAAGGAGAATATTTTCCTGAAGCCAATGTTAAACCATAGAGAAAAAAAAATACCAGTTTCTTAAATAAACATCCATTTCAACCTTGGATATGCCAGTGTTAATTTTAGTTTATAGCTCATATGCTATGCTTGTGTATTCTTGGATTACTTAACTCTTCCAATCCTATTTGATAAGAAAGGCTTGATTCTTTGCTCTCAAATGAGAACACTTACTCATCTAGAACAGGGGTGAAATGCTCCCGGTTTGGACCGGATCGCACGTTCTGGTAGCGATGGCGGCGGGTAGTTCGGAGAACTGGTAGCAAAAATCCCTGCACCCCTCAATGCCCAGCTGAGCCGCACGATCAACAGAGACTTTTCTTTTTTTTACTTTTAAAAGCATTTTTTCTACAACCTCTTCGGCTGAAAAAATGCTTTTAAACGTTAAAAAAAAAACAGGCCTCTGATGGTCAGAGCCTTTTAAAAGCATTTTTTTCTATAACCTTTAAAAGCATTTTTAAAAGTAAAAAAAAAAAAAGTTGGCCACGCCCACCCAGTCACATTACTCCCCCCCACCAAGCCACACCCACAGAACCGGTAGTAACAAATTTTACATTTCACCACTGCCTAAAACCCTCCAGATTGCTGAGTTAATAGCTCCCAGGATCCTGAACTACTGAAAATTCTAGATTGTGTAGTTTGAGGACTATTCAGGATGGGGAAAGTGGTCTAGATCAAAGTTTTGAAAACTGTTACATGGAACTCTAGGGTTCTGCAAAAGCTCGCTGGGGTTCTAATGAGAGACAAAAAAAAAGTTCATTTGAACACAGCCAATGTTCTCTCACTAAAGCTTTGCCTCTTTGTCAGGGAAGTTCTAGTTGTTTTTTAATAACAAGTTCTGGATTAAATTAAAAAAAATACCTCAGTTTCAGTCAATAAACAATGATTATGTTTCTTAAAGCCTGAATTTCAAGAAATGAGTCTGAATGCATGGATTCTGAAAATGTTTTAAGGCAAATACTCAAAGCCATAAATTAGGTGCTCCAAAGGCTATCCAGTTAAACCAAGTCATGAATTTTCTCCACCCTCTTCTCTAGCAGTGGCTTTAGGAAGCATTTATACTTTCTTCTTCTCTGGGCATGTATTTCTGCTTTCCACTCATGCCGTGTTAGTGCATGCATGTGCGTGCTGGGAAACAAAGGGAAGGGGCATGTGCTGTACACATGCACGTGGATTATATATAATCCAGTGTTTCTCAACCTCAGAATTTCAACTACCAGAATTCTCCATCTAGCATTCGGGGATTTGAAGTCCACACACTTAAAGTTGCTGAAATTGAAAAACATTGATCTAGATTATGTGACCTAGAAGGAGGGGCTCAGAATTCCAAGCTGCTGCCCAATTGCATTGTGGGAAATTTTTCTGGCAAGATTACCCTGCAGCCTCCAGTTGGATTTGAA
Organism: Masticophis lateralis; assembly: GCA_030761175.1. Lineage (NCBI taxonomy): Eukaryota > Metazoa > Chordata > Lepidosauria > Squamata > Colubridae > Masticophis > Masticophis lateralis. Next base: position 64,287,729 of record JAUDYJ010000003.1, read on the forward strand.
TAATTTTTGAATTTAATATTATTTTTTCCTGCATTTCTCCCCTCTCTCCTCCAATCAAAATTGTCCTCAGTCTTTCAGTTTTGGGAGAGTTATCCTGTTAATGAGCAACATCCTGTGACATTAAAGTATAGGTAAAGTATAGGTTCCCTGCCTAGGCGTGCTAGTCGTTTCCAGCTCTATGGAGCGGTGCTAATCTCCGTTTCTAAGCAGAAGAGCCAGTGCTGTCTGAAGACGTCTCGGTGGTCATGTGGCCGGCATGACTAAACACCAAAGGCGCACAGAATGCTGTTATCTTCCCATCAAAGTCCCTATTTTTCTACTTGCATTTTTTACGTGCTTTCGAATTGCTAGGTTGGCAGAAGCTGGGACAAGTAACGGGAGCTCACTCCATTATGTGGTACTAGGGATTTGAACAGCTGAACTGCCAACCTTCTGATCGACAAGCTCAGAGTCTTAGCCGCTGAGCCACCACATCCCTTACATTAAAGTATACATTTAGTCTACTTCAATATACATACTTTCATTTACATATTTTTTCCAACTTTCTGTTGGGTTGAAAGGAAGAAAAACAAGACAAGAATAAATTTCCTACTTCAGTAGGAAATCTTAATTAGAATTGATATGACTAAATAACATTTTCATAAATTAGACTTTCCCTGAAACAAGACTTAAAAAGCGATTGAAGGCTTGTTATTAATATCCCCAATTTTAAAATTATTCCCTTAACACTTTTCCTCCCTAATAAGTATTTTTTTCATATGAAAAAAGCTTGATGGCCTAGAGCAGATTTCCATGGATTGATGTTTTTCATATCTGCAGGACTCCAAATCTCTAAGCAACAATATGCATGGCTTTGAAGTCTGCAAGGGGGTTGGGGGGACAGATGAAGGAAATAGGCATTGTGACTTTGCAATAAAATATCCATTTTTTATGTTCTTGTGGACAGACTTGAGACTCAACTGTGAATAGCATATGCTCTGATATCGCAGTGTATGCTTTATCATCTGAGCATCATCATGGCTACCTGTGAATATCTATGCTGCACTAGTTAAAGATGCGGCAAGATCTCCATTGCATCTGGAGATCAGCAACCTGGGAACAAGTGGGCCAGGGCATGTAGAAAGGATAGTGATCCTTGAAGGAGGAGCAGATTCTACAAACTTTCCCAAGACAGCTGAGCTATGGAAATTGTTCAAATTTATTTAAACAAATATCAACATTATTCCAAAAATGCTTTAGTCACAACTTGGTGAAGATTTAAAAAACAGAGTATAAAACTTTAAATACATGAATATGCATACCTTTCCTGTAGCTGTTGAACCAGTAAATGAGATTTTGGCTACCAAGGGATGAGTACAAAGCACCTCTCCAACTGCTGCTGCCTGTTGTCTGGAACATGGAACAACATTATATACTCCCGCAGGAATTCCAGCCTGATTTGCAAGCTGCGGTGAGAAATAATTGGTGGGAAGAGTCAAGGATCGGATACTTGCATAAAATAATGTATCCTGTATTAAAATATTGTCACAGCTGCATCCAACAATCCATATTCAATAATTTTATGCTAAAAATATTTCTGGTATATCAGATTATTGCTTTTTTATTGTATTTGTATTGGGCTTTTATCCTTATAAGGATCCTAGAGTCACAGTGAGCGAATTGAGCTGTCATATAAATTTAAACAAACAAACAAACATACATACATGTACAAAAAACTTACGTCGGCTAGTGCTAAGGCAGATAAAGGTGTGTCTTCAGCTGGCTTCACTACTACTGTACAGCCAGCTGCCAAAGCAGCACCCACTTTTCGGGTTATCATAGCACTTGGAAAATTCCACTATAATAAAAAGATAAACACAAGTTTAATATCAACAGAATTGGGAGGCGCACTGAACTAACTGGCAAATCCTGAAATTTCTAGCCAAAAATAATATCTAGAATAAGATAATAAATTTACTCCTCCTCCTAATGGAAGTAATAACATTCTGGAAATCATTGGCTATCTTGTCTTGCATAGTAGCTCCCACTTTTTACTCTTATTAATGACACGTGATTCCAAAATATCTCCAAATGGACCTGTTTGAAAAAGTCAGAGATTTCTGGGTGTGGCATGTTATGTACTTTTAAAGAAGGCCAAACAGAATCTGATTCTAAACTCTCTTTTAAGTTTACAGGTAGTCCTTGACTTACAATCACAACTGAGCTGTATATTTCTGTTGTTAAGCAAGGCAGTTAAGTGAGTTTTGCTCCATTTTACTTTTTTGCCACAGTAGTACAAAAACTAGAGCCTTTTCTATGAAAGCATCATGTTGCTGGAATCCCTTTCTCTCTTAAATGGATCCCCAATTTGATTTCAATAAAGCAGCTGTAGGAAATTAGCACCCACCCCTCTCCTAGGAAAATGAAATATTCCATCTATGACAATGGACCATTAAGGCCTGGGTCAGTCTATTCTACATAACAAAGATCTACCTCCTTTTAGCAGAGCCATAATAGGAATTGTCTTTACCCAAGATCCAAAAAAGATAGGATTAGCCCTCTACCCATCTAGCAACAGAACTCACCACATGGCACCCGGGGAGATTGCATCACCCAGCAAGGCTCAACCAAGCCTGGGACACAAACAACCTACAGAGTTAACCTTGCATGGCCCCATGGGAGTCTGACAACCAATCAGAGTACAAGCTGAAATTCAAAAGCTTAGAGAGGGCATAAAACCCAGGCACTCTCAGCATCTCTTCCCTTTTCTTCACCCAAGATCTTCAAACCATGTAGTCCTGTCCACCATTAAAAACCATCTTTCTAAGCATTCTCCAAGTTTCCAGTGTCTTTCTTCCCCACTTGGAACCCAGATGGACATTTCTTCCGACACAGCCAACTCACAGGGGTAATGATAGCAGCAACTCCCACAGGCTGCTTCAACACAAGGACTCTCCTATTTTTTGCTGAAGGTGGAATAATATCACCATAAATACGCCGGGCTTCTTCAGCAAACCATTCCAAGAAAGAAGCTGAATACAAGATTTCCCCTTCTGCTTCCTTCAGTGGTTTTCCCTGTGAACAAATAAATGAACACAGTAAAATGTCTCTTCTTAAAAAAATTAATACTTTTCATTCCTTTGTGCTTTCATTTAAAAATGTTTATTTTTATTGTTGTCCACATATGATCAATATGATACATACTTTAGATAGAGGGTTCTCCCCCTCCCTTTCCCTCCCTGCTCTATATTGGATTAGTTGCTTGTCCATTATAAGTAATAAGATATTGATGCCAATATCTGGAGCAAGTATGCAGGCTTGTAGGAAATACCTTTTTAATTTATTTATAAATAAATAAATAATAGTGAATGCAAAATGGACATTCTTTTGCATTGCTATTATCTTATTAACTTGTTTAACCCGAAAACTAATAAACAAGCTGTTATGTCCTTATAAGGACATCCGCCGGGGGATTGGTCGATCCCACCGGCGGGAGGCTTAAACTGTTGTCATTGGCCGGAGGGCATGCCTGAGCAGGATATAAGGAGGCTCAGCAGCCCAGCCGGCAGTTCAGTTTGCACTCTAAATAAAGGTTCTGAACGAACAGCTGAGTCGCGTTTCTTTCCGGCGCCGAGCTAACACTGGCGACGAAGGACTGAAGAAGAACCGACGAACAACAGCACGACCGCTACCGCCATCCAAGAGCTGAAGCACTTGAGCAAAGTCACTGAACCATGTCTGGACCCCAAATTTCTCTGGCTCCATTCAATCCAAGCCAGGAAAAATGGAAGTCCTTCATGGTGCGATTCCGACAATTCCTGGCGGGCAGCGGCTTCACCGACTTGGACGACAACAGGAAGAGGGCTCTCTTCCTGGCCCACTGCGGATCCGAAGTTCTGGAGATGGCGATGGACCTCGTGGCACCCAGAGACATCGAACAGATGCCATGGTCCGAGCTCCAAGACGTCCTCCAGGAACACTACGCGCCCACGAGCACTCCCCTAGCCAACCGCTTCGAATTCCATCAACGGAATCAGCACGAAGGGGAAACTTTCAAGGAGTTCGTATCGGCGCTCCGGAAGATCGCGGCCAGCTGCGAGTTCGAAAATGTGGACGTCCAGCTGAGAGACTGGATCGTCTTCGGCATGAGGGACTGTTCAGTCCAAAAGAAGTTCCTCAGCCGGAAAAAGATCTCCCTCAAGGACGTTATCGAAGAAGCAACCGCGGCGGAAACGTCCGACAGAGCGGCAGCAGCGATGCGACGATCGAAAGGGATCCACAAGATCCACAGAGACCAACCACAGTCATCCGAGGACATCTCCACGTGCTCGGAGTCGGATGGAGAAATGGCCGTCCATAAGGTCACGAGGCCCCAAAGGCGGGAAAACCAACAAGATGGCAACCGAGAGGACAGATGCGCCAGCTGCAAAGGAGACCACCCCCGCGCCAGATGTCGCTGGCGAGACGCAACATGCCGCCGATGCGGACGGAAGGGCCACATCGCCGAGGCCTGCAGAGCGGCAGAACCAACATTCGAGCGGCAAAGACCTGCGGACCGCGATTACCAAAGGTCATCTAGACGATCCCAACAGCCGAGGCGGAACGACGAGCGGAAATCCAACGGCCGGCAAGTCAACAAGACGACCATCGCCCACACCACAGCTGAGGGATCCGAAAAATTCCACGTGACCGTCCACGTGGAAGGGGCACCATGCCCCATGGAGATAGACTCTGGCTCACCTTTCTCAATCATTGCCTGGCATAACCTAAAGAAGCTCCAGCCTAATATCTCCAAGAGACAATTGAAGCCAATCCAGGCGAAGCTGGTAGATTTCGGTGGCCACCCCATTGGCATCCTGGGACGCACAAACATCAGGGTGCGATACAAAGACTTCAACGGAGACCTCCCCATCGCCGTCGTCAAGGACGCCCGACCGACCCTACTTGGAGTGGAGTGGTTCAGGCCACTAGGGCTCACCATTGGCGGAATAAACCAAATCAGGACTAGCCAACTCGACAAACTCCTAGAAGACTTCCAGGACGTCTTCGACGGGAGCTTAGGTAAATTCTTGGGGAAACCCATTTCACTAAATTTAGACCCCCAAATCAACCCAATTCGGCTAAAGCCCCGCAGAGTCCCGTTTGCCCTTAGACCAAAAGTGGATGCACAATTGGATAAACTAATCGCCCAGGGCATCCTCGAACCGATCGATCACGCTGCATGGGAGACTCCCATTGTGACCCCCATGAAGCCAGATGGATCAGTGCGCATCTGCGCTGATTATAAGTGCACAATCAACCGTGCGTTGCCGCAGAGCGCATATCCGGTGCCAGTAGTGCAACATCTGTTGCACTCACTAGGCAAAGGATCAATTTTCGCCAAACTGGACCTGGCGCAGGCATATCAGCAGCTGCCAGTGGACCAGACAACTGCGGAGGCGCAAACGATTGTCACGCACCGGGGCGCCTTTAAATGCAACAGGCTCCAATTTGGAGTCAGTGCCGCACCGGGGATCTTTCAATCGATGATGGAACGCCTTCTCCAAGGCATTCCAGGGGTAGTGCCCTACTTTGATGACGTCCTAGTCTCAGGGTCATCGGAATCCCAACTAATGGAACGGCTCAGGCTTGCCCTGCAGCGGTTCCAGGCGAAGGGACTACGGGTCCGACGGGACAAGTGCGTGATCGGAGTCAGGGAAGTCGAGTTCCTGGGCTATTTAATTGATAGCCAGGGCATCCACCCCACTAAAAACAAGGTGAGGGCTATACGCGAGGCTCCAGCCCCCAAAAATAAAACGGAGCTTCAGGCTTTTCTGGGACTACTTAATTTCTATAGTGTGTTCTTATGACAGAAAGCCACCGTTGCTGAACCACTACACCGACTCCTAGGGAAGGCGGCACCTTGGAAGTGGGGGAGCGAAGAAGAGGAAGCTTTCCAGAAAGCCAAAAGACTCCTATCCTCCGACAGCCTCCTCATCCAGTACAACGGAGAGCTGCCATTAACCTTGACCTGCGACGCCTCACCCTACGGGGTCGGGGCCGTCCTAAGCCACCAACTACCGAATGGAACAGAAGCACCAATTGCATTCTTCTCCAAGACAATGTCACCAGCCGAGAGGAACTATGGCCAGATCGACAAGGAGGCGCTAGCGATGGTGGCGGGCGTAAAGCGATTCCATGAATACGTATATGGAAGAACTTTTACAATCGTCACCGACCACAAACCCTTGCTAGGCCTCCTCGCGGGGAACAAACCCACCCCAACCTTCATGTCACCCAGGATGACACGCTGGGCCATCTTCCTGTCGGGCTACAACTACCGCCTGGTCCACCGGCCCGGAAAAATCATCGGAAACGCCGACGGCCTCAGCAGGTGCCCGCTGAAAGAGCAGATCGAGGATCCAGCACCCACACTCGGCCTCCACCACATCGACGATGACCAGTCCAGCCCGGTGTCCTCATCCACGGTGGCACAGCACACCGCAAAAGACAGGATCCTCAGGCAAGTTTTATCCTGGGTTCTGCGGGGCTGGCCAGAAGAAGCCCAGAAGGAAGAACTTGCCCCATACCAGAGAAGGCAACAAGAACTCACCACAATGCAGGGCTGCCTCCTCTGGGGCGACCGAGTGGTCATCCCCCCCTCATTACAAACACGGACTTTGCAAACCCTCCACTGCGGCCACCCGGGGATCGTCAGAATGAAGGCCCTAGCACGGAGTTACGTCTGGTGGCCCGCCTTAGACAAAGACATTGAGGCGTGGATTGCCAGATGTGACCCGTGCCAGGCAACGAGACCAGCACCCCCGCAAGCACAGCCGACTGAGTGGGAACAACCATCCGGACCGTGGTCGCGAATCCACATCGATTTCGCCGGGCCGATGAATGGGAAATCCCTCCTGATCGTGGTCGACGCATTCTCGAAGTGGCTCGAAGTTATAGCCATGCCCTCCACAACGACGGAAGCCACCATCAGAGCCCTACGACGACTCTTCGCCACGCACGGCCTTCCGGACACCCTCGTCTCCGACAACGGGCCTCAGCTGACGGCGAAGGCGATGGAAGAGTTCCTGGCCGGCCACGGAATCAGGCACGCACTCATCGCCCCTTACAGACCGGCCGGAAACGGACAGGCCGAAAAAATGGTGAGGCTAACTAAAGAGACACTGACCAGAATGGGAAATGGGGACTGGCAGGAACAAATCGACCAGTTCCTCTTGACCCAACACATCACTCCCCACACCACAACAAAGAAAAGCCCGGCAGAGCTACTGATGGGGAGGAAGCTGCGCTCACCGCTAGATCGCCTGCACCCGATGTACAACCCGAAAGACAAGCCGAATAAACCACCGCCATCAAGAAGCTTCGCCTGCGGAGATTTGATTTTCGCGCTAAACTTTCAGGCTGATCCGAAGTGGCTCAAGGGTAAGATCATGAGGGTGACCGGCCCAAGGTCCTACGAGGTCGAGCTGGACGACGGCCGCACCTGCCGGCGACACATCGACCAGCTCCGGAAAAGGTGGAGGGGAATCGAGGAAGTCGAGGAAAACCACCCCGACGAGGTAGGCCTGCCCCACCCCGACGAGGTAGGCCAGCCACGACCCCGCGGGGTAGACCCACCGCACCCAGAAGACGAGGGCCGACTACACCCCAGCCTGGAGGGACGCCGCCACCCCGGCAGGGTAGGACAACAACAACCCCAAAAGGGAGTCCTACCCTACCCCGGCGAGGCAGACCGACTCGGAGAGGCCAAGATGGGACCGTCGCAACCACCCCCACCCGGGGGTCAACCCACGGGGACAGCCGCCGCACCCCCTGACCTGGGGGCACCCTGGACACCGGACGAGGACCCGGGAACCGTACCGAGGTTCAGACGACCGTCTCCCGACTGCGGAAACTGGAACAGCCCGGAGGACCACCGGACCTACGGCGGCGCAACCCGGGGACAGCACGCGGAGTCCGGAGATTCCCGAACGGGGGAGCCGGAGCCAGCAGGGGCTCGACCCGTCCGGAGCAACATCAACCCACCAACTGGGCCGCGCAGGTCCGGCAGAACTGTCAGGCGTCCCGCCTACCTGCGCGAGTATGTGATCGCGCACACGGACTGATGGACTAAGGACTAGGAGGGGAGGGGTGTTATGTCCTTATAAGGACATCCGCCGGGGGATTGGTCGATCCCACCGGCGGGAGGCTTAAACTGTTGTCATTGGCCGGAGGGCATGCCTGAGCAGGATATAAGGAGGCTCAGCAGCCCAGCCGGCAGTTCAGTTTGCACTCTAAATAAAGGTTCTGAACGAACAGCTGAGTCGCGTTGCTTTCCGGCGCCGAGCTAACACAAGCAATCTGTACCCTTACATAAGGAAACCTTATCTCAAGACCTATGATTCTACACTTTTGCCAGGATTTATTTTAATTTCCTCATTTAATCTTCAATTTGTAAAAATGCAAAATATAAACAAAATGCCAAGATAAATTTAAAAAGTTGAACAAAAAAGGCTTTAAATCTAAAGCCTTTCCATTTCTATGATAGAAACAAAAAAAAGAGGAGGGAAAAAACACCACAGGGCAATAAAATATACCTTTTGCAAGCTACACAAATCAGAAACATTGATCTTTGTACCATGGGTTCCAAAGACAAATTCGCACATTGTGCAAGCAACAATTTGATCAGTGAACATTCAGTCAATGAACTTCAAATGGCTGCATTGATACAATACACTAATCTGAAAACTATGATTTGTAATTTGGAATGACTGGACTTTTACATCACACAAGGCCCAAAGCAATCAAATATTATAGCTACATACAGTAGTATGCAATGAAAGGTCCTAGCTACCCCATAAAATCCTTTGCAATCTCTGAGCTTGGCTATTTTTGCTTGTAGATGCTTCACTACCCGACTAGCCAGGTAATAAAATGTCTACAAGCAAATAATCAAGCATAAGGATCACAAAGGACTCCATTGTTGGGAGGGAGGGTGGGAGAGGGAATTTTTTTTTCTCTTTTATTAGAATCTAGCCTAATTCTTCCCTGTAAGCATCTTGTTTCTTAGGCTGTTTTCCTAAGGCTGAGATAACAGTTTACTGTCTGAATAGAAAGGAATAAGAAACACCCCTTGATGCAGTGGTGAAATCCAAATTTTTTTACTACCAGTTCTGTGGGTGTGGCTTGGTGGGCGTGGCAGGGGAAGGATACTGCAAAATTTCCATTCCCTTTACTCCTTGGGGAAGGATATTGCAAAATCTCCATTCCCACCCCACTCTGGGGCCAGCCAGAGGTGGTATTTGAGGTTCTCTGAACTACTCAAAATTTCCGCTACCAGTTCTCCGAACTACTCAAAATTTCTGTTACCGGTTCTCCGAACTACTCAAAATTTCTCCAGAACCTGTCAGAACCTGCTGGATTTCACCCCTGCCTTGATAAGATGGTTTGCAAGGAAGAACTCTCTAGCAGGGAAAGGATTAAACAAGGAATGCTATTTCTCTGTTGTAAAAATCTGGATGATCACCAGGTGGCACCAAAATGATCACATTTTCACCACATTTTTTTAAATCAGATCTTTAATTTCATGAATTCTTGTATAAAAGCAGGAAACCCACTTGTTAAACCCACAGTGCAATGAAGTTCAATGCAGGAGGCATTAACATTTCACCAATAGTATACAGATAATCTATCACAGCTATTAGTTTGGAAACATTATTCAAAGGTGACACAAAGTGATTATTGGAAGGATATATAGAAATGCTTTTTCCATTCCTTTGTTTTAGTAGGAGTCACTTCTTTTTCTTACATAGGAAAAAATCTAAGGGCTTACTTGCAAATTCTGATGGCTCCTTTTTGTCTATTCTGTTAATTTATTTGCTACTTTTTTTTAAGGCTTAGATCATCTGATTGCCAATAGTTAGAGCTCTCCTTTTACCAGATTGCTGGAAAAATCACATCTGGAAAACTCTGGTTGGAGACAAAAGAGCGTGATTATTTGTACCTTTACTAAGGATCGTTATTTTATCTTTTGCAAGGATTGTGCCAGGACCCAGACCACACTTTAGGAAGTGCTGACACAGAGAACAGTTTCAGCCCTGTTGGCTCCCAACATGCCATTGTCAACTCACTCAGCAAACAGATAATATAAGTAACAGCTGTTTCTATCACCTCCCAGTTGCCCCATTTAGGGTTTCCTGGCTGTAGGGCCCAGCATGTTTCTTGCATATGTTATTCAGACTACACTTCTGTACCTATTTTCTCCTCTACTATTCAAGCAATATATACTGGAGGTGACTGCTGGATTGATGGCAGACTCTGCCTCCTCCCCTCTGCTCTCCACTCATCCATCTTTTTGGTTATCATACTGATGTATTCTTGTGTTCCTTTTTCATTGTTTATTTTATGTTCTATTTTATTTCTGTTTACACCCCTTTCATTTTCTTCGTTTATCATCGTAAACTGCCTAGATAGGCAACAAATGAATTTCACAAATAAATATAAAAGAAATATTAACCTGACCCCCATACTACTCTTGCAGCATCTATTTATTTCTTAAACCTCAGTACTACATCACTCAGCTAATAAAGTTTTACTCAAAACCACTGTGTTCAAAATATTAGAAGATTCGCTGCTTAGAAGCAATAGGGTCTTCAGTTTAGCATTGTCCTTAATTCAATTTTGACGGCACAGAACAGTAACATTGGCTAGAGTCACACAAGACTAAATCAAGATTCAGTGTGTTTGGCAAGCACTGCCACTGCCTTAACATGTTGTCTGAACTAAGCCATCATACTATGCTATAATGTGGGGTTTTTTGGCTTAATGTATTGTGTGAATACAGCCGCTATATTTTATGAACCAGGCTGTGTAATTTAGAATATAGTGCAAGGAAGGACATTTAAATTCCATCTGTTGGTTGCTTTGATCTTTCTTCTAAGCAAAACTGTACTCAGCAACCTACGTTTCAGATCTGCAGCCTCAGTGGAAGATTTCCTTTTTCTTTATACTTACATTTTCTGCTGTAATGATCCTTGCAAGTTCATCTTTATTCTCTATCATCAAATCATACCATTTACGAAGCAAAACCGCTCTATCCTGAATAAAAAATAAAACAGTACTATAGAAGGATCTTCGTAAAAATAAATTTGAAAACAAAAGCAAATTTGTCTAAATATAATTATGATTTATAAAGAGCTTATTCAATTTCAATTATTCCAAAAAATCCATCAAGTAGATCAAAGTTTAATCTAATGTTATTCCTAAAACTAAAACCAGATTTTAACATACCAGCCTCATAGTCAAGCATTCAGTAGCTATGTTTTGCAATATCCTACCTGTAGTTACTAATTTAAGCATAGTTTATTTGGTTAATCTACTGACTGAATTTTCATGACTGACTGTATGGGCTGAGTTTGTATCATAAGGAATTTGTGATTAAAAAGGCATTGATTAGTTTATAGTACAGTTGATCTACTGTACTTACAAACACAGGCCAAGTGGGGCCTGAAACAATATAAAGGTTGGAAAGATACTTCCTGTAAAAAAACAATAGACAAAATATTTAACATTTAAATAGCAACCAAGAGAATTCCAGTATACTGAGAAGAAAACGCTATGCATACCTATGCAGAAGTAAGTCTGACTTAATTCTAAAGAATTTACTTTTGTTTTAGGCTCGAGAATGTAAAAAAAAATAATAACTGGCAAAGTGTCTACAGGAAGTTCAAACCATGAAAAGGGTCATGCTATAAACTCCGTCTCTTTTGTATTTGGGCAGTGATGCGTATAAGAAAGGACAAAGTTTGTGGAACATTGTGGCCCATCATTGCTGATGCAAGTCTTTGATCCTACTATTACTTCTGGAGTAGGTGGCTTTTTATTTAAAAACTGGATAAAAATTGAAACTATATAAATATGTGACTATGTGCTTTAGAAATAAGAATTCATTAAAGCTGAAAACTAGGGAAATATCTTGTATTGTTCTAATGGGTCTCTGCAGGCTATTCTCACGCTATTTGCACACTGGAAATAAATCAATGCATACAGTCCTTTTATCTTGTACAAAGTACATGTATCAATTTAGTTAACAAGTAAGCCAAGAAACTGCCATTACAGCCATTTCTTTCACTGAATTTGCAAGGTGGATTTTAATCTACTGGTGAGTATTGCATATCTGATTTTTTTAAAATCTATAAACCAACCACAGGGCCATTATTAGTTTATTTGAAGTTGTAGGTGCTCCATCACTGGAGATTTTAAAAAAGTGGTTGGACAACCACTTGTCTGAAATGGAATAGGGTCTCCTGCTTGAGCAAGGGGTCTTCTAGTAACCTCAAGGGTCTCTTCCAGCTCTGTTATTCTATCATTTTCTGAATACAACTACCGTAGCACAATTTTTTTAAAAAATTAACTCTAGATACCAGACATTATTAAGAGTGAATACATAGGTATTTGCAGGGCTGATCAGGAGAAATGACAACATGACATCAGCATGTACATCTACATGCTTCCATCAGATGTTCTGACATAAAGCATAACAGCAGCATTTGTGTACGTATAATGAGGAGCTGATGCCTGCGCCGTTACTTTGGGGAACTTTGGTTTGCTATAGAAAGGCTGAAGATAAAACACACCTATTAGGAAGTGTTGCATTTGAATCAACCTGCAAAAAGCTGTTCTGCAAGAGTAGCTCATTCAGAAGCAAGCACTCTGCACGTGTGCAGAAGCCCAACTCTTCGAAACAATCCCCGGGCTCTCGGATCACATGTTCCCTGGGAAGCATTTCTTTCCGTATCCCCCGCCTTCTCAATTTGCTTATCGGGACCTTTCTATCTCTGCGCTCCCTCTTGCAAAAACCTGATATCTCCCCCCCCCCCCCACACCCACTCCGCAGCCTCTCGCTAGTCTGGCCGCCGCTGGCCGCCTTTCCTTCGCTCACCTTAGCAGAAGCTGCGCTCCAAGCAGCGCCGGCTTCGTAGGCGGCCTTCACGGCGGCCTCCGCTTCAGCTACGCCGCAATCCGCTACCTGGAGGAGTTCCGTGCCGGTGGCCGGGTCCCGCACGGGGAAAGTGGTTGCCGCCTGGAGCCAGCGGCCTCCCACGAAGCCTCCAGAGCGTGCCAGGGAAGTGGCGCCAGTGGCGAGGCTTGAGCCGGTACTGCTCAGCCGGCTGGGGCACGGGTTCGCCATAGTCGGCCTGGCTAGGGGCAGGAGCCTGGGGCTGCAGTAGGAGCGGTGGGCCACCAACAGCTGCCGGAAATGCGGCCACGCAATCCTCGCCGCCATCGTCCTTCCCCTCCGGGACGGAGGGTGGAGCGCGGGGCAGGCGAGCGCAATGGGCTGTTGAGCGACTCCGAGGAGCGCGGCGACCCTTTGAGCTCCTCCGCTGCTTAGCAATTAAAGACTGGAAGCTAAAACATACGAAAAACGATTGGAGAATCTCCACGGCCATAAGAAGAATGGCTGCAAAAAAACGGGCATGGCTAGTCTAGTGAAGAGAAGGACCAGGGGAGACATGATAGCGGTGTTCCATTGAGGGGCTGTCAGAGAGAGAGAAAGGGGGCGGGGGGTGTCAAGCTATTTTCCAAAGCACCCGAAGACCAGGCAAGGACCAATGGATGGAAACTGATCAAGGAGAGATTCAATTTAGAAATGAGGAGGAATTTTCTGAAGAACACTCGACCAATGGAACCGCTTGCCTTCAGAAGTTGTGGGAGCTTCATCACTGGAAGCTTTCAAGAAGAGGCTGGACAGCCATCTGTCAGAAATGATTGAGCAGGGGGTTGGACTAGATGGCCTACAAGGTCCCTTCCAACTCTTTTATTCTATTCTAAGCGATGGTCGGCTAGGCTGGAGGAGCCAGGAAAGCCCATGAGTGTTTGCTATGCTCATCCGTGAATAAGAGCCATTGAACTCAATGGGGTATACACACTTTGATAGAGGTAATGCCATTTACGTGGTGGCTCTCAGGATGGTTTAAATTTTAAAGTCACCCATTGTCCTGAAATCTCCCTCTGGGGCCGGCAGTTACAGTCATCCAATTGTTTATATGGGATTTAATTATGCCAAGTGGCCATGCTGTTGTAATTTAAACAACACCAACCCGTATGGGCAATTTAGGAAGAACCACTTCTGATTGCCATCGGGGATTTGTTTGGTGGAAGTGAGTCTCCAAACTCTCTGCTGATTTTAAGAAAAGGCAAAGTGCTGAAGTGCTGTATGAAATCCCCACTTCAGAAGAGTAATACTAATCTGGTGACTTTGGACCTATCATTGGTTCTCAAAGCTGCTAATATTAAGGGAAATCTCTGAGGGAGATGTGCAATTAAGAAATATGAAATACAAAAAAACAGGCCTGCAAAAAACCCCCCCATATTCTATTTTCTGCTGCCGGAAAAAGGATGCAAAAGGATGGGGCACAAATGCGAACACCTTTAAAACATACTTTTATGGCATGTGCTTTCAGAGAATGAAGCCGTCTTGATCAGGTGAATGGCTAGTGGAGTCCTAGTAGACAATCACTTGAATGTGCCAGCAATGCGTGGCAGCAGCCAAAAAAGCCAATGCTATCCTAGGTTGCATTACAGAGGGATAGTATCAATATCATGTAAAGTATTAGCACCACTTTATAAAGCCTTAGTAAGAACACCTTTGGAATACTGCATCCAGTTTTGGTACCATATTATTAAAAAGATGCTGAGACCCTGGAAAGAGTTCAGAAAAGAGCAACAAAAATGATTAGGCGGCTGGAGATTAAAACATGAAGAATGTTGCAGGAATTGGGAATGTCTAATCTAGTGAAAAGGAGGACTAGGGGTGACGTGACAGCAGTATTCCAATATTTGTGGGGCTGCCACAAAGAAGAGGAGGTCAATCTATTTTCGAATATAGCTGTCCTTATCCATCAATGAATTGATTAATATATGCAATGTGATTTTAAAAAATAGCATTTTATTTTGCTGTTACAGGATAGTTAAACCTCTTAATAAATTTACACCTGTTTCATTTGATTGAGAATGCCCTCTTAATTTCCAGAGATTAAGTGTCCCAGAATGTTTAAATGATTCATTTTTATAAATTGCCATTTTCTGTTGCCATTGGAGAATTGGATCCAGCATTTCCTTCTGACCACTCATTTGCCACATTGGATTATGGAGTGGCTGTGCAATGAGGAAGGGACTGGACCAGTGGTGGGTTTCAAATTTTTTTACTACTGGTGTGGCTTGGTGGGCGTGGCATGGCTTGGTGGGCATGGCAGGGGAAGGTTACTGCAAAATCCCCATTTCCTCCCAATCAGCTGGAACTCAGGAGACAGAGAATCGATGGGGCCAGTCAGAGGTAGTATTTACTGGTTTTCCAAACTACTCAAAATTTCCGCTACCGGTTCTCCAGAACTGGTTAGAACCTGCTGAAACCCACCTCTGGACTGGACTTAACTTCTCTCTGCTGAGTCCCCTTCCCATCCAAAAGACAGTGGTGTGCAAATCCAATTTATGATTAAATGTATTGGGCAAAAGATGACTTTGGGTACATTGGTATATGAATCTACAAAGAGGAGTGATGAATGGGTGAATCAGTTGTAATTCCATTCTCCACATTAGCGTAAGTGGTCAGGGAGGAAGAAACAATATGACAGGGTCTGTTATATCTCTTATGCTCTCTAACATTTATACAAAGCTTCTGAATGAGGACGTTTCAAAAATGTGGAATTATTGTACCAATCATTTGGTCTCGGTATGTAACACTATTTCTCTGAGTCAGCAAGACTACCTGCAGATACTGAAGTGGTATCTAGATTTGGTAATGATCTGGATAAGGACCAATAAACCAAAGCTTCAAAAGATCTTAGTGGCATGGATAATATTAGTCATGGTTATTTCACAACAAAAATGATCTGGCTATGGTCATCCATGCTCTCATCATTGCCACAAAGATGCCTTAGAAATTCTGTTTGACTCTACAGTACAGTACAGTACAGCACAATTCATTCAAACATTAAAAGAACTCCAATGAGAAGAACTGCATTGTTGCCTTATTTTGCTTTTTCACTCAGTTTAAGGTTCTATTTCTTTCATTTCTAGCTCTTGGGAACAACTTTGGAACCAATTTGTCATGCCAAGCCATGATTTAAAAATTTCCAAAATGGCATTGTTCCAAATCCCTCCCATGCAGGAAGTGCTATTTTAAAGAAAAGAACTTCACTCTGGGAGAACCTCAGTTTGGGAAATTTTCTTCCTCAAAAGATTCAGCAAGTAATTCTTAACTTTATAATCTTTTCAGCCTCCAGTTAAAATGAATCTGTATCCAGGCATTTCAATTTATATAATCTTTCACTCTGGCTTTAGCATTGTACTTGTCGCTGAAAAGTTTATTGCTGCTTTTAATCATGCCTACTGAATACTTGTTGTACCGTTATTTGTTTTTTAAATAAATTATTGTGCTTATGTACTATGTAACGGTTCTGGTATCACATAATGAAAATTGTAGACATATTTTAAATAGGCAAAATAAATGGGCAAAAGCAGCTGCTGATAAAAAATATATAATATTGTGGGTCCAAATTCCACCCCACACGTAGCAGAGAAAAGCCAAAGAGTAGGAGTGGAGGTGGGGCTTAATAAGGGACTATAAACTGCTATCTTGCAGACCTCCTATTCAAGGGCAGTTTATTTCATAGTGAGTAAAATAAGCACTGCATTATTAGTGGACAAATGGAAGGAAAATACACTCATTTCAACTTTGCTTTTTTCAAAAAGATGAATATTGTTTGCTGTACCAAATAATTTTTTTGGTACAGCTACCATATTTGGCAAGGGAGGCTGCCAGATGAACATTTTATTATGTAAACACACAATTCCTAATTTTAAAGAAGATAAGATCTTGCATTTGCAATCTGTTATATTTGTCTCTGGCTTCTTTATTTTATATGACAAACTCCATTAAGCAATGACTTTTAGATGAAGCAGAGGAGCTATCCATCTGGAGATAACTCTTGATTGGCTAAATAATCAAGAATTAGAAGAGGGATTTTTCTAAGTGTTCTCTTTAATAACAGCTCACTTTCTCAATTTTAGGCATGATTTGACTTATTACCAATGAGTAAGGGATTTTAGGTTTCTTTTGGTCTAATTCTTCTCTGTAAAATAAAAATAATCTAGTTAGTTGACTGAAATGGGGAATTGAGTTTCAAGCACGAGGCCTTTGCATCAGTGCCATTGTCCTATTTGATTCAGAAATGTACTCTTACTTTCATATTTCAAAGGTTGCAATCCTATTGAAAGCATCTTCAGAATTGTGGCATATTCAAGAGCTTATCAGTGGCATGGAAGCTTTCAGAATTTGGTTGATTCTGGCTGTACTTTGCAATTTTTGTGAAAGAATTATGCCATGTGGTCTGTCAACACATATTGAAATAGGTAAGCTGTTAGCAGAAGTAGATAACTAGTTGTAGTAATAATAGTAGAATAGAAGACAAAGAATTGGAAAAAACCATGTTCTGAAAATTAAACCATGTATTGTTTTGATTACATATTTAGAGTCCTTTGGAAAAGCATTGGAGAAGCAGAAGCAGTTCTGCTTTCCTAGGCTGCCATTATGATCAACTGCTTGATTGGCTCTTTTTGACGCAATTCTTTGGATATCCATTGTCAAACAAAGCCATTGGTCAGCTCAGCTAATATGTCTGTGAGTGGTGGGGGTTTTCCTTACACAGATGCTGGGAAGTGTTATTTGGGCACTAAGTTTAGAACTAAACTCACTGTCAAAACAGGCCCACTTGAAAGCAGTCAATCCATGATTTGAGAGGGGCCTGTTCTGCCTTGGCCTAAACACAGTATCAAAACAAGCCCGTCCAGTGGGATGATCATTTGGGTTGCCTAGTAAAACAGGAGAGCCTTTCCTATTTTAGAGACAACTGCCTTGGATTATCCACCTCGAGAATTTTTGACAGCTGACTGAATTCATGATTGGCAAATAGAATCCTGCTGGTTGATATAGTTCAGGAAAAAACAGCAAAATCAGAGACCATAGTAAATGTTTTGATTAATATGCCCTGCACACATGAAAGCAAGATACAACCCTTGGGCAACAAGCCAGAACAGAGGACCAGGAAGACACTTGGTGATCTGTAATGGGGACAGAACTTTTTATGCTGGTATTTTTGTTGGCTGAGAGTGCCGTGATGGCCTAGAGGGGCAGCTCTAGCTTGACAATCAGGAGCCTGTGAGTTCAATCCTAAAGAGAGGCAGATATTTCTCTCTGGGCACAATGAGTAATTGCTGCGAACTGCACGTAGGCATCAGGAAAGGCATCCAGCCAGTAAACACTTGTGCTATGTTCTGTCACCTCAATTCCATCCCGATGCAAGGGATTACAGCAGAGGTGGGATTCCCTTCCCTTCCCTACCGGTTCGCAAATGTGAATGTGTCACAAGCGCATGGCCTCTGCATGCATGCACCTCTGCGTATGTGCATGACCTTCTGAGCATGCACAGTAGTCACACATTACATCCGGGTGGGTGTGCAGACTCTCCCGCAGTCGCTGCTACCAGTTTGTGCAATTTGGAGAGAACTGGCTGAATCCTACCACTGGATTACAGGGTCGCTAAAAGAAGAAAATAATTTGTATTGGCTGAAGAACAGAGAGATAACATTTTAACTGAACTGTGAGGAAAGGCCCAGCATTTTGGAAAGCATGTGTGAGTACCTAAATAAACTGTGGATATTAATTGGCTGAAAAGCTGTACCTGATACTTCCCTACAGTTTCTCGATCCTATTATAAACGTACATCGCTAAATGTATTGTGATCTTATTTTTTTTTTTCAGCTCATAGAGGGCTGGAATTTTTCAGCCAGCAAGGTGGACAAGTTGATTATCGTAAGGTAGAGGTTTTATTATTGTAACATGAATTAATACCATACTACTGCCCAGCTTATAGATAGGGCTATAGATTAACCCTAACCCTAACCCTAACCCTAACCCTAACCCTAACCCTAACCCTAACCATTAAATTAAATTAAATTAAATTAAATTAAATTAAATTAAATTAAATTTCCGCTCAACTTCAAATGACTATCGGTGGTGCACAATACAGGTAGTCCTTGAGTTACAGCCACAATTGAGCTCAAAATATCTGTGGCTAAGTGAGACAATTGTTAAATTAATTTTGCTTCATCTTACTTGCCATAGTTGTTAAGTGAATCACTGCAGTGGTTAAGGTGGTAATACAGTTGTTCTGGCTTCCCCATTGACTTTGCTTGTCTGAAGGTGATCCCATGATCCCAGAAAACTGCAACCATCACAAATGTGAACCAGTTGCCAAACATATGAATTTTCATCACATGACCATGTGGATGCCATGTCATAACTGACCAAAAATGGTCATAACTCACTTTTTTCAGTACCGTTGTAAGTTTCAACATTCAGTAAATGAATGGTTGTAAGTCAAGGACTACCTATATAACAAACAAAATAGAATACAATTCAAAAACAATTAGGAAAAACCAATAAGAAAAGTAGATGAAGAACAAGATGCTGAAGGTAGCCAAGATAGACTCAAAAGGTTCTCTTGCCATCCTAATCCAAGGCCTGGAAGAAGAGCCAGATTTTCAAGATTGTCTAAAATGTTATCACAGTTAGAGCCACTCAGATTTCAGGGTGAACTTTATTTCAGAGGACAGACACTGTGATGGAGAAGGTCTGGGTCCCAAAGGTTGACGTTATTCAGTTGAAAGAACTGAAGCACGCCAACCCAGTTGGCTTGGATCAGCCAACAAAATACCATACATAAATATGGGATAGATATTGTGTTTTTAACTCTAGTCACTTCGTTAGGTGGGGGGAAAAATAAATAATAATTTAAATAATAATGTGTACAGTGTTTTACTTTTTCAGTTACTTAGCTAGATATGTAGGCTATTAATTATCAGTAGATACGTAGGAAGCTCTTTCACTGACTAGCATAATAGTTTCCTAAAAGTTCATAGATTCCAATAAGCTTCTGATTTCATGCTTGGAAATGTAGGACAAATATCTATTGAGTATATTTTTGTTGAATAATATAAGGACGAATAGTTAGGGAACCAACTTCCCAGTCTGGATGGTATTTTGAGGACAGCTCTCAGAATTTTCTATAAGCATGTTGAAAGGCATTATACTGAAAAAAGGTGCACATCTGGATTTAAGATGAATTACTGGTAGTTAGTAACTAAGACACTGAGCTTGTTGATCAGAAAGGTCGGCAGTTTGGAAGTTCGAATCCCTAGCGCTGCATAACGGAGTGAACTCCCGTTACTTGCTCCAGCTTCCGCCAACCTAGCAGTTAGAAAGCATATAAAAATGCAAGTAGAAAAATAGGGACCACCTTGTTCCCTAGCGTTCCGTGTACCTTCAGTGTTTGGTCATGCTGGCCACATGACATGGAATTGTCATCAGACAGATCTGGTTCTTCAGTTTAGAAACTGAGATGAGCACCGCCCCCTAGAGTTGGGAACGACTTGCACGTATGTATGAGGGGAACCTTTACCTTTACCTTACTGCAGAAATTACTGTTAATGAGTATTAGCCAAGGCAGATGCCTATTCAGAACAACTTTCTAATAATCTGATATTAAAAACAAATCATGTGGAGTGACTTATCTTCTCTAATCTTTCAGGGGAATGATTTTAATTTTGTTAAAATAAACTTAAAATTTTAAGCATTATAATAATATCCTTTTAATGCTTATATGTTTGTTTCTTTATTGTACAGTTAATACTAGCTCACCAAGATGCATATCAAGCAGGAAGTCTATATCCTGATGCTTTTTATTCTGGCATCTGTCAAAACGGTAGGAGATCCTAGATCAAATATTATTTTTTACTATGCTCACATTATTACAAAAGTAGGCCAGTCCATTGATTAATGAAGTTGTCTGGAATACATCAATAAGCGTGAATAAGTTCTTGATGCATTACAAACAGTGGTGGGATTCAAATAATTTAACAACCGGTTCTGTGCCCTAATGATTTCTTCCAACAACCAGTTCACCAAACTGCTCAGAAAGATAACAACAGGTTCGCCCAAAGTGGAGCGAACTGGCTGAATCCCACCACTGATTTCAATCATGTAGGAGAACCTGTCTTCTTTAGACTCTAATGAGGCATGCCTCTTCTTGACTAACTGTGGTTTTACTTCATTATTTTGGCTTACAGTATATGAGTAAATCATTCTAAACAGCCCATCTTCATATCTAACAATAAACTGCAACTATTTGAAACTTTTATTAATGCGTATTATATTAAAATCAGAGCACACACACTGAACAGATAAAGTCTATTTTAAATCAAGGTTGACGTCTGGTGATTTTGTGGATATACCAATGCAGTGCAGAACTTGCTTCTCACTGCATTCTTCTGGGAATGTTTTTGATCTTGGCATGGGATCTTGAATGTTTTTATTATTCACATTATTGGGATTTTATTAAATGTTTTGCTGAATACATTAAAATATTTTCTTGTACCTGTGGTTTTCCTGAAAATAAGACCATGTCTTATATTTTTTTGAACCCCAAAATAAGCGCTTGGCCTTATTTTCGGGGAGGTCTTATTATTTTGGGGCATGCGGGGCTCCTCTTGCCGTCTTACCTGATTTCCAGCTCTGTCTCCCTAATCCTAACCAGAGGAAATGGAAGGGACCAGCTGCGCATGCGGTTAAATATTTTTGGGGAGAGCTTATTTTCAGGGAGGCCTTATTTTTGGGGGGGGGTATTATTTTAGCGCATGCGCTCAAAAGCCCGAAAGGGCTTATTATCCAGGGAGATCTTATTTTCGGGGAAACACGGTAATACTTTGCCATTAAAATATTACTGAATGTTTCATTCTGTATGACTAAAATGCAACATGTAGAATAAATATGAGAAGTTTTTTTTTAAATGTCAGGGTTGTTCCATTATGTTTCTGAAGACACTCACTGGTCACCTTTTCTCAACACAAGTATCCATTACATCAGAAAGAACTATCCACAGCCATGGGAAGAGGTAATAACATTTTCCATCTGTTGTTCCTTTGAAGCCCTGAATACTCTTTTCAAAAACTGTATTTCTCGCTCACCTTTACACCTAAAAATAGAAAGTAAGAAAAAAATAGCCAGTTCTTTTGGTGATGAATTAGAGAGTTGTTTTAATTAGCTAAAAACAGAGCTTTAAGTTCTGCTCTTATTCCATCTGACTTGTGGTGGAAATACTACTTTACTGGAAAAAAAAATAGTTGAAAATGTAGCAGTCAATAAAAGCTACTCAAGGATCATTCAAATAAGGTAAACAAATAGTCTTTTGATATTATACTTTATTCTTCTGCTGATTCTCAGCTAGTCAGATATATTATAATTACATTGATCATATTTTTCTGGAAAAAATAAAAGACAAACCTGAAAAGGGGGGAAATCTAAAAGAGATCCATAAGAATAAAACATTTTAATTGTTTATATGTATAACTTTGTCTTACAAATGCAAATTCAAGAGCAAAACTAATAAAAGTCTTACAAAAATATCTAGATAATAAAAAAATATAAAGTGTAAATTTATTTTAAAAAGACAGTTCCATTTCCATATTTTTCACAATGGGAAAGGCTGTGTGCTAAGTGATAGCATTTGTACAGTAAAAGTTAGAAGGACGAAATAAAGGCTGAATGTGAGTTTTTGAAAAATACGTCTAAAGGACAACTTTCTGAAATAAAGGGTTATCTTTATAAGAAATGGCATATGATTACTGTTAGTACACTCCACAGTGATAGATTCATCTCTAATTTGGTGGTGGAAACCTTCTAAATCAAATAGGTCTATAGACTCATATTTGCTACCTTTTTCCTTCTCTCAATCATGTTTGTCTTTAGAACCCATCTTTTATATGCAGTCTGACAATTCCAACTATTAAAACTAGAGCTACCTAATTCATATTTGTATTTGTGAAATTGCAATCAATTTTCATCACCCAAATAGATTGGCTCACAGGTGTCACATATTGTCTGTCTTTTGTCCACTTGATTTTAATGATGTTACTATGGAGTTACTTTTTTTTAAAAAAAATAATGGTACATAGGCTACAGAGAAGCTGGTGGCTTTTCTCTTTGGGATTGCCTCGCATATGGTGGCAGATGTAAGCTGGCACAGCTTGGGGATTGAACAAGGATTTCTACGGGCCATGGCAGCTGTAAGTAGTAGTCTGTTTCTAGGCATAGTGTTTTTCCATATGCTTATTTTACAATTGTGTTTATTATTTTGATTCATCCTCGCAAATGCCAATAGAATATTAAAAAATAAACCAGATGCTCGCAGTCTGCAATGCTTTTATAAACCACAACAAAAAACTATATATATTTTAATGACTAATGTCTCAACCACATCTTTGAATATCCATATATTGCTCTTTTAAAGCATAATATAGCTTATAGCAAAAATATTTGCCTATTGGGTTTCTTTTTTAGCTTTTTATGGATGAAAGCTGCTAACTGCAAAGCTGTTTACATGTTGGGGCTGAATTAAAGCACTTGGGCAGTTCTGAAAATAGGTAGAAGAGAAACAAGAAACAGAAGGGATTTTTGCAATCAATTGACAACAAACTAGTACTGGTAGGGAATTCCTATATACGCAGGCAGGGAAAAAACCAGAAGGGATTCTTTCATCTCTACAAACTGGATTAGTTTAAAAAAAGAAGAATTTTTTAAAAAGCACTTAACGTTTATTTAGTTGTTAAAGAGATAATGAATTATAAATAATATTGTTCCTTTTGTATTTAGATTGATTTTCATGGCTCATATTCAGAAGCTCATTCTACTGGTGATTTTGGTAATTTATGTACTTATAAATCTTAGAAAACTCTCCCCAAATTTCCTTTGAATGTCTCAAGGTTATTAGATAGTGGAGATGGCATTCTATAATTTTATTTGAAAAGTATATGTGTATATGAGTGTTGTTGTTATGGTACATACCAGACGTGGGTTCTACTTACCTTTACTACCGGTTTGAAGCTTCTGCGCATGCGCAGTTCATCAATTCTGACATCTGGGTGGGTAGGTGGAGCCTCCCGCCACATTTAAAAAACCGGACAGAACCGGGAGCAACCCACCACTGGTACATACCATAATGCCTATACCATACGCATTCTCCCTTTTTGTTTCCCCTAGAACAACTTGATATTCAATATATATCAGCTGCTGTTTTCCATTTCTGATATGTTTCCATTTGATATATTTTAATGGAACTATAAATTATAGATTCCACTTTATATTAAGATGGAACTTTACATTATTCACAGGTCTTTATATAACCAATGAGATTTTCTAAAATTGTAGATTCCCATGATGTATCACAAGATTTTCTGAAATTTATTTTGAGTTTCACGAGCCATTTGATCCTTGTTGCACAAGGGCTGACATTTCAAAGACTATCATTGGCATTCCAGTTCCTTTGATACTGTCCCAATATGGCTATAAAACATGTGTCGCTATCTATAAGAGAGAGAGAAAAACGCAACCCACATAGAAGGGCTGCCAATCTTATACGAAAAGCCCATGTGAGCACATGGCATAATATTACTGCAATGCTCACAATGTCATACCAGTTTGGGCTCCATTCAGACATGAATGGTTGTCCTGTGAAGATTGTGTTAGGTTAAATCATATGATATGTAAGGGATTATATTCATAAAGCTTCAAAATGATGATACATCTTTTGTTGTTCTTTAATAAATCAATGACATACACTCCTTTCATTCTAATTTTAGGGGGAGATGTGTTAAGCCAATATGAACTTGATTTTGATTATTTGAAAGCAAGCTGGTAAGAGCCCACAAATGTGATCATTCATGTTTGATGCATATGGAGATTGATCCATGCATTCACATAGTGTTGCAAATTGCTGAGGAAGAATGAGAGAGAAACAGTTACTGAAATCTATTATTTTTTTCTTCTCAGCCAGTCAGGTGCTCAAGAACCAGTGTGAATTAGATTTTAATGTACTGAATAAAGAAGATCAAGGGTAACTTGTTCAGTTTAGTAGAACATAGTCCACAGCTTTACATAATACTAGATGGATCATATTAGCATTTAGTATTCATGGTTCACTTAATACAACCATCGTTTCTGGTAATGGTATCCATACCTTGATTACATTCTGCTGTGATTACTTTAATGCACTCTGTGTCAGTTTCACAGAACATATGAAACGGGTGAAATGCTCCCAGTTTGGACCAGATGGCCTGATCCGGTAGTGATGGCGGCAGGTGGTTCAGAGAACTGGTAGCAAAAATCCCTGCGCCCCCCCACCATGCTCAGCTGAGTTGCACGATCATCAGAGGCCTTTTTTTTTTACTTTTAAAAGCATTTTTTCTACAACCTCTTCTGACAAAAAAATGTTTTTAAAAGTAAAAAAAAAAGCCTCTGATGATCGCGCGGCTCAGCTGGGATCCTCAGAGGCTTTTCAAAGCATTTTTTTCTGCAACCTCTTGGCCGAAGAGGTGGTAAAAAAAATGCTTTGAAAAGTCTCTGATGATCCCAGCTGAGTTGCCTGATCAGCAGAGGCTTTTCAAAGCATTAGGAAAAAATGCTTTGAAAAGTTAAAAAAAAAAAGTTGGCCATGCCCACCCAGTCACATTAAACCCCCCCACCAAGCCACGCCCACAGAACCGGTAGTAACACATTTTACATTTCACCCCTGATATGAAACCTATATTTCTGAGAAATCTTATACTATTTGCCAATTGCTTATTTCAATTCAGTTTTACTTTTATTAATCTTTGAAGCTGTAATCATAGGTTGCTGAATGTTTCTATTTTTTAAAAAAATGGAGCTCAGGGGAAGAATTTTACTATATCTACACCCAGGAAAATAAAGCTAATAAATTGAGGATTGTGATCTGCAGTTTAAGTTCCTGGTTTACTGTAACTCTGAATATTGTATTACAGGGCAGAGTATTGCTTATAGTATTCTTTTTCATTTATGTTTGTTTGTTTGTTAGATTTCTATTCAGTCCTTCCTCCAGACTTAAATTCCTAGTCTTAGAAAAGTAAAAAAAAATTATTTTGGAATACAAACTTGTGCTCTACAGCACGGGTGTCAAACTCATGCGGTCATGTTACCGTCACATGATGTTCCACAACGTTTTTTCCCTTTGCAGAGCTGGGGTGGATGTGACCTGCATGTGACACATCTGGCCCACGGGCCACCAGTTTGACACCCCTGCTCTACAGTATATCTCAGATGCATCATGCTACCAGTTACATATTGCTGATGTACTGTTTGATTAGTATACGATTTCTATAATATTTTCAATAGTTATCTGGAAGAGGAGAAAAAGAATCAGTTCTGATAATTTATTATGCCAGTGCATTTTCTTGGCTTCAATCAAAATTCTGATATTAATGCTTTTAGGTACGTGCCTGTTAAAGATTTACTATCAATCTATGAGGATTATTATGGAAAGGAGGTGATAACTGAAAATACTATTGTTGACTGCACCTATCTGCTACTCCTTGATCTGTAAGTCAAAGTCAAACTTAACATGTTTTAAAACAAATGAGAAGAATTTATTAATTAGTGATGGGTTGTCAAGCAAGGGTTGAGGAAACACGTGTATATGGTGAAAGTTGGACAAGATCAGGCATAAAAAATATTCCCTCTTATTGAGGGAATATTTTTACATTTTGGGAGCAGATCTCCAATAAAGTAGATGGACTAGTAGGACGATAAATAGTTTGGTAATTTTATCTGATAAAATACATTAAATAAAGCTATAAAGGATGTTCAGGAGTCTTCTTACTAAGGTGTTTTATTGCTTTTATTGTTTCAATAGTTTTGCTGATTATGTTTATATAAATACTTTCATTTTAAGAGAAGTTCACAGTGTAACTTTGAAATCAATGTCAGGAGGATGAAGTATTTCAACATTTGCTAGGTCTGTCAGCAATCATTGCTTCCATAGTAAAGATTTATAATGCATTGCTTCAATAAACTATAATTAATGTTTACTATGTTTTTTCAGTGTATAGGCATAATACTGTACTAGATTGTGGCTATTCAGAACAAGGGAAGGAAAAGAGGGAGAAGAAAAAGGGCAAGAAAAATAAGAGTATGACACTCATAATTTATCTCTGTAGTTCATTCAGAACACTTTAATTGGAATTGTCTCATTATGTTCCTAATAAAAAAAACATTACTAGCAGTCATTTCAATGATGTATGAATTCTATGAGTTTCAAAAGATCCATTGTGTCTTTTTGGTATTGTTAAAGGCAATATATAAAACTTGGTCTTCAAGAAGCATTTTTTTTCCTGCATTGAAAAGTTCTATAATGATAGTAAAGTATAAATACTTGCTTCTATAGCTATGCTGAGATCATCGCTGTTGCCAAGGTAAGTATATTTTCCTAAAAAAGAAATTCGTTGGGTGTGAATGTTGAAATAGCCAACTTACTAATTAAATTGCATCTTATTCTTCACAGCTTTACCCCATCTATGCCAATAAGTCCCCATTTTTAGTGGACAAGTTCTATGACTATTTCCTTGGCGGAGTGGATGATATGGCATTCTCATCTAATAATATTTTTCAGTTAACCAGTTGGATGTTAAACTATGGGACTAGGTGAGGTATTTGTTAATAATTCCAAATGCTCATTCCTGGGGAAAAAAACCATACTGTTTTTTTCTACATGGAAAAAATGCATTTTTCCTCAAAAGCTTGATTCAACCAAATTGAATTAAATTAAAAATGTGGACAGTATAGAATAAATGTGCATTTCATTGTTGCTTGTTACAGTTTAGCTTTAATTTTAACTTGTATGGTATTATTAATAAGCTAAAAATACTTTAGCTTTCCCTTGCTTTACAGATCTGTGAAGGTCATAAATACATGGATTGGTTGTAAAGTTACTTCGTCATCATTGTTGTAACTGAATGATCACTAAATGAAGCAGTCACTAAATGATGATCATGTAGGGGGAATTGTGGGCATGCTAAAAATTGAAACATATTAAATACAATTAATCTATTAATGTTTTCTTCAGTGGCTGCTTTATTCCTGAGAATCCTTTGTTTATACGGTGTGAAGATGAACAGAGAAACTTTCCGATGTAAGTATATTAATTAGCCTAATTTAACTAGTTGTTTTATTTCAAATGGTTGTATTTTTCTGTTTTTAAACAAGATGTAGTAAAGGCAATCTTAGAAGTGCATAGCAGAAAGCACATATTGCTGTGATATTATTTTATTTATGCAATTTGTCTACCACCTCAGTCCAAAATGGTTTCCAGGTAGCTTACAAATATTCGTAATATTAGTAATACACAAAATGTCAGTAATATGTTCATAAACATAATATCAATACATCATTTCATTAAAATTTGTATTAAACTAATATTGATGCCAATGATTCCACAGTCAGCAATTTGGCTACAGGAGACAACAATTAGATCAGCTTCAATTTCTTTTTATTTTACCAAGAAAACTTGCATGACCACCCAATTCATCCATGGTGACTCCAAGTGGTTTAAATAAAGGCTGGCATAAACTTTATAATAAAGAACTGTCATTTTTAAAAAAACATATTAAAATACGAAAGTCTCCAGTGTGAAGAACTGCACAGACAAGAATGGAATGAGCATTTAAATTAAACACAAAATTGGTTCCAAATTATTTAAGAACAATTACAATCTCAATTCAGAAAAACAGGAAAACCTTTTGTTATTTTGTAACTAAAATATTTGATTTTTTAAAATTCATTCATTTATTTTTGCTGTCTGCAATGTGAATTTAGCCAGCCCCATACTTACCCCATTTTTATCTTCCTACACAGAAACTTTCTACATATTGTATCTTATTTCAATAGGTTTAAAGAATCCAGAACTCAGTACCACAGGAAGATAACTTCTGAAGTGGCCAAATCAGTTGAAAAGAATATCAGTTATTCAGAAAGAGGAGTTTATTTAGAAGTTCCCCGTTGGACAATGGTAATTTCTTTTGGGTCTAAACATGAATGACAACCAAATACATGATTGCAATTTAGACATTAATTGCTGGAGATTTCTCAGGATTGGACATCTTTTGTTTCTTTAATTCTTTTAAATGTTATTCTTTCAATAATATCCCAGCTCAGTAGTATGTGGAAGGGAGATCAAAATTGGCACAGTGGTGATTGCAGCAGGATGATCAAACCTTCCACATTTGCGTGTACATGTGGCATTGACATGCATGCAGAATGACCTGGGCTTTAATCTTGTTGTAAGTTTTATTATTTTGTAGATATAGAATTTGTTCCGACTCTAAAACTGCAGCTTTGAGTATAGTTGGGCAAGATTTGCTGGATGGATTCAGAAGAGGGAGAGAAATGAAAGTTGATGATGGGGAAAAGGAGAAAGGAGCCATGCAGAAATGAAGCAGTTTGTTCTTGCTGGGAGAATTGGTAGCTGGGTGTAATCCTCACCAGTTTTTGAGTTGTTTTCCCAGCAATTCTATTGGGTACAAAATGAAACTGAGAATCTGAGGAGGTCTAATAATCAGTAAATTAGAGCCACATTGTCTTCCAATTAGTAGGAGTACACTCTAAGTAGTGTTTTACTCAAGGATGGCCTATTTGGTGTTTCTTGAGGAATGGACATGTTCCTCAGTCTGCCCTGATCCACTGTGAAGGCAGACTCTACCTGTGAGTTGTTGCTCCAGTACAAAAGTGGTGGTTTCCCATTGCTGCTTAGACAAGCTAAGTTTAGTGAAAAGTCAGTGAAGAGTTTAGCAGGTTGGGGCGGGGGGGGGGGGGGAGGAGGAAGAAGCAAGACTTTTTGATGCTGAGAAAATTGGCGCCAAAAAGACTCACTTCCCCTTCTTCTCTTTTTTTCATTTTTCTTACCCTCATTGTATATCAGCCTAAGCGTTCTGGAATATCTACAACATGAATGAACACTGTGCTGATATTTAATCAACAAAATAGACAGCAGATTTTTTTTTTAAAAAAAAAAATTCTCCCCGGAAAGCTTCTCTAGTTAGCAAACAATTCAAAAAACCAGTGCCATGTGTGGCATTGATATCTTCTGTATTGTGAAACCAATACTCTAATACAGCAATAGCTGTGTCGATGTCATGCAAGGCTTCTTCGTTGCAATAATGTATTTGGAAAACGAGAAATGGACATTTACCTCTAATATAAATTGGTACTCCAGCATCCAGTAAATAGTTAACAATGTTTTTGGTCACATATTATTTCCCAAAATTATCTTCAGTTCCAAAATAGTGACAGAGCAGAGAGTTTGAAGAATGTGTTGGGAGCCCTACAGCGACGGTCATCGAAATACATCACCAAGCCTAGTGCTTCATATTTTCTGAAAACTCCATATGCAAAACTCGGATCGTGAGTGCTGATTTATTCATTTGTTTCTGCTTCTCTCTCTCTCTCTCTCTCTCTCTCTTTCTCTCTCTCCCTCCCTCCCCCGCCCTCTCTCTATATATATTCTCAGCCAGGTTTTTCTTACGTAAATCAAGATCTTTATTCAGCCATAGTTCAGTGAAATCTCATTCACTTGTTTTTAGGCTTTATCAGACATCAAATCAGCATTTTGCTGTCTGTTCTGAGACTTAATAGAGACTAAGATAGATCTATTTCTGACTAGTTTGTCTTCTTCAGTTAGCCACACCCTCATCTCATGTCTCCTCCCTGTAAAGGTCAAATATTTATTTTATTCTCTTTTTGTAGGTCTTTATGTGTATTTTTTCTCAGCCAGGTTTTTTCTATGTAAATCAAGATCTTTATACAGCCATAGTTCAGTGAAATCTCATTCACTAGTTTTTTAGGTTTTATCAGACATCAAACCAGCATTTTGCTGGTTTGATGTTTGAGGGAGACTAAGATAGATCTATTTCTGGCTAGTTTGTCTTCTTCAGTTAGCCACACACACACACATGAAATCCAGTTTTTTTTTTACTACTGGTTCTGTGGCCGTGGCTTGCTGGGCATGGTGTGGCTTGCTGGGCGTGGCTTGGTGGAGGTGGCAGGGGAAGGATACTGCAAAATCCCCATTCCCTCCCCACTCCTAGGGGAAGGATATTGCAAAATCTCTATTCCCACCCCACTTTCGGGCCAGCCGGAGGTGGCATTTGCTAGTTCTCTGAACTACTCAAAATTTCTACTACCGGTTCTCCAGAACGGTCAGAACCTGCTGAATTTCACCTCTACTGTATATGTGTGTATGTGTATGTGTATGCATATGTGTATGTGTATGTGTATGTGTATGTGTACGTGTACGTGTACGTGTATGTGTATGTATTGTTGAAATGAATTTGCATTATTTGAATACCTTTACTATCTTTATAATATATAATTGCTTTACTGGTTTAGAAATAAATTTGCCAGAATGTCAGTGAATGAATATCTATGGAGACTGACAATCTTTTTTTCCCCCCTCTCAAATGGCAACTTGACTTTCCTGGCTTTTTTCTTTGAAAATGTTTCGCTTCTCATCTAAGAAGCTTCTTCAGTTCTAGCTAACTGGATGGGGAATGGAAGGATTTATATTCTTTGCAGTCAGCTGGTTGTTACCATTCTGAGAGTACTTGAGGCCACTTGAGGGTGTATCCTCAGAGTGACCTGAATCAAAGTGCAAATGAGTATGTAACTTTCTTGGGACTGCTAAAAGGACTGTGTTGTAAACAGGAGATAAGTGGTGCCATATCCATCTCCCTCTGTTGAGGGAGGACTATTCAATTTTAATATAGATAGCGTCTTTGACTCCTCTTTCAAACCACTGGTCTTCTCTGTCCAGAATGTGAACTTTGCTCTCTTCAGAAGAATGACCCTTGTCTTTCAGATGCAGATGGACTGCTGAATCCTGTCCTAATGAGTTGGTTCTCTTGTGTTGTGCCATGCATTTTTGAAATGGTTGTTTAGTTTCCCCAGTGTATAGGCCTACATATTTCTCACTGCATTGCACTGCATATACAACATTGCTCTGTTTATGTCTGAGTGTTTTGCCCTTAGGGTGTACAAGTTTATGTGATAATGTATTCCTGGGTTTAAACATTCCCCTGA
Source organism: Masticophis lateralis (assembly GCA_030761175.1). Taxonomy (NCBI): domain Eukaryota; kingdom Metazoa; phylum Chordata; class Lepidosauria; order Squamata; family Colubridae; genus Masticophis; species Masticophis lateralis. The sequence goes on from JAUDYJ010000003.1 coordinate 64,319,725, forward strand.
GCTTTTCCAATATTCCTGCAACACATGGAATAAGAATGTTGCTCCGTTTATTGTTATCTTCTTTTCTGTCTTTTGTGAAAGTGCTCCTGCTGGATCTTTCTGTGGATTTGATGAAGCCTCAGTTAGGGTAATTACAAGTTCTGAGGGCTTCCTTGATGTGTTTTTGTTATTCCATTTCCCACCCTAAAAGCAGAGGTGAGTTTCAGCAGGTTCTGACCAGTTCTGGAGAACCGGTAGTGGAAATTTTGAGTAGTTCGGAGAACTGGTAGTAAAAATTCTGACTGGCCTCGCCCCCATCTCGTCTCTGCCTCCCAAGTTCCAGCTGATTGGGAGGAAATGGGGATTTTTCAGTAACCTTCCCCTGAATGGGGTGGGAATGGAGATTTTATAGTATCCTTCCCCTGCCACGCCTGCCATGCCACGCCCACCAAGCCATGCCCACAGAACCGGTAGTAAAAAATTTTGAAACCCACCACTGCCTAAAAGTAACGTATTTTTAAAAAAGCAAATAAAAAATTAGATAGAGGAGGGATCTGGCAATGTAATAGTCTGTGAGGCAACTATAAAAAAAGATGTCTGAAGGATGTTGGTATTTCTGGGCTTAAGTTGGGCTCCCTGATTTCTCTTCAGGACTTCTATGGAATTACATCTATAACTAGAAACTATCCAATTATTTTTGAAATCTGCACAGGAAATGTCATACAAATGGCGCCATCTTCTTTCATATGCAGGGCTATGGCTTCAGCTGACCTAAATCAGGATGGATATGATGACCTGGTGGTTGGAGCATCGGGTTACAGCCAGCTTGGGCAAATTCAGTTGGGACGTATCTATATTGTTTATGGTAATGAATCCGGGTTGCCTCATTCCAACCTGGACCTTGATCAAGAAGCAGATGAAATACTAGAAGGCACTAAGGTAGCAAAACAAGTCGAACATGGATAATTAAATATTTTTTGTTTTTATTTTGGATCACTACTTCCATTATTATTTTCTGTAGTAATTGCATTAATGTGGCTTCTCTTGTAACTAACTGAAACTAGACAATTGTCTAAACTTTTCCTTCTAGATGTGTAGAAACTACAACAACCAGAACTTCCAGCCACTGTGACCTCTGTATGCTGCAAATCATCTATAGGGCACAAGGTTGAGGAAGGCTGTATATTAATTGCTACCAAAATCAAATAATTGGGAGACCTACATCAGGCTCACAAATGATGCTACATTTGGTCATTGTTTTCATCTTTTACATGGCTTATTCAGGCAGTATTTTTTAATTTATAAACCATTTCATAGAAATGAAATTCAACAGAATAACTAAATGAATAGAAGTGCTAGGGACACATAAGGCGTGACAGTTTAAATAAATTCTGTACAGATGGCAAACAATTAAGATGTTCTCTTGGTAATTGTGAATAGAGTTCACTGGTGATTTAAATTAAATTTGTAGTAAGGAATAAAAGGACTAAAGGACTAAGGAATAAAGAAATAAAATTTAACAGATGACACTGAGTTTAATATAGCATCAATCAAATCCATTTTAGCTCTTAATGCTCCCTACTTAATGAATAGAATAACTTGTCATAACTTGTTATTACTGAAATTGCATTAAAAAAATAACAGTTTTCAATGTGTTTATTATCTGAATATGTCTTCTTTTTAAAATAACTTTGTGCTCATGAAATGTGTGTGTACACCCACATGCATGCATATAAATGCTTGTGTGTCTGCATGATGAATATGTCTGTCTCTCTTCTATCTAGCCTTCGGGAAGATTTGGTTCTGCCATAGCAATTTTGGACTTCAATGTGGATGGAATATTGGATCTTGCAGTAGGAGCCCCATCAGTAGGAGCCGGGGAACTTAGTTACAGGGTAGGAAACTGTAAAATGCTAACATAAAATATAGTTAGTTTCGTGTAGTTGGCCTAGAAAGCAGGAGACTGTGAGTTCCAGGCTTCCCTTAGGCATGAAAGCCAGCTGGGTGATCTCAAGCCAGTCGCTTTCTTTCAGTCCCACTCTCAGAGTTTTATGGTGAGGAAATAGGAGGAGGGAGCATTATGCAGGCTGCTTTTGGTTGTATAAATCAAGGTGGGATATAAAAAAAATAATAGTAAGTTTGCTAATTAGGATGCATTTAATGCTGCCTTACTATTTTGATTGTCTGAAATTAAAAAAAAACACGATGGAACAATGTATTGACCATTTTAGAATTCATCTACATTTAGTCCTCACTTAGCAGCTGCCTTGTTTAGTGACCATTCATATATACAAAGGTGAAGAAAAAAAACCCTCTGTGACCAGTCCTTGCCTTTGCATAGCATAGCTGCCCAGAGTCTCCTTTTGATGAGATGAACAGTCAATCAATCGATCAATCAGTCAGTCAGTCAGTAAATAAGTAATTTTTGAGGTCTGTAAGCAAAGGAAAGCTAAAATAAGATCATAAGTAATTGTAGTTTCTCTCAGCAACTGCTTCACTTAAAAATTGAATTGCTGGGCCCAATTGTGGTTACTAAATGAGAACTACCTATTTTATTGATTAGGTTAATCTGGATTACAAAGGTTTGGGTGGTTTTTATAGTCCAATCCTGTGATTTTCTGCATTTTGATTTTCTATTATATTTTAATTCACCTAATTATTAGAAATGCATTTTAATATGAAAATGAAAAGAATAAAAAAACCCTGCCATTGTAATACTTCAAAACCTAAAGCTTTAATTTGGATATACAATCTATTAAAACATATATTTTTTTTAAATTTAGGGTTCTGTATACATATTTCTTGGCAACAGAGGAGGAGGTTTCCACAGTCTTCCAAATATTACCATAATTTGTAAAGTAAGTTTGCTGATGAAAAGGCAAAGCATGGAATCCAGATTTAATCCACTTTTTTTTTTGTCATAAGCTTCTTGAAAATTAATTTCTTGGATATTCAGTACAATTTTTATTTGGGATGAAAGTATAATTCTTATGTGTCCTTTCTTTAAACACAATCAAACTATGCACGCAGTGTACACTCTTCTTTAATGGATACATTTTTAACATACATTTACCATTCAGGAGTGGATAGTGCTAATACAGGGTGCAGCTTTCTATTTTTTTGATAAAAAATGGCAAACTATGGTACTAATGTGTCTGGTAGTTGTGTTTCAATATGCTGAGGAAGCTGTATTTCAGCAATTGAGGGTTTTTTTTTTTTTTTGTGGAAACCAAATTATTGACAATAGAAGTTGTGGATGCTTCATCACTAGAGGTTTTTAAGAAGAGATTGGGCAACCAGTTGTCTGAAAAGGTATAGGGTCTTCTGTTTGAGGAAGGGTTGGATTAGAACAGGTGTCTGCAATCTGCGGCTCCGGAGCCACATGTGGCTCTTTAAGCCCTCTGTTGTGGCTCCCTGTTGGGTGATCCCACCACTGGCTGACCCCACCCCTCGCCTTCCCCTCCCAGTCACTCTTCATTTGGCCTGAGAAGGTAAGGGCAATGGCGAGGGATGGGGAAGCGGCTGGGGCAGAGACAGAGAGCTACAGAGAGAGGGGGAGAGAGAGGGAGGGGGAGGAAGGGGGAGAGAGAGAAATGTCAAAAGGGTTTTGTGGGTCCCGTTGTTTTTTAACAACTGGTTCTCTGTCCTAATGACCAGCTGGGTAGACGTGGCTAGGGGGGATCATGTGACTGGTGAAAGTGAGTGACGTCAAGTTGGCCACACCCACCAAGGTTTTGTGGCTCCTGGTGTTTTCTTTTTTGTGGAAACGGGTCCAAATGGCTCTTCGAGTGTTTAAGGTTGCAGACCCCTGGAATAGAAGACCTCCAAGGGATCCTTCCAACTCTGTTCTTCTGTTACTTTTGCAGGAAATATATTGTAATCTAGGCTGGTCCCTGATGACAGCTGATGTTGACGGGAATGGAGATAATGACCTTGTGCTTGGTTCCCCAAATGCACCTGCTGGTGGAATACAAAGAGGATTTGTGGCTTCTTTTTATTCTTCCTCTTACAGAAACGGGAAAAGTAAGCTTGTTTGGGAAATGTTTTTGTTTCCTTAAGTATCGTATATTGGTACTTCGAAATTCTTGCTGAAACATATGTCAGAATAATACCTCTAGATCAGTGGTGGGTTGCCCCCGGTTTGCACAAGTTCTATAGAACCAGTAGCAAAACCGGCGGGAGGGTCCACGCACCGACCCCACCGTCATCAAAACACTTCTGCGTATGCGCAGAAGAGCGCGCGTGTGAGCAAAGCAAGCGCACGCGTGCGGTCCCGCTGCAAACCGGTAGTAAAGGTAAGTAGAACCCACCCCTGATCTAGATCCTTCTTCAGGTTTTTAAGTAGCACACATAGGAATGATTCCTAGGCAACATATTTAATGTTCATTCACGTATCATATGTGTAACCTGGTTAATTAATTTTGCGTTAATTTAGATTCAATCCAGGTTGCATTAATGCAAGAGATTTATATGCCGTCCCATAGATTTTCATACAGGGTGTACTGGATTTCTTTCTGAAGCAGTTGTCATCATGGCTTACAGTAGTGTTTCTTGGTCTTGGCAACTTTAAGATGTGTGGACTTCCAACTCCCAGAAATTCTGGAACTCCACTCATCTTAAAGCTGAAAGGTTGAGAAACACGGGCTTAGAAAAAGATACTGAGATTCTTTAAAATCTTAAGTTCCTTCCCAAACTGAGTATTATTTACATCCAAATTTTAGCCACCATACCCAGTCCAGTATAAGACTATTCAAAATAAAGTAAAGGTAAAGGTTCCCCTCACACATATGTGCTAGTTGTTCCTGATTCTAGGGGGTGGTGCTCATCTCTGTTTCAAAGCCGAAGAGCCAGTGCTGTCCAAAGATGTCTCTGTGGTCATGTGGCTGGCATGACTAAATGCCAAAGGCGCACGAAACGCTGTTACCTTCCCACCAAAGGTGGTCCCTATTTTTCTACATGCATTTTTTACGTGCTTTCGAACTGCTAGGTTGGCAGAAACTGGGACAAGTAACGGGAGCTCATCCCATTACACAGCACTAGGATTCGAACCGCTGAACTGCCAACCTTTCGATTGACGAGCTCAGTGTCTTAGCCACTGAGCCACCATGTCCCTTTTTACTTCAAAATAGTGGTTACATATACATGCATACACACAGAGAGAGTAATAGGACATTTGTTTATATAAGCAACACATAGAGATGTGCTGGATTGACCCCTCGTATTTACAAGGGAGTTTGTAGATCCTCCATCCATAACCACTTCCTCCTATGTCAAATTTTGGGATACAGGTAGTCCTAGAACTATTTGTTTAGTGACTGCTCAAAGTTAGAATGGCACTGAAAAAAGTGACATATCACTGTTTTTCATATGACTATTGGAGCATCCTCATGGTCACATTATCAAAATTCAGATGCTTGGCAATTGGTTCATATTTATGACAGTTACAGAGTCCCGGGGTCATTTGATTACCTTTTGTGACCTTCTGAGAAGCAAAATCAACAGGGGAAACCAGATTCACTTAACAACACTGTCACTAACTTAACAACTGCAGCAATCCACTTAACAATTGTGACAAGAAAGCTGATAAAATGGGGCAAAACTCACTTAACAAATGTCTCGCATACGAACAGAAATTTTGGGGTCAATTGTGATCATAAGTCAAGCACTGCCTATATTCATTCTGGAGGAAAATCCTTCTATCTGTATTTATCTACATGTATATAAAGTAATGGTTCATGGTACATAGTAAGATTGAACAAAACAATGCTTCTTGGATGTAATCTGTTTCAAAAACAGAACTTTCTGATCAACACTAGTTTTTTCCTTATTTGTCAGGCCTGCTCTTTGTATCAGATGCTGACTGGATGGTAAAAGGAGAAACAGATTATGATTGGTTTGGCTCATCACTCAGCAGTGTCCAGCTCCTAAATAAAACCTTGCTGCTTATTGGAAGTCCTTTCGGGAAAAATTGTAGAAGGTTTATGCATTTATTGTTAAATACCTATCTATGCATGTGATTGTCTTCTAGGCTCTCTTCACAACCCATCTTCTGTACTTTCTCATTACAAATGTATGCAGCAGATCAACAGTTTTCTCTAAATGTTGGTCTGTTGCATATAAAAACTCTGATGTTCTAATAATAGTCATTTTCCAAGTATGACTTTGTTTTCTGCACCCGAATTAGACATATAATTCAAGGCCCCAGGGTTAATTTATATGACTTAGCTACAGTTCCTAGAAATTTCAAAAGATGACCTCAAATTATAACTTAATGTGTCAGAAGGGGAACATTATTAAACTCATGATTGGAAAATAATCATATTTCTATTAAATATAAACATATATATAATAAAACCAGTGTCAATTTTACCCTGACTCTGCCCATGACTTTTAGGAATATTTTCCTGGTGTACCATTCAAAGGCTAAATAAAGCCCTTAGAAGAGAAAAATGGTCCACCTTTGTTTGAAAGGAAGACTAACCACATAAAGCCTGAAGCTGTGTCTGTCCTAATTAGGTTTTACAACTGATTGTATTATAGAGCTCATATAGCCCTGTATTAACAGGTATATATTAAGAGGCGTGGTGGCACAGTGGTTAGAATGCAGTATTGCATGCTGATTCTGCTCACTGCCAGCAGTCTGATCCTGATCGGTTCAGGTTGACTCAGCTTCCCATCTCTCCGAAGTCAGTAAAATGAGAACTCAGATTGTTAGGGTAAATATGCTGACCCTGTAAACTGCTTAGAAAGTGCTATAAAGAACTATGAAGTGGTATATAAGTCTAGTGCTATTGCTATTGCTATATAATCAGCTGCCTGCAGTTCTCAATACTGGATAAATAATTCATTCATCTGATTCAAGATACTTTTTCTCTTAAAGTTGTTCAGTAACTATTTTTCTTCTAAAATATAATGTTTATCATTGTAAAAGTATATGCAGCTCGTTTAGGATCAAGGCCATGAGTCATTTCTTTGTTACAAGTAAAGACCAGGCCTAAATATTGTGTTTATTTGAAAGTGAGTTTGCTTTATTTGTCTGTCAAATTTATAACCTGTCTTGCTTTTAACAACTTTGGGAGGAGTACTGTATAAATACAAGTTTAAAATTATGCAATAAAACAGATAAAAGAAAGCAGTCACCTGGGGGCAAATGTAACCAACACATTAATACAACCCTCTCACAAGGTATTTACTCTCTTAACAGACAGCAATGTTTCTCAACCTTGGCAACCTTCAGATGTATGTATTTCAACACAGTGGAGAGTTGGCTGGAGAATTCTGGAGTTGAAGTCCACACATCTGAAAGATGCTAAGGTTAAGAAACATTTAAAGATTGAAAACACTTGAAACAAATCAGATCTTAAAAGCTTATTTAAAAGACAGGAGGATTGGGGCTCTTCAAATCTCCAGGGAAGGGAAAATATTATTACAGAGCAGGGCAGGCACTGTAACAGACAAGGAATGTCTTTTAGGTCCCTGTTTTATATCGATAATACTGTTTTAAAGATTGAAACTACAGCATACCCACTCTGTCAATGGGAGAGAGGTAGTTCTTGACTTTTAGACTTCATGCCATGAAAAATTTTATAAGACATAGCCAACGACTTCAATTGCTTATGATAAACAATATACAAGTAGTTCAAGAAATGGAGGTGTTATGTGGGAATAGTGAGATACATCCATAACTGCCTTCACTGCTGCATTTTGGAACAGCTACAGCTTCCAAGTGAACTTCAAAGGCAGACCATATAGACCATGTTCCAGCAGTCCATTTGTGAAATACTAAGGCATGAGTAACTATAATGAGCTCTCAGAAAAGGGTGCAATTGGTGTTTTGGACAAAACCTCCCCAGGGAGTTATAAATCCATTTATAAATCTATCTGCCTTTGGAAGAAGCAGACAATTAAAGTGGCACCTCAAGCATTAATCTGGAGGATAATGGGAGTCATAGTCTATGTATATGGGGATCACTAGTCGTATTAATCTGACAAATTGAGATTAATAGCAAAATGGTAAAAAAAAATGAAATTCTGAAATGAAACTGATATTGATGATGATGATTCTAAAGTATGTCTTGCAATTATTATTTTTCCAATATTGTTCAGTGTTCATCCTAATTGGTCTGATGGTGGTTGTTTTTTTACTATAACCGTTTTGTATTCTAGATTAGAGTGCTATTCCTCTGAACACAACAGGCAAGCTGTTGGAAAGGTATATGGTTATATCCCACCAAACACAAAAAGCTGGTTCACTTTACATGGGGATGATGTAAGTCTTTGTGGTGACTTTTGAAATAATAGAAAAAACAAGAACAAGAGAATTTTTGATTTCATGAGATTAACTATATATATGTATATATATTCATATTATAAACATGCAGGAAAATGGGAAATTTAGTTCAGCTTTGGCAACTGGTTTCCTTTCCATAGAAGGAATCTCCAAGCAAGTACTGATAGTTGGTGCACCAACGCAAGGTATGAAATTCTGAACTTGGAACAAGACTTGGCAGCATTTTTATTTCAGTAATGCATAAGACAGATGATAAAGAAATTCCAACAGGCAAAGAATCACAATATTGAATCTAAATTTAGTTATATACAGAGAAAGTTAATTAAAATTCATTCAATCTAATATACATGCATTGTTTATATACAATGATTCAGACCTTTTGTGATGTATGTTGCTTTTATGTTGAGACATTGAGACTAATGTTTTGTCATTGTTGGGTCCCAGACTTGCTGGTTCATTTGAGTCCTTAGCTCTATACAACTTTACATAACATTGCACAAATGATTGAATTAGATTTCTTAGGGGACCTATTTTGGGTTGTTTTGGTCTTTTATATCAGAAAGTAGATCTTGATTTTCAGACATGTGATTTCAGGTTTATTAAAAGATATATTAATTGGACCATAAGAAAGGCTGAGCGCCAAAGAATTGAGACCTTTGAACTATAGTGCTGGAGAAGACTCCTGCGAGTCCCTTGGACTGCAAGGCAATCAAACCGGTCAGTCCTAGAGATCAACCCTGACTGCTCTTTAGAAGACCAGATCCTGAAGATGAAACTCAAATACTTTGGTGACCTTATGAGAAGGAAGGACTCACTGGAGAAGAGCCTAATGCTAGGAAAGATTGAGGGCAAAGGAATGAGGATGACAGAGAATGAGGTGGCTGGATGGAGTCACTGAAGCAGTAGACGTGAGCTTAAATGGACTCCAGAGGATGGTAGAGGAAAGGAAGGCCTGGAGGAACATTGTCCATGGGGTCACGATGGGTTGGACACGACTTCGCAATTAACAACAACAACAAAAGATTTATTAAAAAAATAAATATGAGGGGAATATGAGTTGTCTATTTCTGAGTGAACATGAAGATGCCTTCTAGCTGAATCAACTCCTTGTGACTGCATTCATGCAAATCTTTTGAAAGTATTATTAAGTAGTTCTACTGGGATGTTTCTCAGTTCCTCAATCTAGCCATTTAAAGTTTTGCTGTAAATAAAAATGTTGGCTACAATGGCATTACTATTTGAAAAGGGAAAATACCTCAATTTTAATCTGTAAAGGATTCCAAATCAAAGATGAGGACACTCTGAAATACTTTCCAATGCTTAGTGCAGAAGATGAATGGGACCTTATGGGACCATATGCAGTAATATATTCAATATAGGGTTTTTCCACTGTGTTAGTCTTAAATCAGCCCTATTGCTGATTTCCTTCCTTCCTTCTCCTCTTGACTAGTGCTTTTACATTTTGCTGCATCTTCCCTGTTTTACTATAGGTAAAGGTCTAGACTGAGCCATGCTTAATAACGTTAGTGCAATGGTCCAGCTAACTCATAACTTGTTATCTCTCTTCTCCAATATTCTGTTCATTTCAGCTTTTTGAGTTTTGTGACTTGGAGAAATGCAACTATTTAGTGCAACCTCCCTAGCTGAAATAGTATCTCCTGGCTGAAATTAAAATATAGTTTTCATTAAGACTGGGAGCTCTGCTCATGATTATTCTAAAAGCAGGCCTTGGTTGAAAACTACTTGATCATTTCTTCAAATAGATTCAATAGAGCCAATGTTTCCTGCATTTAAATGTGGATTCTTAACTCAACAATGCTTTCTTGACACTTATTTTTATAACAACCATAATTCTGTCACCTTGATTGGTTTCCTTTAGACAGCGTCTCCAGGATTTCATTTATATCCTCAGTGCTACACCAAGCAGGAAGTGTTTTGATATACGACTTGATGGGAAATGGCACGCCTTCCTTACTAAGCACATTCAATGGAGATAGGAGATTTTCACGCTTTGGAGAAGAGGTGCACTTACGGGATCTGAACAACGATGGACTTGGTATAGTTACAATTTTTTATTGTCAAACATCAGAAAGATTGCACAGTAAATTCTACTGAGGACGAATCCAGCATTCCACCATCCTCTTTTTCTCCCAGGGAAGTAAACTTTTGCAGCAGCAATTTGAGGCTCGTCTTCCTGTCTCACTGCAGGAGAAATAATGCAGGGGTGTCCAAGACAGGATTACTTGTCTTGGACAGGGGTGTCCAAGACAAGTAAAAGCTATGGCCATCATTCATACAGTAAATTCAAAGAAAAATCCCTGTTCTCAAGTGAGTTGCCAATGCAGTCGTGTGAGGTTATCTGGACTGAATTCAACTCTGTAATACTCAAAGAAGTGAATAAAATCCTCCAATCTGCCAGTTTAGCTACCAGTTGGTTAAATTCTAGCTCCTTCTGGACTATCAAAGCAGCCCAGAAGGTGGCCATGGGGTATATCACCCTTTGAGGGAACGAATGATACCTCTGGTAATGAAAAAGGTGGGTTGAAACCACTTGATCCCTTGGTTGCTTCTAATTTTATGAGCTGCAATAATTGCTAATTGGATTCTGGGTGCAACTCAAGATTTTGGTTGTTACCTACAAAGCCTTTCATGGCACAATTGTGGTTGCAGATTGAGGACTATCCATGTAATTTTGGTCATATTTATAGTGTGAATCTTTTGCCGTGCATGTTGACAGATGAAATGATTGTGTCATCGCCTCTTCGAAACCAAAAAATTATGGGTGGATTGTTTGGAGAACAAGCTGGATATATTTATATATACAGTGGAAACCAGACCACTTCAGGTCATGTGACAGACCACTGCAAATCATGGCTTTCCCCTTGTCCTGAAGAGTGGGTAAGTTGTTTGTTGATTGCACTTAAAATAGTTTTAAGAAAACTAGTTTTAAATTATATTTTTATTTAAATGTCAAAATATTATACGGTAATTAAAATTCCTTTTAAAAGTTAAATTGGATATTACATAAAACTAAGCAGCAATATAATAGTGTAACCATATTACTGCTTTATAATAAAACCGAATCATTTCAAAAACATACCTAATTCCATGAGTTGTGAAGCTGAAGAAAACAAGCTACATTAAGTTACCTAAAAAAAACACAAAACAAAACCTAAGAAAAACAAGGCTTCAAAAAAGGTGGAAAAAATATCTCACTAAACTAAAGTAAAACACCTGAATATTTAACTTTTTTACACACAAGGACACAAATTAATTAAAACATATGCATGTGCACCCAAAATTGTACGATTGTGTATTGCTCCTGCTCAGCAGATAGTACCATTATATAGAATAAATTTCTATTTTTCTATATTTCTGCACTGAAATGAGTTTCCATAGTAGAAATCAGGCGTATTCATCAACTCAGAAGCCCTTTAGAAATACCTGTAAATGATTATTGTATCATTAAAAATAATGGTATCCTTTCATTCTTTTCTCTTTTTTCCTTTTCCAGGCACAGTATATTATAATTTCTCCAGAGGTATGGTAATAAAATGTTTTGATGTGATTATTGCTTTAATTTAACACGAACACTAAGGAATCTTTAACTATTAAACTGTCAATTGATTAAAATATTAAAATTTTAATCAATTTTTTTAGCTTCAAGTTATAATAAATGTCTTCTGTTTCTAATCTAACATCATACTAATAATCCATTAGAACCAGGAAAATAATTCACTCAACCAGACTCAAGCATGAAATTATCACAAGAGAAAGGTTTTCAAACAGTATGGATATGTAACATTGGGGCCATATTTAACATAGGCTAATTAATGGTATTTAATCAGTCATAATTAGCATGATATAGTAATTAAAGTTGGATACTTTTGACAGCTGCAGTTTTTAGTAAGTTTAGAGGTTGTTCCTGTTATTGAATCATTGATTTTAATCAGATGTTTGGCTAAGCAAAAATGTTTAGAATCACATTTTCAATTACTTACGGCTCACCATTTTCATCTTATTTTGATCGAGGACACTGGCTTTTGGAGGATTGAAGCTAGGTACAGCCAACAACCCAATAAGTCATGTCTTTTAATCTACCTAGCAGGTTGTCAAGAGAAAGATCATCGCCAGAGAACAGATTACTTTCTGGTGGTTTTAAAGATTAGTTTAACATTTGCATTGTTATGTGCCAATATCAGTGCTATAACATGTATCTTCATCCATTTGGAAACCTGAAGCTGTTTGCTCAATAGATATTGTATTCCAGTACTGCTGTTGTAGCAACTTGGCAGGAGCAGCAGTGAACACCTTAATTACAGAGTATGTCATTCTATTCTCACTGCAGGAAAAATCAAGATTTGGGAGTGCTCTTCTTACAATAAAAACTGGAGAAAAGGTAATTAAAACAAGTAGTACTGGTTTTTCCTCACAATGGAAAACTAGCCCAGATTGTAAATCATTTCCTGTTTATTATTACTATTACAAAGAAAATGTACTGAATTGACACTTAACCCACAGAAAACCAAAATCATTTGTGGAAAACTCCATGCTTGCTACATCTTTTCTTCCTGGTCATTCAGCATTTAATGGTAGCTTTCCAATCTGACTTTTGTTTTCCGTTCAATGATGTCTGATTCTTGGATGACTGCCTGAACAAATCCCTGCAAGGTTCTTGGCAAGGTTTTTCAGAAATGGTTAGCCATTGCCCATTTCCTAACTCTGAGACAGAGGCCCAAAATCACTCAGCTGGCTTTATGCCTAAAGCAGGACTAGGACTCTAGTCCATTGCCTTAATCACTAGACCAAACTGGCTCTTCAACTAATTTAGTACCCTCCAGATGCGTGGAAAGTATAATTTCCCCAATTCCTAGATAAAGGCCATGTCAGCTAAAAATTCTGGCTGTCATTTTCCAGTCGAGAAAATAAGCCTGTCATAAAAATTTCAGGATACTTTTCCCCCTAGGATGCAGTATTAATAGCTGTTTTCTGCCTTGACAGAGCGAAGTTATTGTAGCTGCTGAAAGAAGTTCAACTAAAGCCCGACTTAGTGGAAGGCTTTTTCTTTACACCTTCTGATTATTATTCTGTGTTTCAAAGAATCTCTTCAATGAAGTAATCCCAAATTTTGTGCACCAATAATTCCTGAAAGCAGAACAGCATAACAAACCTGTTCCTGACTTAGTATATGAACAATACTAAACCTTTTAAGAAGTTAATCATGCCTCTTAAAATTAGTGTATTTTTTAAGATGTTCATGTTAAATGGAATAATGAGGGGAAGTTTTTCTAAATCTTTTGCAGCTTTTGGCCATTAGCTATTTAACAGTTGCATGACAGCAGATATACTTACTTTTTTTAAAAAAAATATTCCAACAGACTTGGATTTAATATATTGGAGAACAAAGCCAAGAAGAATCGTAAATGTGAATTATACAAAACCAGCATCAATAAAATAGATTTTCTCTATATCTCTATTATTACAACTTTATACATTATTAAGTAGCATAACAATACTTCTATAAAGAATATGAGTTGAGGTTCCAGAACTTTGTGACCTTTAAGAGAATCTGTCTCAAGGTAACAGCTATTTAAAGAAATCAATATTTTTATTACCGATAACTCATTTGACTTTCATTGCATCAAACTTATGTTGACGATTGGATCCTAGATCCTAGATGATTCATGGCCAAGCATATTGACATGATGACATGGAGACAATGCAAGGTATTAAAATATTTTTCCTTCAGAACAAATAGTTACTAGTATATTTCTAGTCCAAAGTAATTGTCCAGGAACAGGAGTTTATATATTCTCTATGCAATGCATGGACCTTTCTAACATTAGAGAACCAATATTTGAAAAATTCAGTAAATTTAAGAAGCTGGCTCAATATTCCAACTACGCCATTAAGTAATTTGTATAGCTCATGTACAGAAAGGCCTAGGTTTGATCCCTAACACTTCTAGTTAAAAGGATCAAATAACAGACGGCAATAGAAGAAAACTGTACTCAAAATTCAGAATTGTTGTTGTTAGTCACTATGGACAATAAGTGAAGACAAATTACGTGTCCTAGGATAATGTTGTAGGATCCAATCTGGGTCGGTCACCAGGACTAAAGGCTTAGTTTTCCCAGCTTTCAAACTCATTCTGGACCCTATTCACATATTCTGGTGAAGAGAAGTTCCCTGAGGATAGGGTTCAGCATGAGTCCAAAAGATTGGAAGACTAAACCTCTAGTCATGCTGACCAACCCAGATTGGATCCTGTTATACTTATTCCCAATTTTGCCTACCATGAATCTGATTTTCTTGATACTATTTAGGATAATTAATTAATGTACTATCTTAAGTTAAATGATCTAGAGAACGACTGAATTATTAGTTTGCCTTTGATGCAGTACAAGCAGTAAGTAGTTTTTCTGACTGAGTAGCATTTTGGAATCACTCTGAGTAAAGTCATAGTTCTGACTTCATATTACAATTGTTGTCGTGAGACTGATGCTGCACATAAAAGTACAGGTAGCTCTAGACTGACCATAATGGAACCTGCCCATCATGGTGGCATGTCATGACAGCCACTGAGTGTCTCACTTCACGAACCTTATTCCTGCTCTCCCTAATGCAATCATAAAATGAATATACAGGTCATTAAGAGGAGCATGCAGTGCCTCGGGAATCTGGAAAGCACTTGGTGGCTTAACATAGACCAAGGCCACCCACCACAGGCCTACCACGGCCTCCCCCATCCCAAGGTGCTTGGTGCTCTGCTCCCTTCCCTTCAATATTCCCATAGGCCATTACATGCTTCCAAGATGGCTTATTCAGCCATGCAAGGGAGCCTAACCTGGTCAGCAAAAGTGACTCGTACACCCAAGAAGCTACAGTCTCTAGGCCAGACATGGGCATTTTACAACCCATCTGCCCCACATTGGGGAAAAGGTGTCAGTGTGGTGGTGGTGGTGTTGGCGCAGTGGCAGCGACATGGCTGTGATGGTTGCAGCAACACCCCTCCACAACAGTCCGTTTCTCATGTTCTTTGAGAAAATTATTTGCCCCCTCTTGCTCTAGGCTGAGGCCCACTTCCCATCCAGCCAACCAAGGGGCCTGCCCCTTGGAATTTCTCCAGGCATCGGCCTGCTTCCAAGTGGCTATTCAGCTATACAAAGGAGCCTGAAGATGGTCTCTAGAAGTGACAGGGTAATTGCAACCTGTAAGCCAAGGCCTACTTTCCATCTGGCTGCCCAAGGGACTTGTAGGACTCGGCCTGCTCCTCTGCCAGCTCCAGGGCTCAGCAAGCACCCAAATTACCTTTCTGTTTTTGCAAAAGAGCCTGGCTGATGTGATGCAATGTGAATCTCATCTTTCTGACAAAGGCTGCCTGCCTCATGGCAACCTTCCGCAAGCAAGTAGTACTTCTCTCATGAGCTCCTTTTTAAAGAAGCTCCACAAGCTTCACAAGCAAACGAAGCCTCCTTAAAAAGGGGGAGCTTTCTCCTAAAACAGTACTAGTAACTCTATTTTTGGTAATTATGACAGGAAAATAAAATTGAATAAAATAAGCTTTTTACCTTTTGGAATCCATTAACTGAAGAGAGAGCAATAAAACAGTATCTTTACAAAACACTAAATCTAAACAATACAACATGAAATTAACATTATGGTATATTATTTTCAAAAAAGAATTTGTTATCAGAGATAACACTATTTTTATATAAATATATCTCACTCTTTAGAAATAATTTAGACAACACTTTTTGCATTTTATAAACTATACCTATGAAGGAATATGTGTGAAACTATTATTAGGGTAGACACGGTTTTCTTATATTGGCAAAAGGTTAAATTTTATCAGAATTCCCACAGAAGGCATTATTAGAGGAAAAAAGGGGATGCTTTTAACATTTACATAATTTAAATTTTCTACTGTGGTACTCAAAACTCTGAAGTCTTCTCTCCATAACTGAAGATTTTTAACTTTGTATTTTTGGGATATAACACAGTCGAATGGTAAAGGCTGCTACGTTTCTTTGAAAAAGTAAATCCAGGATGATAGTCTCAAGTTCAAGTTATCCTGGAGTATTCTTGTCATTGGCTGGTCATTGTACTTCTGCTTGACTCAAAGGATTCTGTTTTGAAAACATTCTTAAACTCTACTTTTCCATTGGCTGACTGTGTTTTTTTCAATAAAGACGGCATCTAAAGAAGGAAAAGATAACAGAATGAGGATTGTGAAAACTGGTGGGGAAATTAGTGTTGTGCTTAAGTAAGTAAAAGGAAGGTTTCTTGCACTAGGTAACTTGCACAGTCACACTTACCTCTTTCAACCTCATATGTAGAATGGGCTGATTCATTATGTATACTAGGGGTATCCAACCTTGGCAATTTTTAGACTTACAGACTTCAACTCCCAGAATACCTCATTCTGGGAGTTGAAGTCCAGAGATCTTAAAATTGCCAAGGTGGACACTCCTGCTCTATACTGTATTTCTGCTTATGAACATTGGCAGCATATCACTAATAAAATATGTCAAACACTAAATATAATATACTATCCTTGGAAAGAGTGAAGTCATATCCAATTAAGGTGCAAAGAGAAAATCTGGCTTGTTCCTTAGTCAACAACTATGTATACCTAAAATATGCTCTCAGAATCAAATGTAGGTTTATCAGTTGTGTGCATCTTTGCTATATAAATTGAAATAAATAAAATAAAATAAATAAATAAGCCGTGTATAACCACTGTTAAGCAGAACAAGCTCTTAAAGCACTACATCTGACTTTTTAAAATTGGAGCCTCCCTTCATAAGCCTGCCAGAAAGCAGACGTTCATTCTGGCTGTTATTAAGAATTCTGTCTGAAATTAGGATGCGTTGTCTTGGAGGGTAAATGGTGCTATGATCACAGCAGGAAAAAAAAATTTAACTAAACACAGTAGCAAAGCCATACCGTAAAGAATACTCATACAAAATACATTTTTAATCCTCGATATGCTTGCAAGCATTATGAAGAACAAAAAGCTAAGCAACAGAAATAAGGATCTGAATAAAGCTTGTAGATTAACATCACTTGGACTAAATACAGAGGAAAGAACTAGAAATACACAATAATTCATTGTCCTGTTTGTTTTATTGATATCTCACCTTTTATTCAGGAACTCAAGGTAGTGTATTCCCTCCTCTCATTTTCCTCCCGTAACAACTCTGTGAGATAGGTGAAGCTGTGACAGACAGCGATCAGGCCAAAATTATCTAGGGGGCTTTTATGGCTATGGGTGGATTTGAATCTGGGTCTCCTTGATGCTAGTCCAATATCTTAGCCACTACAAAAGACTGCATCCCATGTATTATAAATTAAAAACTCCAGTAAGATATATGGCAAACTAAACATCTTCCATACAATAGAAACAGAAGAATAGTTCTCTTTTCACATCAACACACACAAAAAAAATCAGATCACAGTTGTCCTCTATAATCCCAGAGCAAGGAATAATGAACACCCTGAAGTTATAGGAACACAAGAATCTGATCAAATATTAGAAAAATATTATATGATACTCATGATTCAAACTGAGATTTGTTGAAGGTTTTATTCCCTGCATATGAGAATTGAGCTAAAATGTTGGGGAGGAATGAGGGAGCTTAATGTAGTAATAGTGAAAGCATACTTACTGGTGGAAGCATTGATGGTTCTAGATGCCGCCCAAGAAATGTAAGCAGGCGCCTCCAAATTAAGCCACTGCCTAGGAACATAATTCCTGTCACCAGCCAAAACATTCCGTGGTTCTAATATGGTAAGAGCACACAATGAGTGATTCCCACCTGGGACCGTTCATTAGTTTTTAAATCTTATTGCATTTTTTAAAAAATGACTTTTAACTGACAATATCAGGTTTATTTACCCAGAAGTAGCATTTAATATATCAGTCTGTAGGAATGACATGGAAAGTAAACAGATCCCTGGCATATCCCTGGAGCCTTGGTGGTGCAGCAGACTAAAGTGCTGTTAAGTAGCACTTAGCTGCCAGCTGCCTGCAATTACTGCGAGTTCAAATCTCACCAGACTCAAGGTTAACTCAGCCTTCCATCCTTCTGAGGTAGGTAAAATGAGGACCCAGATTGTGGGGGCAATAAGCTGACTTTGTATAAAAACACCGCTTTGGGGGGGGGGGGCAAAAGCCCTACTAAGCAGCTATATACAAAAGTATGAAGGCTATTGCTTAATGCATTGTAAGCCACCCTGAGTCTCCGGAGAAGGGTGGCATATAAATCGAATCAATCAATCAATCAACAATGGGTTCTTTTCTTCCCATTGGGGTTCATTAAACAAAGACAACTGTTTTAAGCTCCTTCTTTTTTCCTAATTTACTCCATTGGACCTTGCAGAAACTTTTTCTGCCCTTTAAAGAGGATTGGCTAAAGAAGACAGATTTTGTTCAGATATGGTTATGATCATTAGTGCAGCTTTCACCAAGTTGAATTGCCAGCCTTTTGATGTAACCTGACATAAAACAAGTACGGCTGCTATTCATCCCATAAAGAAAAATGTACACCATAAGTAGCTTGAGCAAAAATAATCTGAAACAATGCTCTTAAGCTATTTATTAAACAACGAATATTCTATTGTCAAGTTCTAAAAACCAGTTAATGCAACAATGCAATTAAAAGCAGCCTTTGTGGCCTTGCTGGAATATTTTACTAAAATATCTAGAAATGTTGTTTTCGGTATTGTTTCTCACCTCTTCAAATGATGATTCCAAATTCATACCAAATGCTACTCCCATCAATCCAAAAAGCGAGATTGAAAAAGTACCCATGGTCAGCTGCAAGTTTAACCTCATCATAACATTACGGTGGCTAAAAAGATAAAATATAACTCTGTTAAATTGAAGGATTAAATCAATTTAATTGTTTGACTGTTAACTCAATTTTTTAAAAATATACTACTAGCCATTACCATTTAAACAGTTTACCCAACCTATGATACCATCCATTTAATGCTACTGTTGCTCTATAGCGGAGTTTTTCAATCTTGGCACCTTTAAGAATGCATGGACTTCAACTCCCAGATGTCCTCAGTCCACACATCTTAAAATTGCCAAGTTTGAAAAATACTATCCCAGAAGGCCCTATCTTGCCTTTTTGGCCACTCTGCATTCTACTGCTCTTATTGTCTCCAGCTGATCTTCTCACTGCTGAAGGGGTGAGCCTAGCCAAAGAAGCTTTTGTTCCTCCCAGAGGCCTATAAAGGGTCAGCAGCTGCCCACAGCAGGCACACCTCCTCTGTGGTAAGAGAAAGAAGATGGAGAAGTTTGTCGGGGGGGATGGGGGGAAGGTGGCCAGAGTGCAGGGTACTCAAAAGGTCAGAGATGGAGGGTGGGTGGCACACCCTGCAGTTATAAATTCAAGCAGGCTGCCAAGCACCCAAATTTTGATCATGTAATCACAGGGTGCTGCAACAGGTATAACTTTGAGGACTGGCCATAATTACCATTCCTTCAGTGCCATCATAACTTTAAATAGTCACTGAATTAATGGAAAGGCTGTGCAACTTGTTTAAGGCATGTGTAAAGATCTGACTAATGCAAACTTAATTTTGTGGTAATTTGTGTGCTGATTTTTTTGAATATGTACAAAAATGGCAGATGGGTACAATGCAGGGGTGAAATGCTCCCAGTTCAGACTGGACTGCCCGATTTGGTAGCGATGGTGGTGGGTGGTTCGGAGAACTGGTAGCAAAAATCCCTGCTGCCCCCCCCCCCCATGCTCAGCTGAGTCGCACGATCATCAGGAGCGTTGTTTTTTTAAACTTTTAAAAGCATTTTTTCTACAACCTCTTCCAACGAAAAATGCTTTGAAAAGTAAAAAAAAAAAAAAAACCTCTGATGATCGCGCAGCTCAGCTGGGATCCTCAGAGGCTTTTCAAAGCATTTTTTTCTGCAACTCTTGGCCAAAGAGGTGGTTAAAAAAATGCTTTGAAAAGTGTCTGATGATCCCAGCTGAGTTGCCTGATTGGCAGAGGGATTTTTAAAAATGCCTCTCTGACGATCCCAGCTGAGTTGCCTGATCGCCAGAGGCTTTTCAAAGCATTAAAAAAATGCTTTGAAAAGTTTTTTTTTAAAAAAAAGGTTGGCCACGCCCACCCAGTCACGACCACAGAACCGGTAGTAACACATTTTACATTTCACCCCTGGTACAATGCTAATGGCAAACTGACATACATGCTTGCCTACAAAGTTTTCTACAGTTACAAAGGTTAGTTTATGTAGCCAGAATAGCTTACAGTTAGGTTGATTTCATTGTTGACAGAAATCTACCAGTCCACCTTTAGAACCATTAGCTTAATTCAAAAAAATTAATTCAGCAAAACCAAAACAGGCTTTGTCAAGTTAGCACTGATAATGGAATGTGCATAGCAATATAATTTATTAAAATAACCAAATAATTAATAGGAATACAAAATAAATTTATTCATTTCATCTGAGAAAAAGCTTTATAAGCAAAACTATTTTAAAATCTAAATGTCAAATGAGTTTTAAACAGTATATGTTAAATTTTAGCAACATGTTCCACACAGCTAACCTGTCTAAGTTGATAAAGATGATACTTTCAGAATCATCAATCAGTATTTTAAGTTCCCGGGTTTCATTCATAAGATCTTCTGCCTGCCTGTAGTAATTTTCCAATAGCAGTTCCATCTCCTCCACATGGTCAATTCCAGAGAGACTTGCCTCACTGTGAACAATAACCATAAAAACCATTGCAAACAGAAGCCAAAGTGATAGTATATGGCAATAAAATAGTAAATGAAAATTCAGTTTTTATCCAGTTCTTTCTAGTTTAAAATCTGAGGATCACTATCACTTGAATGATATCTACTATGAATGCAGTATTAAGAATATTTTGCAATTAGGAACAACCTTTAGTTGTACATTGATCAGCAACACTGTCATTCATCTCATGTCATGCATATTCAAATTGGGGCTTTCACTTTTATGGCAGAAACAAATATTTTTCTATCCTGGCAATGAAACATTATGTATTTATTGTAGATAAATCTAACAAACTCCTGATTAACTTGTTTACCCAACAGATCATATTCTGTTCTTATTCTGTGGGTTTTATATTTCAAAATATTTTTAAAGTGGGATTTTGAAACTAGAATGGCCTTATTAATAATCCATGTGGAATACAAGCTTGTAATCAAACTTACCTTGGGCCTTTTTAATGTTTATAAATTATCTTTACCCAGAAAACAAATGGATAAATATGTCTTTAATAAGAAGCGTAGAAATGGTACAATAATGTGGTAAATGTTGTGGATATACAGTACTATATTGGAATAAATCTAATACCCTGTATAGTGGTGATAAGGTAGCTACAGTTAGGAAAAACAAAACTCTGACTTCTTAATTGCTTTGATCTTAAGAAAATCCTATTATGTACAAATGATTATCTCATATTCTACAGCTCAAATAAAAGAGCGTGAAAATACCCTATGATTTTGTGGAGAAGAATGTATGAATTGAATATAGCTTCATGGCTTAAACACATTTTGCGAGCATATGTTGTATTAATTCCATTTATATGTTTTAAACAAATTGATAAGTTAATTATAATTTTTAATGGATGGTAAAACACCCAGGATTTTTCTGTAAAATTATAGTTTTTATATGAAAATGGTGGTTTCAATGGCAATGAAAGCATTATGTTTTGTTATAATGACTCATATCCTTATCAACCCAACTCAGACTACTACTACATATTCTGCATGGGACTGCCTTTGAAGATTGTTTGAAATCTGCAGGTAATCCAGAGTGCAGCAATTCATGTGTTCATTGATATTCATTGGTGGGAGTTCATTACACCAGTACTGTGGGCTCTGCACTGATTTTTAATAGGCTTCCTGGTGCAGTGTTTAAAGTCCTGGAATTAACCTTTAAGCCCTAGAAGTTTTTTCGGTTGCAAGTTATCTGCTGGATCTCATTTTTTCCAATGGAATCGGCCTGGCCATTTTGATTTCACTGGTAAAATTTATTAGAAGTGCTCTTACTTTGGCAAACTGAGGGGGTCACATCTCAACAGAACTGCTTTTCTGAAGCTGCATCAGTTCTTTGGAATGGCTTCAGGCTCATCTCCAGTTGGCTTCTACCCTAACTTGTTAAACTGCTCAGAACAGAATACTTCAGAGCTAATTTTGACTTTGATTCCATCTTAATTTGGCTATATTCTGGTTAATATTATTTTATACTTTCATTAGTTGCTGGATCTTTCATTTTTATTTATTGCAGGGTTTTGCAACTTTAAGATATATGGATGTCAACTCCCAGATTTCTGGAAGGTGACGTCCACGTGTTAGTTACCAAAGGTTGAGTAACACTAATTTATTGTATATTGTTTATTATTTCCTGTATCCATGGAGATTGTGTAGTCAACATATGAAATTAAGAAACAACAAATGATTTGTTTGATTTGAAAACTAGGCTGATTACAAACAAAATCTTTTGGGGTTTATTGGGCTTCCCAACAGATCTTTAGAAAGGGCTGGCTGTCATCCTACATAGGAGATTAAATAAACTGGAAGCCATCCTAACACCCATGACCTAGCCACATTCTCCAGTAAAATATTAATACAATGTTCAACCAGTATTTTGGAAATTAAGGTTTAAAGATGTTATGTTCAGTATATTCTCCACACATAGAATTTGCCTCCTTCTAAGGAGGGTTTTTTTAAAAAAATTTAAATTTATTTTTTATTTTGTTTAATTTGATTTATTTGCCGCCATTCTCCGGAGACTCAGGGCGGCTTACAATGCGTTAAGCAATAGCCTTCATATTTTTGTAAATTTATACAAAGTCATCTTATTGCCCCCACAAACTGAGTCCTCAATTTACCTACCTTAGAAAGGATGGAAGGCTGAGTCAACCTTGAGCCTGGTGAGATTTGAACTTACAGTAATTGCAGACAGCTGGTGTTAATCACAATGCTTTTAGTCTGCTGAGTTACCAGGCTACCAGGTTTGGATATATTATGCCTGAATTAGAATAAAAAAGATAACTGCCATTTGGGAAGTTCAGGTTTCAGATTCTAAACCAGGTGTGTCCAACCTTTTGGCTTGCCTGGGCCGCACTAAGTGAAGAGGAATTGTCTTAGGCCACACATAAAATATTTAATATATATGTATATACCATATTTTTCAGAGTATAAGACACACTTTTCTCCCCCCCCCTCCAAAGAGGATGAAAATTTGGGTGTGTATTATACACCGAATGTAACTCCGCCTACAAGGCCAAAAATATGAGGCATGGAGCCGGTGATGATCTGTGGCCTGGAACAGCTGATTGGGAGGCCGATCCACCCCCCAATCAGCTGCTCATGCTGAATCAGGCTGCAATAATGTGCTGAAGTTGACCTGGCTGTTCGCTATTTACTGCAAGGACATGTCAGAGTTTGCAGCAGCAATCACATCCAGAAAGCACACACAAGTAACTGATTCAGCAGGATTCAATAACTTCTCTTTATATATAATATAACACATGAAGTAAATATACAATACCAAAAGCAGGTTTTCCAACATGCTACTAAATACAAGCAAAACACAAGCAGAGGAGAGTTTAAGTTTCAGAGCTCAGCACAGCATGCAGCTTTAGTACAGAACAGTTGAGCTAAGCCACCCCCAGGCTTCTTGCTGTCTCCTTGTTGCTCACAGCAAATATTGTTTCAGTTTCCAAACAGCCCTCAACTCTCTCACACACTGATAGGATGCTAGCCAGATGAATACTGATGGATGCTGGTAGACAGAGGCAGATTTTTTTTTCTTATTTTCCTCTCCGAAAACTAAGGTGCATTTTATACTCTGAAAATAAGCTATATCTTGTGAGGCTCCACTATTCCAGGGTTACATGTGGCCCATGGCCCATGAGCCTGCTCTAAAGGCTGTCTTATGAAATCAGTTTTCATTAAGCTGAACTAGCTTTTTACCAACAGAATAGGAAGATGGTACAAAATGATTCCATGTGATTTACCAAAGTCTAAAACTGATTTGTAACATTTTGCATTAAAATTAGAATTTGAGATTGTAGAAAAATAGCATTTGCCACTGTTTGATTTTATTGCCCATATATTTTCTCATCTTTTAATTTTTTACTTCATTTTTCTTCTGCTTTCTTGCTTTATGACTTGCTAGTTTTATAGTATTCAGCCTTTTTTATTACATAGTCAGGGGTGAATTATCTGAATGCTATTCAGGGTTCTACTTTTTATTTATATTCCATTTGTACTCAAGAAAATCAGGTAAATATTTTTTTAAAATAATGCAATAAAGCTAATTTTGACTGAAATACACCATGTGACAGAATTCTATTATTAAGTAGATAGATTTTGACGAGAGCCCAATGAAATGCATTTTTCAGCCTAGTAGCAAAGTAATTATCAGGCAATGGTCAATTGGTTTCTGATAAAATAGCATTTGATGTGCAGTTGTTTGTGCAGTGGAAAATTAAGATATTTGGAAACTTGGCCAGTTTAAAAAAAATAAGGAATTTATGCTTCCTCCATCTCAAAATCTTTGAAGTGAAATTTGTTCAGAAACACTCTTTTACAACTTATACTTACAATACTTCTGGATCTGTCCATTTAGTCAGACACAGTTCTTCCATGACTTCTTTGTCATCTAGGATTTCCAATATCGTCTCTTTGAAAACTTTAAGGTCAGTTTCTAATTCGGACAAACTGAAAAATAAAAGCATAAGAAGCCTATCGCAAAATACCATGTTTCTCAACTTAACCAATATTTCTCTGAAGATCTGTTTGTACACATGAGCTTGCTGTTAAAACCTCTTTCTGGATCAAGTCAAAATCCAAAGTGCAAGTCATTCTTGAAATCTCTTCACAGCTGAGCAATAATGTGGATCATTTATGCTTAAAGGAATGCTCACTATCCGTAAACATTTACAGCAGCTTCGTGTTGTATGAAGCCACTGAAATAAGAATATGTCATCTGGTTTAACAGATACAAAAATATCTTTCATTTAATATGTAATGAAGTTGCTACCCAAAAGACCATCTTTGCCTTTATAGGTCAGCTGGGATTTGTAAGAATCTGGTCACCTCTCTAATGTAGCAGAAAAGGTTAAGCAATAATAGCTATACAACTATTTTTATATTACATTAATGCAGCACTTTCAAATTGCTCTATTTAAGACTTTTAAAAATGACTATTATCTGATTTCCTGCTATTGTTAATTTTTAGCTTTCAAAGGCACCAAAACATTTCTCTTTGTCACGCTAATAGATTGGTAATAGTGTATAACAATTAAAACAGAAATTTAGGTAGTTTATTTTTATATCGGGCTCAAACAATTCATCTCTTTCAGTAATACTGTAACTTCTATTGTCTTATTTCCACAACCATGTGATGTTAAACTCTTAAATCAAAAAAGATATTAACTGCATCGAGTAGAACTGAACAAATCAATTCAGCATTCAAGACAATCTACAGTGCTTTTACCCCTTGCCTAATTTGACTTAAGCAACTTGTTGTAATAAGTAATTCAAGAAAACGACTTACTACAACTTACATGAACAAGGTAGTTGAAAAGAGTGAAGTTAGACTTGCTTACCTCTTTCCATTTTGCAGTAAAATATGGACTTTACTCCTATCCAGGGACAAAAGCTTAGGATCCACTAAAGCATTCAGAGTTTCAAGAATTTGAGGCTGCAGATGGCTAAGTTTGCCACTCAGGTAGCTGATCTAGATAACAACATGATCCTTCATAAGAATTAAAATAATTCTTTTAGAATGCCTTCTAAAAAGTCCTTTTGTTCAGCAAACCAGACATATAATCTTGAACTTACAGCAAAGTTGCTAATGCAGGCTGAAATATATGCAGTACATCCTCCCACTGGAAATAAACCTTTACCAATCTTTTCATTATATGGTGATGTAGGGTGGGATCTTTTATTATTTCTCATTGCTACTGATTTAAATAGTGAATTTAATGTTATTATGATATTGTATTGGACATGTATGCAATAACTACAGTATATAAATATATTTCAAAAGTAAATATTTGCACTTAAAACTGCTTCTGATACATGCCAGTTATTACACTGCATAAAATAAGGGATTTTTTTTTAAAAAAAAACATGAAATCCAGAATACCTTCACTTGTGGTCAGGTCAGCCCTTTCCCCTTTCCTTGTAGGGATAACACAATTTCCTTTGATTCCCCCCTTTTTTTTTTGCTTTACACTAATTACAGAAGTTGTCAGGAAACTAGCTTGGAAACACAATTTTTAAGTAGCAACAGCAATAGCAATAGCACTTACATACCGCTTCATAGTGCTTTGTTACAGCCCTCTCTAAGTTGTTTAGAGTCAGCATAACAGCACCCCAACAATCTGGGTCCTCATTTTACTGACCTCAGAAGGATGGAAGGCTGAGTCAACCTTCAGCCTGGTGAGATCTGAACTGCCAAATTGCAGGCAGCCAGCAATCAGCAGAAGGAGCCTGCAGAACTGTGCTCTAATCACTGCACCATCATAGCTCATACAAAATAAATGAATAAGGATGGCCATATGAAGTAACCTATAGAAAAGGACTGCCTTTTAACCATCTCATACAAGTACTCCTCAACTTATAACTAGTCATTTAGTGACCATTTGAAGTTATGACAATGCTGAAAAAAAGTGACTTACGACTGTTTTTCACACTTACGACCATTGCAGCATCCCTGTGGTCACGAAATCAAAATTTGGATGCTTGGCAACTGACTCATATTTATGACGATTGCAGTGTCCCGGGGTTATATGATCACCTTTTTTAACTTTCTGACAAGCAAAATCAATGGGGAAGCCAGATTCACATTACAACCTGTTCCTAACTTAAGCAACTACAGTGATTCACTTAACTGTGGCAAGAAAGGTCATAAAATGGGGCAAAACTCACTTAACAACTTAGCAATGGAAACTTTGGGTTCAACTGTGGTTGTAAGTCGAGTACTATCTATATTTATCTGCCTCCTTCAACAAATGATTATAATGTTCTTGACCCAATGTACTCCATATATGTTGGGCTTAAAAGTTTCGGATCTCTTGGGAATTTGGAGTTCATCATGTCCAGAGGGCTCCAGTTGGGAAAGGTACAACAATCACTCTCCCCACAGCATAAGCATGCTCACCCAATACTGCAGTATTGCTTCTATAGCTCGGAATTCAAAAGGCAAAGAATATGTAACTAGTTGACCTTCTCCAGCTAGTTGAGATGCCAGTTCTTGGAACAGCCATTTTTCCAGATTTGTATTGCGATAGTCTAGGATTAGAAGATACTCTGGTGTTATCACAGCCTTCAAAAACTAAAAGAAGCAGAGAAGAAAATTAGCCAACACTCAATACTTGTTATGTTTTCTTCAGTTGTTACAC
Organism: Masticophis lateralis; assembly: GCA_030761175.1. Lineage (NCBI taxonomy): Eukaryota > Metazoa > Chordata > Lepidosauria > Squamata > Colubridae > Masticophis > Masticophis lateralis. Next base: position 64,347,415 of record JAUDYJ010000003.1, read on the forward strand.
TAATGCTGTCTAACTACATCCCCAAACAGACTTGTCTAACATATCCTTTGGGTTGTTGGTTATAAAACAAAAAAAAAAAAAAAACATTTTAAAAAAGCAATCAGGATTTCAAGAGGATTTCCCCCAAAGCAAATTAGGTATAAAATTCTGAGCTGCTTTAGTGGTGGTGCTTTATATGACTTGTGTTTTGTTTTCTTTATTGCCACGGTCTTGAACTTCAAACTGTCTCCTATTTTTATTTTTTTGCTTCTACTTTTTGTGAATTTTGCTCATTCAACCTTAGTTGCTCTTTTTTATTGTACTGATTCCATCTTTCCCCAAAGTTCTCCTATCACATACTCTCTGAAGTAGATTAGGGGGAAAAAAACAAACAAACCTGTTTTAAGATTTTCTACAAGGCTCCTTGATAAAACAAAAATATGCACCAAGGTCAGTGATGGCTAACTTTTTGCCGTTGCATGCCAGAAGCGGGGGGAGTGTGGGGGGGGGGTCATGGGTGTGTGTGCTCACATCCGTAATTCAATGCGCCCCGCCCTCCTGTGCATGCGCACATGATCCCCCCCCACTTCCCCCAGCTTTTGGCACGCAATGGCACAGTGGGCCCGGTAGGCCGTTTTTCCCCCTCCCCAAGCTCGAGGCTTTCTAGGAGCCTAGGGAGGCCCAAAACAGCCTTCCCCATCCCCCCCGGAGGCCTTCCGGAGGCTGGAAACAGCCAGTTTCCCAACTTCTGTTGGGACCGGAAGGCCTGAAAATCAGTTGGCTGGTGCGCGCTGGAGCCGAGCTAGGGCAACACTTGCGTGCCCACCAATATGGCTCCGCGGGCCACCTGTGGCACCCGTGCCCTAGGTTCGCCATCACGGGCCTAGGTCCTATTGACACAATCTAGAGCTTTTGTATTGGATTCTCTCTACTGTGCTCTTTTTCTCCCATTTCCATCGTGTTTTGCCATTTTAAGTGGTACAATTCAACTTTAAAAATTGGCTCCTGAGTTTGCTTCACCTCACCTCATCTCCCATTCCAACCTTTTCTGAAACATTAGTAACCAAAAGGCAGAAACCCCTTTTATTGATTATATGCAAGGTGTTTTGGAAGACTTAGGGGAGGAGGAGGAGGTAAACAATATTCTATTTATCAGTAGATAAAGGTAAAGAAATATGTTACTTCAATTTGCCTTGTGTAAAAATTTCAGTAGTTTTCCAAATAACTAAAAGCAGTTTTCATATATTTTTCTTACCTCCATTCTCATAATAATTTTGTTGTTCCTGGGTGTTATATTTACTTGATGTTGAAACCGTAGATCTCGTGCTTGAAGACTTAGTTCCTGATATAATTCTGTTTTATTTCTTTCTGCCCCAAAAAGAAAGTATTAGAAATATGAAATGAAAATGTAGATCACTTGAAGCAAGCAGATTATTTCTCAAAGTTATCACTTCAACAAATACAATAATTATCTGACGTTTAACGGAAAGTATTAACAATTGATGATGAACTGCCAAAAACTATTAATGTTGCAATTTTTACTTGAATTCGTAAGTAAAAAAGAATTCTACATACCATAGGTGGTAACATTGCCTTCTTTATCAAATTTCATCTAAAAGGAAGGAAACGGAAAATTTTTAAATAAGACAATAACACTTTCTGAAATTAAATAAATTTTTTCCTATTTAATATGGGTAGTATTTCACATATACTTCACATATAATTAAGACAGATTTCTATTGAATTTTATATATTCAGAAATAGGGCAATAATTGTAGAATGAATAAATAAAATGAATTTTACAGTTTACGTAATGAAAAGTGCTTTGAAAAATACACTGTTTTCTGCTATGGGTTAGAATGATAGATGTGGACATTATTTTATAAACTAAGACGTCCAGACAGAAACTAGCATAATGGTTAACATATAAGAATAAGTCAATTGTGTGAAAGTTTTATCACAATTTAATTCTAAAATGATAGACCTCAAGATGTCTCTGGAGGGATTGGACTTCAGCTCCCATAATCCATAGCCAGCAGAGATTATCTAGAATGTCACGACTAGGAAAGAAAGTGTGTTAGGTCTGTCTCTCAATTCATTTATTGACAGTTGATACATACATACTTTCTCCTATCTGGCCGAATACCAGATGAATTATTTTTAGCCCTTCCGATTCTTACAATATTTTATTTATTATTTCTTTTCTACCCTGCCTGCAACCCAACATTGTAAATGAGCCCTGCATTTCATCTGTCACTTTCTTTCTGTATTTCTGCAGCATTTCCCCCCCTCTGTATAGCATAAGTCGTCCTTCATCTGGGCTTTCTACATCATGACCTTGCATACTTACCACTGAAAACACTGGTGCCACACTGGCTAAAGTAGCCTGAGTCACCTCTGTACTGCTGTGCTGTGAAAGAGCATCTAAAGTGAATAGAGAGAAGCAGAGGAGAAACGCTATTAATAAAGAGGAGCTAATGTGAAGAATCAGCAGGAAAGTTGTTCAGTAATAAATACCACCCACCTTGCGAAAAGATGTCATAGAATAAAAGGTAATTTTTTCTGTTCAATTCCTGGTTACATTACAGACACAAAGCAGTTTTATTGGCAACAAGAAAGAAGTGATGGGCATGATCTTCTAAGATGTTTTTCAAATTCTAAATCTAGGCTACATCCCTGAATATCTCCTATCCAAGCACTAGCCAGGCCTAGCCTACTTAGCTCCCAAACCCAGGCAAGATGGGCCAGGCTATGTCACAGAATACAGATAAATCTATTTTTGGTACAATCAGCAACTGTGTAATACAAATATATTACTGATCAAAACTTTCACAGGTCTTGATGACAAATTAGATTATCTTGCTCTCAGAAAGTAAAACAGTTTGGTGATTTCTAATGAATTCCTCAAGGAGACAGCAGAGGACAAGAAATATTTGTGCATGCAAAGGTATCCTTCTCTTCAAGGTATGTGTCTTCAAAATTGCCCTCAAAACTGTCCAGTGATTAAGACAAAGTTAAGAAAATGAGCTCCTTCTATTACAGCAAATTGGTAATGCTTTGTTTAAGCCAAAGGAATGATTTGAGAAATCATGATAATTTATACACTTACAGATTTCTACTGAACATGGATAATAGGCCTTTCTGCATTAAAAACTGAAAGCTCACTCATCTTTAAGTCAGCATTAAAATGAACTAGCATGAGGTCTGGGGTCAATCTGAATCCTGACTCTACTGTCTTGTCTAATCACTGTAAACCCTTACTTCCCTCCAAGGTAATGTCTGATAAACTCTAGATTTTACATATCTTAGTTTTTCCTAAGATAATGCCGAAACAAGGTGTGCATTTGGGGTGGGGGACACTATTTTAAATCCATGACTCAAGCCTGTTTCGTTCCTAAGTTAGCAATGAGATGATGTGGACGGAGCCCCTTCCGTTCCCAAAAGACATGCTGGTGCTGGGACTAGCTACAATTGGGGCAAAGCCCTTTTTTATTTGCATTTTCTGTACATCATGTGTCATTTTGATGATAAAAGCATGCTGAAAAAGCGGGATAATGCAGTATTCGGCCTGTGATGGCAATTTTAATTCAAAATTTCATCTCAGGAGGTGGGAAAGAGAGAAATGGTATTTTGCCTGCCACCCTTTATCCTGATCTTGATATTCATTTTAAGGTCAAATTAGAGCCTCTACTTGGTTGCATGTAAACCTCTGGACTTAATTGGAATTCTTGAAAGTTAAGGAGTAAAGAAACAGTGGGAGTTATATACTATCCCACTGTTTCTGTACAGCTAGTTTGATCTGGTAGGATTGATTAAACAATGCCATCTGTCTAGACTCTGGAAACATTTCTGTAGTAGCACTTGCCCTCTGGAATAAAGTTCCACGCCAAATAGCTCTCTACTGATATTTCAAAGACCACCAAAGACCTGGTTCTTTGCCCAGGTCTTTGGCTAGGCTGACTAATGTCTCTGTCATCTTTTTTTTTGTGTGCCACTCTTGATTTGGTTTTTTTTCCGCATTGTTCTTTTGCTTTGTGTTGTTTTTGTCTGTTGCTTTTTGTTCTTAAATATTTTTAACTGTAATCTATCTAGAATTGCTGGGAAGCAGGTGGCATATAAATTTAGCATTATTATTACAGCAATATTTATATGCTAAAAGTTTTAATCTGACTTTTAAATTAACATTAGAACATGGTTCTTTGAGATTAGCTGTTTGCAAATGATTCATTATTTTATTTATTTATTGTGATTTATATGCTGTCATTCTCCCGAGGGACTCATGGCGGTTTACAACAACGATCATCAATACAAATCACAGTTAGATTAAAATAAAACTAAAATTAAAACATCAATTAAAACCACATTAAAATTATAAAATCATGCAACACCCCAGTCAGGTTAATACTGAAACAGCCACGTCTTAAGTTCGTGGCGGAAGGAGAGGAGGTCGAGGGTTAAAGGTAAAACAATTACTCAACTAAATACCATCATCGGTACATTACCAAGCTCAGAGAGCACCATGAAGACCACAGTTCAAACCTGAGTAACGTCCAAAAGATGCTTTTTCAGGAGGCAACTTAGGTCTGAAGTGCAAAAGCACCTTTGGGACAACCACAACCTGTATGACTGAGAATCTTCATGGACTCTGAATAACATCTATTCCCTTCTATTGGAACATTTAGCTATTTACTTTGAATGTTGTTGGTAACCATCCATTTCTGCTTAATTTATTTGGTTTTGTAAAGCAAATGGGGCATATTTTTATTACAGGAGTATGATAAATTCCTAAAATTTACACAATTTGTTCTGAATGCTCAAAATATGCGTGCTACTAAAAGTAAAATATGATTATAATATATCCCTTGGAAAATATTTAGGCAGGATCAGAAAGGTATTCCGAAGAAGTACTTTTAAGCAATGTGTACAAGACACAAATAATGTGAAACTTCTCAATTTGAAACAGCTGGGCACATATACAACATGCATTTTCTTGTTAGATTCTGAGTAGAACAGCAGCATTAGGTAGAAATTATCTTGTTGGGTCTTCTGTATCCAAGCTGTTATGAACTCTGCAATGGAAAAACACATATTTCTCTATCTTCTATGCTTCCTGCAGGGCCAATAACAACTTTGGGAAACAAAGACACTGGACATATCTTGAAAATGATGCACACTCAATGGAATTTCCTTAGGTAGTAAAAAAAAAATGGGAAGAGCCTGCACTATGAGACTTGATGGCCAGCTCATGTGTCAAGGTAAAACAAGCTGTTTGGGTGCTTTCTGCTTTGTTTATTAATGAAGATCATCCAGATGCTAGTGCAGACGTACTTGGGATTAGCTCCACCATATCAACCAACATTTTGCAACCAGCAAAATGTTTATCATTACATTATAAATTAAGCCAAATACAGGTAGTCCTTGACTTATGACCATAATTGAGCCCAACATTTCTGGTTTTAAGTGAATTTTGCTCCATTAAACGTTTCACTAAATGAACTGTTGTACACTTTTAACATACTTAGCTTAACAATGGCTGAAAACCCCATCATTTAAGTTTCATTCATCACATCATGCCACACACTATCACTCAAGAACTGTAAGGACTAGATTCAAACCCCACACTGATCCAAACCCCAAACAAATCTGGAATGTATGAAAATCCATTCAGCTGCTCAAAATACAGGTAGTGCTTGACTTACAATAGTTCATTTAGTGACCATTCAAAGTTATAACGGAACTGAAAAAAGCGATTTATGACCATTTTTCACAGTTACAATCTTTGTAGCAGCCCCATGATCACGTGATCAAAATTCAGATGCTTGGCAATTGGTTCATACTTAAGATCACTGCTGTGTCCCAAGGTCATGTGGTCACCTTTTGCAACCTTTCGACAAGCATAATCAATGGGGAAGCCAGATTCATTTAACAACCAGGTTACTAATTTATTAACTTCAAAGATTCACTTAACAATGGAGGCAAGAAAGGTCGTAAAATGGGGCAAAACTCACTTAAATAATGTGTCAGAAATGTTAGGTTCAATTGTGTTTGTAAGTTGAAAACTACCTGTACAATACTTAGTAAACCTTTTTTTCCCCTGAGTACAAGGAAGTTCAGGATTGTTAAGTCTGGGCGGAAAAGTCCAACGGCTCAAGATACAAAGTTGTAGACTTTTTTTATCTTCAATGGGGAACTTCGTAGCACTTTGAGGATATCCGTCCTGGACGCCCAATGGTTCAATCATTATTCATACTCAGGTGCAGAGATTTCTGCTGGAGTTCATAGGGCTTAGGCAGCAACCCTCTGTGCCTCTTCTCCAGAGAATAAACCCGTGTGATTTATTTCCCACAAAGGACAACGACGCCTGCGGGCACCACTTACGTGCGCAAAGTAAGATCTGTCCGCCAGTTCTGCGCCACCGGCATTTTTCCGATCCGCACCCCAGCAGCGCCCCGCTTGGAAAGTGCCACGAGCTCCCTCCCAGGAGCGGACCATAGCGGCGGCTGCAGTTGCAGCAAAGCCGCCTGCTAAAGAAAGAGTGCACGCCAGGCCGCAGCCGGTGCCTCAAAAGCCGGATGCACTCCATGTCTGCCACAGCTCCGAAGGCTTTGCGCCTCCAATACGCGCAGCTTCCGCTACCGACGGACGTCGAAGAGGTGGAGTTGGAGCCAAGTTCGCTCCGGAGGAGGAGCCCGTCCGCTTCGGCCTGCGGCGGCGGGGAAACTAGGAAGGGGCGGGGGACTGCGAATTAGAAGCGGTGGCGGGGCATACCGGGAATACAAACGCAAGATAAACGCGGTACTTTGTGCATGTAGTTGAGGCAGTGCCGGATGTTGGATGTTGAATATATTGAGGCCTTAAAGCTAAGCGGAATTTTGAGGCCCCCCCCGCATTAAAAATGAACGAAAGAAAAGTTTTCCCCCACCACGTGGACTTGGCTAATTATTAACCTACTGCCCAAACAGGGTATCTTTCAAAATTTCTATTTGCGCTGGAAATAAGAGATACCTGAGAATGCATAATGAATGCATAATGAAATCAATTTCGAAGATGCTCATTTGCCAATCGTAAACGCTTAAATTAAAAAAAAATGAGTCTGCTGTGTCGTTTGCGTGCCACGTATATCTTACTTTTTTTGTAATATTTCGAAAATCAAGTCGATACCAACTTAGAGACGAAGAAATTTATAATGTTCTACGATAATACTTCGTGTAAACACTCTTGTACCCATCATATTTAGTATAGAAAGCTTTTGTAACACTGATTCAGTGAACAGTTTCAGCTTTAAAGGTTCCTGTTCTCTTCAGCAGTGTGTTACCCTAGGCTCAAAAAAGCCAACATTGTTCCTACATTTGGGAAAGCCAATTAATGATAACTCAGTACAGATCCTGACAGCATAAGTATTTGAATTATTTTGATAATTTTGTGACTCAGGAATAGGGTGCATATTTTAAATTCTAGGACCGTGAGGTCAAGTTATTGGTATAGTAATAATTCATGAGCAATGCAATGCAAAGCAATCTTCATTTTTTCCACTTTTCTTTCTTGATCTCTCTCTGTGAATAGACAGATAAAAACACAAGTGTTATAGATGAAAAACAATCTGCTTGGATCTCTAATACCTTGTAAATTATTTTTGTGTAAAAAGTGTCATTTTGCGTGCCTGCTGCAGGTGGCAGTATGTGAAATAAATGTTTTGATGTTAGTAGATGTCAGGACATAGTTCTCAAAAGAATGATACTAATAGTCTCTGGACATTGATATGGGCAGCATATCAATTTAATAAATACATAAAAAGAACTATTGTGTGGAAAAGAAAGCAGCAATTCTGTATTATCCTGAGTGTGTAAATCATTCTGGCCTATTACTCGTGCGCATTCTCAATTACTGTTGAGAACCCATTTTTTTCTTGCCAGAACATATCTAGAAAAAGAATTTTCATATTTTCTTTCACTTAATTTCTTTGTACTCAGATCATTTAAAACAATCTTGTGATGTGAATGCCACTTTCCTGTCATGATTTGATGTAGGTTAGTTGGACACGTTTTTCTGGTCATATATCACTTTTAGGAAGTAGCCAAATTACTTTTTAACACATACACAATTTAGTTTCAACAACCACCCTATATTTCTTTCATAAACAACATTGTGCATTGGTACACTGTATTTTTGGTGTTCTTGTTTCATTCGCTGTTCCACAATTGAATAAAAAAGGAGTAGGAAACCCCATTTTGGAGTCACTCCTGCCTCTCATTTCTTTGTCCAGTGGCTGGAACTTAAGCCTGTGTTAGATTACAATAATTCTGTATTATTGGAAGAAGAATGATTTTTTCTTTTTGTAGACTTAGATTGTATTGGTTTTGTGATCTGGGCTATTTTTTCATAATATTGATCTTAAATATACTCCTAGAAAAGTGTATATATTTAGAAGTAAAACGGCGTAATTATTTTGCTAAAGTTTACTTTCATTTAGGTATATTGCAGCTCTTTCTTAGGGGGCACTGGGGCAACTCCTTGCAAAGTCCACAACAAACATATTCAGAACAAGTTTGCAGCAGAGCAGTTTAAACATTACTTCTCAACATACAAGTCACTGGGTGGACTACATTCTGAAGCAATAATATTCAAATGAAACTTATTGTGGCTGTACATAGGCATAATAGATATACCTGTCAATGCAATATATTTATGGCAGTGATGTGTGGTCTATGTGTGTGTGTATGTGTAAAATCTCAAAATGGTTGCGTTTTATCAGGCAAAACTGATTTTACTCTAGGTGGCTTAAAATTGATATGACTTTAATAGATTAACTATTCTTAGATATTTAAATAATATTTCTTGCCTTCCAAATTTTACATTATAAGCTATTTTCAAACTTAAGGTAAAGAGCATGAACAAGGACTATAACTGACATAACCTTTAGATATTTAAGAAATGTATATAAATATAACATTTATATAAATCGCTATTGTGATTTATATTTATATAAATGGAAAGTAGCTTTATTTATAAACAACTACAAGGGAATAGCAATTCCTGGTTTTCAACTGTATTAGATACTACTGGTATTCTATATATCACCGTACAGACAATTCTAAAGCTAAAACTGAGCACAATAGTGATTAGCACAATCAAACTTGAATAACTTTTTCTCTATGTGGCAATACTTTTCCTCCCCACAGCTTATAGGTTGACTGGAAATGAACTGGTCAGACTGGTCCATGTTCCTTAGCAGTATTTTTATGGATATTAATTATGGAATAATGTGAACAAATAGTATCTTTGTCTAAATACTTCTCAGAGCTAGCTTGGGGCCATTGAGTCCAGCAGCACAAACCTTTAAACATTGCTATTTGTCCCACTGACTAAAAAAACCTCAATAAATCATATAAAATTAAAAAGCACACACCTAAGGAATTTGTAGATGAAATGATAATGCTGTACTTTCATATGTATTAATTTACTACTAAATTGAAAAACACAACTAGTGTTAACCAGTAACTGCAGTACATCAAAAGCTGCTTTACACCAAATTACTTTTTTGGTAATGGTTAACTATCTTCTTCATAGCTCACAGCAGGGGAGAGTTTATTTTCTTTCCTGAATGCTGAGATAAAAAGAAAGGAAAAATTCCTGTGTGCTTTTATCATCACCTGCTTTGAAATCAGGACTGTTTTTTTTTTTAAAGATAGATATGCAACCAAAGTTTTCAGACTTTATAAAAACCTATTGGGCAGCAAGTTTCTCTCGAGTTGAGCTTATATCTTGTGGCTTAATCAACATCCAAATCGGGGGATTTCTTTGGGTAACAAAATGGAATTGGCTTGCCATGAGTTCTCTTAGGGATATGTCCTAAACTTCCCAATCTAACCTAGAACCCTGGTGGGCCATGGTGGTCGGTCTTCGTTCATCATAGTACCCAGGCCTGATGTTTCTTAGCGTTAGAGCCCATATCATCTCAGCTGATTGGATATTAATTTTGAAGCTTAGTTAATGATGTATTTCTTGAAAATCACTTATCAACTTAGAGAATGAGAAAGGTCTATTGAAGTCAAAATCTTAAGTTGATTTTGAAATATACACAAGAAAGCTGCAAAAAAGGTTAAAAGTATAATTCATCCATTTTTTTTAAAAAAATATTCCTCTATGAGTGAATTGCCAATAGATGTAGATTTTATATGGATAACTATAATAAAATATAGAATTCATTAATACAAAATTAAATAGGTTTTGATAGTTATATAAATATTAAAAATATATACGTACTTGAATAATTTATATATATAATCCAAGTAATTTTGAAAAATATAAAAATATACACATACATATATAGAATTTTAACTATTTTTAAAATATTTCCCCTTTGTTTTAATTTTCAGTTTTTTTAAAAGCTCGTTCAATGCATTTTCTTTGACAATGTACTCTTATAATTATCTTTGTATTTTTTTTTGTCTTTTAAAAAGCAACAGAAATACATTAACAATGTATTAATTTGCTAAATCACCCAACTACTCTTGACAATCTGACATTCAAACCAATAAAATAAATTCCCTTGTCAACTTTTTGCTGAAAAAAGGAAAACTCAACTTTAAATAAAGATCGGAAGCCACTTTATAACTTCTTCCTTTTTTTCCCTTTCATCATATAGAAAAAATGTTTTCTAATTTTATTTCTTTTTTACTCTCATTTTTCTTTAGTCTTCTTACTTTAACTTAACATTTTTACTGTTTATATTTGGCTGAAAACCTCTTTAATAAAAAGGAATGGAGCTCACCACCACCACCAGCAAAGTCAGCCCCAACTCCCACTAGCTCCATGGCTGATCCATGTTTTAATAGTCTTTTAAAAAGTGTGGAGTTTACTGCTTCAGAAGGCAGAAAAGTACTATCCTTGCCTTTCTTCCCGAAACATCTTAATGAGTTAGAAGTGCTAATTTCTTAGGTTCTACTGAATCTCTATGGAAATTCTCAATCATCCAGATCATGGTTGTCCCACAGGTGCTTTTTCAAAAGCCAACTGGACTTTGTTTTATCTTGAAAATGTTTTGCTTCTTATCCAAGGAGCTTCTTCAATTCTGTGTTTCATTGAGTCATGTTTTACATATGTTGTTTTTACCTATGATGATTTTATACACACATGCCATTCTGACCTGTTTTAACTAGAAATTCATATATTTCCTTTTTGATCCCATCTACAGTATCTGTTAGCCATTGCCATTGTACAGTGCTTCTCTCAGTTTTGCCAAGTGCAATTATTTTTTCCTAATCTGTGTTCTGCTCATATCTTTCCCAAAGTACAATATGTGAGATTCTTTTTGTTGATAGCTGTTTTAAAGGAGCAATGATCTAGAGTTGATTAATTGGTTGTTTTGAAGTCCATGGACTACCCCCAAATCCTTAATTTGAAAAATGTCTATTTTTTTTACTCTTTCTGAGTCAACTTCCACAACTGGACTTGCTATCGCTTTAGCAGTCATAATGTTATGAAAAGTTGCCTACAGTAACTATATTTGACCTTTCCTCAGCTAAAATTTAACTATGAAATCACATTTGATTCACTAATAACTTCTCATAGATAACATTCCATAACACTGTCTCACACTTATTTGGATCATCTTGTTTGTCTATCATGTCTTTTGTGTGTCAGCTATGTTGCATGTCAGCAAAATGACTTTAACTTCCTCCTCTCCTACTTCCTCATTCTGCAATTCAGCCATTTCTCATAAAATGAAAGGAAAACACATTATTGACCCACAAGAAAAGTATGTCTGGACCAGAATACTATCTTTATTACAAAGAACAAAAACATTGGAAAATTGCCAGTAACCCTTTGATTTCTTAATAAAATTCAATAAAATTTCTATTAGCAAAGACTTAAGACTGAGCATGGGAAAAAAATCTCTGATCTTTCAAGATGAAAGTTCCTACCATAGCTATTTGTGCTATACAATGTTCCATTTTTTTTCCTGTCATGCGCAGAATTGTTATGCAGAATTCATCTAACTGATTTTCTGAATGGGTGATTCCACTCAAACAAATGGAGAAGTCCTAGGTAATGACAGAGCTTGAAGCTCTCTACAAAAAGCTGAGCTACTAATGGTTAAAGCAAATAGGCAGTAGATAAGAGTCAATGGAATTCAAGGCGGGCCGGAGTTACTATAGATCTCTTGTGGGCGTGAAGGGACTCAAGACTGATGACGTGTTTGACTCCTCCCTCGGGCACAGTCTAGTCAATTCCTACAAAGTCCTTGATAAAAGTCCTCAGTGAAAGTACTCCTAGATAAGAGGATATAGGCTGGTATTCCATTTTATACTACTTTTTAGAAAGTTATTCTCCCCCAAAGTATCCCACACCTGTTAAAAATGAAAAACAGGCTCTTCCATCAGACTAAACAATCAAAAGTAAAAGGATAATGGAGAAGGTAACCATTTGGCATTCTTATCAGATGATTTTAGCTTGTTATGCTTGACTGAAAAAGAAGAGGTTGTTCTTGGACCTGATGCCAATGAAAGGAGCAATTGCCTAGCAGCTGATCTATCAGTGGCTGATGTAAGAGTCTTCTTTGTTTTGCTCCTTTCTGTAATGTTCTTCCTGAGAAGAACACAGAGTCCATAGCTGAGAGAGCAGAGCAGTGTGTGCCTCTCTACAGTTCTCTGCTCCTAGAGCAACTTAGAAGAATGCAAATTGATTGGTTGGTGAGTGTCAAAGCCATGTCCTGGAAGCAACCAAGAGCATCCAAGAATACATGGCATCCAAAGATGAACTACTGAAAGAATGCCTGAGGCAGCGACAGACGTGGGATCAAGCAAAGAAAGCTCCGTGGCAAGACATGACTTTGCATGGGACAGGCACCACTGATAGGCAACTAAGTTGGCAGACATTGGGAAATTCTAGCAGTAGTTCGAAAGTGCTGGACTAAAAGACAGCACTGAAGCACTGATCACTGCAGCACAAAACAGTCACTAAACGCCAGATCCATAGAAACAGGAGTCTACCACACTAGACAGGATCTGAGGAACCGACCATGCAGAAAGGCCTCAGAGACAATCCAACATACAATAAGATATAGGCAGGACCAGCATATACTAAATGGCACAAGCAAGTAGATGACATTGTGTAAAGGAATACCTGTACAGTGTACAGGCTAGATTTTTCCAAGGCCAGGTGGGAGATCCAAGAGAAGGTTGTGGAGACTTAGAGAGCTAAAATTCTGTCGAACTTTCAGATTCAGACAGACAGGCAGGTATTGGCCAATCAACCAGACATCATGGTAATAGACAAGGACCATTCACAGAACATAAAAAAAAGAGTGCCAAATATATTTTTCATCCAATCTCGCTCGAGGTGTTTTTTTAATGAGTTACCCCTTTGGCTTTGCTGTCTTATAAAAATGTTTTTTTTTTATGCCACAGCTAATAGACTCTGAATAAATGTTAAATCTTGTGTTATAAATATACAACCATCATAAAGATTTTAAGTCTTCTGTAATAAGAAATCCTTTATCTTAAAATAAATAAACTGGATTAAAAACTTTTTTTTCTTTTAAAAAAGGGCTATTTTGATGCTCATCTAGAAGTTGGGCTGACAACGACTTGACTCAAATCACTCCTCAGGGTGGACTTGAACCCACTGTAATCACTAAATCACACCACCTCTTGGTCAGAACACTGTTACATGAAAGTGTGCCAAACTACAATTTCCTTTAATTTCTATTCTGGGTGGGTGGGAGAGAAAGTATACCACATGCCCCTCCACTGAAGACACTTAGAACATCCTGGGGGGGGGGGGGAGTAGGTGTCCGCTTGCAAAGACAGTAAGTGTTTCAAGGACATAATGGCGCAATGAAGAATGGCTGACAAAAGCAGTTTGGAACCCCATCCACTTGGGAGCAATCAGGGAGTCCCAACTGCCATTTTTGTTTACAAGACTCCCCCCACCCCCTCATTGAATCTCCCCAGATGCAGACGACTCCCAGAGGTACTTGGGAGCTCACCCTGCTTAGGCCAGGATATCAGTGGTGACTTTTGGCCCTCTTGTCCCCCACCCCTGCAGGTGTCATCATTATCCTTTCTCTCCCTTGCTCGGGGATCAGGCTAGGGAAGCCACGACCCCGTGCAATCTTCTCTCCCGGGAGATCCTTGGTAGGGCCTCCAGGTTGCAACCCCCCCCCCCCCCCACACACACACACCTTGCTCCCGAGCTAGGTGTGTTGCCTTGGCAACGGCGGACAGGGAAGAAAAAAAAAGTCCAGCATTCCGGGAGCAGAAACCCGCGGCCGGGAACCGCCACGCCTTCCCTGCTGCCTTCTCTTCAAGTTCGGGAACCATGAGGGCGCTTGGCTGGGGCAGCCACGGCTCCTGCACCACCCCGAAACCTCAGTCGCCCCTGGGGAGGAGAGCTCATGGTGCCCAAAGCTGAACCCGTGGTAGGCGGAGAGGAAGAGAGAAGGGCGGCCGAGCTCTCCAGGGGTGAAAAGGGAGGCTTCGGGAGGGACTTTGCTGCGCTCAGGTGCCTCCCTCGCTTTCTCCTCTCCGCTCTCTGCTCGACGCCGGGACGACGGTCCTGGCTTGGCGCGGTTCTCTTCCCTCTTTCCCCACAGGATTTGGTCTAAACTGGATGGAAAGCCGCCTCTTTTCACCTACATTGACAGTTACGGTAGCTCGTGGGCGAAAACGGCAGAGTTGCTTTCGGTCCCCTGGCAAAAAGTTCTCTCCTTTGGGATCAAGTTCCAAGTGACCACAATTGGTGGTGGTAAAATGCAAAAAGCCTCTTGGTAGATATAAGAGGGGAAAAAGTGTGTTTTTGTGTGTGCATGTGGTGTGTGTGTGTGTGTGTGTGAGAGAGAGAGAGAGAGAGAGAGAGGGAGGGAAGGAAGGAAGGAAGGAAGGAAGGAAGGAGCTCAATTTCTTGGTGGTTGGATCATGGTGAAAATATAATAACATTGTAGTTAACCTGGTGTTCACTTAGGTGTGTGTTTGTGTGATGTATGTAGGACACACCTTTGCAACAAGTAGACAGAAGTTTGGACTAGCAAGTTGGGGTACTTTGTTTTCCTTCTTACCTTACTCAGGTGGCGGAGGACAAAACCTGAATGAATGAAATGGGCCAAAATGGAGTGAGACTATGGTCACATACCTTGAAACCAAATGACAGAGGAATGAAATGTAGTGATCTTGAGATGATTCAGTTTATGATAAATTTGGTGGGTTATATGTAAGGGACTCACAATTTTTTAATGCTTCTCTTTGTAAAAAAAAAAAATAGCACCCCTTTCTGCTAATATAATTTGATAATAAAAAACTTTTCTTCTCAATATAATAATAATAAATTTTGGGAGTGACATTTTAACCATGGTACCCATTAATAGGTGAATTATATAATTGAAATCACTTTTAAGATTGTCCCTCTCTGCTTATCGTTTACTCTTTTCAGTAGAAGCTGTAAAGAATGCTAATGTCTCATTCAACTTTTTATTCCATTGAAAAATTTCAATTTTAATATGAACATTTTCTAAATAAATTTTGCAACCTCCCAACCACATTTTTTCTATATTCTGCCATTTCTTTTTGTGCTTCTGCCAGCTGCTATTAAAATTAATGTAAATTACACATGCCTTTTAATATTTGATAATAAACAATTTCTTTATCCTCTGAATTTCATGGTAGACTCATTTAGACAGCCACTTCATGGCTATTTATTTTTTAAGTGAAGAAGATAAGGAAAACAGAACAGAATGAACAAAAAGAGGAGTGAATATGAACATGTGATACTTAATTGAAATATTTTTAAAAGTGGGTTTTCTGGGGCTTACCTAACAGCAGAGTTGGGGAGGAATGTGGTTTCTTCACTGTATGCAATAAGCATTTCTGCTTTGCATCTTTAGTTTGTATGAATATGTAGGAGAAGGAAGTCGTGATGACTTTACTATTCTTAAGAGACTGGCAAGAATTGGTTGCCTAGCAGAAGGTCTCTTTGAACTGTTATGGAACTAAAACCTTTGGGAGACTTTAAGAGCCTCCCTGTTTTTTTAGAAATAGAAATACTATTGGCAGTTGCTCTGTTGTACCAGTCATGCTGTAGATGTGTATGCAGTGCCTATACTGCAAAACTGGAATTTAAAGATAATTGTCAGAGAGAAACAGTGAAAGAAATTAAATTATATTCTTCTTAAACCGACGGGTTTGCAAACCACTGTGTTCATTACCAACAGGACCCAGGACAGGAGAGTGCAAAGACGGCTATGAGTAGTCCCAGTGCCAAGCCAACATGTCTGTCACAGCCTGTGGTGAAGAGTGTGATGGTGTATCGCAATGGAGACCCTTTCTTCCCTGGCCGGCGTGTTGTTATCCATGAGAAGAAGGTGTCCAGTTTTGATGTCTTTCTAAAGGAAGTGACAGGTGGTGTGAATGCTCCTTTTGGAGCTGTGCGGAATATTTATACACCCCGTGGTGGACATCGCATTCGTCAGCTAGATGAGATTCAAAGTGGAGAGCACTACGTTGCTGGTGGCAGAGAAGCTTTCAAAAAACTGAAGTAAGTAGTCATATGTTTATTCCAACCAACATGATATAGAAACTGAAATGTGCAATCTTTTATATACAAGTCCTCCAAGGAGAGGATAAAAGCATTATTTTTTTCTTAAGAGTTAACTAAAAATCTGTGAGCCATTGTTTTAACTAAACAATGGTTCATAGGCCCAGTTTCCCAGGCTTTCTCTGTATGTATCTTTATCTCCCTATACATTTTTTTTCTTTAAGAAATGATGGAACATTTAAGGGAAATGTCCCATTCCAGCATCATTAACAATTTTGATTAATTGAGTTTTGATTTAAAGCTACCATTCAGAAGCAAGCCATTTCGAATTCTTTATATATCTTTAATGTCAGCAGTCCTCACTTGCAGTTACTATGACTAATAAAAAAAAAGAGCTTGTAGATTTAGCCCTAAATATCCAAAAGGTGTCACATTACCTACCTCAGTATACATACTAGAGTGACTAAAAGACAAAAGAGGACTGATAATAGTAGTGTGGAACACACTGGTATGACAGACTCAGCTTGTCATGAAAGCTACTCCTGATAAAAGTTCATAGATCATTAACAGAACATTTACACTACAGCATTGAAGCCAAACTATAATTCCCATAATTTGTTAGGGGAAGTAGAAATGAGGGTTACCATAAAATAATGTAAATCAATATGAGTTTAGAAAACAGGTATGCTTTAGTATAAGTTTACTTTGTTGCCTGCTTTTAGATGTAAAATTTGCTGATGTTCTTGTGTTCTAATATGTGTTAATAAAGTAATGTCAGAGGTAATATATATGTATTCTATACACATACATACACCTTTTGTTAGTTCCATCCCTGTGCTTTGCATTCTCTTTGGTTTAAACACTATTGCCTATAATCTTTTCCCATGGCTAATCAATTATTACAAACAAACAAAAAATCCAAATTCTGCCAAAAATTGTACTTTTTAAATTAAGCAAAGCAGTACATCACACCAATTTAGAAGTATATATTTATATATAATCATTGCTTATATGATGTTTTTACTTTTGATAGATTTTATTGTTTTAGACTTTACTGAAATAAATGTTTAAAATTTTCATCTCATAAGCTTAGAAAAGAACCAGAGTTGTATAAAGACTTAAAAAAATGTAGAATATAGACTTTCATATTTGTAGAATTTGTAGAATGTGCAATGTTTATTAAAATAATTTAATGTTTATTAAAATAATAAGAAAATATCCTAAAATGTAGTGTAACCCTGTCATCATATAATGTTAATTCCTTGTCATTGCTATTTGCTGGAATCATAAATCATATTGAACTTATAATCACTATAATGTGTCTTATTGGTTAAGCACTTGTCTGGTGAATGCACTGCAGAGCCACTCAAAGTTGTTAAACTTTTGTAGTAATTAAAAAACACAAGGAAATATTCCTAACTGGCTACTAAGAATTGAGTTTGTCGCATGAGTATAATATTTTGACTGGTTATTAGGAAAAATAATGAAAATAAGGAAGTATAAGACAAGAAAAAGTATATTCTTGTAAATATAGTTTTTTGTATTTCGTATTAGTAAATAACCTATTTTGTTTTCTTGTTTTTCAGTTATTTGGATATTGGAGAGCCAAAGAAAAGACCTGTTGAAATTAATAATGAGGTAATGTATATTACATATTAATATGAATCTGTATTACACTTGAAGTACAAGCAAAAGAAACTTTTATTGATTTAGATTTCAGTCTATTCTGATTTATTTGGAAATCAAAGGGACATTTCCGAGTAAATGTCTATAGCTTTTCTTTATAAAACAGCATTTATAGATTAGATTAAACTAAAAGATGGCTTGTTTGGTCTGGTTTAATGAGATTTGTGAACACTGTTATTTTTGTTTAGCTGCACAATCAGGAAACAGGTGTAAACCATAATTTGTCCACCACTGATTTATGGCAGGATTTTTTAAATATTCAAATATATTCTGTTCTAGTTTTATACTTACTCTGTTCAAGGTCTAAAAGATTTTAAACAATAAAATATTGAGAACACTAAGCAAATATAATGTCTACTTTATTTGGTACAATTTGTGACAGAACGTAATATGTCTTAAAATAAAGAGAAGTATTGTAATTTGAATGACTATTTTGTGTGGATCAAAATGTATAATGTACTCATTTACATAATATGGAAGATAGATGGAAAGATAACCTGAAATTTAGATGAAATTAAGAGGTAATGCAATGCTGTTGGATTATTTAGATATTTTTTTCTTAGAATTCTTTCCTTGGTTATTACCTCAGTTGTAGCATTGATAAATTTTGAAGATGAGCACTTAAATATTTATTACTTATATGTATGCCTACTACCAGTTATCATATTTGGGATTAAAAAGTCATTGTGATTGATTCTAACTGATTTATGATCATTGAGAATTATTTTTAATTTTTAAATGGAAATTTTAAATAGGATTTAAAGTGGTTTACCTATAAAATTGTATTCATCATTGGCTCAGTTAAATTCCATCAGTATTTAGAAGTATTTGCAAGCTTTTAAAGGAATGGTATGATTTCTGATACACATTAACTCAATTACAAGATAATTTATCCTCTTCGTAATAGATCTTCATATACAATTTAGCACCAAATTAGATAATTTGTAAAACTAAGAAATAAAAGCTTCTGTCCTTGATAAAACAACTTGGCATTGTTGGATCTTGTTCATTACCTGGATTAAAAATTTAAATAGGATTTCCTGAAAGGTCTTGAGATATATTGCAGGGATACCATCAAGTCCTGGAGATTAATTCAATTTCAATTTCTATACTGCTTCTTCGGTTTCATCTTCTTCTATTAATTAAATAAGGTTTTCCTCTTGCTGCTCTGCGAATTTTATGTTTAGCATTGAATCTAAATACTCATCAGTAGTTAGATTTTTATTTACTATATAATCTAAGGCAATAATTAACAAATTGCCCCAACATTTCTTTCAGCTTGTCTTTAAATTGTGTCTTTTTCACATTTCATTTCTTAGATGGATACCAGGTTCTGCAACTATTTACCACATTAATCAATAGTCAACAATCTACGTTCTGGATTGTCCTTAAGCAGTACTTTCATTAACTGAAAATTTGAATTTTAAATTATTGTAAACTAACAGTTCTATCCCTTGAATATAAATACTAGTAATATACTTATACTTGAATATAAATACTAGAAAAAATAGTATTTTTTCCCCCAAACTCTGGGGTTATCAATACACTTAATATTATTTAATCAACTTAGTCTGAAATCTTGAAGCACCACTTCAAGAAAATATGTTTCTGGGAACCTACACTGATCTTTTTCACTTAGCAATAGTGTATATTTGCAACTTCCTGAAAGGAGATGATTTTGGAAGTTCATGAGCTTCAAATTATTACTTTTATAGATATGTGCCTGGTATCCAGCATGATTATTGAGAATTGTTTTTAATTTTTAAATGGAAATTTTAAATAGGATTTAAAGTTCAGCAACTATTTGAAATTAGAATAGTGCTGAATGAATGGTATTTATGATTGGTTCTCAAAAGTTATGTTCCCCCCCATGGTCACATGATCAGAATTTTAACCCTTAGCAGTCTGCCCACATTTAAGACCTCAGAGGTGTTGCAAGTCTTCCCATCTGCCCATCTTCTCCTCATCTCTGCCCTTTTGGTTGCCTTACATTCTCTGCCCTGAAAACACCCTCCCCGCTATGCCCTCTGCTGCCCCTCATCATCCACACTTTGAATTGTATTTCTATCTTCCAGTCTGTTAGCTATCTCAGCCAATAATGTATTAGCTGCAAATAACTGAAAAGCAAGCCTCCTTTCTTCTCTCCTAATCACAGGGCAAAGCTTGAGACACCCTAGTCAATATGCCATTCCAGTTTGATGGGAAATCAAGGATTAATATTCTTTGAGTGTAATTTTTGAGCAATTTATTTATATATTTATCATGCCATCCAACCTGGGCATATTTAGTTGCTAATCAGACTAAATGTCATGGGCACTAAATGCTTTTCTGAAATCAAATTATATTATAACTACAGGTACCGTAGTTTTCAATTTACAACTTAATGATCAAAGTTACAGCAGACCTTCCAGTGCTACTAATGATCCAGATTTAAAGTTCTGATGGCTGGCCAACATCTCCCCCCATGGCCATGTGATCATATTTTGGGTGCTCAGCATTTACTTCCAGTTTCTGGCAAAAAATGCCCATTATGGACAATGGATTCACTTAATGACCACTGCAGAAAAGGTTGTAAAATCAGATGCGGTGACTTACTTAACGACTGGCACAATTTACAATTGTAATTTTGAGCTCAACTACTGTTGTAAGTCAAGGACTACTTGTACAGCATTCTCTATAATCTTTCAGGGAAATAACCCAATGAAAATATAAATTATTCTTATTTGCAGTAAATAGGTATTCTTTGACTGGGTTTCTATCAGTCTCATCATCTTTCTGCTTCTTCTTCCTTTTCCTCACAATTGTCTCATGCCTTTTTCTTAGAGAAGACTGAATCAAAATAAACATTGAATAGTTCCTTCTTTTTTATCTGCTAGCTGTTTTTCATTTTTCCTGAGCAGCTGTGTACTGATTATTTTTTTTATCTTTTTTTATCTTTTTATTTTTTGTTCTGAAGATATTTAAACCCCTTTTGGGGTTTTTTAATTATTCTTTGTGAATCTCAACTCATTTGAAGCTGTAACTCTTCTGATACGTTTCTTAACGATCAGTACATAATCTTCCTCTTTTCATCTCATATAGGTATTTTTTAAAAAAAATATTTCAGGGATCCAGTAAAAATATTTTAAAAAATATTTCAGGGATCCAGTAAATCTTTTGTGCAGTAACTTTGGCTGCCTCTACTGCTCTACATTCTTTTGCTCATTATGATATTTCCAGCTGTGTTTTTAATATTGCCTTAGAAACTCTCACCAATCTTGAGCTCCTTTTCCAATTAGCAGGTTTTGCCAGGGAATCCTTTATCATTGCTTGAATTTGTTGAAATATGGTTTCTTAAAACTGAAGTATATGTTCAATTACATTCAGCTTTGGTTTCCTTAAAATCAGAAATTCCAGCATTACATGACTCTTTCTTCTGAGCCTTCTGTTATTCCTGCTTTCTTCTTTAACAGTGTAAGTATTCCCTGTTGGTTATTGTCATGCCAGGAACATCTCTTCTTCGTCCTCTGAAAGAAAAGTCATCCGTAAGAAAAGTAGGGAATTCTGCAGAATGACCATATGTAGCAGAGCTTAGCTTCTAGTAGTTATCTTGAAGCTTCCTATCACTACTACTTCATGTCTCTTGGAAATATCTGCAATAATTGCTGTTGTACCAATTGTTCTGTTTTGTTTTGGATTATAATCTTCCCAGAGGATAATTGCTAACATCCTAACTATAAAGACGGTAAATATAAACCATTTTGCATGAACAAAAAAAGTTGCTCCCTGGAATCTTACAGGAACCTCTTGATTTGTAAGATGCCAGAGCAACAATCTTCTTTTTGTAAAAGACAAATGTTTATTTTAAAATGACATTCAAAATAAATACTTGTTTCATGAACCTTCTGCACTGTTTAAAGAAATTGCATCTTTTGAGCAGCGCTGTAAAGCTGTAGAATAAACAAGAAAATATTGTAATCTGTACAGGAGAGGGAGAAAAAACACTTAATTTTTATATGGTTTGAAATAATCCAGCTCTTAACTACTGCATGTTTTTAAAGATGTAGCTCTGTAAGTTGTTTGGTAGTTAGTATCTTGGTAACCTAATGAGCACTGCAAGACATACACTGTTATTCTTTTGAAGTGAATACCTTGAGGATTCAATGTACTGTAGTATTGACCAGAAAGCCTGTGGAAACAAAAATGCTATTTCTACTTTACATGTGTAGTGATAATTGTAATTGTGTCTGAAGAAATGATTCCAACTTTCAGCAAAAATGCATATGCTGATTTATTAATATACAGTACATTTAGAAAGTCATATTAATTGCAACATGCAAAGTACATCTCATTACAGTGGATAAGTCTGTATAGTTATTTATTTAGAAAAACTATATGGCTGCCCAACTCACTCATGGTGACTTCAGGTAGTTTGCAGAAATAAAACCCTAATACAAAACTCAATAAACTTCTATCCCTTTGGCGACAACCACTTGATGAGCTCCATATCATCCTGGAATCTCCAGGCCCATTGGCAAAACCAGGTTTTCAGGTTGCCTTTCAAAACAGTGTGAGAGGAGGAGCCAACCTTATTTATGCAGTGATGATGTTTCACAGGGAGGGAGCCACATGGAGAAGGCCTTTCTTTTTGGTCCCATCAGATGGCCCTCCTTTAAGAGAAGGGACCCAATATATGCCTACGTCTCTGTTCTGATGGGTTGAATCATCATAACTGAGAAAAGATGGTCCTTCAAATAACTGGGCTGCAGATCATGGCTTTAAAGATGACAACCAACACCTTGAATTGAACCTGGAAGCAAACTGACAGCCAGTGCAGCTCCGGCAAAAGAGGTGACATATATGCAAATCTAGCCTTGCAGAAAACTATGTGAGCCACTGCATTTTGAACCAGAAACTTTTCATCTTAATACAAACATGCCCACTCAACAGTCTTAATAGTGATGTGTAAATGGAATGTTTTCTGTTCTCCTAGTGTGTGCTTTCTTGTAAGTGTTGAAAAATGAATGGATGATGGAGAAGCAGAGGGAATTTATAGAGAGGATGCATGGTAAATATAAAGATTATGAGGGAGCAAAGCAATAGCAATAGCACTTGGATTTATATACTGCTTCATAGTGCTTTGTAGCACTCTCTACACAGTTTACAGAGTCAACAATCTGGGTAAATGAGGATTTTACTGATCTCAGAAGGATGGAAGGCTGAATCAGCGGGTCAAGATTGAACTCCTCGCAATGATCTGAATTAGCCTGCAATACTGCATTCTGATTTCTGTGCCACCACAGCTGTATGTTGCATAGGTGTGCTATTTAGGATTCTGTATGCATAAGACTACTCCTGTGGGAAAACACAAATCTTTCATTGATTTGTAAGAGATAGGAGATGAAAAAGGATACTCTTTAATATTGAGTTTTGCAGCTCTCAATAAACGACTCACCAAGATAGCTGCATGTGAGAATAGATTACTGAGAATTCTGAAGCATAAAAATAAATATTTAATACGAAGATAATGTTATATGCGTTTTAGAATGAATCCAGGTTTTTTTCAGTATAGTAATTGTTTCACAATTACAGTCTAAACTAAAAAATATGCAATATATACATTGTGTGACATTATGCACAAAATGCTATAAAAGTTTCTTGGCCTTTTACATGTTTATGGAAATGAATATTTTATACATATGGTCTTAAACTAAGTACATAGCATTTAAGAATCATGCAGTTCATATCAACTCTGATTGAGGGGTCTACTTAGAATTATTTTATCTAAATGGATGTAATTAAGCTACTATGAGAAATAGTAGTCAGCAAACTGCAATATTAAAAAAGATTATATTCCTCTCTCTCTCTCTCTCTCTCTCTCTCTCTCTCTGTCTCTCTCTCTCTCTCTCTCTCTCTCCCTCCCTCCCTCCCTCCCTCTCCCTCTTCTTCTCCCACTTTCTCTTTCTCTATCCCCTCATAGTAATTACAAGTCAAGAACAAAACATACATATAAAACAGCTTAAAAAACTCTAAAAAGTCAAAATCTTTATGTGCACTATTTAATCATTTTACTTTATTTAAAAGGTGTCAGAATTTGAAAACTGATCAATGTTGTTGTAAGCTTAATGCCATTGTGCATTTGTCAGGCTTCAGCAGGTGTTTTATCTTAAGACCCAAAATGCTAATAATGAAAAAACCATATTTTTTTCTTGCATCAGCCAAACTGACAATTGCTTTTGTTAGAATGGCAGAATTAACATAAGAAGTCTATAAGAGTGCATGTAAATAAGAGAAATATCCAACTCTTGAGGCAGGTCAAATATTATACTACTTTCAGAATAGGTGTATGCTATATATGTTACATGTGGTGAATTGCAAAGTTATGACCAAGGTGCTAAATATATCATTTTGTTATTTGCCTTGAAAAACACACATCATGATTTACGATCAACACATTATGATACCATAATCAGAAGAGCTGAAAGATGTTATAATATTAATATTGTTAATTTAACATTTAAAATTTAACATTTGCAGACCATACTTTATATATGAGTTTACTTTACACTTGTGTTTGCACCCTATTGATTGGATAGTTATGGAAGGTATTTATTACACATAGCAAAATCATTTAAGAAGTTACACTTTTTGCACCTTATTGACTCAGAGCCTTAATAAAAGCCCTCAAATGGTAATGAGGCCTGAGAATGTGAGACTAATAATTAATAAAATAATAATTATTATTAATAAATATTAAAGCTTTAATTAATCATTATTTTTTAAATAAAAAATTTCATTTCTGAGCAACGTATATCTTGTTCATTAATATTGAAACAATGGTATCAAGAAAAGATCGTTAATAAACATGATATTGGGTGAACTGCATAACGCTTTATATAATATATGTGGTATATTTCAAAGTTATGATCTAGATGCTAAACATGTCTTTTTTTTTTGCCAACAGTT
Source organism: Masticophis lateralis (assembly GCA_030761175.1). Taxonomy (NCBI): domain Eukaryota; kingdom Metazoa; phylum Chordata; class Lepidosauria; order Squamata; family Colubridae; genus Masticophis; species Masticophis lateralis. The sequence continues at coordinate 64,372,555 of JAUDYJ010000003.1, forward strand.
ATCTCTGGAAGATGTAAGTGTCTATACTGTTTATTATTAGTGTTTATTACTAAACTTTTGCCCCAATATTTGACAGTCTATATGGCTGCATGTAAAGTAACCAACTCTTGAAGCAGAAAGTAGAATATAAATATCTATAAAAAATCAGGATGAATGTCATCAAAATATTGCTATGAATAATGTCTGACTATATATGCATAGGTTGAGAAGTGTTACTTTATACAGGTAGTCTTTGACTTACAACAGTTCATTTAGTGACCGTTCGATGTTACATCACTGAAAAAAGTGATTTATGACCATTTTTCACACTTACAACCATTGTAGTATCCCCATGGTCATTTACATTCAGATGCTTGACAACTGAGTCACATTTATGACAGTTGCAGTGTCCCAGGGTCATGTGATCGCCTTTTGTGACCTTCTGACAAGCAAATTTCATTGTGGAAACTAGATTTACTTAACTAATTTAACAGCTGCAGTGATTCACTTAACAAATGTGGCAAGCAAAGTCGTAAAATGGGGTAAAAGTCACTTAACAAATTTTTCACTTAACAACATAAATTTTGGGTTCAATTGTGGTCATAAGTTGAGAACTACCTGTATAATGTCTTTCCTACCTCCAATCAATGATGTAGGCTCTTGTATGCATAGACCCTAGCAACTGCTTTTTCTTTGGGAGACTGATTTTAGACCTTTCTTTTCCCCTGCCATCCTCTGAAGAGATTCGCATTGCGGTTTTAGACAGTTAATCACAGCTAGAATTTCAGAATTCCAGAATGCCAAGGATACATCCATATTGCTCAAGATGATATAGATGTATGCAATACAGTATGTTGCTACATCTTTTTATTTGAAGGGTTTTTAAAGTCTTTTTCTATTTATTGGTATTTATTTTGTTTCTGCTGGGCTCATAATGGAAGCTGTGTGCCTTTTTGGTTTTATTGTAGCTTTTCAAACTGAAGTCTGGTGAAAAATAATAGTTCTCTTCTGACTGTGTTACACAAAATATTTAATATTCTTGCAGTATTTTTTTTTACTCAATCACCACTGCTCGTAGGAAATGAGGAAGAGCCTGGTATGAATTGATTGTTTAAACTGTACGGATAGTCCGTGTTTAGTGATCGTTGTTGGAACTGGTAACTTAATCATCAAGTGAAGTGCTCGCTAAATGAAACTATGACTGTATATAAGAGCTTACTTCAGCTTTTCTTCGCTTTATAGACCTGTGAAGGTTGTAAATGTAAGAATTGGTCATAAAATTTCTCTTCCGTCACAATCATTATGGCAAATGGTTGCAGTATGAGGCAGGCACTAATTGAGGATTACCTGTAACTTTATTTACTGTTGCTGGCAAGGAAGTCAAAGTCAAAATTTAAAATAAAATATTGAACCAAGCAAACTCTTCTTTAAATGAATATGTCATTTTTGAAATGGCAGATTGTTTGAAAGGCCATTTACATTTTTAAACCAAGTTGTTAGTGCCTGGGTGGAAATCTACAAGAAAACACCAGAATTATAGGAACTAAATAATTTGGAACTAAAATAAGCAGAATCCATTAGCAAAGTATTTCCACGTTGTGCTCAAGTAAACTGCTTGCATGTGTCCGTGAAGTCACCAGAAATTGGACTATACTAGAAAGAGAACGTACTTTTCTATTGTATCTCAGATATATACCGCAATTGAATGTACTTGGAAAAATACTGCCCCTTACTTTTGGGGCTAACTAATTTACCTACAGGAAGTCTGCCACTTATAACCATTTGTTCAGCGATTGTTCAAAGTTATGATGGCATTGAACAAAGGGACATTACTTGTGTCTAAAGTTATAGCCATTGCAGTGTCCATGTGCTCATGTGATCAAAATTTGGGCATTTGGCATCATCCACACTTACAACTACAGGGGTGCTGCAACTCCAGCCCCCTATCTCCCATTCTTCTATGTCCTTTGTGGTATCTACTGCTCTGTACTCTGCTGTCCCAGATCACCTTTAGTGTTTTCTTGTTCCCACTGCTGATGAAACATCCCCGGCCTGTCTACTGGGCCAGGCCAGGACTGGATTTGCATTGTAAAAAAAAAAAAAAGCTGCTTTTGGCTCCCCCCCCCTTTTTTCATAATGCAAAGCCAGCCCTCGACCAACCCAGCAGCTCTTTGCAAAGGGGCCTGTTGGCATGCTGCAGTCAGGGATTGCTTTTGTATTTTTTCCTCCTTTTTCACAGTGTGAAGCCAGCCCCAGTTTGGCTCAGCAGCCAGGCCAAGCATACTTCATCAGCTGTGGTAGCAAGAAGGCAGTGAATGTCAGTTGATGTAGCATAGGACAGGGCAGCAGAGGTTTCAAAGTGCCGAGTGATATAATGAAATATGAGGATGACTGCGGGATGAGGGGAAACAATCTCAGACTGCGGGATGCCTAGGAAACAATCTCAGAGAGGCAGGATTTCAATACCCCAAAAATAAGACCAGGTCTTATATTAATTTTTGCTCCAAAAGCCCCAGCTTTGGGATTTATTTTCCGGTTAGGTCTTATTTTCGGGGAAATACGATACTAAAATGCTTCCGTCTGGTTGATGATCTTAACTATCTTAACTTGGACTTATTTTGGAGATAGGGCTTATATTATAAGCATCCTGAAAAATCTTCCTAGGGCTTATTTTTTGATTAGATCTTATTTTCAGAGAAACCCGGTAGATTAACAGCGAGAAGGAGAAATTTAGGAAGGATCTGCCCTAATTGTTTAGGCAATTAAAATAGTGATGAGATGTTTGTACCTTCAGACTTGCAAGATTCAGAATAAAGTAGAATTATTCACGTTTCCTATCTGGTTTACTTGGGTGGGATGATAGGTAGTAAGGATTAAGATGGAGTGACTGAAGTTTCCCAGGCTATGGCAAGCAACCCCAGAGCTATGTGCTTCTGGAGCTACTTGTCATCCTGCAAAGCATAGTATAGGACAGCCCAGTGGGCAGAGATGAGGAAAAAGTAGGAATGGCATGGATTGAGTCAAGTAGTTTGCCAAACAATGGCAATGGGGCCTGCTGGCATTGCGGTTGCTAAGCAATATGCTCTCCATGAAGAAATCCACATCCTTCCCAAAATGGCAGGGCATGCTACTCTAGAATATTGGAAGTAAACCTCATATTCATAATGATGATGTTATCTATTTGTGTAATGCAAGCAAACAGCCAATTCAGAGAGTATCAAGAATTCCACATAAAAAAAATAAAACATAGCTAAATCTACTTAACAGCAACAACCGTCTCCATTTCTATCCATACTTTATTCTTGGAATCCATCTTTACTTCCATCATGTTCATATATGACTTTGTAAAAGCCTTTTTTTTTAGAATTTATATCTGTCTTTTTGAGAAGCTCATTAGCTCTATCCAATCACAACTTTCTTCATTCCCTCCCTTCTTTTCAACCCATTCAGTCATTTTTTGTATATAATATATAACATAATAATATGATATAAGTATTGAAATGCAATCCTGATTTATTCTCTCCGTAAAACCAAACTCAACTTATTTCTTTTGTAATGGGCATATACCCATTCAGTCAACATTCATCTAGTACACATTTATTCTAAACCTTATTGCTTCATTCTTGACCCTATTCAATCTTTCAAACTCCAATAAATTGTAATTATGTAATTCCCCCTACTCCTTATTTTTGATTGGAGCCTACTTAGAAACCACTGACGTCTTGAACGGAGGACAGATGTGAGAGTTGTTTAATCTTCTCCCTATCATCCATTTGTATACTTAGTATCTCATAGTTCCTACTTCAACCTCACTGAAGGAATGACTGAAATCTGTGGGATAGGAATGAAATTTAGATGAGGCAAATGATTAACAGGACTAAAAAATTCCTTTCTTTTCCCATGTTACCAGTTTCCTCCTTAAAATTTCACTTTTGTACAAGCTTTTCATTAATGGAGAAAGAGAAAATTGCACAGAAAATGCAACTACAGATAGCTTTACTGTATCTATAGTGGTTCATAAATAACCTATGTTGACTGTAAATGATCTAACAATTTAAAAATTAAATTTTGCTAGAGATCAGCACCAGAGTGCCCTATTGGCTCGCTGAGAATTATCATAGGGATTCCTTCTTGTGCTTAGGAATGCTGGTTCTCAGGCAAGTTAGATATGGATAGATACACAGATAGACAGACAGGCAGACTAGATATATGAGTTGTTACTCCGTCTAAATATATGCACTTATGCATTCAGTATAAGAATTAGTTAAATCTTTTTTTTGCACCTACTTGGTTGGTACCTGAGGATAAATCCATAATCCATTAATTTATATAAATTATTTTTTAGTACCAATAGATAACTCTTTTCAAATAATCTTTGAATGGAAGAAGTGAGGGACAACCTTATACCTGACTTCTATATTCCATTTATTTTCTGAAATGGATCATGCATGTATAATCTGTAAACTCTGTCCCTTTGCACATGAGTTTGGAAAATTAGCATGAATCTAATATTCTGCTTAGCAGGCTCTTCAGTAATGGGAAAAGAGTTAATTTTTTAAAGGTGTATCTGTTTTAAAATAATTTATAGAAATGATTTCATAGGAATTAATATACTGTAATTGGGAAATCAATATAAAAAGACACAAAAACTGTTTTTTGGGAGAACATTCTGTATATGGAGTACTATCACAGAAAAGGATCTCTCCCTTTTAGAGATCCTGCTCTTCTCCTTTGGTGATGAAACCTGGAAGACGGTTCTGTTTGTAAATTCATGGCAGCTATGTTTTCATTCTGTATCATTTAGATTGAAGAATAACAGTTTTTTGAAACATTTGGAGATATGTGGGGAGTGGCAAAGAAAGAAAGATTGCTGTAATCTGATAATTTGTTCATAGAATGGCATATAAGAATGAAAATAAGATAGGCAGAAAACTGAATTGCAAATAAATTCTGAGGAAAGATGTTAATAGAACACGGGTGACAGACTCATGGCATCATGTTGCTGTCACATGATGTTTCACAGTGTTTTTTCCCTTTTCGGAGCTAGGGTGGGTGAGGCCTATGCGTGACACATCTGGCCCACAAGCCACCAGTTTCACACTCCTGCAATAGAGTATGAATTGTAAAGACGCAATATTATATAGTAGTCAGAAACAAGGTTTTGGACCCATGTCCTTTTGTGATTGATCCTTGGAAGAGATCTTGGAGGTCTTTTAGTCCAAACCCCTGCTCAAGCAGGAGACCTTGTAAAAATGGCTGTCCAGTCTCTAAAAAACCTTTGGTGATGGAGCACCCACAATTTCTGAAGCAAACCATTCCACTTATTAATTGTTCTAACTGTCAGGAAATTTCTCCTTATTTCTACGTTGGATCTCTTCTTGATAAGTTTCCATCCATTGCTTCTTGTTCTGCATTCAGGTGCTTTAGAGAATAGGTTGACTCCCTCTTCTTTGTGGCAGCCCCTTAGACATTGGAACACTGCTATCATGTCATCCCTTATCCTTCTTTTCATTAAACTAGACATACCCAATCCCAGCAACAGTTCTTTATATGTTTTAGCCTCCAGTCCCCTAATCATTTTTGTTGCACTCTTTCTAGAGTCTCTTTTTATATCGTGCAACAAAAGCTGAATGAAATATTCCAAGTATGATCTTACATCACGCTACATGCTATATTTTGAATGAAATACTTGAATTATAAAACATGTTTTGAGTTTTAGTACATTTTAATGTATTTCATTTATCTAAATGTTAAATAGATGGAATGAGATATAGGCCAATGCAATGCACTTTACAAATCAGCATAACTTTGCAAATCTCAAATGCCTCAGTCATACCATATACTCCCATAGGATTGTCTTATTTTAGAACTTGTTTTCTAGAAAGGCCAAGGCAGTACTGATTTATTATTAGAGACTTGTCTAAAAACAGATTTTTGCAATATTTATATTTGGCATAGAGAATTTTCTAGAAATATATAATGATACTACATCATTAATAACAAGTTCAGATCATTTATTTCCAGTGAAGAGCTAGAGTGTTGAACTTTTTATTTTATGGACTATACTTGGACTTCGACTAGCAAGCCAGGGATCATACTCCAATAAATTGATGTGTGTGTATGTGTGTGTGTGTGCATGCTCACATACTTTTGAGTCAATGTTAGCTGGTCAAATTTCTGCAATTTCCTTGGCTAAGTTTTGGAAATGCTTTGTCATTGTCTTCTTCTTTCTAGGGCTGAGGGAAAATGACTAGATCAGGAACAAAAATGTTGGACAGGACAAAGGCTAAGCATGGTTTTATTCCAATTAATTTAAAAATGATTTACATTAATTAAATTCAGTTAATATGAGTATAGTATTTCTTGTATATTTATTCTATTATCATAAGTTTGTTCTGTTATATTAAAATAATAAATTGAGAGCATTTTTTGAAAGGACTCTAGGGAGAATTTCATATTCAAGGCTCTTGTGGATACTGTTTATGTACATGCAGCTTAGACAACTGTCTTCTATAATATGTTGACTTGTTGAGAGACTTTGTTAGGTTTCATCAGCATGCAGAAAATATAATTGCACACTCCTGGGAATATTTTGAATGGCTTGTTATACCATGTTTCCCCGAAAATAAAGCTCTGATTATATTTTTTTGAACCCTGAAATAAGCGCTTGGCCTTATTGCCATACATTCAAAAGCCCGATTGGGCTTATTATCAGGGGATGTCTTATTTTGGGGGAAACAGGGTAGTATAGCTCTTCAATATATAGAAGAAAGATGTTTTAAAGAATCATAAAAATGCAGAGTATATAGAAAAGTGTGCTGGAATCTTCAGCTAGACTGAAGAGAGGTGTTAAGAGGGGGCCGAGCTGAGAATCCAGGAACAGCCCAGGCCTGACTTTCCCTGGAACAGCCCAGGCCTGACTTTCCCAGAATCCCTGAAGCTTTATCTGACGATTCCCAAGGGAATGCTGTTGGTCCGATGAGATGTTTGTAACATAGGTGACTAACAATAAAGCTTCTGCTTGAGAGTACTCATGACAGGTTATATCTAGTTGCTTTTGCCTGACACAAAGTGCAATTTTAAAGTCTTTGGTATGTCCCAACCTTGTTAACAAAGTTTTAAAATGGTTTTTAGAATAAGGGGGGAGTTTGATTATAATTGTAATATTGGTTTTTGAATATCTCCCAAAGGCCTTTCAGCAGTGATGGGATTCAGCCAGTTTGCACCACTTCAGGAGAACCGGTTGTTAACTTTCTGAGCAGTTTGGCAAACTGGTTCTGGAAGAAATCATTAGGGCAGAGAACCAGTTGAATGCCACCATTGGCTCTCAGGATAGGATTTTTGAAAGGATTGAGATTGGAAGCCTGTTTAATGAAAAATCTGTTTTTAGAATGCATATGTAAAAGTGCTCTTGTATGGGTTTTACCTTTTGTTTCTAGTAATTAGCACCAAAAAAGATTTTAGCTGGTTATTGACATGTATGCACTAAAACATTTTCCTAATTCCACAGAATAAAAAATAATGTTTTATTATTTGATGACTGAAACAACCACTGTCATTCCACAGATAATGCTTCCTATGATGCATTACACATAATATTTTTCACTGGGATTGTGTACATGTTCATTTGTGAGACTTCAGAGTATTAAGGAAGTTCAGTTGATTAAAGGAGTGATTCAGGTATATAAATAACACATTTGAATGCTTTTCTTGGATATTTAAAAATGTTGCTTTTCAGAATATTGGAGACAATGAGTTGAATTGTGGATAGCTATCAAATGGGAAAATATCTTCAAAGAAAGAAAACATGTTATATAATTTCCTATATATTCCCAAATGCTTATTATATTAATTCATTTATGTGTTTAAAGAACATAATTTTATAAATTAATAAGTAATTAAGAAAAAGATTAAAACAATTCAAATTTATATAGATCTAAATATATAATCCTGAATAATAGAGAATCATTTATATGATTTTCAGGTTTATGTTCTGCACAAAATCTTGGTTCCAGATAAGGGACCTATATCAAAAACCAATCAATTTCAGCCAGTTAACCTCAGCTATAAATTGGAAATCACTATGCTTCAAAGCAGAAGCAGCATGGAAGAAAAATCTGATTTATTTCAACAAAGATTAAAAAACTATTATATCAATATAAGATCATCAGAAAAAAATTCAAAATCCATTGGATTTCAGAATTCTGGAGAACTTAAGCACTGTTTTGTGGCAATTTGCTCCTAATTATTACTGTACAATAGATGAAGAAAAGCAAGTAGTTCTTGGTTAATGATAGAAATTGGGAGACATATTTCTGCCACTAAGTGATGTGGTCATAAAGTTGAATGATTTCACTTGAATATATCACTTAGTGATGACAATCATATGATGCGAGATGCAAATCCTTGTTGCTGTTGTTAACTGAATCCCATTGGTTGTTGGATAGGATCCATCCTTAGCTAAACCATTGCTGGCTTGGTATCTGCCAGCCTGCTCTTGAACTCCCCTTGCCTGCTTATCTCCCCCACCATCTTTCTGTTTGGCCTTCCATCTATCTGCTGTTGCCAACTGTCACCAACAACCAGCTCTGCCCACCACACTTTGTGCCACTATTGTGAACCAGCCAGAGGCCCTATTTACACATCATTCAGGCCCCCTGTTTGTGTCCCACCCAGGGTCTTCTTTCACTCAAAAACAACAAAAAAAAAGCCTAGTATGTAAAAGAAGGATTTAGGGGTGCTGGCACAAAAAAAGGATCTGATGAGAACCGAGATAGGGAATACTGGAGTACCAAAGGACATCCTAGATAGAACACAGAAGATGCCCTCGCTGCACCAACATGAAAGAAGTAATTGTGTGTTATGTGGTGGGCATAAGTGGAGATGGGCAAGATGGTAAGAGAAGTTGGCCATAGTGGGAGGCAGGCAGCCAAAGGGTGATCATAAATGCAGGTGGGCCTAGGAGTAGGTTTGAATTTTGTTCATGTGACCATAGGCATGCTCATCAGCCAGAACTTTGAATTGTTGATGAACAAATGGACATTCAGGTGGAGTACCTGTATTCTGCTTTTTGTCAATTTGAATGCAATGTGAAAAGTGCAAGATTGCTACTTACCCTGTAGAAGTTTAACACTATATTTAATTATACTATATAAATATAACATATTTAAAATGGGCCTGTATGTGTATAATAAATACAAAGTACACCTGCACACACATACAAACAAACACAAATGTTCCTTTTCTGTTACTCCTTCTGGTTCTGTGTTCTGATTAAGTTCTAAAATAACATTGTCGTGCAGTATCTTTTCCATTTCCTTATATTTTTGTCTGCTTGTCATGATTACAGTTTAATAATGTTAGTTAAGCATATTAACTAAAATGAAGTTTTAAAATGTAAAACTGGTTCTTGGTTTCAAAATAAAACACAATCTTAAAGCACAAATGGAAGCCCCCCCCCCTCCCCAAATTCTGGTGTGTTCCATATCTGGTAACTCCAGTTTCCTGTTTTGGACATAAAGAAAACTGTTACGAATTAATCTCAGGAATCATTAGTAGCACATTAGTAATTTAATATATATTACAACCAAACCAAGTTTAACCAGCATTTACAACATAATTTCAACATTTTTTAATGTAAGAAGCTTTAAAGATAAACGTAACCTTTTCCAGCTAGTGGCACTAGGTCATAGTGACAAATGAGAGAGATGTCTTTCCAAGCCACTAGGCATGAACTATGAAAAACAGCTAAGAAATTAGCAGAACTGACAACAGTGGGAGGGCAACATTTCTGTGATTGCTAATTCCACAACATCCCCTGGCATATTAATAATGGCACGAATTCACTTCTGAAGTGCAAGTTATTTACATAGCAACAAAAACCAAAGGCTGGATGAGAAAAGCAAAAGAGAAATCCTGCAAATGTATGTATTTCTAAATGGCAACTATAATTACACAGTGACGGGCAGTGGTATCATTGATTGATAATGTACAAAATCTTTTAAAGTACTGATGGAAAAGATTTTTTAAAATAGTTTTAAAACAAATTAATGCAGTATAAATACATGAGGTTTTTTTGGGTGGGGTATCTTTCAGGTGAAGCCAGTTACCCACAGCAGAATTAATGTGTCTGCACGCTTTCGAAAACCACTTCAGGAGCCATGCACTATATTGTAAGTATTCATTTATACTCTTACTTTAGTCAGAGAGTCTCTCAATGTAATGTACAGATTAATGAAAAGAGTTCCTACCCTGCAGTTTACAGTCTAAAAAGACATAATAAAAAAGGAAAAGGTAGTAAGAATATAAAAAGGAAATAAAGATTATTCACATGACCCTTCTTAACATGTAAGTAGAATGCTTTCTCCTTTCCTTCACCTGATGAAATGACCATTAGATGACCACGGGGTATGTGACCAAGTCTGAATAAATTGACATATAATTCAGACTTGCTTATTTTCTAATAAGCATACTTATTGCTGAATATTCAGCTAATCGTTAATTTTCTATAATTTTTTTTTAGCCTGGTTGCTAATGGTGATCTTGTAAGCCCAGCAGTGCGTCTTTTCATCCCAAGGAAAGCATTAAATCAGTGGGATCGAGTTCTTGAAATGGTTACTGAGAAAATTACACTCAGAAGTGGAGCTGTACATAGGTAAGATAAAACTGCCTATCACAGATACTGGGGTTTTTTTGTATATGTTTTATTTGCAGATTTTTTTTAACAACCAACATATTTTGTGGACAGTGTAATGACTGGGTCAATACATTTTTTACACAGTGCTAACAATAATAATACAATTACATATACATAGTTTTTACATAGTTTTTATCTTCTAACTTCTAACCTTAACATGCTCATTATAATTATAATATATTCTTTTATGTGTCAATATGTATAATTTGTATTTATTACCCCTCCCCCCTTGTTGGGGTTCTCCCATATTCACCGCTTTATCTTTAAACAGTACTATTCTCTCTTTATAATTCTTTATTACTTTCTCCAAAAATATATGTCCAACATCCATTACATTTCTTCATACAGTGTATTTGTTGACCCCTGTTAAGTCACCAATATTTTAAATATTACTCAAATTCCACCATATTTCCAATATCTCAGTTTTCTATAAGCACCAATAAAACCATTTATTAATAAAATTTAATCGGTCCTGGGATTATATCTTTGAGTCCCCTGAATTTGTAGTCTTTAAAAGCTATAAATTCCATTATATTTTTTGCACACTGTTAATCATAATAATATGTTTAAATGTGCCTCATCACAATCTTCCACCTCCTGACCTTAGTGTATTTATGGTTATAATAAATATTATTATATATTTATATATATGTTACTATTTCCCCAGTATAGAATCTATTTATTTTTATTAGTTTTTAATACAATCACAGTATTACAAGATATCTCTATCCATCATCTCTCAGCCTTTTTAGAATTTCATCATTTATGGACTTTTTGGTGATTCTTTTTTATTTCTCTCTTGGGCTCCTATATTTCTTTCTAATATTTTTACATAGACTGAATATTCCCTTTGCCTTACTCCTTATCTCCTTCTGCTGCATCATTTGGATGCCCATCCATAACCCTTTCATTATTTTTGGGAAGTCTTCATTTTTTTTTCCTCTGTGCTATTGTAAGCTCTTAAGGAATTTTCTATTTGATTCTTAAGTTTTATTATTATTGTCTTTTCATTGTTTTTGTTTTCTTATAGCTTATTTTGATTTGTTTCCACCACCACTCCTTCTGATTTCTCATCTATCTTCTGAATATTTGGTTCATCTTTTCCCACCATTTGCTGAGGATCTTTTACACTCACTTCTTTATCTTTGGACAATCCCACCATCTCCTTATGATTCTTTGTCACTTTTAGCTATCATTAACATTCATAAAACTTCATAGAACTTTATGTCTACTGCTGAGTTATTTTGTACCAAATTAACATATTAAAAATTACTCAATTTATCTCTAATATTCCAGTGTCCCATTATCTAAAAAACTCCCAAAAAGTCAATTATTAATAAAATATATCAATCCCAGAATTATTCCTCCAAATCCTCTAGCTTTCTAGTCCTTAAAAGCTATAAATATAAACTTTACAGTCTTTATAGTTTCCAATTTACACCCTCTCAATTGTTCAAATTTTAGAGTCTTATTTGTCTTTTTTTCTTCCCCCTCTTTTCTTCTTTTGCGTCGTAGGATGATCTATCAAATGATGTTAGTGAATCAAATCCAGCTTAGCCCATCAGGTTCCTCAAATCTTTCAAATCCACCTTTCAATAAACAATTCAATAAAGTTTTGGTATTTATAGTTTAGTTGCTTTAAAAATCTTCAAACAGCTCAGTAGATCTTTCTAAGCCTCCAGACTGCCTACTAAGATAGCCTTCCAGATGTTGTTTGCTTTCTCTCCTTTCATCACTTTCAGTCAAATTTCCAACGTTGCAGTAATCTTCTTCCTCCAGTAGATGGCTCCCCTACTTCCAATTCCAGCATTCAACAGAGTGTAAAAGTCAAAACAGCTGACTGTCAGCCATTCTCTGTGTGTGTGTGTGTGTGTGTGTGAGAGAGAGAGAGAAGATAGAGTTTAGACAAGCAATTTCTCTCAATAATCACTTTTCACAATGTTGTTCGACTTTTTCCAGGCTTTCCGTGTTTTAAAACACCCTTCAAATATTTCTTTTGCATCTGAGTCTTTAATCTTTAGTCTTTCTCTTTAATTTTTAGACTTTAATCCTTTTCTATAAATCCAATTGCTGCTTTCTTACTATTTGGAGATTGTTTTTAAAAAATTTAACTTGGGTTTAATCTTTGGGGTAAAAGTTGGAAGTTATCTCACCCAGTTTCACTGCTCTGTCCTTGCACCGCTCTGGCACAAGATCTTAGTGTCCTGGTTGTCCCAGCTTGTGACAGACCAAGATGGCTGTTGTCCCTGCTGCCGTTCGGGAGAGCTTTCTTCAGATCAATGAGGAAATTGCTGTTTCCTTGTGATTGGCTGCCTTTCATGGAGCCTGGCAGAGCTCCACTATTTTCCAGCCATTCCCGCCGTGACATCAACCGGAAGTCTCCTATCACAGATACTGTTGTGCTTTCAGATGACTTCCTCTGAACTCTAACTCAGCAGGAACAGCTAATATGAACATGCTGTAGAATTTTATATTTCGAACTGATTCTTTGTAACCTTTGTTACTTGCTAGTAATAAGTTCATGAAGATTCTGTATGTGCATTTTCAGTATTCATTTGTTTGACAGTTGTTGCCTGGATTTCTACTGGCAAGAAGAGTCCTGTAAGTGATTTTCTGTCTAGAGAAAATCCATAGGCTTTGGGGACATAAAGTATTTTCTGATTACAAAGGAGTGGTTGACGCTAAACATATAGCAGAAGTAAGTTTTGGTAGAGATAATTAATTATGAAGGCAAGTCTTTGCATTGGAATGGGAAAACTCCCTGGGCCGACTCACCCTGGCCCACACACCGCAGCCTACTTGCCATGGGACAATTCAACACAGGATAATTCAAGTAGAATTTCAGCTCATCTCAATCTTGAGGGCTTCTAACTTGAGAAGGTTCAAATCTAAAGCAAGACAAGGCTTGCTGCAATTCACTTATCTCTCTCTTAAGTTATCCCCCATTGAATTGTCCTGTGGCGAGTTGGCTGCGGTGTATTGTCCCATAGTGAGTTGGTTGCTGCAAATTGGCCATGGTGAGATGGCTGCAGCAAGTTGTCCTATACCATTCTTGCATTACCAACATTTACGGTGTTAGGCAGAAATCCAGATAGCATGCATTTCATTGAGATCTATATAAGAAAGACCCAGAAAGTGAAAGAAAATGTTATATTTAGACAGATGTCAATAGTTTCTTTGCTTTAATGTTTATTTGTCATTTTCAGAAATCTTACGTTGATTCAGTAAAGGTATTATCTAAATTAAGCAACAACTGATTTTGACCATAATTTGACATGTGGTCAAAGGGGCAGGGTCAAAATCTTAGTTACAGTCGAAATAGATTTTCCTTATTCTTTGAGCATCTACTTTAAAACTGAGTTCTTTTTAAAGCCAAGTAAAAATTCATTGTTTTCATGGATATTGTGATCAAGTGTAGAATCAACTGATACTGATCAGAATGCTGTTTCATTGGTGCTGGAGATAATATACAAGAACCTAACTTTTAGATCTTCAGTGCAAAATGTCCATTGCTTTGTATTTAAAATTCAATGCTTCACTAACAATAACCTTGCTAAACTATTAAGATATCAGAGATTTCAAACCAGGATGACTCTCCATTCTATACTCTTTATATCGCTCCCCCCGAACATTAGATTTGTGATGCTACTTTTATAGTTTCTGCTGTTGCCTTAGACTTTCCCTGCTCATATTTACAGGTTATTGCTTATCTGAGTGGCCAGAAAAATCTGTTCAATATGAGTAATGTAATTTCACTATGAAGGGATTTAGCATGAAAGTGCTTAACAATAAATAAAAATATATGATTTCTGTTAGCCTATGAACTGCATCTCCACATTAGATACAAATAGCTTTTTCTTGTCTCATTCACTACACAACACACTCCATTTCAAATACTACAAATGTAGGAACATACATTCTTTCATATGGAGCTGATTTCTCTCATAGGTAGTGGGAAAACCCATGAAACTGGCGCTTATCATGTCAGTTCATATGATCATATTTGGCATGAAAAGATGATTAGGACTGATCAAAGAGTGTGGGGTATACAAATGTGCAGTTGTTTGGGGTATAAAAATAGTATATTACCATAATTGATTTTTTATACTCAGCATTATATGATCCCTTCATTCAAAGAAAAAAAAGACCCTTATGAGCAATTTGCAGGAATTGGTGTAAATCAGATAGTTCAGTGATGGCGAACCTATGGCATACCAGAAGTGGCATGCAGAGCCATTTCTCTGAGCACGCCAACCGTTGCCCATTGGTCTTCCGGGTTCCAGCATGCATATGTGCATATGTACACTGGCCAGCTGGAAGCTCAGCTTCCCGGTGTGCACAGGCACTCCAGGGAACTCCTCTTCTGGTTTCCCCTGCATGCGCATGTTCCCGAATAGTGAAAATGCTACTGGTTCGCCCGAACCGGTAGTAAAAAAAATCTTTTAAAAAGTAAAAAAAAAGTTCTGATGATCGCACAGCACAGTTGATCGTCTGAACTTTTAAAAAACTTTTTTAAAGCATTTTTTTACTATCCATTCGGGCAATACCCTGTTTTCCCCAAAATAAGACATTCCCTGATAGTAAGCCCAATTGGGTTTTTGAGCGAATGGCAATAAGGCCAAGCGCTTATTTTAGGGTTCAAAAAAAATATAAGACAGGATCTTATTTTTGGGGAAACATGGTAGGTAGTAAAAAAATGTTTTAAAAAAGTAAAAAAAGATTCTGACAATCTAGCTGTGCCGTGCGATCCTAGGAATTTTTTAATACTTTTTAAAGCATTTTTAAAGTACCTACTGAGGGTCCGTTTTTGCTCCCAAGAGGCTTCCGTGAGGCCTGCTAGGCCAAAAATGGGGGTTGGAGGGGGTCTGTTTTTGCTCCCAGAAGGCTTCCATGAGGCATGCTGGGCCAAAAATGGGGGATGAGGGGTGCTGAGAAAGAAAGAAAGAAAGAAAGAAAGAAAGAAAGAAAGAAAGAAAGAAAGAAAGAAAGAAAGGGAAGGAGAAGAGAAAGTAAGAAAAAGTAAAAAAGGGAGGGAGGGAGGGAAAAAGGAGAGGAAGGAAGGATCACAAATGTGGAACTAGATGCAGCTTCAGAGGATACCTTGAAAGAGCACAGCAATCCAGGGCTGGAAGGGACCTGGAGGTCATCTAGTCCATTCCCCTGCTCCAGCAGGACATTGTTAAAGTGAGTTTCTGTCTTTTGACCTCCCCAGTCACATGACCCCCACCAAGCCACATCCACCAAGCCACACCCACAGAACTGGTAGGAAACTTTTTTAGATTTCACCACTAGATTATACTTCTGGATTTAGTATAGCCTTTAGTCTGAGAAAATGTTTATCAAATGGACACATTTTTTCTAAATTTATAGTACCTCAAATACAGTACCACATTTCTTTAGTATCACATAGAATAGGCATCTTTAACATCCTGTTTATCTCATCCCTTTTTCATATCACATTTGGGATGGAAATTATTACCCAAATTATTTATTTGGGTTTATTATACTGAAATATTATTAAAAATATGCCCTTTGGGAGTTTGAGCTAGCATTTTCCTGATAAATAGAATAAACTGAGGGAACACATTTATCCAAACATTTGTTAAGAACGGTGCAGTCCTCTGTTGTGATCCTCTTCTCCATTCAAGCCAAAAGAGTTACATTTGACAAAGCTGAAAGTGATGTCATTTAATTAATAATTGACTATACTGATGACTGTTTTTCCTTGTGAATGCTTTCCATTATAGTGCAATCTTTCTGCCTTTTCCTTTATATTTTACAATTTTGTGAGCTAAACTTTTCCTTTATATTTTACAATTTTGTGAGCTAAACTGCAAGATTTATGATCTGATTCTCAGTTACTTATTTTTAACCTTAGAAACTGCTTTGGAGGAGATATTAGTTTTGGAAGTATAGGATTATTGCATTTTAAGCAATTCTTACGTAAGCTACTCTTAAGCAACTATTCAACACAAAGAATGAAAAGCAAGTTTCAAATTGATAGTGCCTTCTATTGCTATTACTGTATTCTCTTTTAGTGATACTAACCCTGAAGGGTATTAATTTCCATATTACAATTGATTTTTTTTTTGAATTGCTAACTCAGTCCAAATCACTCCCTTTGTTCGTGGGAAAATTGTCACAAATGGCAGTCCCATGACCCCGAGATGCTGTGATGTTATAATTGAAAGCTGGTTGCCGAGCTCCCGAATTCCAATCACATGAGCACAGGGATGCTGCAACGGCCACAGCTATGAGAATCTGTCATTAGTAGCTCTCATTCACATCGTGCCACTGCCTTGTGAGAAGGTGTCAGGGAACATTGTAAATGAGGGTCATGTGAGCAAGGCAGCGGTGCTGAACGCAATATGAAATGGGAAGAATTTTTCAAAATTTAATTTCCATAGGAGTAATGGGTCCCAGCATTTTGCAAGTTAGCCCATTTGAGGTACCTTGGTTGATAAAATTTTGCCCTATGCTGTGCTGTTTTGTCCAGTTAAA
Organism: Masticophis lateralis; assembly: GCA_030761175.1. Taxonomy (NCBI): domain Eukaryota; kingdom Metazoa; phylum Chordata; class Lepidosauria; order Squamata; family Colubridae; genus Masticophis; species Masticophis lateralis. The sequence continues at coordinate 64,389,731 of JAUDYJ010000003.1, forward strand.
GGCTTCAGACATAAGAGTTTTATTAGCGTGTAGATATTTCAACAGTGTATTATACTTATTTATTTGGCTTTCCTAGTTTTCTGTAAATCAAGTTTTTGTATTTGATACCTTAAGAGAGAGCACACTAAAGCTACTAAAATGTATTACTGTTTAATAATTAACAGGTTAGTTACTGTGATTTATGGTAACAAGACTCCATTAGTCAAAATTCCAGTAAAGACTGTTAATTCTGATAAAGACAGAACGCTGTGTTAAATGAATGGGCAATTAATTTTTCAGCACAGCACAGCAACAGTACTGGTTCTTTTAGCCCTTTCAATTACACCCATCATTTATAGGATTAGTGATATTATTCCTTGTATATAAAAACAAATCACAAATTCACCTCATTTTTAACAGCTGCTTAAGCTAAAGATAGGAACAGAAAATTAATTGCTGTTAATCCCCATCTCCAGTAGCACAAATAACTGAGCCTGTCTAATTGAAATATATTAGATTTGGAAATGAAGACGGAAATCTATTTATTTTATTGGCAAATAAAAACTACACGAGCTAGGGTGTCAAAGGAGGTGGTGTAGGAAAACAGGAGTGTGGTGCTATAAAAGGGATGGTCAATTTGCAGCCCTTAGTCTCTATGTTGCTTATCAAACCCTCCAGATTCAATTTGCTGAAATCCACTAGAATTGCCAATTTTTGGCTTTTTTCAGTTTTAAAAGGTAAATGCATTTTTTTCTTAAACCAAGCACCAAAATAATACAAAAGCTATAAAAAAGGCAGACATTTCTATTCTGACCTCTTAGTCAACATAATTGTATCACTATCATTGTGACCATAGAAGACTAAAACAAAACAAAACAGAATTTTTAAAAAGTGATCCCTGACTACAAAAATGTCATTTGCCTGGGATGTAGGAATGACCCTGGCATAGTGTCTATCAGAGACACATACAGTAATGCCAAATTCCTTTGTTTTTTTCTAGATACAGAACCCTAGAGCTATCTGTCAAAGGTACTGTATCTGTTACCTCTTCTGGCTTTCCTTAATTTTTTTTTCCTCAGTAGAAAAAAGATGGAAACAATAGTAAGGAAATATACAATACAATTATATATGGTTTTTTCCTCTCCAAATAATATTCTGTGAATAGCTTAGAGGAATTGGATAATAAAAGCCTTATGTGGAAGCACATATTATTACTTTTTTTTTCATGAATTTTGAGATCCAGTTAAAAAACCAATAATAATCCCCATCATAAATACTATTCTGCTGCACAGTTTTAGTTCATGGAAGAGTAATTCTACATCATTGGTGTGTAAAATCACAGCACTGGAAAATTAGCTAAATCTGGTTTTTTTTTTAAAAAATGTACTGTATCAAGCCTGTTTGGTAAATTCTGCCCATGCTACGTATTTTTATTTTAGAATATCATGGTGAATTTCAGTCAGCTAGCACCATTATATAGGAAGCATTTCTGAGACCCTTTACGATGAATATTTGTTTTGGATATCAAAATGTAGTTCTGCTAAGTATACAATAGCTGAATAAGGTTATGAAAATTATGGAAAACTCAAATATTTAATATTTGTGTTCCATTTAACAAATCTGCTGCTAGATAATTCGTATAAATCTAGAGATGTATGTTGATTTAGGGTTTTTGTTTTGTGTTTTTGAAAAGCCGAAACATTTTTGAATCTGAGAAGCATGTGGGAAAATTTAAATATATCAAGGACCACTATGGAGATCCGTGGAAGAACTCCAGGCTGTATACTTACTTTGAAACTGTGTTTAATCCTTAAATACTACTTGCATTTGCAGAAAAATTTGAGCGCTTGATTTGTAGCTTTATAGCTCATTTTGAACTACCATAACTATCAACATTTTGAATAATTCTGTAAATAAGCTGGTCTGATATTCCATCTAGTGGCTATTGTTAGCGGTGCAGATATCGAACAATTTCTCAAGATACAGATGAGGCAGAAATAGCTTTTTTTGGTATAAGGCATTCTATTAAATCTGTATTTTTTGTTAACTATAATTTAGGTTGTTTGTGTGTGTGTGTGTGTGTGTGTGTGCGTGTGCTTTCAAGTCAGTGTTGACGCCTGGTGACAAATCCCTGCTGTTTTCCTGGCAAGGTTTCAGAAGTGGTTTTCCATTCTCTGCTTTCTAGAGTTGAGAAAGAATGACTGGCTCAAGACCACCCAATTGGCTTCATGCCTAAAATGGGACTAAAACTCACAGTCTCCAGTTTTCTAGCTCGATGCCTTTGCCACAGCACCAAACTTGCTCTCAATTTAAGTAATAGTAAAATGTTAAAATCAAGACTGCCTATGTGTTAGTATTTTAGTACAATAAGAAATCATGTTTTCTGGTGCTTCAACTTCAAAAAAACCCCAATGTTTATTACTAACTTCAAGACAGTTTCAAATCTATTATTCTGGCCAACATAGTTGAGAGAGCGGCTAGGAACAGTTTTAAATACTTCTGCATTGAACAGATTATTAATGTCTAGCTTTGGTCTGCATCATAGCACAGATAGGACACTGGTCACTCCAATGGATGACCTGCTAAAGAAGCATGATACGAGTAACTTGTACATAGTTGTGCTCCTAAAAATCAGTGGACAAGGTATCCTCTCTAGTGCCCTTGTGTTGGAGATATCAGCAGGAATCTTTGTTAGAGGATATGTTCCTGTCATAACCAAATGCTGAAAATCCAGAAGGGAGAGAAGACAACAATTAAGTCTGAAGTACAAGAGAACTCCCTTGTCTCTTAAACACAGAAGGCCATTTAATTAACAATAAGGGCAGGTGGGAATAACTGGGACAGTTATATGAAGACTCTTCCCCTCATCCATATCTCCCTCCCACCTCCTCCCCTTTTCAAACTGGATTAATTATGATAAAAGGGCATGATAATTGATTGAAACTATTTAAAGTAGTGTGATGCTTGGGGTTGGGAGAGATGTAAACCAAGCTGAAGAGACTTTTCCTGTCAAACAAGAGGTTGTTTTTCTGAAGGTCAGATCCGCAGTTTAAGGAAGCTCCTTGGCCCTATTCTGATCCTGAATGTTTTGGTCAGCATGGTAGTCAGGAGTTCCTAAATCTATCTGCAGATAATTAATAGCTGCATCCCTGCTTTGTGAGATCTCACCTGGTTACTTAATTATTGCAAAGGGCTCCAGGTGGAAATGGCCTTGAAAAAAGGTTTGCTAAACTTGTATTTGGTAGATCCTTGCAGGAGCACGTATTATTTGTTTTGGTTAAACTGCATGGGTTTCTTCCCAAGTTAAATTCAATGTTTTTGTCACTACATTTAAACCTCTATATATGATTAGACCCCTTCAATTTAATGGAACATCATCTTCTGTATTCTGCTACCTGAGCATCACATTCTGCTGTAATAGCTAAATGTCTATTGAGATTCTCAGTCATCCAGTTCATGGTTGTGTCAAAGGTGCTTTTTCAAGAGGCAACTGGACTTTCTTGTTTTTCTTTGCAGATGTTTCGCTTCTCATCCAAGAAGCTACGTCTGCTGTTATAGTTTCTTGCATATAGCACCCTGGGAAGAAGTCCTGCTAGTGTCAACTTGGGCTAGGATTTTGTTGGTGGCAGCTTCTACTCTTTCCAATTCCCTCCCACCCAGTTTATTTGCTCACTCATTATACTGACATGATTTAAGAAATTGTGAAAAAATATTTTTATTCTTTAGTTTTTCCTCCATAGTATTTATATCTTAATTACAGCGATAACTGATGATTCTGTGCTTTAAATGTTCCTGGTCTACTGTTTTGTTGCAGGAATTTTATGATATTTGCTTGGTTTTAGATTGTTTTTTGCTGCTACATTATTCTGAGTTGTTTATTCTTCAGATTGTTATTTATTGGCTCTGTGAGGCAAGCGAACCTTTCATATTGGCTATGTGTTGAATACAAATTTACTTTTTGTTTTTGCTATGGAGCTATAGCAGACAATTTTGATGAGAACTGCTGATGATCACAGCTTTGTAAAGTACAGCAAATTCATGAGATCTTTTCTTGTACAAATTTCTTTAGGTATAGTTTATATTTTTTCCTGTGATGAGACTCAAGATTTCTTTTCTGAAATAAAGTTCATAATCTATAATGAGATTTATTAGGTATTTGTTGATTGGTAATACAATTGTAGTACAATGTTAAAGAACACATTTACTAAAAGGTTAATATGGTACTATTATGTTTCTTTTATAGGCTTTATACTTTAGATGGAAAATCTGTGGAAAGTGGGATGGATTTGGAAAATGGACAGTTTTATGTAGCAGTTGGCAGAGATAAGTTTAAGAAATTGCCATATAGTGAACTATTGTTCAGCAAGTCCACAGTGAAGAGATCTTATGGGTATGTAAATGTTTTTTGCCCTGTTTTTTGATGAATAGAAATGCTGGTATTGATACTTGATAGTAACATGGTTAATTACCATAGTATTAGATTCTGCTGACTATAGATTTCTATAAATATAAGAAGGAACAACTAGATATAATGGCTGAAAATTTTTGTTCACTTGATTGCCTAATTCATGTCATATTTGTGGTAGGGAAGCATTTATACCTAGCAATGTTTGGAATTACATATGATTACATATTTTAGGTTTAACCTAAAATACTATTTTTTAAAAATTTGATTTATATACCGCCCTTCTCCGGAGACTCAGGGCAGCTTACAATGCATTAAGCAATAGCCTTCATACTTTTGTATATTTATACAAAGTCATCTTATTGCCCCCACAATCTGGGTCCTCATTTGATCTACCTTAGAAAGGATGGAAGGCTGAGTCAACCTTGAGCCTGGTGAGATTCGAACTTACAGTAATTGCAGGCAGCTGAATGTTAATAACAGGCTATTAATCTGCTGTGCCACCAGGTTCCTTATTGCCCTTTAAAGCCATGGTATAACACAAAGAAGCTTGTAATATTCCTTTGTAGATTATGTAAGATTACACAGGATGAATAATTATGTGTGAATGCTGTTTCCAGCCATTATGTAGAGGTTGACTCAGGCTAAAAGCGTTTTACCTGGTTCCCTCAGTCCCTCCCTCCCTACACACACTCACACCCAGACACACACATGAGAGAGAGAGAGAGAGAGAGAGAGAGAGAGAGAGAGAGAGAGAGAGAGAGAAACAGATAAAATGCTGTTTTTCATCATACTAGAGCAAAGTTACTATAATTAGTGAAATGGTTAAACTTTGTAATATTTAATAAGATGTACATATTACAACTCTGGTTAGCTTGTAAAATTTATAGTAACAATAGATAAAAAACATCAAAGAAAAAAACCTTCAAAAGTCCAGAAAACAACAACAATAATTTAGAAAAAACAGAACATCATACAGGTGGTCTATTACCCAGTTTAACCCAGAGTCTGGGAACAGAGCCAGATTTTAAGAGTTCATTTAAATAGGATGGGGTAGAGGGAGCTGAACAAATCTCAGGGGGAATGGTGTTCCAGAGGACAAGCATAATGACAGAAAACTCTTCGCTTCCAAGCGAAGTTGTTTGCTCAATTACACCCAACTAAGCTAAATCTGTCAAATTGTGTGAGTCAGATAGAAACTACAGGAGACAGGCAGTCCTCAGATAAACAGGTCCTTTTCTAATAGGTCTTTTTTAAAAAACCAGAATCTCAAATTATGGTATACATGGAAGCTTACTGGCAAAAAATACAGCTCAAGGAGCAGTTGTCTCATATGGGCAGGCCGTGTTCAGTTCAGTTCATTGTTCAGTCATGAAATGATCAGTTCTGAGGGTGTAGGTATGAGCCCATTTGGCACACAAATGGATTTGTCAAAGGGCTTTTCAGCCATGGCAGCTGCATGCCAGTCTTGAGGAGGGAAATGCAGTCACATTCAGGAACAAAGATGGAACTGTTCCAGGCTTAGAAAGTCCAAACATCCACAGCCACTGTATCTAATCAGAATTGAACCAAAGTCAATTCTTCCCCATCCAGACATATCCAACCTCCAAAAATTGGGACAAGATTTTGATAGAATCAGCTGACTGACTCAGGACTGGATCTTATTAACATACGGATGATATCAGACCCTAGGTCAACAGATGACCTCACCCTGTGATATATATGTTAAATAGGAAGGGCAAGAGCATCAGGCTCTGAGACACCATCCATAGGAGGACTTCTTGGCTTGATCTCTCTGTCCGGCCAACACCAAGTGGACCCCACCTCAGAGAAATTAGGAGAATTCTAGCAACTTTGTGCATCATTTTAGGATATGCTACAATTATTACAGAAACTACAGCAAAATAGATCACATCATAATTTTGTTTCTATACAAAATTTAGCAATAGTTAGGCAGTTTTAGTGTACAAATAAGTAAACATGTATTTGTTTTTGCAGCTCAAAGGCATCCTCGCTACCACCTATTGGTGGATCGGGAAAATCAAAGGGGAGTGTAAGTATCAAATATAATATGGGTTTCATGGTTTACTGTATTTAATCCCATCAGATAAAATTATATTTCCTTTACAGATTCACACATAGATACCTTGTGAGACATGGCAAGGAAGGACATAGATAGGGCTTTCCCTTGATCTTTTTGTCTGCTTGGAATTTCTGTAGCTGTTAAGTTGCCTTTTTCATATTAAAGCTAAAGTACAATGGTGTTAAAATTGCAATTTAGAATATTTATATTAAGGAAGACTTTATGTACATGCATTTGAAGTTTATATTTAATAACCCCTTTTGGGGTTTCTGCAAATAAATTACCTGTTTTCCCTCTATCCTATTAGTCAAAATCTACTGACACAGGAGACACATTGTCTTCGCCTCAACCACCAAAGAGAAAGGAAAAGATTGGACATAGTCAAGAGTCTAAAAAACCTACAAAATCAAATGAAGATGCAAAAATTGTAACCAAATCTTACATTTTTCCTGTTAATGGTAAGTATATAAAATTAGGGTACCATTTATTTGGCATTGCATTGCTTTGTTTTATATGTGGTCTTTATTTTGTTCAATAAAGGCTCCTTTTTTCCAACTTCAAGAACAACTCAGTAAAACGAAGGGGATTGAGAGAGAGTAACTGGCCCCAAATCACCTAGCTGGTTTCTACACCTAAGGGAGGACTAGAATTCACAATTACCTTGTTTCTAGTCCAGCATCTTGTTGCCAGACACATTACAAATATAATTAAATAATTAAATATGTAATAATGAACATTAAAAGTAGCTGTCACAAAACATTCCAATTTGCTATTTCTGAATTTGTATGCTTTATTTATTCTAGTCCATTAGGTTAATGAGATAAGAAATGCAAATAAAGAAGATTCATCGATATTAGCAAGACTGCTACTTATTAGTGAGTCATACTACTCAATTACATCACTAATTGTGGAAAGGGTTTTGACCATCATATTAATCACAAAACAGTGGATTATACTGGATTATATCAATAAAGTAAAAAAACAGAGTTTTCTTGGTGATGAGAACTTTGTAATACATGGCTTAAAGCAAACAACTGAGATCAATAACAAGCTAGGAAGCCTAGATTGTTAACATATTTTTTCAGAACTATTGTAGGTATTCTACCTGTAGTTTCCAGAATCAAACACAAGGAACTTCCGTTCTTACCTACAATCAGGGATACAAGGACAAAATAAAAGGTAAGCAAGGGAGCATTATGGTCTGGGGAATTCAGGCTTTAAATCAGGTCTTTTAAAATCATAGCCCCAAAACCATCTCTGAGATTTGTAGAACAAGGCAACACACAAGATTACAGTCTGTTTTTATCTGCTCCTTCAGGAATACGTGGATACTATGTAGTGGCTAAACAATGTTGTCTCATTTTTTAGAGAGGACAGTCTGAGAGACCTTGTTCTAACAAAAGCTCAGAGCTCTGCATGGGGTAGACAGTGGGGGACCCAGTTTCTTTTCTTATTGAAAAATGGATATGGAGCCAAACACTGCTAACTCATTATTTCTTACAGAGCCAAGGCACAGAACAAATTATAGCTGCAGAACAAATTATAAACCACAAATCAATTTTTGTTTGGTTCCCCATGGATGGGTGAGTATTACTTTATTACATTTATTATTTATTATTACATGACATGGGTTTATATCCCTGGGAAGGGTGAGAAAATTTGGTTGAGAAGAAATAAAAAAAAATGCTCAGATAAGTGTATCTTTTTAGTCACTTGTTCAATAATCACACATTTACAACTGTTATAACTACTATGCATTATGCAGCACTATTTCTCTTGTCTTTCCACAGACATCAGTGCAGCCATCCAACACTCCCAGAAGCATAAGTATTTCTCACCACGACTTCCACAGATTGCAAAAGAAGGGATAATAGCAGCTGTTCCATTCTGAAGTTGCTATCTTTGTCCTGATAATCTGGGCCTTTCACAGATGGAAATGTAACAGGTGCAGTTGTAACCAGAAAAAAAAAGCATGATGGAAATATCTGCATCTGTTACTTGGCTATCTTTTCAGGACCTTCCATGAAAGAATGTATTGTATGTCATTAACATTTTTCAATAAAAGTTGTGATCTTTCAGCTATGGCTCTGTTCTTGCAATTGGTGGCAGATATGGGTCCCTCTCACTTGTTGCTCATTTCAGATATTTCCAAATAGATTCTTTAGCATAAGAATTTATCTCTGTTTTGATCATCTTACTACTAAGAATGTCACAAGAGAAATGTTTTTATATTTGTGTGGATGTTTCAATAATATTGTTAAGAAATTATGCTTAGTGTATTAAGTTCTGCCTGTTGACAGAAAGCTAGAATCTAGATGTCATAAATTAATAGATTAATAAAAGTATTCTAGTGACAAAGTTTCCTTTCTATCTGGTTCTGATTGTTTGTGGTTATAATCCTACCACCCTCATAGAGCTTTTCATGAAGGGAATATTAAATTTGCTTTGTGCTATATATATGAAGCTGCATCTTAGATTCTGTGATGTCATTATTTTGTTCTTTCCTCTAGTACTTTTAGCACTTTTCAAGCATGGGTAAAATGGCATCATTGCAAGCAAGATGATGATTGAAGAATTGGCATAGAACCCTTTGTCAGGACAGTTAGCCCTTGTTGAAGGACCACTTGTTCAGCCAATGTCTGAAGTTACGATGGTGCTGAACAATGGATCCTTGTAGTAACAGCTGTTGCAGCTTCTCCACAGTCACCTGATTGCAGTTTGGGTGCTTGGCAACTAGCTTACAATTATTACATTGCAGCACCCCATGATAACATGATCGCCATGTGTGATACCTGCTGCCAGCTTTCAACAAGCAGAGTCAATGGGGAAGCTGGAAAGATGTTGCAAACAGCGATTACATGACCTCAGGATGCTGCAGCCGTGCAGTATTCACCTAATAACTGCAACTGGGATTGCTGCAACTGCTGTCAGATGGCACAGTCATGTGACATCACACTTTATGACTCTGTTGCTCAGTGATGGGAATTGCTGGTCCCAAAATACTATTGTTAAGCAAGGACTAGCTGTTTAGTTACTTAGGTTCTAATAGTATTCCCATATTTTTCTGTAATTTCTACTATCACTGGGATGTGTTATACTCTCATTTTCATCTCACATACATTTTGTTGAATAAATGTCATCTTCTTTTGCAAGAAGTTTGTCCCTCCAAGATAACTTGGCCGGGGCTGCTTTTTGTTTAGAAAGCTGTCCCATTTTCATGATAAATTTATAATTCTCATAGGATACTTTTTAAAAAAATATTGATTATTTATTAACTATTTGAAACTCTAATTAGTGTGTTATTTGATATTCCTTTTTATCACAATATATCAGTTTCTTTCAAGCTGAATGTAGGAACTGAGTGTCATAAAAGAAGAAATATTTTTCAGTAGATAGAAGAATTCACAGTGTTTTCAGAAATTATCAGACTTCTGGGGGAAAAATAGTAGACTGATTATTGTGGTGGAATGAAGAACCTGGATGTTCAATAATTCCTCTCCAGACAAGGAGAAGACTTGAGATTACTTATAAATGCTCCAAACAGTTGCCCTTGGGAAGTTGAGAGCTCTGGGATATGAGGGAATAAGCCTCATGCTCAAACTGCAGTTGGCTGCTCTAAAAGGACACTATATTTGCATATTTTCTTTTCTAAACATTTTTCATAAATTGCTTGTTGACTTCTTTTCAACTGTTAGGAACCCAAACTTTCATGGGTTTGCCTTCTATATAGAACTATTTTGGCTCTGCAAGCAGAAACAGTGACCTCTAAAACCCTGAAATTATTGGGAATGGTCAATTAGTGTAGACCAGTATTTCTCAACTTTGGCAACTTGAAAATATGTGAACTGTATGGCTAGTTGGGAATTCTGGGAGCTGAAGTCTACACATCAAGTTGCCATGGTTGAGAAACATTGCTGTAGACAGATACTTCATTTTCAAATGCTTTTCTCAGCAAATTCAATGGCTATTAACACCTCAGATTTATTAATTAATATTATAAAAAGTAGTGGCAATTATAATTTTGTGTGTAGGATGTGTAATGATTTGGTTCATTGGCCTTCATACTTAAAATTCAATATTCATCAATGTCATTCATAAGATAAATGAACATAGCATACAGATTTAAAACTTTCAATCTTCCATAGCCAGGCTGGGAATTTTGGGAATGATGGTATCCATTAAGGCGGACCTTTCATTGGAAGCATCTTACATGAACTATATGAATTGATGATAGATGCCATGTATTGCTTAATTGCTTTACATTTAGTTTATGTTTACCTATACCTATTTTCATCAAAGTTTTTTAACCTTTTTTTTAAAAAAATTTGATTTATATGCCGCCCTTCTCCAGAGACTCAGGGCGGCTTACAGTGCGTTAAGCAATAGCCTTCATACTTTTGTATATTTATATTTTATACAAAGTCAGCTTATTGCCCCCAACAAACTGGGTCCTCAATTTACCCACCTTATAAAGGATGGAAGGCTGAGTCGACCTTGAGCCTGCCTGGGATTGAACTCGCAAGTAATTGCAGCAGCTGGATCTTAAATGCTGCCTTTGTAGGAGGCATTACTCCCCTACGCTACTCAGGCTCCTAACCTGAGGAAAATGACAAAATGAATTTGTGCAACACCACTCTATGATTAAAAGTAATGATTTAATTGGGGCAAGAATTGATCAAGAAATATACTTTTAATAATTGCATTTTAATCTATAGATAAAACAAAACAGTGATTGGTCGTTAAAAACTATAAAGATAAAACTGATAAAAATTGGAAATAAATAAACAATGTTTCAGGGGAAAAATGATATTAAATGTGGTGGCTTGCAAAATACTAGTAGACAGTAAATTGCTTTTTGTGCTTTTTTCTCCCAGTGCAGCCACAATGAGATGCCAGTTGCAGCCTGGTTTCTTGGTTTCCCAGCCTCATGCTTTCTGCTTGTAACATTCTCTACCCATTCTTGCAATTTCCTCCTTGTTGCAATCTGTCACTTCTGCTTTGTTCCCCTCTGTTGTAATTTCCTCTGTAGAGTGAGCTTCAGGTCAGATGTTCAGAGCTTTAGACAGAAACTTCCATGTCTTACTCCTTTGAAAAATGGTATATGTTAAAAAATATAAATTATATTTAAGTTCCATGCAGGTCTTTGAAGCTGATTGGTCACTTTGCATTCAACCTTACTATTGTATGCAAAGCAACATGCAAGTTTATGCTCAGAAAGAAGAAAAAGTCTTTTTAAGAAAAAGACTCTTTCGAGTGATCACCTATCTATTATCTGCATATTTTGAGAAATAATGGTTTAAATGTATACCTTGGTGCAAAGTAAAAAATACCAAACATATGATGTAATGCAATAATATAAAATAAAATAAATAAACAGGAATATCACAGCATGCTACTTAAATTAAATCCATCAGCAACACCAAAGAAGAGTATTCAGCTGGATAGTCCAGAGGCCTAATTTTCATCCAGTAGCCAAATATTTCCCTAAAGAGAGCTTTGCAGTCACTTTGTGCTACAATCTCTACAAGTAGTACAATTACCACTGTAATTGGGGCTGGATTTGTTACAATCTCATTGTAAGTCATTATGGTCATAAGTTGAGACACCATATGACTGGAAGTAATATTCTGATCTTCTTTTTGTGTGGTCATTAAACACAACAGTTGTTAATTGAACCCATTCATTTGAATGACCATTTTTCCCCCAGAAACTAGCAAAAACCATGAATCACAGTCATGTGACTGCAGGACGCTGACCCTCCTGGCTTGCAGCTATAAGACAGCATGTGGACTGGTGTGACCATTTATGGAGCACTTTAAGGGTTGTTTAGCACCCCTTCTGTGGTGGTTGTAACTTTGAATGATCATAAGTAGAGAACTATCTACTTAATGAACACAACTACTGAAAAAAGTCCTCTCCTGTGTCCATGTTCAGTTTCAAAAGCAAGAGGTGGACTTATCAGCTTTTAAAGAGCTCAAAATATATTTGTCTTTGCTTCTACTTTCTAAATATATATTAGATCAGTTAATCTTTTCTTCTCATTCGAGCATATCATTATTAAAATATTTTTCTAGCTTTATTATTCAGAAAAGATGTGGTATTGATAACCCAATTAATAAAATACATAATAAAATACCATTTTATTTCTAGTCAATCCGAACATTGTTTCCAAGTAGTTCAACAGTAGATTTGCTGGCAATTATTGTAGTCGGATGGTTATAGTGGAGTACCTGTTGTTCATTCATTTAGTCATTCTGAATGGACATCTTTTCACTAGAATTATGGTACTTTATAATAAGTACTTTTTTGAGTTCCTCTAAATGTGTGTTTGTGTCATCAGCGATGTTATTCTATCCACCGTGCCTTCTTGAGGCTTTGTTGATAGAATAAATAAAGCAAACCCTAAGGAAAACCTCAAGGCTCATTTTTAATATGTAGAAGTGACACAGATATGGAGTTTCACCACAGGTAAGTCTTTATATTGATAAAACTGTTAATCTGTGTGTTATTTTCATGAGTTACCATGTTAGTATACTGTATCTGTTTGGAAAAACAGAAGTACATTTTTGAAGAAGAAACAGCTTCAAGTTACCTTTTCATTATTAATGCTGGTATGGTTATAATGCAAAAGATAACCAATGAGATATCATTTAGATGCAGTGCAATCATTTCACCACACAGTGTCACAAATTTGACTCTGCTTCTTTCCACTTCAGATGATGGTATTTACAAAGCTGGGAAAAAGCGATCTGAAATGCGAGGGGCAGCAGAAGTCCAAGAAGATGAAGACACTCAAACCGAGGTCCCAGTTGACCAGGTAATCTCAAAAGTTTTGATAAACACCCATATTTTAAAAAAGTTTGCACTTTCACATTGATATTGCATGCTTTGGATGTGTACTAATGTGAAGGCTGCTGAGCTCTAAGAAAAAGATAGGGAAGCTAGGCAGTAAGTCTTCTTTAATGCAGGGAATGCAGAAAATATAACTTTTAAAAGAACCACTTTTTGATGCAGCATAGAAGAGATCTGTCTGATTTTTTCTTTTGGCAGATTTATGTGGCAGAAGAGCAAGGAGAGCTGAGGGGCAGAGTTAAGTGCCACATCAGCTTAAAGTTATTACATTCCCACAAGTGGTCTATTGAATTCTGTTGACTCTTATCTGGCTTCAACTTAATGGATGGTCCTGATTCTTTGCACTTAAATTAATGTTAAGTTGCAGCATAGAAGATTTATTTAAACTGATGACGTGCTTAACTCTGTCCTCCAGCTCTGCCGGCTCTTCTCCTACAATTTATCAGCCCCCGTAGGTAATGTAGCCCTTCTTCTGGGTAGCTTTGGATAGATTAAATTTGATCACTTGGGGGTTTAGTATTTTTTTTTTAACAGACGAGGTAGAGCAAGTTTGCAGAATTGAAAACTGAACTTTCCCTCTTAAATCAGTAGTAAGGCACTATGCCAGTGGTGGGATTCTGCTGGTTCTAGGGGGTTCGGCCGAACCCTTCGTTAAATTGCTGGCTCACCCCGCCCCTTGCCCCGCCCCTCCACACCACTATTTATTGCCAATATATAGTGGTGGGCGAGGGGCGGGCTAGCCAGCAATTTAACAAATGGTTCGGTGTTTTTTTGTAATTTTATTGGCCTCGGAACACACCGAACCATTTGTTAAATTGCTGGCTCGCCCGCCCCTTGCCCCGCCCCGCCTCCCACTGCCTCCTGAGTCCCAGCTGATAGCTAGAGGGAAAAAAAAGCTGTTTAAACTCTTGCCACAGGGCTTCAAAGGGCCGCACTACAGCTGATCAGTGTCAAAAGAAAACAAACGAGTAGACTGGTGCCTGCAAAAATAGAAAAAAAGCTCCTTTCAGCTTCAGCATAGGTTAATTACGTATGTTGATTAGATCGGCCTCCGACTCTCAGCTGATTTGCTCTCAGCTGTTTTGCACAGGGGTCTTTTGCTAGCTGCAAAGGGTCCTGGAGCAGATTTTTTTTTCTCCTTGTGCAATTCAAGCTGAAAACGAAAGCGAAAATAAAGCAGGTTGTTGGTTTTGCTGTTTGCTTGCAACGTTGGAAAGCCAGATTTCTTTTCTTTTTCCTCAACAAAAAAGGTAGATGCAAACAATGGGAAATTTATGGCAAATGGCAAAAGAGGAGAGTTCAAGATTTTAAAACACAAAAGAAAAAAAAGCTCTATTTAACTAGGGAATTGTAACAATTGAGATACTATTAATTGTATATTATGCTGAAAGCAGAAATGGTTAAATTGTGGAAGAATATATGGGGGAAATTATTTGGTTTATTATTATTGGTAAATATAATTAATTGATTTGTAAGAAATTGGATTGCATGGAAATAATTGGAATATTCATGCTCATATTGATTAATATATAAAAAAGATAGTTATATAACTAATTGATTTATATTAAAATGTTGAATTTGTATTAAATAACTGTAATATTACATAATTAACCAATGTGAGGATGGATATAAAAATAGATGACAATTGGAAAGGGTATAAGATAGAATAGAAGGGAAAAATTGAATTTGATTAAGATTGGAGATGAGGAAGAAGATATTAGTTTTTTAAAAAAATAGACGAGGAATAAATATGGCAAAAAGAAAATATAGAAATTGTAAATTTAATTGAAATGACTAAACACTGTTTAAATTTGTCAACCATCTAAATACTCTGTTCAAAGAAAATACATTGTATGTTTGTATGTTTGTGTTTCTAATTATTGCTATTCATTCATATTTGTTCTCTTTCATTCTTTAAAGTTTAACAATTCATTCTTAATATCTTTATATTTGTTTGGGGTTGGCTTTCTTCCCTTTCATCTTTTTTATTGTACAGCAATCTTTCTCCTCAAACCTACCACCTCTCTCCTTTCTTTCTTACTTTCTCTTTCCCCCCCTCTTATTCTCCTCCCTACTTCCTCTTCCTTTCTCCTTCTCCTCCTCTCTTCCTCCCTCTCTTACCCTCACTCCCACTCTAATTTCCCCTTCCTTCCTTCGTCCCTCTCTATTGCTGTATCCTTTTATGCATATGGACTACTCAGAGAGCTGAAAAAGTTATTTTTGACTGATCCTCGCACTTTTGACCAGTCCTCGAACTTATGACTGTCCTCACATTTTATGTTTTTGCCCTATCTTGTCACCATGGTGAAGAGAAACATTCTTGTTAAGAATGCTACAATGGGCATAAATGATGACCAGTCATAAGTGCGAAGACTGGTCAAAAGTACGAGGACCTGTCAGAAATCACTTTTCTCAGCCCTCTGGGTAGTCCTTTTGTGCATATGGACTACTCAGAGGGCTGAAAAAGTTATTTTTGACTGGTCTTCGCACTTTTGACCAGTCCTCAAACTTACGACTGTCCTCACATTTTACATTTTTTGCGCTATCTTGTCACCATGGTGTAGAGAAGCAGTTGTGAAATGATGACATGGTTGTTAAGAATGCCGCAACGGGCATAAATGTGAGGATGGTCATAAGTGTGAGGAGCAGTCAAAAATGCGAGGACCAGTCAGAAATGACTTTTTTCAGCCCTCTGAGTAGTCCCTATGCACATAGCCACGCCCACCTGGTCACATGACCAGCTAGCCACGCCCACCCGGTCACATGACCAGCTAGCCACACCATCCGGTCACATGATCACCAAGCCACACCACCCAGTCACATGATCACCAAGCCACACCCCCAACTAAGCTACGCCCACAAAACCAGTCATTAAAAAATTGAATCCCACCACTGCTCTATGCATATCCTTTCAGTGTAAGAATGCATATACTCACTACTGAAAAAGTCAGGATGTTTTGTTAGCAGTGAAACTTTGAAAGATAGACCAGCAAATACCAATTTATTATAGTATCAGTGGGCAACTGGACATAAGATAGCAATAATGCCCACTGTTGTTTTGAAAGATGGTTATATTTGCTAAGAGTCATATCATTGGGGTGGGTGTGTTATTTTACCCAAATCAATCCCCTGCTAAACATATACATTTTATATCCTTCTGTTTGTTTATAATGAGTTTTCCTATATCTTTACCTCTGACTGAAAATGTAATGTCACCTGCATATCTCAAAATTTGTCCCTGCTTCCTGTTTTGATTTAACTAACGTATCTTCCTATCTGTATTATATTTGTTATATATCTTAAACAGATATGCCTATTTCACCATCTATCTCCCTTCCCTATTCTGAACCACTTTCTGAAAATCCTTTCATTCTGTACATATTATATCGTTCTTTGTAAAAGTTCTTCAAAAGAATAGTTATGTGTTCTAGCCGATGTATTATATATAGTCTATTCTGTATTCTAACGTGAATCTACACAATCAGAAAACTGGTGTAGCTGACAAAACAAGGATAACATATCTTTATATTTTGTTTCCTTCATCATCCACCTTTGGTCTGAAACTTCACTGTTTGGTATTTCATTTCTATTCTTTTTGTAATTGTTTAAGCAAAAGTCTATGACATGAAGAATTAGTGCAGATTCAATAATTTGCTTTTTTTTCCTTATGTTTTCAGGTTTTCCAATCTCCAGGCTGCAGAGTCTTGTTTCATATTTGTTGACATAGAATTGTTAACACTTTAACTGGCCTTTTGCCACTTTCTGCGGGTGTTTTCTTTTACTTGATAATTGATCTGACCTATTGTCTGACATTTTACAGTTTCTAATGGAATTGATTTATGAATATATTCTTTCTCTGCAAATATTAATGTTATTTAACACCCTGTTGGTAAAGGAACTGTAAGGTCCTTCTGACATTTCTTAAGTTGTTTTTGATTCTTCTATGATTACTATTGAATATTTTTGTGCTAGTTGCAAGTTTTCCTGTGATTGCTTTAATCTTTTTTAATCTTCTTAAAAACCCTCTCATTCCTCTTTTCTTCCACTATTTGTTGACATTTTTGACTGAATTTTTTTGCTTGAGGTTGGAAGTCCAGATTCATTGTTGGCAATTTATTACTATATCCTGCAATGTTCATAGTTTAATATTTCTACTTTTTATTTTCATAATGGGTTATTTCAATTAAAAGTTTTTTCCTGTATTCATCAGCGACCAGCAGAAACTGTGGATGAGGAAGAAAATGTATCCCCAGAACATAAAGCTTTAAAAAAAAGAGAATATGCAACGATGAATGGAGAAAATGGAGATGCTATTAATGGAATGGAGGAAGGCAAAGAGAAACAGAATGACCATTATCAAGATGAATTACAAGGGCAGGACCTTGACCAAGAGTCTAATGGCCACATGCATGGTAACACAAACGAAGAAAATGGTGAGGAAATGGAACCCAGTAGTCATCCAGAAGAAACAAAAGAAGGTATTGATCAAATCCAGGTAACATGTCTTTGTCTTTTGTGTACCTGTGTGAAAACGCTTCCATTTGTCTGCTATAGCAATAGGTTAGTCTGCAATTAATTTACATCACCCTTGGTGTCGCATTTTTAGGGAAACCATTCTCTTTGTGGATGATTCTACTGGAATTTTTATAGAGGATACTGAACCTTGTAATATAAGAATGTTGGATATTACCTGAAAAACACCTCTATTCATTCTGATCACAGTTCTACACTAGAATTGATAACACTATTTCTCAAATAATGCATTTGCTAAATTGAGTGTATTTGCTTTATATGAAACCAGCAGAAACATGCATCCATAAAAGTATTGATAAAACGTATGTTTTATCCATCAGAACATCTGATACCAGTCAAAAGCAGATGCTGTTTAGTTGCCATGATGGATTTTCCCAGAATAATCTGTAGGAAGTTACGTTAACTAAGTTGTTAAGCAAGGATGGGCTTGGTTTTTTAATCATATATCTACCTTAATCCTCAGTTGTCCTGTTTTCTTTTATTTCTGCAAGATAACAAAGAACCTATTCATTTTTACTATTATTTTTTACTAGCAAAAAATATTTTTCTAATCACACACACACACACACACACACACACACACACACACACACAGTACATATATATATATGTATACAATGTATTAGTATTTTTATCACTAGAGATTGTGCTTGCTATAATCTAATGAAGCTAATCCATACATATAGAGAAGGGTTAGATGTTTGATAAGCAAAAGCAATTGGCATCTCAGTGATGACTTCCAACTTGCAGAATTCAGAGCTTTTTTATCATTATGAATACATACACACTAATAAACTAAATATAATTTCATGACACAAATATGTCAATTTCAAATGTGTTTTTTTTTCTTTCTTCTAGGTTGATTCCAATGGGACTTATGAAAAAATCCCAGCTCCAAGAGTCACTATCACCAGTCCACAAGAAAGTGAGAAGAATGAACAAACCAATGACTATGCAGCAGTAGCATAGGGGTATTTTAGAAGATGTATGTTCTCAGAAAATGAAGAATTTTATGTTTGGAACAAAGGGTGTCATTTTCCGCATTTGATTAATTTATGGTATAATAATATGATGGAACTTTTTTACCCATTAAGCCTTGACATGAAAAGAGTATTCAGACATAACATCATTAAAGAGATGTTCATTAAAAGGAAGTTTAAATTGTAAATGCCGACACAAGATACAAAATTTTAAGGGAATATATTAATGAATAGGGTCATTATGGAAGATGAAATATTGAAACATTAGCCCTAGGTAAGTTCACAAGAAAGAGATTTAAAAAAACAGGTGAATGAGTTAAATGATATTTTGTGTTTTTTTAAACGACTTTAAACATTTTAAGGTGAATATATAAGCTGCAGTGTATTTAAAGAATTTACATTATTATTTGGGGTATGACTCTTTGTGATAAAATGAACGTGGCTAGGACTATATTAGACTTGATCCTTAACCTTAACTGACTTCTACTATATTTAAGGGCTTTTTCTATTAGACTCATTTTATATTTACATGTGGATCTGCTCTCCCCACTGAAAGGAATGGGAAACCACTGCATGTATAAGATAGCAGCATATACTGATTGGAACCCTCATGTCTGGAATGAATTGCTGAATCACTTGTCAGAATGTGGTCACAAAACAAAGAAGGTTTACTAGATCAATTAACTATAGAAATCCTCCTGCATGCACATTAATAGATATATCCTGTATGCAGTTTCATTATAATGAATTTTGATGATTGGATGCCGATTGTTTGAAGTAAGTACATTCATAAATTCATCCAACATTATTTTGTTCTGTGCAGGTTATGCTAGTTTAAGTCAAAGATTCTTCCAAGTCAAAAGATTCTTCTGATTGTTCCCATCAGAAACAATCTGAATAATCACAGCAAGTTGCTATATAAACTTACCACTTATGTTCACTTTTTAAAACCCAGGACACATAACCAATCACAATATTATGGTTTGGTAATTTCTTTTTTAAAAAAACATTATTTTAAAAATTAATTTCAATTTACAAATCATGTTCTCTTTGTCTTAAAGTTCAGTTCATGAAAAACTGATATTTTCAAATACTGAAAAAAATATTGATAGTTTGTATATAGCTCCATTTCTGCTGGACTCACAGACACCAGAAAGAGGCTTAGTTTTAAACTGTTACTGCTCACTAGGGTCATGGGTTTGTTTTATGTGAGATCTGTGACTTACTATGTCTAAATTTTGCTAATAGTCCTTGTTCAAGCCATTTTTATTATATAGGTTGAATCTTTATTTTAAGTCGATATGTTTAGCTTGTTCTT
Organism: Masticophis lateralis; assembly: GCA_030761175.1. Classification (NCBI taxonomy): domain Eukaryota; kingdom Metazoa; phylum Chordata; class Lepidosauria; order Squamata; family Colubridae; genus Masticophis; species Masticophis lateralis. The sequence continues at coordinate 64,409,881 of JAUDYJ010000003.1, forward strand.
TACAAATAATTTGACCATCTTAAAATATCTTTGTTGTTATTGTTATATATGAATACCTGAACATGCTTTAACGTAATCCTGAGGCTGACCTACAGACAGCTAGTCTGAATTTTTGTCAACCCTGTTCTAATAATTGTATCCATATTTATGCTATAGTTAGCCACTGACATTTGCTAACTGTGCAGATAGCATAGTTAGTTAATGTCATTTTAATCAGAAGGAATGTAACTCAATTCAAAATGTGACCCTTTCAGTTCAATTAGTGTTCCTAGAAATTAGTTTATCTCTAAACTAATGATGTGACACTGAATAAATGTTGTCTGTAGATCCTCAGCCCTCTGTTTTCAGTGATAGAAGTAATAGTGAGAGAGTGTTTTGTGCCCATCAAACACATTTACTCATTATATACTGATGTTTCAAAATATGGTTAATTGACCTTTGAAAATAATTCTTCTCCTATCAGATTCTGGATCCATTTCTGTACTCATTTTAAAATTGCCTTGGCTGTTTGTATAAAAGATGGATAAATGGATGCAGCTTATTAAAACATCAATATTTTTAAAAATATATTTGAAAGAAAATATACTTTTGGAAGCGAATATATATATATATATATATAAATACTATATTGTTAGTTTTGTCAAACATGTTTAATGAAAGCATTATAAATAAAATTATATGCCCTGATTCTATTTGATGCCTTTTCCTAGTATCTCTGGTAGTTTCCTTTTCCAGAGGAATTTCAGATATGATGGTTAATTGAAAAGAAAGATTTAGTAAAAGTAATCAATTAAATAATACAGTAAAAACATTTGCTACAAGAAACAAGATGTACCTTTCACTTAATTAGCTTATTAAATATTGCTTTTTTTGTGGAATAACAACCATCTACCTACTTACTGCTGTATTCATTTTGGTTTCCTTGCTTTATTTATATATAAAACCTTTAAACCCTCTTAATATTAAAATTGGTGGTTCGCAAAGAACAACAGCAAGAAGCCAAAGCAACAATAAATATAATATCAAAATTACATTAATATAATTATAAATCAATACACCTGTCACTAATTATTCCTGTCAGTCCCAAACTTCTGCTGAAACAATCATGTTTTTGATAGTTTCTACAAGGCAAGCTATTCCACAGAAGGAGAGCTCCACTTGGAGTTTCTGTCTTTAGGTTCTCTTCTGGTATATTGCTCAGTAGGTGGGGATCTTCAGTGGGCCTCTGTTCACTCCAGCTGGACAGACAGAAGGTAGATTCATAGATGCCTAGGCCCTGAGCCCTTTGGGGTTTTATATAACCAATACATTGAATTACACTCAGAAACAAATTGTTAGCTTCTGCAGTTATCACAGCAATGGTGCTACCTGACAGTAAGGAATCAGGGCCATGAGTATGCAGATCACTGCATCTTGCATCATTTGAAGTTTCTGAATGCAGATTAAAAATTGTAATACTAGCCCCTCATTGCAGTTATCCCAATAAGCAAAGGGTGAAACAGAGCTGGACCTTGGCTCCCCTTCGTTCAACAACTACAGTGTCTAAACTCTATCATAGCAGCCCTAACTGAGAGAGAATTTCATCCCTTCCCCCACCTCCTGCAAACTCAAAGACAGACATCTTGCTCTGCTGCTTTATGCAGACAATGCCGCCATCCTCTCACTTACTCCAGGTTACTCTTAGAAGTCTCTGGGGCTTAGTGGACTTTTGTAGGGAGGAAAAGCTCACAATTAACTACCCTAACACCCAAAATCAAGATATTCTCAAGTGAACTTAGATGCTAAAAAGATTGCTGGGACACTGATAATAATCAGATTGAATAAATTCTTGCCATTCAGTATCTTGGCGTTGTATTCCAGGCCTCTGGAGCCTGGCAGAAACAAAGTTGTCTCTGACGAAGCTAATAACAGCACCAAAGCAATATTCGGCTGGTTTTTTCCCCCACTCTAGGGGCAACAAGGATACTGTTTAAAGCTAAGCCTGATTTGCAAATGCTTTACAGTTCACAAGTCTGCATCTATAGTATCTTTAAATCCCTAGAGCCGTGATGGCAAACCTATGGCATGCGTGCCACAGGTGGCACTTGGAGCCATACCGGTGGGCATGCGAGCAGTCCGGTGGGACTGGAAGTCGGGAAACCTGCTGTTTCTGGCCTCAGAAGGCCTCTGGGTGAGTGGGGAAGGCTGTTTTCACCCTCCCCAGGCTTCTAGAAAGGCTCTGGAGCCTGGGGAGGGCAAAAAATGGGCTTAACAGGCCACCATGCTATCACATGCCAAAAGAATCATTAATTAATATATAATAAAATCAACCCCCACCAAGGAATGGTACTCCTTGAGGAAAGAGTACTTGTTTGTCACCTGTTTTAGTTATTAAAAGTTTCCTTTACTAACTGTTCACTGACCCCCTTAATTCTGACAATTCTGCTCCATAATGGAAGATAAACTTTTTGAACAACTTGTGTTTCTGTGGTCTATCATTCCAGCTTCTGTTGTCTTTACGTTTAGTGAAACCCAGAGCAGAAATTCTCCAATAAGTTTATGATAACAGAGTGGCAGATGGATTTAAGAATTATGGATCATTCTCACAGGCAAGTGAGACCAGACCCTACTTTCTCCTGTTAAGCACTTCTTCGGTCCTACATCTGTTTCACATCACAGAACATCTTGCATAGTCCATTTCAATTCCCTATAACGATATTGGAGAATAGATGCCAGAAAATCCTTGTATAGAGACTCTGATCTTGTGATTTCACATAAACTTGAAAACCTTGCCCCTTTTTCTTCCCTCGTTGCTCCTACATTCCACTGATTGGGTATTCCTCATTTCCATTGGATTGACTGGGTGTCCTTCAAATTTCCTCTGCAGCTTGTCCACGCCCCATTCTACTGCGCATGTCCAGTCTTTTCACTAAGTCCAAGGTGTTTAAACAAGTTCTTTATCTATTCTAGTTCTCTTTTAAGGCTTTTCTTCTGTTTTAGTCTTTACTTGTATTACTGTATATTTTCATTGCATTTTATTGTTTTTTATTTCCCTTATTTCCCTGGTAATCATTGATTGCATTTTATTACTAAATAAATCCTAATCAGTCCAGGACATTATTCTGTTTCCAGTTCAGGTTGGTAACTGAATGATATGTCAGCTCTGACAATAGTACGACATCTTCAGTGCACAGGAAGGCCAACAACCCCCCCCCCCCCCCCCCCCATGTATGGGTGATGCACTTGAATAGTTCTGTTCTTGAACTGATGATGTTACCTAGTTTGGGTAATGAAAGGTCTGCGAGAAAACAACCAAGCTCAGAGAGCACCAAAGACCCCCTCATTTCAGCCCTGAGCTACAAATATTCTTCTATTTATCTCTGTCCTCCATCACCCAACATAGGCTGTCTGAATTGTCTAACTTAACTGTGGCTAATAGTAATATTAGTTGTGTTACTTACATTTACCTCTTAATTAATGTGAGTTTTTAAATTTTTGAACAACATACACAGATGGAAAGCATACCTCTGAATTCTGCCCATGCTAAGGCCTCCTGCTTGGAGTCAGGCAATATTTTGTGACTCTGGGTGTCTCTTTTCAGTCTTTTAACCCAAGTGACAGGAAGGCCTGCCCTTGTCCCTTCCATTTCCGCTCAACCAGAGTGCTGGTGTTAAGATATGCTCTGGCTAATGGGGTCACTATTTACATTCACATCTGTCTCCCACTGATGTGTAAGTCATGTGTATGTAGACAAGAAGAGCTAAGGTAGCCTTTCTGTCTCCCTCTCTTTTATCTCACTACAAGACATTACTGCAGGCTGTTTATTCTCAGTAGGGTGTTGATAATTCATGTAAGTCAAGCTGGGAAGAAAACCACTATAAAAGATGGACTAAGGGGGGGCTAAGAAGTCACGGGGGGGAATTCTATCACCTTCCTAGTAATTCTATCTATTGTATCCATACTTCTTGGAGTGGTTCTATCACAGTGTGTCATGAAGGGGAACAAATTATTAAAAATGTAATTAAAATTGTATTATTACTACTATACCAGGATTGATAAATATCCTTCGGACAAGGGATTCACATGCTGCAATGAATTAGCTGGCCTTGATTACTATGTTCTTTAACTTGAGGGATATACAACCTTAGGCAGCAAGATCTGTTAATAAACCCTAATCCTAGCTCTAACCTATTTCTGTTGTCTTAAGAATGAATTTCCTAAAAGCAGCTTGTCAGACAGTTGAAGTCCTTCTTCACCATCTGCCAATTGCTGAGGTCAGTTTTTTCTATGACTCATTTATGACATTATCGGCCCAACTTCTTTCTTTTATTTTGGCCATACATTTGAATCTAGTATTTACTGCATCTGGTTTGAATGAGGTTTTAATCTATTTGCCCATTCTTATTTTTATGTGTTTCTCTCAATGCACAAATAAATTCTCTCAATGCAAATGTTCCCAATGCCTTTTGGAAGACAGGAGAGCAGATCTGTTCAATAACAATGTAAATGGATCAGACAAATGGAACAATAAAAGAATGCAACACTATCAATTTTGTTTAGTTCAGCCTAGTGACCAAAAACCAACCTTGCTCCTTAAGAATCTATAAAAGTCATTTATGCTCGCTCCCACAACTGTGGACATTGAAGAAGGGAAAAGCTGATTGCCAAGTCTTAGAATTTGTATTGACCAAAAATGCCAAAATGTTGAAATCCTAGAGGGCGTTTCATTCTTGACAACATTGCATCTGCTCTTTTCTGAACAACACTGTTCTTGACAGCTTTAGGGTTTTTTCTCTAAAAATTCATGTAAATTTTTTTTTCAATCTAACTTCAAAATATCATGCTATCAAAATGCAACTGAGAAATATGGTGACTATCTCAGACATCACTGTGCATGTCCTTCATGGAACTATACCGGGAGACTCAAAATGTCACATTTCTGTTCTTCCCAGTCTTTAATTAAAGTTCCCCTGGAAAGGTCACAGAGCCCAATTTTGCTATTGCCCTTATGTTGCCTTCTTGACAGAAGTGAGGAAAAACTGCAGTGAATAAGACATCTATGAAAAGAGCAAGATCAGTCTTACAGTTAGGTTTTCCTATAATGGCTCTAAAGTACATCCTAAGAAAAGAGAGATATAATCATTTAGATAGATAGAATTACCTCTTGAGCAATTACTGAATTATTTCTTGAAGCATTTCAAGATTACCGACATTCTTATCCTTTTATTTATTTTTTGACACATTTTAAATACCTTGTTTTAATAATAGCTGCAATCTGTCCCATAAGATTGACTGCTATGTTTAACTTTTTAATGCAGGAAAGGATGCTGTGTGGGGGAGTGGGATTCTTAACATTTTCCATGACATTTGTAGCTGAGAGCATTTTCCCATGTCACATTTCTATTTGCTTGTCCCTCTAGAATATTTTGAAGGCAGCTGTGTGATAGTCATCACTATTGCTGATGGAAACTAATCAAGGAGAGAACCAACTAGAACTAAGGAAAAAATTTCCTGACAGATAGAACAATTAATCAGTGGACTGACTTGCCTCCAGATGTTGTGGGTGCTCCAATATTGGAAGTTTTTAAGAAGAGATTGGACAACAATTTGTCTGAAATGGTATAGAGTTTCTTACTTGAGCAGGGGGTAGGACTAGAAGACCTCCAAGGTCCCTTCCAACTCTGTTATTCTATTCTATTCTATCCTTGGAGTGAAACATCCAACGTCCCTTCCAACTCTGTTATTCTGGTAGGTGAGAATGACCTTGGCAGAGAGGAGGGAGAGCCACAGAGTGAACAATTGTCATGTAAAAGGAATCTCAGTCCACAGGGAGAAGGGGATGGCATGGGAAGGATGTCAGAAGGAACCCTCCCTAGTTTTTCAGAGAGTAAAAGGAGGGGAAGGAAAAAATACAGTCTTGCAAGATTGTGTTCTTGTAACCCTACAATAAAAACAGAGTTAGTGGTCATAATTGTGCTTCTTGTCTGTCTTCCTCAGACTAAAGAAGCTCCATGAAATGCTCCTTTTAGCTAATTGGTGAGAGAAAACAAAACCTGTTGTTAGGGTTCTATATCTAAGCTATGGCAGTTCTTAAAATAACAAAATCCCTTAGTCCCTTCTTCCAATGGAAAGGGAAAAATAAATTGCTGGTTCTTCTCCCATCCCTCTGTTTTCAGTATATACTGAAAACTGTCTAGCTGTTTTGCAGACAACAATAACAGCAATAATAAACCTTCTTAAAGGTTTCTTAGGTTAAACTGTGCAGCCAGGTTATGGCTGTCCCAAAGGTGCTTTTTCGAAAAGGCAACTGGATTTTCTTGGCTTTTTTCTTTGAAAACTTTGCGCTTCTCATCCAAGAAGCTACTTCAATTCTATTGCAGAATTGAAGTCCAATTGCCTTCCCCCCACAAAGGTGCTTCCAGAATATCACTGTAAAACTTTGCATTTCCTTTCCCCAACTTCCATAATATAAAGTTACCAAATTGGTCTAAATCATAGCATTGTTTATTTAATGTATAACTTAATGTGTTTTGTGAACCCAACCATCTGTAACTTGTTTAAGGCTAAACTAAGGCTAAACTAAGGCTAAACAATGGTGACACTGTGAACATTTAATATATATAACTGTTCAATATATATAGTTATAATTAACTAATTAACTAACTAATTAACTAACTAACTAACTAAATAAATAAACCCCCTCATCAAAAAAGTTAGTTCTCAATAGTTTTATTAGTCCATTGGAAAAAATATACTGAATTGTAGGGGAACACATGTTGTCAAATAATACAAAGTTCACATTTTTACATAGGTTATTTTTTTTTTAGTTCCATTGATAAAAGGGTTGACAGTAACTGTCTCTTGAGACATGTATGATTTATATTTTTAGTGAAAAGGTAAAACAGTAAGTAAGCATTTTCACAGCTGTTCTCTGCTTAAGGATAAGTTTGCTTTCTTAATCAGAAACGTAATATCTGATACTTCAACTCAAGATCAAACAGATTCAAGGAAAGATGGAAGAATATCTCAGACATCAAAATAAATGTGACACTTCCCGACATTCTTCCTACAACAGTCCTGCTGAAATTAATAACAAATCACGGACAGGGATGTTGATGGTGATTTTCACAAATGGAATAGGCCAACCTTGCTGTGGCTTTTTCTGTCTGTATATTCAGGTATGTAATTATGTATGTATGTATGTATGTATGTATGTATGTATGTATGTATATATGTATGTATATATATGTGTACCCTGTTTCCCTGAAAATAAGACCCAACTGGAAACTCAGTCCCAGCATGATGTTTCCAGGATGCTCATAATATAAGCCCTACTTCCAAATAAGCCCCAGTTAAGATTGTCAGCCAGATGGATGCATTTAGTACCATAATTCCCCAAAACAAAGACCTAACCAGAACATAAGCCCTAATGCATCTTTTGGAGCAAAAATCAATATAAGACCCGGTCTTATTTTCTTGGAAACACAGGTATGTATGTATGTATGTATGTATGTATGTATGTATGTATGTATGTATGTAATGTGTATGTGTGTTTGTATAGTGGGTGTACTTGTTCCCACCATGACATTCTTCTTCTTTTCTTCTTCTTTGTTACTCCCTCTTTACTGCTTTGGATATCAAAGTAGATATAAAGTTCTGGCTCTTGCTCTTGCTCTTCTGGTTATTTGATGCTGTTGTAGTGTGTCTTTAATAGCCATGACATTAAAAGGAAGAATCTCCATATGCCTATGTACACTATAAGAGCTCTATGTACACATCCAAATGAGATGATATTTTTATTGCCCTTCCCTTGTTCTAGTAAAACTCTGCACCCTTTCTAGCACAATCAGTCCATGTTTTTTTCTTCACAAGGACTCAAAGCCAGACCTGCAACGGAGTTCATTAATTCTGTATTCTTTTCTATGCTAAATACTGGGCACCTTTCATAATAGCCTTGGTGAATCTTAATAGAAAGGGAGAGTTAAAAAAATAAATATATATGTAGGCTGAGGGATTGAGAATGACCCTAGAAGAAACCTGTTCGGTGCAGCCTTTCTTTCAATGATTACAAACGTTGTAATCTCTTTAAAAAGATGACCTTTTGATAAATATGATTAATTGACCGGCCTTGAATACTATATATATTTGACTTAAAAGTGGCACCATCATTTGCTACTGTTATTATATATAATGGTTGGGAATGAATTTGCACAGTGAAGCAAAGCTGCATTGTGCAAGAGGACGAGACTGTGGTTTTCTGGTTTGGGGAGTGAGGTTTTCTATGTTTTTAAAACAGTATTAAGCCTCTTTGAGATACAAAACACAAGCAAATTGTGTTCCCCTCTCAAAAGAGTGGCAAGCTGAAAATCACAATTGCTGTAGAAGAAGCTTTGGCAGCATATGATGGATTTTTTTTAAAAAAATGTTTGCATAAGGTATGGTTCTGCTTGCACTCCAGGGGAATAAACGTGCCTGATAGAAACAGAAATTGCCTGCTTTCTGCTCTCTGATACATGCACACTCAGAGTTTTTGTGGGACTCTGACCATTCTTTTTGAACAGGACACAATTTAAATTGCTCACACTAAACAGACAGACATATTCATTATTTAAATAAGGAATAAAGTATGTAACAAGGACGAGCTAAATGGAGAAGAATGAACCATGTTCTGGAAGGGGAGAACCTAAATGGTTCTGTGGATATTAAAAAGAAAAACCTTCACAACATACATGATAACGCTTTATTGAAACCAATGATGGCTGAACCTTCACTTCCTTGTCACTCCTGTAGTCCTATCAAAATAGGGGTTTCCCCCCCTGCCTGCTTCTTTTCCTGCTGAGTGCAGAACTGCCGCACTGCAAACCCAGGTTCAAGTGCTAGTCAAGACTACCTTTTCAAATTCACAAGAAGGGTGTGTTAGGATAGAGAGAACAGGAATCAGGTCTCAGATAATGGTTGGACATTTTGAACTTTGGACAATGTAACGGGTATCTTGGATTCTCCAGGTGCTGGGGCTTTTGTGACTGGATATGTCTGGACTTTCATATCTGCTATTCTCTCTTTAAATTTCTGTTGCAGGTACTTTTCTTCTTTCGAGTAGCTTTTTGCAAATGCGGACATAAGTAAACAGGCTGCCATTGTGGTCCCTCCAATACAAAATAATATTGCTCCTGCCAACTTACACACATCAAGGGCTCTGTTAAATTGGACAGCATGGGTATCCACTACCACAAAATCTTCTACTCCAAGGGCTTCAATTTTGGGGGTTACCAGAAACCCTACTACAAGAACTATAATCCCTGTCAGCATAAACATTGTCCCCGAGATGAGTCCAACCTGAAAAACAGAGAGATTTCAGAAAACAACAAGGCTAATTTCTATTCTGATGGCTTTTGCTTTGTGGCTATAGTCTTAGATGTTAAACATATCTAATGTGTCACTGATATTTATAGGAACTTCTGTGAAACTTAAGTTGCTTAAGGGCTTTCATCCCGTTGACAGATGAATCTGTTCTCTGGTGGAAAAGTTTGGGGTGGAAATTCTGGCAATTGCTGTCTTAGCACATCTAGAGAGTTTTGAGATTAGGGATAGCTGTCTATAAACAACATAGTTATCAATACCCAAGTCCCAGTGGTGGGATTCAGCCAGTTTGCACCACTTTGGTTGTTAACTTTCTGAGCAGTTTGGCAAACTGGTTTTGAAAGAAATCATTAGGGCAGAGAACCGGTTGCTAAATTACTTGAATCCCACCACTGCCGAGTCCCATGAAAATCAATAGGGTCTTTATCACCATACTGACTATAGACATATCTAATAAGCAAAATGAACAATAAATAAATCACTTTGTGTGTGTGTGTGTGTGTGTGTGTATGTATGTATGTATGTATGTATGTATGTATGTATGTATGTATGTATTAATCACATTTATATACCGCCCTACTCCCAGGGGGACTCAGTATGTATGTATGTATATAGTTCACTGATAAAGAAATAAAGGTAGACTAGTATAGATCTATTTCAAGCTATTTAGCTCTCATCAGCTAAGAGTATGGCTAGCTGATGAGAGCTAAATAGCTTGAACTAGATCTATACTAGTTTCCCTTTACTTCTTTATCAGCGAAATATAAATTTGGTATAAAATGGTTTGTCGTGAATGTGACTGCTTGAGGGTTCCTGGATTGGAGTTGAAAGGCAAAAGGGAAGCAGAATGCTCCCTGTTGGGGTAGACCAGGTGCTTTGTTAGAAAAACAATATATGTATGTATGTATGTACGTATGTATGTATGTATGTATGAGCTTTTGATTTAATAAAAAATATCCTTTCTGTGAACATTTGCGTTTCTAACTTGAATGCTATGTTTTCCTTCTATTACTCTCCCAACGATGGAATTTGGGACAATTTATTCTGAAACAAAAAGGACTGCTTTTTGGTCCAATATTCATTTAGAATATCTGATCTTTTTTATGTTCTCAAATTATAGATTCTTCTACCTTGAAGGGAGATAGTTTAGAAGACAGGGAGTTTAATGAAGATTTACATAGCTTGCATCTACCATTTGGCCTAATATGCCTTCCAGTTTTCTGCTTTCAAAATAGAAGGAGATTGACAGCTGAGAATAAATACATTGTGTATTTATTGATTTATTAAAATAAATACCCCACCTTTCCATCACACATAGCGCTTAGGGCAAAGTAGTCATAAAATAGTTATAATGGAAATGTTAAAAACCTATCAGTCATTCCTGCTTATGGGTTGTGATGCCTTTGGAATCAAACACTCCACAGATCTGCAGCAAGACAATTGTGAGGTAGTAGCTGTACCTTCCAAAATGTAGAGCTCCACTTGTTGGGTGACCTCTGGATCTGAAAATCATCATCATACTCCCAAATGGATCCTGTGCAGTCTTCATAAAACTGATGCAGGTAAGAGCGAACTCCATAGCGCTGGTAACCACCCTCTGTGGAACCCTGTTGTCCCTGCTTTGATGTGTAAATGTCAGCATACGCACTCATCCTTCCCACCTGCAATGAGACAGAATGGACACTGGGATCCCACAGAGCTATAATTGGGTTGTGCCAATTATCAGAATGATCTCGAAAAAAAAAATTGAAAAACCTCATCAGAGAAATTTTCCAGTGAAACATATTTAATGTTAGATATTTAGATTAGAATAGATGGTTTTTAAAACAACAAGCTTAAGTATTCTTTCAGATCTTTTATTTTCTAGATGGCTGGGTCAATTATTTAGAGAGGATCTGTTAAAAATCACACACACACACTGGTCACCACTCTATGAGGTTTGTGGATTATGGGTTGGACTTCTCCTATTAAATATGTACAGCCAGAATCAAAGCCTCAAACCAATCAATTTAATGATGCAAGATTATAGCTCCAAAGAATTCTGAGTAGAGACATTCATCTTCTTTATTTTATCATTTATTATTAGTTTTATGATTATACATTTTTATTTTATTACATTTCTTTACACCACCCAGAGTCCTCTGGAATTAGGGAAGTTATCAATATTACTCTATAATTTAGGCAAGCCAATGGCAGACATAGTTTGCTTGGAATATTGTGCTAACCATAAATTCTTTAAATATAGTTTGTTAAATAGGGTAGAATTGGCAGGGTTAACATAACATGCTATAAACTGTAGCCTAGACCAATATAATTCATTTTTGTTCACATATTAAGCAAACTGAAACTATATCCTAGCACGATATGTTAACAAACTTAATGAATCAGACAATTCTGACCATTACTGACTTATACTTCTCAATATAAGAAAGCCTTTCATGTTTCTATAGTCACTGAAACAATGTCTGTATCATTCATAGTTTTTCTTTACTAGGATACCAAACTGACCTGTGGGAAAAATGTTTGCGGACTTTTTTCATGGAAGTATGTATGTCATATACTGTATCCATAAGATTCTTTCCTGTTAATAAATATAGCACCTAAGACGCTTAAATTTTAAATCCATTCATATTTACCAATAACTAAAATGTGATTTCAGGCAAAACCCAGAAGCAATATGGTTGAGTTTATTGCAGGTCTACTGGAGCTTTGAATATAGTCAAGCACTGAACCATGAAAATGAGTTTAATCGGAAGAGTATAAAAAAAGTGTGAAGTGTGAAGATCAACAGAATCTCAAGTGAATCATTGTTCTTGCTATCTAAAACAGGATGTGATTTCCTTTTATTTAAGGTTTAAATCAAAATGTTCCCTGAAACATTTTGATTTAAACCAGATTAACTGCTCACTACTCTTGTTTTTAAGTTTATTCTTATAGTGGGTTCAGATGTCACATCCCTTTTCAAGTAGGCATTTAGAACAATTAGCTGCAAAAGAGGCAGCCCTACTCAGATAAACTATGATGGAGAAGGAGCACCAGCCTCCATATTTTAAATTATATGGCAATCGGAAGGCAACCACATTCAAATGACAGAACCTAGTATAGATCCTGATATTTTCATCACTATGACAACCATCCTCAAATTCTTCAGATTATATCAGGGTTCAGGGTAAATATGCATTGTATTTTTCCAACTTCCTATGAATTATATTTTTGACTAGCAATAGAACAGCAATTCTAGATAAAATTTTGTTTTTCTGCTATAACGGACTGATTCCTTTTTTAATGTGCAACCACTTTTTCCAAAGTGTTGAATTTAGAACCTCTAGAGAATTTCAAAGTCCATACTTTGGACTTTGGATAGCTAATATTATTCAATATTGATAAATATTTGCTCTGATGTTCCATTACTTTCTTCTATCATGAATTGTCCTTTGAATGGGCAATGTATGGCCATAATATTGTATGTGGACTTATTAAGAAGTTGGCTTGTTGCATCAGGACAAGGAAAGACCAGGTGTTACATACCTGATGGACATGGCAATTTGCATCACTCTTGCTTTGGGATCATCAATCCTTAGTCATATCTTAGAGACAATCTCTTGTAGTTTTGGATGGATTAATATGTTTGGGGTTTTTTTTTTTTGAGTAGCAATAGTCATGAACACCACATGAAGTAGTTACTGTATTGGCAAAGAATTCTGAAATATATTTAATACAAACCAGAAAGTTGGACAGAGAGATATAATTATTTGTCCACCTTTACTTCTACCCAACTGAATTATAGCCAACAAGTTCTCTAGATTTGCATAAGCCGTCTGTCATTATAGCACTTGGTTCTTCACTAAAGGTTGGACTAAATGATATTTTTGGAGCAAGAGAGTTAACTGCCTGACAAATACATTTTCCTTTTAAATTTTCCTACACCAGTTTCTCTAGCTGTTTTTTTTAAAGCTGGTGTTAGTAACCACAACTGTGTTTAATTTTTACTGTCTCTGTTATTGTTGTACTTTAGATTATTCAGTTATTTCTTGTTGTAAGACACCCAGAGAATTCTGTACTAAGTTGGCCTATAAAATGTTAATAATTGTATTGTTGCTCTATAAATACTGTTAGTACTGTTAGGCTAACAAGACCAATAATAACAAAGACTAACCTTAAAGATTAGCATATGGCATAAGCTTTATTATTTGCACAATTATCTATTGCAGAAGACAATATCTCAGTGATATTGCATTTAAAGCGCTGTCATATGTCCAACCCTGTTTTTATTGCAACAAATAACCTGGCTACCCTTTAGGAAATGATATTTACACTTAATTGAAAGTTGATTTAGCTATCATAGAATCATATTTGTCCATATAAGTAGGACATAGGATGATTATTTTTGCACTAGTTTGAAGTAGTGATACATCAAAATCTTTTCACTGGCAATCTGCTCTGGGAAATGTGATAAGGCAATTAATAACCCAAACAAATGTTGTCAACTTCATCCATAAACTGATGAAGCCCTTTCTGTGCATTTAACCCATTTGCGCACACTTTAGTAACAGGCTATTCAATCTGACAAAGTTCACACACTACTACAGCAGTGTCGGTAACACATCTTTTTTTATTGTTAATTTTGCTGTCTGTGGGGCAGTTGGACTTTCTTTAGATGCTAGACTAATTGGAGAATAAGCAGTTCAAAAGATCACACAGTCATTTTAATGTAGCATCTTACCTCTTGCCAATCTTCTATTTCCTTTTCTCCCTCCACAAATGAGAAAGAGATATCAACGAGAACAACAATATACCTCTCTATAATACTACACACATTCTCAATCTAATTTATTCTGAACAGTAGTCAATGATCATGGCCATTGAGTAATGCCCCATATTTTCCTGGTGGACATTTCATGGAGGCAGTCAAACTCATATAGCATTATTTACATGCACTACTAGCAATATAATCCATCCTTAACAATAGGATGTAATCCAGTCCATTCATCATGTAACTTTGGGAAGGAAGCAATTCATGGCTCATGTAACAGTGGCAGATTCAGTTCTTGCTTATTAAACTTGTTTATTAAAAATTTCCCACTTGATTTTGGCTAAGCAATAGCATCCATCTACTGCCGAATGTCACATAACATATATGGATCCCCAGCTTTTGAATGTATTCAATTTATGATATGATCTATTGGTCCAATTGATATTTCATGTACACAAGGAAAGTTCAACTCAGTATACTTCATGATCCATTGCTGAGGCACTTTGGACCGGTCATGCTATCTCAGTCCAATTTACCTCACAGGATTATTGTTGTGGGGAAAGTAGTAGGAGGAAGGAGTATTAGGTATATAATTATAAAAATAATAAAAAATGGATTTAAAAAATCTAAATAAATAAAATATTGACTAATTGTAGTGGGGAATCATACATGTGTTTCAATTTTAATTCATCTAACAACTGAAATTACATAAGACTAAAAATTAAATTGGGGACAATGAATGCAACTATTGCAATAATCATTGATGGGAAAATGAATAAAAGCAGCTCTTTCAACATTATAAAATTATAAATGGATAGGTTAGGGTCTCCAAATTTGGCAACATTTTGTGGACTTCAACACTCAGAATTTCCAACCAGAACGGCTAGCTGAGGAATTCTGTCAGCTGAAGCCCACAAATCTTAAAGTTATCAAGTCTGATATAGGCTACAAAAATGCATGGGAAAAAATACCTTTATCTGGGGTGAAAAAAATAATATGGTAGGTGATGAACCCTCTTGGGATAACAATCCATTAGCCGAGTGCCATTATTGGGAAAAAAATACTCTATAATAGCTTTAGGATTACCCAGAAGGATTTTCTGGAGGTACACTAAGGGTTCAGGCAGGCAGACTATACATCCATTAAGTTGAACCCATGGTAGAACCTTTCTAAAAATTTGTTAGAAAGAATGTTTTAAATTAAAGACTGCCAAACTCTGACTCATAGAGGCAGGTTCTCCCGATGATCCATTTCTCTTTTGACATTAAGGACTTAATGCTCTCTGCTATCAAACTGGCAATGTAAGCAATCCTCTCAATTGAGAAGAGAATGTTTGGAGCTGTGCAAAGTTCATCTGCAAGTGATACAGCCACAGTGTCCTGTTCCACCTGTGGACAGGCCAATCACAGACAATGGAAAGGCAAGCAAGAGAGTGATTGCATCCAGAATGGCATATGAATTTTCTCTGAAAATGATATACTACGGATTAGAAAAAACAGGATTTGCTAAAGGAATTTCTTAAGTAAGCTCCTAAATCAACCGATTTCATAAACTTGTCGATATTCATATATTCTTCATCAGGGAATCCATTTCATAATATCATTTTATAAAGGCATTTCTTTGTCTTATGCATGAGCAAATCTAACAGGAACAGCCAGAAACAAATTGCATTAGTAATTTTACCAGGAGGAAGAAAGTTAATTGATCAGCAGAGCAGAGGAAAAATAAGCTGCCATAACTACAGAGGAAGAAAGTATCAACATATGCCTGTTTTCACAGATGAACAATATACAAATGGTAAAATATGTCAAATCATTTGCCAGTCCAAAGGAAAACCAATTTTCCAAAGGAAAAGCAATTTTTAAATGTAATTGGTACAAACATTTATAATTATGGTTAAACAATAGTATCAGATCACCAAGAAATGACAAACAATGCAATCAGATTTTTAGGCTATGTAGTTTCATATTAGGTAATCCCATAGCATCTTCAGTTACCATGGTAAAAGCTGTCTTGAATGATTTTTTTCAGTATGATTTTATTACAGTGGTACACTGTAGGCGTAATAAAATTTGTGAATAAATCAACTATATAGAGTAATACAGGAAAGAGTTGGAGAAAGAAGAAAGACTAAAATGAATTTTTATAACCCAAGCTGGAACATTTTTATGAATAACCAGAAGCAATTCTTAATTTAAACACTAAACCAACAGGAAAATTAATGAAACTTGTCACAATCAGTGTATGGACAAAAAAAGAAACTAGAACTTTTTAAAATGTTATGCATACTGCTCTTTCTGATCTATAATACTTTTATATTAAGAAAAAAAATCCAAAAACTGTGTTTTGGTGCAAATACCATTAACAAGAACAAACAGTTCATTGAACATTTTTCGAAGCAAAACCTCAGTGCAAATGATCTCATGCTCTACTCAAACAAGCAAAATTATATATATAATTTTAATGAGTTTGGGGTGAGAGCTTATATGCATGCATCTATTTTCTAAAGTACCATTTTTATTTCCACAGAATAGAACAAGAAGAAATTGATAATTGATAGTCAAGTTGATTTAAAACCATTCAGTTTTTATTTTTCAAGTAAAACCAATCTATATTCATACATGCATGTGTGCTCAGATTATGATTAATATACCTTTTGAGAAAAAGTTACAGATAATATTTTCCATATATTGATATTGAATAATTAATTTTGGAGGCTAATTCTGCTGCCTGCTGGCTGCCTGCAATTTGGCAGTTCAAATCTCACCAGGCTCAAGGTTGACTCAGCCTTCCGTCCTTCTGAAGTGGGTAAAATGAGGACCCAAATTGTTGGGGCAATATGCTGACTCTGTAAACCACTTAGAGAAGGCTGTAAAGCACTGTGAAGGGTATATAAGTATAAGTGCTATTGCTATATACTGCTCTTTCACTCCATATTTCCATTTCTTTCAAGTTAAGAAAAGCTTAAACAAATTCCTTAACCTGACTGACTTCTTTGACAAAAACTATGACTATAATACCACAACTTTAGATATTTTAAATTTCTTTATCCAATAGTATTCTATGTTCATTTTGCTCAAGGATTCTGCATACAAAGAAACAATGTATATAGCCAGAGGAACTGCAAGAAATATATGTATGTATGTATGTATGTATGTATGTATGTATGTATATGTATATGTATATGTATATTTATTTATATTTAAAAAGTGTTTTTCCTTTTAGCAATGGAGTTGAGATACACAGCATGAAAAAAGAGACAAGAAGTTTCGAAGGACACTATTATTGTCACTGAAAAGGACAAAGAAGTCTCAGTGATGGCCACAAATTTATGTACCTCTACAGTTTAGTAACATTTTACTAATATGGCAGTGAAAACACTTACCAATAATGCAAAATGTACTTAAAAATGAACCTTGAGGTCCAAATTGGGAGGGGCTACAGACAGCATTTTACTTACGATGCCACTGGCTAGTTACGTTTTCATGTTCTATAGAGCAATCATCATCACAACAGAAATGCTTCTAAAAACTATTATTTTATAGCTTGGGAAAAAAAAGAAAATTTCTGTAACATTTCCCAAAAAGTTTGGTCAAGAAAACACTTTCTTATTTTTAGCCAATGACACGTAAAGCACATATTCTCTGAATGATTATTTTAAAGCTTAGAGCTACATACCGAATTGCCTATGAACAAATCACAAAGCCTGCTGGAGAAACTGTGTTATCCAACAGTATGACATGAGTTATTATACTACGTATCACATTACCCTAGCAAAATAATAATAATAATGTTTACAATAGACTTGTAATACATGAATATAACTCAGAAAAAAAAACCTAAAGTGACAGCCAATACATTTTATGCAGAAGCCATTTTAAAAATAGGATATGAATTTCCGTTTTGAAAATAATAACAAAAGTAGTTATTATCTGTATGATCAGATATTTGAGGGCAGGCTTCAAAAATGGCAGAATATATTCTCCTTCTAAATCTCTACCACTAAACTCAAGGGGTGGAGTAGTTTTAGAAGACATGGGAGGTCTACATGAATTTATAGCAAATATATTTAGACACGGGAGATCTAAATAAATGAAATATTGCCTTCCTGTAAGGAAGAAAAGAAGCAATTGGGATAGAAATCCACAACTGGTAGCTTTTGCTGTCTTTTTAAGAGTGTGATTTTTTCTCCCGCCATGTCCTTCACTCTGTCCTGTCGCTCCCAAGCGGGAGCTATCCAAGGTGCTAGAGGCCAGCAACGAGTTCTGCAAATTGCTTCAGTGGCCTCCTAGGGCCCTCGTTTATTTATTCTTCAAAAACAAACTTCTTTTCCTCTCTCTGATGTCCCCCCCCCCCACCATAAAACCTTTGAAGAGTCTGGCTGTTCGTGAACGGCTCGCCTTCTAAACCCTTCCTTTCCATTTTGTCCCTTCTCTTCCCCGCCTCGCTCGACCTGATTATATGTTTGAAAACCGGGAGGCCAGTCTGGAAACTAAAATACCACTCAAACAAAGCCAGCACAGCGCTTTCGAATCCCACCCACCCCCCCCACCCACCCCCAAATCCCAGCCGGGCTGCAAACAACTGTCTTCCTTATAAAAATGGCCATAAATTCATTATGGCCGCTCTGCTCTTTTGCGTTTTGTCTCTTCCCCTCGTTACTTTTTTTTCCCTCCTCAAAACTGCAGGATGGAGTTGCTCGGCCAAACTCGAACCGGCGCTTTGCATAGCAAAGATTATTTCTGCCTTCTCCCGGCTCTGCTCTCTGTGCAATGTAGCCTGGCTTGCTTCAGAGGCTTGGATCGGGCAATGGGACGACGCAAAACAAGCCATCAATCCGAGCCCGGGTGTGAGCGGACTGCCGTGTACAAAGCGGCTGGTTACCTGATCCGCCGCTTCTTCCTCCGTCTTTCCTACCGGGCGAGCAAATGCAGCAGGGTTAGCTGCAGATCTCTCGCTCGGTTGCCATCTCTGTTCTGAGCTACTCCAGCCTCAGATGCCACGTATTATTTACACCCCGGTGCCTGCGCATTGAGAGTCACGCCGCCGTTAGACTCTGCAGGAGGAGGAGGAGGAGCTACCGCCGCCGCCGCCGCCGCCGTTTCCAAAGACCGCTCGGCTGGCCTCAGTGTCTGTTGCTCGTTCGGCAGGCCTCGCTTAATGGGCGCAACGAAGGCGTCCCATCATCTTAGCGCCCAGTCTTAGCTCTTTTTAGGGTACATGGCTGGTAGATGATGAGCTGTTATCTCCAGCGTTTGGCTGCATGCATCTTGGTCTCTCTGCCTCCATTGATCTCATTACCATAGGTCCCCACAGCCAACAAAATTCTTCCCATCACCCAGAGGCAGCAAGAAGTATTGGGTCACACACATGTTATTTATTTGAAGAGTGTAACAGAATAACAGAGTTGAAAGAGCCCTGCAAGTCCAACCTCCTGCAAAAGCAGGAGACCCTATACCATTTCAGACAAGTAGCTGTCCAATCTCTTCTTAAAAATCTGCAATGATGGAGTACATAATGTGGAGGACACAATGTGGGACTTGTACTGTTGTTGTTCAGTTGCTAAGTTGTGTCCAGCTCATTGTGACCCCATGGACCATAGTACACCATCACCACCACCCATCTTCCACTGTCTCCTGCAGTTTTCTTAAATTCATTGTACCAATGAGCAATTACAGGAAAAAAGACAAATGTTTTGGAATGGCCTTTGCAATCACCAGAATATTATTCATAACAACATATATTGAAAATCTGTAGGGTGAGCTCAGGCATGTAGTACCTACAGAAAGACCCAGGACTATTTTTGAAATAGAATTCTGTAACGAAGAGTGGGGAAAAACATTCAAAAGAAAAACCAGAAAACCTCTTAGCTGCCTGCAGAAATCATTTGGGAACTGCTATTTCTGCCGAAGAAAGCGTTACAAAGCAGTGGCTGGAAAGATATCCAAAATGTGGCATCCATTTTAATATGTTGTTATGTTGCAACTATAAACAACTGCACACGTATGATAAATATGCATCCAAATTTGCAGAAAGGCATCTTATCTAACGATTTACCATTTAGGGGCTTGGTTAACTTCTGTTTGGTTACAGATTCATTAAAATTTGAGTAGAGATGCCCAAACTTTAATATGCAACTGAATAATTACCTTAAGTAGTGAGTAGATTTTAATAAAGTAGCAATATTTATTTAATCCCTATTAGTACAAGGTTTGGCTCAATAATGATTTAATAAATAAATCACTGTTGGCTGGGTTTACATATTATATAAAGCCAAAGCCTCAAAACCAGAGGTGAAATCCAGCAAGTTCTGACAGGTTCTGAAGAACCAGTATCGAAAATTTTGAGCAGTTCAGAGAACCAGCAAATACCACCTCTGTGATCTGTCCCCCCCCTTCAGAGACCCACAAAAACACAGCCAGCCGAGGGTTAAGACTCACTTGGCACACTCTGCAGTTCTTATCTCAACCTTGGCAGCGATATGCACACCGTCTGCCAAGGACTTTATTGGTTTACACAAACAAGAAAATCACCTACGTAGCTTTGCCGTTCATCCAGCTTCCAAGACTACGAGGTTGCTCCGTTTGTTTAGCTGTGCAGTTAGCTTTGTTCGTCACGAACTTCGTGACCCATTGTACTGTCTTAAATAGATATGCTTCTGGGTGTGGTCCAGTGAGTCATGGATCCTATGACTCCAATCCAATGACTCAGGATTTCCTCATACGCCGCAGCTGCAGTACCCTTTTCTCTCGCCTTCTTTGGCGTGCGTCCAGGAATGACGTCTCTCCCTCACTCTCATCTGAGACACCTGTTTCCCCACTACTTGGCTCTCTTTCAGCTGGCACCTGAGCCGGTGCCAGAGGGGGAGGGCTGGGAGATCTGGCTGGCTCCTCTTCCTCCTGCTCAGAGTTGCCTTCCTCCAAAGGGATAGGCTCAGAGGACGGGGCCACAACACTATCCCCCACCGCAGGGCCCTTCCCCCGGGTCTGACGGTCGGGATGGGGTCGGGACGGGAACTGTTCGTGGAAAGTCCGCACCAGGTCAGGGGCCTGAACGGCAGATGCGTCCACCCAGGTGAAATCCTCGGCCCCGTACCCTTTCCAAGCGATGAGGTATTGGAAGCGCCCCTTCAGCCAACGGGAGTCCCGAATACTGTCCACCTCATACGTCGAGGCGTCGTCCTCGTCGGCTGCGGCTGGGGGGGCAGGCGGCGGCGGGCGGCGGAGACGGCTAGTGGGAGTCTCAGGGACCAGGAGGGACCGATGAAAAACGGGGTGGAGCCGCATGGAGCGGGGTAGAGTCAACCGATAGGCCACCGGGTTGATGACCGCCTCGATGGGGAAGGGACCGATAAAGCGGTGGGCCAGTTTCCTCACCGGCTGGTCCGTGGGGAGGTGTTTCGTGGACAGCCACACCCGATCTCCAACTTCCAGCGGTGGCGTCGCCCGGCGGCCGCGATCGGCGAACCGTTTATAGTCCTCTTTCGCCCGGATCAGCTGCCGCCGCACCAGTTGCTGCACCGCCTGCAGCTCCGAGAGGAAGTCCCGGGTCTCAGGAACAGGGGAGTCCATGATGGTCAACGGAAAAAAACGTGGATGGTACCCGACGTTGGCATGGAACGGTGTCATCTGGGTGGAGGTATGTTGGGAGTTGTTAAAAGCGAACTCCGCCAGGGGAAGGTACTCGGCCCAGTTGTCCTGCTGCTGGTTGACAAAACAGCGGAGGTACTGCTCCAGTATGCCAATGACCTTCTCCGTGCCCCCGTCAGTCTCCGGGTGGTGTGATGACGACAGGCACACCTGCACCTCCAGCGCAGCCATCAGGCTTTTCCAGAAGCGGGCCGTGAACTGGGCCCCGCGATCCGAAACCACCCGGTCCGGCAGGCCGTGGAGGCGGAAGATGTGTTGCAGGAACAGGCGAGCCGTGGTACGAGCTGAGGGCAGGCCGCGGCACGGGATGAAATGTGCCATCTTCGTGAGCGCATCCACCACCACGAGGACGGTCGTGAACGTAGCGGACAGGGGCAGGTCAGTCAGGAAGTCCATGGAGATGGCTCCCCACGGTCTCTCCGGTGTCGGCAGCGGCTGGAGGAGTCCAGGAGGGGGGCCGGACGCGGCTTTGGCCTGTCGGCATGGCACACAGGACGTCACGTAGGCGTGCACGTCGTGCCGTACCCGAGGCCACCAAAAAGTCCGCGTCACTAGGTTCAAGGTCTTAAAGAAGCCGAAGTGCCCCGCCGCGGGGTTGTCATGGCACTGGTTCATGACGAGGGCTCGGAGCGGACTTGTGGGCACGTACAGCCGACCCCGGTGCCTGAGCAAGCCCTCCTCCACGGTCCATGGGGACGCGGGGCCGACGTCCGCTCTCCGCTGCTGCGACCAGTCGTCCCGTCGCTGCGCTTCCAGCACCTGAGTCCGCAGGTCCACCGGTTCCTGGACCGCGGCCAAGGAGTCCGCTGGCAGCACCGTCCGGGGGGAAAGGGAGTCCTTTGGGCAAAAGTATTCCGGCTTACGGGATAGCGCGTCCGCCCTCTGGTTGAGGTGGCTCGGAATGTATGTGACGTGGAAGTTGAACCGGGCGAAAAACAACGACCACCGGATCTGCCGCTGGTTCAAATTCCTGGCCGTGGTGAGGTGCTCCAGGTTCCGATGGTCCGTCCGCACCTCCACCTGGTGTCGGGCCCCCTCGAGGTGATGTCGCCAAGCCTCGAACGCGGCCTTGATAGCCAGCAACTCCTTTTCCCAGATGGTGTAGTTGCGCTCGGAAGGAGTGAGTTTCCGGGAGTAGTAAGCGCAGGGAAAAAGAGTGCCACCATCCACCGGAGCCTGTAGCAGCACCGCTCCAATCGCCACGTTGGACGCGTCTGTCTCAACCACGAACGGACGGTGTGGATCGGGGTGCCTCAGGACCGGCTCCGTGACAAAGGCCTGCTTGAGAACCTCGAAGGCCTGCTGCTGCGGGGGCCCCCACTGGAACGGAACCTTCTTCCGAAGGAGCTGGGTCAACGGCACGGTCAGGGTGGCAAAGCCCGGGATGAAGGTCCGGTAGTAGTTGGCGAATCCCAACAGATGCTGGACGTCCTTCACCCGACGCGGGGGTTCCCAACTGCGCAAGGCCGCCACCTTGTGTGGGTCCATCGCGATGCCCTCGGGGGTGATGATGTGCCCGAGGAACTCTATGGAAGTCTGGAAGAAGTAACATTTCTCCAACTTCGCATAGAGCTGGTGCTCCCGCAGGCGCTGCAGGACCTGGCAGACATGCTGGAGGTGACTCTCCGGGGTCCGGGAATAGATCAAAATATCATCCAGGTAGATCACCACGAACCGATCCAGCATGTCCCGGAACACGTCGTTCATCAAGTGCTGGAAGACCGCGGGGGCGTTGGTCAACCCGAACGGCATGACGGTATATTCAAAGTGTCCGTATCGGGTGCCAAATGCCGTCTTCCACTCGTCCCCCTCTCGCATCCGCACCAGGTTGTAGGCTCCCCGGAGGTCGAGCTTGGTGAAAATCGAGGCCTCCCGCAACCTCTCCATCAGCTCCGGGATCAGCGGCAGGGGATAGCGATTCCGTACCGTGATGGCATTCAAGCGCCGGTAGTCGCAACACAGGCGCAAGTCCCCCGTCTTCTTTTTCACGAAGAGGACTGGGGCCGAGAGCGGGGAGGTCGAAGGCCGGATGAACCCACGGGCCAGGTTCTTGTCCAGAAAGTCCCGTAAGGCGGCCAGCTCGGGCTCCGACATGGAGTACAGGCGTCCCGAGGGCAGGGGCGCGTTGGGCATCAAGTCCACCGCGCAGTCGTAGGGTCGGTGCGGGGGCAAGCGATCCGCCTCCTTCTCGCTGAACACGTCGGCGAAGGATGTCAGCTCCGGAGGCAAGGAGACGTTCGGGGCAGAGACGTCCTGGCCGGCACAGGTGTGGCGAAGGTGGTCGACACACTGCAGGCTGGGGAACGAGATGGCATTTCTCGACCACGCCACCTGAGGGTCGTGCGCCCGAAGCCAGGCCATCCCCAGGACCAAGGGGAAGTGCAGGTCCGCCGTCACATAAAACTGGATCGCCTCCTCATGGTTCCCAATGGCAAGGCGCAAGGGCTGAGTAGCGAAGTTGATGGGCCCCGCCACAAGTTCCCGCCCATCAATAGTTTCGACCCTCAACGGAGGGTCCACTGGAACCAAGGGAACCTTGTAATGGGCCACAAAGGCCTGGTCCATAAAGTTCGTGGTGGCCCCCGAGTCCACCAGCGCGTGCGCCTGGAGCCCCTCCGACCGGTTAGCCAACAACACCCGGGTGTTCAAAATCAGGTGCCGAGGGGGCTCACAGTCCACAGCCGCCGCCTCCGGCGGGGCATGGTCACCTGCCTGACCCAGAGTTTCCCCTAGGCCAGGCCTGACCCGTTTCCCGGCTGGTCACGCCGAGGCTCCGGAACAGGCTTGAGCGATCCACTCCGCTTCCGGGGACACGAGGCGGCGAAATGTCCAGCCTCGCCGCAATAGAGGCACAACCCCCCTTGGCGTCTCCGCATCCGCTCCTGGGCCGTCAGTTGAGGTCTGGCTGCTCCGAGCTCCATGGGCTCCTCAGCCGTCGCCACCAAACGCGGTACGGTCCGGGGCGCTGTTGGTACGAAACGCGGGGGTGCCGGCACTGTCGGTGGTTCCGGAAGAGCCCTACGGGGCCGTCGCCGTTGTAGGCGGGCATCGATGCGCAGGCATTGGGTCACCAGCGTGTCCAGGGTCTGTGGCGCCTCCACCCGAACCAGCTCGTCCTGCATCTCATCGCAGAGGCCGTCCTGGAAGGCATCCATCAGCGCCGCCTCATTCCAGGCCGAATCCTGGCCTAGCAATCGGAACTCCGCAATATAGTCCTGCAGGGGGCGCTTGCCTTGGCGGAGGTCTTTGATGCGCCTCGCTGCCGTCTGCACCCGGAGGGGGTCCTCAAACATGGTGCGCAGGTGTTGCAAAAAGCCCTGATAGTCCAGAAGCAAGGGGCTGTCTTGCAGCAACAGGGGCGTGGCCCATCGTGCGGCAGTGCCAGAGAGGGAGCTGATAATAAAAGCCACCCGAACCCGGTCATCCGGAAAATCCTCCGGCCGCATTGCCATGTACAGCTGGCACTGTCCCAAGAAGGCCGGGAACATTTCCTGCTGTCCAGAAAACTTATCTGGCATGTTCACTGGGCATCTTGGACGGGGAAGGGGAGCAGGTGGAGCTGCTACAGGAGCATTTCCCAAAGCAAGTTGTGCAGTTAGCTGTGCTACTTGCTGTTGCAGAAGTTGATTGGCCTCCAGCATCTGCTGTACCTGCTGCTGCAGCTGTTGGTCCATCGTGGGTTAACGATGGAGTTTTGGGTGACGAACAAGATGATCTGTCCCCCCCCTTCAGAGACCCACAAAAACACAGCCAGCCGAGGGTTAAGACTCACTTGGCACACTCTGCAGTTCTTATCTCAACCTTGGCAGCGATATGCACACCGTCTGCCAAGGACTTTATTGGTTTACACAAACAAGAAAATCACCTACGTAGCTTTGCCGTTCATCCAGCTTCCAAGACTACGAGGTTGCTCCGTTTGTTTAGCTGTGCAGTTAGCTTTGTTCGTCACGAACTTCGTGACCCATTGTACTGTCTTAAATAGATATGCTTCTGGGTGTGGTCCAGTGAGTCATGGATCCTATGACTCCAATCCAATGACTCAGGATTTCCTCATACGCCGCAGCTGCAGTACCCTTTTCTCTCGCCTTCTTTGGCGTGCGTCCAGGAATGACGTCTCTCCCTCACTCTCATCTGAGACACCTGTTTCCCCACTACTTGGCTCTCTTTCAGCTGGCACCTGAGCCGGTGCCAGAGGGGGAGGGCTGGGAGATCTGGCTGGCTCCTCTTCCTCCTGCTCAGAGTTGCCTTCCTCCAAAGGGATAGGCTCAGAGGACGGGGCCACAACACTCTGGCTGGCCCCACAGTGGGGTGGGAATGGGGATTTTGCAATATCTTTCCCCCAGGAATGGGGAGGGAATGGTGATTTTGCAGTATCCTTCCCCTGCCATGCCTGCCAAGCCACACCATGCCACCAAGCCATGCCCACAGAACCGGTAGTAGAAAAATTTGGATTTCACCCCTGCCCAAAACTGCCCAGTAACACTGTGATGAGTATGAACCCAGCCAATATCTGTTGACTCCCTTTACCAATGTGCCTTCTTATGACTCTCAAAGCATCCTAATACATGGGTGAGATAGGATTTGGTTTTGTAGGAACCAAATTTGTTTATAGGAGAAGAATATTTGATTTGTTTAGCACTAAATTCTCCAGCACATACACTAAACTGATTAGACTGTAATTTCCTGCATTTCTCCCTCATCCATTTCTTTAAAAAAGGCTATTACATTGGCCACTTTCCAATCCTTTGATACAGGGATTGCTGTTAGGATCTTTGAAGATCATTCATTTCATATTTGAGTGAATTAATTCGCTTTATAATGCAATCTGGAGTGCCTTCATTCAGTTTCTCCACATCCTTAGCCAGTTTTAGTTTGCTCTCATTTTACTTTTCATCCAACAGTCCCGTTGCCTCTCTGGCCGCTTTCCAACTTCTAACATATTTAATAATTTATTATGGTGGTTTGTAACACAGTCAGCCAGATGTTCAGACTTGGATTTGGCATTTTTATCTACCTCTTGAATTCTTGCTGGGGATCTGGGATAGGCAGATGATTGAGTTGTGCGTTATTATGCTCCTCAAAATATTGTGATTTTTAAACACATCTGTGCAGGCATTCCTTTCTTAGCTGAAATTGATCAAAACTTCTATTTTCTGAAATAGTTGTTCTTTAGAAGATATTAACTTGCTTATAAAATGGGATCATGATTTGAGATGGCCAACACTTCATTTGTCAGTTTAAGCATGCAATATACCAGATTTCTTTGGGCAGAGAAGATGATTTGGTTGATGAAAAACGTATTAATTTCTGGATAAAATCTCATTCCAGTTTGCTTTTTAGATGTTCATCATTCATAAAATACAAATTAATTCCATTCTTTTAAGAGCTTTAAAGATCTGATACTACCATGTTAAAGTTCTGACCTGATTGGATCTTGTGACCCTGCTTCAGTTTTTTTTTTTTTTGGGGTAATAAGGTAAAGGTTCCCCTTGCACATATGTACTAGTTGTTCCCAACTCTAGGGGAAGGTGTTCATCTCAGTTTCAAAGCTGAAGAGCCAATGCTGTCCGAAGATGTCTCTGTGGTCATGTGGCCAGCATGACTAAACACCAAAGGCGCACGGAACGCTGTTACTTTCCCACCAAAGGTGGTCCCTATTTTTCTACTTGCATTTTTTACATGCTTTTGAACTGCTAGGTTGGCAGAAGCTGGGACAAGCAATGGGAGTTCACCCCATTACACGGCACTAGGGATTCGAACCGCTGAACTGCCAACCTTTTGATTGACAAGCTCAGCATCTTAGCCACTGAGCCACCATGTCCCTTTTAATTTTTTTGTAATATCACATAATTCCCATTTTGGATATGGAGTTATTAGGAATACTGTATCAGGGCAGAAACAGAATGGATAATCACATCCATTTTCTCTATCTTCTTGTTGCCATATAAAGGTCACGTGGATTTTTGCACTCAGAATTGGTATGCCTTCGCCATAGTCAGGTTGTTTATATTCCATTTTAATGTGTTTCCTTGTCCAAGGAATTCAGGATGGTATGCATGATTCTTGTCCCTCAGTTAATTATATTCTCACAATAACTTATTAAATCAAGAAAGTACTGTCTCCAAAACACTTTGTGAGTACAAGGCGGATAGAAATTTAAACCTTAGGGTTTTTCTTAGTTCTAATCTGGCTTCCTCACTATTTTATAATACCCAGTTTTTCTTGTAAAAATCTAGTTGGTAAAATTCTATTCAAATGACAGGGTAAGCTTTTAGGATTAGCAATTTTGAATTACACCAGGTGTCCACCAGACACTTTTGATCAACAACTTTAATATACAGAGACTTCTTGTAGCTAATCTATTTAAACCAGTTACACTGACATGTGGCATGATGGAAATTGTAGTCCAATAAATCTGGAGAAGGAACTGGTTGGGAAAGCTGTTAGAAGCTTGTAGGTTTTGTGATGAGAGAAATTCAAATATGTACATAAATGTAAATTTAAACATCTGATAAAATGAGCATCATGCTGTTCCCTGGATAAATTGCTGGGCTTCTGAGTATTCTTTAGTCATAAGTCACTGTCAGGTGCAAAGGATCAGGACCATACATTAAGGTGCAGGACAAAAGATTTATTCAAGCCTATATACAACAATCTAATCAACTAAAATGGTGCTAGATAAGAGTCAGTGGATTCAAAATGGGATGGATTTGGATCATTTGTGGTAACATAAGGACTCTAAACTGATAAAAAGTTTAACTCCACCTCCCAGCTCTGCCTGATCTTCTCCTACAATTGTTCTGTATTTATATGCTTACTATGTGTATTTATTACTACGATCTTTTTTAAAAAAATAAATAAACAATCTCTTACCTATCATAGAAAAATACAAAATAATATTAGAAACCTTAAATTTTCTAAAAAAATAATATTATAGTGTCCTAAATCAATATTACAACACTTAAAAGGGCCAAGAAGAAGAACAAGAAGAAACATGCATTAGCGGAGATCAAATCTGCATCATTAAGTTAAAAATAGAATACATATTAGATGGGATTAGGCTACTTCACGGGTAGAGGTTTGTCAATTGTCATTTATTTATTTATTTTACAAATAACTCAAGGCACATCCAATATGAATTCTTTGTCCTATTTTCCCAACAACAACAAACCATATGAAGTGAGTTGGACTGGCAGGGAATGACTGGCCCAAAGTCACCAAGTTAGTTTTCCTGGCTAAGGCAGGACTTGAATTCATAATTTCCTGCTTTCTAACCTGGTGCCTTAACTACTAGACAAAACTAGCTCTCATACTGGCAGTAATAGGTAAACAGAGCTAGAATCTCAGACTAATGGATTCATAAAATAATAAAAAGAGTAAAATCAAAGTCCAGTTACTTTGTTTTATTTAAGCATTCAACTAATGATTCTTAGGTATAGGATCCTGGATCTGAGAAGGTTTGTGTTCCAATAAGTGCCCAGTAAAAGAACCCAGGACATCAGAGGTGGGTTTCAGCAGGTTCTGAGCAATTTCGGAGAACTGGTAGTGGAAATTTTGAGTAGTCCGGAGAACCCGTGGTAAAAATTCTGACTGGCACTACCCCCATCTATTCTCTGCCTCCCAAGTCCCAGCTGATTGGGAGGAATTGGGGATTTTATAGTAATCTTCCCCTGGAGTGGGGTGGGAATGGAGATTTTACAGTATCCTTCCCCTGCTATGCCCACCAAGCCATGCCATGCCCACCAAGCCACACCCACTAGGCCATGCCATGCCCACAGAATCAGAAGTAAAAATTTGTGAAACCCATCACTACAGGACATCTCTAAATTTGTAATTAATAACCTTCAGGAATGTAGTCTTTTCTAACACATATCCCATTCTTTTAAATGTCTATTTAAAAAATGAATCCTTTTGAGTTCACTGGTGCCATATTTGTGCATATGGCCAAAGTATTCCTTGAACTCATTGGGACTTCTAGGGAAATTTAATGTTAGTGACTTCAATTTTAAACCAATTGGGAATCTGTTTCAATGGATCAGCCACATTGAAATATCTAAAATACACTTTTTTGTTGCCTCTTTAATGACAGTGGCTGAGTTCACACATTATAATCAAAGACATCAGTGAGGCATCAGTAGCTGTAGTGTGATGCTAAATGAGGTAGGTACAGAGTTTCATTTTGTCTTCAGTCAAAATACTTATGAGGTTAATAAAAATGTTATAAAGTATTCAGATGATTGTAGCTGATGCCCTGTTGGGAAGCAATATGGAAATTTAAGAACAAGAAATAAGGTACAGACAGAGAATGTCCAGTTAAGTACGAATACATAAGATTATTTTCTTCCAGATCCACACATCAAGGGGAATATAGATGGAGCCAGCTGATAGCGCACAGTGTACTTTCAGCATTGCCAGGGGATTTTTAATACTTCCAAGGTGATGCTTGAAATGATTGAGGTTGTATTTCTGTGGTATTACGACTGGCTGGCTCCATCTTTCACTTATTTGAGCATTTATATATTTCACTGTCCTATGTGTCAAAGTAACTTTATTTATTTTGTAGCTTTGAGTCAATGTTGATTCCTGGCAACTGCCTGGACTAATCTGCATAGTTTTCTTGGCAAGATTTTTCAAAGTGGTTTACCATTGCCTGTTTCCTAGGGCTGAGGGAGAGTGACTGGCCCAAGGTGATCATGTGGCTTTGTGACTAAGATGGAACTGTTTTACTGGGAATAGGACTGATCCTTTAATTTCCATGGGATATTTTCTGCTCCTATAATTCTTTCTTGAAACCCACAACAAACTCATAATTAATATTCCATTTCCGTTATCCTTACTTTTAGTTACAGAACAAAAACAAAACAAAACAAAACAAAACAAAAAACAGCAGAAACGTAACAGATAAAATATTTATTGGCAAAATCTCTTTGTTGAGAAAAACTTCAGCTGTTGAATTCCTGGTGATCATGCAGCTTTAAAATTGGACGAGTCCTCACAATTTTAGGGTGTTTTCTAGGCAGAAATGTTGATTTTTAATACTTTAGCATCAAAATAGATATGTGAAGAATCTATAAAACAATCTATTGACATTTGGAAGGAGAATCTCTTCTATATTATGGTTCTGTTGTGGTAATTTATTTTGTACAGGGAATCCCCGTTTAGCAATTGCTTTGTACATTGACCATTCACAATTAAAACAAGGATGAAAAAGTAATTTTGCAACTAATCCTTGCATTTATCATCTTTGCAGGTCTGTCAAACAAAAGCAAGCCGAAGTAAGAGTGTAAGCATAGCTGCAGTTTCACCTTTGGCTGCTTTGGTTAACAACCAAGTTACTAACTAGTCCCAATTGTGGTTGCTAAATGAGAAGTGCCTGCATTCATTTTGTTCCTTCTGTTAGGGCACGGGTGTCAAACTCACCGTGTCATGTTGCTGTCATGTGACGTTTCGTGATGTTTTTTCCCATTCGTGGAGCTGGGTTGGGGGCGGCCTGTGCATGACGCATCCGGCCCATGGGCCGCTAGTTTGACACTCCTGTGTTAGGGCAATGTAAATGGATTCAAAACTTGTACAGTTATTTAGAAATGGGGCTGTGCTGAAATGACCAATATACAACCTAAAATAGGTTTCAACTTGTTCAGAGTTTTCAGAAAGGAACTTAATGGTTTCACAGGTTACTTTCCAACCTCCTACCTTTTCAAGCTTACTCATACTTGCAACATTACTTTGTACTTTTAGAGTGTGAAACTATGACAAAGGAGCTGCTCTGTGAATTTTTATAGTACTGCTTCAGGCAGATTAAAGATCATGGGCTTTTGATGACCCATATTCAGGAACACTCTGGGTCCCTGATCAAATGAATAATATTTTCTATTGTGCTCCAACATCTGTACAAGAAGAAACCTCCACATACAGACCTTTTTTTATTCTTGTTCTTCCTCCTGTCCTTCCATTGACAGAAGACAGAACAATATTTTTAATGTTAGCAGAGAAACTCTTGAATCCCACCCTTTGATTGTTATACAGGTGGTCCTGGATTTATGAACACAACTGAACCCGAAATTTCTATTGGTAAGTGAGACAGAAGTTAAGTGAATTTTGCCCTACTTTTATATCCTTTCTTGCCACAGTTGTTAAGTGAGTCATTGCAGTTGTTACATTAGTCACCCAGTTGTAAAGTAAATCTGGCTTCCCCATTGACTTTGCTTGTCAGAAGAACACAGAAGGTGATCACATGACCCCAGGACACTGCAACCCTTATAAATAAGAACCAATTGCCAAGCGTCTGAATGTTGGCCACATGATCATGGGAAAGCTGTGACATGGTAAGTATGAAAACTGATCATAAGTCACTTTTCCCAGTGCCATTGTAACTTCTAATGGTCACTAAAGGAATGGTTGTAAGTCAATGACTAACTGTACATTTCATCTGGGATGAACTGAATGAACTGAGTGCCAACACCCAGGAAGATTGTTGTTTTGATAACTGCCATTGAATTAAAGAGCTACATCTTGAACGTAACAATATTCATTTATTTGCTGGCCCCATTCACTTAGATGACACATTTTCTTTGAGATACTGTCAAAGAAATATGCAATCTCAGTGCGTATACCTGTACATATTGAAAAATCTGATTAGTTTCTTAATACTGTAATTTATTCTTTAGTTATAGGAGAGTAATATAGTAATATAATTGGTATCAACAAAGCATTATTGAAGTATCACCCTACATAAACTATATGGTAACAACTATGAAGTGCACGCTATACACTGTTTTCCCATCATTCTAAGCTCTGCTTTATCTAGGCTTGTGAAACAAATCGCAATAGCTCAGTTTAGACATTATACTAAGTCCAAACTAAACGAACTGTATTATGGATTAATGCAGTGCCTAATTAATACAATTAGCCACTTTGCTTTTTAAACAATGATGCATGGGTTAGCATTATGTGTGAATCAAGTCACAAGAATGTTCTTCTGCCACTGTGCACATACCAATCAACTGCCTATGAAAAAATTTAGGAATGTAATGTGCTATCCAAGTGTCAGGTGATTTGGAAAATCCAAATTCAGAAATACAATGTTCTCTATGTGGTTTTAGGCTTTTTACAATCACTTATTTTGTCAAAGCTCACAATGCTATTATGAATAAATTGCAAGGAAGAGCTACCACATATATTGCTAACAGGGAGTCCTTGGAAGATATAAACCATATTCCTTACATTTGTCCTAGGTTGTCACTGGGCATATCTTTAAACTATTGTGACTAATACACCAAAGGAACCAAACTTTCTTCTGTTTTCCACAACTAAGCCATGTGTTTTGTCTTAAAGCAGGAGTTAAGGGAGACCCAGTGAAAAGAACAAGGACATCTCATTCCCGGTGATATTTCAAGAATTACTTCTAGGAAAGGGCATACAGAAAGATCTAGCAAAAAGGACAAAAGACAATATAAACCATAGTGTAATCTGTTGCAGTTGGTATAGTTAGCGCATAGCTAGCAGGTTGCAGAACTGTTTGTTCTTGTAGATAGAAAATCCTGAAATAACCCTCAATTAGTGATTGTTTTAGTAAGCTCTTGGTAGGAGGCCAGGGTTTAATGAGGTTTTATGGATCTGGTAAATGCCAGTTCTAGAAAGGACAAATTTTCAACATAATGTATGTTTTCAAGCACTGAACTCTCGACAACTCTTACAAAATCTAATGGTGTGTAAAACCCAGAGAATCATTTAGTAATCACCCTGAATTCAAAAACTTCAGTATGGACTAGCATGGTACCTTAAAAAAAAGTTTTATTCTAACCATGCAATTTATATACTAGTTTACACAGTGCTTTACATTTCAGTTACTTTAAAGAAAATAGAATAGAATAGAATAGAATAGAATAGAATAGAATAGAATAGAATAGAATAGAATAGAATAGAATAGATTTTTTTATTGGCCAAGTGTGATTGGACACACAAAAAATTTGTCTTGGTGCATGCGCTCCCAGTGTACATAAAAGAAAAGATATGTTCATCAAGAATCATAAGTTATCATTAATGATAGTCATGGGGTACAAATAAGCATTCAGGAAACAATCAATATCAATATAATTCATAAAGATACAAGCAACAAAGTTACAGTCATACAGTCATAAGTGGAAGGAGATGGGTGATGGGAACGATGAGAAGATTAATAGTAGTGCAGATTTAGTAAATAGTTTGACAGTGTTGTGGGAATTAGTTGTTTAGCAGAGGGATGGCATTTGGGAAAAACTGTTCTTGTGTCTAGTTGTTCTGGTGTGCAGTGCTCTATAGCATTGTTTTGAGGATAGGAGTTGGAAGGGTTTATGTCCAGGTTGTGAGGGGTCTGTAAATATTTTCACAGCCCTCTTTTTGACTTGTGCAGTATACAGGTCCTCAATGGAAGGCAGGTTGGTAGCAATTGTTTTTTCTGCAGTTCTAATTATCCTCTGAAGTCTGTGTCTGTTGTGTTGGGTTGCAGAACCAAACCAGACAGTTATAGAGATGTAGATGACAGACTCAATAATTCCTCTGTAGAACTGAATCAGCAGCTCCTTGGGCAGTTTGAGCTTTCTGAGTTGGCGCAGAAAGAACATTCTTTGTTGTGCTTTTTTGATGATGTTTTTGAATTTTAACTGTCCTTTTTAGATCTTGTGATATGGTAGAACCTAGAAATTTGATGGTCTCTACTGTTGATACTGTGCTGTCTAGTATTGTAAGAGGTGGAGGTATGGAAGGGTTTCTCCTAAAGTCTACCACCATTTCTGCGGTTTTAAGTGTGTTCACTTCCAGATTGTTCCGGTCGCACCATGAGGCTAGTTGTTCAACCTGCCATCTATATGCAGATTCATCATTGTCTTGAATGAGACCGATCACTGTTGTGTCAGCTGCAAACTTCAGTAATTTAACAGATGGACTGTTAGAGATGCAGTCATTGGTAAGTAAGCGAGAATTCCGATTATGAACTCCAAATGATGGAGGTAAAAGAGAAATGGAAATAATATTTTATTTGGAAATGAATTGATAGCCATTATTTAATTTCAAATGATGTGTTTCCTTTCCATTCTTGCCAATTCTGTCACATCAAGTATTTTTCATACAATTTCATCTGTAACTGCAGCTAAAATTGAGCCTCTCAAACAGAAAATGCAAATATGAGATATAATGATATCTAATTTCGCCACAGACATATATCTCCTCTTTCTTAGTTCTATCAGGTTGCCACAAAATATTGACTGTCATTTCTCTTTACAGGATTTCCTATGCAGGCTGTGATTCTGAAGAGTGATTTGTGATGTTTTTGTAGAAGCTGAGTCAATCTTGGATTTTCTTCTCGTTCAAATTGCAAAAGTTGATCAAGTCCAATAATCAAATACAATTTTGGAAAAACTGCTCTTTTGAGAACTTAACTGCTTCCTTAGCTCTCTGATGTATGGATTTTTCTTACCACGTGGGCAACTGTAGTAGACAACCAACTTCCCGTAATGTATTACAAACTTGTACCCTGTCAGGGATAGCCTATTTTTACTCATTAACCCAATTCACATATTATACTCAACAAGACATATCTTGTTGAACAATTCTTGACATACTAAATTCACACCACACATCCGGCTAAAATATAGCTGGCTAGTTGAGTCTTAGTGTATTGTGTAATCGGATTAACACAGGAAACTAAGGTTTAGTGAATTTTAGGTAACAGTGCTATTGAAATCCAGTTTAGATCTAGATGCTATTGTTGGTTGATTTCCATTCACAATGCTAACACTGAAATCATTTTCCCCACACTTGACACAACTATCTAGAAATGAATATGTACTGTAAGTGCTCCATATACTTAGGGTTCTTCTGTTGTTGGATGCTGGTTATGTTTAGCCTCTAATTTTAAGGCTCTTGCAAAGTTCCTTTTTAGATGTATGCTAGAAGGAAGGGTGACCATGGCGCATAACAAGGTATATCTGTAGGAGAGAGTGTGTGTAAAAATGCAACATACAGAAAAGGAGTGTGGATTTTAATCACCCTGACATCAGCTAAACTGCCTCATGTTTACACTTTGCAGGTGCACTTGCTCATAACACAGAGCAGTGCATCAAATGCTGTACATGGAAGCTATCTTTAAAAGATCTTTATACTGTGAATGCTCATGGTTCCAATCTGATCAAAATTAACCCCAAATGCCAACGTAACTAAATTAATCACCTACTTAAGACTTTCTGAAAAAAATGGGATTTTTATTGTTAAAGACATGCTTGTTCCTATAAGTTACTTGCTTTTGACGTGGCTGGAAAGTACAATTCAGCATAAATCTGTAACAGTGGACATGGAGCTCTTACCAATAATTCTGGACTTATGACCACAATTGAGCCCAAAATTGAGTTTTGCCTTTCTTGCCTCAGTTGTTAAGCGAATCACTGCAGTTGATAAGTTAGTGACCCGGTTGTTAAGTGAATCTGGCTTCCCCCTTGACTTTGCTTGTCAGAAGGTCGCAAAACGTGATCCCATGACCTTGGGGACAAGGCAATGATCATAAATATGAACAAGTTGAGTTTTGATCACATGATCAAGGGGATGCGGCAAAGGTCGTAACTGTGGAAAATGGTCATAGGTCACTTTTCTCAGTGCCGTTGTAACTTTGAACAGTCTTGGGAACTGACTCACATTTATGACTGTTGCAGTGTCCCAGGTCATGTGATGCCCTTTTGAGACCTTCTGACAAGCAAAGTCAATGGGGAAATCAGATTCACTTAACAACCAGTGTTACTAGTTTAACAAGTGCAGTGATTCACTTGTTGGCAAGAAAGAGCTTAAAATGGGGCTAAATTCACTTAACGAATGTCTCAGTTAGCAACAAAAAATGTTGGGCTCAATTGTGGTCATAAGTCAAGGACAACCTGTATTTTTTTTTAAGTGCAATAAAAAGTACTGCAGAGCTGCTTTCAGCTTGTTGGTAATTTCTTAAGAGGAATTACTTTTTTTCCTTCTCTAGCCTGCTAGTCCTTCAACTTTGCTTCATGATGTATGTTTTTGCCTGCATCCCAGCAGTTGTACCTGGGACCTATTTTCTAGTTGCTGACTCATCCAGGCCCAAAATAAAATGAACATTGCTTTTTTTTTTCTAGGCCAAGATGTCTAAGGCGTTTATTTTCATCCTTCCATTTCTTGACTAGAGAATCAAAATGTATGCAGTGGTTTTCACCAACCCTTCAAAAAACACCATTCTTAGCATATTGATCTAGGCAGGAAAAGTTCAAAACCCTTTTTTGGAAAGATTGGCAATTGCAATTCAAAATTTCATAGTCCAGGATTTATACATGAACTCAGAAATGGGTAATGCTACACTAAGTAGCATTTGCAGCAAAGTAAATATTCTTCCTTGTGCTGCTTTAACATTTGTGTCTTTGAGAAGCTAAATGGGTTCAGATATCATGTTAACCCTTCAGGATTGTGCACTCTTCCCCTTGCAAAACAACAACAACAACAACAACAACAACAAAAAACCCCCCCACAAGTACTTCCCTTTGACCTGGGGGTACGGGTAGGGGTGGGAATGGAGTGCTTTTACAATTTCCTTTTCTTCCTTTCTAAATCTTGAATGGGATGTTTGCCAACATCTCTCCCCCCTCTTTTTTTGGGGGTGGGAATCAATGCTGTAAATTATTCATTGTCATTAGTTATCGATTTGGATATCTGGCCTGAAAAGGGTTCTTCTCTTGGAAAAAAAAAAAGAAGCCAGAGATGGAAGTCCCCCCCTCCCTCCTTCTCCCTCCTATTTCACCAAGGCTGTTCCTTCATTCCTTCCCCCTGTAGCTGATTTGTTGGGTCCTAACTGTCCCAGGTGTCAAAAAAATGAAAAACCTCCTTCTTTATATGGGCTGTGGTGAAGCGCCTGGAAGGGAATGGCTGTGGCCATTGTGCCGGGGTGAAAGACTGGGAGAGGGCCATGCAAGGAGAAAAGTTGGCTGGCCCTTTTCTAATAACCCAGAGGCGAAAACCTTGAGGCGAAACAGGCAAGGAGAAGGGATTGAGCCAAAAAGTCCCATTCTGCAAATTGCAGCCTTAGCTCAGTGAAATCACATCCACTATCCTAGGCTTCAACAGACAGCAAGCAAGCATTTTGCTGCCTATTGAGAGACTAATATAGATCTATTTCGGACTGATTGGTCCTCATCAGTTAGCCAGACCCTTACCATATGTTCCCTCCCCGTAGAGGCTAAGTATTTGCTTTCTTCTCTTATCATAGATTTAAAAGTATGTATATGGTATTGTCTTACATATGGTAAGGGTGTGGCTAACTGATGAGGACCAATCAGTCTGAAATAGATCTATATTAGTCTCCCAATAGGCAGCAAAATCCTTGCTTGCTGTCAAAGAAGCCTAGGATAGTGGATGTGATTTCACTGAGCTATGGCTGCAATTTGAAAAACTTTACATAGGAAAATACCCAGTTGAAGAAAAATACATACTTTTAAACCTACAATAAGAAAAGACAGCATATATATATATATATTTTCTGAGGTTTTCGCGGGTGTTTGTATGTAGGTCTTTGGTTATTCGGGTCTTCTCCCACGTAAAATTGGAAGTGTCTTGGCAACGTTTTGACGAAGTCTCATTCATCATCTTCAGGCTGGTGTTTTCAGCTTTGTGCTTCTAGGAGCAATGTGAGATCGCAGCTGTTTCTTCCTTTTAACTGTTAGTGGGGGTGTGAACTGATTGGGTGGGAGCTTGGCTGTGTTCTGATTGGGTGGAGGTGTGTACTGATTGGTTGGGGGCTCGGCTGTGCTCTGATTGGATGGGGGGTTGGCTGTGCTCTGATTGGCTGGGGGTATGTTCTGTTTGGGTGGGGGCTTGGTTGTGCTCAGGTTAGTCTGAGTTGCTGGGGGATTTGAGCTGGTGAGCTGCGTTGCTGTTGTTTGGCTTCATGTTCGTGGCCGCCCTACCTCTTCATGGTGGGTGTCAGTCTGCTTCATGTATGGATTGGAGGGGTTTAAAGTGGCTAATGATGCAGCTGCAGTCTGACTTCTGGTCCGTGGTCGTGCTTCATCATCAGTGTGGGTTTGAGTCTGCTTTCTGTGTGGATGTGTGGTGGTGACATCCTGTGTGGCTCTTGTGAGTGTGGGTCTGGTGTCATTCCTCATGTGAGGGACTCGTTTGTCAATAAGGGTGGGTTTCTAAATGGCTGGTAGGCGGGAGGTATCATCTCATTTATTCATGCTGTGTGGGCGTTTTTCTATCTCAATCGCTTCTCTGATTATTCTGTTGTTGAAGTGTTCAGTTTTGGTGATAGTCTTGGTCTTTTTGAAGTCAATTTCATGTCCTGTGGCTTTAAGGTGTTGGACTAGAGAAGAAGTTGGTTCTTCTTTTCTGACTGAGTTCTTGTGTTCTTCAATGCATGCACTTATTCTTCTGTTGGTTTGTCCAATGTATGTGGTGGGGCAGGCGGTGCATGGGATTTCATATACTCCTTGATTTTCTAACTCAATTTTGTCTTTGGGGTTCCTAAGGACAAAATATCCACCATCCTAATTGCTCCTAGAAGCACGAAGCCGAAAACACCAGCCTGAAGTTGACAAATGAGACTTCGTTGAAACGTCACCAAGACACTTCCAATTTTACGCGGGAGAAGACCCGAATAACCAAAGACCTATATGTATGTATGTATGTATGTATGTATGTACAATATATGAGCATGTATATAAAATTATTTTGTCATTCTACAACTAGACATGTTATATTGGGATGGAGGAGAGAGGGCTGAAAATAAGAAATCGTTTACCTAAGAAAATGTTTCCCACCGTTCAATTCTAAGCCCTATGAATGACACACACACAGAGAAATGGCTTGAACGCAAACTTAAAAAGAAAGTTACATCCTAAGCCTGTTTATGTAAGAGTAAATGCCCTTATATTCAATTCACATTGTCATCACTTCGTTGCAATTTTAAAAAATCCAGAACCAAAGCAGCTTAGCTAGAACTGAATGACACTTATTTCTGATATGCATAGTTATTCTGTAAATAAACGGAACTTCAATCTTATTAAAAGAACCTCCTACTTGCTGTCAGGGGAAATAGAGTTTCTTGACCCAGCACTATCCCTTGTTCTGACTCATGCCAAAGCCGGAAAGTAATCCATCCAGGTAGATCTCAGCTTATGATCCATAAATAGGACCAGAATTTCCATTCCTAAGCAAGGCAGTTTTAAATGAGCTGCAGCCAATTTTATGGTCTTTTTTTGGCCATAGTTGTTAAGTGAGTCACTGCAGTTCATAAGCAAAACATGACTTAAGCGAATTGGCTTCCCCCATTGACTTTGCTTGTTGGAAGCCAGCCAGGGGATGCCCAAATGGTGATCACATGACCTCGGGATGAAGCAACTTTCATAAATACAAGCTGAATTCTGAATTCTGAATTCATGTTTTGCTTATGAACTGCAGTTCATAAGCAAAACATGACTTAAGCGAATTGGCTTCCCCCATTGATTTTGCTTGTTGGAAGCCAGCCAGGGGATGTCCCAAATGGTGATCACATGACCTCGGGATGAAGCAACTTTCATAAATACAAGCTGAATTCTGAGTATTCAAATTTTGATCCCATGACTCTGGGGATGCTGCAATGGTCATAAGTACGAGAACTGGTCATAAGTCACTTTTTTCAGTACCATTGTAACTTCGAACAGTTGCTAAATGTACCGGTATGACAGGGGTGGTATTCAGCAGGTTCTGACCAGTTCTGGAGAACTGGTAGCAGAAATTTTGAGTAGTTCGGAGAACCTGTAAATACCATCTCTGACTGGCCCTGCCCTCATCTGTTCTCTGCCTCCTGAGTCCCAGCTGATTGGGAGGAAATGAGGATTTTGCAATAACCTTTCCCTGGAGTGGGGAGGAAATGGAGATTTTATAGTATTCTTTCCCTGCCACGGCCACCAAGCCATGCCACACCCACCAAGCCATGCCCACAGAACCAGTAGTAAAAAATTTTGAATCCCACCACCGCGGTATGATTGTAAGGTGCGGTCTATCTGTATTATATAAAAAAGAAGATTTGTACATACATAAGGTTTGAAATCCTTCTTCTGAGCCATTTTTGAAAGTACTAAGATGCACACACACACATACACACACAGAGGATATGTATATGTAGTATATATAGGCACAGAGATGTTATGTGTACTATTTTACATAACAAGCCCTGTTTGTGCTTAAAATTATACTCTATCAAAATGGTAGCAATAGTCATATGGAAGAAGCATTTAGAAAAACAGAATAGCTAACTATACACAGGGAGCCAGTTTTCTGTAGTGACTAAGGAAGGCATCAAGCTATAGAAATTATGAGACCATGAGTTCTAGTCCTGCAAGTCTAGATGTCTTTGGGCCATTCACTCTCTCCCAGGCCTAGGAAAAAGACAATGGCAAGCCACTTCTGAAAAATCTTGCCAAGAAAACTGCAGGATTTTGTCTGGCTTGCTGCCAGGAATCACTACTGATTTAAAGACACACACACACACAACTATACAGCATCTCAGTTCAGTAATACATCAGAAAAGAAGTTTGCAACAAATGTAGTACAGGTTTAATCATAGAACAGTGTTGGCTGACTTTTGTGGTAACAGCCATCCTTTTCCTGTTATGAGGTCATCCTGTTATCCACAGGCAGACATTAGAAAAAGACAGTTCTATAGCTGCAGGGGAAAAAACAACTTCCAAGAAGCTTGAACTTGAATTCCTTTAATGATCTAATTTGTACACTGCTGGGAACTGATAATTAAATTTTTCAAGATAATTGGATTAGGAAAGCTAATTATCTATCAGGCTTTTAATACCTGGGGTCAAAAGGATCATTGCTCATGGACTCATTGAGTTTTCTTGAAGGAGCAATAAAATGGAATGTCTTTAAAATCTCATCTAAAATTAATAGTACTCTGCATGCTGAGGAGAAATGACAAGAATGACAAGAATAAAATTCCAGATATTTCTAAGCAGACATGCCTAAATGATGATGATGATTTGTATAATCAAAATCAGGAACTTGGAGTTCACCACAACTTTTTAGATAAACAAATTGGATTCAAATTATACAATTGTCCCAGAAACCTGATCCTTATATTCTTTTTATCTCAGAATAATCCTTGTCAGCTCCAAAAAGATGAATTTTGATTGATGGCAGTATCAAGGAAATTATATATAGGATGGTTGTAAGCAAGTATTAGATAGCTATTTCAGGATATTCTGAATGTTAAAACTTACTATGCAACAGAAGAATGCATTTTGTGAAATATATCCTGTTCTCTATTCAACTCATTGTTATCAAATGTGTAGTAAGCCTACCTCTTGGTGGTAAAATGGTTTCTTGTGGTTACTGAAAATTATCTTATTGGTTCAGTTAATGTACATGTTTCTCTTGAATTGATAGAAAATAGAAATAATGGCATGTTGCTTATTTGAGGCCCACTATACATAGTTGTTCATAGTGGCAAGATTTTGCATTCAGGAGAATTTGCAGATCTTCTCTTTAGTTGTGTTGCTTTTTCCCCTGTGGCAATAGGAGAACTGAGTCAAGTAAACTGCAGCCATCAGATCACTGAAAAGATGAAGTAGGACAAGCAGTTTCTGCAGTCCAAAAACTGAAGGATAACTGAGGCAAAATGCTTACTGCAAGCTTATACCATCGTCTATAAAACTCGAAGCTCAAACTATCAGGAACAAGTGCATCAGCAGAGGCAGTGAATATTGTCAAAATGACAGGTTCAATTGGGCAATGAATATAGCATTTCCTTTTGACAAGCGTATGACTCAAGTTTTTAAAAAGGTAAGGTTTAATTGCCTGGTTTTGCCTGTCATTTTGACCCTCTTGTCTTGACTGTCTCTCAGAGGCTTCTGACACATTTTCTTCAAATATGTAACCAACCAGAATATATCTGACAACTGGAAGTCCTTTGCCTCCGAAGGCCTTACTAATGGTATGGATCCCACAAGATCCATCATGCATGAAATAAAACTTCCACCTAGCTGGTTTTCGGCAGAACCAGTCTTATGATACGTTCATGCTATGTCTGTTCTGTAGGTGCCCACCTCTCACTTCTATTAATTGCTTCTAGAAAGGAAGGATTTACCTAGCCATTGTTGATAATAATTGTTGGTGAATGCATTATTTACTTCCATAAAATCTACTTAAGTGATACATCTCATGGCACCAAACACTATATTTGTATGATCTGGGTTGGTATATCATATCTGGTCTGCTGAGATGTCTGATGTTGCCTCTGCAATATCCAGTATCTTTGGAACTGAACCTGGAAAATGTGGTATCCAGTATCTTTGGAACTGAACCTGGAAAATGTGGTATCAAAGCAAGTGTAGCATCCTTGAGTTGTGCTCATTCCATTGTGTAAGTGCATCATATAAATAGTGATCTTTTTCTAGGGTTAAAAATCTACCTTTTGTAACCTTCAATTTTACTTCTCATAGATTTCCTGGAGATTTTTTTGATTTCACCAGGACCAGCTACTGCTGCCAAAAGAAAGGCTGAAGAAAGCCAAGACACAACAATTACAATACAACCTAGCACAAAAATATTCTTTACTTTCATCCTAAATAAAACTCTTCTGTTTTACAAAAGGCATCTAACAAAGATATATTAAAAGCTTCTTTAGTTGGTTTCTTTCTGGAACTATTTAGAATTTATCTTGCTTTTCTCTCTCCCTCTAAAAAAGGGAAAAGCATTTTTAATCACCGAGGCATGAAAAATGAAGTTATTATTCCAAGTTTTTGTCTAATAGCATAGTCACAGCTAAACTCCAGCATGGATGATTGGGAAAGATCAAGTATTGTTTATCACTGAAAGTATGCTTTTTCATATAAGTATTTGAAGGAAAAGAGTCCAAAAGTCTCATCATCTCTCTTCCCACCCTCCTTGAATAAGGATTGCCAAAGTAAATATAAACTGTTATTCTGGTGAAAAAAATAGTTAATTGGAAAGATTTATAGTCTTGTTAATGGAAATGTTCATAATTTAAAATGTCAATGTATTCTCTGAAGGAAAATTATTTCATTGGAAGTTCTAATTGAACAAAGACATTTTGCTTAATAGCAAGGCTACGGTGAGTTTTATGAGTGATAAAATGTCACATCAATGTGCATAGGTTCCTGTTTAGAGCATCTTGGTCATAGTGTTCTTTAGACATCTTGGGTAAAATGTCA
This sequence comes from Masticophis lateralis, assembly GCA_030761175.1. Taxonomy (NCBI): domain Eukaryota; kingdom Metazoa; phylum Chordata; class Lepidosauria; order Squamata; family Colubridae; genus Masticophis; species Masticophis lateralis. Next base: position 64,453,824 of record JAUDYJ010000003.1, read on the forward strand.
TCATGATGGCTATTAACTGTAGTGGTCAGTGAATTGGGACTTGTAGTCCAGCTCATCTGGATAGAGATGTGGAAGACTGTTCTTGTCTAGGTGCAAAACATTCAACCATGTTTCCCTACTATAAAAAAATGGCAAAGCTGAAAGTTTTCCTATCCAGTCATGTCTGACTTTAGGGGGTGGTGCTCAATCTCTGTTTCCTAACTATGGAAGCCAACATTGTCTGAAGATGCTTCCATGGTCATGTGACAGGCATGACTATATGCCAATGATGGCTAACTTTTTCTGGACCGAGTGCCCAAAGTGTGTGCGCCCCCTGTACATGTGCCCCCATATGTACATGTGGCCCCCCGCATATGCCTCATGCCCTATGCATACATGTATGACCACCACATACACCCTGCCCCCCTGTGCATGCACATGCCCCATGCATGCCCCCCACCTCCATGCATGCATGAGTGGCCCCAGCATGTGCCCCACCTCCCCTGCATGCATACACATCCTCCACATGTGCCCCACTTCCCATGCTTGTGCAGCAAAAACCCGAAGACCAGCTGGCCGGCAGGAAGCACATGCACAAGCACAGCAGAGCTGAGCTGAGGCGACAGCTCACATGCTCACAGAGAGGGCGCTGCATGCCACCTCTGGCACATGTGACATAGGTTCACCATTACTGCTATATGCTGAGGTGCACCTAATACTGTTATCTTCCCACCAAAGTGGTACTTATTTACCTACTTATATTTTCATGTTTTCAAATTGCTAGGTTGGCAGAAGTTGGGACAAAAATGGGATTTCACCCCATCACATGGTACTTGGGTCTCAAACTGCCTACCTTCAGGTCGACAGCCCAGTGTCTTAACCATTGCATTGTATCCCAACTATAGAAGATGACAAAATGCAGGCTTCCATTAGATGGATACAGAGCAATGAGTGGTGGTGGGGTAATGGGGAACTAGCATGCAAATTAAAATGGTGTAATGGGCAGAAAGCAAAAAGCTGAATTTCAACAGAAGCAAAGGCAATGTTCCTTCACTTTTCTGACAGGAAAAATCAAAAGCCCAAAGAATGAGGCCATGGAAAAAATATCGGTGTTCATATATCACAGACCGAATATGAGACAATTGTGTGATGCAACTATAAGTAAAGCAGATGCTACCATGGGCTGCATCAACAGAAGTATACATTCAAGGACAAATTAGCCATTGTTCCTCAGATCACACCTAAAGTATTGGGTTTAGTCCATTTTATGAAGGACATTAATAAATTGAAGCATGTTCAGTGGAGAACTAAGGAGAACTAACCAAATTGACATAGGACCTAGAACTTACAAGGAATGGTTGGAGGGCTGGGAAGAAGTAGAGGAGACATGATGTCTATCTTCAAGTATCCAAACACCTGTCATGTAAGAGATTGAGGCAAAATCGTCTACAATTATCACAGACGACAGAGAGGAAGCCCTGGACTTACTTCACAAATCAAATTAGTATTACTTTGTAACGTAAATAAAGGTTAAGGCATCAAGCTAGGAATTGGGAGACCAAAGAGTTCTAGTTCTGCCTTCAGCACAAAGTCAGCTGGGTGACCCTGGGCCAGTTATTCCCTCTCAGCCCTAAGAAGGAGGCAATGGCAAACCACTTCTGAAATCTTGCCAGAAAAATTGCAGAGACTAGTTCAGGCAATACCAATTTCAAGTTATACGCACATACGCATTGTAACATAAAGTTGGGCATGACAAGAAATCCAGTGATCAGAAGCTAACAAGATGCTGTTCAGTGGTGAGAAAAGTAAGGTTCTGCACTTAAGCAGGGAGAACCAAATGCATTGGTACAGAATAGGTGGTACATGGCTCAACAGTAGTAACTGTGGGAGAGTTGTCTAGGTGTCCTAGTGAACCACCAGTTAAGTATGACTTAGAAGTGTGCTGCAGCTGCCAAAAAAGCTAATGCAGTCCTGAGCTGCATCAACAGAGGGATAGGATCAAGATCACAAGAAATGATAGTAGTGCTGTATACCACACTAGTGAGGCCACACTTGGAATACTATGTCTAGTTCTGATCACCATGGTACATAAAAGATGTTGACAACTTGGAAGGTGTGCAGAGAAGAACAACAAAGATGATAAAGGGTCTGGAGGCTAAATTGTATGATGAACAGCTGAAGGAGCTGGGTATGTCTACCTATAGAGGAGAAGGATTAGGGGGAACATGATATCTGTCTTCCCTTACTTGAGGAGCTGTCACAGAGAAGAAGGCATTGACTTCTCCAAAGCACCAGAGGGCAGGAAAAGGAATAATGGGTGGAAGCATGTTAAAGAGAGATCCAACCTAAAAGTAAGAAGGTTTTTTTCTGATAGTGAGAATAACTAATCAGTGAATAGCTTTCCTCCTAGAGTTGTGGGTGCTCCATCATTAGAGGTTTTCAAAAATAGACTGGACAACTATATGGCTGGGATGACACAGAGCTCCCTTCTATGTTAATTGTTCAAAAAGCCTTGGGAACTGGAAAATTCTCCTTTTCTGGAAGTATTCAAAGAGAGATTGGATATAAGGGATGCTGTACCGAACGGATGGATTTCTGCACCCAGGAGTGTATTGGATTATACAGTATGATCTCTACAATCCCTTTCAATCCTTACCTTGTATGTTGCTACAGAGAGTTTTTGAGAACTTGCAAGACAAATTATTTAGATTGAAACTTATTTTAACAGACAAATTGGAGATAGGGAGGGCTGATCATTGAACTGAAGAAAAGTGCAGTGGTGTAATGCAATTCAGCTCATTCTACAATGTTGTAATTCAAATGATGCCGATCAGAATGAAATTTTGTCTGTTGCATGAGAAGCCAGGAAAATCAAGTTTTCACTGTAATTATGTTTTTTGTCAAAAGAATTAAAGTGAGCAATGAATTGGTGCTTTTTACTTATTTTAATGCCTAAATCTAATCTTTTAATGCATGTATGTGCATGAATATAAAAGTATTTAAAAAGCAATGCTCATGAAGCTCCCAAAGAGAACAAAACAGCAATTATTTCAGGACAACAATAGGAATACACGGGGAGAATTTCTAACAGTTCCTGCTTGGATTTTACATTTTTTGCCCTAATCCAGTAAGCACGACCTTATATGAGCATTCATGATTAGAGTTTACTGCAGTAGAACATGTTTTTCAATAGTATATTAGGAAACATTGGTGTAAAGACAGTGAATGCTACTATCCTTGTATTCTTGAAATTACATTGAACTAAAGTGCACAGAGGATTAATCTATTGATCATCTAATCCAGAGGATAAGTGACCAATTAGTCCATTATTATCATAATCATAGATTTATCATAGTTTTTAAGCAGATATAACTGTGTTCAGTATATGACATATGGTCATTCAGATTTGCACAATATTGGTGCACCATAAATCAAAGGTTTGATAATGAAGCTTGTTTCTACCTTTCTGGAACTTCAAGTATCAAATCAAAACTTGGATACTCACTCTAGCCATTTGTTCACCTGTTCCTGTACAACTGACAAGCCTGAGTTACAGCTTTAATCAAATTTGCTTGGGAATAATTGCTAGGAAAAGGTGATATTTATACACTTCCAAAACATTTCATCTATTTTACATATTCATGATTCCATGTCTCATCCCCTGCATGATGCTGAGTAATCAAGTGAGACATGAAGTCATGCATATGCAAAAGCTACAGAAGAGCTGTTCTTTCTCTTCTCTTCTTCCAGCATATTTTGCTACATGCACAGAACGGCAGAGATTTGACCTGAAGCAATGGATACTGCAAGCAAATAAACATGCACTGTTCCTTGCCAGATGTTTGACTGTTACATAATCTGTTATCTATCTAGGCATGTATGCAGTGGTGGGAGTCAAATAATTTAACAACCGGTTTGCCCAAGGTCAGGTTGGCTGTCATGGGAGGCGTGGCTCATCCCTGTCCTCCATCTCCGTTGCACATGTGTGCACCCTGGCCAAACCGGTTGTTACATTGCATCCTACCTGCTATCAAAGTGGATCCTGGGCACTGCGTTGCAATGGAGAAATGGGAAACGGAGGGGTCGGCATGTGGGAAGGAGGAGGAGCAGGGAGAAGAAAAAGGGAAAGTGGCCTTCTCCTTCCCTCACGCCAGCTGCTCTGTTGCCCATTTCTCCATTGCAGCGCAGCGCAGTGCCTAGGATCCACTTTGATTGTGTGTGTGTGTGTGTGTGTGTGTGTATGTGTGTAATTTAAAAACCAGTTCATCTGAACTGATGCAAACCGGCTAAATCCCACCACTGCATGTATATTCACATTTTAATTTTCAGCTAAGCACAAAGTCAATCTAAATAAGTGACTACAATGAGGTGTGTCATAATTTCTGATTTCTCATATGTAAAACAGGAACAATAATTAATACTGACACAGGAACCCTGAACATCATTTCTTAGATTATTTCAATGATGAAACAGGACAAAAAAAGGATTGATTGCTTTTGCATAGTACTTGACAGTAGACAATATTGGCAAACTAGGGCTGACCAGATGTTTTAGACTTCAATTCCCGTTAGCCCCAATCAGCATGTTTATTGATAAGTAATTTGGACAACTGAAGTCCAAAACATCAGCAGGGCACTCATTCTTGATATAAAGACTCAAGAAGTTACACAGTATATGACTTCTTGCTTACAAATGCTTCTTAAAGGTAAAGGTAAAGATTCCCCTCACACATATGTGCTAGTTGTTCCCGACTCTAGGGGGTGGTGGTGCTCATCTCCATTTCAAAGCCGAAGAGCCAGTGCTGTCCAAAGACGTCTCCATGGTCATGTAGCCGGCATGACTAAATGCCAAAGGTGCAAGGAACGCTGTTACCTTCCCACTAAAGGTGGTCCCTATTTTTCTACTTGCATTTTTTACATGCTTTCAAACTGCTAGGTTGGCAGAAGCTGGGACAAGTAATGGGAGCTCACCCCATTACACGACACTAGGGATTCGAACCACTGAACTGCAGATCTTTTGATCGACAAGCTCAGCATCTTAGCCACTGAGCCACCGTGTCCCCTACAAATGCTTTTAGCATAGCACAAAAGTTAACATTTTTTCTTGGAGAGCAGAAGACAATGAAATAATTTTTAAAATAGTGGAAAGGGGTTGAAATCATGAACCTGGCATACCCCAGGACTAACAAATGTCATACATAAGAATTGTCAGGAGCAAGAATGAAAGATTTTTTCCCCCAGATAAGCACTCCAAGACCAAAATTCAGGGTATCTGTTCAATAACTTTCAATGATGGATTACATGCCTACTGATTTTCTACAGCTTTTCACAGTGTATCTCAAGAAGCATCCATTAGAATTGTTTCCATAGCAACTACTGCTCGGCTGGTTCAATTGCCAGTTTTGGAGAGTGAAAATGCACTAGCAGCCTGGGTCTTTTTGGGTCGGTGTGAAGTTGCATCTGCTCCTTTTATTTACGCAGTGAAGTGGTTTTTATAGCCTATCTTTTCCATTTTATTCAAATGAGAAAAAAGAATGTTTTAGCTAAATCTTCCTCCTCCTATAATGATCATTTTATGCAGCTTTTCTCTAGCTAGGTTTACTTAAAAAAATTGTTTGCTTGTTTCCCCTTCTACTCCAGTTTTGCTACTGTAATATGAGAACAAGAGTAAAATTGGAATCTGGCCTTGCTTTTAAGCAGAGGGAGATGGGACACTGAGGGAACCACAGTAGAGGAAAGTAAGGAGGAATGGTCAGCTATTGGAGGACCGAGCTATGTCTGATGATAGCCTGCTCTCCATCTTCATTTAACATTCCCTCCAGAAATGTTCAGCTACTAGACAATTCAGCTTCCAAGTGTAGCATTGGAGGGGCACCATCTTCTCTTTGCTTCAAAAAGCAAAATATCTGGGAAAAATAGGATCAGACATGGAATCTACACAGTGGAGCATTATTTAAAGAACTCCATCAGAACATAAGTGAGGATATATTTATTATATTTCTATTTGGGCACAATGGATAATCAAAATCCAGCCTTCGCATCCATGACAAAGTACAGTATGTGTTAGCTTTCATGTCACTTTGTCTACTTCAAGTGATTGTGCAAAGGTTAACACCGCTCCTTAGATGTACTGATATGCCACATGCTTTATGTGCGATCTCAAGGAAAACATCCGAAGAAATGTCATTGAAGGCCTTACTATGAATGAGTTCAAATATGATTTAGGATGATTTAGACTGGAGCTGAAAAGTTCACTTAAGGCTGTTCTCTGTTAAAAACAGCAGTTTGACAACTATCCTGTCACAAAACTGGTTTATTACTACCAGTCTCAATATCTTACAAAAACCAATAAGAAAGGCTGAGCTAGAGGCAATCAGAGACACTTATACTGGATTATTAACCATTTATAAATGCTTGATGGACAGATGGCTTATCAGCAGCCACAATTCCTAGGGAAAAGGACCCCGCATTTATGGTGAAGGAAATACAGAAGCTGATGTTTTTTTACTTACCAAGTGTGTTCTTACAACAGGCCTAGCTGTGACTGGCACATACTGCAGTTCTGTAACTCACCAGGTAATATGGTGCCAGACAGCCTGAAAACTAAGACAACCATGGGTTGATCACTTTGGAGAACTTTCTGGCCATTATTATAATGGTCGGTAAACTGTTATTTCTTGCATCCTACCTCCCACCTTTAAACAGTAGTTTTTAAAGCACTGGAGGTCTAATAATGGAGGTTGGAGTCAAAATTGATAAGAAGAAAGATTAGTTTTACTTTACTTTCCTCCTACCAACACAGTCTCCATGAGAAGCGAAACAGATCTAGAATGGAGCAGTCCATAGCTGTAGGCTCTGGACTCTAGGCTCCTATATCTATGGAAGGATGGAAAAGAAAGCTGACCTTCTTTTAAACTTCTTGTAAATTTGGATGGCATTTAAAGCCCAGATAGATGTTAATTAACAACTAACCTGGGGTCATCCTTCACCCCAAGTGCTGCTATTGACACAGTTCAGTATCTTGCTTGCATGCAAAGACAATCTAGTTAGCCATCTCAGTGCTAAACAGACATGGATAACTTTTTTAAGCTGCAGAACTAGATTCTATTCTCTTCAGTATTAGTGATTTAAATGATACTGGGGCAGAGGTTCCGGGTTCTGGGAGGGAAATCCACCTCTGAATTTTCAACCTGCCACAGCTCTTACTCTCATATTCAGCTTAGACTAGACTAAACTAGACTAGACTAGACTAGACTAGACTAGACTAGACTAGAATAACAGAGTTGGAAGGGACTTTGAAGGTCTTCTAGTCCAAACCCTTGCTCAACAGGAAACCCTGTACCATTTCAGACAAATGGTTGTTCAATCTCTTCTTAAAAACTTCCAGTGTTGGAGCATTTACAATTTCTGGAGGGCAAGTTGTTCCACTGATTAATTGTTCTGTCAGGAAATTTCTCCTTAGTTCTAGGTTGCTTCTGTCCTTGATTAGTTTTGCATCTCTTGCTTCTTTTCCTGCCTTCAGATGTTTTGGAGACTAGGTTGAATCCCTCTTCTTTGTGGCAACCCCTGAGATATCGGAACACTTCTATCATGTCACCCTTCTTTTCAGTAAACTAGACATACCCAATTCTAGCAACCATTCTTTATATGTGTTATCCTCCAGTCCCCTAATCATCTTTGTTGCTCTTCTTTGCACACTTTCTAGAGTCTTAACATCTTTTTTACATCATGGTGACCAAAACTGAATGCAGTATGCCAAGTGTGGTCTTACCAAGGCATTACAAAGCGGTACTAACACTTCATGTGATCTTGATTCTACCCCTCTGTTAATGCAGCCTAGAACTGTGTTGGCTTTTTTGGCAGTGGCAGCACACCACTGGATCATTGGTGGGTTTCAAATTTTTTTACTACCGGTTCTGTGGGCGTAGCTTGGTGGGCATGGCATGGCTTGGTGGGCATGGCTTGGTGGGCATGGCAGGGGAAGGATATTGTAAAATCTCCATTCCCACCCCACTCCAAGGGAAGGTTACTGCAAAATCCCCATTTCCTCCTGATCAGTTGGGATTCAGGAGGCAGAGAATAGAGGAGGGTGGGACATGCAGATGCCTTGTGGTAAATGCAGATTACTGTGAATCCGAACTTCCCTACACTTTCCCTACAGTAAGTACATGTTGTTCCTCAAAAACTATAGATCTTCTAAATAACAATTTATGATAGCATGTATAAATAATAGCAGACACAGCCTTTGCAAATGCTAATAGCTTATATTTACATATGATTGTTCTTGTATGTTTTATTTCTCTGTTTCATGGGAAATTGTTTCCTAAATTGTGATTATTATCTTGTTTAAATTCTTATTATTTTCTTTGAAGTTTCACCTCCTAATAACTTGTGTACAAAACTTGGGTGGTAATTCTAATAAGCATATTCCTGCAGAGAAAACATCTTAGAGTTTTTGAATAGAGAAAAATCCACTATAAATAGTTAAGTTGATGTGCATTAGAAGGAAAACTGTTAACAACCTTCTGATTTGAAATAAAATTTTTATTTCACGTATACACTTTAGTTCATTATAGTTACATTCCAATACTAATAAAATGTGCAGTGTTTCATTTAGTGGCTTCAATTTCTAGCATTCCCCAACCTGGAATTTTTTGGTTGTGAAGAAGCAGATTTGAAAGATTTCAAGGTTTCTAAGACCGGCAATTAATTAATGTAAATAAAATCAACAACTGGGTATAATTAAAAGGGATTTCCGAACTCTGAGGATACATCCAAGAGTCCCTACTAATAAAGAAAATAACAAATATGATTCAGAGTTAGTAATGAGCGATGATGATTTACCTGCTGTGGTTATTTTTTTTTTAACAGTAACAGACTTGGAAGGAACCTAGTGCAGTAGTGGGTTTCAATTTCGTTTGCTACTGGTTTACTCACGGGTGGATGGGCGGAGCCTCCCACCACCGCCGCTACCGGTTTGCCTGATATGGGACGAACCGGTAGCAACCCACCACCGATCTAGTCCAACCCCGTGCTCACGAAGTGGACCTGTATTAGGGATTCAAACCACCAAATTGCCAACCTTTCTGATCAACAAGCTCAGTGTCTTAGCCACTGAGCCACCTAGTCAGGCTTACAATTTACGATGCATCTTTCTAATTTGATGTTGTTGCTTTCTGGACACATGTGGTGTCTTTCAATAGTGACTGTAGAAATCAGCCACCTAGAAAAATGATTCTTCGGTTATTTGGATGAAAGTTCATTTGTGGCCAATAGCAAGCAATTTTCTCTTTTGCTCGCAGCTTGTAGAGGCCACCAAATAGTCCTTCAAGAGAAATTGGATCGGCAATGAGTTACTCCCTGAACTTTATATGGATTTGCCACCTTCATCTCTATGTTGGTTTTGTGTTCTTAAATTCTTATTTCGGACTGGTCAGTGACTGTAATGAAGATGATTTTATTTGATTTCACGTTTATTTTTGAAGATTATCTTCCCCTTTCCCACTATAAGGGGCACTGGAGGAAGCTAGCAACAATAAAATAAAAAAGCGTATCAATTTAAAGCACATCATAAAAAAAGAGCAATAAACAGCAATTACTGGTTAATGTCTATTTTAGCCAAAAGTCTAAAGGAAAAAAAAAGGTGGGAAGTCATTGAAGCTGCAGATAGTCTTGTCTACTTTGTCAGGAATTTATAGAACTGAGAAGATTCTTTCCACAACAATCCTGTTGGACCTGAGCAGGGAGAAGGGCATTTTTAGAAAATCTTAAAGCAGGGGTGATTTTAAGACCTGTGAACTTCAACTCCCAGAATTCCATGGCTGAAGAATTCTGGGAGTTGAAGTCCACGGGTCTTAAAGTTGTTGGACACCCATGCCTTAAAGCCTTGTTGGCGAACCTGTGGCACGCATGCCATGGTAGCACGCAGCGCCCTCTGTAAGTATGTGAGTCGTCGCCCCAGTTCAGCTCTGCCATGCATGAGTGTGCACCTCTCGCTGACCAGCTGGTCATCAGGTCCCTGCCATGCATGCGCGGGGGGCATGGTGCATGTATGGGGGCCTTGTGCGCATGTGTGGGACAGTGGGGTGCTTGTGGGGGGCACACATGCACAGGGACGCAGGTGTATGTGGGGGGCATGCATAGGCAGTGGGGTTCATGTGTGGGGGCTGCACGCGCATTGCATTTTGGGGGTTTGGGCTCTCGCGTGCTATGGGCACTCAGTCTGGAAAAGGTTAGCCATCGCTGCCTTAAAACCTATGTGGGAGAACGTGATCATTCAAATAATCTAGTTCCAAGTCTTGCAGTATTTTATTTTATCACAAGTGCTGCAAATTTAGCAGGAAATTTGATTTTGGATGTTCTTAAGCTGAGGTACAAAACACTGTGTCCCATTTTTCATGAATTGGCAAAGGTTTGCTGCTGTTTTGCATTGCATTCCCATGCTTCTTCCCTTATTATTTTTAGAATGAGAACTGAAACAGTTCTTCTCTGGCTGAATAGGATGAGATCTTTAATGCAACCAGTTTGGGAGGCCCCAGTTTGGGAGAAGTCTGGTTGGAAGCAAAGCTTTCTTAACAGCTATGAGACTTTTTGGGATATCTTCCCAGGGATGTCTATGGAGATTTTTAATCATCTAGGTCATGTCCCAAAGGTGCTTTTCAAAAGGGAATTGGACTTTGTTTTTTTTTTCTCTTGAAAAGTTTTGCTTCTCATCCAAGAAGCTTCTTCAATTCTGATTGAATAGTGGGGAATAGAAGTTTTTATAAATCCTTCTAATCCATGAATCCTTCTATTCCCCAATGTTCATTCAGAACTAAGAAGCTTCTTGGTTGAGAAGCAAAACTTTTCAAGGAAAAACAAAACAAGAAAGTCCAGTTGTCTTTGGAAAAGCACCTTTGGGCTTCCCAGGGAAGGTCACTTTTATGGCATGTTGGTACCGAAACATTGGCTGTTTCAGATAACTTTTTGCTGGGTTAATTAGTCTAGATTGATTTTCAGAAGCTTTACCAACTAAGGTAGCAAAGGCGCCGTGCTGGCACAATGCAGTATTGCAGGCTGACTCTGCCCATTGGCAGGAGTTTGTGTTGTGGTCCGCCAGCAGCCTGCGGAGCTGGCAGCAGAGTCGGGCAGCAATGAGGCTGAGGAAAAACATGGGCCAGTTCTGGAGGCTGGGGAAGGCCCAGATGAGGGTTCTGCATCAGACGCAGAGATGGGGCCAAGGCCATCAGGGAATGATATGCGGACTTCGGAGTCTCCAGAAGCTGACAGTAGAGAGGCAGAGGAACAGGAAGAGCCTGTTCCTAGTGCATGTATGAGAAGAGCTGCCAGATGGCAGGAGCAGTTGAAGCAAAGAGGACGACTCGGGAGTAGGGCCAAGAGATGATTGGTCCCTCCCTTAAGGCTTAAAAGACCAGCAGCAGCTCTTGGCCTCTTTGCCGGAAAACAACCATTAAGAGAATTGCTTCTTGTTGGGCTGTAGTTATTTCTTCTGTTTCTGATCTGTTGCCAAGAAAAGCCTTTGGCAGTTTGCCTAATTATCTCAAGGTCAGAGATAAACTAAAGACTGGTATTTTGAGGACTTTGCTTTCATTTAATTTACATACACAAGAATGAGTTAATTCTCAGCTGTTTTAATAAAATCTGTTTGTTTTTTGGAACTGTTTTGCATTTAATATCAACTACGTGGACCTGGGCCACAACAGTTTGATCCTAATCGGCTCAAGGTTGACTCAGCCTTCCATCCTTCCAAGGTGGGTAAAATGAGGACCCAGATTGTTGGGGTCAATGTGCTGACTCTGTAAACTGCTTAGAGAGGACTATAGAGCACCGTGAAGCGGTACATAAGTCTAAGTACTTAGTATTATCTTATTTTTATTTTTTCGAGGATTTGGTTGTCTTACCCAGAAATGATTCATGGAGATGGGAGGAAAAACACTCTAAGGAGGAGACTGTTGCAGCAGCATTATAAAGGTAGGAAAGACAAATCAATTAAAAAGGACCCTCTAACAGTCTGAAACCCTAGCAACTGAATGATTTATTAGTATATTTTCATGGTACCCAAAAGATTTGCCTTTTCTTTGATCCATTGGCTGCTAATATATCAGAAGTTAAGATAATCATCCGGTTTCCGGTGCACGCATGGGCACCAGCCACCTGGTCTTTCAGTTTCTGGTGCACATGCGTGTGCGAAGACCAGCTGGTTGGTGTGCATACACATGCCGGAAACTGGAAGATCATCTTCCTGGCCCGTGCATGTGCACCGGGCGGCTGCTCTTTGGGCTTCCGGCACCCCCACATGCGTGAAGATCAGCTGGCCAGCGTGCCGGAACCCGGAAGAGTAATGGGCGATGCCTCGCATGCCCAGAGAGATGGCTCTACATGCCACTTCTGGTATGTGTGCCATAGGTTCACCATCATGTTTCTAGGCGGTAAGTGCATTAGAGCATGATTTCAGATCCAGTCAATAAGCTGCCATTGACTCATCCCTGGATCAAATCAATGTTTTTCTCTTGACTTCATCCTAACCATTGATTCTTTAAAAATATTTTTAAGTCATGTCTAAATGACAACATGATTAAAAAAATATGTAGCCTGTTGTTTAATGTAGGTCAAGTCTTGATTATTCAAATTCCAGAGATATCAGAAAAAACTATCTTAAATATATATTCCCAAAATATATTTTAAGAAGGTTTTAAAAATGGTATAGTACTGTTGCTAAAGAATGACAGGAACTATTCATTCCTCTAAGTCATTTTCTCTTCTCCCAAACTGTGCTTGGATGACTAAGCTCATAAAAATGTGCATAATCTAGTACTTTAAATGAATCATCAAATGTCAGAAGATGTCTTAATGAAAAATATTGTTCATACTACAGAGGCACGGGAAACATTTCACTTGGTGGTTTGCAATAGAGTACCCTTTAACGTTAAAAAAAAGGAAGGAAAAGAGAAACAATATCAAATATTTGCTTCAGGTAATTTTGATATGAAATCTCTTGTGTGTACTGGATATTTATCACTATTTAAATTACTTAATTATGACTAGAAAAATTCAATTAGGGCAGCCTTTATAGTCATCAGTTATTAGTCTTCAACAGATCCTTAGCTAACAAGAGGGATGCTAGAAAAACTAACGTAATACTTTCCTCTAACTTCAGTTCAGAAATGACTCACTAGTAAGATGCAGCCTTCCTCTCTTACTCAGCACCCAACAGCTAACTTTGAATTTTTCTCATCTGGTATGAAGTATTTTTCATCTTGTCCTGACAGAAACTTTATTTTATGCATAATTTGTGATGCTTTGGTGTAACTGAAGTAGTAATGTAGAGTGGTTGGAATCTGCTCAACTTCTATTGATTGTGTTCAGTTGCTATCTCCTTCTCTCGTTGTTTCTAATTTCCTTCCATTTTGATTTGTACTGCTGGATTGATATGACATCAGAAAGGAGCAGAACCAGCACCAAAGTTCTTGTTTATCTTCAGTTGTTAAAGTGATAGGAGAGAACTGCTCTCTGAAGTGAACTGCTCCTCACAGAATGCCAGAAAAGTATTTATATTTACAGTATATTTCTGAGAGATGGCTAAACTCACCATTCTAGCCATTTGTCAAAAAGTTCCTTCTCACCTCCCTACCCAAAGTCAAAAATGATCGATGGTCTTCCCATTAGCAAGGAAATTCTCCAATTATTGTACCTCAACTTACCCTGCATTAAACTTTTAGGATATTACCTGTTAATGTAGATACAGCAAATTATGCTTTTTTGTTGACTCCCAGACTGGAGGAAAGCACATTAAATTGGCTGTCTGAATCTGACCTTGGTCTGTATTGAATGCAAACTAAAACTAATTGGTACTGTTTGCTAACATGTAAAGCAGAATGCAATTATTTTTTTCTGAAATGTATGATCCAATTTGGGGTCTGCAACTTTTTGTGTGTTAGTTTTATCTTTGAGGGGAATATTGTTGGGAAAATTCACAGAAAATTAAAGAAGGGGGTTTAAGCTGTACCTAAAGTACAGAAATACTTTAGCAGGCTCCTTTTTTCTTGTTTGACCTGTGCTCAGATCATCATCAATTTGTTGCTGTTTAGGAAAGTTACCAAGAACTTTTATCTTTGTGGGTTTTTTTCTGTTTCTTTGCCATTATTTTAAATATAATATAGAAATTTAAAAAAAAACATTATAGAACTAGATCAATGAATAAACAAAAACCAGCACATCTTCAGGGCTCCAGTGGGTGTGGATGCATTAGGCACAATCACAAAGCAAGAGAGATATTTGTTGCCAGATAGTAGCATTAGAGTTTGATAAATTTCTATAATAATTAACACATTTAAAAAAAGATCAAGGAACAGAAAAGCCTTTCTTAATGTGAACCATCCATATTCATAACCATTTACTAAGTGGCAGAAAAGGACAAACAAATAAATTGTATTCTAAGAGCTGGAATTACATTAAATTCATGGTGGATGCTTTTACTTCTACTGTAAAGAAAAAAGTTATCATACACTTATTTTATTGACTGATGAGTGAGCTCTGTCCACTATTAGAGATTTGAGTCTGCAAGCAGAAATGATTGTGAGGGAGGAAAATGAACCAAACAGTCCCTTAAAAACAGAAACAAAACAATGCCTGATTTTCAGCATAAACTTGAAAAAGGAAGGCATAACAATTCCAACACTGAACATTAAGTTGGAAATGGAGGTCAGACTAATTCTTGAAATAGGCAGAGTGAGATTGTCACCTCAGGCAGAAGATAATAAGGAGATGGCTCAAAGTTTTAGTCTGCCTCTTATAAAAAGTCAAACTGGTGTTCGAACAGAAGTCTGTCTTTCAATTTTTCTGTTCTTATATCTTTCTACTGACTACTGTAGCAGAATATTAATATCAAAAACTGTGAAAATATACCTCAGCAATTGTAGAGTGGGAAATGGGCTCCGCACGAATTTCTGCATGAATTTTCCTCCTATTATAATTAGGTGCTTTAAGGATGTTTTGTATTCTGAAGGATTCCCTTTACATGTTATGCATTCATGATTTAGTAGATGATTCACTCACATGCCCATTTAAAAGTAGTTAGAATCCTTGTCGTTAGAATTAAGCTCGGGCTGATGTATAAAGGCCTTGTCATATGGAACAGAATTAGGAAGAAGTGATTACCAGAATTATTAGTTTTACACTGAATTCAATTCTTTTTGATAGACATAAATCGTGAGCATAGGATCATGAGCCTAAAAGAATCAGGTTGGTCTAATGATAAAAGGAGGACAAAAAGCAGGAAATAAGGAGTGCCTGCATTAGGCATACACGCAAACTGGGTGACTTGAGTCAGTTACTCTCTCTCAGCCCAACCCACCTCACAGAGTTTAACAGATTAACAGAGTTGGAAGGGACTTTATAGGTCATCTAGTCCAACCCCACACTCAAGCAGGGGACCCTGCACCATTTCTGACAAATGACAGTCCAATCTTTTCTTGAAAGTCTCAAGTGATGAAGCTCCCACAACCTCCGAAGGCAAGCTGTTCCATTGGTTGATTGTTTTCACTATCAGAAAGTTCCTCCTCATTTCTAGGTTGAATCTCTCCTTGGTCAGTTTCCATCCATTATTCCTTGTCTGGCCTTCAGGTGTTTCAGAGTTGGAAGGAAGAAAGGAAGAGGAAGGAGTATTAAGAGGAAGGAGGAGGAGTATTAGGAGGAAGGAGTATTAGGTGTGCTCACTATCTTGAGTTATTTATAAAAATAATATGAGTGAGATTTTTAAAAATCTTTTAAAAACTCTAAAGTGATCCCAAGGAAAAAGTGATAGAGAGCATATGCCTTGAATGAATTATATTTATCCTAGGGGATAAGTATAAAAATATTTTAATTCTCTTTTTTTAATATGACTTCATTAACATTTTTATAAAGAAAAAGAGAGAATAAAGCCAAAAGTGCAAGAAAGAAAGAATGAAAAGAAAGTATAAAGAAGTAGCTTCTGGGTTTTTTTGCCAGAATTTATTAGTATAAATATACATTTATTTATTTATTTATTGGTTCGATTTATATGCCCCCCTTTTCCGGAGACTCAGAGCGGCTTACAATGCATTAAGCAATAGCCTTCATACTTTTGTACATACCTGCTTAGTAGGGCTTTCGGCGCCCCCAAAGCGGTGTTCTTTTTTATACAAAGTCATATTATTGCCCCCACAATCTGGGTCCTCATTTTACCTACCTCGGAAGGATGGAAGGCTGAGTCAACCTTAAGCCTGCTGAGATTTGAACTCGCAGTAATTGCAGGCAGCTGGCAGCTAAATGCTATTTAACAGAGCTTTAGTCTGCTGCTCCACCAAGGCTCCTTATCTCTTACTGTCTCTTCTTTCTCTTTCTCTTTCCTACTTTCTCTTCTCTTTCTCTCTCTCTTCTGTCATGTTCTCATCATACACTAAATAATAATAAACCTCTTACTCTATGGTTATACAGTTTACTTACAGGGAGTAGTTGTCTGGAAAATAAACGACTTATTTCATGAACTCTTTTTAATCTGGAGAGATCTCATTGTGTTAGCGTGAGTGCCCATATTCACTGCAATGGCATCTCTGCTCCTCTAGAGACATCTAAATCACCATTAATCCTCACTGGAATATTTTTAATTCTCTAAGCATCAGTGTAGAGTAGAATGTTAATATGGGCAGGCAATATTAAGTAAAGGTACAGTTGCTCTGCATTTGGATTATAAGTAGCTCAGACTATTTATTACACTGCTCCTGAACAGCAAATCATTAGGAGCTTTGACAAAACAATTCTTTCTTAAACTTTAGGGTTTTTTTTTTTTATCATCTCTGTGTTTGGTTTTTGAAGAGGCAGCCACATTTCCTCTAAAAAGAGATCCTCATATGCATCAAGGAAAAATAAGTTTGCCATATAGAAACACAACCAGCATGAAGATTTTCAATACATCTCCCAGATATACCATAGTGAATGGGCAGGCAAATCTTTGCTCGACATTCATTAACACCAAGAATTTCAACACATACTTCACGCAGGATATTCCTGTTTGAGGCACGACTGGAGAACACATACGGCATGCAAGGAAATTATCTGAAATTCTATTCTTTCCCATATTTATCTTTTCCAAACAAAGGCAGAAGCTGGAAACTGAAGTTGAGAAGAGAATTGGAATCTTCAGAGATCCAGAGGGAAAGCTGATACTTAACAAATCTCTTTCAAAAATAACAGAAAGAATGATCAAAATAACTTTTAGCTAATACTATTGAGTAAGATTAGTTTTTATTTTGGAAAAAGAAAAAAAACCAGGAGCCTAGAAGCATCTTTTCAGACTAACACATTTTATTAAAACCATTTATTGAAATCCCTTTGTGAGCTACAGTCACTTCATCACAACTTTCTAACTCTATTGTGTTTATGTGGTCCGTATAAGTTCAAGAACCTTTTGTGCAACTTTACAGTAATGTTGCCTCTGAATTCAGATTAAACCTGCATCAATTTGTGGTCTACTTAGTTCCAGCTTTATTTATTTATTTACTAGATTTATACATTGCTCCAGGTGGCAAAGTGACTCTTAACAGATTGACAGAGTTGGAAGGGACCTTGCAGGTCATCTAGCCTAACCCCTTGCCCAAGCAGGAGACACCTACATCTGCCTCTACCTAGGATCCAACTCACAACCTCCTGATCGTGAGGCAAGTGCTCCACCTCTAGGCCACAGCAGCTGGGCACTTTTAGTGGACTGGACTCTGTGCGCTTTGAGACTGCCTCATTCAATAATCAAGTTAAAACAACATACATTTTCTTATATATTTTTTGCCAGTGGAAGATAATAATAATAATAATAATAATAATAATAATAATAATAATAATAATAATAATAATAATAATAATACTTTTATTTATATATCGCCCTTCTCCTGAAGGATTCGGGGCAGTGTACAGCCAGTTTAAAAACATAAATATACAGATATCATAGTTAAAATTAATTAAAATCATGAAATAGTTTTGGCCAAATTTTAAAACCCCAATATTAAAACCCCAATTTAAAATCATTCAATTAGACAGCCCCGCCTGTTGGAACAGTAGGGTCTTAAGGACACAGCGGAAGACCCGGAGGTCAGAGATGTTACGAATGTCGGGGGGCAATACATTCCAAAGGGCAGCAGCTCCGACAGAGAAGGCTTTCCTTCTGGGTGTTGCCAGTCGACATAATTTGGCCGACGGCACCCTGAAGGGTCCCTCTCTGTGGGAGCGAACTGGATACTTTGAAGCCATGATCTGATATTTTAGGAAGTGTATATTGTGATGTCCTTTGCCACCAAGTGTTTTATAAGTGACTGGTTAAGGCTAAGAAGGGATTTTTATATTCTCTCAACAGTCCATTATCTTTGTCAGGTTAGGATTTATTTAGTTTGCTTAAACCTATTTATCACAAAGTTTGCTTTAAAACTTTGGAGAGAGTTATTTATATTATTGGATTTGTAGGCCAATTGTAACTGGCTGTGAGTGGTTCACATGCCTCACTTTAAATCACGTAAAACATCAGTAATATCACAACATGATCCATAGAACCCCCAATTTTATTTTGAGGATCGATAAAATTTTAGATGACCCTTTAATTAATTAATTAATTAATTTATTGGTTCGATTTATATCCCGCCCTTCTCCAGAGACTCAGGGCGGTTTACAATGTGTTAAGCAATAGCCTTCATACTTTTATATACCTGCTTAGTAGGGCTAAGCATTACATTACACATTACAGGTGGCATAAGGCCTGCCTGAAAAGCCAAGCTTTATTTAATAATAATAATAATAATAATAATAATAATAATAATAATAGTAATAGTAATAATAATAATAATTTTATTTCTATACTGCCCCTCTCCCGAAGGACTCGGGGCGGTGTACAGCCTGATTAAAAACACAAAGACAAACAGAATTTAAAAATAATTAAAAATATTAAATAGTTTGGCTCAATTATAAAACCCCAATTTAAAATCCCGCATTTAAAACCAATTTAAAATCTTTACATTGCTAGCCCAGCCTGGCGGAACAACAAGGTTTTGAGGGCACAACGAAATACACGGAGGTCAGAGATCTTACACATTTCTGGGGTAATTCATTCCAAACTGAACAAGATAAGAATTATTGAAATCTGCTACAGTGGTCCAAAACAGAGGTGACTAGAATCTGAGTGACTAAGAGAAGGGCCTTCTGTTTCAGGAAAGTTTATAATTAGAGGACTAGATGTAGTTTACACATAAGCTTTCTTTACCATAGTTGCATCTTTTTGTTATAATAATTTAACCCAAATCCTCTGGAAGTTCTCCCAGTAGTTATATGCATAGCATCTACCTCTCTGTCTATTTGTATCTCTGTCTGTCTGTCTCTCTGATTTGTCCATCCGTCCATCCGTCCATCCATCCATCCATCCATCCATCCATCCATCCATCCATCCATCCATCCATCCAGTTAATTTCCTTGACAAAGAACAGGCTTTCTAGACTCTGTATTAGTGCCATCTGGTGATCAGGAATAACATTGCAACAATTTAGTAGATAGAACTGCACTTAGTTTCTGAATCCATTTCAGTAATAACAGACTAAGAGGAGCATACTTTTGTCACACCCCCCCCCCCCAATCAAAACACATATAATAGACGGTTAAAGACCACTGGGCCCTTCAAATGCTAAGGTGCCATCTTGGACTAGGTCAATATGGGATCAAGACCCCAGTAAAACATGATGTTTATTTGATGAGTTTGGATCAGTCACTCCTTCTTAGTCCAACCTATCTTATAAATGGTGATGGTGAGAAATTAGGGAAGACCTCCATATATGTTGTCTTGATCTTTGAGAGAAAAGGTGGGATAACAACAGCAACACAATCTATCAGATAGTTCTAATTGGATTTGGTACATTTTATTTTTGAATCCTTCCCAAGCATCTAGACAAAGTTATCGCTGTAATATATGTGCTGCTCTAATTAATGCAACTTTTTATAATTGATGTGTTGAGATTCTCTCCATCCAGTGTGTCCAAATGCTTTCTTGCATCCTTTGTTGAAGATAGTTTCACTTTAACAAAAAATCATTCAGTGATCATTTGAACACAAGATGGCCCTGAATGAGTGGAAGTTATGATCTTGTACTTACAGTTGTTGCAGCATCCTACAGTCACATGATCATGATTTGCGACCTACTCTGCCACTTCCCTTCCACAAATAAAGTCAGTGGGGAAGCCAGCAGGAAATCAGAAGTGAGCTTTTCATTTAATGACTAGCACAGACGTTATTTAATGATGGCAACTGGGACTGCTGTAACTGCCACCATTAAGTGCAATGTCACATCATGGTTTATTGACTTTACCATGTTGCTTAACAATCAAGGTTTTTTTAAAAAAATTATCCCAGTTAGCATTGTTAAATGAGCACTACCTGTGTGGCACCAAATGCACTATTGGCATCATTAGTACTTTCCACATTCACATGATTATTGTTGTTGTTGTTATATTTATCTATTTGAATGAAGTGAAATAGGAATCCTGGAATATAAATTTCCCCAGTTTAACAGTCTTTTAATGTGAGGTTCCAAACTCTTTGAACTGAGGGATGGCTTGCTTTGAGGGTCATGCTATATGTTTGTCAATCTTTTTGGTTTTATTGCTTCCTTAGCAAAGAACCTTAGCAAGACTCCCAAGAAACAAAAGGGATCACATTCACCTTTCCCATGAGTTAGAAGTGTTGCTCCTAAAAATGGACATGTACAATATTCTGCTTTTGAATTTAGGATTTGAAGGGAGATGGGAAACAAAGAACTTTCAATAGTAATAAACCTGGTGTATTGGTTAAGATGCTGGCCTTGAAACCAAGAGATTTTGTGTTATAGTTCAGCCCTAGCTGTGAAAGTCAGCTGGGCCAGTCACTATCTCTCAGTTCCACTCACCTCACAAGGTTGTTGTTGTTGTGAGGAAAACAGGAGGAAAAGGGAATGTTATATATATTCACCACCTTGAGTTACTTATAAAGTAATAAAAGAGGAATAAACAAACAAACAAACAAACAAATAAAATGGTCTAGCACAGAATAATAATCCTAGCAAGTTCATCACATGATATTAAAGAAAGAAGAGGCTGTAAAAACCTGCTTCTCCTTTATCCTCCACTCGCCTCAGACAGCTCAACTGGCTGAATAGCCTGTTATTAACATCCAGCTGTCTGCAATTACATAGTTCGAGGCTCAAGGTTGACTTAGCCTTCCATCCTTTCTAAGGTAGGTAAATTGAGGACCCAGTTTGTGGGGGCAATAAGATGACTTTGTATAAAAAATATACAAAAGTATGAAGGCTATTGCTTAACGCCTTGTAAGGCACCCTGAGTCTCCAGAGAAGGGCGGCATATAAATCTAATTAAAAAAAAATCTCCTTTATGCTGTGAAATAAGATAGAGCAGGGGACCCCAATCCCCTGTCCATGGCCTGGTACCGGTCCGCTTCCCATTGGCCAGACAAGTGGTGAGTGAGTGCACACACTTTCCCTCTGTCACTACTGACTCCACTGGTCCACACAGTTGGAAAGATTCAGGACCACTGAGGTAGAGGATAGCCTAATCCAGTTTCTGCTTTAAAGGTTTTATGTTCGTTTGTTGTTTGATTGCATAAATACCAGAGGGGGGAAAAATCCTCAATAATTCAAAATAAATTTATTTTTGTACAACTGCATTTTGATCAATTTTAAATGAATGAGGAGGCTGAAAATACTAAATTTGGTTAATTGTATCTATAGGGGTCTTTTTTATTCAGTGAAATGTAAGGGAAAATTGCTTTTTTCTTGAGGTTTTATTGGAATGGTTTTGCCACTGACTTGCCGGATGTTAGATTTCACATTTACATGGAAATAGTACTGTACCCTGATCGTGGTTTAGAAGCCATTCATCACACGCAGAGTACAGTCTTCATTTATTTTCATTTTCATTTTCTTTTTTTATTGGCACTATCAAATTTTATTACTTACATTGGATCCCAGGCCTTATTGGTAATAAAGCTGCCAAATGAAAACTCTGGAAAGAGATGAACAACTTTAAACCAAGAGAACAGCATGACTTGGCTTGCTGAGGCTATAGCCCAGGGGTGTCAAACTGGATTTCTTCGAGGGCCGGATCAACATTGTAGTTCTCCGTGGGCCAGCCAGGGTGGTGGAGGGGGGAAGACATTTTGGACATCTCCTGCAGCACCCTGCTGGCCAAAATAGGGTGTGGGGGGCCTGCATGCAGTCCCACCACACCCCATTTTTGCCCTGGAGAGCTTTCTGCAGCACCTTGCCAGCCAGAATGGGGCATGGGGGTGCATGCATTACCCCACACCCTATTTTGGCTGGCAAGGTGTTGTGGAAGGCTGTCCAGGCTGAAAATAGAGCACGGGGAGCATGTTCCCCCCGCACCCTGTTTTGGCTGCCAGAGACACCACGGGTTGGTCCTTTGCTATTTCCAGGCTGGCCCCATGGGCCAGATTTAAGCACCCTGCAGGCCACATCTGGCCTACATCCGTGAGTTTGACACCCCTGCTATAGCCAATAATAAATAAATACTGTATTTTCCTGCATATAAGACTACTTTCTAACACACAAAAATCTTCTCAAAAGTCGGGGGTCGTCTTATACGCCGGGTCTCATTCTCCTGTAACCAGGCAGACCAGCCCAAAAGGCTCTGACGAGCCTTAAATGGCTCTGAGGAGGGTCATTTTATACGCCCAGTCGTCTTATACACCAGAAAATACGGTATATTTATTTTGTACCATTTTAATCTAACGAAGACAGTGCAAGATAAAGTCCTCCAGATATTTCTGCCAAATATATGTATTATTTTAGTTTTCTGATGGGTATGTATTCAAAAAGACACTAGCTGCACATCACTGATATTATCTGGCTATTTTTATGGTGGGGAGACCATAACAGTCTTGCCGGTAGTACTTTAGACAATTATGGAGGATGTCAGCTTTAAATGGATAAGCTCAGTCGTGGGATTCAGCCAGTTCTATCCGTTCAGCTGGTTGTATTTGGCAAACTGCGAGTGGCGACTGTGGGAGGCTCCGCCCACGCGCCTGGATGTAATGCACGAGCAATGCACATGCACGGAATGCCACGAGCTCATATTTGTGAACAGGAAGGGAAGTTAAGTGAATCCCACCTCTGGTTACGCTGTTGTGTACAGATAGTCCTCAAATTACAACCATTAATTTAGTGACTGAAGTTGCAACGGTACTGAAAAAAATGACTTTTCCCTATTTTTCACACTTATGACCATTGTGTCATCCCCGTCGTCTTGGGATCAAAATTCAGATGCTTAGCAACTGGTTCATATTTATGACAGTTGCAGTGTCCCAGGGTCATGTTATTAATTTTTGTGATCTCCTGACAAACAAAGTCAATGTGGAAGCCAGATTCACTTAACAACTAGTTTACTAGCTTAACAGCTGCTGTTGTAAATCAAGGACTACCTGTATTCAATTGCTCTTATAAAGTTTGAAATAATTCAGAGGATACCATCATTTTGTTTCGGAGGCTAAGATGTAAGACCCTCAGAGGTACATTTTTCTTCTTAGGGAAGACATTTATTTTCTGTGCTAAGCCAATATAGAAAATGTTTGGAAGGCCAGCATGGCAGTTAAAGATAAATGCTTACGTTCTGATCCTAAAAAAAATTTTGAACACATATCCCAAAGAAACAGACCTCCATTTAATAGTAAGCAGAGGTGGGTTTCACATATGGTATTTTTCCGAGTATAAGACGTACCTTAGTTTTTGGGGAGGAAAATAAGAAAAAAGCTGATTGGTGGGTGGATCGGCCTCCCAGAATACCCCCTATCAGCTGTTTCCAGAGGTGAATTTTAGCAACAGGTTCATTGGTTGTGAGCTCTGTGCCTTGCTTTTTTTTTCTGCCTCTGAAACTTCTGAAACTCTGTTTCAGAAAAAACTTTTTTTCCTGCCTCTGAAAGCCTCTGAAACAGAGCTTCAGAAAAAAAAGACTTTTTTTCTGAAGCTCTGTTTGGAGGCTTTTTTCCTGAAGCTTCTTTCAGAGACTTTTATTCTGAAGGACTATCTTACTCTGTTCAATTTCCTTTCCTTGGTACTAGTATATAGATTAACCTCTTCCAGTCTGTTGGCTGTTGTGTCATTCTCCAGATTTGTTAGCACAGTTTGGTTAGAACCTTTACTGATTCTTCTTTTGTTACTTGCCATATTATTTTAGATAAAAGCCTTTGAGAGGCTTTTTTTCTGAAGCTTCGTTTCTGAGTCTTTTTTTCCGAAGCTTCTTTCAGAGGCTTCTTTCAGCCTCTGAAATCTCCGTTTGTGAGGCTGGGCGGGGCTACATTTGGAGTATAAGACACACCCATTTTCACCCTCTTTTTTTGGGGAAAAAAGTGCATCTTATACTCTGAAAAATACGGTAATTTCACCGATTTGCTGTGCACTGAAAATGTCAGTGCGCATAACGCCAGGGTGGCAGATCGCCACTACAAGTTCACCCAAACTGGTCTGAACTGGCTGAATACCACTACTGATAGTAAGTTAAGAAAGTGTGAGAGGGGTGCAGAGCAGATCTTGTTTTATTTTGGAGGGTTTTTTTTTGCAAATGCATATTTTTGGAGAAGTTTAGCAAACTTCTCCAAAAACCATTTTAGCAAAGGCTAGTTATGGTCTTGATAAGAGTGGGGAATCATTCCTCTCTTATTTCATTGTTTGTCCAAAGAGACTTTTCTGCCAGACTTTCAGATGCTGGCAGTTTTGATCAAGGCCCACCACAGCAACCTACATCTATGATTACTTTAAATCATTTTCTGCAGCTATAACAGGCAAACGAGTTCATTGTATGTTATTCAAATATAAGCATGTCAGTACAGGCAGTCCTCGACTTACAACCACAACTGAGCCCAAAATTTATGTTGCTAAGCAAGACATTTGTTAGGTAGGTTTTGCCCCATTTTACCACCTTTCTTGCCACAGTTGTTAAGCAAATCCCTGCAGTTGTTAAGTTAGTAACATTGTTGTGAAGTAAATCTGGCTTCCCAGCTGACTCTGCTTGTCAGAAGGTTGCAAAAGTGATCACATGACCCCAGGATACTAAAACTGTCATAAATATGAACCAGTTGCCAAGCATTCGAATTTTGATCAGTTGATCATGGGGATGGTGCAACTGTCTTAAGTAGGAAAAATGATCAAAAGTCACTTTTTTCAGTGTAACTTTAACTTTGAACCAGGGATGAAATGCTACTGGTTTGGGTCGGTTTGCCCAAACCGGTAGTAAAAAATGCTACTTGTTTGCTGAGCCAGTAGTAAAAACATGTTTAAAAAAAGTTCCGACGATCAGCTGAGCAATCTAACCTTTTTTAAAAACTTTTTTAAAGCATTTTTTTTACTACCGGTTTGGGTGAATAGGTAGTAAAAAATGCTTTGAAAAAGTAAAAAAATAGGTTCCCAAGATCGCGCACCACAGCTGATTCCCCCCCCCCCGCTGTTCTACTTACCTTCCCAGGCCCCCTTTTGGTGCATACTGTTCATGCGCGCACAGCGTGCGCTTGGCATGCGGCCAGCAAACCAGTAGCAAACGGGTTCAGATTTCACCACTGCTTTGAACGGTCACTAAATGAACTGTTGTAAGTCGAGGACTACTTGTATTGCACCGGGGGCTTTTTTTTTGTCGGATGGAAGGCTCAGCATGGTAACGTTTGATCTTCTTCCTCAAGAGATTGTTACAGATTTCAGTAGCTGTTGCCAGAGGATAGTGTTGTGGCCCCATCCTCTGAGCCTATCCCTTTGGAGGAAGGCAGCTCTGAGCAGGAGGAAGAGGAGCCAGCCAGATCTCCCAGCCCTCCCCCTCTGGCACCGGCTCAGGTGCCAGCTGAAAGAGAGCCAAGTAGTGGGGAAACAGGTGTCTCAGATGAGAGTGAGGGAGAGACGTCATTCCTGGACGCACGCCAAAGAAGGCGAGAGAAAAGGGTACTGCAGCTGCGGCGTATGAGGAAATCCTGATTCATTGGATTGTAGTCACAGGATCAATGACTCACTGGACCACACCCAGAAACATATCTATATAAGACAGTACGGTGGGTCACGAAGTTCGTGACGAACAAAGCTAAACAAACGGAGCAACCTCGTAGTCTTGGAAGCTGGATGAACGGCAAAGCTACGTAGGTGATTTTCTTGTTTGTGTAAACCAATAAAGTCCTTGGCAGACGGTGTGCATATCGCTGCCAAGGTTGAGATAAGAACTGCGGAGTGTGCCAAGTGATTCTTAACCCTCGGCTGGCTGTGTTTTTGTGGGTCTCTGAAGGGGGGGGACAGATCAGATAGGACTTGTAAATGAAGATTCAATCATCCAGACCAAAAGTATATTAAAAGGTGAAATCATGGCAACTGGATTAAAATTTATTAAAACGGAGATTTTTTGTTACTCATTCAAGTAACTTCTTCAGTCAAAATAAATATTTGGGTAAGCAGAAAGTCAGGGAATCTTTGGAAAGAACCAACTCTTGCCATGCAGACTAGAGGGGGTTTCTCCCCAAAATGAAAAGCAACATGTAAATGAAGATTCAATCATCCAGGCCAAAGTATCTTAAAAGGTTAACTTTTTAATCCTTAGTCCAGTTGTCATGATTTCACCTTTTAAGATACAGAGGCTAGGACTATTTCCAGTTTCAACAGCTATTCTACTTGGACCTCAATTGTATGCCTTACGTGCAAAGTTTTGTCTATGAATGTCTCTCTCTTGTTACCTTGCAATGTGAACGAGAACATGAAAGCATCAATATTACAAAATGTGTTGCGATTTCCAAAGGCACAGTACAGATTTATTGAAGCATGAATGAGCTGACTTTTCAGGTGGATGAAATGCTACTACGTGTAAACAAACACACACACAATCTGTAAATAGGAGAGTGCAAATAGATACAAAACATATTATTTGAGGAAATGCTTATTCTCAGAAGTGTACTCATTTGCTTATTTTCCAATATGATACGGGTCTAGCAATGACTACTGTTGTCTGATACTCAGCCAAAACAACTTAAGCTTTGCAGACAACAAAGAAGAAATATTTCCCATTAATGAGAATTTTCAGAACTAGGAGTGAGCATTGTGATCTCTCAAGAGATTTTGCTATTACTCTGCCAAATATCATTCTTCAACTAAATAACTTCAAAAGGACCCACCAGCATGAAATCGCTAAACTACATACATTCACTTCTGTTTAAGGTTTAATGCAGATCATGTCTTTGTACTGCTAATCCTGTTCAAGAAAACTAGTTTTTATACTGTCACTTATTTTTACTGATGTAACAGGAACTGTCTATGCAGATCATGTTATGCACTAAGGTTAATATTGAACTGCGTAAATGAAACTTGCTGAGATTCTGACATGTTTTACTCTCTTTTAAAGCAATCTCCAATTACTGAAGGAGTTATGAATTAAATTCTAAAAATATTTCTGCTATTTTTTTTCAACTTGGTTCTCCCTAGATGTGTCGCTTTACAGGTAACCAGCAAATCAGTGCATCAGCTCTGTGCATCTTTTTCTGTGACAAATATTACAATTTTTTACTTTATGATATTTTAAGGTATTCAAAGCTAATAAGCAGCAGGGATGTGCACGCTTCAATATTGAGAAAGAAAAAAAAGTCAGCTTTGTACAAGAAGACAAGCAGGACCTTCCTGCTACTCATTAAAGTAGTCCAATTTCTTTTACAGTTTTGTGCAAACCTGAAAACCAGAAGCCATTGCTTTAAGAAATGCACTGATTACAGATTGTGTAACTCAAATCTGAGAAAGGTTGGACTGAACTCACGAACTGCAGGAAGAGAGAGAATGTGCATCAATATTAACAACCTTGATGAGAAATTGTAATGATAAAAATAGCAAGGCTGGGCTGAAAACTTGTCACAGTGCTGGGCAAAAAGGTTACTGACTATCTTTTCATGTATTATAATAGTAAATGTAGGGAAAGCTTTTCAAAAATTCTCCCAAATAACATATTAAGCTTGCAATAAATATATATATATATATATATATTTGAACTTGGCAAGATTGACCCATCAGCCATCTCAGCTGCAGTATAGAATAGGCCAGCTAAAGTTTGCAAATATTGTCTCTCTGTCTCTCTTGCTGAAATGCAACAGCTGCTAACACCAGCTGCATGAGGTTAAAATTTCCATATTACTGATTCAATTAACTAATGTTACTGAGTTGTATAAAATATCCCTGGTTCTCAAATGCTTAGCAACGGTGTTATAAAAAAGCAAAAGGAGAAGACAAAAACCACTGGATCCTGAATGTCCTTTCATGATCTTGACAAACTATATCCCAGCTGGTTTTATGTTGAAGCTTTCTCTCTCTCTCTTTTTTTTTTAACAGTGAAAAAAAATTCCTCTGAGGAATTTCATTATGCGGTCTAAAATAAAACTTTGAAAAGGAAAGCCGAATAAAAAAGTAAGTAAGTAAGTAAGTAAGTAAGTAAGTAAGTAAGTAAGTAAGTAAACAAACAAACAATTAATTTCTTCCATTTGATTATTGTATGGTGACTAATTTTGCTCTGGTAATCTTTTCAAACTCTCTAATATATATTCCTCATGTTCAGGCCAATAAATCTTGGAAAAAGAAATATAAAAGTACAATAGCAGCAATTTTATGGGGCAGATTTGCTGCAGCACAGTATAGGCCAGTGATGATTAACCTTTTCCAGATCAAGTGCCTAATGTGCATGCATGTGCCTGAACCCCCAAAGTGCAATGCGTGCACGCCCCCTGAATTCGCTCCCCCGCATGCACAGCAGAGACCCAAAAACCAACTGGCCGGGGGGAGGAATGCACGCATGCATGGAGGAGCTGAACTGGGATGATGGCTTGTGTATCATCAGGGAGGGTGCTGCGTGCCACCTCTGGCACATGTGCCGTAGATTCATGGGTATATAACTGAAACCATCACGGGTATATAACTGAAATACCGGTATATGTTTCACAATTGAATTTACTTAGAGAAGTCCATGGTCACCGAGTACCCAAGTACATAGAAGCTGAAGTCATCCAATACTGAAAAGAAAAGGAAGTCTAACACCAGTCTTGAGGCCAGATGATATAGCTTAAGGAAAGTTCCTGTTAGAGAACAGGGAGGTCTGTGCGCCAACAGGATTATCCTGTCCCCCAATTTAACACATTCACATCCTGCTAATTTAGGGGTAGAATCACAAGCAAGGTAGCTATGAAGGTCAGCAGTTCTTCTTCCTCCTTGGTTTTCATCAGTTTCAGTGTTGAGGCTGATGAAGGATCTGAAACGCAGAAGGGCAGGTTTGTTAGTAGGCAACATCTCTGCTTTAATCCAATCAGGCTTCAGTAATTACATAAATGAACAGATGACAAACTGTTCATTTATGTCTAGATTGGACCGTGCAACTGAAAATAAAAGGCTACTGCATAACATTATCCACTGGAAGTGGGTGGAGAATGCCATGTTGTTCAACCTGAGGGCTTGATTGTAGGAGTTTGCGTAGTGCTTATATTTGCAGCAAAAGTAATAATCAAGAAATTTTCCAATACATCTAGTTTTACTCTCATGTTATTTAATTGAATATGATGAATTGAGTTACTTCTATTATCAAGCACAAATATTCCTTCTTTTAAAAAAGCAGAATCAGCAATGAGTGTATTCTTTAAAGCCATCCCAAGATTTTTAAAAGATGGGGAATATCAACTAATATAGTATAACTATAGAGCTGTGATGGTGAATCTATGGCATGCGTGCCACAGTTGGCACATGGAGCCATGTTGCCTGGCATGTCAGCTCAACTCCAGCGTGCACCAGCTGATTTTCAGGCCTTCTGGGCCCACCAGAAGTAGAGAAACAGGCTGTTTCCTGCCTCCAGAGGGGCTGGTGTGGGGGGAGGCCAGTTTTTCTTTCTCACCCAGCTCCAGATCCTCTCTATACATCTGGGGAGGGCGAAAACAGCCTTCCCCACCCGCTTGGAGGCCTTCTGGAGGCCCAAAATGGCCTGTTTCCCAACTTCCGAGTCTCTGGAGGCTGGGGACAGCAAAAAAGTTACTTCCGGTCAAACCGGAAGTTGGAAAACGGGCAATTTTGGGCCTTTGGAGGGCCTCTGAGAAGGTGGGGAAGTCTATTTTTGCCCTCCCCAGATGCATAGAGAGGATCTGGTGCCAGGTGAGAAAGAAAAACAGGCCCACCAGGCCATCGCTTGCCAGGAGTGGGGGGCAGGGGGGTCACATGTGCATGCACAGGGCGGGGCGCATAGAATTATGGATGTGGGCATGTGCATGAACCTCCCCTGCTCCCCCTTCCTGGCATGCGATGGCAAAAAGGTTAGCCATCACTGCTATATAATATGCCAGATGTTGCTGAATTACAACTTCCAGTGGTAAAAGATCAGGAATATCTGTGGAAGTTGTTGAATGATGCTAAAATGTAGAAGTGATCAGGCAATTGAAGTTCCTTCTCTTTTTAAATTGCATTAAAATGCATCACCAACATACACTGAGAGCTTATACACCGGAGACAAATTCCTTGTGTGTCCAATCACACATAGCCAATAAAAATGTTCTGTTCTGTTCTATTCTATTCTATTCTATTCTATTCTATTCTATTCTATTCTATTCTATTCTATTCTATTCTATTCTATTCTATTCCACAAAAAATGTTCAAAGCTTTGATTACTGGTCACACCAGCCATTTTGACATAATTGACCGTCTTGTGGATGCTTTTGTGAATACTTACTGGGAATTATAATTTAACAAAAGCTAGAGGACCAGCAACATTTGGAGAACTGAGATCTGTTCCTAGTCAATAATGGAAAAATCGATGAAAAGGAAGAAATGTCTCACACTTTCTTCTGTCTGCACAGATTAAAATGTCTTCACCATGGACTGAGGAAGGCAACAGAAAACATTTAAAGATTTCTAGCCAAAACAAGGAAAAAAATAAGTTATTGAAAAGCTTATCAAAATGAACACTATTCTGATGTTCTTTTTAAAAATTATTATTATCATTAGAAAAGACAGAATTCCTTAGGGACCCCTCTTTTGTTCTTATTTCTTCTGTCATGACTACTAGGGAATATAATCAATCTGATTCCACATCTTTTACTTTGCTTTATGCCTCAAACTGTCCTGCTGTGAGTGTACACACAACTGGTGTTCAAGCTGGAAATATCATAACATTTCTGTGCCCAGAGGAAGGAAAAGGAAGTGAACTTTGGAAAGACATGCAAGGAAACAAAAGGATTTGTCTCCTTGCCTCATCTTTTTAAAGTTTTCTTCGTTCTTTGTCATCTATTCCCCAAGCACCTTGATAGTTTTCTTTCCAGTTTTCGTAAAACTGTAGAAAAAGAATGCCTCGTTTAGGTGGCTTTCCTTTAATTCTGTCTATTTATGAGCAAAATCAGATGAAAATGAACAATAAGGCACAACCTGCCTTCTAGCGGGCAGTAATTTCAGCCTTTCCATCTTGACATTTCTCTTTCATTTCCTGAGGATAGCATTAGATCCCAGTTCTCTTTTCTTTCATATACCTGTCTCAATCTTACTCTCAGTTTGTTACGTAATTCCCCATGCAGCAAGAGAGTTGGATATTTTGTTTCTGAGGAGTTTTATTAACTCTTACAAACTGCCTCACACCTGTGGGAGCATGATAGGGTAGTCAGGTTTAAGTCTGAATCAAGTCATTGTTTCTCCATGTAACTCATTTGATCTAATCTAGGTCAGTGTACCCCTCTAGTATCAGAAACTAATGTTCCTCTCAATCCCACAGATGGAATTTTGCAAAGGGAATGACTCTGAACATGAACATATGAAAAAAAAATGCATGGGGAGTAAAGTTTGAAAATTTTCACTTGATCTGCCTTTTTAAAAAAGCTAACCTTGTTTAACTTACTAGGCTAACACATACTTTGTAAGTGTTGGAAGAAATATCCACCTGGTTCACTTCCAAGCGGGGAGAAAGACACTGGAAGCATGGAGGCTGATTGGAAAGATGGTTTAATGAAGCAGACCAGTAGGGAGTTTCAATTTTGTTCGCTACTAGTTTGCTTGTGGGCGCGCATGCACAGAAGCATCCGGGTGGGTGGGCGGAGCCTCCTGCCACCACCGCTACCAGTTTGCCTGATCCAGGGTGAACCAGTAGCAACCCACCACTGAAGCAGACCCATCAAGCACATGGTCCTGGGTTGAGAAACAGAGGCATTTATACCCTCCCTTGGGCTTTCTGCTTGAACTTCTTGTTCCTCTTCATTCTATTGGCTGTTGTAGGGATCATAGCTAACTTTTTAGGTTGTCTGAGTTAAGTTTGGTTGAAGCCTGGACTTCTCTGAGATGATGTAATGAGGAGGCTTGTATCCTAAACGGTGTTGGGCAATTCCTACTGTGTCATAATGGCTTTCCTGGTTTGGATCTTGAGTGAGGGCTGATCCTACTTTCTACCTAATTTTGCCTTTGTTCAAAATATCCTGTCTTGAATGGATTATCAAATTTGCATTTCTAAAAACTGGCCTCAGCTTAGTATCTGCTTGGGGGCAGGGAACTGGGCCTCTGAGTTTCTGTCTCCCTTTAAGATTTTTATTTCTCTTTTAGGGGAAATATAATATTTCCCCAAAATATTACCAAAATATTTCATTTTTCTAGGAGCGGGGTGGGTGCTGACTTTCTACATAAGGATTCTGTCACTGATTTTTTTAGTGGTGCTGTGGAGGAATAATGTAGTAGTAATATATGTATGCTTTTGCCTTACATTCTTATTATAAGATGACTCACAATGCAATTTGCTTTAGAAAATCTTTGAATAAGATATAGTAAAATGGGTTTGCATTTTTATATGATGTGTAAAGACATTCTTTTCATTAGTTGTGCAGGATCATGTCTTTAATTTGGCATGTTCAAAACAGTGCATTTATGCATGGTTTATTTTCCAGAACCTCTGGAAAATGATTTTTTAAAATATTTATGTACTTCTCTGCATAAATAAAATTAATTAATTAAATTAATCTTGAATATCAACATTCAAAAAAATATTGCAAATGTTGTCCTAGGTAAATATAGGGACAATAATTCAATTATCCTTTAGATTGTGCAGTTCTTTAAATATCATAGTTTTAATGTGCAATTTAATAAACAATCAAAATGCATGATTTAAATATTGAACTGTAATTAATTAATATTAAAAAAAATAAATATGGACCAAATCCTGTAACAATCCTAAAGATCAAGATTGTTAGAAGCAAAAGGAAAAAGTGCAAAGTTGGTTTCTTTGACCAAATTTAAAATGTTATAGTTCTGGGAACCCTTATAGACTTTTATTGACATGAACACTGAAATATTAATGATTTATAGGTTTGTGTATGGATAAGGGGAAAAAAAAGATACTTGCAGTGGGTGAAGAATTTATTTATTAATCAAATTTACATAGTTGCCCATCTCACCAAAGGAGACTCTAAAGATAACAACGGATACAATTATGTATAAAAATATATAATATATAAAATCATTTTCAAAAATAAATATTATAAAAAACAGATATTAAATCTGTTTGTACTTATTGTGATGAAGATTGGAAAATGTTCCTTTTCTATTTATCTTATTTTTCCTCTTTCTTCATTTCCCCTCGTTTCTCTCATGCTTTCTATTCTGCCTTTACTCTTTTTCCCTTTCTGAGTTTGTATTTTCTTTTATATTTTTTAAAAAATTCAATAAAAAATATCTACCCCCCCACCCCCACCCCCAAATCTGCAAACCCTTGCAAAGTCTCAAATGTACTATCGAATCCATTGAACTTTGGGGTACATTTTATTTATTTGCTTGTCAAACATGTGCAAGATAACAAGTATAGGTATGAATATAAACATAAACAAAGGAAGTAAATACAAATAAATGGGGACAGTAAGAAAGGGATGGTAGGCACGCTGGTGTGCTTATGCATGCCCCCTTTACAGACTTCTTAAGAAGGGAGTGAGGTCCATGGTAAACAGTTTGAAGTTGAAGCTGTGAGGGTTTGAGGATGTAACAACGGAGTTGGGTAGAGCATTCCAGGCACTGACTACTCTGTTGCCGAAATCATATTTCCTACAATCGAGTTTGAAGCAGTTTACCTTGAGTTTGTATCGATTGTTTGCCTGTGTACTATTGCGGTTAAAACTGAAGAAGTCATTGACAGGCAAAACGTTGTAACAGACAATTTTGTGTACTATGCTTAAATTGGACCGCAGGCGGTGCAATTCCAGATTGTCCAAGCCCAAAATTTTAAGCCTGGTGGCATAGGGAATTCTATTGTGAGTAGAGGAGTGGAGTACTCTTCTCATAAAATACCTCTGAACCCACTCAATCGTGTTAATGTCCAAATACAGTGTGGGTTCCAGGCGGATGAGCTGTATTCAAGAATTGGTCTGTCAAAGGTTTTGTACATATTTTAAATTTTTATACATCCTTTTTTAAGCCACCCACCTGATGGCTTAATAATGAAGCTATTTGTTCTTGCATCATGCCTCAATTTTTTTCTTTAAGCTGAAGTTGTGGGACATAGAACATAACAGCAACACTTCAGGTTGAACAGTTGTATGGTCATCAAAATAATTACATGCGGTCTTAATTAGCTAGAGAAAAAAATGTACTTTTCCTTTGTTCTGTGCAGATTGAAAGCTTTTCTGGTGCTGCTGGGATTGGCAAGGAAGCCAAAACATCAGCTCTCAACATCCTTGTACCATTTTTTTTTTTGCTGTGTGCAAGCCATCTCACACCCTAACAAGTGAGAAATAGGTTGCTATGGATACTGCCTATAAAAAGGTCATCTTCAGGAAATTATTTTCTTTGGGCAGAATAATACTGGGATAATGAAGCTTCTTGGAGGAGCGTGAAAGACCAGATATTGTGATGCAGAAGTATGCAATTATCTAGGGGCTTCTTAATGCTGCTCATTGTAGTCTTCTCCATATCTGTCTGTGTTTACTGTCAAAATAAACTAGTAGGCAATCTAGTGGTTCTGCCAGCTGTACTGCCGTGAACCTCAGCGGTGATCCCAGAATCACATTTGTTAAGCTCCAAATCATGCCTCAGAGGCGCACAACTCTCCTGACAATGACTTGTAATGCAAGCCAGAGAATCAGGACTGGTCTATCATTAAGCAGAGCAAAGCAGTTTCCTCAAGTAGCAAATATTGGGGAAGCAGGAATGGCTCATTAGCTGCTTGTGCACATCCCTTGAAGAGAAAGGAAGGCAGAGCAATGTGTGAAATACAGCCCATCCTGCCTCTTAAGTATTTTATTGATCTTAGGGAGTCTGCCCCATTGGGATGGTTGAAAAAAAATATACAACTACCCGTCCAGCTAGTTAGCAAGATTTATTAAGGAGGAGGTTAAAGTAATACACAGGAATTCTGGTGGGCATTTTATTTTCAAAGGAGAAACCTAACCATTAGGCAAATTAGAGTGTGAAGAACTTTAGTTCCCCCCACCCAATTCTTTAAATATTAGATTATAGAATAAAATACAAAAATACTAAAGCAAATAGGAAGACACAGCGGGGGGTGGGGGGGGAGAGAAGGGAGGGAGGGAGAAAAGAAAAAGAAATCGTTGACTTCCAACTCCTTCTGTTACAGTAAGATAAAGCATTAACACCAAACCTCAACTTTTTTTACTTTTCCATAATAGTATAAACCAGCCGTTTCTATAAAAACAAATCAGTCTAATCAGTAAAACCCAAAACGAAAGTTTCATTTTTTTTCCATCTCAAGTACAAAGTCCAGAAGTGGTTTCCATGTAGCAACCGAAGTACTTATATTCTTTTCTTTGATCAAAACAGTCAATTTAGCCATCTCTGCCAACTCCATCAGCTTCTGTAACCATTCGTCCATGGTGGGAGTTGAAATATCCTTCCATTTTTGTGTGCACAGTAGTCTTGCTGCCATTAACATATATAAGATCAAAGTTTCAAAACTTTTCCCAAGTCTTTTTATATTAAAACCAAAAGAAAAGTTTCTGGTTTCATCTTTATCTTCATTTTAAGAATTTTCTGTATTAAAATATGAAAATTGACTGCTTTCATTAAAGAAAAGAACACAATTAATTTTGTTTCTACTTGGAAACCGTTTTTGGACTTTGTGCTTGAGGTGGAAAAAAATGAAACTTTAATTTTGGGTTTTGCTGATTAGATAGGTTTGATGTTATAGAAATGGCCAGTACATACTATTATATAAAAGTAAAATGGTGAGGTGTCATTTATTATCTTATTTTACTGCACCAAAAGTAGTCGGAAGGCAATGCTTTTTTTCTTTTTCCCTTCTATCCTACATTTTTCTCTCTATCCTCTTTCCTCCCCATTTTACTTTCATCTGTTTTTATACTTTTGTATTTTATGCTTTGTTAAAATTAATAAAATTTTGAACCGAATAATTCAGTAGATGAATACTCATTTTCCAGAATTAAAATTTTGTGAATCAAAGCAACATTTTCCTAAATCCAATTAACAAATATCTCAGAATTATTTGTATTAGTCCAATTTTTTAAAAAAGGAAAACATCCCTCAATCCGGGGTGAAATGCTCCCAGCTCGGACTGGATCGCTTGATCCGGTAGCAATGGAGACGGATGGTTTGGAGAACCCTACCCCCTCCTCCCATGCCCAGCTGAGCCGCATAATCATCAGAAGCGTTTTTTTTACTTTTAAAAGCATTTTTTCTACAACCTCTCCAGCCAAAAAAATGCTTTTAAAAGTCAAAAAAAAAGCCCCTGATGATTGCGTGGCTCAGCTGGGATCATCAAAGGCTTTTAAAAGAAAAAAACCCTTTATTTCTTTTAAATGTCTGATGATCCAAGCTGAGTTGCCTGATTGTCAGAGGCATTTAAAAGAAAAAACCTTTTTTTTCTTTTAAATGCCTCTGATGATCCAAGCTGAGTTGCTGGATCGTCAGAGGCATTTAAAAGAAAAAAAGTCTCTGCCAATCAGGCAACTCAGCTGGGATCGTCAGAGCCTTTAGGAAGCATTTTTTTACAACCTCTTCAGCCAAGGTAGAAAAAATGGTTTTAAAAGTTAAAAAAAAAAATTGGCCACGCCCACCCAGTCACATTACCCCCACTACCAAGCCACACCCACGGAACCGGTAGTAACAAATTTTAGATTTCACCCTTCCCTCAATAGTACATGTTAGACAGACTGTAGTTTTTTGGCCATGCCTGCGCTGAAGGAAAATAAAAATAGGCTTCAAATGTAGAAAAACCAAAGTTTCTAGTCATGATTGGGAATTAGTTTTATAAAGCAAAAACAGTCATGAATTTCACTAATAGTTTTGCAATTATTTGGCAGGCTCTTGTTTTTCTGGGGAAAAAAAATACAAGAAAACAAATTTATGAGATACACAAATTTGGATTTGTGATTCATCTGGATTTACGATCCAGTTCAGATTTGTGATCCAGCTTAATTTGAAAACTGGATTGGATTTAATAAAAGTGTACCTGAACTTGGGCAGAAGTTCATTACATGTTTGGTTCATCTTCCACTTTTTCTAAAGCTATACTAAGTCACCTGATTCAGTATGAAGTACTAAATTGCTTTAGAACTCCAATTCAGAACTCTGAATAGATTCAAAGACTTGATTGAATGTCAACCAAAGCTTTGTGCGGCCCTTCTAAGCATCAATGCGGAAGGGAGAAAAATGTTTGCACACAAATATTGGCTTTTAACATATGGGAAGCTGCCCCCTGAATCAGAATCTTGGTCTATCTAATTTAATTGACACTAATTGGCAATGGCTCTTTGGTAGGTTCTGGCTCAAAATTTACTATCCTGCCCGGAAATTGCAGGGATTGAATTTGGAAATGTATACATGCAAGCCATGTTCTTTACCTGCTATCTGGTATACATTATCTGTGTATGTTATAAGATTCTGAAGTATAGAAAAATGATCTTGTTTGAGAAGAGCTCAGCAGTGAAAATAACCATGCAAAGATGAGATGGAGAAAGAAATGAAAAGATGATACCATGAGATATTGTCTAATGCCAGAATTCATCTTTCCTATCTGAAAAATGTTCAGTTACTTTATTTGGGATTTTTAAAAAATAGAACTGAATAGCGTAAGACCTATTTTTTCTTAACCTTCTAATACTTGTTTCACAAATTGTAAGTGTTACTTTTCAGATGCATTGCATATTAAACTGAGAACCAGTAATGAGATGAAGTGTGCTATTTGAGTTATTTTCAGTTTTGGCTCTAATTTTTTCAGTCCGTTGCTCCCACGGGAGCCCAATAAATAGGGTAAGAATTTACTTTGTTGAGCTAGTAGCTAATCCTGAAATATTTTTCAGTATAGCCTTGTGCCTGATATTCTGATTCCTGGAATCAAACGATGTTGATTTCAAGTCCTACAAATAATGTAGAATTATAGATCTGTACTAGGGCTGATCAGTTTAGATCTTCTTACCAGCAGAAACAGAGTAGCAATGCTGAGGCCTAGTCAATAGTAAAAAGGTTTCCAGAAAGAGTGATTAAATTATAACTATTTTGTATTTAATATTACACAGATACAGCTCATTCATCTAGAGGGCAAAATTATCTGCTCAAATCTTGGAGAAATTGAATGCTATGCCAGCTGGCAGGAAAGAATATTGGGTACTGTAGCTATATGTTATTCCCTAGCCGAGTCCCCCCCCCCTTTTTTTGCAAAGAAATTCCTCCATTGTTCTATTTCAGCTCTAAGATGTTAAATGTAGATGTGAGTTTGATCAGGGGTGGGTTCTACTTATCTTTACTATTGGTAAGGGCTGCGTGTGTGCGTGCGCTCGTGAAGCTTCTGCGCATGCGCAGAACCATTTTGATGATGTCAGGGTCGTTGGGTGGAGCCTCCCACTGATTTGCGAACCGGGGGCAACCCACCACTGAGTTTGATGCAGGGGTGGGCTGCTGGAAGTTTGCAGGGGTTCGGGAGAACCTCTAGCTAAGATTCTGTGCAGTTCGGAGGACCCCCAAATTCTACTCTTGGCAGGCCCTGCCCACCCCACCCCACCCCTCCCAAGAATCCCCACATGACCTGTTTTGGATGCAGTTAAGTGCAGGGCACGCACGGAGGCTCAGGGCGGATGAAAATCGGGCCTACCGGAAGTTCGGGAAGGCTGGAAATGGGCCTGTTTCTGGCCTCCAGAAAGCCTCTGGAGCCTGGGGAGGCCGTTTTTGCCCTCCCAGAGGCTCAAGGAAAGCCTCCGGAGCCCAGGGATGGCAAAAACAGCCCCCACCATGGTGCAGGAGGCCAACTAGGTCATACCCATCATGGCTACGCCCACCCAGCAACCGGGCAGAGAACCCCTTGCTAAAATTTTTGAAGCCCATTCCTGGTTTGATGATGTACTAGGGACATAGGATCTTGCTGACTCCCACACACTGACCAAAAGAATATCAAAGGATAGGTGTGTTCATATTGCATTTTGTTTTAGAAGATGGGAGGGGGGAGGTATAGGAAAGACTTTTTTCTCACCAGGATCTGTAGCATTTATAGCTGACCATGGATGTTTATTTCTTGTTCTCAGCCTTGTAAGATTAATTTAAGAATTTAATCACAAATAAGCTTCAGATTGCTTTTAACAGAATAACAGGGTTGGAAGGGACTTTGGCGGTCTTCTAGTCCAACCCCCTACTCAAGCAGGAGACTCTATATCATTCAGATAAGTGGCTGTTCAGTCTTTTCTTAAAACCCTCCAGTCAGAGGTGGGATTCACTTACCTCCCATATCGGTTGACAAATGTAAGCATGCGCATGCATAGTAGTCATACATTACATCTGAGCGGGTGGGTGGAGCCTCCCGCAGTCACTGCTACCAGTTCGCGCAATCTGGACAAAACCAGCTGAATCCCACCACTGCCTCCGGTGCAGGGGTGGGTTCTAAATTTTTTTACTACCGGTTCTGTGGGCGTGGCTTATTTTGTGGGCGTGGCTTGATGGTCATGTGACAATTCTTCAGGATTTAGCACTGGTACTGGTCTACCAGGCTTTTAACTACTTGCAGAGCTATACCGGTCTACCCATTTATTTTTGCAGACACTGGTCTACCCATTTATTTTTGCAGGCACTGGTCTATTCATGTATTTTTGCAGGCACTGGTCTACTCATGTATTTTTGCAGGCATTGGTCTACTCATGTATTTTTCCAGACACTGGTCTACCCATTTATTTTTGCAGGCACTGGTCTATTCATTTGTTTTTGGAGGCACCGATCTACCACCAAACTGCCTTTTACCACTGATCAGCTGTAGGGCGGCCCTTTGAAGCCCCACAGCAAGAGTTTAAACAGTTTTTTTCCTCATAGCCCATCAGCTGGGACTCAGGAGACAGCAATAGATTGGGGGTGGGGCCAAATAAAAGGTAAGAATAACGGGGTGGGGGTGGGGGGCGGGAGTGGGCCAGAACCGGTTTGGTGACATCATATCATCACTGCTACTGGCTCTGCAGAACTGGGCAGAACCGGGTGGAACCCACCATTGCTCCAGTGATGAAGCACCCCAAACTTCTGAAGGCAAGCTGTTCCACTGGTTAATTGTTCTCACTGATAGGAAATTTATTCTTAGTTCTGGTTGCTTCTCTCCTTGATTAGCTCCCAACCATTGCTTTTTGTCTTGCCTTCTGGTGCTTTGGAAAATAGATTGACTACCTCTTCTTTGTGGTAGCCTCAAATATTGGAATATTGCTATCATGTCATCCCTAGTGCTGGGCAGTAGAAGTGGTGGTGATAGAACTCTATGTTAGATGAGCCCTGAAAGATGGCCCTCTAATTATCATCTCCATTAATAGGGGAGGGATGCAAGGGATCTGCATAATTTTTTCAATATTTGCTAGTTCTTTTTAGGGAAATGTAGGCAAAAGCTGATTGTAGTAAAATATTAAGGATTGCAGTAATTACTGCTGTACACATGTATTTGTAAGTTTTGATTTCTTGTATTTCTTACACGAGACTTTCCCTTCTCTGTTAGGACAGAAGTTGGTGCTGAGATTATTTTGGCATTTGGCATCTTAGATATTAGTATACTTTCATGTATTGTAAAGAACATTCTTATGAAGATATTTTAGTTTCTTCTGTTATCTAGAGAGACACTGCTTAGCTGAAAGAATCTAAAGGAAGTTGGTATGTATACAGTGGTGGGATTCAGCCAGTTCGCACCACTTTGGGAGAACCGGTTGTTAACTTTCTGAGCAGTTTGGCAAACTGGTTGTTGGAAGAAATCAATAGGGCAGAGACCCAGTTGTTAAATTACTTGAATCCCACCACTGTATGTATATATTAGTTTTATATTAGTTTTAGCCTTTCTTTTAACATGGTACTCCCATTTCCTTAACTGACGGACATCTTAATATTAAGCATCTATCTCTTTTTGCTAACCTATTCCATGTCTGGCAGCAAGCACTGTTTTAGAATTTGTTTTCAACCCTGGAATGTTTTTACTACAAATAGAAAGATATATTCTGAAAAACAAATAGTAGAAATAGTTTATTAATTTTTTTCCAATATCAGGCCTATTTATCTGCTTCAACTGCAAGACATTCCCCAGATTCTACTGCTGTCCTCTTGAACTGCTCCTCAACGCAAGATACCTTTTTGTTTGCATGCAATAATTTCTAGATTTAATCAGGCAGGATTCTAGTGTCAAAAACTCTGCATTTTGGCTCAGGCAGGGGTGAAATGCTCCCAGATCGGACTAGATCACCTGATCTGGTAGCGATTTTTCCCTTGTGGTTCGGCGATCCGGTAGCGATTGCCGCCCAGTTGTCATTACTTCCTGGTTTTAACCAGAAAGCAATTTTTTTACCTTCTGTGCATGCACAGAAGGTGTGCACCAGTGGTGGGTTGCCCCCGGTTCGCACCGGTTCTATAGAACTGGTAGTAAAACTGGTGAGACGCTCTGCCCATTGACCCCAACGTCATCAGAACCACACACCCCCATTGCGAACCAGCAGTAAAGGTAAGTAGAACCCAAACCTGGTGTGCATGTGCACATGATGCGTCCATGCGAGCAAAGCGTGTGCGTGTGCAGGACGTATGCACTTCCAAACCGGTAAGGAAGGTAAGTAGATTTCATCCCTGGACACAGGTAATGCTAAACAGATAGAAAAGGGCCTTGTTTCATTAGGGCTCTTTCCTCTGGTCTTTTGTTTAACAAGTAAAATAAAGCTGTGAAATGTATGAAAAAAAAG
Organism: Masticophis lateralis; assembly: GCA_030761175.1. Taxonomy (NCBI): domain Eukaryota; kingdom Metazoa; phylum Chordata; class Lepidosauria; order Squamata; family Colubridae; genus Masticophis; species Masticophis lateralis. The sequence continues at coordinate 64,495,985 of JAUDYJ010000003.1, forward strand.
TAGTGTGCTAAAATCAATTACCAGACCTGCTAGAAAAATGAATCAGTCTCCTTGTAGTTGGGTTTCATTGATGCACAAATTACTGTTACTTCTTATAATTTTGCAGCGCCCTAGCAATTCTTCCAAGGTGTCACAGTCCTGAGCAAGTGGAACATGGCACAATCATTAAAAGTGATCTCAGTTTGGATCCCTTTTGCAACTAATTTATCACAACTCTGATTCGAGGGTTGCTAGATACCTTTCATTGCCTAAGATGAATGAGGGTGGCCTGGTCTCAGCTCCTATACAAGTACTTCTCAACCTTTTCTTCACCGCAGACCCCCTTTAAATTCCTTTTGTGGCTATGGACCAAGACTTAACTCGAGATTTAAATGATAATATTTCTTCAAGCCTTCATGGACCCCCTGTGATGACATCATGCCCCCCCCGGGGTCTGCAGACCACAGGTTGAGAGCCACTGCCCTATACTATGGGAAGCATATTGGGCCGGCAGCTAATTATATTCAATAAGGCGCTACCAGCTGTGAAATGTAAAATTTGTTACTACCAATTCTGTGGACATGGCTTGGTTGGGGGTGGGGGTGGTTAATGTGACTGGGTGGGCGTGGCCAACTTGTTTTTTTTAACTTTTAAAAGCATTTTTTCTACAACCTCGTTGGCCGAAGAGGTTGTAAAAAATGCTTTTAAAAGACTCTGACAATCCCAGCTCAGTTGCCTGATCGTCAGAGGCTTTTGTTTTCTTTTAAAAGCATTTTTTTTTTGCTTTTTGGCTGAAGAAAAAATGCTTTTAAAAGTTTTTAAAAAAAGCCTCTGATGATCGTGTGGCTCAGCTGGGCATGGGGGTGGGGGTGGGGGGGCAGGGATTTTTGCTACTGGTTCTCTGAACCACCCATCACCATTGCTACCGGTTCAGGCAATCCAGTCTGAACCGGGAGCATTTCACCCCTGGACTGCACATTAGAATAACAAGAAAATTTAGGGCTGCATGAGAAAATTAGCTTTGTTACTCAATGTGTCATTAGCATCAATCCTTGGGTCTCTTTCTGTGCTGAGCTTCACTAGTCATCTGGGTTACCTGGGATACAGGGGTGGGTCCTACTTCCCTTTACTACTGGTTCGCATTGTGCCCGCGCACGCATGGTACGCATGCGCAGATCACTTCTGATGACATCCGGGTCAGCGGGTGGTGCCTCCCACTGGTTTTACTACCTGTTCTTGCAAACCGGTCCGAGCCGGGGGCATCCCACCACTGCTGGGATATCAGAATTTAAGTTTTTAAACATGCCAATTCAAGATATTTTAATGCCTAAGAAAGAATAGAAAATCGCACCTAGATTTTAGGAGTCTAGTACTTTAGACTGGTTGGCCCCATCCTTTTGGCACCCAAGATGGAAAATCCAGCTGTATCTTTTTCTTGAAGTAAAAATAATAAGAATGACAAGAAAGGGGAGAGAAATAACTAATAATTGAAATGCTGTTTTACAACTTCCAGAATCAGCTGCCCGAGACAGCAGCCTTGCTTGTCCTGGTGACAGCTTTGGCTTCGCTAAGGGACACAGATTAATATTTATCTGGAACAGCGAACAATGGAAGTGCCAGTTTTCAGCTGCTGTCAGTAATTCTGCTACGGCTTAGCTCTGAGGAAAAAAAAAAAAAAGGAAAGCATTTAGTAGGCTTTTTTGTCTGAAAAAAATATCATGGGAAATTGAAGTCATTTTTCTTACAATTTGGAAACAGGCAATATGGACATATGTTGATGTGGACATACTAGGTTGTTCCTCTGGAAAAATAATGGCACAAAACAAGGACACGATGAAAGGTTTACGTAAGGGCATCAATAGAATCAGGGATGAAAATTAAACAGGGAACGCTGCCAGTTCCTTGGAAGCAAAAACAAAACAAAACAAAAAAACATTTCAAAGCGACAAACTATCTGCTGTGTTAGCTTGACAAGAATATATTATGGGCTGTGATAAAGAAGCTAGGGAGTAGAAAGAGAAACAAAAAAGATATACAAAGGAACAAGTTTTGATTAACTGTCTGGGAGAGCCAGTACCAATGCAGAAATGCAGAGAGCAAGACATGTGGATGTAGATTTATCAGAGATCTCCAGGTTTAGTTTAGAGGGGTGTTTGTTTGTTCTTGAGTCTGGTATCTTTTATGCAGCTTTGGCACACAATAGCTGTTAAAATCAACAAAATATGTGGTCCGCATCGGATGCTCTACTATAATCTCAGAATGTTAGCGGTACCAGGTCTATTTTTTAAATATTAGTGCATGCAAGATCCTGGATTTAAGGCCCCCAAATAAATGAAAATGTCAGTGTGCAGGGCAGCGAGGTGGTATATACTTTTCATAATTCCAAGGTGGCTAAAGATGCAACCAGACATTTTAAATTTGGCATCTGCCAGTAATAGTACTCCCACACAATTTTTGCTCACAAAAGGAAATACATTTTCACCGTTTTTCTCTTGCCTAGAAGCCCCCTGCCATTTGCCCCACACAAAGGATCTCTCAGCCTTCTATAACTGTAGCAGTTTTTCAGGAGTGTGGGAGCCTTCTGGTAATTGACGAAGATACTCGTCCATTCTGGTAAGATTCTTCACTGGACTGATGGCTTCTATGGTATTAACTTTCTGAGTTCATCAACATGTTTGTGATAATGTGCTTTTCTTTTAGAATAGAATAGAATAGAATAGAATAGAGTAGGGTAGGGTAGGGTAGGGTAGGGTAGGGTAGGGTAGGGTAGGGTAGAGTAGAATAGAATAGAATAGAATAGAATAGAATAGAATAGAATAGAATAGAATAGAATAGAATAGAATAGAATAGAATTCTTTATTTGGCCAAGTGTGATTAGACACACAAGGAAATTGTCTCCGATGCATAAGCTCTCAGTGTATAATAATCATAATAATGATACAAATAAGAGAAGATAGAAGAAAAGACGAGAAGGATAATAATACATCCCTACTACATGGGTAAATATCCTTAGGCATAAGACAGTGCTGTGGTAATTAAGTGTTCAGCAGAGTGATGGTATGAGGGGAAAAACTGTCTTTCTGTTTAGTTGTTTTGGCATGCAATACTCTATAGTAGAATCCTGAGGGGAGGAATTGAAATAGTTTATGCCTAGGATATGAGAGGTCTGTAGATATTTTCTTAGCCATTTTTCTGAATAGTGCAGCATACAAGTCCTCAATGGAAGACAGGCTGGTTGCAATTTTTTTCCTGCAGTCCTAAATATTTGTTGAAGTCTGTACCCAGTGGTGGGTTTCAACCAGTGTTACAACTGGTTCGCTTTGAGCACGTGCTTTGCATTTCAGAACAGGTGAGGCACGGCAATCAGCTCTGCAGCACCTATCAACTGGGCTAATAATGAATGAATATAGGTAGGTATAGCACAGGGGCAGGTGGGAGGGCCCAGTTGACGGTTGGAGCGAATCGTCGCCGCTACCGACTCGCCCGAATTGGGGTGAGCTCACCATCGCCGCTACCGACTCGCCCGAATTGGGGTGAACCTGTAGAAACCCACCACTGATCTGTACCTTTCCTGTTTGGTTGTTGTGCCAAACCAGACAGGTATAGCAGTATAAATGTAAGACTCAACAATTCCTCTGTAGAACTGTATCATCAGCTCCTGGGGCAATGTGAGCTTTCCGAGTTGATACAGGAAGAACATTCTTTGTTGTGCCTTTTTAATGATGATTCTAAATGTTAGGTGTCCATTTCAAGTGTTGGGAGATTATAGAACCCAGAAATTTGAAGGACGTTATGGATGAAACTGTGTTATCTAATATAGTAAGAGGTGGTAGAATAGGCGGGCTCCTTCTAAAATCAATCTCTACAGTTTTAAGCATGTTCAGCTCTGGTGTGGGTTCTTTTACTACTGGTTTGTAACGGGAGCACGCGCATGTGCAGATCGTCCATTATGACGTCCGGGGCAGGTGGGTGGAGTCTCCTGCCACTTTTACTACTGGTTCACAAGAACCGGACAGAACCAGGAGCAATCCATCACTGATTCAGCTCCAGATTGTTCCAGATGCACTATAGGGTCAGCTGCACCACAGAATCAGTAAGAAAGTACATTGGTACTATTAAAAGTGCTCTTCCCACATCCTATCAATATTGTGGCTTAGCTACAAGGCCAGTCAGCATTGGTGTCTGCACAAATTGTAACATGAGTTGGTTTGGCGGTTTTTCCCTTTTCCAACAATGGCGTCTAACCACAGGAAAATGAATCAATCCTCCACATGTATTTGTGGGAAGATGGGAATTACTGTACTCAAAGGAAGACTTATGATGAGTGGAGGTTATCAGAATTATTGATATTTCATTTGAAGGCAAAAATATCCATTTCATTTTTCCTAACCAGATCAGTATGAAACACAAAAGTAAGAATATTTATAGCTGTTTTAATCTAACTTGAAATGCAGCTTTGCATTTTCCTTCTTTGGGGAACTAGAAATCACTGCTGATTTCTATGGCTAGAATTTTTAAATCTACTGCAAGATTTCAAAATTAAAGTGCCATGATAAAAATAAGCATCTTAAAAAAAAAACGAGTACTGCAGCCTGCTACAGATCATCAAAAAGTGTATTAGGTTTCATTGATAGCTGATTCATATGCTACAATTAATTATTTCTAGGAAGTTGATAATTGTTCTTATTAATAAATAGTAATAGGAATGGCAAGAGCCTAAATCTTAAGTTTTATGCTACACTGATTGAAATCTTTAGAGATTATAATTAAATGTGCCACAGGACTTGACCTCCTGGAAGAATTGCATTAGGTCTTAAATGAGGCTAATATTCCCATCTCTGAACTCAAAGAGGAGGAGGAGGAGGGGAGGAAGGATACCACCACCATTATTTTCTTCTTCTTCTTCTTCTTCTTCTTCTTCTTCTTCTTCTTCTTCTTCTTCTTCTTCTTCTTCTTCTTCTTCTTCTTCTTCTCCTCCTCCTCCTCCTCCTCCTCCTCCTCCTCCTCCTCCTCCTCCTCCTCCTCCTCCTCCTCCTCCTCTTCCTCCTCCTCCTCCTCTGCTTCAGGTGACAAAGGAGATACAGACATACATACAGATGCAGAATTCTGCTGAAATTAAATGCAAGTTAAAGGAGATTCTATGATAGTTTATGAATGGTTGGGCTCTTACTCTTACTTACTGCTTAAGCCATAATGTGGGGCTTTGAAGATTTAACCTCAGATGTGTGAAGCCAGTTATTTGCAGGATTCAAGTTCATCCTTTCTTCAGATTATACATTTGGTTATTTATTAGTTTTCTCTGCTGCTTAATCTAATACAGTTTGTTATTTAGCAAATTCAGCCCAATGAATCAGTAGACCAGGGGTGTCAGACTCAAGGTGCTTAGATCTGGCCCATGGGGCCACCCTGGAAACAGCCAAGGACCTGCCCGCGGTGCCTCTGCCAGCAAAAACAGAGCTCGCAAGGGCCATGGGCAGAGGATTGCAGGAGGCCATTGCAGCTGAAAACAGAGCTTGGGAGCCTGCCAGAGCACTCTGGCCACCAAAGGCACCCCTGACATGAGTGACATCAAGCTGGCCACGCCCATCCTGGCCATGCCCTCCTCCCTGAGGTCAAGCACAATCCTGATGCAGCCCACAATGAAATCAAGTTTGACACCCCTGCCATGTAGACCATGGTTATACAAACTAGATTCAAGTTTGTATAACTTGAATCAAGATAACTACTGCTGTTAGCAACCCTTCATCTTCAGAACATACACTAAATAGTCTAGTGATCTTCCTTCAAAATGCTTTCTGCTATTATGTCAGGTAAGGTGTGTTCCTACTTCATGTGCCATCCATATACTTCTGGTAATGCATTATCTAGAGGAATACGGAGACAAGAACCAGAGAAAAGAGCCATTGTTGTGGCCCTCTTTCATTGGAGTCAGATTTAGTTTATTTGGACATATGCTGTCAAAGAGTTTATTAACTTTTATAGGTGTTGCCCTTGATGTATCTGATTTAAAATGATTGGACCCTATTCCAGCAGAATACCTTGGACATATGTATTCTGATAAAAGTGGTTGTACTTGGTTGAGGCATTTAGGAAAAGCATCAGGGACTTTGCTATTTTGGTTCTATTTTCCTAGAAGGATGCAAAGAGGCAGAAAAATAAGGACACGAATTGTCAAATGCAACCAAAGATTGCATTAGACAGCAATTACAGAGCAATTGAGGTGCGCTGGCCTTTAATGTTTTTCTCTGGTAGAGTCTGCAAATTAGTTCTCTGGGGGAAATTAATGGAATCTAAATTAGAGTTTAGTCTCTCCTGCTTCCTTAAGATTTTGGATGAAATGTTGTTTCATCTAGTCCATCAGAATAACCTTTGTAGCCCATCAAAAGAAGAAAAAAGGGAAAAGATGGCTCTTCACAAAATAGGACAAATAAGCTAAGGCAGCCGCAGAATACAGGTGAGAATGATATACCAATTAAATCCTCTATTCCATGAAGTCAGATAATTGGAGGGCCTAAATCAGGGGTATCAAACTCAAAGCCCCTGGGCCAGATCCAGCCTACTTAGATCTGGCCCGTGAGGCTGCCCTGGAAACAGTGAAGGACCACCCCGGTTCTGCCAGCGAAAACCCTCCCGAGCCCCGTTTTTGTTGGTAGAGCACATGAGCCACCATGGGTGCACCTGACATAAGTGATGTCAAACTGGCCACACCCACCCTGGCCATGTCCACCCACTGCCCCCGAGATCAAACACAACCCTGATGCAGCCCACACTGAAATTGAATTTGATACCCCTGGCCTAAATTAAGAAGTTATGGGCAAACATGGAACACATGTAGGAGAATGGACTTTGAAGAAAAGACCAACACATAAGAACAACATCTGGAAGTGTAAGAAATAATCTTCTAGGCTTCTGTAGCAATAACAATAAGTTTACCAAGAATGGGGCTGGTGCCAGATTATATTTACAAAATTAAGGAAATCTATGTAGAAATAGATACGAAGCTGTAGCTGAATGTGATTAATGGAAAGTTATGAAGTTGTTCTTTGATTTGCTATGATTGCCACTCAACTCTTTGGCATTGCCTTCTTGGGCTATTGTCAAACTCCCACAGAAAGCAGAAGCACAGAAACACTGCCAATGTGCAAACATTTTCAATGTTTGTTCTGAGGAGAGGCAATTATGACTTTCTCATTCACAGATATGACTTCTTGTCAAAACTTTGACTTCTATATATAACAAATGGTGGTTTTTTTCATTTTGAAAGAAAACAAAGCACCTGAAGAATTTGAAGTAATATTTGCATGCCAAATTCAATTTATTTTTGAGTTCCATACTGTTTTGTGTGTATGTATGCATGATTCAAACTTAGAGTTGCATCTCATCCATCCATCCATGCAGGGTTGGTATTCACTTATCTTCGCTATCGGTTTGCAAATGTGAGGGCACGCGCCACCTCCATGCATGCACAGGGCCTTCCATGCTGCGCAGTGTCAAAAATGGAATGTAATAACGTTTGGGCAGGTGGGCAGAGGCTCCCGCAGCCACCGCTACTGATTCGCTAGAACCGGCTGAATATCACCACTGCATCCATGTATATTTTGCCATTATTTTTGAAAAGTACACCCCTTTTATTTTATGTTAATGTGAAAACAGCATATTATCTTTCTATCAATAGGTAGAAGAATTATCCTCAACTTTCTTTGTGATCATTCTTTGTTATAAGAATTCTTTGCTTATATTCCTCAAAGCCTCATAACTCTGGCATTTCACCACCAGCCCACCACAAAGGCAGTGTATATATCTGATTCTGATAAACGAAATAATTTCTGTGATAAATATTCCTGGATATTCTTCATACCCAGTTCCTTCTGACCAATTCAGAAGTAAAAAAGGAGAATATTTGTAGCTCAGGGTTGAAAGCGGTGTGTTTGTGAGTCCTTAGTGCTGTCTGAGCTGGTTGTTTCTACAGGCAGAAGTTCTACAGGCAGAAGTTTCATTACCCAAACTATATCTAGCACTGATGATGTATCTAGTTTGGGTTATGAAATGTCTGATAAAAACAATCAACCTCAGAAAGCACCAGTAGCCCCTCAGTTCAGAACCAAATATATTCACACACACAAACACACACAAACACACACAAACACACACACACACACACACTATAATTGTTTCTAAAATACTGTTCAAATGACACTAGTAATGCTAACAGTGACCAGGCACTAGAAGTTGTAACAGTAATAGACACCTATTAAAAGTATACATGTTTAGATGGATAATAAATTATGAATGCATTCAAAGCTTCGTATTTGGCTTGTAATGGGGGTAGTTTTGGTGGTTATTTTTCCTCACTCTCAATATGATGTATCACATAATCAGATCTTTTGACTGATGGTCCTTGGTGCCCTTCTATTTGAGAGTAAGATTGGTACCTGCAGCCTCTACTGTCTAGACACAGATATTGATAAACAGGTCAAACTGACATAAAAAGCTAACATGTTCAGCCAGAAGCATTTCAATGATCTTGCCCTTTTGTGTTCTCTTTCAAAGCTTTTAATCAGCAGCAAAGTATCTCTCCAAAGAACAATGGCATTAGTTCTATGAACATGATGTTTTAGCGGAAGTGTTAATCTCAAAATGCTAATTTTAGGACTGGTAGTTTTTGCATACAGGCAGGACATTAAACTCCATGGTGGCTAAGGATGATGGAAACCATAGCCCAATTTATAAAAAGAATGTGAAAGAAAGCAGGTGTAGTAAGCTACATTTGGACCTAATCAAATAAATGACACTTCAAAGCTGTTCGTTGTGAGGATAAAATTTTCACCTGTAGAACATTATATAATTAAACCTGCTCTTCCCCATTTGTTGCTTTTTCATTCCCATTTCCTGCTAAATCTAATTTATTTCATCTGAACATGGAACTATTGTGAATGTTACCTGTATATCCAGACAGCACAGATAATGACCTTAGTTGACAACTGGCTATTTTAAACAAGTAATAGTTTAAAATACACAATTTTTATAATTCAGGTGAAATAACTTTCAAGTTGTTGAAAATATTCTCTTTTTATGGCTGTGTCAGAGAAGATGGGGGTGGTGGTGTTATGTTGTAATAGACTATATTTGATCTGTAATATACTTCAGAATTCATTCCGTATACCGCGGTGTCCAAACTTGGCAACTTCAAGACTTGTGGACTTCAATTTTGAGAATCCACAAACCCTATCCCTATCCCTAACCCTAACCCTAAACATATCCCAAACCCTAACCCAATCCAACCCTATCTCTATCCCTCTCCCTCTCCCTCTCCCTAACCCTAAACATATCCCTAACACTAACCTATCCTGAACCCTAACCAACCCAACCCTAACCCTATCTCTATCCTTCTCCCTCTCCTTCTCCCTAACCCTAACACATCCCTAAACATATCCCTAACCTGAACCCTAACCCTAACCTATCCCAAACCCTAATCCAAGCCAAACCCTATCTCTATCCTTCTCCCTCTCCCTAACCCTAAACATATCCCTAACCCAAACCAAAAACCTATCCCGAACCCTGACCAACCTTAACCCTATCCCTAACCCTAAACATATCCCTAACCTGAACCCTAACCCTAACCTATCCCAAACCCTAATCCAAGCCAAACCCTATATCTATCCTTCTCCCTCTCCCTAACCCTAAACATATCCCTAACCCAAACCAAAAACCTATCCCGAACCCTGACCAACCTTAACCCTATCCCTAACCCTAAACATATCCCTAACCCGAACCCTAACCCTAACCTATCCCAAACCCTAATCCAAGCCAAACCCTATCTCTATCCTTCTCCCTCTCCCTAACCCTAAACATATCCCTAACCCAAACCAAAAACCTATCCCGAACCCTGACCAACCTTAACCCTATCCCTAACCCTAAACATATCCCTAACCCGAACCCTAACCTATCCCAAAACCGTAACCCTAAATCTATCCCTAAACATATCCCTAACTGGAACCCTAAACATATCCCTAACCCTAAACATATCCCGAACCCTAACCTATCCCAAACCCAAACCCAAACCCTAACCCTAACCCTAACCCTAACCCTAACCCAACCCTAACCCAACCCAACCCAACCCTACCCAACCATAACCGTAACCGTAACAGTAACCCTCTCCCTCTCCCTAACCCAACTCTAACCCTAATCCTATATCTATCCCTAAGCAAATCCCTATCCCTATCCCTAAACTTATCCTGAACCCAAACCCAATCCTTAACCCAAAACCTAACCCTAACTCTAACCCTAACCTTAAACCTAACTCTAACTCTAACCCTATCCGTAGCCCTATCTCTAACCCTATCCCTAAACTTATCCCATATCCTAACCCTAACCCTATCTCTAACCTTAAACCTAACCCCAGCCTCAACCCAACTAACACTTTATTGAAAAGCTGTATGAGAAAATGAAAGGTTAGGGTTAGTTTAAGATAAACCCAGGATTACCCTCTTGCATCTTTATTGGATCCAGTTTACTTTTCTTTAGATAGCACCATTGCAAATCTTTTATTATCAAATGTGCTAGAAAACAATTCCATCATGTTTGTGCGGACATAAATGTTCAGAGGAACTATGACAGAAGTTCTGAGACAGCAAGAGAAGGAGAAAGAAAAATATTTGTTTTAATAAACAAGGTGAATAAGCAGGATTCTGTCTTCCCTTTATTTTGAAGATGGGAAATTTGCTTAGCCACAATCTCCTGCTGTTTCATTAAGCATCTTCTCCAAGTATTTACCATTCCAGATAGCACTGAGATGATCTCGTAGTCCACCTTTAATACGCAAGAATGCAATTATTCAGACCCTAAAAACATGAATATAAGATAGCCTTCGAATTACGACCACAATTGAGCCCAAAATTTATGTTGCAGGAGCACATTGATGCATTATAGGGAAGCATAGATTTTTGTCTTTGCTGCCTCTTTGTGGTTTAGTTTTGGAAACATTCCTTCTGCTTTTATCATTCAGAATTCCACAGGAGGGCAGCCTTGTCCAGTCTATGAAGAGACAAAATCAACATGCAAACATTCCCAACGAATTACCTTACTATGCAAATAAATAATTAGGAGAGAAACATAGATTTATAGCGTGAGACATAAAACATACAAAGACACATTCTAATGATTACCCAGTGTTTAAAATAAGTTTTTATTAGGTGTTTCAGAAAAATCAATGATGTATTTAAAACAAAGAGGGGGGAGGGCACTTAGGAATTTTCTCCCCACTACAAATGAAAAATACATGCATTTTCTCCTACATTTATGTAGTTGGTAGCTTTTTCTTGAATGTGTTTATATTTTGAAGGAAATTGTTGCATTTTAAACCTCCTTCCAGGAATTTCAGCCAGCTTTTCAAGCTCTCCTGACCTCCTCAGAACCATTCTCAGAACAGTGAATAGTTCTCAGCGCAGCTGCCAGGAGCTCTGGATGAGAGACTAGTATTCCCTCCAAATGACCAAAAGGATTTGGGTGTGTTGAAGGACACTGTGGTGGCATGGCAGTTTAACAGTTGTAGACAGTGTGGAGAAATGAAGGAGCTGGCAATTATCAAAGAGAGATTAGCCAACTCCCAACCTCTGCAAATCTCCAGCACTGTGGCTTCCAAAACCACAGAGTTGCAATTTAGCAGAGCTATAACAGAGTTGAAAGCAAATCAATGTTCATCTGTCTTGTGCTGATGATGGCACAGAATCACAAGATATGAAACTTGTCTGAGCAGGGGATTGGACTAGAAGACCTCCAAGGTCCCTTCCAACTCTGTTACTCTGTTAAAGAGCCCTGAGATATGAATAGGGATGGCTGAACATGAATTTGCCGTTGTTGTTGGCTGTTCTGCCCCAGCTACGGATCCCAAAGAATGTAGCACACACAAAGTCCAAACAAAACTTAGTTTACTTCAAAACACAGTCTTTTGCAAATGCAGGCTGTTAATAAAATGTTCTTAACAACCTGCCAGAAATTCCACAGATAAGATAGAGTCTTACAAGAGTTGGCAGAAAGCCCAGAAGCCAAGTTTGCAGAGATAATGCAAACTCAATGATCAGCGAACGAACCGACGAACACACATTGTTTCCTGCAGCTTTTGACAAGCTCTGTGCAAACTTAAATAGGCTAAGGGAGTGGCCAATTAGCCCCAAGCCTTACTCTTGAGGAGACCTCTTCCTGAGTAATTACTCCTGCCTTTTGGCAGCTCTGCGTGCTCGTGCATTGAGAAGAGGATCCTCTACTTCATCCTCTGCACTTAAAGGAGCCTCTGGAGGTTCTGAATCCCTGCCTCTGGCACCACATCTTCTTCAGCCTCCTCACTGTCCGACTCAAGCGCCGGCTGCACAGGCTGCTGGCACAACACCATACCAGCCTCCTCGTCATCAGGATCAGCAACAATCCGTGCAGGCCGCTGGTGGGCCACAACACTGGCAGTCTAAAAGGTGAAGATGCTCACTCCAGTTCTAAAACAGCCACATTGTTTCAACATCTCATCACATTCTTGGTAGAAATAGAGAGATTAGCTATATGATAATTTAACTATTGGAAACATGTAATCATTGTCGGTATTGAACCATGGGGGGAGGGGGGAAGGGGAAGCGTATTGTTGTCCTGATTTTTAAAGATGCTTATGCTCTTTTTTTTTATTGAAAAAGTTTTACAATACAGAAATTTTTTCATTTTCACCCCCCCTCCCCAGTCCCCCTCCCCAACCCCTCCCATCCTCCCTCAACCCCAACCCCTTCCCTCCCCATCCCCCCCTGATTTCCGCTACAAGTTAAAAAAAAAACAAAATTTAGAACAAGGGAAAAAGAAGAGATTATTAAATATTCAAATTCTAAATTAAACAAATTTCAAAAGAGGAAAAGAAAAAGAAAGAAGGAAAGAAGGAAAAAAAAGTAAAAACAAAACAAAAAACCAGACCTTAATATATTTAAACAATGTTATAATAAAAAAAACCATTAATAACCATTATAATTAAGAACACCATTATAATTCTATCCTAACTACACCCCTTAACTAAAAAAAACCCCCCAAAACATAAAACATATATATGCATATATATTTATAATCACGCAGTTATATCATTAAGAAAATTATCTTTTGTTTAATTCATTCCTCAGTCTGTATAATCCAAATTTCAATCTTCTCTTCAACTTGATTGAAGTCAAACATATTTCCTTACATAAATCCTGCTTCAATAATCTTCATCTTGCCGCTGCCCCCATCAGCAAAGTAAAACATTTCCCCACACAACCCCCCGAGTGACTTTATATGAATAATATCCAACCACGAAGATATTCACACCTCTAGGAAGATTCATTCAAGCTAACTTATACTATACCTAAAAATAGGCTTTTGCAGTCTTGACATTCATGCCTTGAAGAAAAAAAAAGAGAAAAAAAAAACCAACTAAGAGCTGCATTCCCAGATGTTCCTTCAAAATTATTTCAAATCCTGCCACCCTTTGCAATTCAATCCTTCGGGTTATAGGATATTTTCAATTTCGTAGTCTTCTCCTAGAAAATAAATTCCACAAAAAATATATAATTGGGTAACCAGTGATCGCTGCTAATTTTGCAGCAATCTGTCAGAACTCAGGATAACATGTCCAATCCAGGATAAACTTCATAGTAAAAAATTTTTATAATCCATTTTGATATATAAGTTTAAAGTTAGTCCAACTCAGAATGAACTTTTAACAAATTGTTGTACATCTTAAAAGAGTTTTTATAATCAATTTTTTCCAAATCTTTCAATGCTTTCTGATTCAGTATCAAACAATTCAGGATGCTCTTTAAATTTATCACCTGTGGTTTCCAGTCGGATTTCTTCATTGACTTCTAGTTCCTGTCGATTAGCATCACCCCCCATGTCCTGAAGAGTATTGGACCTCTGCTGCTGGTCATCTCGAAGTAAAACTTTGTTTTTTGAATCTTCCTCCAGCAGTTCAAGGTCCTGTAATCCCCCAAGATCACTGAGGTGTTCAGTTTTCTCATCGGAAAAATCCATAATAGAATCCTCTGGACAACCACCAAATTCTCCTTTTACTTTTAACACACTTTGATTTTCTTCTTTCTGTTCACATTTTGTAAACTCTGTTTTTGACTTTTTATTCTTAATATATTTCGATGCTCCCTTAAAGATATTTTGATAAAAATATTCTGCTTTTTCAATAGTATTCAGACAATGTCTCACACCTTGATATCTAAAAATTATACCAACTGGAAAATCCCATCTAAATGGGATATTACTTCTCTTCAATTCCTTGACCAAAAAATCAAAATCTTTCCTGTCCTTCAAGACCTTCGATGGTAGCTCTTTGAAAATCCTGATTTGTGTACCTGCTACCTGCACTCTATCAGAATAAGACTTTTGTAAAATATCATCTCTCAGTCTCTTATCAGTGAAGTAAACAACGACATCTCTAGGCAGATTCCTTTGTTGAGCCAAACGTGAGTTAACTCTGTAAACTTTCGCTATAGAACCCAAAATTAATTCATCTTGTAGCTTTAATAATTCTGCAAAGGCCTTTGCACAAGTTGTTTTTAAGTTTTCTCTGTTGTTTTCTTTTATCCCTCTTAGTCTAATTGCAGATTCCATAGCCTTAATTTGAAACATAATAACATCATTCTGAATGTTATAATTTTTGGCCTCTGCTTCCAGAAGTTTCGCTTGTAATTCTTGTATCTGAGATTCAAATTTACTACTCATCTCAATCACTTTCTTCCCCATTGCAGCCACCGCAGTTGAAAAATCTGAAGCTACTTGAGCAATAATTTGACTTAATTGGTCATATTTCCCAGAAACCAGTTCCTCGAGGTCCTTCTGTGATCCTTTTATCTTATCTACCACACTCTCTAAGGACCTTGTAATTAACTCTTTTAACTCCTGTTCTGTAAGTCTCTGCAAATGAGACATTTCAACTTTATTCATCTGATTCAAGGGGGAGCTCCCCCTTCCTTTAAGTTTAGGCATCTTTACTTTTAAAAAGAACCAAGAAAAAAGCCTTCTTACTTCAATAGAAAAAAGAAAAGAAAAAAAAAAACAGAAGAAATCTATTTAAATCAGCCTCTGTTCCTTTAAATTCTTTTTCTGTGACAAAATATTCCTTTCAAAGTCTTTCAGGACTAAACTCTGCGCTCCATTTCCGCTATCACTTTCCTTTCAAGCAGAGCCAGTCGCCATCTTAAAAACTTTCATTTTTCTTCCTCTCCTTCCCCCTCTCCCCCCTCCTCTTCCAAAAAATCCGTTGAAAAAAATCCATACTTGCTTAAATTTTTCTTCTCTCTTTTCCAACTTGCTCCAATTGTCGCTTCGATTGTGGTGTTGCTCCCAACGTCTGGCTCCGCTAATTAGATAATTAGCGGAGGATCCTCTCGGCGCGGAGCATACCCTGGGGGTATGGAGGGAGCCATCCCTCTGAGCCCTCCCCAGGACAAGGAAAAATTCCTGGGGCGACTCAGTGAGGCTCAACCTCACCCCCAGAAGCTCTCCCTGCTCCTCCCGTCAAGGAGCAGGTTTTTTCGAGCCGCCTGTCTGTTGTAAGGCGGCTCTAACGCGCCGAGAAACCGGCGGGCATGAAAAGCCCGCCGCCAACGAGGAAGGCGCCACCGGAAGTCCAAGATGCTTATGCTCTTGATCTTCCTATTGTCATCTTCTGTAAGAAAATATTTATAACCAGGGGACTCCACGTAATGCTTATCAGTCAACACCGTCCAGCCTAAAGCCACGTATTTTAATGTGAAATCAAAAGACAGATTCATATTGTATAAATTTAAGGCTAATCATAATGATGAAATTGGTGATGCAGGGAATAATTATACCCCATTCATTTCATTTCAGACAAAGCAGTTTCTGTTCTAATTTCTAATTTTTTTGGCTTGGGACTTCTTGGGCCACTTTGTCTATGTTTGGATGAATGCAGACTATTCATTTGATATACGAGGGATAAAAATAACCTCTAAGCTCTACTAACTTTGTTTTGCTAGGTACAGTAAATTCTATCAAAATGTGGAAGAAAACCCTCCAATTTCTTATTTACATCTTATGTAATGTCCTCTCTTCTTCTTAAGTTTTGTAATAATAGTAGAGCCAGGATTAATGACACTAAATGGTTGAAGGAAAAAGAAAAGGTGCACTACTTCATGCTGTGCACAATCAGTTTGTGGAATTCAATACTATTAGATATCCAGGTTATGGTTGTCCCAAAGGTGTTTTTTCAAAAGCAACTGGACTGTTCCCCCCTCCCCCCTTGGAAATGTTTTGCTTCTCATTCAAGACACTTCTTTAGTTCTGACTGAATAGGAGGGAATGGATTGAAGCAATTACTGCAATGAATATTAATCCTTTCATTTATTCAGTCAGAACTGAAGAAGCTTCTTAGATGAGAAGTGAAAAGCCATTTCGAAAATACTGTACTACTATGGCCCTATGCTGAGAGTTAATGTCTTGGAAGAATCAGCATTATGAACTTGTTTGCCCACCCACACGATGTAGGGAAATTAAAGGTATATACAGGTAGTCCTCAGCTTACAACGATTTGTTTAGTGACTATTTGAAGTTACAACGGCATTGAAAAAAATGAGTTATGACTGTTTTTCACATTTACGACCATTGCAGCATCTCCATGGTCATGTGATCAAAATTCAGGTGCTTGGCAACGGACTCATATTTATGATGCTTGAATTGTCCCATAGTCATGTGATCAGCTCTTGTGACCTTCAGACAAGCAAAATCAAACATTTGGAAGCTAGGTTCGCTTAACAACCATGTTACTAACTTAACCACTGCAGTGCCTCACTTAACAAATGTGGCAAGAAAAGTCATAAATGGAGGCAAAACTCACTTAACATCTGTCTCGCTTAGTAACAGAAATTTTGGGCTCAATTGTGATCTCAAGTTAGGTAGTTGGGAAAAAAGGCCTTCTGAAGGAAGGGCAACTAAGATGATCCAAGGCCTGGAGACTAAAACATATGAAGAACGCCTACAGGACTTGGGTTTGGCTAGTCTAAAGAAAAGTAGAATTAGGGGTGACATGTTAGCAGTATTCCAGTACTTTAGGGGCTGCCACAAAGAAGAGGTGGTCAAATTATTCTCTAAAGCATTGAAGGGCGCTCCATCACTGGAAGTTTTTAAGAAGAATCTAGACAGTCACTTATCTGAAATAGTATAGGTTCTTGTGCTTGAGTAGAATACCTCCAAGATCCCTTCCAGCTCATTCATTCTAAGAAGTTAGAGGCTGGGCTGCTATCAATATCCAAAGGTTAATTATTTTGGTACCCAATCTTGCAGGCACGCCATATTTAGTTGTTTAGTTTTACCTAGAGTTTTTCTAGCTTGGATTTAATACAGCATCATTGCAGTGAGGATAAATAAAATCGCCTGTATGTTTTCAAGAAGGGAAAATTTCTTACCTGTTCGTGACTAGAAAAAAAAAAGTGCTGTTAAGACTCTGCCCTTACTTTTTAAAATGCACGGAGGAATGCACAGTTTCATTAAGGTGCAGCCATAATGGAAATACGTGGACCTTCTCCATGTCGCCATATATAATGTTATCTTTCCCAAAAGGAGTACATTTCCCCCCCTATTTAAAATAAAGAGCAAGGATCGGGGAGATATTGCATGTTGGCTATAGTAATCAATTTATAACTTGTGTCTCCCTTCCCCTCCCTGCTTATTTTGTAGCATGGGGCAATGTTTCTCCATGGTGATTTAATTAACTTCATTTCACGCGCGGTGGTAGAGATAATAAGCCTAGAGGTAGCACAAGGACTACACTGTCAAATGTCGGGGGTTGACTCATATTCACCAGCCAGATACTGACTCTACAATGGGAGTGTGTGCAACAAAAGAACAGCCTGTTTTATTAATTTGCCAAGTTGCCCCTGCCCACCTCCTTTGGGAAGGCTACTTTGTATTTCTCGGAGACGGATGGGGAAAGGAGCAAGAGTATATGGTGAGGAATAATGTTTTTAGTAGGTTGGAGCCATTTCACACATACAAAAATGTCCCTTCCAGAAAACAGAATCGAGATGCTAATGTTATACCTCATTTATTGCCAAGCATATTCAGTGACATTTCATAATGTACATCTGTCAGCCAGAGATAGAAATGAATGAGGCGAATTGTACAATTTACCCTCAGGAACTTCCATTAGAGTCCCCCAAAGTATAATATCTGGGAGGTCAGAGTCAATTAATCAGATAGCTGTGTTTGTTTTTTCTGCTTGCAGTGGTTTCTCACCAAATTCTTGCAATGAGGGAGAAAAACAGTACAAAACAAAATCTAAGCTGTTCAGGTTAATTTAGATAATGGCTATGTACTTAATAGCAGCAACAAAATCAATGGCTGCATGTTAACTACAAAAATAATGCAACCAGCATGCACTATTTACTTTCCCTGGGCAAAGTGCTTAGCAATTGGTCTGGCCAGGGGTTTCCAAAGTTGGCAACTTTAAGGCTTGTGGACTTAAACTCCCAGAATTCGTCAGCCCACCATGCTCGTTGTAACCCTAACCTGTGCTGGCTGGGGAATTCTGGGAGTTGAAGTCCATAAGTTGCCAAGTTTGGAGGCCTCGCCTAGGCCTTGCCCTGCCTGCTTTACTTCTCCCATCTCACCACACAAAAGGATGATCTAAGACATTTTGACATTTATGGGAAGTCATGTCCCCCCCCTGCAAAAAAAAACCCTAAATTCTGGAGCAAAAATATACATGTTTTTAAAAATCTGGTGAATAATATTATTGTTATGCTCCTAATTGGAGGCTTAAGCAACAGTTTTGGTTAGTTGTGTATATAGTTGTGTGCCTACCAGATGATCATAACAGAACCATGATGATATAAATTTCAGTGCCACAACTGAACGTAGCTTTGGACACCACCACCAAAAATGGTTCAGTGGTTATGAATTTCTCACTCCTGGTTATAGGACACCGAATTATTAATAACGATTCACAATATGCAAACACACCAATTTCCAGTGGAATTTAAAGTGCTTTGCCATATTAGGATACTAGAAAATGAAATCCTAGAATTTTAATCTGAGTTCAAGATTCCTGAGTTTAAGATTCCTCTTAAAGCATTTCAGGATGCCAAAGAAAGGGAGCAGTTAAACTGTGACTTTATTTTAACAGAAATTGATCCTGGATCAGTGGTGGGATTCAATTTTTTTACTACTGGTTCTGTGGGCGGGCTTGGTGGGCGTAGCAGGGGAAGGATACATGGTCCCCTAACAGGTGGTCAGTTTCAATTATTCCATTTTAGAGGACATAGCTAATTACACAATCATAGCGGGGTCTGTCTCCCAAATTTCTGGAGCTATTTCTGTTGTCTTCTCATGTTTCTTTTTCCCTCTGCAATATTTCTAACCTTTGAGTTTCCAGATGGAGTGTAGAAGAAGGGCCAACTTAGACGTGCAAAGGCAGTTGGAGTTCCTAAACTGCAGAATTGCACAGTAACAACTGACCCCTCCTATTTTTTCCAAACTGATGCACTGGTGGATATTTGACGCTATTGGCTGATCACATGCTGGTGGGAGAAGGCAGGAAAGCAAGTCACCTTGCCTGTCACAACAAGTCTATTCAGGACTACATAATTCAATATAAAATTATTAATAGACAAAACAAAAGAGGATCCGAACTGGCAAAGGAGTCAGCAGATTTATGATGTCATTGTCTTCTGTCAATAGAATAATGAATGGAGCACTCTTTAATTCAAGAGTGGAGAAATGTTTAACAATGTATAGTTAAGTAGAATTATTATTATTGCTGATTTTTTTTTCACCTTAGAATGAGATTTTATATCATTGATGTGATTATTTATTTTTCATGATTTTAAAACATTTTTATACAAACACAATCTATGTATGAAAGTGTGTATGACAAATGTGGCTGGATTAGTTTTTCATTTTTATAGAAACATTTTTTTAAAAAAATTTGTGAATCTACCAAAAGAAAGATTCAGTTTAGAGATGAACCTTAAGGCTAGCATCCAGATTATTTGATATTAACGTTGTTGTAAATGTAGCACATACTATATACACTCTGCACAAATATAATGTAAGTTTTAATGTATCTAAGTAATAAAAAATCCTTTTTTGAAAAATCCACTCTGATTTTTATTTTTATTGCAGGTTCCTTACAATCTTAAGAGATGAAAATGTCCTTGAGAAATTGGATATTGATTACATAACTTTTTGCTTGCTGTTTTGACATTACTTTTCTGATAACTATTCTAGAAGGCTAGTTACCCTGAATAAATATAATTTTGAGGATAGATTTAGTTAGACAATCTTACTGGAAAAATGTTAACAAATACATAATGGCTTTGAAATGTAAATATATACACACATACCCAGAGGGTAAGGATAGATATAGCATGATATGAAAATATTCTTTCATCGGATCACTTATGTAGTGCTCTGCATATTTGAATTTATAAAAAAGCTACACAGAACTTTCAACCAGGAATAGTCACAGTAGACCTTCACTGAAATTCTACCTATCCATTCATTGGTTAGCAGAAAAGCATGCCATCATAAAATATCCTGCTCTGATTATTGGGCGCTTTTCTGTCACATTAATGAGACCGGTCACCGTTGATGTCCTTAATGCTTTAATAAAGGACAAGTTAGGAAAGCTTTAGGACAAGTTAGGAAAGTCCCATCAAAACATTACTTGCTCTGGGAAAACAACGGCTCCCTCTAATTGGGCTGGCCAGAGTTGGGTGAATGGAAAGGGATGTTGAGAATGACATGTTTAGCTATTGCTCAAGACTTTTATCTAAAGCAGAGGTGGGGAACCATGGCCCCCTTATGACTTGTGGACTTCTGGGAGTTGAAGTCCACAAGTCATAAAAGGGCCACAGTTCCTCACCCCTGAACTAAAGGAATGGAAAGTGACCAACTTTATTACTGGGACTACTTCTGAACATGAGTTAAGTGCTCTTCTAGAAGGATGCTAAACTCATAGCAAAAAATAGCTTGGCAGGATGCAGGTATGGAGGAAGGGCAAGTGGTAAAGTAGGAGAGAGAGATTAATGATGAAAAGCACCATCCTTTAGTGCAGGGATGGGCAATTATGACAACTTAATGATCTGATGATTTTAACTCCCAGAATTCCTGAGCCAATTCTGGGAGTTGAAGTCCACAAGTCATAAAAGGGCCACAGTTCCTCACCCCTGAACTAAAGGAATGGAAAGTGACCAACTTTATTACTGGGACTACTTCTGAACATGAGTTAAGTGCTCTTCTAGAAGGATGCTAAACTCATAGCAAAAAATAGCTTGGCAGGATGCAGGTATGGAGGAAAGGCAAGTGGTAAAGTAGGAGAGAGAGATTAATGATGAAAAGCACCATCCTTTAGTGCAGGGATGGGCAATTATGACAACTTAATGATCTGATGATTTTAACTCCCAGAATTCCTGAGCCAATTCTGGGAGTTGAAATCCACAAGTCATAAAAGGGCCATAGTTGCTCACCTCTGTTCTAGAGAATCAATTAAACAACTATTGATCAGCTCTCTAAATAGTAGCAAAACATTTCTATTTTCTCTCTATACATAGATTGAGTTGACAGGTGATCATCATCATCTTTTAACGACCCCATAATCCCTTGCGGGGTGGAGCTTAGGCAACTGAATGGAGCTAGCAGAGTTTATTGGCCGGATGCCCTTCCTGTCACCAATGCAGAGTTTTGTTCAACAGATATATTTTCATTGTGCCCAGAGAGAGAAATATCTGCCTCTACCTAGGATCGAACTCGCAGTCTTCTGATTGTGAGGTGAGAGCTTCACCTCTAGGCCACCGCACCACTCTATTTAGTTGACAGGTGATAATTCTTGCTAATGCTCTATTGGTCACTCAAAGAACAGCATTATTACTTCTGTTAGTAAATTTTTAAAAGTTGGCATGGTCTTGTTTATTAATTAAAGCTTTGATGTAGAAGATTCGTTGAGTTTGATTTGTTTAGGTTCCAGCAAAAGGTGAGAATGCTGACGGAGGAATGATATTTGCACATGCCAGCATTTTAATTATTTCTGTCTAGGATTTGTCTAGCAATGTCTATATAGGTGATAAAGAAAGCAAATATAAAAAGACAACTTTGTTGATATAGCTCACAGCATTGAGCCAAATAAGGAGAGGATTATAATTTTCCCATTTTGATGTTAAACAGTAGCAAACTTAATGTTTAATTCCTGGTTAATGCTTAAAGAGACATACTGTAGATAATACTATCTGAGGAACACCAGAAACGGTGTTCTGAGCAAAACAAAGTATCATTTTGTTTATAAATCATGAAGACATGAGTAAAAATAATTACAGATTGCTATCCCGTGCATACCTGTACTTATTGAGGAGCAACTCTCATTGTTGTCAGTTGGACTTATGTCTGTATGTAGGAATGCAAGAATCTTTTTTAATTCTTTACTTAGGTTGTTCTTTGCTGTTATCTAATATAGACCAGATTTGGTAACCCTGGCCCTTAATATTTCTTTTCAAGGTGTACTTGAGTCCCCTAAAACTGTTATTTTCTGAATTACTACATATACGCGTAAGAATCAAGGACAGGCACCCAGAGTCTTCTTGACTTAATATTCTATATAAAGTAATATACATATAGTCCTTGACTTACAACCACAATTGAGCCCCAAATTTATGTTGCTAAGTGAGAAATTTGTTAAGTAAGTTTTGCCCCATCTTATGGCTTTTTTTGTCACATTTGTTAAGTGAATCACTGCAGTTGCTAAATTAGTAACACAGTTGTTAAGTGAATCTGGCTTCCCCATTGACTTTGATTGTCAGAAGGTCACAAAAGATGAGCACATGACCTTGAGACACAGCAGTGGTCATAAATACGAACCAGTTGTCAAGCATCTCAATGTAAATCATGTGACCATGGGGATATTGCAATGGTCGTAAGTGTGAAAAATGGTCAGAAGTCACTTTTTCAGTGCTATTGTAATTTTGAACGGTCACTAAACGAACTGCTGTAAGTTGAGGACTAATTGTAATTGCCACAATTTCACTCATGCAAGTTCACATAGCACAGTAATGGCTAACCTATTCTGGACCGAGTGCCCAAAGCACGCTTCCCCAACCCCCCCAAAATGCAATGCCTGCACGGCCCCCAGCATGCGCACCGCCCCGCGCATGTGTGCGTGGCCTCCCGCACGCGCCCTACCCCAGCGCATGTACACACACTCTGCATCTGTGCCCACACGCCACGTCCTGCCCCTGCACATGCGTGGCAGAAACCCAAAGACCAGCTGAGTGGCGGGAGGCATGCGCGCATGCGCAGCAGAGCTGAGCTGGGGTGATGGGTCATGTGCCGTCAGAGAGGGCACTGTGTGCTACCTCTGGCACATGTGCCATACGTTCACCATCACTGACATAGCACAAACAAGTCCCAATGACATCCTTTTTTTAATTAAAATAGCTCAAACCTTCAATTCTTCCAGGTATTCATTCCAGTTGTCTTTTTTTCAATTAGGATTGTTGTCCATGAGCAAATGTTATAGTGTACAGTGTACACAGAAAAGGATGGGAAAAAAAGGGGAGGGAGGGACAGAGACCATCATTGGTTTGGGATTCACATAAAAATAAAACTTGCTTCACCTTCCTTTAATAAATAATAAACCATGAATTAATAATAAACCTTCCTATATTGTTGGAAATGTACGGAAAAAAATGGTCATGGATTTGCTGAAAAACCTGGATAACTTAACAACAATCTCAGCTTCACAACTCTTGTGACAAGATTGTCTGTTTTAGGTTGCTGAAACACACACATCCCCACCTAATGTGTATCCCTGTAGCTTCTTGAGAATGTTTATGCCAGTGGCAAAAGACTTATTTTGGCATTTTTAACACAGTGGCATTGAGAATTGGTGCTTCCAGCAATTTGTGTGTTCTTTTCCCCCTTCTCTCTTAAAAATTCAGAAACTTGAACTGTGCTAGTTTGTAGGTTTGTGTAGTACCATATAGTAAAATTGGGGAAAACTTTTCAGAAATGTCATCAGAGAGTTTGAGTAAATATCTAATTCTTTTAACTCTGAAATCTATGTTAATTTTTGTGATTTGCCATAAGGGACTTTTGCATGAAGAAGTGCATATCAACAGCTCAAATAAATAAATAAAATATTTAAATGTATAGCAGGAATTTAATCCAGCCATTGCCCACTTTGATCATAACTATCAACTTATAAGACCTTGTCTTATATTTTTTTGAACCCTGAAATAAGCATTTGGCCTTATTGCCATGCACTCAAAAGCCCAATTGGGCTTATTAACAGGGGATGTTTTATTTTGGAGGAAACAGGGTACTAAATGTGAAAGTTAAGAAGTTAATTGAAACTAGACTTTACTTCAAGAAACAATATTATTAAGAGACTCAGGAGTAAAGTCGATGTAATTTAGCCCAGTTGCTTTTAATATTTTTAGGCTCCCAGTCTATCTTAATTTCTAGCACCTAGTATGGATCAACCTATATTATCCAGAATAATATGAAGAAATAGGAAACTGCATTGGAATAATATCAGGGGTGAAATATAAAATTTGTTACTACTGGTTCTGTGGGCGTGGCTTGGTGGGGGGGGAAATAATGTGACTGGGTGGGCGTGGCCAACTTTTTTTAGAAAAAACATTTTCAAAGCATTTTTTCTAATGCTTTGAAAAGCTTCTGCTGATCAGGCAACTCAGCCAGGATTGTCAGAGAGGCTTTTTAAAAAATGCCTCTCTGCCGATCAGGCAACTCAGCTAGAATCATCAGAGACATTTCAAAGCATTTTTTTTACCACCTCTTCGGCCAAGAGGTTGCAGAAAAAAAATGCTTTGAAAAGCCTCTGACGATCCCAGCTAAGCTGCGTGATCCTCAGAGGCTTTTTAAAAAACTTTTAAAAGCATTTTTTCCTCGGAAGAGGTTGTAGAAAAAATGCTTTTAAATGTTTTTTTTAAAAAAAGCCTCTGATAATCATGTGGCTCAGCTGGGCATGGTGTATGTGTGTGGGGGTGTGTGCAGGGATTTTTGCTACCGGTTCTCCGAACCACCCGCCGCCATAGCTACCGGATTGGGTGATTCGATCCGAACTGGAAGCATTTCACCCCTGAATAATATCTGTCTTTCTGAACCTAATTTTCAAAATGTGTCTTCTTAATTTCCACATTAAACAAGTCATCATACATAAACCTGTCTCTAGTTATTGCATTGATTGCAAAGTATGCTTTGTAGGGGAAGGAAATGATGGCTTTCTAAGATACACTGTCTTTGGATTGGCTTGCACTGCCCCAAACAGATCCTCTGTACAAACTGATGGTCCTCCTAGACTCATGACTCCTGCCCAAGGAGTTGGTGGTGGCTCTGACTAGGAGGGCCTTTGCACAACTGATGCATATTGTGCATCAGTTGCACCTGTTCCTTGATCAACTGGTACTACTCATGTTCACTCATGCCCTGGTCACCTCTAATTGGACTGATGTAATAGCAATAGCACTTAGACTTATATACTGCTTCACGGTGCCTTAAAGCTTTCTCTAAATGGTTTTACAGAGTCAGCATATTGCCGCCAACAATCTGGGTCCTCATTTTACCCACTTTGGAAGGATGGAAGGCTGAGTCAGCCTTGAGCCTGGTGAGATTTGAACTGCCAAATTGCAGGCAGCCGGCAGGCAGAAGAAGTAGCTTGCAGTACTGCACCCTAACTACTGTGCCACGCGGCAATGCATTCTAGATGGGAATGTACTGAAGGGTATCCAGAAACTTCATCTGATATAAAATGCAGTGGTATGAGCATCACTGAGCCATGGTGGCGCAGTGGTTAGAATGCAGTATTGCAGGTGAACTCATTGCTCACTCCAGGAGTTCGATTCTGAGTGGCTCAAGGTTGATTCAGCCTTCCAGCCTTTTGAGATCAGTAAAATGAGGATCCAGATTGTTGGGGGCAATATGCTGACCTGTAAACTTCTTAGAGAGGGCTGTAAAGCACTGGGAAGTGGTATATAAGTCTAAATGCTACTGTTATTGCTTTGTGTACTTGTAGCACACTGTACATTATATCTCTGCTGGCCAAGCTTCATTCGTCTCACAGAATAAGTATGTTAATGATTCTAATGTCTAGGGCTCTAGACAGTGGATCATTTCTGTTGTAGTTCCCAAATTGTGGATTCTTCTCCCCCCAAAGATAAGATTTGCCCCATCACTCCTGAGCTTCCAAGCTTCCAGTCAAGACCTGATTATGTCCCTGCATTCCAGGGGTAGACTGAATGTGAGCTGGTTCCCTTATTATTAACAACCTTCCATCTATTATTCCTCTTTCCTGTTTTAACTTTTCTATTATAATTTTTAAAATTCTTTTTCACGATTATTTAATAATTGCTATTCATAATTATTATATAAGGGTTTTAACTAATGATTGCCTGATTTATAAACTGTTTATACTGGATTGTTTTAGTCTGCCCAGAGTCACTTTCTGTATGGTTAACAACCAAATAAATTTGATAAACAAACAGACAAGCAAGCAAGCAAACAAACAATTTTACTAATTCAGATCCACTGGAAATATTTTTCTAAAAGCCTATGAATACAGTGTAATAAGAACCATGCTGGTCCCCCTTGTCTGATCCGTCTCCTGTGTAAATCCAATATGCACTCTCTATAGTTCTACTGAGGAACTGTCGTTTGTGTACTTTATGGCCTGGGACACTAACACTTTAGCAGGAGAAAATTCTTAGAGTCCAGTACCCTTCATTCATGCAGTGGGATTGTACCTTAGTTTTCAGTTAGGTCCTGAAGTACTTATGGAAGATGACCAGTAGTGGATTTCAATTTAGTTTGCTACTGGTTCACTTGTGGGCATGCGCAATGCTTCTGCACATGTGCAGAAGCGTTCAGGTTTCTGGGCAGAGCCTCCCACTGCCGCTGCTACTGGTTCGCCCGATTCGGGGCAAACCGGTAGCAACCCACCACTGAAGATGACCCTCATTTTATTGACCAGAGAACCTCTTATCCCTTATTCCAGTGATACCATTTGGGGTTGACTAATATCAAGAAACATCCCTACATTGCAAAAACTGGAAATATGCTCTTTAAGGCTCATTCACCTCTCCTAAGAAAATAAAATACTTAGCTGGAAATTTCAAATGAGAATGTAGTGTTTTGTTATCTGTAGCACAGAAATACTCCAGCCATTCACTATCTTTCTTAGTCTGAAAAAAAGAAAAACAGAATTTATAACCTTTGGCTACAAAGAACTCTTTTAAAAGAAATGTTCAAGCAGATGCACAATTGCAGCCAGTTAAAACCTAGAGGGGCCTAATGTGTAAATAATTGAAAAGGTCTGATACTCTCTACAGGAAGACAGACACTGGCATGTGGGCAAAAAAGCCAATTCATCACAGACAAGGAAAAAAAGTATTGCAGATTTTCAGCTCAACAACAGAAATCCCTCAAGCATTTCAGCCCAATCTAACAGAGCTAAGAAGAATTCATTAGGAAGTGTAAGACTGCAGCAGTAGGCCTGTGGGAGGAACATTTTCAGGCATTTTTAGCTTTCAAACTGAAATGTTTAGCTATGATTGCCATGCCATCTGGTTCAACAAAACTTTAGCATGTAAACTCTGGCATTGTAATATCCCGTTCAGCCAAACATACATAACGTTCTGTATGTTAAGATTGGAATTTACTTAGACTTTCCCATTTTTTTCTGTTCTGTGTGCATCATCCTTTAGTGATGGAAGTAAAACATATATGAGAATAAATGGAATGTATAGTGGATGATTTAGCACTAAGTGAGGTATAAGGGAAAGATCTGTGATGTTCCCTCTGTTGTTCAATATAGTTTATCAATAATTGTATAAGGAATGCTTCCATCACTTTGCTAAACACATCATTCCTGCAGCACTATCAATGTCTAAGGATATCTAACCATGTAGTAGGACATTATTACTATTATCCTTCTCATCTTTCCTATTACCTACTCCTACTGGTATCTTATGACTACCACTTTGTTGGTTGTATGTGTACTGAGAGCTAATGCACCAGAGACATATTCCTTGTGTGTGCAATTGCACTTGGCCAATAAAGAATATTCTATTCTATTCTATTCTATTCTATTCTATTCTATTCTATTCTATTCTATTCTATTCTATTCTATTCTATTCTATTCTATTCTATTCTATTCTATTCTATTCTATTCCATTCCATTCCATTCCATTCCATTCCATTCCATTCCAGGGTGGGATCCTATTGGTTTAACAACTGGTTCGCTGTGCATGTGTGCGCAGTTTCCTTGCTGCATTGCTGCCGGCAAGGGAAACAGCTGAGACGCGGCAATCCACTCTCCTGCATCGATCAGCTGGGCTTTGGAAATGGAAATATAGGTGAGTATAATGCAGGGGCGGATGGGCTTCAAAATCGGAGTGAACCAGTTCGCTCATGGCTGAAAGTTGGAGCTAACCGTTTGCCTGAACTGGTCCGAACCAGTAGAATCTATTCTATTCTATTCTATTCTGTTCTGTTCTGTTCTGTTCTGTTCTGTTCTGTTCTGTTCTGTTCTGTTCTGTTCTGTTCTGTTCTAGTCTAGTCTAGTCTAGTCTAGTCTAGTCTAGTCTAGTCTAGTCTAGTCTAGTCCAGCCCAGCCCAGCCCAGTCCAGTCCAGTCCAGTCCAGGCTATGTGCATTGCTCAGGCAGATGAATGATTTTGATTCCTCAGGGAAATGAATGAATAATTCATGGAGATGCAGTTCTCTATGTAGACAGTACCATGTTGTGGACAGAGAAAGAAAATAGTTTGCAGTGAAGATTAGATAAATCATATGAGTGAGGATCTGAAAATTAATATATCAGAGATCAAGATAGTTGGGTTTGATAGTTGAGTTAAACAATTTAATTGAGTTAATTACTGCAAGAGATTTGCAAGGAAGACTATTTATGGATAAATATATGAGAGATGCATAAGAAATGCAGTGTGTCCTTTAATGACAGATTGAAAAGTGAAATGTTCTGTGGGAACCATGAGAACAAATTAATGTTTGCACAAAGTCAACAAAATCCATTGTTTCTTGGGATTACTTTTGTATAAGCCACAAAGTAAAATCCCTGAAGCCCTTATACACCTTTTGTTAATAAACTTGTGGGACAGATTGAAATGATCTACATTAATTTTGATCAGAAGAATGAATTTGATTACAGCTATCCATCAATGCAACAATGATTTAATAGATTAGACTAGGTAGACATGAAAACAGAAGCAGGCCTTTCTCCATTCAAAATGATATTTAAAATGGGCTGAAAATATTAAAAATCGTCCATGAATGGAAAAAATTAATGGTTGTGAAGTTAAAAAAAAATACAAGGCTATAGGCATAGCCAATACATTATTCAGATAACCACATGGTTACTATGCATGTAACAATGATGAATTACCTCTGGTAGTTGGCTGGCAGGCACAGCCAATAAGCAGCGAGGAAAACTATCCTTAGAGATAGCAACAGTCATTTGTACATGACCAGCTGCTGTGTTGAAGAGAGTCAAACAGTCTGATGCTGGTGAACATCTGACATTCAGCACCTGCCTTCTTTTTAATTCATGTTGCATTTCTAGGAAAGAGCAATCTGCAGAGACATTTATTGAATTTTGCTTCTCTGTTTGAAACTACCCAGGTCATGGCTTAAATAATCATAGCTCTGTTATCTGCAGCAAAGAAATAGGAGAAGTTTTTTTCCCCTATTAAGACATTTACTCATTACAACTCTGATGGCTGCCAAATGGGATGTGTCTCCCCCTTTTTATAGGGCTTCTGCCTAGCTGGATGTAACTTGCTAGCCAATAATCCCTTCCAAGGCCTTGATTATCCTCCTGACTTCAGCCAGGCAGAGTATGGTCAGCATGTACAATTTCAGTGTGGTAATGGAAGGTCATCCTTTATTACTGTTCAGTACCATCAGCCATAGTACACTGTTTATCTTCTTCTGCTCTTTACTTATATATACTTTTCCTTAGTACTTTGAGCCAAAGAATAAGGTTTCATTGGGATTGTGCTTTCTGCAAAGAACATTATAGAAAAGAAAATTATTTTCTTCCTGCCAAGCTGGCATGATTATTACTCTTGGAAAATCATGGAAACTTGTTTCCATTTTTGTTATCTCAAAGGCTGGAAAATAAAATACTTATTAAAGAACGCTCTGGAGGCTCAGTAGTAGAGCTTGACTTTGTTTTCAAGAGGTCACAAAGTTCATTAACAGAACTGGGATCCACACCAGAATGTTCTCACACTATTGGATGGCTCTCCTACATGTCATATGGGCTTGTACAAGAGACGGTCCTGGTGGATCCAGTCTTCTATGAACAAATATTGGCTTTTGTTGAGTTGAATTAAAACACCACCTGTCATCTTTCTCTTCTCTGTTACCAAACTGAAGGACAAGGTTGAGTCTCCTGAAGTTAACTATTAGCTAAAGTTTATATTCTTCCTAATGAATTGCCTGCATTTTCCTGGACCAGGGTGATGACAGTGGTGCCAGTGGAACAGGTGCCTCAGGCCAACCATCAACACATGGTAGAATCTTCACCAAGGCATCAATCAAAATTACAAAATGATTGGGCTCAAGTCTCCATCCGACTCTGGATTGAAGCATGAGAATCAATACTGCATTGCAGAGTAGATACTGAGGCAAAGATTCTAACAAAATAGTTTCGAGACACATATGTATAGTAACAAAAAGTTGCAAAGAAATCTAGACATAATTCAGTGCTTTTTCTCTGGTGGGATTGGTCTATCAGGGTATACTGTTTCCTTCCCATAATTGGGTAGACCAGGTTGCCCTGATAGACTGATCCCACCAGAGAAAAAAACATTTAATCTGTCCCCTGGTATAGCCAACAAAGTGAGGAGAACCTGTGGCTTAGAGGTTAATACATCTACCTAATATTCAAGCAGCCCGGGTTTGAATCCCAGAAGGGTATGACTAGCTGATAAGAGCTAAATAGCTTGAAATAGATCTATACTACCCTGTTTCCCCAAAAATAAGACATCCCCTGATAATAAGCCCAATCGGGCTTTTGAGCGCATGCACTAAAATAAGCCTCCCCCCAAAAATAAGCCCTCCCTGAAAATATCAAAACGCAGAGCTGGAAATCAGGTAAGACGGCAAGAGGAGCCCTATCTTGCTCCATGCACCCCAAAATAATAAGACCTCCCCGAAAATAAGACCAAGTGTTTATTTTGGGGTTCAGAAAATATAAGACAAGGTCTTATTTTCGGGGAAACACGGTAGTTTCCCTTTACTCTCTCCCACCACTAATTACACCTTTCTTCTGTCCTTCTGTATGTAGCTGGTGCATTGCTGGAGTGGGAATGGGGGATAATACTGTTTCACACCATCCACAGCAAAAATAGATAGTTCCCATCACAAAAGGCAAATGGTCCTTAGTGCAAAGTCTACAAATCAAACTCAAGCCCTGAGAAAAAGCTGACATCAGCAGATGCTAAGTCCACTAACAGTCATTGCTGTGTGAATGGAAGGATATTAGTAGATCTAAGGTCATAGCCATGGGACCATATAATGCTGCACAAAGGAAAAATATTAATTCTCCCTGGGAAAAAACAAAATGAGATATTCCTGTAAGTCAATGAAGTTTTCATACATTACTGCATTATTGCAAATGAAAATCATTTAACATACCATCCTCCTTAAAATTAGAGAGAAGGGGAAGAAGGGAGCAAGGGAATATAATTATATTTACTGCATATTTTAATATGTTTTAATTGTTTTACTTTAGCTCAATTAATCACATTGATCATTGTGTTCGATGGAATCACAGAACAAATGAACGAACTGCAGAAATTAGAAATGACAGTTTTTTCACTAGTTGTATTGTATTATCTAGCAGCCTTAATTTTTTGAATGAAACTTATTTTCATGTATTTGAATACAGGAAAAATATAATACATTAAGAATGTAGATGGATAGGCTCCTGAAGCTGGGATTTACTTTTTTGTTTAACTTTGGGAACCAATTGGAACTAAGTGCAAAGGCTAGTCTCTTGTGCAAATCAGGGAACAATTTCTTGACCACACGCTAATGCATGAAAAATTTGTTGCTATTTCCTACATCTTCTGTGGCATCAGGAAATATTGTATGTACAGGATTTTAAATTGCACTGGGAATTTATTCAACCACAGAAGACTCTGTTGTGGAGAGGTTCAAACTCTAACTTATGGAAGTCTGCACGTCAGAATGTTAGAATTAACGACTTTTAAGCCCAGAAATATATGTGTACTGGAACTTAATGGAAGTCTTAGTCATTCCATTGAAAAGTTTAAGTTTCTTTTACCTAGGTTCACTATTTTTTACCATGTTCCTTACCTGATTAATTTTGTTATGGCAACCACTGCTCTGTTGGCAGTATTTTGTTCCCTATGGTTAGTACTGCTAGGCAAATTAATATAGCAATTCAGGACTTCATTGGGAGTTGTTTTGACTGCTCTGGAAAAGTAACTGAATTGCATTAGCAATAATGGGGAAGTGAATAAGTAGGGGGAAGTGATAGAACTGATAGAACTGAAAGTCCCAAAATATCTGGGCTTTGTACACTGTTGGGATCAAAGCCAGCAGGAAACAAGATGGATTGGGTGGATTCAGTTCCTTTTCAAGTCATCAAGTTCCATGTGATAAATTGTGATATGTTGGGTACAGAATAAGGATACTGTGCAAAGAACAAGGTGTAATTGGCTGCAAACCATCAACCATATTTTCCCATTATCAAATGTGCCTTTGAATTCAAATAAAAAGTGAAAAATGAGTGATATGCCACATCTTTTATTTTAAGTGATAGATAAAACTATTTTGGAAGGCAAAAAGATCTATAAGCAACAACCCTTTTTTATGAAAGTGTTCATTACAAAAGAAATGTCCCAAAGGTGCTTTTTCAAGAGGCAACTGGACTTTCTGTTTTTTCTTTAAAGACTTTTTGCTTCTTATCTAAGAAGCTTCTTCAGCTCTGAAGATTTATACTCCTTGCAGATAGCTGGTCATTTGCATTCTTTTAGCAAGTCCTTAAGGCCACCTGGAGGTTTGTCTGGGTCACCTGAGTGGTGTAAATGGATGTGGAGCCTTCTTGGAACTGTTGAAAGGACTGTGTTGTAGATTGGAGATAGTGGATGTCATATCCCTCCTCCTCTATTAAGAGAAACTTGTTCAATTTTGACATAGATGGCCTCTTTGACCCTTCTTTCAAACCTCTTTCAAACCTCTTTCTGCAAGGAGTATAAATCCTTCCATTCCCCACCATCCAGTCACTGCTGAAGAAGCTTCTTGGATGAGAAGTGAAACATCTTCAAAGAAAAACTAGAAAGTCCAATTTCGTCTTGACAAAGCACCTTTGGGACAACCACGATCTGGATGACTGAGAATCTCCATAACATTACAAAAAATGATGAAGGAAGCAAAGGTTCCTTCTCTGTAGTGTAATAAATGATGTCCTCACTACTCACATTTACTTTTGTAATTACTACAACTTCCTGTCCTAGCCAGCATGGACTTTGGAAGTGGTGATAATCAGGGTTAGGGCTACTCCTTCCAGATGCATTCTCAAGAAAGTGACTATATTGGTGATCTGGTGTTTTATCAGCAAATAATAATAACTATTATTTCAGAAAAATCAAGTATGCTTTCCACAACAACACATTTTTTAATGAATCTGGTAATTACTATAAACCGTATGGTTATTCACTTGAAATATTATGGATGGAAGGAAAACGCACCACCAAAAAAGGCAGCTCAAGGCTCAAATGATAATCATCTCATACATTTCAGCATGTGGATCACATTAAGGTCTTGGCTTATGATAATCAGCTATATTATATTTGGCTAGCTCTGAAGTGGAAAAGGAATAGTCTTTCTTTGTGAAAATGAAACAAAGCTGATCTATTGATGAAAGTTGGTCTAACTGATGCCTGGTTGGAAGTAAATGCAAATTTGCACTGGGGTTTGATTATACTAGCTTTAGCAAGGCCATAATCTCTCCAATAGATACATTTGTAGAATGTATTACTACTGTTACATGGGTAATGATGGGGAGCATTGCTATCTATTGTGAATGGTAAGATAATGGTGCATTAGGGAATAATCATAAAGTCTATTAAAGCCTTGAAATTGCAGTATTCTAAGTACACACAAGGGAAAATAAAGAAGTTTTATGCTAGATGCTTTGTGAAACCATAATGAGCAAGCACTGAATTACGTGTACAGAGCTCTAGAGCAACTTGCACAAAATTTTGTGGGCTCAGATTATTATTTTTTAATTCACATTTGAAAAAAACCATGTGGATGGTATGAAATATACTAGGTTGCAATCACATTATTGCTATTGACATTTTCTGAATGCTTGTTTTGGAGCAGAATATGGATGGCCTTTGTTTCCTTTAAACAGGCACAGGATGATTTCTGTATTTCATCTGGTCTGGAGAAGTCCAGTGCCAAAGTGGAGCTAAGCGCAGCCCTGTCTGAATTTTGAAAATGGGTTCTTTAAGTAGCCCCTAAAACCTAAATTAGGGTGGTTCAAACAAGAAGCTTCTGAAACCTGTGGATTCTTGATCCACAGCAGTTCACCAAGCCAGCTTACATCCTCAGTCAGTGAATTTCGTCATTCAACATCCAGAGATCTTCAGAGTAAATTTCAAAACAATGTCTAGCACATTATTTGTTATAAGCATAGAAGAACAATGTACCACAGTGCTGTTTTAGCTGAAGCAGTTTGTTAACAGAATAACAGAGTTGGAAGGGATCTTGGAAGTCTTCTAGTCCAACCCCTGATCAAGCAGAAAACCCTATAGCAGTGTTTCTCAACCTTGGAAGCTTGAAGATGGGTGGACTTCAACTCCCAGAATTCCCCAGCCATTCTGGGAGTTGAAGTCCACCCATCTTCAAGCTACCAAGGTTGAGAAATACTGCCCTATAGCATTCCAGACAAGTGCTTGTCCAATCTTAAAAAAAAAAACAAAAAACCCTCTAGTGTTAGAACGTCCACAACTTCTGGAGGAAAGCTGTTCCACCAATTAACAGTTCTGTCAGGAAATTTATCCTTTGTTCTAGATTGGTTCTCTCTTTGATTAGTTTCCCTCCATTGCTTCTTGTTCTTCCTTCAGGTCTTTTGGAGAATAGGTTGACCTCGCTCTTCTTTGTGCCAGCCCTTTAAATATTAGCACACTGCTATTATGTCACCCTTAGTCCTTCTTTTCATTAAACTAGACTTGTTGCTCAGCTATGGATTAGCTTTGATATTATGTTGATTTTTCCACAGTCCATTGAGCTTTTGAGATGACAGTGCAACAGACATAAAAGAACTGTGAATGTACTTAGTCTTTCCTTCACACTTTCCTAATAATATTTTTTCTTCTTTTTAAGTAGAAACATTCAAGAGTTCGAAGTTTCAGGAAAGGGAAAGGTCTTACGGTGAGAATTGTTCCCTGGCTAAGCGGTTTAATAGTCTAAATGCGCCAAATGTTAAGATATAATCTGTGGGGTTTTTGTTTATTGTTTTCAAAAATGATTGCATTAGAAAATGTGGAG
The DNA here is from genome assembly GCA_030761175.1 of Masticophis lateralis. Classification (NCBI taxonomy): domain Eukaryota; kingdom Metazoa; phylum Chordata; class Lepidosauria; order Squamata; family Colubridae; genus Masticophis; species Masticophis lateralis. The sequence goes on from JAUDYJ010000003.1 coordinate 64,531,549, forward strand.
AACTAAGATTTATATAATTTGCTTACTTTTTATACGTGTATTTATACGTGTTGCTTACTTTTTATACGTGTATTTTATTCATACGTGTACTGCTTAAGTTACATTTCTGTACATAATGTGTGAAGTTTACTTGTTGAGCCAAGCCAATGTGTTACCAATGATTTAAACACTTATTAGAATGTATAGCTTTAGATAATCAGCAGAGTCAAGGATGTGTGATGCAGCCCTTTTATCTTTTCCTCTTTCTACAATATAGATTTAACTTGCCAGAATAACAGTTATAGACTTGGTATCTCTATATATATCAGTGCTGTTACATGTCAAATAATGTGTTTGTATGTTTTCACACTTTGAATTATAACCATGTCTTCTTCTTTTCATTTCTTGTATCCTTATCGGTTTAAAGCAATTATCTCAGTACATTGGGGTCTCTTTTGATTGACAAAGAAAACCCCTATAAACTGGGAACTCTTTACTCATTTGGGTACAAGAGACTCAATTTTATTTGTCAATTTGAGTATCCAATAAAATATTGTTGGATCATATCATTTGTTGGCGTTTTTTAGAAAAGCTTTTTTGTTGTTTTGGGTTGTTTTTCTTTCACAAATAGGCTCAGAAGAGACATAGAGACTCATATGGTACTCCTTAAGAAAATTCTTCTCTGAAGCAGATACTTTTGGAAGTCCCCTTATTAGTGCTAAATGTGAATAAAAGTGAAATGTTACTCCTTTAAGGCAGCTGAGGTGCAGAGAGAAATCACTGAGAAAAGTGGGACTGTACAACCCTCATACTTTTTCTCCCAATGAGAAATGGCTTATGGTTCTCAACCTATATTCTGCAGACCCCTGAGGGACCATGAAGTCATCACAGGGGCCCACAAAGAAATGTTTAAAGAAATGTTATGCTTTAAATCTTGAGTTAAGTCCTGGGGGTCTGTGGCCATGGTCTGTGCCCACAAAAGGTATTTAAAGGGACTCCATGGTGAAGAAAAGATTGAGAATCACTTGCTAACGCTGAGTTTGTTGATCAGAAAGGTCGGCAGTTCAGCGGTTCAAATCCCTAGTACAGTTCTCCTGTGTGAGCAGGGGATTGGACTAGATGACCTCCAAGGTCCCTTCCAACTCTGTTACTGTTACTAAGAAGTGCATAAGAATATAGTTGATTCTGAACTTTTCTCTCAGAAAACCCCTAGAGGGAAAAACAAAGCTAAATACAATGAAGTTGTGAGAACAGAAAACATTTTAAGGGCAGACTTGAACTAGCCAATCCATTATCCTATGAAGGGGGAAGAAATTATGCATTGAGTTTCTTGCCCTCCCTTCCCCCCCAAAAAGCAGAACATCAATAGAATGACTCAAAACAGATTTATGTCTTTCATGCAACCTTTCTCTCCCTATGGGTGTCTCATGTGCACATACAAATAATGGACTAAACAATGTGCAAATCTCTTTATCTTCTTTGCTGGAGTTAAAATTGTGGCCGAAATCTCTCTCTCTCTCTCTCCCCCCAGGGAAGTTTGTCTAGAGCAGGGGTTATCAAACATGGCAACTTTAAGACTTGTAGACTTCAACTCTCAGCATTCCCTAGCCAGTCCACAAGTCTTAAGGTTGCCAAGTTTGGAGAACCCTGATCTAAAGGGAAAAAGAGTAAAGCAAACAGAAGGAGAAGACAGTTTCTTGTGTCAGCTGCAGACCTTGCCTCATGGATGGAGCAATGAAATAATCTGTTTTGGCAGAATTCTCCTCTGCATGAGTCACGAGAAAGGCGAGTGGCTTCTTCATTTTAGGTTGCTAACAGCCAACAAAGGCAGCCCTGACAGAAGTAGGCCTTGGTTGTCACGGTAGCCATGATACAGAACCAGCCATCCTGGCATTAAACAGATTGGATGCTTTTTGTGCTTAGCAGAGAGTGGTTTGTGCTGCCAATGTAACTGTGAAGTAAAAAGACTAATATTTGGACCTCTTCAGAAGATGGTGGGATCAATGGATGAAAAAGCCGCTGCACCTGCTCCCTGGTCTCAGATGTTAGCTCCATTGAGGACTGATACTGCTCTGAGTTTGCTTTTTTTTTTTTTTTTTTTTGAGAAGGAAAAAAACAAGATTTAATCCCCAGGCACCTGGCTAGGCTTTTGGGCAGCACTGATAAAGAGGGATGAAAAGACCTCTTTCTATATGTATCAAAAAACTAACAAAAGATAAACAGGCTTTGGGTAATTAAACAGAAAGAGTAGATGTAGTAGCAGCAGGTGTTCAATTCTCTCTCTGGGTTCAGTGTCCAGCATGACCCCTATTCAGGATAGAGATAACCATATCTGAAAATACAAAGATTGTATCTCCAAGAGTTGGATCCCATGTCATTTCTCTGAAATAAATTTATATTTCAAGCGGCAGATCTTTCAGGGTTTTTCCCCCTTAACTAAGTAGCTCGCCGGAACATAAGGAGAATAAAATTTAGTGCTTTGAACTTTAATACTTTGAACAAGATTAGGATTAATTTTGGATCTGGTTGTCAAAATTGTCTATTCTTGTGGAGGATGGTCTGTTTAAAAGCATATCGGCATAGGTTTCTCCTTGTGTCTTATTTGACATAGAAGGAGGTTTCTTCTTACTCCTACAGGTAGGCCTCGAATTACAACCATTCATTCAGTGAAGATTCAAAGTGCACTGAATAAACTGACTTATGACCATTATCCACAGTCACAACCTTTAGAGCATCCCCATGGTCATATGATCAAAATTCAGATGCTTGGCAACGGGTTCATATTTATGATGATTACTGTGTCCGGGGTCATGCAATCACTTTTGGTGACCTTCTGATGAGCAAAGTCAACGGGGAAGCCAGATTCACTTAACAATCATGTTATTAACAACTGTAGGGATTCACTTAACAACTGTGGCAAGAAAGGTCGTAAAACGAGTCAAAATTCACTTAACCAATGTCTTGCTTCACAACAGAAATTTGGCATTCAATTGTGGTCATAAGTTGAGGACTACCTGTAAGGAAAATTGTGCTGTTTAAAAAGGCACAAATTAGAAACTATATTTGCTAATAAAATTCTTAGAGAAAGCTATAAATAAATAGTCTAGGATAATATCTTTCTTCTAATGCCCTTTTCTTCCTTGTATTTGCTCTGAAAAAGAAGAAGCATTTCTTTGTTCTAAGGTACAGTACTCACATCTAATACAGTATTTCTATCTGATCCACTCAGCAAACATGTTTTGGAAATCTGTCTGAACTTTTAATGACCTGAAATTCACCAGCAAATATTACAAACTTAGACATCTGGTAGACGATAAAAGTTTGTGTGCATGTAACTGCAGCAGCTGCAGTTGTACAAAATGCTCATGAATCATGCAATCAGAGAGTATATAAAAGAAGCTACTAAATTATATTAAAACGTTGGGAATTTTATATTAATATTGCATGCCCCTCTGTGATTTGACTTTGAATCAATAAGCAAGATTTTGCACAAATGTTATTTGAGGTCTATATGCTAGGTTAAAAATTATATCTTAAATTTGTCATCTGGATACTCTTTCATGCACTAAATGTACATAACTCAAAACCGTGAACAAAATATAATGGTAAAAATAACAATGTCATATTTTAAAATGCCATGTCTACTGTTAGTTCCCACTATCATGATAATAGTAATATTTTTAAAAGCTTCTTCTCCATAGAAATGTAAAAATATAAACCAGTCATTGCCAATATAAGAATGTTATGGGAGAAAAAAATGCCTGCTACATTGACTGTTTATGTTTTTAAATAATGCATGCTTTGGAAAGTCGGTTATAAAAATAATATGTGGCAAGTGTAAAATAAACAAGGGCTTGGGATTTGCAGACAAGAGATGCAATGATATGGCTGCTAGCAAAAAGAGATTTTATACAAGCACTAATTATATCCAGGCTGGGCTTTTCATGGGTCTCTTTTTAAAGATATTTAGAAACTCTTAATTGACACGGGAGAGAGGCAGTTGGATTGTATCACTTCTAGATGTCCCAGTTACACTCCTGGAATATTTCCGGGCTCAGTTTAAATGGCTGACATTAATTTTTAACAGGATTGCAATATCTGCCATGCAAAAATCCTGATTACACCTAGGTGGATGCAAACAGATATAGAAAGCTGCAATACCTTACTGTCCTCTGATGGTATTCTGTAGCAGGGATCCCCAACAGGGGTGGGTTCTACTTACCTTTACTACCAGTTTGCAATGGGATTGCGCATGGACAGATCACCGATGATGACATCTGGGGCAGTGGGCAGGGCCTTCTGCTGGTTTTACTACCGGTTCTTGCGAACTGGTCCAAACTGGAGGAACCCACCACTCGTCCCCAATCTCCGGCACCGGGCCATGGCATGCCAGAAAATAGGCCGCACAAACAGGCAAAGCCCCATCCACGGGATACAAGCAGCATGCAAAAGCACGCTCCCTTCTGTCCGTTGGAAAACGCTTTCTCCACATAACCAATCCCTGGTGCCCAAACGGTTGGGGACTGCTGTTCTACAGCGTGTGCACACAGGGAACAGTATGCCTAATCTTTAAAAGGCAAACCATTTGAGTTGAAGTGGCTAAAAAGCCTGCTTCTCTTGCACCATCTTGCCAGCATGTCCAGCAGGAGCAAGAACAGCTAAGGTGGTTCCCTGTTTGTGGAATGATTTTGTAGCTGAGGTATGATGGAACAGAGCTGTGACAAACCGCAGCTGAAAAATAGGAGCTACCTGTCCATATGAGATTATTTTCTGTTTTCATCAGGATCAACCTTGCTTAGCTACAAAGTCGTTCCAGCAATCACAGTAAAGAAAAACTGCACTGCAGTGGTGGACATGTCCAAAAGCAAAATAATAATAATAATAATAATAATTGGATGAAAATACATACTTGGTTGGAAAAAATGTTAAGGCATATAGACTACAAACCAGAATTATTTTTGTTAGGCATAAAAAATATACGATAAAGGAAATGTATATTTAATATTACATGTTTTGACAGCAGCAAGTATTGTATTTGCGCAATACTGGAAAAACGAGGAAACACCTACAGAAGAAGAGATAATTAAAAAAAAAAATTAGACTGTGCCGAAATGGACAGATTAACAATGAAGATAAAAGAAAAAGAAGACACAGAATATTTTCAATATTCTGATTCGTTTTATCAATGGTTGGATAATAGAGGTAGAAATTAGGAGTTTAATACTGTTATGTAAACAAACTGACTCAGACAGTACGCTGTTCACTAAGCAATTATTGTATACAAAGAGAAAATATATACGGTAAATAAAATTAATAAATATATAAATAAAATTAAAAATACTCTCTGCACTGCTATGAGCATTTTTTTTATTATTAAACTATATTTTTATTTGGATAATCGGATTTCCACACAAACCTGGGTTTCTACTTTCTTCTTAGCTTCTACTTAGCAGCTTCTACTTTTCCTGCCCAGCCAGTATGAAATCACATGGACATAGGGCATGATCTGAATTAGATTTAGACAAAGGTCAATCTGTGGTAGAAGGGATTACCTCAGTGGTGGATTGCCCCTGGTTCACACCGGTTTTATAGAACCGGTAGTAAAACCGGCAGGAGGCTCCGCCCACCAACCCCAATGTCATCAGAACGCTGCTGCGCATGCGCAGAAGAGGGTGCGTGGCCCCGTTGCAAACTAGTAGTAAAGGTAAGTAGAACCCATCCCTGGATTACCTCCTTGCTCCACTAGCAGAAGCATATCTGTAATTGCATGAAAACACATCAGTTGTGGTATTTTCCCCCATCCCCTAATGCAAATAGTAGATGTGAAATTTCTAACCTGGTTGTCACTTAAAGTAGTATGGGTTTTTCACTTTCTGTTTATCCCCATTATTGTCCAAAAAAAGAAATCAAAGCTGTAAATGTGGAAAAACAAAATCTTCATCTGAAAAACAATTCTTCATCTGAAGTGAGGTAGGCCTTTCGAGTTTTAGATCATAGATCTAGACCAGGAGCATAGTGTTCATCCTTGTGTGTGAAGATAGGGAATGTTTAAAGACTCAAAATGTGGGTGCTTGGCAACCGGCATGTATTGATGACAGTTGCATTGTCTCAGGGTCATGTGATCACCCTTTGCAACCTTCCCACCCAGTTTCTGACCAGCAAAGTCATTTACTTAATGATTGTATGATTCACTTCACAGGTGCAGTGATTTGCTTAACGATGGCCAAGAAGGTTGCAAAATAGGGAACAACTGTCTTGCTTAGCAACAGAAATGTTGAACTCCATTATGATTGTAAGTTTTTTTTGTTTTCCTTTTTTTTGTAAAAAGTTTTTCTTTATTTTTCACACACACACACACACACGCACGCACACACACGCACGCACACACAAACATACAATGTATTTTTGCTGATCAGAGTATTTGGCTGGTTAACCAAATTTAAACAAATTCTTAATTTTACCACTAAGATTACCATTTCTATACCTCCTTTTTGCCATAGTGTTCATTTTCGTCTATTTTTTTTTTTTTACCAATTTTATCCTTCATTTTCATCTCTAATTTTAACCAAATTCCAATTTCCCTTCTATTCTATATTAAACCCCAACCCACCATCAGAATAATTAATTTTATGATGTTACAATTGTTCAATTCTTACAGGAATAGTGAGCCCACTTATTTTATGGCTTACATTTTCTTAAGTAATACAGTCCAACATTTTAATATGATCGGTTACTTTTCTATTTATATATTCAAACACTTAATGAAAAAGAAAAAAACAAAACAAATATAGTTGTAATTTGAGGACTACCTGTACATTTAAATTCTTTTCATTCACAATTAAAACTATACCTCTATTTCTCTACATAAATTCATCAGCTTTCCTCCAGAAGAAGAGGTTGTCTCTATTCAGATTGTGATTGCGTATTTATCGTTCCCCTTAGTTTCACATATATTTTATTTTCCTTCTTTTCATTTATTAGCTGATGTTCTTTATCGTTGCTTCTTCTTACATTTCTAGTTACAAAAGAAGAATGAAAAAAAAAATCATAACCTCAGCTTCCTGCATGTCTTTCTCATATGGTTTTCAATAAAATAGAGACGATATAGACTAGATTTCCAGGCTTAGCTTCATGCCTGAGTCACTTTGTGAGATGTACAGTCATATATATGCAATAAGTGAAATAAATTATTTTATGTACCATTACCTATACAGCCTAACCCAGTTTATTTAGAATCTTTCAATTCTAGCAAAATATGTTTTTATTTCAGAGGGACGAAAACAAATACATACTATATCTGCATCTTAATTCACCAGTGATCATTTTATATTATTAACTTATAAATTATTCCTCATAATTTGGACTCTCCCCCCCCCCCCCAGGTATGGTGCATTTGTAATTAATTTTCTAACCAGTGCAAATCCTTGTGTATTTCTTTAATGCAGCATTAACCTGTATTAACAAATGAATAGGATACACAGCATCTCCTAGAATAATGCTTTGTATGCTCTTCTTGAATATTAATTTAATATCTATTTACTTAGTAAAATTCAGATATTATGTTCCATCTGGTAATGTCACAGATCATTATCGAGCATCTTTGAATTCCTGCACATGAGAATAGTTATACTTGCTTTCCTGGCCAATAACTCTATTGTTATAGAAGTGTGTGTGTGTGTGTGTGTGTGTGTGTGTGTGTGTGTATGTGTATGTAGGAGAGTGCTATGAAATCAGTTCTCTATTGAATGCTTGAGTATAGTAAATTGTTTCTTAATATACCTGCGTAGTACTGATAAAATGTGGTCTAATTAGGTAGTTATGCATCTGTCAGCTATGCTTCCATATCCTCTCTATTGTAATTCAAAATCAGGTAAGCTTTATATTGCAAACAATTGGAAATATCTTGTCTGATGCTACAATCCTTGTGACAAGGTAACAGATAATGCTGTTGAATTATCTTTTTGATTGATGCACTTGTTCCACCATAACCTCTGATGTGTTAATCTGTTAAAGTGAATAAAACTATGTAGTTTGATGAACAATTTCTTGAAGAAATATGATTGAAATCCAGATATAAAATATAGTTGCCAATATTCCCAATGCTGAATTGGAACAATCAGAAAAACTGATGTTAAAAAATAATCTTTGTGGTTTATCTTTTCAAGTAAATCTGTTACCTTCCCCTGCTTTTAAAAAGTAAATAATAGGAAACACCTGTTTAATAGGTGGAAGAAGATGGATTGGGTTTTGTTTCAGCAGGTCTGTTAACTAGAGGCATGATTCACATGTAAAAGATGGTATGAGAGACCAACTCTTAACTATAATATTCTTTATAGTTAGACTACACCAGGGCTTATCAAGCAACAGAGATGGTTTCAAAGAAACGTAGACTGAAAGACATATCAATCGGTTGCATGAGAAAAATGAATACTATGATAAATAAAACAGAGGAATTACCTGTTGTTGTTGTTAATTTCCATATGTATGGGAATATTGATCAGAACAGATGGGAATTGCAGTCTACATGTAAAGCATCACCCTGGGGGAAACTAAGCTATGTTGACTTGGCAGAGCCTGAGTGTGAGCCGGTACTATTCTCCCTCAGAAGCAGGGGTGGAATTCTACCAGTTCGGACAAGTTCGGGCAAACCGGTAGGTTTCACGATCAGCTGGGAGCAAACTGGTTCACTTAGACAATCACGTCGGCCCGCCTGCCCACCCCTACGCTTTACTTACCTTTATCTTCTCAGCTGATTGGTGCAGCAGAGTAGATTGCCGCGCCTCAGCTATGTTACTCCCAAGTGGTAACACAGAAGGTTAGTATTTGTAAAATGGTGCACACGTGCACATGCATGATCACCGAACCAGTTGCTAAACCAACAGCATCCCACCACTGCTCAGAAGGATTGTGGATATGTAGCACCAGACTATTTTGTTACAGTTGAAGTGTTCTTCAAGTCCCCAGAAGAAATACAAAAATCTTTTCCTTGACCCAATTCTATTAAATGGTTACTTATCACAGACCATCATCACATCATATCATTGATCAAACAGATAACAGCTTTACTATGTCACAAGGAGCATCAGACAAGGTAATTGTTTGCTATATAATGCTTATTTGATATCACATCATCTCAGAAATTGTAGTCATGATAGGGACTTTGTGTTGGCTACATGTAAAAAACAAGAACAATATCCAGCCTTAGTAAAGATTTGTACAGCTTCCTTTGATGCATGAACATTGGGCATTTAGTCACCCTTGTTGCTTATATTAATATATTGCAGTAACAGAGGCTGGATTTATCCAACAGATACTTGGCACTGATTGGGTTACAGCATCCAATGTTTGTACTGTAGATATCAGGAACACTCTTTTAGTCCTTTCTCTATGGCTGAACTTTGGATCAAAACTGATCAAGTGCCATCTTCTGGCACCTCATGTTTGTTACAATTAGTGTGCTTGAATGTGACATTCACTTGATCCAGGCTGATGTCAGCAATGAGGATTTCCAACCCACATTCCCATCACCAAGATGATGTATGACATGGTCCCACAATGAGAAATGTTAAGCTGGAAGATATATATGTGCCATCTTTTTGAAAAGGATGCAGAAAAAGAACTGTGAATCACTTTTCTTTTCACTCTTAAAGTTGTCATCATGACAGGGTCAGTATTATAGTGTAGAATGCATGGAAGGACAAGCAGGATAAATAATTATCTTGTCCAGGGGTGAAATTCAGCAGGTTCTGACAAGTTCTGGAGAACCAGTAGCTGAAATTTTGAGTAGTTCGGAGAACTGGCAAATACCATCTCTGGCTGGCCCCAGAGTGGGGTGGGAATGGGGATTTTGAAGTATCCTTCCCCTGCCACGCCCATAAGCCACACCCACCATGCCACACCACGCCCACCAAGCCATGTCCACAGAACTGGTAGTAAAAAAATTTGAATTTCACCACTGATCTTGTCCCTTTGCTCTTTACTAGACAGTATTACTTTGTGTTACTTCGCTTTTCATTCAATCCAATTATGGTTTGAATATTTTATCTTGGGCTCCTGTTCCATCCTCCCTCAAAGGCAAATAATGCAGCCTTCATTTGTATTGTGCAAACAGGATGTGTTTTTTTTAAACTTGCTACTTCAGAGTTTTGCCTGCTCAAAGAATAACTAATTTAATGTTGATTCAGTAAGTTCTTCCGAGTTAAATTTCATCCTCTCATACTTCATTGTGGAAGACAGTACAAAGTGATATGTATCACTTTTTATTCATGTTCCTAGAGAATTGAGAGCCATAATCTAAGCAGTTTGCACTTTTTAAATATATACCCTTGTGTTTATTTGCCATTCTGATGAGGGTTGTTTTTATACATTTTCCTTTGACTATAAATAAAAGGTTGCCATTTTCTGGGATGAGGGGAAGAAAGGGGAATTTTATACCATTTGAATGAAACGAAAGAGAAAACAGTTATATAATACTGTTATGCAATTTATGTAATTACTGCCCTGTTGGTATCTCACATGCCTTGCCACACTCCTTGTCAGACTGTGTTGTTTGACTGGGAACTGAAACAACATTCAAGTGTTTTTGAATCTTACTTACTTGCTAAATGACATATTATTTAGGGTTGGACAACCAGAGTCAGCAGTTTGAATGGTGAGTTATTTTAAGGGCCCTTTTTCACTTAAAAAGTCATTTTGCTCAGTGAAAATCAAGAAATTATGAACTATTATGGTTACCATTATTATTATGAAACCATAAATCCATGGACGTGGTTTCTAGAATTTGGTGTATGAAGTTTGGGAAAAAATTCCAGAATCAAATATGACTGAGGGTCTTATTGATCAGAGAAGTTTCATATTCAGAAAAAAGATGTTTACAGGCCCTAAACTAAATGAATTGGAACAGCAATTAAAAAAAGGTAGATAAAACATATGAAATTGAAAAGAACAAGCCAAGATAAAGATACATGTGAAAACAGTCAATTAAAAATTTGAATTTCCAGTTCAAAATAAAGAATAACAACCACAAATGTCCAAATAACAGAAATCTAGAGAAAAGGTTTTGGCATGCAGAGAACAGTGAGAGAAAGATTATTTCCTTGAAAGCTACTAAAAATTACTGTAATGCACCAAATATGGTTGCAGAATCAATTATTGTCCAGAATTGCTCTATGAGGGATATGGTCAGTCTCTAAATATTATATATTATACATACATACTTTAGAAATTGCCCATATATATATAATATATAATGATCAAAGAGACAAATCAGCTCATATGTAGCCTCACAAAAGTAGTTACAATAAAAGATTAGATTGAAAAATTTAATACATAAATTTGGAAAACCTATAATGTTGCTAATCCTAGAAATTTTTAGGATTAGCAATGTTACAATCCTAGCTAATCTAGTGTTTCCTAGGAATCCTAGAAATTTCTAGGAAAATTGAGAGCCGTTTCGTCTAGTGTTTAAAGCACCAGGCTAGAAACACTATATATATTAAGTATCTATAGACCAATAGAAGAAGAAGTAGATAGTTTAGATTACAAGATTCAGAAATCTATAATAATAAATCATGTACTACAGCCCTCAGAAGTGGCACACTGTGTCTGTATTTACCAAAGAAAATTGGTGGCTGAATTGCAAATGAAGCAGACAATGAAAGCAGAGATTTAAATGTTTACATAAAAAGATGCAAAGAATGGTTATTAATTTATGTCTATAAGGAAAGCATGCTGAATATGATAGCATCAAAGGTGGCACACAAAACTGAATAGTTACAACAGTAAACGAAATAATGGAAAAGATTAACATATACATGGCCAAAATCTGAATGAAATTGAAGGCTATGTGGAGAGTAACAAAACTTGGCAATGGCTTCATATTGGATCAATCAAAAAGGAAACAGAAGGCTTAATATTTGTAGCATAGGACAAGCCCTAGGACAGGGGTCCTCAAACTATGCCCCGTGGCCTAATTAATGGCCAGCCAAAGCCATTAATCCAGCCCGCTCAGGACCACGAGGCTGCCCCATCCACACGGGCCTGGGAGGCCTCTGCACAGCCTGTTTTTGTCTGGCAGAGTGCTTCTGGAGGCAGGGGAGGTCAAACACGGGGCTCACAGATGCCTCAGGAGGCCAAAATGGGCCTGTTTTTGTCCAGCAGAGTGCTACTGGAGGCTATTGAGGCCAAAAATGGGGCATGCGGAAACCCCGGGAGGCCTCTACATGTCCCGTTTTTGGACTGCAGAGTGCTACTGGAGGTGGTGGTGGGGGAGGCAAAAAATGAGGTGCATAATGGTCCATAAAAGCAAGAATTTTTTAAAAATGGAATAATGAACATAGATCATGAAAAGAAAAAGATGAGATGGTTGAGCAACAGAAACTATAGCATTATTGCCCAGGAAAGTTAAAAGAAAAGGCACCATTACACAGTAAAACAATAAATTGAAATTTATGCAGAAAATATAGATTTGATGCCCAAAGTACTTTTATATTCATAAAATTGAAAAGGTGAGCAGAAGGACTGCATAAAAAATGGATGAAATTTGCAAATTCATAGACTTATCTAGAAGACAACCTGCTGTACGGCAGAGTTGTTGAAGAAATGCACATTTTTACTTCCAGATTTCCAGATGTGGAATAGCAAATGACACTTTAATAGCTCAAAAGGAGCCCGAGGAGATTATAAAATATCAGGATTTAACAAATGAAATGTTGAGAATATGGAATAAATTGGCAAAAAAATTATTCATAACTATTAGAGCATTAGGAATTGGAATGATCAAAATAGCTGACAAATTTAGAATTATTTAACCTCATAACATTTGGCTTATAAAAAACAGCTTTGTTTGGAACCACAGATATATTATAGCATTAGTGGGCGAATTCTTTGGATTAAAACTTGAATTGACCCTACATTACCGACATTTGCTAAATTTTCTTTAGAAGGAACTATACAATAATAATATTAATATAAACAACACCTCCTGCTTTGTTTTCATAAAAGACTTCTGCTCTAAATCTCTGTGTGTCTGTGTGTGTGCATGGGTGTGTTGAAATTTACATAGATTTCTCTTTCTTCAGCTGTCACTTGCTATTTTCATATTTAAAATACAGGTTTTCTCTGTTGGTATGGATAGAAAGGGGAAATGGGAACTGATTTGCTTGTGGTGCTTACTCAAATATTGTCTTTAAATTCTTACCAAATATATGATACCTTTACTGCTTTTTCCATCAATTTTGCGGATTGTGAAAAGGTTTTAGGCCTTCTTTGTCCTTCATGGTTTGTCCTACATTAGATATAGTTAGTCTCCAGAGACAGGCACAGAATAATCTGTATGGTGGGAGAAGGAAAGCAATAATTCTTCAGCAACACATAGAAATGGCTGGTGCAAAGGGTCACTCATTATACCAAAGAGATCAATCATGCTGTGTTTAAAAAAAAAAAATCACACATGCAAAACTGTGTCTTCTGTTTTGCTGGTTTTCTGGCCTTTTTGCAGATTAACTGATATATTTTTGCCCATGGTAAAACACAGTGCTATATGCAATATACATTTTTGGGTTTTTTTTTTTTTTGTTAGCTGTAGATGACAGTCTTTCTCACCCCTTCCTATTAGGATGTCAAAACCCAGAAGAGAAAATATGAAGAACCCGATATCCAAGAATATGGAAGGATGGGAAGTGCAGAAAGTCTTTATTCTTTGCATTTCATTTTTTGATAACCTAGATCTGTGATGGTGAACCTATGGCATGTACTGGCCAGCTGGTCTTCGTGAGCGCCGGAATGCTGGAAAATGGCCAAAAATGCCCCAAAACAGGCATGCATGCGCTGGCCAGCTGGTCTTTGGGTTTCTGCTGCTCTGGCACATGCACATGCCCACGCATGCAAGCACATTCCGGTTTGGCCACCTGGTGCCGAAAATGTTCGCCATCACTGACCTAGAGAGAGGTGAAGATTATCAGGAAAAGTATTCATTTTTAAAAAGTTCTGCAGAAATGAAGTTAACTCCCACAATTCTGTTATTAATCTGCTTTGCCATAAAATAGGCAATTAAAAGGATTTTTTTGTTTCATGGTCAGGTCGTTTATACTCGCACACACTGAAAAGAATATCAGCAAAACAATGCCAAAAGCAATGGTGATTCCATCTCCTTTTTAGTTCAGGGGCAGAGTGATTAAGCGTCTCATTGTAGTGGTGCTGTTAGAAATCAACTTTTGCTATGCTATGGCTTCCTAGATTTATAAATCCACTGACCCCACTGAGATGGTTGGCAGAGGGACTCGTATCTACTTTCTTTATCAAAAGAGCTGAACTTTGCACAACACTCATTAACACCCCTTTTACTATTACATTGAAATTCTTAGGGCTTTCATGACTTCCTTTCTCAACTGATTTCCGTCTCTTTTCTGGATTGGATCTGTGCAGTTCAAGTAATTTAATCTGATTCCCTCTTTCTCCACAATGGAGGAATACACCCTACAGCAAGGGTGACAAACTCAAGGCCCTGGGGCTGGATCCAACCTGCGGGGTGCTTAGATCTGGCCCACGGGGACCCCTGGAAATAGTGAAGGACTGGGCTGTGGTGCCTCTGCCAGTGAAAATAGAGATTGGGAAGGCCATGTGTGGCCCCCCGAGCTCCATTTTCACTGGCAGAGGGTTGTAGGAGGCAGTTGCAACTGAAAATGGAGCTCGGGAGCCCGTTTTTGATGGCAGAGCACTCAGGCCACCACAGGTGCCCCAAACACAAGTGATGACATGCTGGCCACGCCCACCCTGTCCCCCCAAGGTCAAACACAAACTTAATGCATCCCTCAATGAAATCGAGTTTGGCATCCCTGCCATACAGGGTCTTATACTCTATCTCCTTACCCATTCTTTCTGCTGACTTATTTATTTATTTAGCCTACGGCATCTACTGATGTCATGCAATCACTGATATATAACACTAATATGGAGATTATGGTGTTTTAATAATGGATTTTGTACTGACTGTTCAATGGTGTTGAGGGCAGTACTGTATATCAGATTTTTCATCTGAGGCCGTGACGGCGAACCTATGGCATGTGTGTCACAAGTGACATGTGGAGCCATATCGGTGGGCACATCAGGTCAGCACATGTGTGCTGGACAGCCAATTTTCAGGCCATCTGGGCCAACCAGAAGTAGGGAAACAGGCCATTTTTGGCCTCTGGAGGGTGGTGGGGAAGGCCATTTTCACCCTCCCAGGCTCCTAGAAAGCTTCTGGAGCCTGGGGAGAGCAAAAAAATGGGCCTACTGGGCCCACTGTACCATCAAGTGCCAAAAGTGGGGGGAGTGTGGGTGGCGCATAGAATTATTGGTGTGGGCATGCATGCACACGACCCCTCCGTGCTCCCCCACTTTTGGCACGCGATGGCAAAAAGGTTAGCCATCACTGATCTGAGGCATTCGCCATGCAAACTCATCTAGCTTTTTCAACATTTATATCTTTGTTAATCTGTGGTTAAAAACAAGAACATTTAAAATAATCTTCCACATCCGAAACCAGTCAGTACAGTTTACAGAATCTGACTGTGACTCATTGTAGAGATATATAGGAACTTGATGGCTCTTGTTTTTTGGTACAAGTATTCAATCTATAAAACAGATTTAACACTCACAGAGGTTCTCCGCCATCTGTAGTGAAGTAAGTCTTCAGCTTTCAGTTACAAATGCAAAATAATCAACAACAAACAAAACACCCACCTGCCAATTACAAAGAAATTAGAATGACGTAGGTGCCTTATCAGAAGGGGAAGAGAAAGAAAGAAAAGAAATTGCAACCTTCTTGATTGAGTTCTCCATTCCCTTTCTTTTTCCTAATTTATCAAGTAGTAAAACAACAATGGTTTATTCCTGCCTTGTTTGCTTTCTAGAACAAAGCAGGTTTATGGACGAGAAGTGCTCTTACTGTGAAAAACACCCAATAGCGCTGAACATAAAATATCCAATAGATACAATAAATGTGTCTACGGAGAATTTGGTTCCAGGATATATACAGTTCCTGCAGAATGAATTAAAGTCCTTTCATGTGTCTTGTTTTTCAAGTTTTCATCTCTGTAGCTTTTGCAAGATCTTGAAAATGATGGTTCAGAGTAGATTCTGGCACACTCCTGATGTAGCATGGATGAACTTTTGAGATTCCTCAAGCCATAAATTAGTGTTTGCGTTGAACAGCAACTCCCAAATGTTTTCAGCAGGGAGGCACAATTTGAGGCTGTGTGACCTACTTCTGGTTGTTGCTATAGTTATTACATGTCTTTGCCTGAATGGGTTATTCAACAATTGAATTACTGAAACTGCCACCTGAAAAGTCATTTGAAATATACAATCTGTTCGAAACTGAAATCTGAGGCTACATTTAAAAAACAACAACATATAAATGGAATAGCAATAGCACTTAGACTTATATACCGCTTCACAGTGCTTTATAGCCCTCTCTAAGCAGTTTACTGAGTCAGCATACTGCCCCCAACAACCTGGATCCTCATTTTACCTACTTTGAAAAGATGGAAGGCTGAGTCAACCTTGAGCTGGTGAGAATCGAACTGTCAAACTGCAGGCAGCCAGCAGAAGTAGCCTGCAATATTGCATTCTAACCACTATGCCACCATGGCTCATAATGACATGTCCTTGCACTGTGGTTCATTTGATTCTCAATTTTCCATGAAATTATGTAACAAAATATCGTTAGACCTCGTTTAACTGAATGTGGATGAGTGTGTATGTGTGTAAAAATGTACGTACACGGGTATATATTCTTTTCTAAAATTGGCAGGGAATACCATTGTATTGTTCAACAGGATTCACTTCTGAATGTGTACAGGTAATGCTTGATTTACAGCAGTTCGTTTAGTGACTGTTCAAAGTTATAATGACACTGAAAAAAGTAACTTATGACTGTTTTTCATTCTTATGACCGTCACAGCATCCCAATGGTCACATGTTCAAAATTCAGATGCTTGGCAATTGACTCATGTTTATGATGATTGCAGTGTCCTGGAATCATGTGATTACCCTGACAAGCAAAGTCAATGGGGAAGCCAAATTCATTTAACTATGTTACTAACATAACATGTTAGTCTTGTTAGCATAAGGAGCCTTGGTGGTGCAGTGGACTAAAGTGCTGTTAAGTAGCACTTAGCTGCCAGTTACCTGCAATTACTGTGAGTTCAAATCTCACCAGTCTCAAGGTTGACTCAGCCTTCCTCCCTTCCAAGGTAGGTAAAATGAGGACCCGGATTGTGGGGGCAATAAGCTGACTTTATATAAAAAAAGAACACCGCTTAGGGGGAGCAGGTATATACAAAAGTATGAAGGCTATTGCTTAATGCATTGTAAGCCGCCCTGAGTCTCTGGAGAAGGGCGGCATATAAATTGAACCAATAAATAAGTAAATAAATAAATAGACAACCACTGCAGTGATTTATTTAACACTTGTGGCAAGAAAGGTCGTAAAATGGGGCAAAATTCACTTAACAACTGGATGGCTATACTTACAGTAAGTTTTAAGATGTCTCTTTCTTTGCTTCTGTGCTGTTGGTGATGTTACATATTCAGTACAGACATGGTTTGCTTTTACTATTACTATTTTGCTATCTTGGTTTGCTTTTCTTATCAGATCCAGAGCTCAAGGATCATTTACAAGCACATCTTCCATGGAATGAACATCATATGACCTGTTTGTTGAATAAAGACACAGTTAGACGTCTTCAGTGGTTCCTTGTCTATCACAGTTATGTCAATTCTTTCAGAAAATGATGCTTTGCAGCAGGCAATTCCTGTGTAATTTGTCAAGCTGAATGATGTGTCTTGCTCCAGCTTTTCTCTCAGAAAGGAGATGTGAAATAGAAATAAAAGAGAAGAAGCTGAGTGTCCTCCCATCATATTTTAAGGGGAAAAAAATTATATATTTCTGCTACTTCAGAAGAATGGAGTTTCAAGTAATTAAGCAAAACACAGAGCAAAAGAACAAGCCGCCCCCACTCTACAAAATGTGTTTTATATGAACCCCAAAATGGTGAAGTTAAATCAAATATCACTGTTAGTACAATGCAACTATGCTATGATACTGAAATGGTGTTGCGTTTTGGGATATAAATCAAAAAATAAGAGTTGAAAACTGAATAACTGGTATCAGAGGATGATTAATGCAAATTAAACTAGATATTATATCTACAGGGTTATTGTTTTGTGTCCTTCAATTAGATTTTCATTCATTCAAAGCCTGCTCAAACAATATTATTTTGTGCCTTCCCACACAAAGAAATAAGAAGCCTTAAGGCAAAGAAACAGAGATGTTAATAATCTCCTGAGCTTTTTTCACTCCTGGTAAGTAAAAATGTCTTTGATGTACACGAATCTAATTTCCAAAACAGGGGGGGAAAGCTTTCATTTTACAATAAATGCATGTAGGAAGCAACAGGAAAAATAATAGATTAAAAAAAATTGAATAGAAAGAATGATGTCATTTAATTTTATTGGCAGGAAAGGAATTATTTTTGCTAAGATTCATCCCTTGATGTTTTCCCTAGTTTAAAACTTGAGTGGAATTTCTTTCGCAAAGTTAACACCCTGTGGGATGCTGTTTTGTATTGGAGTAGAACAATTATTGCTGGTACTCCAAAGGCAGTTCTAGAAATTAGATTATTCTATACTTGAGAATCAACTCCTCATTAGAAGGAAGAAGGGCCCTTAGGTCTAATAGTGGGATAAAAGGTGATTCTGGAGAAGCCTCCTTTTCAGCAAGCCTCCCTTTCCCTTTCCTCCAGTGGTAAAATGTAAAATTTGTTACTACCAGTTCTGTGGGTGTGGCTTGGTGGTGGTGGAGGTAATGTGACTGGGTGGGCGTGGCCAACTTTTTTGTTTTTACTTTTAAAAGCATTTTTTCTAGAACCTTATGAGGTTGCAGAAAAAAATGCTTTTAAAAGCCTCTGACGATCAGGCAACCCAACTGGGATCGTCACCTTTTCGGCCTTTTAAAAGCCTCTGATGATCCCAGCTGAGCAGCGCGATCATCAGAGGCTTTTTTTTTTAACTTTTAAAAGCATTTTTTTAGGCTGAAGAGGTTGTAGAAAAAATGCTTTTAAAAGTAAAAAAAACCCCTCTGATGATCGTGCCACTCAGCTGGGCATGAGGGGAGGGCAGGGATTTTTGCTACTAGTTCTCCGAACCACCCACCACCATTGGTACCGGATCGGGTGATCCGGTCTGAACCGGGACCCAGCTTCCCTCTAGATATGCGATGTCCATGTTGGTTCAGAAATCAAGTCCAATACATCTGTAGGGCACCATTTTTTTTAAAAAAAAACTACAAATATTTTTATTTAATATTTTAGAGAACAAAGACAAACAGGAAAGGAAAAAGAGTAAAATGGATAAAAGACTAGGATATCAATGAATAAACAAGGGATTTGTAAATGTAATGAAATCATAATTTTCCAATATATAGTAAATAAATAACTTGGAAATAGCTGAATATATCACTTCCTTTTAAAAGCTTGTAAGTTGCTATTAAACTGTAATGGCATAAATATCAGGAACCATGGTCAGCACAGCATGAATTATAAAATGAAATTATGAACTACAATCAATTTTTTTCATGCTGCTAAAAGTCTGTTTTAATTGAAGAAGTCCTTTAAAGTTGAAACATAGACTTTATATAGAGACAACCCAGTTTTTGGATGTGGCACAAATGCATGTATTAAATTGTAATCTAATAAAGGTTTCCAATTTGAATTAAACTCTAGATGTTGAAGCATACAGTACTTCCACAAGAACACAGTGTGTTAAGTACTGTCTCATCCTACATACTATCACAGTCATTTTCTCACTATATAAAAGGAGGAAGAAGTGCACAGAACATTAAAAGCAATTGAAGCAGGTCTGGATTGTTACAGCATTTAATTTACTATTTCATTAGATGTCTAGGTTTGTAGTCATCCATCAGCCCATGGGCTGCCTATTGGTATTATTCCTAATGAAATTATTCTTCATTTGTGATAGCATCTTCATAACACTTGAATACAATTAGTAAGATTTATTTAATGCATTTTTTTCTATTTTGGAACTCAGTATTACTTATTTTTTCATTACAGTTCTATGCCATTGCACTTTTACAAGACTTTAGGCTGTTTACCACACACATTAAAATAAACATAATAAAAACATATCTGCCATAAAAAAACAACAACAACCCAACCCACAAAAAACTTGAAATCACTTTGGTAACAGTCATCTAAGAACCAATACGTCCTGAGAAACTACTTGTGATTATCTCTGGAGAAAGGATATCATACAGATCGCCAAGAAGAGACTATTTTGAAGTGATAAAGACACATCTAAAAGTCTAAAGACACATCTAAAAGACTCCTATTCTATTGAAACTCACAGGGAAGGGAACCCTCAGTGTCTCCATTCATTTGAGACTCTCCTTGAAGTAGATCTTCCTGAAGGAACCAGGGCGCAGGGTGCAGGAAGTAGATCTTTCTGAAGGTACCTGAATAGCAAAAAGAGGGCTTTATAGTTAAATAGCAGCGCTCTTAACTGTACTTGGAAACCAGCTGGTAACTGATACAGACTCACATCTGCTCTTATGTGAACAGAGGGACATTCACCTCTGGAAGGGAAGTGGCTGCCTTCTGTTCTTACAGTGCTGCATTTCTGAGTTGCCACTGTATCAGTTTATTGAGAGGTAAAAAGAATGTTTCCCTTGTCTATGATAACCAATGCTGAGTCTTTTTGAACTTTGGTGGGCTGAACAAATCCAAACCAATCCCTCCCTCCCTCCCTCCCTCCCTCCGTCCATCCATCCATCCATCCATCCATCCATCCATCCATCCTGTGAATTGTTCAGGAGAAGACAGTAGTCTTGATTAGGGTCATGATGATGATACGGCCTCATCTAAATGCTTGTCTGCTTTTCTGTTGTTTTGCTCATTCATCAATGGATTCAAAATTCCTTGTTTCAATACAACATCCTCAAGCACTCTTTGTGATAAGGTACACTGGAATCTACAGATTTATGCAAACATTGTTTCTAACCCTGGCATTCATTCATGTGGGACAGCATCTACCAGCTGAAATAATTATCTTATTTTGCTGAGTATGCTCTTTGGTTCTGAAGACCTTCAGGTAAGAGATGCATCACAGAAGAAGATGGAAGTGTGGGGATCATGGCTCAGCTACTGGCACTGTTCCATTACCCTTTCCTGATCCTTTTCTTTTAGTATTGAAGGAACAGAAAAGGCTATAAGCCACCAAGCTTGCTTTTCTGACTATTTAACTCCTTGTATAATGATATTATGCCAGACAGATAATCACATTGCTTCTGAAGCCAGCCAGAACAGGGTGCAGAGTATGGGTGTGCCATCTCCTTTCCCTGAATAAATCATGACTTATGAGCTGGCACTATCACTAGAAAGTATCAGGTGGCTACCTCAGGCTACTGATTGTGGGAATCCTGAGACAGCAAGAAATTATCATTTGTATTAATCATGTCATTTATTGCCAGAGGCGATAAACTGAGATGTGAAGAATTTTCTGTTTTAGTGCCAAAACAAGTTGACTGCCTTGCTTTGCATCTTACCTTTTTCTTCATCGCTTTTTCTGCTTTGAGGACAAGTTGGTAATTGAATATTATAGTATCAAAGCTTTGCTTATTATGTGTCTCTATGCAATTACTTATTTCTAATCTTGTGTTTCAATTTGAACATGACTGCTAATGTTACATTATTTATCTCTCCTTGCTATGTTTACTGGACAGGCATACAGCTAAAATTGTATTTTTCCCAACCTCTTAATAGTTATAAATGTCACATAAATAAATCCTTTCCAGTAGAAGGATAAATGTACACTAAAATTAGCTAACCAATTCCTTAATAAAGCATTTTAAATTAAGCATGAAATAATACAGATAAATCAGTGGAAAGTATGTAGAAGACATATTTCAGATAACATTTCCAAATAATACTCTTTTCTCAGAACAGCATCACAACAAGCACTTCATCCATTTCAGGCATGTAACAATCAGAGAGTATTTTAAAGTGTGACATAGACTTTCTGAAAGACAGTTTGATGCAGTATTTAAGGCATCAGCTAGAAACCATTAGGACTTGAGTTCCAGTCCCACCTTAGGCACAAAGCTTGGTGGATGACCTCAGGCTAGTCACCTTCTCTCAGCCCTAGAAAGGAGCAATGGCAAATCATTTCTGAAAAACCCTTTCCAAAAAACCTACAGGAATTTATCCTCTGAGAATTGGACAACATTGAACGGTGGGAAAAGCACACTGTGTAGTAGTCATAAAGATACTTGGAAGTTTCATCATATCAATAGGGGCAGCTGGTGGAAGGGAGATGATTGGTTTGTAAAAAGCCTAATCCAGACTATATTTTATATTTTTTCTTCAAACTGCTTACATTAACATTTGAAGACCTGAGAGAGAAAGGAGGAATGTAAATCTTCATTAATAATTTTGGTTGGAAAATAAAATTGAAGATGTATGGTGAAATCACAAGCAAAAGGAGAGGGGAGAATTAAAAGATGTTCCAGCATGGAGTCACTCCATAGGAGGAAATGGCAGAGGCCAGATCAGTGAAGCCTTTATTGGCTGGTTCCCAAGAGAATGCAGCCAATCTGGTGAGATTTTTGGAAATAGGTGATCGACAATAAAGAAACTCTTGGCCTATTCACAGAATTGTTCTGGTTCTTTGAGCCTGAAAAGTTATGACAGCTTTGGTTTCATTTGGTAAGATGCAGGGGGCCATGACTATGTCAATTAACAACTTTTCAAAAAAAATTTTTTATGAAAAATCCTGCTTTGTTCAGAATTGAACTCATTGTACTATTGTCTTGGCATATGCAAGATTTGTTTGAGCCAATAACTTGATAAGATGTCATAAGTCTTTTAATCAGAGTATCAGGAAACTTAGTCATGCAAATCTATACTCATCTGTATCCCTTATTACTTACTTTTGAGGAGATCTGAATAGATGAATGCTTGAAAATTCATCACTAACCTTTATGTTATTAATTCCAAATTGTCACAGAACAGTAATCAGAATTTTCTCAGTAACTCATCTGTAGTTGCTATGACTCCTGGCAACAAATTTATATGCAAATAATGATCTCCATTTAGTTGCGCCAAGCTGTGATCTTGTGTTTGTTAGCTTCCATGCTGAAGTTGCTTGCACTTTTGATTTATTTTTGATGTGTCATTTACAACAGCAAGGTGGAAGCATCTAAACAAAGGGTTAAAAGACAAGATTAAGTTTGCATTGCTTTCAGGTCAATTGAGCTGACATTACATTGTGTTGTATCCTTCTTTAAAGCACACTCAGTACAACAGAAATGATAGCCTTCTCAGCTAAATCAAAAGCCTTGGGTCTTCAATGGAGGTTTCTAATAGTTATAAGAAAAATAAATCTATCGGACACAGTGGACACCAGGGATGTTTGCATTCAGTCTTAAAATGTGCTATCACATCAGGATTTTCTCAGTCGCTATGACTCCTGGCAACAAATTTATTTCTGAGGAAATTCTTTCCTCAGAAGAATTTCTATTAATTAACCTATTGGGGGAGATTCTGTCTCTTTTCTCTCTCTCACTATTTCCTTATTTTGGTTTTGTATCCTTCGAAAAATAATGTATAGAATCTTGTTGATTCACGTACTTGGTTTCAGAAACAGAAATTCTTAGAGACTAATTCTTCTACAAGTCACAAAGCTGCACTGTACGATGAAATTGGTAATTCCATGCAAACACTAAAAGCTATCTTAAACAAATGAAATGAAGTATGAGTTAAGTGGCTAAGATGTTGAGCTTGTCAATCAAAAGGTTGGCAGTTCAGTGGTTCAAATCCCTAGTGCTGCATAACACAGTGAGCTCCCATTACTTGTCCCAGCTTCTGCCAACCTAGCAGTTTGAAAGCACATAAAAAATGCAAGTAGAAAAATAGGGACCAGCTTTGGTGGGAAGGTAACAGCATTCCATGCACCTTTGGTGTTTAGTCATGCCAGCCACATGACCATGCAGATGTCTTCCGACAGCACTGGCTCTTCGGCTTTGAAACGGAGATGAGCACCCCCCCCCCCCAGAGTCAGGAATGACTAGCACATATGTGCGAGGGGAACCTTTACCTTTACCCTACACCAGGGCTATAAAATTCCCGCCCCATTGGCCAGATGTGTCATGTGCTGGCCACACCCATATATCGTTTAATGAAGGGGAAAAAAAGTCCCAATACATCATATAATGCCACCATGATGACGTGAGTTTGACACCCCTGCTCTACATACAACACTAGACAATTGGAAGAGTTCAGGACAAATTGTCACTCCTCAGAAGTGAGGTGATTAATAGAGTGCTGTGGTGACCTAGTGATGAAGATCCTCGCCTCCCACTCAGAAGTCCAAAGACTGAGAGTTCAATCTTAGGTAGCGGCAGATATTTCTCTAGAACACATATATTTGCCTTCATTCTCTTATTTTATCCTATTTCTTTAATCAGTAAGATTTGATTTCAGTGAATTGTATTTCTTTCTTCTAAGTTACGTCCTATGTCACAGATATATCATAATGAGAAAATTATTTTATTTCATTTATTATATTTCTATGCCTGAAATATCTGAAGAACAGTTTTTGATGACAATGACAATAACGGTAATAATAAAGTGTTGTGTGTCTTTACCAAGACATGATATTAATCAGAAAGCTATGATAATTACATTTTATCCAATAAAATTAGTGGGATAAACAGCCTCCACAATAAGCCAACTTAAAAAAAAAAGTTTTTAAATCCTTTTTAAATGCCATCAAAGTTTCAGAGATGAAAGAAAAGATGGAGCTCAGAGGAATGGAAATAGGGAACAGGATTATGGAGAAAAATCAGAGCAGATAAATTCTAGGGGATTTATTATGTAGTTTTTTGAGCCAGCGATCTATCCACTTAATTGCTTGCCACTTAATTAGCTTGCTAATCAAAAAGTCATGGGGTATTTTATTAAATACTTTTCCGAAATCAAGATACATTATCTACAGTATTCCCACAGTGGGTGTTTCTGTCACCAAGCTGAGTGCTTTGGAAAGTAGCTATGTATGTCTTTGTGAGAGAAAAATGTCAAACTTTCCACTGCATAGAAGTGTTCCATCTCTGACTGCAATCTTAAAGGAAGCCTTTAACCTTCTACAGAGGCCCATGGTAGTGGCATCTTCCATCATCTCGACTTCCTGTAATCTTGAAGTAGGTTATTTTTTGAATATTGACTCTGCCTTTTCAGTGGATCAGAATAACAGAATAGCAGAGTTGGAAGAGACCTCAAATGAATTCTAGTCTAACCCCCTATATCATTTCAGACAAATAGTTGTCCAATTTCTTCTTTAAAATCTCCAGTGTGGGAGCACCCACATCTTCTGGAGGCAGTAGAAAAAGTTCATTCCATCTTTAATGGAAAGCAGTAAAAAAAGCAGTAAACTTTATGTTTAATGTAACATCAGATTTTAATTCAAAAAGGAGATCTCGTGTTGAAGGGATTGGTGTGGAATAGGATCTTGACTTCCAAACATTTAAGAACAGCTTGTGCATTTTTGCTTTGCCTAACTGATTATATAAAGGTCCTTCTTTTTTTTTTTAACTTGCATTGCAATAACTATTGCAGATACCAAATTGGATTCAGATGAAATTATGCAATTGCCTTCTAAAATAATTTATTCTATTCCTGCAGATGTTGCCATTCATTTAAATCAAATTAGAATCTGAATGCTTGCCTTGAAGCATGGCGATCTGCAGCTACAAGGGTGAATGCGGGGTCTCAAGGCAAGGCAAGCATATACTTAAGTTCTGTTTTTGCTGCAAATTATATGCTATAGAAAATCAGTCCAAATTGTTCAAACTCTTGGTTGATTACAATATTGTAGTCTTTATGATGCTAAGCACTTTATAATTACCATGTTTTATAATGGATTTTTTTTTTCAGGCAACAACACTTCATGGGATAAACAAGCTTTCAATTATAGTTCCCTGCTCACATATTGAAGGTTGTTTTGTTTTCTGGTTCACCAAGTTAAAAAAAAAAAAAGATCCCAGCAACACCAAAAATCCACCCACCTTAGCTGATGGATGGGACTGACCAAATCTACAGTGCCCTAAGATGTAGGTAATGGAGGGCACAGTTACATTTATGAATAGTAGTTAAAACTAGAGGAGTTTGAACACTTTCAATCTGCTTAAAGAGAGTTTCTGCTGAATGTACAATGTTGATTTAATGGCAAAAGTTTTCATATAGACAAGTTCACTCTCTAATTTTTCAGAATTAGCTTCTACTATGAAAGGTTGTAACAAAGTTCAATAAAGTCAGGGTTAAACAATTTAAATATATGAATAAAGATTAGCTGCTTTCAAGCACCGTAGTGTATTTTTAGTGAACAATGGATTTTTGAATCTGCACATCATCATATTTTGGCAGGTTATCCTATAACAGCATTACATTGGAATAGGAAAACAAGGGGATGAGTAATGTCTCAGTAGGGGTATAGCTTTCTTTAGTTTTCAGCAGAAATATTATAAAGCAGTTTCCATAAATGTTCCTATCATACTCAGTAGGAAACATGTAACATATCTCCATAATATAATTGGTTTATGCCACATACAACTGTCCATATCATAAATGTATGGACTAGAAAAATGCAACAGTGCTTCTGTACAGTTTCTGAGGTTTACATGCAGGTAGGACACTTACTTTAACTCCTAGACAGCTACTTGAGCTGAAAACTTACTCTTTTCCAAGCATGATTCTCACATCATTCTCTTTAACAAGATTTATTGAGATTAAAGACATAATGGCATTTGAATTCCCACAGGTGTGTTGTTTCTAATTTAAAACTAATATATCTCAATATGCACCAGAGCAGAGACTTTCTCAGTCTTTTCCTTTTAGCCTTATGATGCACTAGAGAAAGGTGGCACTCTTTGGTGATAATAGGGAAATCTGCAGCTGGTAGTTTACATAATAGTTGCATGGCTTTTTATCAGTCAGCACAACATCTACATGCTTGGTGCTGATTTTTTTTTTTAAAAGTTCCACTTAGAAGTAAATCAAATGATTTCAACCTGTTAGGGGCCAGGAACTCACTTCACTCTGAAAATGCACCTAATGGAAGGCAGATATATAGATATTATGAATTGTTCTTTCCTTTGATTTCCATAGTGGCTTATTAGCTAACATGCTTTATCTTTTTATTTCTGATTCCATTACAAATTAGACTGGTTCCAAATGATCAGAACTTGAATTATGGGATAAAAATTGGGAACTTTACCCCCCCCCCCACCACCCCCACCAGTCTTAATTCATTTCAATTTGAACCTTCTATATTAGCTGTTCTCAACTAGGCGTCTTCCAGATACCTCAAGATTTGAGTAGATATCTCAAATGAACATACTGGCTGAGCATGTCCTACAAATGGACACGTCTCACATTTCACCACAATTAAAATAATGTTCACCTCAGCATTATTTAACTTGGGGGTGCAACCTGTTTCCAACTGAATGAGCTCTAGATTTCAAGGAGCTGGACATAACAAATCAAAGTAAGGTTGACAGAAAATTCCAAATAAATATAACTAAAGCCCATGCTATTTATTCTGAACATTTGTCCTGCTTTATAATTCAAAGGAATCCCCCAAACTGTTAGAGTTCATGATCTTTTCCACAATAGTGATGGCAGCAAAGAAACTATTATTCTTTTTCACCACCATAATCTCTTGAGAGTTGAACAATAGAGCATTTTGAGAGAAAATGAGAGAAAAATATCAATGATTAATTGGCTGATAAGGACTTACAATGTCCTGGAAAACTTGGGAGCAGTCTTCTGAAAGACATATTCTTCTGAAAGAGCATTTCTCCCTCTCTTTATTACAACTGTAGCCATATTTGTTAGGCGTGAATGAGCAGACTGCTTCAACATTTCTCTGACGATTTTAAACTCAGCTCAGCCTTTATTAGCTATTTTTTAGACAAGCAGGCAACAATAATAATATTTTGGGATAGATTGCTAAATTATAACTGATTAATTTTCAATGTTTAGATTATAATTTTTGCATTGGATCTTAGATTTTAGTGCGAAATTATTAGATATAGGTTTAATAAATACATAGAAAAATAATAATAAATAAATAATTAGGAAAAAATGCATATTTATTTTAACCCAGGTTAAATTTTATTGATCCATTCCCATCTTTTCATCTCTGAAAAAAAACCAGTTGCAAATATGGTTACTTACATTTAGGGAGAGCTATTTTAAAAGATGTAGACCAAGGAAAGTTGAAAACAAATATACTAAAATGAGTAAAGATGTTTGCAAACACGAGTTGGGGGAAATTATATATCAGAACTGTGATTTTTCTTTAGGGGTTTTTTTTTTTAAAAGCAGAAAATGTGATGGAATGTTATACTGAAACGGGAAGAAGTCAAATCATTCTTCATCTCTGAAAGTCAGTGTGATAAAAATAAACCCATTCACAATCTCTTTCATCTTCAGCAGTTTTTCAACTGAATTACAGAAGAGACAATACACACTCATGAAATATTTTATTACTTGCTAATTCCCCTCTGCATTGGCTTATTGTAATTGCCACTAGGAAAAAATGCATCATTACATCCTAGGACAGTGATGACTAACCTTTTTGCCATCATGTGCCAAAAGTGTGGAGAGCGTGGGGAGGGGGGGTCACATGCACTTGTGCCCACATCCATAATTCTATGCATCCTGCCCTCCTATGTCTCCCCTGCTTTTGGCATGTGATGGCATGGTGGGCCCAGTAGGCCCATTTTTCGCTCTCCCTAGGTTCCAGAGCCTTTCTAGGAGCCTGAGGAGGGCAAAAACGGCCTCCCCACCCTGCCCAGAGGCCCTCTGGAGGCTGGAAACAGCGTGTTTCCTGACTTCTGGTAGGACCAGAAGGCCTGAAAATCAACTGGCCGGCGCACGCACGCGTGCCAGAACTGAGCGCATGTGTCCACCAATATGGCTCCACGTACCATCGGTGGTACCCGTGCCATAGGTTCACCATCACAGTGCTAGGATAATCTACTTCCGCTATCATTTCCCCAGCCCTAAATTAGAGTCCATGGCTTAGATTAGGTGAGAAGATAAGTGATAATGTTGGATTGCAAGCATGGTCAGAATAGATTTTGAGGTCTGGTCCCTAAGAGGGTGGGGGCTTAAATCATTATATACAAGGAGTGCTAATGTGGAAAGAACTGTATTGCATTTGCCTTCTTACTTACAGGTTAAATATGACAATCTTAGAGCAAATGAATTGGCAACTCTAATTTATCTCCTCAAACAAAGTTGAATAAGGCAATATTATTTAAATCACATAAAGATAGACTGGGAATGTTTAGCCTTGACAAGATGGGAAAAAATATTTGAGCATATTCATGGATATATCACATCCTCTGATAAGCACATTGGGCAACAAGCATACTCCACAATTCTTGGCCCGCAGCTACAGTCTCCACATTCTTCAATTTAAGGTTGATATTTTTCAGATCTTCCTGAAATGTTTTCTTTGGCCTCCCTTTTTCTCTCTCACCATTTAATGGTATCCAATTGATTACAGTCTTTGCTGGATGTTGCTCATTCATGAGGAACCCATGTCCAGCAAAGAACATTCTTCATTCTGTCACTATCTCAGAGTCTTTGGGATTTACTGTCTGTAGAATTTTCTTGTTTGTGACCTGGTTACCCGATATGTGATACAAACAATCCTTCTGAGACAACATTGTTGGAAGACGTTGATCTTATTAATACTTCTTGTTGTAGTTTTCCAGGTCTCACTGCTGTAGATGGCAGTTGGTATGACAACAGAATTAAATAACCTGATCTTGATTTCTGTGTTTATGGTGGACGTGGTCCTTACTGAGTGCATTTGCTGGAAGACAGGCATTACTTTGCCTATTCTGCATGTCACATTTCACATTTATGGATGCCACACATTTAAAAGAAACAGCAAAAGCCTTTTACATCACAGAAGGAAATGTTAAAAGTTTCCCCTGTCCAGTCATCTCTAACTCTAGAGGGTGATGCTTATCTCCATTTCTTGGCTGAGCGAGCCAACATTGTTTGAAGATATTTCCATCATCATCAAAATCTATATATCCAATCGAGTGTTTCTGACCATTGAGAACTTGATGATGTATGGACTTCAACTCCCAGAATTTCCCATTCAGCATGACCTTGTCTCTTTCTTCTTTGGACGTATACTTCCCCCATTTATCTGTACCTTTGATTAAAGTTCTAATCAAATATTATACCTCAATAGGATACATTAAAACAGGTAAGAGAGATGGCAGCCCATTTCTCCTAATGTGTCTGATCAGGTTGAAAGGATAGGCTTTGGTGGTGCCTATTTATCCACTTGCATTTTCTTGCTTTCTGACTACTAGATTGGCAGGAGCTGGGGCAAGTAATGGGAGTTCATGCAGCACTCAGGTCTTGAACCTGGACTTTCAGTGTCTTTAACCGTTGAGCCACTGTACCCCCTTCAGAAAGGGAAAGACATTGAAGAATGGTTTTAAGTGAGAATGAGGTTAACTGATACTAAGAAAAAAGTCCAAATGATTCAACTGGTGGCCACCTATGCATTGTATACGTTCAAACATAGTGGATGGATACTATAATGGATAATAGATGGAAATTATCCATCTATTGTGGATAATTTAATTTGGATCGCCTCACGCAACAGAATGTGGACCACAATGACCTAAACAGCCCCTTTCAACTCTGTGTTTCCACAGTGTTATTTTTATTCTTATAAAGAATAAAAAGGCAGTAATAGCAATTTGAAAATAAAGCACATTTTTTAACAAGAAAGACCCTTGAGCACTTATGCTGATTTTGGAAGTAATTTCGAGAAAAGAAAAAAATTGATTGGAGCACTTGGCATCTCCAGAAACCCACACTTCTGATCTCTTAAAATAATCAGGCCTTTTTTAGTTTGAAAAATGCACATTTCACCTGATAAAGCAGAACTTTATTACAGACACAGGAACCACAATTAAATTCTAATTATATTTCTTTGTAAGCCTTCAAACTATTGTTTTTTTGTCAGCTAGGAAGATAAGAGAAACATGTAAAAGAAAAAGACATATGTACAAATAAAATGTGATCCCTTTAAAAATTATAATTACTATGACATATACCTACAGGCTAATTTCATTGTTTTTGTTGGATTTCAGTTTGTAACTTTATTCAAGCAAAGAAATGTTTATTAATAAGTTTAAAGTCTTTCCCTCTCATTAGGAGAAATAAATCAAGATTGCACTATAAAGACAGCACATCCTGCAAAATGATATGGGCTTCTCCCTTTCCCACTCAACAATATTTTTTTCCCTCCCAGCTGTTATACATTAAGACTTCTAACAATTTTAGACCAAGAGTACTGTGAGAGTTTGCATGGGTTTTGTATATTGTTCAAATGTACCACTTTTATTTGCTGTAAACGTCATTCCCACTGTGATGTCTCTAACCTAATTAGAATCAGACATTGTTCATTATCAAACCCTATTAGCAGTGGTGAAATCTGAACTGGTCTGCTACCAGTTCGCTGGCTGTACATGCGCTGTGTGCGCATTCACAGTGCGCACCAAATGCATGCTGCGCATTGAAAAAGCTACCGTTTCGGTCGAACCGGTAGTTAAAAAAAGCTACGATCTGACAATCAGCTGTGCTGCGCAGTTTAGCTGATCCAGGGCTGGATTCTACTTACCTTTACTACCGGTTCGCAATGGGGTCATGCATGTGCAAAAGCTTTTTGATGACATCGTGGTTGGTAGGCGGAGCCTCCTGCCGGTTTCTATAGAACTGGTGCAAACCGGAGGCAACCCACCACTGAGCTGATCCCCCCTCCCTGTTCTACTTACCTTCCCACGCCTCCTTTTGGTGCATGCTGCGCGCGCATGCATGCGCAGTACATGCCAAAAGGAGGCTTGGGAAGGTAAGTAGAACAGGGAGGGGGGATCAGCTGTGCCGCGTGGTTTAGCTTTGCTAGAAAGCAGGGTTTCCTGCTTTCTAGTCACGCTAAAACATGCTGTATAGCTGATTGTCACATCATAGCTTTTTTTTTTACTACCGGTTCACCTGAACTGGTAGTTTTTATCACTACCGATTCGCCCGAACCAGAGCAAACTGGTAGCATTTCACCCCTGCTTATTAGGGATGGTAATGAGATATGGACAGAGTAGATGACAAGGATTCATTAGAAAGTACTGTAAATTTGCAAAGAGAACACATGGGGTATTAAGTTAAATCATACATCTTTTCCACCAAATGGTCTTTTCATGGTTTGCAGGATCGTAACTGGATGACATCTGTTTATTATCTATCTATCTATCTATCTATCTATCTATCTATCTATTTATCTATCTATCATCCATCCATCCATCCATCCATCCATCCATCCATCCATCCATCCATCCATCCATCCATCTATCTATCTATCTATCTATCTATCTATCTATCTATCCATCTACTTATCCACCCACACACCTATATATCTATCCACTTACTTATCTATAGCATTTTTTTCAGGATGGTAATCAGAGGTAAAGCAATTAGTTCAAGGCCAGTATTGATTTATCAAGAAAATTTGTTAAAGAAAACATAAAAACAGTGACTTGATCTTGGATGAGATATTTGTTTCATTTTGCTATAATGTCTCAAGCTAGGACAGAAACAATTAAATTATTTTGGGAATAGGTTAATTTGATAGCTATGTGTAGAGCTTTACTGGATAAAATTTGGCACATGTAGGATAGAAGTCTTCAGTGAGACCATTTCAGGAAAGTCAAAGATGATAGAGAACAAGATGCAGAAGAAATTAGAACGTTTGGACTGGAATTATTTTTTTATGCAAAGACATGCATGAGATTGTTGATAATCTCAGAAAAGATATTGTCGTCTCTAAGACTACATAATTCTTAACGTGTTTGTTGCATTTCTAAAGTCTTATTCCATTGTAAGCATTGGAAAATTGCTATTAGAACTCTATTTACAAATATTTACAAAGAAAAATACGTTCACATTGGCATTGGTCACCTAACTGAGAGTGAACATTTTTTCAGGCCAAAGAATGTCCTGAGATTTTCGGTAGAAAATTAGGGAGTGGTATAGTCCCCAAAATAAGAAAGGCCAGGATGAGAATTACATTTGGTTTCATTTCAAATTAAATGTTATTAAAATGATT
This sequence comes from Masticophis lateralis, assembly GCA_030761175.1. Classification (NCBI taxonomy): domain Eukaryota; kingdom Metazoa; phylum Chordata; class Lepidosauria; order Squamata; family Colubridae; genus Masticophis; species Masticophis lateralis. Next base: position 64,564,780 of record JAUDYJ010000003.1, read on the forward strand.
GTTATTTCCTCTTATCCTTTTCACAATTACAGTTTGGGGTGAAACTTTTGAGGGGATATTGAAACTGCTCTCCTATCTTTGAAACTGAACATACTTAAATACTATGCAATGGACTATAAACATAAAACTTGGCTACCATTACTTGAGAGTCTCTGGAGAATAGAAAATAGCTGTTATAGCAGAAATGTGCAGCTTCTAAATTGCTGGAGGCAGCCCTTAGCATTTTTAGAAGAACCAAAGACTGTAATAATTGCAAAGAGTTGTGTTGCAAACATAATCAGGGATGGAGTGCAAGGCTCATTGTTTTTTTTATCACTGCATTTGCCATAGTTTAGGGTTTTATAACAATCTGGGGATTTATCTTGCTTCACATGTCCATATCTAAATTGAAATGAAGTATGCATTCATGGAGAGTGAAGATGCCATGAATTTCATTGCCTATATGCCTGCAATTATAGATGCAGAAGTGGAGCCAGGGAAAAACAATAACAAAAGTTAACAGGTGTGCACATCTATGAGAAAAATATATTAGAATGTTTTTCATCCACCAACCTTTGATGTCTTCTAAAGTTAGAGGTGTTTGCTTTATCTTTTAGCTACATCCTACTTAGGACAAAATGATCTGGATATTGTGTTCCAAAACGGAACATAGAATTCTCGCCATGATTTAAATTATGCTGTTCTTAATCACTATGATTGACTCAATTCTTGAGGGTACTCATGTGCTGTGTTTTTCCTTCCTTCCTTCCTTCCCCTTACATTCTCCTTGTTCTGCCCACAGAATGTGAAGTTATGCAGCAATTGACTGCTTCCTCTTTTAGCAATCAGTGGTGCAACTTCATTGGTTTTTGTCTATAATGGTCACTACTGCTCCCCTACCCTTTGAATTCAGCAGGGATAAGAGGTTTAAAAGCACTGGAGAATGAGGGCAGACGGCTTCTGACATAGACACTTCAGGAGCTGCCTAGGAAAGATCCCCTCATTTAGACAGAATAAAACATTTCAAAGCTTTTATTTACGATGGCATTTTTATTGAGCAGCCAGCATTTAAATCAGAATCTTAAAAATTCATGAGTTGAACAATTCTTCAACACAGTATAGTAAAGTTTACTGCTATTAGTCTTAGAGTTTATACAGAATTTGATTTATAGCTCTGGATAGTTTCCAAGATACAGTTGGCATGTATGAAAAGCGCAACACCCTCGTGTCTGATAGCATATCTGTTCTTTCACAAATCCCCCTTTGTCCTTTTCCAGTGAAAGGCAATCTGTCACAGCTACAATTGTAGACTCCAAGCGGCCATTTGCCAGGGCTGCCTTTCCTCCCCAAGTCTTACTAAATACAGTAATTCAAATTTGCAGCACAAGCCATTATTTCCACTGGCTTTAGAGGGAAGGAAAATCTTAATAGGAAAGATGCCATTTTTGCTGAGTGATTTTGAAGTGGTTCATATGAAATCTTTAAAGCAGCCTGTCTGTCTGATATGTTGGTCAATAGAAAGAAATGAGCAGCTGAAAATATCATATAAATCAGTATTTCTAACCTTACTGACTCTGTTATTTTGGACTTCAACTCCCAGAATTCTCTAGCCAGCATGGGAGGGGATTTTGGGAACTGAAGATTTAACAGATGTTAAACTGCTGAGGTTGAGAAATTTTGATTGAAAACATTTCAACTCAACTTTCATCTCTTTGTTTTGATATCTTCATTTATTCTTTGACTCCTTGCATTGTCTTTCCTTTCCTCAGTAATCATACAGTAGTCCCTTTTAGTGTTAACAACATGACTAGCAAACCCAAAAGAAGTAGACACTCTCAGGATCTTTGAATTCCCAAAAGTATAATTTTATTGGATACACCATCTAGGAACTGCAGAAGCAAAACCAACTCTGGTTTGCCCATGCAAATGCTCACTTAGTTAAACAATAGATTCCCTTTCTCCCCACCCCTTGGTGTTCACATTGTCCAATTATAAAACCTTCTTTTATTCTTTTGTTATGGGATCAGTCCATGTCTCTGTCTAACACCTGCAGGTTGGTGAGGTTCAGGCTCTCATGGTCGGTAGACAAAATCTTAGCTTTCCATTTCCCCCACCCTCCTCCCATTTGAATGACAAGTTGAAGAGCAACAAAAGCTCAGAAGTAAAGTGATTCAATCTTGACATATAGACCATGTCAACTAGCAGAAAGGTAGACCATGCCCTTTGCTTAAATATTGGAGGAAGCTCGCTAAAATGGGTACCTTCTGGATAGGTTGAACTGAAACTTCCATGATCACAGTTTTGTATGTCATAACTGGGTTAATGATTTCCTTCCTTGCATCTGTTTGCTTTCTTCAATTGCTTGGAATACACATCATTTCACCAACAAACGGCTGTATAGTCAAAGCTATGGTTTTCTCAGTAGTAGTGTATGGCTTTGAGAGTTGGACCGTAAGGAAGGCTGGGCACTGAAGAACTGATGCTTTCGAATTGTGGTGTTGGAGAAGACTCGTGGACTGCAAGAAGATCAAATCAGTCAATCCTAAAGGAAATCAACCCTGACTGTTCTTTGGAAGGACAGATACTGAAACTGAAGCTCAAATAATTTGGCCACCAAATAAGAAGAGAGGACTCATTGGAAAAGATCCTGATGTTGGGAAAGATTGAAGGCAAAAGGAGAATGTGATGGCAGAGGATGAGATAGTTACATATGGGCATCCATGCGATGAACATGAATTTGGGCAAACTCCAATGGAGACAATGGAGGACACAAGGGCCTGGAATGCTAATGGGGTCACAAAGAAATGGACATGACTTAGTAAATGAACAGCAACAACACATCATTTGGATAAAATAAATTAGGTTGAACTGTATTGTTTTACATTTGTGGGAAGGCAAAGAAAAATATCAGAGCCATTGAGACAGATAAAAGAAATCTATATGCTGCATCCACATTGGATACATTTGTTTTCTTTGTTAAAATATTTAGCTGCTACCTTAATGGGTAATATATAAAGACCTATGTGGGACTCTACATTGGAAGCACATTATGGAAATAAGGTCCCTTAGCTACATAATTACTGCTCAAATAACTTAATCATCACATTAGCGATTTCCATTTTCCCTTGTAAATATGTATTTTTTTCTCATGAATGTTACTGCCCTGATGAATTTGTGTTTCATTAAACTGAATAATGGAAATGACATATTCTAAGATAAGAGATGCATTAATATCTAGCTCTTTCTGAAATGACTAATTGGTTTGGATTATACTATTCGGTTTGCAACATTATCACAGCTAGGAATTTAAATGATGGATCTGTGCTGTTTTGACTATTTTTTTTTCCAAGATGCTTATCTGCAATAAGGAGTTAAACCAAGGTTTTAGCTTTAGTAAAATGATTTGCCTTTTATATGTCAAAATGCACACAGTGCATTTCTCCATGATAATTCTGTACCACTAGTAGAGTAGCTATGTTGCATATTGACTGCTGTAAAGCTCATTTAGGTAGTTTTATAAATAAGTATGTAGGTGTATCTAGGTATGTATGCATTCATTAGTTGCCGTATAAGGCACAAATAAAAAAAATGATACCAGGGAGGATGAGATTACAGTTAGGCTGAATTTTCCTGAATGTTCCATTCCAGCCTTGGATCATTTGAAAGCCAACTTTGAAGGATGTATCATCCTTCAAAGTGATGTGATACATAAAGAACTTTCTGATGATTATTTCTGAGGGTGTCTGTTTGAAACCTTGGATGTATTGCTTTATATTTCATTTTTAAAAGGTGAATAATATTTCGAATGTGGCAATATACTACTGTGTTTCCCCGAAAATAAGACCAGATTTTATATTAATTTCTGCTCCAAAGGACACATAAGGGCTTATTTTCTGGTTAGGTCTTATTTTGGGGGAAATATGGTACTAAATACATCCATCTGGCTGACAATCTTAACTGGGGCTTATTTTGGGAGTAGGGCTTATATTAAGAGCGTCCTGAAAAATCATGCTAGGACTTATTTTATGGCTGGGTCCTATTTTCAGGGAAACAGGATATGCTTTTACCTAGTGGGATGCTGGTACTGTAGTTATAAATTTATCCATAGTATCAAGTTCATTAACCAGTCTCTACTCTGCTAGATAATTACATTCCAAATGTGGTACGGTATTATTTCCTCATTCAGTTTGATGTTCGACATTAATGCTTCATTCTTAAATGAACAATGTCTTATGTACGGTTGCATTTATTCCAAAACAAATGATGGCTGAGCTGCTTGATTATCTTTCTAGATAATGATGCAATGTTCTCAGTTTTATAGATTATTTATAATGTACAGTTTGAGTGTTAGACTTGATTACAATAGTTTGCTTTTAAAGCCAAATTATTGATTTGGGAATTTACATCTTACTCAGAATAAGTTAATTGGGTTGGCCTAAAATTCTTGTCAAAACAACAATGATGTCCAAGCAAGAAGCAAGCAAGTAGGCAGGCAGGCAGGCAGGCAGGCAAGCAAGCAAACAAACAAAACAGGACAACCATTGTGTTCCTGTGCTAAGTAGTTAGAGAAGGCTCTCTGATGGCAACACTTTAGAAAGACATGAGCAATTTAAAAGTGGAGAGTCACAAAACCTAAAAATTCTGTCTCTGACATTATAATTAAGCGTGGATGTATGAATTGGTATGCACCTACTGCCTTTTCTTAAAAAGGCCAACAACAATGAAGTATTTAAATTATTTTCCATGTTGGACTATATGATTTCAAAATGAAGCTTGTTTATATGGTCATAATTATATTATTTTGCAAAACAAATTTATTTGTCAGAAACCATTATTATATCAAATGAAGTGTTTGTAATTTGTTTTCATTGGAGCGTCATATATTTTGTGAATTGGGGCATTTAACACAATTGAAATGAACAAAATTTACTTCTGCAGAGTATAGTGAATAACTCCATGTACCACGTGGTCGACAATAATTAGATATGGGTGATACACAAATCTTTATAATAGAAGCCAAATTCAACTATCAATGTGTCTCTCTGGCTGGAAATCCTGGGAGTCTTAATGTTGCCAACTTTGGAGACCCTGTTGTAAGGTAGTATAGTTATATTCACGTACTTGTTGGTGCCATTCAGTATTTTTATCCATTTTATATTATGAAGTTATAAGGTTTTAAGAGGTTGGAATATTGCAAAGTCTGAGGACTTCTGCTTTAGATGAAAAACAGTATCCTATTTTAAATCATATAGGATATATAGGCTAATTAAAATTGAGGTAAATAATTTTCCTGATGACTCTTTTCATATTATAATCAGAGCTGTCATTTGATTCATAAATAAAATACAAATAAACATTTGTTCTTCAACTAACTACATTAGTTTTTTTTTAAAAAATAGGTATTAATGAAATTACAAAAGATATACCTTCTGAGATTTCGGAAGCAATACATAAGGCATAATTTCATAAACAAAAATACTATTATGGCAAAAAGCCAAGATGGTTATTAATCTTTTCTTTTCTCATTCTCATCTGCAACAACGTATTCTCAAGAATGAAAAATATCATCATATTTTAGCCTCCCTATTTAACATTTATTTAACTACCTAAGGAAATGAAGCTTTGACTGTTCAATCAATATCAATTACAGGAGCCTGGTTTAAACAGGGTAGATGGTGCAGCATTTGTGGACTGGAAAAAAAACCCCAGATTTTTCTACATATATATGGGAGAAAGCAATAATTTCCCTGTTGCCCTATTAAATCTTTTCCACTGGATTCAGTGATCCTCTGGAGCAAAATAGCAATGGCTGAGACATTCAGTTTTTGCCCTATGAGGTGATTTGTACTTCTCAGCAAAATGTGAGGACCAGAACTTAATTATCTCCTGTATAGGATTTCACATTTCTCTATTTTACAATATTTTTCACAAATCAAAAATTATTAAAAAGCACATTTAATTAATGCATTTTGTAGGAATGCATGCAGTCATTTAAAAGTCCTCGTAAGACCAATGTTTTGCTTTAATAGATTCATAGAAGATAATAGAATTATAAGTAAAAATGTGAGAAAATGACATAATCAGATTTTTTTCCCACCGCATGTAAACCACCCTCCTTTCCTGGAATTACATTCAGCGTTAATTCCTTCGGTGTAAGTGCAGGACAAATCCAGTGCACTAACTTAAAACTGCCACAATAATTTCTCCATCCTGTCTTCAGAAACCTTGGCCTACAAATTTCCATGATAGCCAATGAACATGGCTAATATTTGGAAAGACAGGAATATTAAAATCTAAAACTGAGCAATTACTTTGATATAGTCTTTCTTAGCCCATATGTCTTTTCAATAGGTGTTAATGTTTTCAATAATTGGATCAATTCAAAATATTTCTATTCCTTTTCTTTTTTCTTTTTGCAATGTAGAATGAGCACACATGTAATACTGTACATCTCTCAATAACAGTGAAGAGATAGCAAGCCAATGTTTTAATATTTCAATTATTATTACTTGTTTTGTAATCTGTAAACAGCCCAGAGTCACCTTGTAGTGAAATGAGCAGCATAAAAAATTAATAAATAAAATAAGTAATTTAATAAATAAGTCCATGCTCAAAATGCCATTATTGGCCATTCTTGAGCAGCCCTGTGGATGCTTTGAGCTCACAGAAATGATCACAGATATATTTTCAGCATTCATCATCATCATCATCATCATCATCATCATCATCATCATCATTTTAGCCATCATCTCTCCACTGCAGGATGAAGGCCTCTTCTGCATGTTTCCAACCAATATGATCCTGAGCTTTCCTTTGCCACAATATTTGCTGATGTTGTCAATCTTATTTTAGGTCTCTTTCATGGATGCTTTTTATTAAGTGGGATCCATTCTGTGATTGCCTTAGTCCACCTAACATCAATTCTTCTTGCTATATGACCAGCCCATTTCCATTTCACTTCTTTTACTCTCTTGATAGCATAGTATATTTTCATCTGTTCTCTAATCCATGTGCAGGATCTTTCTATCTTGTCTTGTGATGCCGAGCATGTATCTTTCCATGGCTCTTTGCACCTCGTAGCTTTTGTATCGATTGTGAGGTTAGTGTCCATGTTTCTCCAGCATATGTTAGACCAGGTAGCAAACACTGATCAAAAACGTTTATCTTCAGGCATAGAGGGAGGTTGTTCTTGAAAATTATGCTTAGCTTGCCGAATGCCTGCCAGCCACATTTAACCCGCCATTCAATTTCCTTTATTGTATCACCTTCCATTGATAGAGTTGAATAGAATAGAATTCTTTATTGGCCAAGTGTGATTGGACACACAAGGAATTTGTCTTAGGTGTATATGCTCTTGATATCCATTGGCCAAGGTATATGTGGTGGCCTACTATGTCTAGTTCTTCTCCAGATATATATAAAAAAATCTTTCTTTAGTGAATTTATTAAACAAAACCTGGCTCTTTTTCAGGTTTATTTTTAAGCCAAATAGTTCTGCTGCTTTGTGCAGCTCTTGTATGTGTCTTTGTAGCTCTTCTGGATCTTGTGAGAAAAGAACAACATCACCTGCAAATCTTACGTGATTTAAATAGATGCCATTGATTTTTATTCCATCTTTTGCTCAGTCTAGTTTGCAAAATACTTCTTCAAGGCGGGCTGAAGGATTCAAAGCAGGCTGAATTTTCAAGATTGCTAATATATAAATACCCAGCTAGTCAAATTTTCTCCAAATGTGTCCAGGGCTTGTGATTTCAGGGGCAGTTATTGAATGGCCTGGTGCACCCCTATCACTGTGGAAAACAGCCTTTGCACAAGAACTCCTAGGAAAACATTTGTGTTTTTCTGAAAAGACTATGCAGTTATAGTGAGGTAGCTACACAGTCAAATTCATTGCTTGACATAGACTGAATAGTTAGAAGAGCGTTGTTGCAGAGGGCGCAAATGTAGGAAGAAGATGCTGCTGGTTATGACAAGTAAATTCCATTCTTTAGATCATCATTCTCTGGAAAAATTAAGCTGCCAGCAGAGCTATCAAGCATTTAGACACACAAATGTGGATTAAGCTATAAAACGATACTGAGAGGGAATAAAAAGGTCTGGGAAGCAAGGTGATTAAGAAATAAAATTTAAAGGAAGATTGATATTAACTTTTATTCCAAAGAAATGTTGCCTTCTCAATACATTATTGTCACTGTAGTGGCATCTGCATTGCTTCACTATTCTTATCTCTCACTAGACACATTATTAAGTTAGCTTTTGCTGCCCCCGTTTCTGTAATAAATGATTTGTGCTTCAACAGAAGGATGTGGCCGATCCCCATTATTAAAGTATTTAGCAGAGAAGTTTCCCTTACACAAAACCACAGTTCACTAAGCTATCTTAACTTAGTCACTATTCCTCAATAGCAAAATTCAAATAAAATAAAATAAAAATTCAAAAACTAGATTACCAGGAATTATTACAAACCACAGTAAGGTGATGAGCAACATATTGCAGTCTGATTGAAGAACACATGTTGTACTTTCTACTTTCTACCAGTGCTTATAGCAATGTTTAACATACTGGATGTTTGCTTCATTTTTTTTTTAAAAAAAGGATATTAAAAATATAGGTAAAGGAATTTTGATAAAATAGTTGAATTGTATAGATTTCAGAAATGACTCTGGTCAAATCTTTTTGGAACTGGCGATGAAAGTCATGTAAAAAGGGAGACAAAGCACATTTCCAAGAGAAAAAATAATGCCTCAAATGATTGACTCCATTCCACATTCTCTCAGTATTGATCCTTGTAAAACATGGAAGGTGGAACAAAGCTAATTAATATAAGCGAGCGGTTCTTGGGAGTCTCTGAGCTTGGTTGTTTTCTTGCAAAAGTTTCATCATTCAAACTAGATAACGTCATCAGTGCTGGAAGGGAATGAGGTTTGCAGTCAATTTATATTCTATGGTAATGGTAATTGTCAGTGTTGATGGGATTGCTCCTTGTGATTCTCTGGTTGGGCTGTTTACTGGTAGCAGATCTATAGGGATATAGAAGTTCTAGTGGAGAACCACTTAAACATGAGCTAGCAGTGTGTTGCAGCTGCCAAAAAACCCAATGCAGTCTTAGGCTGCATCAACAGTGGAGATAGTATCAAGGTCATATGAAGTGTTAGTATTGCTTTATATTGCTTTGATAAGACCACATTTGGAATACTACTTCCAGTTTTGTCACCACAATACAAAAAAAGATGTTGAGACTCTAGAAAAGTGCAGAGAAGAGCAACAAAGACATTTAGGGGACTGGAGGCTAAAACATATGATAAACCATTGCAGGAACTGGTTGTGCCTAGTCTAACGAAGAGAAAGACTGGGGTGACATGATAGCAGTCTTGCAATATTTGAGGGGCTGTAACAGAGAAGAGGGGTTTAACCTATTCTCCAAAGACCTGAGGGCAGGACAAGAAGTAATGGGTGGAAGCTTATCAAGGATAGATCCAATCTAGAACTAAGGAGAAATTTCCTCACATGAGAACAATTAATCAATGGAATGGCTTACTTCCAGAAGTTATCCAGAACCTCCATCATTTGGTTTTTTAAAGAAGAGTTTGGAATGGTATGGGGTCTCCTTCTTGAGCGGAAGTTGGACTCAATGACTGCCAAGGTCCCTTCCAATTCTGTTATTCTGTATTCTGCTGGATTTAAAAAAAAATTAGTTTGTACTTATCTAAATAGTGTTCTTACACAGCTTTTCTATTGGGAGGTTTTTTTTTTTAAAAAAATATATCAGTGACTTAGAGTGGGTACAGATTCTAGAGAATAAAAAAATTGGGAAAAAGAGATTACGGAATTTCTCATCCAATGTGCAGAATGTCTTGCTAGAATAGATTGTCTTGCAGATAATAAGTCTAAGAGAGCAGCAGTAACAGTAATAAAATTTAAAATATTATATACAAATGTAATACAGATGTATAGAAATATGGAGGTCAAATAAAGCAACTTTTTTTTTGCTTTTCAAAGTATGTTACTATACTTTATCTTTCTCTCACAACTTAGATTTGATTATTTCTGCTTGGATTGGGAAGATAGATGCAAGATTTTTTATAATGAGAATTGTTTTGATAATTTTTTTTGTACTCAAAAGAAAGATATAAAAGATGGAAAGCTTTAGAAACATTGGAAAGCAAAGTCATTGCTCAATCCTTCAAGTTCTTTGGATAGCATTCAAGATTTATTGTAAGAGTCATTACAAAAAAATCTGGCAATGTTTTTATTACAAGCTTTAAACTAGTGTGCTATATGAGTTCCCAAATGTATAATAAAATTGTGATCTGACCCCACCCATACCTCAACAAGCATAATGGAAAGTCAGGGCTCAGTTCAATATAAGAGATGATGCTTGCCATTTCTTTCTTGTTCTTTATTCTATTCCTCTATCAGTTTTTTCTCAGGAAACAGTTCTGCTCATTTATAGGAGCCACAGAGGGCACAACATTTTTGTTTAGAAAGAGATTGCTCTGAGTTTTCCAGAATTGATGCATCACATGGGTTTCAAAAACTCTAGTTTAGGATGCTTTCTAGCCACTTATCAATATAATATTTCAGGTTCTTGACATCTTTTGCATTCACCAGTTGTCTGGTTATTAAGCAAAAAAAGTTGTGGAATATATTAGGTCAATATAATGTTATGGTGGAGTTTGTTTGTTTGTTTGTTTGTTTATGTCAAGCATGTATAAGATAACAGATATAAGTATAAACATGATTATGAATACAGGAAATGAGTACAAATAAATGGGGACAGTAGGACAGGGACAGTAGGCACGTAGGTGCGCTTATGCATGTCCCTTGCTGACCTCTTAGGAATGGGGTGAGGTCAACAGTAGACAGTCTAAGGTGAAAATTATGGGGGTTTGGGGATGAAACCACAGAGTCAGGTAGTGCATTCCAGGCATTGACCGCTCTGTTGCTGAAGTTGTATTTTCTGCAATTGAGTTTGGAGTGGTTTACCTTAAGTTTGTATCTATTGTGTGCTCGTGTATTATTGCAGTTGAAGCTGAAGTAGTCATTGACAGGTAGGACGTTGTAGCAGATAATTTTGTGTACTACACTTAGGTCAGGCCGAAGGCGACGTAGTTCTAAGTTGTCTAAGCCCAAGATTTCAAGCCTGGTGGTATAAGGTATGCTGTTGTGAGCAGAGGAGTGGAAGACTCTTCTTGTGAAATATCTCTGGACTCGCTCAATTGTGTTAATATCTGATATGTAGTGCGGGTTCCAGGCAGATGAGCTGTATTCGAGAATTGGTCTAGCAAAGTTTTGTATGCCCTAGTTTGCAATACAATATTACCGGAGAAGAAGCTTCTCAAGATTTGGTTAACAACTCTTAATGCCTTTTTGGCAATCCTGTTACAGTGAGCTCTGGCACTTAGATCATTAGAGATGAGTACTCCAAGGTCCTTGACAGAGTGAGGGTCGTCTACGAGGTTGAGTCTCATGAATGTTTAGTTATCATTCCAGAAGATATCTCTTCTTCAATGGAATTGTGTTGCTGGACAATTCTACTGGAACTGAAATTGCAAAGCTGCCTGTGATCCAAAAATAAATTGTTCTTGTTGTTTCAGTAATAAACTATTGACACGACAGGATTTTAACAACTGAGCTCTCAAAGCAGATAGTATCTTATTGTTAGCTGGCTTTCACATGACGTATTGAACATGAATAGCATATGAAGCCTGTGCTTTCTCTTGTTTTCTTTCCTGGAATGCTACAATTTTATTTTATACATTTATTCATACTGCCCAATTCCCAAAGCCACAGGCAGTTTTAACTAAATATCATAAAATCAGCATATAACATCCCAAACAAATATCCTGTCTAATAGCTAGACCAAATTATATTCCCCACCCCCGGAACATCAGTAAATCTTAAAAATAAAACAGCAATAGAATGTCACCATGAAGTAGAATGAAATATGAAAAAAACCCCTCAAATATACAAATAGTTCATCCAGATGGAGAAGCTGGTAGTTACAATGCTATAAGAAGTGAACTTGGTGTGGTGGTCTCAATATTGTAGAACTTTTCAGATGAGTTCAATAATCTGGCATCAAGACATGAATAGTTTTATAAGTGAAGATAGGTGCTTTGAGCTGGATCTGGAAATCACTTCAGTGGCTAGAACATTGGTTCTTATCTGCTACTATCCTGGTATCTTTCAAGATTTTTTTCTTCTTTTTGAAATAACTATATAATAAATCAAAAAAGGGTGTTGAAGGTGCAAAATAAGACCTCCCCTACAAATAAATGAATCAATTGAAATGCTTAAATCAAAACAGAAAGTAGAAATTACAAAAATGAAACTGAAGAATTCATGAATTACACAATTTATTTAAGTTTCCCAATTTATCAGGAAGATAAATCTATCTTAGCATCTACTTCTGTCTTACTATTCCAGCACCATTGAGAGTGTCCTGACATACAGCATTCTTGCACGGTATGGCAGCAGCTCTGTAGCGGACAAAAAGGTTCTACAGAGAATCATTAAAACTGCCCAGAATATTATCGGACTCCAGCTACCAGCCATCAGTGGTGGGTTTCAGCAGGTTCTGACCAGTTCTGGAGAAGCGGTAGCGGAAATTTTGAGTAATTCAGAGAACCGGTAGTAAAAATTCTGACCGGCCCTGCCCCCATCTATTCTCTGCCTTCCAAGTCCCAGCTGATCAGGAGGAAATGGGGATTTTGCAGTAACCTTCCCCTGGAATGGGTGGGAATGGAGATTTTACAGTATTGTTCCCCTGCCACGCCCACCAAGCCACGCCCAAAGAACTGGTAGTAAAATTTTTGAAACCCACCACTGCCAGCCCTGGATGACATCTTCAAATCTCGCTGTTTAAGAAAGTAGCATAACATTCTCAGAGACTCTTCCCATTCTGCTTACAATCTTTTTGGACTGTTGCCTTCTGGCAGAAGATATAGAACAATTAAAACTCGGACCACACATTATCTGAATAGTTTTTATCCCAGAGCTATAATTACACTCAATAATGAACTAAAGGGCCACCATCGATGAGTTGTTGGACAGCATTACTTGGTCTGTTGTGTGCATGTTTGGGTGGTTTAGGGGTGGGGAATTGTGGTGGGTGGGAGTGTGTTTGGGGATTATTATGTGTGTTGGACCTGGTCTTTGGGTGTTAAGTGAATTTCGTTGTATGGGTATATTGTGTATACACGTACAATGACAATAAAGTTGTTGTTGTTGTTGTTGTTATTATTATTTAAAATATTGAACTGAAAATATGTACTTATTCTCAAAAGAGAAAATTTGGCACCAAGTAGAGTTTCAAAGAAAAGTGTACCCCTCCTACCCAGATTTCTCATATGCCTTTTAACTTAGTTGTTGCAAGCAAGGGTTTCTTTATAAGGACTATGTTGATGTTCCTGGTATGTGGTCAATCTCATCAATGTTTAAAGACTGTTGCTTCTGTTATCTTTTTCAGAGTGACTGTAGTACAATTGATCTATGTCCCTGTGTTCTTTACATAGAAAACAGACAATTGGTTTGGGGCAGTTCAAAATCCCAAGGAGGAGATTCCTTTTTTTAATCTCTTGGGAAGAAATATATCATAATGGTCTCAGATCAGGGGTGAAATTCAGCACGTTCTGACAGGTTCTGGAGAACCGGTAGTGGAAATTTTGAGTAGTTCAGAGAACCGGCAAATACCACCTCTGGCTGGCCCCAGAGTTGGATGGGAATGGAGATTTTGCAGTATCCTTCCCCTGCCACGCCCACCAAGCCACACCACATCCACCAAGCCATGCCCACAGAACCAGTAGTAAAAAAATTGAATTTCCCTGCTGGCCCAGATGACACATTAAATTTGCCTCTACAAGTGATACCCACACTAAGCCCCTTCTCTCCACTCCATCCTATCATTTCCTACCTCATTCCTGTCTCCTGCCTTTTAGGTGGTGTGTCCCTTATTTCTTCTTCATTGCATCTCTCTCTCTCTCTCTCTCTCTCTCTCTCTCCTCTCCTTATCTTAACTATCCCTTGCTAAAGGTTTTCATAGAGTAAGGTAAAGGATAACTGGAATAGCACACAGATTTTACTTCTGCTGTTTATTATTTTTATTTTTCTGCTTTCTCTGATTAGCCACTGTGCTGTGTGAGATATAGATTTTCATATTTATTATCAAGAAGCAAAATAAACTTACAAAGATTATTGATTTTGAGAGGGATAGCCACAGGTGTAACAGTTTCAGTTAAGCTATAGGGGAATATTTCTGGAATATAAATGAACATTTCTCACACCTTCTGCAGCTGAATAGCTTTTTCTTATCTATTTTACAGACTAAAGTTTCATTTTTTAACTGAAGGAATTAGTAGCTCAAAGACACAAAGGCCAGTTAAATAGGCTCATGCATTTGCCATGTATGTAATTTAGTTTCATGCTAAGGAACTCAGCAATTAACGGGAGCTACCACCTTCAATAACTGATCTTTCCTAGATCAAGAAGGAAGGAAAGGAAAGGAAAGGAAAGGAAAGGAAAGGAAAGGAAAGGAAGGAAGGAAGGAAAGAAGGAAGGAAGGAAGGAAGGAAGGAAGGAAGGAAGGAAGGAAGGAAGGAAGGAAAAAATATTTCAGACAGATTCTTTAAGTAATTTTTGCTTTAGTTGTACTTAGAAAAGAACCAGATGAAAAATTACAGAGATCCACAATTGATTTCCTGTCTTCCAGTTTTGGCCAATAACAGTGGAGGGCAGAGATGTATGTGGATTAGAATTGCAGCATTGGAGGAAGGAGAATTTAATTAACCTTTCCCCCTCATGTCATTTTTCTGCTTGGAATCTGCCATTGGATGCTGCTATTTCCTCTGTTAGGAAAAACATACAAGCACAGTTTGGATTTCTCCTTTGTTTTTGCTTTTTTATAAAGTCTGAGCTGTTTGTGTAGAGTTTATTGATACTGTTTAGCATTGTTGTAATGTGGATGTGTTTCCAGGAGTTAGCCCACTATGCCTTTTTCTTGCAAATAAATCAAGTCACATGGCTTTTGGGGGGGGTGTGATCTACTGATTTCTTAGAGAGATAATATTTGAACAGATGATGTGGATTGTGAGGAAGAAAGGGGAAGCTTACTCTTATTCTAAATTATCCCAACCTCTGTAAGTTATGGTACATATCTGATAATTTTAATAAAGAACATAAAGGATTTTAATGTGACATGAAGTGTGCTTTTTTTTTTACCACTCCTTTCTTTCATACCCAAATTCTATTCTAAAGCCAGTCTTGTACACTGAATCCAACAGGGTGTGCATATAAATAAATGTGACTAAATAGGGCTAAAGTATACTGATCTAGATTATTCTCTGTTTAATATTTTTAACTTGTTGATTCAGAATATTGAAGTTATCAATCAGTTGTGGATCACTGTAATTTTTCATTTGTACGGCTAAAACAAAAATTACCTAAGGAATCTATCTGAAAGATCTTTCCCTCCCTCCCTCCCTCCCTCCCTTTTCTAGTTGAAGTCACCACAATATACACTGTACTTTCTCCAATTTTAGTGCCTTGACTGAAGTCCTAAGGTATAGCAAGCTTCAATGGCTAAACTTGAATCTGGGACCATTCAAGCACCTTGCTGTTTCTCATGGTGGTATTGTGGTCTTCCTGAAGTTGTGAACTCAGTTTATCATTTGCATTCATTTTATGCAGAAATTTGTGTAGTTTCCTATCAAGAATATGTTCTTGAAGTGTATAAAGCATTTGTCAAAGAAAAAGAAAAAACTTGAGATCTGAGGTTATAAATGAGGCCACCTCATGTGCCATGTGTGGCTCATGCTAACTACCTTCCCTTTCAAAAGAAATAACTACCATGTCTAGACATAACGTCTCAGAAAATGTAAAATAGGATGGCTCAAGAGGAATAAGCAGCCTAATTGCTAGTCCATTTATTCAGATGCATCTACAAATACTGAGAAAACAGTTTTCGTTTTTAACATCCTGAGCCTGTAGTAAAAGAAGAAGAAAACAACACACAAAAACCAGCAAACCATTTCTCTTACAGTAGAGGAATGTGAGGGAAAGGGAAGGGAGAAGTGGTGAAATGCTTCCGGTTTGGACAGGATCGCCCGATCCGGTAGCGATGGAGGCAGGTGGTTCGGAGAACCGGTAGCAAAAATCCCTGCCCCCCCCCCCCCATGCCCAGCTGAGCTGCACAATCATCAGAGGCTTTTTCTTTTAATTTTTAAAAGCATTTTTTCTACAACCTCTTCGGCTGAAAAAATGCTTTTAAAAGTAAAAAAAAAAAGCCTCTGATGATGGCGTGGCTCAGCTGGGATCATCAAAGGGACCATCAGCTGATGATCCCAGCTGAGTTGTCTGATTGGCAGAGGTTTTTTTTCCTTTTAAATGCCTCTGATGGTCCAAGCTGAGTTGCTGATCGGCAGAGGTTTTTTTTTCTTTTACATGCCTCTGACGATCCAAGCTGAGTTGCCTGATTGGCAGAGGCTTTTAAAAGAAAAAAGCCTCTGCCGATCAGTCAACTCAGCTGGGATCATCAGAACCTTTTGAAAGCATTTTTTAACAACCTCTTCACTGAAGTGGTTGTAGAAAAAATGGTTTTAAAAGGAAAAAAAAATTGGCCACACCCACCCAGTCACATTAACCTCCCCCCCCCCCCACACACCAAGCCATGCCCACAGAACCGGTAGTAACAAATTTTAGATTTCACCACTGGAAGGGAGTTAACCATTGTGTAGACCTTAAAAGGACAAGAGATGAGTTTATGGTTGCCAAATTCAGGAAGAGCCTGATAGAAGTTTTTCCAACTGACAAATTTCAAAACATTTGTTAGTTGGAAAGCTGCTATCAGACTCCTGCCTATCTCTAACAATTGTGTGAATATATTTTATGAGCAAGATTATCAAAAACATTTATGTTATTAGTTTTTTCCTCATATTAGGCGATGTGGTGAGCAGAACTGCCATACTTCCACAAGTAGCAGCAACATTATTCTGTCTGTTAAAATAAACAAACGTTTATTGCTTGTAATACCTTTTTTTGGTTTATTTTTTATTTTTATTACTTGTAATACTTTTTTTTCCTTTTAAAAATCCTGAAATAAAATAAAAATTCACCTTAATTCCAAAGTGGGAAGCTGCAGAATTCATGGCAGAAGCTTCTAGGAAGGAGAAATTAGGAAGGTAAATAACTGAATACTATTATGGGTAGTCCTCGATTTATGACCACAATGAGCCCCATTTTTTGTTGCTACGTGAGACATTTGTTAAGTGAATTTGCCCCCTCTTACGACCTTTCTTGCCACAGTTGTTAATTGAATCACTGCAGCTGTTAAATTAGTAACACGGTTGTTAAATGAATCTGTCTTCCCCATTGACTTTGCTTTTGCCAGAAGGCCACAAAAGGAGATCACATGATCCCAGGAGACTGCAATGGGCATAAATGTGAGTCAGTTGCCAAGCATCTGAATTTTGATCACATGCCCTTGGGGATGATGCAATAGTTGTAAGTGTGAAAACGGTCGTAAATCACATTTTTCAGTGCCGTTGTAACTTCAAAAGGTCACTGTTGTCAGTTGAGGGCTACCTGTATTGGTAATGGAGAAAAAAATCCATGTTGCTCTCATTGTAAATTGAATCTTACCATCTCTTTCACTCGTTTTCCCATTCTCTGCTTCTGACACTGCTGTAGAATTAGTCTTTCACCAGAAGGTACCTCACTAGATGGCAGTAATACCTTAGTTTCTGAAGAGATTTATTCATGGTCACCTTCCCCCAATTTTCTTGGGTTTATTTAAACACATACACACAAAAACCCAAGTGCTTTTGGTTGTGTGTGAGGCGGTTTTTTTAAAAAAAAATGCAGAAAGAGTTGCTTCTTTTTGAAGCTATCATTTAAAAACATATAAAGTATAACATCTCCTTTGAGTCAAGGTTGACTTGTGGTGACTTCATAGAGACATTCATGTAGTTTTCTTGGCAATACTATAGTATATAGAAAGAGATTTGCTCTTGTTTTCTGGGTTGCTTTTTCCAGTCTAAACCAGAGCCTGATGTCTCCCATCTGAGTATTAATCAGGCCTGACCTTGTTAGCTTCCCAACCCAGACAAGGTTTGCCAGATGCTGCTGTCTGCTGAGTTTTTTTAAAAATGTTATTGCCCAAATATTCTTTTAAAAATCTGGCTATAGAGTTTCATATGCTGAGATGTGGAAGGATTATGGCAGCTTAGCAGAGTATCCACATTGTCCTAGGAAGCAATATCCTGAAGGCCTCTGTATCAAGCCAGCTTTTTTGGTTCTCAGTGACAAACATCAGCTAGGCTATTTTAGCCAGAAAGCAATTGTTCACCTGTTTTGTCTAGTTCAAATCTCTTCAGTCTGGCACCTCTAGGTGTGAGACAATGGTAACTTTTAGAATCCTTAAACCACCTTCATCAAGAAATTCTGAGAGTTGTGGTGCCCATCTATAAGGAGTCCCCCAGGTTGGGAGAAACTGATCTGATCTCTACCATAGAACTCAGAATTGAGAGTGATGGGTAGTGCTTTTTATCCCTCAGAAGATGCATATCCAGGAAATTTGGATGCAGTTTTCAAAAACAGGAAACAGCAGAATAAACAGCTGTCATAGGTTAAAGTGGCAAATAATGTGACCTCCCCTTACACTTGAGCAACAAAGGACACCTGGATCCCATAAATCTAAATGGAAGGGAACCCTAGGTACTGTCATTGCTACCACCTGTATGTGTCCTACTATTTCATGCCAAAATGATGGCTGTGAAAAAAAGATCTGTTACACTAGATTTGTGCAAGACACACTTGAGCATTGCATACAGTTCAGTCACATGTTGTATGAGAATAATTCATTGGAAGCTTGCTAATAAGACCAGTCACATCATTCCAGTCAAAAAGCCAAAGATCACGGAATTTGATAAGGCATAAAGTCATATTTTTGTATCAACAAAGCCACGCTGAAAGGGAAATGAGTAAACAAACTGATATTCAAGATGTGGTGTTCAGGACTGAAAAACAATTATGGTCATTAAAACTTTGTTGCAACAAATCTAATGGTGGCCTAAGACTTTTGCATAGTATTCTCTCTCTCTCTCTCTACATTTACACACACACACACACATTGTATAAACACGCACACTGTGTTCAAATTTGTAAAAACATTTCTGATGGGGGATACAAGTTTTATGGATAGACTGCATGTATCATAAAGCATTTCTAGAGTTTGGATGAGCCATCTTATCTAATAAAATAACCTTGCCTTTCTCTGTGTTATTGGTTACTGCTATCCAGATAGTTGGCTGAAGGTGCCCGAGTTTAATGAATGAATTCAAAAAGTCTAATATTACAAGGTCATAATGTTTGGCAGCAAAAAGAGCCTGGGGCACCTCTACCCCCATGGAAAAAGGGGAAAGGCTTAAGGAAAGGGAGAAAAGGTTTTTATTTTTAAAAATGTGAAAAGTAGGATTATTAAGGATCTGCTTTCTCCACATCCTTTTTTTCTGACTGCTTTTGTCTCCAGTATGACAAGTAGTGTGATTAGCACAGCACATTGTGAATGGATAGATTGACTAGGAGAAATTCAGTAACTATTTTAACATACAGTAAAATATTATAGAATTACTTGTAACATATAGACCTGCAAAGCCTGTTTGACAAGAGATGTTAAACCCTTCTTGGCAAACTGACTTTCAAGACTTTTGCAGAACACTGAAAGCTGAGCAAGGACTGGGATAGGCAATCCCTGGGGAAAATCCCTTTCTTACATGTTCAGCTCTCTTGAAGTTGTTATCTCTCTTTGGTCTCTCAAATGTTTTTGTGTTCAGATTCCACCTAGGTTCTGTGGTTAATGTAATCTGATGGACACAGCAAGGCCATTGATTCCAACTGGATAGCTGCACAATTTTAGAGGGTCTCCCAGGTTATTAAGATAAATGAAGTTGTGGAGTGCCCAGCCAAATTTTCTATGGCATGGGGAGCTTCTACCAGAGTTTGGCAGCTTGTTTTGAAAAACCTTGGCAGAAGGAGCTTCTTTTTTTACTGTGCAATTCAGACTCTCTGTTGGCAGTCTACAGACTATGCCAGAACATTTTCAGTTGACCTTGGGCTGCATAATCTCTTTTTAAGCCATTTGTAAAAACTCGAGTAGTATAGTTAAAAGTTGCCAAATAACTCTCTCCACTAGTAAGAAAAGGGGAACTGAGAATAAAAACACAAGCATTCTAGAATTTTAAGCTCCATTTCAAAAATACGAACCTATCATTAACCGGGTCAGTGAAAGGTGGCTTGGCTTTGCCTCAAAAGACATTTCATGCCAGGGAAGGAACCAATTCTCCTTGGCAAGGTGAAGTGGTAGTTGATTATCCTTTACTACGGTAGGTATTTGCCCACCCTCCCTCCGAGCTTTGTCTGGCACCTTGAGTTTCTGCAGATGTTTTTTCTGGTGCATTTCATAGCTATTTGGAATTATTAGAGGATGCTCCAGAAGGGAGGCAAAATAAAACAGTACAGCCATTTTATTCAGAGAAATCTGTATAAGAATGTGAATATGGGACAGGAGCTGTGTTGCTTTGCAAAACACTTTCAAAACTAAGCTGCTGGTGAAGTCAGGTGGGCTATTTGAGAACATGGTACTTCCACCATACAGCAAGGGGAAGCCTAACATTTCCTAAGTAATGAGTTCAACCATTTACAATTTCTTATCATTGAATATTTCCCCCCCCAACACTTAACCAGATTCTGCCTTTTTGTGATTGATAATTATTCCATGACTCATACTCCAAGTTGGTAGGGAAAACCTTGTGGCTTAATTATTTCTATTCTTCTTCTTTGAAGACGTTCCAGTTTGTCTGAAACCTTCTTAAAGTCTGGTGCTCAGTTGGAGTGGAATTATCTTGTGATCTGAGAACAATATTTCTGTAGCATCCTAAAACTATGGGGTTTTTTCCCCCATTGCATCCTCATTATAGTATTAACTCATAATCAGCTTGTCATTTAGGATCTTTTTCTCAGCTACTCTTACCAGCACAAAATCTTCTCCACTATATTTGTACATTTGATTTCTTTTCCGAAGTGATCAATTTTAATGTGTGTCCATTAAATTATGTTTGGCCCTTTTCTCTAGCCTTTCAAAATGGTTTTGAATTTTGCTTCTGTTTCCTAACAAATAGCATTTGCTTGGTTTTATGTCATTTGCAAATATGAGAAATATTTGTTGTACTCCATTCTTCAAATTATTAATGAAAACCCAGAAAAATGTCAGCTCCAGGGCCAATATGTGCCTTAATTGACATCCTTCCCTAATTTGACGAGAATTTGTCGATGAATCATTTTCTAGTACAATTTTCAAATCATTTAGGAATCCACTTATATAGAGAAACTCAAGTCTGTTTTTGCCTTTATTTTTCTGCTAATGTTTTGTGAAAACATATTTTCAACTCCTCAAAATTGCTGTTTTTTAAAATTCTGGATATGGGAATGAAAGGAATCCCAAATCAACAATGGCTCCTGTGAATTGTTGAGGTTGAATTGCCTATGATCTCCCATAGGCCACAGTTTAGAAAATTTCCTCTTGAAGTGAGGTGATCAGTTCAAAGAAAGCCCATGAGTTCAATTAGGTGGAAAACAAAGTCATATGTATATTTAGGGGTGACATCTTCCCTATGATTTGCTGTTGTTGTTGTTGTTCAGCCATTAAGTCATGTCCAATTCTTTGCAACCCCATGGACCATAGCACACCAGGCCCTCCTGTCCTTCACTGTTTCCCAGAGTTTGCCCAAATTCATGTTCATTGCATTAATGACACTATCTTATCATATCATCCTCTGCCATCCTCTTCTCCTTTCCTAAATCAGGGTCTTTTCCAATGATTTCCTCTCTTCTTTTTCTGGTGGCCAAAGTATTTGCACTTTTGCTTCAGTAGCTGTCCTTCCAAATAATAGTCAGGGTTGATTTCCTTTAGGATTGTCTGATTTGATCTCCTTGTTGTCCAAGGGACGCCAACACCATCCCTATGATTTAACAACCATTTGATTGCTAAAACCTTTAGGAATTCAGCAATTGGATAGGCTGAACGGTGCTATAGGCAGGCTATTAGACACATGCACATTAGGGAAAATATTAGGCATGCACTTGCAGAGAAGCATCTCAATTTGGAGGCCGCTAATTAGATTTAGCCCTTTCAATCATTGACTTGATTGGCAGTTTGATCAAATTAGAACAGAACAGAATAATAGAGTTGGAAGGGACCTTGTAGGTCATTTAGTCCAACCTCCCGTCCAAGCAGGAGACCCTAAATCATTTCTGACAGATGGCAGTCCACTCTCTTCTTGAAAGCTTCCAGTGATGAAGCTCCCACAACTTCTGAAGGCAAGCTGTTCCATTGGTTGATTGTTCTCACTGTCAGAATTTCTCCTTATTTCTAGGATGAATCTCTCCTTCATCAGTTTCCATCCTTTGAACTTAAATGTATAGTTCAAATTACCTTTGAACTATACCTTTGAGCTGAATATCTGTACTGCTCTAAATGAAAGAAGAAGAAAAAATCCGTATAAGGTTTACTTTAATCAATCTAGCAAATTCACCAATTTTGGAGAAATGATCTCAGTTTGCATATCTTCCTTGCTCCAAAGCTTGCAAACCTGCTCTGCCCCTCTATGAGTGAAGATGCCAGATTCAGAGTTATGAGCTTAAAAGGAATGGGAAAATCCACTTTACTGATGGAAAGATAAAAGAAAAACATGAAACAGGGACTTAAACTTGGCTCATCAAAGGTGATTGACTGTTTTAGAGGAACAGAAAAACCTAGACCACATAGCCATTCTCTCTTTAGTATTTCATTTATCAAATTCCTATACAGATGAAAATCTGAAGGGATACTCAGCAGTGGTGGGTTTCAAATTTTTTTACTACCAGTTCTGTGGGCGTGGCTTGGTGGGCATGGCATGTTTTGGTGGGCATGGCTTGGTAGGCATGGCAGGGGAAGGATACTGTAAAATCTCCATTCCCACCGTACTCCAGGGGAAGGTTACTGCAAAACCCATTTCCTCCCCACTCCAGGGTAAGGTTACTGCAAAATTCCCATTTCTTCCCGATCAGCTGTGACTTGGGGGGCAGAGAATAGATGGGGGTGGGGCCAGTCAGAATTTTTACTACCAGTTCTGCTCCCGTTTCTCCAGAACTGGTCAGAACCTGCTGAAACCCACCTCTGATACTCAGGAGTACACAATGTAATCTGTACACAAGAAAATGTTCACATTATATAAATCATTAAATCAGCCACCAAAATTAGTAAATAATTATAGAAACAAAATTAACACAATTGCTAAGGACAACCAGAATTAACATATATTTAGAATCACCCATCCACTAAATTACAAAATCTCTCCAGAAGAACTTCAGCTTGCCTATCTTCTGAAAGGCAATTAAACTTAGTGTAAATCTAACCTCTAAGGCAGGGATCTCCAACCTTGGCCACTTTAAGAGTTGTGGACTTCAATTCCCAGAATTCCTCAGCCAGCCATACTGTTGAAGTTTACAAGTCTTAAAATTGCCAGGTTTGGAGATCCCTGCTCCAAAGCATTTCTCTAACATCCCAAATACGCTTTTTCTCCATAGACATCTCTCTAAACCTTGAAGTGTGGTGCCAAAGTAGTTCCAAATTGCCTTCAAATGACAGGTTTTTCACCAGGCTGAATGGACAAGTATTAAACCTACGGGGAGTTATTAATAGTAACTGTATTTAATTAATTAATTAAACAAATCAAAATTAAATCCAATCAAATCATTAAACTTTCCTGACATTGCTAGCAATTGAGTTTGATGTGAAGGAGACTTGATTTATTTACCCTAATGCAGTATTCAAAGGTCAAATACAGCCTTCAGATGGAAAATGATTGTACACTACTGTTTTAAAATCAGTGTCTGACAGTGCTTCCATTTTATGTCTAAATTATGATAGGAGTCCAGGAGTGAACAATTTTTGTGGTTTACTTAGATCTTCCATCAGACTACATTTTGGCATACACACACACAAAATCAAAACTCTAAAAAATTCAGCTCAATTCAGTTTTAACGTAAATTGAAATGCACTTTTGAATCACTTAAAGTATAATTTCTTCAAAAGTAAGCAGAGTAAACTGGTAGATTAGCATTGGAAATATATTTTAGCGTATTCACTGGAGAAAGAAATACGTACCTTTTGTAATAAAGATTAGCCAAGCCATATAGCTAAGATAACACGAAGCTGAATAAGGAAGAAAAATCAGGAAATATAATAGCTGCTTGCCTTATCAGCTAGACATCACACCCCTTCCTTGCCTATAATTTTTTACAACTGTATTCTTGTGTATGTAATTAAATGCTTTTGTGAAGCACTTTGAATGCTGGGTAATATTAAAGGCACCATTAAGACACAATATGCAGTAAACAATGTTTAAAGCAAATGTAGCTGAAGTTGCTAACATTTGAATAATATCCACCACCAAAAAGTCTTTGTCTTTCCATGAGGTTTTACCTTTTTGCTTGGAGAAAAGCAAACTGTATACTGGATAATATGTACTATATAATGTGCACTGTATATCGGATAATACCTGCTGATATTAAACATGCTATACTTTTTATAAAAGCAGGAAATCATGAAACGTACCGTAGCAAAATATCAAAATCATATAATATGGGTGACAGCAAGCAATCTTGGGTGTGGAATAGTTTTAGTACTTTAAAAGACATTTGAAATGCCTTATTCATGAAGATTAGTGCACCAGGACAGGAGGGCAAGGTCACCTTGTGGACTTCTGGGCAACAGGTCAAGACTTGAGAGAGGCAACACTGATAAGATCCTGGTGACAGTTTCTTGGATACAAGTAGCTTGTTTCCAAGCAGAGCATTTTCAAACTTTTAAATGAACAACAAAAGTCTGTTTGCTCGAATCTCTCCCAATCACAGCTCATTAATTACAGCCAGCCATAAGACTGGGCTTGGTGGAGCTCCTGTCTCATTCTGTTTCTTTCTCTCCACAGTTGGTTCTGCAGCCCAGCCAGACTGAAGGACGTTTGACATGCAATCTCAGGAATACTTTCCTCCCGTAGCCATGTTTCCTCCTCCACCTCCCCACTTTTCCCCCTCCCCCAGTGATATTTTCCAGCACTTGCACTCCCAAAACTCAACTGTTTGTAGGCTGTGGTAGATGACAGTGAGTTGTAAACTGTGATTGAAGCAGACAGATATGGTGATCCCCGCAGCTCCTGGCACCAAAATGGTTCATAATAAATTTTAGCTTATTTAGCATCTTGCTCAGTTTCAGTTGCATAGGGTTGGTTTTGTTTTGGTTTTTTGCTCTAGAATGTGTTCCCCCTCCCCCTCAAATGGGAACACTTTAAAGAATAGAAACCTTATACATGCCTTGAGCATCCATCTCGAACATTTGTTGGCTAGATGCAGGGGTGAAATTTACTTACCTTCCCTACTGGGAAGGTAATGTGTGCGTGCCCTGCACATACACAAAGCATTCTGCGCATGTGCAGAGGCTTAAAATGTTGCAAAAAAGTGATGTCATGGCACCTGTGCGGGTGGGTGGAACCTCCCGGAGCTACCGCTACAGGTTCGCCAGAGGTGGATAGAACCAGCTGGATTTCACCCCTGGCTAGATATCTCTCTAGCCAGGGGCTAGATTTCTCTCCAAGGGCTTCTTCAAACATGGTTGGGAAGGATAAACTGGTAGGGGAGGCAAGGAACAGCTTTCCCATTCTTAGGTTGTAGTTGATAAAATTTGTGTCATTTTGCCTTTGAAAAAGATTTCTCATTCTTGTCTCACTGTTATCGTTCCAAGAGTTAGTAACATGCAATACTAATGTGCAAGACAATGTTCTCCTTGTTCTATAAGGATGTATGGCAGATGTGTTTCTGTGAAGGTAATATCTACTTACCAGAAGCTGATATGTAGGAAAAACCTTTGGTGATGCAGAGTAAGAAATAAAGTCTTTCATCAAACAAAAGCCGTTTTGCAATGATTGGAAGGGAATGTGAACTTTCATAACAGATAACTTTTTTTTCCTTCTTATAGTATTTTATTGGTAGGTTCTTTTGTTAATTGTTCATTTGGCTTCTTTAATAATTATTTATTAGAAGCCACACCAGAAGCAATTACTTCTTCTTTTTTTTTTTTTTTTTTTGCTGTTTTGGCCAATGATCCAATGCAGTTTGCTTTTGGTTATCGATCCTCTGTTCTTGCCATCTATTCCTGCTTGAAATAGAAAAATTCTATTTTTGCAATGCTGGTTAGTTATCCCTCTTCAAGACATGGGTGAAAGAATTATAAATGTTGCTCAACTGAAAATGCCAGCAGCTCTACCTAGCCAGGCTGATGATTGAGATAATGAAGGATTTTTCCAGCAATACCTGGAAGACAGTGAGTGCTTTACCTCTGCTGTTTTCCAGATAGCCATTTCTCTTCACGTGAAGAGAAAAAGACAGCTTAATCAGAGAAAATTGGGATAAATGTTCATAAAAACGAAATCTATTTTCTTTAGAAAATCTATGTATAGTAGTATGCAATGTTTCTGCATTTTTCTAGAATCACCTTTCTATTATGGAGATCTTTGTTAATCTTATTACAAAACAACATACTCATCAGGCACTATATAAATACCACACACAGAATAGCCCAAAGAATACATTCTGCTAGAGAGAAGTTCCCCAAGGATGGGCTCCAGCAAGAGTCTGAAAGTTTGGAAGACAAAATCTCCGGTTCTGGTGACCAACCCCCAATTGGATCCTGCAACATTATCCTGGGACACATATATTCACCTTCATTCCTATTAATCTTATTATACAAAACTAAACAAGCATCAATCAGTTATTTAAACATTGATCAGTTACATTTAGAAGAAAGGCATCCTTTAGCAGTAGGCAAAGTTTAAAGCGATTCCTGAATGGAGTCTCCCATCAATTTCTGCATTGTAAACACTGCAGACATTATTCATATTAATGTGCATGTCATGTTTAATTTGAATGTACAATCCTCAGGAGCTACTACGATGTGATCCATGTAATAAGCCACGGAACTCTATTTTCAGCTTCTGAGTATTCTTGGGCCCAGGGACTGACATTCAGTCAGGTTCACATTTCCAGTTTGCTACTGGATACAGTACTACAGGATAGGAAAGAGTATAAGGGTATTTCTGTGCGGATGTTTTATAAATGCATTAGATCTAGTACCGGTAGTCCTCGACTTGCCAAACATTTGTTTAGTGACTGTTCAAAGTTACAACAGAAAAAAGTGATTTATGATGGTATTTCACACTTACAACTGATGTAGCATCCCCATCCCTGTCCTGTGATCAGAATTCAGATGTTTGGCATCTGCTTCCTATTTATGACATTTGCAGAATCCCAGGGTCATTTATTTATTTATTTTATTTTATTTGTTCAACTTGTATGCCGCCTTTCTCCGAAGACTCAAGGCTGCTTACAATGAATTTAAAAACCATATATAAAACATTAAAAATTAAATCATTAAAAACAGTTAAAACCCATTCACACCATTCATGGCCGGATCTCGCCAAATCGCAACGGCCCCAGGCCTGCTGGAAGAGCCAGGTTTTCACCGCTTTTCGGAAGGCCAATAGGGTGAGGATGGTCCGGACCTCAGGAGGTAACTGGTTCCAGTGAGCTGGGGTAGCCACAGAGAAGGCCCTCCCCCCCAGGCCTGCCAGCCGGCATTGTTTAGCTGACGGGACTCTGAGGAGACCAACTCTGTGGGATCTTACCGGTCGCTGGGAGCTATGCGGTAGAAGGCTGTCACGAAGATACGGTCATCCCAGGAACCTCACTTTTGTGACCTTCTGTCAAGCAAAGTTAATGGTGAAGTTAGAGTCACTTTATAACGGTGTTATTAACTTAACAACTGCAGTGATTCGCTTAACATCTGTGGCAAGAAAGGTTATAAAATGGGGCAAAACTCAATTAACAACTATCTTGCTTAGCAACAGAAATTTTGGCCTCAGTTGTTATTGTAAATAGAGGACTAGCTAGAGTTGCAGAGAAAATTTTGATTAATAATCTTTAAGCTGTATTTCTATTCAACATTCCCAGAGCAAATTTTTTTATTTGTTTGTATCCTGCCTGCTGCTTTGAGTAATTTTTTTAAAATAATAATTTTTAAAAAATTACTCAAAGCAGCAAACCTATCCAATATACCTTCTTCCTGCTATTTTTCCTACAACAGCCATTTGTTATAGGTTGGGTTGAGAAAGTGATTGGCCCAAGATCACCCAGCTGGCTCTCATGGATAAAGCAGGACTCACAGTCTCTCACTTTTAACCCTGGTGCCTTAGTCACTAGATCAGGCATGTCAAACTTGATTTCATGGAGAGCTGCATCAGGGTTGTGTTTGACCTTGGGGAGCTGGGGAGGGGCATGGCCAGGGTGGGCACAGCCAGCTCAACATCCATTTTTGGCTGCGATGGGCTCCTGCAGCCCTCTGCCAACGAAAATGTGCACACATCCCTGAGCTCCGTTTTCAACCATGATGACCTCCTGCAGCTCTCTGCTAGCAAAAACAGAGTTAAGGGGGGTGGTGTCCATGGCCCTGAGCTCTGTTTTTTTTAAAAAAATTGATTTATATGCCGCCCTTCTGCGGAGACTCAGGGAGGCTTACAATGCATTTTTGACCACAAAGGCCTCCTGCGGCCCTCTGCGTGGCCCCCCTGCACTCCGTTTTCACTTGCAGAGGGCTGCAGGAGGACATCATGGTTGAAAACAGAGCTTGGGAGAGTCGCATGTGGCCCTCCTGACCTCCGGTTTTGCTGGCAGAAGTACTGCAGGCTGGTCCTTTACTGTTTCCAGGGCAGCCCTACGGGGTTAATCTAAGCACCCTGCGGGCCAAATCTGGCTCGTGGGCCTTGAGTTTGGCGCCCCTGCACTAGACCATAATGGTTCTAGTAGAAGAGCAATATGCTACCAAACACTATTTTCTAACAGGGATCAGAAGGCATACTAAACATGTGAAATAATACGGATGATGTTTGAAAGAGAGCTTCCAAAAGCAAATTCCTTTTCTTAAAAAAAAAAAAAAGACACATTCCATTTCTGATTTATCCACAAACCACCTTGATGCATCCTTCACCACTGCTATCACCTGACCCCCATCTTCTTGCCAGCACCCGTTTTAAACCTTGTGACGAAAGAGGAGTATCGCAGATGGCCTCCTGTCTACATGGAAGCTGAAAATGATATTTTGGCTGAGATCACACCACTCTTGGATTGGGAAAATAATGCATGGTGAAAGAATGTGTCAACCTTCCTGATGGGAACTTGAAAATGCATAGTAGAAGGTTCAGCTCAGGAGCAGCGTTTCCAATAAAACAATGTCAAGACCGAGAGTTGTCCCATTGTTATTCACCCTACCCTTCTTTACAGATAATCTCTTTTGCAAAGGAAAAATCTTTTAGCCCAAATGTCTGAGGGTTACAGCATAGAAGAGAGATTTTAAAGTCAAATAAAATGGGTTCCGTGGTACCCCACCAGTCCTCAGAATGGATGACCAGGCCAATTGATAGAGGAAGGAGATTTTAATAGGTACGATTCTGCAGCCATAAAGCTCTAGATGAGGCTATGTGAACTTCTTATAAAAAGTCTTGCTACCTGGGCAGGTGTGCCTGGGAGAAGGTGATCCGGTATGAGATTTAAATAATTAAAGGTCAGTGCCAGCAGTTTAAATTCAGCCCTGAAATAAATTGCTAGCCTGGCCAGTTCTTTGATGAGATATGCTAATTTTTGCATGTCCCATATGAAAGCCTTATAGTTGTAGCTGGAATGAATTGACCTTTCCAGGCTTCTTCCTGAGTAAACCATGAAAAAAGCATTACAATAATTTCAATTCCTTGTTACCCGGAGCTTAATACACAACTTTGTTTGAAGAATAGTTGCAATTCACTTAGTCGTGCTTTCTGTTGAGAATGCCATGTGGCATCTATCTAGGAGGTTACAATTTACTTGCCACCACACAGGACAGATCATTCAAAGCGGGTGTGGGCATCTCACAGGCTTCTTCCTGCTCCTTATTTGAGTGGTTCCCTGTTCCTAAACTCTTTTCTTCTTGGAACGTCTGAAAAAAATATTATCTTTAGTAGTTGTCAAGATACTAAAAAATAAAGGAGAGGGGATAGAATTAATACAGATAGTCCTCAACTAACAACCACAACTGAGCCCAAAGTTTATGTTGCTAAGTGAGACAGCTGTTAAGTGAATTTTTCCCCATTTTACAACCTTTCTTGCCACAGTTGTTAAGTGAACCACTTAACAGTTGTTAAGTTAGCAGTTGTTAAGTTAGTAACACAGTTGTTAAGTGAATCTGGCTTCCCCGTTGACTTTGCTCATCAGAAGGTCACAAAAGGGGATCACATGACCCTGGGACACTCATGGCATCATGAGTCAACTCCTAAGCACCTGAATTTTGATCACATGACCATGGGGATGCTGCAATGGTCATAGTGTGAAAAATGGTCATAAGTCACTTTTTTCAGAGCTGTTGTGTCTTTAAATGGTTGAAGATACATTTTAAGCCGAGGACTACCTGTGCCAGCAGCATATGCAGGTACATAAGAGAGACCAGCAGAGCCAGGAAGGATGGAGTTAAAGGAGGGATTAGCTTTGAGTCCTTACATAGCCACAAGGGGACTAAATCCAATCCCCTCTTGAATGCTATTAAACCTTATCTATCTTACCCAGGTGCAAACCTTTCACCTAAGAAGATTCCAGTGCATAAGCTGTCAGAGTTTGTTGCAAAAAACAAATCCAGAAGCACACACAGAGAAACCATTAACTTCTTTATATACAAGAATATATATACAATATCAACAGCAGAGAACAGTTTCAGTTCAGTTCAGATCAGCAGACAGGTTCACACACACCAGTTTCAGTTTCTCTTTTCTCTGGCACAGAATCAGAAGCTGCAGACTAAGACACGCCCTGGCTCCAGTCTGTCTCAGCTCCCAATTGGCTGATTTAGTTGCTATGCCTATTCATTGGCTGACCTTATTACCATGTCTTCCCAGTCATGAATATTCTGACATAGGCTTTAGCAATAAATTAGTCATTTGACACTTCTGCACATGGCTCTGTTTTTTCACGCCTGACACAGTGTGGGTGGATGAGGACATCACAAGCTAAAAGAGTAGGTATAACTGTGTGACTAAATCCCCGCCTCTTCTGTAAACATATTCCAATCTCATGCACGTACCAAAGGGATGGATCTCATTGCCACAGCTATCATCTTCATCTTTTTTACCCTGACCTCCAAAATCCTGCTAATGAATACCAATCCATCCTGGTTTTTAAAAATTCATTATGTAGTGCTAGCTAGTAGAATAAGAAGAGTGTAGTGTCAATTGGCTATTTTTGAATGGGGGGAAGAGAAGCCCCTCCTTTTTTCCCCCAATATTAGCTGGTAGGATGGGGAGAGTCAAAAATATCACGGAAGGAAGCATTGCAAGAAACCTTGGCTAGGCCTCATAATTAGTCACGAGAGCATTGACATTGCTGTACAGGAATATCTTTTACAGATTTAACAGTAAGTAGACGTCTGTTTAGTATTAAACAGTTTAGTATATCAGTATATTTTCCGCTCTACTCCAGATGTCCCATTTCAGTACAATATGGGGGCCTTTGCACATTTCCAGTGCTCAGCTGATCCATATGGAACATGGAGACAGAAGCACATATGAAAAAGAGACTATATTTTGTTACCACTCAGTTATAAAATATGGGATGGGCCTTAGCAAAAAGTGCATAAATGAGAGGCATATGCATTTGCAGTGATGATATTGCCTAATTTGGTGATAAAACTTCTGCAAGAAAACCACTAAGCTCAGGGAGCACCAAGGAGCCCACATTTATATTTGCCTGTATTGGGTGGAGAAGATATATTTGGGTAGAGAAGATTCAAAATCTGTTCTATAAGATTGTGAGGATGTAAGATTCATGGGGAGTGGGGGGAGGAGGGGAAAGAGAAACAGAAAATCCATAGTGTAGCACTACCATCTTCTACGAAGTTGTAACCCTCAACCTACAGAGAATTTGTATATGCAAATCTGTGGAAGAAGAAAATTGACCAATCCTGTTTGGGGAAAGTAAACTGGTTCAAAGCAAGCCAATTTTTTCCCCCCAATTATTAATTTTCAGTATTTCAGCTTATCATCTGTGAGACTCATCAACTGTTATTCTGGTCATAACTTGAGACTTCCATTCAGAATCTCTCCATATTCATTTTGGATTTTATATAAAACTGAAATAGGCCTGGGCACCATCAGCGTGAGTGTACGAGTCTCCTTTTTGACCAGGCCTAATTTATGACATCTCCTTCTCTATAAAAACTGAGCTGCTCCATTTTCAGTGCTCTAGGTACTACATCAAATCCAAACACTATATACAAATATAATTAATGGATTTCCTTGGAGTACCTTGAAGTTGTATGTATATGTGAGGGGAAGAAACAGTTCAGAAGGGCTGTGATCTTTCTGGGTTTCATGAGTACATCTAGTTAGCTGCAGAAAAACAAGGAATGGAGGGCTTGATGGACTTCAAATAGATTCATGACAGATTAAATGAGCCTGGCCTGATTTAGCAGAACTCTTGAATTCTTATTACCTTGGTCTGGTACTGTTTGGTTCTCACCCTATTTTGGTTTGGAGAAAATTCTTATAGAACCAACTTATTAGCATTTTCCGAATTTAAAGGGTTACCACCCTTTAATTTTAAAAAGTTGTAATTATTAATAGGGATCAATTTCCATATGCAGGTAGTCCTCAATGTATGATCAAATTGAGCCCAAGATTTCTGTGGTTAAGTGAGTTAGTTGTAAAATGATTTTTGGCCCATTTTATGACTTTTCTTGTCACAGTTGTTAAGTGAATCACTACAGCTCTTAATTTAGTAGCATGGTTGTTAAGTGAATCTGGCTTGTCCATTGTGCTTTGTCAGAAGGTCACAAAAAGGGACCACCTGAGCCAGTTGCCAAGAGTCTGATCATGTGACATGAAGATACTCAGTGGTCATAAGTGTGAACAGCAGTAATAAGTCACTTTTTTCAGTTCAGTTGTAACTTCAAACAGTCACTAAATGAATGATTGTAGGTCAAGGACTAACTGTAATCATT
Source organism: Masticophis lateralis (assembly GCA_030761175.1). NCBI lineage: Eukaryota > Metazoa > Chordata > Lepidosauria > Squamata > Colubridae > Masticophis > Masticophis lateralis. Next base: position 64,597,916 of record JAUDYJ010000003.1, read on the forward strand.
ATTTACTTACTGATACCCAACTCCAAAAATCACTTTGCATGGGTTATGACATAACACAGATTCTTTTTCTATTAGAGTGATGAGTTCAGACTTGGTATACTTTATTTCTTTTTAATCCCCCCTCCCCCTTTACAAAAAAAAAAAACCCTTGAATGTTTGGAGGGAGTTCAGAGAAATGACAAAGAACCATCAAGAGTTTTTGGAGTATTTGCTTGTGAAGAGTGATTTAAGGAACTACAAATGTTCTGGCTCTTCTCCAACTGAGTACCTTGAAAAAAAATGTGTAAATAAACTTCAAGAAATGAATTCAAATGAGAAAAATGACTGTGAAAGACATGCTCCCACGTAAAAAGCCAAGAATGGAGTCTATTCATATTTCAGTTACAAATCTGGTAGAGTTCTCTGATCACGAGCAAGGTTACAAATCAAAAGGAGACAAGAATAATAATAAAAAATAATAATCGGTAGCTTGCCAAGCTTACAGAGTTCTCACATTCTTCTTTAACTCAAATTAAGAATGTGCAGACCGAGATCTACCTACTTTATTCTTATAGTTTCCAATATCCATGCCCTTCATTTAAAATGGAAGAGACTCATGTCCAATGCACATGAAAAATATTAAGAATAATCCATCCGTTCTTACTTCAACCTTGGACTATCTCAAGATGGACTATCCTAAATCAGGGGCCAATGGGAATTTTCCTTCTTTTCTACATGCCCAGGTATGTATCAGGACAGGAGATGGCCTTCCATTACCACACCATTAAGAAAAACCTATTGTGGCTCTTTCCTATATCGATCAACAAGCAATCATTTAGGAATAAATGGATCAAACAATGAAGGTTTATTTCCACTCCCACTCCTATTACCTACTTTGAAGAATTGGTGAAAATTATCGGTATGACTTTTTTTTCTACCTACAAATTTAAAATAGAAAGAAGATTGTACAGTAGGTTGACATGGCATAATCTGCTCTATTCTTCATTCTGTTGTCCCTGTCTTGGCACCGATTCCTCAATTTTTTTTCTCTTGCCTTGGCCACATTGGTGCTATGTGGTAGAATGAAAAACAACCCAGCCATTCCTATCAGTCACATTGACAGCAAATTGAAGGTAGCAGACACTGTTTAAAATTGTCTCAAAAATGACAACTGCCTGACTGGCAAGGAGCCACCCAATGCATGCTATGCCTTTCAGTGTAGGTGTTTATCTGAAACTTGGAATGTATTCAGAATCAGGTTTCATAAACAATTCCTCCAGCTTCTTTTAGTAATTAAGGGAAAAGATGGAAACATACCCAATTTAAAACAAACTGGCTACATTAACTCTCAGTTATTATCCTTCTCATGCAGAATATACAGGTACAAACCCAAAGGATTCTTTCTCTCATAGAAGAATGGCTTTGCTTAGCAAATAGGGAACTTAGACCTTAGCAAATGTATGTGTTGGATACCTGCCAATTACCCCTAGGATAGTGATGCTTTAAAAGCAGTCATCCACCCAATAAAGATAATCTGGCAGTCTGGATTTTTTTTTTTTTTTTGTAATGGAGAACAAGTCTGACACATGAACTTGGTCTGCAGACTGTCTTTCTGCTTCCTGAATCACCAGCAGGTTATCCTCATGAACTGCCAGCATTTCTACCTGAAGGGAGTATGGCTGCATGGCCATCACAAGCGCAAGCATAACCAACCTCTTGGGCCAGCTAGATGTTGGTAAGTACAGGGCAGGTGCAGGGCATGCTGGGAAGTATAGTCAGGTACAATAAGATGGTTCAAATGACTACAGATTTATTGCATGCTAAGACTCTACAAGAATCTGACCCACTAATGGTCAAAGCAAATTGGTGGTAAATAAGGTTCAACGGAATTCAAAGTGGGTGGACTGAATTTAAATCTCTTGTGAGGATGAGAGGACTCAAGACTTATGACACACTCGGTCTCAGCCTGTTCATCTCATGGTCATATCCATTGCCTCCCATGCCACTGCAGGTGTTATCTGGCAGACATTGTGCTAACTGTCCTAGGATGCCCTAAGTGTGGAAGACAATGAAGGTAAGAAGGCACATGTTTGCAAGACAAGAGTATGATAGGAGTGGAGAATGTGCTTGTGTACAGTTTGAGAATCACAATTTAATTATTGTGGATCAGAAATCTACTAGCTTTTGTGAAAAAAAATAACTTTCATAATTAGGCTTTCCAACTCTTCTTTGCGCGATGCCAATGAAAAAGAAAACATTTTCAGAAATAGTACAAAAGTTGGTAGGAAATTATTCTGTTATCAAAAGTTGGTTTAAAACAAACATAGGAGCCTTTGAAATGAAAGAAATGTATTTTCAGAAACAAACAAACAAACAAAAAGAAAAACAAGTCAAGAAAGAACGCACAAGGAGGACCTGAAGATGTTATAAATAATTCAATTCAAATATTGAATACTGAAGAGAACAAAAATTACCTTTTAACAATAAAAATATTGAGTTATCACAGAAAGATAAGAGTATTGTAGTTTTTTGTTTCCACGTTTCAGATTTTGCACACACCAACAATCTAATTTGAACAGAAGAATTTTGGCAGACTGGGCAATAACAAATTTCTGTTTTTGTTCATTTAACTGTCAGTCATTTTTTGGGCTTAGTCCCAAATTATTTTGCTTAGTTGGGGCTCAGGGAAATCTGCTGCCAGGGGGCCACATGGATCCAGCCATAATTACTCTTGTCTTGATTGATCTGTCCCTTTGGGCTTTGAGGGTCAGAAGTCAAGTTGAAGTGCCTAGCCCAACCAAATCCTTTTCTCTGACTCTGATTGGGCTTTGTTTCTCAACGAAGGAGTTCCAAAATTGGACAGATCATTCTTTTGCTGGAGCAGTTCTCATATACATCATCTATATATAATCCAAAGCCTCCCCCAATCCACTGAGATACCTCATGCTCCCTTGGGGTCCCCAAATTTGTTGTCCCCCCCCCATCCTGCCCACTGGGTTTCCATAGGCTGGGCCTGCTTTGCTAGCATCCTAGATTCCACTTATTCCTCCCCACCCCATTTCTCATGGATTACTTATCTTATGAAGATCTCCAGAGCTCCAGAAGAGGCTGACCTACTGGCAGAGTAGCCAAAGTGTTTTATTCAATGATGGTAAAGCTGTAAGAATGTGAAATCTGAGGAAAACATTTTTGCCAGCTTCTGAGTAAAAGACTTTGGTTGGGGCCATGTGGCCAGCAGGCCTAGGCCTGGACTGGGCCACAGCAGCCTCCTGCTTCAGGGATTGAGGCAGCAGAAGCAGCCAATCAATGAGGAGCTTGCTTCCTTTGTCTCATCAGGCAACTGCAAGCCCTGCTGTGGCCCCGTCCTCTGAGCCTATCCCATTGGAGGAAGGAAGCTCTGAGCAGGAGGAAGAGGAGCCAGCCAGATCTCCCAGCACCCCCCCCCCTCTGGCACCGTCTCAGGTGCCAGCTGAAAGAGAGCCAAGTAGTGGGGAAACAGGTGTCTCAGATGAGAGTGAGGGAGAGACGTCATTCCTGGATGCACGCCAAAGAAGGCGAGATAAACGCTTGCTGCAGCTGCGGAGACGTATGAGGGAGTAGACCTGAGTCACGGGACTGGAGTCACAGGATCAATGAGTCACTGGACCACACTCAGAGCCTATATAAGACAGGAGGGTGGGTCCTGATTTCTGTGATGAACAAATACTCTATCGGATAGGCATTGGAGTTACAAGCTGAAGCTGATCAGAGACTTTGCTGAATATTTGTGGTGCTTTTCTTTCTGTGTACTATTAAAGTCCTTGGCAGACGGTGTGCATATCGCTGCCAAGTTTGAGATAAGAACTGTGGAGTGTGCCAAGTGCTTCCTTAACCCTCGACTGGCTGTGTTTTTGTGGGTATCTGCAGAGGGGGACAGATCAAGCCCCTTGTTTTTGGCTGCCACACCCCAGTCCCTGAAGCTGCTCATTCAAACTAGCCAGTCAGCAAGCAGGAGGCTGCTTGTCACCGGCCAGACTGGGCCCAAACTAAGCCTTCAGGCCGTCATGGCAGAAAAGCCAAAGTCTTTTATTCAGATGGGGAAAGCTGTTTTCCTTACATCTCACTTTCTTACAGCTTCATGGGCTTCTGAATAAAAGACTTTGGCTTCTCTGCCATGTGGGTCAGCCTCTTCTGCAGCTGTTATAAAAGAAAGCTCCATTTTGGTCTGTAACAGGCCTGGGGTGGGCTTCGAAGGCTTCATTTCAGTCTGTAACAGGCTGGGGGAGGCCTCTGGAGGCTCCATTTTGGCCTGTAACAAGCCTGGGGAGGCCTCCTGGGGCTCCACTTTGGCCTGTAACAGGCCTGGGGAGGGCTCCAAAGGCTCCATTTCAGCCTCTAACAGGCCTGGGGAGGCCCCCGTGGCCCATTTTGGCTGGCAGAGTGCTACAGGAGGCTGTCCAGGCCAAAAATGGGCTAGGGGGGAGGCTTAGCAGAGGCATCATGGCCCAGTCCTTTGTTATTTCCAGGACAGCCCCGTGGGCCTGATCTAAGCACCCTGCGGTCCGGATGTGGCCCATGAGCCTTGAGTTTGTCACCCATAATCTAAAAGGTAAATTTCAGTGACATGAAAGTAAAATTTCCCCACTAAATTCAACAAGGTTTGAGGAAATAAATTTCTTTTAAAAGCTTAATTTTCTCCCTGGTTTTAATTGGTTTTCATTTGAAAAACAAAGAATCCTTTTTTTTTCTAGATAATTTAACCTGATGGTAAGAACGAAAAATGGTGAGCAAACTTTATTTTAAGGAAAAATGGGAAAGATGGAGGAGAAAAATCACAACCCCATTATTTGAAAGAAAATGAACCTAAATCTATCAGTTCCTTTTCCTCTTTTTTCACCTAGAAAGTTCAATTAGATCTGCTTGTTGATTTTATGGTTCTTAATTAAACACTTTTCCATTTTAAACAAGTTAAAAGCTTTGCTGAAAAATGGTTCAGAGAAAAGACAACTCAAGCTCAAAGGAAGAAGAACTAAGTGTGTGCATCCACCGCAAGATTTGTTTTAGACTATTTCAAGAATAGCCCATTAACTTTAGACTGAATCAGAGCCTTTCTGTTTTGACATGGACCTGGGCAAAAGTGGGATTCAAAAAACCCCATTGATTAGATTACATTTGCAGCACCATAGATCCTTTTGGTAGATGAAGCCTATCTAATCTTATAGAAATTTGTGCAACACGTTCAGTAGTGGATGTCTTTAAAAGAAAAAAAATCTTTAAAAAAAAACACCTAGATTTTAATTTGGAAAATTAGTTTGCTCTTTTTTATAGGATCAAGCCTGCTTCATTTCAGTCTGATAGGAGATGGCTGATTGGCCTGACAAGGCAAGACTGCTTTCTAGGCATGGCAGCTGGTAGAGAGAAGAGCAATGGAGCAAGAACAGCATGGATTACAGTAGATACAATAGGCACAGTAGCATCTTTAATGCTAGTCTGGGATAAATGCAGATTCTTGGAAAATTTTAATAGATAGTTAATAGAGAGTTCATTAAGGTGGAATCTCTTTGAAGTTTGCCATTATTACAGACCCCTTTGTTTGCCAATATCTACTGACACCTCACTTCCTGGACACAAACTATTTCAACTTCTCCCCTCTGGATACTGCTATAGGGCATTGCATGCCAAAACTATTAGACACAAAGATATTTTTTTCGCCCATGCCGTCTGCTGACCACCGAATTCCCACAGCATTGTTTTAGGCCTAAGAATATTTACCCATGTAGTAGGCTGTATTGATATTATCCTTCTCATCTTCTCATCTTTCTCATCTTCTCATCTTTCCTACTACCTTCTCCTATCGGTATCTATGATTATCACTTCTTATTGTATCTTATGATTGATGATTGCAACTATGATCTATGATACATGACCTTTCACTTTGTTAACAGTTTGTATGTACATTGAGTGCTTATGCACCAAAGTCTTTGTGTGTCCAATCACAATTGGCCAATAAAGAATTCTATCTATCTAGTCTTTTCTGAGTACCTAGATTGAGTTGTCTTTTCTAAGATCAACATTTGGTGACATGACTTACCCGGGTTTTCTATTATCTCTCATAAGAATTCTAGAGCCACAGAAGTGGCTGGAGAGTCCCATGCCCTAAGAACTTGAAGAAAGTCCAGAAAGAGTTTGGGAATAGGTTCTGGAGATGGTACTTGTCAGAGATAAAATTAAAGAAAGATGAAAGCCTTCAAGGCAGGGACAGAGTGGAGTAGCAGTGATTATTTAACAGTGGCAAAACCTGGAGGTGGTGACATTTGGATAGCTGCGGTGCATAGATTGCAGAGAACGTGGGAGCTCCACATCAGGAGTCCTTGGTGCTCTCTGAGCTTAGTTGTTTTCTTGCAGTTGTTTCATACCCCAAATAGGTAATACCATCACTGCTAAGTGCTGATGATTAGCACTGATGATATTACATATTTTGAGTAATGAAACATCTGCAAGAAAACAAGGAAGCTCAGAGAGCACCAAGGACGCCTCATTTCAACCCTACAAATATTCTTGTTTATTGGAGCTCCACGTGTATGCATTGGTTAATAATGAAAGGAACAGAAGGCAGCTGAGAGAAGTCAGAAGGTGGCTAGAGTTTAATTAGGAGCAGCAAAAGGATGGAGGCCAAACCAAAAGGAACTGACAGCAGCAGAAGCTTAGCTAGTTGCCTGGTATGAGAGCTTCCAGAGAAGTTTAGTCACATTAGAAGTAGCAACTACAATCACACAAATAATCATACACAGGGGATGTAATAAAGGGGTACAGTAAGGCTTGGAATCCTAACACCCATGATAGCAGTGATAGACATGATAGCAGTATTCCAATATCTCAGGGACTGCCACAAAGAAGAGGGAGTCAAGCTATTCTCCAAAGCACCTGCGAGTAGGACAAGAAGCAATGAGTGGAAACTAATCAAGGCAAGAAGCAATTTAGAACTAAGAAGAAATTTCCTGACAGTTAGCACAATTAATCAGCACTTGCCTCCAGAAGTTGTGAATGCTTCAACACTGGAAGTTTTAAAGAAGATGTTGGATAACCATTTGTCTGAAGTAGTGTAGGGTTTTCTGCCTAAGCAGGGGGTTGGAGTAGAAGACCTCCAAGATCCCTTCCAACTATTCTGTTCTGTTCTATTCTATTCTATTCTATTCTATTCTATTCTATTCTATTCTATTCTATTCTATTCTATTCTATTCTATTCTATTCTATTCTATTCTATTCTATTCTATTCTATTCTCCCACCTAATCCTGATGGGTGAGAGCAGTGGTGGGTTGCCCCAAGTTCACATTGGTTCTACAGAACCGGTAGTAAAACCGGTGGGAAACTCCGTCCACTGGCCCCGACATCATTGGAACGGTTCTGCGCATGCACAGAAGAGTGCTTGTGAGCAAAGCAAGCACATGCGCGCGGCCCCACTGCGAACCAGTAGTAAAGGTAAGTAGAACCCATCCCTGGGTGAGAGGGTCCCAAGGAAACCAAAGCAGTCACAGCGATTCCAACAGTAGTGAAATACATACAGCCAGAGGTGGCATTTGCCAGTTCTCCAAACTACTCAAAATGAAATTATAACAGAATTGAAAAAAAGCGATTTATGACCATTTATGACCAGTTCTCCAGAACCTGTCAAAACCTGCTGGATTTCACCCCCGAATTCCAAGGATGACAGAAACCAATAGTAAGAGTAGTTTCAGAAAGGATCTGGCAAAGGAAATTCCAATTGGAATGTTGGAGTCGAAAAACCCCCTCTCCATTCAGTCACTGGAAAAAAAATAAATATTCAGTCTGAACCAGTTTTGTTACAAGCAACAAATGCTAGTGAAGTTCAAAGTAATATAAAAAAAGGGAGTAGTGCATGGAAGTACAGGTAGTCCTTGACTTACAACCATTTGTTTAGAGACCATTTGAAGTTATAACAGAATTGAAAAAAGTGATTTATGACCATTTTTCACACTTATGACCATTGTAGCATCCCTGTGGTCATGTGACCAAAATTCAGATGCTTAGCAACTGGTTCATATTTATGATGGTTGCAATGTCCCGGGATCATGTGTTCCCCTTTTGCGACCATCTGACAAGCAAAGTCAATGAGGAAGTCAGATGCACTTAACAACTGTGTTACTCACATAACAACCGTGTCAAGGAAGGTTGTGAAATGAGTCAAAATTCACTTAATAGCTGTCTCACTTAGTAACAACAATTTTGGGTTTGTGATTGTAAGTCGAGGATTATCTCTTTGGCAGACCAATACAGTCTACAAAAAAAGAGAGAAAGAAACACTCAGATTTAAGCTGTGGGCACAGAAAAGACCAGCCTTTTATAAGTCATAAATCATACATGGGTAATTGGGAAAAATGTTTTTGTGAATTTTCCCTTTTGGTAATAAAAACAAACCTTTACCTAGTGGGATTTGGTCTTCATGCTGCCAGAGTTTTATTTTAACATGCCTGTTTTAGTTATTGAACTATGTCTTGTTTTCCTCTAGTCTAGAAGAAGCACCAGGGAATGCATCACGTTTTGCAAATTTAATTACTACCTTAATGCAGCATACAGAGGCGCTGGATGGTTTATAAAACTTCATGGCAGTCCTGGTTCAGTTGCAGCAATCCAGTCTGACTCAGCATTCAGGATGCAGCTGAATCCAGTGCATATCTCTTATTAGGAATGCATTAATTTTGTTCTGACCCAGCCTTAGCAAAAGCAAGAAGCAGACTCCTTGTCACGAAAAACTCCTCTTTATTGAATTAATTACATTCACCCACCGAAAAGTCCAGGCAATAGTCCTTCAAGGAGTTAACTGCAGTAACGGATCTTTTTAGTTCCTTGCGATAATTGCAAGGCCGTGAGCTCCCAGCTGAAAGGCTGCAAATTAACTTCTGGCAAGCAGTCTTTGTGGCACGAAACACAATGAGCAGAATCTTCAGAATTATGAACTGTTGTCTCCTATGACAACTATTCCCCTTTCCTTCTATTTATTCACCAGCCAGGGAGGGGCCATTCAGCATCCATGTGTGCTTATCGGAAGATAAATCTATCTCAGCATCTACTTCTGTCCTACTATCACAGCACCATTGAGAGTGTCCTGACATACGGCATTTTTGCATGGTATGGGAGCAGCTCTGCAGCGGACATAAAAGCTCTACAAAGAATTATTAAAACTGATCAGAATATCATCGGGCTTCCGAGCATTCTCAGGAAGTACAGCCTCTTCTGTGCCTTCTTCACAAGCATGTCAGCATTCATAGTCCATGAGAGGTCTTCTGAGATACAAATGCCCAGAAATTTAAAACTACCAACCCTCTCCACCTCCTCACCATTTATGTACAATGGTAAATGTACATCTCTCTTCCTCCTGAAGTCAATTATAAGTTTTTTTTAGTTTTTTTGGTGTTAAGAATAAGATTATTTTCTTTACACCACAATGTCAGCCCTTGTACTTCCTTTCTATAAGCAGACTCATTGTTCTTATTAATGAGCCCCACCACTGTCGTGTCATTTGCAAATTTAATAATTGTGTTGGTGTTATACAATGGGATGCAGTCATGTGTATACAAGAAATAAAGGGGCTTAGCACACAACCCTGAGGGGCTCCTGTGTTTAGTATCAGAGTAGAAGAATGGTGAGATCCCATCCTTACTGATTGTGGCCTATCTGTCAGAAAATCCTTTATCCACAAACAAATCCTCTGATTTATACCCAAACTGATCATTTTAAGAAATAACCTGTTGGGTAGAATGGTGTTAAAGGTAGTAATTGAGGCTAGAATTCTCAAAATCAGCATCAAGTGTGAAGCCAATAAATATATTTAAGATAATGTAATCTCATTCAAAGGAGTAATAAACATTTTATGCCGCTTAATAACATTTGTTAGAAAAGGTTCTCCTTGACTCTTCCAAAGAGTTGGAGTAGATCTTGTCAAGTTTCAGCATGTTGAACAAATTGACATTTTTATTAGAATGATTAATCCTCCCTCCCCCCAGGTACAGTATATTATAGTAGGTAAGGTGGCAGATACGTAATCACAATCCAAAGCCTGCATTTTACGAATGCATATAAAGAAATATGGATGGCATCAGGATTCTCTTTTTGACCCTTACCCCATGAATGCCATTGCTTGACCCCCACTAGTAGTCCAGTTTAGCTGTACTTCTAAGACCCTGGATGAGGCCTTGAGAATATACAGATCTCAGTGTAAATGAGAAGGTTGGGTGAATAAAGAGAACAGTTTTACTAGGTCTAGAATAAGGTGAAGTATTGTGGCACTTCTATTGAATCCAAGTCCCATCATCCCTTATAATGCTGGGTGGGATTTATGGGACTTATAGTTCCATGTCAACTAAATAGTCTTGAGTTCTTCACCTTTTATCTAATGACTCCCCTTGCCTTCTATCTCCTTGACTTCAGGACAGCTCAGCCTTTCTGATAGGGTAAACTATAAAACAGTCATGTAGCGATAAGAGATAAGGTTAGAAGATGCTTACTTCAATAAGCTACCAAATTTACATATCAGTTCAGGAAATCCACTCCCTTCAAATGTTTAATTTAATTTTATGGGAGAATATTTAGTTTTATTTTTCAGGAAAGGACAAGATTTTTTTTTCCAAAGTGGAATTAATCAAGAAATTGGCAATTATAACTATCTGCATTTTGGCTCTTGGTAATATTATATTCTTATATTTAATTAATTCATACTGTATTCTGCTTTCCACAGTGCTCAAAGTGGCTTTTAAAAAGTAAAACATAAGTAATAAAACAATTAGCACTCCTGTAGCAAATCAAAGCCTGTCCAGAGTAAGATAAATAAATGCATACACACAAATACACAAACAGCCTTATAAGCTAATTTGATTTCCCTGGGCAAGAATTTCCAAAATGTAAAAGTTTTGAAGTAGCCACTTAGGAAGTAATTAGTAATAAAAAATATTCAGGATTGGGTATTAGTTAACTTTAGTTTGTTCCATTCCATTTTATCTATTTTCTGTAGTTAACATCAGTGATCAGTGATCCTACTGAGCTTGTTTAAATTTCATTGCCGTTTCATTTATTTCTTTTCCTTCTTGATCTTTTTTGAGACAATGGTGCCTGTAAATCTGAACATCACCTCACACATGTTTATATGATTATGTTAGTGCATGGATGATGCCATTTTCGCTGTTAGTAGCAATAATCAGCTCCTTGAGAAGATATTGACAAAAGTTAATGACTTAAAATATTGGATAATAATAATAATGCTGAATTGTACTCTGGTATGGGGCTCATAAGTTTATATGAAAAGCATATTTTATCGCCTCCATCTTGCTGAAGACAGAGATATTTGCAAGATATATGCAACCTTGCCAGATTATCTGCTTTATGTAAATTGTGACCTGACGGTTCAACCCTATAACTGTTCTTTCAAAAAATGGGAGCTTTTTAAAAATCCATTTTCTAAAAAGATGTAGCATCTCTTTAACATGGTTCACATCATTTGAGAATAACACTCCTTTATTTCCAGCACGGGTATTTTTTAATCAGAGATAGTAGATCTTTTGTTATGAAAGTACTATGAGAAAATGTAAGCCTTATAGGGAAAAAGTAGACGCTGTCTTTATTTTTTTTTAATAGAAATTTTACCATTACAAAAAAGCCATAATTCATCATGAACCCATATGAGAGGAGATATAAGAATAAAGGCACATACTACAAGCTCCTTCTAAGGGCAATCTGATTAGGTAGGACAACTTGGGGAAAAAGTTGAAAAGCAAAGAATATTAATATGGATAATGATATCAGAGAATGGCCATTGTCTGAAAGATGGTTGATTTCAGGTTGTGGAATCACAATAATTTGTGGCTTGGTGGGCGTGGCTTGGTGGGTGTGGACTACTGCAAAATCTCCATTCCCACCCCACTCTAGGGGAAGAATACTGCAAAATGCCCATTCCCTCCCCACTCCTGGGGGAAGGATATCGCAAAATCTCCATTCCCACCCCATTCTGGGGCCAGCCAGAGGTGGTATTTGCCGGTTCTCTGAACTACTCAAAATTCCCGTACCGGTTCTCCAGAACCTGCTGGATTTCACCTCTGCTTGCAATGTAGCAATACTTTACATATAAATGAGAGAGAGAGAGAGATGCATGACAAGGAAGCTTTCACTGGCTGCTTTGCCCAATGTGCATTTGATTAAAATATCCTTTAAAACTGAGGCCTAGATAAGTCTTTGACTTGTAGATCCCATCCCTTGATTGGCCTCTGCCAGCATTTCCACAAGATTTGAGAACAACTAGAGGAGGTGTCTGGGTAAGATATGGAGGAGGCTGAGGAGCTACATAAGGAAGGAAAAAAATAATAATTATTGAACATCAGTGAGGTGAATAGCATTGTCTCCACAGAGCAAAGCATTATATCAAGGTAAACTGGTCCGTTTAACTCAGCCTTAATAAAAATGCTCTTTTCTTCTTTTCTATAAAAGTAGATAACATAATTATTTGTATCTTTTCAGTGTTAGTTGGTTCTCCTTCGACTCTGCTTCACTGTCTCTTACAGCTAAACACATGCCCGATATGGGAAATGCCTCTGTTTCATGAGAAAAGTACAATCTGCACAGAGGTGGTATTCGGCAGGATCTGACCAGTTCTGGAGAACTGGTAGCGGAAATTTTCAGTAGTTCAGAGAACCAGTAAATACCCCCTCTGACTGGCCCCACTCCCATCTATTCTCTGCCTCCCGAGTCCCAGCTGATTGGGAAGAAATGGTGATTTTGCAGTAACCGTCCCCCGGAGTGGGGTGGGAATGAAGATTTTACAGTATCTTTCCCCTGCCATGCCCACCAAGCCACGTCCTCAGAACCGGTAATAAAAAATTATGAATCCCACCACTGACTCCGCCGTCTAATTTTCCTATTGTATTTCCCTGAATGCAAATCTCTGAAGATCTATTGCTTGTATTATGATTTCTGACTTAAATTTTCATGCATTTTCGAAACAGAACAGCTGCCTTCATGCCATTCAAAGTAGAATTGGATCAAAGGGCTTCTCAGAGCAAACAGTCATGCACTGTGAATCAGTTCAGACCGATGGACAAAGCTGAGCTTCAGGGTCAGTGCTGGGGTCTAGACAACACCAAAGATGCCAGTCGCAGTTGCCGGTGAAACATCAGTAAATATTCTATCTAGACCATGGTCAGTAAACCCTGAAGCTCAACAATGCTCAACAGATACCAGCCATGAAACTTACACCAGTAAATTTAGGCTGAGTTTGCTATGCATTCTGATTCTCATGCTACGTTTGTGTGTAAGCAAGGATTGTGGAGGTCAAAACTGGAAAGAAAGAAAGAAAGAAAGAAAGAAAGAAAGAAAGAAAGAAAGAAAGAAAGAAAGAAAGAAAGAAAGAAAGAAAGAAAGAAAGAAAGAAAGAAAAGCATGGACTGTGATCTATAATGTCAAAAGGTCTATTCCTGGATGAAAATTAAGAGCAGTAGTATTTGTAGAGCAAAATCTGCAAATGGTGAGCCCAGTGTTGTAATTCTGCACAGATGTTGCATGCCTACACAAAAGGGAAAGGGGCTTCTATTGCAATGTGCCCCCTCTCCTGTATATTTTAACCTAGTCCACCTGCAGATATACCCTGGTAAGAGAATAGAGAGTGATACAAGTGAACAGAATTCTATTTCTTTCCTAGCAACTGATTAATAGTAGCTCACTGTAACCTTCCCTCCATTTATTGAAGTGACGGGCACTAGTACAGTCTCTTATTGATATGTCTTTCAACACTAGGATGAGTTCTAGAGTTTGTCAGGTTTAATGTTATTAAACTCATCAACTCTTGCCCCATCTGACAGTCTGCAAACCTGATCAATGTAACTACACACAGGTAATTGTTCATTAGCAGGCCCTTGTCCACATTAAAGCCTTCTGATTTGAGGTTTATGATTTCATTTTTTGTAAATGTCAGGAAAGGATGCTTACCACACTGAAGAACCATTTGTTCCTGTCACGGTTAATACTGGTTTAATTCTCTTTTGTCCAACAATCTATCTACACGGGCTCTCCTCCTTTAAAGTAGCAGCACTGGCTTTAGCTATGATTAGAGCAGTGTGGGTTTCAAATTTTTTTACTACCAGTTCTGTGGGCGTGGCTTGGTGGGCATGGTAGAGGAAGGTTACTGCAAAATCCCCATTTCCTCCTGATCATCTGGGACTTGGGAGGCAGAGAATAGATGGGAGCGGGGCCAGTCAGAATTTTTACTACCAGTTCTCCAAACTACTCAAAATTTCTGCTATCAGTTCTCCAGAACTGGTCAGAACCGGCTGAAATCCACTTCTGGATTAGAGCCAGTGAAAACACTAACCGTGATACGTTAATGGTCGTTCTTAATTTTTAAGACCAAAGAACATCATGCTAGTAACCATGTAGGGCAATTTGAGGAAGGTGTTAGTGATGAATCCTGGTAATAAACAAAGGCAGTTTTTTTGGAGAAATGATTTGGTCAGCCTCTATGAGTGACTCCATGAAAACTGAGCATGTATCCTGTTTGAGATAGGAGACAATCATTTTCCTGAAGGGCTGTATAGTTAAACTGTAGGAAAACTTAAAAAGTAAAAAATGGGGCCCATAGATAATTATTATCTGATCAGGCGCATTTCAGTTTTCTTCACTATGGTAAGTTACATGGTACTTTTATGTCAATTATGGTAATTGTCTAAATAGTCATCTATATAGAAATAATACCTTAAATTCACATGCCAGATCCTTCATTCTCCGCTTTACTCCTGTCCCTTGAATTCCTTCTCTGGAGCATTTTTAGGCAATCAGCCTTTTGGTCTCCAAACTGATTCAGACAGTTTTGTCTTTCTTAGATCCACTGAAGATATTTGTCTATATTTGGTCTGTTTTAACCCACATGCAAGTTGGCCATCTTTCTCCCGTGACTTGATATTTCCACATTCAAGTATATCTGAATTGTTGCAAGAGTCTGGTACCATTTGCTCACCAAGGAACTTATAGGTTGTACCCAAACTAGAATCCCATTGTGCATCGGTAACCCTCATCGTCTAACTCCTCAAGGCTAAATGTGTTTCTCGGAATTGAAACTTACATCTATTAAGCATGTTAAACAGTGACAGGAAACCTGTGGCCTCCAGATGTTGCTGAATTACAACCCCCAACATCCCTAAGCATCTGTCATGCTAGCTGGGGCTAAAGGGATTAGGAACCCAATACAACTGGAATGCTACGGATTCTTTACCCTTCATGTTAAGATTCATAGTGGAAAATGACATTTTTCTTTGTTAGAAGTAAATAGATAGAGCTAGGTATCGTGTTAAACAGAAGATCTCAACCACCCTCCCTCAAATACCCTTGTCACCTGAGAAGCTTTCCTGATTGCTACTCATTTCCTGGGCACTTAATCAATTATAAAGAATGGTTGTAGGAATTTGGTATGTCTAGTTTAATAAAAAGGGGTGACATGATAGCAGTGTTCCAATAGCTAAGGGGCTGCGGCGAAGAAGAGGGAGTCAACTATTCTGCAATGTGAGTGCAGAACAAGCAACGGATGGAAACTAACCAAGGAAACAAGCAACTTCAAAATAAGGAGAAATTTCCTGACAGAACAATTAATCTATGGAATGGCTTGCTTCCAGAAGTTGTGGGTGCCCCAACACTGGAAGTTTTTAAGAAGATATTGGAGAGCCATTTGTCTGGAAAGGTATAGGGTCTCCTGCTTGAGCAAGGGTTGGACTAGAAGACCTCCAAGGTTTTCCAACTCCATTACAGCCCCATAAGCAAAATTCTAACTCAGTAAGTCATCAGGAGATGGCTTCTTTGGCTACGCATAAAAGCAGATGTCAAGACCATTGTATAATAGATCCCTTATAAAGTATCCCTGGTCAACTTGTAGGGTGTCCCAAAGATGCTTTTTCAAGAGGCAAAAGGACTTTCTGGTTTTTCTTGGAAGATGTTTCACTTCTCATTGAAAGAAGCTGCTTTAGCTTTCAAAAAAAGTCCATCGGCCTCTTGAAAAAGCACCTTTGGGACAGCCATGACCTGGATGACTGAGAATCTCCATAGAAACTTGTAGGGTGGCTAGGAAGAATAGCAACCGCCAAGATTGCGATGCTTCTGAGGTGCAATAAATCACTGCGCTAAATGTTGAATTGGGAAAACAACAGCTGGAGTTTTAACTGAATTTGCTATCCTTCCAACCACTTTCATGCCACTAATGTTAGGTCTGGTCTGGTCTTGATGGTAAGTGCTCAGGTGAGCACTTCCTTAAAGTGAGGATTGTATTAATTTTCCTAATAGGAGAAATATTTTCATCTCATTGCAGAGACTACTGCTTCTGGTTGCCATTTAGCACTAACACACACACACACACACACACACACACACACACACACACACGCACATATAGGTCTTTGGTTATTCAGGTCTTCTCCCGCGTAGAATTGGAAGTATCTTGGCAACGTTTCGATGAAGTCTCATTCGTCATCTTCAGGCTGGTGTTCAGAACACAGCCACCGAATCAGAACACAGCCAAGCTCCCACCCAATCAGCTCCCACCCCCACTAGCAGTTAAAAGGAAGGGACAGCTGCAATCTCACATTGCTCCTGGAAGCACGAAACCGAGAACACCAGCCTGAAGATGACGAATGAGACTTCGTCGAAACGTTGCCAAGATACTTCCAATTCTACACTGGAGAAGACCCGAATAACCAAAGACCTACATACAAACACCCGCGAAAACCTCAGAAAACAAACATATATATATATATATATATATATATATATATATATATATATATATATATATATATATATATATACAAAGTCAGCTTATTGCCCCCACAAACTGGGTCCTCAATTTACCTACCTTAGAAAGGATGGAAGGCTGAGTCAACCTTGAGCCTCGAACTCGCAATAATTGCAGACAGCTGGATGTTAATAACAGGCTATCTAGCCTGTTGAGCTATTTGAGGCTCTATACCACTTCACAGTAGTTTATTGCCTTCCCTAAGCTGTCAACATATTGCCCCCAACAATCTGGTTCCTCATTTTACTGACCTAGGAAGAATGGAAGGTTGAGTCAACATTAATATGGTCAGGACTGAATGCTTTGCTCTGTGGCAGTTCAATAGTGCATTCTAACCACTACACTACCGTGGCTCATTTAAAACAAATTTTGTCCAGAAAAAGTGGGATATTTTCAGGATTGTTGCCAATGCTTGAATTGGCAGAGGCCTATAACAAGTCACCATGATGTCAGAATGATAACTATGGTAGTGTGCCATGGGGTCCTTGTTCAAGTGCCACAATTATATAATTTGCTTCATGAATATCTTACAGATATTTGTGTGACGCTGCCATGAAGCATGTGTCATCATTTAGCACTTCCTTTGTTTTCTCCCTGATAACTGTTGAATGGCTCTTATGCCTTCAACAGCAGAAACAATTGTAGAGATCAGTGAGTGATGATAGCTTTCATACCAGAGCCCAAATTTGCTTAGCTTCTTATATGATATATTGGGAATCTTGTAGTAAAACAAACATAAGAAAGACTTTTCAGAGAAGGCACATCTTGGAAGTGGTTAGCCAAGATGATGCAACATGGTGGCAGGCCAAATGTGTAGGTGACACAAACCTTCAGGCAGGTCTGATTCCTTCTAAACAGTTCCAAGAAAGGTGAGTTGGGAAGAGCAATGGCTTAAGTTGGAAGACCTGATTACTAATACAGAGAACAAAGCTGTGTCTCAGTTTAGAAGTAAAGCGGATCACATCATCTTTTTATGAGGGCACCTCGTGAGTAGTGTTCCAGTCACTTCCTCCATTTCTTCCACTCATTTCTATACAGAATAGGAAGACGAGAAAACCAAACTCTGCAGGTCAGACTGCCATAATATCTATTTATTTATATCCTACCTTTATCATTTTTATAAATATAAATAAAACACCTCAGCCAAAACTTGGGAAAATGACATTTTTTGACCTACTAGTTCTGAAATTTCCCATGGATGCTTTACTTCCCCTTCTGCGTGATGATGCTGAAGCAAAGGGATTACACAATGCCCCTGAGTGCTATTGAGCAGCAGCTGACACCTGCCAGGTGTCATTTTCAAAATGTCATGCCATTTCTGCTTTTCAGAGGCTGTGCAAGAACATAAAGATCCAGATTATAGAGCATCAGTTTACTAGACACGTATGCACAGACACAAGGGAGCAAGGGAGGGGTCAGTCTTGAGAATGTTTGGCATTTTTGTCCTATACATTTCATGGACTGTAATCTCTCAATCA
Organism: Masticophis lateralis; assembly: GCA_030761175.1. Lineage (NCBI taxonomy): Eukaryota > Metazoa > Chordata > Lepidosauria > Squamata > Colubridae > Masticophis > Masticophis lateralis. The sequence continues at coordinate 64,616,184 of JAUDYJ010000003.1, forward strand.
ATGTTCATTAGGGATGCTATGCCATGAAGCTTCCAAAGTTCATTTGGTTAAGCCTCATCTAAATGCCAAGAAATCGAACTTTTTTCCAAGCAGTGACCAAGCACTGAAAGTGCTTTCTCCTTAGGCAGCATCCAGCTGTAGTAAATTACTTAGGAATGATATCATTAAATGATACCTTACTATTGAAACTTGGGTTTCAATATCCTGAAAGGTACAGAATTCCAGCAAGGAAAAACAATTAGGCTTTAAAAAATAATTATTGGTGCACAGGAATAATGGGAAGCGGTGATGGTGGTAGAGTGTGAACAGCTAGTTAATGAGATATAAAAATAATAATCCCTCTGAGTGAGCAAAGTAAATGGTTCATGTTTCCTATTAACGTTATGACCTTTGGATAGTCTGCAAATCTGATTCAATGTTGACCCACATATGCAGCTCATAGCCCCCTCCCCCCTTGGTTACAATTCTTTTGAAAACAAAAATAATTGCCATGGCTTCCAGATAGCCTTGAGACTGGGACTCTGAAGTCAACTTTGTGATTTCATGAGAGCTTTTTCATTTGCTCAGAGTTCCATAGTTTAAGGCATGTGAAGCAGCTTCCAGGAGAAGCAAGCTGAAATCAATTTAGCCAGGATGAGTCACAGTCTGAGGCACAGTTATGAATAGGGTTGGTGTTGGCAGGGCAGTATATAAGCAGGGGAGCCAACCTCACTCTTACTTACACTGATGATATTACATAGTTGGGTAATGAAAGATCTTCAAACAAACAACCAAGCTCAGAGAGCATCAAGGACTCCACTGTTTTTATTGTCTTCTGGTTTTTCTAGTGCTTATGAGCTTATGTCCACACTTTTATTCTTAAGAGGAGCAATCATGCAAATATTTTAGGCAAATAAATACATTAAGATGGGATACAAGACTAAAAAACAAATCCATGAGTAAAACATTTAGTTTAGGGGATGGTTTTAACAAAGCTGTTCAAGGTTAAACGAAAATGCTAGCAACATTATGACTGTTTTGCTTTATTTTTTGACATTTATTTTCTTATAGAAAGATTAAGTCCAGTGATGGCTCTGGAGAGAGAAGCAGGCAGAAGTTCTTTCACATCAAAATGTACAAAAATAATGCATTATGATTTGGGTTGCATAATCTTTGGACAGATGATGATTAAAATGTATATCTTTTAAACACAGGCGGAACATTGCCATCTGAAAAGAACAGCAACAACCTGCTTTCTTGTTTACCCAAATTATTCTGAGAATATCCTAAATAAAATAAAAATAATGAGCTGACTTTCACGGTTCACATCTAAGAATAAGGCAATCCAGATGACTTGTGAACAATGGATAGATTGCAGTATTTTTTTTAAATTTTTGATTTATATGCCACCCTTCTTCGGAGACTCAGGGCGGCTTACAAGGCATTAAGCAATAGCCTTCATACTTTTGTATATTTTATACAAAGTCAGCTTATTGCCCCCACAAACCGGGTCCTCATTTTACCTACCTTAGAAAGGATGGAAGGCTGAGTCAACCTTGAGCCTGGTGAGAATTGAACTCGCAGTAATTTCAGGCAGCTGGAAGCTAAATACTACTTTTAACAGTAGCATTAGTCTGCTGCGCCACTCAGGCTCCTGTATGGAGATTAAAATACACTCACAGATATACATGGAGAAATACATAATTGGTCCCTGTAATCTCACTTGCTGGAGATCCAATCTGGCATCAATAGAATGTTAGAAATTTTAAACTGTATTTCTACATTGGCTTCATAAATTACAAATTGACTCCAATGTCTTTGTGAGAGGAAACCAAACTTCTCACTCTCCAGAGAAGTGAGGCAAGGAACAATTATTGAAAGTGATAATGATAATAATATTTAAATAAGGTAATGGTTTTTAAAAATTCTATGAATTGTGTTAAATCTATTTATTTCTCTTGAAAATTCCTCGGATGTAACTGAATTTAGTTGATGGATTGAGGTTAAGTGAATATATTATAAATATTTATGATGTACTATCACATTATACATAATTTATGGGACTACATGGGAAAATGTACTGACAGATGAAATTCACTAGGAGATATTGTAAAATGCTTCAAGAATATAAGATGTCAAGCCTTCAGGGATAAATATATATTGTGCAATAGATTTAATACGCTGCAATGGATTAGGACTGTGCTTTTAGAGATCAAAATAATAAGCAATAACAGAAATTTAACATACAGTATTAATATTCTATTAACAAAAGCTTGATTTTTAAATGCAACCTATATCCCCCACAACTGTAAGAATAATGAGAGTTGTAGTCCAAAAACATCTGCAAAGCGGGAAGCACTGATTGTTCATTATCCAAAGATTTGAGATGGATATACAAATTAAAAAAATAAAATAAGTAACATAAATAAACCAGGGGTGAAATCCAGCAGGTTCTGACAAGTTCTAGAGAACCGGTAGTGGAAATTTTGAATAGTTCATAGAACTGGCAAATACCACCTCTGGCTGGCTCCAGAGTGGGATGGGAATAGAGATTTTGCAATATCCTTCCCCCAGAAATGGGGAGTGAATGGGGATTTTGCAGTATCCTTCCCCTGCCACACCCACCAAGCCACACCACGCCCACCAAGCCACGCCCACAGAACTGGTAGTAAAACAATTTGGATTTCACCACTGAAATAAAACCTGGGAAAATATGAGCATTTATATATTCCCTTATCCTTTTTTCTATCATTTCTATCTAAGCAATTTTTATGATAATTTCATGATTTCCCATGTAATAGAAGACTCATGAAAATTCAAGATGAAGGTGGTTTTCATACACATGAAATCCCACATTTCTTACTAAAATAATAATATTTAGCCTTTCAACTGATACGTACCTATGTGCAATTGGCAGCTTGTGCAACTGTTGAGGTAGATTTGCACACATTCTTTGTATCAAGTACATATTGTATGATCTGTCCTTAATTTAGATAGTACTCTTAAAAAGAACGTATGCACAAAATGGAAAAAGTATTTTGGCTTCAAACTTGGAACAAAACAGCCACATCTGAAATATCCTATTATTGGCTGTAGAACAAAATTCAAAATGGCTCAAGTGTTATGTCAGAATAAAGCTCAATATGTTTTGAGGATGCCGGCTACACAAAACAATGGAAACTTGGAACAAGCTTTTTTCTCCCTTATAATTGAGATCATAACTTCAAGAAGAGATGGGGTAATAGCCTATATTGATTGTTACCTATTGAAAATTTGGCCAAAGGGATGATTTTAAAAACATTTTGAGTGTTGTTTATTATATTATTAGATCTATATACTACTTTTCCTCAAAGAGATAGTGATGGTTTACATGGGGCTCTTCTTCTGCATTATTCCCACAGCAATAAATCTGTGAATAACCTGCATTGTGAAAGAATTGTTGATACAAGGTCATCCAATGAGTTTCCACAACTGATGATAGCTTTGAATCTAGTATAACACCTTAGTGTATATTGACACTTTAGAAGAAAAAAATGTCGAAGCGTGAATTCCCCTCTGGGGAAACTGTAACTAATTAGAGGTGAATGGATCTTGTTTTCCATGGTGTATATTCTCAAAAAAAAGAAAAGAAAAAAGAAAACCCGAATGTATTCTAAGAAACATTTTTATTATAAAAGTAAAAAACCTAGCTAACTACATCTTACTGGCAGTTTATCACACAGACGGACAAAGGAAAAAGTAAACCAGGAAGTTAGAAAGAAAGAATGTAGACATGTGCAATAGCTCAGAAATCACAAGACAGCCTTATCTCAGAGATAAGGTTCTCTGGCAAGCTACCGTAATGTTCAGAATGGATGCTCAGCTGGCAAATACAAATAACGCAGTGACAAAAAAAAAAAAACCCTTAGAAAAATATTTTTATTTCTTACCAATTAAAATACCAGTTTGGCATTGTCTTATATTTTTCCTATATTTTCTACCTAAGGAGTCTTGATAATGGTGTTACTGTTACCTACATAATATAGGAAATATATTTCTTATATTTTAAATTTTACACCAGATCATATTGTTATTGGGAGCCACCCAGAATTAAAGTGGGTGGTTATATCTTTTAAATATATCACCCGCTGTAGTTTAGCTTGTTTCAACAGAAAGGGGAGATTAGTTCTAGCCAAAATTCAGTCTCTGACTTCTGTCAACTGAAGAATGCAACACACTTAAGGGACTTGTTTGTGGTATATAGGGGGTGATAAAAATGTAAATGGGAGCATGGGTCTTGGAGGACAAACCTGACATTTTCCTGCTTCATCTGAAAAGTGACCCAAATTAGGCCCAGTTTAATGGAGGGAGGGAATAGAATAGAATAACAGAGTTGGAAGGGAGCTTGGAGGTCTTCTAGTCCAACCCCCTGCTTAGGCAGGAAAACCTACACCACTTCAGACAAATGGTTATCCAACATCTTCTTAAAAAACTTCCAGTGTTGGATCAAAAGTTTTGGATGCAAGTTGTTATCAGGAAATTTTTCCTTAGTTCTAAATTGCTCCTCTCCTTGTTTAGTTTCCACCCATTGCTTCTTGTTTTGCCTTCAGGTGCTTTGGAGAATAGTTTGACTCCCTCTTCTTTGTGGCAACCCTTGAGATATTGGGAACACTGCTATCATGTTTCCCCTAGTCCTTCTTTTCATTAAACTAGACATACCCAGTTCCTGCAACCGTTCTTCATATGTTTTAGCCTCCAGCCCCCTAATCATCCTTGTTGCTCTTCTCTGCACTCTTTCTAGAGTCTCAGCATTTTTTTTATATCATGGTGACCAAAACTGAATGCAGTATTCCATGTGTCGCCTTACAGGCATTATAAAGTGGTATTAACACTTCATGTGATCTTGATTCTATGTTTGAGAGGGACAAATGTCAGAGTTCTTTCAGCTGGCTCAGCATGAGCTGCAAGACTAAATTCTGAAGACACACAATCTCAGCTAAGCTGGTTTATGCTAAGAAAGCTAAAGAAATTATTATGAAAGAATTCTAATGATTATTGTGAATCAACTGCAAAATGATTTGTTGTGGAAGCTTCTAATTCTTGTGTTTCTTTCTCCAATAGCCTTAAGGACTGGAAGCCAGGGCAAGTATAATAGCTTCCATGTATCTTTTATCTTTGTAATGGACTGACCTGGTATTAGACTATCAACCTCCCTTTTGTCCTTTCCTTTGGGCTAAATCCAGGGATGAAATGGTTTGGACTGGCTCGGGTGAGTAGGTAGCGATGGCGGCGGGCAGTTCAGAGAACCAGTAGCAAAAATTCCTGCCCCCATCCCCCATGCCCAGCTGAGCCACGTGATCATCAGAGCCTTTTTTTTTCTTTTAAATGGCTCTGACGATCCAAGCTCTGACGATCAGGCAACTCAGCTGGGATTGTCAGAGCCTTTTGAAAGCATTTTTACATGGTTTTACATGTAAAAAATGGTTTTAAAAGTAAAAAAAAAAAATGGCCACACCCACCCAGTCACATTACCCCCCCCACCACCACCAAGCCATGCCCACAGAACCGGTAGTAACAAATTTTAGATTTCACCTCTGGCTAAATCTAAGTAGTCAGCCCAAGAAGGTTTTGAGATTCTGCCATCAATTCCGTTGTGGCTTTGTGGACTACAGAGCTCTTCTTCCTTTTCTTTCCCATCCATGAGGAACTGGAGGAAAAGAAATCCCATTTCCTTTCCCCATCCGTCTCATGTAAGAATTAGAGGGAAAAGAATTCTCCATATCCCCCAGAGAGGAAATTGCACAGATGTTTTTCTAACATCTCAATTTCTGATCAGACTCTCTTCAGATCAGGTCCCATGCAGAAATGGGAGGTGGTAGAGTTTCCATGCCAACCTAAAGAAGTTGGGGAAGGAATTAAGGCATTCCTCCCACCTTACTCAGAATGCTGTCCTCTGTCTGCAGGCTGAAATAGATCAGGACAGTAAATAAACAGTAAAACTTGTCCTCTTCCCCTCATAATCTAGACTTGATAAGGACTTGGACATATTGGAAAATTAGTCCTCTTTTGGACTCTGAAAATGACTGAAAGAGTTACTATACAAAGCTGGAGGGGGAAGATTTACAACTAGTCTGAAGCAATGGCTGATTGATATGCAATGTTTGTCTATAGTCAATATTTTTGGAGTTTTTCTTTTATAATAGAATTTCTTAGGCTCTTCTTATCCACTCCTACTTTTCCCTTCATGATGTTTGATGTTATACTATTTCAGTAACCTTAATTTAGGAATCTATTATTTCCCTTTCTTAATTAGTTCACCAGAATAAATTTATTTTCATTATTTTTAAACTTTCTTAAAATCCCTTAATTAATTCACACACATGTACAAAGATAATATCCCACAGTGCAAATATGTCATGCCAATTATTCATAAAATGCTATCCAGCCTATGACAATTTCAGATTATATAAACATCACCAATTTTCAATTGCTCTAGGTTATGGAAGCAAAATACATTTATTTTTAAGTTGCATGGAATATGGTATCAAAGAGCAGTATCTCAGGGAAATTGCCAAAAATATGAAGACTATCCTAAAAGAAACACCAGATGGAAAGATTTGATCCTTAAAGGTAAAAAGTCAATGATCATAAAAATGTAGACTGGGCAGGAGGATCTCTTTAGTAACAAAACAAGATTATAAAAATAATGATTTAAAAATACAAAATTACATTCTGAGCCTAGATTTTCGTTCACTCTTATACGATACTTTTTTTTTTATTATTCCCTTGGTGATATTTGAATGAATCAGTCTTTCCACTTATTACTACCTTATCAATGGCTGACATTTTAAATTGAATGGTTCTTCATATATGATTCTTCTGCTTTCAAAATATGTATAGTACATTGAAAAATTTGGATTATTTATGTGTTAATTCATGAATGAGAAAGGACAGTATTATTTGACGAACTAATGAGTGTGAACCAAAAGCTAAGAGAGAACATGATACATGTGTTGTGTACTTTCTCTCAAGTTTATATGGTAGCTGTGATTCACATGTGATCTCATTACATCAAAGAACAATCTGGAATCACTAAGATTAAGTATCATTTAAGAAAAATTAAATGGGTTACTTCTTATGGACATGATGGTAGGAGAGTAAAGAAGTACTAACCAGGGATGACTTCTTTACCCTCCTACCACCAGGAGAGAGATATAGAAGTATATCCAGCTGCACAAACAGGCTGAAGAACAGTTTTTATTCGAGGGCTGTCAGACTCCTGTATGCGAAATAACATCATAACTATGTAGTACGATGGACTTGCAAGGCCAGCACAACGTGTAACATGTTCACACTGGTGCAATAGTGTTTGTTAATATGATTTATTGGGTTAGGAATTTTCTGTCTTCACTGTGAGTTGTTTTGAGTTGGGGGGGTGCACTGAGGAAGCTCAACCAATCTCATTGTACATATGTTATGCACCGATAATATTAAAATAAAGTTTAAAAAAAGTAATAAGTGATAAATACAGAGAAAAATAACATTCAAGATATTAATTTCCTCTTTAAAATGTGATTGGACTTCTCTCAACGTGTAGCTCGTAAGACAACTCATTCCTGGTATTTAGGCCAATAATAATTTAGGAAGACATGCCATCCATTCAGGGAACACAGCAAATAGCTTAGTTGGGCATGGTTAAATACACAAGGAAATTATGCCACCCTTCTTTTGGTTTCCCTACTTTCTGGAAAGAGAGGGGGAAAGCAGAAAAATACCAAAAAATGGCAAATAAATGGTTGCCAAATGGATAGTGCCTTGCACTACAAATGAAAGAATTTGGGTAGCTACTTTGTCTTAGTGATTCTTGTACTTTTAATGGAGCTTTTATGGTAAGAAACATCATTAAAGAAAGATACAAAATGGATGATGATGGTGTTTGACTCTCATAATATTCCAGATATGGGTAAGGATGATTGTATAAGTCCCATCTTATGTACTGCTTGTATTTGGGATTCATAATAATGGGAGGCAGTATACAAATACTGGAAATAACTAGACAAATAACATTGGAATTTCAGAGCAGAGTAACTCTTGTTCATTTTGCTGAAGTGGATAAGTAGTAAATACTTAACTACTGTCATTAAATAGTGTCATTAATGAGGGCTATTATCGGAATGTAGTAGTTCTTTAAGTAATGAAGTGTAAAAAGCTTGAACTGCCGAAATGATTCATTTTTCAGAATGCTTAAAAGCAACTTGAAAGAGAACCATAGTTCACTCAAACACTAACATCATTCAGGAGGTGTAGAATGAGCACTGATGTTGAAGGAAATGACAAGTCTGACTCCAACTTAAATGCTTTCAACTGAACATCTGTAGAGAATGTCAGATCTGGTTGACTCCTAAATTGAAATTCATATGCAGTATATATATGTTTTGATTCGGTGTCTCTTTGAGGTGAAGCCAAATTTCCTCCAGAGGAACCACAACTGAATTAAAATATTTCCAAAATTTAATGAGCCCCCAGGCAAAGATGGATTAGTGTGAGCAACATAATTTTTTGTGAGTAAAGATGTACTCATAACCAGGACCTTGATTTGGTGGAACATTGTTCGTGAGCTTTTTTGTTTGCTGTTTTTCCCTAAGTACATAGTTTTTTTCTTTCTCTGTTGCATTTTTTTTTGGTTTATGATGCAGTCTTTAAACTTTATTCCTATTGACCAGTGAACCTTTGACAAAGCAGCAGTCTTCTTACATAGATCCTGTGGCAATGCTTTTCCTTGTATTGTCAGTCATTATCAGGAATGCTCTTCTGCCACCTCATCCCCTTAAATGTTTTTAATAAATGCACATAGATTGGAGAAGTCTATTCTCTTTTCTGCTGCTGTTCTTCTTAGAAAATCTGAGAATACACTGAGTTATCAGCTCTGCCTGAGCAGTTATACTCAAGCAGAGTGACAAAGCAATAAAAAAATTAGCTTAAATCATATAGAAGAGAAAGGAGCAATTTGTATATTTGTCCTTTTGTTTTTCATCTAACAGGCATGGCTTTGATTTTATTTTAAATAAAATCCAGTATATCTCCTTGGCCTACACTCTACACCATTTCTGACAAATGGCAGTCCAATCTCTTCTTGAAAGTCTCAAGTGATGAAGATCCCACAACTTCTGAAGGCAAGCTGTTCCATTGGTTGATTGTTCTCACTGTCAGAAAATTTCTCCTTATTGCCAGGTTAAATCTCTCCTTGTTCAGTTTCCATCCATTATTCCTTGTCTGGCCTATAGGTGCTTTGGAAAATAGCTTGTGGCAGCCCCTCAAATATTGGAAGACTGCTATCATGTCTCCCCTGGTCCTTCTCTTCACTACACTAGCTTTTGAACAAGAGTCTCCTTAAAGGCTAACTAGATTAGGATTTTACTACTGAAAGAAAAGTTGCTTACCCATTTCAAATATACAAAGTTTGAAAACAAAGTAATAATGATTTGCAATTACAAATCAAGTCCAATGAGAAGAGGACATCTGGAAAAAAAAATGTACCAGTTCTGGAAAGAATGATATCCAGAATAAGAAATAACAGTACAGAGGCTAGCAGATCAATATCAATTCATAATATGAAATAAAGTATTCACAGAAGTACAATTGAAAGGAAAGTGGCAAAAAATTGGGAAAGAACTAATGGTAATAGGTGCTTTTGAGTGTATTCCCAAAACATCTTGAACACCATTGACATTGACAGAATCAGTCTATCAATTGCAAAAGGCAGCCTTGCTTGGAAGAACTTACATACCTTTAACATCATCAAATAACATCTGCCTATACTTGGTCCTTGGGAAGGACTCAAGAAATGGACAAAAATGCCAAATCTAGTTTAAACATCTGGCTGACTGCGCAACCAACCATGATAATAATTATTTACCAAATAGGTTTTTGTTGACAGAATGTACTTTAACAAGGGGACAGAGTTATTTTCAACTGATGACTAACACTGACATATAAGAACTACAATTTTTAGTTGCTTCTCTCTCTTCAACAAAACAATAAAGCAAAATATGATGATTTTCAGTTTAAGGGCATGTGAAATGCAACCAGATCATAAATTTACATTTGAAAAATGGTATCTTTCCAAAATATGATGGGGTGTGTGAGCTGGGGAGAAAAGAAAGACATCTGCTAAATTGTTAACAGCTTAAGTAAAATAAGCGAAGGAAATCTGGCTAATTTGGTTGGAAATTTTCCTTGGCTTTTTGTTGGGAAAACAATCAAAGATGGAGAAAGAAAAGACTGAAGTAATGTTGTTAGAAAGTTAACTTTCAAGACCTAGTATTGGTTTCACCTTGAACTAGGATTCCTCCTCCTCTTTTCCTCTACATGTATGAAGGTATCTTTCAAGTCAAGGAAATTCTTTGGATATCTGACCAAGTGCTGATTATAAAAATTTATATACTAACAGAAAAATTCCTTCTGCCTTTAACCAACCGATGCCATGGCAAAATGCATTATGTCTATAGGATTGCAGAAAAAACTTGCACAGGTAAAAAGTAAAGACAACAGATTAAGGAATGGAATTAGATGTTTGGGAGCTGTGGTTTCCCTCCCCCTGCAAACTTCTGGAAATGAAGCCATACTAAAGATTACATTAATGCTTTGGGTAGGAATCAGACTTCAGACAACCATTTAAGATATTGTTCTGACCTAGGCTTCCTTAGAAAGTAAACAGCACAAACCTAGTCCCGGCAAACCTCTTTAATTCATTCGGCTGTAAATTACTTTCATTTACAGTCCACAAGGCTTGATAAACAGTCTTTCAGAGGAGTGTTTACAAACGCTCACCTTATCTCCCTTGGAATGCTGCCAGAGAACTAATTGACAAACACAGGGCAAAGCCAAACTTAGCACAGAGTCAAACAGAGCTTTTCCAGAGTTTTTACCGACCAGATGAACTAATTGCTTCCTGCAAAAGCTCACGGCCCGTTCGCTTCTCTTTTATGTCTTATGGGAGGGGCCAATCATCTCCAAGCCTTACTCCCAAATCGACCCTGTTTCCTTAATTGTTCCTGTCTCCAGGCAGCTCTGTGCATGTGCACACTGGGAACAGGCTCCCCCTGTTTTTCTGCCTCACTGATGTCAGACTCTGGAGACTCTGGAGGCAGCAAAGAACTACCAGATGGATCCCTCTCTGCCTCCAACTCAGAGCCATCATCCGAGCCTTCCCCAGACTCCAGGACTGACCCACGTTCCTCCCCAACCTCCTCACTGTCCGAATCTGCTGCCAGCTCTGCTGGCCACTGGTGGGCCACAACAGATATTAATGGACAGCTAGAGCAATCCATTAGTGGAAAAAGTAATGAAAAGAATGACTTATACTCATATCTCTTGGTGTATATATCTCCATGGTGGTATATACACATATATCTTAACCTCTAACACATGCATATGAGATCTTTGTCACAAAATGGGCAGGTCTCTCCTTCTCATCAATACAGCAGTTTTGATAGACAGAGTCAACTGTATAGATTTGTCTATCTGTGTCATGGTCCGCCAGCAGCCTGCGGAGCTGGCAGTGGAGTTGGACAGCGATGAGGCTAAGGAGGAACCAGTGGCCAGTCCTGGAGGCTGGGTAAAGCCTGGGGGAGGGCTCTGCATCAGAGGCAGAGATGGGACCAGGGCCATCAGGGAGTGATGTGCCGACTCCAGAGCCTCCAGAGGCTGATAGTAGAGAGGCAGAAGAACAGGAGGAGCCTGTTCCTAGTTCACATATGAGAAGAGCTGCCAGAAGGCAAGAGCAGCTAAAGCAAAGAAGACAACTTGGGAATAGGGCCAAGAGATGATTGGGCCCTTCCATAAGGCTTAAAAGATCAGAAACGGCTCTTGGGCTCTTTGGAAAACAACTTTGATAGACTTGTTCTCGTATTGCTGCACTTATCTCTGGTTGGTGTCTTCTGCTTTCTGAACTTTTGCCTAGAGAAGCCTTTGGCAGTTTGCCTAATTATATCAAGGTTGGTGATTAGACTGAAGAATTTGTGTTATGAAGAATTTGTTTTAATTTAGTTTGGACTACGCTGAGAATGAGTCAATTCTCAGCTGTTCTAATAAAATCTGTTTGTTTTGGAACTGTTTGTGTCTAATACTATCTACTTGGGCCTGGGTCACAACAATCTGCTTCTTGGCAGGAAGAAAGGGCTTAATATCACTAGAGCATTATTTCTCAATCTTGGCAACTTTAAGACGTGTGAACTTCAACTCCCAGAATTCTCCAGCCAGTATGCTGGCTGAGATGCTCTGGGAGTTGAAAGCCACACATCTTAATGTTGCTAAGATTGAGCAATACAGCCCTAGAGTATAGGAACAGCAGCCACAAAGTTCTTCTGGAGCTTTAAATGAATCCATAGATAATATCTTGCTTCCACAGAGTCAATTTGAAATAATCTAATTGCCACAACCAGTATAGTTACTCCCAGATAATTTTCCAAGGGGAAGATTTCTATCCATTGTTCCATCTTGAATACAGGTTGCCATAATATACTGTATAGGTTAGCCTTTGATGTGGAATTAATTTATGTATTATGGACAAAGTGATTACTAAGAGAGCATTTGCAATGAAGTTTTAATCAGCATTACTTCTGTAATGGTTTCAGAATTTTGAAACTGGCTGTAATGGATGCAGAGATGGTGCAATACAGATTTTTCAATTTTTGTTGAGTTCAGAGTGGGTTAGCTTTTGATTTTTAAGTATTAAGTGTCTTAAGCTTCACAATAATTTTTCCAAAATTGATAATCATAGTACAAATTTTTAGCAATCATGCCACTACATTGGCATGATTTGGACTCAAACAAAGGGTTGGGAAGGTGACAGGTCTCTCATTCCAGATTTAGATCATGAAATAACCAAGCAAGTTCATTTGAATAGAATGGACTGGGAACACAACTGTCTAATGTTGTGAGAAGGGTGGAAAAATGTGAATTTGAATCAAGGATGTTAGGTATATTCAATAATATGAAAGTATGGCTTTGTTTATATTGCAGTCTTGTTACATAAATTGATTTATGTCCTGTCTTTTCCATGCAGGTATCTTACTTTGCTTTTTAATATAATCCACTGAGAAAAACATCTAGTTAGATGTAGACGTATGAAATATTCATCATATTATGGGTAAAGGTGTATTGCTATTATAATTCATTTTGTGAAGTCAACATAAATGAAAGAACCTTATAACAGTATGGAATTGGCTTTGGCTTCCTTATTGTAAGAAAGATTATTAACAAATTTTTGGATGTAAGAATATGATCTTCTAATCCTACTCTTTCCCAAATGGATTGTTTAAAATATAGCTGTTCATAATGAATTCCTTAAGATAAGGTAAGCTTGTAAGAGGGAGAATATATAGGTAGATATTTCTCAATGACATGAAAGCAGATTGAACAAACCTGAAAGGAAGGTACAAAGAATAGATCTTTTGTGAACGAGCAAATATAGTAATAAAGTTGATCAGTAGAGAAAGTTCTATTGGCAACTCATCTTGCCCAAGTACGATTGAAGAGAAGGATTGGAAAACAGCTTTCTTTCTTTAAACAGAAAGTAAAAGTCCTCGCCTGGACTACTGCAATGCTCTCTACATGGGGCTCCCCTTGGGGTGCACCTGGAGGCTCCAACTAGTGCAGAATGCGGCTGCGCGGGGGATTATGGGAGCGACGGGACACTCCCATGTGACACCTCTCCTGCGCGAGCTGCATTGGCTACCGGTGGACTTTCGGGTGCGTTTCAAGGTGTTGGTGACCACCTTTAAAGCGCTCCATGGCTTAGGACCAGGGTACTTACGGGACCGCCTTCTGCCGCCAATAGCCTCCCACCGGCCGGTGCGTTCCCACAGAGAGGGTCTCCTCAGGGTGCCGTCAGCCAGACAATGCCGGCTGGCGACCCCCAGGGGGAGGGCCTTCTCTGTGGCAGCCCCTACCCTCTGGAACGATCTTCCTCCAAAACTGAGAACAATTGCTGACCTCCGGACTTTTCGTCGGGCCCTGAAAACTCATCTCTTTCAGCTTGCTGGTCTAGCCTGACCCCGCTGAATTTTTAAGATCTGTATTATAGGGTTGGGTATTTTAAATATTTAATGGTTAATGGTTTTAATTTTTAGCCAAAGTTATATGCTTTTTTAAAGAAATTGTTTAACTTTTGTGTACTATTTTTATTTGGCTGTTCACCGCCCTGAGTCCGCAAGGAGAAGGGCGGTATACAAATCTAAACAAATAAATAAATAAATAAATAAAAGAAATTCTTTCTGGTACCTCTAGAACCATTTTAATGCAAAAAAAAATGGCTGAAAATATATTGATATTACTTTCAAAATGTATAAAAAAAAAAACCAAGTTAGAGGAAACTAGTAATATATTATCTATTTTTATTTCTGCCAAAGTGGGCCACTAGCACAAGGCTGCAGAATGACCTGTAGACACAGATTTGATCTTTGTGCTTTCCTGTCTACCTTATTAATTCTTTTCACATGGATGCTAATGCTATTGGTTGTTTTTCTTATCTACAGAACAGTGTTTCTCAAACTTGGGAACTTAAAAATGTGTGAATTTCAATTCAGAGAGTTCTCAGCCAGGCATGCTGGCTGAGGCATTGTGGGACTTAACAAGTCCACCCATCTTCAAGTTGCTAAAGTGAAGAAACAATGAGCTAGAATGTTTTGTAAAGGATGGAGTATTGGTTATTTGTGTTGATGTTGCATGAAAGTTGAGGGTACTTTAATTCACATGTTATGATCATATTCTTTATACCCCTTTTTACGTAATGTTATACAATATGTTGACAGAATTATTGAGAAAACTGTGGTTTTAAAGATATACATTTTGCATTGAATCATATGCGAACTACTTGGAATCTAATGTGTCCAGAACAAATATTTTTCTTATGCTAGAAAAGTAAAAAGAAAAATTGTTATCAGGTGAAAAAAACTGTAATTCCCAATATAAAGGAGTGAATTTTAGAGATGTGTGATTCAGTAATTTTGGAGAAAATTTTATATCATTTAATGTCATGTTATCCCTGCAATAACTGTGAGAGGGATCTTAGAGTCCTAGTAGACAATCCCTTAAATATAAGCCAGCAGTGTGCTGCAGCTGCCAAAAAAGCCAACACACTTGGTAAGACCACACTTGGAATATTGCATCAGGTTTTGGTTGTCATGATATAAAAAAGATGTTGAGATTCTAGAAGGAATGCAGAAAAGATGCTAAAACATATGAAGAACCAGTGCAGGAATTGGGTATGTCTAGTTTAGACACAATATCAGTGTTCCAATATCTAAGGGGCTGCCACAAAAAAGAGAGGATCAACCTATTCTCCAAAGGGCATGACAAAAAGCAATGGGTGAAAAGTAATCAAGGAAAGAACCAACCTAGAATTAAGGAGAAATTTCCTGACAGAACAATTAATCAATGGAATGACTCCATTGCAATACTGGAAGGGTTTCAAGAAGAGATTGGACAACCATTTTTCTGAAATGGTATAGAGTTTCCTGCCTGAGCAAGGGATTGGGCTAAAAGACTTCTAAGGTTGCTTCCAATGTTGTTATTTGTTCCCTCTGGAAAATATCTTTGGTTTGGTGAATTTTGGAAGTTTAGATTTTATTTTTAAATACAGAATCAGGAACATGTAACATACTTGTAATTACAGATTCTTTGTTTTTTTTAAATTTACGTTTACTTGCTTAATTTGTTTTTCTTTTTTCTTTGGTGAGTGTTCATTTTTATTTTATGTTCATTTTTTAAAAACTAATTAATAAACAATATTCAAGTTTTTTTTAAAAAAAAATCAATGTTGATGCTGGAATAAGCATCCTGGGTGGGAGAGCAAATTGTTGGAATTTCTGCTGTCAAGTAGTTAGGTTTGAAAGAAGAGTAAAAATGGAATATGAATAGACCCAGTATGGAAACATGAAGTAGCAGTACCTAGAAGGGAGAATGATGCCCATGGCCAGGGACAGCAAGAAGGAACTAGCTTAGGAAATATATTTTGCATGGCTTGCTTTTAATTTGGCCTTGTTGGCTTCTGAATCCTATATGGAGATAAATCAAAGTGTTTTGTACTCTTTCCTTAAGCGTACACTCCATCTGACAAAATAATAATTCCTTAGATGCACATATGTTATTACATATAGCAATTAAACTCATCTGGATCCCATATTTTTCCAAAGCTGTGCTGTACTTGGTGATTGAGTCTTATTATGAAGCACACACTAATTTTGTTAAGTCTAAACGCCATCAGAGAATAAATGCAAGCTGAGATCCTGGAGGTTTAAGATGATTTATTTTGGCCTGTCACTGCTACTTCATCTTGGCCAATGAACATGCAAATCAGTTAAATCAGTCCATTACCTTTTTGTGCCAGAAGTAGAAAATCCAAATTGTTCCTTATCGGGAACATCTGTGGTACTCACCCAAAACTCGTGGTACATGGTGCCACTGTTCACAAATTCATATTCTTGTTGATACTGCGACAGAACTCTTGCTGTTCAATTACAGTACATTCCACTCCCTTCACATCATGCATGTGCACTAAAAACTGCTTTTAACATTCATCATTGTTTGTTTAATTCTATTGCAGAGCATAAATGAAAACGACATCTCTATGTTACCCATGTAATATTATGGAACTATCTACTGTTCCTTCATTTCCTCTAGCTTCAGAAAGCAGTTATGATAATGTTATGCCATGCAGTTAAATATTATTATATTTTGCGAAAGAGAATTCAACATGGAAATGTTGTTCTGGCAGCATTTTAGTGGCATATATAAAGTGTAAAAACTCCATCCAAGTTTCATCTTCAATATACAGCAACTGACAACACAAATCATTTTGTATGAGTAAAAAATAGGAAGTGATAGAACTTTTTGTAAGTCTTCAAAGCCTCAATTAGCAGATCTGCTTCAGGAAGTAAACATGTCACATTAATCCATTTGTTGTCTTCTATTTTATTCAGATGAGCACCTGGTAAATTCCTGAAGAACTGGAGAAAGCAGCATTCTGCCCAGCCTGTTCATTAAAGAACCCTGACTGTGTTTACTGCCATCATATATAATCTTGTAATAACCATTTTCAGTCACACAACCAGGTCTGCTTTTCTTGGAGTTAAGAACTAAACAAATTGAATCATTGCCAGCTGCTACAATGTATTCATTTATAGCCCCTGAAAGTTATACCACTTCTTCATCTGTTCCTTAAGAATATGCTTCTGCCTACATTGCAAAAAAAAAAAAAAAAGCAAAAAAGCAAAAGCAGAATGTTTCAACAGAATGGAAGATATATTTTACATGAATTGAAAGTCTGCAGTCTTGGTGCAGAGATCTGAAAATGCTAGCTTTCCTCAACCCCCATGAGAATTTAGACGTGTCAAAGTGAGGGTAGAGGTTTTATTGGAAAAATGAAGCAATTCAAAGAAAGAAGCTGTGTTACACTACCACAGCACTAAATGCTCCTATAAGTGTATATAAAGTTATGAGGACATGAGGAAGATTTTTCATGAGACGAAAAAAAATAAAAGACAGGCACAAACAAGCTTCAATTCATGTACAGCTAACAGGTTTGGGTTGGTTTTTTGGGGGGGTTTTTTTGTCCATCGCAAACTTCATTAATTGCAATTGATTTCTGAAGAAAAGTATGGGTGATCATTTCATTGTAGAAACAGAATATGGAAAGTTTACAAACCCAAGAAGTTCTCAGATGGCTAAAGTCTCATCAAGCTCTCTCTCTCTCTGACTGTAATGTATAACCTTTTTGCCATCGCATGCCAAAAGCGGGGGGAGCGTGGCGGAGTCACACATATGTTTGCCCACATCCATAATTCTATGCGCCCCCCCATGCTCCCCATGCTTTTGGCACGCAATGGCAAGTGGGCCCGGTAGGCCCATTTTTTGCTCTCCCCAGGCTCCAGAGCCTTTCTAAGAGCCAGGGGAGGGCAAACACGGCCTTCCCCACCCTCCTAGAGGCCCTCCGGAGGCTGGAAACAGCATGTTTCCTGACTTCTGGTGGGCCCAGAAGGCCCAAAAATCAACTGGCTGGCGCACACATGTGTGCCAGAGCTGAGCTTGCGTGCCCACCAATATGGGTCCATGTGCCACCTGTGGCACCTGTGCCATAGGTTCGCCATCACGGGTATAACATGTTTCCCAGGTCCTTAAATCTAAAGGGGTGGCCATGATGGCTTTAGGAAACTTCAAATACTATATGGATTTTTTTCCTCTGAAAATTGACAAAAAAGATTCTATGATTTAAGGATTTATTGATTTAAAGGATTTATTTATGGGAAGAAGGGGACCACAATATGTAATTTTGGAAGGTGCAGATGGTAATTAGTATGTTTGTAACTCCTGAAAAGAAGATTGGAAGTCACTTCTTTGGATTTTTATCTTTCACTTTTCTGTTTTATTCTTTTATCTCTCTTTTTTTTTGCTTTCATTTTTATGTTTTCTAATCTTATGTAAAATTCTCTCTCTCTCTCTCTCTCTCCATCTTCAAGATTCATAATAATGCTCTTCATATTGCCTTCATATCAATGGTTGGATTCAATTTTTTTTACTACCGGTTCTGTGGGCGTGGCTTGGTGGGCGTGGCAGGGGAAGGATACTGTAAAATCTCCATTCCCTCTCCACTCCAGGGGAAGGTTACTGCAAAATCCCCATTTCCTCCTGATCAGCTGGAACTCAGGAGGCAGCAAATAGATGGGGGCGGGGCCAGTAAGAGGTGGTATTTTCCGAACCACTCAAAATTTCCACTACCGCTTCTCCAAACTGGTCAGAACCTGCTGAATACCACCTCTGCTTCATATTCAGACTGTGGGCTTCCATAGGCATATGAATAGTAGAAAAGAGGATGCTGGACTAGGCAGAATATTGATCTCAGCTACTAGAGCTCGGGAGTTTTTCTTGAAGCTTCCTCAAAGATTACAAAATTCTCTGAAGATATTCAAGCCAGCTTTTGGGGAGAACCGTTGTTACTACCACCAATATCCTTTATATATCATTGTTCCTCTTACAAGCACAAGGTGTTTTATAATACTCAAAGAAATGTGTAAACAAGTATTTAAAAAAAACAGTGAAATGATGAACCTTCCTCAGGAACAAATGCACAGGTGTTGGGGAGGGTATTTAAGAGAGTAACTACTGACAATACTAGATGTACCTCCAAACATTGGGAATTCCACTGTGGGGTTATCAGTTATGAGGTTTTTCTAATAACATTAGACCACTGTGTGGTCAATGTTCAAGTCTTTAATGTTCAAGTCTTTAATGTTCAAGTCTGTAGCAAATAACTGACTGTGAACTATGAATAAAAGCCAATGTGAGGTCAGCTCTATTTGCAGTCTTTGAAAAAGTAAGTTGCATAAGCATGATCTCAGCCCATCAAAATCTTTAATCGTGTGTTTGTGTGTATGTATGTGTATATGTATATGTGTATATATGTGCATGTACAGAATGCATTTATGTATATTCTAAAGTCTACAATTAAATTTAATGAATGAACTTTAATAATTTTCTGGTATTACCAGAGTTTTGAAAATGATTTAAATTGCATCATTTAAGCCCATGTGTTTTTCAAAATAATTTAATAATGCCATATGCATTGCATTTGTCAACTTCTGAATCTGATATTTAGATTTGCCAACTTCTCTGGGCTGTTGCACAGAATGCTGTCTCCTGCAATAAAACAGTCTTTGGGTTGATTTGAGGAAAAAGTACCCAGGCCAATCCAGATCATTGGACATTACAATTCCACTATGTTTTAATGTATTTCAAGAGAAGAAAAAGAAACAGCAAGCAGGTTTGTCCCATTGCCTTACTGTGCAATTGCCTTCAGTGGGAGAAATGCAACCATATGAAATCTGTGGGTCCCTCAGGTGTTTCGATTCAGCTAAACGGTGTTCTTTGAAAACCATTTCCATTTGAATGCATGGAATCAATCTCCTGTATGCACCCCATTTTCTTTAATTAAAGACAAAAATCGGGCAAGGAAAGAAATTACTTCATCTAATGGATATTCAGTTTAACAGAAAATGAATTCAGCATCAAGGAATACATTTCTTGAAGAGAAATTGAAAAAGCAAGCCAACCTAGAATTACCCTGAGGGGAAGGAAAGGAAAAAATAGAGAGGGGAGGAAACTGGCAGGATTTGTTTAAGAAACATTTGGAGGAGGAGGAGGAGGAGGAGGGACGTCTGAAAAGTAGAGCTGTATGAGATAAAAACAAATAGACTCCATTGCTGCTAGTTACTGTATTGTGGCTGGCAATGGGAGCAGCATCTAAATGCTTTAGTCATTAAATGTGTGCTCTAATAAGTAAAATAAGAGAGATAAACACATGATGAAGCTGTAGCAGTGTGAGACGACTTTCAAGCAAGGCCTTTGCAGTGAGCTCTGACCCACAGATAAATTGCACAATCGAGTTCTGTGTGGGCGCCAAAAGGCACTGAGATGAGAAATTAATTACAACAGCAAGGAGAGACTAAGGTTCAAGTATAGACTGAACTGAAGGCAAATCTTCTCAGCAGCTATGAAACTGCCAAGGCTCCAGTAGTGAATTTGAGGCCTTTTTAAGATTCCAGACAGAGAGTGTGGGTCAGCCCACTTACTTTTGCTTCCTTTACCATTATAATTTTTTTATCCATTGAAGACAACAATTTGGTAAACAGGAATGAGTGAGGAAATCTGAAACACAAAATACTGATATCACTCTTGATATTACTAATTTATTTTATGGTCTTGAAGGAAAATGGATTGTTCTGATCATTTAAAATGTGGAACTGGACTGGACTGGCTAACTCCTTTAATTAAGCTGATATATCAGGAACGGGGGATGTAGTAAAGTCCCCTGTACCTTGTTTTCCCAGAAATAAGACATCCGTTGATAATAAGCCCAATCAGGCTTTTGAGTGCATGCGCTAAAATAAACCTCCCCCAAAAATAAGCCTTCCCCAAAAATATTTAAATGCAGAGCTAGAAATCAAGTAAGGTGGCAATAGGAGCCCCATCTTGCTCCAAGTGCCCCAAAATAATAAGACTGCCCCAAAAATAAGGCCAAGCACTTATTTTAAGGTTCAAAAAAAATATAAGGTAGGGTCTTATTTTCGGGGAAACACGGTAGTTATGAGGATCATTCCAGCTGCCCAGTTAAAGCAAACATCTGTTCAGCACCAGTTGCTGGAGAGAAGTTGCTTCAGAAAGTTTTTGGAAACAGATATCATTTTAAAATGGTAAATATACATCTTCTGTTCATACTGTGCAGAAGACAATGGTAAGCCATTCCTGTCTTTTACCAAGAAAACCACATGGGCAGCCAAGATAAAGTGATTGACAATGCAGTGTAGAATAATGAACCATTCAGGTTTGATGGCACCCAACATGCTATTGAGGAACTGTTGAGATCTTTTAGAGTACTAAAGGTATTTGTCCTGTGACTAGATTTTTATTTTCAGGGTGTCTAATTGCTGATGTTGCCATGAAGGAGACGTCAATCCAAAGCTGCAAAAATAATTACAATGAAGACATCACCTTTCTGCTTTTCACTACTTGCCTTCCTCTTTAAATGACCAACTACTCTATGTCCCTAGTTTTAGTTGTGAGAAACCAAGGAACTGGGCAAGTTTTATACAGATATTACTGAAAGGTCAAATCCTACAATTTTCGCTTTTAGGAGCAAATGGAGATCAGATGCAAATTGGGTGAAATTTCAAACTAAACAAAATTCTTCTTTTGATGCCCTTTCCAGCTTTTTTTTTAAAGAGATACCAAAATTGCATGCAGACATAAGAGGGATGATGATGAAAATTTATTGATTTCCACGTCTTTCCAAATCTGCAAAATTGTGTTGAAGTGGGACAAAACAAACATATGCATGGATATATCAAAACTGATATGTATACATACAAACTGATACATATACATATGCATTGGTATGCATATATATATATATATATATATATATATATATATATATATATATATATATATATATATATATATATATATATATATATATATATACACATGCTAAAAAGAATTTGATCTACCTATTCTGAATTTGGCAAAGTTTCAGAAAGCTCACAGCCATATAAATTAAAAACTGCATGTTTGAATCATAGCTAAGATCTATTCATGTTTTAGCTTAGCTATCCTAAACCAAGAAAAATCAATTTGTTTAAGTCTAGACTGAAGCTTCCCATCAGATGCTGGATGGTTTACTGAAGACTGCAGTGACTGTTATACACATTCACGTATATCTTCTCTATGTTTCTCTCCAGTGACTCCATTACAACTTGTTGCTCCTCCCATTAGTAATCAGATCAACAAACATTAAGAATGAAGAAGTTCCTATTTCCCAGCAATTGTTCTCCAGATTGCTGTTGTCTCCTGTTATTAATAGCAGAGAGGCAACAGGTCTAAGTAGGCACCTTGGGAAAGTACATTTTTCCTTCCAGCAACTGATCAACTACAAATTTCATAGGCTACTGGGGCAAATTATTTTCTAGCACTCTTCCATACCTAAACAACCAAGCAATGCTAGACAGATATTGAGATGGAACACAGTAACCAGAGAATTTTACAGAAAGGGATCAAGGTCATAGAGTATCCCTGCTCCAAGCCATACCATAGTCTAAATGATTACTAACAGCTTTTTATAAGCTCCACATCTGCCCAACCAGACTGTTGACTAGCATTCAGGTAAGGAACTGATATTGTGAATTGTGAAAATAAGTCAACCCTCTGCTTTATAAAATCCAAGTTTACATTTTTTTTCTTTCTCAGTTAAGAGAGGATAAAATCATTAATTTGCAGCCTCAAGGACTTTAACTCACAACACTTTAGCTGCAGCCAGCATTTTACAAAAAAAAAAAATAACTTGCAGTGGTAATACATGTTTCAGACATGTCACTATAAGCATGGACCAATTTCTCATTCGATCAGATTGTGAGGATCTTTTTGATTATACCAGAGCTGTAATTCTGATAATATATATTTTTCTCAATTTGTTAACAACAGCATTATTTTCATTTGTTACCCTTTGTATATTTCCATGCATTATCCTTTTCCTAAGAAAAGCTCATCTTAACAATTTCATAAACAGATTTTGTTTTCCTTTTTTTGTTCAATCAGTATGAAAACGCTCACATTCTAAACAGAAAGGAGACCTCAATTTTTTTTTCTTTTGAATGTTGATGTTCAAAGCATGCTCAAAGCGGAGATAGCAGACCAACTTCAAAACAACTTTGTGGGCAGCAAGAAAGTTGATCAGTTCTGGCAGTGTTATTAGCAAAACAGACCGCAGCCTTTCAAAGACCAACATAGTACATCTTCCTCTTGGCAGCAGCATTAGCCAATCTGTAGGCTTTAATAACAAACTAGAAAACAACCAAATAAATAAATTGCAAAACAGAAAAGGTTGGGGGGAGGGAGGCGATATTTCTTTTTCATGAAATCAGCCTATGGAGATAAAAATCTTGTCCTTGTATTATGCGAGAAAAACAGTTCCTCTGTTGAGCTCTAAGCTGGGTAGCCAGATGGAGGTTTGAATCATAGATTATACTTGCATTCCTGGGATACACAAAACCACATGAGGTGGTAAGTATTAGCTCCATTTTTCTATGAACATGTGTTGAGAGTTCCATACGCTGCCAAAACCGCTCTTCTCTTGTCCCTGGGTATGTCCCAAACGGCATATCCCCCTTTCAAAATAGTTTTCCTCAACATTTAAGACGCAGAAATTTTCAATCTATCGGGAACATTAAATGAATGAGTTTCTTTGTTTCCAGATGAAATCTGGGAGAACAAAATAGTCCTCACATCTTTTTCCAGTGGGAAAGTATAGCTAATTTTTGAAAATTGCTTTCAAGATCTGTATTCTCATTATGAGTGTAAAAATAAATTTGTTTTAATTCGGGAGAAAGTTGGGAACCCTGGTTTCCTTGAATGCTTGCCATCACTATTATATTTAAAAAAAAAGGGGAGGGGAAATGAAAAAACAAAAACAAAACAAAACCCCAAGACATCTTCATGTTGCTTTATTTCAATATTCTTCCCTCCCATTAAAAAAAAACCTGTTCAAAAGCAAAATATGCAATAGCTATGGAAGTGTTGAATTTATGTTTACTGACAAAGAAATAAAGGGAGACTAGTATTTAGCTCTCATCAGCTACTCATATTCTTCTGGAATTTGAACCTGACTACTTGCATATTAGGTACATGTATTAACCTCTAAGCCACGGGTTCTCCTCGCAAAGTGAGGAAATTAGTGGTTAATACATCTACCTAATATGCAAGTAATCTGGGTTCGAATCTCAGAAGGTTATAGCTAGATGACGAGTGCTAAATAGCTTGAAATAGATCTATACTAGTCTCCCTTTATTTCTTTGTCGGTAAACATAAATTCAACACGAAAATAGTTTGTCGTGAAAGCGACTGCCTGCAAAGGCTCTTGGATTGGGGCTGAAAGGCGAAAGCGGAAGCAGTCCGTCCCATAATTGGGTAGACCAGGTTGCCCTGATAGATCGGTCTCACCGGAAAAAACACTTAATAGCTATAGAACATCTTTTGACTGCTAGCATGAAAACAGTCCATGTGGAAGAATCAAAGATTAACTAACTACAATTAAGTGACACAATTAGTTATTGGTTGCTGAATGAAACATTTCTTTCAAGGAGGAAGCTGATGGCTTCCTGTTCCGAAAGGGATCGCTTCTTAGTTTTTCCCAGGGACTATGCTGAAGCAGTTAATGCTTTCCCCGGAGACAGTGGTTAATCATAAATGGCCGAATATTGTTCCAGTGTCAATTTAAACCAGATTGACAAAGATGTAGGCTGCCTTCCATCTTTTTTGTTTATAAATACAGTAACTCTTTTCTTGTAGAGGTTCATTGGATAAATATATATCTGTTGCAAGGCCCACTAGCTTTCCACTGCTTAGTACAGAAAAGTGAGAAAGTTCTAATATATACATCTTTTGCCCATTCTAATACTAATGATTAACAGTTTGATGAAATTCAAATGTTTAATAGTTACTCCAAAAGTGGAAGCCCCTTTCTTCCCTCCAACATTTTTCTTCAAATGGGTGAGGGCCTGGAGAAATACATCAACTTTTTTCAGCAAACCTCATTTGAGGTAGGTCAGCTAAAATTTCCAGATGAGGTGTGTGTGAACATTCAGAATCTGCTCAATTCAGACATTTCCTTAACCCTTCTCTATCTTTCTAGTTAAAATAGTACCTCAGAACAGAGACAACTCCAATATTCATCTCTCATACTAGGAAGCTATATAACTCCTGACACAAACTTTCTGTGCAAGTCGAAAAGGACCTGAATAACCTGTTGAGGATTTGATAGTTATCACAATATAATTACAGACACTTCCTGTTTGCACTGACAGCAATATATAAGAATGTATGTGTATGTATGTATGTATGTATAGAAGGATATGCATATGTAAATAGATAGATGGATGGGTGAATAGGGAGGTAGATAGACAGATATAGAGGATATAGAGATAGATAGATAGATAGATAGATAGATAGATAGATAGATAGATAGATAGATAGATAGATAGATGATGTAAATGTAGATGTAGATGTAGATGTAGATGCAGATGTAAAGTAAAAGTAAAGGTTCCCCCGCACATGTGTGCTAGTTGTTTCTGGCTCTAGAGATGGTGCTCATCTCCGTTTTTAAGCTGAAGAGTCAGCACTGTCTGAAGACATCTCCATGTCATGTGTCTGGCATGACTAAACACCAAAGGCACACGGAGCGCTCTTACCTTCCCACCAAAGTGGTCCTTATTTTTCTACTTGCATCTTTTATGTGCTTTCAGACTGCTAGGTTGGCAGAAGCTGGGACAAGTAACGGGAGCTCACTCCGTTACGTGGTGCTAGGGATTCAAACCGCTAAACTGCCGACCTTCTGATTGACAAGCTCAGCATCTTAGCCACTGAGCCACCAGTCCCGTTAGATATCGATATAGATAATAAATGTGTGGTGGTATGGACAGTTACAGATGCCTATTGTTCGGCACATTTAACACCTCTGCTCTGTGAGCTGCAGTCTGCTTCCAGATACAATTCAAGGTATTGGTGGTTATCTTCATAGTTTGGCGTTGGGTTACTTTCTTACAGGACCTTTTCTCCTCAATGGTATCTATTCATCCCATTAGGTATGGCAGGAGAGGTGAGTCTGCGAGGGAGTGCCACCTCGCTGGACCCAGGAAGAGAGCTTTTCTTTCCAGTGAGATCACCATCTTCCCAGAGAGCAGCCTCCCCCTGACTGTGCTGGCTTTCCTCAAGATTTTAACGTCTTTTTGTTGTTGTTGTTGTTGTTCAGCCTAGAGTCCTGAGGGTGAGTCCATTTCTTGGCTGTATTGATTGATTGGGGAAGACTGTTAATGGTGTTGCTCAGCTGGTACGTTATGTGATTTATAATTTTGAAGGTTGTTTTTTATTTTGTTTTTAATTATTAGCCATCCAGTTATGTATCTGAGATGGACATCCCTTTTAATTTAGTATATTAATTTAATAAGTAAATAAATAACTCTTTTTAAGGCATGTATGGGGCAACTCTGCAACTTCACAGCATTAACTCAGCCTTGGAATGATAATGGGGTTCCTCAATGGAGCTTTTGGGGAAGCAGAGTTTATTTTCTCATATGCTTTCTCTCTAAAAGGTATATTGCTGTCCTGCATGACAGGCTAGGGCGGTGATGGCAAACCTATGGCACGTGTGCCAGAGATGGCACGCAGCGCTCTTTCTGTGGGCACATGAGGCACCACCCCAGTTGGCACCTCCTGCCAGCCAGCTGGTCTTTGGGTCTCTACCGTGCATGCGCAGAGGGTGGGGTGCATGCAGGGGGCCCCTGTGCAGATGTGTGTGGGATGGGGGTGCATGTGGGGCCCCACATGCATATACATGGAGGGTGAGGTGCATGCATAGGGGCCACATGTGCACTGCATTTTGGGGGTTCGGGCACGCGTGCGTGCATTCACACATGCATATGTGCACGCTTTAGGCACTCAGTCCTGAAAAGATTAGCCATCACTGGGCTAGGGTATGGTATTCAAAATAATCCATTTTTAAAAATCTTAGGTATTCCATTCCACTGCCTCTCATATTATTTCTGCAATAGGAGCTATCTTTTAGTGGAAAGAAACTCTTTTCTGAACATGTGCTTCAACGTATCAGTGATTAAGAATCTGAAATCTTCAAAATCTTTTTTTTTTCCTTTAATGAATTAAAAATAGCACTATGCCATTTACATGTAAATGTAAATTTGGCCTTTCTATTTTGATGTGATATATGTGTGTCTTTTTAAAAAAATTGGCAATCAAATAAATCACATAATCTCAGTATTTTATTAGTTACTTGGAATTCCTTGTGGGATCTGGAGGTGACCAATCAGATTTCAAATTATACATGGGATTTGGATCACCTGATCCTAATCTAGAACAGTTGGCATGATGGATCTAATACCTTTGCTCTTACAGTTATTTTTATCCTGCAGGAAGAGGTCAAAGTCAAAGTCCCCAACGTGGAAAGCTTATTACTGTTTTTGCAGCAGAGTTAATTAGCTGAACCTTCCTTGACTCTTGCAAGTGAAAGTGAGATTCTCCTTCCAGGGAGCAGAATTCTTTGTTTCCTTTTCAAGAGCGTATGACTGATTCATTTTTTGCAAAGGAGAACTTTCCCCTGTGATTAAATATTCATCACACGTAAGGCCAGCCAAAGGTGTAAGTGCTCCCAATTAACCATAGCAAAAGGCGACAGAAGACGACAGGATGAGTATGAATATTTTATTCTTAAAAATGCAGGTTAGGGCCATGAATAGTCCTAACTCTTCTTGCATTGTTTTTATTTGTTGGTAAATGAATGTTTATCTCCCCCTCCCCTGTTTTCCTTATCGTCACATCCACTTCTGCAGTCAGGGAAGAGGTTTTAGGATGCATTTATCTACCTTACTAAAGGCTTTCCTTATTGATCTTGAAGAACGAACAGGAGAAAACTTGAAAGAATGGACTGGTCTTTTGCAGGTTAGGGCAATGTGCATTATGCACATTGGCTTACTTTGAAGGCAATGGTGGATAATTGGGATAGGTATAACTCACATATTAGGTTTTCTAAGTAATTCAGCCATCGTGGCATAAGATAAGATTGCCTTCTCTGCTATGGAATCATATTAGATCTGAATTGCCATGGGCAGAGTACTTACCAAGGTCATTCTCTTTTCTCTTTTCAAAAAATGCCACAGCAATAATAATTTAGCAGGTATGTCTAGAAGCAGAGGACCAAAGCAGATGTCTTATTTCTCCATTTATAATATAGTGGCCTCCTGTCTAGTCACACATACATACTTCATTGGCCATAGCAAAAGTATGTGAACAACGTGCCCAGGTGAAAGTATATATTCAATTTTGCAGCTACTAAAATTGTTGGACGAGCAGACACAAAAACAGCCAGGGAACTGATTGAAGCCAGGCCCACTCATCAGTCAGCAGGAGTGGTGATTTACCACCAGCCTAACAAGTACTTAGAAAGCAAAGACAGCTAATGACTTAAAAGTGAGTCATCAACTCAACTCAATCAACATCTAAAAAGCCACTTACAATAGGCACTATAAATACCACATACAGAACAGCACACTAGAGAGAAGTTCCCTGAGGATGGGCTACAGCACAAGTCCAAAAGCTCGGAATATAACCTCTGGTCCCGGTGACTGACCCAGATTGGATCCTGCAACATTATCCCAGGACACATATACTCATCTTCATTCCAGGTGAAAGTATTGTACTGAAAGTATTGACTGCTGAGGGGAACAGAAATTAGAAAGCTAACATTAGCCAGAATTGTAGCTAGAAAGGAAATTTTACATCCACAGAAAACTAGATGTTTTCAAGTTGACATTGGAAGAAATTATATGAGTCTGTAAGTGGGAACTCAATTTTTCCGTTAGGGTTGCTTCACACTCTGCATGATCAAAAGCTATTCCATCCCTCTTTTAGAAAGAAGGATCACCCATCTATCCCCTGAAGTTCATTTAGGCCTTCATTTTGTCATATTTCCAATGATCTCAACGTTGGAAGCTAATTCCATTCTAATGTACAAATGGTGTGCTATCATTTGTATGCTCCAAGGACATTTTCAGAACAACAATGCAAAGAAATTAACAATAAGGTTTCAGTCAATCAAGAGCAAAAAATAAAATAAAACAAAAACCTCAACCCCAAACCCACAAAAAACAGCTGGAACTGTGAAAAAGTTTATCTGCTCTTTCTTTTAGATCTTGCTTAATTTTTACTTCCTAACTAGTCCTGTTAAAAAAGAACATGCACAGGCTGAGTGCCCTGCAAAAAGGCAGCTTTGACACAAGTTAACTAAAGACATTCAGAAATTAAAAAAAAAAAAGATTGTCTATTTGGCATGGCGCCCTCTTCTTGCTTTGCCTCTTGAGGAACCCTTACTGCAATTAATTTTGATGCTGTTATATACAGTGACATTGTTCAGACCAGTGGTGGGATTCAGCCAGTTCGCACCTATTCGGGAGAACTGGTTGTTAACTTTCTAAGCAGTTTGGAGAACCGGTTGTTGGAAGAAATCTTATTTTGTTTTTACAGGGCTAATCCTGTAAGAAATTACAACATTCTGGTGTTGTTTCTAGCCTAATCCTTATTGCCCTGCTTACAGAAACTGCTTCTCTGGTTAACCCGTATTACATTGTAACAGCTAAGGCGAAGCGCCCATCGACCTGACTGATGTTGAGTAGGCCACTCCCACATAGTCACATGACCACCAAGCCATGCCTACCCAGATGGTCATTAGGGCAGAGAACCGGTTGTTAAATTATTTGAATCCCACCACTGGTTCCGACCCTCCTGATGCAACAGTGCGAAATGCTCATAATATAGCTGCTCTTGAAGGAGGATAGCTATAGAAGCTGTATTAGTAACTGCTCTAGGCTTACTATTTTTCCTAGGCAGGGGAGATGCTACTGCCTGCTTTCAGGCAATATAAACTAGCCATTTCTATATCAACAAATCTATCTAATCGGTAAAAACCAAAATCAAAGTTTCATATTTTTTCCATCTCAAGCATAAAGTCCAGAATCGGTTTCCAAGTAGAAACAAAAGTACTTATGTTTTTTTTTCTTTTATTAGTTCATTTTCTAGAAATGGACTCAAGCTCTGACTGATCATTGCCTGGCAACTATGCTTCTTCCTGCCCTTCAATGCCATTCTCTGTGCACTCTAAATTTGATTAAAGATGCCAATGATAACAGTTCTGTTTGTAATTTCTAAAAAAGCCAATTTATAATTGTTCAGTTGGTAATGGTTAGTGAACACATGCACACCCATATGCAATATTAGGCTATAATACAATTTATAGCCATTTTTGCTCTTCAACAGACATTCATTCCTTGAAAAAGAATACAAGTTGCCTATTAGAGATCATTTAATCTATTTTCCTATAAAAGATAATTACTTTGGTCTATGAGATATTAATTTCAGGTCCATTCATCTAATTTCCACCCTGCAATCTAACATTTGATGCAGCTCATTCAGATTCTTAACCAAACAACATGGTGTCCTCTGAGTAATCATGTCCCCAATAAATCTATGTGGAATGTTACTACAAGCATCTTTATACATCTATCCACAAATACATTTAACCAAGAAGCAGCTCATACCTTTGTCTCAATCTCTGTTCAGTGTCTGCTAAACTTTCTGTTTCTTCTTATACATGCTTTAGTGATATCATACACCATTCATTTCCATATTTGTGCAAAATGGTCCACAATCCAAAATTTGGCTAGTATCAGTGGTGGGATCCAACTAATTTAACAACCGGTTCTCTGCCATAATGATTTCTTCCAACAACCAGTTCACCAAACTGCTCAGAAATTTAATAATCAGTTCTCCTGAAGTGGTGCGAACTGGCTGAATCCCACCACTGGCTAGTATGTCATAAATGCAAAGCCACTACTTCCTATATGCTTATACTATTCCAAAAACCGAATCTTTATTCTAGGAACTACATTTCAAATCCACACTAACCATATGCAGGATAGCAGCAGATGAATGATACTTCATAAATAGATTTACCAAGTCTTTTAACAAGAACCAACCTCTTAGGATACATTGTGGAAGATACAAACAAATTGGCTCTCATATCACTAAACTAGGTACAACTGATTTTGTATGTACCAGCCACTTAATTCTGTTAAAAAAAAAACCCTCAATAATATGAGGAATATTATATTTAGATCATTAACAACGCCTCCCTGAGAGAAAGGCAAACGTTTTCCCATCATCTTGAGTGTTTTGATCCACTACCTAATGCAAAATTGTTGATCAATTTGTCTTTCTAAAAAGAAAGACTTCTTAGTACATTATTATATTTACCAACAAAAAATTATTCCGGTTAGAGACATTCTTGCAGGATACAAATTTTGTCTATCCTGGGATTATTACATTAATTAGGAAGAATTAATGAATATGGAGTAGCAAAATAAAAGAGCATAGTACTGTGACTCAAATGTTTCTGCCTCCTGTTCCATTACTTTTCCATGCCTACAAGCAAACTTAACATTAATATTCAAGGTCACATATAAGATGCAATACTCCCGATGATAGCTAGCTATCAAGCTAGCTAGCTAGCTAGAAAGACAGACAGACAGACAGATAAACATACATATACATATACATTTTAAATTATGTAATTGCACAAGCTTCCTGATTTGTATGTAAGTATTTATTTCATCTTTCTTAGCAAGCAAACTGAATATTTTATAGGGCTAACTTATTTGATTTACTAATCTAGCAATCTTAGCAGTTTAAGTTAGAAATAATGTACTTCCACCTGTATTGTACCTTTTCTTTCTAGCATTTTTCTGATTATTCTGCTTGTCAACACATTCAGTTCAGAGTTTCTTCCCCTTCAGTGTTTGTAAGTGGGTTTTGTTCTAAATGAATTTAATTGCTATGCAAATTTGGTAATCATTTGATGAATATTAATATTTCCCCCTATACACAGCAATAAATATATATTTCATATTCTGCCTGTATTTGCTAAATAGCATGGCAATTAAAATACACTTAAAGAGCTTTAATTTGCATGCAAATTGTCAGAATGATGTGGAATATTGAGATAGACAAAATAATCTGTGAAATTGAAAATTAAACATAGTCGTTATTAATATAAATATCCCCAAATATAATTTCGTTTGGAAATGTTACCTGTGATGCTGAACATAATTGCTGATTTGATTGCTTAACTGTGGAATGTGTTTTTCTGGATTCTTTAATGCTGAAGAAATTCAGAAAAAGTGCACCCCTCAGGGGGCTGTTAAATACCATAAGCAATAGAGCAAATGATTTGTTTTAGTGACTATTAGGTGCAAAGTAGATTGTTTTACAATGCCTTTATTTGCCTGCAACTGATTGCTAACTTTTCATGAAGTTGTCCATGCTGATTTATATATCCTGGATCACATTCACTAAGAGAAAATATCCTCAAGCTGTTTTTCCAGGTTTCGCCAAGAGACAAGGAAGAAGAAGGAATATTTTGCTGTACCATAACAAAAAATGGAGATATATGAGTATATTCTCTGTGCGAAAAGTGTGATCTCATAACCTTCACTGTGGGAATTTTTTTCCCCAACACACAAATGACAACATTGCCAGAGGATAGTTCCAAATGGAGCTCGTCCAACTACATATAGTCCTCAATTTACAACCATTTGTTTAGTGATCATTCAAAGTTACAATGGCACCAGTGGTGGGATTTAAATTTGTTTTACTACCAGTTCTGTGGGCATGGTGTGGCTTGGTGGATGTGGCTTAGTGGGCATGGCAGGGGAAGGATACGGTAAAATCTCCATTCCCTCCCTACACCAGAGGAAGATTACTATAAAATCCACATTTCCACCCCACTCCAGGGGAAGGATACTGTAAAATCCCTATTTCCTCCTAATCAACTGAGACTCAGGAGGCAGAGAATAGATTGGGGTGGGGCCAGTCAGAAGTGGTATTTACTAGTTCTCCGAACTACCCAAAATTTCCGCTACCGGTTCTCCAGAACTGGTAAGAACCTGCTGAATACCACCTCTGAACGGCACTGAAAAAGTGATTTATGATGGCTTTTCACAGTTGTGACTGTTGCAGCATCCCCATGGTCATGTGGTCAGAATTCAGATGATTGACAATTAGTTCATGCAATAGTTTATGATGGTTGCAGAATCCCAGGATTAGGCGATCACCTTCTGTGATCTCCTGACAAGCGAAGTCAGCGGCGAAGCCAGATTCAATTCACAACCATGTGATTAATTTAACAACTGCAATAATTCACTTGAACATCACAAAAGGGAGCAAAAGTCACTAAACAACTATCTTGCTTAACAACAGAAATTTTGGGCTCATTTGTTGGTTCTAAATCAAGGATGTCCTGTACATACATACCCTCCCACACAATAAAATGGAGACCTGCAGTTTAGAATCAATACCCCTATCTTGCTCACCCAACCCACACCTGAGTACAGCAACTATACAATTCTGAAACCTCAACCTTTTGAATGTTAGTGACTGCTCTGTTCTAATGCCACTCCCTCCTATGGAGTGGACCTGCCTTGTGATGAAGGATGAAGATGTAACAGGAGAACAGAAACACACCCGGTGTAATACGTTATTTTGTTAAGGTAACAGAGTTGGAAACAGTTCCAAACACAATACTTTTTATGCTTTCCTTGCCTTGTTATATAGGTAATCCTCGACTTACAACCACAATTGAGCCCAAAATCTATGTTGCTAAGAGAAATTCGTTTAAATGAGTTTTGCCTCATTTTACGACTTTTCTTGCCACATTTGTTAAGTGAATCACTGCAGTTCTTAAATTAGTAACATGGTTGTTAAGTGAATCTGGTTTCCCCATTGACTTTGTTTGTTGGAAGGCCGCAAAAGGAGATCACATGATTCTGGGACAGGGCAACTGTCATAAATGTGAGACAGTTGTCAATTATCTGAATGTAAATCATGTGACCATGGGGTTGCTGCAATGGTCATAAATGGTCCATAAAAATGGTCATAAGTCATTTTTTTCAGTCCTATTGTAACTTTGAACAGTCACTAAGCAAGCTGTTATATGTCAAGGACTACCTGTATACTCCAGTGAACTGATGCTCAGTATTGCTGGCTATGCAAGTACAGTAATGGACTGATAATTTATCAATAATCTCATAAACTTCTTTTTATTAATAGGCACCTGTGATTTATAATTGAAATTATGAAATAACTGCAGAATAAAATGAAGGTAATATACTAACATCAGATGGAGCTGCTAATTGACAGTAGGTTTTCCCCTATTTTCATCCATATACAATTACTGAGATTTTTTTTTCTTTCTTCTGTTCAATCATGTCTGAATCTTGTAGACTGCCTGGATAAGTCCCTGAAGTTTTTTTGACAAGGTTGTTCAGAGGTGATTTGCCATTGTCTCCTTCCTAGGGCTGAGAAAGGAAGAGTGGCCGAAGATCAACCAGATGGCCTTGTGCCTAAGGCAGAACTAGAATTCCCGGTCTCCTGGTTTCTATCTTGATGCCTTAAGCACTGGCTATCACTGAGAAGTCAGGTTCTCTATATTTAGTTGCTCTAAGGTGTCTTTAAGATAGAAGCCTTAATAGAAGACATGCCACTTTTGCATTGACCTCTACAGCTAGAAAGCAAAAGTCACAGAGACTGGTAAATGTTATTACGCCCTCATTTCATCAGGTTCTGCTAAGGCAGTGTTTCTCAACCTTGGGAACTTGAGGATGTGGGGACTTCAACTCCCAGAATTCCCCAGCCAGTTGATGATCCTCAAAAAATCAGTAATGGGGACCAGTGTAGATGAGACCAAATGGTCCATTACAAAAGAATGATGATAAAACTGCTGGAACAATCAGCGAGGACAGGAGAGGGAGCTATGACTTCATTAAATCAAATCCTTTCAATTTTAGTTTAAAATCAAAATCAATTTAGAGGTAAAATTGAATGAAATCACACTGGGAGACAGGCATAGTTAATATTTTATCACAGGGCCATATTAATTTATAACACTCTTTCCTGTACTGAAGAGCTGTTATAGCCTGTCTGGTATACGAATGACATATGATTAGATACAAAATGACTAAACTGTGTGAATTTTTTTTTAACAATCAGCAAAGAGACATGTAGAAATAAAAATGAGATTGGATGTACTGTATAATTATTGGGGTACGTAAAACAACTGGACTTTGTGTCTGTTTCCTGAAGATTTATGCACAGATTAATGCTTTTGCCATATTTTTTTATCTTCCGCATTTTAATAACATTATTTTTTTCATGTTTAATTGAAATAAGATTTGTGGTACATAGGTATGCATATGTATGCATTAAAGTTTTATGTGCATATGTGTACTGTTTATGTGTATGGTTCTGTGTGTATATATACATATGCATACATACATACATACATGACATCCATTTTGGTGCAATGGTTTGAGGCATTAAGGTAGAAACTGGGCAACTGTAAGTAGTTCTTCCTTAGGCACAAAATTAGCTCTTCCTTAGGCACAAAATTAGATTAACAGAGTTGGAGGGAACTTGTAGGTCATCTATTCCAACACCCTCCTCAAGCAGGAGACTGTACACCATTTCTGACAGATGGCAATCAAGTCTCTTCTTGAAAGCTTCCAGTGATGAAGCACCCACAGCTTCTGAAGGCAACCTCTGTTCCATTGGTTGATTGCTCTCACTGTCAGAAAATTTCCAGGTTGAATCTCTCCTTATTCAGTTTCCATCCTTTATTCCTTGTCGGGCCTTCAAGTGCTTTGGAAAATA
This sequence comes from Masticophis lateralis, assembly GCA_030761175.1. NCBI lineage: Eukaryota > Metazoa > Chordata > Lepidosauria > Squamata > Colubridae > Masticophis > Masticophis lateralis. The sequence continues at coordinate 64,652,013 of JAUDYJ010000003.1, forward strand.
GCTGGGCTCTGTTGTGGCGCGTCAGTGGCCTGTGCAGTTAGTAGCTGATTCCAACAGCGAGGAGCCTGGTGTGGTGCTGCGTCAGGAGCTTGTGCAGCTGGCGCTCAAGTCAGATAATGAGGAGGCTGGAGAAGAGGTGGTGCCAGAGGCAGGGATTCAGCCAGGGCCTTCAGAACCTCCAGAAGCTCCCATAAGTGAAGAGGAAGAAGAGGAGGAGCCTCTTCTTGATGCATGAGTGCACAGAGCTGTTAAAAGGCAGGAGTGGCTCCTCAGGAAGAGGTCTCCTCAAGAGTAAGGCTTGAGGCTAATTGGCTACTCCCCTAGCCTATTTAAGGAAGGACGACGACTGATGCAATTTGCAGGAAACAATTTCATTCATATTCCTTTGTGTCTTGATTCCAGAAATGTTTGATTCGGCTCTTGTTTATCTCTTGTCAGTTTTCCTGCAAATTGCTTCTGGGAAGATGTATTGAAGATTTGGAAGAAGTCATCAGGAACAGTTAAAATATTATACTTTTGTCATTTCGTGTTTGGTTTTAATCATGGGGTATGGTTGGGAAGTCTCTGTTATTATCCATTACTTTCGCTGAAATGTAATCAAATAACAGCATTTGCTGTTATGCCGGTGGCATGCAGCTGGTCATCAATTCTAGCTTGCTAGATTGAGAGTGACTGGTTCAAGGTCACCCAGCTGACTTTGTGCCTAAAGTGGGACTAGATCTCACAATCTACCATTTTCTAGCTTGATGCTTTTAACCAATATATCAAATCGCTTTTCGAGATTATTGGCTTTATATATTAAAAAGTGGTGCTGGTTGTGACAATTAAAAGTAAGCTTTATGTAGAATATTTTGAAGTATTTTGTGAATATTTTGTATTGGGTGTACAATGCTTTTTTTCCCTAAGACATCATTTTTCTTATGAGAAATACAGGAACTGAATTATGGTAAACACATGGCTTAAACTTAAATTATTATATATATTACAAAAAAAAAACACCCAGATTTTTTTTTTAAAAATGCTAATGGATAAATAGATGATAAGAACATTTTTATTTTCTAAAGAAGTTGTAGTTCAGTAATGAAAAACTAAAATTAATGTGATTTTCCCCCCAGTTTATCACTGAGAAATCCCTTTAAAAACCTGTCATATTTCCTGCTTTTGGAGGTATTAACTTTTACAATAATTTATGTGGTTTTTCTAAATCCAGACCTTATATTTTCCGTATTGTATTTTCCCAGTCAAAAAAAACCAATGTTTCTATTCTTTAAGAACAAGCAGTTATACGTTCAAATTTAATTCTCCCAAGAGAAATATTGTCAAAACGTGGTACTGTACATATCACTCATACCACATCCCCATTTCATTATCCAATTGCCAACCTCCAATGGGTATAAAGGGAAGACCTATCTAACATTTAGCTATGATCTACTGAACCTCAGTTTACTAGATTTTATTGAAGTTCTTTAAACAGCATCATCCCCATTGATGATGTGCCACTTGCAGGTTCAGAAGGTTCTGACCAGTTCTGGAGAACTGGTAGCAGAAATTTTGAGTAGTTCAGAGAACAGGTAAATACCATCTCTGACTGGCTTCATCCCGATCTATTTTCTGCCTCCCGAGTTCCATCTGATCGGGAGGAAATGGGGATTTTGCACAGGGGTGGGTTCTAACATTTTTTACTACCTGTTCTATGGGCATGGCTCATTTTGTGGGCATGGCTTGATGGTCATGTGACAATTCTTTAGGATTTAGCAGAGGTACTGGCCTACCAGTAACTGCTTGCAGAGCTGTACCGGTCTACCCATTTATTTTTGCAAGCACCGGTCTACTCATTTGTTTTCTTTTACCACTGATCAGCTGTAGGATGGCCCTTTGAAGCCCCTCAGCAAGAGTTTAAACAGTTTTTTTCCCTCTAGCCATCAGTTGCGACTCAGGAGGCAGCAATAGATTGGGGGTGGGGCCAATAAAAGGTAAGAATAATGCAGGGGGTGGGGGGGACAGGGAGAGCAGAACTGGTTTGGTGACATCATATCGTCACTGCTACCGGCTTGGCCGAACCGGGAGGAATCCACCACTGATTTTGCAGTAATCTTTCCCTGGAGTGGGATGGGAATGGAGATTTTACAGTATCCTTCCCCTGCCACTCCCACCAAGCCATGCCCACCAAGCCATGCCACATCCACCAAGCCCCAGCCACAGAACTGGTAGTAAAAAATGTTGAATCCCACCACTGGTCACTTCCATATGGGAATGAGGAGGTTATCTGCTTCATTCTGCCCCTTGGCTCCTAGCAGTTGTTGGATGTCTTGATTGGATGGATGGATGGATGATGGATGAATGGATGATGTGCCATCAAGTCATCATTGTGTCTTAACCACCACACAGAGAATTAGGACTTTTCGTAAAATATCCAAAGTATGATCATTTGAGTCTGGTCATTTGTGCCTTGAGTGAGAATTCTGGATTGATGTGTTCAATGATTGATTGTCCCTTGGCAATCTACCCCATAGATTGCCTACTCCCATAGGGTCCCATAGGGTCCTGGTAACTTTACAAACATAGGAGATACACACACACACACACAGAGTATTCCATGCCGCATTGTAATAGGGAAATTAAAGATATGAGCAACAAAACACTTGGTCATGTGGAATTACTCAAGGTGTCCAGAGGGAACTCAGCTTTATAAAAGAGATGTATACTACATCTGGGACTGCTATACAAGTGCCAAACCACAGGAGAACAATAAACCCCCCCAATATGAAGAGTTTTCTCTTTGAATTTAAATAATTTGCACCTGGCACTCATATTTTAACATTTGATTTATTTACTTAGATAACTCCTGTCCAAAACTTCCAGAAAAAAATTTATGTTCCCACAGCAGCTAATCAAATATGAAGATGCAAATAATATTTCAAGTAGAAGATAATAAAATAAGGCATAGAAATGACAAAATATTCAAACAGAAACAACGGGTTCAAAGTAAACCTATTTCTAGAAAGCTTGGGAAAACAGAAATATTTTGCTTGGCAACTCAAAGATGAGTGAAAGGATCACTTCATTTTCCAATGATGATTGTTCTATCTTATATTTTAAATAATGCCTACTTTTGATTCTGTTTTCCCTGTTGGTATTTCATTCTGTTACTCTTAATTAAGGCACTTCTATTCTTCTGTAGGTTTTTCTAATTGAGAAGTGGTATAAAATCTTCTAAAATAAATATGCTACTACCTCAGAGCTCTTCATCACACAAATGCTCTGAATATTTGAAACTGGTGCTGTTCAGCTCAGCTCAGCTGCTGCTCCCAAGGAAAAGTCACTAGCAAACACATATATAAAGGTAGTCCTTGACTTGTAACAGTTCATTGAGTGGCCTTTTGAAATTACAATGGCACTGAAAAAGGTGACTTATGACCATTTTTCATACTTATGACCATTGCAGCATCCCCTTGATCATGTGACCAAAATTCAGACAGTTGGCAACTGACTCATTTTTATGACAGTTGCAGTGTGCTGGGTCATGTGATCACCTTCTGTGACCTTCTGATAAGCAAAGTCAATGGGGAAGCCAGATTCATTTAACAACCATGTTACTAACTTGACAACTGTAGAAAGAAAGGTTGTAAAACGGGGCAAAATTCTCTTAACAAATGTCTCACTTAGCAACAGAAATTTTGGGCTCAATTGTGATCCTAAGTAGAGGACTACTACCCTAACAATCCCACTGCGTCCCTTCACAGTAGCTAATTCGAGGCTTTTTGTTGAGCTTTTCTCCTAGTTTGAAACACCCGACACAGTTGAGGAAAAGGGAAATGGTAGAGCACTTATTTTATCTTTTCCCAGTTCAACCATAAGGCTTCACGTATTTTATGTCTTCTAAAATACCCCTTTATTTTAGTTCCTTTATACCACAAATAGGCATGCCATCCCAACAACAAATCATGTCTCTCCAAATTTAACTATCTAGTATTTCCTAATAATATCCATTCTTTAATCCATAATGAAGTTCAAAGTTAGGTAAGCGAAAACCACCCCTCATTTTAGCATCTTGTAACAACTTTATTTTTATTCTTGGCTTATATCACATTTTTCATTTGGAAGTTCAAGGTGATTTATATAGCACTGCCTCCCATCCCCCCCCCATATAACAAACAACTTGTGAGGTAAATTGGATTGAGAGAGATTGGTAAAACGTCACCTGTGAGATTCCACGGCTGATGATGGGCTAAAATCCATATCTCCTCACTGCTATCCCAACACTTTATATACCAGAATACCTCTCATATGACAGAAGTAATATCATAGAATAATAGAGTTGGAAGGGACGTTGGAAGTCTTCTACTCCAACGCCCTGCTCAATAGGAGAACCTATACCCGTGATGGCGAACCTATGGCACGGGTGCCACAGGTGGCACGCGGAGCTATATCGGTGGGCACGTGAGCTCAGCTCCGGCACACATGCGTGCACCAGCCAGCTGATTTTCAGGCCTTCTGGGCCTACAAGAAGTCAGGAAACACACTGTTTCTCGCCTCCAGAGGGCCTCTGCGGGGGGGGGGGGTTGGGGATGGCCATTTTTGCCCTCCCCAGGCTCCTAGAAAGGCTCTGGAACCTGGGGGGAGCAAAAAATGGGTCTACCAGGCCCAACATGCCATCATGTGGGGGGAGCACAGGGGGGTGGGGCGCATAGAATTATGGGTGTGGGCACGGGTGTGTGTGACCCCACCGCGCTCCCCCCGCTTTTGGCACGCGATGGCAAAAAGGTTAGCCATCCCTGCCCTATACCATTTCAGATAAATGACTATTAAAATCTCCAGGATTGGAGCATCCACAACTTTTGGAGGCAAGCCACTCCACTAATTAATTGTTCTCATCGTCAGGAAATTTTTCCTTAATTCTAGATGGTTCTCTCCTTGATAAATTGATACTACTTGATAAGTAGTCAAAACCAGTCCAACGGTCCTCAGTGGAGCCTATGTCCATATAAACTGAATTTTCATATTTTGCAAATGTGCCTAACATATTTTAACATTTTCAAATTTTAAATCTTTTCAACATTTTTAATGTCTCCAATTACAAATACAGTGTCATACTAGGCAATAGAAACGAGACACTTTGATATATGAGGGTAATAAATATCCTTTCATTTAAATGGTGATCAATAGCTATTTTAAGATTGTGAAGGGGAAAATTATGATAAATATTTTCTTTAATGTTAAATAAAAATAAGAATTTTTTACACATTACATTAAACCAGATTTTTTTTTGTACTTTAGAATGCTTCCTGAAGTTGGCCATTGTATTTTGAAAATCTTGGGCTACAACTTTGTGTGATACGTGAACAAGTCAATTGTATTTATACAATGAGCCACAATTAAACAATGCATAGCTTCACATGATATATGAAATCCAATCATATATATTTTCTCACTGAGCTGTTAATTTTATTAAAATGTTGATTTTTTTTCATTGTATTTTATGGTAAAAATGAACAGAATCTTAATAGATGCAAACTTGGAATATTACAATAATATTAATGTATAATGTAAGAAGCTTTGCTAAAGTTACAAGAGTATTATTTTAATTTAAATATTAATATTGGAGAGTGTATTACTTAGACTGCACTCTAATAACTAATTTACAAGAATAAATCCTAGTTTAATCAATGAGATTTACTATTCAGACAGCGTGCTTAGAATTGCATTTTAAGTATTCATGTACAATCTTGGTTAGAAAAATTGTATAAAGTCCACACCACTTGTAGTGTAAGAATTTCATAGCATTTAATCCACACATATTTCTTGAAAGCACTTCATGGGATTATTGGCACTCAGTTGTGTATACTGTTTTTTTAAGGTGATCTTTAAAGGGATAACTAAAGCTCTTCTTCTTCTTCTTCTTCTTCTTCTTCTTCTTCTTCTTCTTCTTCTTCTTCTTCTTCTTCTTCTTCTCCTCCTCCTCCTCCTCCTCCTCCTCCTCCTCCTCCTCCTCCTCCTCCGTACTTATTTGCAATTACTAGGTAATTTTACATTTTCTTTGAAATATGTGTTTATTTTAAAAGAACACTCATGAGGTAGGGTGGGGTTGTTAAAGTGATCTGATATTTTATGCCTTTATTTTGCATTTTTGATTTGTTAAATGTTCAGAATACATTCATATCATGATGACTCTCTGATTTATATAATCCCTGGTTAATAAAAGTAATTCTATGTAAAGAAGTCCAGTTAGGGCTGGCTAGGCTAGACTTGTCCAATATATTAGCTCGACAGGAACCCTACGATTTATCTCAACTGGTAATATTGTCCTTTACAGCAGGCATTACTTTTCTATGCCATATAAAATATGAAGAGTAATTACAGGAACTTGGCATAGCTAGTCTAGTGAAGAGAAGGACCAGGGGAGACATGATAGCAGTGTTCCACTATTTGAGGGGCTGTCACAGAGAGGCAGAGGAGGGGGGGGGTTGTCAACCTATTTTCCAAAGCACCGGAACAGCAGACAAGGAAAAATGGATGGAAACTGCTCAAGGAGAGATTCAACCTAGAAATAAGGAAAATTTTCTGACAGTAAGAACAATCAACCAATGGAACAGAAGTTGCCTTCAGAAGTTCTGGGAGCTTCATCACTGGAAGCTTTCAAGAAGAGACTGGAAAGCCATCTGTCAGAAATGGTGTAGGATCTGTTTGAGCAGGGGGTTGGACTAGATGACCTACAAGGTCCCTTCCAACTCTGTCAATCTGTTAAAGAGGAGAGAAGGAAATGAGAAGAGACACTGAGGGGTGGCATACTCAGATGTGCAATTTCCTCCAGTAGGCATCTTGCTCAAAGCACTCTCAGTGCTAGAAAAAAACATTACTTATATTTTCAGCTAATTTATATGGATTTTATTAAAACAGTGTTTATATATCCTTACACTGCAAATCTGGCTTTCCTGAGGCTACTTAATGAATTCATATCTAAAGCAAGATTAGAAATGGATGCATTTTATTTCATTTTCCTAGAATGTTTCATGTTTCCTAGAACAACCCACAGTCAACGTTTCATGTGTCGGTCCTATTGGAATGAAAAGGGCTAACTAGAACTTCCCTCTACCAACTCCTTTGCCACTTATTTTAATTCTGAACAAACCACAGGCAAAAACCCTCCAGTCATTTTTCCCGAGTCCCTCCAAACAGACCAGTTTGCAACATATCCTTTGACTGCCCATTAAAACTGACTCTGGAGTAAGCATCTATTTCCTCTCTTCCCTGTGAGTTAGACTGATAACTGCAGCTTGCCAAGTCTCTGTTATTAAGTTTCATCTCTTGGCACTCAGAAAGACAGTTTGGTTCAAAGGTGAACTACATTATCTTGCTGCAATTTGTGAAAAAGCCTCTCTTTATTTAGAGTTCAAACTGACCCAGACTTGACCATATCTTTGGAGCATAAACAGTTGAGACATAACTGCCAGCCCCGCCCCTTTGAAAGTTAATTTAATTTAACCATCCACCATACAAGAAAGCATTTCATCATCCTTAAAGAGTAACATTTTCTATCACTACACCTAAATCACAGCTAGATTGAAATCAGAATTCATAACACATTCCACTGCGGTGTTTTGTCTCCTGTACAAATCTATGTGTATGAGCATGGAATAAGCATCTATTGAACAGATTTTCTGTAACAATTCAAATCATTCCGATTAATTAGTGGCATATGAAAATTTCTCGCCAGAGGGATGAATATTCAGAAATAATGATGCTTGCTGTGAGAGCAAACGGCTTCCCGAGAAATTAAAATAAGCACATGTTACATTGGCTTAAAAGAAAATTCTATCAGTCAATCAAAAATCAATATGAATCTTAAGTCAATATGTCTTGACCAGAAAATTTACCTTCAAGAATGTTTTAGAAAATCAGAGTTACATAACAACTGTGCTAAAATCAATGCGGCTGCATATAAGATGAAATAAGAAAAGACAAGGGATAAAGAATAGACATGAGCTTTTCTGAGGACTTTTGAATAAATATAAAAATTCATGGCATCTTCTCCACTCTGTCTAGTTCTTATGGCACAGCAGCTGCTGCCATGGTTCTGAAAAGTACTTATGAAATCCTACAGAAAAGGGTTATGTAGATGAGGTTAATGTGGATGTAGACAAGAAGCAGAGTTAAGTAGTGGCTGTACTGGACTAAAACAAAAGAATGAAAGTAAGAAAGACAAGTTCAGATAATTGCTCTGCCTTGGAAGTTCATTGAGTGACTTTTGGACAATTATTATTTCTCCCTGGACTTGTGCTAGGGAAATCAATCTGCAGAAGGAAGTGTAGATTATGCCAACTGGATATAAATCTACTGAATGAATTAGCAAATAAAATAATGGCAACAGAAGACATGAGGATTTTTTAAAAAAAATTCACAGGATATAGGCAGATTTAACCATAGTTTCAATTGGGAAAATGTGACCATCCTAGACCAAGTCCAAAAACGCCAGGGAATTTCTAGAAGCCTGGCACTCTGATAAATTAGCTATAAATAGATACATTGACATTACCAACATCTATACACTATGCAAAAGAGACATACCTAATACTCCTTCCTCTTCCTATTTTCCCCACAACAACAACTCTGAGAGGTGGGTTGGACTGAGATTGGACCAGAGGTGGCATTCACATACTGTAGCAACTGGTTCGCCCAGCACCAGAAATGTGAGCGCACGCACACATGTGCTCACTTCGCTTGTGCACGTGGCATCCACTCACGCATGCATCACAAAACATGGCAATTCACTTGTGCACGCTGTCCATGCATGCATACGACATCAAACAACATGGCAATTTGCTCGCGCGAGCTGTCCGTACATGTGTGCAGCATCAAAAACACAGCGATATAGGACAGGATTGTGCCAGGGCACAGGTTGTCATTACTGGTTCATTGGAACTGGTCCAAACCAGCTGAATACCACCTCTGGATTGGACCAAAGTCATCCAGCAGGCTTTCATACCTAAGATAGGACTAGAACTCACAATCTCCTGGCACGTTCAGACCAAGAAATACTTATCAGTTACTTCCCTAGTTCCTTCCTAACTCTTTTTCTTGTACAAATCCACTCTGGGCATGTCACTTGTAGCGGCAGACCCATCATTAGATTTCATTTCATGTCAGATTCTCCAGAGGATATTCTTCAAACCAGACGGGACTTTTATTCTGAAATAAAAAGTAGTCAGACAAAACATTGTACTGCTTATAGTCCAAATGTCAGTGTTTAAAGAGTCAGCAAATAAATTTTGCAGTCATACTTCGCAAATTAACATTGATTTAAGTGATTTGAATGTTGATATTTTGGTGCTAAACCTGTTTCTGTAGTGGTAATTTCTCATTCAGTTTTGTTTGCTTAGTGCTGTTTCATACCTATTAAGAAGAAAAGCCTATTGTGTTCCATGTAATGGAAAACATTTTCATTTTGAGAGGGGAATTGGTAATAGAACAAATTGGTATCTCCTTCATCACTGTGAAATTAGAACTTTTCACTAGCCTTATTTGAAATTCCAAGATCAGAAGCAGATATTCACAAAGCATCTCTACCAGAGCACTTCAGGTATATGTTTAGTATGGATATGATGTTTGGTATTTTTGGTGGATGAGGAGGTGAAAGTGCCCTGAATTATTATAATTTTGAAAAGGTCTTCAGAAAAACATAAATTTAAACCCTGTTGACCGTTCAAAAGATCCTGAAGACATGGCTGTGATCCCAGGCATGGGGGTCAGAGTAACAGAGCCTGGAGGCCAGTTGCGTTCATGGTTGTCTGCTGTTTTTATTTTATCTGCCAATTGCCTGTTTCTTTTATGTTCTTTGTTGGTTTTAACTGCTGTTGGTTGCCCAGAGTCTCTTTGTTGAGATGGGCAGCCATATAAATTGAATTAATTAATTAATCTGATCCCATTTCTAGAGACTTGGAGCATTTAAAAGCCTCTGATCTATTTCACCTTGTGCCAGAGTTCTTCACTCTGAAGTGGTGGTCAGATCCAGAAAAACAGTGTGAATTGGGAGATTTTTATTTTTTTGGTTATATAGCACAATGGGATGAAATTGTGAGGAAAAGGCTCTTGAGAAGGATATCAAACTTGCCAATTTTCTCAGAAATCAGTGAAATGCTGAGCCTTGCAAAAACTGCCTTTTAAGTGCCTGACATACTCTAGTGTGGGGACAGGGTAGAATAAAATTTGCAGTAATAATAGTCTCTTTTGCCTCAGACGGATAAAATAGAAAAAGATTTGTTACAAAGAAGAGAAGCTTTATAAGGAATAATAATGCTTCTTCCTAAATGCTGTGAAAATGATTTGAGGCTACATAAGAAGCAGAATGAATTCATTATTATTGTTGATTTCAATAAAATGAATCAGTAATAACTAGGTCACCTAGCTAATGCAGTTCAGAAAATGCTCAGAATGAGAACGGGGGAGACTGTGTGGTAAAAGTTGTCTGGTTTGATCATAAGGGTCATTTTGATTTTAGCTCAAATTCCATCTTTATAGAGTGTGTGTGTGTGTGTGTGTGTGTGTGTATAAAAATATCTCCCTTCCTTCCTGATATTGCCATTGTTCGTAGCCTCTTAGCAGCTCTATAGAAGCAGATTGGGATGGAAACCCAGATCCTGAACAGAAATAATTCAGGCTTAATCTACTGTGCTGAAGATAAACGAATTACCCTGCTCCACCTTAAAATTCATTCTTCAGATGAATTCTGTTCTCATTCCACAGATACAATTGTATGCTGAAATGGATGTTCATTTCCATAATCTCTAATTTAAAAAATATAACAATTTTAACAACTGCTTTCTTAATATAGTTTTTTTTTTCTTTTTTTGCGATAGTCTATGGTTGAGTTGGCTGTGATCATTTCTTTAACTGTGGTCCAGGTTATGGATACATGTTTCACATACCTACATATTTCACAGAAGACTGCAACCGAGGGTGCAGTTGTATTCTCATGTGAAGCTACTGTAATTTATCATCATCAGTTGCTTCACCGTCATATACAAGAGGCTCAAGAGGCAAGCTTCATTTGAATTAATTTAAAACTACCATAAGTGAAAAGTGAGCAGCTTGTTGTGTTTCCTGGGAGATGGTGTGAAATGACTAGACTACAAACAGGTTTATTTGCAATGAGCTGGCAAGCCAATAAATTGTATATGCTGAAAGCTATTTGTTTGTATAAGCTGTTCTGCAAAAAACAAAAAAACCTCAAATCAAATTCAGCTTTTGCTGCCAAGCAGGGAAATTTGGCGAGTGGCTGGAATTGCAATAACTTATACTAACTTTAACAGTCACTTACTGTTTGTTTAATCAGTGATGTCATTAAATTACCAGAGAAGTTTGGGAGTTGAAGTCCACATATCTTACATTTGCCAAGGCTGTATACCCATGGACTAGTGTTGAAAGAAATGTCCATCTGGGTTCAGTTCCAAGTGGGGAGAAACACACTGGAAACATGGAGGCTGATGGGAAAGAAGGCTTAATGGTGAAGCAGAACCATCAAGCATATGTGATTCTGGATAGCTGACCACATGGAGTGGAGAGTGAGAGGTATTTATACCCTCTCTTGGACTTTGAACTTGAGTTTCCTGTTCCTGGGCCAAGAGCATGTATTCTATGGGTTGCTGTCAGACTCCCATGGGGCCATGTGGGGTCATGTTTGCCTTGAAGTCATGTTTGGTTGAACCTTGGGCTGATGTAATGTAGGGGCTTGGTTGTGCCATGCGGTGAGCTCTTCTGATAGATAATCCTGTTATATCCTGGAGGGTCATTTCTTAATCCCATCACCCTGGAGCTGGAGGTCTTTTGTCTTGTAGATAGGCTGGCCCAGTCTTTCTCAATGGGCACCAAATATCTGCTGAGGGCAGGGAGCTGCTCTTTGTCTTTAAAAACTTGTTTCTCCTTTTCTCATCCAGGGAAATATAAAATTCTGCCTTTTTAAAAACATTCCTCAAAATATTTTATTCTTCTAGGAGTGGGGTGGGTGCTAATTTTCTACACTAGAATCTCTCTGTATTTCCCCCACCTTTTTTTTCCTGATCACTTTTAAAGTCTATCTGCACATTCTTGATCAGCAGGAACATTTGAAGTTCCTCAGGGTACAAAGTCCCCTTTTACAGGCTGTGAAATCTTTTAATCTATACACTACTCCTTCCCTGTTGTCCCCAGTTCTTTGTCTGGTTTGTTGATAGTCTTTTTCAAACTTCTCCTTCCATCTGGATACCCTGATTTAGTTGTCCACAATATTTTCCCCTTCTTTTACTTTTGAAAACTTCCATACACTCTTATCTGCACCTCCCTTTCTTTTGTGGGAAGCCCCCCCCCCAAACCTCAGAGAATGAAATATTTTGGGGAATATTAAAAGAGGCAGAATATTATATTTCTCCAAAGGAGAAATGGAGAAACATGTTCTTAAAGGCAGAAAGCAGTCCCAGTTTTCCTGTATAGTAAAACAGCCTCCAGCAGATGCCTGAAGTCTTTAGAGATGGATATTTTGTGCTCATTAAGAAATCCAGGCCAGCCTATTCACAAACAGAACAGCTGATGGGATTAAGAATTTACATTCCCCCGCCCAAATTCTAAGAACAGGACATGACCTCTAGGACATAATAGGATTAACCCACCACCATTAGGTTAGCAAAAGGCACAAGGCTCATGACATTGCACAACCCCCTGCAACATCTCAGAACCCTATAAAAAAATTCACCCATTCCTAAACCAAGGGATCAACCTTCCTAGAAACACACTTCTGTCAATGAAGTTTCTGGAATCCAAATAAACCTTCTTTCCTTGCAGCCAGCCAGCCTCCATTTTATTTCCAGCGCCTTTTTCCTGGCTTGGAACCAGACTGGATTTTTCTTCTAACACTTTACACAAATGTATGCTACTGGATGCTACAATGGAAAATGCCATTGTTCCAGGGGTGAAATCCAGCAGGTTCTGTCAGGTTCTGGAGAATTGGTAGCAGAAATTTTGAGCAGTTCGGAGAACCAGTAGCAGAAATTTTAAGTAGTTCGGAGAACCAGCAAATACCACCTCTGGCTGGCCCCAGAGAGGGGTGGGAACGGAGATTTTGCAATATCCTTCCCCTGGAGTGGGGTGGGAATGGAGATTTTGCAGTATCCTTCCCCCGCCACACCCACACCCACCAAGCCACACCACGCCCACCAAGCCACGCCCACAGAACCAGTAGTAAAAAAAATTGGATTTCACCACTGGATTGTACCCTTGAAGAATAGCAGAGAAAATGTTCACATTTAAATGGCCATAAAATATCTCCACATATTATTTTTCAAACTTTTCTATAAAAGCTGCTTTAGTCCCACTATGGGTGACAAAGTGGTGAATGCTACAAAGTGCTAAAAGTTTCTTCAGAGGAGTATTTAAGAATTCTCTGCCGGCATCTGTTTGTACTTTTCCTGCTTCACATCCCATTTGGAAGCTGTTGTGGAAGAAGCAGCTACCATGCTCCTCAATTTAACAGATAAAAGAAAAGGCTAGGCCCAGGACTGAAATCCAGCAGGTTCTGGAGAACCGGTAGTGGAACTTTTGAGCCGTTTGGAGAACCGGTAGTAGAAATTATGAGTAGTTCGGAGAACCGGCAAAGACCAACTCTGGCTGGTCCCAGAATGGGTTGGGAATGGAGATTTTGCAGTGTCCTTCCCCCAGGTGTGGGGAGGGAATGGGGATTTTGCAGTATCCTTCCCTTGGAGTGGGGTGGAATGGAGATTTTGCAGTATCCTTCCCTTGCCATGCCCATCAAGCCACGCCCACCAAGTCAAGCCATGCCATGCCCACCAAGCCACGCCCACAGAACCGGTAGTAAAAAAATTGGATTTCACCACTGGCCAGGCCTATTTAGATAGCACATCATTTACCGTTAAAATGAACTTTTTTCTGTGCTGTAAAAAACATTTTTAAACAGTAAAAAAAAAAACACTTGATGAAACTCCCAACAGAAGATAGTAGTTTGCCTTGCATGGCTAAAATGTTTGCCTGAGTTTTATTTAAAAAAATTTTTTTTAAAGATTTATATAATGAAACAAACGAAATGATAAAAAGTTGTGGTATTTATATAGTTACTTACCAAGCACATCTAAATTATATTAAAGTAACCAAAATATCTTCAAAATCTCCAAGGCAAGGCACAATTTTTGAGCACACCTAATGTTTGAAAATTGAAAAATTTGACACGCCCTAATTTGGATGAGGGATGGTGATGGCGATAGACATTTATTTTATTTCTGTATGTCTGTAGTGACATAATTTTGCTTCTCCATGATTTGTAGTACAGGTAACAACCACAATTGAGTCCAAAATTTCTGATGTTAAGTGAGACATTTGTTAAGTGAGTTTTGCCCCATTTTATGACGTTTCTTGTCTCAATTGTTAAGTTGATACTGCAGTTGATAACTTGGTTGTTAAGTGAATCTGGCTTCCCATTGACTTTGCTTGTCAGAAGGTTGCAAAAGGGTATCACATGAATCTGTTACAGCAGCGGTCATAAATATGAACCAGTTGCCAAGAATCTGAATTTTGATTATAGGATCATGGGAATGCTGGAAAGGTCATAACTGAAAAAAATGATCATAAGTAATTTTTTTCAGTGCCATTGTAACTTTGAATGGTCACTAAATGAACCGTTGTAAGTCAAGGACTATCTTATCTCAGTGGGTGGGATCCTGACTAAACAATTTTCTTTAATACTCTGCTGTTCCAATAATTACAGAAATATAGTACAGTATAGGTTCTGTCTTTATTCAACTGCATGACATATTCTGGAGAAACTATGCTTTTAAAAAAAGTTAAGAAACTTCCCCCACAAGCATTTATATTCTGGCTTTTCATTATCTGAACAGAAAACAAAACCCATTTTCTGTTACCCATGTTGGAAAACTTGTTCTGCTCAGAAAGATTTTGCATCTTTCTTCTAGAAAGTTACCCATAGTCCTATCTCGTACATTAACTCTCTTTATGTGTTACCCCTATTTCATTAAGGGCACAAATTTTAAAGGGGAAAGGGCATGGTAGTAAATTATTTCTATATCTCCATTACATGTTGTAATGGATAAGCTGCATCTATTCAGAACATTAACGGACTAGTTAAATATTTCATGCAAATAAAGTCAAACACCCAGCACATAACCTTTACATTTATGAATATGCAACAGGGACATAATAAGCCTTGGTCTATTTGAGAAATTAGCTCTTTGTTGGGTGGTTTTCCTAGGTTTTTTTGGAGGGGGGCGTAGGGGGGTTGAGGGAAGGAAGAAAGATAACAAATTTACAGAACATAGACAATCAGGTACCCAAGAAGTCTCTGTCATTTGACGGCTCTGGTGTTAATCAACAGTTTTGCAGTATGTTTTATGTTAGCCTGGAACAGGTTTTTCCTTGCATGCTGTTAATAGACTCCATTCTTTGTGCTTTGCTTGATCTTATTAACTTTTCCTGTGATAAACCTTGTCTAACTGTATAAAATTGTGGTTATGACCCCCATTCCACAGTAAAAATTGCTTTATGCCTAGGAAAATATATTCACGGATGGCTATCCAATAAAAATAGAATGAATACTCCTTCCAATTCTTATCCTTTCGTACTGGAGGCACATGATGCTAAATGTTCATGGAAGTCAAGAAAATAATATACATTTTAATAGGTTGATTTAAATAGTCACGGTTGAAAACAAAGCTAAATATTTGGATTCAATTAGATTATAGGTTGATAAACCAGAGAATGCTCAGAATTTTAAATACAGTCCTGTGTTTAAAATTATTCTTACATTTTTTTCCCTGCTTCATAAATCTGTTCTGTATTCCAAGTTCTATAAATGCTTCTTGATCTTTTCTTAATTGATACAGTCTCATTTGAAGAGAGACTCTATATTTCTATACCGCCCTTCTCCCATAGGACTCAGGGCGGTGTACAGCCAAGGTAAAAACACAAACACACACACATCCTAAAATTTCAATTAAAATTATTACACAGTTTGGCCGAATAGAATAAAAACCCAAAATTAAGATAACAAATTTAAAAATCATTCAACTGTTTAGCCCCGCCTGTTGGAACATCAGGGTCTTGAGGGCACAGCGGAAAGTACGAAGGTCGGGGATGTTACGTATCTCCGGGGGCAATTCGTTCCAAAGGGCTGGAGCCTTCACAGAGAAGGCCCTCCCCTGGGGGTCGCCAGTCGGCATAATTTGACTGACAGCATCCTGAGGAGTCCCTCTCTGTGAGAGTGGACTGGTCGGTGGGAGGCTATTGGTGGCAGAAGACGGTCTCGTAGGTATCCCGGTCCTAAGCCTAACCAATGATGTTGCCTACCCTCAACTAACCCATGCAACCCTCCCCATGCACCCCAACCAGCACTTCACCTCACAATGACCCTCACCTAATGTTTACCTCTCCATCACAAGACTCATCACAAGACCCTCACCTGACATGACCCACATCTGACCCAGTGGTGAAATCTGAACCTGTTTACTACCGGTTCTCTGGCTGTGCATGCGAGGTGCACGTATGCAGTGCAGGCCAAAAGGAGGCATGCAGTAACTAGAACAGCCCACGAGTGGGGATGACAGCTGTGGTGCGCAATCTTTTTTTTTAACTTTTAAAAGCACTGCTTTTAAAAGTAAAAAAAAAAAGCCTCTGACGATCGCACTGCTCAGCTGTGATCATCTGAGGCTTTTTTTTTTTTAGCCTTCTAAAAACATTTGCTTTACAACCTCTTTGGCCGAGACTCAGAGAACAAATCTCCACCCTCAAGACTTGCTATATTTGCTGAGCCCAAATTTAAAAATGAGCGGGGGGTGGGGGGTCAAAAGAAAAATACCTTTTTACTTTTGTCAGACAGCAAATTAAAAATCAGTTATTTTATATACTCCTTCTTAACAGCAGAGATATCATATTCTGATACTTTGAACTTTCTTATGTGGGTCAGCCTGTGCTGTATGGAAATTCGAATCACACCTTTTCCTGTCAGGCTTTAGCATTTGCTTCTGCATAGATTGATTAGAGAAAAGATGACCATCAAAAGGGTCTTTGTCTCCATTTGACTGGATGAAACAGCTGACAAGTGCCCTTCTGATACAGCTGCAGGGCAGCAGCACGATGGGATTTTGACAGTTGACTTCATTATAGCCTTTAGGATACACAGTGGAATGGATTTGCCTCTTCAGTGAGCAAAGCCCAGGAATAATTAAGAAGTGGGAGATCAAGAGAGGGAAAATGGCAATGTACATGGGGCATGTATGAATGAGAAATTGTTCTTTTGAAATCAAGTCCTTACATATAAATATAGAGGATTATTTTATATAGGGCTACCATAATTGGGTTGCAAAACATCCTGAGTTTGGGGGGGGGGGGTTGTATTATTTTTCTATCACCATGTGGTTTTCCAAATTTTTAAGAAACCATATACCATATCATGGCTGGCTCAGGAATTTTGGGAGTTGAAGTCCACAAGTTGTAAGGGTGCCATAGTTGCACAGCGCTGTCCTAGCATGTAGGAAGCATCTATACAGAGAAAATGAGACATCCCAGACCCTAGGTTATCTCAACCTTTCTCCTGGATGCTCAGGTGTTGGTGTTGATCTGGGAAATGTATGCCATTAGGGGAAGGAAACAAATCAATTTGGCTACAGATATGTGCCTCTAAGGCTATACTGAAATAAATACTGTTTAACACTATTAAAAAATGTACTGTTTTAGCTTCATTTAATCAGATTCTCTATCTCTAACTTTAGGACTCATGAGGAAAACAGATTTCATTTTAGGTCATTTTTTAATGTAGAAATAGTGAGCATCCAGAAGGGTTCGTAAGCTTTTAAGCCCCACTGTAGGACCTCTGCCTATTGCTCATATTCTATATATTACTAACAGTCCATTTTTTGGCCTCAGCAGAAGCCACAAGCCAAATTGGAAAAAGCTGATGTTTTCTTTCATCCTAGTGTCTAGAAAATTCTCAATCATTCAGGTGGTTGTCCCAAAGGTGGTCCTGCCCCCCCCCCCCGCCACCAAAAAAAAAAAAATTGGCAACTGGGCTTTCTTGGTCTTTTCCTTTGAAAACTTTTCACTTCTCATCCAAGAAGCATCTTCAGTTCTACTTGACTCTATCTGAATCCCCACCAGTCAGGTAGAACTGATGAAGCTTCTTGGATAAGAAATAAAATATTTTCAAAGAAAAAAACCAAGTAAGTTCAGTTGCCTTTTGGGGAAAAAAAGCATGTTTGGTTTTTACCCTGGGGGTTAGAGGAGAAGGAGGAGTTGAATGGAGAGGAAGACTACCATCTGAAGGTGTTTCTAAGCACAGTACAAGTAATGTGAAAATAGCTTAGGAAGACTAATGAAGTCACTGTCCTTAACTAAAGGACCCTTTACAGGAAAATTGAACTTTTATTGCATTTAACTGATCTCTAGGAAGACTATTAGTGGAGCAAATAGATTTACTTCTCTTTCCCTCATTAGCTTGTAAGAAAGGCCTGAAAATGGCAAAATTTGGTTGCTGTTGGAATTCTGATGTTAATCAAGTAGAAAATTGAGGCAACTTGTATCTCATACCTATAAAAACTGGAGACAAATAAAGTTTAATTAGATTTAGTTAATAGAAGCTGGAAGGCATATTTATGAACTTAGGTACTTAACTGAATTAAAAGATGCAATAAGAACATCAGACTACCATTTCCAATTGATTTTCAGACTCCTATGCTACATTGATGGAAGGGCTGTTCTATTCTGTGTCACATCAATGTCACATGCGTTCAGTCATGTATGTAGCATCTTTTTGTGACATTTTAAAATCTATGTGTATTCAAATTTGATGTGTATATGTGTAAACATATACACATTTTAATTCCAAACGCACAATTAAATATGGATTTTACAATGTTTTTGATTTCAGAACTATGACACAAAAGTTTGAAGAAGTACAAAATCTAACATACATCTGGCCTATGTATTCATCTAGGAAATGCAAATGAGATTTTCCTAAAAATGCAGACCAAATTAGATCTGGAGCCACCCTTATTATACAACGGCAGTTTCTATTCAATAGACTGGTTAAGAAACAAGGTCTGGAAAAAAAGATCTAATAATATCTAGGTAATCTGGGAACTATAAGCAACTTCCATTAAATAAATGTAATCTAAAAAGCCCCTGCATCTGAGCTATGGGAACAAGGAAAAAGCTTGACTCACAAGAAACAATAAACACATTTAATTAAATTAAGGACAAAGTTTCATAACAGAAAGTGGAATGGAAGTGAAAATAACTGTTTGTATCTTGCAGCACCCATGTGTGCACCATGTGGTGAATATTTCCCTTATTGCTCTTCCAGTTCATAAATATGTGATCAAAGTAATAACATATAACATATGAGCTGCCCTTAAGCAGTGACCTTCTCCTTATGCCTCTTTCCCTCATCTGTATCCCCCAGGCACTTGGCAAATGCCAAATATAGTTAAAGTGGAACATATTCATGCATCTCATTAACATGCTGTTGTATCACTAAACAAGTGATACATGCTGAATTCTGACATGTTGGCTTCAAAGCCTTGTCAGCTCTCACAAACCCAGCAAACAAAGGTTCCAAAATATCTCTTAAGCAATTAAAGTAATCATCACTCACAAGTAATTTCTGACTATTGAAAGTTTAATGAATAAGAACGATGCAAAGAGCTCTTGAGAGAAAACTGGCCTTTGCAAAACAATGCACATGCATGGTATTTCCAAGGTAGGAGCCCAGTTCTTTCCAAAACCATTACAGTTCATAACAAGAAGAGCCATCCTGTAAAATATTATCTATTTAGACCAATTCTTTTGTTGATAGTTGGGAGCAGAAAACTGTAATGGCGTAAGGCTAATAAGAGATTAGAATGTAACATTGTTGGCCTTAACCAGAATAAAGAAGCCCTACCAGTTTGAGAAACCCATTATAGTTTCTCAACTATACTGGTAGGCAATAATGCAGAATTTCTTCCATAGCATAGTATTACCAAAAAAAAAAAAAAAAAGTCACATACCCACAAATGCTCTTTCATACACATGCAAAAATGGAAAACAATAGAATTTACTTGTACTTTAAAATTCATGCATCCATATCTTGTAATCATTTCATAATATTCTGGCATAACAGATACGATGGCTATGCAGATACGAGTTTACTGCAGAACTTGAATTGTCACCTGACCGTTGCTTAACAGGCAAACTATGAGATACTGCAGCTTAATTATTAGAGCAGGCACAATTGATAACATAAGAAAATCATTTGCTTCTTGAAAAAGATTGCACAGTCATCGCTGCTTTTGAGGCACAGATAAAAGAAACAATGAAGCTGAAGTTCCATGGCACGGAAGCATTCTTCAGGCCTTTTAGGAACAGGGACTCCGTATCCAGCCTCTCTGCAGTTCAGAGGGGAGTATGGAACAAAGTTAGCATGGAAAAGTTCCCACCTATGATCTTCCCTTACAGTGTAACCCAATTCTTGCCTGCTTAGACTTCAATCTGTAATCTTTCATATCAATATAACATTTTTTGTTCATTAGGCTCCAGCTCAAAATATGCCTACAAACATTTTTTTGAGTTAAAATGAAAACAATAACCCATGAAAACAATCTAAACTGCTTCATTACAAAAACCCTCCAACATCATTTTATAAAACAGTTCAAGCCTCCTGTTTACCTAATTTGCATTAGTCCATCCCTGCTGGCTTTTGAAATCACTGGTGTAACATCTTGTAGAGGACATATGTATCAGCATACATGGAGATGTCACTGTGGCAGGCTCTTCAGAGACGCCGAATTGTTCCCAATTTTGTGTCATTATCTCGAATGCTGGCTCTTGCCTTTCCTCTTTACCTGCAGGCAGGTTATATTACTGCTTCCATGAAATGAGAATCAGACTAAGCTATTAGTAAGGTGCAGTACTTTAAACAAATAGGAACATAAAATAATCTCACAATGTTAAATCTCCTATCCTTTAAAGTGGGATTAAATAAATGCTGACATTTTAAAACAGAGGTCCCCAACCCCCAGGCTGCAACCCACTACCAGGCTTTGAGCCTTTCAGAATCGGGCCACTAAGTGGTGGGTGAGCACGCATGTGCATCTCCACTCGCGTGAGTAGCGGGCAAGCATGTGCATGTGCTTCATTTGCGTGATTGGCACATGCGTGTGCACACACCCCGCACAAATGGAGCGGCATACATGCCCACTGTGTGTGTGCAGAACCATCCTCTCTCCCCACCCCCCCCGCCAGTCCACAAAGCCAAAAAGGTTGGGGAACTCTGCTTTAAAACAATCTAAATTTCACAATGAACATTAAGCAGAACTGAGATGCAATAAATAAAAAATGGATTTCAAAATTGTTGTGTAGGGCTGGCAGAGTTTCGAAGGGGAGGTTTGATGTTGCTTCACTCTGTTTTGCTCTGATGCCATACGCGGGACATTGCCATAATTAGAAGAACTATTCTAGTATTTGCATACAACTCCATAATTCTAGCATTAGTGTAGAGCTGTGATGGCGAACCTATGGCAGAGCCCTCTCTACTGGCACACACACTGTTGTCCCAGGTCAGATCTCCGTGGAGTTTCTTTCGTGAGCTTCTGTTTCCGTACAAACGATGAAACAGAAGCTCATGAAAGAAAAAGATCTTACCTCTTGCCGCGCTGCTGGTGTTGGGATGCCCTGCCTCCCGCCAGCCAGCTAGTCTTCAGATCTCTGCTGCGCATGCGCCCATGTCTGCACATGTGCATGCTCATGTCCATGCATGTACACATGTCCATGCATGCACACACATGTTTGTGGATGTTTTAACGTGTTCCCATGTTTGTCAAATAATAATGAAGTCACAATAAATTATACGATTTATTTTAGGAAGTGAACATGAGTCAGCATCATTGAGAACGTACACCAGTTTTTTGCTCTTAGTAATTTTTTTAAAAAAAATTTGATTTATATGCAGCCCTTCTCTGGAAACTCAGGGCGGCTTACAATGCATTAAGCAATAGCCTTCATACTTTTGTATATTTATACAAAGTCAGTTTATTGCCCCCACAAACTGGGTCAATTTACCTATCTTAGAAAGGATGGAAGGCTGAGTCAACCTTGAGCCTGGTGAGATTCGAACTTACAGTAATTGCAGTCAGCTGATGCTAATCACAATGCTTTTAGTCTGCTGAGCTATCCAGACTCTTCAGAAATTTTATTTCTTTGTTTCTGGTCAGCTTTCCTAATAACATTTTTATATAGGCATGCCTAATTCAGTTTGGAATTCAGCTCCTGTATGGTGAAATTCTCATTTGTCAGACCAACTCATCACAGATCGGCATCCTTACCCTTACTTTTCCTTGCTGGAAAATATGTTTTATTACTGTACCAACAGATATCATGATTACTTGTTCCCCAATGAATAATGAGATTCCTCCATTAGACACAACCATGGTGTGACTCTCAGAATGTTGTGAGTTTTCAGCATGGCAATGTCAGCCTTCCCAGGTAAACCAGACAGGGACTAGACCTGATGAGCTAATTCTACTTTATTGTAAGGCTACATTAACAGAGTCTTACAAATCTGAAGGTACAAACCTTCTGCTATGTCTTTTACAGCCTGATAAGTTAATGCAGATTCTAAGTTTCTTTCTCTGCCCATTATGCAGCTGTGGGCTTCCCCTCTTCCTTTATCAGATTGTTCCCTGGACAGCATCTCTTCTCCTAAATTCTCTGGTCATTCCCACATACAGGCAATGAATCTTGCTTTAGGGTATTGGGAAAAATGTGGGCAGACAAGCTACACTGAAGACCTATGCTTGAATGTATCATGTGGCTCTGGTTAGAAACAGGATTCCTATGTTGATTCTGATATTTTTAAACATTATTATTTAGACCTGACTGTATGCACAATACATGTTTTATTTGCAATATCCTGGTCTGTCTCAGCAGTTTTAGAGCCCAACATTTTCTTTTCATACAACCAGGCAATGCTGCCAGATTTAAAGAATGCTCCTGCCTTACGAAGAACTATTCCACTGACTGGCTGCAATTGTCAAAGAAAAAGCAAGATCCACTTATCCTATTACCAAAATAATAAATTATATCTAGTTGAAGAGAGTACTTGGCATTTCTCAAGCCATAATAGGTGTTATTCATGAAGTAGAGCATGGGGGCTAAGGTAATTGCTGATTTATGTGGGCAACAAAATGGAACTATGGCAGTGTTTTTTTTATTTTTCATTCATTTCATTTGGAGAGGACAAAGCTATTTCCACTGAATGAGCAATGAAAACCAGGGTCTCTAATCTTTTCTTGTAATGTCAATAGTAAGAAAAAATTTTAAAATGACAAAATGAAGGCTGCTATCTCAAAATCTGCAGTCTGACTTTCTATAGATCGTGGATGTTTTCTTTTTCCTCTTTCTCCTGCTCATTTTCTGTCCCTTGACATTATCTTTCCCTCTACTTTGTAGGGATCCATGTATCTTCTGAATTTCTAAAGGACAGGCAGAATTGAGTTAGGAAAGTGCACTGTTTGCCTCAGAATAATTTAGGAAAAAAAATAGATTTGTAGTCTTACGTGTTCATTGGACATACACCTATAATATTTCTCAGGTCTTCTAAATTTGAAATAACTTCATGGCAAGGAGATCAAATTCAATGTAAAGTGAAACATAACGTTTATGTTTACCTGTCTACCCATAATTAACATACGTGTTCATTATTCTTTAATGCACAGATATATAAAAATAATCCATCCATTTTTAATAGTAAATATGAAATAGGGAGGTTTGAAAAAATGACCTGAGCATCCATGCATTCACAGAAACAAATGGTTTTCCTTGTGTTACACAATATTTGAAAACAAAATCGCTGACTTAAAAATAAAATGGCAGCATCATATGTTTTGTTGAAGTCAAAGGTTCAGTGTGTAATTTAGAAATGAGGAGGGCAGGAACATATAATCTGACTTGTAAATCATAAATGTTTATATTTTTGGAGTACATTGCTAAGTTAATATGATCGTTCCTTCCTGAAACAGCAATAAGAAATGGAATTTTCATGTATGAGATTTACATGTGTCCCTGTATTATGCTATTCCCTAAGTTATTTGGAGTGCATTTAAAGGTAAAAGCAGATATGATATTATTCTTCCAATATATTTACATATAACATAGTGATACTGACTTGTACAGACTTGATAATTCTTCCAAATATACTCACAGTGGTAGGAGGCAATTTTATCTGGAAGTATCCATTTTCACAAGAACTGCATTCATTAGCTGTCTGCAGCTGCAGACTGAACAATGAAAATAAAGCAGAGAAATAGCAGCCTGCTACATGAAATTATCCTTTCATGTGCACATGCTGTAGCTCCTTGACTGGCCTGGATTTTATTTATTAATGGGCAATTGTATTGAGCAGCATCTCCATCATTTTACAACCAATTATACCTATGGCCATCAAATTCCATCAGAAAAAAGCATTTGCTCATGGAAATGAAAGAGAGAGAGAGAAAGTACATTTAGGCTTCATCTACTGACTGATGGACATATCAAAATACTTCTATAATGTATAGGCATCTAAAATTGAACATGGATTTGAAAGCACCATAGAGGAATTCCAGTAGCAAATGGAAACGTAAAAGGGACTAAAGTCAGAAATCTTCCAGAATGAGGGATAGAGGTAGAACTTGCTCTTTAAACATGGAAAAGAAGATTTATACCAGAAATGTCTGTTTTTATGGTTTTAAAACAAGTGATCATTAGGAAGTATCCATTATTCAACATTTCAAGGGGATGCCTATACAGATTTGTGCACCTGCAGGGAGAGAAAAGGAAATCAGCAAAAGTAGCAGCAGGTGGCCATTGCATTACAATGGGCATGGTATTTGTCAAAGAGATACCATTAAGGAGCACACAGTTGGTGAGGACTAGACCTTCACTGAAGTTCACAACTAAGGCAGACAAGTCAGAGATAGTCCATACCAAAGGCTGTGACTTATTGACCTGGGGTGATGAGTGCACATCAATTATTGCGGTAATGGTAGACAAAGGCACCCAAGGGTAAGTATTTCAGATGACCCTTTTTAATGACCAAGGGACATCTGTTCAGTGAGAAAATTGGCAATACGCTAAGCCCTGGTGTGTCACTCAACCATTTTAAGACCACTATACTCATGTCATGATTTTTGTCTTTAATTCCTCCAAAAGTAATAGGCGAGTCAGTAAGCAGATTTACACTGTTTGTTTCTAATATAATCTTACTGGAAAATGTCAGTTGTCGGGCCTTTTCTGAATTCAGAGTTGGCTTCACAAAAATATGTAACAATGTTGTGTTTATTTATTGAAAGCAACTCACACTGTGTTCAGTGGGGCCTAATAAAAACAGCCTAATAAGCAGTGGTGGGTTGCCCCCGGTTCGGACCGGTTCTATAGAACCAGTAGTAAAACCGGAGGGAGGCTCCGCCCCCTGACCATGATGTCATCAGAACGCTTCTGCGCAGAAGAGCGCATGGCCATGTTGCGTACTGGTAGTAAAGGTAAGTAGAATCCACCCCTGCTAATAAGTGTTTTTAGCATAGTGTCATAGCTTAAGTGATACTCATAATAAAAATTAGGGAGGCTTGTTGCCCACATAGATAAAAGGCAATTCTACTTTGAGAAGATAATTTTCAGAATAATTTCAGGTATTTACATATGTTAGAGAAGACAAAGAGCAAAGGAGCCAGGTAGAGGAGCATGCATTCTAATGGTGCATTTATTGATTGGATTCTTCCAATATTTGCATATATAGTGTTATGAAGCAGAGGATACTTCCATGCTCACCAAACTGAGATTTCATGAACCCGATTGTCCCAATCCATATGGAAGTCCCCATTTATATGAGAACAGCCCTCTCTCAACAGAGCGGGAAGGATACAACATTTTCTACCTCCAGTCTACAACACTGTTCCAAGAAGGGTCCATGCCCATTTGCACTACTCAGGTGACCTTGATGACACAAATAAGGCCAGATGGCCTTAATAACTGCTAAAAGAATGAAAATGACCAGCTGTCTGCAAGGAGTATAAATCCTTCTATTTCCCCCACCATCCAGTCAGAGCTGAAGAAGTTTCTTGGATGAGAAGTGAAATGTCTTCAAAGAAAAACAAGAAAATCCAGTTGTCTCTTGAAAAAGTACCTTTGGGACAACTGTGACCTGGATGATTGGGAATCTCCATAGGCATTTATATAAGACTATGTTTAGAGTACTCCCTTGATACTTCTGGCATTCATGTAGTATATATGGACTCCTGTTGTGGCTTCGTTGCCTGAGCCTGTGTCATCGGCAGATACAGATTCTGAGAGTAAGGGGGAGGAGTTGACAAGGCCTCCCTCTCCAGGACCCTCTCTGGCAATGCCTCCAGAGGACACCGAAGGGCAAGAGATAGGCCCAGAGCCAAGCATGACCACTCAGCCACAGGTGGACAGTGATGAGGGTAATGAGTCTTGGCTGGATCCTCGGCAGCGTCGCAGGGATAAGCGCGCGCAACAGAAGAAAAGGCGTGCCAGAGATTAGGCTGAGTCATTGGACCACACCCCACAGGGTAAAAAGGGGGTGAGTTAGCCATTCAGACTCTGTGACAGACAAAACTAACTCTTATTGAGTCACATTGCATCTCTGGAAACAGCAATATTGGCCTTGGATTTATTCTTACAAACTGGACAATTCCTTACCGTGGGTATTTTGTTTGTTGATAAAAGTTCTTGGCAAGCAGCTACAGGGTGGCTGCCAAGCGTCTTATCGGAAGAATTGGTCATCTGCCAGTTTATTTAACCCCCGGCTGTTTGTCTCTGTGTGTGTGTGAGACGGGGACAGAACAACTCCCAAAATACAATATGTAAAATATTTGTGGTGGAATTCCTTAGCATACACCTGTTCTCCGCTTTTGTGTGTTTTAACCAGTTTATCTAACAGTTCAATATGGCAGCAATATCTGCTGAATAGCAGCTGAGTCAGTTATCCTGTCTGTAAACAAAGCAGTGGTGGGATTCAGCCGGTTCTCTCTGGATCGCGCAAACCAGTAGTGGTGAATGTGGGAGGTTCCGTCCACCCGCCTGGACATAATGTGTGACAACTGAGCATGCGCAGAAGGCCATGCACAAGCACAGAGTGGCGCATGAGAGTGAAACGCACATGCACACGCGTGCTCCAGGGGTAAAATGCATTTACCTTTGCTACCGGCTCTGAGATGTGAGCACACGTGCCTCTTTTGCGTATGTGCAGATGCTTCACCGCTTGCATGCTCACATTTGCGAACCAGTAAGGGAAGGTAAGTGAATCCCCCCTCTGAAACAAACTGCACTGAAAATATCAAGACGATACAGGTAATCCTCAATTTATGACCACAATGGAGCCTGAAATGTATGTTGCTAAGTGAAAAATTTGTTAAGTGAGTTTTGCCCCATTTTACGCCACATTTACTTGCCACATTTGTTAAGTGAATCACTTCAATTGTTAAATTAGTAACACGATTTTTTTAAAAATTTGATTTATATGCCGCCCTTCTCTGGAGACTCAGGGTGGCTTACAATGCATTAAGCAACAGCCTTCATATTTTTGTATATTTTTTATACAAAGTCAGCTTATTGCCCCCACAAACTGGGTCCTCAATTTACCCACCTTAGAAAGGATGGAAGGCTGAGTTGACCTTGAGCCTGGCTAGGATTGAACTCGCAGTAATTGCAGGCAGCTGGATGTTAACTACTGCCTTAGTAGGAGGCATTAGCCTCCTACGCCACTCAGGCTCCTATTGTTCAGTGAATCTGGTTTCCCCATTGACTTTGCTTCTCAAAATTGCAAAAATGGATCACATAACTCCAGGACACTGGAACCGTCATAAACGTGAGTCAATTGCAAAGCACCTGAATTTTGATCATGTGACCATGAGAATCACACAATGGTCATAAGTGAAAAAACAGTCACCTTTTTCAGTGCCGTTGTAACTTTGAACGGTCACTAAATGAACTGTTGTAAGTTGACTACCTGTAAATAAATTAGGGGAAACATATTTAAATCTATATGGTAAAGCAAAATTATTGCTGTACATCAGTTATGCCCTGAAACACTATCCCACCACTCTTACATTGAGTATATGTAATTAGGCAGATTCCCTTCAGATTCAGCATAACTGCATGCTAGTTAGAGGATATTAGCATTACAATTCCTGATGGTAATTCAGAATGTAGTATTTGTTCTAATAACAGAATAACAGAGTTGGAAGGGACCTTGGAAATCTTCTACTCCAATCCCCTGCTAATGGTGGTTGTGATTTGCTCTTGTAAAGCTTGTAAGAACTGCACAACTGGTACATAAATATCCTCAAATATATGGCACCTTTAAACCAAGTTATTGCAAGATACATTTTGAAGCTTTTAGTTTCATGCCGTTGTCTGTGATCAGCAGCTGAACTAATATATTTCTAATTAAGCTGCCAAGTATCCCAAAATTACACACACACACAAATACACACAAAGATCTTTCCATTTACAAAGCTGAAACAGTGTATTTGACAAGTTTGTTTATATACCCTGTTTCACTGAAAACAAGACATCCCCTGATAATAAGCCGAATCAGGCTTTTGAGTGCATGTGCTAAAAATAAGCCCTCCGAAAATAAGCCCTCCCCAAAAATATTTAAATGCATGTGCAGCTGGCTGGTCCCTGCCGTTTCCTCTGGTTAGGGTTAGGGAGACAGAGCTGGAAATCAGGTAAGACGGCAAGAGCGCCCCAAAATAACAAGACCTTCCCGAAAATAAGGCCAAGCACTTATTTCGGGGTTCAAAAAAATATAAGACAGGATCTTATTTTCAGGGAAACGCGTAGTAGTCTGTTTTCCTACTGAACACTTGCTTCATTCTATTTCATTTGATGTGCCATTCTGCTTACAGGTCCTTAAAGGGGAAAGATGACTTGACAGCTTTATAGATCTCTCTTCCCAGCAACTGCTCAGAATGTTTTTCACACAAAATCCAGAAATATGTATTGTCCTGATGACCTCAGTACTAACATTGATCTGGACTATCTTATCTCTTACCTGCAGTCTTTCTCATAGACAAAGTAATTTAAAAAGGAGGAGGTAGGGAGGCTTGACTATAGTTGTGCCTATTTTATCCTTTTCTTTTGCTGTAAATCAACTGGATGCAAAGTACTAGTGGTTGTTCCAACCCTCAGAAAAATGAATAGGATAGGAAAGTAATCTCTTTCCTTTTCCTTTCATGAAAAAGAATGAGGAATGAAGGGATTTTAATTGCTCTAGGACCATCTCTATTTTCACCCCTCAACTCAGCAGACCACTGACTGTATGTTGTTCTTTCTGCTTCTCTCTGGTTATAAATTACTAACATGGTCTCCTCCATCACAACTAGCAAAAAGCTTTTATATACAATGGGAATGACGGTTTCTTAACTTGGTATTTTTTTTTTAAATCTCCCCCTTTAGAGGGGGAGATTCAGGGCGAGATTTTTTAAAATCTCCCCCTGCTCAGAATTTCCTCCCTCCCTCCCTCCCTCCCTCTCTTCCTCCCTCCCTCTCTTCCTCCCTTCTTATGGAAATGTGAATAGTCATAGCAATTCATTAAACATCCTCTTTGGATGGAATGAGGAGGCTTTTGTTGCTGCCTGTACAATAGCTTGGGGCAGGACGTAAACTGAGTGAGGCTTGTGTGCTCTTCTATTGGCCAACTGGAGAGAGAACGGATTGCTTGTGATATTCTTTGCTGCTTTTGTCAGCGCTGCAAAGCCTTCAGCAAGGAAAGTTAATTGCATTACTGACTTCAAAATAGTTTGGAGGGAGTGGCAAGTGGAAACGGTGCTGGCTAAAACTCATAATGTACACTTTCATTGTTTCTTCATAAAAATAATGCAGGCTAATCTACTTTCCTAACCACCACCAACCCTTAGAGTATATTGGTTGCATTGTTAGAACATTTTTTTTCCTCTGTAGCAAAATCCTGAGGAACAGGAGTGCATGTCTTTTTAGATACATATATCTCACTGAATTCAATGAGACTGGCACACTGCTTGAGTGACTGCAGGAAACACAGATCCTTATTATTTTCAATCTTATTCCTAATAAATTCTAACAGAGTTTGTCTTTTTCACTGTCTTAGCACAGTGATGGCCTCTTTTCCTAGGAAGATATCTTTCTTGTCACTTGCACCCAATTTTGCCATCATCAGAATATATAATTTCTCCTCCCATTCCTAGAATTCACTTGGTAATTAATTTACTTCCATTCTTTCTCTCTGTGGCTGAGTTTAGAAGAATCTTGTTTTCATCTATTTGCAAACTTTTAAGAATTCTAATCCTAACTTATTTGGAAGAAGCCACATTTTTTGCTTCTTTAGTCTTTCAGATCCATTTGAGGTAGCGGCAAAATTAAAAAGCTGACTCATTAGGATACAAATATTAGAAAGTTGCCTGAGAAAGTTGCAACTATATCTCAGTACATCTGGAGAGCACTAGTTTGAGAATGACAGGTCTAAACATGGTTTGAATGGTAAATTCTGCTTTGTCCAGAGTTTGTCATGATTTCCTTTAGGTACTAATAAACTCTCATTTGCTGATAGACCCTGATTTGAAAACAGATGATCATCAGGCTCCTGCCCTGTTTCGCTTGAGGCTCCAGAGAAAGAAGAGAATGAGAAAAACAGCTCATGTATCGCTTTACATTCTCTTTCCTCCTCCTTCCCTGCTCTCTCCCTCCATCTTTTTGAATAATGCCATTGCTTTGAGTAGCCCAGACAGGCCTGAAGATTAGCAAGCCTGTTTGTGGAGCGGAGGGCCAGATGAATAGTAGCAGGAGGCCCGCTCCCCAGGAAAACAAGGCTCTGGGAACTAGGCCAACTGTGAAGAGCATGTGCTGGGCAAAGCAGCAGGCTAGCCCATATGTCAGGCTGTGCCACAAAGACTCCTCTACACATCTAGCATGACAAACAGGATTACGGGAGACAATTAATCTGGCACACTTTATCAAAATCAACCGCTGACCCCCAACCTCTCCCCTCCATGTGCAGCAGATGCCACGCTCCAACTCAATGGAGCTCAAGTCTTCCACCCCATTCCCCCCACCCACCCATCGTCACTGAAAGGAATCCAAGCTTGAACGAGGCTGGCATGGACTAATTGCAAACTCAGTCGGATGGTGACAGCCCTAATCAGATAGGATGAGCTCACCTTCTCCCTCCTCCTCGCCTTCTAATGGAAAGGTTGGTGGGGCAGCCAGCCGGCTGGCTGCAACTCCCTGTCAGCCCTGAACAGCAATGCAGCCCCTTCAAAACCATTCCCTACTTCCTCTGTCAAACTGCCCCTCTCCTCTTCTCTCCTCCCCCCCCCCCCGCACCCCATGCCTCATGTCCTTGCGGAAACTGGAGAGGGAGGGAGAACGATGGACATCCTGCATTGGCCTTGTGACTCTTTGGCAAAGGGGTTAGGAGGGTCAGGACCATTGCTTTAAACCTTTTTTTTAAACCCAAAACTTTAACCTTAAACTGTCTACTGTTGACCTCACCCCATTCCTAAGAGGTCTGTAAGGGGCGTGCATATGTGAACCAGCGTGCCTACTGTCCCTGTCCCAATATTCCTTTTTACTTACTCTTTTCATGTATTCAAATTATGTTTATACTTTTACCTGTTATCTTATATATGCTTGACAAATAAATTTATGATTATGATTATGATTGCTCTGGGGAAAAGGTAGTCAATGCGAGGGGAAAGACAAGAGAACGAAAAAAAAAAGGAGGGTAACCACTTGGAGGAGCCTGGTGGAGCAATGGACTAAAGTGCTATTAAAGTAGCACTTAGTTGCCATCTGCCTGCAATTATTGCAAGTTCAAATCTCACCAGGCTCAAGGTTGACTCAGCCTTCCATCCTTTCGAGGTAGGAGAAATGAGGACCCAGATTGTGGGGGCAATAAGCTGACTTTGTATAATAAAAGAACACCGCTTGGGGGGGAGGGAAAGCCCTACGAATCAGGTATATACAAAAATATGAAGGCTATTGCTTAACGTATTGTAAGCCGCCCTGAGTCTCCGGAAAAGGGCGGCATATAAATCGAACCAATAAATAAATAAATAAATAAAATGGAGAGGGGAATTGGGGCAATCAGGTCTGGTAGGCTTATGAGGGTAAGGGATGGAGGAATAAATTTTATTTATTTTTAGTTACGGGTAGTCCTCAACTTATGACCATAAATAAGGTGAGTTATGGACTACTGTGTATCAACAGAATGCCTACTTACAGAGGTTGCCTTCCTGGTTACATTTTTCACATTTCAAAATTATAAAATATTAGGTCAGATATAAGGGTCATGTGATACTTCAAGAATGATAGGAGCGTGTAGGGTCTCCTCCTTGAGCAGGAGTTTGGACAGTTATCCTGTGATTCTAATTTCCACATATGATACTATACACAATTTTATTTTACTGCAGGTGGGTCTCCCTGATACCAGTGTTTCAAAATGCTTAACATGCATTGCACATCAAAGTCCCCTATCTGAATGTGTAATATATTCTGTTTCATTCTATTGTTAGAATAACAGAGTTGGAAGGGACCTTGGAGGTCTTCTAGTCCAACCCCCTGCTTAGGCAGGAAACCCTACACAACTTCAGACAAGTGGTTATCCAACCTCTTCTTAAAAACTGCTGGTGTTGGAGCATTCACAACTTCTGGAGGCAAGTTGTCCCACTGATTAATTGTTCTAGCTGTCAGGAAATTCCTCCTTAGTTCTAACCTTGATTAGTTTCCACTCATTGCTTCTTGTCCTGCCCTCAGGTGCTTTGGAGAATAGCTTGACTCCCTCTTCTTTGTGCCAACCTGTGAGATATTGGAACACTGCTATCATGTCTCCCCTAGTCCTTCTTTTCATTAAACTAGACATACCCAGTTCCTGCAACCGTTCTTCATATGTTTTAGCCTCCAATCCCCTAATTATCTTTGTTGCTCTTCTCTGCACTCTTTAATATTTGTTGAATACTATTCGTTTAATACTTAATCTGTTATGACTGCAAACTATGAGATAAACTGAAATTCCTTGTGGGTGGGGTTGGGGAGGTTATTTTTTGGGGGCGGGGAGTGATATTCTGGGATCTTCCAAGTAGTTGACAAATTATAGGAACCTCAGAACTGAAGCTGACTCCAACTTTCTTCAGGCCTCCTCTTAAAAAGCAAAAATAAAACATCTTTAACTCCTGGATCCTTCAACTGTTGAAATGCCAGTGTTTTAACACCATGCCAGTCTTTGGCAGAGAGATAAAGTGCTGTTCAAATAATTCACTGTCAAAACTATTGAGCATACTTTAGTTAGGTGGCACTCATAATAGTATGTTCAAGGGCTGCTGCATGAAAGCTCCTGACCCTTTCGAGATCTTTTGGCAGCCTCTGTGTTTCACTTGTCATGCTATATATATATTGCCAAAGAGCGACGGTGGGATCCGTATAAATCAGTTTATAAATCTCCAGGATATAAGCAGAGTTTGCTGCTACTGTTGATGAATGGGACATGAAAAACAGTCAGAAGGTGGCAGCATTTTAACATTGTGCAGTCACTTATAGAAAATAAGGGGGGGACGGATGGACAGGAAAAGAAAGTATATGATCTGCACAACTTAGAGAAATTCACTCTTAAATTCTGCCTCAATGTCTGATTGTCATTGGGCTGTTTATTGGATTCCAGGCCATGAAACTGTGAGAAACCCACAAACTTAATAAAAAGAAGTTTTAAAGAGAAGGTAGGGGGAACCCATACCAAACTGAACACTATGGCTTAAATTAGTGACTTTTATCTTATAGTGATTTTTAGCATTGTTGGACTTTAACTGTTTTGTATCTCCTCAGCTTCACTTGGCATAATATACAGCCTAAACTGGAATCTTCGTGCGTGGCTGCCATTTCTCATAGCCCTGATCCATCTTCATATTTTTCCATCTATTTTTGTTTTGCTTTGTTTTGTTTTAGAAAGCCAGTTTGGTGTAGGTTTAAGGAACCAGGTTTGAAGACAGGGAATCGGGAGTTCTAGTATCCCCTTAGGCTCAAAGTCAGCCAGGCAGCCGTGGGCTAGTCATTTTCAGCCCTAGACAAACCACTTCTGAAGAAAACCACATAGGTTTATTTAAAATGTCAACAGAAGTCAAGATTTTTTTCTTTTACAGAAACCCAGTGAGAAATCATTAACACCTCTGGCATTGATGTACAGTTAGTCCTTGACTTATAACCACAATTCAGCCCAACGTTTTTGTTAAGTGAGACATTTGTTAAGTGAGTTTTGGCCCATTTTATGACCTTTGATGCCTCAGTTGTTAAGTGAATCACTGCAGGGGATAAGTTAACCTGATTGTTAAGTGAATCTGGCTTCTCCATTGACTTTGCTTGTCAGAAGGTGGCAAAAGGTGATCCCATAACCCTGGGATATTGCAACCGTCATAAATATGAAACAGTTGCCAAGTGTCTGAATTTTGATCACATGATCATGGGGATGCTGCAAAGGTCATAACTGTGAAAAATGGTCATAAGTCACTTTTTTCAGTGCTGTTGGAACTTTGAATGGTCACTAAACGAACTGTTCTAAGTCGAAGACTACCTGAATATAGACCACGTGAATACATGTGTATATATCATGTGAATTTTATCTAAAGTTAAGTGGAAGTGATGTTGTGAGGTGTATAATTAACTGGCTTGGAATACAAACTTAGTATTCTAGTAATATCCATCTTTATTTCAAACGGGATCGCCTCTCAAAAGCTCATCAAGTAATTTCTATGGATGGAAAACCTTGGCAGAAGGGGCAATGTGCTGTTTTCCCATTATAATAGTAGTATCTATAAAAAGAGGACTGGGGAGGACTAGGGAGGTTAGAGAAGGACAATAGCTATCAGAAACACCTAATTTAGCAGCCATAGCTGTTAAACTGGTTTGAAATTCATGGATAGAATTACAGTGTTAGAAATAATAATTATAAAACATTCTCCGGGATAGAATATTTCCAATTATTTCCAATATTTCCAAGCATCCACCAACAATGCTCATACCTGATGTTCCACTAATTCCAGACAGCATAGCTCTTCCGTTGTTCCATGTAAGATCAGGGATTTATGTACTAATCTAGGATATATATCTTTATCCCTAAGTATTTCCTAAAGCTGCCATTTATTTAATGAGGACCTGCTCCTGTATTCTTGGGCCACTATAGGTAGTCCTAGAGCAGCTTGCAGCCTAACTATTTGTCATTGGGGGTGGGGGTGGGGGGAAGCAGATATATTGCACCAAGGGCTAATTTCTCAATCCATTTTATAAAATTCTACTATAAACTGTAAGTAAGTCTATACTTTATTTTTTCTGGAGATAGCAAAAGGAAGTAGACAAAGGAATAAAAACTCCAGAGATCTTGACCCATGAACCAGAATAAATTTCTGAAATGAAGCCACCTTGGAGCTTCTGTTTAATTTCTCTGCTTGACAGGAGACACCCTACTTGCTTGACAACGTGTGTGTGCTTATGTCTGTGTCGGTGTGTGCATGCCATTGAGCAAATCAGCTAGCTAATAATCTATTAGAGGGATGCTCTCAGAATTAATCTCGCCTAAATGTGACATAAGTGATATAGAATGACAACAATTACAAAAATCACTTTACAAAATAATGACCTTCCATGAAAGCAAGCAAGCACATTTAAACTAAATTGATTCAAATGATGCACTGGCAGTGGAGAATTTCTTTCCTTTCCTCTTTTTTCTCTTCTCATTAAGGCAAAATGACTGCAGTGTCACGATTCTATCTAGTTCACAAATGCCACACTTCATATTTATATTACATTTTTATCTCCTTTTTATGAATTTACCATGCATTAGAAGTAGAACTTCATGCATGACTTCTAATCTGATCATTAAGATCCTTGTTAAAGTTCATTCCATCATAGAAGATGCATTTTAATTGCCACTTCTTCTACTGCTGTGCAGTGCTGTTTATATTGCTTTAAATTAAACCTTTTGTTAATGATGACAGCCTATGTCACTGCTCTAATGAGTAGTGGTAACAAAGGGATCTTGTCACTTTTAAGTTGTCCAAATTAAGCAGTATCAAAAAGTGAGACGTGACCTACGAACGGAGCCTTGATTCTGACTTGGACTTAACTTTGGAAAAATGTCAGAATTGTACATCAAGTTTCTACTGGAAATATAAGATTTTGCAACTGCAACATTCAGTAGTTGGCACTATATTGTTTAAGATTAATGTATTCTTCAAATGGAAAAGAGACCTCTGCAGACATATGCCGATAATAATACAAGTCTGTATTGAATATGTGGCAGTTGCAATAAACCTGGTGCATTTTCTTACTTGCTTTGTAAGTTAGATTTCAATTCTGACATATTTATTCCTCAATTTTAATAAACTACGTGGATGTAAAACTGCTTGTCTATTTAGAAACATATGGGATTGAACTTACTTTGTACAGTGGCCAGGTGCAAGTTATTTCTTTTCCGCCTCACAAATGCGCATGTAGCTGACAACAGAATGAGATTTTGAAGGAACTGCTTCTTTTTTTCCCAGGTGCTTTTGATGCAATGTTGTATTGTCGGTCTGGGAAGTGCTGTAAAGAGCTTTGCAAGAAACCATGCACTCTTGCAAGTGTGAGGCTATTATTCTATTTACAAAAGAAAGAGAAATAAAGCTAAGACACTGTCCGTGTGGTCAGTTTCAAAAACGGGTCAGAATTTTTCTGAGGAAAAACGAACATTAATCAGCCATTATCCTGACTAATGTTTATCCTGCTGCAGATTTCCAGGGTGCAAAGAGAAGAAAAAAGAAAAGAAAAGAAAAGAAAAGAAAAGAAAAGAAAAGAAAAACCTAAGCCTGAACCACTCATAAATTCATACGGGGTGAAATGATTTACATGCAGATAATCCTTGACTTAAAACCACAAATGAGCCCAACATTTCCATTGCTAAGCAAGACAGTTGTTAAGTGAGTTTTGCTCCATTTTATAACCTTTCTTGCCACAATTGTTAAGTGAATCACTGCAGTTGTTCAGTTAGTAGCATGGTTGTTAGGTAAATCTGGCTTCATCATTGACCTGACTTGTCAGAAAGATCACAAAAGGTGACCGCTTGACCCCAGGACACTGCAACCATCATAAATACATGCCAGTTGCCAAGCATCCTAATTTTGATCACATGTTCATGGGGATGCTGCAACAGTCGTCAGTGTGAAAAATGGTCACAAGCTTTTTTCAGTGCAGTGGTAAGTTCAAACAGTCACTAAATGAATGGTTACAAGAAGAGGTCTTTGTGTCTCTGGCCTGCATTTACAGACACAGGAATGTCCTTGAGTAAGGATGATATTTGAATGGTGGAATTCAAATATTTTTACTACCAGTTCTGTGGGTGTTGCTTGGCGGGCATGGCTTGGTGGGCGTGGCAGGGGAAGGATACTGCAAAATCTCCACTCTCACCCCAGGGGAAGGATACTGCAACATCCCCATTCCCTCCCCACTCCTGGGGGAAGGATATTGCAAAATCTCCATTCCCACCCCATTCCAGGGGAAGGATGCTGCAAATCCCCATTCCTGGGGG
The DNA here is from genome assembly GCA_030761175.1 of Masticophis lateralis. Classification (NCBI taxonomy): domain Eukaryota; kingdom Metazoa; phylum Chordata; class Lepidosauria; order Squamata; family Colubridae; genus Masticophis; species Masticophis lateralis. The sequence continues at coordinate 64,689,619 of JAUDYJ010000003.1, forward strand.
AAGGATATTGCAAAATCTCCATTCCAACCCCACTCTGGGGTCAGTTAGAGGTGATATTTACCGATTCTCCAAACTACTCAAAATTTCCACCACCAGTTCTCCAGAACTTGTCAAAACCTGCCTTGTACATACATCTTTTTCCTGAGTAATTTTTCATGACCTGCTTCTTTTCCTACCACTCCTAGTCATTAACAAAAATGGGAAAAAAAATGGAGCACAAGTTATAAAAAAGCATCTAGAATGAGTTTTCTTCATTGAAGGCAATTCAGTTATGCTTCATTTAAGGAACAAGAATAGTTCAAAAATATAGGTAATATTGAAATGACTACATAATGAAAAGGCCCATCGCTTCCAAAGCACACCTTGTTACACAGTTCTGTAATAAGAGACTCAAAGAAGGAAAAAAGCTTATCTGTGCATTTTAATGAGATGCTAGAAATATCATGCCAACTAGAAGTTCAAAGGGTAATTCTATCTAAAACAGTCATAATTAGGTTAACGATAAACAGCCTCCTAGAATATTTTGACATTCTTGTGAATGCTCTAAAAAATGAAGGCAGATGGAAACTTGCAATTTGTAATACATCATGTTATGTCCTTATAAGGACATCCGCCTGGGATTGGCTGAAGATCCTTTCGGCGGGAGTTTTGAATCCCTGTCAGTGGGCGGTGCGTCTGCCGGAGTGTATATAAGGAGAGCTCCGGCAGCGCACAAGCCGTTCAGTTCTTGTTATTAAACCTTGTTAATTGAACCCTGCTGGTCACTTCTTCTTTCCTGCGCCGATCTAACACTGGCGACGAAGGTCTAGAGAAGAACCTCCGCGTGGCACGATCGCCATAACGAGCTGAAGTCACTCGATGCGGTCTGAGACATGGCAACGCCGCAAGCGCCGTTCGCCTCGCTGGCTCCCTTCAACCCCAGCCGGGAGAAGTGGAGTTCGTATATGATACGTTTCCGCCAATTCCTCCGGGGAAACGGCTACAACAACCTAGACGACGAGAGGAAGAGGGCTCTCTTCCTCGCTCACTGCGGCTCCGACGTTTTGGAACTCGCCGTCAACCTCGTCGCACCCAGGGACATTGAAGTCATGTCCTGGGTGGATCTACAGACTGCCCTGCAAGACCACTATGCACCAACGGGCACCCCCATATCGAATCGCTTTACATTCCGCCAACGTAATCAGAAGGAAGGCGAATCGCTTAAAGACTTTGTGGCGGCATTGCGTCAAATCGCTGCAAACTGCGAATTTGAGAACGTTGACAATGCTTTACGCGACGGGATCGTCTTCGGGATGAGAGATGCCAACCTCCAAAAGAAGTTCCTGAGCAGAAAAAGACTGTCCCTGAAGGACGTTCTTGAGGAGGCTACGGCTGCTGAAACATCCGAGACCGCCGCTGCTGCCATGCGCCAGTCCCGAGGGATCCATAAGATCCGCAAACCGTCATCTGAATCGTCCGATGACTCGACCACTCCAACAGATTCAGAGGGAGAATCGACCGTTTTGGAAGTTTCCCGCCCACCCAGGCGGGAAATTCAAAATGATGGCCGCCGCGCCGCTCAGTGCGGCAGTTGCAAGGGACACCATCCCCGCCAATCCTGTCGCTGGCGGGATGCCACCTGCAGACGCTGTCTTAAGAGGGGGCACATCGCGGAGGCATGCAGAGCCGCTGATCCTGTTCCTGAATCGATCAAGCCCCAGAATCCAGAAAATCGTCGCGACTCCCAGAGGTCGTCCAAACGGTCCTCAACCCAACAAAAGCGCGACGACCGCAACAGTTCTCATGGCGGCGCTGTGAACCAGACAACGATCGCCCTCACCAGCACCAACAGTGCCACAAAATTCCACGTGACACTGTTGGCAGAAGGCTTGCCGTGCACGATGGAAGTCGACTCAGGCTCCGTCTATTCGATCATCGACTGGCACCAAGTCAAGAGACTTAAGCCGAATCTCTCCAAGCGCCAACTTGAACCTCTGCACTCCAAGCTGGTGGATTTCGGCGGCAACCCCATCGGCGTCATCGGGCGAACCAACCTCCGGATCGCCTTCAAGCAGTTCCAGGGCCAGCTTCCCATAACCGTCGTGGAGCATAGCCGCCCGACCCTGCTGGGCGTGGAGTGGTTCCAGCCGCTGGGGCTTTCTATTGGAGGCATCCACCAGATTAGCTTAGGCGAACTCGACTCACTCATCGGAGAGTTCCAAGAAGTCTTCGATGGTAAGTTAGGGACCTTTTCAGGGAAACCCATATCCTTTAATCTGGACAAGGGGGTAACCCCTATTCGGCTCAAGCCCCGCCGGGTTCCATTTGCCTTGCGGGCTAAAGTAGACGCTCAGCTAGATAAGCTGATTGCCCAAGGTATCCTGGAACCCATCGATCATGCTTCATGGGAAACTCCCATTGTGACCCCCATGAAGCAGGATGGATCTGTGCGCATCTGCGCCGACTACAAAGTGACCATCAATAAGGCATTGCCGCAGAGCGCATACCCCGTGCCAGTAGTGCAACATTTGCTGCACTCACTCGGCAAGGGCAAAATTTTTGCAAAACTGGACCTGGCCCAGGCTTACCAGCAACTGCCAGTAGATCAGGAAACGGCGGAGGCACAGACTATTGTCACCCATAGAGGCGCGTTTAAGTGCAACCGTCTCCAGTTTGGAGTCAGTGCAGCCCCAGGCATTTTCCAATCCATGATGGAACGCCTTCTCCAAGGCGTTCCAGGGGTGGTGCCTTATTTCGATGATGTACTGATCTCTGGGGACTCAAAGGCTCAACTCCTGGACCGGCTGAGACTAGTTCTCCAGCGTTTCAGGGAGAAGGGCTTGAGAGTCCGGAGGGACAAGTGCATCATTGGGGTACAGGAAGTCGAGTTCCTGGGCTATCTGATAGATAGTTCTGGCATCCACCCCACCAAATCAAAAGTTAAAGCTATCCATGAAGCTCCCAGCCCCAAAAACAAAGCGGAGCTTCAGGCTTTCCTTGGATTGCTTAACTTCTACGCTATTTTCCTCCAGCAGAAAGCCACTGTTGCTGAGCCGCTCCATCGCTTGCTGGCGAAGGCGGTTTCCTGGAGGTGGGGACGTGAGGAAGAGTCTGCATTCAGAGCCGTTAAGCAACTTCTGACCTCTGACAGTGTGCTCATTCAATACAATGAGACACTGCCCCTCAGACTGACCTGTGACGCTTCCCCGTACGGAGTTGGCGCTGTGCTCAGCCATGAACTGCCTACCGGTCGTGAAGCCCCCATCGCATTTTTTTCAAAGACGATGTCTAGTGCTGAGCGCAACTACAGCCAACTGGACAAAGAGGCGTTGGCTATTGTTGCAGGGGTGAAGCGCTTTCACGAATACCTGTATGGACAGCAATTCACCATTGTCACCGATCACAAGCCTCTCCTCGGCCTACTAGCAGGGGACAAGCAGACCCCAGCCTTCATGTCCCCCCGGATGACGCGCTGGTCCATATTCCTCGCCGGCTACTCCTACAGCCTCATCCACCAGCCTGGTAAAGCCATCGCAAACGCCGACGCGTTGAGCAGGTGCCCATCCGCCGAATCCGTGGAAGACCCGGCCCCCACGCTCGAGCTGCTGCATATTGACAACGACAGCAACTGTCCCGTGACATCTGCCGACGTAGCGACGCACACGCGAGCTGACCCCATCCTCCGGCAAGTTCACTCCTGGGTCCTGAGAGGCTGGCCGACTAGAATTGACAGCGACGACTTCAGCCCGTTCAGCCGCAAGTAAGGGGAGCTGTCCACCATGCGCGGCTGTTTACTATGGGGAGATAGGGTGCTGATTCCCAGCACTCTTCAACGAAGGACTCTTGCTGCGCTGCACAAAGGACACCCGGGCATAGTCCGGATGAAAGCCCTGGCACGGAGCTACGTCTGGTGGCCGACACTGGACAAAGACATTGAACATTGGGTCGCCAGGTGTAGCCCGTGCCAAGAAGTCAGAGCCGCCCCGCCTCAATCTGACCCGATGCCCTGGGAGACTCCGAGCTCCCCCTGGTCGCGCATTCACATAGACTTTGCTGGCCCCATTCATGGGCACCACCTCCTCATCGTGGTTGATGCCTACTCCAAGTGGTTGGAAGTCATCCCCATGGCATCCACCACAACGGAAGCTACCATCCGTGCCCTCCGGCGCCTCTTCGCGACCCATGGACTCCCAGACGTTTTGGTCTCAGACAACGGGCCCCAACTTACGTCCGTGCCCATGGAAGGTTTCCTGGCTGGCTTGGGCATTCGCCATGCCCTCTCTGCCCCTTACAGACCGGCCGGAAATGGGCAGGCTGAACGGATGGTGCGGCTCACGAAGGAGTCGCTCGCCAAGATGGGCCCGGGTGACTGGCAGGAGCGCATTGACACTTTTTTGCTCACCCAGCATATCACGCCTTACTCTGCCACCCGAAAATGCCCCTCCGAACTTTTAATGGGCAGGAGACTCCGGTCACCCCTGGACAGACTGCACCCGCAATACTCCTCTGAGGTGCCCGCATCCGCCAGTCGCCAACTTCGCCAGTTTTCCGTCGGTGATGTCGTTTTCGCTCTTAATTTCCACGGCTCGCCTAAATGGCTTAAAGCTACAGTACACAGCACAACCGGTCCCAAATCCTACCGCGTTGAGCTGGACGATGGACAGATCGTGAGACGTCATCTCGACCAGCTCCGCAAAAGGTGGAGGGAAGTGAGCGAAAACCACCCCGACGAGGTAGGCCTAAACCACCCTGGCGCAGTAGGCCTAAACCACCCCGACGAGGTAGGCCTAAACCACCCCGGCGCAGTAGGCCTAAACCACCCCGGCGCAGTAGGCCTAAACCATCCCGACGAGGTAGGCCTAAACCACCCCGGCGAGGTAGGCCTAAACCACCCCGCCGAAGTAGGCCTAAACCACCCAGACGAGGGAGACCGGCGACCCGAGGGAAGAACAAACACCCCGGCACCTAGCCTAATACCAGATCCGGCAAGGCAAGTAGACCGGGGACAACCCAGCAGGGGAAGCCAACGTCAACCCTGCGAAGTGGGCAACCGGCAGCCCAGAGATGGGGACCTCCAGCCAACATTCCAGGAGACCCTACAACAACCCGCCAACCGCGCCGAAAACCAACCCTGCAAGGAAGGCCTCCACCACCCCGGCAGGGTAGGCCAACACCAACCCGACCAGGTCGAGCAGCCCAGCGGCCAGAGGGAACATTCGGCACCACCACCAGACCAACCGCGCAGAGAGGGCCAACACCACCCCTGCAAGGTAGGCCTACGCCACCCCGACAGAGCCGACCAGTCACCATTTCCGTCCGCCTGCCGCCCCGGGAGTAAGCCGGACTCGACCGGAGAACCCGGGGGCTTAACCCAACCACCACCGCCGGACTCGCACCCTGACCCAGACCAGCGCGACCCCAGTCCAGAGGGGACCCGAGGGAGACCCAGGAACCTACCGTGGCTCAGGAGTTCCGGACCGGTCAAGAGCAGGGATCCACACCGGCGGCTCCACGATCCGTGCAGGAACGAGGCAGACCAGCATCGCCCGCAGGCGGAGGTCCGTGACCCGGCCGGAGGTTCGGACACAGTGCCCGCGTCCTCGACGGCCAGATCTAGCCCGGCACCGGGGAAGAAGCCCCGAGCAGAGCAGACACCCTCCGTCTGGGAGAACGTCCATCTTGACTGTGAACTGCGCAGGTCTACGCGAGCACGTAGACGTCCTGTTTATCTTAGTGACTATTTCCCTGATCGACTGACTAAGAACTAGGGGGGAGGAGTGTTATGTCCTTATAAGGACATCCGCCTGGGATTGGCTGAAGATCCTTTCGGCGGGAGTTTTGAATCCCTGTCAGTGGGCGGTGCGTCTGCCGGAGTGTATATAAGGAGAGCTCCGGCAGCGCACAAGCCGTTCAGTTCTTGTTATTAAACCTTGTTAATTGAACCCTGCTGGTCACTTCTTCTTTCCTGCGCCGATCTAACACATCACATGGAAGATTTTAGAGGTACTGAGAAGAAATCATAATGGAATGGAGAATTTAAATTTAAAACAAGCAGAGAGAAAAGTTATCTTTTACCATAGCCAAATTAAGTGCCTTCGTGGAAAAGAACTATTGGGGAGAAACACATCAAGCTACAGTCCAGAAGGGAGGACACAACAATGGACAACAGAAATAAAGCTGTTGGGCTGAAGCTTTATCCTGTTGATTCAGGTAAGCTTTTAGAGTTAATTGCTGAGAAATGTTATGGGGAGATTTGCATTGACTGAAGTGACCAGTAAAGAAAGAGAAAGATCCACTGAATTGGACATGGATTGCAAAATTTTAGAGACAGATGGGTTACAGAAATTGCAATTGGAAAACAAGGAACCGCAAGATTAAATTGCAGACTGGGAAAGGAGAAACAATTATTTCTCCTTAAGACTTTGCACCAGCCTTAAACACAAGATATGAAGGAGCAATCAAGTCCATCTCTGTTTGTAAGCTTCCAAATGTATCTGGTTGTCAACTATAGGACAGAGAACAGTGTTGGCGAACTTTTTCGGCACTGAGTACCAAAATGGGAGTGCATGCATGCGTGCACGCAGAGAAACACCACACACCAGAAGAGCAGCTCCCTGGCACGCACACACGGAGCACCGGAAACCGGAAGAGCAGTTCCCTGGCACGCATGCGTGTGCCAGGAAGCTGAGCTTCCGGTTTTCAGTGTGCATGCCCGTGCGAAAACTAGCTGGCCCATGTGCATATGTCCAGGAGAGCAATGGGCAATGGTTGGTGTGCCCGGAGAGATGGCTCTGCATGCCACTTCTGGCACACGTGCCATAGGTTCACCATCTCTGGCTTAGAACATAGAACATAGACCGTAGAATAATAGAGTTGGAAAGGACCTTGGAAGTCTTCTAGTCCAATCCTTTATTCAAGCAAGAGACCCTACATCAATCATAAAAAAAAAAAAAAACCCAAACCCTCCAGTGTTAACAGAATAACAGACTAGGAAGGGACTCTGTAGGTCATCTGTACAAATGCTTGTCCAAATTCTTCTTGAAAACTTCCAGTGATGGAACACCCACAACTTCTGGAGGTAAGTCATTCCCATTGTCAGGAAATTTCTCCTTGGCTCTAGATTGGATCTCTCCTTAATGATCTCAGGTGTTTTGGGGAATAGGTTGACCCCCTCTTCTCTGTCACAATTCTGCAAGTACTAAAAGACTGTTACCATATCACTCTTCATCCCTCTCTTCGTAAGACCATACATCTCTATTCCCTCAACTGTTCATTGTATGGTTTAGCTTCTAAACTCTTACCATCTCGTTGCTCTTCTCTGTGCTCTTTCTGGGTCTCCATAATTGTGGTGACCATAACTTGACAACTATGTGACACAGAATGCTTGCTTAGGAAGAAACACTTAGCACATATATATGAAACTATTAGAAACTATGCAGCATTTCCTAGACTGATCATATGTCAATGGCAACAAATGATCTTGTAAAATTGCCTATAAGCATGGCTGACATACATCACTTGCCTCAGATGGTCTACTTTTTGAAAATATTAGGGAAACAATTTTCAATTTTTTTGGCACAAATGTGGCTGGAAGGGAGGCTCTCACATACCGTAATGGAGGATTTGGAAGGTGGAACTGTTGAGGCTGATGTGGTGAAAATGTCCATGAGCTGCATGAGTTAGGACTTGGTGTGGCACAGATTGGGGAGTGGCAGAGCTTCAGATGGGTTGTTGGTGCAAACACTACTACAGTACAAAATAAAATACAAAATAATCTTAACAAACCAAATGTAAAAAATTGAATAGAACCTCCCCCTGCCCTCTAATAAATAGAAACTTTTAAACGCAGGTTTCATGATACAGCATTGTGAATGCATTTCTGTTCTCTTCCAGTTTGTATTTCTCTTGCCAGACAGAATAAGAATTCCTTCTTATATATATATATATATCTCCTCTTATTGATTAATGTTAATCTTTCTTCAGGACATTTTGTACTGAATTTTTAAAGTAATGTTGACTCTAACTTTTAGCTTATTTCTAATTCAAAAGGCATGGTGGTCGCTTGGCTCAGCTGATCAAAATTCACATAGCTACAAGAGATGGAAAGTGGGGGGGGGAATAAAACATTAGACAGATGCTCTCTTGATAACTGAGATGAAGAATTTTATACTTGAAGTGAGGCGCTACTGCTCTGACTGCATCATGTGGGGTTGTAAAATATGAGTAATGAGAAAGGTGATGACAATTCAACATCCATAGGTCATTCACTGCTATAGCATTTCCAAGTAAGGATTTATATCTTGTCCTCTCCTTTTAAAATGAACTAACCGAACTGTCCAATCACCACTGAGACAAAGGTGCAAAGAAACTGACAGAAAGACAGAAATAACTTTAAAGAAATTTGCACATAATCCTTTTCCCTGAATTGGTAGATTCTCAACCCACTCCAGTTACTTTTTGAAAATGCTTATTATTAAACTGAGATTGAGTTGGTAGCTCCTCAGCTCATTCCTATCCCTTTTTAAAATGTATATTATCCTCCCTAAATAAATTAATGTTTTATTATTTCCTATTTTATTTTGTTTCCATCTGTTAGGTTTTATAGTTTTTTTTAAATGCAGGTTTTATAGTATGTCATTCATATGGATATTTTATTACATTTTCGTAAACAAGCAGAGCTATTAAAGAAATAAATGGCATGCAAAATTTCCAAATAAATAAATAAATACATAACAGCTGAGTAGTGTCTACATAAAACTTAGGAACCCCACAGCTACCTGGAAGTGCCTGAATCTGAAAAAATTTCAGGGGCAGCAGTGTCTGGAAATATTTTTTATGAGGAACTTGAAATCATATTTTAGATGCCTTAAATGCCAGTTGCCTTTATAATTACCAGAGTAACCTCTTTACACCAAGGTCTGGGGTCAAAAAAATCTCCTCTTAGCTAGAGAACTCTGGGTAATTAATGTATTTGTACAGCTAATTGGTACATACTTGAATGCGGTACACTCAGACTGACGCTTAATGGTAGGGTGCTTCTTAAGCATTATGAGAAAAAATATCACTAAGTGGAAGAACCAAAAAGACATAGGCATGCATAAAAATTACAAAAACCTTCTGCAAATCGCATAGTGTGGCTATGGGAGATTCAATGTTATGTTGAATCTGAAATGTTAATTTGATGGCAAGGCATGAACTTCTTTGGGACTCCAGATAAAGTGAATATAGATTAAGCACCAAGAACAAAAGCTTAATAGTCATGGAATGTATAAAGAAGGGTATATGTTAAGTATTGAATGACAATTCAAACGGACCAATTAGAAATGAGCAAAGAGAGCGGGAAATTTAGAAGCACGTCAGTGGCTGAAGCCGCGGACAGCTCTCTATAAAAGAGGCTGCCATGGCTAGGCAATCCATTGCTGTACCGGAGCTGAATAAACTCATGTAACTACAGTGCGTGTCCTGTGTCCTTACTGCGCCCACTATTTTACACTGGCAATGAAGGTGGGATCTCAGAAGGACAACTGGACACCAGGTTACTGAACCTCCACGTGGCAATCAGCGGCCATCAAACTCAATGGCCAAGCAAGATGTCTTCGATCATTCTACCCGCACCATTCAACCCGGCTGGAGAAGACTGGGAATCATACATGGAAAGATTCCACATGTTCCTGGAAGCAAACAATCTGTTAAGCCTATCAGAACAAAGAAAGAGGACACTCTTCCTCACACACTGCGGAGCCACTGTTTTCAAAATGGCAAAAGCCTTAGCCTCACCGGCAGAATTGAGAACAATTATTTATTTATTTATTTAATTAATTAAATTGGTTCGATTTATATGCCACCCTTCTCCGGAGACTCAGGGAGGCTTACAATGCATTAAGCAATAATCTTCATACTTTTGTATATACCTGCTTACTAGGGCTTTCGGCCCCACCCTAAGTGGTGTTCTTTTTTACACAAAGTCAGTTTATTGCCTCCACAAACCAATTCCTCATTTTACCTACCTCGAAAGGATGGAAGGCTGACTCAACCTTGAGCCTGGTGAGATTTGAACTTGCAGTAATTTCAGGTAGCTGGTGCTACTTAATAGCACTTTAGTCTGCTGCACCACCAAGCCTCTTAAACAATGACCTGGCCAACACTACAAGGCATCCTGAAAGCACACTATGCACCCCAAGCCTCATCACTGGTAAGACGGCAAGAATTTTACTGGAGGGACCAGAGGGAAGGAGAATCGATAAGCTAATTCATAGCAACACTGCACGAAATAGCCACCTCTTGTGAGTTCTCAAATCTGGACGAGGCCATGAGGAATCAGTTGGTGTTGGGGCTGAGGGACCTCACTTTACAAAGCCGATTACTCACAAAGCCCAGAATAATATTTCAAGAGGCTATGGAAGAGGCAATGGCAACCGAGGCATCCCAGAAATCCGCAGCCACAATGAAGAAAATGAATAAGGGGCTGCAAGGGAAGGGAGAATTGTCAATCCACTTCGAGGATATGGAAACCAAATTGGAAAAAGAAGAGGGGGACAAAGTACATCATCTCCATTCAGAATGGAAGGGAAGACCCCAGGACAAAGGGAAGAAAAAATTCTGGTGTGCAGGATGCCAGGGAAACCACCAAAGGACAGAGTGCAGGTACCGAGATGCGATCTGCCAGCAGTGTGACCAGAAGGGACACATAGCAAGAGCCTGCAGGGCATCCCAACCAGCATTCCGCAGAAACCGCCACCACCAAGAACCAGACAATTACAAACGAACAGGAAGCAACAGTTTAGAAAAAGCTGTAGAAATGAGGACCACGCGTCAAGATAGAGGTGAAACCCATCAAACAATTTTCGTGAGCCATGCAAGCGCGGGAAGAACAAAGAAGATGGCAGTGACCGTTCACATCGAGGGGAGACCATGCAAAATGGACATTGACTCAGGGTCATGCCTATCCATGGTCTCCTGGACAACCATCAAGCAGATAATCCCCAGCCTCACAACCAGCGCCCTCAAGCAGCAAAGACTCACCCTGAAAGACTATCAAGGGAACTGGATTCCAGTATTAGGCATTAAAGTTCAATGTAAAGTTCAAGGAATTCCAGGGGAAACTGCCCCACACGGTAGTGGACCGGGACAGACCTAGCCTCTTGGGTCTGGAGTGGTTCGAACCTTTGGGACTGGCAGTAACTGGAATCAATCAAATTGAAGATGATGGTTGGGAAGAGGAACTGATGAGGGACTTCACAGATGTTTTCGGTGGCAAATTGGGCAAGTGCACGGGGTCCCCAATATCATTTAACCTAGATCCCCAAGTTGCCCCTGTCAGAATTAAACCTAGGAGGGTTCCTTTTGCTCTACGGCCCAAAAGGGGTCTATTCCAAAGTCTTATAGAATGCCTGTTACAGGGAATAGAAGGAGTTGTTCCCTATTTTTATGATGTGTTGATTTCAGCCATAAATCAGAAACAACTGCAGCAGCGTTTAAGGGCAGTGTTAACCAGATTCCAAGAGGTGGGGGTGAGGTAAAAAGGGACAAGTGCCAGCTAGCCGAAAAACAAATGGAATTCCTCGGATACCTAATCAATGGTGCTGGAATACGACCCACATGGGGCAAGCTAAAAGCGATCAGAGAAGCACCAACCCACATAAATAAAACAGAGCTGCAGGCATTTCTGGGGTTTTTGAACTTTTACAATATTTTCCTGCCACAGAAAGGTGCCTCCAGGAGAGACACAGAACTCGACCTCTCGCTCCAAGATCGCTGGAACAACTGAACTGCGCAGGTCAAGTCGCGCCCCAAAAAGACCCACCTACTTGTGCGACTATGTGGCTTGAGAGACTCCAGGATTGGTCAATGCTTATCTAGAGGGGAGGGGTGTTAAGTATTGAATGACAATTCAAACGGACCAATTAGAAGCAAGCAAAGAGAATGGGAAATTTAGAAGCACGTCAGTGGCTGAAGCCGCGGACAGCTCCCTATAAAAGAGATTGCCGTGGCTAGGCAATCCATTGCTGTACCGGAGCTGAATAAACTCATGTAACTACAGTGCGTGTCCTGTGTCCTTACTGTGCCCACTATTTTACAGTATGTATTTGTTTATAAAATTCATAGACTGTTTTAGTCTAAAAGATTAAGTGCAGAGATTCCAGTGCGTGGTTCATTTGCTCTTCGATAGATGGATAATAGTAGTCAATAGAACTAGAACTTAAAAGACAAGGAAGAAGCGACACACAATTGGCAAACAAGATGCCAGGGGGAGGGAACAAAGTAGAAGCATTTCTTAGAAGTATTGCATGAAAAGAGTATTCATTTTTGGCTCCAAAGAAAGAACATTATTTTTTGAAGTTTTAAATTTAACCAGCCTAATCTAGTGATTACAGCATTAGGCTAGAAACTGGGAGACCATTAATTCCAGTTCGGCCTTTGGCATGAAAGCCAGCTGAGTGAGTATGGGCCAGGCTTTCTCTCTCAGTTCAAACCACTTCTCAGGATTATTGTTGTGGAGAAAAGAGAAGGAGGAAGGAGTATTAGGAGTATTTAAAAAACATTAAAGGGGGGTTAAAAATAAATAAAAGGATACAATAAAGCATTATTATTTTTTTCAAAAAAGTAGGAACAATACAAAATAATACAGCATTGTAGAATGTAAAGAATAATCAGAAAAGAAATTGATAATTTGGTGAAATACCTCATAACGTTTCCAAATACCCATAGACTAGTGCACATCAGGTCAAAGTAAAGAATCCAAGAAATAGAAATTCAGAAAATGAATTTATCCAAGCACGGAAAACAAAAAGTGAAGAGACTTCCAAAAATTACAGATGAAGCAACTAGAATTCAATCTCCTACTTCAAAATCTTACTTTGATTACATTTGTTCCTATATCTTCCTGCAAGGGAAGTTGTCCAAGGGATAGATCGTAAGAACTGTCAGCTGAACTCATTTGGAGCATAGGTGGACAAGAGAAAGGGAAATGGAATGAAGTGGGAAAGAGCTCTCCCAATCTGCCCCCCCTCTTCACTCAGCACTCTTCTGTGCCTGCGATCTGTCCCTTGGGCTGCTGCAGGGGTGTCAAACTCATAGCCCGCAGGCCAGATGCATCACGTGCTGGCCATGCCCCCCACTAGTTTAGCAAAAGGGAAAAAGTTGTGATACGTCATGTGATGACAACATGCTGCTGTGAGTTTGACACCCTTGGGCTATTGAGACACGGTGCTAAGCCCTTCTGAGAAGTCTGTGCTTTGTTCAACTCAGCTGATATGTCACAGGTCTGGAGAATGGGTTGTGAGGAATACTGGGAGCTGACACTGGAAGAAGTTAGATTAAGTGGCAAAGAGGAAAGCTGTAGGGTGTAATGGGAAAAACAATGAGCAAGTTTTCTCATCAAGGAAATTGCAGTGCTAGTAAGTCACTGTGAGTGGCAGCATCCAGACCTAGCCTGAGGATCAGGCAAAATAGCACTGCTTCCTGAACTCCAATTATGAAACAGTAAAAAGTATAGTTCCACAAAATACTTTTCAGCTATCATATCTGTAGTGCAGTCATTGAAGACAGAATCAACAACATATAGCTATCGGAATCAGATTCTCTCTTTTTTGGTTTAAATCAACATTCTATACAGCTCTCTGAAGAATGTCCCCTTGCTATTTTTTAAGCACAGGTCTGGTGCTCTTTCAAAAGAATGTTAAACCGCTTTTAATAAGACATCTGAGTCATTCCCATGAAAGTGCATTTCTCATGTATCTGCCTCAGACTTGACAAATGCTTCAGAAAGCACCAGGCAAGTACTGCTCTATGTGGGTAGATCCTGCTTGAAAAGCCAGATGTCTGAACTTTCCAGCAACCCAAATCAGGGTCATGGAGGACATCCTCCTCATGGATTTGAGGACAGAGGCATCTCCAGTCTGAACTGGCCAATGGGAGTTGGGCAGATCCAACCCTGACCTTGTCAGTGAACTCTCCTAAATTGTGTCTGTGGGAAAATTTGTTGGGAGAAAAGAAATTTAAAACTAGTTCAACATTAGAATAACTAAGAGTAGCCTTTAGCTCCTTCAGTTGTAAGTTGGAGAGAAGGAGAAGGTAATACTGAACCACAGATAAGGGGACATGAGAATGATCAATATAACATACTCTTTTTTATCATTAATGATTTTGAAAATCATTCAGATGTCTGGTAAATTCAGTTTAATCCATTTACTAATGAAACCAATATTTTTATACATAAAAACATATCCAAATTTTCAAATACATTTTGTTAATCTTTGAAAACACATTTTAGTAATCCAAGCTCTTCAGTTTAATTTTCTCTAATAAACTGCTATATTAATTATTAAGATCTTCCCATCTACAATACATATTTTATCTTCCTACTACTATTACTATAATATCCTGGTATGTCCCATCATTTTTTACCACAAACAAAATTTCATATTTAATATAATATTACTCGTATAGGTTCTACTTGTCTTAATCCAAAATCCTTTCATTTGTCTTGTATACCTAATCTGTCTGGATTTAATAATGTGCCTCCTTTTCTTTCTTTTTATTAGTTTTTGTTGTTCAACTGGACTTGATAATCCTTTTAATAGAGGGCTGTCCCATCTCTAGTAGGACACATAGCCATCCTACTTGATGAACCTGTTGCATATAATTGGATTAAACAATCTTGTTCAAAAATGAGATTGTCAAAAGTGAGTCATTCTCTGATTTCAGCAAGACCATGAACATTAACTCTAATGGCCTCATTGTGTATATTGTTTATGACTCGTACAATGCTATTTTTCTGTTATAAAATCTTTATCCCAACAACTCTGAGGCTAAATACCAGGTAGTTTCTGCATTGGAAGGAAACAGTGCTCCCACTAGCAAATGATCAAAGCTAAGCCCTAAAAATAGAATCACTACTAGCCACGAGCAAAAGTTCTCCCTTCAAGCAAGGAAATATATACTAAAGGGAGAGCTCCTTAGAATGAGCTTGAAAAAAACAAGTCTGGGTTAAATTGAACCTATTCCCAGTACAAGTCTATACAATGTTTGTAAGCATTGCTAAATTTCCACCTTAGGTATAATAGATCTTGCTAACTTGTTGAAAGTATTCCAAACCTGCTAAACTTAAGCCCTTTGTTGACACTCTAAATGCAATTTAAAATGGGGTCTCATTGATTCAGCACAGTTCAGTTCCCTGCAAAGTTAATATGAACACAATAAAAAAAAACAAACACCAAAATAAAACACAGATTAATAGTAATGCCTCCAAGACCCTGCAGGAGAATGCATTTGTCAGAGAGAGGGAGAGGGAGGGTGGGAGGGAGAGGGAGAGAGAGGGAGGGAAAGGGAGAGGGAGAGGGAGACAGACAGACAGAAAGACAGGCCGGCAGGCAGGCAGGCAGGCTGAGACAGAGAGATGTCAGGGTAAATGCCTAATTGTGTCTATACTGTAAGTACCCAGCATTGCAAGAGTTAACTCAACACACACACACACACACACACACACACACACACACACACATCTCCATAGCCACACCTTACCTTCTGGCCACTCCTCCCGGGTATATCTGCTCCCACCACGTGGTATTCCAGTTGTTCCAGATGTAGACCTAAGGGAGAAAGGATCAAGGTCAGTGACCTCTGATATTAAGAGCCTAGGAAGCATCCAGGCCTGCAATAAAATATAACTTAAAGAAAACAAGTTGTCTTGTGAGTAATTGGGCTGGATCCATCGCCACAACAAATGGTAGCAGAGGATGGTTTGCCCATAACTCACAGGTAATGAATCAACCTAGCAACCAACAAAAGGAAACAAACAGAGTACAGACAAGAGCACTCACCAAGAAGATGGCTGAACTTCTGGCATCCAAGGATCCCGCAGCAGAAGAAGCCCCATCAGAGATCAAGCTGGACTCCATTGTGGACTCCTACTCTGATGAGGAGAGATCCCCAGAAAAGGCCATCAACCTAGAAGGAAAGACAACGCAGAAGATAAACAGATTTAAACTATCCATCCTGAAGCTGATGGAAACGAGCAATGATGAGGAAAACCTCATCGCGAATCTCCAGAGCCTCCTCGAGCAACAAGGAGCAGCGATTGAGGCCCCAAAGACAATCGAGAAAGAAATGGCACAAGAAAAAGGTAGGCCAGCCCAGCCAGATGACCTCAAGCTGGCCGAAACCTTTTTCGTGCCTTCTTCCTGGCGGCCATCTTGGAATGGACACCAACCAATGGGAAACCAGGATTTGAACTCCCTGGCGCGAAACAGTCCGAACCCCGAAAAAGATGAAGGACACCCAGAGAGTAACCACAAAAAGAAAGCAAAACCGAAGGAGAGATCACCTACCGATCTCGAAGTTCAAAAGGCGATCGAGACGCTGACTGCCACATTCGGCTCCGCTTTCGAGCCTCCCGCAGCAGCCAATAACCGAAAAGGAGATTCTGAAGACCAAGAGAGCATCAGGACCAACACCAACAAGACAGCTGATCCTCAGCCATCCGGAGATGCCACCCACACTGAGAGTGAACGCCAGAATTGGTTCACCTGCAGGAACAATCAACTGCAGGACTCGAACCCAGAACCCGCCGCACCAACGACGCGAAGCCAAGGAATGAGGGGGAGAACCGGCTACTCACCACCACCACGACATCCACCTGGCTTCCTCACTCGACCGGAGGCCCACGAGCAGGAGACCGGACCCGCCACCATTGCAGCCACAACCGCCGCACCACCGAACAAGAGAGGTCCTCGACTTGCGTCCGCCGCACAGCCGATCTTCGGAAGTCCTCCACCTGCGACCGCTTCGCCTTCTCATCTTCTTTCCTTCTTCGCCAGGGATCCAGCTGCCCAGCAGTGGTGCCTGCCACCCAGAGGGGACTCCGGACTCTCCAGGGGTGAGTCCAGCCTTCCACCAGCAGGCCTAGGCCTAGGCCCGGGAGCAGCAGCAGCAGGATCCTCTCTCCATGGCTTCCAGCGCGAAATGGCCTTCGCGCATGCCCAGTCGCTGCCTGCAGCAAGAGAAACAAGACACATAGAGACAAATCAATACAGACTAGCAACAGACATCCCAAAGCCTTATTGTGAGTTCAATCATGCTATGGACCATGGACAGCTACCCCCAGTAAGTAATTACAGTGGCAATTTGGGGACTGTTTATGCCAATGTACCAAAATTACAACTGGATGGGGGTAATATCATAGATTGGAGCCAACAATTGCAAATTGCCTTTATGAGGGAAAATGCACTGTTTCTAATTCAGAGACCCCCACAAAAGCCCTGGCCACTGGAATTTGACAATATCCACCACAAAGCATTTTGTATCTTGTTAACTACCATCCCTTCCACAATGTATCCTAGCATTGATGATAACCTGACTGTATTTGAAATTGTACAACAGTTATATGGTATATTTTACAGCCAGAGTAGGGACACTACCACAAAGATATCTAGGGAGTTTCATTCTGCTAGGCACAAACAAGGGGTTCCCATGAGTGAGCACATACTAAAGCTGAATGCAACAAGGGCAGAGCTCATGCAAAGGGGGGAAATAATTACTGAAGAGAGCATGATGAGTGTTATAATCAACTCTTTAGACAGTAGTTGGGACAACTTCGTGTTACAGCTAGACAGCCTCAGTCTGCAACACCTTTCTTTAGGTACATTAATTAACAAGCTCATTGCGGAAGACAACCTGAGAAGGGATCGCCACCTGGCCAGAAGGGATCATAGACCAAACAGAAAAGTAGAGTTTCAAGATAGAGTGGGAAATGCTCCAGAATGTTACTCTTGTGGGTCCAAAAGCCACATAAAAAGGAACTGCTCCAGAAACAGCAGGGATAGGAGATACAATGACTATAGAGGGGGGTGATCACCCGAGCGCAGGCACATAAGGGAGAAAGGGAGAGGGTGGTCCCCCAACCCCAGAAGACACGAGAGGGAAAGCTCTAGGGACAGCAACCCAGGCCCCATGTATGGGCTCAGACATGATCACTCAAACACCACACACAAGGTAGACAACGACACATGGCTTCTAGACTCAGAGGCCTCAAATCACACAACCTATAACCCAATGCTAATAGAATCACTCAGTGAAGTAAATTTTGAGCTGAAGGTGGCCAACCAAGACAAGGTTCGAGCATTGGGGAAAGGGAACACCTACATACCACAAATAGGGAAAATAGAGGGGGTATTCTATGTACCGGAAATACCCCATAATGTACTGGCCATTAACAAGCTAACACTGGACACAGACATAGAAGTAACATTCAAAGGTGGAAAGGCCTACATAGTCAAGCAGGGGAAGGAAATAGGGAATGTATCCACCCAAGAGGGACTGCCCTACTTCACACCCAGCACAAAAAAGGAAGGGAGCATATACACTAACACTGACCTAGGGGTAGAAAGAAACATGGGAGCTGAGGGGGCACAGCAGGAAGCAAACAAATGTAAACAAAGTGTGAACAGCTCTGTATCCATAGGGAAACCCATGCACGATGATTGCGCCCACCTCCTTCATAGGAGGCTGGTACACATCAGTTTTCCAATTGTCAAAAAAATGCCTGATTGTACTGAAGGACTCAGAGTAAAGAACTGTGATAACTATTTGGAGTGTTCAATCTGTAAGCGGTCAAAGATCAGAGTCAAAGCCAAACCCAAAAAGTCAGAACGAACCACAGAATTCCCATTTCAATTAGTGCACATGGACTTGGTAGGGCCCTTGAGGCCATGTATCAGACATAGAAAAAGATTCTTCCTTACCATTGTGGATGACTTCACCAGGTATGGGTATGTCTACTCTCTCAAACACAAAAATGAGGTGTTCCAAAGATTTAGGGAATTCCACAAGAGAATAGAACTACAACACAACATGAAAATGAGCAAATAATGACAGACAGGGGTTCAGAATTTATGGCCAAGGACTTTACAAGGTGGTTGAGGGAGCAAGGCATTGCGCATTACACATCTTTGCCGTTCTTAACTTTCCAGAACGGGATCGTAGAGAGGAAAAACGGGGTGCTACAGACAATGATGAGGTGCACCTTGGAGGATGCAGGGATGGGGCAGCATTTTTGGTCAGAAGCACTGCATTATTCCAACTACACCCTGAATAGACTGTGGTCAAGCTCCATCAACAAAACCCCATATGAAATGCTCTACAAAAGAAAATCCAACATATCCCACCTACACATATTCGGCGCCCCAGCTGACGTGCACATACCAGACAACTGAGGAGGAAGGGGGAGAAAATATCAAAAAGACTGAGGTTCATGGGTTACGAACCAGGCACAAAGGGCTACAGATTCATCGATAATAACAATAGGTTCATAGTGTCCCGGTCTGCTGACTTCCACGAACACTCAAACTGGTCGAGGGTTCACTCCAATGAAGTCATCACCAACAGGGATACACCCAAACATGACCAGGAGGGAGAAAAGATAGAAACACCCAGAACCAGCCACAACAAAATAAATACCAAAGAGTGGAAAGAAGGGCACCCATCTCTGAAACTAGATTGTCTTACGAGCAAAGAGGCAGACCACATGCAAGAAACCGAACCACCTCCTAGCAGGCCAATCAGAGAAAGCAGAAACAAACCACCCAAAAGGTTAGAAGATTATGTCATGACCATTCACAACAACCTCATCACACCCAATTCATATGAGGACATACTTGACCTCCCCCGAGAAGAAAAGGAAAAATGGATATCAGCCATGGACAAGGAGATGGAAAGTCTGAGAGAACTGAATGTATACTCGCCTGCTCAAGTCCCAGAAAACAAAAAGCCAATTGGGACCAAATGGGCGTTCAGGATCAAGACGTTGGAAGACAACAAGGCCCTGTACGAGGCGAGGCTGGTTGCCCAAGGCTTCGCCCAGAGGTACCCCGAAGACTACACCGACACATATTCGCCCACCGTCAGGGCCAAACGTGTCAAGAGCGCCCTGGTGGTGGCCACCATCCTGGGACTTGAGGTATTCCAGTTCGACGTACAGACTGCTTATCTACATGCAGAATTGGATACAGAGATCTACATTAAAGCACCACCCGGGTACGACATAGGGGAAAACAAAACCTGGCTACTAAACAAAAGCCTGTACGGGCTCAAGCAATCAGGCAAAAGGTGGTATGACTGCCTAGCCAAGGCCCTGAGATCCATGGGTTTTGAGGCCACCTCAGCTGACAAGTGCCTATTCACAAAGAGAGAAAATAACCTATTCGAAGGGGTACTCGTTTATGTGGATGATATCTTATACATAGGTAAATATAAAGACAGATATGAGAAATTCACCACTGAACTGGGGAACCATTTCTCGTTGAAGTCGCTAGGCAATATTGACAAGTACCTGGGAGTCCACGTAACCAAAACCAACAAGGGATTCAGACTCTCCCAAAAAGACAAAATCATCAAGCTGCTGTCCAAATGCAACATGTCAGAAGCGAAGCCTAGCGAAACACCAATGCAACCAGAGTTCCTGAAAAGCATGTACGATGAATCAGAACCCTTCACCGACAATAGACTGTACAGGTCTACCATTGGGTCACTATTGTACATCGCCAATTGGACCAAGCCCGACATTGCCTTAGCCATCAACCTCCTGTGCAGACACGTGAGCAACCCCACCGTATCTCATTGGAACACCATCAAAAGACTACTCAGGTACCTAAAATTCAGCATGAATGCGCAACTCTGTTTGGAACCAGACATAACCAACAAACCAAGACTAACCTGTTACGCTGATGCTGACTGGGCAGGGGACATAAAGAGCAGAAAAAGCACCTCCGGCTATGTAATTCTACTTAACAACTGCCCCATCCATTGGTATACGGGAAAACAGAAGCTCGTTGCCACCTCAACCACCGAAGCAGAATTTGTCTGTCTATCTAAGGCCGCAAACAATCTAGTGTGGTTCGATGACCTGCTTAACGATATTTGGATTGAGCCTTCATATCCAATAATCATACACGAAGACAACAAGGCCGCAATAGAAATTTCAAGAGCTGATGCCGTAGGGCAACGATCTAGACACATAGACATAAAATGCAGACACGTCAGACAGTTTTCAGAGATAGGTTTCATTAAGGCAGTACACTGCGACACTGAAGAACAGACTGCAGACATACTTACAAAACCTTTACCAGTTAAACAACATGCATACTTAATGTCAAAAATATGTGTTTGTATATGATCTGTGTATACGCATGTATGGTTATATGTTTATGTAAACAACGCATACTTGTACTCAGTTAGACATTTAGAGGGGGTTTGTCAGGGTAAATGCCTAACTGTGTCTATACTGTAAGTACCCAGCATTGCAAGAGTTAACTCAACACACACACACACACACACACACACACACACACACATCTTCATAGCCACACCTTACCTTCTGGCCACTCCTCCCGGGTATATCTGCTCCCACCACGTGGTATTCCAGTTGTTCCAGATGTAGACCTAAGGGAGAAAGGATCAAGGTCAGTGACCTCTGATATTAAGGGCCTAGGAAGCATCCAGGCCTGCAATAAAATATAACTTAAAGAAAACAAGTGGTCTCGTGAGTAATTGGGCTGGATCCATCACCACAACAAGAGAGACACACACAGAGAGACATGGACATAGGATTAGAGCTGAATTATTACTGAAAAGCAGTTTGCACTGAGTTCAGTAGCATTTATTCACAGATGATAATGCCTATAATTGCCATTTCAATAGTGTAATTTAGTAAGCAATGATTTTCTAAAACATCATCTAAACAAGTTCAGAAAATCTGAAGTGTGTTTGCAGCAGATTCTATGAACCTGAATTTTGACTTGGTTTATTGGGCCTCTTTCTACACTTTCAGAGATTAAGAGATTAAGAGAAATTAAGTTCGGATGGAGTGGAGACAACAAGAACAAGGAAACCATAAAATTACAAATCGTGTGTGTGTGGGGAGCTTGCTAGCAAAATTTTGCAATGTGAATGGTGAGAGGGTTCTGGAACTCATAATGGCTGCTGAGAAGTAATGAGCTGTCTGCAGAGCTTACATTTTTCAACAGAGAAATATTTCAGCAGAGCTACAAGATGGGTGAAAGATAGGACATATGCATTTACTACCTTTCCTTTCTATAAAAGCTTTTTACTTACTGATATGTTCATTTTTAAAGGAAATAATGAAATCTCATTCATGCCAAAAAATGGAATCGTTAAGGTGAGTTCTGAACAGCTTCAATGTCTTATCACACTATTTTTGGCTAAGACCTGTTACTGTCACTCTGTCCATACTCTGCAGATTGTTCTTATGTAAAAGAGATCCTGGACTTCGTTAACATAAGGCAAGGAATGGTAAAAAGACTGGCAGGAGGGAGGAAAAGTGACAAAAGTAGGAATAGTCAAATAATTACATGCCTGTCAATTCCTTTCTTTCATGTTAGATTCACTGAATTTTTTTTTTTTAAAAAAATTGGCCTGCAAAAATTTAACATAGCGTTGTCTCTCCCTTGTGAGAAGAAAAATAACAATTCTATCTGTGGTATAACCAAAGCCAAGAATGTTTTCAAATTTATCTCTTTTGCATGCTTTAAGATTGGCAGCTACATAATTAGGTGGAACAAAGCAAAAAAAAAAAAGAGAAAGAATGAACGACTACATTACAAGTCAATCAACTTTTAAGGAGAAAAAGCCATGCGGTATAAAGATAATTAAATAAAGATAAATTTTTGGAATGAAGAGAAACTTTAGGGTTTAATGTTAGATGAAATGGACCAGAGACAAAAAGTTTAATTTCCTTTCACCTCTGCAAAATACAAGTGCGGGAATAACTGAGGCTGTTTGCTCATATGATGTTTAAATTCTCTTTAAACTTCTTTTGTCCTATTAACACAATTTCAAAGCATTTCCATGTTTTTTCCTTCATTAACTGCATTTAAATTTGCCTTTTGTCCTTGCAGTTGCCATAGGCAGAGTTTTTGCAGCGCATGCAACCAATAATTGTGGCATTTTAGAGGCCAACAAATTTTCTATAGTGCTATTAGTCACAAAATCTTACGCAATACATGTATTAGTTATTAAGATACCACATTTTATTTTATTTTATTTTATTTTATTTTATTTTATTTTATTTTATTTTATTTTATTATTTTATTTTATTTTATTTTATTTTATTTTATTTTATTTTACTATTTTTTTTATTTTATGTAGCCGCCCATCTCATGAATGTGACTCTGGGCACCATACAATAAAAACAGAACAATAAAAATACATTTTAAAATAACCATAAAAACAAGAATCATGCATGTTCCTAATTATATCCATTCCTATAGATATCAGAGTGATTTACACGAAATATAAAGACACATAACAATTGTACTTAAATAAAAGAGCTATAATAACATTCACTGAATAAACTTAGCCAGGAAATTTAGTACAATATACAGTCTTACTTAAATATGTAGGCAAAAAACAAAAAACCAAAACAGTTTTGATCTAGGCCTGGACGCATTACAATTTAATCTTATGAGCTATTATGTTGCAAAGATACCCATTCTCCTAACATTTAAGTCTATCCAAACCCAGACCAGATGTCTGAATTTTGGGAAATGCTTTCATGTCGTGCGATCAGATGAAAGTTTCAGATGTTCTAAATGTAAAATTTGCCTTCCTGCACTCCACTCTGCCCCAGAGGAAAGGGCAGGTATTCTAAAAGTCTATAGGAATATCAATTATAGACAAAAGGTTACATTAATTGATTAAGTAAAGCAGTACTTTTGTTTCTTTTGAAGCTTGTTGACCCCTGAAATCAGTAGGAAAGATCTTCAGTACAGAGTGAATTCTGGACATAATTTGTGAGAGGAAGGGGAGATTAGCCAGGTAGGATTTATCCCTGTCCACTATAACACATTTGTTTGGACTGCTAATTCCATGGTTGTTTGGGTATAATTTTGCACCAAGTCTGGTCATTCTTTTTGCCACTATAATGATTAAAGTCTTACTATCACTATGTTGCATGAATATAGGATAGTCACTGTCAAATAATCAAAAAGTCCCTCCACCCCCATCCCAACCTCTTTTGCAAAGAACATTGCCATCGTCTTTATCGCTATAAAAATGCTGCCTTTGTAACAGCAGCTTAATCGAGAGATACACTACATAGCTTAAACGAGAACACTTCTATTTCACAAAGGAAATTAACTGGGCAACGATCCATTGTGCAGGTGGTTAGAACAAATTCAAATATTTATTCTATTTTACCTTATTTTATTTGTAAAGGGAGAAACCAAACCACCGCTCATTACAATGAATTCAGAATGCAACATCCCCAGAAATGTCTTAGAATCTGGCAAGCTTAGTCATTATTTATCTTGTTATTCTTTCTCAAGATGATTATTCCCTGCCTTTTTTTTTTGTTCTATTCATACCAAGAGTGTTTTAAAAGGATGTAATTTTATGGCTTATTGACAATGAAGAGAAAAAAAACGTTAAAGTTGGTTCACTAATGTTGCTTTGAATAGAGGGCTTAGATATTAGACATTTAGTACAAATTATGAAGCAACACTAATCCTGACTATTTTTGATCTCTATCTCCATCAGCATCCCCTCCCATGCCTTGATATTTGTGTCATTTATTATCTACAACCTTATTAAAATTCACAGATCTTCTCCAAAGCATAGTACATTCAGTTTGCAAATAATAAGCATTAATGTCCCAAAGGTGCTTTTTCAAGAGGGACCTGGACTTTCTGTTTTTTCTTTGAAGACATTTTGCTTCTCATCCAAGAAGCTTCTTCAGCTCAGCTTGGATGAGAAGAGAAACATCTTCAAAGAAAAAATAGAAAGTCCAGTTGCCTCTTGAAAAAGCACCTTTGGGACAACCATGACCTGGATGACCGAGAATTTCTATAAGTAAGCATTAATACGTATAAAACAGATAACAGGAAACCTCTTCAAAATCAAAGTCCTAGGAACTACCTATACAATGTAGGTAAATGTTTGTAGAGTTAAGTAGGTATATAATACAACACTCAACCACCACAGTGTTCATGATTCTTATTCCTACCTGACTAAAACCATCACATTCTCTTAATTTGTGTCATTCCTGAGAGAAGCCAGGAATCATGTTGAAGAAGCTAATAATATGGACTTGAAGAAAACAAACCAGTTTAGAAAGAACTTGTCAATTAAGGGGTAACTAGAAAAGTATCCCATTTATACTTACTCAATCGAGGAATATCCAACAGATAAGCTGATATGTACAATCTCTGATAAAGCAGGGATCAACAACCAATTAATGTTGAAGATTTCATCAAACATTATTGGCAGACAACTTCCATTATTTCTTTGGATTTAAAGGCAGAAAGGGGCTTCACAATAAATGGAGTTGCTCTTGCAACATGTCTGTCTACCTCCTTAAAGTTGTATCTTCTGATATAATCCTATTTAATAAGAAGCAGGACAGTCTAATAGAGCAGAAGAAACAGAAACGTATTCCTTGTTGCGGTTTCATCTACATGGTAAAAGTTGATAGAAGGTGGCATTTTTCTCCACCTCCCTTTTAAAGACCATTTTTTCTTTCATTGATTACAAGGAAATGAAGAGACTATTCCAGGCCCAGACTGGTGAATTTTATTAGGGATACCTATGGGGAAGGCAGGGGATTTTGATTTTGTTTATCCATACTTCTAGCATGTGACCCCAAATCCGTGTCACAAAAGAATGTTGCCATTCTTTTTATGCAACTTGTAAGGAAGCAGTGTACAAGACTAGATTTTATTTTCTAAGGGAATCTCTCTTCAAATATATTTGATGGAGCCCAATTTCTTTACATCTGGATCCTAGGTTATATATTCACTCAAGAGTCAATCTATACATGACAATAGTAATTTTTTCTCAAAAAGAAGAATATGAGTGTGAAAGGATTTTCTTTGTTCCTGATGCTTAACTTTCTATGTTCTTTTTCTCTCAAGTGATTTTCTTCAAGTTAAATATTAGAGGCCTGTAACCCAACCAAGCAAAATGCTTCAAGAAGGATACCCTATGAAGGGAGTCATTGAATGGAGGACCATTTCATGCTCCTAATAACCTTCATCCTTTTTAAAACATTATTACGTTTATAGCAGGGGTGAAATCTACTTACCTTCCTTACTGGTTCAGAAGTGCACGCGCCACACGCACGTCCTAAAACCAGGAAGTAATGACACCTGGGTGGATGGGCGCTACCAGATTGCCAAACCACCGGCCAAGATCGCTACCAGATCGGGCAATCCAGTCCGATCCGGGAGCATTTCACCCCTGGTTTATAGTATATATCACTAGCATGTGCTAACACCTAGAAGCAAGCAAAGTTATAACCAGAAGCCAACATGCGTTGTCAAAATCAGATTGTGCCAAATAAATCTTATTTCATTCTTTGACAAAGTGACAGAATTAGTGGAACAACAAATTTCTGCAGACGTAGTCTACTTGGATTTCAGTAAAGCATTAGACAAAGTAGACCATAATCTACTTCTTGGTAAACTAAAACAATGTGGGATAGACAGCACCACCACCAGATGGATTCATAACTGTTTGACAAACGGTACTCTACGTATAGTCCTTAATGGAACTAGATCTCCATGGAGAAAAATAAGCAGTGGGGTTCCCCAAAGTTCTGTCTTAGACCAGTACTCTTCAATATATCCATTAAAAAATTAGGTGGGGGAACAGAATTTATCAAATTTGCAGACAAAGCACCAGAAGGCAAGACAAGAAGCAATGAATGGAAACTAATCAAGGAGAGAAGCAACCTACCCTGTTTCCCCCAAAATAAGACATCCCCTGATAATAAGCCCAATTGGGCTTTTGAGCACATGGCAATAAGGCCAAGCGCTTATTTCAGGGTTCAAAAAAATATAAGACAGTGTCTTATTTTCGGGGATGCACAGCAGAACTAAGGACACATTTCCTGACAGTGAGAACAATTATCTAGTGGAATGGCTTGCCTCTGGAAGTAGTGGGTGCTCTATCACTGGATATTTTAAAGGAGACATTGGACAGCCATTTGTCTGAAATGATATAGGGTCTCTTACTTGAACAGAGGTTGGACTAGAAGAACTCCAAGGTCCCTTCCAACTCTGTTATTCTGTTAAAATATGTGCTAAAAAGAAATACATGGAAGGTTAAAAGCTGAAGGGAAGTTCCCAGCCCCCAGTCCTGGCTGAACAGCTTAACAACTACATCAGTTGCTTGGCTGGAAAAATCTATTGAGGTCCTATCTAATTATGTCCATGAAGGCTCCTTAAGGAAGCCTCCTCAAGAGCCCTATTTACAATTTTAGATATTTAACTTAACCTTCTTGATTCATAGAGAAAATCTGCAGAAAAAAATCTGGACAAAGAATACTGTCAGAATTATGGCAAGAGATGGCAAAGAGGAAGGAGAGTTCTCAAGCAATATTGCTTTTCAGCTTCTTATCAAGATTTCTTAAAAGCAGACTCACATTTTTCTCATTTGATGCAATTTCTAAATTAAAAAAAAATATCTTGGCCTAAGTACAATTTATCTGCCATATGTGAGGCATCTGTCATGCTCATGATAACAGTGCACTTATTGACTAGAAGTAATTAAAATATAGAGCTTCAGAAATTATTCTTTCTTCATTTTACTTCTGTATTTGCTATCTCCGAAGCATCCACCAGTAAACTTATGCACTCTGTGCCCCAGTTTTAGAAGGGCCACTATGTTGTCAGGGAGAATTTTTTTTCCACATCTGCCCTTTCCTCCCTCTTAGTTTCCCTCCCAAGCAATTCAAGCCATAAAGAAACCTGCAAAATGTCACTCTGACATCTTTATTTAAACCTCAGAATAAAAGGGAAGAACTGAGGGATAAAAGTGAATGTTTGTCTTCTCCTGACGTACTGCAGATGCAGCAGCTTTCCCGTCTCCTTCAGATAACCTAACTACAGACCTAATAGCCTTTAAGGCAATTACATAAAACTTTCTGCATCTCATAAAAATTGACTTACCTGCGGGTTCATTATATGCTGTTTTAAAATATGAATCTCAAGGCCCCATAATCTTGGTTGAAGGAAGTGCATTACATGAGGAAAGCAGGATTAAGATGCCTGCAGTACAGTATGTAGGGAGACAAAATAATTGTTCGAAATGGCTTCAATCTAAGATTTTTAACTTATACGCTTGGTTTATATTAGGAACATTATTGTGTCATTTACTTTTCTCTGTGAAAAATGTATATTAGCTTGGATTCAGCTGTAGTTAGTCAGAACTAGTATATTAATTGATTTTTGCCACAAATCCCTCTGGGAAAAGAATTCATGACTGGACCAACAAAAGCTTCAAGGCCAGTTGGTTAAGATTTTCTCTTTCACAAAAGAAATCTGGAGACATTGGGAGGGGGGTGTCCACCACTGAGTTTCAAAACAATGTGCAAGCTTGCTGGAGGATCTGCTCTAGAATTGTTTAATCTTAGGAGGCCTGGTCTGCATGAAAGCACCTTGAACAGTTTCATTATTCAACACTTCCTGGACAGACCTCAAGACGCCTGCAATAAATTGCAAGGTTGCCAAAATGACGACATGCATCCAGTGTATTTACCGTACAAATAATGATTTTATCAAATTGTGTCACATCTGATACAAGTGTATATCATTATCTTAATGATATCTGCACACCATTGTTCTCCTTTCTCCTTCCTTCATTCCCCCCCCCCCCCCATGGTTCCATCATGTGCAAGCAAGCAAGCAAGAAGAGGGTTTGAGGGCTCCCTCCACAAAGAGATGTCACCTGATGGGACCCAGGGATAGAGCCTTCTTTGCTTTGGCACTTGCCCTCTGAAACATCATCTCCCTTTGAGGTCAGACTGGTCTTGACCTTGTGGGCCTTCTGGAAGGACCTGAAGATTTGGTAGCTTTGCTAACTGACCTGGGGATGCAGTAATAATGATGTAGAGCAGGGGTGTCCTGCCTTAGTAACTTATGATTTATGGAGTTCAATTTCCAGAATTCCCCAGAATAGTTGGTTGGGGAATTCTGGGAACTGAAATCCATAAATCTTCAAGTTGCCAAAGTTGGACACGTCTGATGTGGAGTCTGCAAAAGGACTGTGCCAGTAGGCACAATTTTTATTTTGTTCATTTTTAATGATTTTAATGATTTTTGTTATGATTTCAGTAATTTTTGTTACTATTTCTGTCTTTTTAATTTTGTAAGCTGCCCAGCGTCAGGCATGTGAGATGCATGGCTACATAAATTTACCAAATAAATAAATAAATCTTTCATACAAATCAAAGCAAATTAAAGTGTAAAGATTTATTTTTTACAAGCTAAACAAATCTAAAGAAACCACTTTGCATATTTATGAGTTACAACCTCTGATTTTCCCTGTTCATCCCATTAAATATTTCTATGTTGTTTTGTTAACTTTTGTGAAAAACAGCTCCTCCCAATTGTCATTAGTCTTATGAAAACTGTTCCCCCAAAATAAATGGTGTAACAAAGAGGATTCCTGAGAATTGCGCAGGGATGTATTTTAGCTGTAGTTGTTTGTTACAACTACAAACTGTTACTACAGTTGTTGCATACAACTGTAGTCACATGTAGTCAATGCAACTAAATGATGTGGAGAAACTTTGAGATGATCTTGAAACAAATATGCAGAAACAGTTACAAAAACAAAAGCATGTGTGGAGCATAGGAAATAGAGAAAGCATGAGAAAACTGC
Source organism: Masticophis lateralis (assembly GCA_030761175.1). Classification (NCBI taxonomy): domain Eukaryota; kingdom Metazoa; phylum Chordata; class Lepidosauria; order Squamata; family Colubridae; genus Masticophis; species Masticophis lateralis. The sequence continues at coordinate 64,719,271 of JAUDYJ010000003.1, forward strand.
TCAGAAGGGCTCCACCTAATTCACTAGGGGTTAAGAAGGAGGGAAAGGAAAACACTGTTGGGCTTTCAATTTTCTGCTATTATAGTCTAAAACAAAAGTAGAGTTCCAGTCAAACTTATGGAGGCTACTTCTTGACCTGGCCTACTTCAAAAGGCTGACAAACAGTGACTTTCAGCTGTATTGGGACTAGAGTATTTAAACATAGAATTGAAAGAAAAGTTACTTTTAGATCAAATAATTCAGCTAAATATATATCAGCCTTCCCAAACTTGATGCCCTTCAAATATCCAGTATGGCCGATATTCCACTTTGGCTGAATATTCTGGGAATTTAAGTTCCAAATCTGGAGGAACTAGAGTTGGGAAAGACTGAGATATGCTGTTTTTCCTGAACTTTCTCTTTTCCTATACAGTATGCAATATGAAAATTATCCAGCCATTTGGTCTTTCTCTCTAGGGACTTCTAGAATCTAAATAGCATCACGGAAAACCTGTCCTCATGTAGTACAATAATAATTGGATGTTGCTAGAAAACACTAAATAGGAATGCCATATCCAAGTTGCACAAACAAATCCAGTGGATGACATGGGTGTTAGAATTTTCTGTACCTCTTTTTTTTTTTAATCACCTAATGGTTGTCCGGAATTCTGCAGCCTACAAATAGCAATATGAACAATAAGTTTTTGGATTATAACTCTATGGCCAGACCTGCTGATTTTGGAATTCAGATAATCCTTGATTTAGGATCAGAACTGGGTCCAGAATTTCCACTGCTAAGGAAGATAGTTGTTAAATGAATCGTGCCCGATTTTACGACCTTTTTACCACCGTTATTAAGCAAACCACTGCAATTGTTAGGTGACTCATGCAGTCTTAAGTGAATTTGGCTTCCCTGTTGATTTTGTATGTCTAGACCTGGCTGGGAAGGTTGCAAATGGTCATCACATGATCCTGGGATGTTGAGACCATTCCAAATACATATTGGTTCCCAAATGCCCAAATTTTGATCACAGGACCATGAGGATGTTGGGATGGTCATAAGTGTAAGGACCCACCATAAGTCACTTTTTTTCAGTGCTGTTATAACTTCTAACAGTTGCTAAACAAATGGTTTAAGATGAGAAATGCCTGTAGTTTTCAGAAAGGGGATAGGGAAATGGAGCTTCTCTTTCTCTGCAACCTTCATCCAATTTCTAAATATAATAAACAAAAAACATAATTGAGATTTTTAAAATTCTGTATATCAGCTTTGCAGCCAGCTTTATTGTTAGAAGATCAGAACATTCAGGAGGAAACTAGTCATCTCATTTCAAACTCTTATTAAAGATGTTTACCAAGTGAAGTATTTCACCATATTGTGATATTTCCTGTGCTAGTGTTTGGGAGCCAATTGTCAACGTCTTACTTTATTTTTTCCCCAAATAGTTCTGAGTAGTCTTTAATGGAGTCCAAGAAAACTTCCAAGGAGCATCGTGATTTTATTCAGGACATTAGATGGACTCCGTTTAGCCTTATTGTCCTAAAGCAAAGGGAACAAACTTGTATTATTCAGATACTGAAACTGGACAGAGTAAAAATAAAACTAACATAATGTGGTGTGATCTATTGAAAAAAAGGAAAGCAACCAATACCTCCCACAGAGATCTGAAAAATTATACAAAACCATCAGTTCCTGTGCTGCACCTGGCGTAGAAGAAAAATCAACAAAACCCTGTTCAGGGTTGTATTAAATACATTTTCTTTGGCAGATCAATATACAAAACTTTTAAGCTCAGTGTTCTGTCACCTGTGAATACGTGTGATAATAATAAGTACGATAAGTTTAATTCTACTGGATGTTTCCATTTGTTTCCTTGAGCAAATCCTCAAAAGCTGCTAGACGTGTATTGTTCATAAATGACTTACCAAAGGTAGGTTTGTTTACCTAGATCCAATAGCAGATCTATACAGTAATCCTTGATTATAAAATGAAATTCCAAATCACAATGCTCAGTGGCACAATCTTTTTATTATTTTAAAGTATCCAAGCATAACAACTAGAACATCCTTAGGTTGGAACGATGCCAGAAACTCCTATTACATTGTCTATGCTTAGAATCTGAATTCTATCTGTATGTGAGCAATCTTTGACTTAGACTGAAATAAGTATCCCACCCATATCTCCCACTCTAGGCTGGGGTCCTAACAATCCACATCTAGAATTTTTTTTTTAAAAAAACAAACCAGTTATCGATTTATATTTATTAGAGTTTTATATTGCATGCATAATCAATACCCAGAATTCTGTTCTTGGAGATAAAATGGCTAACTTTATGTTGACCGTTTTTAGACATCATTGGCATCCTTCAATCTCAAGAGACTATGGTATCATGCTCTGGAAAGAGGTCTTAAAACAGCATCTAGTGTGACTAAAAAGGCCAATTCGAGAGTGGCAATCCCTTCCACACTGAGGGCAGATACATTCTGTCCCCTGCCGAGCCCCCAGATTTCGCTGGTTCCAGGACTGCCTCTTTGCCTCAGCCTGCCGAACAAGTGTCTCTTCAAATTGGAAAAGGCCATGCTGCATCTTTAGCCTCCAAGCTGAATGATCGGAGGTCAAGGGTTCCCAGTTGTTAATATCCATTTCCAGGGCCTTTAGGTCCCTCTTGCAGATATCCTTATATCGCAGCTGTGGTCTCCCTCTGAGGTTCTTTCTCTGCACTAGTTTTCCATACAGGCGATCTTTCAGAATCTGACCATCAGCCATTCTCACGACATGCCCTAGCCAGCGTAGACATCGCTGTTTCAATAGTGTATACATGCTAGAAATTCCAGCACATTCCAAGACTGCGCTATTTTAGACAACAGCTCACGATTATTTGCAAAGGGCTTGTAAATTTTAATCCATGATTAAAATGCTGGGGAAGAATTAGACATTGTATTGGCTGCCATTTATAAAACCAGGGGAATGTTTAATATTACGACTCTGCATGTAAATGTTATGTTTTATTGTATCTATGGCTGGCTTTGATTGTTTTTACTGTAATTCAGTATATTTTAGACACACACACACATATTTACACACACACACACACACACACACACACACAGAACCACGATCCCAAATCCTTAATCTCTACCCACACTGACATCAAACAGCACCAGTTTGATTGGAGCAACAGAAAAATCATTGGCCACGCTATCACCTGCCACACTCATTAGTTCATTGAAACATGGCACTCCACAAGTAACTCCATCAACAGACACATTGACCTACAACCAGCCTACAAACCCCTCAGAATCCAAATCAACCACACAGCTAACCAGAGACAGTACTGACCCTCAACTAACCCACACAAACCTCCCAGTTCACCTCCCAATGACCCTGACCTGATGTACTCTCTCTTTTTTACAAGACCCATCACAAACCCTCACTTGACACAATCACACCTGAAGCCCTTATACCTGCTGAAGATATTACCTAGCCTGGTAATGAAACATTCAAAACCAACAAGCTGAGGGAACGAACCTTCGTCCTCATCCTACACCCTAGCTACAGATATTTGCCATATTGCAAAAGTGTGGTTCTCAACATAGGATCCTAATGGAGCTTTCCTATTATACTCATATGGTATAATGTTAGTAAAATGAGCAGCCTTTAACACCTTTTTTTCTGATGGTCATTGCAATGGCTAAAATAGAAGGGGGAGTAAGGGTATTCCAGCTTGGAGTTGTTCGGTGGGAGGAAGTGGCAAAGGCCAAACTATTGAAACCTTTATCTCCCAAGAGATTACAGGCAGTTTGGCAGGTTTCTTGTAAATAGGTGATCAACAATCAAGAAAGTGCTTTGCCCACTTGTGGAGGCTCCTGACAGTCATTAAATGAACCAATGTTCCTAGGGATGCTTCAAATAACCACAAATGCAGCTGTGTTGCTGAGCATCTGAAGTTAAATAACAAATAATAACTCAAGGACTACATACCGTACATATGTATGCATGCATATATACACACACACATACACATACTATATATATATTTTCTCCTGAAATTTGCCAGAAAATCAGCCCCAGAAAGTTGAACTAAGGTGGTAAGGAAGACAATGGAGAAAAACTTGCTAATTTTGCTTTTTTTAAAAAAAATTGCTTATCTTTATTGATAGTTTGCCCTGACAAATTTTAATACCCTAGTGACATTTGGCAAAACATCTCAAGATTTATGTGTCAGATATAGAATTTGGGAATGTTTAGCCATGAATGTTTATGATGGTTTTACCACTGGATATGCAGTTTAGGAACTGGATTATTAACATATAGTCTTGGGCTGTTTCTACTGTTTTGTTGTATTTCTGTTTGAAATTCAAAGGTCATTATAGAGATTGATTCTGTCAAAGATGAACTAATTCTTCTTGGCTGCAGCTACAATGCTGAATTTATCAAAGTATCAAGAATTGTGGCCCCTTTGCACATAGGAGCGTTACCAAATGAATTATTATACAGTATTGTAAGAATAAATCTACCGTATTTTTTGGAGTATAAGACACACCTTTCCCCCCCCAAAAAGAGGGTGAAAATCTGGATGTCATATACTCCGAATGTAGCCCTGCCCAGGTTCTCAAACGGAGGTTTCAGAGGCTGAAAAAAGCATCAGAAATGAAGCTTCAGAAAAGAACCCCCCAAACAGAGCTTCAGAGGCTTTTTTTTCTGAAGCTCTGTTTCGGACGCTTTCAGAGGCAGGAAAAAAAAAGCAAAAAAAAAGTAAGGCACAGAGCTCACAACCAAGGAACCTATTGCTAAAATTCACTTCTGGGAACAGCTGATTCGGGGTATTCCGGGAGGCCGATCCACCTACCAATTAGCTTTTTTCTTATTTTCCTCCCCAAAAACAAAGGTGCGTCTTATACTCTGGTGCGTCTTATACTCCGAAAAATACGGTACATCTGATTTTCAGCCACAGATATATACTATTTGTCAATATTTGAATTACTCTTTTTTTTTTCCAGCAAAGGTCCAAGTCAGAGGACTTTTGATTAATTTGGACAAATATAAATTTCATGGGGTTTTTATTTTATCCTCTTTTTTCATCTCATTGGTGGTATCACTATTCTATACAATGCTAATAATGCATAAAAATTGATTGTACTAATTGCTTTAGAAGCGAGTTGAGCACAGAATAAAGTTGGCACAAACCCATTACCAAATGAAAGTTTGCATAATAATAGTATCAACTGCTTTCTGTTTTATGGACCGTCATGTCTGCTCTGCAAGGCACTTTGGCTATAAAGAAGCAATATTAAATACTGCATTGCCGTAGGAAGACTTCCAGAACGCATATTTATAGTCATGCTCAATTTTTCTTATTCATGTCCCCCATGCCGCATCCATATCAAATGTACAAAATCTACATTGTTGGCAAGTTCCTGCATACCAAATGCAGGATGGAAAGGAGATAAGCATCCTTCTGCTAACTGTAAATGACCAATAACCCTCCCATTAGCAAAGTTTGGGTGAGGAATGTAGTATCTCACATTGTGTGGTATTGTTGTGACCCAGGCCCATGTAGTTAGTATTAAGTACAAACAGTTCGAAAACAAACAGACTTTATTAGAACATCTGAGAATTTAACTCATTCTCAGCATAGTCCAAACTAAATTACAGCAAATTCTTCAAAACACCATTCCTCAGTTTATTACCGACCTTGGGATAATTAGGCAAACTGCCAAAGGCTTTTCTTGGCAAAAGTTCAGAAGCAGAAGATGCCGACAAGAAATGAACACAGTGAAACAAGAAGCAATTCTCTCAACGTTGTTTTCCGGCAAAAAGGGCAAGAGCCATTGCTGGTCTTTTAAGCCTTATAGGAGAGGCCAATCATCTCTTGACCCTACTCCTGAGTCATCCTCTCTGCTTATCTGCTCCTGCCTTCTGGCAGCTCTTCTCATACGTGCACTAGGAACAAGCTCCTCCTGTTCCTCCGCCTCTCTACTGTCAACCTCTGGAGCAGGGGAGGGTTCTTTCCCTCTACTACTGGTTCACAACGGGGCCGTGCATGTGGTCTTCTGCGCAAGTGCAGGAGCTTCTGTGCATGCACAGAAGCGTTTTGATGATGTCAGGGTAAGTGGGCGGAGTGAACCGGGGGCAGCCTACCAATGCTCTGGAGGCTCCGAAGTCCGCACATCACTCCCTGATGGCCCTGGCCCCATCTCTGCCTCCAACGCAGAGCCCTCATCTGGGCCTTCCCTAGCCTCCAGAACTGGCCCATGTTCTTCCTCAGCCTCATCGCTGTCTGACTCCGCTGCCAGCTCTGCAGGCTGCTGGCAAACCATAACAGGTATTTTACATGGTTTTGTCATAATCTCTATTAATATTAGTTCCATCCTTTTGTAACATTTAACAGTTTATTATGCCCTGCATATGTTTGCGGTCATAAGATTTAGAAATCTGTTTCTTTCTTCCCACCTTCCAAACAAAAAACAGATTTTATAACTTAAAAAACTAGAAAAGACATAGTCCAAGTAAATGTACTCTAGAAACTGATAGCACTTATAAAGCCTACAGTAAGTCAGGATAGTAGTATATCTTGTAATTGCTGGGGATATAGGGATGAGAGAAAATTTGAATTGATTCTTAAAAAATAACTTGACATAAAGTATAATGTGGGCTTTTAAAATTCTTGGGTCACCTTATACTTATTAAATACAGCTGCTATGGCCATGTATATTTTATTTTTTGGTCAATTCACCAAAATGTACATATTTCTTTGTCAACAACATAGAAAGAATTTAAGGTTTGAAAACAAAGAGAGGAAAAAGCAATATGAACCATTCATCTAGTCTTTTGCTTCTAGATGTGCCTTGCTATAGATCAGTGATGGCTAACCTTTTTGCTGTTGCGTGCCAAACCCCACCACCTGCGCTCCCCCCCCCCCCCTTTTGGCAAGCAACGGCCAAAAGGTTACCAGTGGGCCCGGTAGGACCATTTTCATACTTCCCAGGCTCCAGAGGCTTTCTTGAAGCCTGGAGAGGATGAAAACGGCCTCCCCCACCCTCCTGGAGGCCCTCCGGAAGCTGGAAATGTCCGATTCCCAACTTCCGATGGGCCCAGAAGGCCTGAAAATCAGCTGGCCAACACACACATGCACACTGGAGCTGAGCTAGGACAATGCTCGTGTGCCCATAAATATGGTTCTGTGTGCCACCTGTGGCACGCGTGCCATAGGTTCGCTATCACAGCTATAAATAATGCCAACATTGCTTTGAAATGGGGAATTCTGTATTACCGGTAGTTACATTTGGCTGGTCCAAATGAATGAAAATTGTTTTGGATTTCCCCATCCCCCAAAAATTCTAAATTTATAATTTGTCTTTAAAAAGTGTGTGTGTGGGGGGGTCACTTTATAAATGTTCTCCACCCTAGATGGACCAATTGGGGAAAGAAGCAAATATCTGTAGCTTGGGTGTAGGATGAAGGTGGATGGTCATTCTCTGACCTTGTGGGTTGGTTTCCGAACGTTTCATTACCAGACTTGGTAACATCCTCAGTGGAATTTAGGGGATGTTAGTGTCAGTGTTCTTCATTTTATAAGGGGTTCATGTGGTCAGTACGTCTTTTGATGGTGAGGTCATGTCAGGTGAGGGTCAAAATAGGTGAGTGTCTTGTCAGAAGAACAAAAGAACACTGACACTGAAGAAGAAGGAGAACCCTAAATTCTGCTGAAGATGTTACCTAGCCTGGCAATGAAATATTCAGAAACCAACCCTCACGCTCGGAGAATGAATATTCACCTTCATCCTACACCCGAGCTACAGATATTTGCCTCTGTCCCCAGTCTCTATTTCTTAACTTCTCTGCTTGTTACGTGGACAATGGAAACAATTGAAATGTCAGGCAGCAAATGTATGCTACCTGACTTCCTTTGACTGCCACCTGGGATAAAAATGCAATAAATAAATGTAAGGAACATCTTGCAATTTTCTTGTTGTTCTTATTGAAGTCTCCTCTGTTCACTTTTAAATGGTCTTGGCATCAATTGTCTCCTTAAAGTGATAATGTCAGACACATTTCCTCGGTTGAACAGAAGTTGCTTTTAAACAATGAGATGAACAATTTTTATAAAACTCCCGGGGGATATTTTGCGAGCCAGGCCTGTATGAGATCATGTAATGAGAGCAGAGTCTGGTGGTGCTTTAATTCAGTACATGATCACATTTATTTAGCACTAATCACTTTAACAGAGAAAAAGCGAAGACTTTCCATATTTGTAGCCAAAAGTGATCGTGTAAGGGTTCCCTGTTGGGTTTTGAAAAGAAAATAGTAACCAATTAAATGTAATTCAGATATTACAGAAAGAACGAATGGAATAAAAACCAAGTACAATGCAAATCAGTTGGGTTTGATATTTGAAGGCCATCATTGAGAACCGTGTGTTTTTAGACTGTGATCAGTTTGTAAAAGGGACAATTCAGATCAGACTGATACCTTCTGAGATGCTGGGAGATAATACTTGTCAACCATTATGGTAAATCCTTGTATCAAAATATCTGGAAGGTACCAAGTTGGGAAATGCTGATTGATCTAGTCCAATGAAATAAATCTGAAAAAAATCTTCTATAAATATACATTGATTGAGATTGATCTAGATTTTACTTGTAATATGTATGCAGTGCATAACAAAAATAGATTTTGTGTTCCATTTGTAAATCTTCCTTACATATGTGATAAGACCAAGGCTCTGATGGGGAAGGTAGCATAGGCAAAAGGTAGGCTGGAATAAAAGCCTACAATATAAGAAATATATTATGATTCTAAAGAGGATATGTTGGATGTACTTATTTGTGATATGAAAAAAATGGGAAGACAACGGGCTACAAATTTTAAGTTCTCCAGGAGTTTAGAGAGGAAAAGACAATGAGCCAAGAAACAGCAAGGCCAAAAATTCGAGTTGAAGCAGGAGGGTTTTTTGTTTATTTGTTTGTTCAAAAAGCCCAACCCTTAACTTAAATTAGATTTCTGCTGATGAAGCAAATTCAGCAGTCAGGTTTTGGCCAATGACTATATTTAAAACAGAAGAACCTGGCACTTTGTCCACAGGCTGGCAAGCTGTTTTGTCTGAACTCCAAATAAAACAGGTACAATTCATGTCTAAAAAAGCCTTTCAGGGCAAAATATTCTTCTGAAACATTAAAGGTAAGACTCAAAGATCTCAGTCCATGCATGTACTGTACTGCAGACCAAGGCCTTATCTGACCATTAGTGGTCCAGGGCCCATCAGTATGGAAGCAGGGAAATATATAATTATGCCAATTCCTGAAACCTTACCCAACACACCTGATTTTCAAGTGTTTTGGACACCAACACTATTTTCCATAAATTGTATGGCATATATGCTCCTTTTCAAGGAGGAAAAAGCATTATAGTATCCAGACAACCGGATTCCAGTCCCTTCAATTATGGTGCAGAAGAAAAAAAAATTAGCCAGTAAACTTTCTGTAACACATTTGATTATTGATGAAGGGGAATCTTGCCCCCTTTCACAACCACTCACGTCAAGATTTAATTTTCTTCCAGTAAAGAAGTACATACTGTACATAAGCAAGTGTAGAGCCTGGTACCTTATTATGCATCATCGTTCTAGATGTATAAAGCTAGATAGAAGTATTTATGTAGTTATACTTGGGAGTTACCAATGTCTGGATGATAAACATGTTTTTTCAAGACCAGCCTAAGATACTTGGGTGCCTATCAAACTCCCATAATTAACCAAACCAAACCAAACCAAACCAAACCAAACCAAACCAAACCAAAACAAAACAAAACAAATCAAAACAAAACCAAGGATAACATGAATATTGGAAAGGCATCTGTAATGAAAATCTGGAGTAAAAGCATAATCTTAAAAGTTGTAAATTCCAAGTAGGATTTATAATGATTTCATTAAATGAACGTCCCTTCAAAACATTTGTTTCCCACAACTCTCACATCTCTGTCATGTTGCCTCTTCTTACCCAAACTCACTTTTCCCACTGCCTGAGCGGAAAATGAAGCTGTTGCTTTCTCTATTCCAAGAACACAAAGGCAACTGGAGTGTCAGCTGACTCCTATGTCACTCCTGAAATACAGGAAGTAGCCTTCAAATGAGTCAGATTATTAGTCAGTACAGGTAGTCCTCAATTTACGACCACAATTGAGCTCAAAATGTCTGTTGTTAAGTGAAACATTTGTTAAGTGAATTTTGCCTCCCTTTACGACCTTTCTTGCCACAGTTGTTAAGTGAATCACTGCAGTTGTTTAGTTAATAACATGGTTGTTAAGCGAAACTGGCTTCCCCATTGACTTTGCTTATCAGAAGGTTGCAAAAGAGGATCACCTGACCCTGGGACACTGCAACCGTCATAAATATGAGTCACTTGCCAAGTATCTGAACATTGATCATGTGACCATGGGGAGGAAGCAATCGTGGTAAGTGTGAAAAACTGTTGCAAGTCACTTTTTTCAGTGCTTTGATACACTTTTTTGTATCTTTGAACGGTCACTAAATGAACTGTTGTATGGCCCAGTACCGTGATGGAGAACCTATGGCATGCGTGCCGGAAGTGGTACCCAAAGCCATCTCTCCAGGCATGCGAGCCATCATCTATTGCTCTTCCAGGTTCCGGTGTGCCGGTCAGTTGCTCTTCACACGCACAGGAGTAGCCAAAACCGGAAGAGCCGCCTCCAGTGCACAGGTGCACACCGGGCGCCTGCTCTTCTGGTTTCTGGCACATGCATGCGCATTGACCACCTGGTCTTCCAGTTTCTGGCATGCATGTGTGTGTGAAGACCAGCTGGCTGGTGCACATATGCGCCCTGGAAATCAGAAGATCATCTTCCTGGTGCGCGCATATGTGCTGGGTGACTGCTCTTCCAGTTTCTGGCATGCGCATGCACACCAGCCAGCTGGTCTTCACATGCACATGTGTGTCAGAAACTGGAATACCAGGTGGCCAGTGTGCATGCGTGCACGCTCCCGTTTCGGCTGAAAAGTTTCGCCTACACTGGCCTAGTACAATCAACTGTGATTATCAGAAAGTCTGGCTTTTTGGCAGGTATATTTTTAACCCAAGATGAATATGTGAAGAGTTAAATTTAGGATCACCCATATGCAAAGTGTTGTTTAACTACTTAGTAAATCTGGAATGGTGGGCATCAGTTAGAAGCCTGTATGTCATTTGCACTGTATTATATTGCTTAGAAAACCAAAAATCACACTTGTCATTTCTGTAAACGATCAAATTCAGAACAGAAATTCAACAAACTACCTAGATTACTTGAAACATTTATCTTCATCCTTACTTAAGACATGTAAAAGAAATAATAGACCGAGGCAGAACTCAACAATGGAGTCTTCTATTTGCCTAAAATGGAATTAAATTACATTTCAATGTGTTAAAAGAATAGAATCTCCTTTGTGCAAGTAATGCGGTTAATGAGGGTTTAATTTTAAAAAAACAAAACCGCTAAAAGTGTCAAATCAAGATTTAGGCTGGGTTAATGGTACCTGAGATTTAGTAACGAGTAAGCCAGAGGCCCCCAAAGAGCCTAGAATTTTGCCACTGAAATTCAGCTAAATAGTTTTCACTTAATTTAATTGGTGCAACTTTGAACAATTTGAAAATGTTTAAAGGAGGGGAATTGGAACTCTTTATCTCCCAGGACTTCCTGGTCTCACTGTCATTTTTTACACTCTCAAAATACTAAAAAAAAAAAAAAAAAGAGGGGGGGCTGGAGAAAATCCACATCTATCCTTTTCTTTGAAATTATTGCCTTTCTGACGGTATCATCTGTCGCCATCTAGCCTGCCATAGAAAGGGCTTATAGGCTCTAACCCTGAAAAGTTGCTACTTATGATTTACTCTTTACTCTACATGTTTTTGTCTTCTCATTCAGTAAAGCAATTTTTTCTTTAATGCCTAGGTACCCGCACTATGTAAGTGCTTCTCAACCTCTTCTCATTTTGCTGTCACAGGCAGTGAGTAATATAGAAGCTCAGTCATAACAATGCATTAATCGGGTCTCCTTTTCACAAAGTGAAAGTTAGGGATGACTGATAATCCTTGCTTTCTAGAAGTCTTTGACATGATCCAAGTAGTTAGAAAAAAAAGGAATGGCTTTAAATGGCATAGAGCACTAGTGACTTGACTTAATTGCATCTGTTTTAGGAAATAAATAGGAATTGTAGTGCATAATTTTTTTCATTGCTCCCATCCTACAGTTCCACAACAAGGAGCTAGGTCAGTTATAGTTTCCTCTTCTTCAATAACGATTCCTCAAAAACTGCAACAAATGCAGATTCCATTTTATATAGGGCAAGCTTTCTCAACCTATTATCCATTGGCTGGTTGAATTATTCCAGATAATGTAGTCAGAAATAATGGATGATACCAGGATGAAGACAACTGATGGAAGAGGAGTGTGGCTTTTCTATCCTATTGGTTTTCTCCAAATATAGTTTGAAGCCCCATGAAATGCCAGTGCAAAACAATTTTAACAACAACAACAACAACAAAGAAAAGAAGAGAATGAGAGCCAACAGAGAGTAAACTGCAAAGAAGAATAAAACAGAAAATGTAATTGCAGCTGAAAGCTGCTGCAAGCAAGGTCAACTTAATTTGACATCTAGAAAAAAAAATTAATGATGATGCCAAACAAGTTTGCTTGAAGAAGGCATAACAGTGACATTCTCAATGTTGCCTCTGATAACTGGATGTAGCAAACGCTTTCCACTGTAGGTGAAGTGTGAAAGCATAATCAACCTATAATTGGTTATCATTATTCAGAGACGGGCCATTTTGACACGAGATAGGAAAGGTCAAGCAGTACTCTTTGGTTTCCTGGGATAAACCATGAGTAAATAATTAACATCTAAACCCACTATAAAGAGATCTCAACAAGCATGTAGGAAAAATATCAAATTAATCAATTTCTGCTCCTTTCATCTTATTAAAGTCCAGTCTTGGCAAGAGTCAATTACTATAAAGTTGTTGCTTTGGAAAGTTTTTACAATGTTAAACTTGTTTTGTCTATTTCATAGGTCCCAAATTGGAATGCTGCAGGGAGTATTATATAGGCCTCCTAAAATCAAGGCTTTGCAATTCCCTTAATCCAAGCCCCCATTCTTCAAAAAGTAAAATAAAGGGACTTTAAGATATTTACATTTCATAGGAAATAACAAAGCATGTGCTATGCTCTCTTACTGAAATCAACCAAAGTTAATCATGGTTAGCTTGCTAAATGTTACAGGTTTTCCCCAGGGAATTTTATTTTATTTTTTCACAACATGTAAAACTCCTCTTTGTTCCTCATTTCCCTGTGGTGTCTCTGATTTTTTTTTTTAATGTTTGCTCAAAGGACCAAACCTGTGACTTCTTTGTTTCTTGCATTTAACGTCTGCTTCCACTTCTGAAAGCATAATAAAGAAGCAAACGTTTTGGCAACTCACCCATCCTCTCAATCATGGTGCTGGCTTTCCATCAGGCAACACAATACAAGCCCAGAAACATAATTACCACAGTTATATTAACTGACAGTCCGGGTGGCAGGTGTCTGCCAAAAATATGGTGCTGGCATAATGGCTCTGGGGATGCAGAAAGTACATTGGGCGGGTGGGGGTGGGGGAGAGAATAGCAGCATTAGCAATAATTTTGTTTTGCGAATGCAACAGAAAATCTCTAGCTGAAGAGTACGTGTGTCTCTGTACCAAGCAACCCAAGATAAATCATAAATGTATATCAGTATTTGAAAGTGCAGCTGGAAAACCACAGTAAATTATACAAAACAAAGAAAAATGATGGTGCACACAATTTAAAAGCCATCTAGTGAAATATTATATATTATATATTTTGAGAGAATACAAATTGAAGGAAACAAGGACAAATAAATAAGCTATGAGTAAGACAGGCTTCCATACAACTTCATCAAATTATATTGGTAACCTAGGATCGAGGCTCAACAGGACAAAATGTATAAAGTTGTTCACTTAAATCTTAAATGGGAGTGACTTCGGATTATCTTTCATTCCATGATAGTTGAAGTCCAATGCATCTGGTGGAGATCAGTCTCAGAAAGGCTGATACATATTGGCCAACAATAGATCTCCCAGTTGAGGGTAGGCTTCTGTTTAAGAATTATAGCCCCAGGTGTAATGTGAATCTAGAATTTTCTTCGTGCAAAATACAGAATTTACTTTAAGCTATGATTCTTCACTGTCTTACATATTCCATAAATATTATATAAAGTGCAAGGAACAAATTTTAAAACATGAGGAAAGCAGCTTGTCTTATCAGTAGCTAAACAAAAACATTCAATGTAATTTCCCTTTATCCCAAGCAATCTTACCACGTTGTTTCCGGTTGTGTTGTCAAAACCTAATATACTCCTGGGCCCAAATCAGAATCCTGACCCTGATTCACCAATATAGCCACTCATCCCCTGTGAAGGGCACAAAAACTGAGTTGAATATAAAAAGACAAAGAAATGATCATGGGAATGATTTTAAAGATCTTAAGAATTCTAAGCACCGAGAGTCATTGATTGAGATGGGTAGCTATAGAAATTGAATGAATGAATGAATGAATTATCGATTTTGGGAATGGAGATTTGATCTTAAGATTTGATTTTGGCCATGACACAAACACAGGCCAACGTGCCTTCCCATCAAATCAGTTTTGATAAACAACAGTCAAATTATGGTCACAGTTTGTAAGGAAGGCCTTGCGGGTGGATGGAGCTTAATGAGTACTAGCTAAGGGATGATCAGGTACTTACAACTGCTTCTATAAAGATCTCTGCTTAGGAGTATAATTTAGGAAATTGCATAACTGATCTCTTGTCCTTTTGGTTTTAATTACATGACAGGTTTTTGTAGTGAATTCTAAATACCTTGATTTTTGGGTGTGCATATATACAATGCCCACATGCAAGTATATGGTATTTCCCCAAAGATGCAAGTTGCTGGAGACAAATATAGCATTTCGATACTTGTTAATTTTGTAAAAGATTTTTCATTCAGAAATCTCTAGTAATTTCCTCATAATTGCTATACATTATGAAAATGGTTGATCATGAGGATAATGGATACAATCAATTTATGATCTATAATACAGATTATGGCAATCCCAACTATTAGGAAGCCAACTAATGCAAGGTTTCCCATAGATATAACTATGTTGACTAGCTTAATATCACTTCAGTGTTTTATTGTATTTACTAATGTAAATACATTGTATATAATGATATATTTAATATCTACTCTGAGTCAATTTTCAAGCACTGGAAAATATTGATGCTGGCCTCAAAGTAAATGGTGTTCAGATCAACAATTTAAGATATGCTGATGATACAGTTCTGCTTGCCAGTAAGCATGAGGAGCTTACTTTAGCTCCTCATCAACAGAATTTCAGAAATATCTGAAAAATATGGCTTGGAGTTTAACACCTCAAAAACCAAGATCATGGTCGTCAGCAAACAATCCATTAATTTTCCAGTGATAAATTCGGAAGGAATATCATTAGAAAAAGTTGAAAGGATCATGTAGTTCGGTTTTAATTTACATGAAAGCTGGGACATGATCAGTGAAGTAAAGACAAGAATAGAGAAAACATGAACAACGTTCTTCAAAATGAAAAAGGTCTTCTGCAGTCACGACATAAGCCTAAGACTGAAAATCAGGCTTGTCAGATGTTACATCTTTTCTATCCTGCTCTACGGAGTAGAGAGTTGGTCTCTGACAGAAAACCACTTGAAGAAACTAGAAGCATTTGAAATGTGGATTTAGACGGCTGATATGTATAAACTGGGTTAACCAAATCACAAATGAGGAGGTGATAAGCCACCTGGGAAAGCAAAGAGAAATAATCAAAGCCAGTAAAAAGTGAAAGTTAGAATATTTTGGACATGTGATGTGACACCCAGAAAAATACGGCATCCTTCACTTAATCCTCTAGGGAAAGTTTGAAGGCAAATGAGGCCCAGAGAGAAGAAGAACATCATGGCTTCATAACCTAAGAGATTGGTTTGGACAAAACTCAGCAGCACTTTTTCATATGGCTGTTGACAAAAATAGGACTGCCAACATGATCACCAACATCCAATGATGGATATGGCACAACAACAAGAAGAAATACATTGTCCATAGTAAGGTATGGCTGATGGATTTATCCAATTAATTTTAAGATCATCTTACTTAATCCCTTCTTGATCTGGCTCAGTTGGATGGAGGTCTAACCATTCAAACCCAGTGTCTCTATTTTTTCACTTAATAATATATCAAAATGTTCCTTTGAAAATGAAGGTGAGTTAATTTGGGATGTGTTATGTTCTTTGCATTGTGGAAATAATAAGCAGGAAGACAGTAGTACAATAGGACCCATTCTTTACAACTGGCATACTGAAAACCAGGTACCCTAATTTGAGGCAAATGTCAAATGACACAAACACACTTGGCCAATACACAGAGCAAGTAATCAAATATTATCTCAGGTGAGATTGTCTGCCTGTAAGGATCAGGTGTTTGTTCAATAGGAATGGAATCACCTGGAATATTGAAGGAGCTCATAAAATTCATCCAAAGCTCTCAGTCAGTCTCCATGGTTTACTTTATAAATGCTATCAACATTGGATCACCCTAATGGCCATTGAATGCATGTAGCTTGAACTTATAATGTGTGTTTTGAGCCAGTGACAACACTCTTATCGTCTCTCTGAAATCTAACTTTATAAAGGCAGTTTGAAAAAAGCAAACTCTTAGTCTAGCAAAGCTAGGAGATTCTGTTTTCATCTGTTTCTCCAGAGAAGAAAGAAGCTATTACTGACATATGTAAGTGATTTAACAAGGGGTTGTCTATGCTGATAGGGAAAGATTTAGTTGCTTGGTGAATCAGGAAATGTTGGAGGGGGGGGGGTTCTCCCTGAACAGCTATTTTGGAGACACTGGCAAGTTAAGCTTATCTTGCAGGATGAATGCTAATGACTAGGTCAAGGTCTATAAAATAAGAAATAGTAGAATGCAAAAGAAAAAACAAAAACAAAAAAACCATTCTGCACGGATTTTAACATTTTTTATTTATATTTAGTAGTTCCAACTAGTGCTTAAGATAGCTAACACAAATAAAACAAAGACAATACAAAATGTAATAACATGGATTAAAATGATGACTAAAATAGATACCAAAATTAATAAAAAGTTTTACAGGTTTTGTAAATAAATGTGTGTGTATACAGTATATACACACATGTATTTGTCCTAGGATACCTTAGGCAGGCTTAAGCATTTGAGACTGTAAAGTTCAAAATTTGCCTGATAAGGTATTGGCACCCGATGCAACTCTTTCAGACACAGGCTTGCTGCCTAGCTGCCATGTTTTATTCCAACTGTAACTTTCAACACTCTTCGAGAGTAGAACACATTACAGCAATCAAAACAGAATCTAATCAAGGTAAATTGGCTCTGAGTGGACTACATTTGGCACCCTAAGTACAATTATGTAAAAGCACTTCCTACCATAGCTTCCATCTGCAAACCCAGTGCCTACGGAGGGTGACCATGAATCTGCAACTTTAAGGAAATATTGGATTTCTGTGCCAGAATCTAGTTTATTGTTTATTTTAATCTAATCTAAAGCCACCTTGTCTAGAATAAAATCAATTTAACTTGTAAGCCACCCAGAGTCACCTTGTAAGAAAGATGGGCAGCATTAAAAATTAATAATAATAAATAATGAAAATAATAATTTCAGCCTAATCTCTCTTGCCTGGACAAATCCCTACAATTTTCTTGACAAGATTTCAGAATGGTTTTCCCTTGCCTTCTTCCTAAGGCTGAGAGAGAGTAAGTGACCCAAGATCACCCAGCTGGCTTTGTACCTAAAGTGGGACTAAAACTCCTAGTCTCCCATTTTCTAGCCTTAACCTCTACACCAAACTGGCTCTAATTCAGGTGTGTCAAACTCGTGGCCTGTGGGCCAGATGTGTCACACGCTGGCCATGCCCACGCCCGATTTAGCGAAGGGAGAAAAAAATCACAATATGTCACATGACAACACCATGATAATGCGAGTTTGTCACCCCTGCTCTAATTGAACATGCACAAAGTTCAAGAGTACTGTTTGCTTCTTTAGATTTGAATAGTGGAGAGCTATGCAATGGTTCCACAATTTCAGATGATCTCCTCCAATAGTACCATGTAGGTAGTGATTGGGAGATTACTTTGAATTTGTAAAAACAGTACCTATAGAACATAGTCTGACAGAAAGAACTAGAGCCATTACTGATGATATCAAAAGTATCAATAGTAGAGTTGCACTCTTCCATCCAAAGTCACCCACTCACAAAGGTAGCTAAAGCAATTTTATACTAAAATTGTAAATTTAATAAAACCAGTAAAAAGGCTGGTTGAAATCAGCCAGGAGTGGTGGGAGTTAACATGCAAGTAACAGCCTTCATCTCATCAGACACACTTGGGCATATTCCTAAAATTTGAACGCTGAAAAGGATTAAAAAAAAAAAAAGTTATACTAATGACCTACCCCCAAAATGAGATCCAAGTTAAAAGGGAGCCAATTGACTTAATTCACGAAGAATGGAGAATTGTTCACAGCAAGCTGCTGACTCTAATGTAGAGAACAAATGTTATGTTCTCTTTTGGGACATCTGCCTGGCATCTTTCCACAATATCGAAAGGGTTGCACAAATATAAATCTGAACAATAATCAGTATAAATTCTATTAATGTTAAGGTATTACATGTTTCTGACTTAATTTGGAATTTGAATATCAATGAAGATCCCTCTTTGAGGTTTATCTTCCACTGAATAGTAAATGGAAAATGAATGAGTTCCATATTAATGAATTGTTGTCCATATTAATAAACATGGTATATTCAAGAACACTCTCACATTCTGTATGTGAGGAAGAAGGCATATTATTCCAATCAGTATTGCTGTTTCAGTGGTTCTTGTCTAAAATCACTCCTTTGTATTAATCAGTAATTTTCAAGTGTTATGCAAAACTAGCATTTAAGCTTAAGCAAATGTTATTTTGATATATTTTCCTCATAAAATAATACATGTTTCAATACTATTTTTGTGAAAGTAAAGCCAGAGTACAATATATTAATAAAATATAATGAACAAATGTTGGCTGTTGAAATTTATTGCTTTTATTTACAGGCTACTTACTGAGTAGGCTGGTTGGGAAGCAGAGTATACTTTTCAGGCCTAAAATGTATGCTTTTCCTTCCAGGATACATATTTCACAGGTGTGGTTTTTTAAGGGGTCTGATTCAAACCATCCAGTTCTAAAATTAAAAATCAAGAAAGGTGTTAAATGGGAATCTTTCTCAAAATATTCAATAGGAAAAAATCCTCAGAAAGGGAATTGGGAATAAAGGTTCTGTTTCCAATTACCTATGGGGAAAACTCAGGAAAAAAGAAATGATGAAAATTTGTTGTGAAACTGAAAGTAAATGAGAACTAT
This sequence comes from Masticophis lateralis, assembly GCA_030761175.1. Lineage (NCBI taxonomy): Eukaryota > Metazoa > Chordata > Lepidosauria > Squamata > Colubridae > Masticophis > Masticophis lateralis. The sequence continues at coordinate 64,738,753 of JAUDYJ010000003.1, forward strand.
ATTTAACTGAGTAAAATATGTTTTACAATTAGGTTCCTAAACATGTATTAGAAATGCAATAGGATTAGCCTTCTATAAAAAGCTTCTTCATAAGGAGTCATTTGACATTAAACACTATAATTAAACTCAAATATTTTCCATGCATACTTTAGTCCTAAAAGCAGAAGACAATACTGGAAGCATTATTATTGTAATCACTGGAATTGCTGTTCCAAACTTAGTTTTTCAAGTTTAGCTGCTTCATGGATATATATACATCCTTTGACCTATATTAGTTGCTCCCATAGCTGAGTAGCAGCTGAGTATGTAAACTGGTTCCACTAACTGTATATACTAGATGGGAAAGGCTTCCAGATTCTGTGGAATTTGGTTCGTGACATCTTATTTACATCATGATGTTGCTTCATCATGTGATGAACCACTTGTGTAATTGTGCTGTACTTTCCACACAGTCCTTCATTTCACTGGAATAATTGATACATGCTATGATTAAACTGTGTAATTCAAACAGAGTAATGTTATCTCCCATCTCTGGGAAATCCACAGACTTAAGACCACAATCCTAAACTCATTTCCTAAAGAATATGTTTCATTATTTTTTATCAAATAAACAAGCTCAGAGAGCACCAAGAACTCCACGGTTCAATCCTGAGCCACAAATATTTGGAGGAGGGCGTGGGCCCCAAGCTTGATGGTCTTCCAAAGGGCCTAAAGACCCAATTTTGCATTTTAATTGGAGATCAGAGAGTGTTGTTGGAGTCCATGAACGGCTGTACTGTTTTTGAATGGCTATGCTCTTCTGGTGATTGTTAATTTAATTGTTTTCCTGCTTCCATTGCCTGTATGGCTGTTTTATTTTTTTAGTTTTGGACACTATTTATTTGTAAGCTAGAGTTACAAATGTGAGACAGGCAGCCATATAAATTTAATAAATAAATAAAATGCCTTTTTCTATTGGTCCTTACCTTCAAATAAAACAAGCCTAAACTCGGTGTTTAGAACCAGTTACTTAGTGAGCATTTGAAGTTACAACAGTTTCCCCCAAAAGCTATTTATGACCTGGATTTGAAGTTATGATGTCTGGATCCTCCCATAGCCACGTGACTGCATTTTGGATGCTCAGCAACCAGCCCATATTTAGAATCATTTGGTCACATGAACACAATGTATGGTGGGTTTTTTTGCTAGAAATTGACATTTACTTCTGGTTTCCAGCAAAACCCACCCTGCAAGAAACAATGGGTTTGTTTAATGACCACAGCATTTGCTTAATGGCCATGGCATTCACTTAATAACTGCAGGATTCACTTAATGACTACTGAGAAAAAGGTTGTAAAATTGAGTCTGGCCATATGATGATGACCCACTTTATCACCAAACTTGGCTCAATTATGATCCTAAATTGAGAATTACCTGTATGCATCTATGGTCCCTGAGCGGGATTTCTCAACAAAGCCGAGGTGGTGCAGTGGTTAGAGTGCAGTACTGCAGCTACTTCAGCTGAGTGCTTGTTCAGCAGATCAGCGGATCAAATCTCACTGGCTCAAGGTTGACTCAGCCTTCCATCCTTCCAAGGTGGGTAAAATGAGAACACAGATTGTTGGGGGCAATATGTTATTTAGTATACTGTCATTGGTGTAAGCCGCCCAGAGTCCTCGGAGAGTGGGCGTCATAGAAATATGACTAATAAAATAAAAATAAAATAAACCCTTCACGTTCACTAAAGGCATAAGAGATCTACTTTCAGAGAGGCAGCTTTAACCTCATAGTTCTCTTAGCCCTGGCTGTGCAAAAGTCCAGAACTAGGGCCTTTTTGATATCTGAGGGGAGAAATATCAAGCATGTCCAATCTAACTGGAGCTACCAAATCTCTAGCAATCGTGTTCTTCAGAGAATGGGAGGTGCAAGGGGAAAGAGGCTCTTGTTAGGGTCTATTTCTCTCCAGCTGGAAGCAGCTAAAGGGAAAACAAAAAGAAAGAAAGGGAAGCTGTGCTGCTTTCATCTTTTGCCCTATCAAAGTGACCTAGAAATGCAGAGCAACATGATCCCCTTTTCTCACTCTCTCTTTCCCTCCACTAGAAACACTCTGATTGAGTAATTACAATAACTTACACCCGCAGAGGGACAAATATATTTACCACAATTCACTGAGCTATTGGCTAGCGGCAATTGCAGTTTATTTGAATAAAAGGGCAGCTCTCCAGTTGCGATCGGTAAGATTGTTGATATTTTTCTATAACCAGAGAAAATGACACAGCCCCTTCCATAATTCTCCCTGTGCCAGTTGAATTTCCATCACCGGTCAACTCATAATGGAGCTGAGTTTGAAGAGGAAAAACCGCACAGGACCATTTCCATGGGAAAATAACAATACTTTATATTTAAATGAACCGGTTAGTCATCTACTTTTCAACATAAAGTTTTTCTGTCCCTACGGCCATTGATAATCCACGTCTATTCCTGGGAGGAAGCAACATTCCTTCTGCAGTGTTTGTCTCCGTCTCCAACGGCACTGCAATTTAGACAGTAACATGCCGAGCACATGATTAATGGAACCGTGAACTGAGAACAGGACAGCTGCTGGATCACAAAGAACTGTTTTGTGTGCATGTTGCTGCATGCATGACAAACTCCACAAACTGATAATTTGTTAATTAGACGAATCTCTGCCTGTGTAATGTTAATGTAACCTTCAGATGAAACTGTGCTCAAAATCAGGGAGATTTTTTTTCACCAAAGCAAAACAAACTCTGCTCCCCAAGGAGTGATTTCCCTCCATTTCTCTCCTTCAGGAAGCTATTTTGTTTTCCAAGGCACAAAATTGCACGCTTTGTTACTACAAACTGTTTCAGTTCCAATCAGACTCAGAATGGTTACAATGCGGTATAATCTGACATACTTAAAAGGAAAAACAAAATATTCTGCGAAAGAAGCAGATAAAAAGCCCTTGGAAATGTGAAGGCAGTGACATCTGTAACCAACAGTGATGGTGCCAAAATGATGGAACACACGCAGTAACAGCATTGGCCAAATGCTGCAGCCATACACTTATCTCACAATGTTTGATGCCAGGAGATAAACAAGTTGGGGTATATGTGGTGATATCATCATGCACATGGCGTTATCTGCCACCTTATCCTCCACCACAGATGTCCAAATGTGGAGGGATTCAGCTTGAACATTTTTTTTTCAACTGAAGTTAATAATATCCTCCCCCAAATTTGGATTTCTCAAAATGGGTGGAAGTTGTGTTGGGAACTGTAAATTCTATGCATCTTGAGGTCTTAAGCTGGGAAAACTAGTTTAGAGAAGTTAAGTACCATCAAATTGGGTTTTCTCCTAGTAACTAGATGGACAAATGTATTTTCATCTATTCTTGCTAGTCATTTATAATTCTTCCAAGGGAATGATTTTATTGGCTGGGCAGCAATAAGAACCCCATTTGGGGGTGAAATCCAGCAGATTCTGACAGGTTCTGGAGAAATGATAGTGGAAATTTTGAGCAGTTCGGAGAACTGGCAAATACCACCTCTGGCTGGCCCCAGAGTGGGCTGGGAATGGAGATTTTGCAATATCCTTCCCCAGGAGTGGGGAGGGAATGGGGATTTTGCAGTATCTTTCCCCTGCCATGCCCACCAAGCCATACCATGCCCACCAAGCCTCACCCACAGAACCGGTAGTAAAAATATTTGGATTTCACCACTGACCCAATTGGTATAAAGGTGAAGGGAACCAGGCTAGAAACTGGGATAATGGCACAAATTCTCTCACCTACAGGCTGTAATTTGATTTCTTATTTCACCTTATATAAGTAATCAGTGCTAAAAGTAGGAGCCAATTTGGTGCAGTGATTAAGACATAAGGCTAGAAATAGGAAGTCCATGAGTTCTAGTCCTGCCTTAGGTTTGAAGCTAGTTGGGATAGCTTGGGCCAGTTATGCTTACATAACTTGATAAGAAACTATTTTAAAAAGTAATCAGTTAATAAAATATTTTCGAAGATTTGGCTTCAAAACTCTTCTGAGTATAACGCTGGAAAAAAGATGAGGGCTTCCTCCAGTCAAGTTTGACTACATGGAAATGTCTATACATATACACTATACACAGACATTTATAATTATACATTAAACATAGAAGTAGTTTGCCACTAGCTTCTTCTGGAAAATTTTAAAAACTTCCCATAATTTTTAAAAAATATATATATATATTTAAAACTCCTGCCTGTATTATTTTTTTATAAATAACTCAAAGTGAAAAACATATTATTTCATTATTTATTTATTAAATTTTTATGCCTCCCATCTCCCCTATAGGGTGCCTCTGAGTATCTACTATTCCTTCCTCCTTTTATTTTCCACATAATAAGAACCCTATTGGGTGAGTTGGGCAGAGAGAAAGTGACTGGTCTAAAGTCACCCTGCCAATTTTTCATGTCTAACATGGAACTAGAACTCATTGTTTTCTTATTTCTAGCCTGGAGCTTTAACCACTAGACCAAACTGGCTCTCTTATTTGTATTTATTGCTATTTATATCTTATTTATTTACTCAATTTATATAGCTGCCCACTTCTAGGTGCCTTACAATAAAAATAAAACTCCCCTCAAAATGTAGAATATAAACTAAAATGAACACATATAGCAGTTAGGCATGATCTAAGGCTAAGCTATCATTCATACAATCAAGACATGATCTCTAACCCATGCCCAGGGCTCACAAAACCAGGTTTCAAGACCATATGAATGGCCAACAGGGACATCTAATCTCTGATTTCCTCCCATCCCAATCAAGCAATCAAAAAACTGAATCAGAAATGAGCAAATACGGCAAGATTTCTGGAAGCAAAATTAAGTGCCCTCAAGCAAATCTAAAAACAAAAACAAAACCACAAATGGCATCTGAAATGGTACTTTTAGTTGTATTTGCTACATAAGACCCATGCAAAATCCCCTTGTTTCTTTATCCTTGTCTTTTGATGGGTCTCATCCTTCTACTTACAACATACCTAAGGTTAGTTATCTTTTCTGCCATGTTTATTTGTCCATTGTCATGGTAATGAGTTTTGCCATTATTTCCATTCTCTGCCCCGGCAGAGACTGAGGACAGAGAGGTAATTCTAGCAGAATAGAGATCCCCAATGGGGACATCATTTTTTATATCAGTACTATATAGTTTCCCCTGCAAGTCCTGCTGTGCTGCCTCTTCATGGCAAGAGGTGTCCTGGGAAGGATGAGGAAAGAATGCTGGGAGTATATGCCAAGAGTACAGATTCCCAGCAGGGTCACCCAAGGTGTAAAAGTCATTTCAGCTGGCCAGCTAAAGCAAGCAGGTAATCATTTTCTACCGACTTGAGGTTAATACTTTAACTCAGCAGTGGGTCAACCCAGCATCAGGATTCCTGTAAAACGCTTTCTGATGATCTTCAAACTTTGCAAATCTAGGAGGCAACAAGGAGGGAACTGCAGAAAGTGGTCTCTAAATCTCCAAGTGTATTTTCAGCAGGCATTACAAATTGAAAATTCCAGCACAGGAACAAAGGCATGGCTAGATTTACAGCTTTTCTCAAATTACTTCAATAAAAGACAGCAGTAGTGACTCCTTCCACGATCATTTTCCTATTTTTCAGGCAAGGTGTGAAAATCACATGAATAGCATAAAGATACCCACGATTTGTTGAATTGTAGTGACATTTGCGTTCTTCCTTAAGTAGCTTTCGAAAATGTTGGTGTGACTTAGGCAACTCCACAAATGTCTACATTTTTTAGTGTTCACTGCAGTAAACAGGATAGTAATTTGATTGATACTTTAGGAACAAATTTAAAGTGATCAAAATTAAGAATGGTTAATAGGTCATGAGGTGTTAAGAGTCAGTTCCATTGGATTTGTAACTATGAGACTTAGAGCTATTCTTTTTTGTATTTATAATTTATTACTGAGGTTTTCACACCATGCCTGGATCTCCTAGCATTATGGTAGCCCTATAACTATTTGAGAATTTATCTTTTCATTTTTATAAGAATTTGCTTTTGTTTCTGCAAGGGGGCCTTTAAACAATCAACCAGTGGAATAAAAATTCTATACCAATCAATTCCACAAACGCTGAATTCAGGAATGCTACTTCTAGAGTTACTGATTTTAATTTTGTTCCAGTCAAATAAGTACAGGTTGAGTCCCAAATTTCATTGCTAAGGAAGATAGTTGTTAAGTGAATTTTGCTCCATTTCTTGCCCCAGTTATTAGGTGAATCACTGGAGCTGTTAAGTAAGTAACATGATTTTTAAATGAATCTTTGTTTGTCGCAAAAGGTGTTCACAATATTCCAGAACATTGCAACCATCATAAATACATGCCAGTTCCCAAGTGTCCAAATTTTGAACATGTGACCATGGGGATGCTGCAACGGCCGCAAGTGTGAAAAATGGCCGCAAGTCATTGTTTTCAGTGCCATTGTAGCTTGGAACGGTCACTAAACAAATGAATGTAACTCAAGGACTACTTGTGTGGTGGTAGCATTGGATCAGATGCAAATGGACTGGCACTGATGTTTAGATCACGGTGTCATTCCTTTTTTATGAGTCTTTTTATTTTGATTTTATGACCTGCTGTTTTTCCCCTGCCAACATCCTATCAACAGACAACCGAGTGGGCAAAGCAGGATTCAGAGATTCCTTTTATATTTATATCTCCATATAAATGTGATGCCTTTTTTTTAAATCTCTAAAAGGCAACCTTATAGACATGCAAAGGATATGTTATAAAACCGAAACAAGAGTAATCACCAAGATCACCCCAGACCTCACACTGGCCTGTGAATGTGAATAAGTAATATCAGAAAGCCCTCATTCTCTGTTTTTCCTTTATGAATATGCACCAAAATCTGCTCCTTTTATGTGCAGAAGCTTAGCCAAACCCTAGCTGTGCTTGTGAACAAAACAATTTATCAGATCCCTGCAGCTGTCGCTCTTTAGTGACCTGAGAGAGACAAAATCCTCTAGAGGGGTGAAGTTAGGATGAGAGATGCCTGATCAGATGAGTCAGCTCAGTGGGTGACAGACTATTTAAGATGAGGTTGGGTACCCCTCCACCTAGAAACTGCCTTTTTATGCGGAATATCTAGAAGCTTGCCCCCTGAATGCAAAGAGTTTGTGGAATTGTATGAATATTTCAGGGCACATACATTTAAATAAAATACACATTTTCTGTGTCAGAGGTGCATTTACATCATTTTTTAAAAAAATTCTAATGCAAGGGAGTAAATGTTTCAACGTGCTGGCTAAATATTTCATTGCATCATAAATATCCAATGTGTCTATAATGGCGGCTAGGTAACTAAATATTTGATTTTGTGCCAGCTGTAACAGCCTTGTGCATGAAAAAGTGTTTTCATCATGATGACCCAATTATGAACACAATGAAATCTTCTACAATAATTCAAGAGACGAGTGAACCACTGACATATCGGTGTAATGGATGATCCTGACAGTATTTGAATCAAAGTGGCTCCTGTATTTTCCCTCTGGGTACTTTCTATGATTCCATAAAACCATTAGGGTTGTAATCTTTCATTAGACCTGTGAGGGACTGGGTTATTTTCAACTGGTTGGTCAGTGGAAGACCCAAAGTCTCCATAAGATAAGAACATAAGTTATGATGTGGAAAATTCTACCTGAAATTACTATTCACTCATGCAGTGATTCCTTAATATGACACACTCTTCTAAGCAATAATATAAGAGGTTTATTTGCTTGGGCTTAGAATGTAATGCATCCATCTGAAAGGACGCAAGTCTTTCACAATGACTTCAGCATAAATAGGATTCTCCAAGTAAATGAGAATTCCTATACAATGACAGCTGTAATAATGCAGAGGCTGCAATCCATTTACAAGTTAACAGAAGTATTATCCATAACTCTCTCCAAACTCAGTGTCAAGTATGAAACTTTGGCAGCTACGTGCCTCTTCTTTTCAACTTGCCATTAGAATAAGGAAGGGGAATTGTTGATTTAGAATGAGTTAGATGGAAAAATGAAACCTCAACAATTCAGCTGAAAATTGTGAGACCCTGAAACCTTTTCAAGGACCTCGTAGCAGGTATGGAGTTGAAGTAGCCAGTTCCCATAACAAAGTGAGTTCTGTTTACATGGACTACGGGATAGGTTGGGGGTTTGGCTGGGCAAATTATTGTTTAAGTCTATGAATTGGTGTCTGGAAATCTCAGAGTTAGTTTTGCTTCGACATTACCATGCAGTGTATTCAATAAACTGCAAGATTTTAGGAAACAGAATGAATCTTGAATTTTGTTTGGATTCTCGAGCTGGATGTTGACACTCAGCTTGAAATGTTTAGAACACACACACTTTCCCTATATTTATCTCTCACAAGAGAAGGTTAATGCTCATATTGGGTTCAAGAATCCACACTGCTATTTTGCTAATAGAGAAGCAATCAAAGAGGCAGGAGAATGACTTAGGACAGAGGTCCCCAATCCACCGGACCACAGCCGACTACCGGGCCTTGAGCCTTTTGGAACCAGGCTGCAGATGTGGCAGGGGAGTGCGTGCATGCACACTCCATTTCCCGGAGCACAACTGGAGCTGTGTGTGTGCTTGCCCACTGCACATACAGAACCATCCCTTCTTCTCTCCCACCGCCCCCCCCCCACAGGTCCACAAAACCAGAAAGGTTGAAGAACTCTGACTTAGGATATTGCATAATCTAGAATGCATCAGATCATACAGTAATTTTCTACCAGAACTTGAAGTCCAAAAAAGAAGACACAATTGCATGTTGATTTGTATATCAGTAGTCTTTGCTTACCCGTTAATCATTCAGTGACTGTTTGAAGTTATGATGGTGCTGAAAAAAAAAAGTTTATAGCAGTGATGGAATTCATTTTCTTTTACTACTGGTTCTGTGGGCGTGGCTTGGTGGGCATGGCAGGGGAAGGATACTGCAAAATCTCCATTCCCACTGCACTCTGGGGCCAGCCAGAGGTGGTATTTGCTGGTTCTCCAAACTACACAAAATTTCCACTATTGGTTCTCCAGAACCTGCCAGAACGTGCTGAATTTCACCCCTGGTTTATAGCCATTCCTAAGAATTCAGTTCCCTTTCAGACACAAGGCCAGTTTGTTTGGAATTCCAAAGAAAAAGGTTGCTGAAGTGGATCAGGAAAACACTTACAAATCAAGTTCCCTTGCAAATTGCCAGCCCGCCCGCCGGCCCACCCACCCTCAACTGCTTCTACCACAACGGTTCCAAGATTATTTCCATAATTTTGCCCTAAAAACGGAGACACGCTGAGTCAACTTGAGGCAATTTTCACCCTTCAGAAAATGCTCTCAGAATCAGCTTTTCAGCCAGTCATCAGTCAAAAAATGCAAACAGCTGGATGCTTCTGAAAACAAATGCGTATATTGAACATCATCTGCTGGATATTTAGATTTGAAAAACAAACAAACAAACAACAACAAAAAAAAAACCCCCAACAACAACCTCTTACTCCTTTTATAGAAATGTGTTATAAATACAAACTTGCTTTTGTTTTGTCTTTTTTACACCATGTTCAATTGGTTCTCTGTGTTTAAGACTACCCAATTTTAAAATGTTAACAACTAAAATTGATTTATTTTTGTTTTCTTCCGCAGAAAGAGCACAAGAGAATAGGAGAAGCTGGGATTTGTTAAAAGGGGAAAAATCATGAATAAATATGGATGAGACCATGGATAAAAAAAACAAAACAAAGTCAGAGGCTGTTTTTTATTATTCAGATGTTCAGCTGCAAGAGGTAGGAAGGATAGTTTTAGTCATCTCATGGTTAAGAAAAAAGCTGGCCCAGGTCACAGAGAATAGGGAAAAGAATTGCAAATCCAACCCAACACTTTGAGTTATATACTAATATTTAAATCATGCTTTAGAGCAAGCTTGTTGAAAGGCATTCACGTTGCTCTGTAGTTTTCTCTCCAAGGTTCAGACACACACAGAGCACCCAAAGATTAAGTCTAATGCAGAATAATCTGTTCTGTGGCATGGTGAGCATCAAGGAGATTTAGTTACCTCGGTGGGGGAAGAAAATAAAGGCCTGTGGCCAGAAATATCACACAGATGCAACTGTTTGAAAGTCTGCTGTACCCTGGGATTTCTCACTTCCACTCCCTCCCCCCCCCCCCTTGCAACCATTTAAGAACAGATGAAGTGATTTCAGCATGAGGCCCTGCTGAGGAATAAAGGGTCAGTATGAATGTGCCAGGCTCTCTGTGAATTACCTATTGCACCTCATAGCTTAGAAAGCAGCTGACAATGCTGGAAATGAAACGCTATTGATTTTATTTTATTTTATTTTTCCTGAGGATTTTGGTCAAGCTCCTGTGTTTCTTTTCTTTTCTTTCTTTCTTTCTTTTTTTTAAGCCAATGTATTAATAGCTTAGCTAAATGTTATCAGCTTCTCTAAAGGATTGATGGCCTCTGCTTCTGGCAGCAAGAGATATATTAGTTTCAGAACTGACTCCATCACTTGTGGGGGAGGCTCTGTCTGAAACTGGGCCTCCAGCTCCAGAATCTGGTCCTGACAGCATCAGGCTGTAGGAAGTTAGCACCCACCGCCTCCTAGGAAAATGAGATATTTTAGGAAATATCAACAGGGCGGAATATTTCCCCTAAAAGGGAGACAGAACCTTTGTTAATGGACCATTAAGGCCTGAGCCAGTCTATTCTACATAACAAAGATCTACCTCCTTCTAGCAGAGCCATAATAGGAATTGCCTAAAGCCCCTTCATTACATCACCATCCAGCAAAGTTCAGCCAAACTCAGGACAGACTACAGAGTTGCCCCTGCATGGCCCCATGGAAGTCTGATAACCAATCAGAATATAAACTCAAATTCAAAGCCCAACAGAGGGCATAAAACCAAGGCACTCTCAGCATCTCGGACCTTTTCTGCTCAGGAACTCAAGCCATGTGATCCTGTTCATCGATAAACCTTCTTTCCAAGCAACTTCCATGAATCCAGTGTCTTTTTCCCCACTTGGAACTGAACCCAGAAGGATATTTCTTCCAACAAGGCAATGCAGCAGATGAAATAGCAAGAGTGTTCTAGAATATTTGAAACCCATTCTTTCGTTTGTTCAACCAACAACAACAATCTATACCAGGATTTGGAAGTGGCCATCCAGTTCAGTGCATGTGACTTGGAAGATAGTAATAGAGGGGAAAAAAACCTTTTTAGGCAGATTTTTTAAATCTCTTCTCAAGGAAAGTCACAATAAAAGTTCAAGCAAATGGAGGTGACACAATATGATTTTGCAGGTAGTTTAAAAAAAGTTAGATACCTAAAAGAATATGTTGCTTGGTATACTAATTCCAAATGCAATCGTTTTTATGTCTACTCTTTAGTTGCCTTACACTTATCTGGGAGCAAGCCCCATCTGGTTGATTCCATTGAGTTTGAGAAAAACATTTTGATTATTCCAATTCTATTGTATTTCAATAGAAAACAATGGGAGCACAAAATATATTTTCCTTTATTCCTTTGTTTTGCATCCCAAGGACACGAGTAGGTAGAATGCCAATCCATGCTAATTGCTACTAGCCAACCTAGTGCAGAAGGCACCACAAAGCCTTGGGATGGGGGAGAAAGCAATAACACTAATTAATTAATCATTAACATGTGTAATGTCTTATTATAAAGATATTTATAATATAAAGCCCACCTTTTTCTCAACAGAGAACCTTTCAAACTCTGGAGTAGTCTCTTTACTGAAAAAAGAGAGATAACCTCTCTGATCGTTATCCTTAACATGTCAACCTAGAGATGATAGAAGCTAAGCCACACATAGACAAATTTAATAGGCTATACATTGACTTTCCATTCTTATTACTTCTTGTTTTTTTACTATTAATATTTTTCCACTTATTATTTACAAATTATACATGTATAAATAGAGACATGATCTATTTGTCTGTCTATCTGTATCTAGCCAGCCATTTACCTCTAAAGTAAAATCAGAAATTCTTTCTGGAAAATGTTGATCAGGAAGAAGAGTCACATGCATATATGCATACGCGCACAAACACACATACACGGGGGAAGGGGGAGCTGAGTCAAGAACAGTTAAACAGATGAGCAGTGCAGGGCAAGAGAAATAAACAAAAACTCATCAACAAACCTGTGACATTTTCAAATCTGGCATTTAAAAGTGTACTCTGGAAGTGCAATTTGGTATTAAGGTACCACAAACGTCAACAGACCAGCCCCAAACAACAAAGACTTTGCATTTTCAAATGCCCTCTTAATCTTTAATATCAGCAAGGCAAAAAAAAAAAAAAAAAAAAACCAAACAAACATGCATCTTGAAAACCTGAACAAAAACTAACTACCGTATTTTTCTGTGTACAAGATGCTCTTTTTCCTCCCAAAAAAGTGGGTAGAAATGAATGTGCATCTTATACAGCGAATATTGCCTCGCCCACACGCCAGCCCCCACCCTTCAGCCTCTGCCTCCCAGCAATTTACCTTCTTGCAGCAAACAGCAAACAGTCTGGTCAGCTTCAGCACAGCCTGATTTAGCACAAGCAGCTGATTGGCAGTTGGATTGGCCTTCCGGAATACCACCTATCAGCTGTTCCAGGTTGCGGGGATCGCCACCGTCACTGGCCATCGCGGCTGCTGCCTATCGCTGGTTCCACATGCCCCATTTTTGGCTTCTGCAAGTCCCATTTTTGGCCCATTCCAGGTGGCGGGAATTCCCGCCGCCTATCCCTGCCGCCTAGAATGGGCCAAAACTGGGATGAGGCCAAAACTGGGGTGTGCGGAGGCCAAAAATGGGATGCACAGAGGCCAAAAATGGGGCAGGCGGAGGTGGCGATAGGCAGCAGCAGAGATGGGCAGCAACAATGGGCGGTGGCAATCCCTGCAGCCTGGAACAGCTCATAGGCAGTATTCCAGAAGGCTGAACCAACTGCTAATCAGCTGCTTGTGCTAAATCCAGCTCTTCTGAGGCTGACCAGGCTGTTTGCTGCAAGGAGGTAAAGTGCTGAGAGGCAGAGGCAGATTTTTTCCCCCTTGTTTTCCTCCCCAAAAGTTAGGTGTGTCTTATACTTCAGAGCATCTTACAGTCCCAAAAATATGGCATACTAACAGGGTTTGCATTGACAGCTTCAACAGCATTAGCAAAATTAATTGGAAAGCACTGTTGTGAATTCATATGCCTCCAGTTATAGTTAACAGAATTTTGTTTTGTTTTGTATGCTACAAATAGACAAACTGCTCAACATAACATTCCACTTTACATACAGGTAGTCCTTGACTTACAACCATTCATTTAGTGATCTTTCAGAGTTTACTTTACAACCACAGTGAAAAAAGTGGCTATTGACCATTTTTTCATATTTATGACCATTGCAACATCCCCATGGGCATGTGATCAAAATTCAAATGCTTGGCAACTGACTCCTATTTGTTACGGTTACAGTGTTCATGTGATCACCATTTGTGACCTTCTGACAAGCAAAGTCAGTGGGGAAGCTGGATTCACTTAACAACTGTACTACTAACTTAACAAGTGCAGTGATTCACTTAACAACTGTGGCAAGAAAGGTGGTACAATGGGGCAAAATTCACTTAACAACCATCTCAGCAGCATAAATTTTGGGTTCAGTTGTGGTCATAAATCGAAAGTTACCTGTATAGGAAAACAAAATAAACCATAATATTTAAAAGGAGTACTAGTTCACCTAAATCATCATCATTATCATTTTAGCCATTGTCTATCCACTGCAGGATGAAGATCTCTTCCACATGTTTCCAATCAATATGGTCCTGAGCTTTATTTTGCCAATTGGGCCCGCGATACTTGCTGATGTCATTGATCCATCTTGTTTTAGGCTTCTTTTGTGGATGCTTTTTGCCAAGTGGGAGCCATTCTATGACTGCCTTGGCCCACCTGCCATCAGTTCTTCTTGAATATACTGAACAATCTACCATGCTGCTGCCAACAGAATTGTTTCCATGTGATTAACACAGGAAGTAGTGTGTGTGGCCTCAAAACGAGTGCATCTTGTCAGACCCACAACTGGTCATGCAAGGGGGAGGGAGACTCATAGGAACAAAGCTGAAGGTGGTGTAGGATTCATATTCTAATACAGAAAATTCTTGATGTGAATATAAAGAGAAAACCAAAGACTTTTCTGTTGGGCTTGGAAAAAAAATTGGAACTTTGATGTTATATATGTTGATGGCAGTAAGATTATGCTCAAAAATGGAAGGACACCTTGACCCTGACAATGGGATGAATGGCTGCAAAAGCTGACAGAGTTAGCAGAGATGGCTAAGTTGACTGTTTTGATCAAAAAGAAAAATACAAATACCTTTGTTTTTACCTGGAAACTGCTTCTGGACTTTGTGCTTGAGGTAGAAAAAAAAAATAAAACTTTGATTTTGGGCTTTACCAATTAGATAGATATGAGGTTTATTTATTTATTTTATTTATTTATTAAATTTATATACCGCCCTACTCCCAGACGGGACTCAGGGCGGTGAACAGCCAGAATAAGATACAATAAATACAAAAGTTAAAAAATCATTAAAACAAATTAAATAATTTGGCTCAACAGTTTAAAAATCCAATTATAATTATAAAAATTTAAATACCCAAAATAAAGGAGGTTAAGCCAGCCCAGCTTGTTCAAATAAAAATGTTTTCGAGGCGCGGCGAAAAGTACCCAGGTCATGTAAGCTCCTTATCTCAGGGGGGAGCTCGTTCCAGATGGTAGGTGCACCCACAGAGAAGGCTCTCCCCCTGGGGGCTGCCAGTCGACACTGTTTGACCGACGGCACCCTAAGGAGACCCTCTCTATGGGAGCGGACTGGTCGGTGAGAGGCTGTTTGTGGCAGAAGGCGGTCCCGAAGATACCCTGGTTACAGAAATGGATAGTTTAAACTATTTTGTAAAACTAAAAAGTTGTTGTTTGATGTCATTACTCTATTCTACTGCACCAAAGGGAATCAGAAGTCAATGACTTTTCTTTCTTTTCCCCTCTTCTCTTCCACACTTTTCTCTTCCCTTTCCCCTTCCCTATCTCTCCTTTTTGCTTTTGTATGTTATATCATAAATTAATAAAATCGTTATTAAAAAAAGGAGCAAAGCTGCAGGTGAAAGGGACCTATGTGAAGTAGAGCCAAATCGCTCAATAGGACTTCATCAGATAAACTTTGGTGTAGATTCATATTGAACTAGATATACCTGAATGAGCAGGGATAGCATTGTGACTAGATTGTGGGCTAAATCATGGTGGCACAGTGGTTAGAATGCAGTAAGGTAAAGGTAAAAGTTCTCCTCTCACATATGTGCTAGTCATTCCCGACTCTAGGGGGCAGTGCTCATCTCTGTTTCAAAGCTGAAGAGCCAGCGTTGTCCAAAGACATCTCTGTGGTCATGTGGCCGTCATGACTAAATGCCAAAGGTACACCGAATGCTGTTACCTTCCCACCAAAGATGGTCCCTATTTTTCTACTTGCATTTTTTATGTGCTTTCGAAGCACATGGGAAGAAGCTCGGTTGGCAGAAGCTGGGACAAGTAACGGGAGCTCACTCTGCTATGCGGCACCAGGGATTTGAACCTATGAACTGCCGACCTTTTGATCAACAAGCTCAGCCACTGAGCCATCGCGTCCCTTTTTAGAATGCAGTATTGCAGGCTAATTCTGCTGACTGCCAGGGGTTTGATCATCACTGGCTCAAGGTTAACTCAGCCTTCCATCCTTCCAAGGTCAGTAAAATGAAGACCCAGATTGTTGGGGGCAATATGCTGACTCTGTTGTGGCCCCGTCCTCTGAGCCTATCCCATTGGAGGAAGGAAGCTCTGAGCATGAGGAAGAGGAGCCAGCCAGATCTCCCAGCCCCCCCCCCCCGGCACCATCTCAGGTGCCAGCTGAAAGAGAGCAAAGTAGTGGGGAAACAGGTGTCTCAGATGAGAGTGAGGGAGAGATGTCATTCCTGGACGCACGTCAACGAAGGCGAGATAAGCGCTTGCAGCAGCTGAGGAGGCGTGCGAGGGAATAGACCTGAGTCACTGGACTTGAGTCACAGGACCAATGAGTCACTGGACCACACCCCAGAGACTATATAAGAGAGGGTGGTGGTTAGTGATCCCTGTGACGAACAAAACTCAATCTGGTAGTCATTGTAGCCTGAAGCTGCTAAAAGAACGGATTTTGGCAAAGCTACGTATGTGATTTTCTTTCTGTGAACCATTAAAGCACTTGGCAGACGGTGTGAATATCGCTGCCAAGTTGGAGATAAGGACTGTGGTGTGTGCCAAGTGCTTCTTTAACCCTCGACTGGCTGTGTTTTTGTGGGTGTGTGTAGAGGGGGACAGATCAGACTCTGTAAACCACTTAGAGGGAGCTGTAAAGCATTGTGAAGATGTATATAAGTCTAAGTGCTACTGCTGTTGCTATTGCTAGACAGTGAATTCAGACTGGTGAAGTTTCTTCAGAAAAAGGAGAGTTTGTGAGATCACCCATTTGCACTCTGGATAACTGCTCTTTGTTAGTGGACCACAGTAACTAAGGATTCTGTGGTCTGCTTGTGAGTTGAGTGGCTGGGAATCAGAGCATTTTAATTAAGCTCACAGCCATTGTGCAGGGTTTGTACAAACCTCATTTCTTAACCACTTTCGGATGTAATTGATTTATAGCTAAAGAAAGATTTTCTAAACGGCAAAATAAAAATTCCTGCCAAAGCCTTGTGAGATAAAAAAAGAGCACAAGGATTCCTACTATATCCTCTTTTGTTTATTTTGGTTCTTGAAATACTGAATATAGATATAAGGAGTAAAGTTTTAAAAAGAAACCTTTTAATAAATTATAAGGTTTTTTTTTTTTTTTGCAGATAACTTGTGGTTGGTTCTAAAAGATACTTTAAAGGGAATTGAAAAATTAGTGGGCAAATTAAAAGAATTTTGTGTGTTAGCAGATGTCAGGGTTAATAAACAAAAGATTAAGACATTAACAAAAATATGAAAACAGAAGATCAAACAGAATTGATGAATACAACAGGTTTAAAGATTGAGAAGATATATCACAATAAATGGGTATTGTTATGACAAATATGAAATGTATATTATTTCAAATTTGGTTAAGGCATGGAATGAAGTTTAGAAAAAGGGATGTTAAGACAGGAGAAACTACAACTGTCATGTCTTGCCTCCATTCAACAACTTCTCTTTTGATAATTGATGCATCGTTTAAACAGTGGCAGGATATATCTACATTTGTGTGAAAGAGGAAAAATCATGCATTAAATATAAGGAGGATGCAAAGTAAAGAGGAGGGTTGGCCTTTTCTGATTTGAATTTCTATTTTGCAGCTTGCTCTTTAGCTTGGATGAAAGAGTGGGTGCTGCTGAAAAATTAGAAGATCCTGAGCTCAGTCTTGCCTTAGGCATGAAAAGTGGCTGGATGACTTTGGACCAGTCACACTTTTTCAAGCCCACAATGTTAGGCTCAGGCAAACTATTCCTGTCATAACCAACAGATTAACACTCCCTTGGTCCCCACAAAAAAAACAAAACAAAAAAACAGACTGCACAAGAAGTAAAAGGCTAGGAAGAAAAGAAAAATGACAGTCAGAAATGTAGAATTGAACTCCAGCTTTGATCATTGTAGACACAATCTTTCCTCTCTCTTTTTTTTTTAACTATACCCTCTGGACTCTCCTGATTGAAAGGACTGTGAAAACAATTTCTGAGTAGAGTGGGAAATTAATCAGTGAACCTCCAAAGAGATTGAGGAGAACAATTCTAAGGCACCATCAGAGCAAATCTGAATAAAAACTCAGCAGCTGAATATTCTTTCCTTTGGCTTTCTGACAGTTATTCCAAGGAAACAGGGGCCTACAGTATGATATTTTTTAGAAAAAAACAGGTTTGTTTAAGAATAGTAGAACATTTAATTCTGGACTTTATTTCTACTATTTAAAAACTTGGTTTTTAAAAAATCTCTGCATTCCTTTTATTTCTTCTTTTTTCTCTTTCTTAAATGTTGTCCATGGGGTCACGATGGGTCGGACACAACTTCACAACTAACAACAAATATAGATAGGTTTATAGTTTATATCCCAATAAATTATTCATTAATCTCTTTATTTCTTTTTCATAGTAGTAAACATGGTTAAAGTTATTTTGATTTCTTGGGTCTCCAGAGAAAAAGGGGACGAAATATATGATCAAAGAAACACCATATAATAAACATGGATGCAGATCTATATAACTGCTGAGTATGATAATTTATAGACATAAGTGCAAATTTGGAACTAATAAAAACATTTAAGAATCCCAAACTGTTCACTATAGGGGGGCACTACATCAGGTAAGTCTTGCATGTAAGGGTCCTTTTAATTAAAAAAAAAATTAAAAATAAATTTGGTTGGAGAGCCTTCAAAGTATTGTCTCTAAAAAGCAAGGAACATTTTCTGTTTATGAAAAAAGTCTGTAAAAATACTATAATTTGAATCAGACCCATTATACAATACTATTAAAAATTCTGCATCAAACTATCATATGGGATAAGTTGATTATGTATAATAGTGCTATATAAAATTTAATAAAATAATTAATAAATGGTTCATTAAAATAGTTAAATTATTGAAAAGTATTCTATCATTAAAATAGCAAAGAGAATATGTTTCATCAAAGTCAAGCAAAGAATATACATACGTGTGTGTGTGTGTGTGTGTCTGAATTAAAGAATTGTGTGCTCATTCTAAGGATAATCTATAACTATTTAAAGAGAAGAGGTATATGGATATAATTTAGCAGAATAGTATCAATTGTAAAAAGAGGACAGAAGCAGAGAAAAATTTAGTTACCTTCAAAATACTTTCCTGAACTGAACAATATTAGTAGAATTTAATGGAAATAATGGAGGCCTGTGGAAAGTCTACCCTATACTTTCTCTCTCATGCACATTTACCAGATAGATAAAGCAATTTGAAGAACAACTTTGAATTTGCCCAAAGAAAAGTCATTGAAAACTTTCAATATAAAGTAATTGCAATTTACTGGTTAATCTATTTAAAAAAGTACTCTGGATGGACTTTGCATTGTAATGGAGAAATTTCTTAGATCACTGTGCGTTTTCTCTGTCTTTCAAGGAAAAAATTGCCTCAGAACTACTTTATAGTATCCACTGATTCTGTGAAGTCAGTTATGAAAATATATTGGCAAACAGATATGCAGGAATGCAACATTAAAAGGAACACAAATGTTTTATCTTCTATATTGGGCATAGACTATATTAATCCAACATCTTTAAAATGCAGGTAGTTCACATATACTTTTACACATGCCAGTTTCCTAAATGTATTAGGGAATGTAACAGTGTTTAAAGGTTGGACTTTTAACAATAAATAGTTTCAGTGCTAACTCTTTATAGTACTTTGAGACTGTTTAAGGATGAGTTGAAAAAGGGTGTTGGAACTGAATATCTTGAAAAAATCTATTTAATATTATATACTTGTCTAGCACTGACAGTTTTTCAAGTGTAATTTGTTCCACCAATTTGCACATCAGCTTTTTTTTGGGGGGGGGGGAGCCTGTATGCATCTGTAAGGACACAAACACATTTGTATACATTTTTCTACACATTTTCTCCTACTGTGCTCACTTTGTGCATATATAACATATATCAATTTCCATAATATACGCTCACTTGAACATATGTTGTAATCAGCAAGCAACATTACAAAAAGCAGAGAAGCATGGAAACAAAATATAACTGTATTTCTAAAAAAAAAAATCAAGGCTTCTGGTTTATACCACTTTACATATCATAGATTTAGGCGAGAAAAGATTGAACAGAATGTTTCAGGGGAAAGAAAAGAAAGCTGATAGCACTGTCTGTTCTCCATGGTCCAAAGCAACCTAGAAGTTCTTGCATGAGGGTGCCAACAAATCTGTGGCTGTTTCTGACATCATCATGTACACATTTAAAAGTACATACACCAAGAAAATTCTAAATACAGGAATCCCATAGCAGAATCCTCTCATTGATGGGTACTTCACTTATGGAATTAATTGATCTCGTATATAATATCCTTCATCCCTTATAAGTTTCCATTTGGAAAAACAAAATATGGTTCTGGGCCAACTGATTTGGGGGCTGCTGGGATATCCATCCATGTTGGGCAATGCCATTAAAATACACATTAATAAACATTGTTGGATTTTTAATTTTCTGAAGTTTTTTTGTCTATACTCTGAACTTTTGGGAGTAGCTTTTGAGGGAAACATTAATAAATACTTTTTAGACAAACATGCCATTAAAAAAAACAATATAACAATCCCTCCATAGGAGAGTGAAGACAGCCATCCTGGACAATTAATTTGCCTAGAAAAGACGCCATCCCCAATGCACTCCGTGAAACTCAGAAACAAACATCTGTCTTTTAAAGTCTAATTAGGACAAAAGCTTTGTATGGCCTCAAAGCATAGACTGTCTGGCTATTTTTAAACATTCAGCCTTAAAAAAAAAGAAGCGAGGAAACCGATGGGATGTTGAAACTCTTTATAAGAGCATCAGCATGAAGTCAGTGTTTTTATAAATAATGTTTTACAGAAACTTCAGGTTAGGAGAGGTTAAAAATGATTGCAGTTAGTTTTGCAATAAAAAAAAGGTTGCAGTTACTTTTAATAGGAGCATTGCAAGCCCATGTTTCATGCAGGCATAAAAAGGCACTTTATGGAAACATTAAGAAAGAGTAATGTGTATCAGTATGGCAGATATATAAAAAGAAAGTGTTCTTCAAACTAGTGATATAAAGGGTTACAGTAAATTGTTGGGTAGCACTGGTATGTGTACTGGTACTTAAATTTACTGATATTTTGATAAATTTTTAATCAACTGATGGTGAAAATTGCCCGGACTATTATCTAAATGCCTTAACACCAGGCAACACTTTGCTAGACTAAAATCTGTGCATTCCACTTCATTGTGGCCTTCTTGACAAAATGGTGGTAGTGAAACTCGCTCCCCCCTCCCCCCCTGAGGTACATATGTGCAACCGTTGTGCTCTTGGCTTCTCATAAGCAAGTAAAGGCAGTCTTATTCCATTGGGCTTTTGAATCTAGCTAAATGGGAATGCTATAATGACTTTCATCATATTCTTATTCTAATAGTTTTAATTAGCTGTTGCTCTTCTTTCGCTGTTTGATGCTCAGAGTCCATTGGGAATGGGGTGGCTTAGCAATGCTGTAAAAATAAATAAGGGCATAAATATCTTTTAGTCTGGTCAGCTAAACTGGAAAAACGGTGTAATGTGGATTTAAAACTTCATTTGGAAGCCGTTTTAGCAGATTGGTTGTGTGTGGCCATGTATATATAATTCAGTTTGTGAACTGCAGTTGTCCTTCACAATCATCCCCACCCCCAATCATTTTTAAACATTTGGTTTCATGGAAAATATCTTCCTGTTCCTTTTTTTCCCCCTAGTGAAATTCATGTGAGTGAAATATTGATGCCTTCCTTTGCTTAGCTGCAAAGTGTCTTTCATCTAATGATAACATCTCGAAGGAAAGGGCTTTGTGGCCTATCTTAAAGCGGCAGTGAGCATTGGAGGTGGGGATCAGAGCTTTGCTTCACCTGCCAAAGATCCCATTCAAAAAATATGCATGGTTTTGAAGTAAAAAAGCAGGTGATGTTTCATTTGAAGGAATGTATTGCAATCAGTTAATTAAATGTGGTTAATTTGCAACTTTTTTTTTTTTTTTAGGAGATTACAATGGTAATGTTCAGAAATTTGTCAGGTCAAGAAGGAAGGCAAAGAACACAGTCCTGAAGAGAAAAACAACAACAGTTCTTTTGCCCCCACGATAAAGACAGCAGTGGAAAGTCAAAAAAGTCAAAAAGGCAATTTCAACTGAGCAGTTGAAAACATACCACTTTTGTATGTGAGTCATGGAGTGGGGCTTTGTCATACAGTCACAATTATCATCTTAGGGGGATTTTTTTTAACCTCCTGCTGCCTAAATATATTTAAAAGAATTTTGCAAATGAAATATAAAAACAGAAGTTTCATTTTTCAGGAAAATAGTATTTGTGTGTGTGGAAGTAAAACATTCAGTTAAACATGGTCATTGCTTCTTAATAAGGTGGCTCTAAACCAGTGGTGTCGAACTCATGTCATCACGGTGGCATCACGTGACGTATTGGGATGTTTTTCTCCTTCGCTAAACTGGGCGTGGGCATGGCTAGCATGTGACGCATCTGGCCTGCGGGCTGGGAGTTCGACAGCCCTGCTCTAATCCAACCCTTCCTGGTCTAAGCCTGGATGGGGAATTTTGGGATTTGGAGTCTACACGTCTTAAAAGTTCTTGAGGTTGAGAAACATTGCTATAAACTTTCCTGTCCCTTTTAACTTGTTAGATAAGATGCTATCTTTCAAAAAGTCAAAAACGAATTTTCCCAGGAAAGGTTGAAATCCTAGCAGTCTATGTTGAGGCAGATAGTTTCATTAGTTCTGTATTTTGCAATACTTTGTATTTATTGCCTCTTCTGATCATGTTTGATTGGCTGCCACAAATGAAATTCAGCTTTTTATATAATTTCTTCCAGGATTAGAAGAGCTATTTATGACTCTGGCCTTCTAGTGCAGGGGTTATTCCCAGAAAAGCAAATTGTAAAATGCTGCTGGCTCCTTCTCTTTCAAGCCCACTATCTGTTTTTCAGCTTTCCAGCTTTTATTGAAAGCCTAAAACACAAAATGTAGGAGCCGATTCTCTTTGCTGATAATTCTGCACAAAGAGAAAAAGCATGTTATAACTTCCTAGGCAAGTAGTAATTTCCTCTAATAAATTCAGTGTTTAATTTAACTTTTGAAAGAGATCTTCCTCTTAAGTTGCAAGATGGCAGCAGGTAAATTCCTTGTGGTGAGATGGGCAGCAAATTAATTTAATAAATACGTGGTTGCTAGCAGATGGTAATGCATAGAAAAATAAGATCCTTGTATAAATTTCTTTATCGGGTATAATTTGATGTACGTTTTCAATGCTTAAGTTATGACCTGTAGCTTGTGCTGAATCCTGGCATAAGTCTATAAAATGCATTGAATAAATCACTCGGGTTTTTTGAGAAGTTCTGCCAAACCATTTTCTATACTTCTAACAAACCACACAACTCGAATGAAAACCTTGCATTATTAGCTCATTCAGAATGCACATAAACATCCACAGTTTATTGGACCTCAGCTGCTGTCTGTAGACCTGAGTCTAAGATCACACCATCCTTTTTGCAATCTTGGTCTAAAAAGGGACAGTATTCCATATATTTCATACATTGTTAGGGAAATAGTAGCTATATATGTCCTGATCCAATGACTTTCTGTAGCCAATGGAGGAGAAAAACCTTCAATCTAAAGGCTTCATTATCTCCAGCCACCCATGCCTGGTGCTGCACACCAACAATGAGGGAGGCAAACAAATGTAATTTTCACACACATCTGACAGACACACACACAGAGACAGCCATTCCTGTATGACTTAATTCTACCTTGTTTTTGCCAATGGAAGATAAGATGAAGGCATATAGAGCAATGGAGAAATATCACCTGCAGATTCTTCTACTGACTTCAAAAAGCTGCTCCATGGATGATAAAGGTGTTGTTGTTTCTAGGTTCTAGTGTAACCTCCCTAAAGTCTTTGTTAGATAAATTGGAAGGTACAGTAGGCTAAAGTTGTCCAGAATTATTGTACGTCTTTCTCCCCCTTACATCTTAGAGAAATGGAAGCATGTCTAGAATACCTCCAATCAGTTTCATACTTGTCTTCCCATTTTTAAAAGATGATACAAGGCCATTTTCAGGTCAGAAAGGTTTCTATTGTTCAAAGTTAAAACAGGGGGGAAATTATAATGACATTACCAAATGTCAGCCCATGCGTCTTAAATGTTTGAAAACTGCCGCAAGATAATTTCTGAAACACAGAGCCTAAAAAATACAACTTAATAGAATGTGTGTGAGTTTGCTCTTACAAACCATCTGACCGGCCTATAAAAACAGATTCATTTCAAAGAAGTCTTCTATTACTTGACCTATGCTTTCTAGACTCAAGAAAAAATATACACCTATTAGGGCTTCAGAGCCAGAGGTTTCTGCAAATATTGGAGTACAGCTGCTGGCTTTCTTTCATGTGAGTATGTTTAGGTCACCATGTCAGCCTTAAGGCAGGCAGACACAACAGAAGCCACCCTCTGATCTCAGGGTAGCATGTAAAGTTTACAAGACGGTGGTATATGACCCCCCTCACTGTCCAGACCTTTGAAATTCATAAGATTTGCTGGGAATACACAGACTTATATTCTTTTTTAAAACTTGTGTTACCGATGTAGCTGTGCAATGGGCGAAAATTACTCAAGCCATCATTTTAATAGCATTGTTGGAAATATGTGGGGGCGGGGGGAAGAAGGTTTTGATGGTAATTTGCCAATTTGGCTTAAAGGAAAGTTGCTAATTTGGGGGCCCATGATTCTTGCAGAAGCAGGATAAGAATTTTTCACAAAGAGCCTTGTCTTTGCTTAAGGTACATCTGCATTCAATTAGAATGAAGTTGCAGACATGAGATTAATTCAATAGAAATGAACGATAAAGCCAACTTTCTCATCCAGTGAGGCCATTTGGTGGGAGATTTGGAGGGAGGTGTGCATTAACAACTCTAATGATCTGATGACAATTGCAAATAATTTCTTATGGAAGAAAAAGAAAGAATCTCATTATTTCTTTCCTGAAAGATATAATGAGTTTGTTTCCAAATGGCATATTTGTGCATTCAGATACAAAATAAATTTCTGAAACATACTGGAAGCTGAAACCGGCAAATGCTGATATGCATGGAAAGTAGATAAGACCCAAACATGATCCCTCAAAATTTGCCATACTTTTGTCAAAGCACAGTGCCTGGGTATTCCCAAGGGTTTTAGTACAACTTGTACTGTTTAGAATAGTACTGCTCAGTCTTGTCCATGTGTCTTCTTAGACTACAGAGGCCACCATCCCTGACAATTGGCCATGCTGATCAGCTGATGAGAAGTGTAGTTCAAGAATGTTCTGAAGCCCGAGGCTGGGGAACGCTGGCTTGGAAACAGAAATTTAGTTTTTCTCATTGATAGATTTCATAGAAAAAAAATCTCATTAAAATCAGGGTACAGATGTAGCTAACATTAACACCCACATATTTATTCCAGCTCTCCTGCATTTTAGTTTATGATTGCAAGATTATTGATTTTGATGGTTTCTACTCTCCTGAATATTAATCTTTCATAGTGCAAGTTGGACTGTAATTATAAACATGTAATTATAAAATCCTGTAATAGAATTTGCAAGTTCCATCAAAACAGACTCCATAACAGCATGCATTGAATGAAGTCCACTAACATCAGCCCTGGATTAATCCTTAAGCAAAATAAGCAACTGCTTTAGGCACTCTGGGAATGGGGGCACCATAGAGTTTTGCCCTTAGCTATCATATTCCTTTCACTGTGACACTTGACTTTAGTTCTCAGCACTTATTGGAACTTAATGTCTTGTCAGTTAAACATTTTGGACATCGAGGAACACCAATGGTTGCCCATGCTCAGGGCAACAGTTGGCTTTAACTTGGCCTTAAGTAACATTTACATTTTCCTAACAAAAATTTAAAAAAATATTTGAGAGAAGTGTCTGAAAAAGAAAGTATATTCTTAAAAGCTAGATAAACAAAGGTATGGTTGTACTTTAAAACAATATATCAGGTAAATTTGCATTTAAAAAGCACACTGACATTGATGTCATTCAAGTGACATGGATGCAATAATTTCTTACAACATTTATGGGAGCTTACAAATTAAGAATCTTAATATAACATTCATATTATGTGTATAATTGCATATGGTTCATTCAAATCAAAGCAACTTGTGCAAATGTTTAACAATAATCATGTACCAAGCACAATGAGCTTTATTGAAAGCTTTTAAAAACCCGTGAAGAGAATTTAGGATTGAAATTTGGTGAGATTGGATTTTTTTTAGGAATAAAATATCTTGCAAGCCTATTTTGAGAAGTCATCAACAATTTACTATAAAGGTAATTTGCAGATGATACTAATGCATGCCATCAAGTCATTGTTGACTTATAGTGACCATCTAGATAGATTTTCTCGATGATAATCTGTTTCTAGCCAGATCCTTCAGTTCTTCCCTGGAACAGTTTTGGATGTGCTTTGGTTTATATTAGCAGAATTTAAAAGAGTTTAAGGAAAGCATCACATAAACATTGTTAATTTAAAAATAGAGATGTGGTGTTCATTTACAGATCTTTTAAACTGATTCTTTAAAAAACAACTTTTACTCTGAATATCATGGGTGATCATATTCATCATTCAACATACAGAACAATACTTTCCTTACGATTTATGATCATAATCATAAGTTTATTTGTCAAGCATATATAAGATAACAGGTAAAGATATAAACATAATTTGAATACATGAAAAGAGTAAGTAAAAAGGAATATTAGAACAGGGACGGTAGGCATGCTGGTGCACTTATGCACACCCCTTACAGACTTCTTAGGAATAGGGTGAGTTCAACAGTAGACAGTTTAAGGTTAAAGTTTTGGGGGTTTGGAGAAGAAACTACAGTCAGGTAGTGCATTCCAGGCATTGACCACTCTGTTGCTGAAGTTGTATTTTCCGCAGTTGAGTTTGGAGCAGTTTACCTTAAGTTTGTATCTATTGTGTGCTTGTGTATTGTTGTGGTTGAAGCTGAAGTAGTCATTGACAGGTAGGACTTTGCAGCAGATGATTTTGTGTACTACATTTAGGTCAGACTGAAGTCGGCGTAGTTCTAAGTTGTCTAAGCCCAAAATTTGGAGTCTGGTGGCATAAGGTATTTTATTGAGGTTAAAGGAATGGAGGACTCTTCTCGTAAAATATTTAGTCAGAATTGGAAGAAATGACAATAAGCCCATTCCTCTCTCATCGCCCAGATTTTTGTTGTTGTTGTTGCTATTCGAAACACCTTTAGGAAATCATTTTAGGTTCTATTCTGTTTCATTCTCCTCCTCTCTCTAACCAAGATTTAAGTATGATGAGGCGGTATTCCTTTGGGAATGAAGATAGAAGTGGCCTTAGAGGCAGGGAAATGGAAGAAAGAAGCAAATGGCTCTTATTTCCTTTTGAGCCTATATTTATATTTATATTTTTCTTTTTTAAAAAAATAAAAATCAGCATAAGGGAAAAATCAGGGTTTTTTTTAAAAAAAATGTATTACTCTTATAATAACATTGAAGGATGAAAGTGAGAAACTTTGAACTTTGATCTAGGTCAGAAATATAAAGTGCTTGGGGGAAAAAACCCATAGACTGCCTTACAAAAGATTTTTTTGGCTTTTACAATCTTATAACCAAGGAGAATATTTCTTCTTCTCCCCCCTCCTCCTGTAGTAAAATTTGTTTATGGTTTCTGAAACTAAATAAATGCGGGTGGTGACAGTTCAACTCAATGACAAGGACTCATATTGGCGCAAAGGAAGGCTTCATTTTGTACAATAGAATCCACAGTTTAGGGTTTATGTAAACAGAGTTCACCTCTGCCCCAAGCAAAGAGATTTGTCTATGTAAGCATATTAACTGAATTTCTGGGTTTGTTTTTTTATTTTGTTTTGTTTACAGAGAAAAAAATGTGTACTTTGGATGAAAAGAACCATTTGATCAAGCAGCCAGACAAATTGCACAGAAACTGAAAGTGTTTCTCTGTCTTTCGTCCAAATTTTGGACACTAATCGTGGTTCAATCAGAGCTGTTTAAAAAAGTTCCAGGGAACTGTGGAATCTCTGTTCTAACCCACAGACCACAACTCCAGGAAGTTCAAAGCTTTGGGTGCAAGAGATGTATACTGCAATACGGCATTAACAGTAGCAATTGATGTCAGTATATAAATCATTTGGTATCCATTACGGATATAAGTCCAACATTTATTTCTTCCCAAATTTTACTTGTGGTCATTTCCCAAACTGTATTGTACTGCTAACATTGATGATCACCTGAAATGAAAAATGGATTCCCAACTAAGGAAAACAATTTCACTATATTTAGTGATGTATAGCTCATTTTTTATGGACCTATTGTTGATATATTGCTCCATTTTTGAATTCCATGGTTATTAAGCAATTTATCTTCTAGATTTATCCCTACTGAAATGCTAAAACATTACAACATACAGAATGTGTTTTTTATAAATGTATAGCTTAGTGTTCCTCTGGGCATTTAATATTTTATGGTGCTAAATATGGAAAAATGGAAAATGCTGCATCCTGTCTTTGCTATTGACAGGCTGTATCTTATTCAGTTCCTATATTGAACAAATGTTCCTTGCTATTTCTTGGCAATGCAATGTCCATCAAATGCATTGCCTAAATTTAAGATTTCAAAATCAATCAAGCTTGAAATTGAATGGCAAGTTGAAAGAAATGACAAGTGTTGTTTTTCTCTGATTTCCTTTTTATAAATAAAATAAAATTTATTTTCCATGTTTCCATTTAATATTCTCTGTACTGTAACAGAGCATCTGGAAATACTCTTTGTGGAGTACCAATTCCATCTACAGTTCTCTGATGGGAAAGTTTCAAGCAGATCAAATGGTTGCATTTCTAAAGAGGTTAAGATACCAGGTGGCAAATGGTTGTCCTTTGGAACCTGGAATGCGATCCAGCAGAGACAAAGCAGTGAATGTGTATTTGAATGAGCGTAGGACTCATTCAAGATGAAGTTTCCTTGCAGCGAGTTCCTTGTTCCCACTCCAAGGATTGAAACAGGTGATGACTTGAGAGGACAATTTGATAACATGGAGATTTCCCTACTTTATCATTTCTGCAGCTGGCACTTTAAGAGGTCAGGACATTCTGGCTTAAATTGCAAGATGCCATGGAGAGGGAAAAATAGAGAAGACTCATCAAGGGTGCCTTTGGAGGTGGCCAAATTTGCTCTCCCTTCTAGAGCAGGGGTCTCCAACCCACAGTCAGTGAACCAGCACTGGTTCATGCCATGCCAGAAACCAGTCCATGCAAAGAAGCAAAGCCCCATCCTCAGGATGCAGGCAGCACACAAAACCATGCCCCCACTGATCCATGGAATAACATCTCTCCACAGAATTGACTTCTGGTACCCGAAAGGTTGGGGAACACTGTTCTAGAGCTATCAGTTGGATCAAATACTCCCTTCATTGTGATAGCTGTTAAGTTTCTCCCTCCTCACCTGACTGTATTAGGGAGTCCATTTACAATGCCCTAATGCAAGTTTGACACCCCTGATTCTAGAATGTGAAAGATTATCTCATAGCCTTTCATATATGCCTCTTGTAGTTTTCATCTTTCCCTCATAATTTTTTCACCTTAGGGGATTGAAATAATTATTCCTTGATGCCTCTTAATGGAACAACATTCACATTTCATCTGGTACAATAGTGGCAGAATTGCTCTTAATTGTAACCCAAGGAGGCAGGATCCCAACAAAGACAAATGGCAATAGCAAATCTTTATTAGAAGCTCCTGCATGGGTGGCATGGGTGAGCATGACCCATCCCTGGTGCTTACAATTTATGCAATCTCTCTGGAAAATAATCTGATAACAGGTGGTCCAAACAGGTATTAAATCCCATTTCTTCTGCTTTGGAGAGCATCCCTGCTATGAAAAACTGATGGGCTTTTAAATTCCATAGGCCACCCATTAGCATACTCCAGAGGTGTATGCAATAGCCTTTCTGAACCAATTAGCTTTTTTTGGAAAACATTCATGTCTCCGCCTGTATTTTGAGCTGAATCAACATTTCCTGCCTCCTAAGATTTGTTTAGAGTTCACTTTTAATTGTTTAAAAATGCCTTGGCTTGACTTCTGTGCCAGATGATATGGGCAAAAGAAGTTTTCTTCACTCTGCTTCTGCTTTGTCTCTTCCTTGAAGATCTCTGTCTGGCACATCAAGCAGAGAGGGGAAGGGAATCTGTGGAGTAGCTCTGCTTCCAGAAATCCCACGAGAGATTCAAGTCAAAGAAGTAGGCATGTGAACTTTCACAGGTATAAATTGGATTGTTAGATGTTGAAAGAGCTTATTTTTTGGTTCGGCAACAAAGTTGTTCGGACTTTGTGTGCATTTCACAGGCCAGGGCAAACTTTATGGAGCTGTGTATCAGCTTTAGATAAAAACTCATAGAAAGTTATTTTTCTCCTGACATGGCAAAAAGGAATAACATATATGACAGATCAGGCAATCCATCAACCTGCTGAATGTAATGTAAAATAATGGCTGTTTATGATGTGCAGCCTTTTCTGAGCCATAGGCAGCAGTGAGTGGTATGACAAAGAATCTAAGCAAATCACATTAATTCACTATAATTAATATCATCTTAATTAGTATGCTAATATGATTATTCTGTATGTATTTAATATTCTTCTCTTTTGTCGTATTAAAAATTATAACTCAGCAACATATTTAAAGTGATCTATTTAAATTGAGGCATTGGTTTGCAGGCTATATAGCTTTATAATCTATTCTATGCTAATGAATCTCGTATTAAAGTGTAGCACTCACCCCAAAAGGAGGAGCACTGATGATTGGATCCTTCTATCTCTCTGCTCAGATGACCACTCACTTGACCCAAACACAATTTGTGGGATTTGTGAGGTTTTCATTCAGTTAATTGTCCTCTTTAGTCAAATCAGGAAACTGGCACCAGATCAGGAATGTACCCATTTCTGAGTTCCATCTTTGACTATGATTGTCACCTATTTTATGGCAGCAGGAATGCAGTTCACAGCCCATATTGCCACAGCAGTTCTCTCCCTCGGGACCACAATGCCTCTCCCTAAGAACAATACTATCTCTCCCTCTCAGTCCTTTTTTTCCTGCCTTATTGTACAGCCTCCTCTAGGGACTGCATCTTCCTTTTCCCCCTCTAAATTTCTGGGACTGGTACTTCTGCTCCTCTGCCCACTGATTCCAATTTCCTGCCCTTGAGACCACCTTCTCTCACCAAGTCCCTCC
Source organism: Masticophis lateralis (assembly GCA_030761175.1). Taxonomy (NCBI): domain Eukaryota; kingdom Metazoa; phylum Chordata; class Lepidosauria; order Squamata; family Colubridae; genus Masticophis; species Masticophis lateralis. The sequence goes on from JAUDYJ010000003.1 coordinate 64,769,810, forward strand.
CCCCAGTCCTCTTCCTGTTCAGAGTTCAAGTAAGCAGATTCCAACCACCAGCCAATCAGAGAGCACCAGCTAACTAGGCTATCAAAGATCATCTCTTTGCAACAGATCACAGAAGTTCTTATCTGGTTGGAAGGACCTGAGCAACTCAGAAAGAAGAGAAACATCAATAGCAGCTGTTAAGTCTTTGTGTATTTGCAAGATGACCAGCTGCAAAAACACTAACTGGTTCACAGTTTTTGTTTCATATAAGCACACAACTTATTCAGTTCCTACTACAAACACCAGTTTGCATAGCAAAGGAAGTGTACCCATTGGATGACCTATGAAAATAGCATATGAGAATCTCTACCAGAAAAGGAGAAATAATTCCACCAGTTCCTTATTCATCCTACGGTCTCCCCTGAAAGGATCAAAAGAGATACTGGTTGGTGTGGGAAGTATTGGTAGGGATTTCATGAAGGACAAATCACAAATTCTCTCTCTTCCATTCTATACTGGGCAGCAGTACATGTAAAAGAATCAGAATGTCATGAATGAATCACAAACTGAACATAAACCACACGTGAAGTTACAAAAAAAGTCATATGCATTCCTAAACTGCATCTACAGAAATATATTGTCAGAATCAAGAAAAAAAAATCTTCTGTATTCTGCATTAGTCAGACCATACCTCAAACATTACATCAAATTTTGGGCACTGTATTTTAGGAAGGACAAGAGCAAACTGGACCATGTCCAGAGAAGAACAAACAAGAAGAGAAGGAGGAAACATTAGAGGAAAAAGCTCTGATATTGGATTATTTCTGTTTTGTTAAACTTAGGCAAGGCATGATCACTGTCTTCAAATAAGTCAGCAACTGTCCTGTGCAAGAGTGAGAAGATGTGTCAACATTGTTTATAAGGCAGGAAAAGAAATGAGTTTAAATTAAAATGAAGTTGATTTGAGGTGGACATCAGAGAAAAAAAAAATCCTAATGGTGAGAACAGGCTGCCTCAGGAGAAAATGGACTCTCCTTCACTGACAGTCCATCTTCTCCTCAGGCAGTCTGTCTTATTGTTGAGCAGTTCCCACCATTAGGAATTTTTTTTCTGACATTGAAATAGAAAACCATTAGGATTCTTTTTTTTTTCACTGACATGTTGAAACCAAAGTTGGATGGCCATCTGTTGTGGATGCTATTGTAATGGATTACGACACTGGGCAGGAATCTCCAAGGTCCCTAATAAGCCTTAAATCCTGTGTATTTATGGCTTAAAACATTCATAAATTACTCTGTTATAATAACTTATCAATTGGACAAGATGTTCGAAAAGAAAAGATATAGTACAAAGAAATAGCAATAACCTTTGTAATGGTAGTGCTATACATTGTTATTTCAGTTTATAATGAAATAGTAATAATAATGAAATCATAGTAATAATAAACAGAATTGTTGTTCATATAAAATGGCTTCTTCTGGTAAACCAGAATGCTGGCTCAGGAATTCTGGGAGTTGAAGTTCACAGGTCGTAAAGTTGCCATAGTTGCCCAACCCTATGCTAAACTCTTTACGTATGTTCGACTTTGGAACTGCCAATGACTTCATGATGAAAACCGGCACTACTCTCCTGAATTAAATACTGATTTAAACTCTATCCATTCATACATTTGTTGTTTTTTTAAGACCAATGATTTAAATGCTGGTGATAATAGCTATCTAAAAAGAAGAACACATTTTTTATGTATTTACATGATTTTCATGGCATCTCATCATATAAAAAGGGTTTTCAACATATAGACACAGCAAGGATCATCTGGATTTTAACTTGCTATGAACTTGTGTGGTGGTTCAAAAGGATTTCTAAGCTATATTCATTTCAAATGTGGGGTTCTGATAGAAAGCAATTCAGAGAGGTAATTGAATAAATCATAAGCTACTTACTTAAGCCCTATCAAATTCATTGTTTCACTGGCCTTGCAGGAAAATATGTTTTCCTCCAAATTTAATCTATTTATTTTTAATAAGCCAATGCCTTGTCCTTGTTTTTGATGGTATAATAATTCCATTTCCCATCCAGGGCCTTTTGGTTGCCTTTTTCTTCTGGGCTTCCATCCAACATTAATCTCCCACTATTTTTGTTGTATAGCAGGAACAAACACATCTTTATGGATATAGCCAATTTATCATAGATGTCTTTGTATCATGTTCTATTGATGTACCTTCTTTGTAAACAAAAATATTTTCTAATAAAAGCTGTGGTTGAACACATATATTACTGTAAAAACCAGCAAGTTGCCCAGCATGATCCAGATTCCATTGAATAATATTTGGGTCAAGTACATATTGCATTCTGCTGAATTGTGCTGTCATGTAATAAAAGCAATGGGAGATAATAAAATGAATGTGCAACAACAAACCAGGGAAAAAAGAACACCAATTGCCACTCAATGTACTAATCCCTTTGTCAACAAGGAATTAATCAATGGGAAAGATGATTTATTTCTTCTCTTAAAGAAATAAAGAAGTTGTTCTTCTCCATTTCTCCATTTCAACTCTGTCAATGCAAGTATGTTAAACTCATAAAATGTGAGGAATGGAGCTTTAGATCTTAGTGAAAAGGAACGAGTTGTGTCTTTGATGTCCTATTCATTTTGTAAATAGAAAAGGATGTCAGATAGAAATATTTAAAATTAAACAGACCTAGTAAGATGTATTAAACATAGAACCATAGGATTGGATGGTAGTGTGGAGGTTTTCCATTCCAACCCTCTTCCCAGGACAGGAATCATCTTAATATTCCAGACAAATGGTTGTCCAGTCTTCAAAACCTCAATTGATGGTGTCTCCATTACTCCAGAAAAATATGTTGTTCCACGGTTTAATAGCTGTCACTTGTCAGGACATTCCTCCTCATTTTGAGTCTAGATGCCATTCACTGAAGCTTCTATTTACTGGTTTTTGTCCGATACTCCCACATTTGAAAAATATATCCCCACCTTCTTCCCTGTGCGAACCCTTCAAGTAATAGAAGATTGTTATGTTTCCCCATGGCCTTCTCTTCTTTAGATTAAACATGCCCTGCTTCTCTTATCATTCTTTGTAAAATTTAGCCTCCAAGGCCCTTATGATCTTTATTACTCTGATATGTCCTTTTTAGTTCTTTAGTATCCTTCTTGCGTTGTGATGACCAGAATTAGGCAAGGGTATTTCAGGTGCAGTTAGATGAGTGCAATGGTAATGTGGAACTATCACTTCCTGTGATTTCAGCACTATATGTCTATTGATGGAGCACAAGATTGTATGAACTTTTTTGACCGCTGTTCACTCATACTTAATCTGTGATCTACCAGGATGCCCAGATCCTTTTCACAAAAATTCTACTGCTGAGTTCATTATAATCTGCATGGCACTTGTCAATCTACCTAAGTACAGAACTATCTATTTTTCATCATTGAATTTCATTTTGTTTGCCAGAATTCACTATTTAAATTCACTGAGATCCTAACAGCTTTGAACTTATCTTCTGAGGTGTCAGTAATCCCTCCTTTGCTTTGTGCCATCTGCAACCTGATAAGCATCCGGTTATCCAAGTCATTTATGAAACTGCTTAAGAACATTTTACCTCAGTGCCCAACTGTAAATTTAATGAATCATAAAATGCTTTATTTAAACAGGATTATGTTCATGTTTAGATAATTGTTTCATATTCTTCTTTGGATAGCTAATACTGTAATATCTTGGCTTTAAAATTATTTATTTATATGTTTATATGATGGGAATCCTGTTCCAGAGGTTCATATCTAACTAATATATTGAAAAAGCAAAAAAGAGTGGAAATCAATTTGTCAATATGTTTTTTTCTCAATAATTCATGTTCATTTGATAAATACGTAAGATATTTAATTACCAGGAATTCGTATACTGGTTAAAACAATAATCTTGTTTTTTTTTTTCCTTTTTCATTAGTCTACTCCTTCAGTAAAATATATGAATTTATGTGAGAAAATCAAGTTTATTTTGTGTAATTAATAGGTTAAATTGACTGCTGTTAGGGTAAGGTGTCTTTACAAGTTATGTTTGGATAAGTTAGAAATAACTCGTACTAACCAAAATGCTAAATAGACTGAAAAAAATCTAATTATCAGGACTTAAATAATTATAAAAGTAAACTCTGAAATAACTGAAAAACTGATCATCATTAAGAAAAAGTATACCTGATTCTCTTAGAAGTTATTGCGGAGGGAGTTCTGCATGTGTATTTCCAAATAAGAAAGGTGTAGAGGATTTTATTTTGAAATAAAAAGAGAGACTTCACCAACATTTTCCAGAGGACAAATATATAGTGCCTATCCTATTTCAATGTCGGCATAGCCAAAAGGCATGCTACAGAATGCTTGAAGAGATTTTCTAAATACTGTACATCTACCATGGACTTGACTTTTAATTCCCTTCACGATGCTTTCTAGTGAAGCACCACAGAAAATCTGGGGAGAAAGATGAGTTTTTAATGTCACTTTGCAAGATTTCCCTGTGAGCTAATAATGAAAGTTTTCTCTCAGATTCTTTGGTGTTTTGTACCTAATTGGAAGAATTGGAGATAAAATCTACATTCAGGATTGCAAAATGCTGAAGGGATGTCAAAATGTTTTCTTACAACAGATGAAAAGATAGGGGTTTTTTTTCTTTCTTTCTGGTGCGGAGGTGTAAAAAGCAGCTTCCTGTATCAAAGGCCTTGCACTGAATCATGAGCAGTAAATGTTTTGTGTAGTGACATTGTTTTTGGACTGGGTACACCCCATTAGATGAAATGTTAAAGCAGCAAAATTATTCAGACAAAACAGCTTCTTACCTTGGGTCACAATGATCCCTTTAAAATGTCATTGTGCTATTATTATTTGTGGTGCAACTGACCTGCCTACATTCCTCTAAGGCAGAAAAGCTAGTGAACATTCATTTTAAATTTCAAATGTCTTCCTGAATATTCAGTTATATATCTCAGTAAGGCAAAAGTGGTTGGAAATCCTTCATTATGTAAGCATTAAAATACAAGCCTAATGATATCTAATGATGCTTAAAAGCCTGAAAGATCTGTAATCTTATTTTTTACCAAATTAATAGAGACCTGTTTACTGCAGCAATTTTTATCTAACTGCTTTCCTTTTTTTCATAGGCTGTATGATGCCTTGGAAAACTGTTCTCAATAACTGCAGTGATGAAAATGTAAATCATTGAAATCACTTTTTCTACCATTGGCTGAGGTTTCCTCTGGAAAACAGAAGGACTAAAGGTATTGTCTTTGTGACAATTTTAGCCCAGGTTCCATTTAAGGGCGCAGTTGAGCAAAAGAAATTAGTTCCAAGGGGAAAAGCTTTATTAGACTGTGACAATGTCAGGACCTGACCTAAAGTTGATTAAGATATATTGCTATCTGCTCCTTGAGAAAACCTAGGGACTGGAGGTTTTACATGGATGGCAAATGGGAACAGTCTTCATTGGCAAGTAAGGTCCTCAAAGCAAAGAATTATTGGGAAACCTCATTGCAAGTTGGTCAAGTTTTGTTGCAATTGTCCATTTATCCCAAATGCAGTCAAAATTGACACTTATTTGGCATCTAAGCTGATGGACCCATCAGAAAAATAGGTGCCGTTTGGGACAAAAAGAAGTTATTGTAGGGGAAATTGTTCTTTAATAAGCATGGTAATTTTACCTTAAAATGAGGTGAATCAATCCTGTTTGAATTTTTTCCAACACATTAAATGTTATGAATAGTTCCAAAGCTTTAGGCTATTGATGTTTTTAGCTATTTTTCCCCTTGAAATACCCCTCCTTGATTCCTTTAAAAAAACCCAGCCATAATAGCTGTAGGGGGTTTAGAATTCAAACAGACAAGCACCTGCCATATAACACTCCAGACTTAACAACTGTCGATAAGAAAGACAAATGAGTTTGGATAGCGGGTGTGGCAATACCCAGAAACAGTAGAAGAGAAGAGAAAGAGCAGGAGAAGATAATAAAATGCAAAGACCTGCAAGTAGAAATAGAACAACTGTGGTAAAAGCAAGCAAATGTAGTACCAATAATAACAGGTGACTTGGATGCAATCTCAAAAAACAACTAGAATACCACTTGAACACCATTGGCATTGACAAATTCACCATCAGTCAATTGCAAAAGGCAGCTTTACCCAAAACAGCTTACATCCTGTGACAATATCTGTAATACCATCAAAAATCCAGATCTGCCTATCCCAGATCCTTTGAAAGGACTTGATAGGGAGGCAAAAATGACAAATCCAGTCTGAACATCTGGCTGACTGTGCAATGAACCATAATAATATATTATATATGCTGCCCAACTCCTAATGATTCTGTGCACATTTGAAAACAAAGAGCAACATAAAAACAAAAATAAGCAAAAAAATAATGATGGCAATAATAAATCGACAAATAAACAAACAAACCCAGAGGGGAACCAAAAATAAAAAAGAGATATCAATAATTCTCTCCAAAGGCCTGGGTGAAGAAACATGTCTTTAAGGCTCTTTGAAATATTAACAGGGTAGGCCCAATTCAAATTTTGAATTTTATAGTAGAAAATGCCAGTGGCTATGATAGCATGCAGGTACTTTGCACCTCTTTTCATCACTGTTATGTGTGAATGTATTATTTCTTTACTGTCTCTAATAAGGTAATATCTGTAGGAAGAAAGCTATATCTACTGATGAGGTAAAGCTTGGTTAACCCTATACAAATCTATAGCCAATTGTTCATTGGGGCCATAATGTCTTTTAGAGTCAATGAACTATCATTGTGCTAAGTAGTTATGGGAACAAGCTTTATAGCATTTTGGTAGTGATTGGGTGATGCTATGCAGATGCTTAGCATCACCCAATCATTACCAAAATACTATAAGTCACTACTGAAGAAATTACCTAGGTCTGTTCAGAGCTAAATCTAACTCTCTCAGGTTAGATTAGCAGGTTAATTCGTTCCCTTTTGATATTTCTTCAGCAAACAATTATCCACTTTCCCAATTAAATATGTTGTAGGAGCAGAGCGAATTTCTAGGTAAAATGTTATGGGGAGATGGTACAGCTGGTCTATTTTGTTTTTTATTTAAAGTAGATCTTCTGAACTCTGCGGAAACATTTTAAAAAAGCAAAATACATTTAAATGAAGAGTATGTAAGAGAAATGTGTTTTCCTGACAACCTCAGGATGATAACCCAGAAAAACTAAATATATAAAACATGTATAATGTTTTGTAAAATGTAGAAGCCTCCTAAAATCCATTCACCAATATACTTACTTATAGATGGAGTTTCTTAAAAACATGAAACATGTGTTAATTTAGAATCATGTTCCTATCTAATTCCATCAGATGTGTGAAGAACTGCAGCCACAGACATCTGCTGTTTTAGACATTAACAGGTTGTCTAGATTCAGACTTTTAATAGGGAAAAAATATAGCTTTTAAATCACATTTTAAATTTTATTGAAATTATTTGCATCTGAGAACAAGGCACTGAAAGAACACGCTGCACAAGCATCATAAAGAATTACAAAAAGCAAATTGGAAAACAGACATATAGAAGTAATGGATAAAGTGATGTATTACTGTTCTGCATTTGTATTACTGAATTATTTAATTTATACGTAAGAATGCATGAGCTACGCAAATGGAAAAAGCAGACATAACTATAACTTATTTATACATTTTCAATCTTTTTTTCAAAGTGATCTCCCTATTGTTGTTGTTGTTCCATCTAAGAGTTGCACGGGGCTTTGGATTCATAGACCAAAAAGTGCTTTGGTGTATGCAAGGGCACAAATATAAGATCCACTAGCAACTCTTTAAAGTAGCCATGTCTTTCCTGGATCACGGTTGCCTTCTGCAGCTGCTATGCAATTCTGAGAAAAGCAGCAATTGAACAAGCAAACACTCATACACATACATAGCAGATAGTTTTAGCAAGGGAGAGACTTAATTCAGTTCATATATATATATGCTATTAATTATGAACCAAGCATCACCACCAGCTTGCTTGCTAGCTACCCTGAGGAGACATATGCAATACAATAAAAAATAGTGGATTCTCAAGACACGTAAACTCTTCCAAGAAAAATATCTGAAACAAACATGAGAGATGAACTAAATGCCTTGGGGAATATGCATGTCTAAGCAGTATCTGCGAAGTACACTGCTTTATAAAAATGGGATAAAAATCATGCCAATCAATAAAATAGGAAGGAGGAGAAAGCCAATAAAAAGTGATCAGTTCAGCACAGAAATACAGAATGTGGAAAATATAAAATATATTTTGACGACAAAATATATTCTCCAAATAAGTTCTTTAGCCATGATACAAGATTACTGTTTTGCAACTCAGAACTACATAATTGTAAAAGAAAATGAAGTACAAAATGTTGATTCCGTATGCAATCTATAATTTTGTGAACTGACATAAGTGAGTTGATGCTTTGAAGAACTTCCCTACCAAATGTTTTATCCTATTTATGTCAAATGCAGTAAGTGTTCACAAGTGCTCCACAAATGCATGTGTAAAAATGCATTTGGGAAAATCTTTAATGGTCAACATCAGACTTGTAGAAACAATGCTAGTGTATTTTAATTTTTAAAATTACTATTCTACAATTTACATTCTTAGGTAACAAAATAATGTTGACATCATTCAGACAATGCATAGTCAGATGATTGAAAAGACACAATCAAATACAAATTTAACATTATTAGCTGCTTATTCTTGAAAAACTTCACACATAAACCTATGCAGATAAGATAACCTACATGGATGTAGATATATAGGTCAGAGGCTGGGCAAATTGGCATAAACTGATAACTAGAATGATTCTATAAGTGCCTATAAATTATACAGTGGGCAAGATAAATTCATATCTAGAATGATTGCGAATCATTGTCCTCATTTTCAGCACTATTACAATATAATCATAATACACTGGCTAATAAAATTCAACAGTTTTTTTGGCCTGTAGTTATTCATTCCAAAGCCCTTGAAAATAATTATGAACCACCTAAAATCCAAGTAAGTTTGATATGAACATAAAGACATAAGCCTATTTTCCGTGGTGTAGAACACAACCATAGTTCACATATCAACCAAAGCCCTCCAAAACATCTTAAGTAAACCAAAAGACTCAGTGTCCAAGAAAAAAAAGGAGTTATCTACAACATAGATGTATGGAATATAACAGATACTATATAGCTGTTACATTCTTTATTGTATAGCTACTGTATATATATAGGCAGGCAGAAAACTAGCAAAGCACACCTATGAACGCCAATTAGCAGTCAGAAGATGCAACAAAAACTCTTTAATTTAAAAAACTTGTTCTATGGTTAGAAAGTCCTAACCATAGTTTTAACTGGGAAATTGTGAGCATCCTAAACCAAACAATTCAAAAACACTAGAGAATTCCTAGAAACCTGACACTTGAATAAATGAGCCATCAACAGTTAGAGATAAACAACATGCAAAATAAATAATTCAAAAGCTAAAAGAAAACAAAAAAGATAAGAAAACCTCTTTGCCAGCAATCAACACCCAGATAAGCAGGGTTTAATACCAGGATTAACCCCTAGACAAACAAATGAGCATTAAAAAATATTCTAAACAAGGAACTATCAAGGAGAAAGCAACACCCCCACCAACAATGACAGGAACAAGGGTAGAAGATGACCAGCCTGAACCTGTGGGTGGGGTCAAGCGCATCATCATTTTGGAGCCTCTGCACTCTTGTAAGAGACTTAAGCCTACCACTACCCCTTGAAGGTGTGTTTTCCCCCCCAAGGGATGGAAGACGGGCTTCTGGGTCTCTCATTCTACCTGATGGTAGGAGCCTTGCATGTAGGACAATCAGGTATCTAGAGAAAATCCAAGTATAGGGATACGCAAAATGACTCAGAAAAACTTTTAATTGTATTAAAATATCTTTATTTTCTTTGAAATGTAACTTTCGTTAAAATTCAGCTTAAAATGGAACTTCCGATTTGGGGCAGGATGGTAGACTTAAAGCTCTGGCCACTATGGAAGCTTTCTGTTCTCAAATAGCTGCCATTATGAGTAAATCTTCTAAAAAAAATTAATGTTGAAATTGCAATGGGGCAATGGTTGAACCTGCAGCTTTATTGTGCTGAAGATTTCGCTTTAGATTAAATCTGAAAGAAACTTTATTTATTTATTTATTTAGTTGAGTACATATTAGGAGATATATATATATATATACACACACCATATTAGGTATATATAATACATAAAATGAATACAATTAAAGGGAACCTTAGGACAGGGACAGTAGGGACGCAGGTCTCTTCTGCATGCCCAATACAGACCTCTTATGAATGGGTTTTAATCTTGTATGGTTTTACTGTTTTATTATGGCTGTACACCACCCTGAGTCCTTCGGGAGAAGGGGAGTATATAAATCTAATAAACGTAAACGTAAACAGTAGATAGTCTTAGGTTAAAGTTTTGGGGGGTTTGGGATGAGACTACAGAGAGGCATTAACAACTCTGTTACTGAAGTCATATTTTCTGCAATCGAGTTTGGAGCAGTTCACTTTAAGTTTGTATCTATTGTGTGCTCGTGTATTGTTGTGGTTGAAGCTGAAGTAGTCATTTACAAGTAGGACATTGTAGTAGATGATTTTATGAACTATGCTTAGGTCATACCGAAGGCGGCGTAGTTCTAAATTTTTTAAACCCAGAATTTCAAGTCTGGTGGCATAGGATATTTTGTTACGAGCAGAGGAGTGGAGGACTTTTCTTGTGAAATATTTCTGGACACTCTCAATTGTATAAATATCTGATATGCAGTGTGGCTTCCAGACAGATGAGCTGTATTCGAGAATTGGTCTAGCAAATGTTTTGTATGCTCTGGTTAGTAGTGTAATATTACCGGAGAAGAAGCTACACAAGATTAGGTTTACAACCCTTAATGCCTTTTTGGAGATGTTGTTACAGTGGGCTTTGACACATAGATCATTTGATATGAGTACTCCAAGGTCCTTGACAGAGTGAGGGTCATCTACAAAGTCATATCAGTGACACCAGCTGCCTGCAATTACTGCAAATTACTCAGCCTTCCATCCTTTCAAGGTATGTAAAATGAGGACCCAGATTGTGGGGGCAATAAGCTGACTTTGTATAAAAAAACCACCGCTGGTGGCGGTGGGGGGGTGGGCGAAAGCCCTACTAAGCAGGTATATACAAAGGCTATTGCTTAACACATTGTAAGCCGCCCTGAATCTTTTTGCAATGTGTAAGACAGAGAATTTGTTGGTTGAGATTTGGAGTTGCCAATTGTTTGACCATTCCGACACAAAGTCAAGGTCTTTTTGAAGGGTAGCAGCATTGTCAGTAGTGTTAAATATTTTTACATCGTTATGTCCTTATAAGGACATCTGCCGGAGGATTGGTTGATTCCACCGGCGGGAAGTTTAAATTGATGTCATTTGCTGGTGGCATGCCCGAGCAGAATATAAGGTGGCTCGGCAGCCTCAGCCGGCAGTTCAGTTGGCATTCAAATAAAGGTTCTGAACGGACAGCAGCTGAGTCGCGTTTCTTTCCTGTGCCAATCTAACACTACATAATCAGCAAAGAGAATGCAGTTGCTTATAATATGATCACATAGGTCATTTATGTATAGTATGAAGAGTGTTGGTCTTAGAACGTTGCCTTGGGGGACATGACTATTAACAGGTGCAGGATTTGATAGGGTGCTCCCTATTTTGACCACTTGTTGTCTGTTTGACAGGAACGCAGTTATCCAATTATGGAGGGGTCCAGAGATGCCATAGGATTTTAGTTTTAGAAGTTGTTTGTCATGTACCACTGAATCAAAGGCTTTACAGAAGTCTATATAAATTGCATCTATTGATTTGCCCTGATCAAGATTTGTAGTCCATATGTTTTTGCAGTATAGACGTTGTAGATTACAGAATAATTTTTTTCTGAAAAAAAATATGTTGAGTAAATCTGTAAAGATTTAGCCAAGGACTAACTCTCTCAATTTTTTTGTACTCTGTTTTTCCTATTTCAATGATCCTCATAAAATGTTATTTCTACCTTCCTTGTTATGCCTGGCCTTCTGCTTTGTTGCCCTATTGCTTCTGTAAAGAAAACAAGGAAGCAAGGCATGACCTTCTGAGAGAAAATAGTGAATAACAAGAAGATGATTTTATTCCTCTGAAGAGACGTAGTGTCAAAACTTTGATAGGAAGACTTTGCAAGCATGATGGGATATGAGGGAGAAAGATAAAATATACAAATCAGCAAATATAATGCCTTAGGCCTTCCTGTTCTGTTTTATGAGATGAAATAATGCCAACAGATTTCATGTTAAGTGAAACCAATTACGCCAATATAAGTCATGCTTTTTAAATAGGGCTGTAAAATTACAATATAATTAGAGTTCTACTAATGTCAGCATTGGGTCGTGCAGATTTGGACATTAGTCAATGAAGTAATTCTAGTAGAGACTGTTTTGACAAGGCTTGATTAATTTATACACAATAGCATGATTCATCAGCTATTCCTAGAAATGTTCATAATATCTGCTGATTATGAGTTCCATAAACTTTTAAGAACATTCTATACTAGACTGTATTTTTTAGAAAGAGAACTTAAAACCTGTAAATGTGTCTTTGTGAGCTTGCATGTTGGCTTCAAAATTGTTGTATATGGATCTGGATATTTCTATAGGAAACATCCAGATTCTTATAGAAATATCCAGATACACAACTGTCGTGAAGCCTGAGATATCATAACCATCTGTATATTTTATATAGTATTTTAATTTTGATTTTATTATCAGTATGAAAAAAACATCCTTTTAAAAAATATTTAGTTATTCTCTTAACTAAATTATCTTAACAATTATGTTATTATACATATAATTACAATTACAATACAAATAAATAATATGTTTTTGATCTTGGTCTTATTTAGTCTAGTCTAGTCTAGTCTTTTTTTTTTTTTTGCTTGTTACCTACTTTGAGTGCCCTTGGATTAGTTTAGAAAGGTCAGGTAGAACTTAAAAATATAAATATATATTAATTTAAATGATTAGAGTTATTATTTCTGCAAAAATGACATTACGTAAGATTAGTTTAGATTATTTGACGATTATAGGGTATTGTTTGCAATAAATTGTCCACCCGTCTTCTCTCCCAGAATACGAAATTAACTGCTCTCTCAGCTTCCCAGTGCAGAAATGAAATCCTAACCAGCCCAGCAAAAATAAGACTGATCTAAGAGCTTCATATTTCTCTTTTAGTTTTCCAATTTTCTCCCACCCACAGAGATTCCTAGGTTGATGAGATTAATAATTTCACACAACCAACCATTGGTATCATACTTCTGGATTTTTAAAAAAAATCATTCAGAGCAGATCAGTTCTTGTGGATACAGCAGGGGTGGTATTCAGCAGGTTCTGACCAGTTCTGGAGAACCGATAGTGGAAATTTTGAGTAGTTCAGAGAACCAGTAAATACCACCTCTGACTGGCTCCACCCCCCATCTATTCTCTGCTTCCTGAGTCTCAGCTGATTGGGAAGAAATGGGGATTTTGCAGTAAAGTTCTCCTGGAGTGGGGAGGGAATGGAGATTTTACAGTATCCTTCCCCTGCCATGCCCACCAAGCTATGCCACGCCCACAGAACCAGTAGTAAAAAAAGTTGAATCCCACCCCTGGGACACGGTGAATGGAATTATCTTGTTCCTAGCCAAAGCATTCCTTTAAATGATACTGCACGTTATAATTAGGCTCATGACATGAGTAATATAAATATTTGTCTGATTCCACCAATACATTTTAATCCTGTTAATTCCTAGCAATGAATGAATTATTTACACAAATGCTAACAATACATTTTTTAAAAAATCAAGGATCAGAAGAAGGACTTCAGCAAAAGTGCACCTTAAATATTATATCATCTCATTGTCATCAGAGAAAAGAAATCATTTATAAGGGTAGCTAACGTGCATTAGTAAGTTCTATATTTTTATAGCGAGAAAGAGAGGTGCTCAGAGTCTAGCACATTTGAAGATTATCTCAGTCATCACTGCTATTAGTCTAGCTTCTCTCTCACTATGGGCCAAGGGTGATGGTTCACATTTCATGATCATGCCAAATAATAGATTAATGAACTCTCAAGGTGGAATTCATTGGGGGTTTTTTCTTATCACTCACAGAACAGGTGTTCTGTCAACCTCTTCCAGCTCCATAGAGTTTAAAAAGCTGTGCTGGAAGCATTAGTTCATTTCATTTGCAACAAGGCAATAGTATTCTGCTTGTGAATTCTGACCTTTCCCTATCCAATGTCCAGGGAGTCCCTTTCAATCACAATGTGCCACTTGCGTGGCCCGCCTACCACCAGTTTCATGGAAAATAAGAATTATACACATTTCATACAATATGATAGGCCATCATTGGCGACAATGATGATGATGACAATAATTTGAAGTTCAAAAGAAGAAAGTGGAAAAGTGACACTGAAACAAGCACCATAGCAAATGCATATGTATTGGGTAAATCATTTATGCTGTTTCCAGGACGTGTGGATTTTACATGCATTCAATCATATAGCCTTCTTTCTACATTAAAGGGAGCAGAAAAAAAGGTGTTTACTTGTACTGATTTTTCCCACATAAATACATATTCCCGTATAACATTTTCCCATCCTTTTTTGAGGCAAGACAGCATTGCAAAGTTCAGAGAAACATGCCATCCCAACGATTACTTCTTTGCAGTCTGCATAGTTAATGTGGAAAGTCTGAATTAGCTAATTCACTTAAAAGAGGGAAAGGAAATAAATTCTCTGATACCCTAGATACACACAAACGATCATCAGTTTATACATAAGAATTATTAACAGCTCTCAGATATCATTTAATATGACAGAATATTATTTGCCTTAGTTAGTTGTTAGCTCAACAGGCTACTCTATTGAACACTTCTGATAGATTGCAGACAAGAGTGAAATGGCTGCAGATGACAGATCAGGGACCAGTGGGGGGAGGGTGTGCCCATATCAAGCTAAAATGCCCAATAAATGCAGAGGTGGGAGGAGTTTTTCAATTCAGAATTTTCCCAGAATGTGACCCAGATCAAGAGCAGTCCTCAGCTGGATGAGAACTGGGGGAAAAGTTTTAGGGTAACATCCTAGAATCTCTCAGAATATATTTAGTAGCTTACAGTTATGGCTTTTATTTGGCAAGATTCTGTCTATTAGGTGTAAGCAGATAAAGGATTGGAGTTGACTGGATCTCGCTCTCATCTCTGGTCTTGGGACTGACATGATCAATATCAAATCAAAGGTGATTGATACTCTTGTGAATTTCTTTCCCTCTGAAGGAGAAAGTCAAGGAATTTTCTGGAAGGACTATGCTTGACAGAATTTGTCTTCCAAAAGAAGTCAGAATAATTAAAATCTTGCAACTCTACAGCTTAATGTTGGTTTGAAATTTTTACATTTTGCTTTTGGAAGGCATAATTTAGATTTTCTCTTTTAGGTGAGACTTTCTATGTTGTTGACAGTACCCCCCCCCTTCCAATTAAAATGAGAAAGAAAATTGTTTTTGCACTTAAAATGATGCACATATATTTTCTCATGCAACTTCCAATTATACTGTATATTGCTGTCATATTAAAACAAACCTATAGTATTATGCCCTTCCCTTCGCCAGTTAGTAAGAATTCAGGGATATGAATGTGATATGAGAGTCTGCATTGCTATCGATGGGTTCATGCCATCCAGGAACTGCAACACAGATAGCCTCAAGGAATTCCAGTGCATGCTAATTCTGGGGAGGAGGAATCCCTTTTGCATGTGTCCCATCCTCACATCCCAAAGCCATATTAAGTAGCAGATATGTTCAATTTAGGATTTACTTTTTTCAAAAGATACTTCATTTTTTTGATGGGGTGAGGATTGTGGTAGCACTTATTGGGAATCAATTGCATAATGATTGGAAGGGCAATTTTCTGTGGCTGTTTGTAGTGGCATATAATCCAGATTTCGTGGAGGGAGGGTTGCATTCCAGAGAAGCAAGAGACAGCGCAGTTTAGATAACTTGGTTGGTAGGACAAGCTCTAGGTGGTCAGGATAGCTCCTCCCTCGAAGTTCTCAGAGTCATTCTTTAATAATGCAAATAGTTCGATTTAGTATGGCAAAAGTTCTGTCTATAGGTGAAGAACAGTAACAACAACAACAAAAGGAATTTTTTCTTGGTTTTTGAAGCCTGACACTGTTGCAATGTGCCTTCAATGTTCATACATTATGATAAGTAAATTTTTTAGAATGTGTTCTTTGCAAATACCATATTTTTCGGAGTATAAGATGCACCTTTCCCTTCCAAAAGGGGGTGAAAATTTAGGTGCATCGAATGTAGCCCCACCCACCCACTGGCCCTCACCCTTTGGCCTCTGCCTCTCAGCAGTTAACCTCCTTGCAGCAAGCAGCAAGAAGAAACACCTCATTTCAGCTTCAGCACAGCCTAATTAGCACAAGTTGAGTGGATTGGCCTCCCGACTCTCAGCTGTTTTGCTCTCAGCTGTTTTGTGCAGGCCTCTGTTACTTGCTGCAATGAGGCAAAATTGCTGGGAGGCAGAGGCAGAGGCAGATTTCTTTTTTGTTTTCCTCACCAAAAAAGTAGGTGCATTTTATAGTCCAGAGTGTCTTATATTCTGAAAAATACGGTAGTTTAGATGAGTTGAAATATTAGGCCTAGTAATGGTTGTATCTTTCCAGGGGCAGAAATAAAGTATAAATCCCTCCCCAATAATTATATTAATTCTCGGGGTTCTGAGATAGAAGAGAATATTGGAAATGACTTGACCTTTTGATATGAGATGTTGAAAACTTAACAACAGCAATAACATCATATTATCTGGCCAAAGATCCATTAAAAAATGACCAAGATTAAAACTATCATTTCCCTCTCTAACTACCTCTAGGAAAAAAAATTCACTTTTTACAAAAGTATTAAGGAAACTAGCTTGGTATTGTGTAAATCCAGATTTTTGGCATCGAATCACAGATTAGTATTATATGTGAATTTAGCTACTAAATTCACTAGTTGGTAAATCATAGTTAAAACTATACATTGAGTGATAGTGGACGACTGAACAAAAATGTCACAATGGTAAGTAGTTATCTTAGCTATTGTTTGGGTTATATGATGAAGAATATATTAAAAAATTACTTTACGCCTATGAAAATATATATATTCTATATTAAACCAGCAAAAAAGAAGGCCTTGGACAAATACACAAGCCAAAGATTCAATTTAAAAAGTTTCTTTAACTTATTTTAACTTAATAACATAGGCTGTTATAAAAAGATGTATCATATGAAATATATAAAGAATATAATTGGTTAAATTTACAAAAACCATTACACTTAAAAAGGAAGGAGCATGAAAGGGAAGAATAGAATGGAAGAAGAGATTTGGTAATAACTTACTTAGCAAAATTGTATCAAGATATGCATTTAAACTTAGAAGTTCAGAGCTTTATTTAAAAGACAATACTACAATTTCTAAGCAAATGGGCACTTTCTCGTAAGTTGAAGAAAAGTTGCTAGCAGCACTCTGATTTTGCTGCTTCAAAAGCAAAACACCTTGTGCTGTATCTGCCTTCTATCTTTGTTTCCACATCAAAGCAATGGATTACCAGCTTGAGTTTTCGGTGCTGTTGCCCAGTTTTAGAAACGATTTGACAGATAATATGTCAGTACATACAGCCAACTTTTAAAAATAATATTTTCAGTTCATTGCCTCACAGATCTTAGCTGCCGTACTTCTGCCAAATATCAACACTGCAGATTTGGGAAAGGAGAGGTAAAGGGAGTAAACGCAAAATGTCACATATTAAATATGCAACCAGGAGAGAAACTATTCTAACACAGAGGGCAGTAAGGAAAAATTACACAGACTATGTTTTAAATACTTTTCTCCCCAGTCCCCAGTTCCCAAATAATATCTTATATTATAATTTCTTATAATGATTACAATAGAATAAGTGTAGGAAAATAATAGCAGGATCATAGAGTTGCATGGAAACAGTATAAATTGCCTATTCCTCTTGCTTGCATGCTGGAAAAAAGAATCAGCCACTATATATCAGATAGATAGATAGATAGATAGATAGATAGATAGATAGATAGATAGATAGATAGACAGACAGACAGACAGACAGACAGACAGACAGACAGACAGACAGACATAGACATAGACATAGACATAGACATAGACATAGACATAGACATAGACATAGACATAGACATAGACATAGAAATAGAGGCACATATGTCTCCTCATCAGCTACAAGTAGGACTAGTAACTCCATCTTTTAGCAATGTAATCATAAAGTGAAAAGTCACGTGACTGTGACTGACTTAGGATGTCAGCTTGTCAGTTCTGGCTGTAGTCATTAAACAAATCCCCCTATTCATTAAGCGTGATATCATATGACTTCAATCTGTGATTTCCTGCTGGCTTCTCCATTGACTTGTCAGAAACTGTGAAGGACATGAATGGCAATCATATGACTGTGGAGAATATTGCAACAACAGGGGCCATATTAAAGGACCAATCACAAGTCTGCTTGTTTAGCACCATCATAACTTTGAACAGATGCTGAACAAATGGTCAGTAAGCAAGGACTACCTTTGTAGATGTAGATGTAGGTGTACGTGTACATGTACGTATACGTATACGTATATGTATATGTATATGTATATGTATATGTATATGTATATGTATATGTATATGTATATGTATATGTAACAGAATGAGACAACTCACTGCAGCCAACTCAACATGACCGATTCTCCACAGCCAAATTGCCACAGCCAACTTGCTACAGGCCAACTCGTCGTGGCACAATTCAACAATTCAATTCAATTATTTAAAATAACTTTAATAAAAATTTAATTCTTGTCATTCACAATTCACTTTTTCCTCTTCTTGCATCCTTTCTTTAATGATTCTATTCCACCATTTCTTTGCCACTCTTTTCCTGCAATGAGTTTTCCCACAGTGAGTTGGCTGTTGCCAGTTGTTGCATGGGGAGTTGGCCATGGCAAGTTGGCTGCGGCAAGTTGTCCTGGACTCTATGTAGATATATATGTAGATATAGATATATATGGGGACATGATGGCTCAGTGGCTAAGATGCTGAGCTTGTCTATTGAAAGGTCAGCAGTTCAGTGGTTCAAATCCCTAGTGCCACATAATGGGGTGAGCTCCTGTTACTTGTCACAGCTTCTGCCAACCTAGCAGTTCAAACTCATGTAAAAAATGCAAGTAGAAAAATAAGAGCCACCTTTTGTGGGAAGGCAACAGCATTCCATGTGCCTTTGGCATTTAGTCATGCCGGTCACATGATCACGGAGACATCTATGGACAGCGCTGGCTCTTTGGCTTTGAAACGGAGATGAGCACCGCACCCTAGAGTTGGGAACGACTAGCACATATGTGTGAGGGGAACCTTTACCTTTACCTTATAGATATATAGATGCTTTTAAAATCAATCTTAATTCCTGATGAACTCCTGGAAAAAACCCATGTGATTTCATGGCAATGCTTTCAGCAGTAATTTGCAGGAGCAAAACTCTCCTTGTTCTCAGTCCAACACCATAATTGTTCAACAACACAATTTTTAAAAAGGCAATTGTTTCCTGTTGAAATTCAGTGGCATAATTTTATAGGAGCTTCATAGAAGGGACTGATTGGCCAGATGAATACTGCTTCAATATTCACACAGGTTTCCTGGATGCCCTAAGTACCATATATGTCAGAATGGGAATTTCCATAAAACAGCTTCTGAACATTGAACTATGGAAAACACAGTATGTTAACCTATCCATACTGGAGATGTTTCAACAGAAGTCTTTTGCAAGCAAGGAATTGGATTTTAGAATGTAAATTAATCTCAGTGTTAGCATACTGGAAGTAGGTTTTCTATTTATAATAAAGAATTAGTAAAGAATTAATAAATCATTTTTACCCAAGCAAGTTGTGGCTTTGTACAAGAATAGAAAAGTTATGCTTCAAAAGAATTCCTTATGATCATTAAAATCATAACAAAAACAAAGCAAAATCATTAAAAAAACCAAAACAGCACTCAGGGCACATTTATTGCTAGGAACTATATTAAACTTATGGCTAAAACTAAAATTCTCAAATGTGTTTGTCTTTATCATCAGTTAAAAACTGTAGGTCTGAGGTTAAGAACAGGTTGTTCTGTAATTTTATGAGGAAAAATAGGCATACACTGCTCTGCTTTGCAAATGTTATGGGTTTCTTCTAGGCAAAACAATTGGTTTAGAGTTCAAGAGATCTCCTATCTTATTATTTATTTTTCAAGAGGAAAAGTATCAAGATACCCTTCCCCCTGGTGAAGAGTTTGATTGCATACAAAAATCTTCTCAGTTGTAACACAGTAATGTTTTTAATATATCTCAGGAGAGGAAATAAGGACATTTAAGAGCGGAAAAACCAAAAGATTCTCATTACACATTTGGTAACCTTTTCTTTGGAGTAGATTCCATATATGAGTGCAGTACTGCAGGCTACTTCTGCTGATCACCGGCTGCCCACAGTTTGGCAGATCGAATCTCAACAGGCTCAAGGTTGACTCAGACTTCCATCCTTCCGAGGTTGGTAAAATGAGGATCCAGATTGTTGGGGGCAATAGGCTGACTCTGTAAACCACTTAGAGAGGGCTGCAAAGCACTATGAAGCAGTATATAAATGCAAGTGCTAAGTGCTATATATGCAGGCCAGGGTTTCTGCATTAGCTGATTTACAATCAGGAAATGTTTGCCTATTTGTGTATTTGTTTTAAAGATTCTGCAGCACCCATCAGAACACTGGATTGTGTGTAAGTAGGTTTAGTGACTATTTAAATTTTTATACCTCTCTTATTCCTTGACTCAGAATGGTTTACATACAAAAAAGAAAGAAAGAAAGAAAGAAAGAAAGAAAGAAAGAAAGAAAGAAAGAAAGAAAGAAAGAAAGAAAAAGAAAAAAAACATTAAATATATGTACTTAAAAAAAATAATACCTGCTTATATCGTCTTTATTTTTGGTGAACTCAAGCAAATCTAAGCTTATCACCTTTTATTTTTTCCACAAAAGCAATCCTATAAAGTGAATTAAACTGAGACAAAATGCCTGGCCCAAGGTGACCCACCAACCTTCAAATTTGAGTGAGGACTACAACTCACAGTCTCCCAGTTTCTAATCCAGCACCCTAACCACTATACTAAATTGGCAATCCTGATTTAGGGAAACAAGAATGGATAATTTCATCTAGCAGCCTTAATCTGATGTCCTGGAATTGGCTGAAAATGAAGCCAGATTAAGAAGTTGCCATCTACATTATCGTATTCTGCTGTTCTGTTTGAACTGCAATTATAACAGATGTGATCTGGTGGATTTTTCTTTTCTTTTTTTTTACCCTCCCTCTCCTGTTTGGAAAGCAAATGCCAATCCCCCCCCCCCACCCTTCTTGATAAGTCTTTTTACATAAGCTCCCTTCCATCAACTCTCCCTTGTATGGGATGCTTTTGAACTTGTGAATGAACAAACTTTATGTCTAGCAGTCCCAGGGAGGCTGTTCTTCACTCACACAATGAGCATTTCAATGGTGGACTGATGGGGGAGATAAACAAAGTCAAAACTTGTCTGGTCACTTTATTTAGAATAGGAAATTAGCTGAAGCCTTGTCAATTTCATCCCAGCACCACATTTTAAACCCTACTATTGTTAGAGAACATTACACAGCTGCTCCTGAGAAGATATTCCGGGTGAGTTCCCACTCTACTGTGATGTTAAATGTTGTCATGTATATCCACTTCCCCCATTCGTATCTCAAACCAACACAAGTTCCTCCTTTCATTAATGGACCCTGATCTAGTTTCACATCATATAGGTATCTGACAGTAATATAAACAGTTGTGCTATTAACTATCCCAGGTGGCAGAGGGGAAAGGTATCAAACACTAGATCTCTGTTTCATTTTACATAGCTTTAAAAGTTAACTTATTTTACAAAACAGAGACTACACTATAGGCCTAGGTTATAAGTCAATATGTCAACCATGTTCTATCATGGAAAATAATATGATAATATTATTTTTATGGTGGAATTGATCGAAGACATCAGAGGCTCAGTTTGAGAACATGTCTAGAAACAAGCAATCAAATTATGCTATCTTCAGCAGACCAGACGTAACAAATAAAGACCAATATGCAGATGGTAGAGTTGGATGTCTGAAAACCAGAATTCATCCAATTGGATTATAACTAAATCAGAAACTCAAGTCCATTCTGCCTTCTCTATATATACATTCTTCTTATAATCCTGGAAATTAAGAGAGCTTCTTCATCATGTAAAAAAAAAGCTGTATGTTTTTTGGCTGCAGAAATATCTCTGCTGAAATAGATTGAAATCTTCAAAAGCTTATGGCATAATGGATTGGATGCTAGTAAATTTTTGATTCAAGCTTAACTCCTAAGAGCTTCACAAGCACAATGTTCTTGGCAATAGAAAGCCACCAGCCTACAATCTGGTATTTTCTAACGGGTCTCCCATTCAAATGCTTCCAAGGTGCTCCACTTAGCTTGTCAAAATCAGTGAAGGACAGCTCCAATGCCATTTGTTGACTTTGGAATACTATTTACTCGGGCAATAATCTTGAAACAACTAGCAAAAAAACTCAAGGTGGTCAAAGGTACTCCATTTATATAGGAATTTTGTTTGTGTGTGAACACTGGGTGGCAGTAGTATTCCAAAATTAAGCTATCCACTTATTTATTATTGCATTTTTATCCCTAAATGTGATGAGTATGAGGTCTTCTTCATTTTATCCCTACAAGAGTAATGAATTCTTTGAAATAGGTTGGATGACAGAGAGGGACAGGCCAAAAGTCGGACTGAGATTGGTTCCCCTGATTCAAGTCCAACACTTAGGCCAACACTTAGGCTCAGGAGGCACATGACAAATAATGTGACACACTATAGTGATCTTCAACTTAGGACCACAATTGGGACCAGAATTTCTACTGTTAAACAAGGAAATTATTAAATGAGTCGTGCCCAATTTTAGACCTTCTTTGCCGTAGTTGTTAAGAGTATCGCCACAATTGTTAAATGCAAACATTAAATGAGTCTAGATTCCTCCATTGACTTAGCTTGTCAGAAGCTGGTTGGGCAGGTTGCAAGTGAGCATCACATGACCCAGGGATGTTGCAATCATCATAAATGCATGCTGGTTGCCAAGCCCCCAAATTTTGATCACATGTCTGTGGGGATGCTGCAACGGTTCTTTTGACTGGTCTTAAATCACTTTTTTCAGTGCCATAGTAACTTCAAATGGTTGTAAATGAATGGCTATAAACGATGTCGAGAACTACCAGTGTTCAAATTCAGTGTGTTTAGAATTTATGGGCATATGCCATAATTGAAGAAGATGTTAAAAATATTTTTTGTGAGCAAGGGTATTGCAGTTGCGACATAATTTATTTTATTATTTTTCCAATTTTCTATCTGTGAACTTTCTCTGCATATTTGATGTGGAGTTATTGGTGTATGTGAGTTTTTTAAGGACTATTAATGCCCATAAAATTCTTGTAGGCACGTATAATGGGGAAGTCCTTCACATTGCCTAAATTGCCTGGTAAATTAGATGGCTCACCTGATCTTTTCACTGAACCCAGTATAATGAATTTCAGAATTTCACAATCACTTTAATGATGTCAATAGAAAACTTATTTTTCATTGCTTATAGTATATGGGTGAAGTATGCTTGAGAAGCAATAGTAGTTACCGGTCCTCCGAAACTACAATTCATCATAAAAGGAATTGGAAGGAAAAAATACAGGAGGAAAGTATGTGTGTGTTGCATAAAAAAGGCAGTTATCTCATAGATTAGAGCTATATCTTTGTCTTCATCTGGTCCATGTCATACACATCACTTTCATTGTGTATGTTTCATGTTTTGCTTTTATTAATCAAATACAGAAAACAAACTATCAAAAAGAATTATAAAAAGTTATAAAAAAGGCAAAAAGAAAACCATACACATGTACCATATTTGAAGTTTCTACAAAAGCATTTCAGTGAATGGCAGCCCTATTTCATTATCATCATCCATAGCTAATCATCTTAATAAGTGATTCATTAACAAATTACTAATATCAACAGTTTAGCAGACTGCTGAATAAAGTAACTTGTACTTCCTCTGACAAAGATAAATCAAGAAGCATCCCAAGTACATATTTCTTCTTTTAATCATGAGCTAATCTTGGAGGAACAGGCGGTCATTCTCTCATGAGCAGTCTGGAGTATCCATTGAGATGGTTGGATGTAAAATATGAATATGAAATTGAAATATGAAACTCTCAGCCCTGGGTGCTATCACAGCCTTCTGAAATACCCTAGATCAGGGGTGTCAAACTCAATTTCATTGAGGGCCGCATCAGGGTTGTGTTTGACTTTGGGGGGTAGGGTGGGGGGCATCTCCAGGGTGGGTGTGGTTAACTCACTTGTGTTGGGAGCGCCTATGGCAGCCCGAGCACTCTGCCAGTGAAAACAGGCTCCCAAGCTCCATTTTTGGCTGCCGTGGCCTCCTGCAATTCTCTGCCAGCGAAAATGGAGCCTGGGAGCCTGTTTTCACTGGCAGAGCACTCATGCCACCACAGCTCCCTTTTCACTGGCAGAAGCACCATGGGCCGGTCCTTCACTGTTTCCAGGGTGGCCCCATGGGCTAGATCTAAGTACTCCACTGACCTGATCTCGCCCCCAAGCCTTGAGTTTGGCACCCTTGCCCTAGATGCATACTAGCTATTACAAAAATAAACTCTGGACTTTTAATTAAATGCAAATTTGATTAAATTTCAACATGAATGACCAAACTTTGCCAAGTTAAGAATACAATATCTTCATAGTCTTATGGATGAAGTGTATCATAGTTCTTTCTACTTTCTACTTTCTAGGTTGAACTACTTTCACTAGTTGCAACCTAGTTTCAACCAAATTCTTATTCCATCTTTTTAACTTTTTCTTTATGAGTTGTTTTTTTTAAAAGACAAACCAGTATTGCAATTGCCCAATGGGTGTATTTATTATCTTGAGGATTTTACTCCAAAGAAACACATGTTGATAATCAAGAGTACAGCTAAAAATTTCATTTATATAGGTTTTATTTTCATAAATATCCATATGGTTTAATTTAAACTAATGGCATGATGTTTGACTTGTGAATGCTGATTTTTCTTTAAAGTAGTTTGAGCATCCAAGGAAAGATTTGTTTTACAACACATATACCAATTCCAGTTCATTGATTTTGCATCAGGTATTTTGTACTAAAATGTGTAACATAAAAACTGTAAAAAAAAAAAACCCACCTAATATGCATTTCAATTTAACCAAAAGAAACTGAGATGAAACTTATATTATATACACACATGTACACACATATTTAATAATTCAGAAATTGTATGAAGAATGCTGGATTTCTGCTAGTTATGCAAATTTTTTGATGTTCATTTTTTATAATGTTATTATGACTATTCATTCATATCCTTTCTGTTTGAATTTAGAGCCATATAAAATAGTTTTGTTTGAATATCAAAGAGAAAAAAATGCACAGTTTTTTTCAACAAATTATTGAAATCTGGCTCAGGTATATAGAAGGCAATCATTTAGATTAATAATTTGTCTTTAAACCAAGAATGTGACTTGAACATTGAATGGTGTCAATTTAATGACATAAAATATCTTTCTGAAATGCCTAGATAAACCAGCTTGACATTCTCAGAGAAGGCTCTGAATATTTCTGAACATTACTTCATAGTCAGCCTTCATGTGGTACTATGAAAATAATTGCTTTGTAGGTTTGAAATAATATATTACTGAAAAATTATTGTCATCAATGGCAATGAGACTTTTAGTTCATTAAGAACTACAGAGGCATCTACTTTAAATAATCACCAATTCTTTTCAAGACTGTTGTTTTTTAAGACAAACCCTACTATATTTGTTTCAACTCCTGTTTCAATAAAATATAATTCCTTTTTCAGGGAGGTAAACTTTTGTTCATTTTTCTGCCTTGTCTAGCAGCTGCAAGAATGTCAGAACCTTCTGAAATCAATCAAATAATCAGAATTATTTTCAATTTTCTTTCCATTGTTTAAAATCTTTCTTTCCTTCCTTGGCTTTTAGAGGCATTTTAAAGGCTTTCATGCTTTTAAGCCATGCTTTAGAATAGCATCAGCACCACAATTCAAGCTCTCAATATGAGGCAGAGAAACCTGGGGTAAAATAGCCAATTTTTAACTACATGGATTTGGGGAATTTTTCCTCAAAAATAAGGCTGGAAATAAAAATAAGAAGCCACTGTGAGCATGGTTTCCATAACACACACACACACAGAGAGAGAGAGAGAGAGAGAGAGAGAGAGAGAGAGAGAGAGAGAGAGAGAGAGAGAGAGAGAGAGAGAGAGAGAGAGAGAGCCCAAGTAATGTGAAATTATACTGCCTAATTCCAGGTATTTATCTGCCACATTTTAATCGCATACTCTGGGGTTACTTCAGAAGAACTTTAAAAGTAAAATAAAAGTGGTTTGCTGATTTTCCGTTTAAAACACTATCACCACCACCACCTAATAAGCAGACCAAAAATATTAGTCCCGCCACTATATCATGTCACCATTTGTCCTCTTGTTGAGCGGTGCGAAGTGGCGCTCTTGCCTCCCAATCAGGAAGCTGTGAGTTCAATCTGAGGTAGTGGCAAATATTTCTGTCTCTGGGCGCAATGAATCATTGTTTGCTGTGAACTCTGCGTAGGTGTCAGGAAAGACATCTGGTCAGTAAATGTTCAGCTCCATTCAGTCTCCTGACTCTATCCCGATGCAAGGGATTGCAGGGTAGTTAAAAGAAACAATTTGCCCTCTTGCTCACCTGAATGCACCAATACAGTTAACTATTATTAATTTAACATTATTGTTGTTGTTGTTAAGTTACAGCCCAGATTTTGTTTGTTTATTTGTTTATTTATTCATAGAATTTATATCAGGGGTGAAATCCAGCAGGTTCTGGAGAATCGGTAACGGAAATTTTGAGTAGTTCGGAGAACCGGTAGTGGAAATTTTGCGTAGTTTGGAGAACTGGCAAATACCACCTCTGGCTGGTCCCAGAGTGGGGTGGGAATGGAGATTTTGCAATATCCTTCCCCCAGGAGTAGGGAGGGAAGAAGGATTTTGAAGTATCCTTCTCCTGGAGTGGAGTGGAAATGGAGATTTTGCAGTATCCTTCCCCTGCCATGCCCACCAAGCCATGCCCACAAAACCAGTAGTAAAAAAAAATGAATTTCACCACTGATTTATATGACCACTCATTCTCAGTGATGCTGGTTGGCTTACAAACAATTAAAAAACAGTACAAAAAGAACAAAAGCAAAAAACAGTAACCTTAATAATAATAGTAGTAGTAGTAGTAATAGTTTAACATAATCACATCAATGACTATGTTAATATCATATTGTTCTGAGTCTTTTATCAGAAGGTTCAAGTGAATTAAAATTCTGTTTCATTTTCAGTTTTCCTAGGTAAAAATATTCTGTTAGAATGATCAATTTAAGTGTGAACGTCAATGAAACTGACAGCCGAAGGTTGTGACTGCATTATAATCTCCTACTGCACTATAAGTATCTGCATCTTAAAGCATTTCTTTTCAAAGCAGGAGATCATTTTTCAGTTATTAAGGTACAATCCAACAGATATTATTACAACAAATGAGTTATAAAATATAAGAAACAAGGACTCTTGTCTCTGGACAAGACAGAAAAATATTACATTACTATATTATTATTATTATTATTATTATTATTATTATTATTATTATCTCAAATCAGAGTATTGAAGGGCTGCACATTTATGAAGCTCGGAAAGAAACAGCACTGTTTTGTGTTAGTCCATAATTGCATGAGATAACCACTGGATAAATTAAATAAAATAAATTAAATAGGCATCTAAGCAGAATGCAGTATGACTTTTCTGCACACTACATGCCTTTGCCTTCAAGACTCCGTCGATAAATACAATTGTTTTAAAAAAATATACTTCACGTGATTTTATTTGTATTTTTACAGAGAAATAGGGAACAGTAAATATCATATTGTATGAATTATTTTGCAATAATAACCACTTTTTGCCAGTTAATTATGATACCTATTGCATATCATCAACATAGCTAAATGTTATTGTAGTATTTATACTTATAGGTTAAAAATAAGATCGTTGGTTCTGTTCAAATTTTGTGTATTTCTTTTACTTCGTTTGTATTAATTCTGATTTTAAAAACTGGGCGGGCTTAGGCAGTTAGGCCTAATTTGCCCAACAGATAAGACTGTCTTGATTTCAAGTAGAGGAAGTCCTCAATTTACAACACTTTGTTTAGTGACCATTCAAAGTTGTAGAGGTGCTGAAAAAAAGTGACTGATGACGCTTTTTCACACATACGATCGTTGCAGCATCCGCTCATCTTGTGATCAAAATTCGGATGCTTGGCGACTGGTTCAGATTTATGAACCAGAATTGCAGTGTCCCAAGGTCATGAAATCACCTTTTGCAACCTTCTGACAAGAATAATCAATATGGAAGCCTGATTCACTTAACAATCATGTTCCTAATTTAACAACTGCAATGGTTCACTTAACAACTATGGCAATAAAGGTCATAAAATGGGGGAAAAGTCACTTAATAAATGGTTCATTTGACAACATAAATTGTTGTTGGGCCCAATTATGGTCATAAGTTGAGGACTACCTCCTAATGGGATAGGAACAGGTAGCAAATTGGATCCAGGTTGTCATCTACTACCTTTCTGATAAAACATTTGTTTGGGCAGCTGTTTCACTATATCTAAGGCAGTGGGTCTCAACCCTCCTAATGCCGCGACCCTTTAATACAGTTCCTCATGTTGTGGTGACCCCCAACCATAAAATTATTCCTAAAACCATTGAAAATATGTGTTTTCCGATGGTCTTATGCGACCCCTGTGAAAGGGTCGTTCGACCCCCAAAGGGGTCCCGACCCACAGGTTGAGAACCACTGTATCTAAGGTATATGACTCTGGAGAGGCTTCCAATCACATCAGTGTCCTAGTTCTAGTCCTATTTTTTGTGCTCTATATCTCCAACAATTAGCGGAACTCAACAGTTTCTTTCTCTATTATTAGACTCCTATTTTTTATATAAATGACAGTATATTATAATATTGTAATTTTAGAGATATTCATGCCAATGTATATGATTCTATTGGAATAAAGAGGAATAAATGAATACATCTTTAAAAAAAGAATGTGCCTGTAGAAATACTATTAGATTTTTAGAATTTGTTTAAAGTTGGTTGACTATTCACTGTTCATGCTTGCAATGGGTTCCCTGTTACTCTTAGTTTTTTCCTAATTGATAGGAGGCTTTTATCGGTGGAAAGATAAATTCAATGTTAATCTTAGAGTACAAAAGTTGAATCAAAGTTAGCAACTTCTGGTGCTGATCGGTACCTGCCAGTTTATTTCATAATCTAGTTCTGTCATTCAAATAAATAGTGACACAGCAGTCAACAAACACTAATAATTTTAGCTTCCAATGCTTCACATATTTGTTAAATAAATGAGCCAACACAGAACAGCGATCCAAGATTGACTGTCCTTCCTAAAAAGCAGCCTGCTTCAAATAATGTTGTTTGACATGAAATAATCCTCTAATCCAGTGGTGAAATCTAAAATTTGTTACTATCGGTTCTGTGGGCGTGGCTTCGTGGTGGTGGTGGGTAATGTGACTGGGTGGGTGTAGCCATTTTTTTTTACTTTTAAAACCATTTTTTCTACAATCTCTTCGGCGAAGAGGTTGTAAAAAAATGCTTTCAAAAGGCTCTGATGATCCCAGCTGAGTTGCCTGATCGGCAGAGACTTTTTTTCTTTTAAATGCCTCTGCCGATTAGGCAACTCAGCTTGGATTGTCAGAGGCTTTTAGAAGAAAATAAGCCTCTGCCGATCAGGCAACTCAGCTTGGATTGTCAGAGGCATTTAAAAGAAAAAAAGGCTTTTTTTCTTTTAAATGACTCTGATGATCCAAGCTGAGATGCCTGATCATCAAAGGCTTTTAAAAGAAAAAAAGCCTCTGCCAATCAGGCAACTCAACTGGGATTGTCAGAGCCTTTTGAAAGCATTTTTTCTACAACCTCTTCAGATGTTTTAGAAAAAATGCTTTTAAAAGCCTTTGACGATCCCAGCTGAGCTACGCGATCATTAGAGGCTTTATGTTGACTTTTAAAAGCATTTTTTCGGTCGAAGAGGTTGTAGAAAAAATGCTTTTAAAAATAAACATAAAGCCTCTGATGATTGTGCAGCTCAGCTGGGCATGGGGGTGGGGGGGCAGGGATTTTTCCTACCGGTTCTCCAAACCACACGCCTCCATTGCTATTGGATCGGGCAATCCGGTCCGAACCAGGAGCATTTCATCCCTGCTCTAATCTGTATAATAAATATTTAGCATACAGTTTGGCCACTATATCTATTAATTGATTGGTTTGTAATTTGCTGGAAGCTTCTGGCTCTTTTCTTAGATATTGGAAGCAAAATCCTAACATAGCGTAACTTCAATTTAAAGGACCATTTGAAGATAAGGGGGTATCTGTTAAATCAGAGCATTAGTTAAACATGAACCTAAACATTTAAGTAGATTTATGGAGATGTTTTCCCATTTGCCCAATTGCATAATAACCTCAAATACATCATTTTTTTCCTGAAATTTGTTTCAATAGACTCGTCTGCTAATTGTCCATTAATCACCTCAAATTTTGTCTGGTTAATCTTAAAAGTTAATTTTAAACCAAAATCTGTTCAATTCAGAATTCTTTTTATTCCATTGTTGAGCAAGTTTCTGACCATGTTAAAACAGCTTAATTAAGATAGAACACATCAACGTACATTGTTTTTAAATACTCCTGCAAGAATATTTTTTTCCAAGCATAATATTAATCACAAAAAGCTCTTTTCTTACAGGCTTGGGGCTATCCCTCGGGGCTATCAAAGGCCTTAGATCTGTAAATGCGAGATAAAAGCTGCTTCGTGTATACGCTCCTTACATTAAACACAACAGAAATATTACAAAATATACAAGTTATTTATGGAAGTTGGTGGTGAACCTCTATCTCTGGTGACTGGAAAATCAGTTAAACAATGGATCACATTCATTTTTAAAAAGTAAATAATGAAACGGAAGCATGGAAAGAAAAATAATATATGCTTTTAAAGTTTCTATTGAGGTTTGAGCCAGCATTACTGGAGCTGAAGCCCCCAAATTGCCAAGTTTGAGAAACCCTGATCCATAGGCTAGGAGAAGCATCAAAACATTAGCAGCTTCATTTCAGTGTCCTCAGATAGTCCTTAACTTGCAACCATTCATCAGCCACAGCTCAAAGTATGTCAGTGCTGAACAGAGGGACTTACGACTGGCATCCAAACTAATGGCTATTGCAGTGATTGGGTATTTGATAGACTGCTTACACTACAGGAGTGCTTCAAATCCCTCAACCAGCCTATCTCCCCGCTTATCCCTGCCCATTTCAGTGCCCTGCACAGGGGCACTTCTCAGTGGCAGCAGCAGCACTGGGACTCCATTACAAGCCCAGGTGCTTCAGAAGTCTCAGCCGGCTGCTACTGCCCTGATCTCTACTTCAGTCCCAATGTAGCCAGCACCACTGCTGAGGAGTGCCACTCAAGCCCCACGCCACAACCAGCCACACCAGCACCACAGCGCAAAGCCCTAGCTGCCCCATGTTATATAGGCTTTATTATGCCCAGCTGACCTTCACTGTGTTCCTCTTGCTACTGACAAGGTGCACTCTGCCTGCCTTATGCAAGGCAGTTGTTGGCCGTGCCAGTCCTTCTTCCCAAGTGGCTTCTTCCCAAGGTCGCTTGCTCTATTCTCCAAATCATACCTGCCATTCTCCAAATAGCGTGCCATGTTCCCATGTTGCTTTGGAAAGCATCAAAGGAATGGGGCACACCTGTCATTCTCCAAATTACACTATAGAATGGGTTACACAATTTGGAGAAGGGCACACACATCCTGTTCTCATGATGCAAGAAGTGGTTTTGCCCAATTGGAAAGCGTTGGAGTGTGGCACAGAGACCCACACGTAGGAGAGCTCAGCCAATCCCTGCTTTCTCATTGGACAAAACTGCTTCCCGCTTTCCCCATTGGCTGACATTCTTATCTGCACCAACCTGATGAGCAATTATTATTCTCTGTTCATAATAATGTAAAGTCACAACTGCCAGTTCTTTAGCTGGCCTTGGCCTACACGTATCAAATTATTCTCAGGAACTAGGATGTCCCAATGTATCCACATAGTATGCTATATGTGCAGATCCAAGCAGAGTGCCATTTTGCAATTGACAGGTGTAAATTCTGTCAATGTGCAGATTTTCTAAGTGCCATCTAAAAAATTTTGGCACAGCACCCAGTGTGCCGATAACCACTGGAACCACCAGTGCCTGTTAATGCCATAACTTTTCAATTTCAATTTTCAAATGTTGTTACTTTGCGACCTTCCCCAATGTTTTGTCTCCTTTTCTACTATTCTCCTGGTATTGCCACATAACTTATCCACGCTTTCATCTTTTCAACCACAGTTAAATCTGTTGTGTTATGAACCAAGACTTTATCAGTCTGTATTATTATGATTATTCTCTGGTCACAACAGTGTGAAGTCTCAGCTGCCACTTTTTTAGCTGGTTATTGTTATTACTTTGGGGCAGCAAGGGGCTTGGAGTGCCTAGCAGTGAGGGCAACTGGGACTGGACTAGGGCTGGGCTGGATGTGACTCTCCAGGATGCAACAAGCAGTGCCAGAGCTGTGTTGTTCACAATATGTAAAGAAAGCAGGATGCCGGATGACCAAAAGGACAGAAATGGGAGAAGAAGGTGGGATGTGGGGAGATGAAGGCAACCTTTTACCTTACTGAGATTCAGGTCTGGGAGAGGCCAAGCCCAAACTTGATTGGATTGGGATGGATTCTCAGCTAATGAATAGTAAGATTTGCTTAATAATAGCAATGGGGATTTCAGGGACTGTGATCACTAAGCAACCCAGTCATATAGATCTCACTTTATGACTGAAATTCCAGCCCCAATTGTGCTTGTAAGCTGAAGATTACTTGTACTTTTTAATGAAAATATACATCTGTAAGAATTCATGGAGTGCCAGGAAGGTTAATATAATTGGTTGGCAAACTTGGCCTCTCCTAGAAAGGGCTTTGCTGGGATACCAGACTGGATGGGACACTTTAGTGAAGCTTGGTGTCTTTTGTGTAGAATTTGGTGGTGTCATTATTGTGGTTTGCTAGTCAGCTGAGACAGTAGTATTATAATTTCACAAGCATAATGAAAGAGAATACGTGAACTTCAGCTACCCATTCTTAGAAGAAAAATATACTTTGACTAGGCCTTGCATGTGTTCGCTGCTACCCCTACTCTTACAATTGAGCAATCAAAACTGCTAGTCAGTCAGAATTTAAAAATCATATTTGATTCAAGAATGCATAATTGATTAGTCAGTCTTGAGCTCATATTCAGAGTGCTAGGAGCTGGAATAAATTCCCAGTTGTGTTGATGGCACCAGTACAAAAGTAATTTATTCCATTAGTCCAAGAGAGTAACGCTAAAGCTGACCACATTAGAGCTGAAAGCTGAGAAAGTGAATGAAGCCCAAGCAATATTACTTTTGACACTCACAAGAACTCTGAGAGGCAGACATCAGAGATATGATAAAATTCAGTGGCTGATTATTCATGTCAGCGTTAGAGAACTCATCACACACCAACCAGTTTCAATACTCTACGCATATGGAATTGAAGTTGCAATATTGACATTGTCTGAAACAATCCCCGTAGAAGCAGAAAAACCATTTGTGAAGAGCTACTCAAAGCTGCAAAGCACTTCAAGGCCAGCCAATTCAATTTATTGCATCAGAGGGGAATCTCTACTTTGATTTGTCAAGAATGGAGTCATTTGACTGAAGTCTAAACTAATCAAAACAGGTCTCCGAAGCTTTGCACAGCCTTATGATTTATTTGATATGTTGGGTGATGGTTTCCTCACCCAATCCTTTCCTAGCTATAAAATTCCTCTGAAGCGGAGAAAAAAATCCCCAAGATGGAGTAGATTTGGTTACAATAAAACTAGAGTTAGAAAATTAGAGCTATAAGTATGTTTTTCTTGTACAAGGAGAGAGACAATCCTAAGCAATGAAACCGCTCTACATTCTGTTATAATACTTTTGAAAAATAGAGTTCATAGCAGTGGTGGGTTTCTTCCCGTTCTCCACCACTACCGATTTGGATGAATCGGTAGTGGTGGTGGCGGGAGGCTCCGCCCACCCACCTGGACGTCATCACAGATGCTCTGCACATGCCCAGAAGGTTCTGCACTTGTGCAGAAGCACCGTCAGCAAGCAAAGCAAGCAAGCGAGCGTCCACGCTCACATTCCGAACCGGTAGCGAAGGTAAGTGGAACCCATTACTGGTCCATAGCCACTTTTTTCCCTCTACTAGGAATTAATTTCCATCTTCCCAAAATCTTTGCCCCTAACAAGAAATATCCCAGACTATTTGGGAACCAATAGCAATTTCTACCATAACAAACAACAGCTTTGGGTCATTTCAATCAGTATGAATGCATTGGGATGCATTCACTACGTTTTTTTTAAAAAAAAATTGGTTTAGACAGTGCATCCTTACCATTAAAAAAAAAAAAGAACCATGTTAAATGCAACTTAAAAGGAACAGTGCCAACTCAGTAGTGGAGCCCTTGCTTTGCATGCAAAATAATCAACCCTAATATCTTCAGGTTGAATTAAATAAGATGAGTATCTGTTTGTCCGTGCAGGCTGAATATTTTGGGATTTATATTATATCTAAAAGATAGCATTAGGGAAAGCTGCTATAAACTCTGGTGGGCTAATAGATCACTCAGTAAAATACAGTTTCTTATGTACTTGTGAGGACCTACTGACTATCACATATACTTAGTCTCTGCATTACAAGGTTCCTTTTCAAAATAATTTCAGTGTAATAGGCTGTATTGAAAAATGTGATCCCATTGCTTATCTTAAAGGAGCCTTGAGCTAATCACGCCTTTGTGAAACCCTAATGATTTTTCTATCAGTAGCAGAGAAGCAACAGATATTATCCACCGGGACAATGATATAAATTCTACAGAACAATTAACTGTGACTATCTGCAATATGCATGCTTCACACTGAAATTCGTATATTAGCTAATAATGCGGGATTTTATCACTTTTTCATTTTCCACTGCTGAATATTACTGGTGTTGTGCTATTGAAATTATTAATGGTATAACACTTAACATTCAGCTTATTCAAGAAAGTTGTTGTTTCACCTTTTGGGTGAATCAATTGCCAATGCAAAATGCTGAGTTTTGATCTATATGGCCCTTAGTAGTTTGGATCAGAGGTGGGTTTCAGCAGGTTCTGAACAGTTCTGGAGAATTGGTAGTGGAACTTTTGTGCAGTTTGGAGAACCGGTAGTAAAAATTCTGACTGGCCCTGCCCCCATCTATTCTCTGCCTCCCAAATCCCAGCTGATCTGAGGAAATGAGGATTTTGCAGTAACCTTCCCCTGGATTGGGAAGGGAATGGAGATTTTACAGTATCCTTCCCCTGCCACACCCATCAGAATTGGCCATCCTTCCCCTGCCACGCCCATCAAGTTATGCCACACCCAACAAGCCACGCCCACAGAATTGGTAGTAACAAAATTTGAAACCCACCACTGACTTGGATCCATGGTATCTAATGGAAGCTTCTTCCTATATTTGTCCTTGTCTATCCTAAATATATCTTTGGAAACCTGGAAAGCTGACAAGTAGCTCCAGAAGCCTGGAAAGCTCTAGCTTCATAACCTCAGCAACTTTAAAATGCTTCAACTCTCTAGAGCAGGGGTGTCAAACTCACATCATCACGTAGTGGTGGTGGTGTCACATGACATATTGGGACTTCTCCCCCTTCACTAAAACGGGTGTGGGTGTGGCCAGCATGTGACACATCTGGTCTGTGGGCCGGGAGTTTCACAGCCCTGCTCTAGAGTTTTCCAGCAAACATGCTATCAGCCTGTATTTTTGGTAGTAATTTCTGGAGCAGAAATGTAGTCATTTTTTCATGTGCATCTTTTTATGTATAGTTAATAATGCAAATGGAATTTCAGGGAATAGAAGCAATGTTTGCTGATCTTGGAAGCTGTGCATTCAGGCTATGTGGATTCAGGGCTAGTTAGAACTTGGATGGGAGACCACCAGGAAATCTCGATCATACAGATTAGACTAGGAAATGTTTTGAGAAAGGATAGTGCAAGCCACTTCTGTAATGCTGCAAAAAAGCTACATGGATACCTCCAGGAGTCTAGCTGAATTAAAGGATGTGTTTTTTCTCTTAATAATGCAAATAAGGGAAATGTATGATAATAAAACATGATTCTGCCCCATGCCATAGTGTTTTTTCTGTCACAAGAGTTATACCTCTTATGTTAAGGCACAATATGACTCAGTTTCCCAAGATAGACAGAAGCTATAGAATCATGAGGATACTCAAAGTGGTTTCAATTCCAGATTTATGCATCCCTTGAATACAGAAAGTCAAGATAAAAAATTAAGGAATGCAAATACAATCTCTATGCTATGCTGTTTAGCAAATTCTGGAGATGAATAATCTGTGAGTCACTAAATGAATGAATATTTAAGGAATATTTAATAGTCAACATCATCAACTGACCTCTGAAGTTTTTGCAACATAGTTTAATATTTCACAGCATTTGGCAGTCGGCGTAGTGCAACAATCAACATTTTGCAGCATCTAATCAACGTTTCACCATATGTGACAGCTGGCAATACTTGACAGCATTTGACAGATTACTTGAATTCATCCATTAATCCAAACAGTTGAATTTTTAATTTTGATGTTTAATTTTAGTTTCCAAATTCAGGTGTGAAAAATCAGAGAAATTAAAATGGCTTTCTGAAGGGTCAGCCCAAGGGCAGATCCATGACACATATTAGATTATGCTACTGTGCTATACATATTACTATCTTTCCAGAGCAGGGATGTGCAACTATACAACCTGTAGGCTTCAACTCCCACAATTCCTGAGCCAGCATGGTTGACTCAGGAATTCTGAGAGCTGAAGTTCACAGGCCGTAATATTACCATAGTTGCTCACTCCTGTTCTAGAGGGCTAGAACATCTCATTTTGTCCAAAGAGGCATTTAGATTGTCTGGCATTTATTTTGGAGATCACATATTCTCACTTTTACTGCAGTTAACATTGCTCTTCAATATGTTTCCAAAACCAGTTCAAGATGCAGAAGTATACAAATTATTATCTATGTAATCTGTGTTCTTCATCAAAATCCCTGCTTGGGGACCTCTTTGACAGAAATCCAAAGGTTTTCCTCTAGAAATATCCAAACAATTTTCTGAAATCCGAATGAAGACAAGTTAGATGTCTGTATAGACATTCAGTTAAACTTGAAGTTTCAACAGGACCTGTGAAGTACTCTGATATTATTTTAAAGCCTGTTTATTTCTTTGCTGTATTCATGTTATTTAAAAAAACTAATAATTGCACATTGTTCTGAGGATTTTATTAGATAGAACATCTTTCATAAATATTTCAAAATATATAATTGTTTAAATTTCCTTAACTTTTTATACTAAGCATTACTATATACTATTTTAGTTGCTGATGGCAAATTATTTTCTAAAAATATATTTGAACAAGGAATTTTAAAAAGACAATAGAATTTCTGTTAGGAGGCAGATAGAATTAAACATATCTAATTTTTATTATGTTCTCTTAAAATTGTATTCTAATTAACTAGATCTTTTCCCCCCTGATTTCTTTGCACTTGGCTTAGATGTGTTTATTTTTCAGTCAGTCATTATTCTGCTTCATATTGCTCTGATGTTACTCATGGATAGCTTATTTCCTGACAATAGCTTTAAAAATGCAAGTCTGAAAATGCATCAATCTCTGTGTGTATCTGTGTGCATGTTGTGTGTAGGTATGAGAAATATTTGGCACTGTTTTTTTCTTAATTGAAATGCTCCTGTCCTTGCTGATTTATATGAGCAGGAGGAGGAGGAAGAGAATGAAAAATGAACAAGTCATGGATTTTTCAGTGCTCTAATGACTTGTACTAATGTATTCCTTCATCTAAATACAGATTTCTATTTAAAATTCAGCACACAGTAGTATTACGAATTCGAGTTTAATGGATTCCAAATAATTGCCCTTTAGAAATGATGAATAGCTGTTTAAAGACACTGATAAGAATATACTATTCCTCTCCTAACAATGGGCCTTCTGCATTGACTGTGTCATATATGCCTGAAATTAGTTTATTAATTTTTGTATTGATATGCAAAGTGCAGACTGATAGCAAATAAATTCCTCTAATCTTCCCC
This sequence comes from Masticophis lateralis, assembly GCA_030761175.1. Taxonomy (NCBI): domain Eukaryota; kingdom Metazoa; phylum Chordata; class Lepidosauria; order Squamata; family Colubridae; genus Masticophis; species Masticophis lateralis. Next base: position 64,808,387 of record JAUDYJ010000003.1, read on the forward strand.
ACCTACCCCAAAAGTCTCTGTGCAGTCATTCGGAGATGGGGGTTTCGAAACAGATAAGAGATAGCTTTTTGTATTGAAGCCATGCCACTGAAATGCAGATGGGTCTCATTTTATACTTTCTTTGGTTTTCTCAGATTTTTTTATGCTTTAAGAAGAATAGGATCTAAAGATGAATTAATGACCAGGTTTTGCAAACTTCTGCATTCAAGAAGCTTTTTATAGGCAATTCATGGTTCCTCTTTATACAGCAAAACAAAACATAAAAAAAAAAACTTGTTCACCCCCTTTCTAAAGCCAGGGACCCAGCACGAATGAAATTAAAAATGCATTATTCATTTATTCAAACATGATAACAGGCTGACAAAGTTTTCACTTAGCAGCGGAGATGGCTCCTTTGTTAATTGTTTGGGAGAATCTTTAAAAACCCACCAAATTCTAATGATTTCAATGGGTCTTAGATTAAGTATGCCCCAAATACTGTACAAAAGGATGTATTTTCCAAACGGGTTATAGGGACACGTGTAAAATGCTATATTTTTTTGCTTTGAGGGATTATACAGTCCCAAATTATCCTTGTTTTGTTAAACATGAGAATCAATAATAGTTTCTCCTAAAGAATTTTTATGACCTGGAGGAAGGAAAAAGGAGTAAATACCCAACCCCCATACACACACTCCCTTTGTAATAGCTCTACCCTTTCAGTATTTTCTAGGCCTTGCTTCTAAAAGAAAGACACTTGTCAAATGGCCCTAAACAGAGTTTAAACCAGTCCACTCAGTTCTGCTTCCTCTGGCTTTTGATTCAGAACTCTCCCTTTGAACCAGTTTCTTTTCTCTATAGCAGGAGTGGGGAATGATGGCCCTTTTATGAGTTGTGCTGGCTCAGGATTTCTGGAAGTTGAAGTCACAAGTCATAAAGGGGCCATCATCCTCCACCCCTGCTCTATAGGAAGAGAGCTAATTTGGTGTAGTAATAAGGCCCGGAGGGAGAGGGGTTGTCAGCCTTGGCCACTTTAAGATCTGTGGACTTCAACTCCAGAATTCCCCAGTCAACCATGCTGGTTGGGGAATTTTGGGAGTTGAAGTCTGCAAGTCTTAAAGTGGTTGGGTATCCCTGAGTTAAGACTTCAGGCTGGAAACCAGGAGACCAAATTGCAGTCCCAGCCACAGAGCCATTGGGTGACTGTAGGCTGGTCACTCTCTCTCAGGAAGAAGCTAATAACAAGCTACTTTTAAAATCTGGCCAAGAAAATTACAGGGATTTGTCCAGGAAGTTGTCAATCAAGGTTGACTGGAAGGCACCCAAGAAAAAAGGAAGGAGTTGTGGCCACATTTTCCCCCTTTCTATGTGCTCTTTTATTTTTTCAGCTTCTCCTTATAGGTTGCCTTCTCCTCACCCCACTGGTACAGCTGAGAAGAGTTCTTGTGTTTGTCTCATACCCTGGGGCATATTGCATACTAGCTTTATTTGACAGGCCTTTTCAGATCTTGTTCACTGCATGTTTGTCCTCCTGCCAAAGAAATGCTAAGAAGAGAAGAATTTGAATGACCAGGGCCAGGAAGCAGCTGCTAGGAACACCTTCCATTAAGCAAACTATATCTATCAACTTGTTATCTCCATAGTTATCTTCTCTGTCTTTTAAAGTGTGTGTGTCCCCAAGCTCTCTTCACAAAAGAAATGTAAAAGGTAACATTGCTCCAATTTTAGTTAAAATCTATTGGTCTTTCTAGAGTCAATGGGCTAGATTCAAAGTTTGTCAGAGTTGTGCAACTAAAATCAGTGAGATCTGTTAGATTCAGTCCTGCTGATTTCAAGCGACAAATTTATTTCAAGGTTTATCCTAAACACAGTCAAGTCTGTTTCCAACTCCTGATTTTAGAAAGCAGATAGCAGGCTAGTAAGCTGCTCAAAAGGGCTAAAGCAATTGGTGGAGCTTCTATAACAGAGGTGTCAAACTGGCGGCCTGCGGGCCAGATGTATCATGTGCAGGCCATGCCTACCCCAGCTCTGCAAATGGGGAAAATGTCACGAAACATCACGTGATGGCAACATGATGCAGTGAGTTTGACACCCGTGTTCTGTAACAAGAAGCAATCCACATTCAAAGAGCTATGGCTTCTGTACAAAAATGACAAATAGGCAGATTTAGTGATTGGTTTGACAGTTTCCTAGAGATCATTGTGTGGCATGTGTGTAGGTCACAAAGATGGAGGAGTAGGCGTCCTTTGATAGGAGAATAAGTCAAGCAGCTCATCTCCTTGGATATTTGAATGGCTTTATGACTTCATCCCTGCAAGCTAAAGTGTCAGTTATTGTCAGTTATCAGTTATCAGAGTGAAGATGCCTTCCTAGAGGTCAGTTGCTCCTCAGTAGGGCTCCTGGACTCTGGGAAAGCTTCCCTCCTTTTATAGCCAACTCTCAGAGAGGTAAGTGAGGGTGAGAGGGTTAGGTTTAGGGTGGGGGAAGGGTGAGGGTGAGAGGGTTAGGGGAAGGATGAGATTGAGGTTGAGGTCAAGGGATAGGCTGAGAGGGAGGGTGAGATTGAGAATCAGGATCAGGATCGGGCGAGGGGGACAGGGCAGATAATAGGAATGGGGAATGGGAGGAAGAAAAGGGAAAAAGGAATCAGTGAAGGGAAAGGAGGAGGGGGAAGAGGAGGGAGACAAAAAGATGGAGTAGGATGGGGATGGGGAGAGGGAGAGGGACAGGACAGGGAGGGAAGGAAAAGGAGGGGGATGAAGAAAGGGGAACAGCATTTCATCTGCTCCCTTTCCTTCCCCATTCCCTTTGACCCCTTCCCCACCTTGTCCTCCTCCCCTCTCCCTCTGATTCCTAATCCTGATCCCCATTCTATTCTAATTCTAGAATAGAATTACAATTACCATAGAATTAAAATTACAAAAGAATTATAATCCAAATAGACTAGAATTAGCACAGAATTAGAACAGAATGTCAGAATCAATAGGGTAAGGTAGGAAGAACAGAACAGAACAGAACAGAACATGATTACTATTTGATTGCATGTAGGTATGTATTTGAATTTGACGAAACGTGATCCACTGGAGAAGGAAATGGCAACCCACTCCAGTATCTTTGCCATGAAAACCCCATAGACAGTACCAAAAGGAAAAAAAGATATGATGCCAGAAAATGAGCCCCTCAGGTCGGAAAGTGTCCAATATGCTACTGGGGAAGAGCAGAGGGCTAGTACTAGTAGCACCAGAAAGAGTGAAGCAACTGGACCAAAGCCGAAAGGATGCTCAGCTGTGGATGCATCTGGTGGTGAAAGGAAAGTCCAATGCTGTAAAGATTTTTTCTTCACAAGAATGGGTGAATTTAATTCAGATGACCATCAAGTATACTACTGTGGGCAAGAATCACTCAGAAAAAATGGAGTAGCCTTCATAATCAATAAAAGAGTAGGAAAAGCAATACTGGGATACAATTCCCAAAATGACAGGGAACTGTCACCCTGCCTATTTATCTTATATTCAGAGCACAACATGAGAAAGGCGGGGCTAGGTGAATCAAAAGTTGGAATTAAGGTTGCCGGGAGAAATATCAACAACCTCAGATATGTAGATGATACCACTCTAATGGCATAAAGTGAAGAGGAACTAAAGAGCCTCTTGATGGGGATGAAGAAGGAGAGTGCAAAAGCTTAAAACTCAACATTAAGAAAACTAAGATCATGGTATCCGGCCCTCTCAATTCCTTGCAAATAGATGGGGAAAAAATGGAGGTAGTGACAGATTTTATTTTCCTGGGCTCCATGATCACTGCAGATGGGGACTGCAGCCAAGAAATTAAAAGATGCTTGCTCCTGGGGAGGAAAGCTATGGCAAATCTAGACAGCATACTAAAAAGCAGAGACATCACCCTTACCAACAAAAGCACATATAGTCAAGGCTATAGTTTTCCCAGTTGCAATGTATGGCTGTGAAAGTTGGACCATAAGAAAGGCTGAGCGCTGAAGAATTGAGGCCTTTGAATTACGATGCTGGAGAAGACCCCTGCGAGTTCCTTGGACTGCAAGGCGCTCAAACTGGTCAGTCCTAGAGGAGATTAACCCTAACTGCTCTTTAGAAGGCCAGGTCCTGAAGATGAAACTCAAATATTTTGGCCACCTAATGAGAACAAAGGACTCATTGGAGAAGAACCTAATGCTGGGAAAGATTGAGGGCAAAAGAAGAAAGGAACAACAAAGAATGACGTGGCTGGATGGAGTCACTGAAGCAGTAGGCATGACCTTAAATGGACTCCAGAGGATGGTAGAGGACAGGAAAGCCTGAAGGAATGTTGTCCATGGGGTCGTGATTGGTCAGACATGACTTCACAACTAACAACAACAACAAAATGAATTTGAAACCAGAATTTGAAAGTTTAAGATTTAATATTGTGTCTTGGCTTGATGTATATTAGAACAAAATAAATAGGCTTTTTTCTCCATAAGAAGATAATATATTACCAACTCTGACTTGTTTTCCAGTTAAGCCATTCTTTACTATGCATTGATATTACAGATGTGTCTGCAATAATTAAATCAGATCACCAAATTTATAAGAAGTCTTCACATTTCATGCTAATTATCATAATGGAATATTATATTTATACTAGTGGCCTTGCTTCATCTCTATTATCATGAGTCCTTGGGCCGTTAGTGATTAGAAAGTTATAAATCTTTGTTAAACCGTGACAAGTTAAGAAGCTTGCAATCAAGCAAATTATATGATGATGGAGCTTTGCTCAATTTATTTCATTTTGGAGAACTTGCCATGAAGTTCAGCTGTGCTGAGAATCGCCATAATTTTCAAAAGGTCTGGAAAGGCAATGGATGGATGGATGATGGATGGATGGACAGATGGACAGATGGATGGATGGATGATGGATAGACAGACAGACAGGACACATAGATGCATATGTGTATGTGTCCATGTATTAATTCCCGTCATATGCTAGAGTAAAATTATCTCATATTAATGGCAACTTTGCATGATAGCAATATATCGCTTCTATAATTGGAAGGCATATTCTTTGCAGCACCAACAACAGGATTTTGAGCAACAATAGCCTTTTTCTAGCTTAGTTTACTGATAATAGAAAACACAGCATTGGTATATTGGAAATAGCCAAAATTCAGCTCCCTCATCCCATGAAGTAACTTTTAAGAATAATTCAAAGAAACCTTCTCCTAAACCCCACTGAAATCACCAAAAATGAGGGGGGGGGACCCTTTACCATAAATTGGAGCATATAGGATATAATCTAACAATCAAGTTTTGATTAGTGATATTCATTAGCAGCTACTGGACTGACACAATGACTAATGTCAGTCCATTTTCAGTAAAATCCCTTTATATCCCTCAAGATATATTTAGTTTGAAATTATTCTGAAACTATTTCATTAACTTAACATATAGCTGACCATGCTGGAATGTTGATGTGAAGAAATATAGGAAGATGGAGCACTTTGTATGTGCCTTGAGTTCCTGAATAAAGATGAATTATAGATACAATGCATGTGTGCAAGAGAAAAGGACACATAAAACAATAAGCTTTTCTTCATCTACCTTAAAGATGTTGTTTCATTAAGAATCACATGATGAGTCCATTTCTTGCTGCTGGGTGGGGGAAAGAACGAATGTGTCAATCACCCAACTAGCAAACCCAAGAAAAGTAGGACTTTTGAAATCCCAAAAGCAAAAATGTATTGAAGACACCATTTCAGTCCTGAAGAATCAAAACCAACTGTGGTTTTTCCCATGCAATATATGTATAATTAAACAAGATCCCCTTTCCGCCCCACCCTTGGTTGGTCACATTGTTCAATTATGAATCATCCTTTTGTTTTGAGAGCTGTTCACTTTTCTGTTGGAAGCCTTGGTGGGTTCTTGTCTCTCACGGTCCGTCTCTGGCACATCTGCATTCTTCTCCCTTTCCCTACCCCCCCCCAGTTCTTTGCCAAGTTGAATAGCGATAAGACCTAAATGTTTCAAAAGTTATTCAATCTTGATAAAAGGATTGAGAGACTGGCTGGGAAACTGTCACAGAATGTTGAAAATGAAGCTCATGTAACTGCAGCAGCAACCTGCCCACGGGAACAGTGTGAAGCAGCCACAACTTCCCCAAATGTCATTCCCTTTGGAGTCATGGATTTTAGATTCATTCTATACATTAGTTCATTTGAGGTACCTTGGTTCAAAAATTGTTACCCTATGATGCACCATTTCACTCAGTTAAGTCATGACAATAATAGTTTTATAAATAATACTTTATCTAATATAGATAAAGGACATGATGACACAACCCGGAAATTACTCTAACATCCAGTTGGAATGATAGAATAATATCAGTAAGTTACTGAGCCTGGATAGCTCAACAGACTAATACATTGTACATTGTGATTAACTCCAGCTGTCTGCAATTACTGTAAGTTCGAATTTCACCAGGCTCAAGATTGACTCAGCCTTCCATCCTTTCTAAGGTAGGTAAATTGAGGACCCAGTTTGTGGGGGCAATAAGCTGACTTTGTATAACATATACAAAAGTATGAAGGCTATTGCTTAACGCATTGTAAGCTGCCCTGAGTCTCCAGAGAAGGGCGGAATATAGATCTATTTTTTTAAAAAACTCAAAAATATAGAAAGGATACAGCAAGGAGGTAGAAATCATTGACAGACTAGATACTAGCATATATACTCACAAATAAGATCACCCCAGATAAACCAACCCTTGAGTTTTTCACCAAAATACTATGAAAAATGTGCCACCTGGGGATAAGCTGACCCTCAAAATTTTGTATGTCCTAATTTTCACAATTTGCTTTATCCATAGGTAAACCACGGATTATCTATTTTTCATGATATTTTAATTAAATTTTAATTAAAAATGGGTAGTTTAAAAAGTATTGCCATTTATTTTTACAGATAAGCCTATTCACAATGAAGTGAATCCAATTATGTCCAACTAGGACTGAAAAGCTAGATCTCAGTCTCAAGGATTACCTGTACCAGGGCAGAGTTGTTGAGAATTTTAGCACCTGGGGGAACAGATTAAAAACTAGCCTTGGGATGGTTCATGGAAACCAATGCATTTTCTATAAAAAAATGAAAGATGGCAGTTTAAGAGCTTTGGGTTTGGGGGGGAAGAAATGTGATCTCTTGGCAAAAGACTACAAATGATGTACCTCTAACTCAGCGGTGTCAAACTCAAGACCCATGGGGTGCTTAGATCTGGCCTGTTGGGCCACCCTGGAAATCACAAAAGTCCAGCCCATGGTTCCTCTGTCAGCAAAAATGGAGCTCAGGAGGGCTGTGTGAAGCTGTCCCAGGCTCCATTTTCAGCTGCAATGGCCTCCTGCAGTCCTCTGCCAGCAGAAACAAAACATGCCACTCCGAAAGCTCCATTTTCACTGGTAGAGGGTTGCAGGAGGTTGTTGCGGCTGAAAACAGGGCATAGGGGGACATTTTCACTGGCAGAGTGCTCAGGCCACCACAGGCACCCCCGACATGAATGATGTCATGCTGGCTACACCCATCCCAGCCATGCCAATCCCGGCCCCTCAAGATCAAACACAACCCTGATGTGGCCCTCAATGAAATTGAGTTTGACACTCCTGCTCTAACTGCTAGACCAGTGTACTTATATGCAGAACTCTATGACTGATAGTATACTTTAAACTTCTCTTTTATTTTTGTGATATGGCCACGCAGATGCACAGCCCAATTGAAATGGGATATACCCATTTAAGTAAAGAAGATGAAGAAACAGTGCTTAGTAGCAATTTCTTTTTTTAAAAAAAAATCTTCCAACAAACTAGTCCTCATGGGTATATCTGGTCAGCCACTATCAGCCTATTGAGTCAAAGCTACAATCTTGTTTTTAATTACTTAATTTATCTTTATTTATGGCTTCAGTGATAGTGTTCAAATGACACTAGATCATTTAAAAACCTCTTAGCCAGATCCTATTGGGACCGCCATATAATTGAAAACATTTAGCAGAATATTTTAGGGAACGATGCCAAGGAATGAACAAGAGACTTACATTTCAGTTTAAACTACCAGACAAAAATCATTTCAAACAGTCAAGGCTGTAGCTGGAAGAAAATGCAGGCTTTGTAATTTACATAGACTTTTATTTTTTTTTATAACCTAAAATTATTTTCTCTCTTTGTTGCATTTGACATCTTACTAACATCTCTTCTGAACTGTCTGACATTCCCTTTAATTAACTAGCAAGATGTAACAGGCAATGCTCTGATATAAAATGATTACACTGAAGGAAGTATAAAGTGCTGAAGGAATCAAGGCTTGTATATCAGGTTGTGGAAGCAGTAACCTCCATGAGGATAACTAAGGATCAGGCCACCTGCAATGAATTTTCCTAGCAAGGGAAGAAATAATTCCCACTTTTTCCCATGAGGGAAAGCCACATATCAATTGGCTACAGTGAATCCTCTGATGTGTAAACAATGGGAGAGTATGGATTCAGTCATTTGTTTTTATCTTTCTATTTATCTATGTATCTGTCTATCTCCAATCAACATTTACAAATCTATATATGCAATCTGTATGTGTATATGTGTTTATATACATACACATTCATCTATATATGCAGTGTTTATGTATGTGTAACATACACACCAGAGGTGGGTTTCAGCAGGTTCTGACCAATTCTGGAGAACCAGCAGTGGAAATTTTGAGAAGTCTGGAGAACCGGTAAATACCACCTCTGACCGGCCCCACTACCATTTATTCTCTGCCTCACGAGTCCCAGCTGATCAGGAGGAAATGGGGATTTTGCAGTAACTTTCCCCTGGAGTGGGGTGGAAATGGAGATTTTACAGTATCCTTCCCCTGTCACACCCATCAAGCCACGCCCATCAAGCCACACCCACCATGCCATGCCATGCCCACCAAGCCAGACCCACAGAACCGCTAGTAAAAAAATTTGAAACCCACCACTGATACACACACATGCATATTACATCAGAGGTGGGTTCCAACGGGTTCTGACCAGTTCTGGAGAACAGGTAGCGGAAATTTTGAGTACTTCAGAGAACCGGTAAATACCACCTCTGACTGGCCCCTCCCCCATCTATTCTCTGCCTTCCAAGTCCAGCTGATCAGGAGGAAATGGGGATTTTGCAGTAACTTTCCCCTGGAGTGGGAGGGAATAGAGATTTTACATTATCCTTCCCCTGGAGTGGGGTGAGAATGGAGATTTTATAGTATCCTTCCCCTGCCATGCCCGCTAAGCCATGCCATGCCATGCCACGCCCACCAAGCCACACCCACAGAACCAGTAGTAAAAAATTTTGAAACCCACCACTTATTGCATGTATAGATGCATATGTGTATATATGCACACACACACATACATACTCCAGCGTAGGTTTAATTAAATCAAATGAGCCAATGTATCCTAATAGAACAAGTCATAAACACTGATGTGATATTTGCTTTTGTTTAGTTTCAGTTTTCTTCCTCAAAAGCTCCCATCAGTCTCTCCCAACCTGCTTCAACGATTGCTGTATAAACAACCTTATCGCACTTAGGGCAGACGATACTTGAATAGAATTTACCAACTGAAGTTCACCTGAGAATCCAGATGGAACTTTATAATAATCATAGTACAATACCGTCAATTGGCAAAATTATGGTGCCAATTCTACTTTGATAGCATCTACTTGAGGAAAAATCCAAGCACTTTGTATACCATGTAAAATATCATTTACTGTTGGTATGGGATGATGTTTTCACATCACGGCCTTTTTTATTGTCATCACATCAGTACAAAGGTAGATTTCATTCCTTTCTCCCTCCCTCCCCCATCCCTCACCCGTCCCTCCCCCCTCTCGGCAGAATCAACATACTCCAGACACAGTTTGTAGTTTCATATATTTATTCTAATACTATTCTATTACGTTGTCTCTCAGTCACCATTTATCGCTCCCATATGGCACATAATTCAGGTTTTGTGCAGGAGATACATCAAACTCATTGACTAACTCTGTGAGGATATTCAATAATCTGAGCATCCCCTTCAAACCTCTTCAAATTACTTTTCCACCCACAATGAGAATGTACAGTGGCACTTGGTAGTTCAGAATTTTCTCTCTGAAAAATACGAAGGTCATAGTGGCTCCAAGTTTTCTTTTATAGTATATACAAAATAATTACATTAAAATTATACAGTAAAGTAGCATAAACACATGAGCAGGGCTGTCCATAAGCATTCAGTACACACAAACACATACACGTGCATATACACACACAACCATATTCAGAAGTGGTTTTCCATTCCTATGGCTGAGAATGTGCTAAAGTAATAAATAAAGTAATAAATATGAAATAAACATCCATAATATTTCTGCATTAGAAATATATGCATGCAGTGCAATTTGTTGCTTTGTGGATGGTATTGGGTTCACAAAAGATTCTGAATGTGATTGGCTTAAATCTAGGAATACAGTGTCTTTTGACTGCATTTTACTGCCCTTTTTGCCATCAGCAAACAATGCATTTTCATATCAGTTGCCCTTGAATCATATCTCCTTAAGACTCTTAAATCCTTTAACATATGCATCTCTAATTTCATTTTGTTCTTGTGTTCTACGACCAGTTGTAAATTATTTCCTCACAACATTGTCTGAAAGGAAATACTTATGCATTTTTCTTCTGATAAAACGGGGGTGGAGGAGGGAGGACTAGAGTTCCCAAGCAGAGCTGCAGTATAACTATTCCAGTAGCATCTCCATTGTTCATCTTAATAGCAATTTCATAGAATGTGATTGGGAATAGCAGAGAGCAAGTACAAGCTCCACTGGTGCTTATGATGAAGCTAGATTAAAGTTGAAAAGACATCCAGCTGCTGATGTGCCCAAAGGCAAAAAGTAAGTTTAATACTGGAAAGATATGTGTACTATTGGTACAGGGAATGTCAGAACCATGAACCAAGGCAAACATGATGTTGTCAGAGCAGAGATGTCAAGAGTGAGCATTGACATTCTGTAAACCACTGACTTGAAATGGACTGGAATGATCACTTCATATCGGAGAAGCATCAGGTCATCTACTGTGGACAAGAAAATCACAAGACGAAATAGAGCAGCCATCACTGTTAACAAGAGTGTCAAAGTCAAGTATTCAGACACAGTCCAAAAATGATATAGCTGTCTCAACTCTAGTCTAAAAGCAAACCAATCAATAGCATTAATTGCTGCAATATTTTTGGAATTGTAAGCAGCCTGGAGTTATTGATTGAGATGGACAGCTACAGAAATTGAATAAATATTATGGGGCTCCAGGTTTATACTCCAACCACAAATGCAGAGGAAGACAAAGTTAAACAGCTCTATGATAACACACCACAGACAAACACGACATCATTCTAATAAGCTACAGATATTCTCTTCTATAGTTAGATCTTGCCGAAATTGAAAAGATAGTTGAAATAGCTGAACATATCCATCAGTTCTGGAAAAATCCCAATGAGAACAAGTTTTATTTATTACTTATTACTGTATTCCAATGCAGAGGCCTCCCAATTCCATAATGATTCCAGATAGCTTACAGATAAAAATTAAATGAAAAGAAAATATATCCAGAAAAAAAAGAAGCTAGCTAACTGGAACCAAGATTGATTAACAGTAGGTAATCAGTCACTTCAGGTTTTTAAAAAGAGACTGGACAGTCACTTGTTTGAAATAGTACAGGGACTCCTGTGTCAGTCCAGGAAGTCATCTTTTACTTTGGATAGCGGGTTGGGTTAGAACAGGGATGTCAAAGTTGATTTCATTGAGGGCCTCATTAGGGTTGTGTTTGACCTTGGGGCGCTGGGGTAGGTGTGGCCAGGGTGGGCATGGCCAGCATGATGTCACTTGTGTCAAGGGGTGCCTATAGTGTCCCAAGCGCTCTGCCAGGAAAAATCTGCTCCTGAGCACCATTTTCAGCAGTGATGGCCTCCTGCAACCCCCTGCTAGTGAAAATAGAGCTCAGGGGGCCCTGCGTGGCCTCATGAGCTCCATTTTTGCTGGCAGAGGCACCGTGGGCTGGTCCTTCACTGTTTCCAGGGCAGCCCCACAGGCTGGATCTAAACACCCCACAGACCAGATCTGGCCCCCGGTCCTTGAGTTTGACACCCCAGACTAGAAGACCTCCAAGTTCTTTTCCACCTCTATTCTGATTGATTGATTAAATATTCCTATATCCAGATTAATAGAGAGAGTTGAATGAAGCCCTATACTCAAAGAAAGGATTGGTTTCTTGTCAAATAAAGGAATTAACATAGCAATTTTGTCATTTAATTATTTTGTTTTCACTCTTTGTAGTCTGTATTTAATCTCACTTGCTCCAACTCACAAACATTAAATAAACTATGATTGCATCGTATTACTAGCATTAAAAACAAGGTCAGTCATTTAATGCTGGAAACATGGAATCTATTACATTATCTTGCCCATAAAGTATGGGACTCCAGGGAGTGCACCATGCCCAGACAACTCCTACTTAGATTTCCTTTGTTGAACTAAGGATGAATTCAAGACTTGATTGTGTCCAACATATCAATGAACACTTTGACAGAATACTCCACAGATTATCAGTAGCTGGCCATATGTGTTACCTGCTGACATTCTGGAGCCCTCACAATGACTCTTTGGACCAGACTGCAGCACAGATGTCCCTCCACCCTTGAGGATGAATGTGTGTATGGCTTCAGATCAATGCCTAATTTTTGTCCACCGTGCAGCCTTTTAGTGTAGCTGAACACCAGGTATTGAATTACCCTTTACTACAACAGCTGCTTTCTGTGGTTGCTTTTTGAGGAAGCGCTGTATATTTATTCCATTACTCAAGGTAGCAAAAAAAAGACAGCCGTAGATAATCAGCTTAATTATTCTGCCATGCAATTTTATGTATAAGCGGGAAAGAGAGGGATAGCAAGCTACTTGCCAGTAGGCACAGGCTGTTTAAACGGTAGTAAAATTGGTTGCTCAGTCAAGTGCCAAGTAGTTTTTATAAGATTAGCAAAGTTATTAGAAGAGAAGTAGCTATGGGGAGTGTGGTGAAAGGTGAATTATTTTTCTGCCTAAACAAAATCTATACTTCATTCTCCCAACCCTCCCTCCCTCCCTCCCTCCCTCCCTCCCTCCCTCCCTCCCTCCCTTCCTTCCTTCCTTCCTTCCTTCCTTCCTTCCTTCCTTCCTTCCTTCCTTCCTTCCTTCCTTCTTTCCTATCATAATCATAGTGTCCTTCTATTTGTGCTGCCATAGCTTGTATGCAAGGTACCATCTGAATTTTAATCTCATCTACTAATTTTCCCATTCCCAGTTTTATGTCATCTACAGATTTTTACAGGCATAATAGACATTTTTTCATTTGATCTACCACAGTGAACCTATACTGGACCCTTCAGTGGCTCTGCTTGACACCAGTATATATAATTCTCCCTTCTAAAATAGCTGTGCATCACATAATGCAATCAATTTTTTCTGATCAAAATCAATAGGATATTTTTAAAAACTGAATCTAATTTTTGTTGCATCTTCCCAGGTTTATGATGCTATGACTAAAAGTTGTCACTGGCATCGGCTGTTCCATGTATTTATAATACTTGTATATATTGTACACTAATTAAGTAACTAAATATAACAACGTAGGCCTGCCTTCTCAAAGGAGAGAACATTTATAGAACCTTAAAAGAAATAGTAGAGCTGTTTTTTAAAAAAACCTTGAAATGTCTTATGAATTAAATTATTTTTGCTTTACAAACGTACCTTATAAAGTCTTCAATTGTGAGCCCTGCTTTTGAAACGTTGTATGCTATTTGCTGCTTTGTTTATGCAAATCTTGCAGTAGCATCTTACTTACCAGAATAATGAATTGAGAATGTCGACTCATATTCGAGCCATGATAATGCAGTGGTTAGAATGCAGGCTAACTCACTGCCAGGAATTTGATCCTGACCATCTCAAGGTTGAATCAGCCTTCCATTCTTCCAAGGTTGGTAAAATGAGGACTCAGATTGTTGGGGGCAATATGGTGATGCTGTAAACCACTTAGAGAGGGCTGTAAAGCACTGTGGAGCGGTATATAAATCTAAGTGCTATTGCTATTATAGGCCATGATTACAGCAAGAGCTTTTATGATCAGATATGGGCAGATATGGAAGCAATGATACTCTGCACATCTCAGAAGATTGTGGTGGTAGTGGTGGTAAAGATAAGGTCAAAGCAAGAGCTGCTTAAACTTTGTTTACACACAATATGCCTCCATGTAGACCGTCCATCTGGTCAGGATGTGGATCAGAGACCAGTCTCTTCATTATTTCTAGATTAAGTCTATTAAACCATCAGGCTTCTGACTCATTCATGGCTAACCTTACTGTCAGTTACTGTCAGAGTTGGTTGATTGACTAATAAAAGACTCTTTCACAGATTATTTGCAATATTGTATTTATAAAAATGAGGCAGTCACTCTTGTTACCCTAGGGTGTAGAGATTTTTTTTTTAAATTTGATTTATATGCTGCCCTTCTCCGGAGACTCAGGGCGGCTTACAGTGTGTTAAGCAATAGCCTTCATACTTTTGTATATTTATATTTATACAAAGTCAGCTTATTGCCCCCAACAAACTAGGTCCTCAATTTACCCACCTTATAAATGATGGAAGGCTGAGTCAACCTTGAGCCTGCCTGGGATTGAACTCACAAGTAATTGCAGCAGCTGGATCTTAATTGCTGCCTTTGTAGGAGGCATTACTCCCCTACGCTACTCAGGCTCGCTTTTGAACCTGTGTCAATAAAATGTATATCCGACTATACTCTTATCTTACATTTCTCACACATCTTTGGCTCTTATGCCAAACACTGCTATCATGCAGTGTTCCATTTCCAGCAACACTTAGGTATACTTTCATTATTTTACAATGTATTTTTTCCTATTGTCATTATTATTAGTAGCAGAAACAGAATTAAGATTAGCAATCATACTGAGTCATAGTAATGCTTGTTCGTTCCTCAAGAAAAATCTGAGGACAGTTTTTTCTTGACTGTAATTAATTGAAAGTATTTTATCACTTTTGGCAAGCTTTTGTCAAACAATTTGTGTTGTTTTCCAAATGTAATAAATTCTTACATGAACACACTAATTGGGGAGAGGGTGTTTACTACTCATGAAAGTCTGGTAAATTGGAAGGTGTGTCATTGTAGTGATTTACATCACTTATGCAATGTCATTTACATCATTTCTATCACTATGCAAATGATTCAAATTGAAATGCATCTTCTGGGTGGGAGGCTAGGAATGACTGCCCAGAGCATCTCAAAGGTGCCTGATTGGGAGAATATTCTTCAATAGTCTTCACTGAGACTGCCCAACTTCACAAGAAGAGTGGAGAGAATGGCTATATCAATAAAAGTGTATTCTGTTGCAAGATCAAGATCTCTATTGATAGATTCTCTTTATTTTGTGTGCTGGACAAACTTAACTGAGAATATTGCATCAAATTCAAGGCACTGCATTTTATGACGAACTCTGACAAATGAGCATGTGTGGCAAAACAATTAGGATGAAGCAGAACCAGAAAGGAAAAAACTTACAAGAAATGATTGTAGATATTTCTAAGTGTAAGATCTACAGTATACAATGATAGAAGTGACTGGATTCAGGAGGTTGTGAAGTCTTTTTTGCTATAGGTGTTTAAACGGAGGCTAAACATCCCTGAAAAACATCCCTGTTTTTCAGGGATGATGTATGGGGGTTGGACCTTCAGGAAATTGGACAAAATCGTCTCCAAGAAATCTTTTAATAATTACATTCAATTATTCTATGACATAAGAAAGAACTTCTGCATAGCATTCAGAGCTGTCTTATGTAGTCCATAGGTTATTCTCCCTTCTTGGAGAACATCAGAAGTTTCAACTGTGTTTGTAAACCTAAAACATATATCACAGGATTGTTCAAACAATTCACATTGTAGAGAAATAATGAAGAATTTCCACCATTTCAACTGGAAATAAGGATGCTGATATTTTTAGGTCAACAGTTTCAATACTTCTAACTGAATTATCTAAAATATAGAAGAATTTGTTCTGAATTGTCAAAGGTTCTAGCCAGCTAATAATTTTTATTCTACCTTTATTTAATATAGTATCTCTGTATGATATATCTGAACTCCTTTCTGTATCCTTCCAGTTGAGGGTAAAACATTGATTTAACAGGTAAAGTATGGACAACTGCTGGACACGAACTATAGAAATTTGATGTTACTCTATAGGCACCACCCTTGTTTACATAAATGAATAAACCTGGTTCATTGCCTTCCTCAAATAGTTGTTCCAATATATGTAAACATTTATGGAAATTATTATTCCAATGACATGCTTATTGTCCGTAATTGGTATCTTATCTATCTCCCTTGATAGTTAAACAAAGACTGTAGTAGGAGATTTTGGTAGGCGAGCCCAAACTGATTTTAGGAGAGGCAGATCAGCACACAATTGCTGCCTGATAATAACTCAGAAAATAAATGACAACTTCTAGGAAATGAGCAAAAATTAGTTATAGATTTCAAATATGTTTCAGTTCATAGTCAAGAGATAATGAATCTAATTTTTCATTACTGAGAAAAGGGTGATTTAATTTCCTGTTTCTATAAAAATATCACAGTAAAATTGGTTAAAGTCAAAAACTGTACTACCTAGGGGATTTGTGATAATTAATATGACAATTGTTTGCATATAATTTGTTCATTTCCTATCACCTTCTCATATTGACTGATTCTAGAATTCTTTCTGCATTGAACAGAGAAAGCAATTCTTTCTCACAATTTCAGTATTGGGTCAAGTTATTTCGAAACCATGACTATGCTTTCTTAAGGACCACTGTGCAGAAATTCTATGCTTTTCAGTAAAACCAAGATTATGATATTTTGGTTTGATAAAAGTATTGTTTTTGGGATATATCACTTTGCAGCCATTTACTGGTTGTCCAGATTTTTGTAGACTAGATAAATCAACTTTACTCTTTGAATATGTGGCCCATAGGAGTCTTAGTGAAAGGCAAGTGCTTTAAATATTTTTCTATTACTTTCACTTCTTCCCTTTCTTAAATTCAATTTATTGTTTCAAATTATTGTTCAGTCAAATAAAAGTAAAACAAGTGACATTCAAGAAAGAACACCTTATTTATGCCACTCTTGGATGTCAAAAATCTTAAAAGGCCCTTAAAGTACTCATCTGCTTGAAGACTGCAGTTTGAGAATCATTTGATCTTCAAGAAATGGAATCATAGATGTTCTGGAAAGTCCTAGGAAGAAACTCTTGAGAATAATTACTCTACCTACAAATCACTTTCTGGTCCCTTAATTGCTAATGTCTGTCTTGAGATGAACATGATGAGTTAGACTAGAGCAGTGATGGCTAACCTTTTTGCCATTGCATGCCAAAAGTGGGGGAAGCACGGTGGGGTCACAGGCACGAGTGCCCAGATCAATAATTGTATGCGCCCTGCCCCTCCATGCTTCCCCCACTTTTGGCATGCAATGGCACGGTGGGCCCGGTAGGCCCATTTTTTGCTCTCCCCAGGCTCCAGAGCCTTTCTAGGAGCCTGGGGAGGGCAAAACAGCCTTCCCCACCCGCTCAGAGGCCCTCCAGAGGCCGGAAACAGTATGTTTCCTGACTTCTGGTGGGCCCAGAAGGCCTGAAAATCAGCTGGCTGGCGCACGCATGCGTGCTGGAGCTGAGCTCACTGCCCACCAATATGGCGCCGTGTGCCACCTGTGGCACCCATGCCATAGGTTCATCATCACGGAACTAGAGCATAAAAGTTTTCAGAGAACCTGCAACAATGTTGCTTGCATTCACTCTCTTAAATGATTCATCTTTTGCTTATAAGTCTGGTACTCAGATCTTAAACTTTAATCAGACTATGCTTCAGCTTCTGTAATTGTTAATGTGCTTCAGCTAGCATTTATACTGGAGTATTTGAGTTTGGGCTACTATCTGACTAGATTATTTTGGAGTACAAATCTTTGTAATTTTCTCAGCTACTGTTCCAGTTATTGTCCAGCATTCCTCATGGTTCATGAGTTTTCTCATTCTGCAGATGATTTCTGTATTTTATGTGAGTGTTCTTTCTGGAGTGTCCATGTGTGCATCTCAATCCATTCTTCAGCTGTTTGCTGTTTGGAAAGCTTGGTCCCTATCATTTTAGGTATTAGACAAAAATAGGTTATGGTTCTAGTATTTATTTCAGGAACAGCATTATTGAAAGCTTTTACTTGTATCAATTATTTGGTTTTTACATAATTTATTCTCAACTAAGGGAAAAATTATTCTTGGTTTAAAGTTTAAGGATGTTGATATTTCATCTGCTGCTTAGACATCTATTGTCTGATTCATTTATGGGTCATGTTAATTATGTGTATGATTAAATGGTAGCCAAATATTGAATTTTTACAGGACAGACATCCATTTGTTTTGTGTTGCTAGCATAATGCTTTCCCCTGACATCATAAGGATGAAATCTTCATTAAGCTCCAAATTTTATTTTATTTTATTTTATTTGTTTAAAAAGAGAAAATATTAATGTTATAAAAGAAACACTCAGTTTTATTTATTTATTTTTCTCCTGGTAAATATATGTCCCAAAGGTGTTTTTCCAAAGTTTTTGGGGTTTTTTTCCCCTTGAAAACGTTTTCTCATTCATGATTCTTGGATGGGAAGTGAAATGTTTTCGGGGTGGGAGGAACCAAGAGAGTCCAGTGCCTTTTGAAAAGCATCTTTGGGACAACCATGACGCGGATGATTGAGAATCTCTATAGACATTTGCTAAATATATGTTTTCTCTCGAACCAGATTAGACAGATGCTAAAACCCTAGTGAAGTACCATGGGTTTTAAAAATCTATTCATACACATATTTATGTGCATAAAATAACTTCCAAGTTTTGTATTACAATCAATATCATATGCATACATTTCTTATTGCATTATTCTAGTTAATGTCATAGAGTGCTGCTGCATTTTCTTATCGTTTAGACTTGGCCAGTCATTGTAAATAAATTTTCATTGATTGACTGACAGATCAAAAGATATATAACAAGATGTCAGCCAATTTAAGTGCATTCACTAAGCAGATATCCTTAATGGCTGCAGACAGTAATTGACCTACATGTTTATTTAGCAGCAACTGATCAATGTACTGATTCAGCCAATAAATAAGATTGATAACTAGTAGGCTTTAAGCCACCAAGATTTTTCCCAAAGATTCTATTGAATTCTAGACAGAAGCAGTTTATATGCTGCATTTAAATGAAGCAACATTAACATAAGTAGTAATCTTTGTCATTCCTTTTAGCAAGATAAATAGGACATTTCAGATAGCAGATGGCTGTTCCTGTCCTATACACTGAATTAAATCTGGCTGATCTTCTGATTTCCATAAGCACTCCTCCCTTATTATAAACATGACTTAGCAACTAAGTTGTCTGCAGGAAGTCTTCTTGGAGCAAGTTTTGGAGCCAAATGAGTGGACGTTGCATGTTTATCCATAGACAAATATTCTGTTATAGCATGTCACAGTCAGTGGTGGGTTGCCCCTGGTTCAGACTGGTTCGCAAGAGCCGGTAATAAAACTGGCAGGAGGCTCCGCCCACTGACCTGGATGATATCAGGAAGCTTCCGTGCATGCCCGAGCGAAGCGAGCATGCACATGCGGCCCTGTTGCGAACCAGTAGTAAAGGTAAGTAGAACCCACCCCTGGTCACAGTGAAGATCAGCCTTAATTGTAATTCAAGCAAGGTTACCTGGACAAATCTTACATTTTTTGGAAAGTAAGCAAGAGCAGGTCTAGTTTAGTCCTGAACTGGCATGCTGTGATTGAAGAGACATCACATTTCATTGATATTAATTCTTGGCCAGGTAGTGGAAGGCATTCCTGCGGTCTTCTATAGATGGAATAAAAATATAGGTCGTAGTGTTCCTCAATATCTGGCTTTCATTAGTGGTTCTTTTGCTATTTTTATCTGCTACATAGCATAGCGCAGGTGGCAAATTTGGAAATCTTGTTCTTTTTAGGGGGGAAAGTTTTTAGAAGCATTAAGATTTTTTGTTTGTTTGTTTGTTTTCAACACACATGGGAATCATTCGCTTTGCAACAAGGTAGCCATGAAATGTATTGTCAATTCACCATCCAACTTCTGAATCTCTCTCTTGTTTTCAGAGGCATATTGAAGGGATGAAGGGTAAAACCGAAGCTTAGAAAAGAAAAATAGTAATAGATTATGGCTTCCTTTTCAAAGCATGTTACATTTCTAGCATTCAGCTCCCACAGTTCCAAGGTTTAAGAGATCTGGTCAACTCATATTTAATGCTTTCCATAGACAGTTGCACTTTGTAGCCGCAAAGAGTAATTCATCAAGCTGTTTAAGATGGTCACTGTTGCTGGTTGAGCTCATTAATCCTATTAAACTGCCACAATTATTATAATACTTTAATGTAGGAAAGGCTTTGTGTTGTCTGAAAAACTAGTTGGACTTATTCTGTTTTTTTATGGTTGAAAACTGATTTATGCTTGTAATAAATAACCTGTTGGTTTGATTATGGAGTGGGGACTTTCTTGCTGTTGAACGTGATGGAACAGCTCTTCATAGCGGCAAAAGTAGGGAAGAGGCTTTTCATACTGTCAAAAAGCCCTTGTGCCATTCTTCTCTATGATGTAGGCAGGCTTCATATTACTGTCTCCTAAAGATAAAATTTGCCCCTTTCATCTTTAATATATGACATCATTTTATGGGTATGACAAATTATTCTGAAGCAAAATGTATGTAATACAATGGTTTCTCCATGCACTCGATTTGTGTTTGCTATTGGAAAGGTCCATCAGTCCATTGAAACATCTGGTAAGTTCCAGATTTGGTTCCTTTCATCTTCAGCTTAAAAAATGGAACAGTCGCGCTTGAGAGATATCCTCATTTCAGAATATGCACAGTGCTTGCCAATCAGCACTCAATATTGGATTAGTTTCTGTATTATTCAAGCTATCTTCTCGGTTTCCCCATGATTCTTAAAATCAGCCTAGTGGCAACAGTAATCAGAATCATTGTTTTTCCGCTGTATGCTGTCAAAGCATACAGTTGTAACATCACACTGACACATATACATATACACCATACATTAAATATCAGAGCAAGTAAAATAGGCACAGGACTATGGCATGGAGACCATGTTAAAAAAAGAGACACTTTATATAATAACTAGGAATGAAACTGATTCCAATATAATACATTAATTCAGGAAAGTCATCTCTTTATTTAAGAATTAAATCAATTCACAATTTACCAGGTCACTTATTTATTAAACAAAAAAGTTGACACAAAGACAAAGGAAATACAAGAGGAAGTCTACTTTTTCAGACTTTTAAATTACAGTGCAGTAAACTGTAGGGTTGTGATTACATTTGACTAGATTTGTGAAATTTTGGGATGATCTCATCTAATGTGGCCTAAGCTAGCTAGGTCTCCATTTTTAGTAAGCAAGACTTAATTATATTGTAAAATAGAGTTTGAAAAGTCCAGAGATATTTCACAAGAAGAGTCCTCCACTCCTTTGCTCACAACAAAATACCTTATGCCAGCAGACTTGAAATTTTGGGCTTAGACAATTTAGAACTATGCTGCCTTCGGTCTGACCTAAATGTAGTACACAAAATTATCTGCTACAAAGTACTACCCGTCAATGACTACTTCAGCTTCAACCACAACAATACACGAGCAGATACAAACTTAAGGTAAACCACTCCAAATTCAACTGCAGAAAATATGACTTCAGCAACAGACTGGTCAATGCTTGGAATGCACTACCTGAGTCTGTGGTTTCATCCTCAAACCCCCATAACTTTAACATTAGACTGTCTACTGTTGACCTCACCCCATTCCTAAGAGGTCTGTAAGGGGCGTTCATAAGCGCACCAATGTGCCTACCGTCCCTGTCCTACTGTCCCCATTTATTCGTATCCATTTCCTGTATTCATAATTGTGTTTATATTTATATCTGTTATCTTATACATGCTTGACAAATAAATAAATAAATAAATAAATAAATAAATAAATAAATAAATAAATAAATAAATATTTCACCCAGATTCATTGATCTTCTTAAAATTGTGTGATCCCCTTAATCTACATCCCCTCTCTACATGGGGCTCCCCTTGGGGTGCACCCGGAGGCTGAGGGCCTCCTCAGGGTGCCGTCAACCAGACAATGCCGGCTGGCGACCCCCAGGGGGAGAGCCTTCTCTGTGGCAGCCCCTACCCTCTGGAACGATCTTCCTCCAGAACTGAGAACGATCTCCGACCTCTGGACTTTTCGTCGGGCCCTGAAAACCTATCTTTTTCAGCTTGCCAGTTTAGCCTGATCCCTGCTGAATTTTTAAAATTTTTAGAGTTTTTAGTGTTGACGTATTTTAATATTCTATTTGTTTTAATTTTCAGCCAAATCTTCTATTTGCTTTTATAATATTTTAACTTTTGTGTATTGGTTTTTTACTCGGCTGTTCACCGCCCTGAGTCTGTAAGGAAAAGGGCGGTATATAAGTCCAATTAATAAAATAAATAAAATAAAATAATACCACTGCAAATGAGAAATATGGGTGACCACTGTGACCGAGACCAAATTACATGGAAGCTAGTAGGATCCAGTTATTAATCTTAGATATACCAAACTGGCTCTCTGTTTTATCACTGATTACTTATTCAAAGTAAAATGGGAGAGCAGAATCTATCCTTCAGATGAGACTCTTTGTGCCACTCACAAAGTAATCTGAGAAAAAGACTGAAGTTTTTCAGCATGGGTCGCCATGTGGACAATAGAAGAAACCTATCATTTTTCTTTTAGCAAATTTAAAAAGCTAAGTGGCCTATTTCTTAGCCTTACAGTAGTATGAAGTATAAAAGTATAAATGTGCTTCAGAAACTCATAAATTCAGTTGTTATTCATTGAAGACAGATCCCTTAACATTGGGATTTGTTTAGTTACTCATCACTCACCACATTTAATTACTCATTCAGACACACTGCTTTATACATGAGTAAAGATTAGCGTTGAGGATAAGTCAGTAAATACCGAGATTCTCAGGAATCTTCACGTCAACTACCCAACAGTTTTTATCTGGTTACAGCATGGGAGCATCAGTCAATGCTCAGCTCCTTTTCTGATTAATATCAACAGATAATGACCAAGGGACAGGAAGACTTAGCTCATAAAATATAAGTGCACATCAATCACCATACGTAATTCTGTACTCAAGTAAAATCAGCTTGAGAGATTGCACATTTGTGTGTGTGTATGTGTGTACGCGCACATGTATATATCTGTTCGGATTTGCAGCCAGAAAAGCAGATTTGCATCAGATGAATAGTTGGTTATAAGTCACTCCTGGTTCATAAGAATGATTTGTATGTTCATTATCCATTCCATTTACTCAATCATATATACTGCTACTATCTATAAATCAGGGAAAACGAAGTCTGGTTTTAGAATCTTCTAAGATTTTTAAAAAAATTCTCTTAGGGATGAGAGTTCCTTTTTTTTTTTTTTTTTTTTTTGCTATCACCATTCTTAACTGAGAGCCAGGAAAGTTCTTTAATCTTACTCCCTCACCCAAGGCAGCCAAAACAGCTATCTAGGATTTCTGTACAGCAGTGTTTCTCAACCTTTGCAGCTTAAGATATGTGGACTTCAACTCCCAGAATTCCCCAGCCAGAATTCTTTTTTTGTCTTTACAGAGGTTCATTCTATATATAGATTATATTTGTTTGTTTGTTTGTTTGTTTTAAATTTGCACATGGTCCAACAGCCAATACAGTGTTTTGCAACCTTGGCAGCTTGAGTATGTGTGGATTTCAACTCCCCGATTTCCCCAATCAACACAGAACAGATATGAAGCCCAGACATCTTCAAGCTGCCAAGATTGAGAAACTCTTTACTAATAGAATCATAGACTAAGTGATTTCAAAACTGATTAAGCTTGTGTACTACAATACAACCCAGAGGTTTCCAGGCATGGAATCTAAGATATTTTGCATTCAAAATATCCAAGTATTTCATACTGAAAAGGTTCCAGAGATGGAAAGATAGAGTAGTTTACAAAAATACATGTACTTTCAAGGACGATAGCTTTCTTTAAAATGTGTTAATGGACAAAGCACCTAAGAAAAATGACTTCATTTCCAAGTAATCTAGTATTCCAAAAGCTGATCAATTCTCTTTTATGAATACATGTATAATGCATGCATTTCACTCATCAATTGATAGTCTATTCTGAGGAGAAAGAAATGAAAATATATGGTAACTTAAACAATGATTTGCCACCCCATCAGCTACAAATTGCACTTGGCTAATGGACCTACTGGTATACTTCCCTTACCCAATAAATATTTTTGCTCTTGTTTCATAATTTTTCCGGCAAAATCTGATGAGTTTTCAGAAATGTTACAATTTTTATCTGATTCTTAGAGACTTTATTTGAGTGGAGTTGTGTTTTGTTTTGAGACAGATGCACAGTAAGCATTTCATTAGATAAATAGAAGTTTTATCTTTAAGT
The DNA here is from genome assembly GCA_030761175.1 of Masticophis lateralis. Taxonomy (NCBI): domain Eukaryota; kingdom Metazoa; phylum Chordata; class Lepidosauria; order Squamata; family Colubridae; genus Masticophis; species Masticophis lateralis. The sequence continues at coordinate 64,832,991 of JAUDYJ010000003.1, forward strand.
GCTGTAAATTTATATATATGGGGGTGTTCTCAAAGACCAACTGGAAATATCAATATTTCTTTATACCACTCAAAAGACTAGTCCTTCACTTTAAAGCTTCAGCCTAGTTCAGGGGTTGGTAACTATGGCTCCTTTACAAACTGTGGACTTCAACTCCCAGAATTCCTGAGCTAGCCATGGGCGTAGAAGTCCACATTTTTAAAGGGGCCATAGTTGCCTATTCCTGGTCTAGTTGAACAGCCAGTTTGGTGTAGTGGTTAAGGCACCAGGTAGAAAGCAGGAGAGTCAAAGTTCATCATACAGCATGGGTTAATCCAGGGGTGATATGCTCCCGGTTCGGACCGGATCAGCTGATCCGGTAGCGATGGTGGTGGTTGGTTCAGAGAACCGGTAGCAAAAATCCCTGGTTCCCCTGCCCATGCCCACCCAATTGCCCAGTCGCCCACTTGCCCGCTTGTCCGCTTGCAGCTTCTTTCTGGCTCACTCACTTTTTTGGCCTTGCTTCGCCTGCTGCAATCCCTGCAGTCAATTGCATCAGATAGCAACTGAATCTGCCTGTGTACAATCAATCTCATCAGTGAGCAACTGAATCTGCCTGCCTTGTGCCTTCAATTGGGCAAGTAACTGGAGTTTTTTTGAGGGGGGGGGGAAGCTTTAAAAAAATAGTTAATTGGGGGTTTTTTTAGGAGTTTTATTTTTTTTTAGGCAATTTAAAATTAAGGAAGTTTTAAATTTAGTTGCTTTTATCTAAAATAAAATAAAATAAAATAAAATAAAATAAAATAAAATAAAATAAAATAAAATAAAATAATAAAATAAAATAAAATAAAATAAAATAAAATAAAATAAAATAAAATAAAATAAAATAAAATATAAAATATTTGTGCAGCTTTCTGAGATTTGGTGTGTTTCTGTAGTGTTTCACTCTAACTACACAAACACAAAATCACATAAAGCTGTATGTGGCAATTTTGTGTGGAAAAAGTGTGAAAATTGGTTTTTTGTACCTTTTATTGTTTTGTGTACTTTGTTTATTATTTTTATTATTTATTATTATTGGCCACACCCACCGGATCACCTGACCACCAAGCCATGCCCACCGGGTCATCTGACCACCAAGCTATGCCCTCCAATTAAGCCATGCCCACAGAACTGGTAGAGAAAATTTTTAGATTTCACCCCTGGGTCAATCCCATTGTTTTATTAATTTTATGGTTTTATATTTCTCCAGAAATATATTGATTCAACTTCTGAATGAATGGCAGCAGCACGAGAGCGTGCCTTTTAGAATTGGTCTGGAGCAATGCAAAGTACATATGGAAGTATGTTTTGGAAGTATTGGTGTGCCATAGTATTTATGGCTGGTTCGATAAGGTGTAATAACAACGTTGTAAATATATATATATATATCTGTTTTCTGAGGTTTTTGCGGGTGTTTGTATGTAGGTCTTTGGTTATTCAGGTCTTCTCCCATGTAAAATTGGAAGTGTCTTGGCGACGTTTCGGCGAAGTCTCATTTGTCATCTTCAGGCTGGTGTTCTCGGCTTCATACATATATATATGTAGGTCTTTGGTTATTCGGGTCTTCTCCCGCGTAAAATTGGAAGTGTCTTGGCAACGTTTTGATGAAGTCTCATTCATCATCTTCAGGCTGGTGTTCTTGGCTTCGTTCTTCCAGGAGCAATCTCCTGGAAGCACAAAGCCGAGAACACCAGCCTGAAGATGACGAATGAGACTTCGTCGAAACATCACCAAGACACTTCCAATTTTAAGCGGGAGAAGACCCGAATAACCAAAGACCTACATACAAACACCCACGAAAACCTCAGAATATATATATATGTATGTATGTATGTATGTATGTATGTATGTATAAAGTTTTTTATTATTTTTTAAAAAACAAACAAACATTTAAAACATCAATCAGCCCTCCCCTGTGACATCTCGGTGTTAAATTCTTCAGTTCATTTTATTCTTCTTGTTCCAACAGTTTCTTCCGTCTTAGTCGTCTTCAGAACCACTGTACAAATTCATTACTATAATCATATTAGATTTTTTATATATATTTATAAAATTAATCTTTTATATCTCTTTTGCAACCAAGAATAAAAATAATTCCATATTTTAAAGTATTCTGATTCTTCTCTATTTTTAATCAATAAAGTTAATCGATTCATTTCAACACTGTATGTTGTAAAGTGTATATGTGTGCGTGTGGATCAGGGGTGGGTTCTACTTACCTTTACTACCAGTTCACAACGGGGCCGCGCATGTGCACTCGCTTTGCTCACGTGTGCACATCTTCTGCGCATGCGCAGAAGCATTTTGATGACGTCAGGGTTGGTGGGCGGAGCCTCCCGCCGGTTTTACTACCAGTTCTATAGAACTGGTGCGAACCAGGGGCAACCCACCACTGGTGTACATGCAAGCCTGCACATATCAGGAATTAAAATTATTTTTATGCCTTGCTAATGCTGAATCAAAAAAAAAAAAACGGAGCAAAGAGAACTAGTGTTTTTTATAAACCTTGAGTAATTCTTTACAGATAGCTTTTGGTCTTCTGGAAAATTTGTTTTTGTCACAATCTTGCTGGAAATATCTGCAATGTAGACATTGGCTTCAGTTCTATTCACATTTTCCTGGAAGGAGTCCAGTTAAAGAGACCACATGTTACTTGTGAACAGACAAGTTAAAGTCATAAATGAACTTAATAATCATTCCCTCACCAGGGAACTCTGAAAAATTGTAGTTTTGTGGGGAAATATAGTGATATTTAATATACTTGTTAACTTTGTCACTGAAGTACTATTCTCAGAACTCTTTGAGGAACAATGAAAGTCAAGCAAGTATCAAAGCAATGTTAGATCCAGGAATCTGTAGATTGAAAACGGATTTAACAGGGAATGCAGCCTATTCGGCAAAAGTAAATATGAATCTTGAAGTCCAAATTGTGGATTTAGTAAAAAAAAAAAAAAAGTGTGTGCGCAAAGCACTGGAATTCATTTTAGTTAGTTTTAATTCAATTAACTTCAGTTCACTTTCAGTTTGATCTCCCACACCCTGTCTTCTCCAGCTTGTAGGCACTCAAAGACCATGGTAGAGAGCTTTGTGGCGGTCTTCAGGTTAATTCCCAGAAGGCAGAACAAAAGTCATGCAATATTGTCTTTCTATCACCTAGAACAGTAATAGAACCACCAAAAAGCAATGCCACAACATTCACCTCCGCAAAGCATTTTAACAGTACTGTGGCTAAAAGTATCCACACCAGCCAAAAGATCTAGGAGAATCAATAAAGCTGCCCTTTCTGTACTCTCTGCCAGTATAGATTATCTATCAGAGCAATCAAGGCTGATTCAGTGCTAAATCTGGAGCAATAAAAAAAAAAGAAACAAAATAATGTATTTAATTTAAGAACCCTTTGTGCTCCCATCTTTTGCACCAGCCTGGTTAAATATAAAAACACTGATCAATTGTCAATAGCTAATGAAATTGACTGGATCCAATGATGGTGTCTTAAGCATCGACTCCTCTGTGCTGCTTCCTTTTAAGTGATAAGTAAATGCAAATATGTTTACACTTATTAGGCAGAAGATGATCTGGCTGTATGCACCCCACTAATTCAGTGGTGAAATTCAAATTTTTTTACTACCGGTTCTGTAGTAGGCGTGGTGTGGCTTGGTGGGCATGCCTTGGTGAGCATGGCAGGGGAAGGATACTGCAAAATGCCCATTTCCTCCCCACTCCTGGAGGAAGGATATTGAAAAATCTCCATTCCCACCCCACTCTGGGGCCAGCATTTGCCGGTTCTCCAAACTGCTCAAAATTTCCGCTACCAGTTCTCCAGAACCTGTTAGAACTTGCTGGATTTCAGCCCTGCACTAATTCCTATGCGTACTTTTCGATGCATAACGATTTCCTGCTGACACCCTGTGTTTTCTTCTGGTAGATAGTGTGTCCTAGGGAGCCATCGGATTTCCTGTAGACTAAGACATCCAGGAAAGGAAGTTGGTTGTTTGCTTCCATTTCCATGGTGAACTGTATTTTGGGGTGTAGGCTGTTGAGGTGTGTGAGGAAGTTGTCCAGTTTTTCTTTCCCATGTGGCCAGATTATGAAGGTGTCATCTACATATCTGAGCCAGAGTTTCGGTTTGTGATCGGATTTTTCTAGAGCTTGGGTTTCGAAGTGCTCCATATAGAGGTTGGCAATGACAGGTGAGAGGGGTGATCCCATGGGTGCTCCTTCTATTTGTTTGTGTTTTTGTCCGTTATAGATGAAATATGTGTTGGATAGGCAGTGGTTGGTCAGATCAAGGATGTGCTTGGGGGGGGTTATATTTGTTTTGGATAACTGTCAAGGCTTCTTTGATTGGTACTTGGGTAAAGAGGGATATGACATCGAAGCTCACGAGTAGGTCACTGGGCTGTAAGTTTTGTTTCTTTATGATGTCTATGAACTGGAATGAGTTTTTTACGTGCGAGGACACACTATCTACCAGAAGAAAACACACACAAACCACTATCTGCATGCACTCTCACACCACCACCCAGCCCAGATCAACTCGGTAGCCAAGACACTCATCTACAGAACAAAACGCTTAGCTGACGAACAACACCTAAAAACCGAACTACACACTCTCACTAACGTACTAACATCCAATGGATTCCAAAGAAATAAGATTACCAACCTAATCCAAAAAGAAACCCCCACTAAAATTCAAGACAGAGAACAAGAAAACGGCAAAGCCCGCCTCCCATACATAAAAGGCACCATAGACAGAATAAGCAAAATCCTCCAGAAACATAACATCAAGACAGCATTCTGCACAAACCAAAAAATATCCACCATCCTGAGGAACCCCAAAGACAAAATTGAGTTAGAAAATCAAGGAGTATATGAAATCCCATGCACCGCCTGCCCCACCACATACATTGGACAAACAAACAGAAGAATAAGTGCACGCATTGAAGAACACAAAAACTCAGTCAAAAAAGAGGAACCAACTTCTTCCCTGGTCCAACACTTCAAAGCCACAGGACATGAAATTGACTTTAAAAAGACCAGAACTATCGCCAAAACTGAACACTTTAATGACAGAATAATCAAAGAAGCCATCGAGATAGAAAAACGCCCACACAGCATGAACAAACGAGACGATACCTCCCGCCTGCCAGCCATTTGGAAACCCGCTCTTATTGACAAACGAGTCCCCAACACGATGAATGACACCAGACCCACACTCACAAGAGCCACACAGGATGTCACCACCACACATCCACGCAGAAAGCAGACTCAAACCCACACTGATAATGAGGCACGACCAAGGACCAGAAGCCAGACCGCAGCTGCATCATTAGCCACTTTTAACCCCTCCAATCCATACATGAATCAGACCAACACCCTCCATGAAAAGCCCTCAAGACCACAAACCCGAAGCCAAACAACAACAATGCAGCTCACCAGCTCAAATCCCCCTGCAACTCAGACTAAGCCGAGCACAACCAAGCCCCCACCCAAACAGAACACACCCCCAGCCAATCAGAGCACAACCAACCCCCCATCCAATCAGAGCACAGCCAAGCCCCCAACCAATCAGAACACACCTCCACCCAATCAGAACACAGACAAGCTCCCACCCAATCAGCTCACACCCCCACTAGTAGTTAAAAGGAAGGGTCAGCTGCAATCTCACATTGCTCCTGGGAGCACGAAGCCGAGAACACCAGCCTGAAGATGACGAATGAGACTTCGTCGAAACGTTGCCAAGATACTTCCAATTCTACGCAGGAGAAGACCCGAATAACCAAAGACCTACATACAAACACCCGCAAAAACCTCAGAAAACAAATATATATATATTTATTTATTTATTTATTGGTGGCACAATGGTTAGAATGCAGTACTTCAGGCTAACTCACTGCTCAGTCCAGGAGTTTGATCCTGGTTCAAGATTGACTCAGCCTTCCATCCTTCCATCCTTCCATCCTTCCGAGGCCAGTAAAATGAGGGCCCAGATTGTTGAAGGCAATATGCTGACTCTGTAAACCTCTTAGAAAGGGCTGTAAAGCACTATGAAGCGGTATAAAAGTCTAAGTGCTGTTGTTACAGCAAGCATTGTTTTTGCAGAGTAGGTTAAGGGGAGTGTTTGCAATACTGCACCGCTGCCAAGATTTATTGATTACGTAAGCATAATTTTGTCAAGATGGAAAAAAGAAAGCCAAACAAGCTTATAGAAACATACAAAAAGGCTATTGCTTCAAAAGGTATCTGGCAGCAAGCTCTGAGTGAATGTATTTTGACAAGCACAGTTGGTACATTTCTGTCTAATCTATAGGCTTTGTTAGTTCCCTCTGCACTAAATCAACCATCCAGGCATATTTCTCCTGTGAGCAGGGGGATAATTCTGGTATACACTACAGCTAGTTCTGTGTTTTGACTGCTCCCCCATTAGGTATATGTTTGTAAAAGGTATATTTTTGTAAAGACCAGTGTTGGGTTACAAGAAAATTCCACTGGAGAGTAGACTCAGATTTCCTGGAGCAGTGCCATTTGATCCAAATTTATCCAAGTGCATTATCACTGTGTGAAAAAAAAAATGCTGACTGTAAGCAAAATGCTATATTAGAAAGCTCTGGTGATAGAAAAGATTCGTGAACATAGAGTTGCTTGATATTGAGTCTGTCCTCTATCTACCTGTCTTCTTATCAGGGCTAGCTTTCTTTTGATTTTCAAGATGTTGTGGCATTATCGTTCCCAGCTGCTCTGGCCAGATGACCCAACATGCTGGGAGTGGGAGCCCAGCAACATCTGGAAGGCCCTGCTTTCTTCACCACCATTTTCCCAGGCATTCAGCCACAAATGGAACTTTTTCAGCTCCTCATAAAGAAGAAATGAACTTGGATTTTGTCTGGGCAGTCATGTGTTCTCTCCTGAGACGTGGCCCTTGATGAAAACTAGAGATGATTTTGGAAGCAGATGGCTCGAAAAACATTAGTTCAGTGAGGCAATAACCACTATACCAAGAGTTTAAATGGAATATGGGATACTTGCCCAACTTCTAGCTGATGTTTCTACTCCTTGTGCATGCAACCCCCACATTTTAAAGAGGTCCTTGCAGAAGCAAGATTGCTTCTTTACTTGGCTCAGTAGCATTCTACAATATTTCTATTACAGATTAATTATCTCACTTATAGATTATGAGTGCTGTGTGTCCACTTACATCTCTACAATAATCATCTTGAAATACGCATTTCTACAAGAAGGCTTAACAAAGTAAATCCACAGGCAAATGAGAATTTCTCTCTGAGATAAATAAAACCCCTCTTTGAGATAAGAACAATTACTATAAACAAGTTCATTACCATGTTCAGTTAAGAGCCTTTGTTATGTCGGAATGCTAAAGATAGTGATAGGTATTGTAGAGTAACAACATGAATCGTGAAGGTAAATAATAAGTGCCAACAATGATATGATAATCCATTTTTTTCCTTCTTCTAGAGTCCTTGATTCTTTCAGAGCGTGATTGTTGCTTGGAGACCTTACATTACCTGAATAGGTAAAGTGACACCACAGTTCAGCTCTGAGTTACCTGTATTCTCTTCTATTAGCACTTTCTGTCTTTATGACTTGTTGGTTGTCAAAAGATTGCAGAGAAGAGAATGGAAAACATATATACTAGGCTATGTGGATCATTCAGAAGTGGTGCTTTATGATGCATAGGACCATGTACAAATCTCTCTCTTCAAAATGTGAAAGCAATCCTGTCTTCTTCTAGACTTGTGCAATAGCTTTGTAAAGCATTCCTAGGTATGTCTATGAAGACAGCCAGCAGCATACAAAGCAGCAGTACAAATTTGGAAAAGAAATGCTTAGTAGATATTGCTAAGCATTTTTGAACCACCCCTTCAGAAAGATTTGCAGAGTCTTGACCAAGGGTGAAATGGTACCGGTTTGCTTTGGTTCAGGCCGAACTGGTAGTGATAAAAACTACCAGTTCAGGGAAACTGGTAGTAAAAAAATGTTTTAAAAGGTTAAAAAAAGGTTCCGACGATAACGGCTGAGCCACGCAATCGTTGGAACCTTTTTTTTACTTTTTTAAAGCATTTTTTTACTACCCATTCGCCCAAACCAGTAGTAAAAAAATGCTTAAAAAAAGTAAAAAAAAGGTTCCCATGATCGCGCGGCACAGCTGATTGTGAATCAGCTGTTCCGCACAATCATCAGAACCTTTCTTTTTACTTTTTTTAAGCATTTTTTTACTACCAATTCAAGTGAATAGGTAATAAAAAGTGCTTTTAAAAAGTAAAAAAAGCTGGTCACACCCACCCAGTCACATGACACACACACCCCACCAAGCCACGCCCACCAAGCCATGCCCACAGAACTGGTAGCAAAAAAATTTGCATTTCACCACTGGTCTTGACCTAGAATAACATGAAGCATTGATTCCATGCTGGAAATTGAGGTTAAAAGTGGCTGAGATTCACTGTGGTTAGGGCCTGGGTGGGGCCTGAAAAGGTGAAAGTAATCGGAGACTATGAAGGTTCAAAAATACTTTGTATTCTTAAGCTCAGAATACAACTGACAAACAGGATTGAGACCTGAAGGTTCATTACCCACTGCAATATCATAAAACAGCCTTTTCCCATTTGATGTCTTCTAGATATTCTGAGATTATTAATTCCAGAAGTCCCAGTCAGCCAAACCAGAAAACATACCATCACTTCAGATAAAGTGGTAAATTCTGAATTTTCTTTCCCTCTCTCATGCATGCGTGTGCCCATGCACGCACGCACGCACAAACACACACACACACACAGACTCAAAACACATTAAACTGCTGCTTGCTTGCTTGCTTGCATGCTTTGTTTGCTAGCTGTAGAAGCCATGAAATATGATAGTAGGTGATGCCCAGCACGATAGAGTTTTTATGTTGTGATGAACAGTCATCTTCTTGGAGCCAAATAGTAATCACTATCTCCTTTTGGCAATAGTGTAACCCAACAGATGGTAGCAATTTTCAAGTACTGTCAACTTCAGCAGCATTGGCATAGGTAGCTTAGAGAGAAAATCTGAATATTCTGCTGCCAAATTTTAACATTTGGGATATTTAGTCCTCTCCTGTATAGAGATCTCAAGTTATCATAAAATTTAAAGAAGAGTTTCTTCTTGGCTCTTCAGCCACGTTTTCCCAGGTATAGTTCTGAAACTTTTGCTTTTTTGTTTCTCATCATATATTCACACATACCCAGAAGATTAACTTTTAATCTCTTGTGGTTTGGAATTTTAGTCCCTCTTTTGGAATTGCCCAATCCCAAGGAGAAAGTGTGCCCAAAAAAAAAGCTTCAGGCCGTACCTCAGCTCTGCCATCAATAATGCACAACTTATCTTCTATCTATATAACAGCATAGATTCAGCTATGAATCTGCTCCTAGTGCTTTAGTCATAGAGACTTCCTGCGTCCTCAGTCCTCATGTGCAGTCAGAGATTCAGGCTGTACATAACTCCCTGTTCATGGATGTCCCCATGTCAAATGTTCACACTAAAACATGGATGAAAGTCACAAGAAGCCATGATTTTAGGCAGAGGCTATAAATTGCTTTTCATAGGATAGGCCAAGGACACCCATGTTTTCTGGGAGGTCTACAACATGCTGCCACATCCAACACACCATGACCAACTCTCCACGGCCAACTTGCCACAGGAAAGCTTGCCAGGGGATAAGAGTTACACTAGTATCGAAGAAATAATTTGATTAGAATCATTAAAGAGAGGATGCTAAAGGAAGGGCAAAATTAAATGTGAATGACAAAACATTAAAATGTTTTTAAAAATTATTTTAAATAATTAAATTGAATTGTTCAATTGTCCTGTGGTGAGTTGGCCATGGCAAGTTGGCTGTAGCACAAAATGTCCCATTCCATTTTGTGGAAGCTAGACAAGTGTGAAGATTTGTGGATTTAATGGGCTGAGCAGAGGAGTACACCTCCAAAACTGGAATTGGCTGTAGCCATTGCTATTTTTATTTTGTAAAAAAAAAAGAGAGAGAGAGCTGATGGCTCAAACTTTGTTTTGTGTATATGTGCATATGGAAAATGAAGTTTAAGTCTCCAGCTCATTCTTTAATGCATGAGCATCTGTCTGTCTTATAAAATTAAAAAGAGACACCAGGAATTAGGCAGATTGATTTTACAAGCCTAAAGTTGAGAGGACCAAATAAAGGGTGAAAATATCTTTGGACCCTGAACTATGCAAATAGGAAAAAGGACTTTCATTCAGTGATATCTGCAGTGAGATATTTTTTTTTTAAATGGTGCTTTCAGCAGGCTAATTGGAATCCCAGCCTATTGTATGTGTGTCAACATCACACACAATTATAAAGGGGTGAGGATTCAAGTTTCTGGCACAAACTACCATCCTGACTTTAAAAAAACACCAACAACCTCTTCCAGGGCCATTGGTTTCATCCTTGGAAGGAAAGGCAATCTCATCTTAGTGTTATATGATGTTTCTTGAACTTTGAGCCACATTTATTACAATGTAGGAACAAAACGAATCCAACTGCTTTCAGATAAATATATTTTTCTGAAGTTAGAAAATCAATCAAAGGGATCAGAGTGTGAAACCTAAGAAGAAAAGACACAGTTTAATAGTACCACCCTTCATAGTTGCTATCATTGGCAAATACTAGAGTGCATATGAGCTATAAATCACTTAACCCCCTAAGGGAAAAAGAAGGGTAGTAGAAGAAAGAGACTTCACTTATGATTACCATGTCAATGCTAATACTTTAAACTCTATTTTCTTAAAGGGATGTTTCCACTTATTTTCAGTTGCAAGCTATTTTCTTACCCTGCTGTTACAGTGGGGGACAGTTTCACAGAGTGCCAATTTTCCCCCAGTATCATGAACGGTAAATAACATCGATACTCATACATTTGTGGCCTGTGTTTTCTGCATTTGCTGGGAAAAAATGAAAACAAACATAAATTGTAAATCCTTTCTTCCTTCCTCAGTCTTTATTTAGAAAACATATTATATCACTTAGGCTGAAATTAGACTGAACTATGACCTTTGACTCAGCTCTATTTTAAGATGACTTCCTTCATGTTTTGGGAGCAGGGAGCTGCCTTTTGACTTTCTTTTTGGCTTGTCTTAATATTGTGGGTGTGTAAGTTACAAAAACCAGAGCAACTTACGCAAGCTTCAAGACTTCCTTTCTCATTGGAATGTGTAGGTCCAGTGTAAGTGTCACTTGTACCTTGGGTCAAGCTGTGATTGTTCACATTTAACCAGAGGCCGAATAGACCTTTTAATTTTCAAAAATGTTCAAAAACACAGTATCAATAGTAGAATCTTACAGGTTTCTAGGTTCTATCATATCTCAAGACTTAAAATGGAACACCTAACATCAAAAACATCATCAAAAAAGCTCAACAAAGAATGTTCTTTCTGCAGCAACTCAGAAAGCTCAAACTGCCCAAAGAGCTGTTGATCCAGTTCTACAGAGGAATTATTGAGTCTGTCATCTGCACCTCCATAACAGTCTGGTTTGGCTCTGCAACTAAACAAGACAAACACAGACTTCAACGGATAATTAGAACTGCAGAAAAAACAATTGTTACCAGCCTGCCTTCCATTGAGGATTTGTATACTGCACGAGTCAAAAAGACGGCTGTGAAAATATCAACAGACTAGTGGTGGGTTTCTACTGGTTCGCTCCAGTTTGGGCGATCCGGTAGTGGCAGCGGGAGGCTCCACCCACCCTCCTGGACATCATCACAGATGCTCTGTGCATGTGCAGAAGGTTCTGCGCCCGCTCACAATTCAGAACCAGTAGCGAAGGTAAGTGAAATCCGCTACTACTACAGACACCTCACATCCTGGACATAAATTGTTTCAACTTCTACCCTCAAAACGATGCTATAGAGCATTGCACACCAGAACAACTAGACACAAGGGCAGTTTTTTCCCGAATGCCACCACTCTCCTTAACAATTAATTCCTACAACACTGTCAAATAATTTACTAAGACTGTATTACTATTATTCTTCTCTTCCTTACTAGTATCTATCTCTTCCCACTTATTACTATAACCATGTTGGTTGTATATCAATTATATTGTTTTTATTTGTTTCCTAGTACGATTTGATAGCTTATTAGTAACCTTGACTATCACTAAGTGTTGTATCTTTTTATTCTTGATGAATGTATTTTATTCTCCTTATGTACACAGAGAACATATACCTCAAAGACAAATTCCTTGTGTGGCCAATCACACTTGGCCAATAAAGAATTCTATCCTATCCTATCCTATCCTATCCTATCCTATCCTATCCTATCCTATCCTATCCTATCCTATTATGTAGGTTTAGAATTCTTGCTCTCGAGAAATAATCAGTGGCACATCCTTAATCTTGGCTAGCTACTTATGCAGATTATGATCACAATGATTAGATGATTGGGATATGAGACAGATGGGGGGGGGGGAGATTCTAATTCAGTGTTGCAAATTCATTGATTGTTTTGGACCAGACCTTTTTTCTCACACACAAAATAGTTGAGTCAGATTTTTTTTTTTAAAAAAAAAGCTGTACTAGTACTATATGCAGGTAGTCTTCAATTTACGATCACAATGGAACCCAAAATTTATGCTGTTAAGTGAGAAATTTGTTAAGTGAGTTTTGCCCCATTTTATGTCTTTTCTGGCTGCCTTTGTTAAGTGAATCACCATAGTTGTAAAATTAGTAACATGATTGTTTAGTGAATCTGGTTTCTCCATTGACTTTGTTTGTCAGAAGGTCATAGAAGGGGATCACATGGCTCTGGGATACTGCAACCGTCATAAATGTGAACCAGTTGCCAAGCATCCAAATGTAAAGCACCTGACCATGTGGAGGCTACAATGGTCATAACTGTGAAAAATGGTCATAAGTCATGTTTTCAGTGTTGTTGTAACGTCAAACGTTCACTAAACGAACTGTTGTAAGTCAAGGACTACCTGTAGTCTCTTGTGCATGTATAAAATAATTCATTGAGGATCAGCGACTTGATGCTTGTTTTTCTTTTTTTACCTGATTGGTTTTTTTGATATTGGTAAGACTGAGTTTTCTAATCGTGCCTTCCGACGAGCCCTGAAGACCCTACTATTTCATCAAGCCGCTCTGACTTAAATTAGTGTTAATTTTAATAGGGATTTTTAGGGGTTTTAAATTTTACGGACAAATAGTTTAATTATTTTATTAGTTTTAATTTTTATATGTGACTGTTTTAATATGGCTGTAAACCGCCCTGAGTCCCCTCAGGGAGAAGGGCGGTATATAAATGCAATAAACTCTAAACTCTAAACTCTAATCACCATTAAGATATAATCAAGTTCACCGGAATACACTCAGAGCATCGAGCATCTTTTCAGGTCTCCATCCTCAGGGTCTTATTAAGGATCTTAAGATGTGACCTGTATTTGGCCTACATGTGTACAGACCAACACCTGCATGAGGTTCTTGTCAGGTAATCAAACACCAAATCAAAACGTTGCTAACACTGTCCCTTTTTTTAAAAAAAATGTTTATTTCTGACACTTTTAAGACTATCGAATAACCAGAGTTCTCTAGATGGTACGAAAGGAAATTAAAAACATAAAATACAAACCTATAAAAATGGCTCTCCAAGGAGAACATTTCACAGATGGGCACCACAACTTAAAAAAAAAAGCCTTTATTCAACTGAAAAGATTTACACAAAGCTATTGTGACATTTAATGCACGGTTGGGGGCTCAATTCCTGTGTTTTACACATGGAAAAAAAATGCATACATATTTGGCAACTGACCTGAAAATAATAAAAAAAATATCTCTCCGAAAGGCCATCTAAAAGCTTCTGGGGCTTCCTCTAGGGCAGAGAATCACATGCATATCAGGATCCGTTTGAGATTATTATTTTTTTTGCAAGTTGTCTTCCCAACCTTACTTACTGCCCACCGAAATAAATAAATAAATAAATAAATAAATAAATAAATAAATAAATAAATAAATAAATAAATAAATATGAATGAAATGAAATGAAATGAAATGAAATGAAATGAATGAATGAATGAATGAATGAATGAATGAATGAATTTCCAAAAGATACATTGGCAATTGTCTGACACCGCCAGGTTAATTGGAAAAAGAAGAGTTTCATAAATACTATGAATTATTTAGCTGTATCTTTCCTTTTTTTTTTTTTTATCTCTCAGACTCAGAAAGCTGAGGCAAGCAAATTTAAACCAGCAGAAAAAGATTTGTTGTATTTTCTACATGCAATATATCATATAAATGTCATGCTGTTTAGCTTGGAATTATATCATAGATCTCTGGAGAAGAATAAAAATAAGACTGAATTCTTGATCCTAAAGAATTGCTTGGGTAAATAAATACTAAGTGCAAGCCACAATTGTTACTACTAGCATAACTCTTGATCCACAAAACTGTTGTTCTTACTTCAATATAGTTTTCCCCAGAACGAAAAGGAAGAAACAGGATTCTCTATATGGATATTCTGGGCAAAGCAGGTTTTTTGAAACATTTCAATTTATTACCCTACTGTCAGAAAGCGCTTAGGTCTAAAGCTGTAGTCCTTCTAAATAATCTTCCTATTGGGACTATGGTTGGGTTTTTCAGTTCTGTGGTGCAACAATTGAAAGCAACACTAGGTAGAATGAAAGAGAAATGTAATTCTTAACTACCATTCAAGTGAGCATCTGAAACTCTACAGCAAAAGTGTCCAGCCTTGGCAACTTTAAGACTTGTGGACTTTAACTCCCAGAATTCCCCAGCCACAGGTTTTACACTTACCAAGGCTGGATACTTCTGCTATACAGTTTAGAGCCATTAACCCCAAATCAATGGAGTCTATCCCAGAGAAAATAAAGTACTTCAGCAAACTCTTGGAGTAAAGATCAATAATCTTAGTCATAATAAAACTGTCATATAAATTCAATTGGGACTTTGCACCACTCATAGCATGATTAGAGAACAAACGAAATATACGATATCATCAAGGGAGTAAAAGAATTGAAATGGAAATGGGCTGGTCACATAGCAAGAAGAACTGATGGCAGGTGGACCAATGCAGTCATAGAATGGATCCCCCTTGATAAAAAGCGTCCATGAAAGAGGCCTAAAACAAGATGGATCAACAACATCAGCAAGTATTGCAAGCCTAATTGGCAAAAGAAAGCTCAGGACCATATTGGTTGGAAATATAAGGAGTGTCAGGGTTCGGACAGACGCCCTAATTAAATCATGAGCCTTGAGACAAGCTTCAAAAGAAATCCAGTTATTTATTAGAAGCTTCATGTCGGCACCTTCCCAAGTGAAGCCAGCTCTGACCCGACATAATTTACATCCCAGTCATGACCCTGTTTCCCTCCTCCCCCCAGGGTGTGTCATAAATCACATTTGCCAATGGAGCAATTTCACGGGTTGTAGAGATCACTCCCCTCCAACAGCTGTGGGTAACCCTGGGATTCAGCCTTGAGAGACATAAGTCTGGAATGTGCATCTGTCTTTGGCTGCCATGCCATTTCATCGGTTTTCCATCCCTCTTGCTTATGGCAACTCGAGAGCAGGCCAGGGATGCTTTGTGAATTGACAAGGAAGATGCCTTCATCCTGCAGTGGATAGGCAATGGCTAAAATGATTATGATTATAAATTCAATTATTAAGTAGTATCAACTGGACCTGACAACAAACATGTCCAATACTAACAACTTACTATTCTGTTTAATGCTCCAGTCCACTGATTTAACTGATTGATAAACCACAGTATATAGGCAGCAATACCACTGGGAAGAGAAATTATTCCTCAGATCTTCAGATGGGGCGGAAGGACATTGATCATTATTTAATTCATTAGTATTCTGTTCTCTCTGCCAAGGATGGGAAGAAATGCTTGAGGAAATACCTGCTTAGGTGCCAATCAAAGTTTGCTACCCTTCTCTTGTGCTGAGCTCTGTTTCTGATTGCAAAGTTCTTGGGCTGGCAGTTTACAGTAGAAGGGTATTGGGGATTATAGGATTAGCAGAAACATAACAGACCCTGGAATGGTACAGCTACTCTGTAAAGTGCCAGACACTTTTATGGGCCAAAGCACTGTGATGAGAACATCTGCAAAGATGATTTACGGAAAGGAAGAAGTTGCTTTGATTTGTAAAAAAAATAATAATGATAAAACAAATATACTTATCAACAGCCAACATCTGGAAACCTATACAATATCTCTTCTTTCACCTGAAAAACCATGGACCATAATTTGCTAAATTCTGGCTGCTGTCAGTGAGGGAAAAGTTATAAACAGAAACACCTGCATATCACCTGGGCACGCTCAGCCACAGATCCATGTGTTCACTCCAGTGTGCGGATCTGACAAATAAAATTCAATTGGCAGGGAAAGCAGAAATAGTTTTACAGAACTTTCTCGCTGTTAGCTACTGTTCATTTTCTTTCATGTTTCCCTGTCCCCCCTAATAAAACTTTCTTTCTTCCTGGGACAAGGGTTGGACACCAATAAAATCTATGCATGGAGCCAGTTTGGTCTACTAGTTAAGGCAGCAGGCTACAAACCAGGAGACTATGAGTTCTAATTCTACCTTAGGGATGAAAGGCCTAAGTGATCTTGGCATAATCATTCATTCTCAGCCCAATTGTCCTCACTGGGTTATGGGGAAAATAGGAATACTATGTATGTTGACTCCTTGAGAAAAAATAAGAAAAGTGAGATAAAAATAAGTAAATAAAATATATAGGTGGATATTTTTTCAGATAACATTATGTTGGATGCTGATCTTAGGATACCATATGTAGGCTCCAAAATTCCAGATGAACACCTGATAGCAGCCAAGAGTTTTTGGTATCCCCCTGTGCCATCTAAATATTATTTGAATTTTTGCTGTTTAGTCGATCCTATCTTCATAGTTTGAATCTTACAGCCCTCAGTCCTCCACTGATCTGTGCATTTGACACTATTAAACTCCGCTTTGGCAATTTCACAATTTACAATTTAAATATTAAGGTAAACTTGTAAAGGAAATGCAAATGCTGCAGATCCCAATAATCTCTCCATACTTGACTAGATCAAAAATTTTGAATTTTGTACAAATGGACTAGCTAAAAAAATTATGCAACTCTGGAAGAAGATGTGCAGCACAAGGTTGCTGAAGTAAGTTGTCTGTCCACAATTGCACTCATTTATTTCCAACAAAGGGGCAGAGATGATTTTTGACCAATGGTAACTTGAAGGAATTCCATTTTTGGTTTTCCAGGCTAGATTTTTCTTCACTTTAAAAATTGTTATTATTATGGTTCGTCACAGTCAGTCAGATGTTTAGACTGGATTTGGCATTTCTGTCCTCTTCTTGAGTCATTTCAAGAATCGGGAATAGGCAGATGTGGATTTTCGATGGTGTTAAAGATATCGTCTTCACAGGATGTAAGATGTTCTGAGTATAGCTGACTTTTACAGTTGACTGATGAAGATTTTGTCAATTCCAATGGTGTTCAAGTCGTACTCCTGTTGTTTTTGGATTGCAGCCAAGGCACCTATCATTATTGGAACTACCTTTGCCTTCTTTTGCCATAGTCATTCTATTTCTATTTGCAGGTCTTTGTATTTTATGATCTTCTCCAGTTCTTTCTCTTCTATTCTTCTATCTCTAGGTATTGTGAAGAGACACAGTGGCTCAATGGTTTAATGATGCTGGAAAAGGTCTGTAATCTGGCAGTTCGAGCTCTAGCACCGCATGACAGAGTTCCCATCACTTGCCTCAGTTTTTGGCAACTTAGCAGTTCAAAAGCATGCTACATGCAAGTAGATAAATAGGTACCACTTCGGTGAGAGAAAAACAGTGCTTCGAGAGATGGTACAAATTTAACTGATGCTAAACCTTCCCAAATGTGATATTCAAATGCGAGGTGACATTACTGGTGGGAAAAGCTCTGGATAAGGCTGCATCAAGCCCTCTGAATGTGGAGCTAGTTTGTTTCTTGGATAGCACACGAGTGTGAACTGAATGGCTGGCAGTCACCAGCAGCAAAAGAATTACTTTGCATTAACTCTGTGATCTTCAGGCTAATGTAACATCGCTATAAACTAAGTAAATAAATCTAAAGGCTGCCACATCCACTATCCAAACTTTTTTGTCTTTCTTATTGACAGTTGGGGTCTGTTTGGATTCTAAAGACCCAGAACACTTTAGCGTTTTCATTTTCTATTCCTTTCTCCATTTTATGACATTTTATGACAACAATGGTGGGAACGCCATTATTTATCTTATTAATCTTGATGTCTCATTATTTTATAATGACTTGCGTGCACTCATACTTTCTTTCATTAGTTGATACCATAAAATAAAATGCATTGGGGTTTTTTGTTTGTTTGTTTTTTAAATGGGGTCCCCTCTGCTTGCCTTTAAGCAAATATGTCCTTGTTTTTTTGCTCTTGTACTAATGTAGAACTGTCTGTTTCTAACTATGTCTGATGTTTGGTGCTTTTGTACCATACAAGCAGAATCCCTCTAAGGAGCCATTTTCTACTCTTTTTTTATGTGTGGCATAAAGGCAGAGGCAGAATGACCAACCTGAGTTATAGCTTTTTATATACAGATGCCAATATAGAGGTAGTACTCATAAAGAAAGGTCTCTGGCCTTGACAAGCTCATCAGTGGCCCTTATGATGTTATTACTTGGTGACTCAGGAATGGACCTTCTATGTAATAGCCTAACTCCATCTCCGCACTATTAAATATTTCCCTAAGAAAGGTAAACCTGGTGTTCTAGACAATTATCGTTTTGCTGACAATAAAAATAGCGTTGATTTTGCCAGGGATTTTTTTTATTATTATTATCTTACTTTATTCATTAAACATTATTATTATTATTATTATTATTATTATTATTATTATTATTAGTTAATCGGTAGTGAGATTCACAGTCTTTGAGGCTGGTTAATAGCTCAGCAGCTCGAGTCCTAACCAAGGACCTAGGAACTGTTAAGATATCGTCGGAGGATGTAAGCTGTTCCGAGTAAGGTGGTTTTTTGTAGAGTCAAAATGTTCAAGTCCGGTAAATTTAGAATTTCTAAATAGCGGGGTAGCCCTTTGGGTATTGCTCCAAGGGCTTCAATTACAATTGGAACAACACATGATTTCTTTTTCCATAGTCGCTCAACTTCAATTTGCAAGTCCCGGTATTTTGTGATTTTTTCTTGCTGCTTATCTTCAATCCGTGCATCACCAGGTATTGCAATGTCAATGAACCATACTTTTTTCTTTTCAACTACCGTTATGTCAGGTGTGTTGTGGACCAAGTGCCTGTCAGTCTGAATCCTAAAGTCCCACAAGATCTTGAGTTTCTCATTCTCTAGAATTTTCTCAACTTGATGTTCCCAGTGGTTTTTGCTGTACTCAAATCCAAACTTCTGGCACAATTTCCAGTGAATGATCTTAGCAACACGGTCATGGCGTTGTAGGTAGTCGGTTTGTGAAATTTTGCTGCATCCACTGATCAGGTGGTCGACTGTCTCATCTTTCTCATTACAGAGGCGGCATTTGCTATTGGTGGTAACATGTTGAATTTTTGCCTTCATGCAGTTTGTGGCTAGGGCTTGTTCTTGAGCTGCCAAAATAAAGCTTTCTGTTTCTTTTTTCAGTACTCCTGAACTTAACCAGTTCCAAGTTAGTTTCTGGTCACCTTTGCCTTCAATACTTTTCAAGTATTGGCCATGTAGAGCTTTGCTTTTCCAATTTTCAGCTCGCTGCTCAATTATTTCTTTCTTATATTCTGCTTTTGTTTTAGTTGTCTTTAAAAGGCCTCCTTTATTTACTTCCTTAATCATTGGTTCTTCACTTTTCTGGATGTAATCATTCAAGCTGCATTTTTCTTCTTCCACAGTCTGCTTTACTTGTAGGAGTCCTCGACCACCCTCTGCTCTTGGTAAATATAATCGATCAACATCACTTTTAGGGTGCAAGGCATGATTCATTGTCATAAGCTTCCTTGTTTTTCTGTCCAAATTGTCTAACTCCATCTGGGTCCAGTCAATTATTCCTGCAGAGTATCGAATCACAGGTATAGCCCAGGTATTTATGGCTTTTATGATGTTTCCTCCACTCAGTTTGGACATTAATATCTTACGAATTCGCCGAATGTACTTGGCTGAAGTTATTTCCTTGACTTTATTATGCATTAAGTCAGAGGCCTCTAAAATCCCCAAGTACTTGTAGCCTTCTTCTGATTTTACTGCCTTTATCGTTTCTTCATTCTCTAGTTCTATTCCATCCTCTTCTATGATCTTACCTGCTTTGGTTGCTATTGTTGCACATTTGTCAATTCCAAACTGCATACCAATGTCTTGGCTGAATTCTTTTGTGTGTTCAGTTAATAAATTCAGTTCAGCTTTTGTTTTACCAAACAGCTTCAAATCATCCATGTACATCAAGTGCGAGATTTTCAGTCCTTTCTTTGCAAGTTCGTATCCACAGCTTAGATTTTTCAAAATGATTGTCAGTGGTAGCACTGAGAGTATAAAAAGTAGGGGGGAAAGGGAATCGCCCTGGAAAATGCCTTGTTTAATTTCAACTTCACCTAGTTCTTCTTCATTAGCCATAAGTTTTGTTTTCCAGAGGTTCATTGAAGATTCCATGAATTTTTGTATGTTTCTGCTGATGCCAAAGATTTCTAGGCATTTCTTGATCCAGCTATGGGGAACTGAATCAAACGCTTTCTTATAGTCTATCCAAGCCATGAATAGGTTGGTTCGTCTTTTCTTTGAGTTCTTTAGGATTAGCTTGTCAATTAGCAATTGATCCTTTGTTTCTCTTGAGTTTTTGCAGCATCCTTTCTGTTCTACAGGAAGCAAGTTATTTCTTTCCAGGTATCTATAGATTTGGTTTGCAATGATACCAGTAAGAAGCTTGTATATTGTTGGCAAACAGGTGATTGGCCTATAGTTTCCAGGGTCCTTTCCTTTTTCTTTATCTTTTTGGATCAAAAATGTTCTTCCAGTTGTCATCCATTCATCATTTTCAGGTGTTTTTAGGACCTGGTTCATCTGGGTTGCCAATCTTTTGTGCACACTTGTAAGTGCCTTTAACCAGAAGCCATGTAGCTCATCTGGCCCAGGTGCACTCCAGTTCTTCACTTTTCTTGACTGTCTTTGCACCATTGCTTTTGTTATTTTCATGTCTTCCATTTTATGCACTTTAATAGAGTCCTCAACCTGTTTGATCCATTTTGCATTTCTGTTATGCTTCTTGTTGTTTTCCCACAAATTCTTCCAGAATTTCAGAGCTTTCTCTTTCTCAGGCTTTTCATTTGTTGTTATTCCTTCTCTATTTTCTAAGCTCTTATAAAACTGGTGCTGATTTGCTCTGAACTGTGAGTTTTCTTTGAACTGAGTTACTCGGTTTTCATACCTTTTAATCTTTTCGGCGATGGCAACAACCCTCTGCTTCAGCTCTTCAATTACTACCGCAATCTCCTTATTTCTCAGATCGTATCTTGCTTCCAGGCTGCTTTTGACCTGCTTGTTCTTTAACTGACCTTGCCTTAGGTTCTTCAAGTTGCTCAAATCTCCACGTAATTTTTTTATCTTCAATTCTAACCGAATTTTCCACTTAGGCTTCCCCTTCTTGCCTCTTTGGTTCTTTTGTATTTTCAACCCCAGTTCTTTGGTGGTTATGATGGCTGCTGCATACATCAGTTGGTTTGTTTCGGCTAATGTAGTGGTTCTAATAGTTTGCACAGCCTCATTGACCTTTTTTAGTACATTTCTCAATTCTTTCCGGTTCACTTGGTTCAGTTTTGGCAAACATGTTCTTTCAGCATCTTCCATTTGATGCTTTATTTTTCTAGCTAATTGAGCACTATCTTTTGGTATTTGTTCTTCAGTGCTTCCTTGTTCTATATCTTCATCCATTTCAGTATTCTCTTCCTCCCTTTCTTTCTCAATTTGCTTTTGAGTCTGCAAATCATTCTTGATGTTACTCTTCTTTGTTGATGTACTTAGACCATTAGTTGCTTTCTCTTCTATTGCTATTAATTCTTCTGTAGTGAAAAATTTGTGGTTTAGGATTACACGTCGTTGGTCCATTAACCTTTGTTCACTGGTGTCACAGTCCGTATGGTTCATCTTCCAAATCCGATACATTCGTTTTTGAAATCCACGTTTTGCTGGCTTAGACTGATAGTAAGCTTCCATAATAAAGGTGTTTTCTTCCTTAGTCCAGATTTTTCGCTTTTGGGGTTTTTCTTCCAGTAGCTTGTCAGCTCCATGCCCTGGTTGCCTAGCAGAGGGAGCTGAGCCCTGTAGCTCATTTTTCGTAGAATGCCCAGGAGCCATAGCATCCAACGGAACCCTTGTTAATCCGGGCGACGGTTCAGCCGGCATAAATTTCATTTTTTTCGTATTCACCATGTTTGAATGGGTTGTTATTTTTATTGTTTTTAATAATAATGTTGTTGTTGTTGTTGTTGTTGTTGTTGTTGTTGTTGTTGTTGTTATTATTATTATTATTATTATTATTATTATTATTATTATTCCTTCTGCTCCTTAAACAACTTCATCTCTGGTATTTCAAAAATATGTACATAATACTTTTAGTTGCTGATTTAAATTGAAAATTCTTTGACGTTATGTTCATTTTGACTGGATGACCCCTGGAGAATTCCATGCTGTGGAATGACCAATGTTTACATGGAATGGAGCCACTGAGGTTTAAAATGAGTAAATTAGTGAGCCCAGAAGCTCATCACAATTTTAAGAGGTTTCCACCCATGGCACAACCAAGTAGCTGGCATTGTGTTCAGGAACATTTGCACAGAGTATGGATTAGAATCTCCCAAGTCCAGATGGAAGATTCCATGAAAGCCATGGAGAATAAGAGGGTTAAGATCACACACACACACACACACACACACACACACACACACACACCTCATTGGGTTATATGGAGATCCCCAATTGTTCTTCCATCCATACCAGTGGTGAGTTGTTACCAGTTCGCCCCGGATCGGGGTGGCTCTGCCCACCCACTGGACATCTCTGCACATGCGCAGAAGCTTCTGTGCACATGCAGAAGTTTCATCCGCACATGAATGCCCACGAGCGAACCGGTAGCAAACAAAATTGAAACCCATTCCTGATCCACAGGCTAAGCAGACTCATTCCTGCGCTCATGCATTTCTGCATGAGTTTCAGCAAGGCCCCTGCATTGAAGACTTTCCAGATCCTTTGTCTAAATTTTCTCACTTTAGTAATGGTAGGTCCTTCCCAACAATCCTTCATTCCTTCATTTTGTTCTTAACGAAAGCGGTATATTCTGTTTTGTTTTTCAGAGTTGTAGCCACAATGGACATTGGCCAAACTTATCAGAACAGGAGGTGTTCTTAAAGACTGAATGTAATGCTCCATTTGAATACAGTAGTATTCCAGTTCCAATAGGCTTTTTGAGATATAAAGGTGTTTTCTATAAGGCTGGTTTATTCAAAAATGAGAAGAGTAGTAATATTTACATAAATGGTTTACAAATTTTAAGAATCTTTCACAGGACATAATGAATGTGCTTTACATGAAATGCTAGTGTAAGAATTACAGGACTTGATTTCAACAAATCAGAAAGACCCCAGATTAGAAGAATGTGATGCAAGGAATGTGTATACATCTAATTATCCCCAGCATATTTAAATAGCAGACTAAGGTAAGCTAATAGTTTTGGGGTATAACTGATTGCGTAAAGACAACATTTTGGTTTCTGGAATGAAAATTATATTACTATTAAAATATATTAGCTATGCTTGTGTAGTGCACAAGCTAATTTGTTTCATATTTTCATGCGTCTATCGAACAGTCGTCTGGGCCTCTCCTGTTATTCACAGTGCTGAATTATAAATGCTGGATTTTAAATTAATGTATGTGTAATGTGCTTTTCTTATGTACACTCCAATCAGATCAGAGCAGTTAGTGCAAAAGCTATTTTAATTGAGTTTCTGTTAGAATAGTAGCTAGAGAATTATTCCTGGATCACGTTGGAATAAGATTTTATCAATGTTTCATCTAAGAGGGATCTGCTCCAAAGCAGCAAAATGGATATGGATGGGATAATAACACAATAAAATGAAGGAAATGTAGGTGATTTGTAGTTCGAATATCAAGCGGAAGGAAACAGGCATTGCCACAGAAAACATTAAAGGGAACTGAAATCTGGATTCAAGAAACAAATAAGCCCCTGAAAACAACATGGCAATGTTCCAGACATACAATAAATAATAGGTGAAAGAATATTGACTTATTTATGGCATTTTTAATCAAACTCAAAGTTATCTAAGTTGGAAAAAATAGGAAATAACATATAAGAAAAATTATAAGCAAAGGAGAGGGGGAGTACATGGAAATTAGAAAAGATGACATCCCAGCATCATATAGGTACTTAAAATATATCAAATGATTAACATCCAAAATAACTGAGAGAAAAGGAAGGTCTCCACCTGGTGCCAAAAATAATGTGTGCTAGCCAAATCTCTTTTGAGAAGACATTTCATAAGTAGGTGTCCCAATCGAGAAAATTTTTCCTCCTTATTTATTAAGGACAAATAGAACAACTAGAAACATTCTAAATGGCCTTGGCCAAGACTCTTTTTTAAGTTCTCTGCTCCAAACAATCTTAAAGACTATTGAGATCACTACTAACACTGTTGATTTAGTCACAGAAATCGATTGGAAAAACAATAAGCTCAAAGAGCACTTGAATCCCTTGATTGTATCAGAAACATTATTTGGGACAAATTAAAGCTTTTGAATGGTTTTGAACAAAAGCCACAAACAATGCATAACATTAATTCAGCTGGGTGGCTGCCAGACTTTCTCATTCCAGAGAAATTTGCAGCTGGCACATCAACCATAGTTGATAAAAGCACTCCTAAGCATTAATAGTACGCAGTGTGAATGCACAAGTATCTAAGCTGATGCCAGCTTTATTTGCAATGTCAACCCCATAACAAAAGTGACAAGGGTTGCATTACTGCCCTCTTGCCAGTTTTTATCTCCTGCCCCAGCATCACTGCAAGCTATTCATTGCATTGGTAGAGACATATTTAATTCTTTAGAAGTTTTGATCCTGCATTGCTCTTCAGTCAGCAGTCCATATCATGTGTTGCAAGCATAATTGGGCACCAAATTTCCTATCCAGATTTCTCAGAGCAAATTATTCAAACCTGGCTGGCAAGTAAGGCATGTGCATTTTCTCCCATTCTCATTTTTTTTTAAAAAATCAATTCATTTTATTGCATGTACAAAGCGATGTAATAAGAAATGTTCTTAACAAGCAACCTGCAGATTATCAGAAATCTGAAAGAATATATTGCCTTAGTATAGCTATTCCCTGTAAAGCTGCAGCAATTGAATAAAATAAATGTAAAATAGATACTTGTGATATGCAGTCATCTCTCACCTCTATATAGACAGATAATTGATGATTGATAGATAGATAGATAGATAGATAGATAGATAGATAGATAGATAGATAGATAGAAGACAGGAGAGAGAGAGAGAGAGATAGAGAGAGAGAGAGACCAAGGTATAATATCTGATCTCTGAAATAAATAAACATGAATCCTAGCCTGCAATGGTTTTTGTCGACCACGTATAATTAAACAGAAACCAACATAAATACAATACCCTTGATTCTTGGGTGAACCAACAATTCATTTGTAAGAAAACCAAAGTTTAGGACTAAAATAATTAATTTACCAACACTTTTAAGAAAAACAGATAAACAACTAACTCTTCATGGATGTGGACATGGGTGAAAGCACCTATGAAATCTCATTTGGACTGGAAGTTGTATCAATTTCCTGAAGTTTTTTTTTTTTTTTTTGTCTATGCAACATGGCTGGCTGAGGAATTCTGAGAATCTTAGGGGTTATCAAGGTTGAGAAGGGTTGCTTTAGAGGCTGGCAGAAATGAAGATAGTCCGGTGGCATTTGCATGCCGGGTCAGGACTGGTAAAATGGCAAGCAGGGCTGTACTCTGCAATCCATGTTCTGCCCCTTTATGCCAGATTGAGGCACATCCCAAAAGGAGCAGGGTATAATGGATCATTGTGCTATGACAATCATCTGGTCTGCATTGGTTCACCCTGTCAACAACTGCGATGAACACAGATAATCTTTTAACTGCTGTAGAGGAATTGGGAGGCCAAAAATGGTGGTCATGTGGAAATATATCTTCTTCCTGGTAAAGTGGAAGTAAGGTGAGCGGAGGATGAATAAATCAGTCAGCCAGGTGCTTTTCTAACCACTAAAGAAGCCATTAAAAACCATTAATGTGATTTCTACTTCTCTCAGTTTATTCCTGCATTCCCTTCTACTGGTTTATTTTATTTTATTTTTTTCAAATGAAGATCATGTAGAATAAAACCTCGGCTCTCTGTCTTTCTGTCTCTCTCTCTATCTCTCTCTCTCTCTCTCTCTCTCTCCATGTGTCTCAATCATATATACAGGTAGTCCTTGAGTTACGACCACAATTGAACCAAAATTTATGTTGCTGAGTGAAGCATTTATTGAGTTTTGCCCAATTTTATGACCTTTCTTGCCACAGTTGTTAAGTGAATCACTGCAGTTGTTAAGTTAGTAACAGGGTTGTTAAGTGAATCTGGCTTCCCCATTGAAATTGCTTGTCAAAAGGGGATCACATGACCTCAAGACACTGCAATCTTCATAAATATGAACCAGCTGCCAAGCATCTGAATTTTGATCACATGACCATGAGGATGCTGCAATGGTCATAAGTATGAAATATGATCATGTGACTTTTTCACTGCTGTTGTAACTTTGAACAGTCACTAAATGAACTATTGTAAGTCGAGGAGTACCTGTAGTAGCCTTCAGAAGTCAGGCTGTGGCCTAGAGGTAGAGCTCTTGCTTCACAATCAGGAGGTTGTGAGTTCAATCCTAGGTAGAGGCAGATGTAGGGTCTCTGCAAGGTCCCTTCCAACTTTATTAATTTCTCAAAGTTTACCAGCCATATATTTTAGTTTAGGATATATATACATATACATATACATATACATATACATATACATATACATTCTGAGGTTTTTGCGGGTGTTTATATGTAAGTCTTTGGTTGTTCGGGTGTTCTCCCGCGTAGAATTGGATGTGTCTTGGCGACGTTTCGACGAAGTCTCATTCGTCATCTTCAGGCTGGTGTTCTCGGCTTCGTGCTTTCAGGAGCAATGTGAGATTGCAGCTGTCTCTTCCTTTTAACTGCTAGGGGGGTGTGAGCTGATTGGGTGGGAGTTTGGCTGTGTTCTGATTGGGTGGAGGTGTGTTCTGATTGGTTAGGGGCTTGGCTGTGCTCTGATTGGATGGGGGGTTGGTTGTGCTCTGATTGGCTGGGGGTGTGTTCTGTTTGGGTGGGGGCTTGGTTGTGCTCGGCTTAGTCTGAGTTGCTGAGTTAAAAGGAAGAGACAGCTGCAATCTCACATTGCTCCTGGAAGCACAAAGCCGAGAACACCAGCCTGAAGATGACGAATGAGACTTCGTCGAAACGTCGCCAAGATACTTCCAATTCTACGCAGGAGAAGACCTGAATAACCAAAGACCTACATGCAAACACCCGCGAAAACCTCAGAAAACATATACATACATACATACATACATACATACATACATACATACATACATATATATATATATATATATATATATATATATATATATATATATATGTCTTATACTATTCTTATAGTAGTATAATATATATATAGTAGTATAATATAGTAGTATAATATATATATAGTATAATATATATATACTAGTATAGTATATTATAAGTAGATAGTATATTATAAGTATATATATATATATATATATATATATATATATATATATATATATATATATATATATATATTAGTATAAGACTCTGTTCATAGTCAAATATTCTGATATTAGGGATATAGTATCTCAGATAAACCTAAATTAAGGTTTCATTGATGTAAAGGTATATATGTTACCATCTGTTCCCTGCTGAAGAAAGTAAATGCAATGAAGAAACTAAAATGCAATTCTCCACGAGCTGCACTGGCTCCCTATTGGTCTCCGGATGCAATTCAAAGTGTTGGTTATTACCTTTAAAGCCCTATATGGCTCAGGGCCAGGCTATCTTTGAGACCGCCTTCTACCGCATAGCTCCCATCGACTGGTAAGATCCCACAGAGTTGGTCTCCTCTGGGTCCCGTCAGCTAAACAATGTCGGTTGGCAGGCCCGTGGGGGAGGGTCTTCTCCGTGGCTGTCCCGGCTCTCTGGAACCAATTACCTCCTGAGGTTCGGACCACTCCCACCCTATTGGCCTTTTGGAAAGCGGTGAAGATCTGGCTTTTCCAGCAGGCCTGGGGCTGTTGATCTTGCTGTAGCAATCTTGCAAGACCTGGCCATGGAATGGAGTGTGTGGGTTTTTAATGTTCTTTTTAAAAAATTTTATGGGATATTGTTCACATTGTTTTTTTGCTGTAAGCCGCCCAGAGTCCCTAGGGAGTTGGGTGGCACAGAAATGCAACTAATAAATAAATAAATAAATAAATAAATAAATAAATAAATAAATAAATAAATAAATAAATAAATAAATAAATAAATAAATAAATAAATAAATAAATAAACAAACAAACAAACAAACAAACAAACAAACAAACAAACAAATAAATAAATAAATAAATGATACTGTACAAATTCACAAAACCAAGCACAAGGTGGAACTTTAGCAATAGCACTTAGACTTATATACCGCTTCATAGTGCTTTTACAGCCCTCTTATAACTTTCTTATATGATGTTGCACATAAAGCCTCCGGCAAAACCGTTTCTCTGCTTCAAGGAACATGTCACATGAATGTCATTTCAGTTTTAAGAAAGAAGCTTTTCAAAATCTGAGTTCGTTGCAAGCGGAGACTTGCATTGATAGTGCCTTGTTCCCTAATGTTAGATTGCAAGTGCTAAAGCGTCCCAGAGAATCTTGCTTTTAAAGAAAAGAAGCAGCTCACAGGGTTCCTTAAGAACTGAAGTGGCATTGTGCATCCATCATCTGTCCCATGCTGCTGATTATAATGATGAATGTATCATTCTGCTTGTATTTAAATTCTGGAGCAAAATGCACAGCCAAGCCTCTCGGTTCTTGTTATTCTGTATTTAGAAAAACACTGACGTTTCTTTTAAAAGGCCTAATTTATAATTTTAAGTCATGCAACAGTGCCTTGCTGTGCAAAAGCCAGCAAGAAAACAAGACTTCTTTGAGACCGTCTTGGGTTGAAGAAAGAGGAGGGGAAAACAGTCTTGTGCTCTTTTGAGGTCACTCCAACTTAAAACACAGAAAGGGCCAGGGCAGTCTTGTGATA
This sequence comes from Masticophis lateralis, assembly GCA_030761175.1. NCBI lineage: Eukaryota > Metazoa > Chordata > Lepidosauria > Squamata > Colubridae > Masticophis > Masticophis lateralis. Next base: position 64,862,413 of record JAUDYJ010000003.1, read on the forward strand.
TCTTTCTTTCCTTTTTAATCTGTTAAAAACTCCTACTGTCAAATGTTTGATCCAGCTGAGAACGAATCCCCCGCCCTAAAAGTGACATGAAAAATGACATATGACCGATGTGTTGATGTTAGTTGCACCACTTTTTCTGTCAGTTTTCAAGGTCAGATGTTAGAATTGCATGATGTATCACCAGAATGGAACAAGTCAAATCAGGGGAGTCAGACTTGTGTCTGCATCGTCTTGCCTTGCTCCAAGTGGCATTTGATGACCTGTTTTTCTTTTCTTTCTTTCTTTCTTTCTTTCTTTCTTTCTTTCTTTCTTTCTTTCTTTCTTTCTTTCTTTCTTTCTTTCTTTCTTTCTTTTTTTGGCTCAAAGGCCACTGGTTCAAAAGACTGTTGTTTTATCTAAAGCTCCTGTTCAAGTATTAACAGAATAACAGAGTTGGAAGGGACCCTGGAGGTCTCCTAGTCCAACCCCCTGCAAGAAACCCTATGCCCGTTGTGGCAAACCTATAGCACGTGGCACATGGAGCCATATCGGGGGGCACGCGAGCTCAGCTCCAGTACACATGAGCACGCTGGGCAGCTGATTTTTCAGGTCTTCTTGACCCATTGGAAGTCAGGAAACGGGCCGTTTACAGCCTCCAGAGAGCCTCCAGGAGAATAGGGAATGTGGTTTTCACCCTCCCTGGACTCCTAGAAAGGCTATGGAGCCTGGGGATAGCGAAATACAGGCCTACTGGGCCCACCGTGCCATCGCGTGCCAAAAACAGGGAGACCACAGGGGGGCACACATGGATGTGGGGGGGGCGCATAGAATTATGGGTGTGGGCACACACACACACAACTCCCCATGCTCCCCCCCCCCAATTTTTGGCATGCAATGGCAAAAAGGTTAGCCATCACTGCCCTATGCCATTCCAGACAAATGGTTGTCCAAATGGTTGTTTTTTCTTACAAACTTAAAGTTTTTTCTTAAAAACTTGGAGAACCCACAATTTCTGGAGGCAAGTCCTTCCACGTGTTCTCACTGCCAGGAAATTTCTCTTACTTCTAGGTTGCTTCTCTCCTTGATTACTTTCCATCCATCGCTTCTTGTTCTGCCTTCAGATGTTTTGGAGAATAGATTGACTCCCCCCCCCCCTCTTCTTTGTGGCAGCCCTTAGATATTGGAACACTGCTCTCATGTCACCTCTAGTTCTGCTTTTCTGTTGTGGCTCCGTTGCCTGAGCCAGTGTCATCCGCAGAGACAGACTCTGAGAGTGAGGGGGAGGAATGGCAAGGCCTCCCTCTCCAGGACCCTCCTCTCTGGCAATGCCTCCGAAGGACACTGAAGGCCAAGAGATAGGCCCAGAGCCAAGCACGTCCATGCAGCCACAGGTGGACAGTGACGAAGGAGATAAGTGCTGGCTGGATCCTCGACAGCGGCGCAGGGAGAAGCGTGCGCAGCAGAGGACCAGGCGTGCCAGAGATTAGCTGAGTCACTGGACCACACCCCATAGGGTATAAATGTGGGTGTGGTGGCCGGCTCAGTTTGTGACGAGCAAAACTAGAAATCATCCATGGACTTTGTTTTGATGAAACTGTGCCTGCTTAAGTGGACTGTATTTGCATTAATTCTTGTATTGCTGAAGCTCTGCCTTATCAGAAGGCTTGTGGACTTATCTTTGTTTATGTGAGTAAAGTTTGAATTGGCAGCCAGTCACTGGGTTGCGGCTAGCTTTATCTTCAAAGACTTTGTCATGTGTCTTATTAACTCCGGGTCGTCTGTGGGGGTGTGGGGGTGAGACGGGGACAGAACATTTTCATTTAAACTAGACATACCAATTTCTACAACCGTTCTTCATACGTTTTAGTTTCCAGTCCCCTAATCATCTTTGTTGCTCTTCTCTGCACTCTTTCTAGAGCCACAACATCTTTTTTACATCGTGGTGACTTTAACATTTTCTGGCTTTGTTAACAAGATCGATAGGAGGCACGGCAGGTTTTTTAGAACCGTACTTAGCTGCAGTAGCATCACACAGATCTGCTTTCCTGGTCAGCAAAATATGGGATCCACCTTAAAAAAGCAACTTGAGGGCATTCAAAGTGTTGCTGGTCAGAAGAGAAACAGATCTAACTGCTTAAGTCAGAGGTCTTCAAACTTAGCAGCTTTAAGACTTGTGGACTTCAAATCCCAGAATTCTCCAGCCAGCATAGCTGACTCTCCAGCATAGCTGACTGGAGAATTCTGGGAGTTGAAGTCCACAAGTCTTAAAGCTGCCAAGTTTGAAGACCTCTGGCTTAAGTGATTCCAAAGGAGCAAGTCGCATTTCCAAAGAGGCAGTGACAGGTAGTGAATGTCCTTATTCAAGCAGAAATTGTTTGGGAATATTTAGCTATGGTCCCTGAGCTTTCTCATTTTCTCTCATATTCCACTGCTGTGCTCCAGCTGTACACAGCCTGAGCAGCAGCTGCTTCAGCACTATTATTTCCTCCAAAACCTTTGGGGCTAACTAATTAGCATCATTAGTTTTTTTTTTAAAAAATCCACTCCAACTATTTTGCTACTGCTCAGATTGGAAGTAAACTTTACTATTTCCTCTTCCAAACACCCTCTTCCCCAAAATGCAGCCAGGCCCTCCGCAAATTCTACAGGTCTATGTTCACTGCTTGCTATATCAGCTTTTAAATTACTGGTGTATCACCGCTACATAGCTGAAAGGACATTACACTTGGTAAATGTCTACAAAAATAGAGAGTCCACAAGCATTGCAAGGCAGGAATCTTTGCTTTTATGGGGGAAAATAATTGGTAGCAAAATGTATGCATTGAGAGGTGGAACCATTAGAATAGAATAACAGAGCTGGAAGGGACCTTGGAGGTCTTCTCGTCCAACCCCCTGCTTAGGCAGGAAACTCTACACCACTTCAGACAAATGGTTATCCAATCTCTTCTTTAAAAATTCCAGTGTTGGAGCATTCACAACTTCTGGAGGCAAGTTGTTCTACTGATTAATTGTTTCTCAGGAAATTTCTCCTTAGTTCTAAGTTGCTTCTCTCCTTGATTAGCTTCCAGCCATTGCTTCTTGTCCTGCCCTCAGGTGCCTTGGAGAACAGCTTGACTCCCTCTTTTTTGTGGCAGCCCCTGAGATTTATTTATGTGCGTGTGCCAGTAAACTATAAATAGAAACTAAGAGATTGTTAACCTCAATCCCAGAGTATCCCCCTCCTTTTTTTTTTCTTTTTACAATAGTTCTGTGGACATAAGCATCTGCATCAGGATGAATACAAAATGTGTGTTATAGTATTACAACACAAACTCCACATCAAGATACAAGTATGAAAGGGCAGAGCTGGCATCATTTTGACATCATTGTAGTTTGAAATGGATGTCTATGCTAGGCAGTGACAGCAATTATCCAAAGGCCAATCAGTCAGCTTAGCAACTGAGATGGAGTTGATCTGATGATGAATGAGTTTTCTTTGGCTAGAATGAATCTTTTCCTAAAAGTTACTAGGAATGACTTAAAACTGTCAACCCTGAGAAGTTTCGGAGTCAGCATCTATGTCAGGGGTCACCAACCTTTTGGACCTCAGGGACCACTAAGTTCATAATTTTAAATCCCATGGACCACTAATATGATCTGCCTAATGACCAGCAGGGTGGGTAGGTGGTCATGTGACTGGGTGGGTGTGACCAACTCACCTCCCCACCCAGGCTCCTTAGGACCCCAACAAGAACCAGTTGTTAGAGTTAAGCAGCCACCATGAGAAAGAGTTGGCAAAAGAGCTGGCTCAGTTCAAATTGGATCTGACCGAGAAGGAAGCTCAGCAGAAGCACCTCACCAAGGACTATGAGCCTAGGCTTTCCAAGCAGAGGGAAGACCTGTGGGAGTGCAAGACCAGATACCGGTGCCTGGAGTCTCAATAGGCTGAGATGGTCAGCCAGTTCCAGGCCATGATACAGTCCCACTGGAACAAGGCCCTCCAGCTCTTTGCCACCAGCAGCACTTCCCTCCAGCTTTCACCCAAAGCCCCGCACCAGGAGGCCAAAGCAGACCCCAAGTTGGAATTTCTCCCCCCCCTCCAACCCACACAAAAAGACCCCATAGGGGAGACTCTCTGCAGCAACACAAACGTTCATTGCACATAACCGTCCCAGAGGCCATAATTTGAGGACCTGATTTAGTGCAATATTAAAAATGCAAATAATTTTTCTGCGGACCACCAAAATTTTCTCTTGGACCACCAGTGGTCCACGGACCACCGGTTGGTGACCTCTGATCTATGTAACTCCTCTTTTCGCAGTCAAGGGGAGAAAAACTAGCAGGGAACATTTTGACTATTAGTATGTAAGCAGAGAAGTTGCAGGTTCCTTCCTAGATTCTCTGGAGTCTGGAGTATTTTAAGCGGCACCCGTTTATGCTTCTGGGAATTGCAGGTCAGGCTAGGGCAGTGTTTTTCAGCCTTGGAAACTTGAAGATATGAGGACTTCAGTTCCCAGAATTCCTCAGCAAGCATGGGAATTGAAGTCCACACATCTTCAAGTTGCTAAGACTGAAAACTACTGGGCTAGGGCTTCCCTGTCGGCTTCAAATTTTGAAATGAAGGCTAAGTTTTATGGATGGTAAGATTCACATCTTAGTACATTTGCCTGAACTGAATAAGCTCTGACTACAGTAGATACATACAAGGCAAAACTATTCATATATAAACTATATGTTATTTATTATGTTTGATATATTCATTTATTTATAATTATAAATAAGAGGCATGATGGCGCAGTGGTTAGAGTGCAGTACTGCAGGCTACTTCTGCTGACTGCCGGCTGCCTGCAATTTGGCAGATCAAATATCACCAGGCCCAAGTTGACTCAGCCTTCCAAGGTGAGTAAAATAAGGACCCAGATCGTTGTGGGGCAGTATGCTGGCTTTGTAAACCACTTAGAGAGGGCTGTAGAGCACTGTGAAGCAGTATATAAATCTAAGTGCTATTGCTATTTATAATTATAAACATAGACATGATATATTTTTATCCTTCACATCATCCCCACCAAAATTCCCAGATATATATTTGCAAATGGGTGGAGGCCTGTTTACTGGATTTGCTAAAAAAAAAAAAAAGTACTTGAGTCATTTCTCTATTTTAAAGAGACAGTGAAAAAAGCTAATCACCTATTTAAATGGATATGCTTTTATAAGCATCAGGGGCATCTGTGCTTGAACGATCAAAGTACTATTCTACATTACACTTTTGAAGAGTATTTAGAAGGTAAATTATTCTTATTTATTTTCTCTTTACAGTTCTACAGAGTATCTGAAGTTTTTGAAGGCTATTTAGAAGTGAAACAACTGGGAAAAGTCCTATAAATGCCAGATCCAAAGCCTCTCACTAAACATCAAGGGAAATGTCAAAAGCCTTGAGGATCACCTGTGCCAAAATCAGCAGGGTCTGCCCAATCTCAGTCCACAAATAGTCTAATCAAAAGACATTGCACCACTCCTTTAAAGTGTTTCTTCACTTCTCAGGAATGGTTTTTCTAGACAAGCCACTTCTTTTCCTCTTACCAAGTCAACCACAGTTGATCTTTTTCATCCATAAGCTGAACTAATATATATATATTCCAGATACATAATTGAATGCTAAATTGCTATGTCTTTTGCTGTACAGCACACTGTGTTATGTATAAAAGGATATCCAGTCTAGTCTAAATTCCTGAGTTTCGTGATACGGTTCCTCGTTCAAATGCTTCTTGAATGTGTCTTGGATGTGTCCCTGTTAAAATTATTTTAGGTTCTTCCAGTTGAAAGAAAGTTTCCAGCAAATACATGAGGTGAATCTTTGACCCATATTGTATTAATAGATTTTCCCCATGGAAGAACCACATTATATCTGTGAGCTTACTTTTACCACCATCTAATCTTTATCCACGGACATTGTGGCTCAATGGCTTAGATGCTGAGCAGTCAATCGAAAGGTCGGCAGATCAGCGGTTCGAATCCGTAATGGGGTGAGCTCCCGTTACTTGTCCCAGCTTCTGCCAACCTAGCAATTGGAAAGCATGTAAAAAAAAAATGCAAGTAGAAAAATAGGGACCACCTTTGATAGGAAGGTAACAGCGTTCCGTGTGCCTTTGGCGTTTAGTCATGCCGGCCACATGACCATGGAGACATCTTCAGACAGCGTTGGCTCTTTGGCTTTGAAACAGAGATGAGCATCACCCCCTAGAGTCGGGAATGACTAGCACATAAGTGCGAGGGGAACCTTTATCTTTACCTTTAATTTTTATCCAGGTATACTGGTCCTAGATAAGGCCTGCAATGAGATCAAAGGTTAAATCTTGATGTACTTAGGGATACAGCTAGTGACTCTGCTATAATGGACACACATACTGCTTCTCACCATCTTCACATATTTTTACGATGCCCTCATATAAAAGGGTGTTTACATTGGTTCTTCAGATTCTCTGCCCTCAGTGCTGATGATATTATCCTTTCATAATATTCTCCTTCAAAACACTTCAGTATATCTTCAGATACCGAAGTTGAGACAGTCACACATGTATTCCTGAAAAGCCCTTTCATATTCAAAGGAGTAAGCTAATCTCACTTATTACATATTATTTAGACTGGCCCCAAAAGACAATTGAGTCTTTGGGACAGTTGGGTTACAATGACCGGTATTGTGAAGTCTCCAGAAAAATGGCCAAATGTTGTAATAGCCATTGGAAGCTGAAGGTCTCTAGGCATGCTTAGTTTCTGAATGAGGTTTTTATGTTGTATGCTTCCATTTTAACTGGGGGTGGAGGATAGAGGTTGCTCTGCTACAACAAACAAACAAACAAACAAACAAATAATCCTGGCCTTGCTTCATTTGCATTATCATGCAGCTAGATCCTTTAGAGAGAGAAGATTTTAAAACCATGCATAAATACCTCCAAGAGTATAAAATAGTTTTCACTCAGTTCAAAGACTGAAAATCCGATTTATTCAATTTTAACTTCAATTTTGAAGTTGCACAATGGACCCATTCATCTACTGAGATATTTAACCCAACCTATTCCTGAAGGCTCCAGGCAGAAAACAGAATTGAAAACTATAAAATAGCATTATGCAAAGTGCTACAAAAGCAAGTATAGTTTGCTAAGGCTAAAAATGCACGCAGAATACAGCAGCATATTTATAATATTTTCAAAAATTCAGTAGAACAGCAAGTTAGAGTTCTAAACAATCATTATCTTAGATCTGACTCAGATGAGAAATAAATAATGGATTTCTGTCCTTATCTGTCCCTAAAAATAACATCTTGGTTAGGACAAATACCGATCGATCTTAACTACACAGCACTCAACAAACAACAAAACCAAAACCTTTTTTCATTATTAAATTTTACAGCACACTTAGGCTAATGGTTAAAGAAGAAAGAGAAGAAGAGGAAAAAGACAAAAGCTCATTGTTTCCAATGCAGCAGACAAATTTCAAAGGGAAGAGTTCTTTGGAGTATGAGATACATGGTAAGATTGCCCAAGGCATACATATTTTAATTGTGATTAAATACTGCCTTCTGCATAACACCCAGGCAACTCCTTACCTTTCTTTAATTAGCTGCATTTAGTGCCGGGTTTAATGGTCAGTGAATGGGTGCTAATTTGTGTAAATTAACATGTCATTTCCATATTCACCTCAAGATATTTAGTTGCATTGCTATTACCTTTTGTAGCCTTATTTTCCTAATTAATGCAATGGACTACAGACCGCAATTCTCATTGAGCTTGCTTTGTTATCTCCCTTTCATAAAAAAAATGAGGGGGAATGAGACAGAATCCAGGCAGAGGTCTTTCTTTCAAAAGAAATGCAGGAAGTAATTCTATTTTCTGCATTCTCCTGTCACCACTAACTTCCTCCTGCTTTTATTTCCCTTCCTATTTACGAAAGCAGCTCAGGTGCATTCTTAATGCAGATATTACAGGTAGTCCTCAACTTACAACAGTTTGTTTTGTGACCATTCAAAGTTACAACATCACTGAGAAAAAAGTGACTTGTTATAACTGTTTTTCACACTTATGACCGTTGCAGTCCTCGCATGGTCATGTGATCAGAATACGGACCCTTGGCAACCGATTCATATTTATGACAGTTGCAATGTCCCAGGGTCATGTGATCCCCTTTTGTGACCTGACAATGGGGAAACCAGATTCGCATAACGACGGTTTTACTAGCTTCACAACTGCAGTGATTCGCTTAACAAATGGGGCAAGGAATGTCATAAAATGGGGTAATACTCATTTAACAAATGTCTCACAGAATTGTTGGGCTCAATTATGGTCCTAAACTGTAATGCCTGCCAGTTTCAGCGTCAGTGATGAGAAAAGAGGCGGGAGTCTCAATTCCTGAATTTTCCTCACCCATCCACATTAAAGACAGCAAGAGAAGAAAACTCACAGGTGCAGCTGAGGAAAGCTGCAAAAGGTCAGTGGGTGGCTACCTTGTCTTTGAATTTAGCGAAAGACAACCAAGGAACATAAAAGTAATCTCTTTGTTGCAATTCAGCAGGATTTTAGCAAGTGGAGATACTAACTTAATTACCCCAGCTCCTTCAATGCACTGAAGTGCTGCAGCAGGCTATAAATCAATACCTAAGGTCACATTGCTAAAAGCATTGAAAAAACAGGTTTTTCCTCTCATTCTGGCTTGTTGATCATTCTTGCAAAGGTGTCTCTGGAGGTCAGGATCAGATGAGAAATAAAACAGCAGTTGTAGAAGGATTACCTGGAATAATTAATCATTCTTATAATTAATTACCTAGAATAATAATTAGTTATTCAAAATAACATTCACGCATACACTGATTGTTTGCTATGGGTAGGTATAGCAACAGAGGTGGGTTTCAGCAGGTTCTGACCAGTTCTAGAGAACCGGTAGCGGAAATTTTGAGTAATTCGAAGAACCGGTAGTAAAAATTCTGACTGGCCCCGCCCCCATCTATTCTCTGCCTCCCAAGTCCCAAATGATTGGGAGGAAATGGGGATTTGTAGTAACTTTCCCCTGGATTGGGGTGGGAATAGAGATTTCACAGTATCCTTCCCCTGGAGTGGGGTGGGAATGGAGATTTTACAGTATCCTTCCCCTGCCATGTCCACCAAGCCACACCCACCAAGCCACGCCACACCCACCAAGCCATGCCCACAGAACCGGTAATAAAAAATTTTGAAACCCACCACTGAATATCAAGTTACATTCCAGGAACACCTTGAAAGCTTTTGTAAATTCTGGGCACCTCATCCCTGAGACAACTTCCTGTGTGTGTTTGTGTTTTGGAGAGGAACCATGTGTGCATGTGTGTTACTGCACTATGCATTTGGCTTCTGAAGCACACCTTTCCAGCAAACCATATAGAGCACATCTGATTTCAATAAAATCCTGGAAGCTCATTTTAGCAAAGAATAGATTCTTTCATTTGAATTTAAGTACGCTCTGGGCTGATGTGATTTTCAGTGTTATCTGCTGAGCTAGAGAATTTACAACCTCCTAGAAGAGAAAACAGTTCTTGGGAACTCCACAAGATACGGGGGGAAAAGGCTGTTTCTAGCCGAGAGCAACTTGGCATCACTTCCGATAGCTTTGCCAGTGGGAGGTTTTTAATTCTGGTTCACCTGGTTGAGCTGGTGCCTGCAAATGTAGCTGCTACTTAGCATTATGTACCGTCTGTGCAATATGCACAGACAACATTTGGCTTATATGGGAAGGAAGGTTAGCAAGTTTCTGAGGCTAAGCGAGGTTCATGCCCGCTGAGGGTTTTACCCTTTGCACCGTGTTCTGCATGAGCACCACTTTGTTTCCCAGGTGACCTTGTGCTTGTTCACCTGGACAGAAATGAAGAAGCCCAAGAGGATGCTTGATGTGTTCCAGTGCAAAATTTGAAAGTTGAAGAGAACTCAGCTTCCGGGTGGTCTGTTCAATGGAAAAATAGAATGGCCTGTTGTAAATCAGGTGAAATAATAAACATACGCTTCCCATTTTATTCTGATTATTATTCCTATTATGCCAAGGAAGAATTAGTATAATGAAAAGAATCAATAAACTACAATACTTTGAATTGTGTCCGTCCTAATTATGACTCATCCCAATTATAGCTGCTGAATATTTTGGAGTAGGGTTGGAAAAAGTGTGGCCCTCCAGATGTTGAATTGCAATTCCCATCATCTCTCATAATTGCACATATAGTTTGTTAAGGCCAATTAGAGTTGGCCTTTCATACTTTAATAATCACTCATGGCATGTTCCTATTATCAACGTAGCTTTTGAATTTCAGAATCATCCAAGACAGCCCAGTGATGATATTATTATAACTGACTAATGGAGAAGTCACCAGGATAATTGATGATGCTTATTTATGAGGACTAGTTCAAAACTAGTTTGGGGTCTCTGTGATTGCATAACATCAGCTGTGGACCAGCTGTAATTACATGAAAGATTTAGCCCCTCTTAGCTCCCCTTGATAAGAACTACAGGTAGCCCTCCATTTACAACCATTTGTTTAGTGATTGTTTGACTGCTTTTCACACTTACTACTGTTGTAGCATCCCTATGATCATGTAATGAAAATTCAGGCATTTGGCTACTGGCATGTATTTATTACAACTGCACTATGCCAGGTCATTTGTAACCTTCCCAGCCAGCTTTCCACAAACAAAGTCAATAGGAAAAGCCAGATTTGATAACAACCATACAATTCACCTAACAAATCAGTGATTTGCTTAACAATGGTGGCAAAAATGTCATAACATGGGGCTAACTACTGTCTTCTTAGCAATGGAAATTTTGAGTTCAATTGTAGTTGTCAGTCAAGGATTACCTGTATTTGAATTTTTAAGATTTTATTTTACTTTTTTCATAGAACCAGACACCTGAATACAAGAGGAAACAAAGATGTTGAGAGAAGGGTGCAAGGGATTTATTTCCTTTTTGGGTGGAATAGAGCTGTGGATAGTTTTATTTCTTTGGAACTGTAGCGACTGCTAATGTTTTGCTCTTGGCATTGCTGCAAGAACAGTGGTTTGGAAAGACTGCAGCTTAGAAAAAAGGATATTGTAGGAAGTTAACACACTCTCCTTTCCTAGGAGCATGAAATATTTTGGGAAATATTAAAAAGGCAGAATATTATATTTCCCTGGATGAAAAATGGATAAGCATGTTTTGAAGCAGCTCCCATCTTCCTGCTCCCACCCTTTGTCAATGGGCCATTAAGGCCTAGGCCAGTCTATTCTACATAACAAAGATCTACCTCCTTCAGGCAGAGCCATAGTAGGAATTGCCAAAGATCTAACAAAGATAGGATTAGCCCTCTACAAAATAGCAGCAGAAACTCACCACATGTGACCTGGGAAGCACATGTGACCATCAGCCAGCAAGGCTAGCTAAGACCCCCACCCCCTGGGAGTCTGACAACCAATCAGGATACTCTTTCTGGGTCCCAGGAAGTTCAAAGCCAGAGAGAGCATAAAACCCAAAAACTCTCTGTATCTGCCCTTTTTCTGTTCAGGAACTCAAGCCATGTGATCCTGTCCACCATTAAACCATCTTTCCAAGCAGTCTCCATGTCTCCAATGTCTTTTTCCCCACTTGGAGCAGAACCCAGAAGGATCTTTCTTCCAACAATATCATCTATAGAAGGAGAATATCTGTAGCTCAGGATTGAAATGAAGGGTCCTTGGTGCTCTCTGAGCTTGCTTGTTTTCTTGCAAAACTTGTTTTCATTACTCAAACTAGGTAACATCATTGCTGTTAGTAAGGAGTATAGTTTGCTGTCAGAATATCTCAGAAACCATCAACAGACTACTACAACCACATCGAATCAGCGTAGCATGCAAGCCAACTAAAGCCTTTCAAAACATCCTAAGCAAACCAAAAGATCCAGCAACCCCGGAAGAAAAAACAGGAGTCATCTAAAACATACAATGTAATGACCGCAACAACCACTATGTAGGACAAATAGGTACAAGAGTGGCAGAACGCTCTTTCTAGCAGTCCAAAGACTTGATGAAAATTCTTTAATTTCACAACATATAAATACATGTAACCATAATTTCAACTAGGAAAATGTGACCATCCTAGACCAAGCCAAGTCCAAAAACACCAGGGAATTTCTAGAAGCCTGGCACAATTAGCCATCAATAGATACATAAACCTTAACAATATCTATAGACTATGCAAAAGAGACAATCAACCAGCCAAAAAGGGAACAAAAAGACCCAAATATCACTCCACTAATAATCAACACCCAGATCAGCATAGATTAACTCCAAGATTAGCATCAGACCAACAATCAAGTAAACAATACTCCAATTAAGAATCTGCTAAGGAAGCCCACGGTAAACGCCCAACTGAACAACTACCAACATCACTCCCACCAACAACTGACAGGACAAGCCACTAGAATATAAACTGACAGCAAACCACTAGCGGGCACTGAGGGTGTTACCTAGTTTGGGTAATGAAACATCTGCAAGAAAACAAGCAAGGTCAGAGAGCACCAAGTAACCCTGATATCTGTAGAAGTACTTGAGGTTTTTCTATGGGAAACTCACAGCTTCCATGACAGAGCCTGTATTATTAGAAAAGGCTCTTGTTTTCATATTCTCATTGTGCTGTGAGTTAGGTTGTTTGATAAAACTGCTAATAAACCCATGGGGAATTATAATCCTGTCTCCAGTTTTGCGTGCCCCTCTTGCATCCATTGCTACATGCTGAATGCAGTGTCTGAAGAGAAAGTTTTGGATCAGTGACTGTTTATGAACCAGGAACATTGGCAGAGTGGGTCAAAAAAGTCAAAAAATCAATCATGCAATCAAAGTATCCTTTTCTCATGTGTCTGTGAATGTTGAGTAGTAGAATCAAGACTAGTATCTTTTTTTGCAATGTTCCAGAGGTGGTATTCAGTAGGTTCTGACCAGTTCTGGAGAACCGGTAGAGGAAATTTTGAGTAGTTTGGAGAATCGGTAAATACCACCTCTGACTGGCCCCGCCCCCATCTATTCACTGCCTCCCGAGTCCCAGCTGATCGGAAGGAAATGGGGATTTTGCAGTAACCTTCCCCTGCAGTGAGGTGAGAATGGAAATATCCTTCCCCTGCCACGCCCAACAAGCCATGCCCACAGAACCAGTAGTAAAAAATTTTGAATCCCACCACTGCAACGTTCATAATATTGTACTGCTGTTAGATCAACATTGCTTTTCCTGCATATATTTATGTATGTGAACAAAGGTTTGTACACAATCATTAAAAATTTGAAATATACCAAAAATGGATCATGAATATTTTATTGCTACTTTTTCCATACTTTCAAGTTTAGGAATAGTGACGGGCCAATGATAAAAGAACATACAGTATATTCTCATTTTCCACAAAACTGCTTTCAGCGCTTTTCTGAACTTTGTATATTTTAATACTGAATTTTGCATTTTTTATCAATGTTTGTTTTTCTTATAACTCTTTCAAGGATGATGTTCTCGATCCAAAAATGATCATGTTGAAAATTGGAACATTTTCTCAATTGGTTACATCAAATGTTTGAATCTAACCCAGTAAAGTTCTTGGTTCCCGGTCAATTAGAAAATGTTACACCATTCAGAGTTTAACCAAAAAACTTTGTCATGTCCTGTTTAAAGCTCCATGTAGACTGATGGTGCATAAACATGAAAGCTATCTTGATGGATATTTTTCATGTTTATACTACTTACAGTGTTAATCAGAGAAGAGGGAAGGATAGAATACCCAGATGAATAACTTACTAAGACTTTCAACAATTGGAAAGAAATTGTGGTTTCCTGCTATATTTGAACAAGCCAAAGATGCATATTCCTACATATTTAGCGATAGAAACTCTCCAATATTTTAACTGGTATCATATAGTTAACATATGAAATAAAGATTCCTATTTTAGGGCATATTCTACAGGAGGTGCCCTTGACGGTCCATGGATAAATATCAGGGAGTCTCTTGACCTGAATGCAGTAAAGAATTACAACTTTAGTTTCATTAACCTCTAAATGAATTTTAGCTTGCTTTGTTATTGATTTAATGGAATAATAATGAAGCACATCATGGGATATGGTGGCTCAGTGGCTACAACGCTGAACTTGTCGATTGAAAAGTCGGCAGTTCAGTGGTTCAAATCCCTTGTGCCGCATAATGGGGTGAGCTCCCATTACTTGTCCCAGCTTCTGCCGACCTAGCAGTTTAAAAGCACGTTAAAAAATGCAAGTAGAAAAATAAGGACCATCTTTGGTGGGAAGGTAACAGCGTTCCATGCGCCTTTGGTGTTTAGTCATGCCGGCCACATGACCACGGAGATGTCTTTGGACAGTGCTATCTATTCGGCTTTGAAACGGAGATGAACACCTCTCCCTAGAGTTGGGAATGACTAGCACGTATGTGCGAGGGGAACCTTTACCTTTACCTTTAATGAAGCACATACATTATTATATTATGTAGTTGTTATTTTTCATATTTTAAAAACTTCAATTGAGCATCCTATGTAATGCGTTGTCTGTGTATTTTATGTATTTAAATACGGTTTTTTAGAGATGGGATCCATACACTCAAAACAATATATGTACAAAAAGTTTTCTACAGAAAAACAAAGTTCTCATGCCAAGCACAGTTATTAGCGTGTGTATCCAAGTGATTTTTCTGGCAATGATATGTAAATGGCTTGCCAGTGTCATCTCCTGGGACTTTTTCAAACTCCATAGACTTGTCTACAATCCTGGTATTCCAGACTCTTCCCTTTTTTTCTAACAAGAACAAAGTCTGCTGAGTTTCCAAGATCCACCAAGTTCAGCTAGATGATGATGCCTTCTGGAGTCTTTTTAAGTCCTAGGGGGACTGGTGGGGGGGGGGGCAAACCATAAGGATTCTCAGATTCATTACAATACTTTATTCTGTGTGAATCTTTTCTGGCAGCGGCTATCTCTCTGTAGGGATTAAGTTGAGTCTGTCAAGGCAAGGAAGCTAAATTAAAAACAATATAAAGCACACTGAAACAAATTAAAATGTCTTGCAATTCAACTTAATGCTAGAATATTTATTTTAAAAAAATGAAGGTCTCATGCACCCATTGCAATTGTTCTGTATACAAATAATATATGCAATATGACAACATTTTTTTTCAGTGGTTCCAACAATAATGAAGAAGTCACTGTGTCTTTATTTATGTCTTTATGTATTTACATAGAAATATACATCCTATGTTGCCAGTGCCTAGGCAACACTCAAGGCAGTGAACAACTGAAACCATCTAAGAACAATATTTTTAAAAGTACAATATAATAAATATTAAGCCAACATTCAGCAGATAAAAGACTTGCATCTATATGAAACGCATGTACCAATAAAACCAATATTTGCCTAAACAGGAAAGGCTCTGCAGCTCCCTGACAAATTAGAATAAATGGCCAGTAGTTGGAATACAGTACATGTTAATATCATGCATACTTACATTAAAAACGAGAATAGAAGTCTATCTACAAGACAGACCCTTTCTCTCCCCTTAATATGGTTTTCTTTTCCACCACAACTGTGTTTCCCCCCACTCCCCATTTCTATATACTTTATCCAATACTATTATAACTGTTTGTAATTTCAATGTCAGTTTTTCTGAAGCCACGCCTTTTCTCAAAACAGTGCTATGACCCACCAAGCCAAAATAAACCAACTTGCCAAGCTAGTAAGAGCATTCTGTTAGGGAACCAAAGCTGGAGTTATCAAGTGCCCAACAGCAAGCTGTCTTTTGTATGATGGCTCACAAACTGCATAGATAGTTCTCTATCCCAAAGTTTAACTGCCTGCCTTTATATTTTGCAAATGACCAGGAAAATATTACACTTGAAACTGGACTCCACAAAACTGATCTTCTTGAATTTGCAATTCAACGTTGTTTAGTAGAGACAGAAGGCAAAATGCTCCTCAGTGTAGCGTATTTTTTTAATCAAAGGACTAAAATAATGCCAGCCCTTCCACAATGGTTCCATTTTCCATTGCCTGGTGATTAGAAAGACTGATGCTTTCTATCAAAGACTAACCTCCTTCCAAGCCTTAAATAGATACTTGTGTTAATTGCAGATAGCAACAAAATGCAGTGCCACATGTTTCAATCTGGCATCAGTAGGGAAAGGGAATAAACAAGCTAGGATAGATTAAATCCTTCAGAGTGGTCTTTTCCTGTCACTCTCAGAATGTGAAATAGAGTCCCAAGCTATTTGACTGTTCCTCCCCACAGGATGCAGGTTGGATACCTATAATTTATGACAGCAAATCAACACTGAGTGAGCTGCCTCTTCTTTCGGGCTGATACTAACTCATTAGCAGGGGAATATGTGACAGGCTGATTGTAATTTCTTATCTGCAAGTTAAATATTATCAGAGTAATTTACGGCTGGGAAATGGTGATAATAATCATAATGTTTTTATAATAAGAGAGAGGAAGGGATTCCAACTTGAGTGAACCTATTCTGGTGCACATGGCCTGCCTACGTCCAAAAAGAAGCCCCTGAGGAACAAAGAGATAAAGTCCCTGAAATGAGTCTAAAGGAATATTGTATTCCAAAGGAGGAAGGGGTGGGCTGCTGGGGGTTTGTAGGGGTTCAGGAGAATCTCTAGCTAAGATTCTGTGCAGTTCAGAGAACTCCCAAATTCCACTCCTGGCTGGCCCTGCCCTACCCCGCCCACCCCACACCTCCCAGGAGTCCCCACATGGCCTGTTTTGGATGCAGGTAAGTGTAGAGCATGCACAGAGGCTCAGGGAGGGCAAAAAACAAGCCTACTGGAAGTTTGGGAAGGCCAGAAATGGTCCCAGAGGATCTCCGAAGCCTAGGAAGGCCATTTTCATCCTCCCAAAGGCTTGAGAAAAGGCTCCGGAGCCTGGGGAGGGAAAAAATGCCCCCCCCCCATGCTGTGGTGCAGGAGGCCGACTAGGCCATATCCACCATGGCCACGCCTACCCAGCAACCGGGCAGAGAACCCTTTGCTAAAATTTTTGAAGCCACCCTTGAAGGGAAGTATCATTAGGGCTTCTAAAGAAGTGAAGGTCACATTCAGAAATCAGACATGATAGCAGTATTCCAGTATTTAAAAGGCTGCCACAAAGAGGAGGGAATCGGTTTATTTTCCAAAGCACTAGAGAGCAGGATAAGAAACAATGGATGGAACCTAATCAAGGAGAGAAGCAATCTGGAATTAAGGAGAAACTTCCTAACAATGAGGTCAATTAACCAGTGGAATCTCTTGCCTTCAGAATTTGTGGATGCTTCATCAGTGGAGGTTTTTAAGAAGAGACTGGACAGCCACTTGTCTGGAATGGTATAAAGTCTCCTGCTTGAGCTGGACTAGAAGACTTCCGAAGTTCCTTCTAGCTCTATTCTGATGAATTGATCCTTTGGAATATGATCAAGCCTGAAATATTAACAGTCTTTTCCAGGCTTTGTATCAAGTTGAGGTTAGCTGTTCTAGAAGATCTGGGGATGATAGTGGTTATAGAGAAAGAGAGGAATCAGTGAAGGCAAGGGAGAAATCAGATTAATAGTATTTATTCCTCTATTATTTGTATAGCCTGTCTTTCCAAGGTTGCCAAAGACAAGAACACACACAAAGCATAAATCAAGAGCCAATACATCAAATTTAAAGATAAAAAGCATGGGAAAAGTAAAATTAAAATACGATCAGAAAAAATACAGGCAAGAGTATTAACATATAAACAATAGAATACAACATAATTTGACAAGCTCCAGCCTGATGACACAAAAGTATATTGGAGTAACCATCAATGATTGAACAAGGCAAGGCTCTAATGAGAGATTTTGACAATTCAAAGTGTCAGCCATGGGAAAGGCCTTTCATATACAATTAACTGTCCCTTTTAATTGTGCTGGTAAATGAGTTGGAAGTTTCTGAAGTATGTTAACAAAGAACATGACCCCAGTAGCTTCAGGCACCAGTCTTGTTGTTGACATATTTTGTATCTCCTAAAGTTACAGTTGGTTAGATAATAGCATTGATGCAATAGGCATGAGTTTGGGCAGACTTCAAGAGATAATGGAAGATTGGGAGGTGGAGGCTCCCGTGTTACAGTCCATGGAGCCATGAAAAGTTGACATGACTTAGTCAACAACAACTAAGTTATTGGACACTATTTAGAAACACAGAAAAAGATATTACCTTATCAAAGTATAACTAAAATGTGAATGACTAACGATACTTCTTCCACCATTCCATTATTTCAAAATCTGTATTTTTCAGAACAGGAAACAGCATGACAGTTTTTTCATAAATCAGGTCCTTTCACGATGAAGCAAACAGAAAGCTTGGTTTAACTGAGCCTAGATCTATTGCTTCTACTGATGAAATTTTAGCAGAAAAGGAAGGTGTTTATATGCAGACCTTTCCCACATACTTTGAAAATATGCCCTGTGAGTTGCCCAATTCTCCAAAGCAGCTTCGAAGAGCACAAAAAGTGGCACACAAAAATTTCAGTTACCTTCACTGATGGGAAAATTCCATTGGAATGGAATCAAATATTCCTGCCCAATTCCATCATGTTTATTGAGAGATCTTCCAAAGTAGATATGAATGGGTGCAGTGGTGGGATTCAAGTAATTTAACAACCGGTTCTCTACCCTAATGATTTCTTCCAACAACCAGTCCACCGAACTACTCAGAAAGTTAACAACCAGTTCTCGCAAAGTGGTGCAAACTGGCTGAATCCCACCACTGAATGGGTGTTAATATGCATAGCTATATGGAGGGAATAGAGCAGAAAAGAAATTTCATCAATGAAAAATTAATTATATTACTTTTATCAGAACTGATGCTTTATTTCAATGCAGATGTATTTGAATTAAATAGGTAATTGGCTTCATTGGTAAAGGTATCTTTGGGTAAGTTGTCCTTAACTAAATATTTTTAAGGACCGTAAGCACTTCTTATTAATAAGAGTTTTTCAAGCATCCATTCACATTCCTCTGGACATAATTCACACCAGATAGCTTTCAAATGTTCAGTAACCACTTCTCACAATATATGAATATGATATCTGAAGCTAATGTTAATTAATGAGTAGTTTAATTTACTTCTAATTTGTATAAAAATAAGTGAATTGGAATGCTAGTTGTGAAGTGGCAGAGAAAACAATTCCCTTCCAATATTTTGGACCATTTACTGTAAATTATACCATAATCCCACATATATTTCTGGCCAATTTGCTATTTCTGTACTAATTATACTCAACCAGGCGCATATTCCTTTGCTAAAAAGTTGTTGACAATGTCAGAAGAGTTGGACTCAGAAGCATTTGGAAAAAGAAAAGAGAGATGCTTTTTTCCTCCATTTTATATAGATTAACCTTGAACTTTGCTTAATTCTGCTTTTACAGAAATTTGGAAAGGAGCCCTACAAAATAATAACAATGATAATTGATGGTGTTGACATGATGCATGCTGAAAATTGCACTAGGTTTGCTACATTTCTTTCTTGGTTCCCAAATTTACTTTTCATCATATTTTATTAATGCAAGATGTGAACTTAGCCAACTGTGTTTTATTCACTAAAACATAGCTAGGCCATGGATCAACTAATGGATAATCTGTGGAGTCCTCTGAGTTTGTTGTTTGCTTGCAAATGTTTCATTACCCAGCTAGATACCATCAGTGCCTGATGATGTTGCCTAATTTGGTACATCAGATGATGTTGTCTAGTTGTGCAATGAAGGATCTGCAAGCAAACAATTGAGTTCAGAGAGCACCAAGGACTCCACAGCTCAACCCTGAGCTACAGGGTTCTCTCTTATTGGATTGGATAAACCCCACTACATGATCTAATGTATTTTATGGCCAGGAAGTTAATCCTTAAAGTCAAAAGGGTATAGAAAGAACTCACTTAGCATAGCCACGCTGTACTGTTTAGGAACTTTTAACAAATTCATTTGCCATGCAATGCTCTGGGGTGGAGAAATAAGTTATTTAAATTGTTCCCCTAAATATCAAATATTCCACAAGTCAAGTTACTGGGCAGAAAGATATCAGAATCTTAGCCTTATGCTTTTATATTTAATCCCCTGGTAAAATATAAGTAAACTCATGAACTTATATTGCCTCTATAGTTACACTGATTGTTACTCTCCATGAATATTAATATGTTTGGAGAGTTAGAATTCTAAAGTATAACATACTGCATTGGAACAGTATTATAGACATTTAGTATAAAGATTCTGCAGATTAGAAGTGAGCCATTCTACTTCCAAAATACCCCAACCATGCCTAATTTATACTTGATTAAATGTGAGGGGGGGGGGCAGGAATGTGAGATGATTATATACTGTATGTAACTGGAACAGTTTTGAAGACATTTCACTAAAATCTGTAAAGGGGATGATAAGGAAATATTGCATGCTGCTTCTATTTTCTCTATAAACAATTTACATGTTATCATTTTTGTGATAATTTCAGAACTTAAATAAATACTATACTAAAATATACTAAATAATACTGTGATGGTTAAATACTATAATAGCCGTTTTAGCTGTTAATGACAGAAAAGCTGTGAAAAATAATTCCCCTGTCTAAACATGGGGAATGAAGCCAGACAACTAGAAATGACTAGAGAAACTTAACTGGGTTAGAATATATGAGATTTAATATGCTTTATAGGCTTCTGTAAAACTAAAAATGATATCAAAAGCTTCAAATTTAAGTCAGAAGTTACCAGTACCTACTGTACAAAATAACTCAGTAAAAGATTATTAGTTTTATTTTCTTTCTCTCTCTTTCATCTATGTATTTATTGTTAAAATATTGCAATACAAAGAATATAAGAAAAAGCAAATATTGAAATACACATAAAGGGGGAAAGAGTGAAACAAGAAAGTTGATTTAAAAAAGCCACTACTACATATACTGCAATGGCAAAATTAACTGTACATAATCTCTCCTAATTCCTCTAAAGCAGAGTTTTTAAAGTTGGAAATTTTAAGATGTTAAAGCATACTGGCTGGGGAATTCTGGGAGCTGAAATCCACATATCTTAAAGTTGCCAAGTTGGAAAAAAACAGATCTAAAGAATTTTGAAGCTGATTGCCTGGTCATCTTTCAAATGTGCAATCAGCAAGGTCAATTTAAAAAATAAATAAAGACCTGTCACCTATGCCTTTAGGAGTTGGGAACTTCCTGCTTGATCTTAATTAAAAAGCAGAAAAGTGACTTGTGCACAAAATGCTATGGAAGTTGAAGCCGAGACAGCAGAACAAGGCAAGAGATCCTGTCATTGGAAAAATGCTCACAAGCTCTGCAAAGTTATACTAATACTATTACTCTTATACAGCCAAATTGACTGGATGAAAAAAGAGGCCAGGTGACACAGAAATAAATGCAGAACACCAAAGACACTCATGCAGCTGCAGTTGCTAAGATAAAAAACATACAACCCATTTATTTTATACTGCCTCATTCCCTTCAAAAGGGGAATCTCTTTCACAATCTTCTAACGGTTTTCCTATAAGTAGTAAATAAAAAAGGTCTTGGGGAATGAAGCAAAGAGAATTCCACATGCTTGCCACCCATAAACTTTCAAAAATTCATGATAGTTGGCAACAGAAAATTCAGAACATGAAGGGTTTTGGGAATTAAACACATTTCCGAGACTTACAGGGAAGAAATGGCAGACTGAAGATGGCTCTTCATAATTCCTCTCTAGACAAGGAGAGGACCTGAGATGGCCCACAAGTACTCCAAACAGCTGTTCCTTGTGATGAGATTGCAAAACAGCTGTCTCCAGAGGGTTTAGAGCTTCTGTAGATGAAGGGATAACCATTTTGCTCCAACCCTGGTTGGTGCCTTTGAAAGGACATTGTGTTCATATGCTTCCTTTCTCTAATCACATTTGGAAATTACTTGTTATCTGATTTTTAGTTACCTCTTTAAAAGCCAATGGTGTAAATTTCATTTTAAAAGTTTTAAAAATACTTGTGTTCTTGGACTATGCAGTAAAAGGCTAGTTACTATATGGACTTTGGAATATTATCAACAGATTAACCCAGGGAAATATGGAATTATAATTTTGAATTATTTAGAAGATATTTTCTCATGGAAAAATGGAGATTGCTTTGGTTTGGATTGGTTTGGTTTGGTTTGGTTTGGTTTGGTTTGGTTTCATAATAAGATCTTGAGGATTGGACACTAAAGCCAGAGGATATAGAAAAAAGAGCAGAAATCCTTAGTACAAACTTTTGAATACTTCACAGCCAAGCTTTTGGACAGAATGGATCGAACTTTTCTAATAACATAGTAAAACAAGAATAAGCTCTGATGGATGTCTATGAAATTAATTTGAACGGGGATTTAAATGTAATACAAATGGATCTGCTAAATAACTTAATCCCTAAAAGAGATGAACAGATATTAAACCAGGAAACTGATTTGGATAAGTCTTTTTTTTTTCTTCTGGATATACAAAAGAATTCTGCTAAGACTTGGAAAGACATTTTTAGAAGTGACAAACCAAAGGATAAACTTTGCTTGATACAAAAGAACTCTGTTAAAGTCCTGAAGGATTTTACACAGATAATTAGCAAATTACCTCTGGGACATTTTTTGAAGGGGTTAAAGAATATTTTTAAAAACTGAGGGGGGCTTGTTTGATCAAGGTTAAAAGAGAAAAAGTGTGTCTTTGGTTTCCCTTGATGATTTTTTGCTGACAAAGATTGATTTGAGGAGAAGCAAGTTTATGTTTTAGTGAGAGATAGTGATATGCTATTAAAATTATTTTTATCTGTTGGGATACAGGGGGAAGTCACTTCTTTTTTCTTTTTCTTTTTTCTTTGTTTTTTCACACATACTCCTTTTTTCTTGTATTTTTCCTTTTGTATTTTCTTTTATTTGTATTGCCTTTTCTTCTTTTCATTTAATATTATCAATAAAATTATTTGAGAAAAAACACAAAGAGATATGTAATCTTTTCCGACCTATTCTTACTGACAAATATTCTCCCAGATATTTTTCAATGAAGCCTACCTACATGGCTTACTTTAGGAACGCAAACTTACCTTTATTTGCTACAGGAATATTTGGTGGCGCACTGAAGAGAATGGGATAACATTTCATCAGGACAGACTTTTCTGAAATTTAGAAGTTCATTCTAGCGACCAGCCTACTTAACTGTTCTATTCTCAACAGGATAAGTTTATAAAGTAGAAAATTGCTTTATAGTGACTGTAAGATCTTCGCTGAAAATGTTTTCATATACTGAAAGCAAAAACATGCTCTTTGGTGACTTCTCTGCTTGGTTAAGGGTTTGCCCTACTCACCCTCTTTAAAGCTGTGCTAACACACACAATAATGTCAGTGAATTCTTCACAAAAGAACAATTCTTTTTAGTCTGATCAATGCATACTAGTGAAATTTTTAAAAAATGCAAGAAAACATAAGTTGGGGGAAGGGGGAGACTTCTTTCCAAAGCTCTCAAAACAAATGAAAGGATGGGAGACAAGAGACCTCACCAACGGAAATGACATAGTCGAAGAAAAGCGCAGACCACTGGAATAACAAGCTTGCTGTCAAAACACAGCCAAAAGATCTGAGTTTACTGAGAATTACAGTATCATTATCGGTGACATGGAGGAAAAAAGATAAGAGCAGCTTAACTACTGCCTGTCAGTGTCTGTGCCTAGTTCAGCACCCAGCTTAAATAGCACTCCGCCAGCTGCCTGTGGATACATACCCAGTATTACATGGTAATGCAAAAGTTGCAATGCCAAAAATACAAAAAAAAAAAAAAAAAAATCCCCCCCCCCTTTCTTTGAACAAAGGGACAAAAGTTGAAAGCTTCCATGAGGCAGCCATGGAGATCACAAGGCACAGAAGCAGTTGGCTGTGATCTGGAGCGCCAGCTTCACCGGCTCGTGCTGCGTAACTAAGATGAGAATTCATGGAACAGTACTACCTGTGTGGGTCACTAAGCATTTGTCAACAACTTGATGGGAAATCATAAAGAAAGACGAGATTACACAACCGTAAGCAGGATTTAGAATAAGGAAGCTTTACATTTAAGTTTTTCATTACTTTGGGTATTTCTTTTTCAATTAAATGGCTAATAGCAATATCACTTAGACTTATATACTGCTTCACAGTGCTTTACATCCCTCTCTAAGTGGTTTACAGAATCAGCAGATTGCCCCTAATAATGTGGTTCCTCATTTTACCCACCTTGGAAGGATGGAAGGCTGAGTCAACCTTGAGCCTGGTGAGATAGGAGCGGCTAGGAAGTGAGAAGATGACAGTTAGATATTAAATAAAAGAAGGTCAGTCTATTTCCAGCAAGCACACTGGAGTGTCTCATTCACTGGGAGTGAAAAATCACTCCTATAAAACTGGAGTAATGTGCTGCCATGGGCCATAACATTAGTCTTTACAGCTACAATCCTAAACACAGTCACTACAGCTTTTCCCAACCTGATGTTCTGCAAGAAATCCCCAATAAAGTAGCTGTGCCAAATTTGGCCCAGATAAAAAATAAATAAATAACAGAAAATACTTCTAAGGGGAAAGCAGTCAGTGTCATCACAAATGGATGATTGAACATTCTTTGTTCAAATATGTTATTTGTTTAAAAGATTGAGGAGGACATGTTCCAAAATTCTAGTTCTAAAATCCACGGATCAATCTATATTTAGGCCACGAACAGCTTTCTGATAACTAATGACACCTTGAATTACCCCCAGAAGTTTACTGGCAACCAGTGCAACCTTATGTCAACTCCTTATGTCCTTATAAGTTATAAGGTTATCAGGTTATCAGGTTACCTCCTTATGTCAGAATCCTCACACTTTTTTCATTACGCTCCATTCAAGTGGTGTACAAAGTCAACCTCAAGTAGAGTCCATTGCTGTACAGTAATGCAATGTGACTGAAGCATGAATGACATGTCACATTGCATGTACAGGTGGGTTTGGGAAAAGATACAATTCAGACACCACCAAATCTGTGATAAGGACTATCTGGCCACAGTTCTCACTTGCTCCTCAAGCAGGTGTCATGGAAGAAGTTAATGTCTTCCAGTTTTGCCTAATGAAGTGCAACCTGATTCAAGGCACCATGGTACAAAAGGCTTTTCCAGCTATCTCCAGAAATATTGGCTAGATTAGTTGGGAATTCTGGGAACTGCAGTCCTGACTCTGAAGGGGAAGATTGTTCTGCTTATTATTTATTGAATAACTTTATTTACATGTGGTCTTTCTATTGAAAATCATCTCTCTTTTTAAATATAAATTTATTGAAAGTTTTAAGAACGAATAAATATTAATACAAACAATACAAATAAGAAAAAAGAAAAAAGAAATAAAAGAGAAAGCTAGAATGCAAAAAGAAAAAGAAAAAAGTAGAAGATAAATAGAAAAGAAAGAAAGAAGATGAAACAAATAGCATCCAATCATCTTTATCAATTGTAAATTTACCTCTTTATATTTACATCATGAGCCTCTTCTTTCCATAATCCATCTTATCTAATTGTCAAAACCATGGATCATAAATACATTCTTTGTTTTATGCAAAAAAAAGTCCATAAGAGGTTTCCAATCGGCAATAAACGTACAGTAGATGTTTTCTAAAATCAGCCAAGTCAATTTGGCCATCTCAGCAAGTTCTATCATCTTCACCAACCATTTCTCAATTGCAGATATTGCCAAATATTTCCATTTTTATAATTACAATGACAACTGTAATCCTCCTCCTCCCCTTAACATATCTTTTTTTAAACTTCATTCCATGCCTATGGAGATTCTCAGTCATTCTGGTCATAGTTTTCCCAAAGGTGCTTTTTCAAGAGGCAACTGGACTCTCTTGTTTTTCTTTTTCTTTGAAGACATTTTACTTCTCATCGAAGAAGCTTCTGCAGCTCTGACTGGGTGGTGGGGAATTGAAGGATTTATACTCCTTGCAGACAGCTGGTCATTTGCATTCTTTTAGAGAGTCGTTGAGGCCACTTGGAAGTCTATCTGTCCCCTCAGAATCACCTGAGTATTGCAGATTGGTGTGGAGCCTTCTGTGAATTGCTGAAAGGACTGTGTTGTAGACTGGAGATAACTGATGTCATATCTCTCCCCCTCTGTTGAGAGACAACTATTCAATGTTGACATAGAGGGATATTTCATTATTCTAACATAGTTTTATTTTGAAATAACATACAATTCATATTTCTCATGGTGATATCCAGCTATTATCTCAATATTAAAACCCATTTTCTTCAATTCCTTTCCACACTAGGAATTTTCCAAAATTACTAAAGAAATATACATATTCAGATATATATACACACATAGATGTACATATACATCTCTACACATTCAAGCATAAACAGGATGTCCCGTAGATGATGCAGATAATGATGATAAGAAGAAGGGAAAAATCAAACCAGACAGAAAGTTTAAATCTGCAGTAATTCTGAAATTTTAATTCAGGATTAAATCAGCCATTACATTTGTGTAGAACAATTCCCTAGAAAAGTTCCATCAATTTTCATCTCACTCAACTTCTGAGAGCCTAAGGGAGGTATAAAACTCAGGAATTTGAGAATATGACTGGATTGCTGTTCTGTGTTTCTTTGCTTATTTCTGCAAAACAAATTTGGAAGGAAAAGATTCATCAGTGTTGATGATCATGAATTTACAACTTTTCCCAAGTCATCACTCTTTCTATAGATCAACACCACAAACCCTACACATGGTTTACTGTTTTCAGAATAAGCTTCCAAGAATTACCACTTCATTCCCAAGCGCCTCATAGATGATCAAACACTTTTTGCCCGGACGGAGAAATGATGGAGACTCAAAGTTTGTATGCTTGCAAAGGGGATGGTTTGAAACAGAGCAATTAGCTCCATTTCAAATGTCCCCTTTGCAAGGAAAGCTTAATCTCCCTCTGGGCAAAAAGTGTTTGGGCAGCCATCACTGGTCTCACCCTCTCTGTCCCACTGTCTGTTTGTCCGCAGCCTCAATCAGGGCCAAGCTCTCAGCATGCCCCAGCCTCCACCCACCCTGCCAGGAGGACGAAGAGCCCCCGCGAAGCCAGCAGCAGCATGGGCAGCCACTTGGGGGCTGCACGGTGCCTGCTATGGCCAAGAAGTGCCCGAGCAAAAACTGGGCCAGCAGACAGGGTGGGTAAGGGCAGAGGTGTGCCGAGAGCTTGGCCCATTGCAGCTGTGGGCAAGCAGACAGTGGGATAGAGAGGGCGGGGTCAGCGGTAGCTACACTCCCGCTCCCATTGGTTCCCATGTTGACTACCTCTTGCACTTTAAAAAAAATAAGACCTCCCTGAAAATAAGCGTGAGTGCTTATTGTCAAGTCCAAAAGAAAATAAGACCGGGTCTTATTTTGGGGGAAATACAGTATATGTTGCAAAATCTTACCTGTACAGGTAAAACAAGATTATGAGAGTGAAATATTCTGTGTGTACAATGTATGTTGCAGACATATATAGTATGTGCACAGGCATTCTAGTTTTTCTACAGAAATGCAGTTCCCTCAAATATATTGCTCTAGTGAATGCTATCAGAGTTACCATTTTTAACCAGATCTTAATCCATTCTCCTACAAATCTCTCTATCTCTATTCACTAGAGATGTGACTATATCCATTATCATAATCAGTTAGCCATGACCCATTGCTTAATTTAATAACAGATTGTGTTGGCCAGAATTTAATAGTTATTAGTATCTTAATCTTAGTAACATTAAAGTATTCAGTATTGGACTTAATTGTGATGCTGATGAGAGAAGAAGTAATTACAGTGGAATTTTAATAATAAATCACTGTGCTTTCTTCCATTTTTAATAAACTGACAACAATAAACCAAAGGTAATTTTAGAAAACCACACTCTGAAAATTTAACTCATCTAGAGATAAAGACTTTGAATTCAATGAGCATGGGGACTTATTAAACTCTCCTGTTCTATAAGGCAGGATTGCAATTCTTGAGGTGATCAAAACAAATGGGCAAGAGTAGACAATGGAAAAGTGAGCAATCAGGGAGTACCAGCTTTGCAGACTCCTGAGTTCTGGGAAAACAAAAATAGAGGATCCCTCGGCAGGATGGCATAAGACCTGAGTGGGTCTTGCACCATACAGCACTCGCTTCTCAGAGCTGGGAAGGGAACAGAGAGTTAAGCTCATCACTCAACAGCTACTGGTAATATTACTTCACTTGTTTAGCCATTTGCATTGTTAATAATAATATTATTATGTGGGGGAGTGTTCCATAGAAAATTTAATTTTAGCAGTTCATCCCATCACAAAATTTAAAATCCCTACAGAAAGTCAATAGAGTACTATAGGGCAGGCATTCAATCCTTAGCTATATCTTTACATTCTGACATTCATCTCTCCCTGTTTGCTGAAAATATCATGCCAGGAGAGGATTGTGCCCTTAGATTCACTACAGGTCGACTTAGGACCATAATTGAGCCCCAAATTTCTGTTGCTAAGCAAAACAGTTACTAAGTGAATTTTGCCCCAGTTTATGACTCTTCTTCTCACAGTTGGTAAGTGTAAGACTGCAGTTGTTAGGTTAGTAAAATGGTCCTACAACATACAGAGTGAAGACTGCAACAGCCAATTTGTAAGACAAATAGACAGAGGACTGGCATCACGAATCCATGAACACCAACTAGCAGCCAGAAGACATGATGAAAACTCCTTAGTTTCACAACATATGGACATTCTTACCATAGTTTCAACTGGACAACTGTAATCATCCTGGTCCAAGCCACGTTCAGCTAGAGAATTCCTGGAAGCCTGGTACTCAGATAAATTGGCCATCAACAGGCACATAGAGATAAAACAACATCTACATACCATTTAAAAGAGACAATCAAAAAGTAAAAAAGGAAACAAAAAGACCAAAAATCTGCTTACCAGCAATCCACACCAGGGTTGGGTTCTATTTACCTTTACTACTGGTTCACAACAGGGCCGTGCAGAAGCATTCTGATGACGGTGGGGTCAGTGGGCGGAGCCTCCTCCCGGTTTTACTTCCAGTTCTATAGAACCGGTCTGAATCGGGGGCAACCCACCACTGATCCACACCTAAATGAGCAGAGATTACATCAAGATTAACACCAGACCAGGTGTGTCAAACTCACAGTTTACGGGCTGGATGTGTGGCATGCCAGCCATGCCCATGCCCGGTTTAGCAAAGGGGGAGGAGTCGCAATATGTCACATGATGATGCTGTGACAACGCAAGTTTGTACTAGACCAAGAATCAAAAAGCAAACGATATCTCTGTCAAGAAACTACCAAGACCATTCCTACCAACACTGGCAAAGCAAGCCACTAAGACAGGGGTCCCCAACACCAGGCCCTGGCCCACTACTGGGCCACGGCCTGTTCAAAGCTGGGTCAAGGAGAGATGGGCAAAGCACGCATGGCCATGCCATCAAGATGGAAAAGTCAGGGACTGCTGCACTAGGATATAAAATGAGAGCAAACCCGACTAGTACTGATGATATTATTTTGCAGAAGCAAGAAACAGATTCCTCGCAAAGAAAAACCCCTCTTTATTTACACCTTATGAATTAACTGCCTTCACCCACAAAGTCCAGCCAAGAGTCCTCCAAGGAGTTAAATGAAGCAATAGGCCTTATCAGCTTGTTATAATAATTACAAAGCCATGAGCCAAAAGGCTGCAAATTAAGTCAGTTCAAATAGACAGACCTCAGTTCTGGCAAGGCAGTCTTTGTCACATGAAACACAATGAGCAAAATCTCCAGAAATGTGAATGGTTGTCAGCTACGACCACCACCCCCCTTTCCTCCTATTTATTCCCCAGCCAGGGAGGGGCCATTCAGCATCTATGTTTGTTTTGCTTCCTAAGTTGACTCCTTGTCCTCCAGTTTTTTGCCTTTCCTAACTGCTCTGTGCATACGTGCATCTGGAACAGGCCCCAGCTGTTCTTCCTCTTCACTTATCTCTAACTCCAAAGGCAGCTGCCTCTCTGGTGGCTGGGAAATGCTGGACGACCCTGGCTCTATCTCTGTGTCTGACACTGAGCATCCGTCAGAGCCTTCCCCAGGCCCATGTTCTTCCCCAACCTCTTCATCGTCCGAGTCTGGCAGGCCACAACAGTTACCTTCTTGGGTAATGAAACATCTGCAAGAAAACAATCAAGCTCAGAGAGCATCAAGAGAGCCTGAGTGGCGTAGGAGGCTAATGCCCCCTACTAAGGCAGCATTTAACATCCAGCTGCCTGCAATTACTGCGAGTTCAATTCTCACCAGGCCCAAGGTCGACTCAGCCTTCCATCCTTTCTAAGGTGGATAAATTGAGGACCCAGTTTGTGGGGGCAATAAGTTGACTTTGTATAAATATACAAAAGTATGAAGGCTATTGCTTAGCGCATTCTCCGCCCTGAGTCTCCGGAGAAGGGCGGCATATAAATCAAATTAAAAAAAAAAGGACTCCACAGTTCATCCCTGAGCTATTATCTTCTGTAAATATATGAAAACCTATTTGATAAGGATGAAAGATTCTCACCATTTATTTATCTTCCTTAAAGAATGCCTAATTTTAGGATTTCTGTTGCCAAACAGGTTACCTTGTTGGTGGGTTATTTATTTTTACCCCACTCTTTGTCAGGAATTTCAGTCAATTTATTCTGGAAAGAGTCTTTCATTATTTTATCCCATACTAATGTTCAATCAGCCACTCCACAAGCCCTCAAAATACACATCAATTAGGTGGTATATGTGCAGTGGTGGGTTGCCCCCAGTTCGCACTGGTTCTATAGAACTGGTAGTAAAACCGGCAGGAGGCTCCGCCCACCAACCCCAATGTCATCAAAATGCTTCTGCGCTTACGCAGAAGAGCGTGTGGTCCCGCTGCAAACCGGTAGTAAAGGTAAATAGAACCCATCTCTGTATATATGTACTTTTAAGACAAAGAGTACTCATTCATTTGTTTTAAATTTCAGTAGTTTTTACCTAGTTTACATATTTCACAACAGATGAAGTTTTCATTTTCTGATTTTAAAAAAAAAATCATGTATCATTACCAAATTAAAAAAAAAACCAGGCACACTCTCCCAGCTTGAGTTATTAATTATACCTTCCATTCTCTTACAGCAGCATTTAACTTTAAAAGATTAAATGACTTGATTAGCAGTGTTTAGCTTTCCTAGGTAGTTTATTGAATGCCGCATTAACATTCTGGCACCACACAGATGAAGCTTAAATTCTTGCAGTCTTGAAGAAATATGACTACTCATTTTCAGGAAAGAGCAACAGAAGGGCTATTTGTTATGTTTTCATTAACCCATCATATTGGACATTTCTATTTATACTGGAGAAAATTGACAAGTTCTTTTCTGCAGTGCATATCATTTGTAATATTGATATGGAGTAGCTGTTTCCACAAGTATTTTTAGAAAAATAGTCTGAGGAATTTAAGCCCCCAAACTGTGATGTAGTCAGCCTGTCAACAATTCCCTCATGCTGCTTTCTTGAGTTAATTTAATTTTCAAAGCCACATTTCTGGTAGTAACAGTACAGGTAGTCCTTGATTTACAATCATTTGTTTAATGACCGTTCGACGTCACAAAGGCACTGAAAAAAGTGACTTATGACCATTTTTTGCACTTACGACGGTCGCAGGGTCTCCATGGTCACGTGATCAAAATTCAGGTGCTTGGCATGTATTTATGACGGTGGTACTGTCCCAGGATCATGTGATCCCCATATGTAACCTTCATGGTTGACTTCTAACAAGCAAAGAAAATGGGGCAGCCACAGTGGTGAAATGTAAAATTTGTTACTACGGGTTCTGTGGGCGTGGCTGGGGGGGGGTAATATGGCTGAGTGGGCGTGGCCAACTTTTTTTTTTTTTTAACTTTTAAAACCTTCAGCTGAAGAGGTTGTTTAAAAAATGCTTTTAAAGCCTCTGACAATACCAGCTGACTTGCCTGATCGACAGGCTTTTTTCCCGTTTAAAAACATTTTTTCTACAACCTCTTCGGCTGAAGAGGTTGTAGAAAAAATGCTTTTAAAAGCCTCTGATGATCCCAGCTGAGCCACGCAATCATCAGAGGCTTTTTTTTTTCTACTTTTAAAAGCATTTTTTCGGCCAAAGAGATTGTAGAAAAAATGCTTTAAATTTTTTTTAAAAAAGCCTCTGATGATTGCGCGGCTTAGCTGGGCAATGGGGGTGGGGGCAGGGATTTTTGCTACCGGTTCTCTGAACCACCCGCCTCCATCGCTACCGAATCAGGCAATCCAGTCCAAACAGGGAGCATTTCACCCCTGGACAGCCAGATTCATTTAATGACCAATACATTTACGTAACAATTGCAGTGAGTCATTCATTCCAAAAGGTCGTAAAATGGGCAAAATTCAGTTATCAACTGTTTATTTAGCAATGGCAATTTTCACCTCAGTTGTGGTCATAACTCAGTGGATTACATACCTGTAATCCACTCTTCTATCCAAGTGAAGCTAGTATAATTCCTTAATGGAAGAACAATTCATTATCTTCCTGCACAACCTGGAATATAAATGTTCTGGTTACAGAGAATGTTTTTAACATTACATAGAAAGTCAAATTTTCTAGCCTTATCTAAATACAAATTTGCCTGGAAAATATTTGAGAATGGATCATGTTAACACTAATAATCCAGGTCGGTATATTTAATTCATTAAAGGAAATGTATATCTGGAATATACTAACTAACGCAAAATCAGAGCTTTTATGAGTCTACTCCAAGGTTAGAATAAGGATATGCTTAGAGTGCTATGGCATTGGCTGGATTCCCACCTAGTTATAAGCTGAATCATTAACACTTTTATTTCAGTTTTGTGCACCCCACAAACCAAGCACTGAGATACAGTAAATAAGGGATGATATGCAGCAGGGTTGGTGAAAATGAGCAAGATGGCAGATGGATCGTTGCAATGCTAGCCCTGTCCCTTAGGAACATATGTGGAGTGTTGAAATACATACAAATAGTCCTCGACATAAGACCACCATTGAGCTGAAAATTTATCTTGCTAAGTGAGAAAGTTGTTAAATGAGTTTTGCCCCATTTTACAGCTTTCATGCCACAGTTGTTAAGTGAATCACTGCAGTTATTAAGTTAGTAACCTGGTTGTTAAGTGAATCTGGCTTCCCCATTGACTTCGCTTGTCAGAATGTTGCAAAAGTGGATCACATGACCCCTGGACACTGAAACTGTCATAAAGCTGTATCAGTTGCCAAGCATCTGAATTTTGATCACATGATCATGGGGATGCTGGAAAGATTGCAGCTGTGAAAAACGATCATATGTCACTTTTTTCAGTGCTGTTGTAACTTCAAACGGTCACTGTTGTAAGTCGAGGACTACCTGTACTAAAATGGTGGGTCTTGTATTGCAACATGTCATTTACCATCTGGCTGGTTTAAGTTCCTCCTTTGCCAACATTCTTCCATATATCTCTCTTTTTCTCTGTCTCTGTCTCTGTCTCTGTCTCTCTCTGTCTTTCTGTGTCTTTGTCTCTCTCTGTCTCTCTCTCTCTCTCTGTCTCTCTGTTTCTCTCTCTCTCTTTCCATGCATGCATATGTGTATGTATCTATATACATACACATACATACATGCACACACCCAACCAGTCTGCCTAACTCAACATGCTTTAAGAGTACAGTCTGAAGCCATTCACTGACTTTCAGGCCAGCAAGACATCTACTTGAGAAGATGTGGATTGGTACATGAAATCCTCTGCCAAGAAATAACTCTTCCCCTTCCAATGCAGGTGAGCGCGTCAGTGGAGGAATCATTCTTAAATTCACAAAATAGGAGCAATTGGATCCTTTTTGTGTTGT
This sequence comes from Masticophis lateralis, assembly GCA_030761175.1. Taxonomy (NCBI): domain Eukaryota; kingdom Metazoa; phylum Chordata; class Lepidosauria; order Squamata; family Colubridae; genus Masticophis; species Masticophis lateralis. The sequence goes on from JAUDYJ010000003.1 coordinate 64,896,266, forward strand.
CTTCCCTTTAACCGGGAAATGCTCACAGTCAGGCTAAATTCCACACATTCCAGAATGGAAGAGAGCTACACCCAGAGAAAAAGTTATCAATCCTAACGGGACATTGCAGTGCTACCAATTGTCCAAAGCCCAGCAAACAAAGTACAAGGAAGGAGTCTTCTGTTGTTGATTGATTAGTTCACCACCCTCTGCAAACAGGCCTCCACTGTGAGCATTGGGAAGGAGGTTATTTATGCTATCCCTATATTTTCTCCCTAGTTTAAGAAGGGAGGTCCAGTTATCAGATTTAATTAAACAAGGGAGCCAATATTGGATTTCTTCCTCCACATTCAAAGTGAGTCTCTAGCTCTAGAGAGAAAAAACAAACAAGTTCCAAATTGCTATGGTACTAACATTTTATATATATATATATATATATATATATATATATATATATATATATATATATATATATATATATATATATATATACATACATATATATATATATATATATACATATACATATACATATATATATATATACATATACATATATATATATATATATATATACACACATATATATATATGAGGTTTTCGCAGGTGTTTGTATGTAGGTCTTTGGTTATTCGGGTCTTCTCTCGCGTAGAATTGGAAGTATCTTGGCAACGTTTCAACGAAGTCTCATTCGTCATCTTCAGGCTGGTGTTCTCGGCTTCGTGCTTCCAGGAGCAATGGAAGCACGAAGCAATGGAGCATTGCTCCTGGAAGCACGAAGCCAAGAACACCACCCTGAAGATGACGAATGAGACTTCGTCGAAACATCGCCAAGATACTTCCAATTCTACGCGAGAGAAGACCCGAATAACCAAAGACCTACATATATATATATATATATGCACATATACACATAGATACATACATACATACATACATACATACATACATACATACATACATACATCCCAGTGGTGAAATTCAATTTTCTTTTACTACTCGTTCTGTGGGTGTGGCTTGGTGTGGGTGTGGTGTGGCTTGGTGGGCATGGCAGGGAAAGGATACTGCAAAATCTCCATTCCCTTCCCACTCCTGGGGGAAGGGTATTGCAAACTGTACATTTCCACCCCACTCTGGGGCCAGCCAGAGGTGGTATTTGCTGGTTCTCTGAACCACTCAAAATTTCTGCTACCAGTTCTCCAGAACCTGTCAGAACCTGCTGAATTTCACCCCTGATACATCCCAAAATTTGTGTGTGTGTGTGTGATTAGGAAGCCTATTAGTAACTTAAATGGCCAAGTGAGAATTGAGGGCTTGAAGGTGACTCTTATTTGTCCTAGGAAAAGACATTGTCGCTTAAACCTTGGAGAAATTCACTCTATCACATCATTCAATTGATTCTTCTCTGTACAACTGATTCTTTTAGATTTTTCTTTCATTGTGGTATCTATTTATCCATGCCGTATAGACAGCTATATGTACATAAGTGTGTCTTCCTGAAGGAAAGGAAAGAATGAGCGTGCAACTACGATGCGTGACCTTCACCTTTCTAGAATATATTCACTAGTGAGTAGAATTAGCCTTGAAGAAATCCTTCTGAAGCCCCCTTCTCTGCTTGTTTTGCAGCTTATCACCAAGCAGTTTTTAAATAGCTATCAGTTCTAACATTTGCATTCCTCTCACCCCTTCATGGGGGGACAGTGCTATCATAATTACACTACATTCTTCTGGGTTCCATAACGAGCTATTATTTTGCTAATGGAATATTCAAGTAGTCTGCAGTAATTTATCAAATAGTTTCAAATCCCATTTTCTCTGTGTGAATCTTTTTGTTCACAGGTAAATTGATGTGTGGGGGTTATAACAGGGCTTTTTTTTTTCTTTTTTTGTAATTCAAATTAACCATCCCACCTCCTCTTCTGAGGGGAAAAAAAAGATATTGAAACACAAAGTGCTATTTAGAATGTCTAGTATTAGAATCATTCAAGCTCTCAGCAAGTAGTAATTTCTGTTTTTTAATTTGTTCAATTTTTGTCTTCAGTGTTTAGTTCCTTAAGATTGCATCAGCTAAAAAAGAACAGAAACCAGTTTTTCCTTGAAAGTAATCCTCTTTCCATTAACCAACTATGTTAGGGACTTTCTACTAAATCACACTAAAGGTGCACCTTACTTAGGATTCAAGCGCAATCCATTACTTTTGAAGACAGTGATACTCCTCAAATCTGATCAATACCTTCCTTGTTAAATGTCAGGAATTTCTATTACTTTACATTAGTTAGTTTGATTCAATCTTTGCTTTAAATTGGGGTCATTACTGATTGTTAATTACTACGTAGCTGAATTTCTCCAATATATTTTAATTGCTATGATTGTAACCTCCCAAGAGTCTTTAAACTACTATGAGCAAAAATATCAAATCAATAAGTGTACCTTTTTTTTTTTTTTTAGGGGCTACACTATGAAATTGCCTGTCTAACTATTTTCATTGAAGAAAACATGAGAAAGCTGTGCATTCATATAGCCGAAACTGTTCCTTCCTGTTTGGATTCCTGTAACTGAACTGCAGTTGTGGGATGTGGTGGCTCAGTGGCTAAGATGCTTAGCTTGTTGATCGAAAGGTCGGCAGTTCAATGGTTTGAATCCCTAGTGTCGTGTAATGGGGTGAGCTCCCATTACTTGTCCCAGCTTCTGCCAACCTAGCAGTTTGAAAGCACGTAAAAAATGCAAATAGAAAAATAGGGACCACCTTTGCTGGGAAGGAAACAGCATTCCATGCGACTTTGGTGTTTAGTCATGTTGGCACATGACCACATTTTTGGATAGCGCTGACTCTTCGGCTTTGAAGCGGAGATGGCCACTGCCCCCTAGAGTCATGAGCAACTAGCACATATGTGCAAGGGGACCTTTATCTTTACCTCTACTGCAATGCATCTACAGTACATGGGGTTGCCCTTGAAGAGCATTCAGAAGCTACAACTAGGACAAGAATGAGTCCATCCAGGCAGTGATAGGTAACTGTACCACTTTGGAAGTTACATCACTTGCATTTAGCATCTGGTGCAAGGTGTTGGTTCTGATCTGTAAGGTCCTATATAGCTCCAGACCTGGTTATTCTGTTATCTCCAGTTATCTGATTTCTTCCTGTATCATCTGCCTGCCAAGAATGACATAAAGAATCAGTTACCTTTGGGTTTCAACACAGTCAATTACCTTCAGGCCTCAGATGTGGGTATCTTCACACTTTGAAACTCCCTCTCAGTAGGTATCAGCCAGTTTTGATCTTCTTGGGTTACAGGAAAGTGTGGAAGACCTATTTGTTCTGTTCGGTCCAGGAGGAAGCTATGTTGCAATTGAAAGTCTAGTTCACAGGTGTGGGATATTTCATTTTTTCACTTTGTAATTTTTTTTAAAATTTTGCAACTATGTGTACTTTAAGGGGTGGTGGTTGTTGAATTATTATAAGGAGGAAAATAAAGGCAGAGGAATTTACCAGTCCTTTTCCTTACTATGCCTGTACATCGTGAATATGGATAACCGCCCAGAATTGTTGGGAGTTGGATGATGTGCAAATAAAATAAAATAAAATAAACAAATAAGATTTATTGGCTTCGTGCTTATGAAAGGATAAGGATTACTAGTTAGGAACAGCTCAAGGATGGGTAGATGAATTTTAGCTCAGAGAGGCAGTTCAGTAGTTTTCAGAAATAAATCTTCCAAGCTGAAAGCAGTTTGAGTTGATCCAGATGTTTCAGTCTGGAGTTCTCATTATTAGAAATGAGAAGCAGCATGGAAACATTCTTAATAAATTAATTACGACAGGCAAGGTGAGAAGAGAACGATTGGGCTTTTTTTACAAGAGTTAAACCCAAATCAATAGTACCCAAGTAACTAAAAAAGTCTCAATAAACTAAATGCATCCACCCAAAATAGTTACAGAATAATTTAATTAATTGAATATGTGCTGTTTTACTTTTTCTGGCTTAGAAATTACTACTAGCTATATACTTTTTTTAAAAAAACTTTCTTAGTTTGACTAATTTAAACTGTGATTTCAAAATGTTTACTTGGAAAGACAGCATACATATTGAAATAAAGATTCTCTTTGTATTAAAAAGAAATCAACATAATATAGCCATATCTGTAATATAGCCATATGTAATATATATCAGCCCTTTAGATAATAAATCTATATCGAAGATTAACATTTTGCAAAATTTCTGCATGGCACGGAGGCAACACAGCCAGCTGATAGTTCGAACTCTCCTTTATTGCTCCAACTTTCCCCCAAACGCGCCCACATTTATGGCAAGTCCCGGAGCAAAGCGCCCACACACATCTCCAGCAGCCTCTGGCTGCAAGTAGTCCAGCAAAACAATGTTAGCACAATGGCTTCAAGGCAAGAAGTCCAGTGAGACAAAGGAACAAGGCAGCAATAAGGCAATAAGTCCAACAAATTCCAGATGTCAGCAACAGCACACAAAATTCCAGGAATTCAGCGCTTGTTCCCAACAAGTGCCCCTCCCTACAGCGTCTCCTTAAGTCTCAGTCTCCAGGTGTCCAATGTGAAGAGGGGCCAGGCACTCTCCTCCCCAGTTGGTCTGTGCTGCTCCTGCCTCCTCTCCACTCTTCGTGCTTGGGGATCAGGAGGGGGCAGTCCTTGCTTGTTGCCTGAGCTCCATCACTCCTCATCTCCACTACCTGCCATCTCTTTCCCCTTCTCTTGGTCATCCTGCCTCCATTCTTCCATGCTGGCAAGCCATCCTGGGTCCCTGGAATGACCCAGGGCTGCCTTGTCCTGCTCCTCCCAGCGTTCCTCCAAAGTCAACGAGGCTGCCCTCTTGACGTCCATCAGCCCTAGCTCCAACTCGTCCTCTTCCGCAGACTCAGGCTCTGACAGGGCCATGACACAGAGCCTCCTATCAGTAAGACATATCCATTTTAAGGAAGGATTGTAATGTGAGTAATTTCACATAATGAAAATTAAAACTTCTTTATTTTAGCTATAGTGTTTTTCTCCTTTTTTATTTCTGAAAATTAGGGATAATACAGAACTGTGACATTCTTCCATTTAAACCTCTTCTGTACAAGTCAACTGGACTTAAAAGTTATGAACTTTAGCAAGACTTTGGTCTCCAGAGGGCAACCAAACACCCAATGAAAAAATAAAAATATTTTGGTTTACAATGCAATCGTCAAACAATGAAATCTTCGTCCAATGTGAAAAAAGTTAACAGACTGTTAAATTTTCCTGGCAAGTTCAGGATGAATGAGAAAAAGCTTCCAATTATCATCATGAAGTCCTTCTGAAGGAGCCAGGGGTACAGCTGCTGCAGCTGTTTCAAGTGAGAAATCTTCACTATTGTTCATATCTTCTGCTGGCTTCATGCCTTCAGTGGCTGAATGTTATAAAGAATTATTTCATTAAGTATTTATTGTCCTCTAAACCTCACTTTGAAAGCAATTTTTGATCCACCTTATATAGATGGTGCTTAAAGGATAGTACTATCACCTTTGAAAAATGGAGATCTATTTGAACAGTGTCTCCTTGTTACCCACTGCTACCACCACCAAAGCACGCTGCCTTTATTTCATACCAGTATTATGTTCCATCAAAACTTTGCATAAAACAAATTTGCATGAAATGGGACACTGTGGGGAGAAAAGAAGGGGACAGGGTATGGTGTCAATTTTTGTAACCCAGATGCATTGACAAATGTGCTCATAAATTTTTGGAGCCTTATTCTTAAGCACTACATTGTTCACACATTTGTTTTCTTCTTCTGTGTTCTATGTAGAGTAAAAGCATTTGTGCATATTTTCTACATTTTCTATTGGGTTTCTAATTTTGTGTGCCACCCAGAGTCATTTTTGCTGGGATGGGCAGCTATATAAATTTGCTGAATAAACATATAACAACAGATGAAATAAAATGTGTGCATTTATTAGACAGACAAAGAGGAGGAACACAGTACAGACTATGAATTTTATTAGCATTGTTGCTATGTTGCACACAGTAGATTTGCCCAGGTAAAAAGCTTGTTCCAGGGCTGAGGTTCTTTTACCAGTTTTGGGATGATGTAAAGTGTCCATCTTTATTCCTAATGTTGGGAAGTTCCTTTTCATTGTCATCTTGGGTAAGGTGGATGGGCAAGATGTTGATGGTTTGCTCTGACCTCATACTAACAGTAGTAGTTATTGCAGATTTGGAAATCAATGATAGACAGGACGCACAACTAGAACAACTGCAGAACATGACAGTAAATGCATGAGGAGGGTGGAAATAGGGTTTGATTCAAGCATTTTTAGTAGGAAGAAGTCTTGGCATGTTTGCAGACCTTTGGTGCTAATTGATTGTACTGGCAGAAATCTCATAATATTGACCTTTTGGGCATTTCTTGGATGAAAAGGATCGATTACATAATAGCAAATCCATATCAGGTGAGGAGGACATTGTATACACATGGGCAATGCACTTTTTCAAAAATGACTCACAAGAATTGAGTTGCCTCTTGTAGAAACACAGCGCCTCTGTTCTCTTCCTAAAAGCAGCCTAATTTTTTCCTGGCTTTTTTCTCTTGGAAAAACAATATCTAAGCTTTCAGCAATCAAACCAGTAGAGTTAAAGCAGTTCTGGAAACAGGTGCATTTTTCTTTCTTTCTTTCTTTCTTTCTTTCTTTCTTTCTTTCTTTCTTTCTTTCTTTCTTTCTTTCTTTCTTTTTCTTCCTTCCTTTCCTTTCTTTCCTCCCTCCCTCTGTCCCTCCCTCTTTCTCTCTCTCGCTCTTTCTTTTTCTTAAACTTGCACAGAAACCAGGCATGGGGGTGGGTGGAGAAAAATTAGGCTGCTTTCATGAAAAGTAGAAAAGTATACTGCTTGCATAAATCCAAAGATTTTTTTCCTGAATCATTTCCAAAGCATGCACAGCTCTAACACAGACAGACTTCTTTATTAAAACGGAAATTAGCCTTTGGTCTTTCTATGATGGCCTTCTAGCTTTCAGGTTTCATTTATAAATGGACTTTCTTCCTCTAGACAGATGAGAAGACATCCTTAAGTGACAATGAAACAAATTTCATTTTCCTGTGAATTGCCTTTCAATTATTTGCCTCTCTTCTGTTTCTCCTTCCTGATCTGGGCCAAGCTGTTATGTGACAGAGGTCCCTCACCTCTAGATTAAAATATGCAAATTGTTATTCTTACTGTACTTTAAGCTTTGTAATTACAAAGGAAGGTTTGATTCAGATGTTTTATACATGAACAATTTTTCTGACATCTCTCCCACTAATATAAACAAAACTTGGCACAGTGTAATCTGTTATAGAACAATGTAACTACACCATGCGTGCATTACTAGTGTGTTTTGATTTCCATCTAGGAACCTACTTTCTTGGTTTTCTAAATTAAAAGTTGTTTTATAGCAGCAGTAAAAATTGCTGCTATATAAGAAATTTGTGTTCTTTTGTGAAAACAAAGAATAGGGTGAAACAAAGCTGAATAGAAAAAATATTCCTTTTGTAGAGTTACGATTCTGTATTATCTATATGTCTGATATACTGTAGAATATAACTACGTCTACAAGCATAATATATTTTAGCAAGTTTTCCAAGTGTTTGGGATTCTAATTCTCTCACTTTCCCTTCTCTTGTCTGGGTATGATGGAAGTTGAAGTCCCACATAATTAGAGATACAGTTTTCAATAGAATAGAATAGAATAGAATAGAATAGAATAGAATAGAATAGAATAGAATAGAATAGAATAGAATAGAATAGAATAGAATAGAATAGAATCTTTATTGCCCAAGTGTGGACACACAAGGAATTTGTTTCCAGTGCATAAACTCTCATACAACAATCAAGTAATATAATCATAAAATACCAATAGGAGAAGGTAGTAGAAAAGATGAGAAGGATAATAGTTTTCTGTTCTTGGCTGATAATATGTCAACATATTAAATAGCTATCCCATTTAGCTGTTAGAAAATAGCTCTTCCTTCTGACTCTTTGTTTTAATTTTTTAAAAATGGCTTTGTGAAATTAATTTCAGACAGAAAGTCAGATCACTCTTAAACCCAGAAAACTAGTCCATGTTTATGTCCCTTAGAGGAAGTAAGATATCTTATTGATAGAGTCCCAAAATACTATGCTGTCAGTTAGTGACTTTAAATAATGTTTGCTGGCTGAAGCATACAGTTGGTAGTCAAAGATGATATGAGTGATACCCTCTGTTTGTGGCATTCCATATATACTTATTCTCTCTGGATAAGGTACTTGATGAAATTGTCTATGTTTTAGCATAGAATCCAGGAGCTCAAATCTTGCTCTGGTTAGTGCTATTATTTGGCCCTGTGTCAAGCCCACAGTTAGATATTTTTTCTAGTTGTAAGGTCTTTTTTTTTTTTACTGAGGCAGCCATTTTGATGTTAACAAGTATCTCTATCTCTATTCAACTAAGCACTAATATCCAGAACCCTTTATTTGAATATGTTGTTAGCTTGGTGATCATCTGAGATTAAATATGTAAGAGAACATTCACAGAATGAGACGGTCTTGGTAAGCCAATTTTAACCAGGTCATAGGATGGGTCATGTCTGACTGTTCAACAAGATTCTTTTTCCTTCCAAGATTCTTATCTATTGAAAGTATCTTTCACTAATAGTTGGAAGCTTGAATTACTGTAGACCAGTCAATGAAATGAATGCCTATTTCAGCTGCAACTGTGGCATCTAGAGTGCTTTTGACCTAATGAAATGGGTCTGGGTTTGTTTGAGTAATGGTGACTTTGGTAGTCCATACAGTTCTACACCATTGGTTATTATAGGTGTTATAGCTTATAGGATTTATAGCCCTTTAATATAAAGATTAGGATATCTAGGTAATAATAATTAAGTAATTTCAGAAGTATCCTCTATTCTGCTTAGGAAATTAAGACAGTCTAACTTCTGATACTTTTTTCTAATTTTTTTTAAATAGCCTTGTGTAATTAATTTCAGACAAAGGTCAAATCACTCTTAAGCTCAGAAAGCTAATAAGACTTTGCAAAAATATTTGTCTGAAAAAAGAATGGCACAATCTTCCAAAACTGTTACATAAAATGGGCACTGAGTACTGTAACATCTTAATTTAATAACTTCATTAACATTATGTCCATCACTAAACAAATACACAGAGCTGTCTGTTTCAAAAATCAGTGGTTGATGAGTAAGCAAACCTATAAAGCCTCAAGGCTGAGACAGAAACATCAACCTTGGTCCCAATTTATATGGGTCTCAAGTTCTGAAATATGATTTGGCTCACTAAGACAACTTACTTTTTGTATCTTGTAGGAAAGGAGCATACAGTAGACAGGAGAAAACCGATAGTCCAGGAATGTGAAAGCTGTGTCCTCAAAAGGTTGTTGAACTGATGTTCAGCATTATGCTGGGATGTTGCTAAGAGTAGGGTTCACAGAAGATTGTATGTTCCTTGTCTCGTTATAGGACTTGAATAGGACCTATTCAACTGATTGCAGGGCAACAAAACAATCAGTAGGAATCCACTTTATCAAAAAGCTTCTGAAGCTGATATAGCACACAGGGACATTCATGGACTTAATAGATTATCAGATACCAAACCAATCTAAACAGATAGGAAATTAATGAGTTATTACCTATTTTACGCAAAAAAGACCATACATGGATACAGGAGGTACCATTGTTACAATTTCAGACTGTTCTATTAAATGCAGAATCAAAATTGTCTTTATTTGAAGTAGGTTGAATCTTCTCCATATATTAAACAAGGTAGCATCACTGCTCTCAATGGTTTCATATCATGAAATGAGCAGGTGTTGCCCAAAATATATGTTTGTATTTAAATGACATAACACATGTAATATCAGTTAGTAGTGTTAAACAGAAATGCTCAATAACTAAGTAAGTTCAACATAATATTGCCTGAAAATAACTTTGCTTATGTTGGATAAATTATCTATGGCCATCGAACTGTTTCATTTATCATGCAGAAGAGAAAACAGATCACCTGGTGTCCTACTTTCTATCTCCGTTCTGTTATTGTTATAAAAGAGTTAAAGGTGAAAAAATTAAAAATCTTTGTGACAGTCTGTGCTAAACAGGATATTGTTTCCATTGGCTCTGCAAAATGCTGCCATTTGACCAATATACTTCGAGAGTGTAAATACCTATAGTTATTATTAATCTGCCCTTTCTACTCTTACTTCCACTTTATGCTTCTATTTCTTCCTGATTTTTGTACCATTTTTGCCTGTTAATTTTTTTAATGTTTCCTTGTGGTTTATAAATAAACATCAGATTATATTTTTGCTAGTTAAAATGAGCGGCCTCTATGTTTGCTTTGATCTAAGTAGAGGGTTTCATTGGGAATATGCTGGGTGCAAACTAAACTGGAAACTACTCACAGTGATTCTCCAACAATTTAAACAGTGATCCATCGTGTCCAGAAATATTTCTAACTCTTTAAAAAGTGTACTGCTGACTCTTTTGTGGCACACCACTGCTCTAGCTGTAACCAGTAAAATAATATTGTGGTACAGAATATAGTTAATCACCTTAAGAGGTGGGTATTCACTTAGGCCATAGAAGGAAATCATCTCTACTGTGATTAGATTTATATAACAAGGTCATATTCACAGTATTTCTCTCTCTCTCTCTTTTTCTTTCTCCCCTCCCTCCCTCCCTCCGTCCCTCCGTGTGTGTGTGTGTGTGTGTGTGTGTGTGTGTGTGTGTGTGTGTGAGAGAGAGAGAGAGAGAGAGAGAGAGAGAGAGAGAGAGAGAAATTCACACACACTAACAGATACAAGCACACATTTACCCCAGTTTCATTATTAAATTTCAGTTCAGTGAAGTAGCTGGGAAATGCATCAAAAAGCTCATTTTTTTTCAAAAAGAGATCATTTTTAAAAAATATATCACATTGTCTGCCTGTCAGCTAAAATGTATCTTTATAGTGCCCAATTTATTTTCCAGCAGAGTGTGAGGATAGTAGATAGTGTACGTTACTCTGCCCCGCACAGATTTCCATTTTCTTCTTCCAGGTTTAATTATGTTTAAATTTAACAATGCTTGTTTCCTATTTGAAAAATAAGGTTGAGGTGCAGAAAAGTAAAAGTAAGGATTTTTTTTTTTATTTCTTAATAGAGTCAAGTTATTTTTTTTTCATATAGTTAAATAAATATAAGTGAGCACTTTCTCCTTCCTTGAGCCAACAAAGCACTGGAGCTGTGCAATCCTTTTAGGAATCATTAGAGCCGAGTGTTTTTCCTATACAGCCTGTTTTCAGTGGTTCCTGGAAGTATTATATAGTTTCAGGGCATTGCCATTTTGAAGAAGGAGAATGCTGTCAGCCATTTTTAGTAACAGGCAGTCCATTCATATCTTGTTCATTCAAATCTATTTATATCATAACAGCAGTAACTGAGAGGAATCTAGAAATTGTTGGAAGAAATGTCCATCTGGGTTCAGTTCCAAGTGGGGAGAAAGACACTGGAAATATGGAAATTGCTTGAAAAGGTGGCTTAATGGTGTATAGGACCACATGATTTGGAGGTCCTAGGCAAAAAGGCACAAGAGAGAGAGAGAGAGAGAGAGAGAGATTTATACCCTCTGTTAGGCTTTGAATTTGACCTTGCATTCTGATTGGTTGTCACACTCCCATGGGGCCATGCAGGAGTAACTTTGTAGGTTCTCTTTTGAATCCCAGACTTGGTCGAGCCTTACTGGGTGATGCAATCTCCCCATGTGTTGCCATGTGTTGAGTTCTATTGCTAGATGGGTAGAAGGCTAATCCTATCTTTGTTGGATTTGGGGTGAGGGCATTTGCTTATCAATAGGCCTAGCTATCTCTTTATCTCTTAAGTGCTGTCATCTGCTGTGGGCTACTGAGGAGGGTGGGGGCTATTATGAGTGAGTCTGCTTCCTGCCTAAAAACATGTTTCTCCATTTCTCATCCAGGGAAATATAATATTCTGCCTTTTTAATATTTCCTAGAATATTTCATTCTTCTAAAAGAGGGGTGAGTGCTAACTTCCTACAGACTCCTAATGGACAACCATCTAAATGTGAGAAAGCAGTGTGCTGCAGCTGCCAAAAAGCTAATGCTGCATCAACAGAGGGACAGTATCAAGATCACATGAAGTGTAGTACCACTTTATCCTGCTTTAGTAAGGCCACAATTGGTATACTACATCCAGTTTTGGTGATCACACTACAAAAAAGACAGGCCCTAGAAAGAGTGCAGAGAAGAGCAATATACACGATTAGGTGTATAGGTTTGTTGACCCTTAGAATTTCTCTCATGAACAAGCCACTTGGTGTAAAATAGAACCAAAGAAACATTCTTCGTGAACAAGGAGCTTTCTTGACATCAGGTCTAAAACCTGCCTTTTCAATAAAAACAAAAAGAATGAAACCTGTCGGGCAACTGGTCAGAAAAATGTCTCTTCAGGAATAAAAATTCCTTGTTCAGCACAGCATTTGTCAGGTGCCAGAAAGTGCATTTCTTTTGTAAATATCCTTGATTAAGATGTACGCAATAGTCAGGTTGTTATTTTTATTTGAGACATTGTCAATTGCCTTGATGGACACCTCATTAAGGAAATGGGAAAGATGCACTAAAATTCCTTTAGTAAAAGCACAAAGCAGTCTCAGGGAGGACTTTCCAAATTCCTAAGCGGGAAAGAGATGGTTGGCCTTATCAAACACATGTGCAGTTATTATCATGCAGCTCAGCTTTTACCAAAATATAATGGATTTTTTAATGGAAAAATAGAAGCATACTTTTATCCTAATAGAGCTTGTAGGCATGCTAATCCTTTTAAAATATTTCTCAAGGGCCAAAGAAAACAGAAAGGTTAAGCAGTTTAGTGGTTACAATACCGAAAACCAAAGAGATCTTGAACATGAATCTTTGGTATGCAGAATTATTAGGACAAGTGCAAGAGCCAAATTAAAAAATATTATGCTGGATAAACTGAAGTGCCTCACGCAAAATAAGGAGCCATTGTTGCACAGTGGCTAGAATGTAGTATTGTAGACTAACTCTGCCAACTGCCAGAAGTTTGATCCCTACCGGTTCAAGGTTGATTCAGCCTTCCATCCTTCCAAAGTTGATAAAATGAGGACCTAGATTGTTGGGGGCAAAGTGCTGACTCTGTAAACTGCCTAGAGAGGGCTGTAAAGCACTATGAAGTGGTATGTTAAGTGCTATTGTTATTGTCTAAGTGCTGTAATCAAGTCAGATTTGTGGTAGATGGGCCCAATATGCTTTGCTGCTTAGGGTTGAATGAGGTGCCTTGCTTCCATTCCACATTCCAGGATGGCCATGGGAATGAGGAGAAAGAAAAATGCAACAAGACAGAACTAGTGAATCAGAAGAAAACAGGGTTGATTTGGGAGTGGTTTAGTGGAGAGAAACAAATATTAAAAGATGGTAAAATTAGGTACAAAGAAGCAGGGGTGAAATGTAAAATGTGTTACTACCGGTTCTGTGGGCATGGCTTGGGGAGGGTAATGTGACTGGGTGGGTGTGGTCAACTTTTTTTTTTTTTTTAACTTTTCAAAGCATTTTTTCTAATGCTTTGAAAAGCCTCTCTGCCGATAAGGCAACTCAGCTGGGATTGTCAGAGACTTTTCAAAGCATTTTTTACCACCTCGGCCAAAAGGTTGCAGAAAAAAATGCTTTGAAAAACCTTTGAGGATCCCAGCTGAGCCACATGATCATCAGAGGCTTTTTTTTTTTACTTTTAAAAGCATTTTTTCGTCAGAAGAGATTGTAGAAAAAATGCTTTTAAAAGTTTTTTTTAAAAAGCCTCTGATGGTTGTGTGGCTCAGCTAAGCATGGTGAGGGGGTGCAGAGATTTTTGCTACCAGTTCTCCGAACCACCCACCACCATCACTACCAGATCAGGTGACCCAGTCCAAACGGGGAGCATTTCAACCCCGCAAAGAAGCCAGATCAAATGTAGAGAAAGAAGTATAGGAAACCAGCTGACAGATGGTGCCAAAAAAAGAAAGGGGCAGATTTGGTTTCTTCCATGAGAAAGATGCCCTCATGGTTTAAAATACCCATCATGCACATGACTCTCAATATGGTTGTGCTTCACATTCTTTGTATCAGAATTCAGGCCATAAAGCAGACCTGGGCATCTAATAGCCCCCGGGCCATATCTGATCCTTTGGCTGTCCCTGTCTGGCCTGCACAAGGTCAATCAGTGATTCTGTTTATATAAAACACAACAGAGCAAACAAAGAGTACAGTCACCATGTGTTTTACTGCTCTATATAACTATAATAGGAAATTGTATTTGGAAGAAAAGAGTATAGAACAGGGGTCCCCAGGGGCCTCAGGGACCACTAAATTCATAATTTTAAATCCCACGGGCCACTAATATGAGCTGCCTAATGACCATCTGGGTGGGTGTGACTAGGTGGGCATGTGACTGGGTGGGCATGGCCAACTCATGTTGAGGGGCACCTCAACGGCCTCAACTTGCCCCTCCCCTCCCCTCCCAGCCACTCTTTGCCTGCCTGCCCGGGCTCCTTAGGGCCCCAAGAGGAAGCAGTTGTTCGAGCTAAGCAGGCACCATGAGAAAGAGTTGGCAAAACAGCTGGCTCAGTTCAAATTGGATCTGGCCAAGAAGGAGGCTCACTCAGGACTACGAGCATAGGGAAGACCTGCAGGAGTGCAAGACCAGGTACCAGGTACTGGAGGCTCAGCAGTCTGAGATGGTCAGCCAGTTCCCACTGGAACAAGGCCCTCCGGCTCTTTGCCAGTAATGGTGCTTCCCTCCAGCCTTCACCCAAAACCCCACACCAAGAGGCCGAATCAGACCCCAAGTCAGAATTTCTGCCCCCCTCCGACCCACACAAAAAGACCCCAAAGGGGGAGACTCTCTGCAGCAACACAAGCGTTCATTGCACATATCCATTCCAGGGGGCGCAGTTTGAGGACTTCTGATTTAGTGCAATATAAAAGATGCAAATAATTTTTCTGCGGACCACCAAAATTTTCTCACGGACCACCAGTGGTCCATGGACCACCAGTTGGTGACCGCTGATATAGAGTATATACCATAGATCCAAAGTTGTAAATACTGCCATCTACTGGCTGGATACTACTGTAGTTGTTGCATAGAAATACATTCCAAGAATGAATTCCCACAATCAGAAATTAGAAATCAAATATAAATAAATGTATGCCATGCATACAATATACAACTGTAATGCTTTTATTTTAAAGGCAACTGCTTTTTTTAAAAAAAATGTGTTTGCATATGTGCATGCTTGCCTACTCATCTTCATAGCTGAATCGGTTCAGCCTTCCACAACAATCCCAGTTTCTCATGTGGCCCAGGGATGAAATGTAAAATCTGTTACTACAGATTCTGTGGGCATGACTTGGTGGGGGGGGGGGGGAGATAATGTGACTGGGTGGGCATGGCCAACTTTTTTTTTTTTTAAACTTTTCAAAGTATTTTTTCTAATGCTTTGAAAAGCCTCTCTGCTGATCAGGGAACTCAGCTGGGATCGTCAGAGACTTTTCAAAGCATTTTTTTTACCACCTCTTCAGCCAAGAGGTTGCAGAAAAAAATGCTCTGAAAAGCCTCTGATGATCCCAGCTGAACCACGTGATCATTAGAGGCTTTTTTTTTAACTTTTAAAAGCATTTTTTCATTGGAAGAGGTTGTAGAAAATATGCTTTTAAAAGTTAAAAAAAAAGCCTCTGATGATCATGCGGCTCAGCTGGGCATAGTGGTGGTGGGAGGGTGCAGGGATTTTTGCTACTGGTTCTCCGAACCACTCGCACCATCGCTACCGGATCAGGTGATCCGGTCCGAACCAGGAACATTTCACCTCTGATGTGGCCCCGTGGGAAAATTAATTCCCCCTGCCATAGAAGTTCTTGAAACTTCAGAAAATATTTTTTAATTAATATTGGGTCAAGGATGGTCCTGATCCACTCCAGGGCAGATTAAAACAGAAAGATTGGAACACAGCAAGCAGAGGGTGTGGTGAAGCTTAGCCTGGTTTGGTGACCTTCAAATTTGGGTACTATAAAAAAGGAAGAAAAATCTGAGCACTACAAAATTATGAAATTCTTCTCGTGATTCCTTAATGATAAGACTCTGTGAAACATATAAAAAGGATTCTTCCCAAAACATTCAAAGAAGCTTGCAGATCACACTTTTACTTGGACCACCAGTGAAATGCATAAACTTCACACACACATAGAGATTCCCTGGAGCAGCCTTCAAAGCAGCTATATAATCCTTACTGGAGGGGTATTTTGTTTGCACTGACACAGTTTATGGAGCATCTCATTTGCATGCTTTGCACAGCCCTACTTGGTGTTAAATTGCTTAATTAGCAATTTAGGATTAACCCCATTGAGTTCATTTTGACCTCAAAAATTTCTCCAGCCGAACTATATTTGTGATATCAAATATAAAAACATCCCAAATTTATTCAGTCATAATTTCCAGCAAGAATTTCTAATAAAAGCTTGAAATCCTGCAACAAATAGAAATGCAGCCAAGACTGCCTTCGTATTCCTAACCTTAGGAATTAACTCTTCATTAACAAGCATTGGGAGAAAGGGATACCCTGCAGTTTAGGAACATATGGAAATTTTTAATTAAAATTCTTTGGTGACATGGCAGCCTTCATATGCGCTATTGTTTCCACAGGAAAATAAACATTATTCTGTGCTCATTTTGCATTCTGAACCTTGAAATGTTTGAAAATATAGCTGCTTATTTGTTTACTCTAATTTAATTATTTCTATAGCCTCTCATACTACATCGTTCTTATTATGTCTTCAGCTGTTGCTGGAAGGCAAGGTAGGTCAATAGTTTATAATTTTGCCAAATGCCCCTTTTTATTTTTCAACCACTTTATATTTAAAAAAAAAACACAGTTATAACTTTGTCTAACTATAAAACAAGTACAAATAGAAAACAAAAACAAAAATGCAAAGAAAAAGTTTAAACAGTTAAACCAACAGGAGAAATAGTAATGGTAGTTTTGTAAAAAGTCTACAATTCTATTTTTAAGTAATGAATCAAATCTTGGCTACACTTTAAGTTAAAGCAGAGTCGGTATATTTGAAGGAGCCAACATTTGCATCTAACACTAAAAGTCTTTTATCAAGAACACATGACTGCATTTTTAACAACACACCCAGCATAGTAAATCCAAAGTGCTTCATACATAGACAAATTCCAATATTTTTGGAACATAACTTAGCAACAAGTTACCTTCTTTAGTTTCTTGAACTGCAAAGAGATAAAATCTGTCAATCCTAAAGGAAATCAATCCTAATTGTTCTTTGGAAGTAGAGATCCTGAAGCTGAAGCTCAAATATTTTGAGCATCAAATGAGAAGAGAGGACTCATTGGAAAAGATCTTGATGTTGGGAAAAATGGAAGACAACATGATCAAACTAAGAAAAATATGTTTGTTAGGATCATTGGTTTTGGGTGTGATGATGCCCTTGGGAAGTCCAGAGTTGCCCACTTCCATAGAGTTAGAACCATAAAATAATTTGATACATCTCTTTCATTCTTGAATTAAAAAGTGGGGCATAATTATATAATACATAAATAAGAATAACTATTCCCATGATAAACAAGTGTAAAGGAAGTAGCAAAATAGGTAGATGGGTCCATTTCAGGGGTGAGCTGCTAGGGGTTCACAGGGGTTTGGGAGAAACTCTAGCTATGATTCTGTGTAGTTCAGAGAACCCCCAAATCCCACTCCTGGCTGGCCCCACCCACCCCATCCCACCCCTCCCAGGAGTCCCCACGCAGCCCATTTTGTATGCAGGTAAGTGCAGGGCACTCACGGAGGCTCAAGGAGGGCAAAAAATGGGCCTACCAGAAGTTCAGGAAGGCCAGAAACAGGTCTCCAGAGGGCCTCCAGAGCCTGGGAAGGCCGTTTTCACCCTCTCAGAGGCTTGAGGAAAACCTCCAGAGCCCAGGGAGGGCAACCCCCGCCCCATCGTGATGCAGGAGGATGACTAGGCCACGCCCACCATGGCCATGCCCACCCAGCAACCAGGCAGATAACTCCTTGCTAAAATTTTTGAAGCCCACCTCTGGTCCCTTTTGTGCCTCAGTAAGACAGAAAATTAAATGTAAAGCTTTTTTTGTTTTGTTTTAGTTAAAGGTAGTTAAACCCACTTCTGTCACTCTGTACATTTTAGACCATATCAAGCACTGGCTCAGACCTGGTGAACAATAGAGCGCTACAAACATTTATTGATCTGGAAATTGGCCCACAACAGTTTACATTTAAATGGATGAATTAATCCTGCTTTTCACATGCCTAGCTCTGAGGAAATTCCAACAGTTGCCAAAAAATGTTTGATTCAACGTATTTAGTACTATAGAAGCCAACATTTTTAAATGTCTTGTTATCTGACTTGGAAATTGTAACATGGAGAATTATTGATCAGCGTGTGAACTTGTTTCCACAACTTTCCAGCTTGCTATGAAGTAAAATATTTATATGTTCTTTTATCTAGAAAAGGTTCAGGGTTATCTAATGACTAAAGAGAGTAGGAAGGATTTAATTTAGCATGAGACTTTGGCGATTGTGACAAAACATATCCACATGCTCAAGTTTTGAAAAGGAGCATGATGGTGATGAATAGGATCTTTCCTTAATCTTTATCCAGAATACTAACTATAAAGAATGAATAGTAGAATGTTTGCAAAAAGCACATGCAAGTGACTTCAACTGCCCCTGTGAATAATATGTAGTATTAATCAGAAGTGATAGCAGGAGCAACTATATTGTACTTTGTAACTTCTCTTTTAAGCAAGGTAGTAAAAGAGAACACTAATAAAGTCTAGTGTGTGCTTGCTAGGTTAATATTTTCTTTTTCCCTTATATTCTTGCTGTGATAAAATCCTGGAAGTAACCACTTGTTCTGGTATAATTAATGGGGTAGAAACTACAGCAATCAGAATACCTTGAATGTAATTTTTTTAAAGCCATCCATTGAACAATAAATTCCAACTGGTCACTGCAACTAAGTTTAATTACAGGCAGTTCCTTTGTACATTCTCATTTGAGCTAGGCACATGATAACTGAAAAGAAAAAGATTTAAATCAGGAATTATACTTCAATAAGCCTATCTTTTTTTATATAATTACTCAACTATTAAGTACAATTTGCAAGATATTTTTAAGCAAATATTTCGGAGAGAGGGTAAACACAACATTCCTTTTCTCTCATCCACAGTTTTCTTCTTTTTCATTTCAAAAATGAACTATCCTTCAAACATCTATTTTTTTTTAAAGGATGAAACAGATAAGAAGCTATTTCATAACCAACCCCAAGACAGAATGAAAGTTATTCACACAGTAACATGTAAAGCCGCTGGGTGAGATCATCCGTGGTTTTGGGGTGGAGTTCCATCAGTACGCTGACGATACTCAGCTGTACATCTCCACCCCAGACCACCCCAACGATGCCGTGGAAGTGATGTCCCAGTGCCTTGAAGCCGTGCGGGTCTGGATGGGGAGAAACAGGCTTCGACTCAACCCCTCCAAGACCGAGTGGCTGTGGCTGCCGGCGTCCCGATATAGCCAGCTGACACCATCGCTGGTTATTGGGGGTGAATCTTTGGCCCCCACGGAAAGGGTTCGCAACTTGGGCGTCCTCCTGGATCCACGGCTGTCCTTAGAGGATCACATGACAGCTGTGGCCAGGGGGGCTTTTTATCAGGTTCGCTTGATACGCCAGTTGCGGCCCTTTCTAGATCGGGACTCCCTACGCACAGTCACTCAGGCGCTCGTCACCTCTCGCCTGGATTACTGTAATGCTCTCTACATGGGGCTCCCCTTGGGGTGCACCCGGAGGCTCCAACTGATGCAGAATGCGGCCGCGCGGGGGATTATGGGAGCGACAGGGCGCTCCCATGTGACTCCTCTCCTGCGCGAGCTGCATTGGTTGCCGGTGGACTTCCGGGTGCGTTTCAAGGTGTTGGTGATCACCTTTAAAGCGCTCCATGGCTTAGGACCAGGGTACTTACGGGACCGCCTTCTGCCGCCAGTTGCCTCCCACCGGCCGGTTTGCTCCCACAGAGAGGGCCTTCTCAGGGTGCCGTCAGCCAGACAATGCCGGCTGGCGACCCCCAGGGGGAGAGCCTTCTCTGTGGCAGCCCCGACCCTCTGGAATGATCTTCCTCCAGAACTGAGAACGATCCCCGACCTCCGGACGTTTCGTCGGGCCCTGAAGACGTATCTCTTCCAGCTTGCCGGTCTAGCCTGATCCCCGTTGAATTTTAACATTTTTAGTGTTTTAGGGCTGTGGTATTTTAATATTTAAATCGTTCTTAACTGTCAGCCAAAGTTTATATGGGTTTTAATGATTTTTAACTTTTGTACACTGTATTTTTATCTGGCTGTACACCGCCCTGAGTCCGTAAGGAGAAGGGCGGTATATAAATCCAATAAATAATAATAATAATAATAATAACATTGTGAATAAAAATCCTACAAGCATCACTTGCTTCTCCTGTCTCTGATCTCTGTTTAATATAGCATTTGTTTGTCCTGTTTCCATGGCCTAAAATACAGATCCCCCTGTACCTAAAGTGACTTTTTACACTTCAAGTGGATAAGCACATTCTTCCTCACCCCCATTCCCCACCCCCACCCACCCCCACCCCCAGATAAGAATTCTCTCTACTAATGTTGGTATGTATGGAAGACCTGTCCCCTTTTTACATGCTCTGGGCCAAAGACGGAAAGACTTTGATAGTGCAAGCATGGCCATTGACTTTCTTAATACCCCCAGCAGACAAATTGAATTGGATTAAATGTATTTAATTTGTAGTCTACCTTTCAATTAATTGTAATGTAGCATTTGCATTAATAAATGTAAAGTTAAACTATAAAGTAAATCAATCCATTTAAAACATATTTAAAACACAGCAATAAAAATCTGGCATAACATTAGAAAGTTTTATTAACAGTGGGTGTATTTCACTTGTACAAGTGTACTCAAATTTATCTTCTTGCAGTGGCTTCCAGAATGTTCATAGGCCCATGCCATTTTAGATCGCTTTTTGTTTCTTTCACAAAGCTTCATTAGAACAAGAGAATTTTGAGAAAAATAGATCTGTAAGAGGATAAGTACAAAGGTACAAAGATGTACTGTACTTAAAAAGTGATGAAAAGTCTCTTTGTCACCTCTCAGAAGTTAAAAAGGTACACACAACCCTACTGAGATTCTCCATATGAAATTAGATCAATTCTGATTTCCTTACAGTTTTTCCCCATACGTGAACCAGCCAGCATTCTGGAAATTTTAAATCCACACTTCTTAAAGTTGTCAAGATTGAGAAATACAAATGAATAAATTTTAAAAAATGAAAATTTCAGCCTAGCCTTAATCTACACCACGGATGTCAAACTCTTTTGTGTCACGTGACGTATCGCAACATAGCACAATGTTTTTTGCCTTTTGCCAGGGTTGTTGTGGCCTACGTATGATGCATCCGGCCCATGGGCCCCAGTTTGACACCCCTGATCTACACAATAAATAGTCATAGACCTTTTTGTGATTACATTTTATTTATGAGCTAAATTTTCATAGAGATTCTATCTCAACACAATTTGTCATTTTTTTAATACCTTAGATATCCTATGGGAAGCTGATGCAAATAGCATGGGGATTTGATATTTCAAGTATTCTTCAGAGGAAATTGATTACCATTAATGTATAGAAAAAAGGGACCAAAGGGTAGAGTTGGCAGAAGATCCTTTGAGCATCCCTGGGTGTTGAGCACAAGCAAAGCCTCAAACCTCTTGGTTGAATGGAGGTTTCTATTTAACTTTTTCTATTTCCTTTTCATATCATGGGTATTTATCAGTCACTTCCCTTCTAAATCCAATTCCCGCAGAATTATTTTCCATAAATTTGATGTTTCTGCAGAAAAGCTTGCTTTAGGTTCTTGCAAAGAGATGAACACGATAAAAAATAGATTAACTGGCTATCAGCTCAGTTTTAAATACTGCAGCAAAGGGATATGACCTCATTATAGTTGGCTAAATGATACTGCCTCGTCTTAAGGTGAAATGTAATCAAAACTTTCTTTCAGCAGTAATAAGACATTGTAAAACTGCAAGAGGATACAAGAATGTAGCACAGATAGTCAATAACAGCTGAATTTGGAAATGGCCACAATTTTCTCAGTGACAGATGACTGGGAAAAATTAGGCTCTGAGGATCTGCATGAGCAAAAGACAGCTAAGTGGAGGTAACTGTGGAACTATCTTGTTGAAAACCGGAGATCAGCAAGAGATGAGAGGATCCCAGCTTAGTTGTAATGAGGTGTAAAGCACACCATTCCCAAAAAAGTAATGATTACAGAGATAAAATGGCTTGAGAGGTCAAGAAAGGAAGGACAGAACAATTGGCAGGCTGAGAAAGACTGAGGAACATGACATGTTCTCAGAATAAGATAGCAAATCACTGTAGGGATTATTAATAAGAAAGCCCAGAAATACTGCTAGTTATGGTCCCAGCTTCTTCTTCTTCTTCTTTAAATCCAACCAACAGTAAAATAAATTTCCTTTTAAAATAAGATATGTTCATTCAGAGCAACAAATAGCTAAATGCAATGTGCTTTGTGTGCCTCTTCATGCCTTCTGAGCCAGTGGAGATGACATTGTATCATATAGACCAGGGGTATCAAACTCAAGGCCTGTGGGCTGGGGCTGGTCCATGGGGTGCTTATATCTAGCCCACAGAGCTGCCCTAGAAACAGTGAAAGACTGGCCCACAGTGCCTTTGCCAGTGAAAACGAAGCTCAGGGGAACACACAGCCCTCCCGTTGTCACTGGCAGAGGGCTTCAGGAGATTGTCATGGCTGAAAACGGATGTTGAGTTGGCCACCCCCACCCTGGGCATGCCTCCCTGGCACCCCCAAGGTCAAACACAACCCTGATGCAGCCCTCAATGAAATCGGGTTTAACATCCTGATATAGACAGTAATATCACCTTATAGGGGAAATGGGCAGCAAAAATATTTCAATAAATAAATAAATAAAATATGTAACCTAGTAAACTGCAATGGGAAGTATAATGCCAACTCTGCTATCTGACAAATGACCCAGTGATCAACAAAAATGAGATACTTGCGTCTCATTTGTTGACTAGATTGGCCAAATCAATTCCCAAACTAGCCTCACAATTCTCTTTCATTCTCCTTCAAATTCTATGAAATTCTTGATGTCTTCATAGGCATGTAATTTTCTTGATGATATTTGGAAGGGATTTCCATTGCCTTCTTGTTGCCTTTTTTTTTTTTAAAGAAACTTCCCCGATCACCCAACAACCGTAGTATTTTTTGGAAGCCTCCTATGCTCTTATCAAACAGGTCTGATCTTCTGTGCCTTCTGAATCCAGATATTGCCACCTAGGGAGACCTTCATCCCAAATTTCAACTACAGTAAATGCAATAATTACTAGTGTCTCCAGAAGAAGCAAAGGAGTTCAGTGAATGTTTTTTTGGATACAAATTCTAGACTGTTGGCTCTGTTCACAGTCACCTGTAATGGTAGAAGGAGACAAAGAAATTTCCACAATTATGATTACAGAACACAGGTATATTTATTTTAGAAAAGTTTCTTTTCTCAACTAAAGAGAATATTTTTTTTTAGATTATTTAAGGCTCCAGAGATGATTATCAACACATTTTTGTTTTGAAAGTGACAGTAGGTCTATAAAACTCAATATCATATCAAGACTCAATTAACAGCTTAAACACTGTCTTTAAATCAACTGTGATTTGATTTTAGTTCATTTAGATCACATTGTGATACTCAGTTTCAAAAGTTAGCATGTCACAATCATGCTTCTAATGATTTGCTGTAAATTAATATGATGCTGAGTTTGCACTCTTGTCATTTCGTTAGTACCACAGCAGTAATTCTTAAACCTTAAGTAGAATACCCATCAATGAAGACGTCAAGTGTATTTTTAGACTGATCAAAATTAAAAGTATAAGTGCATGTGTTAGATATTTGCTTGAAGGTTTGCATGAAATGCACAAGAGGAAGAAGAAATTCACTTATCAGTTTGTTAACTACCGTATTTTTCGGTGTATAAGACACACTGGAGTATAAGGCTCACCTTAATTTTGGGGGAGGAAAACAAGAAAACAAGAATTCTACCTACCAGCATTTAAGGTGGCACTGCTTTATGCCACCGCCCTCCTCCTCCTCCTGCAAGCGAGAGATGCAGGGACTACTCCCTTTCCCCCAGAGCTTTGCATGCTCTGGGGGGAGGGACAGAGCACAGCCTGAGGAACAAAACTCTTTGGGACGGTCTGGGGGGGTGGGATTCGGGATGGGGATTGCAGCGCTGCTGCCTGAAAGTGCTTTTCTTCCCACTGCACATTGCAGAGTTGTGCGGCAATAGGGATGTGCAATGGGAAGAAAAGCACTTTCAGGTGGCAGTGCTGCAATCCCCATCCCGAATCCAAAACAGTTCCCAGTTCCCCCACTGCACATTGCAGGGGAACTGGCCACCCGCCGCCTGAAACGCGGCTTGGAAAATTGGATTGGGGAATCCAGGCAGCGGTGGCTGGAAAGGAGAGGCATTTTACTTTAGGAGCTCCCGTTCATCTCGGCTTGGCTCCTGGGCACGGACAGGGTTTAGGCAGCAGCGGCTCCCCACATTGTTGGGAAGTGAAGTCATCGCAAACATTGTCTGCCCTGAGCTGCCCGCTGGGCAGCCAGAGGAGTGACCAGCCGCAAATCGTGGCACCTGCCTTGTTCCCCGAAGCTGCCGGGTGGATTCCTCCCCCCCACAGACCATCCTGAAGAGGTTTGTTCCTCAGGCTGTACTCCGACCCAGATCCCCACTGCCTGGAACTGCCCCAAAATGGCCAAAGGTTGGGGGCCGGTGGGTGGGCAATACTACATTTGGCGCATAAGACGTACCCAGATTTTCACCCCCTTTTGGGGGGTAAAAAGGTGCATCTTATACACCAAAAAATACGGTATTTAATTGAGGAGAGGCTTTTTTCCACTAGTAGTGAACCACATTTTAAAACATAAGAATAATCCAGGTTTGTCAGCATGACATGAATCTATAATGATAGAATGTGCATCCTCTTATTTGACCATGGTTAATTAAAATACTTGCAAGAATTCAGAGATACGTTAATCTTAATTAAAACTTGAAAACAATTTGGCATCAGTATTCAAAAAGAGCATTTAAAAGTAAAGTAAAAACACCCTTCAGCTCTGCTGACCTTATTGATTGCATTATTGGAAACAGCATGGAATGTGTTTGTCTCTTTGTGTGCTTGGGTATGTTCCTTCAAGTCAATCTTGATTCTTGGCTGGAATTAGTCCCTGCAGTTTTCTTGGCAAGATTTTTCAGAAATGGATTGCCCTTGCTTTCTTCTGAGACAGACTGATTGGTCAAGGTCACTCAAAGCTTCATGCCTAAAATAGGACTATAATTCACAGTTGCCAGGTTTCTAGCCTGGTACCATAATCACTACACCAAATGGGCTCTTTCCTTATTATCGTATTATTTACTTAATCCTAGTTTTCTACCTTATAATATACTCAGTGCAGCAAACCAAAAGAATAAAAACAGGATTAGAAATATAATCTATACATAAAACCAAGATTCAAGAAACCCCATAATTCACATAGATTAAAAAAACAACCAGTAAAATAGGAAGGTACAAGAACTAAGTACATGACAAAGTAAAAACATTCAGAAATGAAGGAACAATGCCAGGGCTTCACCTAATTACTGAAAACAGAAACATCTGGAGCCAGAATGCAAGACTTCCCAATAATGCCACCATGTATAAACTAACATGGTTTGGGAGAGTGGCAGTGAGAATGGGACTTTTCAGTTTTTGCAGGCAGGGCAGATTTACATAGGAATCCCAAACAGGCACCACATATTTAATGTATTATCTCATAATGTGTATGATGTGCCATTGAAGCAGTATTTGACTGATTTCTGGGGAGGAGATTCATAGTTAACTCTTTCTGTATAAACTGTGATATCAGTGAGATTAATGTTACATGGGAAACTACCGTATTTTCTGGCGTTTAAGACGACTTTCTAACACACAAAATCTTCTCAAAAGTCGGGGGTCGTGTTATACGCCGGGTGTCAGTCTCCTGTAACCAGGCAGACCAGTCCGAAAGGCTTTGACCAGCCTTAAATGGCTCTAAGGAGCCAAGCTGAATTGCCTGCTGAGTTGCCACTAATCAGCTGAGTTACAGGCAAGCCCCCTGTAAAAGGGAAAAACTTTCCTTTTACACAAGGCTGGCCATCCCAGCTGAGTTGCCTGATCGCCAGAGCTTGGATGGCCAAGCCCTGTTTAAAAGGGAAAAACTTTCCTTTTATACAATGCTGGCCACCCCAGCTGCTAATTTTTGCCTGCTAATTGATACGTAGCAAAAATCTCCCCCCCCCCTCCAGCTTGCTTACCTTAGCTGCTAACTGCAACGCTTGCCTTGCCTTGCCTGCAATCCATTGCATCAGTAAGCAACTAAATCTCCCTGCCTGCAATCAAGCAGGCAGGGAGTTGTGGACTTCAACTCCCAGAATTACTCAGCCAGCAAAGCAAAGCTGGCTGAGGAATTCTGGGAGTTGAAGTCTACAAATCTTAAAGTTGCCAAGGTTGGAGACCCTTATTCTATTGGGTAAGTTTTTTTTCCCCTTTGGGAGCTTTAAAAAAAATAGTTAATTGAGGGTTTTTTAGTTGTTCTTTTTTAGACCTAGCCATTTAAAGGCTAGGTCTAAGTTTTAGGCTAGGAAGTTTTAAATTTAACTTTCATATAAAAATAAAAATAATAATTAAATAATAAAATAAAATAAAATAAAATAATAAAATTTGTGCAGCTTTCTGAGATTTAGTGTGTTTCTGTAGAGTTTCACTCTAACTACACAAACGCACAAAATCTCACAAAGCTATATGTGGAATTTTGTGTGTGTAAAGTGTGAAAGTTGTTTTTTTTGGGCTTTTTGTGGCTGTGTGAGGTTCCTGCTTGTTGCAGGGGCCATTTTGGGTCTAGCACAGCTGCTTTTACATTGTGGGTGAGCCAGTTGATGTTTTTAAATTTTTATTTGGTGTGTGTTGGAAGAGGGGTCGTCTTATACAGCAAGTATAGCCCAAACCCTATATTTTTACAGGAAAAGTCAGGGGTCGTCTTATACGCCCAGTCGTCTTATACGCCGGAAAATACGGTATACGAATCCTCATCTTCTCAGAAAGATTTAGCATCGTGATTTGCATGACTCGTTCATAATTTTAATCATGCTTGTGTACAGGTTATTTATATTATGTTACTTTACTAACATAGTTCTTTTAAGATTTTTGTTTTGTTTTGTAAGGGTTGAATTACTAAATAAACAAATCTGAATCCAGTCCCTGAGAACTGCTTTGGTTGAGTTCCCCATCCATGACTGAAGTTGCCTTGAAAGCATCTGCTGCTTTTGAAATGCATTGAGGAGAGCATCTGATTATTTCTTTTGAAATTACATTGTTTCACAATGAGGAACAAGAGTTTTGTAAAAAGTCGTGATTTAGCTTTTCAAAATGGTGGGACTGAGCCCACACAAAGGAGCTGGCTTCGTGAAGGTGTCCAGCTCATTGAATGTTCCCAGCTGGCTCAGAACTTCAAGGGAAAGAACTCACAGTTCATAACAGAAGAAAATGTTCTGAGCTTGACAACTGCATATAACAAACCAGGCTGCTATGGATCTTGAGGCCATCACTACATTCTTTAAGTTTTCCTTTTACAAATAACGTTGCCAGACAAGTCAAGGCCTATTTGCAGTCCTTTTGTTATATGTTTTTTGGCTCAAACACCTTGCTGAGGAAATTACAGGAACTCTGTCAATTTATGTAGAATATAACATGTTTTTGGCAAAAATTTAAAATTAAATGTACAAGTATTTCTGCCATTCAGCCGAAAATATAGATATAGATATAGATATAGATATAGATATAGATATAGATATAGATATAGATATAGATATAGATGTGTGTGTGTGTGTGTGTGTGTGTGTGTTTTCTGAGGTTTTCATGGGTGTTTGTATGTAGGTCTTTGGTTATTCGGGCCTTCTCCTGCGTAAAATTGGAAGTGTCTTGGTGACGTTTCGACGAAGTCTCATTCGTCATCTTCAGGCTGGAGTTCTCAGCTTCGTGCTTCCAGAAGCAAATTGTGTAAAATTGGAAGTGTCTTGGTGACGTTTCGACGAAGTCTCATTCGTCATCTTCAGGCTGGAGTTCTCAGCTTCGTGCTTCCAGGAGCAAATTGTGTAAAATTGGAAGTGTCTTGGTGACGTTTCGACGAAGTCTCATTCGTCATCTTCAGGCTGGAGTTCTCAGCTTCGTGCTTCCAGGAGCAAATTGTGTAAAATTGGAAGTGTCTTGGTGACGTTTCGACGAAGTCTCATTCGTCATCTTCAGGCTGGAGTTCTCAGCTTCGTGCTTCCAGGAGCAAATTGTGTAAAATTGGAAGTGTCTTGGTGACGTTTCGACGAAGTCTCATTCGTCATCTTCAGGCTGGAGTTCTCAGCTTCGTGCTTCCAGGAGCAAATTGTGTAAAATTGGAAGTGTCTTGATGACGTTTAGACGAAGTCTCATTCGTCATCTTCAGGCTGGTGTTCTCGGCTTCGTGCTTCCAGGAGCAAATTGCAGAATTTGCAGAGTCCCTTCTTTAAAATATTAGACTGATAAAATTTAACATTGCAACCATGGGCAATGAATAGAAAAGTAAAGAATCTGGTCACATCTGCAGAAATGAAAGCAACAAGGCACCCCAGAA
Source organism: Masticophis lateralis (assembly GCA_030761175.1). Taxonomy (NCBI): domain Eukaryota; kingdom Metazoa; phylum Chordata; class Lepidosauria; order Squamata; family Colubridae; genus Masticophis; species Masticophis lateralis. The sequence goes on from JAUDYJ010000003.1 coordinate 64,925,085, forward strand.
ATGCTGCAATTGAATGTCACATAAAGGATGCTAGATCAAGTAGGAGAGTGCATGATGAAAACCTGAGAATGGGGTGGCTCATACATTGTTATCTAGAGGCATTAAAATGTCTTTCATTGCTGTTGAGCAACAGATTCTAGGAAATACAAGCAAGAACAGGATATCTTTGAGGTTGTTTGGACCATAGTGGTATTCACTTACCTTCGCTACCGGTTTGGAACTGGGAGAGTGCACAACACCTCTGTGCATGCGCAGAGCCTTCTGCGCACGCACAGAGCTTTTGTGATGAGGTCTGGAAAAGTGGGTGGAGCTACTGTTTCACCCGAACCAGTAGAATCCCACCACTGGTTCGGACCACTAAGAAAAGATTATACCCCACAGCCCTCACTCATGCCTGAGCTAATGTACAAAATGCATCCAAAATCTGGGACCTATGACTTCCACGGGATTAATACTTGGCAAATTTGTGGTCACTACAGAACTACCATATTGCTGTGCCACCTTCCAGAGATGCAATCCTAAACCAATGCTCTGAATACTGAGTAGACTGGCCCTTCCTTCAGTCCAAGTAGAATGGTCTTGTCCTAGCACTGTACAGTCTTCCGGCTTGTATACTGGTCCCACCAACAGCTGCTGGAAGGCAGTTAGCCATGCTCAATAGCAATGGCAAGAAGTTGGAAGTCACTTCTCCCACTTTTTTTTTTTTTTTTTTTTTTTTTTTTTTTTGCCTTTGGTTGTTCTGTTTCTCTGTTCGGGTAAGGAAATCTCTCTGAAACAATTGTTCAAAGGGGCAGTAATTATCTAGCATTACTGGCAACATTAAAAAAATGAAGTGAATTATCCATGTGACTAAGTACTTTGTTTAATAAAGAGAAGGGATTAACATTAATGAGATTGTCACTTAACTCTCTGAATGTTTGAGGACAGAGAATTTTAAAAACAATCTGTGAGAATATTGCAAAGGGAAATAGAGTGAACAGGAACACTGCCAAGCTGCACAAATACATATTTCAACAATATCTAAACTAGCATGCATCTGTTTGAAGGTAGTGAACAGTGACAAATTAGAGGAAGTCTCTTGTAAGTGTTCAAAGATAGAAAAGAACAGGATATAATATACTTACACGTAAACTTTCTAAAGATAGAAATCCTGTCAAGTGAAGGTTAAGTAAAGTAAGAACCTCCACAACATCTAAGTGAGGTCACCCAAAGAGTAAGAAGAAAAAACTACTGTATGTGCAACACCTGGATCTAGCTTTAAATCCCATTTCTAGAAAGTGTATTAGTGAGTCATTGATAGAAATAAAAGAATAAAATCAGATCAACATAACAACTATATACATACACACTGATGACATGGACAGCTTTTTGAAGAAAAAAAAAGCAATATTTGTGACATGATAAAAAAGCTGGATGAACTAAAACTTAGGTCCATTTCCTATTGCAGCTGGGCAAATATATTGAATAGGAATAATAATGTACAGTATGTATCTCTGTCTCTTTCTCACATATACTCTGTGTCAGTGGTAGGTGGCTCCCGGTTCTGTCCGGTTCTATAGAACTTGTAGTAAAATCGGCAGGAGGCTCCGCCCACCCACCCAGATGTCATAAATGACAACCTGCTGACATCCTGCCAGCAAGCTGTTGAATGATCTGTGCATGTAGCCCTGTAGCGAACTGGTAGTAAAGGTAAGTAGAACCTACCCCTGCTCTCTCTCTCTCTCTCTCTCTCTCTCTCTCTCTCTCTCTCTCTCTGTGTGTGTGTGTGTGAGAGAGAGAGAGAGAGAGAGAGAGGGAGGGGGGGAGAGAGAGGAGGGAGGGGGGAGAGAGAGAGATTTCCACCACAGTTTTCTTGTGAAGATTCGGAAGTGGTTTGCCATCGCCTGCTTCCTATGACTGGAAAGAGTGATTGGACTGAGATTATCCAGTGGGTTTTGTACTAAGGCAGAACTAGAGCTCCCAGCCTCCTGGTTTCTAGCCTTATGCCTTACCACTATAACAAAGTGCTCTTACATTGCTTACAATGTAAAGAAGGCAGCCTTGAATGTCAATTTATAAATCTCCCTTTGTTACATTTACATGGCACAACCCTGCTATTTTTAACCTGAAATCAATTGGCATTGATTAAAATGCATCTCTCTAACATCTTGAGGTAAGGGAGATGCAGGGTTTCCTGAAAAATAAATCATTTTCTCATATTAGAGATTACAGTGGTTACTTCACTGTATTTAACTACTCCACAGTTAATAATATAGGTTACCAAGCATTTGCAAAGTATAGACTCTGATGCAAACCATGCAGATGTATTACATAACAACCGGTCACTTACTGTAAATGCTCTATTTCCAAATACCTACACAGATATTCATTTAAATACTAGCAGACATGGTTCCAAAAATACCAGGTACAGCCTTATAAATTAATAATGCACAATATTTTTATATTTCTTTATTTCTTTTATATTTTTATATTTATTTATTTATGCTTTAAACAAAATAAATAAAAAGGAACCAGAATAAAAGTACAAAAAAATGAATAATTAAATAAACATATAAAACACAAAAACAATGTAATGATAGTGATGTGATTGAATTCTAGCAATATTTTAATTGAGCAGTTGTGTATTCAAATAGTCTCAGAGAGGAAAGATGACACTTTGATATTTGATTTTCTTATTGATAATGAGAAAGTTAGGTGAGGCCACCTATTCAAAAAAATATATTTTAAAAAATTCAAGAAAAATAGGAAAATATGGCTCACATGTCCAAAGTGATATGGGGGATGGTGAAAGTTCTGCTTATTGCTCTTATGTCAACAGAAATGAGTTTAAGTACACAAAATAATTTATCATTGATACTTTACACCAACATTTCTCAACCTCAGCAACTGTAAGCTGTGTGGACTTCAAGTTCCAAATTCCTCTGCCAGCAAGCTGTTGAAAGGATTGAAGTCCACAAAGCTTAAAGTTGCTGAGATTGAAAAACATTGTGTTGCACAATGTTGATTTATCAAGATCCCTATAAATGGTAGTGCTGGATATCTTACAAAGATTGATCTCTTTCTTATATGTCTGGCAGAGTTAAGGAATACAGGTAATACATATTGCCATAGTTGGAAGACATTGTCATTTGCATCCATTTTTCATTTTGTTTAACTATCTGGATTGTATCTTTCATCAAAAATATGCAAAAGACAGCAGTCTAAAGCAGCAGGATTTTTACTATTCAAAAGTGACTCCTACTCATGTGGAGGAAGCCTAAAAGGTCATTAACTTGGTTTAAACAAGGTTCCAATTGCCCCCATTAAAATCAAATTGTCCCCTTGTGGGACGTGGCCCCACGTTGGGAACCACTGGTCTCATGGTTAGGGCACCAGATTAGAAAGTGGGACACTTTGAGTTCTAGTGCCCCCTTAGCAATGAAAACCAGTTGTGTGTCCTTGGGCCAATCACTCTCTTTCACCCCAACTCTTCTTCTTCTTGTTGTTGTTATGGGAAAAATAGGAGGAGGAAGATGTGTTTGATATGTTTGCCACCTTGAGTTATTTGTAAAAATAATAAATAAAGGCAAGATACCTAAAGAGAGAGAGAGAGGAGCTCTGGAAAATTATACTGTGTACAACTCCGAATAATTTGATCTATTTGCTTGACAATTCTTGTTCCCACTGACTCTAAAATACTAACTGAAATGTTGATAAACCATATATATCAACAGTTCATTTCTGAAAATTAGCTATAGCTTTATCTTTCCAGCATTGTATACTTCATTTGGACATTACTCCAGGAATGGTCCAGAGCTTCCTACAGTATATCTTGACTGAGTTCACATAACCTATAAAATCATTAACCATTAGAGAGATTCCCCTCAAATCCTGCTATGCTATTTCCTTGTGTTGTGTGTGCGTGCGCGCATGTGCACATTTTCCTGTGCGTTTGTGCACTTTTGGGAAGAATGTGTGTACGCCAAAAGTAGATACCACCATGAAGCTCATCCCAGCAAGCAGGGTCCTATATCAGGCAATAATGTTATAGGAGGAGGATGGCAATCTACAATCATTTTAGTGACAACAGGAAATGCATACTATGTAGGTAAAGCAAGATTAAACCAGTCTTGTATTTCATCAAGAGAACTATATGGATAGATAATATAAAGTGATTGATAATCTAGTGCCAGCTGATGGGCTGCTCAGGTCAAATAGCACTCAATTTGCTACTGAAAAAAAGGCAAGGATCTTTCAGAGTATTAATGGGCTTTATGACATGGCTAGATTAAAGCCACTGGGATATCTACTGTGGTTAATGGTGGTGTTATGCAGGAAAAGAAAATTCTAATCTGCAAAGATAGAGTTAAGTAGGAATATTGAAAATCAGAAACACCAAGATGGAAAAGTTCAACTCCGTGAAAGATGAAATTAATCAAGAATAAATTGACATTTTAGGTATCGATAAATGGAAATGTAATTGAATTGGACCCTTTTTGACAGAAGATCATACTGTTCGCTGCTGAGGATATTAAAAACAAAGAAAAAAGGGCACAGCTTTCATAGTCATGGAGGATATTGCAAAGAGAGTATCTCAGTATAATGCAAGTAATTACCAAATAATATCTGCAAGGCTTTGTGGATAATCCTTTAATATGATGGTTATCCAGGTGCGTGTTCCAACTACTGATACCAGGAAGAGAGGTTGACAAATGTTATTGTATAGTTCAGTCTGAATTAACAGAACATGCAAACAAGATTTGCTTCATGTGACTGGAAAGCTTGGAAATAATAAAGATAAATATTTAGTTCTATAGCCAGGGACACAGAAATGAAGCAGGAAGATTACCCATCACTTTTTGCCAGCCCAAATGTTTCTCCAGTGTTAATAAAGTCTTCAATAACCAAAATAATACTTATATACATGAACACGGAATGGGACTTTTAGTCTCTGACTTTTCATTCTCATCGGGCGTTCCTCCTCGGGCAATTCTCCCCTGACTTATCTCCTCAGCTGGCACACCTCCAGTCATTTGCTGTGGGGAACGGGCCACCCCGCACAGCAATGGAGCTTAGCAAAGGTTGTGTATGTGTATGTGTGTCTGTGTCTGTAAAAAAGGAAAGGAAGGCAGGTGCAGAGATAAAAGGCCATTTCACTGTATCACACTCCAGAGAGCAGTTGGTTGCTCTTCTGAACTGGAGATCAGGCTATTTGGGGGGGGAGGGGGGGATAAAATAAAATAAAGGAAGATGGAACACTTTTTTGGAGTTTTTTGGAACTCCATCCCTCTAGAGGAGCCTCAAACATGGCTAGTTGCCATGTTATGCTGTTATGGTGGGTGGGTGGAGGAAGGAAGGAAGGAAGGAAGGAAGGAAGGAAGGAAGGAAGGAAGGAAGGAAGGAAGGAAGGAAGGAAGGAAGGAAGGAAAAATTCTCTTCTATTGGACCTTTCCAGACTTGGTTAACTAACTGGTTGGAGGGAGGGAGGGAGGGAGGCTTTTAGCCTGCTCAGTAACAGTGTCCCTGTATTGGTGGGGGGTGGGGGTGAGAGGGGAAGGAAGGAAGGAAGGCATTTTGGCAAATTCTTTTACACCTCTCTCCTTTGGCTGGATTTCTATTACACTCCCTCTAGCCAATTGGTTGGTAGCTAACTGTCACAGAGGGCGGAACACCCAGGATGAACCCTCTTTCTGCGAAGGATCTGGGACAAAGAGGCCAGTGGCCCATTCCCCATGGCAAATGACTGGAGGCATGCCAACTGAGGAGATAAATCAGGAGAGAATCGCCTGAGGAGAAACGCCCAAGGAGAATGAAAAGTCAGAGACTAAAAGTCCTAGACCCACATGAACATCACCAGACAGCAAACAGAAATCAAATTAACATTATTCAAATATTAAATAAACATTATTTTTACATGGAGGAGGTCAAAATAAATGGTGGAAATTTTGGAGAGGAGAGGAGAAGAGGGGAGGTTAGAAAAGGAGAGGAGACAAAGATCTTATGAAAGAAAAATAATGTCAAGGAGCCACTAGAAGAGACAAGAAGCATTATTAATACAACATCTGTACAGAAACCAAAGATGAAAACAGTAATGGGAAAAAAACAGAAATGTCTTCAGAACTCAGAAAAAAATCCCAGTCTCAATTTGATATACAAAATGACATTAATGGACCAATAGTAATTGATTCTAAGATCAAATGAAGATGGAAGGTGGACATCTGAAATTCTGTACAGTAGAGATGTGGTGTACAGTAGGGACATGGTGGTTCAGTGGCTAAGATGCTGAACTTGTCAATTGAAAGGTCAGCAGTTCAGCGGTTCGAATCCCTAGTGCTGCATAACGGGGTGAGCTCCCATTACTTGTCCCAGCTTCTGCCACCCTAACAGTTCGAAGCACGTAAAAAATGCAAGTAGAAAAACAGGTGGTGGGAAGGTAACAGCGTTCCATGTGCCTTTGCTGTTTAGTCATGCCAGCCACATCACCATGGAGATGTCTTTGGACAGCGCTGACTCTTCGGCTTTGAAATGGAGATGAGCACCGCCCCCTAGAGTCAGGAATGACTAGCATGTATGTGTGAGGGGAACCTTTATCTTTACCTTAGAGATGTCAGAACCCAAGATATGTTACAAAATATTCCCTACTGACAGTAAGTGCTTTTTTACTAAGGTAAGATAAGTACTAACCTATTTGAAATTAGTACTAGATTGTCAAACTAGATTAACACTCCAGTCATTATCTAGTTGGAAGATGACAGAGAGGTGGAATACCAATGGAAATACGGCAAGCGACAGAAAAAGTATGAGTAAAGATTCTAACCATGCTATGCCAGCCATTCTGGAGAAAAACAAAATAGTCAGTAGATTAATGAGCGCAATCTATTTAAGAGCCTGTTTTGGTTCTGAGATAAGGTAATAGATTAGAAACTGGGAGGATATTGAATAGGTTGAGGCTGCCTAAGTGTAAGATCAATATGCTCAAGAGGGGGTTGTTGGCAGGTAACAACCCACTTTGCGAATGTGGAGAGATGCAGAGTCCTGCCCATTTGTTGGTCTGTTGATTACTACCAATAGAATGCACCAAAAGTGATTTGTATCTGGCTAAAGATAAAGCCAAAAAGGGGGCTCCCTTTTGACAGTTTAGAGTTTGATCTGGATAGGAAATAAATAAAACCAGGAGAGTATGAGTTCTAGTCCAACCGTAGGAATAAACCAGCTAGGTGACTTTGGGCCAGTCACTATATTTCAGCCCTCGGAAGACAGCAATAGCAAACCACTTCCAAAAATATTGCTATAAAAACTGCAAGGATTGGTTCAGTAAGCTGCCAGAAGTCAATATTAACTCAAAAGCACATACATTACATATACTCCAAAGAAAAGAGATTTAACAGTGTGTTCCGTGTATGCAATAATATCTTTATTTTCACACAGAAGTAAAATAATGTTCAGGATCATCCAAAACAAATTAGAGTCCTAGCTAGAGAGGGAGATGCTAAATGTACAAGCTGGATTTAGAAAAGTCTAAGCAGCACAAGATATTTTGCTGATGCACACTGGATAAATGAGAAAGCCAAATGCCAAAGAGAATTCAATATGTGTTTCATTGATTATAGAAAAACTTTTAGTTGTGTCAATCATGTCAAGCTGTGGAATGTGCTTATTGTACCGGTATTCAGTGGAAACCTATACACTGGTCAGGAAACTCTCATACAGACAGAATATTGCAGAACAGGCTGGTTCCAGGTTGGCAAAGGAATGTACTCAAACTATATGCAGAATTTATATCGACGGAAAGTGGATTAGAAGAACAGCATGGTTTGAAACTGGAGAAAGAAACACCAATAGCCTGCTCTATCCTGATGACACCATTTTGCTGAAAATGCAGATGAACTGCAAGCTCTAGTAATGAAAGTGGAGGAAAATGAGACCAAGATTAAATAGAAGGCAAAATTAATGACAAGAGATACAGCAACCAACCTTAGAATTGACAATGAAGATACTGATCTGGCGGACAGCCTTTGTCTTTTAGGATCAACGATAAAGAATTAAGAAATGCATAGCAATAAAACCCTTGCTGTTGGTTCTCTCAAATGAGTGCATATTTATAAAGTGGACAGTGCAATAAATTGTCTTTACAATCCCTTCAGAGACCCAATTTGGTGTAGTAGTTAAGGCACTGGATTAGAAACTGGGAGACCGGGAGTTCTAGCCACCTCTACAAAGTCAGCTGAGTGATCTTGAGCCAATCATTCTCCCTCTCTCAGTTCTAGGAAACAGGCCACAGCAAACCACTTCCAAACTATTGCCAAGAAAACTTCAGGAGCCTATCCAAGCAGTCGCCAGAGTCCACAATGAATTGAATGCACAAAAACAAATACCATCTCTTCAAATTTTGTTTTATTTTTATTTTGAGATGAAAAGGCTTGAATGATGGGAAGAGTGATTTTTTTATTTCCTTCAGTTTACATTGATTATTGCAGATAAGGTCTTCTTCAATGTACACATTGAACTCCATCTCTTTCCTTTCTGTTTTCATGAAATATCTCAGCTGTATTTACAGGTTGTCCTCACTTAACAATCACAACTTGGACTAGCAACTCTTTCCCTAAGCAATGTGGTCATTACCTGAGACATCACATAACTATGAAAGACATATGACGTCAGTTTTACTATAGTCATTAAGCAAATCACCTAGGGCTGTTAAGCCGAACATCACATCACTATAGCTTGCAATTTGACTGTCAACATCTCCATTGACTCTGCTTGTCAGAAGCCAGCTGTGAAGTCTGTCAAAAATGCCTGATTACAAAACACCCAAACATTGATCAAGTGACACAGGGATGCTGCAACAGTTGTAAGGGCAAGGACAAATTGTAAGGTATTTTTTCAATGCTGTTGTAACTTTGAATGGCTGTTAAATAGGGCAGTTAAACAAGGACATCTTGTAAAGGTAATTTGCCAATCAGATGAAAAAGGAAGAGGGAAAATTCTGTTTCTTATTCCAGCAAAGTACAATAATTGAATATGCATCCTAAAAAGTAAGATGACGTTTACTAAACTAATCAAGGAGAGAACCAGCCTAGAAATAAGAAGAAATTTCCTGACAGTAAGAAAAATTAATCAGTGGAACAGCTTGCATCCAAAAGTTGTGGGTGCTCCATCACTGGAGGTTTTTAAGAAGACATTGGACAATCGTTTCTCCAGTATGGTATACAGCAGTGGTTCTCAGCCTGTGGTCCGTGGACACCTGGGGGGCCGTGATGTCACAGCGGGTCAGCTTGAACAAATGTTATGATCTTGACTTAATACTTGGTGGTCCATGGCCACAAAAGGTATTTAAAGGGGGTCTGTGGTGAAGAAAAGGTTGAGAACCACTTGTAGAGGGTCTCCTGCTTGAGCAGGGGACTGGACTAGAAGACCTCCAAGGTCCCTTCCAAATCCGTTAAAGTGCTGAGACTTGCATCTATCAACACTTTTAGGAACTGTTATTGTTTGAAGAAACCAGCCATTGCCACCAGCACGTGCATTTTAGATGGAATGAGTAATTATTTTCTATCCATAACCTCATTCTTGGCAACTATTTTAAAGCTTTGCCTAAAGCCCTGAATCAAATGCTTGTGACAAAGTAACTATATCATCCAATTATCGTATCAGTTTCTGGCAGGATAGATATACGACAGAAAAGGAAAAAGTTAAATGTTATGATTCAGAGAATCATCAAGTGCCAAGATTTTGTTCTGTATGAGGTGATTTCTTTAAAGCCTGCCTACGATACGGGAGGATTTTACCTCAGGATAACTCAACTGGGAACAATTAGAATCCTTCCAAAAACAGTGTGATTTTTTTTTTTTAAAAAAAAGGCAAAATAATTCACAATAGGTTATTTGGAAACTGTTCACTTCTCACAATCATCAACTACTAGAAGTCACTAAACATTTATCTACCCAAATGTTTTATTATTTGGGACAACCTGCCTATCTCCATCTTTAGGGATGAACTGACCACAGCTGGAAGCCATTGAGTGTCTACAGCTGAAATGTTTAATGTTTTTTTTTTTAAATCAATGAAAATGAAGCTCAGAGCTGCAGTTTGGTGGAAGAGCCATCTGAAGGACAAAAGAAAGTCTAGCCGTCAGTGCCTTGCTCCTTCCAAAGGCTTTGCCTCTTATTTTCCTTGTAAAAGATAGCGGTATAATGTGAAGCCATTAGAACAAGTCATATAGATTTATTCTTTGGTATCAGACTAATTAGCTCTACTTTATTTAGGAGCACTTAAACAAGAGAAGGAATTATATGAGCACTCAGCTCCTTTGTTGCGTTTGGAAGAACTATCCCCAAAGTTCTGAAAACTTTGTTTCCAAAGCAGCTGTACCACTCCACGATGCCCTTATTGATATATGTAATGTGTATGTATTTATTTCTGCAGATTCCAGTATCTGTTTCTTTTTATGCTTTATTTATGGCATTACCTACTTTATTCTGGGCAAGATAACAGCACACAGACTTTTCAGCCGCTTTTCATCATGAATGGTACTTTCTGATAATGTTTGATTGCACAGAAATGCATTTGCACCACTTATAACCAAGGCCAGAGAATGATCAGCCATTAATGAAGACACTCTGCCTCACACAGAGCGATATCTGTAAGGAGATAGGAAGGCAGAAGTAGGAGATGTGCTCTGTTCCTCCATTATAATTTGCCTCAGTTACAAGAACTAGAAATGAATTACAAGCCAGTGAAAATTATCTCCGACATGCTGATATATACATCCAAAACATATAACCCAAAAACATAGCAATGCAAAATCTTTTTTTTTTTTTTTGCTGTTATTGTTCAGTGGTTCAATCGCTTTTGATAATTTGTGACCTGACACTCTTTTACCAAGAGTTATTGGTATTTCTTAGAGTTATTGCTTCTCTGAGTTCATTTAAACTTAAAATTTGTATTCACAGAGATATTATCTAGCTGCTTAGTCTTCAATCAGCGTCTTTTTTCCAGGGTCTTCTCCATTATGCACCCAAAATACTTAAGTATTGTTTGTTTGTTTGTTTGTTTGTTTAAATGTCTTCGCTATTTAATTCCAGTACATTATGGGTGGCATACAAAAACTTGAAATAAAAACATAAAAGTAGCTAAAACTAGGCAGCTGAGATTAAAATAATCCAATAAACAATAAAATCAGCAAAATAGTGGCCTTGGACAAATTATTTTATTATTTATTTATTAGTATCCCATCTTTATTATTTCTACAAATAACTCAAGGCAGTGAACGTATCCAATATCTTTCTCCTCCTATTTTCCCCACAACAAAAATCCTGTCATCATAAATGTAAGCATCCACCTCAGGCTTGGGATCAAAGCTAGATTTTCAAAGCTTTCCAGAACTCTAGGAGCAGGGGTGTCAAACTTGATTTCATTGAGGGCCGCATCAGGGTTACATTTGACCTGGGGGGAGCGTGGCCATGGTGGGCACGGCCAGCTCAACATTGCTCATGTCAGGAGTGTCTGGGGTGGCCCGAGTGCTCTGCCAGTGAAAACAGGCTCCCATGGCATCCTGCAACTCTCTGGCAGACAAAAATGGAGCTTGAGAGGGCCACATGCGGCCCTCGCAAGGTCTGTTTTCACTGGCAGAGGCACTGCAGGACAGTCCTTTGCTATTTCCAGGGTGGCCCCACAGGCCAGATCTGAGGACCCCGTGGGACAGATCCGGCCCTTGTGCCTTGACTTTGACACCTCTGCCTAGAAGAAAGGGTGCCATCCTTCACTGCAGTGGGATGCTGTTCCAGAGGGTAGGGAGAGAAAGCCCTCTTCCTGGGATTACAGTGTTTAACAAAGGGGACCTGGAGTGTGCCCTCTCTGCTGGAATGTATGGGGTAAATGGGGTAAATCATATAGACCCTAAAAAAACATCCTTCTGCAAGATCTGATTAACAGAGATAATACGTTCTCCTAAGCATCACCACACTGAAGAGTAAAAATAGTATTTATGTTTGTATTTTGGTTTTTGTTTTCATTGGGTTGCTTTTACCTGTTGTAAGCCACCCAGAGTCATTTAGATGAGATGGATGACCATACAAACTGAAAAAACAACAACTGCAAAGCTGGAAGGATTTTCATTCATTTTGTCTTCAACTGAAGCCACAAAAAATCTTTTCATAGCTTAAAATGAAGATGTTATATTATGGTTATATGGCATAAGAAAAGTAAAAAATTGTTTATTATTTTTAGTTGCTAATTGGCTCTGTTCTCTCTCTCTCTTCCTAAATTTCCTTAATGGAACTTATAATTTCTTTTCTATACTGTATTAAAAACTAATAGGAATCTCATACTCGTTATTATCAGATCATTTCAGGCCACATACAGATTTAAGGTATACTATATTTTGTCCATTCCTGCCAGAAGACTTCAGAGATTTGCAGAATCTTTCTCAGTTAAGGGTATCCTCCTGACAAGTTTGAGTAGAAGAGAACTAGTAAATTGAGTACATTTCTTTTAGTATAAAAAGAAATGCATGCCATAGACTACAATGTAGTACTGTAGAGTCCCCATATATACTCTATGTCCAATTTCTATGTCACAGGGGAAGATAAACAAATCAGCTGTCAGAAAGTTGTCATTGTTTAATTTTTCAAAATAAAGAGGTTCCAGAATGGGTGGATTATTTCTATTAGTGACTATCAATTATGGAAGTGTTGCTTCTTATATATTCATGCTATTATACTATAAACTGGTGGAATGAGTAAGTGAATATGCAACATGGCTATTGTATAACAAGCAGTTTCAAAGTTCAATTTTTTAAATCAAAAGACTGGACTAAACAATATTGCAAAATGAAACAATATGTTTAAACCTGAAAAGACTGGCGAATAAGCAGCACTTCAAAGTCTCTTGCCCTCAATTGGACTAATAAGTAGCTTAAGATCTTAATTTCAGAATGATACCTACTAATCCACCATGAAAACTTTCTGCCATACCTTTGGGCTAGCACTTCAATCCTTGCTGTTTACTTCTCCCTTCTGCTCTCCAATGCCAGCATCAGAATAATGAGGAGCAACCAATCAAGAGGATCATTGTCTTTCCTTGGTTTCTCAAGCCACTGTATTGACTCCATCACTGCCAATTTCACCAGGCAGTGAATTCTGATTAAGAATGTTGTTCTTGTCCTTAGCTGTCATCCTACTTGATTGCTGCACTGCTCGGTTTCTGCTGTGCTCACTGGTGTTCTTAGAATGAAGTTATAAGTTATTCATGGTACAAGAATGTAACAGTATCTGGGAATGGCCTTGGGAGGCAGGAGGAGAAGCCACAGACTAGTCAGTGCATAGACTGATGAGGTAATCCAGCTAAGGAGAAAACCTAGACTTACTAACTCTAATTTTATTGTACAGTTACATTAGCAGAATTTTGCAAGTCTAAAATTATATCTCTTCCCCCTCAGTTGAAAATACTGAGAAATTGCCATGCCCCCTTTCCTTCTGTGCACCCATCTGCCACTTATCTGACCATTGTTTAGTCTGTGGCTTTTCCTCCCGCCTCCCAAGGCCATTCCCACACACCATTACAGAGAAAGAGTTTCATTTCCACCCACCCACATTTCACAAAGCATGACTCTGAGAAAGAATGACTAGACCAAGATCAACCAGCTGGTCTCCATGTCTAAGGAAAGACTAGAACCTCTGGCTATTTCTTTTCCAGCATCCATTACATTCTCCCAAGTGGGATGAAAAAGCTACACTGAAAGATTTGCAGATGTCTGGGTGCTTTTGAAAAAAATCTGCCTGGCCACAGATTTCAGGATCAAAAAAATAGGCTCTGCCCAGAAAAAGAATAAATACACCAGTAACCCTACTTCCCCTCCACCCTTTGACTTCAAAACCATGACACCTAGGCTCAATTATTCTTGTCTCCTGAAGGACCCCTGTTTGAGGCATGTCTATCAACGTATTCCATGAATTACCTCAGCATCTTTCTAGGAAGGGGAGAGAAGGAAAAGTAAGCAATGTATTTATAAAATAAAATCAAGGTATCACTTCAAACAAACATGTGTAATTTCCATTCTTTCATGATTGCTAAATTTGGGACCTGACCAAAGGAAAAAAAATGCTAATGAATTAAGATTAACTATTTAAGATTAATGAAGTGGAATTATAGTGTTTGCTTTTGTACTTATCACAGAGGTCAAATACTGATTCTCAACTTCATGAAACAATGGGTCCTTCTGTTGTATTTTTTTAAATGGCATTATATCCAATCTTTGCCAAACTTTAGTTTTTTAAAAAAAATTTCAACTATGTGGTTCTACAAAATTAACCACTGCAAGCTAATTAAGGAGTACGTTCTGCTTTTGAACTTTCCATGAATAAAACAAGAATGGAATTTATTCTCAGAATTTGATGTACCAGCTTCTTGGGCTATTTTGTTAACAAAGGTACTGCTAACAAATAAAACAACAGAATGCATAAGCAGACAAAACCAGCTATACTTAAAATTGAAATTATGAATTATTTCAACCATCATTTGATTGTTTCCTTTCATGTTTCAGCTATGTAGAGCCTGATTTAATCTGCTCAACCCCTATGTAGTCAAATGGCCTCAGTTCTAAATTTGCTGCGAGAATGATGAAAGAAATTTGCTCTTTTGTGTGCAGGATTGCATTGTATAGTATATTTAGTCTCCTGTGGCAAACAAGAATTAACCCATTTTCCTAACACTTGCATGATATTTTTTTTTCACTTCTCTGTGATTATTTAGGAAAGTCTAAATGAATGCAATTGCCTGTCCCCCATTTAAAGGGGACAGGCAACATCTACACTCGATTAATTAATTCATCACCTAAAAGCTATCTATTTGATATCTTTAAAAATAGGATTCCCTCATGCTGGTTGGGCAATTGTGGGAGTTGAAGTCCACACTTCTTAAAGTTACCAAGTTTGAAAGCAGCTTTACAAATCTGTTTAAGCTTTTGTGATATAATTAAGACCATTATAGATAATTGCTTTCTTCAGATAAAAGTTAGGGGTTTTCTTACGATCACAAAATACTAAAAATGTAATTGTATATTAATTCATAGTTTCTATAGTCCTCAATAGCATTCATCTAACTAGATCAGAGATTTATTAAACAGATTAATCTTTATTCCTTCGGTATGTTTGAGTGAGTGTATGTGTATGTGTGTATATCGCTGCCTGATAATTCTTCCTTCATTTCTTTTGATTATATTACAGGTCCAGCTTTTTATACCAGACAGATGTTGGCTAAGAATTGTAGATATCATATTCCAATGATTCTAGAGTTACCAGTTTGAGAAAGTTGTTGTACGCCAAAAATGATGGCTTCTTAGGCACCTGTACCTAGAAGAATACCCAAAAAAAATGCAAATTATAAGGAAAGGAAACAACATCGTGCCTGGAATGAGAAAGGAACAGAACCAAGCCAAATCTATAGAAAAAAAAATATTCCAGAGAATTTTAGTCTCAGAAAACAACTTTCTGATTGAGGCAGCAGTCATGAATAGTTAATGTATTATGAAGGCCTCAAGCTAAGTTCTTCCATCTATTAATCCTTGTACCATTTAAGACTCTGATGATAAAGATAATGATGATGTAGCATGCACCGTTTGACTAAATTTCCACTGGATGTTTAGCGTTCAAGAAATTCAGAAGGCTGCAAGTTGTTTTTCAGGTCAACAGCAATAGTATGTTCAAAAGCACCAATAGCAAGGAATAATGTAATAATGTTATCAAAGCAAATGAGGCTTTTTTAAAAAATAATAATAATAATCAAAGGCTTTTCTGACTGCTTAACTGTATTCTTTACCTGATTGCACATTCAGGAATCTGCTCCCCCAACTAATTTGCAGCCTTTCAATTCATGTGGAAAAATTTATGATTACATGAAATCTATCCCTAAAAATGCAGAGCACATATTTCGTTTTACAGCAGCCCCCAGAGGGAGGCTGCAACACTTCTCCCAAAAAGGGCTTCTGCTGTTGCTTCATTTTCAAATGGTATCCAACTGTTAAAGGGAAAAAGAGAATATTTGAAGCTACTCCTCATGCAGAGATAAAAAGCAGGCAGCATAATCCTGCTACATCTTGATAACATTAATTAGCAGTACAGCTTAGGGATTTTTTTTAAAAAATTAACACTTTGTTGCAAAACTGTTGAAACATTTCCAGACTGATTAATTTTTTCTTCTTCTTACAAGCAGGGTAGTAAATTCCGATTTAAAGAGAGACACACCCGCTTTAAAGTAATGCAGTTTGTACTGCATGTGTAAATGCAATAAAAAGGAAACCAGATCATGAGCCTTCTAAAGAGTTGCTCAGAAACTATCATCTTTTATCCACTTTACAGTCTGTGGTTACAGCAGCATGACAGAAATATATGAAACATTTCCTATATTATTTGTATGTTGCATTCTCAAGAGATGTTTCAAATTCACATCCTGTAAATGTCGAAAAGGAATAGGGTCTGTTCCCACAAACACTTCATATTTGTGGTCTTGGACACCCTAAACCAAACTCCAAATGATGTACCCAAATTCCCTTCAGTCATTTTAGTATTAACCCCCCAAAAAATGTTACCGGAGCATTTCCCTCATCCCTTCAAAATGCTGAGGCACAGGATTTTGCGAAGATGGGTTTCCTTTCTAAGGATGAAGACTTAATGTTGCCTTTATTTGTTTGTTTGTTTTATTTAAAGTATTTATATGGCCACTGTGAGGCTCATAATAATATATTTTTATTTTTATTTATTTATTATTTATTTACATCCCGCCTTTATTATTTCCACAAATAAAGTGCTAAACATATCCAACACACCAGTGGTGGGTTGCCCCCGGTTCACACCGGTTCTATACAACTGGTAGTAAAATTGGCGGGAGGCCCCACCCATTGACCCTGATGTCATGAAAATGCTTCTGTGCTTGTGCAGAAGAGCACGCATGTGTGCAAGTAAAGTAAGTGCGCACGCACGGCCCCGTTGCGAACCAGTAGTAAAGGTAAGTAGAACCCACCCCTGCAACACACCTTCCTCTTATTTAAGTATTTAAATTAGAGGCTCTTCTTTTCCTTTTTTAACCAGATTTATCAAGCCCAATCAATCCTGGAATATGTGCTGCTAATGCGAACCCAGAGTCACCTTATAGAGAAGATAGGCAGTGTATTAATTTAATAAATAAATAAATAAATAAACCTAACATTAGACTAATGAAGAAAAGAAAAAAAATGTTAATTTTAACAAAACTCAATAGCTGTAAATGAATAGTTTAATTGTCCAAAGTCACATGAAGCTGATACCTATAGAGTAAAGGTAGCAGTTAGTAATCCATAAGCAGTCTGAGCCAATGTTTCTCAACACTGAGACTTTCAAAGATGAGTGGATTTGGGTTGACTTCATGCCATCTGAGGAATTTTGGGAGTTGAAGTCCACTCATCTGAGAGTTGCTAAGGTTGAGAAGCACTGGTCTGAGCAAACAAGAGAGAAACAGAAATTTGAAGCCAATAGAAAATAATCCAAAATTCAGTGTACAGCAGAACTGAAGTGAAAAATAAAGATGCCAGCTCAAGCTTTCCTTGAAGGGTCTGCTCCGATCTTACTACAATGATAATTTAGCTTTCAGAGAATGTAGTACGTCAGTCCTTTGGGCTAACTATTTTCTCATCCTCCAGAATAACTGCAACATTTAATTTGGCATATTATTTCCCTTCCCATTTTAAACTAACTGTAGCTTGCTATGTCACCCAAGTTACACATTATCTTAATCATTCAAGACAATAAGCCAACTTCCAATTTATAAGACTAGCTTGTTTTACTTAACTATGGTCAACAGCCGTCACTGTTTGGTGTTTGAATAAAATGTTGAACCAAAAGCTCTTAATAGCTTGCAGTCATGCTGGAAGAACAGAAGAGATGAAGAAGCATTAGATCCTACTAGTCTAAGTGAGGCCCATTCTTGTAACTATGGTTTACATTATATCCAAGAGTCTTATATTAAACACATTGGGATAATATATTGTCCAACCAACTCCTGAAGAAATTCTTTCAAACTGAGGTCATTCTCCAATACAGCATCTAACCCATTAAAAGTACTATTTTCCCATTTCTTCAAAATTAATGCCCAGCTGTTTTGAATGAATTTACAAGTGCTGTTTTGTCCTTCTTTTTTTCTAGACAAACAGCTTCTTACTGAAGTTTGAAACAATGATGATAGTCTAACGTGAATAATCCATTGTTTGTTAGAATTCTTGCAGATGCATTTGTAGAAAAGCTGTGTCACTAAATAAAATCATTAGGGGGGGAGGTCATGCAAAATTGTGCGTTTTTAAGAAGCCTGAGTTAGAAATATCAGTTCTCTGTTTCACCCAAGAGGAAAAAAAGGAAGTACACCAGTGTTAACTCAAGAGAATTTTTACATCCATCCTTGTTATTTTGTCACCATAACACAAAGGTTTTTTTCATTAAAAAAATCAAATGAGTTTTTCAGGGCTCCCTCCCCTCAAGAATTTTATGGCAAGGCTAGCTGACAAGTGATGTACTGCTGTGGTTTTACACTACCCTCATTGTTCTGAGCTTTGAAATTCCTGAGGCTAAGCTGACATGTGCTTAAGACATGAAATGCAGTTCATTTTTTGTGTGCGTTTCCACACATCAAAGCTGCAGCTTAATGAACAAACCATGTGGGCTTATGAAAAGGATGAAACTACCCAAGCGTACATTAGTCTGTTTCTCTGTTTTAAAACTCTTACTTTAAGTCTTCTGAAACAATTGCTGTTGGATAGAGATGGGAACAGGTCCCATGATCCCAAACAGAGGGAGATAAACATGTAACATTAAACTTGTTGGAATGATTTCTTCACAGTGCATTGATTTCTCTTGGCTAATTAACAATGCTGGTAGAGTATATCTGGGCTACACTGTTAAAAAATTGGCAATATGGGTATATAAACTCCTCAAGATGTCCTGGATTAAATCAATGAGTCTTAGAAATAGTACCAGAATGCTTAGAGAGCAGCCTTATTTTGGTTTCAGCCTCAACAGCTCCAAATTCTGGAACATTTCAATTCCTCTCAATGCTATATACTGCATCTCTCTTGATCCTCCGTTTATTTTCTTATTTTTATTCGATTATTGTTTTGCCCCTCCTATTTAATAAAATGCTGTTTAGTATTTTCCCTTCTTTTCACTTTTCCCTATTAATGCATTTTTACTTTGCCACCCTATCCCCCAAATTCTCCAATTATATTTACTTTCCTCAAAATAAAAGGAGCCTGAGTAGCGTAGCGGGATAATGCCTCCTACAAAGGCAGCATTTAAGATCCAGCTGCCTGCAATTACTTGCGAGTTCAATCCCAGCCAGGCTCAAGGTCCACTCAGCCTTCCATCCTTTATAAGGTGGGTAAATTGAGGACCCAGTTTGTTGGGGGCAATAAGCTGACTTTGCATAAATATAAATATACAAAAGTATGAAGGCTATTGCTTAACGCACGGTAAGCCACCCTGAGTCTCCGGAGAAGGGCGGCATATAAATCAAATTTTTTAAAAAATGGTGGCCTATAATCAGGAAGTTACATGGAACTAAATCATATCCATCTGGTGGCACAAGGCCCAGATTGACTCCTCAAAATAACTTTTTCTGCTTGCTCATAAAAATCTTACATTTCTATCAAGATATAAGTGGAAACTTTGCTTTTAGCTCCATTTCTTGGCCCTTCCTTCTACACCCTGTGTGTGTTGTGAATAGTTGTCTGCACATGTGCAAGCATGCTTTTGAGTCACCCAATTGGCTTTGTTCCTAAGGCAGGACTAGAACTCCTAGTCTCCTAGAATCTAGCCTGGTGCCTTAACTACCACATCAAATTGACTCCTTCCCTCTAAACTAATTTTTTTTTCTTGGTAGGGGGAAGGAAGATTTTCATGTATGCAAATAATGATGCACTTGCTGGGTTAATATGGGGAGAGAAGGAAAGAGAGAAAAAAGAAAGGGAGAGGTAGGCAAAAAGGGAGGAGACGAAGAGGAAGGTAGAGAGGGAAAGTGGCAAAAAGAAAAAGGGTTTATTTCTGCCTCCTTCTAAATACACAGGCAATATTTTAAAATGTAAGGCCAGAAATGTCACTGTAGTTGGATGATATGTTGCTAAAGTATGATTTGTTCTGTGTAGTATATTAATTTTTGAGAAATACTGATTCAGCAGTATTGCAAAGAGAAAATAGCAGAGGGAAACCAGGTCTTTTCTGATAAGCTTAGTAAAAGAGTTTGAAGTATGTGTTAAATGCTGTCAGAAATTCAGATGGGATTTGTTGAGGGAATACATTTCCCAACTCCTATAATTACAAGTGCTTATAATAGTTGGAGAAAAGGGACACATACTGCTTAGATCAGGATGGCTGGTTCAGGAATTCTGGGAGTTGAAGTCCATAAAAGGGACCATAGTTGCCCACAGTGGTGGGATCCTACTGCTTTAACAACCGTTCACTGAACATGTGTGCACCAGACGTGTGCTGTATGTGCGTGCACACTTTGCAGAAAATTGAACTTCCACATTGCTGAGAGAAAGGAAAACAGCTGAGGAGCGGCAATCCACTCTGCCGCCCCGATCAACTGGGCTTCAGAAGCAGAAATATAGGTAAGTATAACGCTGGGGTGGGTGGACAGGCCCACTTCAAAGAAAGAGAAAACCGGTTTCCTCACGGCTGAAAGTTGGAGCAAACGGTTGTCCCAAACCAGTCCAAACTGGTAGAATCCTACCACTGGTTGCCCACCTATGTTATCAATTCATGCTTAGCTGAACGGACATGAATCCTGGGTTTCAATTCTATCCCCCTTTCCTTGCAGACTAACCCTGTGTCAAAACTATGAGATGTGAACAATGTCTAAGAGAGGTCTGCAAGTGGAGTCACTTGGCAGTGAGATGGGCAGTTTGTAAATTGGATAAACAAATAAACAAGCATATCTGATAGCTGTTTTTGTCAGACTGTATCAGTCAAGCTTTTCAACAAATTACTCCATCTAGAAAAGCTTAGTGTATCCTAGCTTGGGCTTCAGCCCCTGATGGCTTTGTTCTGATGGTGGCAGCTTTAGACCAAGAGCCATAAGACAAGCAGCAATAGGGAACAGCCATTCCATGCCCAGTTTTTGCCGGCTTCTCTATTCCAATAGGAAGAAGAGAAGTGACATGCTTCCTGCTCACTCAAACCAAACCAATTATCGCAAGGTCCTCTTTTCAAATGGATATCTTAGCACATCACTCTGGGGTGGGTAGTAGAGGAGGAAATGGGGCTGCTGGGTCATAAGGCAGGGGAGGGAAAAAAATGACTCAATTAGTACAGGTAGTCCTTGATTTATGACTATAATTGAGCCCAACATTTCTATTGCTAACTGAGACAGTTGTTAAATGAATTTTGCCCCATTTTATGACCTTTCATACCACAGTTGTTACGTGAATCACTGCAGTTGTTAAGTAAGTAGCATGGCTGTTAAGTGAATCTCGGTTCCCCATTGACTTTGCTCATCGGAAGGTCACAAAAGGTGATGACATGACCCTGGGACACTGCAACCATCATAAATATGAACCAGTTGCCAAGCATCTGAATTGTGATCAAGTGACCATAAGGATGCTGCAATGGTCATAAATGTGAAAAACAGTCATAAGTTACTTTGTCGTGCTATTGTAACTTGGACCAGTCACTAAAGGAACTGTTGTAAGTCAAGGACTACCTGTATTATCAGATGAGCACAGGTTGTATTTTATCTTCAAATGTCCCTTAACCGCTGAAATTAAACTCTTTTCTTAATCAGCAGCAAGTTTAATATTTACAATGTGCACAAAAAGATCAAGGGTCTTGTTTAACCAAATAAATATTATTATTATTATTTTAAATGATCATTGTTCCCCTATGCTGAAACAGAAGTCCATGAGAAGACTTTTGAAAATGATCACATTCTACAAAGAGCAGAGGATTAATCAAGATCTCAAGAAAAAGGAACTTAGAAAACATATGCTTGTGATTTCTCAATGTCCCATAATATAAAGGAACTTATCTATTTATTGGGCTGGGGTCCCAAACTCCCTGACTATGGCCTAGTATCTGGCCGTGGCCCATTGGGAACTGAGCCAGGCAAATGGCAGATACATGCACAAGTATGCAAAGCTCCATTTGTGCAAGTGGCAGAGTGCATGTGCAAAGCCATCCTCTCTCCGCCTCCCACCGCCACTGCCACCACCGCCATTACCAATCTGCAGAGCCAGAAAGATTGGGGACTGTTGTAATTGTGAGAGTCAGTGTTGTGTAATGATTAAGGTGCTGGACTAGGAGTGGGGAGGTTCTAGTCCATCTTAGTCAGAGAAGCTGGTTGAGTGACTTGGGCCAATCTTTTTTTTTTCTTTTATAGACTAGGAAGTCAAAAACCATCTATGTACCCACCTGTACTGATTTAACATAGTAGATTTTGATCAAACTTCCATAGTGGATTATTCAGGATGAAGATAAAGATGATGAAGATGAAGATGAAGATGAGGATGAGGATGAGGAAGAGGAGGAAGAGGAGGAGGAGGAGGAGGAGGAGGAGGAGGAGGAAGAAGAAGAAGAAGAAGAAGAAGAAGAAGAAGAAGAAGAAGAAGAAGAAGAAGAAGGAGAAGGTTTATCAAATATAAGATAAATGATTGGCTGATTATGTGCCATCAAGTCATTTTCTGACACCTAGTGACCACGTACAGTAGATAGATTTTCTCCATAATGAGCTATCCCTAATCTGTTCCTTCAGGTCTCCCAATGGTGCCTCCATAGCCACTGTAACTGAATCCGTCCACTTTGGTGCTTGTCTACCTGTTCTTAATTTCCTTCCACTTTTCCCAGCATTTAAAGTGAGGCTTTCACAACATGTGTCTGAAGTAGGATAATTTGAGACCAGTCATTTGTACCCTGAATGTGGATTCTGGATTGATTTGTTCAATGATCCGTGTGTGTGTGTGTGTGTGTTTGGCTGTCCATGGTATTCATGGAGGCCAGGAGTCAAAAGAAATTTAAATTATTCCAAGCAATGATTCAATCCGTACATTTCTCCTTCTGACAGGTAGAGCAAAATTTATAGAAATTCATTCTCTTTGTGCATTTGGGGGTGTGTATTTTACACTGCAGCACCGTTTGCCCTTTACTGTGAATGACAGTTTCAGTAAACCAGTCAGCAGAATGTTTCCAGACAGTGAAATAGCTAAAAAATATGCATGAGGCATGCGGATGGCTGGATGCACGAAAGAAGAGGCCTGGAGGTAGCCCTCAAAAGAAGCGGCTGCTGTTGTACCACAGGTGTGAATCCTCAATTAAGACTAATCATATTTTTCTGTCAACACTAATAAAATTCAGAAATCCGGACATGACAGGTATCGTAGATGTTTCAGGAAGCTGAGAGGAACAACAAACTGGTGCTCTTCAGAGGTCTGACAGGGGATGTGAACCCAGAAGAATGGTATTTGAAACAAAGACTGACAGCTTTCCAAGGCAGATGTTTGAGTTGCAAATTTATGCCACCAACTTCAGAATCTGACACAAGCCTTTTAGAAGGCTGAGCTATCTAAATAAAATCTTTTCGGGTGCAAGTAAGCAGGAGCTAACTCAAATAAATGGCATCATGAAAAGGCCTTTCCATTTAAAAGAAAACTGAGTTAATGGAAGGAGGGATTTTGATTTCATCTTCCCTATTTTTAACACAATGGACATGCAGGATATCCCTTATGTAGCAAGCAGAGTCAAATTGGACAAATATATGGGGAATGTATTAAAAGTAAACTTTCCTGGTGTGTGTGTGTGTTTTTAAAGATCCAGATTAGAAAAATTCTCCATCTGATTGCGTTTTGACACCTATTCCCCCCTCCTAGCTTCATTCCAACTAAGTAATAAAAAGTTCCACTAAAATTATATCAGAACTCTTTTGTGAATCGAATGCCTTCCATGATTTCTCTGCTGAAAACTCTCAAGCGGAGAGGGATGGAATTTAATCAAGAGCACTTAAGAGATTGTTATAAAAGTGAAAGTGATTTTATGATTACTTTAAGTGATGCAGCATGGCAATTCCAGAAACAGGATTTTCATGGTGTAGACCTTTGGGTTGCGGTATAATATGTTTTGTGTTCTATCTGTTTTTCTCCGCTCTCCTCCTTCCTATATTTCTTAATCTGTTGCGTGTAACATGCTGTGGACTGACAAAGAAAGGTCAGAAATGAACAGATTGCAGTTCTTTGAGAGTTTCATGCCTTTTCCCTCTTAAATATACTCTTCCTTCTTCAGGAGTATTCCTCCTTCTCCTCCCATTAACATCCTAATTCATGATCAATTGAATTACTATCTTTCCTAACCCAATCATTAAAAAATAAACAGCACCATTACTCATGTCCCAACTGCTGTCTCAAATCAGGGTTTTTTCAGTGAGGAGAGAAAAAAACTGAAAAATATTCCCAATGTCCATTTTTGCAAGGGCTTTTCAGAACACCTGTTTTCTCCCCTTAATGCCAGCAATGCTGGAAAACTCTAACAGATGCAGGAAAATTACCAAGTACTCTATATATTCAATAAACTGTTCAGACTGGATTGAATCTTTATATCTAGTCCAGGGGTCTCCAAACTTGGCAACTTTAAGACTTTTCAGACTTCAACTCCAAGAATCTCTTAGCCAACTTTAAGCAACAAGTCTTAAAGTTGTCAAGTTTCCTGATTGAATCCATTCCAGCAATTACCCCGATACTGACCAGAAACTATAGTCATGCAGATCTCCTTCACACTCATATAATTATATAATTATATAATGTGAAGGAGATCAGTATGACTCCATTGTTGTGGACAGATCCTCCCCTGGCGATTGCTAGAATGGATCAAACACAATCATTCAACCCAGTTCTAAATAATTTGATATTTTATTGAGATAAAGATGATTATGTAATCATATTACCTCAATAAAATACCAAATTTAGAACATGTTCTGTAAACATGGGGCCAGATACTGCTTTTTACAAATAAAGTCCTTCTCTCCTTCTTCCTCCTTTCCTATGGATTTATACCAGTAGTGAAATCCAAATTTTTTTACTACCGGTTCTGTGGGCTTGGTGGTTGTGGTGTGGCTTGGTGGGCATGTCAGGGGAAGGATATTGCAAAATCTCCATTCCCAACCCACTCTGGGTCCAGCCAGAGGTGGTATTTTCCAGTTCTCCAAACTACTCAAAATTTCCGCTACCGGTTCTCCAGGACCTGTCAGAACCTGCTGGATTTCACCCCTCATTTATACTCCTTTCAGACAGCTGGTCATTTGCATTCAAAAGAATGCAAAGAATGCAAATGACCAGCTGTCTGCAAGGAGTATAAATTCCCACCATCCAGTCAGAGCTGAAGAAGCTTCTTGGATGAGAAGTTAGAGCTGAAGAAGCTTCTTGGGTGAGAAGCTC
This sequence comes from Masticophis lateralis, assembly GCA_030761175.1. Classification (NCBI taxonomy): domain Eukaryota; kingdom Metazoa; phylum Chordata; class Lepidosauria; order Squamata; family Colubridae; genus Masticophis; species Masticophis lateralis. The sequence goes on from JAUDYJ010000003.1 coordinate 64,950,493, forward strand.
CTTGGATGAGAAGCTTCTTGGATGAGAAAGGTGGTCTTCAAAGAAAAAACAGAAAGTCCAGTTGCCTCTTGAAAAAAGCACTTTTGGGACAATCATGACCTGGATGACTGAGAATCTCCATAGACTTCTGAAGTCTTTATTCTTTGCACATCAACAGATGACACCAAGCTGGGATGAATTGCTAACACTTTAGATCACAGGTATCAAACTTGTGGTGTCATGTTGCTGTCACATGGCGTATCATGACACTTTTCCCTTTTGCAGAGCTGGGATGGGTGTGACCTACGTGTGACGCATCCGGCCCACAGGCCAGCAGTTTGATACCCCTGCTTTAAATGATAGACTCAAGAAGGACCCTGAGAGACTTGAACACTGGGCCCTATCCAACAAATGCAATTCAGTGGTGAAAAAGGTAAGGTCCTGCATTTAGATAAGAAAAATCAAATGCACAGATATAGAGTGGGGGTTACCTTGCTGAATAGTAGTAACTGTGAGAGGGATCTTAGAGTTGTAAAGGGCAACCATTTAAATATGAGCCAGCGGTGTGCTGCTGCTACCAAAAAAGCTAATGCAATCCTAGGTTGCATCAACAAAGGAATCATTTTATAATCATGGGAACTGATAATACCACTTCGTACTGTACTGGTGAGATCACACTTGGAATACTGCATCCAGTTCTGGTCACCACAATACAAAAAAGATGTTGGGACCCAAAAGTGCAGAAAAGAGCAATAAAGATAGTAAGGGGTCTGGAGGCCAAACCATATGATGAACAATTGAGGGAACTAGATACGGGCTAGTCTAATAAAAAGAAGGACTAGGGTGATATGATAGCAGTCTTCTAGTACTTGAAGGACTGTCACAGGAAAGAAGGAATCAATTTATTCTCCAAAGCACCTGAGGGCAAGACAAGAAGTAATAGGTAGAAGTTCATTAAAGAGATATTGAACCTGAGCTAAGGAGAAATTTCCTGGCAGGGAGAACAATTATTCACTGAAACATCTTACCTCAGGAAGTTCAATTTTCAAGAAGACATTGGACAGCCATTTGTCTAGAATAGTATAGCATCTTCTGCTATGGACAGGAGTTGGACTAAAACACCTCCAAGATTTCTTCCAACTGTATATTCTATGTTCTAGCATTATTGAAACTCCAAATGTACTTCAGGATAAAATAACCTGTTTGGTGTAGACTGGAATGACTGAGAGAAGAGGAGAAAGAGAAAATTTTTCACCAGTATGTTATAGTTGACTAAATAAAGCTTTTCTTGCTTCCTTACTTCCCCTAGCAGATTCAGTGTGAAAAAGAGTTGTGGCAACTATTGTGAGTGTGGGGTGGAAGAAAGTGAAAAGGCTTATTCTATCCAAAATGAGCTAAAGATTTCCTGAAAAGGGATGAGAACTTGACAAGGATCAATAAATACATTATCACCATAAAAAAGAAATGTAACTCCAGGAGGAATTCAGAATATAATTTGACAAGAGTTTGTTGCTCAAGCATCACTAGTACAAATAAAATACAGAAACAGTCTCACTTTGACTCTATAGCAAAGAAGTATTTTTTTTAAAAAAAAAAACAACAACAACAGTTCTTAAGCCTCCTGGCCTTACCAGTCCAAATACCTTGTGTAAATTGTCAGATCAGGATAAAGTACAATCTCAGGTGCCTTATTCTTTCTCATGACAACTTCCCTCCCCACACTGATTCTCCCACCCCACCATTGCATGCTCTATGTCTTCCTCTGTTTCACTTGCTCTTCAGAACTCTGCCTGTTAGGTAAAAATTGCTATTTTTGCATCTTTTAAAAAGTTAATTTTAACAACAGACCAAACAATCCTACTAACACGGACAATAAAACAACAAATGTCAAGCGATCTGTGAATCCATAACTAGGAAATTTCCAAACATCAAATGCTTTCCTGCTGCAACCTGGAAATGAATAGTAATGCAGCAAAATATGTTTCTTGGAGCAGGGATTTCCAACCCCCGGGGTCATGGCCCAGTACCAGGCTGTGATCCATGCGGAACTGGGCCACGCAAGCAGCAAGCAAGTGCATGTGTATCTCCAATTGTGCAACCAACAAGTGAGCGGGTACACACGTGAACTCCCTTTGTACAAGCAGCATGCATGTGCACCCACTTGCACAAATTGAGCTGCATATATGCGCCCGTCACTCATGCAGAACCATCCACTCTCCACCACCATCACTGCTGCCACCGATCTGCAAAGCTGGATAAAAGTCTGTAGAGATTCTCAGTCATCCGGGTCATGGTTGTCCCAAAGGTGCTGTTTTCAGGAAGCAACTGGTCTTTCTTGTCTTTTTTTTAATTTGGAAAAAAAATTTGCTTCTCATCCAAGAAGCTTCTTCAGCTCTGACAGGACAGTGCCGGGTAGCTTGGGGACCACTGGCTTAAAGCAAAGGAAAATAAATATTCAATAAAGGCAAAACATAAAGGTCGTGTGTACAGAAAAGGCAAAAATTAAGCTGAAATAGGAAAGAACACGCTATGACAGTGATGGCTAATCTTTTTGCCATCGCGTAGCAGGAGCGGAGGGGGTTGTGTGCGCGTGTGCCCACACCCATAATTCTATGCTACCTGCCCCTGTGCATGAGCACGTGACACCCCCTCCCCCCGCTCCCTCTGCTCATGGCACGGCATTTTTTGCTCTCCCCAGCCTCCAGAGCCTTTCTAGAAGTCTGGGGAGGGCAAAAACGGCCTTCCCCACCACCAATTGAGGCCCTCTGGAGGCAGGAAACTGCTTGTTTCCCTACTTCTGGTGGGTCCAGAAGGCCCAACAATCAGCTGGCTGGCACATGCATGCATGCTGGAGCTGAGCTTATGTGCCCACCGATATGGCTACGTGTGGCACCTGCATCGTGATAAAGATAGGATTTTTTTAAAAAAAAAAAAGGTTTCCTATGAATTGCATATTTGTGACTGTAAACCCAATGCTCTATGCATAAATTGTTGAAACTTCAAACTCTTACATGATGTTTTTTTGTTTAGGATTGTTGTGTGGTGAAATAAGATTGGTATTTATCTGATTCTTAGATCAGCCGGGGAGAAGTGTGTCCCATTATGGATATATCATAGGATTTGGCACCACTGTTCAACTACAATACTTTAATAGACATGTAAAATAGAAATTCTCATAGACCAGAGCAGCGCTCTGAAGAGCAGTAATTATATGGAAGGAAGATGGAAAGCTTTCAGCTTTCACTGTGGATGCTTATGCCATATTGTGAAGATGGGTGGAGAGACATTAAATGGTTAGGATCTTGAAGGGAGCCTAATTGCACACAGCTGTGCTGAAAATGGAAGCAATTAGATGAGCTTATCTTGGGCACATTGAAAGTCTTTTGTTTTGGATACCCCCAAGATGAAAATAAGAAATGGATCTTTTTTTTTAAAATACACACATACACACATACACACACAACATATTCATAGTTTTATCATGGCTCATTTTGGAGCCTTAACGATCAACGTTTGTGCGTAATTTAAAAGAACAGAAAAAGAACAGAGCCAGAGGCTCTACATGAGGAGGACTTCTGCAAGAGAAAAAAAAAATCCTTAGAAATAGGACAGAACACGAACTGCAGTGGTGCAGACTACTTCTGCTAACTGCCGGCTGCTAGCAAGCAGTTCAGTAGTTCAATTCTCACCAGCTCAAGGTTGACTCAGTCTTCATCCTTCTGAGGTGGGTAAAATGAGAACCCAGATTGTTGGTGGCAATATGCTGACTCTGTAAACTGCTTAGAGAGGGCTGTAAAGCACTGTGAAGCGGTATATAAGTCTAAGTACTATTGCTATGGAACAGGGGTGTCAAACTCGCGGCCCACGGACCAGATGCATCACACGCTGGCCACATCCACTTCCTGATTTAGCAAAGGGGGGGGGATTGTGATATATCACATGACGACAACGTGACGCCACAAGTTTGACAGCCCTGCTATAGAACAAATCAGCCTGCATTGGCTCCATACTGGTCTACTAAAATTATGGCCAAGGGCCTGACTTTCAATTACTATTTCTATCCTAGATATTTCCCATGTTCGGTGCAGGAGATATGCTTGTTGATGCAGGACAAGGCACATTAGAGTCACACTGGCCTAGTTTGGTGTGAGGCACTTGGCATGTTTAACCTTGCATTATATTATCATAGCCATGTGTCCAAGATAAAATCATGCAAAGTTAAACACATCAAGAACCTCACACTTAAGCTCTACTCTTACTAGCCAAAGAGAGAAAAGCATTCAGTTGCCTAAAGACATCTGCTGCACAGCTTCTAACTTCCCTAAATAAATAAATAGGAAATGAGTTAGCTATTTACGTGCATGTTAATTCCACCATTTCCTGAAATCACCCACTTTTCACCTTTTCTAAGTATGGAAGAAATAAAGCCTTCCAGAGATAATTCTTCCACAGCGGTAAATCTATCTGAAGAATTTTTAAAGGAGGACTTCCTAAACATTACGCATTTTAAAATCCAGTCCAGCAAAATCACTGCAACATGTAATTGCAGGAGTCAGGCTTAGACTGCTGCTATAACCTCTGGATAATCACATTTAGCCAAACAGAAACCATTTCTGTCCATGAAGTTGTCATATTGCTAATTCCTAAAATAATGTCTGCAGTATGGCACTTCCCTCTGCTGACAAGCAATTGGCAGGTAGCTTTTACAATAGCAAGATGGATTCACAGCATGGAATGTGTTGATTGCTCGTGTCAATCCTTTTGTAATTTTAAACCAGTACTAATTAGAGCTATACGTTTCTCCTGAGTATAATTAGATTACTATTTATATTATTGTCATTACAACCAGCCTGAGAAATTACTTTTTGGGCTTCATCACTGGGAAAAGGAAAAAAAAAAAACCACCTCTCTTTAAAACAAAATCACACTGTTGAATGCAATCCAGATTCCTAATCCTTTAATCAGGATATATTTTACTTTTTGGTGCCTTCAAATCAGTATTGATTCTAGGTGACTGCCTCGACAAGTCTCTGTAGTTTTCTTGGCAAGTTTTTGGAAATGATTTGCCATTGCCTAATTCCCAGGGCTGAGAGAGAATGACTGGCCCAAGGTCATCTTCCAATATTTATAAAGAATGACATTTCAAACTTTGAGAGATTTCCATGATGTTAGACTTATTGAGGTTATTAGGTTCAGCTTTTCTCCTATAGAATGCAGATAGTTTCTAGATTTAGTGGATTTATCCATTTTTTGTACTCTTAAAAGGTAAAGGTTCCCCTCACACATATGTGCTAGTTGTTCCCGACTCTAGGGTGTTCCTCTCCATTTCAAGGCCAAAGAATCAGTGCTGTCTGAAGACGTCTCTGTGGTCATGTGACCGGCATGACTAAACGCCAAAGGCGCATAGAATGCTGTTACCTTCCCATCAAAGATAGTCCCTATTTTTTTACTTGCATTTTTTTACATGCTTTTGAACTGCTAGGTTGGCCGAAGCGGGGACAAGTAACGGGAGCGCACCCCATTATGCAGCACTAGGGATTCGAACCCTTAACTGCCAACCTTTCGATCAACAAACTCAGTGTCTTAGCCACTGAGCCACCACATCCCTTTGCACTCTTAGAAAGATCAAATAATGTGGAACAACAGCTTTCCCTGTAGAAAAGGACATGATCAAATTAGAACAGTGTTCCTCAACTTTGGCAACTTTAAAATACGCAAACTTCATTTTCTTCTTCAATGGCTGGAGAATTCTGGGAGTTGAAGTCCATGTGGCTTAAAATTGCCAATGTTAAGAAACATTTAATTAGAATATTCAGCATTCAATTCTAATCCATCCTGATGTTCGTTTTTACTGGAAATTTACTTGAAAATAATGGTTCATTATCAACATTTACTTACCTCTCTGTCCTATTGTGCTTGTGCAATATGATTATATAGTGTTCTGTATATGTGCATTTATGTGTGTGTATATGTATATATATTGTATATATAGTTGTATATTAGAAATTACATTGTTAATCTACTGGCATGATTATGATGATTATTTTATGCAACATCTTTCCCATCCTAAAAGGCCCAATAATTGAAATTTCAGAAAACAGAGAATAAGAATTGATAATTAAAGAAATACAATCTCTTAAATGCAGTCAATAGATTATAAAACAGAGAAGAACAATCATTTAATTTTAATATTTTTAAGCAAATTATGTGATGTGACAGTTAGGGGTTTTATTTTGCTTTATTGGTTCTTAGTTCACCCTTCTGTCCCATTTGTACTTACTGCCAGTGAAAAAATAAATTAACATACTTGGGCAAATCAACCATGTGTGTATATGTGTGCTTAATCTAGAGTAGGAATTGCACATTTCACAAATTCAAGAACAGGAATCTAGAAAGTTTCCTTTATATGGATGAATAACTCAAGGCCTTTTTAAAATGTGTCATTTCCCCCAAATAATAAAGCAAACTAAGTCAAGTAATGAAAAAAAAATAAAGATAATAAATCAATACCCTTGCCTTGGTAATTAAATTGTCCTTCTGATTTTAGTGAACTGATAACATGATGAATGTAGTTTGTGTACTAACTTCAGAAGGTTTTTAGTTTCTATTGCTATTTGATTTTATCAGTTCCTTCTGGGTACAGTACTGGAAATTCAGATCATTAGACCTTTATGAAACTGATTTTAATACTAATAATCCTCCCCCATTTCTGCTTCTAGAGCAAGGGTGTCAAACTCGGGATGACACATTATCATCACATGACGTATTGCAACATTTTTCCTCTTCATTAAATTGGGGTGGGCATGGCCAACGTGTGACGAATCAGGCTGGCGGGCCGTGAATTTGACATCTCTGTTCTGCAGGCTTCTTTGGGATTGGATAATAAATTTTCCAAATTCATTTTAATTAGGGATTTAAAAGGAGCAGCGAGACTATAGAAAAGTTTGGGATTTTCCCCAACTTTTTATACAACAACCCTCTGGAGTAGCTTGGGCTGAATAGATCATTAGTGGCCTATATGGTATTCTTATTTCATTGGCTTTCTGCCAACTTCTCCAAGAGCTGGAATTGTTTTCCAGTTTTTCATCGTGTGTGTGCACACTAATATGTGTGCATGCATTGAATTAATATTATTTATAACCTTCCAAGGCCTGCCACAGGATTTTTGAATCAACGCCATTCAGTCAGAGATTTTCTGTATTAAAAACACTAAGTTAATTTCTTCCTCCAGCATATATTTATATCTCCTATAATTTTAGTCAGTGTGGAAAGCCTTAAAGATCAAGGTTACGGTGCCACCTATTACACTAATATTTTTTAAAAAAGAGGTGTCACCACAAGTATTTACCTCATCACAGACCTCCCAGAATTATTAAAGACGACAGGAAGTCTAGGCCTTGCTCAATAAGTGTCAAATTAAAACTGATCCAAAGATTGGAAAATAACTTAGCACGGAGGTACACCAGAGAGGGAGGGAGGGAGGGAGGGAGGGAGGGAGGGAGAGAGGTATGTATGTAAGTATGTATGTATGTATGTGTTGGGATGGGATGGGATGGGATGGGGGTCTGTTGCATTCACAGTTCAGTGCAATAGGAAAGTACACTGTCACAAGAAAAGTGTCAATTGACCCAGAAGATAAATATAAAGTGCTGTTAAAGTAGCACTTAGCTGCCAGCTGCCTGCAATTACCGCAAGTTCAAATCTCAGCAGGCTCAAGGTTGACTCAGCCTTCCATCCTTCCGAGGTAGGTAAAATGAGGACCCAGATTGTGGGGGCAATAAGCTGACTTTGTATAAAAAAGAACACCGCTTGTGGGGTGGGGGCAAAAGACTTACTAAGCAGGTATATAAAAAAGTATGAAGGCTATTGCTTAACACATTGTAAACCACCCTGAGTCTCCGGAGAAGGGCAGCATATAAATCAAACCAATAAATAAATAAATAAATAAATAAACAAATAAATAAATAAATAAAGTTTAAGCTAAAACAGCCTGCAGAGACAGTATTATTTTAATATTACAAAATGTCACAAATATTGAAATATTTTATTCATAACTGATAAAGTTTTGTAAAAAAAAAAATGGGCTGAGTAGAGAGTGCTGTATCAAATCATGCTTGTTATCAGTTTCCAAATCTTCTTTTGATGGAGTTTCTCAGGAAAAGGAAAAGGCAGTAGTTTAAAACCAAAAACCAGCTTCAATCAATAATCACTCAAAAAGCCTATGCTTTTGATTGCTAAAGCTATTGGGGAAGAGTAGACTTTATATTAGGAATAGAGATAGTCAGCACACAACGGTGGTTGTGTTTGCACAGCTCCTTTAGCTATAAACCTCCACGAGCAAACATTTCACCATTTTGTGGTCCCCCTCATCATGTCTTTCTTTCACCAAGGTTTCGGGATTACCTGTCATCTGAATCCTAAATTGCCTTCATTCTAGGTCCCTCTAATCCAGATGTGGCATCTTAGGTTTAGTGTAAATACTATAATTTAGAGCATCTGGGCTAAAGAGATCCAAGATGTGACCAGATTCACATGAACAGGAAGCCTCAAATCGCAATTAAAGAGCAGAGTTTGAAGAGCGGGGGAAAATAAGACCACACACATATACTTGCTGGTATATATAGTTAAGTCTACTCTGCAAACATGGTTAATATTAATATAGAGACATGGGGTTTTAAGGAACAAAGCAATGAGCTTAATACATTTTTTTCATTTCTGTAAACCCAACATAGGCTCCTGCCAAAATAGGATGAATGGGTCTTGGAAAGGATTTTCTTTGCTGATATTAGTGGACAACAAACATCATCCAACAACAAATTGCTGCTGAGAAGAAAAGCTGTGAATGAAAGGTTATGGTTGTCACTATTTTACTTACATATATAGTACTATGGAGGTACCTTCTGAGAAAATTGAATAGGTGCATGTATCCCAAAATCCACTGCAACACATTGGATCCTCCTCCAGGTCAGTACCCTGTACACACAAAGAGCTTTGATTGGGGCTTTGATTAAATCACCATCTTGATTCTTTTGAACCTACACTCATTCAACTGCAACACACTACAGTATCACTATGATAAGGGAACACAGCGAAATACAATTGGGAGCATTTCAAGATACTTCATCACTTGCTACCCCATCCTTGTCTTTTTGGCTATTGCTAGGAGAAGGGAAAACGTGGTGTCCCTAAATGAACCTACCTTATAACCTTCTAATTTCTCTAGCTACTTACAAGATATTGAGAACATCTGGCTTTTGAAAATAAGCCACTCACATTCCTGTTCAAATGTTCCTGTGTCTTTGTGATTATGATCATCAACAAGGTAATCAAATGGTGAAGGTATTAGCATAAATAGATGACCAGGTTACATTTCTGATCCCATAAAGTATTATCAGTTAGAAGCTCTCATAACGTAGTAGATAGCAATAGCAATAGCACTTAGATTTATATACCACTTCACAGTGCTTTACAGCCCTCTCTAAGCGGTTTACAGAGTCAGCAAATTGCCCTCAACAATCTGGGTCCTCGTTTTACTGATCTCGGAAGGATGGAAGGCTGAGTGTGCCTTCAGCCATTGAGACTTGAACTGCATTCAGCAGAAGTATCCTGTAGTACTGCATTCTAAACCGTTGTGCCACCACAACTCAGATAAGAAGCTGTATGTTTTTTTTCCTTTTTACTTATATTCCAAGGAGAAGGACTACATAAGACATTGAGCACTTTTTGAAAGGCCCTTGATGTGATATTCAGCTCAAGGTGCCTTGATCTTCAATATGATTCTTCAGAGAGAACATCTTATTCTCAGCCAAGTATATAAACCAATACAAAGTGTTCAATACACTAGGATTAATTAATCTAATGGATACACTGTGGGATATCATATTTTCTCCATTTTTATCATTTTTATCAAATATCCAGAGTCTGCATAGATGAGGAGCATCAAATCATTTTATAGAGAAAACATTCAATCACAGTTCATTTGGCAAAAACAATATTAGCATAGCTGAGTTGCGACGGTCCATAACTTTCAGCCAATAGAAGAGTTTCAAAAAGCAGAATACCATATTGCATTGAATGTTTCTTCAGTGCAATCAGAGATTCCTTAATCCAATAGTACTAAAGCAGGATTAGACAATTATTCCATTGTGGGATTAGCTTTATGGGTATTAATTTGTAAATTAATGTTATAAAATATCTTCTGGTCAAGTTGTAATTCAAGATGCTTGCAATATTTTAGGATTAAAGCACAACATCAATGCAATTGTATGTATCGATCAGTAGAATGCAAAGAAACGTATACACAGAGACAGAAATGCAGAAATGCAAATCCAAAACCTTGCTTCGTATGAAGTTGTACGAAGCAAGGTTTTGGATTTGCATTTCTGTCTCTATGTATATGTTTCTTTGCATTCTAACACTTTAAGACTTTATTAGTTTATCAGGCCTTTGGGAAAAATTAAGCTACCAGGTCTACTTCTGTTGCTCAAACTGGAGTTGGACTCTGTTTGCATTTAAGAGAAAATGTGTGTATAGGGGACAAGCAAATAAAAAATATGAAATTGAGTCTCTGTCTCTCAATTTCATATTTTTTATTTGATTGTCCCCCAACCTTAATGACTAAAGTTTTCTAGATATCTTTATTTTGCACATTTTTGTTTTAGCTGCTAGTCTGTTAGAATAGAATAATAGAGTTGAAAGGGACCTTGGAGGTCTTCAAGTCCAACACCCTGCTTAGGCAGGAAACCCTATTCCATTTCAGACAAATGGTTGTCCAATCTCTTCATAGAAACTTCCAGTGTTGGCGCATCCACAACTTCTGAAGGAAAGTTGTTCCACTGGTTAATTGTTCTGTCAGGAAATTTCTCCTTAGTTCTAGGTTGCTTCTCTCCTTGATTAGTTTCCATCCATTGCTTCCTGTCCTGCCCTCAGGTGCTTTGGAGAATAGATTTACCCCCTCTTCTTTGTGGCAACCCTTGAGATTTTGAAACACTGCTATTATGTCACCCCGAGTCTTTCATTAAATTAGATATACCCAATTCCAGCAACCCTTCTTTATATGTTTTATCCTCCAGTCCCCTAATCATCTTTGTTGCTCTTCTTTACATGCTTTCTAGAGTCTCAACATCTTTTTTACATCGCGGTGACCAAAACTGGATGCAATATTCCAAGTGTGACCTTACCAAGGCATTATAAAGTGATATTAACATTTCACATGACCTTGATTCTATCCCTCTGTTGATGCAGCCTGGAACTATAAAATTATGTTACTAAAACATCATTTAAAATAATATTGACTGTCAGAGACTGTGTATTTGAGCATGGGCAGAAACTGAGTTGGTAACAGAAGGGGATGTTGTTCATAATCTGTTGCAAGTACTTGTGAGCACATACAAAGCAACAAAATCAAACACCATTCTTTACTATACTTCAAAAAGAGCTTTTCCCAATTAGATCACTGCTTACCTTTAAGGGTTAAGGAAATATTTATTAGTAACGTGGAAGTCAAATTTACAATGATATATAAAGCATATAAACATGGCAGCTGTTGAGTTCAGACAGGCTATCAGTTCCTAGGCATCACTGAGAAACTAATTTTAAATCCAGCACTTTGTTTTTAACATAGGCAAGATCTTACTTGCTGCTAATTCATACTTGTGTGATTTTTGCCAAGTGGGGCAATTGTTGAAAATCATCTGAAACCTGCTAATTGGGCAGAAAGAGTACTTTTGTTGTACAGTGTTAAATAACTGAAAATGACAGTGTTTCAGGCAAAGCGTATATGAACTCATCCATATTGTCAGAAATCAAATTAACAAGATAACATCATCATCCCAGATTGGCCCGTTATCAGGGAAATTACAAGTTCAGCCCAGACTGTTTCAGCTATTGGCTTCTTTTTCAGTGAGATAGTAAAACGGAACAGGAATTCAAATTCACAGGAACTTTGCTTTGTTTCCCCAATTGAGAACAACATTCAAATGATTTGAAACGGAGGCGTCCAAGCCAAAATGGCCAGCAGCAACGGATGTTGTAAACTGTAGTTCAGCAATATCTGGAATTTCAAAAGAGTATGTGCTGTGATCACATTTTTAAAAAACGAATATTTGGGACTTTATAATGATGGAATGTTCCCAAATAATTATAATTTTAATATCCTGTTAAGACATCTGGGATTTTAAAGGTTGTATTTCTCCTCTATTCAAATAGTATATCATACAAATGATCATGTTTCCGTTTAAATGTTTTTAAATATAGCTATTCGTCAAATTTCTTTCAAATTTGAAATTCTGAACAGAATATCCCAAATGTTGTTTCTGCCTCTATGCATTTATAATGGGCAATTCTTAATCTAGGCCAGTTTTTCAACCTCAGCAACTTTAAACTGGGTGGACTTCAACTCCCAGAATTCCCCAGACAGCGGGAAATTGAAGTCCACCCAGTTTAAAGTTTCTGAGGCTGAGAAACACTGATCTAACTGTATGTCATTTGTAATCATCTTTCCTGAACAATCTTGCAATAGGAATCTATCAATGCAAAGAATATATCAAATTATCTATTTTTGGCTACTAATATTTGACTCCTCTAAACCTTCCTTCCTTATGTTTCTGCTATGATAATATCTTAACTAGTTGGGTGTTTTGCTATATTGAAAGCGTCTCAAAGACAATGCAGTGTAATTCAGAACTGGCCTCTAGATGATGCTAGGATGCTTTCTACACAATTCTCTGAAAGAGCTACTTGACTTCAAAGGACTTTAAAATGCCTCTGATTTGGGGGGGGGGGTGTCTACATTTTCTTCAGATTTGTTGGCTTATTGTCTAGCAGCTGAGAAGAAAGCTCTCCTCTGCAAAGGTAACACTTTGAAACCCTTCAATGTCTTATTTCTGCTTTCTAAGAAACCACTTAGATGATATTGTAAGAAAGGGTTGAATTAACCTTTCCCTGCAATTGTCTCCAGATCAGTAGGAACGTTTGGAAGGGCTGGAGAGCAAGTGGTTGTGTCTACTGGAAAAAGATATGGAATAAATGTATAGTCTTCTTCCAACTAAGGCTTCCCAGATACAGTATTTAGATTTAGATTTCCAATATTTAAAGAACAGCAAATTGACTCAGATTGTCTTTTTATCCTTTATAAGATTTTACTTTTCCATACTGCCTTTCTATCTTCCAAAGGATAAGACTACAATTGGATAAAGAGCCTCAGATAGCTCAACAGGCTACATAGTCTGTTATTGACATTCAGCTGTCTGCATTTATTGCAAGTTTGAGGCTCAAGTTTGACTCAGCCTTCCATCCTTTTTAAGGTAGGAAAATTGAGGACCCAGTCTGTGGGGGCAATAAGCTGACTTTGTATAAAAATATACAAAAGTATGAAGGCTATTGCTTAACACATTGTAAGCCGCCCTGAGTCTCCGGAGAAGGGAAGCATATAAATCTAATTAAAAAATAATAATAATTATCAAACCAGAATTCAGGTCAACCATGAATGCAAAGCCCGAATTAAAGCAGCAATATACACACAGTGATGATCCATTGATGATGTACTGACAATGTTACCTAGTTTGGGTAATAAAATGTGTGCACAAAAACAATCAAGCCCAGAGAACACCATGGACCCCCTCATACAATGATATGGACACCATCATTTCCTTGGTCATTGGTTTCACTATTTTGTTTGGAATTTTTAAGCATTCAGCAACCTTCTTGTAATTTAAATTCCAACTTGCCCTTGAAAAAACAAAGAGTTAATCTGTCTTATTTCAGGTACATAAAGAATATTATCTTCCCTCAGTATTTTTTCTTAAAGCTAAACATTCCCAGCTCCTCCAATCTCTCTTCATGGGATTTAGTTTTAGTTCCCCAATTATTTTTGTTGACTTCCTCTAAACCTGTTCCAGTTTGTCTGGATTCTCCTTAAAGTTTGGTGTCCAAGAGTTGAGATAAAGGCTGAGTGGAACTTAATCCCCCTGATACAATTTAAAAATTATATTGCTATTTAGGTGATGTCAAACTGCATTTACTCCCAACAACTACTGCATAATCTTTGTCACAAGTACTGTTACCAAGCTATGCAGCCCCTGGGCATTGGATTTCTGTTTCTTAAGTGCGTAACTTAGGACAAACTAAAGTGCTATCAGCAAATTTCATTCTATTTTAATTTTGTGCTATCAGCAACTTCTAGAAGCAGTCTCTCCACCTCCTCATCTAAGTTATTAATAAAAATACTGAAGAGTGCAGGGCACAGGGCCAGAACTGAATTTTGAGGCATGGTACTTCATACCTCCCTCCAGTTTTATGAGAAATTGTTGAATACAGTACAATAAAATAACAGAGTTGTAAAGGACCTTGGAAGTCTTCTAGTCCAACCCCCTGTTCAGGGAAAACCCTATAACCATTTCAGATTAATGTTTGCCCTATTGCTTCTTAAAAATCTTCAGTGTTGGAGCATTCACAATTTATGGAGGTAAGTCATTACACTGATTAATTGTTCTGTCAGGAAATTTCTCCTTAGCTCTAGGTTGGTTCTTTCCTTGATTAGTTTCCACCATTGCTTCTCATCCTGCTCGAAATGTGATATTCAAGCCAGGTAAATATACATTTTATAGTCATGTCATCCAATTTATGCTTAACTAACTTGTTGATGAAGTTATCATTGGGAAGTTCCTGCACTGTTTTATTGAGGTCAAGATATATTATCCCACAAATATTAATAACTATATTATAATATTTTTTTTCTTTCCCATCCTCTTTTCCTCCTCCTCCCTCGTTTTGGTCAGCAATATTTATTATGTCACAATCTATCCCATGAAGGATCTTTGTGAGGGCATCAAACCTTATTTCTGAATTCCACCAACAAAGAAAATCTCTTACATCTTCTTTTTCTGATTGTTTCTATCTTCCATTGCATTTGCTCCTTTGTTTTGGTTCATTCCTTAGAGAGTTGCTGCTCGCACGTAAAATTGGAAGTGTCTTGGCGACGTTTCGACGAAGTCTCATTCGTCATCTTCAGGCTGGTGTTCTCGGCTTCGTGCTTGAAGCACGAAGCCGAGAACACCACCCTGAAGATGACGAATGAGACTTCGTCGAAACATCGCCTAGACACTTCCAATTTTACACAGGAGAAGACCCGAATAACCAAAGAACTACATACAAACACCCGCGAAAACCTCAGAAAACATATCTATCTATCTATATCTATCTATCTATCTATCTATCTATCTATCTATCTATCTATCTATCTATCTATCTATTTATTTATTTGTTTAGATTTGTATACCGCCCTTCTCCTTGCGGACTCAGGGCGGTGAACAGCCAAATAAAAATAGTACACAAAAGTTAAACAATTTCTTAAAAAGGCATATAACTTTGCCTAAAAATTAAAACCATTAACCATTAAATATTTAAAATACCCAACCCTATAATACAGATCTTAAAAATTCAGCGGGGTCAGGCTAGGCCAGCAAGCTGAAAGAGATGAGTTTTCAGGGCCCGACGAAAAGTCCGGAGGTCAGCAATTGTTCTCAGTTTTGGAGGAAGATCGTTCCAGAGGGTAGGGGCTGCCACAGAGAAGGCCCTCCCCCTGGGGGTCGCCAGCCGGCATTGTCTGGCTGACGGCACCCTGAGGAGACCCTCTCTGTGGGAACGCACCGGCCGGTGGGAGGCTGTTGGCGGCAGAAGGCGGTCCCGTAAGTACCATGGTCCTAAGCCATGGAGCGCTTTAAAGGTGGTCACCAACACCTTGAAACGCACCCGGAAGTCCACCGGTAGCCAATGCAGCTCGCGCAGGAGAGGTGTCACATGGGAGCGTCCCGTCGCTCCCATAATCCCCCGCGCGGCCGCATTCTGCACTAGTTGGAGCCTCCAGGTGCACCCCAAGGGGAGCCCTATGTAGAGAGCATTGCAGTAGTCCAGGCGAGAGGTGACGAGTGCCTGAGTGACTGTGCGTAGGGAGTCCCGATCTAGAAAGGGCCGCAACTGGCGTATCAGGCGAACCTGATAGAAAGCTCCCCTGGCCACAGCTGTCGTGTGATCCTCCAAAGACAGCCGTGGGTCCAGGAGGATGCCCTTTCCGTGGGGGCCAATGATTCGCCCCCAATAACCAGCGATGGTGTCAGCTGGCTATATCGGGACGCCGGCAGCCACAGCCACTCGGTCTTGGAGGGGTTGAGTCGAAGCCTGTTTCTCCCCATCCAGGCCCGCACGGCTTCAAGGCACTGGGACATCACTTCCACGGCATCGTTGGGGTGGTCTGGGGTGGAAATGTATAGCTGCGTATCATCAGCGTACTGACGGAACTCCACCCCAAAACCACGGATGATCTCACCCAGCGGCTTTACATAAATGTTGAACAGGAGGGGCGAGAGAACCGATCCCTGCGGCACCCCACACACCAGGCGCCTCGGGGTCGACCGCTGCCCCCCTGTCAACACAGATTGCGACCGGTCGGAGAGGTAGGAGGAGAACCACCGTAAAACGGTGCCTCCCACCTCCAGTCCCTCCAACCGGCGCAACATGATACCATGGTCGATGGTATCAAAAGCCGCTGAGAGGTCTAATAACACCAGGATAGAGGAATAACCCCTACCCCGGGCCCGCCAGAGATCATCCACCAACGCGACCAATGCCGTTTCAGTGCTGTATCCAGGCCTGAAGCCGGACTGGAGCGGGTCTAAATAGACAGCTTCATCCAGGTACCGGGGGAGCTGCCATGCAACCACACTCTCAACAACCTTTGCTAAAAAGGGAAGGTTGGAGACTGGACGGTAATTAGCCAAAATAGCCGGGTCCAGGGAGGGCTTCTTGAGGAGGGGCCTCACCACCGCCTCCTTCAAGGCGGCCGGTAGGGCACCCTCACGCAAAGAAGCATTTATGATCTCCTGGAGCCAGCCTCGTGTAACCTCCCGGGAGGCCAGCACCAACCAGGAGGGACACGGGTCCAATAAACATGTGGTTGCATTCAGTCTCCCCAAGGTCCTGTCCACGTCCTCGGGAGCCACAGGATCGAACTCAGCCCAGATAACACTCTCAAGGCCTGCCTCAGTCACCTCGCCCGAACTAACCCAGTCGGCGGCCAAGTCATCCCGAATCTGAGTTATTTTGTCATCCAGATATTGAACAAAATCCTCAGCACGACCCTGCAAGGGATCCTCCCGTGCTCCCGAATGAAGGAGGGAGCGGGTCACCCCAAACAGGGCGGCTGGGCGATTATCTGATGATGCGATAAGGGCGGCAAAATAGTTAGATTTTGCCGCTTTTATCGCCACTAAGTAAGTCTTAATGTGAGCTCTTACTAGTGTCAAGTCAGATTCAGAGCGACTGGCCCTCCAACCGCTCTCTAGGCGTCTTCTCCGGCGTTTCATCTCCCTCAGCTCCTCAGTAAACCAAGGAGATAAGTGAGTTCGGCGCCGGGTCAGAGGCCGCGAAGGCACGACACGGTCCAAGGCCCCACCGGCTGCCCTATTCCAGGCAGCCACCAGATCCTCAGCCGAGTCGTGTGTCAGTGTCTCAGGAAATGGCCCGAGCTCCGTCTGGAACCTATCAGGTTATCAACCTATCTATCTATCTATCTATCTATCATCTATCTATCTATCTATCTATCTATCTATCTATCTATCTATCTATCTATCTATCTATCTATCTATCTATCTATCTATCTATCTATCTATCTGACTGTTTTAACAGAAGCTCAGCCAGACAGGCCATAACTATGGAGGCATGTCTATTCAGTTGTATTTTATAAGGCACCACAGCAGACCAGATTTTACATTTGTTCCCTTTCAAGTTAGCCAACTACCTGCTTTCTGCTTACAAGAAAGAAAAATGATAAAAGACTTCTCATGAAACTCTCCTGCTGGACTCTGCTGCCAAGCGTCTATTAGCTCTCTGTTCGGTTGCTGAATTAGTTTGCTTCTCGGGAATCAGTTGTCTTGGTTTCTTCTACAGTTTCTATAGCAGGCTGAGCTTCTTCAATAGGAAGTAGACATTACTATTGGGAGGAAGAAGTTCGAGTGGCTCTCAGAACAAACCTGTTATAATCAGTAGTTTCTTCAGCAAATTAGCTTTCCACCCCATGCAGCTAACCAGTTAATCCAGAGGTCAGCAACCTGTAGCTCTGGAGATGCATGTGGCTCTTTCATCTTTCTGCTGAGGCTTCCTGTTGCCAGTCGGCTCCACAATTGATAGGGCTTTCGGTTAGGACAGGCAGAGGAAAAATGACACCGTGCTAGGAGAAGACTCTATGGTGGGGGAACCGGACTTCCGGTCAACAGAGGAAAAAGGACATCACTCTAGGAGGAGACTCTATGGTGGGGGGGAGGGGAGAACCAGATTTCCAGTTGACTCCAGAATTTAACAGGGGGCTTCCGGTTAGGACCTTTGTGGCTCTTTGAGTATTTAAGGTTGCCAACCCCTGACCTAGTCCCTCAGATTCATTACCTGTCTCTTCCTACTCTTAAATTTCACCACTAAACCTTTCCTCTCTGCTTGCTCTGTCTCCTCCAACAGTGTAGAAAAGGAACAGTATTTTTTTAAAAAATAATCACTAAATGGAAGTTTGGTGGAGAGAGCCTGATTATGGAGACTACAGTTGCTTTTGCCACAAATCCTATCCATGATCCTCTAAGGGTCTACTTATTCAGGGGACTTAAGGAAATAAAAAACACCATCTACATAACTGATTTGCCATGCTCAGTGTGAAACTTCTAAGAAATAGCACATAAGAAACATGGAATAGGCACCATGGCAATAAATTGGCCAGTCATGTATCACACAAGGAATCATTTCTATACAACTGCTTCAGAACAATTCATTAAGATCCACTTCTCTGCTTTATGTTCCTAAAAGTAATATCTTTAAATGGGTGGCGAAAAGAAATTATGCCAAACTTTAGCAATTTTAATGCCAGTTGATGATGTTGTATTTAGCCATGAGACTTGGTACTCTTTGCCATTCAGATGAACTGATTGATGAGTAGGTAGAAGGATGGCTAGATAGATGGGCATTTGTGTTTGCAAAGAAAGGGACAAGCTTTCAGAATGAAATATGCTACCAGAAAGAGATTTCAGAGAACAGTTTAACAGATTGAATTTATGCATTTATTTTGAGCTCATCATTTTCTAGATTTAGAAAATCTAGGTGGGGAACTACAGCATATATAGCTACTTTAGGAATTCTCATTATCCGCAAACACAGTCCACTGACTGCATTTCTAAAAAGCTGCTGGCGTAATATTTATGACATTCAGATGCTATTAAAATGCCTTACAATTGAGCTAGTTAACTTAACTGAAATCTTTTCAAGATTACAGCTGGATTATATTTGCCTTTAGATGAAGTTCAATGAATTAGGGCAATTGTGATTTGTGTCAGCACAAACAGGCCCTAAACCATTACATAAATGCATGCATAAAGGCTTATTAAGTCATCTGGTTTGCTTTTGAATACATGCAGGTTTTTTTATTATTATTTCAGAATCTGTCTTGGTCATATGTAATATATGCTGTACTTGTAGCGGTTGCAGTACTGGAAAAAATGCAGAGACAGGATTTCCAAGACACTATTGATATATCTGTCATTTGTCATTTGATTTACTGTTCTAGGCCATGGTTAAAGCTTGGAAAAAAACAGTAGCATAGCTACATAGTTCAAGGTGGCAGAAAGGAAGACTCTAGTACAGAAGTGGGCAATCACTTTTCCCAAGAGGCCACATGAGAATCTGGGACTGTTGTGGAGGCGAACTGATTTTAATTCTGCCCAGTATTTATTTTACTGCTTTATAAAAAGCAACAAACTATATGTTTTTGATGAGCTGCTACTGGTAAAAATACATATTATGCCTTATTTACATTGGATTTCTAATTTTCGATTGACCTCATGCTGGCTGGAAAGGGACAGCCAAATTGCCCGATGCAGCTCGGGGTCTGTAAAATGCCCAGGTCTGATCTAATCGCACCTTTTGTTAACTTATTTATAGTATGGGTTGGTTTTATTGGATTTTATTACCAGCTAGCTCCAAACTCATTCTGCGTGGCTCACAATATAATAAAAACAAGTTAAATACAATATGATTTAAAAATAAAATAGAATATATAAACCAGCTGACAAACGGCCTACTCCCGTGATGGCGAACCTATGGCATGTGTGCCAGAAGTGGCACGCAGCGCACTCTCTGATGGCACACGAACCGTCACCCCAGTTCAACTCTGTTGTGCATGCACGCGCACCTCCCCCCGGCCAGCTGGTCTTCGGGTCTCTGCCGTGCATGCGCGGGGGTGGGGCACGTGCGGGGGGGCCGTGCACATAGAGTGGGTGCATGCGAGGGCATGCACGCATGCGTGGGGCTGGGGTGTGTGCAGGAGGCCACGCGCATATGCTCGCATAGTAGGGCACATGCGCGCAGGGCAGGGCACATGCAGGGCGCATGCGCACAGGGGCAGGGCACATGCAGGGCATGCGTGCACATATGCAGGGAGGTGAGGCACATGTGCAGGGCATTGCATTTTGGGGTTTCGGGTGCAGATTTTCTCTTTTTTCCTACCCCCCTCCAAGTTTTCTATTACTTTTTAAATTTCTTTTTTTATTTTATATCTTATTTTATACTTCGATTAATAAAATGTATTTTAAAAAGTTGTTGAATCTTAATGATTTAACATTTAATCTACCTACTGTAGATAGATTTTTCTCTATGATGATGTCTCCCTAATCTGGTCTTTTAGGTCTTCCAATAGTGCGTTCATCACCACTGTGACTTAGTCTGTTCATTTTGCTGCTGGTCATTCTCTTCTTCTCTATCTTTAAATGTAAATCAATCATGTTTCACTGTGGTCCAGGTACTCACCCAGGAGTGCAGCATTTGGTGCATCATTAATGCATTTACTGGGCATAAACTGGGAGTAAAGTAAAGATTTTCTCAATAGGGCACAATCTTTTGTTTGTCTGTATTTCTGTCTTCTCAGGGCCAAAAGGGATATGGGGAACAAAAAGGTTCAATTATGGGTGTCAGTGGGAGTAAATGTATAGACCAGGGGTGTGATCCAGTAGGTTCTGAAAGGTTCTGGAGAACTGATAGTGGAAATTTTGAGCAGTTCGGAGAACCGGTAGCGGAAATTTTGAGCAGTTTGGAGAATCGGCAAATACCACCTCTGGCTGACCCCAGAGTGGGATGGGAATGGAGATTTTGCAGTATCCTCCCCCTGCCATGCCCACAAAGCCATGCCCACAAAGTCACACCACGCCCACAAAGCCATCCACAGAACCTGTAGTAAAAAAATTTGGATTTCACCACTGGTATAGACTTTCAGTTACTAAAAACCAAAAAAGAAAAAAGATCACCTGTTAAAAATCACAATTTTATCCCCAAATTCCAGTGGCACAATCCTGAAGGGCTTGGGTGAGAAATGGGCTACAAGATGAAAGCCTGTGGTTTGTTATGACTGGAGCAATACTGGAGCAATACTGGAGCAATACTGGAGAACATATATTCCAGTTGTCTTGTTTCACACAAAGTAGTATTAGGGGGAGAGCCTTCTCTGTGGCAGCCCCCACCCTCTGGAATGATCTTCCTCCAGAATTGAGAATTATCTCTGACCTCCGGACGTTTCATCGGGCCCTGAAGACGCATCTTTTTCAACTTGCCGGTTTAGCCTGATCCCTGCTGCATTTTTAGAATTTTTAAAATTTTAAAATTTTTAATGTTTGTTGCGTTGCCGCATTTTAATATTTATTTGGTTTTCATTCTCAGCCTAATGTATATGTGTTTTAATTTTTAACTTTTATGTATTGAATTTTTATTTCGGCTGTTCACCGCCCTGAGTCCGTAAGGAGAAGGGCGGTATACAAATCTAATTAATAAATAATAAATAAATAATATTATTCCAAAATATTATCTGTGAGCCATGCCTATGTGTTCCTTCATGTTTGGCTTCGAGGTAACCAATAATTAGAGGACACCTACTATTTAATTTTTTTCATCTTTAGGCATTTAATAACTGCTATCTTAGAAGGCACTTTCTAATAACAAGGAGTTATAGTCAGTACCTAGACCATTTCAGTTCCCAATTACAAGCGAACTTCATGAGGTTTCAAGGTTTTTGAACTCTCACAAGTTTACAGAAGAGTTAATACTTTATATTAAGACTAGGATGGCTGCAGTTTTGCAGGTGTTGATGCTTTTCAAAATTCTGTGTATTTTTTCTTTTTAAACGGGGGAATGCCTGCCACCTGTCAAAGCTGCTGATCATAGCATCTATGCTAGCTTCATCCCCCAAAATGAACATCGCAAGTAACCTTCATCTAACAATAATCTTCTTCCAACTGACCATTATTCCCAGGCAGCATGACTTGATGATTGCAGAAATCTTATCCTCAGGATTATTGCTGGGTGAAACCATTTTCTCAAACTGTTAATGTTTGCCGTAAAAAGACAAAGCCGTGTCATACAAGAATCAAAATGCATAAGTGATGAAAACTACCGATAAAGCCATCTAGCCATGAAGCTTCTTAATAACGTAGAGTAAAAATAGATATTGTCCTTTTGCCTTTTTGCATTGCTAGATGTTGATATTACCCTTGGCCTGCATTGCTGCAAATAAATGTCATCTAAAGGGGAAAAATATTATGCATGAAAAATGAATCTAAACGTTCTTTACTAACACATGCAGCAGACAGTTTCACTATGTGCCATGTGAAGCTGTTATAAGCTGGGAAAAAATGGGAACGATTATCTTATACTTTCAGGGTATACCCAAATAACACAAAAGCAGCTTATCAAGACACGGATCTGTAGCTCATGCGATGGTTCATAGAAATGACGAAGTACAAACTTTATAGAAGGAGTTGGCACAAGGGGTGGGGTTCAAAATTTTTAGCAAAGCGTTCTCTGCCCAGATACTCGGTGGACGTGGCCATGGTGGGTGTGGCCTAGTCACCCTCCTGCACCATGGCGGGTGGGGGGTTGCCCTCCTCGGGCTCCGGAGGCTTTCCTTGAGCCTCCAGGAGGGCGAAAATGGCCTCCCCAGGCTCCGGAGGCCCTCTGGAGGCTGGAAATGGGCCCGTTTGTGGCCTTCCCAAACTTCCAGTAGGCCCATTTTTCACCCTCCCCGAGCATCTGTGCACGCCCTGCATCCAAAATGGGCTATGTGGGGACTCCTGGGAGGAGCAGGGTGGGGTGGGCGGAGCCAGACAGGAGTGGGATTTGGGGGTTCTTTAAACTGCACAGAATCTTAGCTAGAGGTTCTCCCGAACCCCTGGGAACCCCCAGCAGCCCACCCCTAGCACAAAGGCACAAACAGAATAGCAGAACAAGTAGCTGAAGAGCAAGCTTTTTTTTTTATTTAAGTTTCTGACAGGCTGGACAATTTTGTTGTCCAAAATCCATCCAACTCTTTTAGCCAAACAAGCAAGTTTCAAGATATTTGATGGGGGGGAAGAGTGTATTTTCAACTAAGCTAAATGGAAAAGGCTTAAAATTAAAGAAATTAAAGAAAGACATATCACAAAATGCATCAATATATGGTATTTACCATTACCATATGGAGCAATAATCACTCTCTTAGACTTTAAAAATATATATTATACTTACGGGACCGCCTACTGCCACCAAATTGCCTCCCACCGACCAGTTCGCTCCCACAGAGAGGGCCTCCTCAGGGTGCCGTCAACCAGACAATGTCGGCTGGTGACCCCCAGGGGGAGAGCCTTCTCTGTGGTAGCTTGCACCCTCTGGAACGATCTTCCTCCAGAGTTGCGAAGGATCTCTGACCTCCGGACTTTTCGTCAGGCCTTAAAAACGTACTTTTTCCAGCTAGCCAGCCTGGCCTGATCCCATGGGAAAATCTTTTTAGAGTTTTGATATTAATTTTAATTGAATCGTTTTTTAACTAATGGGCCAAATTTATATTAGTTACTTTTAATATTTTTTAACTTTTGTAAGATTTGTTTTTTATTTCTGGCTGCTCACCGCCCTGAGTCCGCAAGGAGAAGGGCCGATTCATAAATTTAATAAAATAAATAAAATAAATATATATATATATGTATAATCCATTATCCTCCAAATCTTTTGGGCTACGCTTCCAATATATGACCTTTGGGCATGCTGATGGAGCTCTGGATGTTGTAATCAAAAATATCTGGAGGACAACACGCTAGGAGTGCTAAGTCAGGGCATCTCACTATCAGATTCTTGGTGCAAGTGCAAGAAGATAACAATTTTCCTGTGTTACCTGCAGGCTTTTAACGACAGCTAGACCGCTATGATTAGATACAAAATGAGGATTTTAACAGAGTTGGAAAGGACCTTGGAGGTCTTCTAGTCCTACCCCCTGCTTAAGCAGGAAACCGTGTACTATTTCAGACAAATGGTTGTCCAATCTCTTCTTACAAACCCACAGTGTTGGAGCAATCACAGTTTTGATGAACATAGCTCAAGCAAGCCTTGTTGGAAGCAACTTTGAAAGAAGGTATAATTGCCAGCAATTGGTGGCAATATATATTGCCATCAATTGCTGGCAAAATAGCTTTAACTGGCATGCAAAAATGCCTCAACAAATAAAATGAAAGAGCTGGGTGTGTGTATAATTAACAAATTTAACAATAAACACATGTTTGCCATCCAAATGGGTCCCTCCTCCCTGTGTCTTAAAATATAAAAGCAAAATCAGCAAAACAAGGAGATTATACTGATCTTGGCTGTTTCAGTCCTATATTAAAACCAGATTTGGAGAACAAATAGCCATGGTTTTCACATTCCAGATTAGAATAATTTTCCCCCTTTGGTTTACATTTTATCTTATCCTTTCAACCACTAAGATTTCTAGGGCAAGATTTATGAAATAATGTGCTTTAGGGCTATTGTTTTTTTTCTCTCATTTTAAACATCACTATGTTCTTGTAGCTCAAAGTTTCATCTTCCTTTTATCCTGTTTGTGGTGTTTGAGTTTTAGTAATGGCATCATTGTAGCCTCTACCCAGCCAAGTTTACGACAGTCCGGAAGTAGTAACTGAACTGTAATCATAATCGCAGATTATGTGAAGAAATGCAATTGATTCATAATTAAGTTTATTATCACATCCAAACCCTAGTCAATATTGAATGACTTTTAGCAGAAAACCACAGCTACATACAGGTAGTCCTTGACTTACAATGGTTCATTTAATGACTGTTTGAAGTTACAACGGCACTGAAGAAAGTGATTTATGACCATTTCTCATACTTATGACCTTTGCAGCATCCCCACGGTTACGTGATTTACATTTGTACGGTTGACAACTGTCTCACATTTATGACGGTTGCAGTGTCCTGGAGTCATGTGACCTGCAACCTTCTGTCAATGGGGAAGCCAGTTTCATTTAACAACTGTGTGACTAAGAACTGCAGTGATTCACTTAACAAATGTGGTGAGAAAAGTCTTAAAATGGAACAAAATTCACTTAATCGATTTCTCATTTAACAACATGAATTTTGGGCTCAGTTTTGGTTGTAAATTGAGGACCGCCTGTAGTTTTAAAGCAGTCTTCCCACCCTATGTAGCCTTGTGAGATGTGCATAGAGATCAAATTCCAATCCAGAATGGTTTTTGAATCCTATAGTCTGGGGACAGCCAAGAGAGGGTTAAAAAAAAAGATGGCAGCCATGGCACTGAAAAAAATGGCTTATGACCATTTTTCGCACTTATGATCATTGCAGCATCCCCATGATCACATAATCAAAATTCAGAAGCTTGATTCACATTTATGACGGTTGCAGTGTCCCGGGGTCATGTGATCACCTTTTGCAACCTTCTGACAAGCAAAGTCAATGCAGAAACCAGTTTCACTTAACAACCGTGTTACTAATTTAACAACAGTGATTCAGTTAACAAATGTGACAAGAAAAGTCGTAAAATGGGGCAAATTTCTCACACAGTAGCATAAATTTTGGGCTCAGTTGTGGTTGTAATTGTAGGCTGTGAGCAAAGAGTTAAATATTCTCAATTTATCCATGTTAGATCCATTACAGTATACATATGTCTCATCTCGTTGTGCATGTACATTCTTCACAGCCATCTACAGGAGACAAAGGCAGGATCCAAGGCAAATGATAACATGGGTGCCATCAGTCAAACAATGTTGGCTGGCGGCTCCCCAGGGGGAGAGCGTTCTCTGTGGGAGCGCCGACCCTCTGGAACGGTTTGCCCACCAAGTTTAGGACAGCCCCCAACCTCCTCTCCTTCTGCCGCGAACTGAAGACGTGGCTTTTTCATCAAATAGACTGACCCGTTGAGGAGGGGGTTTTTACATTCTAATAATTTTAATTAATTTTAATTGGATTTTAATTTATACTTGATTCATATTGTTGAATTTTTATCTTGTAAGCCACCCTTTTTTTTTTTTAATTTGATTTATATGCCGCCCTTCTCCGGAGACTCAGGGCAGCTTACAATGCGTTAAGCAATAGTCTTCATACTTTTTGTATATTTATACAAAGTCAGCTTATTACCCCCACAACTGGGTCTTCAATTTACCCACCTTAGAAAGGACGGAAGGCTGAATCGACCTTGAGCCTGCGGAGTTTCGAACTGGTGTAATTGCAGGCAGCTGGATGTTAATGCTGCCTTAGTAGGAGGCATTAGCCTCCTACGCCACTCAGGCCACACCCTGAGTCCTTCGGGAGAAGGGCGGCATATAAATTGCAATGAAATAAATAAATAATAAATAAATGAATGCAAATAAGGCCATTTAAGCTTTGCATCAGATATCACAATGCAAGTACATAAATGCATTGTTTGTGTGATGCCACCGTGTTGTATGTGTCATCATCCTGATGTCATTGTGAATTGCTGTAGACTCCTGTACTTTGTACATTTGTCATAATTTCCTCCGCACTTAAAGTCAGAGACTGAACATTCCCTAATATTTATATTTAGACTTCAGAGAAACTTTTTTCACAGTTGCGTTTATGGTTTGAATGAAGGAATCAGGGGTGTGTGAGTCAATTCACTAAGCCAATCCAGGGCAGAAATTGCCTTCTGAGCCAGAGAAAATATCACACATTGCCACCTGCAGGTGACAATGTGAATTGTTTTTTCAGATGGAGAATTTTAATTGGTCATGAGTCTTCCTTATACGAAATATGAATGCAATATATTGAATATACACATTTGAATCTTATGTACATATATTAGTATTCTCAAAGTTGCTGAGCATGCACTGAACACGTGGCAAATGTGTGCATTATGGTGTTGCAACTATTAATCACAATCCCATAGCCTATCTGAAGAAATTAATATTAACATCATTTGTGCCACCCAGTGGCCACCACTGAGAAGTCCATAATCACTTCTGCCAGACTTGAAACTCGGAAGAAAATAATTGACTGATTCATTATATGCCATCAAGTCATTTTTCAATCCTTAGCAAACACACAGACAGATTTTCTTCATGATTTAAGGCATTAGGCTCTCCAAAAATGATTCCCAAACAAAACTAGATCTTATGTATATGGAGATGATCAGTTTCTCAATAATCTTGTCCTAAACTATTTATGGCTTTAATGTCAAAACAAGGACAAATCCATAAATGCCATTCACAAAAGAATTGCAGCTTCTTAAACCCCACTGTTTCACTGACAGGTTGTTAGTCTTAAGTCACTGTAGCTCAGAATGTACGTGACTGAAAAGATTTCTACATTTCAATAAACAATATATAAAATATCTCTTCGTACATATTTTATAAAGCAGGTCTTAAGTAAATAGATAGCTTAGTGTACTTCTGAAGCATCATTTCAAGCTGAGTTTCACACAAAAAGATATAAAACTGTTTGAAGCAATAAAGTACAGGCAGCATGTCATTTTAGATGACATCAATGGCAAGGAATACAAAGGCAGGAATGGAAAGAAGGAGAAACATACCTGAATGAAAGAAATATAAATCACTACAATTATATTACTGACATTTTAGCCAGAAATTGGCTGGTTTGGAGTTTCCCTAGCTGAGTCACAATCACAAAGCCTCACATATCATCCAGAAATTGCTGTGGTAGAAGGCCGTACGAATGATCTTGTTAACCCTTGCTTTAATCCTGTAAGGAAGGAAGGTGATAAATGCCAGTGAAAGCAGTTCAGTGGTGAGATTAAGTAGCTCACCCCTTCAATTACTAAATGCAAAACAGGTTAATTCTCATCCCTGGCAGCACTCCATGAAAAATGTTCCTTCTGTATTCCAAGGAAACAAGATCTATAGCACTACTAGTATTATACAATCAAACTTACAATTCAAGAGATTAAATATCCACACTGGCATCTAGAAAGTTAAAGGCAGTTCCTATTGGGAGAGTAGGAAAATCAAGAAGAAAAAATGACTGGGATTCCTTGACCCCCAGGTGGAGTAGCTGAAATATAAAAGTGTCCTCAGGGTTGGATAAGAAAGTCAAGATGGCAGCCAAAATGATTGACGTGCCATTCCATTTTTAGATATATTGCAGTACACATAAAAACAGGTGGAGCTTCCATCACACATTGTCAGGGTTGCCATTTTATATCAATTTAGATGGGAGATTCATGAATATGAGCCCCTAAATCAGGGATGTCCAATCTTGGCCACTTTAAAACCTATGGACTTCAACCCCCAGAATTCCCCATGCTAACTAGGGAATTCTGGAAGTTGAAGTCCATAAGTCTTAAAGTTGTCAAGGTTGGATGCTCCTGGTCTAAGTAGAAACAGTAATCCCCGGGATTAGACTCTATTTCAGATTACTTTTTGGAGGAACTTAGAAAACGGTGGCAAAAGCTATCTTTTCATTTCTTAGTTTTCTTTATAGAAATGTGATTGTTGTGACCCAGGCCCAAGTAAGTAGTAGGAAAAATAAGTCAGTGAAAAAACAAACTTTATTTGAACAGCTGAGAATTACTTCATTCCCAACGTCGTTCAACTAAATTAAAGCAAATTCCTCCCAACACAAATTCCTCAGTCCTATCGCAAACCTTGATCCAATTAGGCAAACTGCCAAAGGCCTTTCTTGCCAAACGTTCAGAAGTCACAGATACAAAAATAAATACAAGACATAGACTAACAAGAAGACGAAGCTACCAACATTGTTTTCCGGCAAAGCCCAAACGCCATTGCTGGTCTGTTTTAAACCTTATGGGAGGGGCCAATCATCTCTTGGCCCTACTCCGGAGTTGTCCTCTTTGCTTGAGCTGCTCTTGCCTTCTGGCAGCTCTTCTCATGCGTGCATTAGGAACAGGATCCTCCTGTTCCTCTGCCTCACTCCTATCAGGCTCTGGAGTCCACACCTCACTCCCCGATAGCCCTGGCCCCATCTCTGTGTCTGATGCAGAGCCCTCATCCGGACCTTCCTCAGCCTCCAGGACTGGCCCATGTTCTTCCTCAGCCTCATCACTATCCAACTCCGCTGCCAGCTCTGCAGGCTGCTGGTGGACCACCACAGTGATGTAATTTGTAATTTAGAAAAATAAGGCAAAGGGAATAGAATGAACAAAATATATGTTTAGAGTTTTGGCGCAGGTGATCTGAAGGATCAAGAATAAGCACAGGAAAATTAAGCTATTTTGGTTATGAAGGGGCAAACTAAAGGAATCTAAGAATTCCTTCCTTCCTTCCTTCCTTCCTTCCTTCCTTCCTTCCTTCCTTCCTTCCTTCCTTCCTTCCTTCCTTCCGTTAAAGGATATTAAAGGTAAAAGTTCCCCTCACACATATGTGTTAGTCGTTTCCGACTCTTAGGGGGTGGTGCTCATCTCCATTTCAAAGCCGAAGAGCCAGCACTGTCTGAAGACATCTCCATGGTCATGTGGCCGGCATGACTTAACGCCAAAGGCACACGGAATGCTGTTACCTTCCCATCAAAGGAGGTCCCTATTTTTCTACCTGCATTTTTTATATGCTTTCGAACTGCTAGGTTGGCAGAAGCTGTACAAGTAACAAGTAACTGTACAAGTAACAAGTAACAAGTAACTAACAAGGACAAGTAACAAGAGCTCACCTCGTTACGATATTAGGGTTCACATAAAAGGAAGAATGAATGCTTTTGTGCTCTTCTATCAAAACACTTTCTTCAAAGAAAACATTACACGTCTTTAGCTCAGCCTCACTCTGTTTGCTGAAATTTTACTCGTTTTTCCCCATTCATCTTTCCAAGATTAGACATGTTAAAGAAATGCTGAGACATTGAGAAGGCCAGCCTTGGGCAAAGAAAGCTTACAGCTTTCACCTCATTTACAGACTCTCTGTCTATCCACTTTTCTATTCACCAGTCTTGATTACCAGGCTTGGTAATGTCATTTCAAACTGAAGTCATCTTCATTAGGGGGAAAATGTGAAAAGGGGACATTTTCACATTTTTTAAAATGTGAAAATGGAGCTCATTGTTTTAATGAATATGCAAACAACTTCTTGAAGTTACTTCAGAATTAAAGCCCTTCTATCTCCCTCTCTCTTTCTCTCTCTCTCCCCCTCCCTCCCTCGCTCTCTCTTTTGGTGTTCCTGTTGTCTTTAGTGCTCAAATTCCTGAGCATCACAGAGCCTCCCTTCTACCCTTCCCTCTCTTCTGTTCTGCATTTGTTTTTCATAGGAAGAATCACTGGTTGGTTACGGTCAGTGATGGGATTCAGCCAGTTCACACCACTTCGGGAGAATTGGTTATTAACTTTCTGAGCAGTTTGGTGAACTGGTTGTTGGAAGAAATCATTAGGACAGAGAACCAGTTGTTAAATTATTTGAATCCCACCACTGGTTACAGTAGTATTGTTTCTAATTATTTTGAGCTTTAAAGGATGTACACTACAGGTAGTCCTCAACTTACAACAGTTCATTTAGTGACTGTTCAAAGTTACATGAAAAAAGTGATTTATGACTATTTGTCACAGTTACGATCTTTCCCGCATCCTCATGATCATGATTGACCGTTGGTTCATGTTTATGACCGTTGCTGTGTTCCAAGGTCATGTGATCCTCTCTTGTGAACTTCTGACCAGGAAAGTCAATGGGGAAGCGAGATTCATTTAATAGCCAGATTACTAGCTTAACTGCAGTGATTCACTTAATAACTGAGGCAAGAAAAGTCATAAAATGGGGCAAAACTCACTTAACAAATGCCTCACTTAACAACATAAATTTTGGGGTCAATTGTGGTTGTAATTCGAGGACTACCTGTATCTCCAATTAAATTTGTTGCTTTGAAGCAAGTTCCTGCTTGGATTCATGAGTCTAGTTCAGTTGAGTGATATTACTGAAGCTTTGTTGAACTGAATCAACCATTTGAAACTCTGCACAGACCTCCTGGCCCTATCAGTAAATTTTGAACTCCTGCCAAGCCATACTCTTTATCTGGACATAGAAATAGGGGCTGAGGAGGGGATCTAAGAATAGATAGCGTGTGAAGATCATAAGTGCAGGAGTTGTGTAGAGTATGGTGTAGAGCAAGGATGTTTTACAAGATTAGAAAGACATGGGGAAATGTAGTGAATGGTACTTCTATATGCCAGTTAACTTTCTCTTCTTGTATGACGCCTGTATTTGGGAGGGGGGGGATTACCATTTCTTAGTATTTTTCTACAATCTGCATAGCAATGCTTGGCCCAAATGAGAATGGCATGATGGATATGTACGTACTGTAGATCCACTTTTTAACTGAGTGTATAGAAACCAGAAACTGTATGTGTGAACTTCTAGACACTTTTTTTTATGCTTGATGGACAAAGAATTTAGGGGGGAGGGGAATCTGGAACCTTGTTGTTATATATGTTGACAGCGGCAAGAATGCTTGATGCACAAAAATGGAAAGATACCCTAACCCCACAATAGATGAATGGCTGGAAAAACGGATGCAACTAGCAGAGATGGTTAAATTAACTGCTCTAACCAAAGAAAAGAATACATCCAACTTTGTTTCTACTTGGAAACCACTTCTGGATTTTAGGCTTGAGATAGGGAAAAAAAATGAAAGTGGATTTTTGGTTTTACAGATTAGATAAATTTGTTTTTATAGAAATGGCTAGTAGATATTAAGTATGTAAAAGTAAAAAGTTGAGGCTGTAATGTTGTTTTATTCTACTGTGCTAAAAAGAATAGAAAGTCAATGTTTTTCTTTCTTTTTTTCCCTTTTATCCCACATTTCTCTCTCCCTCCCCTTTTCCCTTCCCTATTTTTCCACTATTTTAATTTTCATTTGTAATTTATATCAGAGGATGGTAGAGGACAGGAAGGCCTGGAGGAACGTTGTCCATGAAGTTGCAATGGGTCGGACACTTCGCAACTAACAACAACAAACCTTAATAAAATTACCAAAAGAGGAAGAGGAAGAGGAAGAGGAAAAGGGAGAAGGAGGAGGAGGAGGAGGAGGAGGAGGAGGAGGAGGAGAAAGCTTTATTTTGGCAGCTCAAGAACAAGCCCTAGCCGCAAACTGCATGAAGGCAAAAATTCAACATGTTACACCAACAGCAAATGCCGCCTCTGTAATGAGAAAGATGAGACAGTCGACCACCTGATCAGTGGGTGCAGCAAAATTTCACAAACTGACTACCTATAATGCCATGACCGCGTTGCTAAGATCATTCACTGGAAATTGTGCCAGAAGTTTGGATTTGAGTACAGCAAAAACCACTGGGAACATCAGGTTGAGAAAGTTTTAGAGAATGAGAAACTCAAGATTTTGTGGGACTTTAGGATTCAGACTGACAGGCACTTGGTCCACAATACACCTGACATAACAGTAGTTGAAAAGAAAAAAGTATGGTTCATTGACATTGCAATACTTGGTGATGCACGGATTGAAGATAAGCAGCAAGAAAAAATCACAAAGTACCGGGACTTGCAAATTAAAGTTTGGCGACTGTGGAAAAAGAAATCATGTGTTGTCCCAATTGTAATTGGAGCACTTGGAGCAATAACCAAAGGGCTACCCTGCTATTTAGAAATTCTAAATTTACCGGACTTGAACATTTTGACTCTACAAAAAACCACCTTACTCGGAACAGCTTACATCCTCCAACGATACCTTAACAGTTCCTAGGTCCTTGGTTAGGACTCGAGCTGCTGAGCTATTAACCAGCCTCAAAGACTGTGAATCTCACTACAGATTAACCAATAATAATAATATATAAAACTGCATATGCAAGCTTGAAAAGTTAGGCACAGATCTATACACAGGTTATACTCTAACCCCTTAACTTTAGACTAGAAGACATTGGCTATGCAATGTGTCTTTGGCAGGGCAAAGAAATCTTGATTTTATAGAATATTGATACAATGAAATATTTTCTCTGCCACTTATGCTCATTTGCATAATGTCATCAATTACTTCATGGGTGTAATGATATCATTATGCAAATGATTCAAATCACCAAGATGATGTATTTTCATATTTTATGGGTATTTGGAAATAACATATCCCCATCCCCAATTAATCTATTAAAATAAAGTTTCACTACATTCACAGAATCAAATCCAGTCACTAACAATCGTTTCAAACTGCTCTCTTTAAGATTATCTTTCAGGATCATATTCCCTCTCCCTCTCCCTTTTATTTCCAGTGACATAATATGTATATAAGATTTCTAGGTGGACTTCCATGCAGACATCAGTTCAAATGCATTCATATTCCATAAACATTGACAAAGGGCCAACTGTAGAAGACATGCAGAATTCACAAAACTGTTTTCCCCCAGGGTATGGTGTTGACTATGACAGAGGTGGGCAACTATGGCCCTTTTATGACTTGTGGACTTCAATTCCCAGAATTCCTGAGCTAACATGACTGGCTCAGGAATTCTGGGAGTTGAAGTCCACAAGTCATAAAAGGGCCATAGTTGTCCACCCCGGGACTATGAGCATGGTGCCACTTAGGCCTTCATGCGAATGTTGCAAGACAGGAAACAGGTTTTCATTCTTCTCTCTCAGTCAGTCCAGGCCCTGCAAAGTTGGAGAGGAACAGATACTGGAAGATGAATCCAGAAAGGTCTTGTGACCAAGAAGATGTAGAGCAGGAGTTCCTATTGGCAACTTTTAAGATACATAGGCTTCAGTTCCCAGAATTCCCCAACCACCCAGGTGCATCTTAATCTTGTCGAGATTGGAACCCCTGATGTAGCGGAATCTCCCAATTGGTATAATCCAGGGTTTCTTGCTTCTGTATCTCTGGGTGCATGTGCACATGTGGTCTTTTTGTTATACAGTCTTGAGTTATACAAGAGTAGCTAGGGGAAAAAATATCTTGTTTTGCTTTTTTCAGTCTCCTGTATGCTGGGCAATTCATGGGAGTGGGAGACAGAATGGAATATAGAAGGACTTTTGGGGGTGGGGGTTGAGGCATTTCCTGTTTTCATCAGCTAGTCTAAAAATACGTAGAAATGCTTACCAAAATAATCACTAATTAGGCATTGCTTATAAAAGCTATGGGTTCAGTGGCACCGAGGTTATATCCCAATTTTGAGTTTTCAGCTTTATTCCTTAATTTACATATGTATTTGGCTTTAAAGATGTAATCAAACTGCTCAGGTTCTTTTACATAAAATTACTTTAAATATAAATAACTAGGAAGTTGATACCTAGAAAGCAAATATCTGTGAACCTGCAAGCAAGCACACCCACCCACCCACCACACACATCAGAAATAAACTAATTCGGAAGATAAATCTACTGTACATTTTCTTTTCAGCAACAGATTGTTAAATAGAAGACTTTTTCAACTATCTGGTCACTTTTTTGACTTGTTTTGTCTGGGATACATGTTTCCAAATCAACCCTGTTAAATATTCATTTTATATCAGGTCTGCCATTACATATTTATACCATTAATTGTTCATTCAAATCCTGCGATATAACATAGAAATGTTCTGCAGCTATAATGTTTGTTTTAATAAAGCCAAAAGCAAAGAGGAATCAACCTGTTGATGAAGTTGCATCAGTCAGCAAATTTTCATCCAACAAATATATTTATATGCTGAAACTCTCAGGACTGCCAGGCTAAAACCCACTTGAGAGAAGACTTAAAATAGTGTAAATTGGCAAAATTCCTGCCCTGTTTGGAGCCTAGCAGAGTAATTCCTCTGACACGTTATGATCCCTTCCTTATTTACTTTCCTAGCAAAAACTCTTAGTAATGATTTTACATTTTGGCATAAGCATAATTGTTTGCATTTGCTGTTTTGTAATCTTGGCTTCTGAGTCGAAAGAAAGAAAGAAAGAAAGAAAGAAAGAAAGAAAGAAAGAAAGAAAGAAAGAAAGAAAGAAAGAAAGAAAGAAAGAAAGGAGGAAGGGGGGAAGGTAAGTCAGACAGCTTCCTTTCATTTCCACATTTACCTGCTCTAGTCTTCCTCTTCTGCAAAGGATTAAATGAACTCAAAAGTCCATATTGTTTCTCCAGGCGACCCTAAGGACAGTCTTTAGATATAACTGATGCTGGACCAGGGGCAAAGAAGCCACAGACTCACAGGCACTTAGAAAAGGTCAGGCATTCGGTTTGGGCATGCTTCTACTGGCATGGCCATTGTCCTTGCATCTGCAACTAATAGCTGACGTAACTCAGTCCATTTCAGAATGACTAAGATAACACCACAAAGGTAGGCTCTCCATTGGGTCTATGGGGAGAGAGAGAATGGGGTGGGGAGGGGGAAGGAGAGGGAGAGAGAAGGAGGGAGAGAGGGAGGGAGGGAGAGAGAGAGATGAATCGCTACATTTATCTAGAGTGTGAGGAGATACTTTTGTGGTCAGTTAAAAGCTAGGGCCAGGGCCAGCCTTGTTATTGCTTGAGGAAAAGACCAAGTGCCCGTTCCCCATTTCATATATAGATGCCAATTAGACTGACAGTTAAATCTTTCTTACAGTGCCGATGTTGTAAATCTTCTTATATTGTCATATTGAATCCACTTTACTGAAATTAAATAAAATAATTTGTCTAACATGGCAATTGTGTCATTTTTGGAAGGCAGGAGAACATCTGCTATCTGAGGCAAATGCCTCATTCAGATTAACAAGAGACTGTCCCTACTCAAAAGCATATTCTATTATTGCTTTATTTGTCCTATGCGGAACATAGATTAATAGGCTCAGCCATGATCACCTCTGTGATCTCTTGTCCATATCGCAGAAGAACATGGAACTTGTACCTATAATCAGTGGTGGGATTCAGGTAGTTTAACAACCCGTTCTCTGCCCTAATGATTTCTTCCAACAATCAGTGTGCCAAACTGCTCAGAAAGTTAATAACCGGTTCTCCCGAAGTGGTGTGAACTGGCTAAATCCCACCACTGCCTATAATGTCAAAACATGGTTTAGAATAGAATAGAATCAAGGCTGTAAGGGACACTGGAGGTATTCCAGTCAAGTCCATCAGGAGACCTTATGCTATCCAGACAAATAGCTGTCCAGTGTCTTCATGAAAATCTCAGCGATGGAGCGCCCACAACTCTTGGAGGCAATCTGTTCCATTGATTAGTTGTTCTCATTGTCAGGAAATTTATTCCATGGACCAGAGGGGGCATAATTTTGTGTTGTCTGCATCCTGTGGATGGGGCTTCGCTTGTTTGCATGGCCCAGTTTCTGGCATGCCGTGGCCCCATGCCAGTCCACCCATTAGAGGTTGAGGACCCCTGATCTACAGGACTTGGTAGACCAAAAAGGGTTTAAGTGAGAAGAATAATATGAAGATGTCAAAGGAAGATTCAATGCTCACTTTCTGATGTATTGTCTTCACCATTCTTATCTAACCTAAACCCAGTTTTAATCCATTAAATTAACATTGCAAAATAGGACAATGTCTGAGATCCTTCCCCCCTCCCCGCCAATTACTGTAATTCTCTTGCATATCAAATCAGTGAATAAAATAAAGAATGGTCCAAAAGCCTCGTTTTTTTATTTTTTTGTTAATCCTCAATTAGGGTACATGAAGACATAGTGCATTGTTAAAGCATGGAAAATATATTCCACAGTTCACCTTTCAGCAAATTAACCGTTCTTCAGCCTGAGGGCTAACTGAAACTTTTCAGTTTGTATTATCCCTATTCAGTGTTTCCATGTCTGTGACAATTAATTAAATTGGTTTGAGAGTACCCTAGTTTATAGTGTTCTGATTTTGATTGGTCCACATTTACGAGTTAACATTAGATCTATTTTTAGTATTGTAACGTGCAGTAATATGAATAAATTCCGAGGCCTCTTCTAGATGGGTTGGAAGCAAGCAGGGTTTCTCATACCATTTTATTTATATATATATATATATATATATATATATATATATATATATATATATATATATATATATATATATATATATATATATGTCCATTTCACATTCATCACAGCACTATAATACATCTAAGAAATTCATTTTTTACAAGATTTTCTTAGACAGAAACTCCTTTTCCTAGAAGTATATTTTAGCTGATTTATATCTCAGCATACTCTTTTATTTTTTATTTTTTATTTTTTATATATATATATGTGTGTGTGTGTGTGTGTGTGTGTGTGTGTACAGGTGATATCTCGGGTTTCTTCCCGTGTAATTGCAAACATATCTTTGGAAGTATTGCAGCGACGTTTCGATGAAATCTCATTCATCATCTTCTGGCTGATGTTCTCGGTTTGGTGCCTTTGGGCAAACTGTGTGATCTTAACTGACATCCCTCTTTAAAAGGAGGCAGAGGTGTATTCTGATTGGTTGACAGTGCTGCTTTATTCTGATTGGCTGATGATGTAGTTGTATTTTGATTGGGTGGAAGCACTGTTGCTGGGATGTGGGTTGATGGATAAGATATGTTGGAAATGGTGGCAACACAGGTCTCTGATGAACCTTTGACCTATGGCTTACACTTTGTGTTAAGATTCGTCTATTTATGAGACGAATCTATATATATAACACACATATAATATTTTATTTTTATATATTCCAGTATTTGAGAGGCTGCCACAAAGAAGAGGAGGTCAACTTAAGGTTGAAGGCTGAGTCAACCTTGAGCCTGGTGAGATTTGAACAGTAATTGCAGACAGCTGGTGTTAATCACAATGCTTTTAGTCTGCTGAGCTATCCAGGTTCTTTTCTTCTTCCTGAAATACAAACACACAAATAAACACAAACAGAAACCCATTTCTCGTGATCACAAGATATTCCAGTTCATAGAATGCTGACACCAGGGTTTAGCATTAAAACATCAGCTCCCACCCCCACCCCAGAACTGCTGCAAACATTGCCACCAAGCCACAGATTTTATTATGACCACAGATGGAAATTATTAGTGTGACGGGTTCTCGCACAGTCAAGAAGCAAACAGCCTGATACCAGATCTGACCATTGCTATTCAAGGAACAGACCAACACTACTGTTTCTGCTCAAATGAGAAGGGATTATTTAAAGCAGATGGGAGAAAATACAGAAATTATCAGTACAATAATTTGAATACTGATTGCAGCAAAAGGAGAACCCGCACTTGATAAAAAGCAGTCACTGGAATTCTTTTGTCATGGTTTTTAGTTATAAACAATAAATCAAAATTTGCCCCTTTGTATGCCTGGCTCTTTTTTCCAGTCCCAGTTGTTGCGAAGAAACCGATAATTCAATACACCAGGATTAAAAATGGTATGTTAATTTATTTAATGTTGACTAAATTAAACTGAAACTGTGTTAAATCAGATCTACTTTTTTTCCCCCTTGAATATTTCTTGGAGTACTTCAGGATGCTACTTAAACACCAGATCAGGGCTTTCACTCCTAAACATTTGCACAGTCTGTAACAAATTCCTGGATTGAGAAAAGAACTTATTCTTCTATTGTGAGACCAGCGGAATCCATTTGAGACACAAGTAGTCCTTGACTTACAACAGTTTGTTTAGTGGCCACTCAAAGTTACAACTGCACTGAAAAAAGCGACTTAGGACTTCTTTTTCACACTTAGGACCATTGCAGCATCCTCGTAGTCACATGATCAAAATTTGGATGCTTGGCAACTGGGTCATATTTACGATGGTTGTCCCAGTGTCCCGGGGTCAAGTGATCACCTTTTGTGGCCTTCTGACAAGCAAAGCTAGTGGGAAAGTCGGATTCACAGGGGTGTCAAACTCGCGGCCCGCAGGCCGGATGCATCACATACTAGCCATGCCCACCATGGTTTAGCGAAGGGGGGAAAAGTCGCAATACGTGATGTGACATCCCTGACTTAACAACTGTGCTAGTAAGTTAACCATTTCAATGATTGCAGCAAGAAAAGTCGTAAAATGAGACAAATCTCACTTAACAACTATCTCGCTTAGCAACAGAAATTTTGGGCTCAACTGTAGTCATAGGCTGAGGACTACCCGTACTCCTGTGCTTAGCTAGATTCTCTGAAAAACACTTTGAAATGCTGGAGCAAAGCTAAAACTTACAGTGGATTCTCTTTTGGACTTTGGCCAGTCTTGAATTTATTCAGCTGGGATTACAATCTACAATCATATATATATTTAAGTGTATATCTGTGTTGTAAAACTGCTTGAATTCAGTATTGCTGGAGTGAAGAATGTTTCATAAGCACGCTGATAAAAAAGAAACGTAATAAAGTGCAACACACACTTCGCACTAGGAACCTCCCAAAGATATAAATCACAGCAGTGAGCCCAATTTGGTGCAGCATATTATTCAAGAAGCCATAAAGCCGTCCTTGCCCACCTCTCAAAATTGGCCAATTTATGCACTCAGGTGTCCATATCTCAAAAATTGTCTTGTTGTGTTCCTACGCAATTTAAATTTGGGGGGGGGACCCCAAACCTCACATTATCTGTCTCCTGTTTTTATTGACAAGGAAATACGAATATTTATCCCGACTGAAACTTAAATGAGGTGTCAGCTCACAGGGTGCAAACCTTGTCAATTACTTTTGATGAATTTGCACAGGTAGCTCCTAAAGATTATAGATATTCAAGAAGATCATTTACTGCAGCCCCACAGCCCTTTCTCCAGCTATTCATGAATGCATTGCTTAGAACAGTTAAGTTCACTTAAAATGCCCCAGGAAAGTGCCTTTAAAAAAAGAGTTGTTTAAAAAAGAGAGAGAGAGAGAGAATTAAAAAGCAGGTAATCCTCCATTTACTACCACAATTGAGCCCCAAATTTCTGTTGCTAAGTGAGACATTAGTTAAGTAAATTTTGCCTCATTTTATTACCTATCTTGCCCCCGTTGTTAAGTGAATCACTGCAATTGTTAAATTAATAGCACCGTTGTTAAGTCAATCTGGCTTCCCCATTGACTTTTCTGGTCAGAAGGTCACAGAAGGGGATTTACTACCGGTTCGCAGCGGGGTCATGCGCGCGGGGGAGCGAAGCAAGCATGCACATGAGCTCTTCTGTGCCCCCGTTGTTAAGTGAATCACTGCAATTGTTAAATTAATAGCACCGTTGTTAAGTCAATCTGGCTTCCCCATTGACTTCTCTGGTCAGAAGGTCACAGAAGGGGATTTACTACCGGTTCGCAGCGGGGTCATGCGCGCGGGGGACTGAAGCAAGCATGCACATGAGCTCTTCTGTGCAAGCGCAGAAGCTTCTGCACATGCGCAGAAGCGTTTTGATGATGTCGGGGTTGGCGGGCGGAGCCTCCCGCCGGTTTTACTTCCGGTTCTATAGAACCGGTGCAAACCAGGGGCAACCCACCACTGCCCGGGATGCTGCAACCGTCATAAGTTGAATTCAGTTGCCAAGCGTCTGAATTTTGAACATGTGACCATGGGGATGCTGCAACGGTCATAAGTGTAAAAAACGATCATAAGTCCCTTTTTCCAGTGACTTGTTCAGTCAGTAAATGAACTGTCGTTATGTCGAGGACTTACCAAAGCGTATTGTCAGAGAGGTGTCTATTCTTTCAGAAATGCTCCTGTTCTGTTCTAAAAGTCCTTCACACTTCTGCAGAACTCAGATTCCGGTGCCATTTTTTATTCGGTAGACATTTTCTTCAAGAGTTCATCCCCTCAGAAGCACTGGAAAAAAAAAAAACACACTGCCAGGATAGGCTGCTATATTGTGTAAGGAATATATATATATGTATGTAATTGAAGAAGGTTAACAAAGTTGGCTGAGACAGACGTTGGCAGCAGAGACGAGATCCGTTTCCAGCAAAAAGGTTTACATCAGCACCCTCCAGCTTCCTGGAGAGAATTTCTTTTTAATGGTAACTTACTTGTCAGAATTTTAAGCTCCACTCACTAAAGATCCTTATTCAACGTCTGGCATGAGGCTTAGATTTATCCTTGAGAAATTAATTGCTCAGCATTGCCTAATATTTATAGTAGAAGTAGTCCTCGACTTACAACAGCTCATTTAGTGACAGTTCAAAGTTACAACGGCACCGAAAAATAAGATTTATGACCGTTTTTCAAAGTTACGACCTTTGCAGCATTCCCCATGAGCATGTGATCAAAATTCAGATGCTTGGCAACTGATTCATACTTATGACCGTTGCGGTATCCAACCATCTGAGCAGCAAAGTCAATGGGGAAGCCAGATTTGCTTAACAACCGTGTTAGTAATTTATCAACTGCAGTGATTCACTTAACAACTGAGGCAAGAAAGGTCATTAAATGGAGCAAAATTCACTTAACCAATGTCTCACTTAACAACAGAAATGTTGGGCTCAATTGCGGTCGTAATTTGAGGACTACTTGTAGTAGGAGGGCTTTTTTATTTTACCTTTAGTACCATCTCTTGGTTAAATGGTTAATTTGGTTGGCAAACTTAAGCCCTTTTGAATCTCTTGAACTAAAATTAATTTCTTAAATTCTAGCCATGCTTATTCCTCAATTTATAACTGTCCTCAGTTTATAACTGATTTCAGCTTATTCCTTAACTTGTGAACTGTCATCTTCCCTCAGGGAATACAGCTGTAGTTATATTCATCCGTTCTATCACTGGTAGAAAAAAAATGCACACTACTTATTTGGTCCGTTTTTAAAAAATGAAACAAGATAGGGACACTAACCACAAAAAAACATTGTCATTTCAAAGCCAAATGACCAGTTTATTGTATGTGAATGGAATACTATTCATATTCAGC
The DNA here is from genome assembly GCA_030761175.1 of Masticophis lateralis. Classification (NCBI taxonomy): domain Eukaryota; kingdom Metazoa; phylum Chordata; class Lepidosauria; order Squamata; family Colubridae; genus Masticophis; species Masticophis lateralis. Next base: position 64,992,470 of record JAUDYJ010000003.1, read on the forward strand.
CTCCAAGAAGTCAATAAACAGTTTTCATTCCTTCCAGCTGAATGCTGTTGTAAGAGCTTTGTGACTTCTTTAACATACTGCATATTCGACCACCATTTCATTGATTGGCTTTTAATGACTGGAAATGTTAACACCAAATAACAGCATCTTGCAATTGGATCAATAAAGTACGTTTTTAAAGCATTAGCATGCATGTGCCTCCCTTGTCAATCTTCAGTTCCCCCTAAAATATTAAAAGTCTTAATTTCTTCAGGTGATTTCCTCATTTTTTATTATGTATGCATCTGTTCTGATCCATAGGAAAAGAAATTCAATTTAACAGCGAATTTAAGTGTAAATCTGAACGTGAAAAGTGAGGTGTTATAATAGTAGGTGTGGTAAACTATGACACTGAGCAAAACACACAACAGCCGGTAAAGAGAACTTTAATTTAAAAGTTTTCCAGGAATCTTTTTATTCTTAGCTATTATCTTGAGAATAGTTTAACACAGTGGTGAAATCCATTTTTTTTCCTGTGGTGGGCGTGGTGTGGCTTGGTGTGGTTTGGTGGGCGTGGCTTGGTGGGCATAGCAGGGGTAGGATACTGCAAAATCCCCATTCCCTCTCCACCAGAGGTGGGTTTCAAATTTTGTTACTACCAGTTCTGTGGGTGTGGCTTGGTGAGTGTGGCATGGCTTGGTGGGTGTGGCTTGGTGCGTGTGGCAGGGGAAGGATACTGCAAAATCTCCATTCCCACCCCACTCCAGGGGAAGGATGCTGTAAAATCTCCATTTCCTCCCCATCAGCTGGGACTTGGGAGGCAGAGAATAGATGGGCCAGTTAGATTTTTTACTACCGGTTCTCCGAACTACTCAAAATTTCCGCTACCAGTTCTCCAGAACTAATCAGAATCTGCTGAAACCCACCTCTGCTCCCCCCTCCTGGGGAAAGGATATTGCAAAATACCTATTCCCTCCCTACTCCTGAGGGAAGGATATTGCAAAATCTCCATTCCCACCCCACTCTGGGGCCAGCCAGAGGGCCAACCACCTCAAAATCTGCTCAAAATTTGTCTCTAGAACCTGTTAGAACCTGGTGGATTTTACCCCATGTTTTCCATAAAGTAAAATTCTCTGATTTAATTTTCCAAAGCTTTCTGTCAAATTACAAAATAATAAAATCATAGGGCTTCCTTTATTAAATTTATATTAGCTCCCCTCCCCCCAGCCCCCCGCCCCCGGGTCTCACTATTTGCTCATTCACCAAGAAGGTGGTTCAGTGTTTTTCAAACTTTGCAACTTTGAGATGGGTGGACCTCAAAACTCCCAGAATTTGCAGTGAGCAAGCTGGCTTGGGAATTCTGGAAGTTGAAAAGCCAAGTTTGAAAAACCTTGTTCTAGATAAACAATGAACCATTTTTGTTGTGAATAAGCAAACAGCAAGATGGGTGGTAATATAAATTTAATAAATGAGTTTAAAAAGCCAACCAAATAAATAAATAAATCTTGTAGATACCCTCCAGAATACCACCTGCTCCAGTCATCATTATTTACTATAGCCAAAGTGCATTGATTGGGTGCTTCAAGTGACTGCTGAAAACATTATGACATTATCTCAATGCTGTCTCCAGCCTGAAAAAACTCCTTGAACATGGACGTTTATGCCAATTCCCTACCCATTCATAGGCCCCGAGAAGATGGCACTTGTGCAACTGTAGATGTTTTGCTTTTCTCTGTACAGCCTCAGTTCAGACCTGTTTTAAGACAAAATTGTCACCCCCAGATTGTCTTAAAGGAGAAAGGTAAAGGAAAGTGCTTCTTTTAAGTATCTTATGGTAGCTTTAAATTGAGGAGCCAAACCTCCCACCTAATAGGCTAGAACCAATCCGCTCCTTGTAAACCGCTCAATGATGGTAGATTGGCAATTGAGGCCAAGCTGCCTGAAAGCAGTTTCCGATACTCTCGGTGGTGGCAGAGCGGCAAAAAACTGTTTAAACTCTTGCCATGGTACTTCAAAGGGCGGCCCTACAGCTGATCAGTGGTAAAAGTCAGTGTGGTGGCAGATCAGTGCGCTCCAAAAACAAATAGGTAGACCGGTACAACTCTGCAAGCAGTTAAAAGACTGGTAGACCAGTACTTCTGCTAAATCCTAAATAATTGTTTGTCACATGACCATCAAACCACACCCACAAAGTAAGCCACGCCCGCACAACCCATAGTAAAAAAATTTAGAACCACCCCTGCCGTAAACCCTTGTGGGGTAGAGTCAGGGGAACTGAATGGAGCTGAGTATTTACTGGCCAGATGGCCTTCCTGTTGTTAATGCAGAGTTCACAGCTGATATTTACTCATTGTGCCCAGAGAGAGAAATATCTGCCACTACTTAGGCTCGAACTCACAGCCTCTTGACTGTGAGGCAAGAACTCCACCTCCACCACTGCACCACTCTATTAGTATCTAGTATCTCTATTTTATCTTTTGTTTATTGAAGATCTATCTTGTTTTCTGTATGGATGTTGGATAACTACATTCTGTTTTCTTTTTTAGGTCCTTTCTCTCCTCCCTCCATCCTTTTTTAAAAAAATAAAGTTGTTTTTGTGTATTTTTAAATCACTGTAAAGGAGATGATGAGTCAATTGTACTTTCAGACTTGCAGGTAAGTCAGCCTTACTAGATAGACCAGGCAGTAAATGACCAGGTAGCTTAATTCTACTTTATTAAGCTATTTGTTGCTATTGTACAACTAAAATTAACAGAATCTTGCAAGTCTGAAAGAATAATTTTCTCACCATTTCTTTTACAGCCCTGGAAATTAGGGAGGGTCCCTTCTAATTCTTTTCTCCTGCCCCCCATCCACCCACCCCCATTCTCCAGCTTCAGGCTACTCTCTCTCTTATCTGATTGTTTCCTAGGCAGCATCTCTTTGCCCTATCTCTCAAGATCTTTCGTAGGTACCATTAGACTTGCCCCAAACTTAGAGATGACTACTCTCAGCAGTCTCAGGTAGCTATTAAACAGCATGAAGAACAGGATTGAGTCCTATGAAACTCTTCACTAAAGCAACCATGGCTCTAGCTACTCTTTCTCTATAAATATCAACTAGAACTACTGGCTTAGAAAGGAGAGGAACCATTGCAACCCATTTCCAAAGCCCCAAGCTTTGTAGGTATCCAGAAGTAGAGGTGAAATGCTACCAGTTCAGACTGGTTCGGGTGAACCAGTAGTAAAAAATGCTACCAGTTTGGGTGAACTGGTATTTCCGACGATCAGCTGGGCGACGATCAGCTATGATGTGCAATTTATATTAGCTAGAATCGTCAGATTTTCTGCTTTCTAGCTAATCTAAATCGCGTGGCACAGCGGATTCCCCCCCCCCCCACTGTTCTACTTACCTTTGCAGACTCGAAGACTTCAAAATGTTCCTTTTTTAGCGCTGCGTGGGTGGGCCTTAGATGCACATGCACATGCTCGGTGTGCTTGGTAACATACCCACGGAACCGGTAGCAGACTTCAGAGGATTTCACCGCTGTCCAGAAGGATACAATGATGAACATTTGTAATGAAGTCCACCAAGGGATATAATAAAACCAGAAGAGATACGTTCCCTCTATCTACATCCTGATAAAGGTTATCATTTTAGTCCTATGTCCAGGTTCAAATCTAAAATTACAAAACTACAAAATTAATTTTCCTTTCTTTTTTCTTTTTAGTGTCTCAGTACATTTTTATTATTTTTTGTTTTTTAGTTTCTCTCTTCAAAACCCTATTTGCATTATTTTGGCAAACAATTACTGCCAATATTCTTTCTTTATTTTAGTGAAAATCATGAAACCCTGGCCATAAGTCTCTAGTATGAAGACTTTGGGGGGGGGGAGTTAGAAGACTATTGCTGCATAGAGAAAGTAGGAAAGATTTGATCCAGAAACATTAGCATATCGCCTAAATTTGAAACACATTTATTTTATTTTTTTCAATTGCTTGGTTGAAACATAGTTGAAAAGCTGTAACCTCGTCATGATAAATTAAAAAGAGATAGGACAAGGTCACTCAGTACTAGTGACTGTGAGGTTCTTCCAGATCCATTACTAAAATAATGTGCAATATGGGTTTGTTAATAGCATCTTCAACCTCAATGCACAATCCTATCTCACCAACAAAAAAAAACCCAGCTGTTCCAATATCCCTTCCAAGGAAGACCAGATGTCCAGGGCAGTTTGGGAATTGGGATAGATTGCCCCATCTGCTCCATTATCTCACTCTGCCCTGTTGTTACAACATCATGTCCTGCATTTCTCTTTCTTTTCTTTCTTATATTAAGGTTCAGAACTATTCCTACCACGAATAGCATCAATGTTGCTAAGAGCGTGCTCAAGAGTTGGATGACATTTAGGATTCTGCATTTTGCCATCAGCTGAGATTATAAATAATTTGAGTTGAGTATACTTTATGTAAAGCCACATGCCAGAGGATTTTTGTGATATGGCCTCCATTTGGCTCAGGCCATAACACTATTTCAAGACATAGTAGTTGCTGAAAAAAAATTGCATGTACTATCAACTCTAAGATTCGTCTTGCAATTTCTTAAAAAGCTGAGAAGTTCCATTCACAGAATTTTCAAGGTTTCGGCTAACTCCTACCCATGTTCTAGGAAATTGCAGTTGAAAACAAATCAAACAGGGGGAGAGAGGAGGGACATAACAGATATATACAAAATTATGAAGGGAGCAAGGGATATTCATAGTATTTGAAGCCAATATCTTGCAGTTTTGCCTTTATTTCTAATTGGACTGTATTCTCTAACCCAGAGTTGCTGGAATTCAGAAATGTCATTTAAATCAGGAATACAATTAACTGAATCTCTACCTTACAGGGTGCATTTGAGAATAAAAGGGAGAGATATAAATACCACACTGAGCTCTTTAGAGGAAGAATGAGATAAAGTGTAATTATTATTAATACTTGTTATTATCTAGTTAGAGTCATTTTTCCTATGAAAAAAATGTAACCTTGTGGAAAATGAAGAGATGGATTGATAATTATTGGTGGAAGCTGCAGATAATGATGCATGAACTGCAAACCCATGAAGATTAGTTTAAAATAAATCCCACGATTTTCAGTGGGGTTTATTCTCTAGAAAATGTGGTTTGTGATTATAAGTTAAGGAAAGTACTTAGTCTTCTTGTAAGTGGACTATTACCTTGCAGAGTTACAGAGTTTATATCATAAATCTCTATTTAGTTTAATTTAGAATTTTAGTTTAATATATTGTCAGAAGAATCAGAAAAAAGAAGTATGCAGAGATCATGCCAAGAGATTGAATTAAAGGAGAGAATGCAACTGGATGTCAAGTTTCGAAGTCGTCTTAAATAAATTACATTTCAAAGTCTTTGAAAAAAACCTCTAATTTATTAAGCACGAACATTCTAGCTCCAACTCATTGCAACCAACTCCGGCTTCCTCAGGCAAAAGCCTCCTTTTCCTCTCCCCACTGCTCTGCACTCATTGGCCATCTTCCCCGTCACTCTGCCCCTAATCTACTGCACCCACTCAAAAGAATTTCCCCCCTCCCATCTCATCTCCTAGGCGATATTCTCTCCAGGGAAAATAAGTAGGTGAAGTGTCAAATGTCTCTTTCCAGATGCCTCCGCTTCTTCTTCTTATGTCAGCATTGGAGTAAGTGCAGCCTGAAATGCTGACACTGGAGTACTTCTGAAAAATATTTACAATAACTCCACAATTCCAAATGAAGTCATACAACATGACTTTAAGCAAAATTCTGTAATGACTTCACATATCACAGATCATGCTTCTTAATTGAATAGATATACATTTTGCTATCCAATTGAAAAGCATTACTACTGGTGGTTATCATTTAAAATGGATTATGGGTTGCCACTACTCATCTTGCAGCATATACAATATGTCTCAATTTTCTTAAGAAGAAAAAAATGGGCATATTCTCAAAGTGAGCCTCTATTTCATTGCCAACCCACCGCTGGGGCAGGCTGATTGATGTGGTCTGGCAGGAAAGTGTCTTCCATGAGAAAACAGAAGAAAGCCTCCCATGTGAACATTCTGAAGTTCATAGAAGGTTCTTGAGAGATTAACAACCTGTACCACGACCGCAGCTCATTTGACCATTTTGACTGTGGCTTCCATAGAGGCCAGATGCTTTTTTGTGCAGTTTTCTTTGGGTCAACTTGATTGTGGAATATAAATCTTGTGGAAAACCTTCCACAGGGTCAGTGTTCTCACTGGAGGACTACAAATTTTGTAACTATTAAGAGAGTTTCCCATAATGAGTTTGGACAATTTAGAAATCATGCTGCTTGCAAAGTTGTTGGTTTTTTTAGCTATACAACTTGAGAGCAATCAAAGTGACAGGAGGTAGGGAAAATAAATTGTAACAAGAATCAGCATATCCTCTTCAGGTGTCTCCGGCTCCTGTTGAGACAATCCCACTGTTACCTGGTGCGTATAGAACTAGGACAGAAGATGGGAATGGGCCACCAGAGTTGCACAAGCCAGCTGACCTGCCAACTATTCAGTGCCAAAAAGGGAGCACATGCGCGCAGCACCAAGTGCCAAAAAGGGAGCACTTCGCGTGCATGCGCTCGTCAGAGCTGCAACCAGGAAGAGGAGCTGCCCAGGGGCATGCATGCACCGGATAAAGTACTTCCGGTTCCCGGCGCGCAGATGCATGTTGGCTAGCAAGTCTTCTGGTTACTGCCATGCATGCTCACACACCGATCAGCTGGCCAGCGTGCATGCTCATGCCAGAAAATGGAAGATTAGCTTTTCCAGTTTCTGGCACAGCCGCATGCACAAAGGACAGCTGATTGTCATGTGTGCATGCGCGCCAGAAACCCGGAAGAGGAATGGATGATGTCGTGCATGCCAGGTGACATGGCTCTGCGTGCCACTTCAGGAACGTGTGCCATAGGTTCACCATCACGGCCCTATACCATTTCAGATAGGTGGCTGTCCAGTCTTTTCTTAAAAACCTCCAATGATATTAATGTATTATATTATCTCAAACATCTTCTTGTATTTGTCCTTCTCTAGAACAGATAAATATACGCACTCCAATCTTCCATTCTACTCTCCTCTCACTTTCTTTCCACACTTTCTCTCTGAAAATGAAAACAGATTCTCCATTCTAGTTCTTGCTTATTCAGCATATACATTTCCATACTAAGTCTAATCAATTGTATATAGGCCTTTGACCCTGCCTGCCAAATCTCTCCCACGTTCACTGTCTCCCTTATTCTCGTTCTCGGTTATATGTAGCACGTGTGTGCTAATTTCCAAGCCAAGCTTAATGACTTGAATCTAAGCAACGGTTTCATTCTTTATCAAAATCATGTGTTTATTAAATTTCCATATTGTATTTTTAAAAGCCCTATATTTCACATTTTGGACTGCTTTCAACTGATACAAATATAAAGCAGAGCTTCTCCATCTCAGTCCTTGTCTCTGGACATGTTGGTCAGTTATGGGACATACAACAATTAATGGTGTGCTGAGAATGTCCAATTTGAATCAGGGAGCTGATACTGTCTACATCATTGTGAAGATAGTCTGCATGACATGCTATCAGGATCCAAAGTGAGATGCAGAAAAAGAGTTTCATTTTCTCACAGTATTATGGGCAAAACACAAGTGCCTTAAGCTTGTTTATGTTTTCAATGGAACAGAATCAAATTTATGAACAAATTAGCTGGTTTATGCCAAGTTTCATAGGAAATGATAGACTTTTTAAAGACTTTTTTGATATATTTTTTTTTTTAAATCTCCTATGCTCTATGAGAGGATGAGTGTTTGAATAGAATGACATTTTCAATTTTTATAGAAAACGCTCCTTCCAAATTTTAAACAGTTATATGGATGGTGGGATTCTGAGCAAATCAAAGAGAGATTTATAAGGAGTGATGAATATGTGGGGAAGTATAAAGAATTAATATAATGATGATTTTCTTAAGAAAACTTCAGTTGTTTGAACAAAATTTATTATACAGGTCACACAGTGGTGGGTTGCCCCCGGTTCAGTCCAGTTCTATAGAACCGGTAGTAAAACTGGTGGGAGGCTCCGCCCACTGACCTGGACATGATCAAAAGCGATCTGCGCATGCACAGAAGCTTCTGCACATGCTCAGAAGAGTGTGCACATCACTGTGAGCAAAGTGAGCACGCGCGCACGGACACGATGAGAACTGGTAGTAAAGTTAAGTAGAACCCAACCCTGAGGTCACATAACACTATCAAATACTATCAAGATGTGAACAGTAATGAAATGGAGATAATGATGACACTAAATATGTCTCTGAAGTGCTCAAAAGCAGCAGTAATCTGGGCTGCAAATTATAGCTTGGTTTTCAAGATTAATTCAAGAAGGCTATCATTGGCTCTACTAAAACCTGTTTATTTATTTACATAAATAAATAAATTACATATTCATTTATTTATCAAACTAGAGAGCTGCCCAGTATATAAATATATAAACGTTGGGCAACTTGCAACAATTAAGAACAATAACAACCAATACCAAAATAACCTCCAAGGTATGTCCAGAAGAAAAACCACTCAAACTAACATACAAAATCCTCAGGGGGGGGGGGGCTCACTTCTCATCCTAATCCATGAGGGGAAACATTCATACACTTTTAAATGGGGCCATACAGAACATTATTTATCAATGAATCTAATTCTTCTCCCTATTTCTAACCATGGCACTTTACCCAACTGATAATTTTTTCTCTTCCTCTTTGATATGCTCCTTTGAAGCATGGTGGGTGGATGGATGGATGGATGAATGAATGAATTTTCTTCTGACATTACTTTTTTAATCCGGAGTTTTGGCAAATCCAATGCTGCTTAACAGTAACACTTGTGATTATCAAAGAGTTGGGACGTTTCTGTAGACAATAACTTACAATGCACCATTGCAATAAAAAAGGAGTCTCTAAATAAACCTATGCAATTTCCATCCATCAAGAGATATTAATTTGTATTATTTAACTTTGCCTACTTGTTTTTGTTTTTGTTTTTTATTAAATTGTGGGGCTATTGACTATGTTGATTCATTTAATGCAGGAGTGGGGAACGATGGCCCTTTTATGACTTGTGGACTTCAATTCCTAGAATTCCTGGGGAAGCAAGATTCACTTAACAACCGTGTTACTAATTTAACAACTGCAGTGATTCACTGCAAGAAAAGTCATAAAATGGGACAAAACACACTTAAGAAATTTCACCCTTAGCAACATAAATTCTGGGCTCAATTGTGGTCCTAAATCAAGGATTATTTGTACATTATGTTCGAGCAAGTTTACTGCCCTGGTCACAGAGGCATGATAAAAAGACTGCTGTTGAGACAGTTTAGAAAATGATTTATGTTCCTTCAAATTTCAGGGATGGGAGAAGAGCACATTATTGGGAAAGTAGAAAAGCCCCAAAGTGATCAATGTTGTACTTGGATGAGAAAGTTGTTGACTTAGAGCAGGGCTGTCAAACTTGTGGCCTGCGGGCTGGATGTGTCATGCACTGGCCACACCCACGCCCGCTTTAACGAAGGGGGGGAAGTCCCAATACGTCACGTGATGCCGCCGTGACGATGAGAGTTTGACACCCCTGACTTAGAGCAAGGCTCATTTATGTCAGTTTTATTCTACCTTCCCTAAAATGGAAATACTAACCCACTCCCCCATATCAAGAGCTTATCCTGAAGGTAAATATGGTACACGTAGACCAGTGTTGCAAAAATAATCAATCACAAGGTAATTTTCTAGGGGGGGTAAAGGCCCAAGTACAGTGATTTAGTCAATCCTTTCATTGAGCTACAGGAAAGAGAAAAACACTATTCTAACTACAGTTATTCGTATTGGAATTATTATTTGTTTTGTGATACAGATGAACCACAGAATTTTAGGAGAAGGCTGAAATACATTTTTTTTTTTTTTTGCATCTAATTCTTTGGCTGAATGTTGCTGATCGGTGATAAGGAGGGAAGCATGGAGAGAAGGACTACTTAGTCTCCGGGACTAATATATTCAGTATGGTAAGTGCATATCAGTGATTAAACAAGCTTTTTTTTAGAAGAATGTGTTATCTCATTTAGCCAGAATATCGGGGAAATGATGTGCACTTGGATTTAGCTCAATTATAATCAACAATTCAAGAGTTCAGATAATTGCAAGCAACCAAACATCTGTAAAAAGAAGATGCTGGCATGCTGTCAGATTTATTGGAAAATCCCTGTAATAATATTTCACAACCTGAAGCCTATCTAGGATCTTCAAGGCAAATGGAGGCTTATTTTTATACTGTTCCACTATATGTATGTTACAGAAATGTTTCCACACATTTGTTGCATACATGTGCCCCAATATTTTATTGCCCAATTAAGTAAAGAAAGGAGACCTGTTGGTGTTCCCCCAAATTTCCCTGAAGTTTTAATTGACAGGAGAGTCCTGAGGAAATGGCTTTTAAAAAGGAATGCTCTCTTATTCTAAGAAAGAACAAAGATTTACTGAAAAACAGGGTGTGGTGGGAAGGGATTATTCCTGAGCTGAACATCTTAGCAATATTTACCCACAGCTTCCTTACATTTTTCTTTTTCTTTTATTTTTTTTTTGCTATGCACAGCAACAGATATGTTGGGCTCAACTGCAGTCATAAATTGAGTACTATCTGTATACAACTGTCATGTGCAAATTGCATTTGAAACCATCCCTTGTGGGGGAAGGGTACACCTTTTTATTTGGGATTTTCAATGTGTAACCAACTGAATTGGTGTAAATCCATGGAGAACGTGGATCTAAGTAGGCAAGTAAATATGGTTCTCTGTGCATGTCAGCATGCAGGATCCTCTGTCTTCAATGACCTGCAGCCACCGAAAGTTGGTCTAAAATCAAGGAAAATTCTTTACTTGACAGTAAAAATAAACCTCCATTTGACAGGCGAAGTTTGTTAGGATCGCCTTCCAGCAACTGTTCATGCAATGGAAGTTTGTTTCCTTTGCCGTCACATCTGAGTGCCTGCATGGTTAAGTGCCCAACCTGCCACCTGAACAGTGGCAACAAGCATTTCCTTCTATTCCATTGGCTTTTGCACATGGAGGCCAAACTTTTGGCCTTGGTGACTGCCCTTCTTAACAAAGGCCATCTATGTATAACTTCAAAGGGGAATTTAAAGTATTAAAATCTTGCCCACTACCGCCTTGCCACGCTTTCTTCCTGTTTTCCTTTCAATCTCATAAAAAAAGTTGGAATGAATGCAAAACATTTGACGCTCTTATGCCCTTGCTCACAGCAACCTTGCCTTGATTGCCACTGAATCAAAACAGGAACTATATTTGATTTTTGTGTGCATTACCAAAAAAAAAAAAAAAAATTATCCCTCTCCATCCCCGATCCCACTTCCTCCTCCTTGCCCAAGGAACAGTTGCACTGATGTATCTCATCTCTTTCATCCATAGCTTTCCCCACCTCCACTACTTGACCATTACCACCAGGCTTAGCACTACAAATCCTTTTTTAAAATAAATAGCCAAAGCAATTAACAACCTCCCGGCTTCTTTCCGAGCCAAGTGGGAGACATGCTTTAATTACTACATAGTCTGTTTTCCTTTGCATGGGTAAGCATGTGTGGGTTGCTATGTCTTCCAAGGGTCTTTGAAGAATCGCAGGCAGAGAAGAAGGATCAAAGAGTGAGGGCTTCTCTGTAGAGGTGAAGAAGGGGCTGTCCTTCCTACTGAAGGAAAACATCAAGGTTTCCATCAGCTCTGGTGAACTGTGGAAGGATGTCCTGGCCCAGCTATTACAAAGTTTATGTCTCTCCACTATTAGATTTTTATTAAATTAATCTGATCTCAGTGTCGTGGGTTGCTAGGCTAGGAAGCTGCCCTTTGATGTCTCTCCCACAAGCCTTCCTTGTCACCACACCCACTTCCTTGCTGCTCCCAAGTGGTGGAGTTTCTCCACCAAGAGCAAAGTTGTGCTTCATTCCTTCCCAATCACATGAAGTTGCTGGAGAAGAGCAAGCCAAAAGAAACAGCCAATGCAAACAGAAACAGCTGTAACAATTTTACATGGCATGGTTCTGATTTCCTTGATTTCTGGGTCTTCCCCTGTATACACACACACACACACTCACGCATACAACTTTTTTCTTTTTTTCTCCCATTTTTAGGGATTGGCAGCTATTGAAGGTGGAAAGGAAACTGATTTCCAAAGTTTTGGTTGCTATCCAATTGTAGAAATTGGCTCGCGTTTATTGCAGGTGGTGGCAGAATCCCAAGAAAAAGTACATTGGGAGGGGGAAAAAAGCAAAAGGGAGAGGCTGGAGGAAAGAAAGGAAAAATTGATGTTGCAGAATGAGAGAGGAACCCAGGTGCAAAAGATGTACAGGTACAAAAATGGAAAATAGGGGTTCCACTTTTCAAATCTTTTAATTTTAGGGGGTGGGGGGTTGTGTGTGAAAATCAGATACTAGACTGCAGCTTTTTAAAAACTAAATATCACTACATTAACACATCCCAAGAGACACTTGGATGAGCTGTTTATTATTTATACCATTGTTGAAGATCAGCAGGTAAGGCAGACTTGGGGAGAATTTAGAATAGCAACAAGCCAAAATCCAACTGCAAAATGTAACTGTGATTCTTCCTCGTTTGCCATATGAATGGCAATAAACCTTGTTTTCAACACTATTAACTATTTGATTCTTCTTTTAAAAAGTCAAAATGTTTGCCACCATCACACAATTGCAACCAACACCTTGAATTTGGTTGCTTCCTCCTATTCCTACACAAACACGTGTTGAACTATGCATAATTCAGCTTTGAATTTTAAAACGATTGCATTAAAAAAGCCATTCAAGTTACTTCTAAGGGAGATGCTTCCATTCTTATGAAATGGCAGATTTAGGGCTAGGGTTAGGATTAGGATTAAGGTTAGGGTTAGGTCCAGTAGTGAAATCCAAATTTTTTTACTACCAGTTCCGTGGGTGTGGCTTGGTGGGCATGGCTTGGTGGGCTTGGCAGGGGAAGGATACTGCAAAATCTCCATTCCTTCCCCACTCTGGGGCCAACCAGAGGTGGTATTTGTTGGTTCTCTGAACTGCTCAAAATTTCTGCTACCAGTTCTCCAGAATCTGTCAGAACCTGCTAGATTTCACCCCTGGTTAGATCTCCATGAATTCTCAGAGTAAAATAAATATCACCAATAAATTTGTAGCACATAATTATGCTTAGGAGGACTCTGATTATTCAAGACTGATTTAATCTAAATTTCCTGGTAAAATATGTGGGGAAAAATCCCAGATCTACTTCACGTTATGGTTATGGTTACAGTTAGTGTTAGTGTTAGGCAGTGGTGAAATGTAAAATTTGTTACTACTGATTCTGTGGGCGTGGCTTGGTGGTGGTGGGTAATATGACTGTGTGTGCGTGGCCAACTTTTTTTTTAAAACCAGAAGAGGTTGTAAAAAAATGCTTTTAAAAGCCTCTGACAATCCCAGCTGAGTTGCCTGATCAGCAGAGACTTTCTTTTTTTAAAAAAAAAGCCTCTGATGATCCCAGCTGACTTGCCTGATCGGCAGAGGCTTTTTTTTCCTTTTAAAACCATTTTTTCTATAACTTCTTTGGCTGAAGAGGTTGTAGAAAAAATGCTTTTAAAAGCCTCTGATGATCCCAGCTGAGCCGTGCGATCATCAGAGGCTTTTTTTTTTTTTACTTTTAAAAGCATTTTTTAGGCCAAAGAGGTTGTAGAAAAAATGCTTTTAAAAATAAAAAGAAAGCTTCTGATGATTGCATGGCTCAGCTGGGCATGGGGGGGGGGGGGTTGGGTAAGGATTTTTGCTACCGGTTCTCCAAACCACCCACCTCCATCGCTACCGGATCGGGCGATCCGGTCCGAATGGAAGCTTTCACCCCTGGTGTTGGGATGAGGGATAGAGTTAGAGTGAGGATTAAGATTAAGGTTAGGATTCCAAGAAATCTAAAAGTAAAATAGATAGATTTACATATGTATTGACAATGCCTATTTTACTCTCAGAATTCATGGAAACCTTAAATTTAACCCAAAACTCATCCTAACATTAACCCCAACCCTAACACTAACCCTAACCCTAAACATAAACATAAACCAAACCCTCACCTTAACTATAACCATCCCCTAACCATACCTCTAACCCCAGCCCTAACCCCTACATTAATCTTAACCCCTGATCTAACCCTAACTCTAATCCCAACTCCTAAACCATTGTAATGCTTAGGAGGACCCTGACTTTTTAAGAATGGTTCATTTACATTTCCTGGTAAAATACATGGAAAAATCTCATTTGGGTGCAAATCTACATCAGGTTAGGGATAGGGATAGGATTAGGGTTACATTTTGGGTTAAGATTAGGATTATGGTTAGGTTCAGAGCCAAGATTAGGGATAGGGTTAGGCCTTGTTTTAGGGTTACAGTTATGCTTAGTGTAAGGGTTAGGTTTAAGGTTAGGGTTTGGGTTACAATTAGGAGTAGGGTTAGGTTAGAGTTATGGGTAGAGTTAGGGTTTGGTTTACGATTAAGTTTAGGGTTAAGGCTGGGGTTAGATTTAGGGTTAAGATTGGCTTTAGGGTTAGGATTCCTATTAGGTTTGGTCTCTATGAATTCCAACAGTAAAATACATTGAATGGATTGCTAATGAATTCATAGAGCATTGTTATGCTTAGGAGTGTTCTGACTTTTCATGAATTTCTTACTTATGTTTACCAATAAAATACATGGCAAAGACTCATTTGGTTGCAAATCCACTTAGTTTTAGGGTTAGGGTTTTGGTTAGGGTTGGGGCTAGGATTAGGGTTGGTGTTGGTATTAGGGTTACAGTTGGGGTCTGAGATAAGATTAGGGTTATGTTTGAGGTTAGGATTTGGTCTCTATGAATTCTGAGAGTAACAGAAATCGCCAATAGATTTGTAGTGCATCAGTATGCTTACAAGACTTTTTCAGAAGGTTAGGGTTGGGATTGGGGTTTGAGTTTAGGTTAAGCTATGTATCAAAGTTAGAGTTAGGGTTAGGGTCTGGGATAGTGTTGGGATTATGATTAGAGTTAGAGTTGAGGTTCAGGTTAGAGTGAAGGTTACGGCTAGATTTGGTTTAGTGGTTAGGGTTAGGGCTAGGGCTAGGGTTACAGTTAGGTGTAACATTTGGGTTAGGGTTAGGTCAGGGGTGAAATGCTCCCGGTTCGGACCAGCTCAGGCGAGTAGGTAGCGATGGCAGTGGGCAGTTCAGAGAACTGGTAGCAAAAATCCCCTCCCCCCTCCCCCCAGCCTCAAGCTTGTTTACCTTTGCTCTTCAGACTGAATCCTGAGCGGCTGGTTGCAACGCCTGCCTTGCTTCACTTCGCTTGCTGTAATCCCTGCAATCCATTGCATCAGCAAGCAACTGAATCTCCCTGCCTGCAATCAAGCTCCTCAGTGAGCAGCTCTATCTGCCTGCCTGCCTTGTCCCTTCAATTGGGTAAGTTTTTTTCCCCTTTGGGAGCTTTAAAAAAAATAATTAAGTGGGGGTTTTTTTAGTTGTTCTTTTTTTAGACCTATCCATTTAAAGTTTAGGAAGTTTAAATTTAGCTGCTTTTATATAAAAATAAAATATAATATTTGTGCAGCTTTGTGAAATTTTGTGTGTTTCTATAGTGTTTCACTCTAATTTATTGATTTTATTTGTTTATTTATTTATTTATTTATTTATTTATTTATTAAATGTATATACCGCCCTTCTCCTGACGGACTCAAAACACAAACACAAAATCTTACAAAGCTGTATGTGGAATTTTGTGTGTGTAAAGTGTGAAAGTTGGTTTTTTGGACTTTTTGTGCCTGTGTGAGGTTCCTGCTTGTTGCAGAGGGCATTTTGGGTCTAGCACAGCTGCTTTTATATTGTCAGTGAACCAGTTGTGTTATGTTGTGTTGTGTGTGTGTAAAGTGTGAAAGTTGGTTTATTTGGGGTTTTTGTGGCTATGTGAGGTTCCTGCTTGTTGCAGGGGCCATTTTGGGTCTAGCACAGCTGCTTTTACATTGTGGGTGAGCCAGTTGTGTTGTGTTGTGTTTTGTAGGTTAAAAAAGGGCAAAGAAGTGATGTCAACTTGGCCACGCCCACCTGACCAACAAGCCATGCCCACCCAGTCACCTGACCACCAAGCCCCACCCACTAATTAAGCCACGCCCACAGAACCAGTAGCAAAAAAATTTAGATTTCACCCTGGGTTAGGTATAGGGTTAGAGTTGGGATTATAGTTAGGGTTTAGTGTTAGGTTTAAAAAAAATCTTTGTCTTTTCTGTTTAACATGAAATGTTCTTGCATTTTCCAACCAACCGTTGCAGACCGAGGTGTTATTACAAGTACAAGCACATTTTTTTTTAACTTCTGAGGCCAAACAAATAACTACACAATCATCAAGCGGTAAATTATAATGCAAATATCTGAAAAGAACTTAATTAGGGAAGGCTGGCTAAACAGAAAGCAAAGCTGGCGGAAATGAATGGTCCACTAAGTGTTTAGGTTACCAGTTCAAACACAAACGATGCATTATAATGAAGCACTGCTTTGATAGTCCTCACCTGTTCTTTTGATTCCAACATCAACAAGCCTTAGTGGCTACAACACAACAATGGGGAAAAAACCCAAAATCTTAGATAAAATTTAAAGAGTCTTATGAAATCTCACAAGACGCTGAGGGCCTAGCATAAGAACTCCACTCTTTCATTTTATTTTCCTTTGTCCCCAAGCCATTGTGCTCTGGTGTCTACGAACAGTTGGTTGGTCCCTGTTTTGGCACATGACTTTGAAAATGACTGTCTGGATTATAATTAATATTAAATTCCAACATAGCTAATGGGATATTTTGGCAAAGTCCAGTTATTACTATACGTTTTATGTGGGATAGAATTTTCCCAGATGCTTCCTTCTTCCATAAAGAAAACTGGTAAAGCAGGCAGACAGTTGTAAAGTACAGTAGCATTTATAGCTACTGTAAAGGCACAAGTTCTTACTGTAGGCCGTGTCTCCAAACAGCTTTATTTTAAACTGCAGCTGATAAGGGAGTTATCCCCAGACATTTTTTTTTTGTTCACCCTTCTCCCATTTTGTGTCTCTAATTCGAGATCCTTCTTCTATCCTGTCTAGATTCTCATTTTTATTCCAGGCCTAATATTAGATGTAGTGGGAGCTATTTACAATTCTGTAATGAAAGGACCATGGTATATATTGAGGAATTATACTGAACTGCAAAAGATGATTACATTCAGATTTAAATGTGGTGTCTTAGCACACAATCAGAAGCACAACCAGCTTAAAGCCCCTGCTTTCTGTAAACTTAAATCAAAGCCTCAGTACTATAAAAACATCTGATCCAGCATTCCATTTTGGAAAGATTTCTCATAAATACATCAAGTTTCTTTCGTGGCTTAGAATCAATTAAATAAACAGCACACATTCCTCTCCACTTGGTTTGCTAAAATAGCTGTATCCAGATCATTAGTTTATTATAGCATGCTATGCTTTACTAGTTTCTGTATTTAATCATGAAATACACTCGTCAGAAAATACTGTCCCTAGATCTTGGCTACAAAAAACTAGATGGCCACTAGATGGCAATAAGAAGACATAGGAAACTCTGCACAGTCCTCTAGTGGATATCTGGATTTTTTCAACACAGATTGGGTGACCCTAGGCCAGGGGTGGGCAATTGTGGCTCTTTTACAACCTGTGGACAGCTGTCTCAGGAATTCTGGGAGTTGAAGTCCACAGGTTGTAAAAGAGCCACAATTGCCCACCCCTGGCCTAGGCCACTCTTATCTTTCTTAACATTGGCGAATTTAAAATGTGTGGACTTCAACTCCCAGCATTCCCTATGTTAGCTAAGAAATGCTGGGAGTTGAAATCCACACATGCTCGCTGAGGAATTTGGGGAGTTGAAGTCCTCACATCTTAAAGTTGCCAAGGTTCAGAAATGCTGCCTTAGACAGATTTGAAGTTATGACATCAAACAAGAAGCAATTAGGCCAACAATAGGGCCTGTCACATTTGTTAAAATCCAGATTCATGTCAAATGCAATGATTAGCCTCCTCCTCCTGGCATTTGTAACTATTTATCTTCTATAAAAGCAGACACGCCTTTGGACAAACCCATGTGCAGTTGTCTGAAAACAAGATAATAAAAGGAATTCCTCCAGAGAAGTGATGCTTGCATAGCAGATTTCTTTACTGTGTAGCAAGGGAGACTTCCACAGCAGAAAATAATAGTTCAAATACTCAAATTTGCAAATTTTATTTTGAATATTGCTTATGCACTTACTGGTTGTATAACTGCAACATTGTTTTAGGATGACAGTCAAAAGGAACTCTCTGCTAAACCATTTAGGGTTTAAGCAGTTGAGCAGTGAGATGGGTATTTGTCGGCGGTGGGTTTCTCATATCGTTGCCACCAGTTCACCCCACGTGCTCATGCTTGCTTTGCTCACACATGCACGCCTTTGCCCGGCCTTCTGCATGCTCGCTGCGCATGTGCGTGCCTTTCACACATGCATCCGGCCTCAAAAACATGGCTAAATAGGATAGCATTATGTCCAGGTGGGTGGACAGTCCCACCTGCAGTAACCTCTAATGCAGGGGTCCTCAAACTTGGCAGCTATGCTGGCTGGAGAATTCTGGGAGTTGAAGTCCACAAGTCTTAAAGCTGCTAAATTTGAAGATCTCTGCGCTAGTGATTCACCTAAACTGGTCCGAACCGGCTGAATTCCACCTCTGGTATTTATCCATATTTACAGCTTTATATTTGTCTACATTTATAAATGATATATAAACAACTTGACTGGCTACCCAGCAATTTTTGGCTGTGCTGAGTTTTCCAAAATAAAAATGGCATCTTGATTTAAGATATCAGAATAACATAAAAAAAGAGGATCCTCCTTGATTTCTTTAACTACTATATGCAAATGTATTTAGAAATATGTGAATAAAATGTTTATTGAGATCAAGGTCCCTTTTTTGCTTCTATTTCCCTATCCATCAGAAGCCGTTTGAAGATGATCTGTTTCTAACTTCAGCCTTGGAACACTGAGAACATGAAGCAAATATTTCCTAATTCTTATATACCATAGTTTCTACAGTAACCCTTCCATCAAAAAAAACCCCTCATGTCCACTGCACATTGCAAGAAAATGAATTGTCCGTTCCTCTCTTCCCAATCCATTCCCTTGTTTCATTTTGCCGAGATTAGTATGGTTACACAATTAAAAAAAGCAACAAAGGTTCTTATGGACAGCAGTTGTAAAGCCATGAAGCCAGCTTTCCTCAGAGACTAGTAGAGGAAGTAGGAATCGCAATTCATGGGAAAGGTGATCATCCAGAAACTCCTCAAGCCAATATATGTGTGTGTTGGGGGGTGTATCTATCGAGACACCTGGTCTACCCCAGCACGTGGGAGGGAGCATACTGCATCCTTTTTACGTTTCAGCTCCAATCCAGGAGTCATCAAGCAGTAGCATTCACAACAAACCATTTTATACCAAATTTATATTTCACTGATAAAGCTGGGGTAGACTAGGTGTCTCGATAAAAAAACACTTAATCTCTCTCCTGGCTCAAGCTGATGAAGGGAGGAGAACTTGAGGCTGAGAGGTTAATACAACTGCCTAACATGCAGGCAGCCCAAGTTCAAATCCAAGTAAGGGGTATGGCTAGTTGATGAAACCTAAAAAGCTTGAAATAGATCTATACCAGTCTCCCTTTATTTCTTTATCACTGAAATATAAATATGAAATATTATCCTTGTTATTCCTGATGAGATAACAGAGATGCAGAGGGAATTTCAAAAGGGAACAGAATCCTTATTTACAAATGTCCTGAATTCTTCTGTAACAGCATCACTCACTGTTTAGACTGCAGTTATCTAAAATCCATCTAGAAAAAAAAGATAGAGAGAAAGAAATAGGCATCTTCCCTTGAAATCAACCAGATTGATTGAAACCAGTGGGACAATCTTATGTGAGGTATCCTGGCATGATTTGATGCTAAAGTTACTGACTAATGTCAAGCCACACATTGTATTTACTGTATTTTTCTGAGTATAAGACACACTTCTTTCTCTCCTAAAAGAGGCTGAAAATTTGGGTGTGTCTTGTACTCCAAATGTAGCTTTTTTGAAGCTTTTTTTCAGCCTAACAAGGTGCTAATGAATGAAGCAATCTCCATGCTAAGCTTTTTTTCAGTGAAGGATCTTCCCTGCTTTGCCTGCTCCCTCCTACTCTCAGCTCTGAAGCTTTTTTTCAGCCCTAACGAAGCGCTAGCAAGTGAAGCCGATCTTCATGGTTTGCCTGCTTTTCTCATTGTTGCTCTCTCCAAAGATTAGTTATGCTTTAGAAGCTGTTTTTTATCCCCAAGCAGGAGATAAAAACCAACAAACTAATGTGCTGAAGCTGACCAGACTAAGGACACTAGCCTGATGAATACCTGTTAGGCAGATTTTTTCCCACCTATTTTCCTCCCCAAAAACTAAGCTGCGTCTTATACTCCAATGTGTCTTATACTTCGAAAAATATGGTATGTTGCTATTTAGTGTGTTGTTTTGCACGCTTCACATTCTCATTTGTAATTAATGGCTCTGAAACCATGATGTGGAATTTAACATGCTTCATCTTGAAACCAGAAATTTTATCGATGCATAGTAAAAAGTAAGATTCTGACTTACCAAAAGGTCTGTCTTGAACATTCTACCTGCCTTGAAATTCTAATATGTCAGGGGTACGGAACTATGGCATGGCCTCTTTATGACCTATGGACTTCAACAAAATGGTTGGCTCATGAATTCTGGGAGTTGAAGTCCCAGAAGGCCATAAAGGGGGCATAGTTGCCTACCCCTGCAATATGTCATCTTTGCTCATTTACAATAGGAGACAAAGGGTGAATGGGAATTCAAATTTCCTTTTTCCCATTCTGGAATTCCATGATAGGGAGATATTCTATCTCAGAGCCAGCTTGGTGTACTGGTTAAGGTACCAAGGTAGAAACCAAGATATTGCAAGTTCTAGTTCTGCCTCTGTGACTTTGGGCCAGGCATTCTCTCTCAGCCCTAGGAGGCATGCAATGGAAAAACACTTCAAGGGAGGGAAAAAGTTTCCAAGAAAACTGCAAGAACTAGTTCAGGCAGTCACCAGGAATCAAAATGACTTGAAGGCACACTCATACAGAAAAAGCATTTTTTAAAACATTAATTATATTTGAGACATGGCTCAAATGGAGTTTTAAAATGTGATTTACTTGTAACTCAACTAAGTATCCATGAAAACAATTCTTGCAATGAATTACTGAGTAGCAGTGGTGAATTGTGTAGAGTCACTCTAAGCATGCGTGCGTGCACACACACACACACACACACACACGTTCATTCTGTTTCAGACAAAGTATTTGTCTGTTGGAAAAGAATTATTAATCTAGCCAAGTAAGTTGGCAGACACCACCAAACTTGAATTGTTAACATGAAGTTCATTACTCCACCTGATGGCATATACTGTATTTCTCTTAAACGGGGAAAAAAAAAGAGAATGATTGGTAATGTGCATAAACAGGCAATATTATACTCACATCGGTGCCTAAAGCAATGCATATAACATTTAAATACAACTAAGAAGTCGTCCCATTTTATTTATTTAATGAGTCCTTCGGGAGTAGGGCAGTATATAAATCTAATAAATCTAAATCTAAATCTAATCTAATTATTTATTTTTATTCCACCTTTACTGTTTTTATGATTAACTCAAGGCAATGAACATACCTAATGCTCCTTCTTCCTCCTATTTTCCCGAAAACAACAACTCTATGAAGTGGGTTGGGCTGAGAGTATGTGAGTTAACTTAAAGTCTCCCGGCTTTCATGCCTAAGCCAGAACTAGAACTCACTGTCTCCTGGTTTTTAGCTTGGAACCTTAACTACTAGACCAAACTGACTATTTCTTGCATATTTTTCTCCCCCCCCCCCTCTCTTTCTCTCTCTCTCTCTCATGTTCTTTGGCTCTTATACTTTGACATCAAACTTCCTCAATCTTTCTGGGTTGGCAGCCTGGATGGGGAGCACCTTTACATGGCCACAAGTGTGCGTGCAACACTTGCAGTGACGGTAGCCTCCATGAAGTGCTCACAGTGACAGTAGCTTGAGTGGGGATGTGCATACTTGTCAGCCACTCATGTGGCCCGGTGGCCAACAGGCGACAGCCGGGTAGTCGGCCATACCCCATAGGTTGGAGGACCCCTGTTGTACATCATGTCATATGCTTTAACACACCCCTGTTGTATTTTCCTTTCTGCATTTAGCCAAATTGCATGATCACATTTGTTTAGAAGAAAAAAAAACTCTAGCAAATTCCAGTCATGCTTAGGATTTCCACACTAACAATTTATAGTGTCACTCAGCCATAGCTACAGTGCTATATCTCTAATGCAGACCAGCTTGTTTTCATCATAGCTGTTAGGATATGATTTGGGCCTAACAGTTGTCCAGGCAATATATGTGTTCTGTGACTTTAAGTTTTAATGCTGCATCATGCTGTAATGCTGAGTCATGCTATAATTACCTATAGTTTAACAATGTATTTAAGCACGGTACTGTAAAAGGTTCAGATGATGATAAGCTGCCATTGCGTGCATGTGTGGGTGGATCTGCTACCATCCGGGGTTTGTAGATGATAAGCTGCCATTGCGTGCGTGCATGTGTGGGTGGATCTGCTACCATCCGGGGTTTGTGAACCAACTACTGTTTGTTTGGTAAGAGTTTGTTTAGAGTTAACCGGTAAAGACTTGGACTGTTTAGAAGACTACGAGATTGTTTATTTCCCATTATAAAGAACATTTTTGATAACACCAGTTTGTATGTATCTCTATCTCAATGCTCTCAAAAACGTTTTCTCTGTGCACTTCACTCTGCTAGTTGTTACACAACAACAATATCCTTAACATTGGTTATGGGCCCAGAGCCAGCCAACCAGAACTAACTAGGATTTTTTCAGAGTTAAACTGAGAGCTTGTTTGAGTTTGTGAGTAGTACAGACTGTGTTTGTTATAAACAATCTGAGTGAAGATGGCACTAGAACAAGCAGCAAATTTTTCCATGATAACCCGGCTGGATGGAATGAACTATGTATCCTGGTCTACAAAATGTGGTCTACTTTTGCGTAGAGAAGGACTGTGGGACATAGTTAATAATCCACCGGATGTAACAGCATGGGATCCTGCTGATGAAGAAGATGCCAAGAAAGTAGCCAAGTTTAACAGAGACAATGAACGAGCTCTTTGTATTATTGGACTGACACTGGGTGACCAGCAGCTTGTCCATATTCGTGGCGAAGAGTCTGCTGCTAGGTGTTGGACCAAGTTGAAGAGACTATATGTTCATGACTCTGTGGGTGCTCATATATATCTCACACGAAGATTATTTAGACAACATCTTCTTAAAGGGGGAGATATGATGGCTCATTTGGAATCCATGACCAGAATTTTCCAGGAGCTGCATGAAAAGGAACTTGTTTTCTCTGAACTACAACAAGTTTACATAATTCTTTCTTCTTTGGACAATAGTTATGACAACTTTGTTTCTTCGTTAGAGGTTTTGTCCAGAGATGAACTGACATTGGCTGGCATAACCGGTAGGTTGTTGGAAGAATCCAAGAGAAGACAAGAAAGGGATCAGTTGAGAGTGCAACAACCAAAAGAAGATAAAATGTACTCAACTGCTTATTTTGTAAAACATTGTTTTGCTTGTGGGGCTAAAGGGCATATAGCTAAATATTGTAAAAATAAGAAAATGCCTGTTAGGGACAATTATAGACCCAAGAAGGGTTGTAATTTAGCTATATCTAGTTCAACTACTGATGTTAACCAGGATTGTTGGGTTGTTGATAGTGGTGCTTCTCAAT
This sequence comes from Masticophis lateralis, assembly GCA_030761175.1. NCBI lineage: Eukaryota > Metazoa > Chordata > Lepidosauria > Squamata > Colubridae > Masticophis > Masticophis lateralis. Next base: position 65,016,400 of record JAUDYJ010000003.1, read on the forward strand.
CTATTACTAGAAATAGAAAATGTTTTGGTAAAATGGAGAAGAGTAACCAACATGTTAAACTAGCAAATGGCTGGAAGGTTAAGGTAGCTGGAGAGGGTGTTGCTCGTTGGTCATTTAGTAATGAACCATTGCCTATGTTATATATTCCTGGTTTAAAATTCAATTTATTATCTATTAAATCTTTGGTACAATTTGGGTTTACAGTAACATTTAAAAATGATAAGTGTTTTATAGAGAAAGATGGCAAGGTTGTTACTGCAAGTTTAGAAAATGATTTATTCATTTTAAGGGAGAACCCAGTATTGGTGGCTAAGTCTAAGTCTGTTTATGAGAATGTTAAACCACATGATGAATGTATTCACCTGTTACATCGGAGACTTGAGCACTTAAATTTCTAGAGCACGAAGGATGGGATAAACTAGAGCGTGCAGAGTTCAGACATGATGATAATACTGTTAGGATAGAGCATCATATCCCTGATGAGATTCCTGAGAATAGAGATACTGTAGAATCCTCTATTAAGGTTGAGGAACAGGAGGTAGGTTTAGGGGAGGATGAAACTGAAACATCTGAAATGAGTCCTGTATTACCTAGAAGATCTACTAGGGAAAGGCATCCACCAGATCGATATAAGGCAACTGTAGTTTGCCAAGGTGCTGTCAAACATAAAGCATGTTGTGAAAGATATGGATTAAGAATCTAAATTGTATGTATTGTATCTAAACTGTATATATTGTATTTAAAATGTATATATTGGCCTGTCCAAAGGGGAGCATGTTAGGATATGATTTGGGCCTAACAGTTGTCCAGGCAATATATGTGTTCTGTGACTTTAAGTTTTAATGCTGCATCATGCTGTAATGCTGAGTCATGCTATAATTACCTATAGTTTAACAATGTATTTAAGCACGGTACTGTAAAAGGTTCAGATGATGATAAGCTGCCATTGCGTGCATGTGTGGGTGGATCTGCTACCATCCGGGGTTTGTAGATGATAAGCTGCCATTGGGTGCGTGCATGTGTGGGTGGATCTGCTACCATCCGGGGTTTGTGAACCAACTACTGTTTGTTTGGTAAGAGTTTGTTTAGAGTTAACCGATAAAGACTTGGACTGTTTAGAAGACTACGAGATTGTTTATTTCCCATTATAAAGAACATTTTTGATAACACCAGTTTGTATGTATCTCTATCTCAGTGCTCTCAAAAACGTTTTCTCTGTGCACTTCACTCTGCTAGTTGTTACACAACAACAATATCCTTAACAATAGCAATGGCTGAATAATGCCATAATGTCATTAGTACAGAAGTCTTCAGTATCTACAGCGCTTCTTTTCTAGAACCAGCATCAGGACAACACAAACCCAGTATAACATTCTTCAGCGGGTGTTGTTGTAACGTCTAGGACAGGGGTCTCCAACCTTGGCAACTTTATGATTTGTGGACTTCAACTCCCAGAATTCCTCAGCCAGCATGAGGAATTCTGGGAGTTGAAGTCCACAAGTCATAAAGTTGCCAAGGTTGGAGACCCCTGCTCTAGGAAAGTAATGATATATGTAGTTAGAAACTCTGTTACTCATCAGCATATCCTTGGACTGAGATAATGGGGAAAGCTCTCAGCTCTCCAGAGGTACTTGCTTTGATATAACTGTTGATTTTTGGGGTGGGGGATTGCTATAGTCTCTTGATCCTATGGGAAGACATCATTTCAATGCAAAGAGGTTTCCTTCATAGAAGATAACCTCTTAGTAATCGGGGGGACAACGTAGTGCACAACTATATATTGCGACTCTTGCCGCTAGGTACGGTGACTCTTAATTGGTTATTTAGAGATTGCAGCCACAAAAGCTCAGATTCTCCAAAATGCTCCTCAGGAAGCAGAGCAGCAAGAGAGGCCCCCAGGGACCAGAGAGGAAGGATTCTGTCCCTTCTGAAGCAAGACAGTGAAGTCTAAAGATAGCTCCCTTGTCCATGCTGCGGAGATCCTGAGCGAGCCAAGTATGGTTGTCACTAAGAACAGTCTCTGGAACTCTGAAAGTGATGTCAGATTTCAACCACATCCTGAAAAACATCAACCGACTTATTCAAAAGTTCCACTCATTTTCTGTGCCAGATTCCATAGGTGTTCCCCCCCCCCCATCATCATCATGTGTTTCTCTCTTTCTTTAATCAGCTGGGATTTTTTTTTTATACATTTTCCATCCAGCCAAAAATTCTCAATGCTGTTTTCTCACAAATGCTGCAGGATTTCCTTGCTACACAACATAAAGGGCAGCAGAAATATCACTTACAAAGATATACGGCTGCCCTCCCTCTTCTAGATGTGAAGCGTGAGAGAATTTCCATGTACTCAAGTTTTCTGCGACCTTTGGCATTGTGTAAGTAAGTGCCTGGGGCCAGATTGCAAAATTACAGAATGAATACTCCCAGTCTCAGTTCTAGGTTTCATTCATTCCCTTCTTTGGGCATGTCCACATGGCTAACCACAGACCAGCGTCTCATGCAATCAGCCCTTCACTTCCCCCTTTTTCTTGTTTGCTATATAATATCATTTCCAAAAGTTAATATTCATAAGGTTAGACATCTAACACAAGCACATTTAGAAAAGGAGAAAGAAGATTGTAGATTGTTCACAATCCCCAGAAGCATTGAGAATCTATGGCTCTGCAGATTTGCCAATTTAAAATTTCTAGCAGAGTTAACCAGGATGGCCAGTGGCAACTGTATTTGAGCAACATCTGGAAGACGGCTGGTTTCTTATGAGTGCATCTAGGCCCCAAGCTGAGATCATGCCACAACAAACATGCTGCATTTATGAATTGGCACTTAACAGGCAGGTGGAACTTCTAATGAAATAAATGATTTGGAAGCTACTTGTGGCAACGATGCTAAATAGGGGATTGTTTACAAATACTAATACTGAACCCTGCTTTCCAATCACTTCTCAATTCTGGCAAATTACAAACATTTATTTATTTATTTATTTATTGGTTTGATTTATATGCCGCCCTTCTCCGGAGACTCAGGGCGGCTTACAATGCGTTAAGCAATAGCCTTCATACTTTTGTATATACCTGCCTAGTAGGGCTTTTGCCCCCCCCCCCAAAGCAGTGTTCTTTTTTATACAAAGTCAGCTTATTGCCCCCACAATCCGGGTCCTCATTTTACCTACCTTAGAAGGATGGGAGGCTGAGTCAACCTTGAGCCTGGTGAGTTTCGAACTTGCAGTAATTGCAGGCAGCTGGCAGCTAAGTGCTCTTTAACAGCACTTTAGTCCGCTGCTCCACCATGGCTCCTACATAGGCAAAGTTTAGTGTGCTTTTTGCCTATAAAAGAAATCTAAAAACTTTCCACAACTGATTTGCCCGATTTAGTCTTCCAAATCTACCCTGTTTCCCTTAAAATAAGACATTCCCTGATAATAAACCCAATCGGGCTTTTGAGCCCATGCACTAAAATAAATCCGGCCCAAAAAAATAAGCCCTCCCCGAAAATATTTAAATGCAATTGCAGCCGGTTCCCGCCATTTCCTCTGGTTAAGGTTAGGAAGACAGAGCTGGAAATCAGGTAAGACGGCAAGAGGAGCTCCATCTTGTTCCACGTGCCCCGAAGTAATATGACATCTCTGAAAAGAAAGCCAAGCACTTATTTCAAGGTTCAAAAAAATATAAGGGTTTTATTTTCGGGGAAACACGGTGACAACTGTCCTGGAAAAATAGAAAACAATAGCTGTTCTTTCCATCCCTACCTTATCTACCATGTGTTTAAGTTACCATTCAAATCACCATGGGAGAAATAAACTTATAGAGTTTGTTGTGTAAAATCCTTTGAAATTAATGCCAACTCTTTTAAATATCTGTCTTCAAATATATCTAGCCTGGATTTTTGAGGGCTGTTTTTTTCTTCTAATTTCCATGCAAAAACTGCCCAGCCCAATGCTAGTTATTCTCTTGTAATCCCTTATAAGATTTTTTTTTTAGGTTTGCAAAAACAGGTTTTCATTTACCAGTCTTTTCAGAGCAGTGATTTTGAAATCATTCGTTATTTCATTATTTATTATTTGAATAATTCATTTTGTTTTTTCTGGCACACATACCAGAAACCCCAGGGAACATTTTTAGTATGTTTTCCCCACTGGAATAATTCTAAAATCAATGCCGTGAAGGCAACCAATAAATGGAAACCTTTCTGTTAACAACTTAGCTAGCTCCCCTGGCATACATGAGCTAACAATTCCAATGTCACATCAGATTCATATGCACTGGATCCATAGAACAGAACACTTGGAAAAACCAGCTCCAGGGAAGAATATCTTGGCTTGAAACTGTCCAAGTTGCCGTAGGTTCACTGATGTTATTTTTAATGAAGAATGGGGAAGGAAAAGCATTTGTAAGCACCTGCATGATCTCACAGGTTATCTTGTGGATATGTTATTCATGCTATTTTGGATGCCCATAGGATAACCACAGTGCAATTTGCAAGACAATATCTTGCATTATGATCTAGATTTTTGTTTGAGCTTTTGAGAGCTGAGAAAGTGCATGGGGTTCTCTGAAGAATTTAACATCTACATGAAATCACCTGAAGAATTTATATATTTCATGATCCTCAACTGTATTTACCATCTTTAGCCAAGTTGGAAATGCTATATGTCTTGAATAAGGATCTGGAAATTTAAGGACCTGAGAAACAAGTTCACATTAAATACTTTCAAGACAGACTTGCTGTTTGTGAATAAACATCCAGGAATATTGTTCTCAGTGGAATTATACTACCACAAAAGAGGTAGGTCCAGGGCTTGTGCCCTTCCTAGACTTCCACTGCAGGTAGACACTATGGCTCAGGGAGGATCTTCACCCAGAAGTTATAGTCCTAACTATACTGGAGTGTTTTGGCAATAGTAAGTCATGCCCTGATCATCCCCACAATTAGATCTCTGCAAAGCACCCAACCTGAAGCTGCTTTTGAAAAAGACTTGGAAGCTATAACTGGTCTAGAACAAAACAACTAGGCTGCTAGCCTCTTCTCAGGTCATTGCATTGATTACCAGTTGGCTTATAAGTGCTGTATGACATAGAAAAAATGTCATTCTGTAGTTGTAGCAGTTAAAAATTAAAAGCAATTAAATTGCTGTTCAGTATCTATAAAGCCTTAGGTAACAAGGTACAGACATAGATATAGGACCAGTGGTGGGTTGCCCCCAGTTCAGACTGGTTCTATAGAACTGGTAGTAAAACCGGCAGGAGGCTCCGCCCACCGACCCCGACATCAGCAGAATACTTCTGAAGCATGTGAGCGGCTCCATTGCGAACCGGTAGTAAAGGTAAGGAGAACTCACCCCTGTATGGGACTGTCTAACTAAATGTGATTCTGTACATTCCATCATCAAAACAGGGTCTGTTAAGAAACCTCCTACCATAAGATCTATGGGATGTGACAAAACGCCAGGCCTTTTGATAATAGCCTCTATACTCTGGAATATTCTGCTTCTAGAAGTATGATTCTCCTTTTTGTTCAGGAAGATCCTGAATGCTTTTATTCCAGTAGGCTTTCAGCCTATCATATAATGGTTGGGCAACTACTGTTTACTAAAAAATATTTTATATTGCATTATTTATAATTTTGTTCATTCTGCACTGTCCAATCCTAGTGATTGTGGGGATATTAGCATATAAAATAAACAAATCATTTTATTTGCCTAGGTTCATCACTGATGATACATCGTGTCATACTTTACAGATTGTGATGGATAAGGGACATCCAACAAGCTAAACTAAAGCCAAACACACTGTATTATGCAGGGGTGGGATTCAAAAATTTCAGCAACCAATTCGCTGCCTGGTTGCTGGGTCGGCATAGCCATGGGGGTGTGGCCTACTCAGCCTCCTGCACCATGGCAGGGGGGGTATATTCACCCTCCCCAGGCTACGTAGGCTTTCCTTGAGCCTCCAGGAGGGTGAAAACAGCCTCCCCTGGACACCAGAGGTCCTCCAGAGGCTGGAAATGGGCCTATTTCTGGACTTCCAGTACTTTTGGTAGGCCCATTTTTCGCCCTCCCAGAGCCTCCGTACGGACCCTGCACTTACCTGGCATCCGAAATGGGCCGCATGGAGATTCCTGGGAGGGGCGGGTTGGGCAGGGTCAGCCAGTTCTTGGAACAACCGGTTCAGTAAACCAGATTAAAATTAACATCCGATTCACCCAAACTGGTCCTAACCGGCTGAATCCCATCCCTGGTATTATGGCTTAAACCAGGATATGGAGCCAGGCATTCTGTGCTCTGCTTTTTAGAAGTTATGCTTCCCTGAATTGTTTCTATCTGTACAGATAAATTGTGTAGGTGTATATACTTCCACAAGAACATGTGAATAATGCATTTGCACAAATAAGGACCAAACATTACCTAAATTATCAGGCTATTATGAATCAACTTTAATTTTAAATGTTATTAACCATATTATATCAAGGTCTGTCAACAGTTCAGAACTGTGCATAATATCAAAATTAAATCCAGATTTATTCAACTGTGTGTGTGTGTGTGTGTAGGTGTTTCAATGTGACCTGAGAAAGAAGTTGTGGGTAAGTGCTTTTTTAAATCCATTGTAAGCCGCCCTGAGTCTTTGGACAAAGGAGGCATATAAATTAAACTAATAAATAATAATTAAATAAATCCCTAGGAACTCTTGTAAATCAATTTGAGCCTTTTAAAAAAAAATATGAGTTAAATACACGGGAAATCAATGTTTGAACAACACCCTCACCTGTACTGTTGGTGTCCAGGTGATCTTGCTTGCAAGTACTGTGTTTCTCCGAAAATAAGACCCTGTCTTATTGTTTTTTGAACCCTGAAATAACCGCTTGGCCTTATTTTCGGGGAGGTCTTATTATTTTGGGGTGCATGGAGCAAGATGGGGCTCCTCTTGCCGTCTTACCTGATTTCCAACTCTGTATTTAAATATTTTCAGGGAGGGCTTATTTTCAGGGGGAGGCTTATTTTAGCGCATGGGTTCAAAAGCCCAATTGGGCTTAATATCGGGATGTTTTATTTTCGGGGAAACAGTACAACATAGGAGAAATGTCACTCTGTAGCTGTAGCAATAACAGATAAAAGGCTAAAACGAGGGAAGGCTTGTTTCATTCCTATTAACTGACCACTGTAACTTAAAGACCCTAGCCTTGTGTCCAACAAGCCACACTTTGGCTGCGTTTCACCATAATTCCCATAGTTCTCAACAGTGGCCACGTTAACTGGGAAAAGAAACACGTTCGCTATATCTAGAAGCTGTAAAACGAAAAAGACCAATTTAGGATATTTTCCTCCCCCCTTTTTTTCAAAGTGCACAAGAATACAGTACCACCACATCTTCCACCTCAAACCAGAAGGGTAAATTTAAGAGCAGTAAATAAGTTAGGAGTATAGCAGCAAAATGCTGAGTCCAGTCATTTCTCCCAAGAGAGCAAGAACAGCTCTGTGGCTTTATCAGTGCTTGTAATTAACACCTGGCTCAAACATGTTTATTGGCAAAACAGAAGATGAGGGAGAATGGAAGACAAATCAACCTTGAAATTAATTGCCTCCGATTTCTATGGGCTCCTTTAACAATGGGCATTATAAAATACAATTTTCCAAAAAGGAAGAAGAAATAACATATCGGTCTGCGATTCCATGTTTCTATAAGAAGCGACATATTTAATCTCAAAATAATAGCTTTTCTCCAAGGAACGCTTAGAATAAATCTTATTCAAATGCTTTGTGTATTGTGGAAGCATTAGAAAGGTGGTTTTAATATATTTCTTTTATCATTATAGTGACCCGGACTTCATAGAAAATGAATTTCCACATTAAATATGCACCATATACTGTATGTATTGACAAAAATTAATTTTCTAGGTTTCTGTTTAGTTTAAGTAGACAATAAACATATTCATTTGCAAACTGAAGGCAATTGTCCTCTCTAATTCTAAAGACATGCTGTTGTGTGGCATTATCAGCATGACAAAATGAATAATAATACAAGCATCTAAAAAGTGTATGTTTGCATAGATCAGATGAAATAGAGATATAATTGATTTCACCATTCTGATTTAGGAACGAATCTGTGAAAGCATTCAGTTAGCATATTCAAAAATTGGCTTATATGAAAGTCAGGTATGTTCACCATCATCATATGGGGTGGCATCCAGGTAACATAAAAAAAAAAGTAGTAACATGCTCTTCAATTTCATATAAGGTCCCAAATCAAATTCTGCTGAATATTTTTAATTGAATTCTTCATTATATAGAGTAGTAATGGTTAAAGCTTTCATTTGGACTTTTGATGGAAGAGGCTTCTGTTTTATTTTAGTACAAATGCAAAGGAAAGAAGAAAACTTTAAAAAAAGAAAAAGAGAGCAGGATACATCACTCAGTCTGCACCTGGGACCTGTAAACTGTTTGTGCAGATAATGTTTGCAATTCTGAAGGCATCCTGTTTGTTCTACAGTACATTGTTTTCTGGAATGCTAAGCAGCTGCTCTTTTTCTGAAATCTCTTTGTCTGGCTAGATTTTATTTTTATTTATACTCAGAAAAATTCTCATTTCTCTCTTCAGGGCTTGCTATGGAATAAGGAGTTGAGGCAAGAAACAAGTGTGTTCAACTGAAATCTGAATTAAATAACAGCATGTACTTTAAATCTTTGCGTCTCTCAGTGCAGGAGAGGGTTTGTTGATAGAGGGAATATCAATGATAAAACCAGCCTGTATTATAAAAATGTTACCAATACATAAATAATACGTATGTTGAAGTGACAGCATTAAAAGAATTTTCTCTTTTTATCCTCCCAGATATTTTTCCCCTTTTCTTTTTGTAAAACAATTACTTCTCTTTAACTACCTTTGAGAGCCAGTTTGGTGTAGCGGTGAAGGCATCAGGTTAGGAACCAGGAAGCTGTGAGTTCTAGTTTAACTTTGTTTACGAAGCCAGCTGGATGACTTGGGCCAGTCACTTTCTCTCAGCCATGGGAAGGAGGCAATGGCAAATCACTTCTGAAAATCCTTGCCAGGTTTATCTAGGAAGCCTCTGAGAATCAGACACGACAGGAAAGAAGGAAGGAAGGAAGGAAGGAAGGAAGGAAGGAAGGAAGGAAGGAAGGAAGGAAGGAAGGAAGGAAGGAAGGAAGGAAGGAAGGAAGAAAGAAAGAAAGAAAGAAAGACCCTCTAACCTGAATTCAAATGAAGAAGGTAAAAGAGGACCTTGGTGTCTTGGGGACAAGGGTACTGAACCTCCCCACTTCCCTTGGGGCTTCAACAATTTTGTCACAATGGGAAGAGAAACCCCCTACACAACTAACTTGGCTACATGACTCCTTGAGTCTCCATTACCCTCACTTTCCATTTTCTTTGGAGGAAGCAAAGGAAAGATACATTACAGGATGGCCGTTTGATCCCACTGATATCTATAGAACCAAATTACACAGCAGGTAATAACGGAAGAATTTCAGATGCTAAGCACTTGAGTCTTAATTGGTCACATGCATCCAGCAAAGTCCTCAAAGGCTGGAAATGTATTCTGGTGGATAGGTGCCATTCCTTAAACCAGAGGTCTTCAAACTTGGCAGCTTTAAGACTTGTGGATTTCAAGTCCCAGAATTCTCCAGCCAGCTATGCTGGCTGGAGAATTCTGGGAATTGAAGTTCACAAGTCTTAAAGCTGCCAAATCTGAAGACCTCTGCCTTAAACAAATCCTGTTATTGTAAGAACTCCATTCTCACTAAGTAGCAAGGGGGTGGGGAGGAAGCAACATGGCATTTCTAAGGACTCTTCCTCCAAAAAGAATCTGGGAAACATAAGAACAAGTTCAGCTGCTGAGTTGATTTGCTTTTGCCATTGCTAAAAAAAAAAGTTAGCTACGACTTGCAGTAACTATAAATGAATGAAATACTTCGAAGTCGGGATGGGGACAGACAAAGGCAGGTGCTGAAGGGAATTGTGTCCTGTGGGATTCCAGGTGCACTGAATAGTACAGAAACCAAAACTTAACAATAACCGAGAAAGTGGTTTCAAGCTGAACCACCAGAGTCTATCTTGAAGCTTAGTTTGTGCTGATCTAAAGTGTTTGCTTCATTGGCAGAAAAGCAGATGCCGTGTGTCACTCATACTCCCCCCTTATCCCCCCCCCATTTTAAGGCCAATTAAAACAAACTTAAATCTTGCCAGCAGCTGTGCTTTTTCCTCTCGTGCATATTCCATCCCAAATGATTCTGAAGATAATTGTGGGACTTAGAAGTCTGGATCAGAATAAAGGTCTGGGAAAGTCCCCTTCTTGAATGAAAAGCTATTTGTGTCATATAAATTATCCAGGGCAAAAAAACAAGGGATATTCTTTAGGCCTAGCAAAGCAGGCTAGACTTGAAAAATCCCCAGACTTGAATGAACTATCTACAGAAGATGTATCATCAGGCAGATTTTGTACATATAAGCAGGATAGCAATAGCAATAGCACTTAGACTTATATACCGCTTCATGGTGCTTTTACGCTCTCTAACCGGTTTACAGAGTCAGCATATTGCCCCCAACAATCTGGGTCCTCATTTTACTGACCTCGGAAGGATGGAAGGCTGAGTCAACCTTGAGCCGGTGAGATTTGAACTGCCGAACTGCAGCCAGCAGTCAGCTGAAGTAGTCTGCAGTACTGTACCCTAACCACCGTGCCACCTCGGCTCTGCAGTACATTTCTTAAATCAGATCACCTACACACCCATGCTGCCCTTTTATTCATGTGACTTAATAAGAGCTTGTCTCCTAATCCACCTGATTAAAGTTGTTTCCCCTCCTCAGTTATTAAGACCAAAAAAAAAAAAAACCCTCTTCATTATCAAACAGCCATTGATCAAGAAGTCCAATAAACATGATGTAATAGTAGCAGGGGTGGGCAATGGCAGCATTTTATGCCTGGAAATAATTGTGTAAACTCAACTCAACTCAAATATCAGAGGCTCATTTTTGATACAGGGAATGTCTCCCTAAAACACAGCAGGTAGAAGAGGTGGTGGAACCTGGTAGAACTCAAAATACCTAAGCAGTATGGTATCTGATTAATAATTGAATGGAAGATCACCAGAAAATACCAGGACTGTGGATTATGCTGGGAGGTTTAGCCATGTCTGTACTGGTGTAAAGAAAACTATATGCCCATGTGTTAACAGAATTCAGCTCTCCTTGGAAAACATTTTCCTTTTCTAAGGAATAATGTGCTCTTGTGATTCTTGCAATGAATGCTGTCCTCTCTGCCATACTGTTGGAGAAAAGGAAAAGCCAGCAGTAAAGATGGATGGATAATTCTGCAGTTACCATCAGCAGAGACTAAATTACACTAATAGCAAATAATATGCCTAGGGATCCTGTAAAGCCAGAAATATCTGGCTTTCCATGTCCACTTAGGTAACCCTCAACGGCGCACATTTTTTCTAAGAAGCTGGAACTGCATAAGCCATTATGTGCCGAATGTATTCTGAGAAAGTAATCTCCACTGGATTTCCAACAAACAACAACTGCAAAAATCATCTGCAAGTCAAACCTGTGTCCTGGTAACTACATAAATAGGTCAATAAGATTTTCTTGACAGTGATATGAACCTGGTTTGACCGCTTAGTTTTGCAATGTTTCTTTGACCTCCAGTCTAGACTATAATCATAGACATCCACAGCCCGCCAGAATGACAGAAAATATGTGGTAACTTTACCTCTTTTTGTACATGCTTCAAAAGTACATTAAGAGGGGAAAATTTCATTGTGACACACATTTCATCACTCGCTTTCTTTCCCCCATCACAAATGGCCTGAGATTCCCTGGTGTTCTTCCTTCCAAATACTAACCAAACTTAGCTCTAGTGAGCATTTTTCAAGATCGGACAAAATTGTTATTTACTGCTACCTGCCAGAATATTAAAAATCAATGCACTTTGGGAAATAAATTATTCCAAATACCTCTGAATAAGAGGCAGATGCTGCAAAAAAAAAAAAAAACCCTTCAAGAGAGGGCTTTTTGATGGAGGAGAATTTTCAACTGCAATCAACACTATACTAAACACCACCGATGAAATATATTGGGTAAGTGACTCATGGAAATAAATTATCCTTGACCACTCTCTGAGCTTCACCTCTAATGGGTATGAGTAAATGTCTGTATACTTCCTTCCTTACTCTTATTAAGATTCCTGTATGACCAAATACCCAATCCGTTTGTTAGCAGTTGTGCTGAGATCATTAGCAAGGTTAAGAAAAAAAACAGGAGACGGTCAATTACAAACACAAGTAGCAATGAGCTTCCTACCAGGAATATTTATGCCGCAGCTGGGGACAAGGAGGGGAGGTGTGATCAGACTGTCAAAAGCAGCATTGTGACAGAAACCCCACACCTATTTATGTACAACATCCATATGTACAAAAGGTGTGGAGCTTTCAGTGAGATGCCACAACGCTTTTGTCATTTTAACAAAAGCAGCAAGATCTTGGAAACATTTTCTCTTGTCCAACTTACCTTCCAGGCCAAGCGACTTTGCTCTAAACATAGTGGGAAATATGCATCTCTTTCTAGTTTAAAATTTATCAGACTTTAAATGAAAGAAATATATATATAATGAACATGGTGAGGCAAATAATATTGTATATATACGTTCCTATTTTGTTTTACTATGTCTTTGAAGAAAAAATATTAATGATCCTTGATATATTTTTTTTTAATTTGATTTATATGCCGCCCTTCTCTGGAGACTCAGGGCGGCTTACAGTGAGTTAAGCAATAGCCTTCATACTTTTGTATATTTTATACAAAGTCAGCTTATTGCCCCCACAAACTGGGTCCTCAATTTACCCACCTTAGAAAGGATGGAAGGCTGAGTCAACCTTGAGCCTGGCTAGGATTGAACTCGCAGTAATTGCAGGCAGCTGGATGTTAACTATTGCCTTAGTAGGAGGCATTAGCCTCCTACGCCACTCAGGCTCCTGACTGGCAGTAATATAAAGTACCATGTTTAAAGTACCATGTTGTAGCCTTGGTTCTGTTCCTTTCTCATAGAGAAATTAGTTGTGGATTACCAGCCACAACTGCATAACAGATAAAAATAGTAAACAACAATAATGAAACCAAATCAGAGGTAACTAGAGAAATGTTCTTGAATCTGAGCAATCCTCAAAAATAAGATTTTGACACCTTGATTCAAATTGCCAATTAACAGATAAAACCTTACACTTCGGTAAAGAATAGTTCATTGGCAGGAACTTTTTCTATTTTCAGTCTACTAAAACAAATAGGAACTAATTTTAAGCAAGGAAATCTTGAATATTGGGCACAATCCCATTTTAATATCTTGTTTATTGTGCATATTTAACTCCGTTTTGTTATGGTTATTGAGCATTGGCTTGTACTTCTGGGTTATATTACATCATTTGGCTCTTCTAATAGCATTTTTTTTAAAAAAATGCATAAATGGAATGTACAATTTGCAAGAGTGCAGTCTGAAATTCTTAAACTACATCTCTTATTAATATGACAATTAAAAAAATAAATCCATAGCTGCCGGTAGTAGGTGGCATGAAAAATCATTTAAAAATCAATGTTTTCTTTATAAATAATATCTAGAGTTGCATTTCATAATTTATCTTTAGCCTTGGGTGTATCTTCTGTGACTAGTTTATGATCAAAATAAATCACAAATAAAGGGCAGCTTTTACTTCATTTCAATTTTATATATTAACCACTTGGGAAAGGTTTCCATTGCCCGAGAATGCAACCTTCAACTTCGGAGGCCAGGAGGCCTCTGGCTGCAAACACCTCATAGCTTCAGCAGCTGGCTGAAGAAAAGCAACAACAGCTGGACTGAGAGGCCTGGCCACTTGGAAGAGATTGAATTGAAATGGGAGATAAAATTGGACACTGTTACAATAAAATAAAGAAAAATGGTACACCGTTATTTTTAGTTTGCTGACTCCTTAGTAGAGAAGAGCAAAATGTTTGTCCCACAATTATGCATTTAATGATGAATGTCAATGAAATGTTTTGGGTTTTGTACCTGCATACTGTTATCAAATTTGTGAACTGCTTGCATTCACACTGCTTACAAAGGATTGGTTTGGGGCTTTATGACTTAGATGTTAACATCTTGTCTTCCTTTTGCAGGATGAGGGGAACATATTGTCTATGGAGATTCTCAGTCATCTAGGTCATAGTTGTCCCAAAGGTGATTTATTCAAGAGGCAACTTTTTCAAGAGGGGAACTTATGTTTTCCAGATTCTCTTAGAATCTAACTTCCAATTCCTTTGTGCTGGCCAAACTGCTTGAGTTGATCCAAGTGGTCATAGATTTCTTGCTCTGTGAAAGTTCTTCCATGAAAGTTCAGCCCATGAAGAGATTCTGAACAATCTCGTAAGCAAAAGATGATACATGGCAGTAGATCCACACTACTACTATATTTGTCATTTACGCCACTTCTTAAAAAAATATGTTTTAATCTTCTAATGTGTTTAGTTTTATAGTTTTACTATGTTTTACATAGTTTTACTGTGCTTTTATATGTTGTTTGGGAGCTGCCCAGAGGTGGCTAGAAGATGGGTGGCTATATAAATAAATAAATGTTTGCTCTCAGTAACCATCTTGCTGGTTTTGTGAAATTGTACTTCATAATTTTCCCTGCAGGAAAAGTTTTTGCTCACTGCTATCGTGGCTGATATTTTAGCATTCAAATCGGGTTCTGTTCTTAGATTGCTGGACTTGTGCTTCAATTCACCCATCCTTTGCACCCTGAGATTTGAAGCTCCAGCATAGAGCAAAAGTGCGCAGCAAATGGCTTGTAGAACAGTTCCAGGACAAAGAAGAGGGCAAATAATCTAACAATGGGATCCTCTTTTATGCTACTACAGACCATGCTGAAAAAGATGCTACTCGGTTTTACTCAATTTAAGTAGGATTCTACTCAAGGGAAGAAAATGTATACCCCTATTCTGTGACTAGTGTAGCTACTAACTAATCCTTCCAGATGTGCCAAATTTTAGTGCAACTTTTTATTTAATACAACTTCTTTTAATTACCTCCACTTTGTTAAATACAATGAGTAGCTAATGGATGTCTGTTAGGGCTTCCACCAAGGCATCAACAAATGTTACCAAAAGGTTGACTTTAATTTGGATTGTATATTTCCTCCCACGTGTGAGGCTCAACAGTTGTTGGCTTCTCTGCTAAGTTTTGGCAGAGTGCTAGCACTATTTTGGTACTGAATAGGGCCTGGTGTGCATAACTAAAGACTTATTTTGCATGCAGAGATGGTTTGGACACTAGTCACATTTTTTTCCCTTTTCCAGCTCCTACTGGGGGAAATTTTTAAGAACTATGGGAGGTTCAAAAGCATGCATGCTACATTAAGCGTTTACTTGACTTAATATATTAGTGAGCTGATTTGAGGCCATCTGAGAATAAATTGTAACTCTCCATCACAAAGTGCTGCAATGGTTTTATTTACTGAAGAACTACTGAATTGAAAGTCCAGTCATATCTCTAAAATCCAAAGGGTTTTATTTTTAACTGATGTCATCTCAATGGTAGCTATATAACCTCTCTTGTTAACAGTAGCCTGAAGAAAATCAATGTTGCAACATTACCTCACGAGTCTTCATGGCAGGTCTGCATTTTAAAAACAGGAATTTCCTAAATAGAATGGAAAAGTAGGGAAAAAGTAGGAATACTGTACTTTACTGTAGGTAAAGGTAAAGGTTCCCCTCACACATATGTGCTATTCGTTCCCGACTCTAGAGGGTGGTGCTCATCTCCATTTCAAAGCTGAAGAGCCAGCGCTGTTCAAAGACGTCTCCATGGTCATGTGGCCGGCATGACTAAATGCCAAGGCACATGGAACACTGTTACCTTCCCACCACATGCTTTCGAACTGCTAGATTGGCAGAAGCTGGGACAGTAACGAGAGCTCACCTCATTATGCAGCACTAGGGATTCGAACCGCTGAACTGCCAACCTTTCGATCGACAAGCTCAGCGTCTTAGCCACTGAACCACCGTGTCCCTCCTGTACTGTACTGTACTGTACCTGCATGCAATAATATATTGAGCTGAGCTACTGGACATAGGTTCAGAGGGCAACAGTCTAAAAAATCCATACATTCAGCATTCACATTTAAAAATAAACACAAGTAGGCAGAGGTGAAACAAATAAACCATCCCTGTAGTTGGCTGTCTCACCCCCTGAACAGAAAGGGGGGGGGTTTAGACTATGAGATATCTTGCCCTATCTCTCCTGCTACTGCCACTGCAGGCAGAGAGGGAAATGTCACCCGCAATAAGTAGATTTGATCAAGAAATCAACTCTCCTGGAAGACTAATCCCCTTTTTATTGAGATTGGCTATAATATCAGAATGGTACAAGTCTGTGCTGCATCTCATCCTCCTTATAAACCTCTGAATCAGCATAGTGCCTGCCTGAACACCTTCCAAATCTTATCATATTATTCCAGATTTTAAAAATGCTTCAGCTCCTTTAGCGACTAGGCTATGATTTTTGCGTATCTCCTTCAAAGGTCATTTCCCTTCATCGCGCTACAGAAAGCTTTTTTTTCATCCTTCCATAGCTTCCTCTCCTCCCCTCCTGCTAGAGAAAATCTAATAGAGAAAAATCTCTAGTAGATTTTTTCCAATGTGGAACTCAATTTAGAAGGTCCAATCCCATTGACATTCTGGGCAAGCTGGTAGATATTACATAGGGTTAGGGGTGGGTTCTACTTACCTTTACTACTGGTTTGCAATGGGGCCACGCGTGTGCTCTTCCACACATGCGCAGAAGCGTTCTGATGAAGGGGTCGGTGGGCGGACCCCTTTTACTACCGGTTCTATAGAACCGGTCCAAACCAGGGGCAACCCACCACTGCATAGGGTGATCATATGATCTTGGAGTGCTCGGCAACCAATCATAAGTACAGATAGTCCTCAATAATTGAGTCCAATTTTTTCTGTTGCTAAGTGAAGCAGTTGTTAAGTGAATTTTTCCCCATTTTACAATCTTTCTTGCCACAGTTGTTAAGTGAATCAATGTAGTTGTTAAGTCAGTAACATGTTGTTAAGTAATTCTGGCTTCTTCATTGATTTTGCTTGTTAGAAGGTTGCAAAAGGGGATCACATGACCTTGGGACATAGCAATGGTCATAAATATGAATCAGTTGCCAAGCATCTGGATTTTGATGCCATCATCAGGAGGAATGCTGCAAAGGTTGTAACTGTGAAAAATGATCATAAATTTTTTTTTCCAGCGCCATTGTAACTTTGAACAGTCACTAAATGAACTAAATTGAGCACTACATCTATCTATCTATCTATCTATCTATCTATCTATCTATCTATCTATCTATCTATCTATCATCTATCTATCTATCTATCTATTCCATCCATCCATCCATCCATATCTGGGCCTCAAATCCTGCATCACCAAATGGCAAAGGAACATCCTGTAATACAATTGGGTTGTAAACAGAATTAAAAATGAAGGGGCCATGAACCCTTGTCTTATTTTGCTCTTCCGCTGCCCGTATTTCTTTTGAAATTGAAGATGCACAATGAAATCCAACTCACAGGGGCTGCTCAAATGTGCTCTTATTGATTTTCACACGGGCCTCTCTTTTCCGCAATGCAGATGGGCATTTTTCAAAGGAGTTTTAAGAAGCAGCTTTGATCTGCCTTGTTCACCGGACCAATATATAAATTAAATGTAATTGCTATATAATGATTTGAGACACTAGAAAAAAATATGGTTAGCTTGCCTTCAAAGGACAGTTGGATTCTGAAATCTCATTTTTAACCTTCCTCAGCTTAAACCATTTTCTGGAGTGGGAGTGTCAAAGGTCACCAAGAGAAAACATTAGAAAAATTAGAGAGTGTTTCTATGAGTTACAGATTTTTTTTAAAAGAGATTTTTCTCAAAGTTCTCAGTTTTAAAATAGCTAACACCAAATGCATTTAGCCCGAAGCTTTTAAAATTGTTGTAAGCTTTCAGAACAAATTGTTGTGTATTTGTAAATTAAATCTGTTGGAATCCAACAATCCAGTTCTGGGTGTATTTTGTACCCAGTTCTCCAGAAAATTTCAAAAATCCAGAAATAAAAAAAAACCCCTCTTAATTCTTTTCAAAAAAGAAATGCATTTACTGACTTTCCCTGTCCATCCTTTTAACTATTCATTCATTTAGCCTTTAGGTAGATGGCTTGCAAAGCCTGAACAGCCTTTTTCTAGCTTGTGCACTGTTGGAAACAACCCACTCAGTCACCAGCAAACTCCAAGCATGACTTCATTCTTCAGACAAATTGCTGTGAAAAGGCTATACAGGAAAGAGGACTGTGGGTCTATTTTTAAACACACTGCCTGCCTCATAGCTCAAAACAGTGGTAAGAAAAGTTCAATCACTTGGGGCCTCAGTATATCCTTTTTCCCCTTTCTGCTCAGTTGCCAGAAAGCAAGTTCCTTTGTATGTGTGTGTGTGTGGGGGGGAGACAGACAGAAATAATGAGGAGACAGATTCCATTTAAGCTGAATGGACAAAATCCAAAACAGATATTGAGGGAGGGGGGTTTTGTCCAGTTTTCTGTAGCTTTGTGAAACCAGCAAGTTTGTGCCTAATTGGGTGTGGGTGTAAAATTCTCAACTGTGGGTTTGGCAAATCAAGAATTTTGCATGTAATTTTAAAATGCAGGGGTCTTATAGCTTGTCCACACGTTTGTGTTGTGTTGTGTTGATGACCTGGTTGTTTGAACGCAACCTTTCATTCTACAAAGTGTCTACTAGGAGGCTAGATAGTTTGATTATACTCCTAATCGGCATGCCTAGGAAAGAGAGCTACCATACAAAGCCACCAACCAGCTTCCTTGTGTAACCTCAGTTCCCTCAAACACTTCTGAATATAGGGAAAATGTTGGTTTTTGGAGAGGATTTTAAGTCACCAAAAAAAAAAAATGCCTTAAGTCTGCAGGTTTTTACAGACTTGCACCTTCGAGCTTCTGAGCTCTCTCTCCCCACATCCCAATGCCTTATTCAAACCTATTGAGTAAGATCCTTGAACTATAGCACAGAGTGGTGTTTTTCAAATGTGGCAACTTTAAGATCTGTGGACTCAGAATTCCCCAACCATGGAATTCTGGAAATTGAAGTCCACACATCTTAAAGCTGCTAAGTTTAAAAAACACCAGCAAGGACTTCCGGTGGCGCCTTCCTCGTTGGCGGTGGGCTTTCCCATGCCCGCCGGTCTCCCGGCGCGTTAGAGCTGCCTCACAGCTGGCAGGCGGCTCGAAAAACCTGTTCCTCGATGGGAGGAACAGGCAGAGCTTCTGGGGGTGAGGTAGAACCTCTCTGAGCCCCCCAGGAATTTTCCATGTCCTGGGGAGGGCTCAGAGGGATGGTTCCCTCCATACCCCCAGGGTATGCTCCGCGCCGAGAGGATCCTCCGCTAATTATTTAATTAGCGGAGCCAGACGTGGGAGCAACACCACGATTGAAACCACATTTGGAGCAAGCTGGAGAAGAGAAAAGAAAAATTCAAGCAAGTATGGATTTTTTCCTTAACGGAGTTTTTTTCGGAAGAGGAGGGGGGGAAGGGGGAAGGAGAGGAAGAAAATTGAAAGTCTTTAAAATGGCGACAGGCTCTGCCTGAAAGGAAAGTGTCAGCGGAAATAGTCATGAAAGGAATATCCTGTTACAGACAAAGAACCCAAAGGAATAGAGGTTGATTTAAACAGATTTTTTCTACCCTTTTTTTTCCTCTTTTCTCTATTGAAGTAAGGAAGATTCTTTTTCTTGGGTTTTTTTTTTTTTTTAAAGTAAAGATGCCTAAACCTAAAGGAAGGGGGGGCTCCCCTTTGAATCAGATGAATAAAATTGAAATGTCTCATGTGCAGAGACTTACAGAACAGGAGTTAAAAGAGTTAATTACAAGGTCCTTAGAGAGTGTGGTAGATAAGATAAAAGGTTCACAGAAGGATCTTGAGGAACTGGTTTCTGGGAAATATGACCAATTAAGTCAAATTATTGCTCAAGTAGCCTCAGATTTTTCAACAGCGCTGGCTGCAATGGGGAAGAAAATGATTGAGATGAGTAGTAAATTTGAATCTCAAATACAAGAGTTACAAATGAAACTCCTGGAAGCAGAGGCCAATAACCATAATATTCAGAATGATGTTATTATGCTTCAAATTAAGACTATGGACTCTGCAATTAGATTGAGAGGGATAAAAGAAGATAACAGAGAAAACCTAAGGACAACTTGTGCAAAGGCCTTTGCAGAATTATTAAAGTTACAAGATGAATCAATTCTGGGCTCTATAGTGAAAGTTTATAGAGTTAACTCACGTTTGGCTAAACAAAGGAATTTGCCTAGAGATGTCGTTGTCTACTTCACGGATAAAAGACTGAGAGATGATATTCTACAAAAGTCTTATTCCGATAGACTGCAGGTAGCAGGCACACAAATCAGGGTCTTCAAAGAGCTACCTTCGAAGGTTTTAAAAGACAGGAAAGATTTTGATTTTTTGGTCAAGGAATTGAAGAGAAGTAATATTCTATTTAGATGGGACTTTCCAACTGGTATAATTTTTAGATATCAAGGTGTGAGACACTGTTTGAATACTATTGAAAAAGCAGAATATTTTTATCAAAATATTTTTAAGGGAGCACCGAAACATCTCAAGAATAAAAAGTCAAAAATAGAGTTTACAAAATGTGAAAAGAAAGAAGAAAATCAAAGTGTGTTAAAAGTAAAAGGAGATTTTGTTGGTTGTCCAGAGGATTCTATTATGGTTTTTTCGGATGAGAAAACTGAACACCCCAGTGTTTCTGGGGGACTACAAGACCTTGAACTGCTGGAGGAAGATTCAAAAAACAAAGTTTTACATCGAGATGACCAGCAGCAGAGGTCCAATACTCTTCAAGACATGGGGGTTGATGCTAATCGACAGGAATTAGAATTCAATGAAGAAATCCGACTGGAAACCACAGGTGATAAATTTAAAGAGCATCCTGAATTGCTTGATACTGAATCAGAAAGTATTGAAGGATTTGGAAAAAATGGATTAAGCACAATAACTGGTTAAAAGTTCATTCTAAATTGGACTAATTTTAAACTTACATATTAAAATGGATTATAAAAATTTTTACTATGAAGTTTATCCTGGATTGGACATGATATCCTGAGTTTTGATAGATTGCTGCAAAATTAGCAGCGATCACTGGTTACCCAATTATATATTTTGGTGGAACATATCGTCTAGGAGAAGACTAAGAACTTGAAAACATCTTATAACCCGAAGGATTGAATTGCAAAGGGTGGCAGGATTTGAACTAATTTCAAAGGAACATCTGGGAAGCAGCTTTTGTTTGAAAGGCTGCAAAAGCTTATTTTTAGGTATAGTATAAGCTAGCTGGAATGATTTTTCCTAGAGGAGTGAATATCTTCGTGGTTGGATTTTACTTATATAAAGTCACTCGGGGGGTTGTGTGGAGAAATGTTTTACTTTGCTGATGGGGGCAGCGGCAAGATGAAGATTATTGAAGCGGATTTATGAGAGGAAATATATTTGACATCACTCAAGTTGAAGAGAAGATCGAAATTTGGATTATATAGACTGAGAAATGAATTAAATAAAAGATAATTTTCTTTATGATATAACTGTATGATTATAACTATATATGCATATATATTTTTTGTGTTTTATGTTTTTGGGGGTTTTTTCTCTTTAGTTAAGGGTGTAGTTAGGATAGAATTATAATGGTGTTCTTAACTATAATGGGTTTTTTTTTATTACAATATTGTTTAAATATATTAATGTTTGTTCCTGTTAGTTTGTTTTTTACTTTTGTGCCCTCTTTCCTTCTTTCTCTTTCTTTTCCTCTTTCGAAATTTGTTTAATTTAGAATTTGAATATTTAATAATCTTTTTCTTTTTCCCTTGTTCTAAATTTTGTTTTTCTTAAACTTGTAGCGGAAGTCAGGGGGGGGATAGGGAGGGAAAGGGTTGGGGAGGGAGGATGGGAGGGGTAGGGGGGGGATCGGGGGGGGGAGAAAATGGAAAAATTTTGTATTGTAAAACTTTTTCAATAAAAAAAAACAAAAAAAACACCAGCATAGAGCCTGATATACAGTAGCTTTTGAACCAATGAGTTGCATAATCTTTCTATGGGGAAGTTTCTTATCATTGGAAGTTATTTTTAGTAGAAATCATGAGTAAGTAAGCATGGTTTGCAAAACAGTGGAAACTGTCATTCCTGGAGATGTCCATTAGACATCCAATTCATAGACACTATACAGGCAGTCCTTGACTTATGACCACAATTGAGCCCAAATTTTATGTTGTTAAGCGAGACAGTTAAGTGAATTTTGCTCCATTTTACAACCTTTCTTGACACAGTTGTTAAGTGAATCACTGTAGTTAGTAACATGGTACTTAAGTGACTCCAGCTTCCCCATTGACTTTGTTTGTCAATAGGTTGCAAAAAGTGATCACATGACCTCACGACACTGCAACCATCATAAATATGAGTCAGTTGTCAAGTGTCTGAATTTTGTTCATGTGACCAGGGGGTTGCTGCAATGGTTTTAAGTTTGAAAAATGGTCATGTCACTTTTTTTAATGTCGTAATTTCAAACGGTCACTAAATGAACTATTTAAATCAAGGATTACCTATAAATGATTTTTTCCCTTGAAAAATGCATGGCAAACTATTAATGGCAGCCTGGGAGCCCCAAATAGAGCAGACAATACTAAATAAGGCAACCAGTTTGTATTCTGCAGACACTCGAAGTAATCCTTTTGCACCTTTACCATCACAGTACAGGCTCAAATCTGAGTTTGAATCCATGTCCAGTCGTCTTTGAACTTTGTCATTTTGATAGATTGCTTGAAAACGTCTCCACTGGTTCTTCATCTACCAGATCTTCTTGGTGAACCAGGAGAGGCTGCTTGGGAAAAACCCTGTCAAGCAGTTTCATAGCCTCTAGGACTCCAAGGTGACTAAGTGCTTGACTGATGGGAAATTCCCCCACTGCCCAATAGAAACCAGCTGAATCCATAAACTGCCTGGGGTGGATCCAACCTCCTAATGCAGGAGAGCATTGGCCATAAATTTCATAGTAACCAGGTAGTGAAGGAAGGCTGTTAATGCCATTCACCCTCAGGTCACATACTAATTGCTTTGAGGCAAGATCTACATGGAGGTGGATACACTCCGCATTTGCCCTGTTTTATTTTTCAACAATATTCTTTGGACCATCTGCAAGGCTCAAGGATCAAAAACATTGTTGTACAGGATTCTATTCATTATTGAAGAGACAGGTACAATGATGGGGAAAAGACAAAAGTCTTGGGCATTTCAATGTGGGTACATCAGCATTCAGTGTTGTCCCTATTGTCTTTAGCATCTTCATGAAGCCACCAGGAGTAAACATCCATCAGTTTGAACTGCAGTATCATTAATATGCTGATGATCCCCAGTTATATGTTCCCCTGAGCAGAAGTCTTTATCTGGTGCCTAGAGGCAGAGGGATTGGATATGGTGGAATAGGTTCAGATGATTGTCAGCAAGTCAAAGTAATTGGTAATATTAAGAACCTCAAATGCCATGAATGTTCCATCTTGGAACATTCTTGACAGATTGCACTTCCTTTGTATAAGTCAGTTTTTTTCCCCCTAGAGTCATGGATCACCATCTTGTGTCAATTCTGGAGCTAAACATCCATCTGGAATTTCTCTTGGAACAGGAATATCAGGATGATGAAGGCAACGAGGGTGACCTATCAGATAGTAGATGGATCTGCCACTTCATAATTTTTAAATAAAAATTTCAATAGGGATGTGCTTTGGGAAAGGTAAAAATATTTTGGTTTTGCCCATTTTCTGTGAACTTCCTTGAAAGGGTTTCTTATCTAAAGGTAAGGAGAATAAACTGAGATATTGAATGAGATAATTCTTTGACATCTTTGTAGTCGATTGAGGTGACTGAACAGTAGAGTTCTTCAGAAAATGCATGGGAAAAATTAGATTTCAGCGTCTTTAAATAGGTTGAAATATGTAAGTTTTAATGAACTTCAGCCCACCTCCTTGATGAGAAGAACAGTCAATGTTCATCTTTTTTCATTGAAAATAATGCTGACAGGCTGTTGAATTTCATCTGTAATGTTATAATTTTATCTCCAAGCCTGTTCAACAAAATTTTCAGGAGAGAAACTTGACATGCATTAACAAGGCTGGCTGAGTGAACCCCCCTCTGGTTGAATCAGATGCAAATATATTCATTACCATAGTGGTAGAAGCAGCTGATACCTATTATTTAATTAATTTTTAAGAATTCAAAACTATTAAGCAGTCATCCCTTTAATGTGATTGACATTTAACACAATATGGAAACCTTGAGTTTCTGCTCTTACTCAACAGGTATTTCAATTTACTATGTTTTTCCAGGTGTGAATATGGAAGAACTGACTTCCCCCACACAGAAAATGGTAGTCTTTGGAAATCTGCTTGGTTGTAATTAGCTGAATCATGGTTTACTGAATTTACCCAATTACCCGGGTTTGCACAATACACCCAACTATAATCTAACAAATCATAATTTAGCCTAGTCAGGTGTACTAATTTAGGAAAACTTTAGAGGTTTGGGCAAATACACTGCTCAAAAAAATAAAGGGAACACAAGCAGAAGACATTCGAGAGCTGAATGAATGAAACAGTCTTATTAAATACTTTGTTCGTTTCATACAGTAGTTTTGTGTTCCCTTTAGTTGTTTGAGCAGGGTATAAACTACTGTATGTAACGAACAAAGTATTTAATAAGGCTATTTCATTCATTCAGATCTCGGATGTCTTCTGCTTGTGTTCCCTTTATTTTTTTGAGCAGTATATTTTCTAGCCTAATGCCTCTTTATCTGTTAGAGAACAACTGCCATCATCCCATCAGCACCACCAATGTCCATTCCTGGGGTGATAGCAGAAATTGTATTTCAACATAGTTTATTGAGTGAGTGAGTGAGTGAGTGAGTGAGTGAGTGAGTGAGTATATGGCATAAATTATATGGATAGTAGCAGTAAACATGTATGGTCAATTTTGTAAAGGATAAGAGATTCAAGAAGTTATATACTAAGTTACAATTGCATGTTAAAATGTGTTGGTTCATAAAAATGAAGTGTTCTATATTTTAATATCTAGGCCATTTATCCAGCTAAGCACAGTATTTTTTAATTTGCACATATTTGATGGGGAAAGAAAAGGCTGGTACAGAAATGGTTTAAAAGTCTAGCTTAGGATATATTGCAATCATTTTACTTTAACAAGAAAAAAAATACAAAAAACCCAATTATAATTATCCTAAGTTATAATAGAACATTAAAAGAGGACTGAAATGTAACTATTTTAATAGTATCATATTCAAACATGGTGAAAACACAGAATTACCTCAGCATTTTATAGCTTAAACATCTTTCTGGAAACATGAATAGGCAGACAATATGTTCTGCCTCCAAGGGCAATACAAGATGCCCATCTTTGCCAGCACATGCTCATCCCTACATACTAACTCCACATTTCTCCATCCAATATTACATAGACAACAGTCCCCATAAACTGTTATATAATTTATTTGAGGCAGCAAATCTGTCAAGTTGAATTGAGTTCCTAGTCAAATCATACAACAAAATATTTCATAGCTCTTTCATGCTGGTAGCTTTTACATCTTGTTTACTTATATAAGCAAGGTTGACAAGAGGCACTTCACTGCCTAAAACAATGGATTAAATGGTGTCTCTTCTCCATGCCCCATGTAGGAGCTGATTGTATTGGGAAGTATATCATGGCCATTTCTACCATACCTTAGTACTATTACTACAGCCGTGTCAAGAGCGCCAAAGTGCTTCCGAGTTGAAAAGATTGGATAGTGACATCATTGTTGCGGGGGGGAGGGGGGGTTGGACACCTAATAGTTGGCAGTTCCTTTCTCATCCCTGTTCAGTTACCCATTGAAGTGGTACCCATTAATTTATTGCATTAATTGCAATTGCCCATTTTCAAACAGCTGGGTTGGTAGAAGCTGGGGGGGTGTGACAGGTGCTCACCGCATCCAGTGGCAGCAACCAGGTATCAAACACGAACTTGCTGATCATCAGCCCAGCATCTTAACCTTGTGAATTACTATGCTCCTCTTACCATACCTTGGTTTTAGTTTGGTCTGTCCTGATTTATTAGGCAGAATCTTCCCACTGAGGAATTAGGAAGACCAGAACTGCAGAGAAGGGAATTCTCCAGCATATGACTGATGAAAGTCAGCATCAGACAAATTACTAACCCACATCTTGGTTTATAATTCAAGGTAAATAGTTATGGACCTAAGAGAGAGTCAACAAAGAAAGTCTTACGCTAAGGTTCCCCTTTAAAGCAAAATAAATTTAGCACTGCCCTGTTTTTTGCTTGCGCTTTGAGTTATAAAATTGGCTATTGTAAATAAATATATTATGTCTTAAGCATAAAGGATTTATGTTTTTTTAATCTTCATCTGTCCATTCTATGTTTTTTTTAAAAAAACCATTTAAATATCATCTGGAAGTGAAGAAAGAGTACTCCTTTATTTTTTAAATACACTACCCATTCATAAAAAACATGTTAACTTCTCGACCATTTATTATGTAATGGAAATCCTTAATCACAGAAATTATAGCTGATAATTAGACGATGCAGCATGACTCAACAATTGCTGTTTTAGATACAAGTACTGTATCTATATCCAGTTCTAGTTTTTACATCTAATTATATTTGTTAGGGTTTAAGACTCCTTCCTCCACTTCAAAAATAGTTTATATATGGAACACAGAACAAATAGATAAAGTCAGAAGGCCTGTAAATTGGAATTGCTACTTAGACAATTGCTTATAAGAAGCTCAAGTATGATGGGAAAACATTTAAATGAAGAAATTCTAAGGATTGGTTGCCAACTCAGAAACAGTACCATGTCAAGTTAATAGCACACTGGGTAAGAAGGGGCTGCATAATTGAACTAAACCCACCTGGCTCCTCATTTCAATTCTTTTGCAGGTATACTGCCACTATTCACAGGGAAATGGGATGCACTAAATATGCCAATCGGATTTATGATACACTTTAAACATAATTTCTTTATGCTGCCTTGGATTGTAAATATTCTGATTTAAGGGTCCTGCACAATACATTTTCCCCTTTTCTATATACCTAAGCTGAGTTAGCTGAATTCCTATTTTTAAAGAGTGGGTATTTGATCATATAGGAGCTTCTTCTTATTGCAAAGGAAATTTGCCTCTCTTGGCTAGTGAAAAAAAACTACTCTCATTTTAGAAAAGCTATCTTGAGAATGAATATGTTAGTCTTTTAGCAGGGAGAGAGTGGGGAAATTATTTGGTACCAGAAAATATGAGATACACCTGTTTCTCAAGTTAAGATTTAAATTTTTAAAAAAACAGTGAAAATATTCTCACAAATTCTCAAATGAGTACTTGCTTGCTTTATTTATTTATTTAAGAAAATTTCTATGGCTGCCCAACTCAATCTCAGTGACTCCAATCAGTTTACAATGATAAACATCTAATATAAAAACAATAAAAAAGCAATACCCCCCCCTCCAATCCCTCTTGTGACAACAATCAATCAAATAAGCCACTTGATGGGCTCCATTCCACTCTGGGTTCCCCAGGCCTGTTACAAAAGCCTTGCAAAAGACTGTCAAGGTGGCAGCCAATCTTATTTCCATAAGATAAGATGTTCTATAGAGAGGGAGGAATATGGAATATGGAATTTTCCCATAGGGAATACAAACATTCATAGGTCTGAGGAACAATGAGAAAACATTCAAAATCCAGTGTCATGTTGGCATTCATTGTGGGACGTCTAAATGTATCTAATTATCAACAAGGGGGAAGTAGATAATATAAAATTGCTGCTTCTCTTCCTTCTTCCCCTTATACTGAACCTTGGTGGAACAGTGGTTAGAGTGCAGTACTTCAGGCTACTTCTGCTGAATGCTGGCTGCCTGTAATCTGGCAGATCGAATCTCACCAGGCTCAAGGTTGACTCAGCCTTCCATTCTTCCGAGGTGGGTAAAATGAGGACCCAGATTGTTGGGGGCAAGATGTTGACTCTGTAAACTGCTTAGAGAGGGCTGTAAAGCACTATAAACCGGTATATAAGTGCTATTGCTATTGCTATGCTACTGAAACAAAAATTTGTAAAAATAGGTGCATATCTAAGTAAATTAATGCATACTGTATGTTTGTGTGTAGTTAGATGATAGCTAGCTAGCTAGCTAGCTAGCTAGCTAAATAAAGATATAGTTGTACAAACTTGTCTCACCTTCTAAAATTCAGTAAAACAACATTTCATAAAAATTAGTTTCTGTATTTCTTCTCTTGCAATATAATCTTGTAAATGTCTACAAAAGAGGCAGATCAATATTATTCAATCAATACTGTTCCAAGGCAAGTGAAATAAATTTGTTTATTTTAAACCATACTTTTCTTATAGATGCTGAAAGTTATTCAAGACTCTTCTGTTTTCTTCTATGATTCTACCTGAGAGGTATTGACCAGCCTAAAGTCATTCAGTGAGGTTCTA
This sequence comes from Masticophis lateralis, assembly GCA_030761175.1. Lineage (NCBI taxonomy): Eukaryota > Metazoa > Chordata > Lepidosauria > Squamata > Colubridae > Masticophis > Masticophis lateralis. Next base: position 65,045,033 of record JAUDYJ010000003.1, read on the forward strand.
TGCTTGAGAGATCTCTTGAATATAGGTAATCACAGTCCAGCAACTTAATCCCTATACTAATTGTATCTAAGCAGCCAATCAATGTAAATATGATTCCATCATTGTAAATATCTTTATTACAGTTTAATTTGATAGATTCCATCAAATAAGAAAACATCTCTGGTGCCTTTGAATTGACCACATTAGTTGCCCTATACTGAGCTGTTAAAAAAATGTGTAAATTAAAAATGCTTCCACTGTTGCAAACTTGTTAGACCAAATTCAGTTTGAAGTTGTGAAAAATCCTTAAAATAATTGACACATAATTGATTTAAAACCACTATCTCAGCTTCTCACTAATACAGATGTTAAAGTAATACAGTATTGAATTATATACCAAAATTTTGGAATCTGACTATGATGAACTACTGTTGTACCAAGGGTGAAATGCTCCTGATTCACCTGATCTGGTAGTGATGGAGGTGGGTGGTTCGGAAAACCGGTAGCAAAAATGCCTGCCCCCCTCCCCCATTGCCCAGCTGAGCCGCGCAATCATCAGAGGCTTTTAAAAAAAAATTTAAAAGCATTTTTTTCTACAACCTCTTCAGCCGAAAAGGTTATAGAAAAAATGATTTTAAAAATAAAAACAAAGCTTCTGCTGATCAGGAAGACAGCTGTGATCATTAGAGGCTTAAAAAAAAAACTAAAAAGCCTCTGGCGATCAGGCAAGTCAGTTGGGATTGTCAGAAGCTTTAAAAGCATTTTTTTAAACAACCTCTTCAGCCGAAGAGGTTGTAGAATTAAGAGTAAAAAAAAAAAAAAAGTTGGCCATGCCCACTCAGTCATATTACCCCACCACCACCAAGCCATGCCCACAGAACTGGTAGTAACAAAATTTACATTTCCCCACTGTGTTGTACTGTACTTTTGGAAGTGGCCAAAAGAATCATATTTAAAAATTGTAAAAAAGTATACAATGTTATTCCAGATACTAAGTTTCACTCTTGGAAATGGGGTATTATTATGTAAAATTTTCTTTTTCCATCTTTTGTTTCTAATTATATGGTAGTATATGATATATTTTATAAATCTTGACTATAACCTAAATTTGTACCTGTATCTGTAGTTATGTTTTCACCATAACTCTAATCCTTTAATGTTGTAATTTCTTAAATTTTGTTAAAGGTCTTTAAGAGCTTTATCAATGCCTTTATTGTTTGATATTCTGTTTATATTTTATAATCTTATACAAATAAAAAAAAATAAAGTCATTGTGAATTGTTTCATTCTGTAATTGTGTTCCATTTGATAATATAACATATTATGATTCTTTCTAGTTATCACCTCATAATATAACAAAATCAATATGAGGTCCCTTTTTAATATTATAATATACTGTGGCTCAAATTCTGTTTTACCACATAACTTCAGCTATCATTGTCCCCTCTATTTTGCCCTGAAAAGATCATTTCCTTGCCCTATTTTACCTCAAACTCCACTGACACAAATAATTACAAAACAGATAAGGATCTGGGGTGCTGTACATGACTACATAAGTGAAAATATTCATTAAATTATTTGAAGTTTGGAAAATGCATTAAAAATTATTCCTTATTCATTTAATTTCCAAAACTGTTTCATAGGCAACGGACTTACATGACGAGGTTACAAAGTAGGAAGAGAAAAACAATTAAATGGAAGCTTGATACTTGGCAACTAAACACCAAAATGTTTCAAATATTCCACCAGCGTTAATGTTCTTTATTCTAACCCAGTTTAACATTGACCATAATTCATTCCCTAAAGCCATATTTCAGGACAACATTCCAAGTGAAGAGTTTCAAACGATCTATCTGAAATATAATGATTTGCTTTTGTACCTGTAATAAAAGTTTGAACTAAAAAGAAAACGAAGGATTCACAGCAAGAGCTTTTGAGCCTTAGCAGAGTCTTCGTAAGCACATCTGGTTTAATACTGAAGTGATTTTTCACCATTTTCTAGAGAAAAGTGTCAAAGGCTTTCCTCAGATACTGTTTCTAGACTGAAATAACATTGTCCATTTTTGATTTTTGTTTTTTTAAAAAACAGCATAAGTGTTAGACTGAAGATTTTATTGCAAGAGAGCAACAAAATGTTGTTTATTCAGTATGGCGGTCCACAAAGAATTATGTCACCTTTAGGGTACAATAGGGGTTCTGGCAATGTCTATACTAGAGGTGTAGGGAGGAGAGGTGACATGGGGGGCACACATCTCCTTGGTGCTAACAATGGACACCAGAAATCCCAAGGGTCAACTTTCCCCTTCTCTCCCAATGTTTTTATTAGTATGGAAAATACTAATTTTCTATACTAAGCCTGAGTGGCATAGGAGGCTAATGCCTCCTACTAAGGCAGCATTTAACATCCAGCTGCCTGCAATTACTGCGAGTTCAATTCTCACCAGGCCCAAGGGCGACTCAGCCTTCCATCCTTTCTAAGGTGGGTAAATTGAGGACCCAGTTTGTGGGGGCAATAAGCTGACTTTGTATAAATATACAAAAGTATGAAGGCTATTGCTTAACGCATTGTAAGCCGCCCTGAGTCTCCGGAGAAGGGCGGCATATAAATCAATTTTTTTAAAAAAATTGGAAAAACATGTCTTCTGTCAATTTACTTATTTATTTTGAGCAATTTATATAGCTGCCCATTTCATTTCTTTTTCCCTTTTCTCCACCATAGCTCAAAAAAGGGGTGGAAGTTTCTCTGCATTGATAGTCCCGTGGTAAAGCTAGCTACGCTCTTCGGCTTCACTGTGGGACTGCTGGCTGCAGCTCTTCTCCAGCAACCCCATGGTGCTGATGTGAAGCTGTGGGCAACTTCATTAGGGGACTGCCAACCACTTCTGCAGCATTGCTATAGCAAAGCATAGTGAGGCGGGTCCCCGTAGTTTCATTACAGAGCTTCTGCAGTAGAAATGTGATCTGGCAGCTTTGCAGGAGAACATTCTATAACCATGATGGCGAACCTATGGCACGGGTGCCACAAGTGGCACGTGGAGCCATATTAGTGGGCATGAAAGTGTTGCCCTAGCTCAGCTCCAGCATGCATGTGTGTGCTGGCCAGCTGATTTTCGGGCCTTCCAGTCCCACTGGAAGTCAGGAAACGGGCCTTCTGGTCCCTCCGGAAGTCGGGAAATGGGCCATTTCTGGTCTCCAGAAGGGCTCCAGGGGGGTGGGGAAGGCCATATTCACCCTCCCCAGGCTCCAAGAAAGCCTCTGGAGCCTGGGAAGGGTGAAAAATGAGCCTACTGGGCTGACCGTAACATCACGTGCCAAAAGCAGGGGGAATGCAGGGGGAGGTTGTGTGTATATGTGCGGGTTGCATTGAATTATGGATGTGGGCACATGTGCCCGCAACCCCCCCATGCTCCCTCCGCTTTTGGCACGCGACAGTAAAACGATTAGCCATCACTGTTCTATAAGGTAAAGGTTTGCCTGTCCAGTCATGTCCGACTCTAGAGAGTGATGCTCTTAGCCAACAGAGCCAGCATTGTCTGAAGACATTTTCTGTGGTCATGTGGTTGGCATATCTATACACCAAAGATGCACAGAATGTTATTACTTTCCCACCATGGTACCTATTAATCTACTTGCATGTGCATGCTTTCGAACTGCCAGATAAGCAGGAGCTGGGGCAAAAAATGGGAGCTCAACCCGTTGTATAGCACTCGAGCCATTCAGCTGACAATCTCAGCATCTTTAACAGTTGAGCCATCATGCTCCCCGAACATTGTATATGTTGCATTGTGAATGTTGCATTATGGCAACATTCTACAGCAAAGTCATAGACGTGAACAGCAGTACCAAGATATGGAGGGTACTGTTAACCATAATACTTTTTTTTTATTACCACAATCAGAAGTCAAGGAGTGGAAGCTGCCCTTGTAGTAGCCAGAGCCAAGTTGAAGATGAGTTTGTGGTTTCATGTCCTTAACCTGAATGGAGCTTCCTCATGCCTTGGTATGCAGGATGTGAGGCTGAGTTCATAATACAAACTACCTGAGGTAGATAAGCTCATGGTTTCTTTTCTCTGCTCCTGTCAATGTGTTTCATAGACTGCTAGGGAAAGACAAGGGGAAAAAATCTTTTAACATGTTCTTCTGGTTGACCAAAAGGTTCTCCTTTGTTTATTTGTTTTTAATGTACCAGAGGAAACAAGTGATTCTTTTCATGTATCCATTAAAAGTCCTGTTCAACTGTTTTGCTTTATTCTCCTTTGTTTTCCCATACCAATATCCAGAACATGGTCAGAACCTGCAAAAGAATGTAGAGTAGGAGTTAGAATGGCTACACTCCTGCACACACAAAAACATATGATACATAGACCAGGGATGTCAAACTCATGTCGTCACAGCAGCGTCACGTGATGTATTGGGACTTTTCCCCCCCTTCACTAAACCGGACGTGGGCGTGGCCAGCACGTGATGCATCTGCGCGTGACAGCTCTGACATAGACAAACTGCCCATACAGAGCTTCTCCTTTTTTTCTTACATATTAATAATAGTCTTTTTCTAAATTTACATTTAAGAAATGTATACACCCTATCAAAGAGAGCAAGTTTTATTGTCCAGATAAAATACTCTTTTCTCAAAACGTATCTTAGCAAGTTGTGAAATTATCCAATCATTTCAATGATCAAAATGATCAGGACATTTTGTCAGTTTTTTTTCCCCATCTTGAATCTCAGCCTTTATTATCAAGTGTGCTGTATATCATATATCAGTATTTTCCTTTTTTCATAGTTATTTCTATATTGGCAATATATAAAATTCATCTCTGATAATTGTGAACACGTTAATGAATCGAGAAAAATCAAGATCAGTTATAATTTGAAATGGTTTCTGTATTTGTGTGGATCTATCTATCTGTCTATCTATCTATATCTATCTATCTATCTATCTATCTATCATCTATCTATCCTCTCAACTCAATCAGGCACCATAAAATGAATAGGGAAATAGGAGTGATTTGATGTTTATAATTATGAACTTTAATCTGAGCTAGAGTGGTCAGCAATGAGAAAACAAAATCTACTACATTTATGCAAGTTTGTCATCAAGGTGTATATAAAAATGGAGTTTTCAGGTGACAAAAATCAAAATCCCCATCGCCTATTTGACAAAGCACAGTTGCAGAGATGGTTTCTGCTATGACCAACAGGAAGACTTCATTGAAAGGTATGTCTTATTTATTATTCTTTTCTATGTTTTTCTGAATAAGAGCAATTTTGTAAACAAGTAACAACACATTTTTGACTGATAAAAATTAAGCATTTCACAATCAGTTATGTAAGCGAAACTTAAGAATTAAAAAAACAAAGAACTTGTGGAAATCCTATGAAATGAATTGGAAGTCCACAAGACCACATTATGTCCTTAAGGGATGGTTTATATCCATGGTTTAGCATTATTCTATACTAAAGAGAGTGTCAGAAGTTGTCAGTGCTTTTAAATTATTTAAAAATAAAACTGTTACAGTGCTGCTTTTCTGGACCACTCTAGCCAAAATAAAGTGCAAACCTATCAATGACCAATCAGACATTAATCTAATTAAAAGCTAATGGAGCATCTACATGGAATATTGTATATAAAATTATGCTCAACCTGCCTCATATGATAACATGCTTTCCTCAGGCTACCAAAATATTAAAGGCTTGTGTATGTTAGTATGATATATTATAGTGTACTCAATGTAATTTGCTCCATGTGGGTGTCCATAGAATTAAAACCTGAAAATATTGCAATTTTCAGTGAGATTGATGGACTCAAGTTACAGTGACAAGGGGAGCACTATTGGAAGACCAACAAAAATCAGGTTAGAGGAAGATTGTCAAGGAGAAAATCTATCTATGATACCAACTCCATGGCACAAAAAATACCAACCAATCTTTATAGAATTTAATTATGTTTGGCGATAGCTCCTTTCCGTTCTTTGCATTTTAACGTAGAGGTTCAACTAGCTCCAATAAAGATGCTACAACATTACTGCAGTTTGGACATAACTAAACTTTGGACTCACTACTCCTACAAAAGTTTTTCCAAAGCAAGGTCCAGGACCAGTTTCACGCAATAGACACAATGCTGGGTATTGAAAAAACATGTTAGAATGCAAGTCAATGTATAAAGAACTGAATTCAAAGCAGGGAAAACTACCATGTATTTGATCAAAATCGTTGTTCAGGGAAGCAACTTTGTCTACTGGGTATGGGGCTGCATAGTGTAAGACTGAAATCTTTTTGATTCCTTATGTATGATTTATCTAATGGGAAGTGCAAAAGTCTGACTCCTGGGATTTCCTGCATGCTCAGGATCTACTGTGCCACTAGACTGTAATTTTTTCCAAGAAATCAAATTTAGCTTCTGCCAACATAAACTTCATTTATTTGGTACATGCTTTTAGCATAGTCATTTGCTTTTGTAAAAAAAACAAAAAACAAAAAACCAGGGCATAGGGCATTGTCTAATCAATGTACTGATTTATCAGTAATTAATTTTACGGTTTTATTTCAGACATGATCTCAAGAGGTCTTTGGCTCTCCAGATATTCAGTACCAACTCTCTGTAAAAGTTATTCACACCAAAGATCTTAAACAGCACAGCTGCTGAAAATTTGCAGGCAGCACCCCAAGACAATCAAAAATCTAGATTGTGACCTACTTACCTTCCCTCAAATTTAATTTTAAAACCATATGTTTGTCAAGAAGGAAGTCACTCTTGGAAACAGCTATAAAGGAAAGGGATTTAACTACACTTCCACTCTTTTACACTTATTGTTGCTATGATTATTGTTATTACATAGTTTATATCCTATTTCTGCTAAGGTGAAAAGGTTGAATTCCTCACATATGGTTATTTAACAAATCAAGCATTAAAGTAAGAGGTCATGGAATATCAAATAGAGTGTTTTCTTTTCTTGATTAACTTCATCTTATGGGTATCTGCCTTTTTCTTTTTGTCTTCAAGGCCTGTTTCTAGCCACCATGCTGCTGGCTAATATGTTCCTTTCAAGGAAGTGTGTAACATCTTCACCCATTTGCCCTAATGGGTCCGACAATTGCCAGGTTTCTCTTGGGGACCTTTTTGACCGGGCTGTTAAATTATCCCATTATATCCACTCTCTGTCTATTGAAATATTCAATGAATTTGTAAGTATTTTGGCATAAGGAAAAAACTAATCCTGTAGCAGAGGCTAAACCATGTGTAGCTGATCAACAATTCCAGGCATCCCTTGTCAACTATAATCATTTCTGCACTTGCCAGGAATTATAGATCAGTAACATCTGAACTTCTTCAGGTTGGCCACCAGTATTTTGTGAAGGCCATTTTTATTTTTTTAATCATAGTTTTCTTATTTCTTCAGGTTTTTTTTTTTAATTTGATTTATATGCCGCCCTTCTCCGGAGACTCAGGGTGGCTTACAATGCGTTAAGTAACTGGTTCAGTTTCACAATGGGTAAAATATAAAGCATTGGCTCAGTGTTTTATTATCTATATGGAAATGTAATTTCATAAGGCTGCCTTTATTATTGCTAGGTTGCACCAGGCAAATGTTACTGCTTATTGAAATTAAAAGATTCTTAAACTACAGATAGTCTTTAATTTCCAGCCATTTGTTTAATGACCGTTTGAAGATATAATGACACTGAAAAAACAACAACTTATGACTGTTTTTCACACTCATAACTGTTGCAGCATCCCCCGTGATCAATATTCAGATGCTTGGCAACTGACCCATATTTATGATGGTTGCAGTGTCCTGGGATCATGTGATCACCTTTTGCGACCTTCTCACAAGCAAAATTAATAGGAAAGCCAGATTCACTTAAGAACAGTGTTACTAATTTAACAACTGCAGTGATTCACTTAACAACTGTGATAGGAAAGGTCCGTGGTGGCGCAGTGGTCAGAAGGCAGTATAGTAGGGCTAACTCACTGCTTACCCAGGCATTTGATTCTCACCAGTTCAAGGTTGACTCAGCCTTCCATCCTTCTGAGGTTGGTAAAATGAGGACCTGGATTGTTGGGGGCAAAATGCTGACTCTAAACCACTTAGAGAGGGCTAGAAAGCACTGTGTAAGTCTAAGTGCTATTGCTATTGCTAAAATGGAGCAAAATTCACTTAACAACTGTCTCGCTTAGCAGCAGAAATGTTGGGCTCAATTGTATTTGTGGAAAAGTTATCAACGCCCCATAATAAAGTAAGCTTTACACAAGCTTTTGAGTCAGTGGTGAAATCCAAATTTTTTTACTACTGGTTCTCTGGGCATGGCTTGGTGGGCGTGGTGTGGTGTGGTGGGCATGGCTTGGTGGGCATGGCAAGGGAAGGATACTGCAAAATCTCCATTCCCACCCCACTCCAGGGGAAGGATACTGCAAAATCCCCATTCCCACCCCACTCTGGGGTGATATTTGCCGGTTCTCCAAACTACTAAAAATTTCTGCTACCGGTTCTCCAAACTGCTCAAAATTTCCGCTACCGATTCTCCAGAACCTGCTGGATTTCACCCCTGTTTTGAGTAGATTTCTAGATTGGAAACCAACAAGATATTAGGTTTCATATCTTCAAATTGAGATAAGAAACAGAGTTTTCAGAGTCTGTGCTAATACACTTTTCCTCAGTGAAACAAGTTCACCTCTATTCCTTTTAAAGTTAAAGTTAGATGTCTTATTATTTCTTAAGGCGCAAGTCTAGGAAATGGGATTGGGCAGATAGTTAAAGTCTCATTAATAGATCCATTGTAGCGAAAGCTTCATCTACCCTGGGGAACTGAACCTCAACAAAGGATGTGGAAGAAAGAAAACATTGTCTTCTGTACACAGAAGTCATTTAAAGTAACAAAATGAAAACGTGCAAGACTAAGTAACAAATGTCCAAGTGAAAGATTTGCTCAGAGAAAAGTAACTAAATGCATGCAAGAAGGCTATTTTGGAGTAGGACAGAAAATATACTCTCTGAGGAACTGTGGGAGGTGGGCCACTTTATACCATAAAGAAGCTTTTGTTAATATGGGAAAACATAATGCTTAAAACTGGTTTCCTTTCACAGTATAGATAGAGGCAGATCACCTTTGACTAAGCCATGTAGTAAGGTTGGGAGACAAAATTAATGCCCTCCATAACTCTAGGATATATTTTACAAGGCAACCAATGAATAGACCAAAAAACAGTCTATTCCCTCCCCCCCCCCCAAATCCTGGTTATCTACTTCACTAAATGTCATCTTTGTTTACTGTCAGGATGAACGCTATGCTCAGGGCCGAGGTTTCATTGCAAAGGCCGTTAACAGCTGCCATACTTCTTCCCTAACCACTCCTGAAGATAAAGAACAAGCTCAGCAGATACATGTAAGTTGTCTTGGTTTGTTGACAGGTGCAAGCAAGTTCACCAAAAATCTGATGAAAACCTTTCAAAGCATACAGTTACCATAGATGGAGTTATAAAAGGGCAGCTCTACCATTGCTCCACCTCTGTAAGTGGTTGGGATCAGCAAAGCACAAAACACAGAAGCATGCTCTGACTTACATGAACGAAAAAGAAAGACAATACGTTCACAATACAAAACAAGTTCGGTCTTTCACAAGGCTGGAATTGGAAAAATCCAGGGAAGGTTGATGAAAGCACATCTCCTTTATCTGTTCTAAGGAGAATTGGGGAGATGGTATTTTTGTATGAAGAAAACAGTAGACTATAGATGAAATAGTCCCTAGCAGGAGAAAAAAATGCATCTTCCAAAAATGGGAAAAATAATTCTAAAAGGTCAGGGGCTAGAACTCTATTGCAATGATCACACGCAAGTTTCCTCAATGTTCCAGTTTCGGAAATAAAACACACCTTACTGAATAATCACATTTTAAAGAAAGTTTCTCCTCTGTGCACTTGATGAGGAAATCTTTGGAATGCTAAGAGCCCATTCCTATTGATTCAATTTCAAATGCCATTCATCCACTGAATAATCTCCCTTTTCAGAAAGCAAAACATGTGCCACAAATATTTGAGATATGTATGTGTCTGGCATTTATCTGTGTTTGCACAAGGTACTTGGGATGTTTGAGCCTTTCAATATAGTAACACAATAGCAATTCTCCCAAGAGAAGCAGGAGGAAATATATGCCACAAAATAAATGCATCTTTTTGGGATGTAGGTAAGGAAAGTGAAAAGTGATTGTGTCAACACTAGAGAGGTCTCAAGGACAGGCACAATGGCTAGGAGGATCCCTGGAAAGCCAAGAGCCCTTTGATCTTTCAGCTCACCTCAAGCAGTGGCAAAGTTTCAAAAGAAAAGAAATCTTCCCAAAAGCAAAACACTTGAAATCAGCCTTGTGTCTGGGCATGTTTGCAGGATTTGATGTAGACACAATAAATGCTTCAGGATGAGATATTAAGTGGCCTACCACAGATCACATCTTCCATTATATCTTCAAATATTTTCTAGATCTCTTATTTCTAAAAATGTATCATTAATGCTCAGGCTAATCTCTGGATTAAATGGCGTTTATGCAACAAAGATGAATGGAGTGATTTCTACTGGCAGGGCAGATAATTTACTGAGAGTCTGATATTTAGGGCATTCTCTTATCTAGTTACATTTAAAAGAAAAACACCTCACAATTGAACTACAGCCTGTAGTTTAGCTATTTCCGATAAATGGGCAAAATTGTAGTAAGGACATTTTAAGGTAGGCTTGATTAAAAATTGTTCCATATCTGCTGCGTAGATTTTGCACACTAACTGTACGATTTTGTTGCCAATGAACAGCACGAGGACCTATTAAATCTAGTTTTGAGTGTACTCCGTTCCTGGAATGACCCTCTATTGCACCTGGTCTCTGAAGTTGAACGAATCAAGGAAGCTCCTGATACCATTCTCTGGAAGGCCATGGAGATTGAGGAGCAAAATAAACGACTTCTTGAGGGGATGGAGAGAATAGTTGGACGGGTGAGTCAAAAAAAAATAAAAATCATCCTCTGAAGTCCTTCCAGCTTCATAACACTATACAAAACGTATAAAATAAGACAGATTTTTTTGGTTTTTTTGTTTGGATTAAAATGTTTCAAAGAAAGAAAGTAAGAAGTTAAAAGTGTCAGCAAAACCTTTCAAATCTGGAGATCTGTTTGGCATGTATAAGTAGCAGCAAAATATCTTGTTCTTTACTAATAAAAAAGTTTTAAAGTGCCAAACAACAAAGCATAAAGCTGATCTTGTAATTTTTTCTTAACACTAAAAAAAGGACATGACCCAACCTAGACTGAGAATCAGCAAACAGCATAGGAGAACTTTTAACTTGCTCTTACCTTATATTTTCTAAAATTAACATTGTTCTCCTGCATGAAAGTGCTGAAAAAACAATACTTTCATTGATATCATTTTTTTCTTTTTAACACTTCCTTGCAGAGAGGGAATTTAATCTTCCTCTTGCCTTCTACACAGGCTGAGACTACAAAAAAAGCCTAGTTCACAAACATCTCAAAATCAGCTGCACATTACAAGCTTAATATGTCATATTGTTGGTTTGAAAGCAGTCAATAACATTTTTTAACATATGTAGGTATGTGCCTTAGAAAAGTAACAGAACGAGCAAGTCTGTGCCATGAAGGCAGGCAATAAATAAAAGTTGTTGCATATCTAGTACATACTTTGTTACATTAAAAGTGTTAAGCTAATGTTCTTTCTTTCCACACTTGTTTGAACCAAGAATGTTTCCGAATTCTCCTTATTAATTTATTATGTTAATTTCTAATGAGTTATATTCAAAATCTACTGTGAAAAGGAAGGACAGTAATTGAAAGCAAAGACATCAAAATAGGTACCAGTATTTCTAAGCAATTTTAAGGTGCATGCATGCCATCATTTTCTTTTCATATTTGCCTTTTCTTTCAGCAGTTGAAATAGTTCCCTTTTACAGAAAGACACCTAGGTAGTATTTTCTATGTAAAATTTAAATACGCCTAAAAAAGCAGCTATCCATTCTGAGCAAGGGCACTAAAATCCATTCTAAGCAAGGGTACTAAACAGTGGTGGGATTCAGCCAGTTCACACCACTTCGGGAGAACCAGTTGTTAACTTTCTGAGCAGTTTGACAAACTGGTTGTTTCATTAGAAATCATTAGGGCAGAGAACCGGTTGTTAAATTACTTGAATCCCACCACTGGTACTAAACCTTTTTCACAATCATATTGTTGTATTTGCTGTTTTCCTGATCTACCAGGAGTAGGCTAATATGACTGCCTTCCATCCTCAAATTAGTGCAAGTCATGCTTACAACACTTAATCTGAAAATGCCTGCATGTTCAAACATTTCAGATTATCATTACTGGCCAATGTTTCAGTAGCACATGAGTCCTAGATTACTAATACCTAGATGGGATCCTGACAAGCCCTACTGTTTTCTGGAGTTAGTTACACAACATCAGGTAGAATGCTTCTCTTTTTCCATCTTAAGATATTCAGCCTATAATCCCTCCAATTGTAGATTTAAAGTATTCATCCTTTAGACTGGTGGTGATCTTTTTAGGTTGCCTCTGTTGAACTGCCAAATGATAAAAGTTGGATATACCGTAGTATCTACAGCAAACTTTTGCAATCTAATGGTCAACACTGTCTGATTATTGTACATGTTGGTACAAGATATTTTGAATTGAATACTTTACTTGACAAAGAATTTGTCTCTAGTATAAAAGCACTCAGTGTTAGATGCAAAGCAACAGAATAACAATAACAACAACAACGATGATGATGATGGTACCAATAAAAGGGAGACTAAAGAAGATAATAAAAGGGATAAATAATACGACAGCCACATTACATGGGTTAAAAGATATTAGGCAGCACTGAGAAAATTTAGTATTCAACAGTGGACTTTTTACTTATATTTCACCAAAAGAAACACTCTTTCGTAATACAAGTTCATGACAAGATATATATACAAGATAATTAGAATGCACTTTGCAAGTTAGAGCTGCAAAGTAAACAAGTAACAAGTAAACAAGACTTATACGCTTGACTACTTTCACCAATCAAAGGCTTTTATTATAGTGAAATCAAATACAATATCTCCCCTCCCCCCCGGAATTTATCTTACCCTGCTTTAATAACTGGGCATTTTAAGATTGATCTGCTCATAATCTAAATTTCTATCTGATAAATCTTCAGTCATGTTACACCTCTCTAAGACATGAGTGCAAAATGTATGACCGAGAAGCATTTTTATACCCAGCAGCAGGCATCCCCAATGCTGCCACACTTGCATTGAGCATTGCACTTTACCTGCCTGCCTGATTGTGAGCCATCTAGGGCTTGTTTAACAACCCACATCATTGCTAAGCAGTGCAGTCATGTGACATCATCCTTTACATGATTAATAACTTAGCAATGGATCTGGTCCCAGTTATTGTCATTAACTGTGGACTATGTACAGTATATGTATCAGTGGTGGTTTTCAAATTTTTTTACTACCGTTCTCTGGGCGTGGCATGGCTTGGTGGCCATGGCATGGTTTGGTGGGCGTGGCTTGGTGGGTGTGGCAGGGGAAGGTTACTGCAAAATCCCCATTTCCTCCCAATCAGCTGGACTTGGGAGGCAGAGAATAGATGGGGGTGGAGCCAGTCAGAATTTTTACTACCGGTTCTCTGAACTACTAAAAATTTCCACTACCGGTTCTCCAGAACTGGTCAGAACCTGCTGAAACCCACCTCTGATATGTATATGTAATCTATTGATAGTACTGTATCTCTTCAAAGATGCGAATATTTTAGGAGCAAAATGATTATCTTAAACCTAGAACAAGTTTAAAGCATACATTTTATCTAATAGAAGGGAACACCAACACATTTCAGCTCTTAGGAATCCCTCTATTTCCCTGGCCCCACCCATTTTGGGAGTGTAGCTCTGCATCTATCTTCCTAACTGGATTTGTATGGAAGGTGTGTGTGTCTGCTTTTAAAAATGACTAAAATTTATTTAGCAATTGTGAAATCATCAAAATTTATTTTGATTTTGCACTTTCCTTAGGTTCACCCAGGTGACTTAGGCAACGAAGTCTATTCTAGATGGACTGGTCTCCCTTCCCTCCAAATGGCTGATGAAAATTCCCGCCTCTTTGCCTTCTACAATCTGTTGCACTGTTTGCGTCGGGACTCTCACAAAATTGACAACTATCTGAAACTCCTGAAGTGTCGGCTCATTTATGACAGCAACTGTTGAGCCGCTGTGCTATCGCTTTATTAAAATGATAGCACCATATCTTTTTAAAATACTCTGCTTTTAGCCTCACTGCTTTTATGTATACTTTATAGAAAATCTCAGCTTGCAGAAAACGATTTAGAGGCCCATTATGTTCACTTCTTCCTGGTTAAACTGCTAGATAAACCGTTATTTTTTTCTGTTGAGAGCACAGATTGCAGCAATATTCAAATCAAGCAATAAAACATTGAAAATGCATAGAGGTGAAAATGTATTTCTTAAAAGTTGGGATTGGGTGTAAGGCAAGGGGCCATATATCTGAAGGGACCCAGAGCTACATGCAACTTCCAAATGCTTTTGATACTTTTCTTCAAACCTCTCCAAAATTGCTACTAAAATAATAGTTCTGAGTGTGATAAAAAGGGGGAAAAATTAAATACATTAATTTACTTTACAGGTAGTTTTCAGCTTACAATCACAATTGGGACCGGAATGTATATTGCTAAGTGATGTGGACATTAAATGAATCATGCTAATTTTACAGACTTTTTTGCCACTGTCATTAAGTGAATCATATGGTTAAATGAATCTGGATTCTCTCATTGACTGTGCTTGTCGGAAGGTTCCTGGGAAGATCACGAATAGTGATCATATGATCCCAGAATGCTGCAACCATTATAAATACATGCAGGTAGCCAAGTGCCCAGTTAGGCATATGACCACAGGGATATTGTGATGGTCGTAAGTCCAAGGACTGGTCTTAAATCACATTTTTCAGTGCCACTGTAACTTTGAACAGTCACCAAATGAACTGGTATAAGTCAAGGACTATCTGTCCCTAAATTAGACAGACAGATTTTGAGATCTAGGGGCAGTTATTAGTGACGTTCATAATTTTATGGATCTATATTGCACTCTTGCTATCCTATCAAAGATGTTGGTGAAGGACAAGAAATGGGCAATAGGTTTATTGCACAGTCCAGACTTTTATCAATAAGACTTTTAATACAATAAGATCACCTATTCTATCTCCAAAGTATATCTGTGCCTTTTACTCCCATAAAGCAGTGATTTCCAACCTTTCTGGCTTGGCGAACTGGTGAAAGCACCGGTGGCAGAGGGAGAGAAGGGATGTTTTTGTGCATGCACGCACCGCTTTCACAAATGCAGCTTCGCACACACCATGCTTGAGCACCACTTCCACGGCCTGGTTCTGAATGGGCTGCGGCACAATACTGGGCCACAGCCCATGGGTGTGGGACCCCAGCCATAAAACAATCAAAGCAATCTTCGTTGTGTGTGCCAGAAAGAGTTTCTACACAGAACTTTAAAAGATACATAAACTCTAAAGTTTCTTATATTAAGCTCTAAAGAACTTTTCGCCAATGTTTTTGATTTCCAAATTCTGTGAAAATTGATTTACTTGGTATCAATGCTGCTTTTCTCTTCAAATTGATAACATTTGGCTGGATCTTAATCTACATACTTCCAGAGCAGTTTGTCAGGCTTTCCTTTCCTATAACCTTTGGGCACGCTTTCTGGTTTTAGAAGTGTCAAACAATCAATAAAAGTGGTGAGTGTGCACTTACAGTGCTCTCATGGGTGGAAGCAGGAAGTCCTGATAATGTTATCAGGGAATGGCTCTGTCCTTGGAAAATCTCTAATATATTGGTGCAAACAAAAGGACTTTGGTTACTTTAGAGTAAAACCCTAGGCAATCAATCATCTTGATTCTGTCTTTTCAATAGCTCGGTAGTGAATGCATCATTTTAAAGTGGGACTTGCCATTATGTACTATGAAGCCTGCTTAATTAACTTACCTGCCTACAATATTTGTAGTGGAGCCAGTATACTACAAAGATTCTTGCATCAAGAGTCATGCCTAGTGTCAACAAAGCAATAAAAAAGCAGACTCAGTACCGGTAATCTCAGCGAGACACACAATTTTGTTCGTAATCTCAGTGAGACACACAATTTTGTTCGCTGCTACATCAAAAGACAAAGCAAACACTTTAGCACTTAGGAGTTTTATTGCTTATGGATTAAATAGATACAAAAAGTTCTTATCACAGTTTTACTGTGAATCACTTCTGAATGCCTATATCGTATTTCAATTTTATGAGAAATTCAATTCCTAGTTTTGATCTAATTTATTAATGTATCTATTAATGTCCATACTAGCAATTACTAATTGATATCCCACAGGGTACTGAATATACCTAATACAGGTAGCCCTTGATTTACAACAGTTAATTTAGTGACCATTTGAAATTACAACAGCATTGAAAAAACTAACTCATAACCGATTTTCACACTTATGACCCCTGTGGCATCCCCATGGTCATGTGATCAAAATTCAGATGCTTGGCAACTGACTCATATTTATGATAGTTGCAGATGTCCTGGGGTCATATGATCCCCTTTTGAGACCTTCTGACAAGCAAAATCAATGGGGAAGCCAGATTCACTTAACAACTATGCTACTAACTTGACAACTGCAGTGATTCATTTAACAACTGTGACAAGAAAGGTGGTAAAATGGGGCAAAACTCACTTAACAAATGCCTTACTTAGCAACAGAAATTTTGGGCTCCATTGTGGTCGTAAGTCAAGGACTACCTGTATGATGCACCCAATACCATGGATGCATGGCTCATTTTCACAGGATTCCAAATAAGACATCATCTATTGCAAGCCTCAATATGTATTTACCATTCTGGCCATATTATTACTGAATGTGTAGCAAACTGGCTGTGATCATCAGCAATTGCTAATAATAAATAATGAAACAAAGCAGTAGCTGTTATTATTATTATTGCATTAACTATTAACTATTCCTTAGAGGTCCAATTACATCAATTTTAAATCGCCCAAGTCTAAGTCAGACATTCATAAACGAAAGGTCTCAGTCTATAAGTGTACCTATATACCAAAGTACTCTCTAAAACCTCCATGGTAACTTATTTTAATAATATAATGTCTGACACTGGATGGTACCTAATTTTATAGATGCTCATGTAGCAATTTTTATGTATTAAATTTCCATATTGCTTTAATCCTACAAATTCTAATGAGCAGACAGTTTATAGTTACAGGTAATATAACAAAGCCTTGTGCAAAAATACCCAGGACAAAAATAAATGTGTAATTAATGCATTCTGGTAATAGCTCTACTCAGACTAATTAAACTTCAAAGACCTTTCAAAATAGCCACATTTCTAATTCTAAAGGATAGCCTGCTACATTGTGACAGCAAAAAATATTTGTGTAAATTGTTAGCATATTTATTATGCAACAATGTTCAGGCTGGTGTTTTCATGATTTTTTAAAACATTGGTCAGTCAGCATACATGTTGTGTAATTCAAAAACTCACATCTCCCTTTTTTGGTCTTTAAATTACCGGACTTACAAAACTCTTAATTTTAATTAGTTACTTAGTCAGTTTTATTTACCTCTGTTTACATCACAATTGCAAGTCTGCATATTTAATTCTCATTTCTGTAATCTTTTCCACAGTAACAACCATGTGAAATAGACTTAAGAAAATAAAGGTGGAGTTGGCCCCCTGGGTCTAATCTAACATGTTAACCAAGTCACTTACGTTGCATACTTTACCGATTATATTCGTCTATTTATTAACATGCAAGGTTTCTTTGTATTCCGTTAGGAATTCTCTTTGGGAATTCTCTCCCACACCATTTCAAAAGCAAAATATTTCCAGTCTGAAATGCTTTTGGATTTTTAGTCTTTGTGTGAAACCTTTTAAGCCATCTGCATGCATGCATTAAGAAAAAAGATGTCTAATTCCAGAGTGTTTTATTGTAGCTAGTGTAGAATTCAAAAAGTCCATTTAAAAAGAGCTACAGCCTCAAAAACACCTAATGGAAATATTGGGATTTTTTTTCTTGGATAGTATTGGCCCCAATGTTACTATATACAAATTCTTTTGGAATCTTGCTATGAAAAATATTGCTTTTCTCCTAGTATAAAAATTCTCTCTCTCCCCCCTCCCCCCCTCTCTCTCTCACACACACACACCCTGAAGGCCCAGCATACATGCAAAATAAATCACATGGTTCAGTACACTTTCAGTGTCAGCTACTCCTTTTCCCACTTCTATGACAACATTCACTTGGGAAAATTACCAGGTTCAAGCATCATTTCAATATATTAATGCTAATTTTCTCTACAATTCTACTTGCAATGTTACTTTATACAGGAGTAGGCAGCTATATTTTGGCTCTGTAACTCTCTATGATTGGCACTGAAAATGAGGAGAAAACCAGGATTTTTAAAAACCAGTGTTATTCATTCTATACCACTCTGATTTTATCTTTCTTTCTGTATGTCTCGGTATCCTTTTAAATAATTATTTCTGCATATTTCAAAAACTGTCCCCATACATTGCAGTGCTTAGTGGGGATAGGCAATTCAATGCATTTGTCAGGCCATGAAAAATTGCCTGTCTCTGCTTTACAAATATATCACCATAAAGCAAATTGTTCAATCTGTTATTTTTTTAAACTGAATTAAGGAATGCCTGTATATCTGACAGCTTAACAATATCATATAAGCCTCAGCGGTGCAATTGTCAGAGTGCAGTACTGCAGGCTACTTCTGCAGACTGCTGGCTGCCTGCAATTTGGCAGTTTGAATCCCACCAGGCTCAAGGTTGACTCAGCCTTCCATCCTTCTGAGGTGGGTAAAATGAGGACCCAAATTGTTGGGGGCAATATGCTGACTCTGTAAACTGCTTAGAGAGAGCTGTAAAGCACTGTAAAGCAGTATGTAAGTCTAAGTGCTATTGCTATTGTTGTATAAGGAGTTTCAAATAAATGTCCACATTATACTTCAGTCTGATTGAAAAAAGTAAGTGAGGTATTTGAGAAAAACATTTAGGAAAATACAACCTAAAGGAAATGAGGAAAAGATGACTGACCCAACTATCTAAATTATTACAAATTTCTCTTTCTATATTGAAAATAATTGAAATTATTTTTCTATATTGTCTTTTATTACTTGTAGCATGCTAAGCAGCACCTATTTTCAAATCACCTCACACTCTAATTGAATACCATCTGTACATAAAAATCACTAACAAATATAAACACCTGATCTGGTTTTATTATTAAATTGTGGGTTAGTATTGTAATAAAAGATGTGTTCAGAAATCTCAGTTAAGGTGTGGGGAGGCTGCCCATTTCAATAAGTTCTACTTTGCAGTGCTTATTGATGTTGGAAACAACGTTTTTACAGTATTCAATCCCAAACAATAATTTCTTGCATTATTCATCTTGAAAATACTAACTACATTATAATTCTTCCACACTGTTTTCTATAAAGCAGAAAGAATAATTTCTATTGGTGGAAGGAAACTCCTAAATAGTATCATGAGCTACTTTCTTCCATAAGACCCTTGAGACTGATTTCAGACTGAAACCTAGCTCTTTGTTTCATCAGTGATAGGTACAACAATGAAGTTCAACAATGCTGACCCAGAAAGTTTATAATGCTGATCCAGAGAGATATCAGCAAATTCCCTATTTTTTCCATACTTTGATATGGGAGACTTACCGCTTACAGTAAGGTCACAGTACATAATCCACTGTTTTCACAAAGACACAAATTAAAAATTACATTACAATTTAAGTACAACTTTTTAAAAAATCACTTAAAAAATCGAATGAGGTGCATCTGCAAAACCTCAGGACAGTTTTATGGCGATGGATAAACACCAGTCTTTTAAACATATTACATTCTACAGTCATATAATGGACATACAAGGCCTATGCAAGCATACAGAGAAAATTCAAGCTGTTGTGAATGCTTTGAATCATATCACAGCTGTGATGCGTTTTAAAATTTGTTAATTACTATAACAGATTTTTGCCAAATGTAATCAGAGTGCCACAATCCTAGAGCTCTCTACTACAAGTGGGGAGGGTATAGCAATGGGCAGGATGACTCAAACAAGCTTTCACAAAAGGAAAGAAATAATGACATCAGACATAGTGCTTATACATTATAAGTCACACCAGTGAAAATGATTTGTGATGTTTTACAATACGGCACAGTTACATCACATATCATGAAAGATGTAAACATTTGATAGATTTTGCTTATACCTGCTGACAAATACAGACAAAAAGAATGCACAAATAGATAATTTATCCCCATGATTATCCACTATTGTCAATATCGAATCCAGAAAAAGGGATCCCATTCACAGCAGCTGCTTGAATACAGCACATCCAGGGAGATATTGGCAAATTCCCTATTTTTCCATACTGGGGCTTCCATACTACACTGCAGTTTGTTTTTCGAAGGACAGAGATACAAAATAGAATTTAAAAACACACTCCAGATTGTGCAAATGTAGATATATAATCTAGCTTACTTCTTACAAAGTAAGCAATGTAAAAACATCCCTATTAGATGGGGATTCTTTATATCTCTTTTCTGTCACAGAGAATGAACATTTTTCATCATCACTGAGGTGATGCAGGGACACTAGGTAAGACCCAATACTGCCTTGGAAACCCAGATGGATTCACACAACAAACTTGAGTTCATGGAATTTTATCAGCACTGTCATAGAATCCTGAAACAGCACGTTTTCCAGAACAATCAGGAAGTCACAGTCCCCAGAAACTGGAACTGAGCAGTTTTTGTATTTCTGAAAAAATAATGAAATCAGACGTAGAATTTCAACTGTATATGATACAGGTGGAAATAGAATGCTTGTTTGAACCTTCAATAATGCTTTACAAGCAATGTCCAGAGATTCAATTTCATATTGAATCAAAAAAACATCCAGTTGCCTCCCGAAAAAGCACCTTTGGGACAACCATGACCTGGACGACTGAGAATTTCTACAGACTATTGAATCAAAAGTTTCTGCTTATATAACACAAGGTTGTATATGCAATAAGAAATTAAACAACAGTGATATTGTTCTTAGATTGTATCTTACATTCAAAGCTGGACTTTCTCAACTCTAATCTGAGAACAGTTCAGAGCACTGGGTTGAAAATGGCAAGCAGTTCTCTGAGGGCGAAGCACAATGTATTGACTGGTTGAAGAGATAAGAAATATGGAAAGAAGTGGCTGTGTGTGACATAGTTGGAAACACAACTCAACCCAATAGATAAACAAATGGTAGTTACTCTATAGCCGTGATGGCGAACCTATGGCATGCGTGCCACAGGTGGCACACGTAGCCATATCAGTGGGCACGCCAGCTGAGCTCTGGTGCGCATGCGTGCGCCGGCCAGCTGATTTTCAGGCCTTCTGGGCCCACCAGAAGTAAGGAAACAGGCTGTTTCCTGCCTCCGGAGGTGCTGGGGGGTGGGGCAAGCCCGTTTTTCTTTCTTACCTGGCTCCAGATCCTCTCTATGCATCTACGGAGGGCAAAAACAGCCTTTCTCACTCCCTCGGAGGCCCTCCGGAGGCCTGAAAAGGCCCATTTCCCAACTCCCAATGGGACAGGAAGTGACTTTTTTGCTGTCCCCAGCCTCCAGAGACTCCTAGAGAAGCTGGAGACAGCAAAAAAGTCACTTCCTGTCCCACCGGGAGTTGGGAAATGGGACATTTCAGGCCTCTGGAGGGCCTCCGAAGGAGTGAGAAAGGCTATTTTCGCCCTTCCCAGATAAATAGAGAGGATCTGGAACCAGGTAAGAAAGAAAAACGGGCCTATTAGGCCATCACGTGCCAGGAGCAGGGGGAGGGGGGGTTGCGTGCGCATGCTCAGGGCAGAGCGCATAGAATTATCAGTGTGGGCACGTGCACACGTGACCCTCCCCCGCCCCCCTCTCTCCTGGCACATGATGGCAAAACTATTAGCCATCACTGCTCTATAGTCATCAGGGCTATTGGGCATCCAAGGGTTTTTGATTGTGATAGACCGGATTTCATTTGCATGTATAAGCTACCACAGTGCTGGATACGTAGTTCTAACAGGTTTCTTGGTCAGAAGGAATATGCCGTATTGGGTTACTACTATTTTTATTTATGTCTGTGATTTAGTGTTATTGCTTGGTTACATGTGTACAGTACAAGTAGTCAAAGGTAATTCTTGCAGACTCATAGTAATTGTCAAACCCTGAAGCCCGGGTTTTGCCATACCAGGAGAGGATGGAGCACTGGTGATTGGGAGGTATAGGAGAGCTCCATAAGACACATCCCCGGGTGGGTGGGTGGGTGTGGGGATTAGGGAGGTTGAATGTGATAATTTGTCACCACAGGTACTCACTGACTCTGCTTACTATCTTCCAGGTGCAGCCCTGATAGAGGGGAGCTGCCTGTCAAACCCTGAAGCCTGGGGTTTGCCATACTGGGCAGGATGGAGCACTGATGATGGGGGGTGCAGGAGAGGTTGCAGCAGCGTGCCAAGCTGAGGACCAGCTGGTCAGCAGAGGGTGAGCTGGGGATCAGCTGTGAGCGGGGAGGCATGGCAACACAAGGCAAACAGCCTGCCAGGATTCAGAGCTCCAGCTACTGGGTGACAACAGCTGTTCCAGCCCAATGATCAGCTGTTCTGGGTCAAAGAATGGCCAGGTGGCATCCCACCGGGTAGGCCAATGAACAGCTGACAACTGGGTGAGGCCAGTGCCGGCGGAAGGGCGTGGCTTACCTAAATAAAACATGCTGGGAGGCAGAAGCTCCCAGCGCTGACTTTGTATCTTTGCATTGTGCTGTTTTGCTGCTGATAGAAGTCATTGTGTGCCAGAGTCCGGCTAAATAAAGCTAGTTAGCCTCCAAGTGAGTGGTGTCTTAATACTGGTTTAAGTCCAGAGCTCAGACCTTTGAGAGTAATTCTGTAAATTTCAGTAGGACAAACAGCATGAAAGCCTACCCTTTGCTCAAGTGTCTTTAGTCTTCTTAGGAGAGACAGAAGGGATGATTTAATATGCAGTTCAATTCATCACAGAGTGAAGGACACTGAATAAGGCAGATTCTATATGAATGTGAAGAAAAATTATTCTGAGAAAGAGCATTACAACAATGAAACCATACTAAGAGGATGAGAACCTCTTTGCTGGATATGCTCATGTAGAAGCTGGACAGTAGGGTGTGCTAAATATTTGAAAGATGTGCTTTGCAAAGCCTGTTAGCTCTTACAAAGCATTTCTCCTTGAAAACACTGAGAAACCACTTCCTTTGGAAGGTCTGTATGGCTGCTTCAAAAGTTATTTCTAACTGCCTGCAAGTGCACGCTTAGAAACATTGCTGGTAGGGCCAGCAGCAAAGTGGGGTACAGTAGCTGTATGTGTAGATGCATGCACTCATGTATTCACAGGATGTGGCTGCTTCAATATTTTAAAGAGAGACTAGCTCTCTTTAAACTTCAGACTAGCTAGTATTTTTTGTGGAAAATTTCTTTTGAATGATTTGCACAGTTCTCTGTTAATCATCTTTGACTTTACAGCATAAGTTACCTTATGGTAAGATGGCCAATTAAAGTAGTAGTAGTAATAGTAATAGTAGTAGTAGTAGTAGTAGTAATAATAATAATAATAATAATAATAATAATAATAATAATAATAATAATATCTGGCCATCAAAACTACACGATTATGGATGAAACATGTAACAGTGATACCCATTGTCATCGGGACACTTAGTACCATGTCCAAGAATTTTATAAGATACATCAACAAATTGCAGCTTCCTGCAATAACACTAGTGGAACCGCAAAAAACTGCGCTACTTGGAACATCTTAAAAAGGTATTTGGTTTATACCTAGGACACTGGCAACAACCCATATCAACCATTAGCACCAGTCAATCGTATTTGTGACGCATTTTTAAATATCCAGTTGACTGAGTTTCATGTTTAATGAATAAAGTAAATAATAATAATAATAAACCTCATTCTAACTATGATTCAATTCTGCATATATTTCTTATTTACTCCAATGGGTCTTATGCCTGGGTAAGATGATTACATATTCAGTCTTAGCTAACTAACATTATTCTATCTTACTTGAGTAAGGTAGACTCAAAAAGCAATAGAAACAAGAAATTTGGATTCTATTAAATGCTAACAAAGAAATAACATTTCTTGGTAAATTGTTGCCCAAAAACAGTAAGTGAGTAATTAAGTATATTGAAAAGAAAGGCCAGATCCAAGCATTAAATGCCCCAGCTGAAAAGGTATCTATTTTTCAACTATTTTAGAAGGTAAAGGTATAGTAAACTAGATCTCTAAAGAAGTTAATGGTTGAATGCATTCCTATCTCATCACATCAGGACTCTGTAGCACAAGCCATTTAGAACTTAAGAGCAGCCTTTTAAATTGAGTTCAAATAGAAAGTAGCAGAAAACTTAGTTCTTTCACAATTGACAGGTTGTGCTGTTTATAACCAATATAGACTAGCTATTTTGTGTCTGTTTGGTTTGGAATATAAATATATACAGACTAGCCTAGGAGCAACAAGGCTCTTGTACCTCATGATATTCTAGCAAAATGAGGGAGAGTTCAACAGCATGGTTACTTCATATACAACCCTGCCTGGAGACATATTCTCATTTATATGTAAATGTTATATGCAGATGCTGTTGTATATACAAAACTCAGTTCTTTCCTCCATATCTATTTGTCTATTTTAGTCTGTAGAAAGTTAGCACCCACCCTTTTCCTAGAAGAATGAAATATTCTTGGAAATATTAAAAAGGCAGAATATTATACCTCCCTGGATGAGAAAAGGAGATGCATGCTCTTGGAAAGCAGCCCCCACCTTTGTTAATAGCCCCAGAAAGACTGGGCAATCCTATCTACAAGACAAAAGGTTGGGCCAGCTTATCTACAACACAAAAGACCTTCACCTTCAGGATATAATAGGATTAGCCCTCTACCCATCTCACCACATGGCACCTGGGAAGATTACATCACCCAGCAAGATTCAACCAAGCCTGGGACTCAAGACAACCTACAAATTTACCCCTAGATGGCCCCATGGAGTCTGACAACCAATCAGAATACATTTCTTTCACAGGAACAGGAAGCAAATACAAAGCCCAAGAGAGGGCATAAATATATCTTACTCTCCACTCCATGTGGTCAGCTATCCAGGATTTCAAACCATGTGGTCCTGTCCACCATTAAATCATCTTTCCAGTGTCTTTCTCCCCACTTGGAACTGAACCCAGATGGACATTTCTTCCAACAAGTCTGTTTTAGAAGCTAAAATTAATGGCTTCAGCTTTCTTCAGAGACCTAGTTCGGTTGCTCTTTCATAGGGTGATGGTGGTCCTAGAAAGCATCTGTTGAAGAAGACCCATCTGGGTCCATATATTTGCTCATTTAGCTCACTATCTTAATATTTTTATTTGCCATATGTAGAAAATACGCATAAAATAGATTCTACATTGACACCATCTTTAAAATGAAAGCTACTGAAACCAGTTATCTCAGCAATAGCAACATATTGCAGGATATTGTTATTCCTCTGTTTCATATAAAAAGCAGAAAATCCCCCAAACTCTTTTCAAGTAGTTAGATGGTCAACATGTACATACTTTCTTGTTAAATTTTGCAGTGTTATATTACAAATATATCTGCTGATGTACAGTGCCCTTTAAAAAATGATGTATAATTTCATTACATAATTCCTTGGTAAAATTAAATCAAATCCCAAATGGTTTGAGTAATCATCAGTGGATATTGGAAAATGATTGTTAGAAAATATATTTTAATACAGACAATCTAAAAACACAAGCTTCCATGTTGTATTTCCGAAACATCTACTGGTTTACTATGGAAATATTTTCTGTAAACATTCCAAATGTATTAACAGACAAAGGTAGGACAATACATGAATGCTAAATCTGACCAGGTTTTATTATTCTTCAAATATTTAAGCACAGCTCCTAAAACTATGCCTTGGGAAAAAATTCTGAGGTGCATCTTACTGCAAGCTGCCAGCTGAAGAGGGGGAAAAAATATAACATTTAAAAGCCTGGTTAAAGATCAACACAAATGGATATAAGGAGATTTCTAGGAAAGAATCAGGATGGCTGCAGCTGTATCTCTGCTACCTGCTGAGGGTTGCTAGGCAACTGAAGCCTACCACTGCCCGAGGGCCCTTTATTTTACAATGAGGATATTTGAGTGTGTTTTTCCTTAAGGATTTTCACTCAGCCTATTGAGGTGCAAATATGTTTGTGTGTCTACACACCTCAATAACATATATCCTTTTAAAATCAAGTAAAATGGTATCAGCTAGGAATTTGTAATAGCAATCATTTGTGTATGGGTAGAGGTGTGTGTGTGTGTGTGTGTGTGTGTGTGTGTGTGTGTGTGTGTGTGTGTGTAATTTCTTGAGGAATTGACCCAATGTGGAAACAATATATACTTTTAAACTGTGACATTTTGTCTCCATGGTAAGAATTATTTGCTATTTGTTTTAAGGAGAACTTTAGTTCATGTCAGATAAGAACCTCCAGACAATCATTAGTTTAAACTGCCTGCTATGTGTTCAAAAATTTCAGTCAATTTAAAACTGATCTGAATTGCAAATGTGATGGTAATAAGCCATTCGGGAGCAAGCCATGTATTTCTTCTCTCTCTCTCTCTCTCTCTCTCTCTCTCTCTCTCTCTCTCTCTCTCTCTCTCTCTCTCTCTCTCATGTCTTCTTTAAGGGGCCTCTGGTGCACTGAAATATGAAAATGCCAATTCGACCGTGCACATTGTCAACAAACATGGAAGTGAAATGGAAAGAAGGAGGGTTAGCAGTGAATAAACTGATCTGTTCAACTGGAGGATGCCACGAGATCAGAAGCAGTCCACATCCCCCCCATCCTCCACAACAGATTTTTGTAATAAAATTCATCTGTTTCTGGAATCTGGTTGTAATTACATTCTTTTTCATTTTGAGTGAAGGAAGGGATGAACTAAAATATTCGGTATAGAGCACTATGGAGAGTTTTATATTTGAAAGCTCACTTTCTTAGTTGTATTACTGAAAAAACAAGAGGGAAAATCAATTTTCAATAGCATTATTGAAACAAATCCACTATTGCTTTACAGAGGTGATAGCTGCAAAATACTCGTTCCCTTGAAAATTTTCTATAACAAACACTACTGCTGTCGATACATTTCATTGGTAATTGACAAAGCTTTCTTCATTCAGAAAAGGCAGATGCAATGAACTGCACCTGAGATTTGGAGCAATTCATTCTTCTTTTTATGTTAAAGGCTAAGAGTAAAGAGGAAAGCTACAGCCTAATTCAGTGTAGAAGCAGCAACATGTGAAAGCCTAGTCAGTTCCCCAGCCATGATCTAATTCTTCCAATTATATGTACATTTCATGTCCAGGATGAGAATGAGACAATGTGCCATGAACCCCACACATTATCTTGCTTTCTCTGCCAATCCCCTCCATAGTGCATTCAACAGATCAAATGTCCTCTCTGAAAGGTTTCCTATCAAGTGAAAAGCCTACATTCATATAGCTTGAGGATTCAGCCTTCACAGTGGTAAATCTGTAGGTACAGGAACTGGGTCAAACATCCTCTTCTGTGTGTGCGACTGTGAAAAGGGAGTTGGCTGTATTTTATAGAATATAACTATAATTTCAGAATAGTTATTCCTTCTGAATATGTAAGTATTACGGAGATCACAGTTTCAGGAATATCAGAAATAATTAATTCACTACAGATTATGACCTGAATCTCAATCTGCCCCATCATCTTTATTTACACCAGGGCTGTCAAAGTCACAGCCCGCGAGCCAGATGAATCACATGCTGCCCACGGCCACACCCAATTTAGTGAAGGGGCAAAAAAAAAAGTGATATATCATGTGATGTTGCCGTGATGATGCGAGTTTGACATCCCTGATCTACAACATCCCTATTTATGTATTTATTCTCCATATTGAAAAGAATCATAACATGCACATTGGTTGAAAAAGAAAAAGAATAACAATCATGGAATCCAAAATTTTACACTAGCCTCTTGATTAAAAAAAGAATCAAGAAAATGTTATTGATATCTGTATCTATAAACCCTGGTATTCAGAATGCTATTGTGGCTTTGGAAGTATCCTGCTCAGGCAAAAGAAAGTGGAGGACACACTGTATGTGCATAGGAGTGCACACAAAGAAACATGGAAAAGAGTAAGTTCTATAGACCCACTCTATTTCTTATCTAAAATACTTGTGAATGGTTATCAAGTTAATAAGTTAATTCAGTAAACTAGTGAAGTTTAATTGTCCATACAAATTATACCATACTTATTCCCCATACTGTAGAGTTAATGCTCATCGCTTTCAACTGAAAAGTACAACTTGACATTAGGAGGAAAGATCTGACATCTATTTCAGAATTGAATGATTCCCTAGACCCAATTTTGCTTGTTAATTATGCTTTTCTTCTTCTTGATGTCTGCTGCTTTGTTCAGATTAGAAAAAAGCTAGAAAAAATGTGCAGCAAGCAGTCTTGTATGACAGACAGATTATATTTCTCTATATTTTAGAATGAGCCAATGTTTCTAATTCTTTAGGAGGAAAATCCATAATTCTCAGGTATTGTTAGTGCTTCTTATGTAGGCTTCCCAAATCACCACAAGTAGAAGCAGATGTGCCTGTTAGTGTCAGATCATATGCAAAAGAGGTCAGGGTTCTTAAATTTTTAATGACTGAAAAACAAGGAATTTGCAGCATTGCAAGTCATAACAAAAATTAAATTTATATTTAGCTGAAATTATGCTTATATAAAACTTTAAACTTACAGAATGTGCGTTTGTATGCAATATTTCCTTCTAGATACATAACATAGAGGATATCAGTGGAAATTAAAAATAAGGTGACTGCATTGCAGAAAACAGTAAAGTATGATTACATTTATCATCAAATATTGACTAAATAATGAATTCTATTTATTGGCCACTATTGTACTTTAACAGGGGGATCAAACTCAAAGCCCAGGGGCCTGATCTAGCCCATGGAATGCTTAGATATGGCCTGCAGGACTCCCCTGGAAACAGTGGACCGGCCCATGGTGCTTCTGCCAGTTAAAACAGAGCTCGAGAGGACTACGCATGGCCCACCAAGGCTTCGTTTTCAGCTGCGATAGCCTCCTGCAGGCCTTTGCCAATGAACATGAAGCTTGGGTAGGCTGCACACGAGCTGCCTGGGCTCGGTTTTCAGCCATGACAGCCTCCTGCAGCCCTCTGCCAGTGAAAACGGAGCCTGGGCCGTCATGGCAGAAAACAGAGCTTTGATGAGTGACGTCGAGCCTGCCACACCTCTGGCCACACCGGCCCCCTGAAATCAAACACAACCCTGATGCGGCCCTCAATGAAATTGAGTTTGACACCTCTGTACTATAGTAACTCATTATGCCACAATTCTTTTGCTAACATCTATCTGATGTTAGATTATCATGATATAACAAGTATATTTCACTCCTTTTTATTCATACAGCAACTTTCATTATTACAATTATATTTTTCATCAATGACACAACTCAATTTAAGTTCATGATTTACCCCTTAATCAAATTTCTATTAGAATTAGTTTAACACATAACAATCTGTTCCAACTCTAATCTTTCCTGAAGGGGTAATAACACCATAAGATTAGCTCAAATGCCAACTTGCTTTCTATCTGCTGTTTTAGAGGAACAAAATGGACACTGGCTTATCTGAACATCCTTTTTCGTTGCGCTGCATCTCAATTCATGTCTGTCTGGGATTTTCCTTGCCTGCTTGTCAGGGACTGAGCATAGTGTTCCTTTAAAATTTGCATAGGTCATGCCTCCTTTGTCCTGCTAGCTCCTCAGTTGTGTTCTGTGAAGCCTTCGTATCCCGTCGTGACCTATGCAGAAAAAAGAGACAAACACTTCCCGGCCCCCCAAGGACAGTCAGCCGGAAGGGCGGGATGAATTGAGATGCAGCGCAACGAAAAAGGACGTTCAGATAAGCCAACGTCCATTTTCCGCTGCGCAGCTTACTCAATTCATGTCTGGGATATACCCAAGCTACCCAATCTATAGGAGGGGAGGCTGACTGCACCCCATGCCCACATCTGAATGGATTCTCTGCAAAACCCTACGTCCAAAGGAAGCATCGGCAGATGCATAAGTGTCTAATTTATAATGTCTGACAAACTGAGTTAACGTCGTCCGAGTGGCAGCTCTGCAAATGTCCAGAACTAATGCCTCCGTAGCCCAGGCTACCAATGTGGCCGCGCTTCTTGTAGAGTGAGCCCACACCTTACCTGGGACTGGTCTGCCTTTAGAACTATAGGCCAATGATATGCAAGCCTTAATCCAGCGTGAGGCAGTTCTAGAAGAAACCTTCTGTCCCATTGTGGCAGGGTTAAACGACACCAGGAGAGCCTCAGTACTACGGAAGGTGGCCGTTCTAGCTATATATCTCAGTAGTGCCCTCCGAATGTCCAACATGTGCCATTGAACCTCTAACCTATGCTTGGGGGAGGGACAAAAGTCAGGTAAAATAATCTCCTGGGCACGATGAAAGGTGGAATTCACCTTCGGCATGAAGGAAGGATCAAGTCTAAGAACTACTATGTTGGGCTTGAAAATACACAAATCCTTCCTGACTGACAAGGCCGCCAGTTCAGAAACTCTTTTGGCCGATGTAACTGCCAGGAGAAATGCCACCTTAAGTGACAGGAGCCTAAGGCTTACCGATGCCAGAGGTTCGAAGGGGGAGGACATAAGTGCTTGTAGTACCAAGGTCAAGTGCCACGTTGGAAACCTGTGAACCACTGAAGGCCTAATATCAGTGGCTCCCCACAGAAACCCCCTAATCCTGGAGTCCTGAGACAAAGATTGAGAACCCCCTCAGGACAAAACTGTTGACAAGGCTGCCACCTGCTGCCTCAGGGTCGCTGGAGCAAGTCCCTTGTCAAGGCCCTCCTGCAAGAAATTTAAAACGTCAGGCACAGTAGCTGAATGGGATCAACATAGTTATGTGAGTACCAAAAACAAAATATTTTCCATGACGCCTCATAGATTCTAGTGGTGGAAGGCCGCCTGGCAGCCTGGATGGTACTAATGACCTTCCTGGACAAATTGTCTCTCCTCAGGAGGATCCTCTCAAATGCCACATGGTTAAGTGCAGCCACTGGGGGTTTGGGTGTAAAATGGCTCCCTGGCTGAGAGAAACCCTTTCCTGAGGAATCCGCCAGGGCGGTGAGACAGAAAGGCCCACCAGGTCGGCGAACCATGGGCGTCTTGGCCAATGAGGCGCCACCAACAACATTTCCGCCTTCTCAGCCACCAATCTCCAAATCACCCTCTAGAGGAGAGGGAACGGAGGGAAGGGGTACAACAGGCCCAGAGGCCACTGGCAACTCAGAGCATCATAGTCCATTTCTCCCGGGTTGGGAAAACGTGAGATGAATGTCGGTATCTGTGCGTTGTCCGGCCGGGCAAACAGGTTGACAGATGGCTGTCCGAACTTCCTCACCAGCTCCTGGAACAGGTCCAGATGGAGCATCCACTCGGGTGGGTCTAGTTGTGTATGGCTCAGCCAGTCATCTCGAACGTTTGAGACACCTGAGATGTGTTCTGCTCGAATCGACCGTACATGACTCTCCACCCAGCTGAAAAGGCTGTCCGTCTCCTTCATCAAGGACCTGGATTGCGTGCCCCCCTCTCGATTTATATGGGCCTTTGTGGTCACATTTTCCATTAAGACTAGAACATGTTGATGTATCAGAATGTCCTGGAAATGACGGAGGGCTAGATGTACGGCCCTCAGTTCCAGCCAATTGATACTGAACTTGGACTCCACCTGTGACCACTATCCCTGGACCACCCAGTCCCCCAGATGAGCCGCCCAGCCAGTCAGGCTCAAGTCTGATGTCAGTACTAACCGAGAGAGCTCTTGAAAAAGGCACCCTTCCTGGATAGCCCCTGATG
The DNA here is from genome assembly GCA_030761175.1 of Masticophis lateralis. Taxonomy (NCBI): domain Eukaryota; kingdom Metazoa; phylum Chordata; class Lepidosauria; order Squamata; family Colubridae; genus Masticophis; species Masticophis lateralis. The sequence continues at coordinate 65,077,125 of JAUDYJ010000003.1, forward strand.
CCCACTATCGGAGAGAAGCACGTACCTTTTCCGGTAAGCTCACCTTGGCATTCGATGCACTGCGGCTGGCCCTCTGCGCAGGGAGAAGGAACCACTGTAGCTGGTGGGCATGTCGTTGAGCCCAGGGCACTATTGCAATACAGGAAATAAATTTGCTGAGCAGTTGCGATAATGTGTGCAATGTTACCTGCCTCTTGGCCAACACCTGGACCACCAGAGCCCTGATGTCCTGTTGCCGTTCTGGTGACAGAAAGACCTGCCTTCGAATGGAATCGATGACTGCCCCGAGGTGGGCAATACGCGTTGTAGGCTGCAGGTGACTCTTCTTCCGGTTGATGGAAAAACCGTGAAGTTCGAGAATGCGGCATACAGTCTGCAGATCTCGTAAGGCCTGCTGATGTGAGGGAGACAGGAGCAATACATCGTCCAGGTAACACAACAGTCGGATTGGGACGAGACGGACCATCGCCGCCACCGCTGCCAGTAACTTTGTAAAAGTACCGATGACAGGCCGAACGGCATAGCCCAATACTGATAATGCTTGCCGGCAAAGGCAAATCTCAGAAACCTGTGGTGACGCGGATGTATGGGCACGTGGAGATATGCTTCTTGTAAGTCCAAAGATGTCATGACATCCCCCGGTCTCACACAGGACAGAATAGATCGAAGAGAGTGCATCTTGAACCTCTTGTAGAGAATGAATTTGTTGATGAACTTGAGGTTCAAGATACCCCTCCAGCCGCCCGAGGATTTGGTGACCAAAAAAACAATTGAATACACCCCCGACCCTTCCTGTCCTGCTCTGTCTCTAACAAATGTTGGATTTCTAGAGACATTTGTTGATGGTCCTCTGGGTGTCTGGCCCAAGGGCAAGGTCTGAAGTGGTCGGGAGAAGTGGCCCTGAATTCTAATGTGAGACCCAGCCTCACCGTCCGAAGAATCCAGTCTTCGGACGTGGTCAACTCCCATTGATGAACAAAGTGGCTGAGGCATCCGCCGATGGGAGGAGGGAATTGCGAGTCACTTGCCTCGCCTAAGAGATCTGGAACTTGCTCCCCTATATGGTCTCCTCGAGGCAGAATTGAATCTACCTCTGTCCCGAAAGACTGTCTCTCTGAATTCCTGTCGAACCCCTGGGAGTAAGTTCTAGAAGGGTAGGACCCGCTGGGTCCTGCATCCTGCTGAAAGGGCTGTCTCTGAGGGTAAGGAGTGAACCTGCGATCTGGCCTTCTATAGGACACCGGCAGCACCTTTCGTTTGTCCTTACTTTCCACAAGAATAGGCTCCAAGGCTGCTCCAAACAAGTTCTCTCCCTTAAAGGGAGCGGAGGCCAACTTCAATTTAGATTTCAAATCGGCACGCCAAGGGCATAACCAAAGCAATCTTCTAGATACCACGTTGGAGGCGATTGCTCATGCTGCAAACTTAGCAGCATCCAGAGATGCATCTGTCGAGTATTCAGCTGCAGCCACCATTTTATTAATGTCCTGCTGAAGACGTAAATCGTCCGGAGGAAGATAATCACGCAATTGCTTCAACCAAATCAAGTTAGCACAGTTAAAAAATGAGGCAGAAGTAGCTGCCCTCACCACCCAAGTAGCCGCTTGGTGTGTTTTCCTAAGGGAAACTTCCGCCCACCTATCCTCCGTTCTTAATACCTCCACAGCATCATTCGACAAAACGTTGGAAGAAGTCAAGCTCACTACAGGCGGGTCTACCTTGGGGAAAGCTAGCTGCCTGTCTAAAACAGGTTCTACGCAATAAGTCCTTTTATCATGACTCATGGGAGCCGAAAAGGCCCCAGGGTGATCCCACTGCCTCCTAATGACCTTGGAAAATAACTCCGGGTGTGGAATAAAGTCATTGTCAGGGTTGGGAACCGCAAAAAAAAAACATTCTGGGGCACCTGTGAGCCCTCTACCTGACTCCCAGAGTGGCTGGGAGGGTCTCCAGGACAGGGGCTGGCATGGTCTTCTGGCTCCCCTGAAGCACTAAGGCTGGAACAGAAGGAGCCCTGGCTAACAGTGATTGAGGACTAACTTCCCCTTCTCCAATCTGAGTAGAAGGTGACTCAGCAATAGCCTGGACCTGTTTCTTGGCACGTTCAAACTGCCTTTCTCATGGCATCCCTGTCCTGAATGGATGACCTGGCAGTCCCTTGATCAGGTTCTCTCCTGCTAGAAGAGGAGGAAGAGCTCTTAGACTTGGCCTTGGATGATTTCTTAGGTCTGGGAGGAGTCTGAGGCTGTTTTAAGTCCGAGGAAAACTCTGGGTCAACCATTTTGAAAGTTACTGGGAAGCTTGTATCCCTGAAGAAAGCAAGTGCCAACTCTCTCCTCGAGAGATACAAAATGGCTCCTGAGCTAAATCTGCCTAGCAACCAGGCAGCAGAGTGGGGAACTTCTGAAAAGTCCCTTTCATTGCAGTCAGCCCAACAGTCTACTGGTCAAAGTCAGGCAAAGCTCTCCTGTAACTGGCTTCTGGGCAGAAAGAACAAATTATGGAGCAGGAAATAATGTCCACACACCGCTGGGACCATCAAACCTGTCAGCAAAAATGGCGCGCAAACCGCCCTCTGGCTTCTTTCTCTGCTCCACAGTCAGCCACCTCCAGCCTCTTCAATCCTCTGCTCTCCTTGGTCCCAGGGCTGGCAATGCGCTAGAGCAACTTGCTCTTTAAGCGCCACACAATTAAATCACCTCACAGTTTGCCTCTGATCGTCAGGCAGGGACTCTGGAGCCGCCCTAAGCTAATGGGAACCAAAATGGCGCCGCGGTTAATCCAGCATACTGAGTGACTAGCAGCTCCCCGGCAGCTTAATCAGTGCTTCTGCACCCTCCGGAGTATCCCAGCCGGGATCAAACTCCTCCAGCTGCTGATATAAGGGTGGGGGGAGGGTGGCCTGGAGCCCCAAAGTCACTCACCCCTCCACAAACAGCGGAAAAGCAGCTCCGGCTGCAACTTTCACTTCAGCTCCCTCTAATCAAGCCAAAAACAAAATAACAGGAAAAAAACAACAAAACCTAAAACCTCTCTAACACGAAACTGAATAACTGCCAGAGCAGTTTGAAAAAAGGTCCCTACGAGAAGACTGAGTGAAAACAACTGAGGAGCTAGCAGGACAAAGGAGGTGTGACCTATACAAATTTTAAAGGAACACTACGCTCAGTCCCTGACAAGCAGGCGAGGAAAATCCCAGACAGACGTGAATTGAGTAAGCAGCGCAGTGGAAAATAAAAGCTATCCAGCCTAGAGTTTAAAAACAAGACAGAAAAATATGACAATCAAAATAGTTAATTAGCCGACTTGATTATGCAAATCTCTTTTTAGCTGTATAACTTTTTTTTGACAGAGGCAAGTGCTGACAGAAGTTTCAGATAAATTTTAAATTTTCACAACTCTTGTCAAATGTATAATTGCCCTTTGAGGAGATTAATTGGACTTGAAGTAATAAATATAAATTTACCTATGTTATAAAAAATCAGACATTGCATTTTTGAAAGGGGTAATGTAATAATAGTGTATGTGACCTTTGTCAAAAAAATGATTTCATTTAGCGTAACAAGTAATTAAGAAAGGAGATACTGACTATAAAATGCAATTATTTGAAAAGAAATCCAGAAGAATGTCAGACTTACATATTACCTTCTCTCCTATTCTTTCTTACCTGCCATAATTCAGTCAGCATCAAACCATAAACTGGCCTAAACATTTTAATAGCCCAATTATAGTTTGCCTCCAAGCCAGGATTACAAAAACAGTGTGACTCTGTATTGCTGTAAGTATAAACTAATGTGAACGAGGAAATGTCTTGCTACTAAACTAGAAACAGAAGTTCCTGACTTCATTAGGCTATTTAAGAATGTTGTCACTGTAAAGTCCAAACCCTATTGATGTGCAACTGCCACCAGAAAACATTTAGACCAAGCAGAACTCCATCCCATTTAGCAAAGCATTTTGTGTGGCTGCTGCTTTGCCACTTATATTATAGTATTGCAGCTAAGAATCGGTTAAAAGGCAAAGCCCAGCATTGCAAGCAAAAATATATATATATACATGCTTAGCACGCTAAATACTGAATAGTATGCTTCATTATTTGGAATAAATATGGGTGAAAGTCCATATGATTGTGAATTGTAGAAGTTTCAAATTAAGTATATAAGGAGAATACCAGATCGAAAATGCTTGTCTCAAGATTTTGTCACAGTCCCATTCTACTAGTCATGCAGGGGTGCCAAACTGCTGTCCTGGGGGCCAGATGTGTCACGCGCATGCCACACCCACCCCAGCTCTGCAAAGGGTTAAAATGTTGCAATATGTCACGTGACAGCAACGTGATGCCACAAGTTTGACACCTGTGCAGTAGTGAAATGTATATATGCTGAAGTACAAGAAAAGAAAATGTCACAGCTTTTCAGTAACAAGCAAAGAGAAATTTCATAGCTATGTCCTACTTATCTGAGATAGGATTTCTTTTTTTTACCCTTCAAGTCCAAAACACACTGGAGAAGCACCAGCTAAAGTAGTACACATTAAACTCTGCAATATATTTTGCCATTTACATACTACTAGTGTCATTTTATCAGAAGGCATGTTTGTTATTACAGGATATCTTTTAGATTACAATTAACTAATCCATTTAGCAATCAACAGAAATTAGATTCTGGTCTTTTTTAGTGTCTAAAAAAAATACACTAAATACACGGTGTTAACTGTGAAAGTGGGGTGGGTGGGTGTCTAACTTCTCCCACCTGCAGTGAAAAACTTGCATTTCAGGAAAATGTGCCAATTCAGCTTATCAGCATTTCACAATGCAATCATTGGAAACTATTTTTCTGCTGTAGCAAAAATAAGTAACATTGACAGAATTGGGGGGATTGACAAAAGTGAAGAAAACATGCAATTCAAGTAGTAAATTGTTAATTTAAAGGATTCAAATTCTGTAACATATAAACTGTATTTTAAACTATACAGAAGAAATATCACGTTAAATTGTCATTTTTTAAAAAATCCAAAGCATTATTAAAAGCCATTTATCTGAAGCTAAAGGAAACCTCTATATCAGAAGCCACACATTTATTTATTTTTATTTATTAAATTTATTGGCTGCCCATTTTACCACAGGGTAACTCTGGATGGAGTTCAAGCAGCCCATTAAGTTTTACTTGCTTTTCTCCTAGGAGAAAAAAAAAACCTTGAGCATTTCCCAATTGTTAAAGAAAATACTACAATTACATGAATAGTTATACAGAAGCAAGCAAAAAGAAAAATATCATGGCACACAGTCTAGAAAAGTCAAAATGCCAAAAGGGAAAAAGTGGGGAGGAAGGGAAAGCAACCAGTGAAAATTTTTTGTAACTAAAGTCTGGATCACTCACCTTGACAAAGCACATAGTGGAAAAAAATTTGTTATCTTGTCTTTCTGAATTCTGTCAGAACTCTCAGAACTTTCCAATGTAGCAAGGCTAAAATGATCATTTGTGCCAATGGATTCACACTGTTTTTCTTTAACAGATGTAAGGGAAAAAGTTCCCGTTTAGTTAAGCAATGTGATTTCATCTTCAACACTAGTAGACTTTTCCCACTCAGCCTATATAAATGCATGTTTACTGTTGTGAAATAAGCAACATTAAGAGCAAAAAAGAAGCTTCCTTTTACAGGAAATCCCTCTCTGGACAACACTAATAGCAGCTGCTTTGGGATTTATGCAGATCCTGTTGAGAGAGCTCACCTCTAACTTCCCCTTGTCTGGATGACTATACTTTCTCTTTCTGTAATTAGCTAATAGATCCCTGTTGTCTTAGCTTGTTCAAAACCACATCATCAAGCTATTATGATGTGCAGCTTGTATACGTTACCAGCCCCATCAAGAGGCCAAAAAACGAAAACTAAATAAGGATCAGAAGATAAATGAATTTTATATTACAAGTTCTGTACAGGGCTAATATGAGGAAAGATGACTGCATGCATATGTGAAGCATGCATATGCATTTAAAGCACATATATAATTGCATGCACATGAAGCATTGCATATGTTCTTCCTATATGAAAGATCACATCTGTTCTCTAAGTTTTTAAATAGCATCTTGATCAATATTTAAGCTCATGTGAACAATGGAAATCAGAAACTGATAAAGCTAAGAAGAAAGAAAATTTATACTCTCTGTATTTTAAATAAATCAAGAGAAGATTCAATGTCCATGCATATAACAATCCATGGGCTGCAAGTGATGAAATGAATATCATGATATAAACTATGTCCGTTGTGCTTATGTACTATATGTGATGTCATTACATAACATAATGCAGTAATAGCAAACCTTTTTGGTATAAAGTGCCCAAACTGGAAAGCCCAGAACGCTAAAAATTCAACATCCAACTGGCCGGCGCGCATGCGTCCCTCAGAAACCCCACAACCAGCTGGATGGCTTGCATGCGCACCTCAGAATCCTGACTGGCTGAGCTGGGGCAACAGTGCGTGTGCCCACAGAGAGGGCTCTGCATGCCACCTCTGGCACGCGTGCCATAGGTTCGCCATCACGGACATAATGGAATGCTTAAGAGCCTTTGGGAATATGGAGGAAATAGCAAGATGGTTATGGGAGGAACAGAGCCATTACAGAAAAGAACCCTGAATCCAGGAAATGGGTAAAATGTGAAAAGGATACTCAGAGCAGTTCCACATCAATTAGACCAACCATAAATTGTGTAGAAAAATTATTTCACTAGGTTTTCATGATTGTCTTTCTACCAATAAAGATTTGTTTCAGAAATTTAGGAGATTCTTAGTTCTTCTGCTTGCCAGTCATGCAGAGCTTGACACGCAAGGACAAAAGAGTGGAGTTTGCATCATGATGTTACATCATTTTGGAACCACCATTGTTGAACACAGGTAATCCATGTGCAGCCTCATCAATTTAATTGAACCATACAATTCAGATATAAATTGGGATGCAATTAAAAATAAAAGCACAATTATTTGCAGAATTTCATTGTTTGTTTTTAAAGAACAGATATACGTATTTGTGGCTTTTAGCTTGATTTACGCTTTGGCAATCATATTCACTTTCAAATAATAAGTCTAGACATCACTGTCTGCACATGCCTTTGTTTCATATATATCTATATATCTATATATCAGAATGAAACTAATATGACTCAAAATATAAAACACATTGCACAGGAACATAGATATCAAATCTATCTATCTTTGTTGGAGCTGAATTGACAAAGACATTTTATCACCAGCTCCAAGAAAATATATAAATATTGCAAACAAAATAATATATCCTCCTTAATGTTATATATTACATATGTCTTCACACATGTGCTAGAAGATAATAAGTTAATATATAAATAAAGATTTTTGGATTGGGAAAGGCTAAGTATTAAGTTTAGCCTCAGAAGGTGTGGCTGAAATGGCAACTTCACTGTGAATTTAGAAGCAGCAAGAGGTGCAGGATTTGACAAATAAGTGTGTCAGATGTAACTGCGCAGGTATTTGTCTTGAGTAAGACAGCTGACCCTGGCCAATTAATGTGCTGCGTGAACAAATAAATTTGCTCCAGAGGAATCCATCACTCATGCCTAATCCTTTTTTTAATCTCTAGCATAACAAGGTGTGCTTGTGGGTCTGTGTATGCGAGCTATGTAGTGATTGTTTAGTAAAAAAAAAAATTAGAATCCACATTCATTGTAATAAAATGTTTTTTTTAATTTCAACTAAATTTTAACTAAGCATTAAGCTATAATTCTTTAAGAAACTATTTTTTTAAAGTCTATTAGTAGCTGGGCAACTATAGATGGTATAAAATATTCATCTGGTTAAGTTTTGCTTAGTGTTGAAAAAATTAGCGGAATTTCCTTGTATAATTTGTTTGGTAATGGAAATGATCACATGTACACAAACATACACACAAACCTGAAGCTTGCTTTTGCAGAATAAATTAGAAAAACTACACAACCATTTGGTCATAAAAAGTGCTAGATTGAGCACACTGGTCTACAAATTTTGGGAAATTATCGACCTCTGAGACAAAATGTGTTAATTTTACATATTTTGATTAGATGAATTAGAAAACAGATGATAAAAGTGCTGGTTGGCTAAAATTTTCAAGATATTTCACAATAAAAAATTATATACAGGCGAGTATATTTGCCCACAAGAGAGGGAGATGTCTAATGATCATGATGCCTTGTAACTTCTCAACAAAGTACGGTAGAACAATGAAAATGGTACCGCATAGAAGTATATAAATTTATTTTCACTTTGAGAACAGCAAAGCAGAAAAACATGTGGAAAATTTGCTTAGATCCTATAAAGCACTTGGTGCAAACTTGTCACTGAAAATTCACTCGCATTTAGACTATTTCCCTTTCAACTGTGGGGCAGTGAGTGATTAGTATGAGGAGAGATTCCACCAGGATATCACAGGCATGGAGAAAAGAGAAAGAGAAAGGGAAATGAAGTCCGTCCATGCTTGCTGATTACTGCTAGAATCTCCCCAGAGATGATTTTACTGTAGTTCACAAGAGAAAAGCCAAAAAGTGCAGTTTAGATACCGAATAAAGATAGAACCTTGTCGTTTAATCTGATGTTAGAGCTTGTCAGTTTTTCATGAAAATGCATGAAAATGTTACATGAAAAATCAATAAATAAATAGAAAGCTGTTATTGGTATCAATAAAAAAATAAATTTATAATGATTGGTGTGACACCATTCTCATTGTTATATCACATTTTGCAGAAAAGTTATGGTGCATAATCACACATCCCCTTTGTAATTTTGACTTATTTTGATGCAATTTTGACCTGAAGCTGTATCTTGGAAACTGAAGCCAATTAATACTCAGGACTTAATTTTCCTTTATTAGTGACTCAATTCTGGTAAAATTAAACTACATTCATTTCCAAGGCTTTCTCCTTGTAGACCAGTGTCACTGAATATGGTTACCTAACTTGCATATTGTTAAAGTACGATTCTGCATCTTATTCCCACCATATTTTTGCTTTATTGTATAATAGAGAAAGTAGAAGTATGCTTGGAAATACAAAGATGGAAGAATGAATATTTCTAAAAGCATACAATATTATTTAGATTGAAGACTGCTTGATCTGGAGAACTAACAGGAACAATACAACCAAGGTTAACAACAGTGAATATATCAGTGTATTCAGACCTTCAGTGATTCAATAATTGGCTCCTGTCCACAAAAATGGATCCAGATTTATGACAGCTTAAGTCTATTTGAAAGCTATACAGTTTATTTTAAGATTTCTACAAGCTGAAACTGCTGTGTAGCATAAAATAATTTATTCAAGAAAGGGGTTCTGATTTTTAATCACTTTGAAACCAAGCTCCAGGACAGTCCTTTGAATTAGCCTTGGAAATTCTTAAAGATTGACATTCAGCTTAATTTGAAACAGTTTTGCCTCAACACATCCCACATTGTTCAAGATTTTGCAGGGAGCAGAGGGAGGGGGAGCTGATAAACTGCCTTTAATGATCCTTCAAACTCAAAAGCAACATAAGCATGGTTTTCTAAACATTAAAATTGGAAACACTTAAATATGGAAGGGACTTTTCCCCCACTAGAAGTAATGTATGTCAAGTGAAAAGTGTATAGTTTTTCTGGTTTTAAGGAGAAGAAAAAGTTTGTGAAGAAAAGTACATTGCACATAACTGAAGACTGAGGTTTGCCTGTCTTCCATTGCAAGGGGTGGGAGAGGTGTATATTGATGGTAAAACCCCTCTGGAATTTCATATTAGGATTGATGTGAGAAATAAGTGTCTTAGTGTCCTTCGTCCCACTCTTTTTTTAAAAAAAAAAAACCTTTTCTCTTTACCTTCTATTAACAAGGTTTTATTCTTCCCTATCCCCTTACTGGAAAAACATGTAGCAGTATTACTGCCATATTTCCTCTTAGTGCAAAAGAATATTGGAAACGAATTGGCTCTACATGCCTAAATACAAATACAAATTCATGTATCAGCTGCCCGAATACAGAGGAGGATTCAAGGAACTCTTAAGTTATTTCTCTTATGTTCATCCATTTATAAAACATTGGCAAATCCTGAGGCAGCACATGGTTACAGCAGCTGAAAAAAGCTGAGCACATGCATGTGTGCTTTTTAATGGTGGTTTTCTGGATTTAAGTTGCTTTTGCTTCAAGCTGTGAACTCAGCTTGAAATAAAGCATTTTTGCACATGTGCACAGACAAGGATCTAAATGGAAACCCGTCTTGAATGGAATTCTTTTTATGTGAAGCTGGGGCTTGCAGAATCTTATAATAATTCAATTATTTATATATTTCACCTATGTTCAGCATTGGCAATCTTTCCAAAGCCCCACCTCTTGTAAAATAACCTTTATCATCAATGGCTATTTGTCATTCACATAAATATCTCTACACAAAAATATTGCGGTGGATTCCAATCTTACTTTTTCTAACTGTTATGTATATAGTTTTGGTGGGAAAGTTTGAATGTAATTGCTCTCAGCTGATTGGCTAACTGCCAGGACTGTAAGGTATATAAAGGGAGCGGTTTCCCTGGATCAGTTGCTGGATTCACACCATGTAGTAAAGAGCTGTTGTTACTCACAACCTGTCTTCTGTGTCCTCATTCACTCTACCTAACACTAACCAAAACCATCGCTATACCCTTTGATTCCTACAAGCCTTATAGTCATTTCTGAATCATCAGTTTAGCTTGAAGATGCCACTGTTGGCTAAGGACCTAGCCGTTCTTGAAGGATAATTTTCATCAGTAAAACTGTATTATTGATCTAACTAGGCTTAATTACATATATTTCATTGACTCAGTGTAAAATAAAATTGCAAAAAAAATAATATATATTTTCAGCAGCACCATTATTTTCATTTTTAGTGTATGGTGGAATTTTATAGCATAAATAAAATGGGAATTTTAGAAATAGTGTATATGTGTGGTTCTGAGCCTTTGGAACAAACTGGAGCATAAAACATGGGCATAATCCAACAGTGCAACAGTAACCTTGCTTTGAGCAAATTATATAAGAGTGTTGTTATGAAGATAACTTGTGAGCAGAGCCAGTTCTATCACTTTGAACTCTAGGAAATAATAAAAAAGCTCTTTTAATTGAATTGAGAGTACAATTCTCAATACCCAGAAAACATCTAATAAATCAGTAATAACTGACCAGAATCCAATGCCTGCATTCCTCTTCTCCCCCATGGTTAAATACTAAATGGGTTCACACATCACAGTAACTTATTGTGGGATTTGCTCAGCTTTGGCTTTGCAAGATGTGTGAATCTGCCAACCACAGTTTATTCAGCAGAACACGATTAAAACAAATTAATTAAAGTAAATCTGGCTTAGTGCAATGTGTAAATAATTGAAAATGATTTACAGCAGCTGCTAGTTCAAGACCAATGCAAAGTTGTATTGGTGCCACTTCATATGGCCCTGTGCCCTCACAGTGCTTCCAACCAGGCTAATAACTGGCTTTTATTTACTATTTTGAAAGCATGCCTAGTTATTCTGTCTTGAAAAGAAAAGAATACAAAACTTAACAAAAATACATTTCAGAACCTTAAATTAAAAGCTTTACAACATTAAAGTAATTTTTTTAACAACTGACAATAGGAGCATGGTTATGTATTTAGAACTCCTGTTCATGAGTTCCACTTTAATGCACAACTTTTTTTGCACCCTGAACTCATGGATACAGCTAAAGCTTTTCTGAATTCCAAAGATCATATCATCCTTTCAGCCATTCTACCTGTTCTAAAATGTAGATGTGCTAAAGTTTATAGATCCCAACTAACTTAAGACCACAGTTTGAGCCCAAAATTTCCATTGCTATTGCCATTGGTTTCCCATTGCCTTCTTCCTAGGGCTGAGAGTGAGTGACTGGCCGTACTTCTGAATGGCCCTAAGGTTAGAGAACTCTGCCATAACAACTTGACATCTTGATATTGAAGGGTGTTCTCTCTCTCGAGAGTCAATTTTGTGTGGTAATTAAGACACCTGGTTAGGAACTGGGAAACCATGAGCTTTAGTTGGCTTAGGCCCAAAACCAGTTTGGTGACCTCAGCCCATCACTCTCTCTCAGACCTAGGAAACAGGCAATTACAACTACTCCAAAAATCTTGCCAAGAAAACTGTAGGGATTAATCCAGGCAGTCACTAGGAGTCAAGATAGACTCAAAGACATCCCAAAAACTACAAACAAAAACATCCTCTTTTACGAAGTCAGTTTGGTATAGTGTTATACCAGGCTAAAAACCACAATCTCACCTTAAGCATGAAACCAGCTGAGAGATCTTGGGCCACTCGCTCACTCTCAGCCCTAGGAAGAAGCCATGGCAAACTACTTCTGAAAAATGTTGCCAAAAAAAAAACCAGACAGACATGCCTATTTAGTTAAGGCTGACTTGAAGGTACAAACAATTCCACACCTTTTAATAAGGCCAAAATCCCTTCACCAAGATCTATCCATTAAAAGTGAGAAGGTCTCTTTGACTGTATTACCCATTTATACATTATCTTTTCTCCAGACATCTGTTTATTACAAACAATATGTTTTTATTTCACTGTCTAATTATAAACTAGTTATACTGATTATACCCCATCCTGCATTCTATTGCTAAAGAAATATATCTTCATTTGTTATACGTTAATGTGAAATTTCAGAGCTAAAGGTGATTATCTTAGTTTTGTCCTGATCATTTTAATTTTTCATACTAAGAATGAGGTTGTTCAAATAGCAAGCACTGAAAGGTGCATGCAGGATAGCCTTTTGTACATATCTAGCTGTAATAAGTAAAAAAAGATCTTAGCACAGAAAAAAATTATTAATACTGCTATTTCAAAAATCTGTAGTCTGGTAGCATCTTTTGTGATTAATTTTATTAAAAGCTTATTACTGTTACCAGAATTGGTTGGTTAGAAAAAGTGTTATCAGACTTGGCCTGATTTTTGCCACCACAGACTAACACCACTGTCTTCTTATGATGCCTTCAGTACTTTATTATGAGTGTGTTTACCCCTAAAGTTTAGAGTCCAACCCAAGCTCATCCCTATATCCTGCCAGGATTTCTACAGTGAAAATGGACAAAGAAGCATGGTAGTAATATATAATAAAATCATTTGTTCTTTATTTCATATAAAAATATCACAATCTAAGATGCTTAGGACTAGAAGAAATACCTTCCAATCTTTAAAGTCAAGACAGAGTTTAAAAATCGGAAGACATGGCGAATTATCTTAGAAGGCATACTGATTTAGTTTGAGTGTCAAAGGACAAATCATGTTACAAATAAGAAGCCACATAGTTATGAAAAATGAGATCAGTTTTTTTACTGAACACTTCACATTACATTTTCCTTGAATATTCTTAATTGCATATGCCGTATGTTTAAAGGATTTATCTTTTCACCCTACAATTTGCTTCAGTGTGTGCATTTCCAGTAAGTGAACCAGCTGCTCCTCTTTGAAAATGTTCTTTGATCAGTCACTATAGAGGAGCAGTTTCATTTCCCACCTGTAAAACTGAGATTGCCAATCAATTCTATTTATTTGAAATTGCTTAAATAAAGGGAAGAAGAAAACTACACATACTGCTTCTATCATAAAAAAAACTCCATTACTGTTGTATGTTTCAGCCAAATCATTAAGGACAAATAAAATCCATTAAAAAGTTACATTTCCATAACTGTGTGGCCTTTTGCTAAAACATGTAAGAGGCCGTGAGAGACACCATTAATAGTCACTACTTCTTACCTTCCCGTTCTTAACTGACATGATTTTTATGTTGGTGTAACTAAGTTCATTGGCCATTATTATTATATGAACTAGAGTATATTAGGAGTTTTATTGTAGCTTCTAGCTCATTTCTCCATTTATTTTTCATGGTTAGCTATTATCTTAGAGATAGGAGGGGGAAAAACCAATGGAATATGCTCCAAATACAGGTATTGCTCCCAAAGTATAAGCTCTCATTTTGACAAACCTTATCAGTAACCTCATGACCATTTTCCCATTTCCATTGTACATATTTAAAACTATCTCCACTGACTGAATACCACTATATGTTTTTTCCGTTTAAACCAATATATGAGATTCAGAAGCAATAATTAGCAAGTTCTCAATAAATAAAGGGAAGGCATTCTGATTTCATTTCTATAGGTTATTTATGGTTTGCATGAGAAATACTGAGGGTTTGGACAAAGAAGACACTGTACGTTTAAAATCGGATTTTAGTAAATGATAAGAAAGCTCAAGAAAACAGTTTGCATCATCTTATCCTTCCAACAATCATTTCTCCCACCCGTGCAAACAGCAAACTATGAGTAGAGGATGCTTGCAAAGAAATTTCAGGTTGCCTGGAGATTATACAAGCCTGTTGTGGGGCTTTCCATTGCTCAGTTTCCGGTGGATAGTAATGACTTCCTGCTCCATTCAGAATGTGTTAGGTTTTTTTTTAAGGGCTCAGAATTGTTTTCATTCCTTTGGGGTGTTTTGATATCCTCTTTTTAAATTTAGCTATCTCTATCTGTGCATGGCACTGAAAAATAATCTGAATGAGGTTTTCATAAATAATAATACCAATAATTTTTAGAGGAATGGAATATGGTTGTCAGATTTTTTGCCACAGATTTTAATTTTTTAAAAAATTAAAGTTAAGAGAATATATGATAAGATGGAAAAGAGGAAACGTTTTCTGAGTTCATTAGAGTATCCTAGCTTTAATGGCAAAAAAATAACAATAATCAGGATGTTTAGGAGAACTGTATTTCCAATATAACGTGGAATATAACCGGGATGGCAAACCTATGGCACACGTGCCAGAGGTGGGCATGCATGCCACTGCCAACTGCTCTTCTGGTTTCTGGCATGCATCTTTGCGGATGCTGGAGCATCAGAAAACAATCCAAAAACAGGCAGTTTTCAGGCTGTTTTTCGGCCATTTTTTTCCGGCCATTTTGTGGCCGAAAAACAGCCTGAAAAACGGCCGAAAAACAGCCCGGAAAACAGGCAAAAAACAAGCATGCGCACACTGGTAACTCAAAGACCAGCTGGCCGGTGCATGCATATGCACCGATTAGTTGGTCTTCGGGTTTCTGGTGCTCCTGTGCGTGCACATGCACACGCATTCCGGTTTGGGCACTCACTGCTGAAAAGGTACGCCATCACTGGATTATAAATTAGATATTACATCAAAGCTTTCTTTTTTATGGCACATAAAAGCATTGTGCCTCCTGTAAGTGTAATACTGTAGACATAAAAGGAAGGAGGACTCACCGTAATAGTGGCACAGGTCTACTTGAAGGCAAGAGTTCTTTCAAGAATTTTGAAAGAGCTTTCAAAGCATATCAAGAAACAATAGTCACTGATCAGATCATCATCAAAAACTTCAGCAAATTTTATAAAATGAAAATGTAATCTACATAATAGGTAATGATATATGGGAAAGGTATATTTTAACATTCTATTTACATATAATCTATGATTGATTTTGTGATATATCAAACATGTATTATGGTTAATGATAAAGGGTAAGAGCAAGAGTTTGTAAATGAGACAAGCAGTCAAGGCTTCAAATACATTTGGCTGTTCATTACATACCCTAGTTCAAATTCTTTAACTCTGGACACATTATGCAAAGATCCAGCTCTCTGAAAAAGAGAGCTGGGAACGATGTTGTAATGCTGTAATGCTGGGAATGATGAAAGGAAAGAGAAGACGAGGACAAGCATGAGCAAAATAGATGGGTTCAGTTATAGTAGTTGTGGCGTGTCAGAGGAAAAACCTCTCAGCATATTGCTGCAATTAATTGATTGTTTGGTTGAACAGTTTAAATGAACCAATCAGAGCTCTGAGTTTCCTGCATTTTCCAACGGTCAGTTGAAGAGTATATAAGTGGCAGCAGGATTGCAGCCAACAGAGACTCTCCAGCAGAGAGAGGGAGGGAGGGGAGGGGGGAGGGGGAGGGGGAGGGGGGAGGGGGAGGGGGGAGGGAGGGAGGGAGGGGGAGGGAGAGGGAGAGGGAGGGAGGGAGGGAGTGTTCTCGAACTTGAACCCAGAAACCTTTTTCCTTCACATGGAGGCATCATTAGGAAACCTGAAATAATAGGTTAAGGATAGATGATTGAGGAGTAAATTTACCTATGTGGTAGCCAGGAGTGAAATTATACATTATGCTAACCAAAAAAAATTAATTTTTGTTTTGCTCTGTTTCTCCAGATGGCAGCAGTTCCTGTTTAGAGAATTACAAATTCTTCCTAAATAATTTCAATTATCATGAAACCGAGCCTAGCAAAATAAAAAAAAAAAGTGTAACATACTTTCACAACCCAAAGATGCTTTTTCACAACCCAAAAGACAATTGGACTTCCTATTTCGCTTCTGATTCAAGAAACATCCTTTTCAATAAAGCACCTTTGGGACAATCATGACTTGACTGATTAAGAATCTCAATAGATCCTCCTTTCACAACAAGTGAATACTGGCAAGAAAATTTAAATCAATTATATATTTAACTAACTTCATTGACTTCATTATTTGTTATTTCAGGAAGCTCAAAACAACTAGCCCAAAGTCAGATCTGTTTCACACAATAAAGGAATTATTTACTCCTCCATGAAGAAATACCTTCCTAGAGCATATAAAGATGTTTACATCTAGGTGAGCTAGAAATAAATAAAATAAAATAAATAAATAGAGAACATATTTTGGTCTCCAATATTGTGGTAGCACCAAAATCTGTCTTTGAGCAACTGGGTTGAGACAGCTAAAGCCCATCTATGCCTGCTTACCAGCAAACATGACCCTCAATGACAATCTATAACAAAAACAGGCATAAATTAATTTCCTTCCAAAATTTGGTACAGTCAGTCCCCGATTTACAACCACAATGGAGTCAAAAATGTCTGTTACTCAGTGAGACAGATGTTAAATGCGTTTTGCCCCATTTTATTACCCTTCTTTAGTTCACTTTGCACAGTTAAGTGAATCAATACAGCTGTTAGTAACACGTTTGTTATGTGAATCTGGCTTCCCCATTGACTTTGCTTGTCAGAAGGTTGCAAAAAGTGATCACATGATCCCGGGACCCTGCAATGGTCATAAATATGAGTCAGTGGCCAAGCGTCTGAATTATGATCATGTGACCACAGGGATGCTGCAATGGTCATAAATGTGAAAACGGTCATAAGTCACTTTTCTCAGTGTCATAACTTCCGAATGGTCACTAAATGGTTGTAAGTTGAGGGCTACTTGTATTCCACTTGCCTTTGTTTTTTAAAAACAGAATAAGGTTTTTATCTACCACACCTACATACCCCCACTCCTTCCCTTGCTCTCCTTTAAAGCAAAGCAAAGCGAGGGGAGCCAGGGGTTCCCATGCTGGTCTCAAAACAGGCCAAGGTAAAATACCATCAAACAATCAGCTGACATTCAATATTCTTGGCCTCTTTAAAGAGCGCTTTCCTTCTCTAACAATCGTTTCATGAACTAGGCTCCTGCCCTGCCCTGTCTGGAAAAACAAAAACAAATGAAAGACCAAGCTAGAGTTCTTCTGCCTTCCCTCGCCCCTTCTGGATCTCCAGAAAGAGAAAGATTAATCTACATAATGCTGAACTGAATCGCTTTAATTCCAGTCAGCTTTTATCATTCAATCACTGAGACCACATGTGGAAAAATTCATGCTAATTCCCCTTAGCAACAGGGGCAGCCAATCGGGAGGCTCCATGCACCATGCAGCTGGCAGCCAGGATCACTCAAAGTAGGTCAGGCCTGTATTTCTAAAAATGCCACGGTCTAGTAACCCCACTGTCCCGTCTGTCAGCCCTGCCCCATAATAACCTCAATTGCTTGGAGACACAATGACATACTGCCCTGTTAAAGAGCCATCAAATCAGGCTCCTGCATTATTTTTTACTGCGAGCCCAGCTCTTGGATGGAACAGGCTTTGCAGGCTAGCATTAATCATGCAGCCCTTTGCGTCTACTTCCATTTTGCTCGGGCAGTGGATTTGACATTAATGACCAGCTGCTCGGGCTCCCGCACACAAACCCAATGAAACCTTTCTACCCAGTTGGGTGCACAAAATAACAGCGTCCCAGAGTCAGGCAGGTCCAAATCCAAAAAGGCAAGAGTGGAGAATGGGCTTTTGTGACTCTTCAAATAATGAAAGGATCTTTAAAACTGCCCTGCAGGATGAGACAATCAGAGCAATTGGCTGCATGCAACACACAGCCTTCCCCCCCTCCCCCCCAAGAAATGTGAATGTTCCCAGCCTAAAATACACATGTTTGCACAATGCAGTTTATTTTAAGCATATTATTAAGGAGAGCCAAATAAACAAAGAGCTGAACTGAGGCTGACTTTTTTGCAGGGAATCTGGGAAACTAGAAGAGGCTTGGAGCAATTTGGGCAGCCCAGAACAGGAAAGAAATACAAACCACACATTGCAAAGGCTTGCAGAGGAAAATCAGGAAGGGCTGTGTGAAAGGTGTCTGGAAAAGGCCAGTTGCAAATTAGACACCCCCTACATCCTCATCACTCACTGCCTGCCTGCAGCAGGACTGCAAATGCAGGTCTAAAATAGTACTGTTAACATCCTTGTAAAGCTCCAGTCATCCAATGTTCCCAAGAAAGCTTTGCAGGATTTGCTGTGGATTTAAAATGCTTTGCTGCAATTCACAACTCTGACCTTCTTCTTCCCCTCTTTGGTGAAACAGAAAAGACTGATCGGAAGTCAAATCACATACCAAAGAGTATAGCTAAACAGCAGCCAAGTTCCAAACAGTAAACTTGTAAGGCAGTTCAGTCTTTTTATTTTTCTTTTCAGTTTAAACAGCACCTTTTGTATTTATTTTTTCAATTGTGATACATTCATGACATCCAACCACCTGGGTGAGCTAGACTAACCAGGGCTGTAAGGGAAAGATATTAGTTAGCAGTGATCAGTCTACACATTTCCACCCACATTTCTCCAGCCTCTATGGATAACTTCACACTCAACTGCAGAACTCAGCAACCCTCACAATGTATCTTGAATTTTATGGACAAAACACATTCATTAATTCATTTGCTCTTGTTTAAGCCAAGCTTGATAACCAGGTTATGGCACAAAATGAAGAATTTTGTGGAACACATCATAGTTATTCTTGGAAAGATACTGTCACTGATGTAACTGGACTGCTAATTACAAGCTGCTGACATTCTGCTGGTCTATGCAGCTCCGTATGAATTACAAGTGTTCCTCCTCCCTTCCCTTCCCCACCCGCACATCTTTCTTTAAAATGCCCAAGGCTGAGCTGTTATTGAAAAAGAAGGGTAGCAAGGCTGCAGGAGAAAATACATTTTCCTAATTATCTTTCTTCCTCGAAGAGCAGAAAGCGGAATTCAACCACTGGCTAAACTATAATGGAACAGAAAGTAATTTCTGCAGTCACAAATCATGCAAAGGACAGGCAAGCTCATTCCAGAATGGCTTACATGGCTACAGAGAATTTTTTTCTGGAGATGACACATTCAGAACAACTTAGGGCTGCTGGATTTAAAAACACAGCTGTGCATGCTTGCATGTGCCAAAGAGGCAGCCATTGACATTTCTGCCAAGTTTCCCTTATTTATCTGAGCTTCTAGATGAAGCTTCTAGCCTGAGTTTCTTTCATTTAATTTGGGCCATTACCACAGGTATATCTTCTTGAATGACCTGGTGGGAGCTGTATTGGATATATATATATCCAATACATATTGGATATATATCCTTTTAAGCAGAGTTTTATATATATATATATGTATATATAAAACTCTGCTTAAAAGGAGACATGACTCCATTTCACCATTACTCCGCTACACCAGAAATAAAACTTAGCAGTATACATTGTAGAGCACTCTCTTGCCAAAACTGAGCACTGTGCTTTTTTTCAGTGGGATTCTCCCCTCCCTTTAAAACAAATTACAGGCTGACTTTGAAATGCATTAAAAATGTAAATACATTACTGATTTCATCTCGGTTGAATACTAAGCCCAGTTGCCAGCTGGGCTACAAAAGTCATCTGGGATAATTTATTTTGATTAGACTGACCACACTTATATTTACAGTATGTTTTTCTTTTTACTAGACTAAGTACAGCTGTGTTTATAAAGAGTTTAAGGATGGGGGGGGTGCGAAGCCCAACATCCCTCCCTAAATCATACAAAAAATTCAAGACTTATAGGTGTAAGACACACATACACACACACACACACACACACAGAGCAAGAGAGAGACTTTACAAAATCCTGTGTGCAGAAATGTCTCGCAACTCCTATTTCTTGAAAAACATGTATACCAGAGGCAATTGAACATAGACCCTTTAGCCAAGCGTCTTCCAGCAGTCCGAATATCTCCCAAGCATTCCCAAATCAGAAAGCTCAATTCACAATGTACAAATACAGACATACATTGATTCTGCACACTTCTCTTTTCCCCCACAAGGCGTTTGTGTCTTTGCAGCCACATACACCTTTCGTTTCCTCTGTAACAGCGTTAGGGAGTGTTCGATCTACAATTTCAAGTCCCTGTCTCCAGGCACATTTCCGTAAATTATGCTATCACCATTGCTGGAATAAGCAGACACCAAAGAGGACAATCAGACGGCATGTAGCTCTCCGTCTTCCTTGCCACTTGCTGGCTTCCACTCCTTTTCTCCCATGGCTGTGCTCTGACAGGCACACATACAAGGCACTTCATTTATCCATCTTCAGCACAGCTCTCCTCTGAGGTGAAACTGCATCACCAAGGCTTTCCCCATAATAATCCGAATAGCAGTGGTTGAATTCTTCCTCTGGACGCATAATGTTCCATTCATGCTGCATTGCTGCCAATGCCCTCCCTATATGTATCGGATTAGCTGGCACGACATTTCTTTAAATGTTTGCTCCCCAAACCTTTAACTCGCATTTTCACCGTTCAGGGAGGGGAAAAGTAAACCTTGCCTCCCCCATTTCTTCGCCTCCAGCAGCAATAACAGAATGCAGTGCCCAGATTTCATCGTGTGTCTTTCCCTTTGCCTGCTGATGAGTGATGCTCTCCTGAAAGAAGCCGGGCTGAAATGCAAGCAGGCAGGCAGGCAGGCAGGCAACAGCAACCCCAGCAGCAGCAGCAACAGCCACCCAGGTAAATGGGGGAAGCAGGATATGCCAAAAGTGGTGCAGCGTCATCACTCCGAGGGAAGACGAAATCGCTCCTTTCCAACAGCATGGCTCAAATCCTGCAGGAAGGAAAAAGCAGGAGTCCACCCCCCCCACCATATCCCCTCTAGAACAGGATTAAAGCAAAACCACTGCAAAATCAAGCCACTAATAAATAAAACTTTTTTTTTTATTTCTGTCATTTGGGATTGCGACTGCCTATGTTGTTGAACGCAACTGTCCAGAAATGCGGAATCACCCAACCTCTTGTTTCAAACTGCCAGAGAGAGCCAGTGTCACATGAGAACCGCATGATGCAGCACTGAAGTGGCCAAACTCACGTTCAGGGAAAGCAGCATCCACAGATAACGAGACCACAACTGCTCCTCTGCAGCAGCCCTAGAGAAGCAGTCCCCTTAAAAGGGCTCGACAGGGACCTACACCTCTGCACACACTACCATGCCTGTGTGCCTATGGCTGTGCATGCGACTGCTGAAGGGAAGGCTGCTGGGGATGCTGTTCCACAGACACAAGCTGGATGGCAGAATATTACTTCTTGGCTGCGGTGCTCAAAGCCGATTCCACTTCAATGAATTCCTGAAAAGCCTGCTCCGAACTGGAGAGGATGAGATGAAATCCTCCATATACCATTAGTTCTCCGGCAATCTCCATTTGGGCTGCCTTCTGAATAATTTACCTTTGACAAATAAGATGCTCACTTAGCCTTTTCCTGTCCCCTGTTACCACTGCATGCTGAAGCCATTATAGGAAGAAGACTTCTCTTGCTGCAATCACAAAAAGAGAGAGAGAGAAAGAGAGAAAGCATTAATCATGTTATCCAAGTGCTGGGTTTAATAGAAGCTCTGCACATGGCTCAAATCTTTAATGCAAGGCACTTCTCTGGTATTGGGCATAAAGGCAGCGCTTTTTCCTATGTGTTTGTACACAGACAGGTGGGAAATTCTTTCTCTCCCACTATGTATGTGGAAATGTGTGTATGAGATTATGATTTCTTTCTTCAAGTCAAGAGGGGAAGAAAAATACTTTTATCACACCCCTACCTGAGAAGAGGTTATCCATTATGCATTCCATAAACTGCCACCTGAAATCTTGGGAATTTTCTGTAAATTCATGTAGGCAATGAGTACTTAGCTAGCAAAAAACCCAAAAACAAAACCCCACTATGCTAGCATAACTCTATCACAGATATTCTTTTGACTTATGCCTGTAATTGAACCCGGAATTACAGTCATAAGACATTGCCATCATAATTTTAGTTATTACATGGCTGGACTTGATTTTTTCGTCATTATCTGTCAATAAGTGAATACTGTGGTGGTCAAGGGAATGACATAGCTGTTCAGCAAATCAATTTTCCCCAATGGGCTTTTTTTTTTTTTTTTTTTTCCAGAAACCAGAAGTAAACCCTGGAAAAGGACTAAAAAAAAAGGCATGAGTTGCAGTCATGTGATTGTGGGACACTGCAAATAGCTGTAAAGGTGAGTTGGTTGCCAAGTGTCCAAAATTCCATCACTTGACTGTGGAGATGGAGGGAGGATGTTCAGTGGTGGGATAGGATATTGATCTTACCTGATACGTCCTTTCTCTGTCAGGAGGAAACGGCAGTGAGGCTGGGGAAGATGCTCTGTCTATGCGTATGACCGAGTTTGTCCATCAATTTAGCTCCGCCCTCTTGGGCCTCCCAGTTATTCAGCAAGGGTGAAGGCGCAGACTCATGTGACGTGTCTTCCTAAAATGAGAAAGAGTTAGAGAACCACCCATCCTGCCCACCACCCAGACCGGAAACAGCAGAGTGGGGCTGACTGCCGTTTCCTCTTGACAGAGAAAGGACGTATCAGGTAAGACCAACGTCCATTCTCCTGATAGGAGGGAAGCGGCAGTCAGTCTGGGGACATACCAAAGCTTCATGTCCTCCAGGAACAGGGCAGGTGTACTTCGGTTCCAGCTCTCTTTAAGTCTGATGACCGCCTGAAGGACCCGTCTGCCAAACAAGGCATTCGACAAAACGTAGGAGTCCACTCTATAATGCCGTAAGAAAGGGCTAAGACTGGTCCACGTGGCGGCCCAGCAGACCTCTTCTAGCGACGCCTGGATAGACCAGGTAGCCGAAATGGCGGCACTCCTGGTTGAGTGTGCTGTGATGCGGCGTGGTACGGGCATGTTCAAATGGTGGTAGGCCAGTGTGATAGTGGCCCTGATCCACTGACCCAAGGTGGGCCCAGCCACGCGGGAACCGATGGCCGTGGCTGGAAAGCGACGAAAGGTGCCTCCATCTCGTGGATAGGAGCCATCCGGGTGATATAGATCTTCAGAGCCCTGCGGACCTCCAAGGTGTGCCAGGAGCGTTCTAACTGATGGGATGGACAGGGGCAGAAATTTGGGAGAACGAGTTCCTGGGCCCGGTGGAAGGTAGAGTTCACCTTGGGCAGAAACATGGGGTCAAGGCGCAGAACGACTCTGTTGTTATGAAAAATACACAGGTCCCCTCAGATAGATAGGGCCGCCAGCTCAGAGATGCAGCGAGCTGACGTGATTGCCACAAGGAAGGAGACCTTCAAGGAGAGAAAGCAAAGGGAAACCTGGCGAAGAGGTTCAAATGGAGGAGACATAAGGGCATTGAGGACCCTGTTGAGGTTCCAGGTGGGGAAACAATGAATGACTGGGGGACGCAGGTTAGCGGTTTGCCAGAGGAAGTTCCGGATGATGGGATGCCTCGAGAGGGTTTCAGTTGATCCGCATGCCAGGACAGAAGTGATGGCGTCTACCTGGTGGTGAAGGGTGTTTGGCGCCAGTCTCTTCTCAAACTCCTCCTGGAGGAAGGTCAACACATGAGTGATGGTACCCTAGGTGCCGAGGAAAGGCCAAAGGGAAGGGCCTTATATTGGTAATGTTGACCCATAAAACAGAAACAAAGGAATTGACGGTGAGCGGATAAAATAGGCACATGGAGGTAAGCCTCCGTTAAATCAATGGAGGAAAGAAAATCCCCAGGTCGGATGGATTCAAGAATTGAGGAAAGGGATAGCATCTTGAACCGGCGATATATTATGTACCGGTTCAATGATTTAAGATCTAAAATGGCCCTTAAACCACTTGAGGACTTCTTGACAATTAATAGGTGGGAGTAGAACCTGTGACCCTGCTGGGAAAAGAGAAAAAGCTGAATAGCCTCGATTTGGAGTAGGTGGTCAATGGCGGTGGAAACGAGGTCCCGTTTGGACCTGTCATGGGAAACAGGGCTTGGAAGAAACCGGGGAGGTGGGAGGGAATGAAATTCTAAGGACAGCCCAGAGGAAATGGTGTGAAGGACCCAGGAGTCATTCGTGGAGGATTTCCATTGGGTATAAAAGAGGGACAGCCATCCACCAATGGGAAGGGAAGAGGGGTGTCTATCTAGGTCTCCTGGAAAAACGCCCCCCCCCCACGAGATGAACACCTAGGGGCGAGCCTAGACCCCTATCTGACCTGAGAGTCCTCCTGTGATCTGGAAGCAAAGGACCGTTGAAATCGAGGTTGGAAAGACATTGAGTCGGAGGCCCAAAAGGACTGGTACCTAGAGGGAATTGAATAACACGATTCCCCTTGTTGGGAAGCAGGGGGAAGGACCTTACATCTGTCCCTCATTTCAACAAGGAGAGGGTTCAAGGAAGAGCCGAAGAGATTGCTAGCCGAGTACGGAGCAGAAGCAAGTTGCCATTTACTGTGCATGTCCGCCTGCCAGTTGTGGAGCCACAAGAGGCAGCAAGAGGTAACGGTGGAACCTAGAGCTCTAGTGGAAAATCTGGTGGCATTGAGAGTTGCATCGGCTGAGTATTCGAGAGCTGCTGAGATTTTATTCAGGTCTTGATGAGACCTGGAGTCAGAGAGAGGAAGGCGAGCTTGGAGCTGTTTAAGCCAGAGTAATGCCGCCCTGTTGAAAAAGGACGCTGAAGTCAATGCCATTATGGACCAGGCGGTAGCGGTGTGACCCTTGAGAAGCGTCTTCTCAGCTCTCTTGTCCTCTGGATGGAGAGAGTCCTCGGCTGAACCCTGGGATGAGAAATATTGGTGAGGGCTTAATGGGAGGATCCATCACGGGCGGCTGGAGAAGGTCTGCTAGAGAGGCCGCAGAATTGTAAAGTCGTTTGTCTAATCCGTTGGGACTGGGACCAGATGCTGGAGAACATCTGTAAACAGCTTTGGAGCCGGTATGGTCTCTGGATCAATGATGGGTTCCGTGCACATGGCAATTGCGGAGTTGCTAAGAGAGGAAGTCCCAGCTGAAGAAGGTGGGTCTCCCAATCAAGTAGTGGAGATCGCTTTGAACAGTAGGGAACGGAAGACCTGAGGTCTGAACAGGCCAATGAACGAGGGCTGGTCTGGACCTAAGCCCTCATCATCAGACCAGACTTGCTCCTGGAAGTCATCAACCTCAAAGAGCGAAGCTTGGTCCACTGAGGATTGGGATTCAATGCAATCCTGCTCGGAAAGAGAGTCCTTCAGATCCCGTGACTGGGTCTGTTGAAGGATGCATGGAGCTGCAGGTACAGCGCCGTGCTGAAGGCACTGAGCCAGGCTTTGTCTGATTGCCCTGGATATAATGGCCAACAGTCATGGCAGTAGGAGGTGGTGCCTGAGCTGGGGCTGGGGCTGCCTGAATAGTCGCTGTATCCTGGTCCTGCGATGATAAGGCTGGGTCAGGAAGCGTCTGGAACATCAGTTCGCTATCCGCGGCTGGCGCGCCAGGCGCAGCAGCAGATATGCCGGGGGATAGTTCCCTCACCGACCTAGGAGATCTAGCAGCTATAATGGTAGTGGTAGCAGGCCTGTTGATATCATTGGGAGCTGCCTGGGCCTGAGCCTTGATGAAGGCCTTTTCAATGGCCTTGTGTCTCCTCTATTCCTCCTTAGAGGAAGCGGAGATGGCGGAGGGAGTGGTGGTCTTCTTTCCCCTGGCCCTCTTGGGTGGGGGAGGTAAGGCAGAGGTTCCCTCTAAGGGATCACTATGGTGCCGGTGTCTCCCTGAGGAGTTGCTGCATGCTCCCGAGCCTGACCGCATGGTGGCCGCCATTTTGAAATCGGCTCATCTGTCGCAGCAAAAAAAAAGTGGAGAATTTAACTCACAAGAGGCTCCAAAGTCGCTGCTGAGCCTGAAATTGCTGATGGTGAGAGGCGTGGATTCGGGACGTTGCTAGTCCTCTGGCTATTAGCGCGACTAATGGCTCTCGGCGAGCGGCCGCTCGAGCCGAGGTAGGCTGCTGGGCAAAGGCCTTAGAAATGCAGCCAAGGCTCACCCGAACATCTGGGGAGCTTGAAACCATCAGGCGATGAAGTACCTGCAATGAGTATCTACCAGCCGGTAGATACGAGCCGATCCCAGCTATATTTGATGAAGAAGAAATGTGCAGTCGCTGAGGTAAACTCGGAAAGCAAGAAGGCACGTCCTGTCAGTGTGTCTTCAGGAAGTCGAATAACTGAGAACCCAAGAGTGCGGAGCTAATTTGATGGACAGACTCGGTCATACGCATAGACAGAGCATCTTCCCCAGCCTGACTGCCGTTTCCCTCCAATCAGGAGAATCAGCCAGTTCGCACCACTTCAGGAGAACCAGTTAATTTTCTGAGCAGTTTGGCAAACTGGTTGTTGGAAGAAATCATTAGGGCAGAGAACTGATTGTTAAATTACTTGAATCCCACCACTGAGGCTGTTGTAATTTCAAAATCAGTTTGTAAGTAGCTTTCAGGGAATTTGTTGTAATTTCAGATAGTCCTTAAAGTGACCAGTTGTACGTCGAAGAGTATATGTATTATGTAAAATATTTTATCTAATCTTTAGGCTATGTTTGTTAATCTGAGATGCTGAATCTACCGTGCCATTTTCCATTTCTCCAAGGAATGTAACTTGATGTTATGCTTTGGGCAGTACTCTGATGCAAACTATGCTTTTTATTCATGTCACTTGAAATAAAGAAGAAGAGGGAAGCACACAATGCAGGAAATGCTTCCTTTCATTGCTTCTTAAAGCAATGTGAATTGGCCCAGTCCTCTGAGAACTAAATAATCTCTTCACAAATATAGTGATAGCCTCCAACACAGGCAAAAATGAACAATGAGGAAGAGTTTAAATTTTAAGAGTATAAGTTAATATACTTACACCGGCTTCTATTGTTGAGACAGTATGAGTTTCCATAAGAGAGGAGCAATCAAATGGTGATAATAATGTAGGAGTATCAGATTTGGTCTACAGATCTGGTACCTAAATCACTACTATGTGAACCCACCCAGGAATGCTTCATAAAGCTCCTGAGAAAGTAAGCCCAATAAAGTATCTTCCATACATGAACATACATGCTGTAATGTACCCAGTGTCTGCTCTTCCCAAAGAGTTATAGTTATTTCTATTTTTCCTCTAGATGCTGAATTAAGCCAAACTATTATTCATTGGATTCTTTTTCACAGTTACACTCTTTTGAAATGCTTATAACATCCTCATCTATGAAATTCCTTACATATTTTACAGTATAAATAATTATACACTGCATGTATTTTCAGGGGCAAAAGTACAGCTTTTATCATACTGGCCTTGCTGTAAACCAGCCAGACATGTTTTATGGTGGTCTGAATATTTAATTCCCATTCTTTTTCTGAATTGAGGTCTTGTTTATTACAATTCAGGCCATTCCCCCTTGTAACACTTGGATGCCTGCCATGCACTATTTGTTTACAGTCACAAGCATGGAAAAATGGGCTTCCCGACTGTACTCCCAAAGTCGAAGGTGAAGTGTCTGGCAGGTGTGAAAAAAATGCAGCTCCTTTAGTTGAAACTATGCAATGTATTCCATATAAGGCCCCTGTCCTAAACTAACAAAGGAAAATTGGGTTGTTGCCCAAGGTAAAATATTAACACTTTGTTGGATTGTTGCTTATGGTGCTAAACCAGTGCTCCTAAAGAAATGTACTTGGCTATCTTAGTTTTTGCTTTACACTTTTCTGCAGGAGCAAGTAGAATTCATCAAGGGACTAAAGTCTGCAAACCTCACATTTAAATCCTGTGAAGCCTTTTCTTCAACATTTCTGTTTAGACTTTAAGTGACAATTTAATGTACTTAAGGGAATGGCTGATGGCTAATATACTTATCAGTCAGAGCTTGAAATCATAAGAAATGCTAGAGACAGAACAATTAAACTATTGCAGCAGTCTATGGGCCCTCATCCACCCGTATTATCAGTTGTCATTGGGGCGGGGTGAAATCCTCCCGGTTCACACCGGATTGGGCGATCTGGTAGTGATCGTGCCAGGTGGTTCGGTGATCCAGTAGCGATGGCGGAACAAAGCTCCGCCCACCCACCTGGGCGTTTTAACAAGGAAGTAATGTGTTCTTTACCTTCTGCACATGTGCAGAAGGTTTTGTGCATGCACAGGTCTGTGTGTGCATGTGACGAACCGGTACTGCACTTCCGAACCAGTAATGAAGTTAAATAAATTTTATCCCTGCATTGGGGTGACAGTGTGATCTCCATTTCATCTAAATTTTCTTTTTCACCTTTTTAGATTACTAATCTTTAATATTTTAGATCAGGGGTCCCCACGCCTGGGACGTTGTCTAGTACCGGGTTGCAGCCCATTCAGAACTGGGCTGTTCAAGTGGCAGGTGTGCACGCACAGCTCTACTTACACAAGTAACATGTGTATGCACAGTTTGTGCTGAACCATCCCCTCTTTCCCCACCCCTGGGTCGCAAAACTGAAAAGACCACTGCTTTAGATCCCAGTACTTGAGAAATGTATATTTTTGAGTGTATAAAAATTTATAAAATTGGAAATGGTTATAGCTGAGGCATGTGCATATGTACATGCATGCATGCATGTATATGTATCTCCACTATAATCATTTCTACTTTGCTCAGCAAAGTTCAGCTGAAACCTCCAAAAAGATTTAATCATGATGGATAAAAAAACCCAAAACATCCTCGTACTAGAGAGAAATTGTTTTGAAGGAGGAGAGGATATCAACAAAATTCTCAAAGGTGAAATATGGTCCTCTTGCATAAATTTTGCTAAAAGATGGAGAAAGAGTCTGGGTGGATTCATTCTCATTCGTTGTATATTACCATAATCCCTCCAGTGGTATGTAGCCTCCCTGGCTTCCCATATTTCAATTAAATCAGCACTGAACTGAAACGTGGATAAAATGAAAACTTATGGTACTTAGCAAAACCTTTAATTGATTTCCTGGAACTACTTAAAATAATAGCCTTATCTAATTAGTAGCATTCTGAAAGAATACTTTTAGAAAAACCTTGGGAATTTACTCTGTTTCTTTAGACTAAAAAAATGCTCTTTAACATTAAAAAAAAAAACCCTCTCATGCATTAGACATGAGCTTGTCCAGAACAATAAAGCGAAATAATCAAATTTCAAAGAATGAACACCTTCAGTTGAACAATGCATTTATTCTGCTGCTAAATACAAATAAGAATGGCTGGGTGGGGGAACTGAAAAAGGAAACAAGATATGCATATTTATAGGTGTGTCTCCCCATCTGGGGCACAGAGCTTGAGAAAAAGCACAGAAGCAATTCTCATTAAAGATATGGATAAAAAAAGAAAGTAGCAGAGGTCAGGTGCAAAATCTGAGCACCCTAAAGTCAGGTAGGAAAGGTCACGAAAATTCATCTTATATAAGTGAAATCTTAACACTGGGCTTTAAAATTCCTTCCCAACCTTTTGACAGCACAACTCAAATGACACCAGTTCTGGTTAGTGCAAGCCAGAGATTTCTCTCATATTCAAATCGTGAAACTGTGGTTTCCGATTCTTATTTAAAGAGCCATTTTAAATCGTGCCTTTTTGGTTTCAGTTTCGCGTGCAAGAAAGAAAGCAGCAAATTACTTGAAGAAACCAGGAAGGGGGGGGGGGAGAATCAGATCAGCTTCCTACCATGAAATCTTGATCAATTCAAGTGTACTTTTGGGGATTTGGTATCAGCACCTGAGGAATGAACAGCTTCACTGTATGATTTGCCAGGAAAGAGAAGTGCAAACAATACAGAACCTGCTTCAGAAGGAGCTACATTATTCAGATTTGAAAGACCACTTAGGCTGCCTGTTGGTTCTCAAGGTATTTACCTTTAAATTTTTAATTACTTCAGAATCACATCTTAAGGAAACCTTTGCATACCGGTCTGCCTCAGGTTTAGGCAGGGATATGTCTACATAAGGATGAGCAATCTGAGGATTGAGGTCCATGAGCAATTCCAATACTCTTTTTTGTAGTCCCAGGAATCCTGGTGGCCACAATTACAAAAATCAGCAGGCAAAGACCGAGCCTGTGTAGCGTAGGGGGCTAATGCCTCCTACTAAAGGCAGCAATTAACACCAGCTGTCTGTAATTTCTGTGAGTTCAATCCTAGCCAGGCTCAAGGTCGACTCAGCCTTCCATCCTTTCTAAGGTGGGTAAATTGAGGACCCAGTTTGTGGGGGCAATAAGCTGACTTTGTATAAATATACAAAAGTATGAAGGCTATTGTTTAACGCATTGTAAGCCGCCCTGAGTCTCCGGAGAAGGGCGGCATATAAATCAAATTAAAAATAAAATAAAATAAATAAAATAAAGTCTATGGAGATTCTTGGTCATCCAGATCATGGTTGTCCAAAAGGTGCTTTCCCTCCCTTTTTTTCAAGAAGCAATTGGACTTTCTGAACTTTTGGATCAACAGGCAAAGCTTCCTACACATTGGAAATGAAAAACACATAAAAGCAATATACAAGATCCAAAATGTGATTTACAGAGTAGTTTAAAAATCTCGGAGTGGGGATGGGGGGAACCAAAAACCAAAACTATTGATCCTGTCCACATTTCCTCTGCCCACTTCCTAACATCTTTATCACAGCAATCCTCCAATAAGTATAACTTGCAGAAAATAGTCTACCCCTATTTTAGAATCCTCAAAGTCTTTAAGTGCAGGCAGTCCTTGTTTAGTGACCACAATTAAGACTCGCAACACTATTCCTAAGCAAAGCAGTTGCTAAGTGGAAACCCATGCGACCACAGCTGTACTTTCCTTTTTCCCACTTTCACACCCTTGGGAATGCTCATCCTGGCCTTTGGGATAATTAACCAGAAGGGAAATAATGTTTGTATTTACATTCATTGGAGAGGAAGGAATTATAAAACAGTAAGCAGGCATACAATTGGGAATACACCAGGCTGTTTGTGGAGCATGCTAGCAGCTGCTGGAGCTAGTGCATTGCTTTTGATATGTATTCTCCATTGTGAGCCTACTTATTCTCTTGTAATCCCTTCCTCTCCAATCTCTCCTCTTGCAAGACAGGGGGAGGGATGGAAAACAACCAGTTAAGCACAGGGCAACACATATCATCTGTAATGGCAATCACATAATTCAGGAATAATACTATCATAACTTTGATCACTGAATGAGGGAATCAGTATGCAAGGGCTATCTGTGGTTGTGTTACATACAAAGGCAAAGCAACCTTTCTCAACCTGGGAATTTAGGAAATTTCAGTGCAACTCTTCTGGAGGATACCGGAAGTACAGAAAGTTGCCTGAAGAAGAGGCTTTTTGGCATTGGCATTCTCACTTCTTCACACTGTTTGAATCTTTTTGTTCCAAGTCAAGATTTTTAGCATTTTAAGACATTACTCTTAGCAAGTGGTAACACTTAACCAAATCACCAGGAAACCTTAGGATTACAGACAGGATTGGGAAATCAAAGACGGCAAACCAATTCAGTATTGTTAACAAAAAATAGCACGAATGTGTCATTAAATCTGCTTTGCTTATTTCAATATATATTCCAATCTGCTTTGCTAACTGTGTCATTTTTCCTTGTCTTTAAACCTGAGCTGATATTTACAATATGGCTTTGTTTTACCTGTGTATGCATGTGTGTGTGTGTGTGTGGCATAGCTCTGCTTCCACTGTTTTGATGGGTGGTATAGATCAAATTTGAAGAAACAAGTAAATAGGATAGTTGTGAGTAGACAAAATATGCCAGGCTTGCACAAAAACATTTATCTGACCACATCATTTATAGTGTAAGACAAACTGCTTTTATAAAACAAGCAACTGTTTTCAGAAGCTTTTACAAATTACTGGCTGTTTGAGGCATCCTAATTATAAATGGGAGTAACATTTCCTGGATTTAAATTTATTCTAATCCGAGCTGTTTTGTACATTAGACTTCACAACACATATCTTCCATATCTTCTATGGATGGATACTCGCAGGAGCAGCACAATGTCAGAAGAAAGCCTTCTGGAAACCACAACTCACAATGCTAGTTAGATGGCCATATAAACCTTCTAAATAAATTACCCTAGGAAGCTTCTCAAGAAAATTAGAGAAATCAGTGGCACTAGGTCTCTTGGCTAGAGCTATCTTCCATCATTTGGATGCTGGATAATTTTGAGTACAAGTTCTTAATAAGGGTTAAAAAAAACACTGCATTTATAGCCATGGTGGCACAGTGGTTAGAATGCAGTGCTGAAGGGCTAGGTCAATGCTGACTCTAGAAGTTCAATTCTGAGCAGCTCAAGATTGACTCAGCCTTCCATCCTTCCGAGGTCGGTAAAAATGAGGACCCAGATTGTTGGGGGCAATATGTTGACTCTGTAAACTGCTTACAGAGGTCTGTAAAGCATTGTGAAGCTGTATATAAGTCTACGTGCTATTGCTATCACTAAGTTCAGTTTATAGGCTTCTCATAAACATTGGACTGGCTACCATGCAAGATAATATTCTCAGAAATACAAAATGTGTTTCAACAGGAAAAAAAATTGCAGACGTCAAGTTTGTGCATCAACCATTAAAATGGTCACACAAGGAGAAACTTCCCACAAGCATGTTAACATATAAATCAGCGGTTAATTCCTAATATACAAACCAGCTCTCCAGATATTTCTGTTGTAAAGATCCAGGACTTTTTATTTTAAAAAAAACTGGTAGCCATTTCTCCAACAAAAATACCTGGAGAAGCCTAAGCTGATGAAAGAAGAGAGGGGGGAGGGAATGGGAGAGAGACAGATAGATAGTTAGTTAGTTTAAGGAGAAATAATACTCCTGTTTGCTTCATATGATCTTTTTAAATCTCTGTTCACATTGGATGGAAGGACTAATAAAGCAAAAAATAATTCTATGACCCATACTGAGGACTTGGCAGAATTGCCAAAGGGACAAGTGTGCAGAATTGCATAGAAAAACATACTGGAGTTTCATCAGAAAACAAGCATAAAGTTTTCAGAATGGATGATCTGAAGTCCTACGTTTATTGACATGATTCCAAGGACAGGGTTTTGAAAATGAAGCTAAGAAATTCAACTGCAAGCCATAACTCCAGCATGGCCTCCCTGAGTAGCTGGGTGTGAATAATTACCTCTTAAACATGGCATCCATTTATATAACAGAGATAATAAGTGACTCCTCTTCTCAGGAAGGAGAACTTGGCATGTTCAGAAAGTGTTTCATAAATAGTAATAGCAATCTAATCCTATGTAAATATTACAATCCCTTATCCAAATTTTGCATTACAAGAATGTTTTGGAAGGTGCCAAGACAGTTAGACAGTTCTTTTGGTAGCTGTTCATATGAAATAAACTTACTTTTATAGTGGAATCCACACTGACATTCTATGAAGTTGGGGGAAACTAAAAATACTAGAGTCAGTGGTGACACTCTGAATGGGAATATACTTTGATCTCTTTATCCTCTCCGTCAACAAACCACTTGCAGTTCTGGTATTTCCAAGAACCTAATAATAAGCCTCTTGTGATGAGAGGAATAGTATTCTTTTTACCTTGCTTTAGGGCACTGAATTTCTTGCAATAGCAGGACCTCTGGTTATGAAAGATTGTAAAAGATATCAAATAAAGTGAAGCAGACTCAATGCAAAGCTTTAAACTGGTGTGAAGGAGGGCGATTTGAAGTAGTTTGTCATTCACTCTAAAAGCAGCAAAGGTATCCAACTATGCCTTGTCTCTAATTCAAAGTCCTCTGCATTACTTTGCCTCCAACATGTAGCTGAGAAATAGCACCGAAAACATTGTGCGTGTGTTCAAGCAGCGCAGCTTGGTAAAGGAGAATTGAATTCAGGGAGTAATAATTTCTCTTCCTTATAATCTGTCAAAAGAGTGTTTTGAATTAGTAGCATCTTTATAGGGGTATAAAGATGCTACTTTATAGGGATGCTGCTAGAAACCATTCTTGCACCCCAGGGGTTTTTTCTTTTTAAGTTTGTATTTTTAAATTTATATGGTATTTTGTCTTGCAAACAATTTTTTTTTTTTTTGTCTTTCAATTCTTTCCAATTTCCACCATCACTTGAACTTCCTTCAATTATTTTGCGTATCAAATTTTCTTTGACAGGCCTCCCTTCCTTCCACCACAGAGCCAGTATAGTCCAAATTTTTATTTTAAAGCAGTAATTTTTCAGCCCTAGTTTTTACATAACCCTCCTTCCTTACTAGTGTATGCTGGTGCAATTCATTAACTAGCTATTTATTCGGTAACGGTGTGTGTGATGGTCCTGGCATTTGTCCTTGTTAACAGTACAGCTTCATTGGTGAGGAGGCAGTATTATTAGAAACAGGGTATTTAGTTTAGCCTTGAGAAAAAATTACAACGGGTGAATATGATAGCAGTCTTCAAATACCCGAAAAGATGCAGCATACAAACGATCAAAACAGGGGTGCTATTCAGCAGGTTCTGACAGGTTCTGGAGAACCGGTAGCAGAAATTTTGAGTAGTTCAGAGAACCGGCAAATATTATCTCTGGCTGGCCCCAGAGTGGGGTGGGAATGGAGATTTTGCAATCTCCTTCCCCCAGAAGTGGGAAGGGAATGGGGATTTTGCAGTATCCTTCCCCTGCCATGCCCACCAAGCCACACTACGCCCACCAAGCCACGCCCACAGAACTGGTAGCAAAAAAAAAAAAAATTGGATTTCACCACTGGATCAAAACCTCTCTTTCATTCTGGAGTGCAGGACAGAAAATCATGAAATTATGATAGAGAAATCAGATGTTAGAAAAAAATGTACTGACAGTAAGAACCCTGGAACTGAGTGGCCTCCCCTTTACTGGATATAGCCGCTCAGAGTCTCTTGGGACTTGGGCGGCATAGAAATATGATTAATTAAATTAAATATATCTGAGCAAAGATTTGACAGCCATCTATCTGGGGTACTTTCAATTAGATTCCTGTCTTTAAAAAGAGGTTGGACACAAGTAGGCCTCTTCCAAATCTAAGACTCTTACAATTTTAGTGGCAGCAACTTATTTATTTATTTAAAGAATTTATTAGGGCATTTTCAATGACTCTAGGTGGGTTACGAAAAACAAAAACCCAATGTAAAAAGAATACAAACAATAAATCCCTACCCCCTTGTTGACAACAAGCAATCAAACAAGCCACGATGGGATCCATCACACTCTGCCCAATGGAAAAAATCCAGGTCTTCAGGGCCTAGTGAAAGAGTGACAAAGTTAAATTAATATGTATATGTACAAACACACACACACAAACAATATATCTGTGGGTGTATCTGTAGAAAAACTAAGTTATGCCTTTCCTTATCTGTGACACATGTCATGCCGGTCTTATTTCTATACTTCAAGCTGCAATATTTTTAGCTTCTAAAAAGGGTTCTAATTTCTTAAATGATTGTACATTCATTTCTGAGACTTGATGGTTGCTTATGTGCTTTTCAGGTTTCAAATAACAATTTAATGCCTGGATTCCATGTAAACAGAATTCATCAACCCTTGTGTCTGACCCAAATTCTTGTAGCACTGTAATCCTTATAGATTATTACCGGTATTTAGGGTACTATTATGATATTGTTTCATTACTTCTACTTTATTGTATGCTTAGATTCCTGTAGGATTGAAGTATCATAATAATCTTATACCTGTATACATGTAGCTGCCTTTTCCCCAATTTTTTCAATTCAGAAAAGCCCTGATCCTTATTGTACTTAAAACAATGATTTCCAGGCAAGTTAGTTTATTTGCTACTCCACTCTATACCCTGTTCTCAGGTCTTTATGGGGGGGGGGGGGAGGCAGTGGTGAAATGTAAAATTTGTTACTACCGGTTCTGTGGGCATGAGTTGGTGGGGGGTAATGTGGCTGGGTAGGCGTGGCCAACTTTTTTTTTTCTCTGAACCACCCACCACCATCGCTACCAGATCGGGTGATCCGGTCCAAACCGGGAGCATTTCACCCCTGCGGGGAGGAGATTGCCATGCAATCTAACCTAAAATGTTAGGAAGCATATTCCAATTTAGGAGTAATCTCTGATCTCTCCTCCTGCATATCTCTGAACTACATTATGCGCACTTGTGCCAGTATGCTTCTATGTATATGAACAACATACACCTAAGGATGTCTCATGCAATCTGCACATCATTAGCACAAATGCTTATGTTTTCTCTAGTACAGATTCTCTATGTTCTGTTATAAGTGTGAGTGCAAAAGACTCATCAAGAGTAATGAGAGTATTAAAAATATGACTGTATTAAGTACGCACATTTCTACTTCAGCAGCATCTCGGTTGCAATCACCAACACCAAATGTGGTTAAGTGGCACATCCACAACATTTTACCAAACAACCCATATATTTTTACAAGAGTAAAAATACGACCTACTGAATAGTAGCAATTTCTCTTTGTGGTGTTATTGTGAAAGAAAGACATCAAATGAAAATCATCTTGTTATCTGCAAATGCCTGTTTATTCTAATGCACCAGAAACACTATCAAGATAACCTCTGGTGTGATCTCAGCTATCTTCAGTTGCCCCCCTAAATCCATTACTCGCTCACCACGGAAGTTACTGACTTCTTGGAGCAAAGATAATGAAGGTTATTGAGATTCTGCCAGTGGATATAGAATCATTAAAGCAAGATAGTCCACAATTTATGACTTGCTCCATGGACAGCAGGGCATTATTTTAACGATAAAATTGCAATCTGCAGAGGAAGTGGCTAAACTGAAGGAGCCACATAAAGATGGATCATTAGTATCAATCATGGTGACACTACTGTGGACATCTTTATTGCTTTAAACACACTAATCAAAGACTTCTGCATTCAGATGGAAGGATTGATCAATACAAGAAACATCTCCTCAGAGA
Source organism: Masticophis lateralis (assembly GCA_030761175.1). Lineage (NCBI taxonomy): Eukaryota > Metazoa > Chordata > Lepidosauria > Squamata > Colubridae > Masticophis > Masticophis lateralis. The sequence goes on from JAUDYJ010000003.1 coordinate 65,114,448, forward strand.
GGAATTTTAAATTATCCATTGAAAAAGGTATCACAAAAGACCCAATGAGTCATGTGCTGAGCAGACAGCTATGTAAATTAAATAAATAAATATTTAAAGGGAGATGAAATATGAACCAATGCATAAAAAAACCTGGCTGATCTATAACACAGACAAGTATGTAGTTCTACAGTTATTCTTAATTCATTTAAAAATAAAAATGTGCACTAAACTATTCAGGAATGGAGTGTTTACAAAAAGCCTGGGATTCCAATTCCTGAGTCATGAAGCTCACTGAATGTCATCTTTCCCTTGTAATTTCTAATAAGGATAATTAAAAAGCGTTTATGTAGATAAACTTGAGGATAGGATAGAAACTGAAGTATTGTAGTGAATACCAGTGTGAGGTGGGTATAAGAAGCAAAACATTTACAGAGTTAGCACCTTATCTGTTTCTGTTGCTCCCCTCTGGGAGGAAGTTTCGAAGTATTTCCAGCAGGATTACCAGATTCTGTAACAGCTTTGTTTCCTATGTCACCCGTCTGGTAAACTTGCAAGATTCATTTCTCTCGCCATGTACAGGCATATATCCGAACTAGACTGTGTTGTTTCTCCGTTTCATATAATATATGTGGGTATATGCATAATTTTGTATTTATTTATTTATTTAGTCATGTTTATGTAGTCCATATTAGAGATGGAGACCCTTTGAGAGCTGTATGCAACAAAACTTCATTTTAATATATGCGGATTAATCAGGGGTGCTATTCAGCAGGTTCTGATAGGTTCTGGAGAACCAGTAGTGAAAATTTTGAGTAGTTCGAAGAACTGGCAAATACCATCTCTGACTGGCCCCAGAGTGGGGTGGGAATGGAGATTTTGCAATCTCCTTCCCCCAGGAGTGGGGAGGGAATGGGGATTTTGTAGTATCCTTCCCCTGGAATTGGGTGGGAATGGAGATTTTGCAGTATCCTTCCCCTGCCATGCTCACCATGCCATGCCCACCAAGCCACGCATACAGAACCGGTAGTAGAAAAAATTTAATTCCACCACTGCGATTAATGTACATTCAAAGTGACAATAAAGTTAGTCTTTGTCTATTCTATGTCTTCTATGTCTATCTATGGAATACCTTGGTTCGATGGATTTAGAATATCAACAGCATACATTTCTTTCAAATCATTCGATCTCCCTATTATTTTTCCGTGCACTTTATGCACTATTTCTCGTGTGTTTAGACTGCTTGCTCTTGCATCTGCTTCCAGCTTTACTTTTTTAATTTTCTTACGTCTCATGTTTTAATTAATATCTTATGTTCTTGTGTTTCTAATTTATCTGTAAAACAGCTTCAATCATCAGGTGCAAACACTTCGTAAACTTTATGACACTGAGAACCCTGCTGGCCTTCCAAATGTAAGAAGGTTCCTACTTGCATTCAACTAAACACATATTGAAGTCCATTTCTGACTCTGGAGATTTAAGACTTTAGAGCAGTGGTCCCCAAGCCCCAGGCCACAGCCTGTTCGGAACCGGGCCGCGGATGTGGTGGGCGAGTGTGTGTGCACACAGTGTGAAGCTGCATTTGTGAAAGCGGCATGTGTGTGTGTGTGTGTGTGCAAAATTATCCCTTCTCCCAACTCCACCACCACCACCTCTGCTGGTCCACTGAGCAAGAGAGGTTGAAGACCGCTGCTCTAAAATACAGAGTATAAGAGTTGAAATTTCCTTTGAAGGTATAATGCCTAAACCAAGATAGAGCAAGAACAGAACCATTCCAGGGGTGAAATGCTACCGATTCGGACCAGTTCACCTGAACCGGTAATAAAAAATGTTACCGGTTTGGGCGAACCGGTAGTAAAAAAAATGTTACCGGTTCGGGCGAACTGGTATTTCTGACGATTAGCTGTGCCGCAGGAAATCCTGCTTTCTAGCGAATCTAAATCACGCGGCACAGCTGTTCCCCCCCCTCGCTGTTCTACTTACCTTTGCAGACTCAGAAAAGGCTTCTTAATCCTCCTTTTTCAGTGCTGCACAGTAGTGCCTGTGGTGTGCATGCGCACAAAGCACGCATTTGGTGCACACCGCACATGCGTGCGCAAAGCAAACCGGTAACGAAGTGAACCGGTAGCAGATTTCAGAGCATTTCATCCCTGAACCATTCCGTTCTGGATTGTTTCTTTCATTAGCATTGTGCCTTGCTGCCATATCCAACTTCACCCGTATCCCATTTCATACTGCACACAGGCTAAAGTGTGCTATTGCTGCTCATATAAATATTTTAGCACTATTGATCATGAAATTCTTCAGCTATTGCAGCTGTTATTTAAGCCAGTGTGGTGCTTGTGAGGAAATTTTCTGACAGCTATTATTATAGACATATAAAAATAATTGTAACAAGTGTTAAGAATCACGTACTTGCATCTAGAAACTTTTATGTAGAAACAGATTTTGAATTACCGTGAATCTGAATGGAAGCTGTCATAACAAGCAGAGACAGAGGAAAGATCAGCATGCTAATGAAATCATCAAAGAAGTAGGAGATCGATCTCTTAGTGACTTGATAATTAGGTTAGCAGAAGACAAATTCCAATTGTGTCCTGTTAAGATAGCTGTAAGATGTCATGCTAACCCACTGTATCAAATGAGGGAAGGGTAAGTTTAAGATCCACAAAAGGAAAATTGGGCTCATGGAAGTCAAAAGGAGGACATATTATGCAGCATCCCTTGATGACTGAGAAACCCAGGACAGTAAGTGAAGCAAGTCACAGTATGAGGTGAAGAAGTTGTTCCAATTACAAAGTTTTCTAAAGCTTACAAAACAAAGATTTGTATTTGGAGTCAACTGATGATGAGGCAGCATGCGGGAGGGAGGGAGGGGAAGGGAGGAAGGGGGAGGGAGAGAGAGAGATAGAGAGAGTTCTAATATATAAATTTTTAATAAACTCAGTAATCTTCAATTTTAGGTGTTCATACCCTTTTTGCAGGACACATTCATGCCATTTTTATGCCAGTTAACAGAGTACATATTACCTTTCACTGAAGTAGCAAAAAACATCACGAAGTGAAAGCACTCATAATAATAAAAATAAATACAAACTGTGTTTTGGAACTTGGACATTATGGCTGCAAATTAAAATACATGCAAACTTCATATGATTAAGATATATATTTTAAGACTTCGATAAATCATATCACAGTTGGCACTTCCCAGATGCCAAATATGTACCTAACCTAATGAGCACTGTGTTAAAAACATGAAGTTTTCATTATACTTTCTATTCAAGTCCTGGAAGGTCATAGAGGTTGCAAACAGCAGATTACCCATGGATTTACAGGCATTGGAACTGATCCTATGATATGAATCCAATTGTTGCGAGATGGACTGGAGGTAAAATTTGATTATATTTGAATTGTTACTTAGTGACAGTGATCTGGAGTATCTCTGTCCATCGTAAAGTCCTCTGAATTAACTGAGCCCCATCTGGAACAAATATTCAGAAATTTTATCTCATTTAAAATGCAACATGAGACTGATTACTTAGTTTTTTGAAGGCTGTAACTACACTGGCAAATTAATTGCATATACAATTCCAATTGATAGTTATTAAAAGACTGATTCAGTCTGTATAATCCATTTCATTCATTGATCTGGTAAGCTGATCCTTTCCAGATATTTCAGACCTCAATTTCTATTAGTGTCCATTTACATGGACAATAGGAAAAGGATTGTGGGAGTTGAAGTAAAAAAATAAGATCCCAGTTTAAGAAAAATCTACTTCTCCACATTCCACCTCTGCTAGAGGTACAATTTTTTTTTATTTGATTTATATGCTGCCCTTCTCTGGAGACTCAGGGAGGCTTACAATGTGTTAAGCAATAGCCTTCATATTTTGTATATTTTATGCAAAGTCAGCTTATTGCCCCCACAAACTGGGTCCTCAATTTACCTACCTTAGAAAGGATGGAAGGCTGAGTCAACCTTGAGCCTGGTGAGATTCGAATTTACAGTAATTACAATTGATTTAAAAGTGGACCTAAGGGCCTTTTCTGTAGGACACGAAGAATGGAAAAATGTCTTAGTCTACATTAACTGTTCTTACTCTGCCTCTTTCATAATTTCTTTCAGCAAGCCTTAGACTTAATATCTGTTTCACTTAGATTGGATTTATTTATTTTATTTATTAGATTTTTTTTTACCTCACCTTGATCACTTTATATAACTCTCTGAGGAAAATGGGCAGTTTAGAAATAAGAAATATAAATAAACAAACAAACTCAAGGCAGTGAACACACGTAATACTCCTTCCTCCCTCTTATTTTCCCCACAACAGCAACCTCGTGAGGTGGGTTGGGCTATGAGAGACTGCCTGGCCCGAAGTCACCCTGTCGGCTCTCATGTCTAAGGTGGGATTAGAACTCACAGTCTCTTGGTTTCTAAGCCAGCGCCCTAAGCATTCCACCAATCTGGCTTTTTGCATTTGTGTTTGTGTATATCAAATTGACAGTAGTATTTCAAAGCATGGGGGATTGGAAAACTCACAGTTGTAAATCCACAAAATAACAGAATTTCATTTTCAACCAGTCACCTCAAGCAGTACAGAAAGTACTCAATGCTGTTTCTTCACCTACAGTCTGAGACCTCATTCAGCCTTCTTTGGACAGTTCTACTTGGAATATGGTTATTGCTGTAGGGTTAGTCATTCCTAGGATTAGATGATCCCAAAAGACTGGTACAATCATTTCTTGTCTTGTTGACTTTTCTGAGCTATCTGAATTCCTGAGCGAGAACTCAGATTTTGCAGAGGGTTTAACTATATATATTTTGCTATACAATCTTCAGAGGTCACTCAAAGGTATCAGCTTCCTGTGAGTAAGTCCTCTCATTCTAGCATGAAACCATTGCTTGACCAGGATTGCATGCAAGATAGGTAGATTTAGTGCAACTTTCAAATCTTACAAATTGAACAAGCATCCCATTAATAGGAATCGATGGTTAGATCTCAAAAGAGGCTATAAAAAATCTAATTGAAAAAAGGAGTAAACATTTCTACAAACCAACGGGAGCTACTTATTCAAAGCCACTGGGGACAGGCGTGGCATTCTTTTTTTTAAATTTACAACTACAATTGCTTAACAATGGGACCAGAATTCCCATTGTTAAGCAAGGAGGTTGTTAAGTGAGTCGTGGCTGATTTTATGATCTTTCTGCCATGGTTGTTAAGCAAATCACTGCAAGTGTTGCGACTCACAAAGGCATTAAGCAAATCCAGTTTCTCCCGTTGTCTTTGCTTGTCAGAAGCTGGCTTCTAAAGTTGCAAATGGCAACCAGCTGACCCCAGGATGTTGCAGCACTGTAAATATATGCCGGTTGAGTGCTTGAATTTTGATCACGGGACCGTGGGGATGCTGCGATGACCCTGAGTGTCAGCACCAGTCGTAAGTCACTTTTTTCACTGCTGTTGTAACTTTGAGCAGTCACTAAATGAATTGGTTGTAAGGATTACCTTTAATAAGATAGTTTCACCCAAAGATTTTATTCAAGAGGTAGGATGATGCAAATCTCCTTTCCTCAGCTTTCAGCCTCAATTCACGCCTCTAAATACAACTCCCTCCCAACCACCAGTCTTTTATCTAAAAATATTTAAATTAATTAATGAGCCACGGTGACACAGTAGTTAGAATGCAGTACTGCAGTCTACTTGTGCTAACTGCTGCCTGTCTGCAATTTGGCAGTTTGAATCTCACCAGGCTCAAGGTTGACTCAGTCTTCCATCCTTCTGAGGTGGGTAAAATGAGGACCCAGATTGTTGGGGGCAAGATGCTGACTCTGTAAACTGCTTACAGAGGTCTGTAAAGCATTGTGAAGCTGTATATAAGTCTAAGTGCTAGTGCTAATGAAGTAAAGGATGGGAATGTGTCCAATAGTGATCTGGTACTTCCTGAACAGCTGAGAAACAGCATCAAATGATGGGCTCCATTGCATGCCTCCCTAGTCACCCACATTAGCAACAATTTCAAATACCAAAAGATTAGAATTGTTCTATTTCTGTCTCAGCATGGACCATCCAATTACTGCCCATTCACTTTCTCAAGTTTTCCTAGTATATGCCTGTTTTCCGCTGTTTATACATCTCTTTATTCTCCTCTCTTCTCTTTCTTTTATCTTACTTATTCTTTTTTCCCATTCTCTTTTCTTTCCATAAGTTTAGTTTGCATTAGCTTCTACTTTTGTAATAACAGTTCTTAATAAAATTATATTTTAAAAAAAAGACAATAAAAAGAGCTCTGCCAGTTCTGAGGATGATTTCATTTGTTTTTTACTCTCCAACTGGAACCTTAACATCTCTAGAAGATTCACTTAGTAGTTTAGTGATTTAATATTTTCATATTTTATTCACAAAATACGTTTATAATTCAATCAAGTAGATTTAAGGTTTTACATTTTTAAATATTACACTTGGTATTTATATTGTTTTGTGCTTTGAAGCATTTTTTCATTCTATTAATCATCTAGAAAACCTGTATGTACTGTAATTAAATTTGAGTCTAAATTATATAAAATGTTAGCCAATGTCCAACAAAAAAAAAAAAGGAGTGAGAGAGGGGGGAGGGAAGGAGGGAGGGAGAGAGAGAGAGAGAGAAAGGAAGGAAGGAAGGAAGGAAGGAAGGAAGGAAGGAAGGAAGGAAGGAAGGAAGGAAGAAAGAAAGAAAGAAAGAAAGAAAGAAAGAAAGAAAGAAAGAAAGAAAGAGAGAGACTGACTGACTCATGGACAGCCTTATTGAAAATTCAATTACTTTAGAATAAACTTGGAGGTTTGGAGGAAGGTCAGTTTATTATTTTAATATATTCTATTTCTAGAAACAATAGATCATGGATCAGCTCTATTAAATTATGTATTGTTTAAGAAGGCTGGTGTTATTCAGACTGTTTAAAAGCAGAAATTAGAAAGTTTTCCAGATGGTTGAAAGCAAATGTAATTGAAAGCTTAAAAAAAAAGAAAAGAAAAAGGACAGAGAGATTTTTCTGAAATCAATGACCCCCAGGCCAGACAAAATAAACATTTTTGTTTTAAACCTAAGAGTATACTTTTAACCTGGCCTCTTTTAAGTTCACTTATCCTTCTGATAAAATCTATGGATCAACATAAGCTTGTATCCCAGGACTGTTTGCCTACTTTCAAGCTAGGGATGGGGGCAGTTGTGTTCCTTATCATTGCTCTTTTCTCGCCGAAGTCAATAAAAAGAACATGCTGTACAAAAATCCACTAAGGAAGACTGCGAAAGCTCCTAAAAGTGTTGCGGCAGTGTCCTTATCATCTGGTTAAAAACAAAATGAAACAAAAGCCCAAGGAAACAGCTACACAGCTTTACTACATGTGAGTCAGGAATTGGCTGAGCATTATCAGAGGACTCCTGTGCCTGATACAAACAGATGAAGGTAAGGAAGACTTGCACAAAAAGGAAAAGCAAATGCGTCAGAAGATAGTCACTTCCTGATCTTAATACTCTAGATCTGACCTAAATCCACCCTTTTCAGCTAAGTGTCTTCTAAAAACAGTGAACATCTTTAATGACCTATGTGCCAAGAACAGGCTTTCCGCTGGCTGATGGCTGTCTCTACGAGAATGCAATCAGTTGAAAAGAGAGAGAGAGAGAGAGAGAGAGAGAGAGAGAGAGAGAGAGAGAGAGAGAGAGAATAAGGAAAATTATTATATTGTGTCTCTCAGAAATAATTAGAGCTCAGCAATGAATTCCATTCTATTTTGGCACATGAAAGATGATGCTTAAAGAATATTTTGAAAAAATGCAGTGAAAGAAACCATTCTGACTTTACAGACAGAAGCCTTCTGTTCAGTGGGACACTATACGCACAAGCAGACACACACACACACTCACGTATCCCACTGAAGATTTGGAGATTGCTAGGAAAACGATGTAAGAAATCTAAGTGTTTCTTTCTGTGTGCATGTGCATGTATGTATGTCTATATGCACACACGTCACAGTTTTGCAAGGGCTCAAGGCCAGGAACACAATATTCCAAGTGCAATATTACAATAACTTTATGATCTTGCTAAAGTGAGAGATTATAGATGTTCAAAAGTTACACATTGGGCTTCCGGACTGAATCAGCTTTTGAATCCAGCTCTCCCTAGTTCTTGTCAAACACGGAGGTTTTCTTAAAGTTCTTGGTCTATCATAAGCTTATTAACCAGTCCTTTTCATCATTGTTGGATATGAAGGCAAACGGCAAGCATGCAAAGGCAAAACACAGCTCAGGAAAGCATGTTTTGCTCCTGAATTGATGCATCAAGCCAAGAGCCAAATAAAGAATTGTATCCGCCTGTGCTATCAGCATTTACTGTATGACTGAAACCAAGAAAGAGTTTCCTATGCAAGCCAAGCTAGTATTCTAATTGCCTATTCTTTGACAATGTAGAAAGTGCCATTATGTCTCACAACTCACTTAAGTAACTCCAGCTATAGGACATATCTGTTTCCTCCAATGCTAATGTAAAATCCCATTTTTCATGGAGTTTCATATCTTGCTCTATTTGAACTCCAGAGTGGTAATATTTTTTTTTTCAGAACTGCATCTCCAAAACACTAGCTATTTTCTTTTGTAAACAACAAACTTTGCAAAGCAGGCAATTCTTTCTCTGAAAGGCAAACTCTTCTCCTTTTGATGGGAAACATCAACAGTGAACTCCCTCATAAAATATCCTCTGCTACCTCAGAACTTGGACTCAGTGCATTAACCACTTCAGCAAAAACATTGTATTTTTGTCAATTCTGCTTTAAAAAAAATTGATAAAACTGACTATTATAACAGTTTTGATTTTTCTGTGTGTGTCTGTATTTGAGTTGCAAAAGGTGATCACATGACTGTCGTAAACACAGGCCAGTTCCCAAGAGTCTGAATTTTGAACACATGACCATGGGATGTGGCAAAGGTTGTAAAATGTGGAAAAAGTCATAAGCAATTGTTTCAGTACCACTGTAACTTAAAATGAATAGTAATTGAATGGTTGTAGGTCAAAGACCATCTGCATCTGTGGAAAACCTGAAAGACCACATTAGAAACACACCGTCATGGAGAAAAGGTATTTATGCGGTCACTAGAAGTCAATACTTTTTTACACATAAACAATTAATCAATTTCGAAGGCATCTGGTTCATCTCTAGCATTATGCAGTATATATTTGATGTGAACATAAGCTATTATTAATATACAGTTCATAACTAAACTTCTCAGAATTGTTACAATTATCAAAATGAGTACTGTACCCTTATTTTTTTCTTCCTATGTTGCAAAGCAATCCACATCAACACACTGTATTATGATCCATGGCATTGCTGTTAAGGATATGTAAATTTATGTAACAAGAGCAAAGGCCATTTGCAGTCTTCTAAGCCATGGTATTAATCATCAGCCAGGGCTTAAAAATCACAGCTAAGAGACAGCAATCATATCTAGCATGCATCATAATGACAAAATGTGCAGATTGTCTTGGGCAAGGAAAAAAAGATCCCTGACTTTTGTCACAGCAGAAAACATATTAATAAACATGTTCATTTCAATAAATACTTTTACTACTACATTTCAGTATGCTATTAATATTTTAATTTAGCAATGCTAAAATCACAATTCATATAACGCAAAGTCTATTGAAGAAGCAGAATAGCAAAAGGACTCCAAACTTGCTTCTCTTTGGATATCAATCAGGTATGTAAATGACACCTTTACCATAATAAAAAAAGGACCAATTAGAGGACACCAACAAAGTCATCAACAACATCTTCAAAAGAATCCAATTCACAAGGAACATACTACCCTTTCTGGATATCCTTATCAGCAGAGACTATGATGGCAAACTAGAAACACAAGTATACCGAAAAATCACCCAACCAATCAAGTGGTCCAAAGTAATATCCAAACCTCCCACAAGAGAAATTGTGTAAGAACACTGTTTAGATGAGCACGAACACTCTGCAGCAATCCTGAACAGCAGAAAAAGGAAACAGATCATCTATACAACACCTTCCAACAAAATCCACATAACTTCATCAAAAACTACCTGACCAGTCCACTCAATATAGCATTACCAACCTTGGTCATAAAAAGGATAACTTCACCATACATCAAAAGCATTTTAGAAACCACCCAAAGACTATTACAACCACATAACATAACAAAAAAAAAAAAAACCAAACTAAAACCCTCCAAAACATCCTACGTAAACCAAAAGACCCAGCCACCCCAGAAAAAGAGGAATCATCTACAACATACAATGTAAAGACTGCAACGGCCATTATGAAGGACAGACAGACAGAAGATTGGCAGAACGCATCCATGAACACCAATTAAGCAGACAGAACACATGATGAAAGCTCTTTTATTTTACAATATATGGACAGATTCAACTATAGCTTTAAGTGGGAAGCCATCCTAGACCAGGCCAAGTCCAAACAACGCTAGAGAATTCCTGGAAGCCTGGCACTCTGGCAAATCAACTATCAACAGACAGATAGACATAAACAACTTCTACATACTGTACAAAACAATCAACAAGTCAAAAAAGGAGGAAAAAAAAGACCAAAACACCTCCCCACCAGCAATCAACATCCAGATGAGCATAGATTAATGCCAAAATTAACATTAGGCAAACAATCAAGAAGTGAACAATAGTCATATCAAAGAACTACCAAACAAGCCAACAGCAAACAGACCAATAAACGCCCCCGCCCCGACCACTTCCCACCAACACTGACAGGGCAAGCCGCTAGAATATAAATTGAGAGCAAACCCCACTCCCTACTAGCACTAATGATGTTACCTAGTTTGGGTAATGAAATCAGTAGTGGGTTTCACTTACCTTCGCTACCGGTTCAGAACTGTGAGCGTGTATGTGCGCAAACTTGCTTCACTCACATGTGGCACTTCTGCACATGTGCAGAACCTTCTGTGCATGCACAAAGTGTCTGTGATGATGTCCGGGTGGGTGGGCGGAGCCTCCCACCGCCGCTGCTAACAGTTTGCCCGAACCGGGGCGAACCAGTAGAAACCCACCACTGAATGAAATGCAAGAAAACAACCAAGCTCAGAAAGTACCAACCTTCATTTCAACCCTGAGCTACAAACATTCTCCTTTACCATTGCTTCTCTCTCTCTCTTTTTTTGCAAGTAAAGTAAAAGAACCCATATTATATATGTAAGTGGCTGGGTGAGTGCACTATAGAATGGCACATGCTTTTCTCACTCTTTAGCCAGTAATTAACATCACATATCAAATAAGCCTTAAGAAATGTTGTTGGCACTACATGCCACATCTACTAAGTATTTCAAGAGGCCCAAGTATATATGAAAAATATGTACCTTTCCAGAGACTTGAACCTCCCTTTTTAGACAATAGATACAAGAAGAAATTGCTAATTGAATGGCAATGATTCCCAATATTTGTCTAAGAATGTTCAGAAATGTTTTCAGCTGAGTCCAGCTCTTGTTTGGCTTTGCTTTGAATGACTCAACTGCACATGCAGCTGAAGTGTTTCAAAAGTTTTATATCTACAGAAGTAATATATTCCTGTTCGTAAAACATAAGCTGCTTGTCAGACAATAACCTTTAGAAATAAAATAGACCCTGACTGGCTAATGTGTTATGTTCCTTGAACACATAGCACGCTCAATCAACAACAATCCGAGGAAGATTCCATTAGGCACAATCAATATACATTTGGTAGTAGACACCACGGAGTTTTCTTGGAAGCTAATATTTTATTTTGTACTGTGCTACACAATTAATAAAGGTAAAAGGAGGTAGTTTGTATTAGGAGGCAGTTATGTATATGTTCTTGTCAGGTGAATGGCATTAGAAAAAGGTTTTCTCATTCTAGTTAATATATATTTATATGCACATATTTCCCATATTTCTAAAACATGACCTTGCCTGTGTTACCTTATTTGATGAATTTATTTGTTGCATTTCTAGGCTGCTTAAGTCCCAAATTATTCTGTGTAGCTTCACAAAGTAAAAGCACAGTATAATATAAAGCATTATAAAACAAAATGTACAAAAATGTAAGTAACGTTTCCCCATTGTAAATTATAATGTCAGCTTTAGACATTTGTTCTGGTCACATGTCTTTGTCAATACAATTTCAGAACCTTGCTGATATCCTGAAGACAGTCACAATAAAATGTCCAGAAAGAGATTTGCATTAATTCATCTGCCTGTTCCTTGTAAGTAACATGGAGGAATGAGTTGGCATATGCATCATGACATCCTTGGAGGAAATAGATAATATAAATGTACTACACTATATGCCTTATGTTTAGCCAGTACTCTCTTTTACATCTGAACCCTTATTTCACGTGCATTAGATTTCAGACCTGGCTTCTTATTCTAATTATACTGTTCTTTTAGCTGGCACTTCCTAATCAGAAGAGGGTATGATGGCTCAGCAGTTAAAGATGCTGAGCTTGTCAGCTGGAAATTTGACAGCCTGGGATTGAGACCCAAGTGCTGTGCGACGTGGTAAGCTCCCATCCTTGCCTCAGCTCCTGCCTATGTAGCTGTTTGAAAGCATACAAATGTGAGTAGATAAATTGGTACCACTTCGGTGGGAAGATAACAGCATTCCATGTGCTTTAACACACAGTCATGATGGCCACATGATTATGGAAGTATCTTTGGATAATGCTGATTCATATAGCTAAGAAACAGAGATAAGCACCACCCCTAGAGTCAGATGTGATTGGACAGAGGAAACCTTTACCATTATCTTTTCCTAATCAGAAACTCTGGCACATGCCAAAGCACATAAATGCACAGGGGAAAAGGTGCTGGGCTTAGCAATGGTTCCAGGTTCATAAATGGTGGACAATGTATTGAATAAAAGCAAAGGAAGGTAAAGGATGCAAATGAAGGAAGTCAATCAGCTCTATTCGGAAACCAACTGCATCACTGTCCCTCCTTCTAAATGTGTAATTTAATCTGATTATTACAAAAGGTTTATAACATTAAAAAGGCTGAGGTTTGCAATCATCCACCATCCAACTGTATCATGTCTTTTATCATCAACATTACACTTATCCTTGCATGCAGGGAATGTGATGTTTGTTGCTGATGCGTAAAATAGTCTAGAAGAACCATTAGAAACAAAGAAATAAATTGTAAACAAACCAGTTAATTAAGGGATATCATTAACACTCCGTCAATATAGATGGACTAATACACAGGTCAACATTAATTTTAATATTTTTAAAGACTATAAATATTGCATATGAAATTATAGGAAAAGAAATGAAATTACACAGGATTTTACATTATGACGAAACAGTAAAATCCAAAATTATTTTTCTGCTTTTCATATTCTTGTCCAACAGCATTAAAGTCACGTGTTAATATAAAACTATAATCTGGTTTACACACAGTGCTATGGTATGCTTTGCTATGCCATGCCATGCCATGCCATATAGTAAAAACGGAACATATTTTAAAAATTCCAGCTAGAATGTAACTACTTCCCCACAATATCCTTTCAAAGAAAAATGTCATGATATATACATTCTTTGCTGAACCGTGAATATGAGGGTTAGTAGAAACTAATAAATCTGATTTCAGTATTACACTTCTGTCACTTTAGTCATCCACATTCTCAAAGATTCCTCATGCCAATACAAGACTGTAGAGACAAAGCAAAAATCTATTATAAAGAAAATTCTAATTCTATGTTGTTTATTTGGGCGCATTAGATAAGTATAAATTGCAACAAATAAAATGGACTAATCCTAATATTTACATTTCAGGAATAAAAAGTGTAATAAAGAGAACAAATTAAAACTAGGGCTTTTCATAGAACACAAGTATTGTGCCATAGACTCCAAAGCATCACTTTTATTTTTTAAAAAAAGGTTTATTCATTTTCAAATATTTAAACATACCCAAAGAGGTGTTGTTACACATGTCTCCCAGAAGTACCGTACATTCTACTGTGTTCAATAGGATTTCCAGCTAGGCCTGTCTGTGGTGGCTGCTTTAAATAATCATATACAAGGAGCCACCTAAGATTGCACAGGATGTATAAAAGCATGCTGCAAATCATGCGGGATGGTCTTTTTCTCTTTCTTGAAAAACCAGCAGCAGTTTTCATAAACTGTTTTTATAATTTGTTTTCCTTTGAAAAAAGAAAACCTCTGAGATGGCTACCTCAGCTTTAAAAGGTGTGGGATGGGGCAATCCGTATCATCAAAGCAGAAATAAACCAGAAAACTAGCTTCACTATAAATACAGATAGCTTTTCTCTTTTAAAAATAGGGTTGTGGAGGACAGAGTTCCACTAAAAAGGAAAACTGTGTGGGTGGGGAAAATTTATACAAGTTTTTCCTTAAACAAAAGATCAAAGGAAACATCTCTTCTACCAACAAGCAGGCTCTCAAAACAACAGGAGGTGGTTTGCTTTTCCAGCCTCAAGTAGTTACCCGGCAAAGCTTTTTACTGACATTTGATCATCTTGATCAAGCTCTTTCAAAAGCTTTTCTCTTATTAATAGTTATAATTAAATATTCATTTGCTGATTTATGCAACGAATAGTCAGAATATGTGAATAACTAGGAAGAGATGGATTGAAGAGTAGCAAGCCTTGAAAGAGAAAAGTTTTTTTTAACCTCTTCTGAGGTTCTACATCTGTTTTCCACATCCCATTCAAACATTTTAAACCTGTATTACAAAGTTAAACGTTTTTTTCAGAATTAAAAATGACCTAGGTGCTTTGTATAGTTACACTAATGATATGAGTTTACAACTTTACTCTCTTGTTGCAATACTCATTGACAAGCTAGATTGCAGATATTGTTAGTAAATGAAGTGTCCAACTTTAAACATTGTTGGTTTTTTTTGGATGGGTTGATTCTTTAAATAATTATATAGGGTCAATAATCCTTGTTTACTTTGTATAATATTTTCCCTTTACACTCCAAAAAGTTTTACTGCTTTACTACTGTTGCAATAGTAACTAGACATTTCTTCAAAAAAAAAAGAAAGGCACCTAAAGGTACTACATTTTATCAAGGTCAAGAGGATATTTAACACATCTGTGTAATCATATGCACATAAAGCTTTTGGCATTATTCCACTGGTATTTCTCACATATAGGAAGAATTGGCTTCAGGTCATGGTGGATTCCTGAAACAGCTTCAGAAATTACAGCTTAGAATCTGGAAATAATTTTTCACTGGTTGAAAAGGACATTCTAATCTACAATCATTTTCATTCATAGAGTGATTTAGAGTCTTTTCAGTATTGTTAACTTTGATGAATTGATATATATTTAATGGTCATGTGCTTTTCCATTTACTAAGGGCAAAAGAAACTCTTTCACTTTGACAGAAAAGTAATTTCTACATCACAGATATGCATGGTAATCACAAGTCTTTACATGTTTACTGCATAATTCTTCAAGACTGTAAAGGCCAAAATAATCCATGTAAGGCTAAAGGAGATTTTGGCAGTATTCTTACTTGCTGTACTAAACAAAATGCACATATCTTGGGGAGGAAAATGAATGAGGAAGCTCTAGACTTAAGAGCCACCTCCACCTTTTCCCAATTCAGATGCCAGAGGTCTTTTTCTCAAGACCCCAAATTAAATACACCCCACAACAGAGCATTTCTGTACTACATACACGCATTGTCCTTGTTCCAGAATGTGAGTGAAAAGCTGATTCAAGCTGATTCTACAATATACAGTATACACTGTTAACAAGCAAAGTCTTCTTTGATGGGGTAAGGAACCACAGAGTTCACACATATCTTTTTTGGGGGTGGATATTTTCTTTTTCACATATAAAAAGAATACCCAATGAGCTGGCGAGGCATGTATTATCTCTCACAGAATGAATGTACAAGCCATCCTCCATACTGAAGTTAGTATCAAGAATGTGATGCATTCGCAGAAAATATGGCTGTTATTTTTTTGTTTTAAATAGAATTTATTCTGGTGATACCAGGAAAGAAAAATCAGCTGCTTACAAGGCATATAGTTTATCAGTGGAAATGAGTTAGTAGATTGTTTCATAGTGACAACAAAAGCAGAAAGAGAACGTAATAGTAATAGTGGTAGTAACGGTTTCATTTTTTATGTGTCTAGAACTCGGCAACACGTGTATTTTTCCATATTATATCCAGCTTTGGCTTTTCTTTTGACACAAGAAAGCCAACCGCTTACTGTAGTTTTTACTCCAAAGTGAAAAAAAATGCCCAAAGAGCATTTGATTTTTACAATAAGATGCATAAAATAGTAACACGATGTAGAAAGTTAGCACCCACCACTCTCCTGGAGGAATGAAATATTTTAGAAAATATTTAAAAAGATAGATTATGTATTTTCCAAAGGGAGAAATGGAGAAACATGTTTTTCAGAAGCATAAAGCAACCCCCACTTTCCTTAATAGCCCACAGCAGATGTCAGCACTTAAGAGATAAAGAGCTTATTGAGAACTAGATAGCTTTATTCATAAGCAAATACCCTCACTCAAGAGCCAAAACAGGACGAAAGCCATTAAGCCACAATAGGAATTATTGCATCACCCTCATTAGTCCAAACCTCAACCAAACTTAACTCAAACAAACACCTATGATTTGTACTTTGTCTATAGAGCCAGCTATGACCCCTACATAACCCCATGGGAGTTTGACAATAGCCAATAGAATACATGTTCTTGCACAGGAAGAGGAAGCTCAAATACAAAGCTTAAAGAAAGTATAAAATCCTCCCACTCTCAAGTCCATATGGTCAGCTGCACCAGAAACATGTGCTTGGTGGTTCTGTTCATCATTAAACCATCTTTCCAATCAGCCTCCATGTTTCCAATGTATTTCTCCCAGCCTGGAACTGAACCAGATAGATATTTTTTTCCCACAACAATTTAAGGAATAGCAATCAATGTACATTTATCGGTGTATTATCTGAAGAAAAATGTAAGATATCAGCTCAAACATTGGTTTGTAGAGGTTTTTATGATCTGAATTCAATTTTATACATATAAAGATCCAGCAAGTCTAAGAATTCCTTCCCTAAAGTTTTGCCAGTAGCAACTAGTCTGGCCAATAAATTACATGATTAAATAAACACAGTTCTGTCATGCATAATGTCATAACAATGAAATACCTTTTCTGCTTGGGAACCGGAATTTTCATAGAAATGCATGTACACCAAGCAATACAACTAAACACTGTTTTTAATTAAATTCCTGAAAGGAGTTTCTTCTGGCTGATGCTAGACTAAACAGGAATGCATAGAAAACCCAAATCATATTGACAGTGATATTATGCTAGATTACCTGTAGTTCCACAAAGGCTCAGCTGCTTTGCTCAAGTTTGCAAAACTGGCATAACCAAATGAGATCATTGTTTTATCAGTGATTAAATACAGAGTTCAGGATAAATGTTTCCTGGAGAAAACTGTAACTTCACTTCAGAAATACTCAGCAAAAAATGGACACAATCATATTGTCAGAAAGAACAGCATTATATCCTAGATAAATTCAAACGAGTTTACAGCAAGCGTCAAGTTTGAAATTCTCACAAATAAGCTGAAAATTCATACTTCAGTGAAAGATGGCCATAGGATGTTAGAAGCACAGATGCCCATCCTCTCCCGAGAACTGTGAGGGCCCTTACCTAACTTAACTACAAGGATGAAAGAAAAAGGACTCCCTGATTCAGAAAAGTAGGTATTGGCCTTCTTTTTCAAAAGGCCTATGATAGAATCTGCCATAAATTAAGATTACATCTTGAAAAAAAGATAAGAACAACAAAAATCCAGAAATAAAATAGCATTCTGAATGAAAATTGACCTTATCTGTTAGCTCTTAAAATACTTGGGGTATTTTTTTCTTGATTTTTTTTTTTAATCTCTAAGCAGTAGTCAAATAATGAGAAAGATTTTCTTCTGCAAATCAACTATAATACTTCATTGCAAGATTAACCCTGTTGTTTACACCTCAAACTACAGCTTCTCTTTAGATTACATAGGACAGATAGCCCTATAGCTTTCACATGCACCATAAAATCGAACAAACACTAATTTTCAATTGGGGGGGGAGTAGGGAAGCAATACTGTTGTTTCTGTTTTTAAAATTCACATTTACATTTTTTCAAAGGATTCTGAAAATGCCATCTAACTTTGCCAAACTGTTTATTTCTAAGTAGTTCTAAATTTTCACCTCCTGATAATTCTGGAACAACCTGAAATATTTAACTGATTTAACTTAAATATTTAAAAATATTTAACCACCCAATTTAAAATTCAAATAATCCTGATTCTTATTATTTTACAAGGGTAACAAAGCACAAGTTATGTCTCCCTTTAAATCTATACTGTTTAGTCATAACAGTACTTTAAACACTCATACCCTCCCTACCCACCGAGGATGGAATGGCAGTTCTTCAGAATGCCAGGGAAGAGAGCCTCATTATACCAGTGACAGATATCCTAATGTGCATCACAGATTTCTCCCTCAAAGAGAAATGATGAGCTGTCCAGGGCCTTCAGTGATTTCATAAACATCTCAGATGTTTGTTTGTTTTTTCCTGTTCTTCTGGCACACTTTCTGTTAAACAGCAGCCAAAATAAACAACACAGACCATATAGAATCCTAAAGGAGCACCAAGAGCGTAATATTAATGTTGCTGACACCACCAACATACTGTTCTAGTCGTATAAATATAATTTTGATTCAGCATTTGGCTTCAAAAGCATAGCGGGCTCTGATGGCCTTCCTTGCACCAGTCCTTCCTGCCAGTTTGCTCAGGCCATCAAGAAGCCTTTGACAATAGTTCTGCATATGTTTCCTAGGGAGGCTTCCTGGATGGCCTTTTGTTAAATGAGTGTTGATTATATTAATACAGAATCCCTTATCAGCCACACCTATTGTATCAAACCCTTACTAATCACATGACTTGTCCAGAGAAAAATACTTATACTAGGGAAGTAGTTTCTATATCCAGAAGGGTGCGCATTTAAGTGATGTGTTATTGATATTTTATATTCAGAGCTGCCTGTAATAAATTTGGTAATGTCTTGCTAATTGTCATGTGAATCAAACAATGATGGCACACACACACACCAATTTATTATTACATGTTGCCTTTACACAGATTTCTTTAATCAAGGTGATAATTGGAATTATACTGTCAAGATTAAAAATAGCTGAGAGGCACCCCTCAAATTGTAAGATATTTACACAAAAACAAACATGGTTCAAGAAAGTTATGTACAAATGTATTAAAAACAATTAAAATAATAACAATTTAAAAACTATAATCTCATTTACCTAAACCCAGATAGAGATATATAATCCCAAATAATTAAGCAGCCGGAACTGTTTTCCTTTGAAAACAGCTTTAAATAGACTTTACAGCAGAATTTAGGAACCCAAACTAGACCTTAATGCACCTTTCTGTATATTATGTATTCTTTGTCACGTTTTATTTATGTTATAAATTAAGATTTTCAAAAACCTGTCATTTAGATTACCATATTTGGGGATCAGAAAAAAATGGTTACTTCATTCCTTTTTTCTTTTCTGCTCAACTCACATTATTCACATTAATTGTCTACAATTTGCTTGTGCTTTAGCACCACATTTCTTGGTCTGCTATTCAGCTTAAGTAAACCTACACTTCTCCAAACGCACACACACAAAAACATAGAGCACCAGATGAGAAAACCCCATATCATCTATAACTTTATATAAACTTTAATTTATATGGCACATATTTCTTATCTTATTTTCTATAATGCTTTCTCGTTTATTCTTTAAATTAAGGAACTTGGCCATAAAAATCTATGTCATCCTTTCCCAAATAAAGACAGACAATAGTAACTCTGCTTTGAAATTCTAAGAGATGATGCCCATTACATCTAGAAGCATCAGAGGTGTCAAACTCACGTTGTCATGGTGGCATCACATGATGTATCGGGACTTTTTCCCCTTCGTTAAAATGGGCATGGGCATGGCCAGCATGTGATGCATCTGGCCCATGGGCTGGGAGTTTGATAGCCTTGCATTAGAGGAAAAACTCTTCCATGTTAAACAGAAGTCAAAGAACAAACGTACTCAAAATAGGAGAGCAGAGATTAAATAATCTCATTTAAGACTAGAATATTAGGCAAATGCACTCCATATAGTTAGTTTATTGTACAGTGTAACATGCAAAACCAGGAATTAGTTTTCAATAAACAATGGTAATACATGGATAAGTACATTGTCATGCAAATTTAGGTTCCATGCATCGTAGGGCATAATATAACCTGGTTACTTTGTAGAATAGACATGGCTTGAGCCTGCCAGACACTATGTTAATACCAGAACAATATGATTGCTCATCATGATTCAGACTTGAGCAATGTCCAGAACAATTCATTCTATCTGTAGCAATTTCTCTTTATGTGAGCATGAGGTAATGCGTTAGGGGGTAGTTGTTTCTGGCATTCTAGTAACTGAAATTAAAACAGCATCAGAAATGCTGAGAAAAGATTTGAAGTGATTGTGGCTGAGACTCAAAGCTAGGATTTTCCTATAGAAATCCTCTCTCTCGTCTTCCCCATATCTAAAACTAGTACAAGTTTGAGAATGAGTGGAAGTACCTAGGGAACTCAGTATGCATGATAAAGAACGTAAGGGAGAAATATTCTGATCCAATAAATACAACTTTTGAAGATGTACCCCACATAAGCCCTATATACTTTATATCTTTGAACATAGCTGTAATATTTTGCATACCACTGTTAACTAGGCCTAACTGAGCTTTTCCAATATTTGGCAATAGCACATAAGTGGTTTGAAACTGATTCCTTCAGAAATGTTTTTTTCAATTTCCCAATCTGGAAGATGAAAATTCCAAATAGTCTCTTAACCAAAGACTAAGCAGGCCTAGTCCTCCTGTTTCAAATTGCACCCAGGCAACTCTTCTGGAAAAAACTCAGACAGTTTAAAATTGCTTACTCAAACTTTATTGAAAGTGTTCTGATGCTATTCAGAATGTTGTAGAAGTGTGGAGTTTGAAACAGGTTCAAAGTTGGACTATTTCAGTCTGATTTCTCTCAATTTGCTTTCTTTTATTCTTTCTTTTTGTTTCTGGTTGTATCTTTTTTTTCTTACTTACTTGCAAGCCGCCTATAGTTATTGGGAGTCCTGTGTCATACAAATTTAAGAATAAATGAAAATAAAAATGAATAAAACACACTTCTGGAATTGAACAATATTTCAAGCTTGAACAGTGATGAATTCAACAATTGACCCACCCACTAAAGATAGTTGGAACTCCTGGGAGATTACCAGGAGATTCCCATATTACAGATTGAATTGAGAAATCTAAAATGATCTTCAAAAGTGGTGATGGCAAACTTATTCCTGTTCAAGAAGATGCACACATATCTATGAACTCAGCAGAAATCACATTTAATTCA
This sequence comes from Masticophis lateralis, assembly GCA_030761175.1. Classification (NCBI taxonomy): domain Eukaryota; kingdom Metazoa; phylum Chordata; class Lepidosauria; order Squamata; family Colubridae; genus Masticophis; species Masticophis lateralis. The sequence continues at coordinate 65,135,899 of JAUDYJ010000003.1, forward strand.
AAGGAAATTTTACCTTCTATTAAAAGCTGACTCCATTTTCATCTGCATAGCCTTAAAATATTGCTTTTTCGGTGTGATATTGTGAATAGTTTACATGTTATAAGTGTAAAAATTGAAGAGTATAGGTGAGACTCATGGAAGCTGGATATAACTTTTTAAATTAATACTTCTGCAAAAAACATCAGACAGCTCTCTGCGAGTTCGGAATCAGACTATTGTATGAGCAAATCTGAAGTGTTGTTCATTTTGTTTCTCAAAGGACAATGATGATGAATTTTCCCTTATGCTTAAGTACTGCATAAAAATGGGTCCTCTCTCTGTGCCAGTTTGCAAATGTTACCAATACGTAAGAAATGTCACTCAACCTGTCTGTTTTACTAACATTTCCTATCAGCAAGCAGACAGGAAACCTTCTCAGACACACTCACAAAGAGTCTAACAGAAGCCAGAGCTAAAAGTAGATTTGCTTTCTGTGCGTTATCACCCAAAAAGAACGGAAACCATATGGAGTTTTTGCTATTCATCTAGCTAAAGTCTTCAGGTCGCTTTAAACGAAAAAGAAAAAATAATAATATATGCACCCAGTTATCACTTTATTATTTTTCTTTTTGCCTTTTATATTATAACATTTTGGCTTCATGTCTAGCTAAAGCTGACAACCTAATTGTGCTAATTCACTTTGGGATTAATCATGTAAATTGTTCCGACTGCCTAAAGATATTCTGTGGAAAACTGCTAAAAAATAAACAGTTCTTGCTATAAAAATTGACTACTTTATATTAAAGAACAGATGCAATATCCTGAAGTTTTGGGTAAGACACAACAGTCCAGTGGTCCTCAACCGTTGCAGCTTGGCAGCCTTGCTGACGAGGGGAGAGGGGGACTGGGCAGCACAAGCAGTGGATCAATGCTCATGCATGCAGTTCAATTTGCCTGAACGGTGGGCTAGCACACACACACACATGTGCACACAGCTCTTCCTGCGCAAGTTGAGCTGCGTGCATATGTGCAAGCACAGCAGGCCATTGCCCACTCAAGTCGACCAGTGCGCGCATGAATGCCGACCTGTTGCTCATCAGCCTCATTCTAAATAGGCCGCGACCCAGAAGTGGGCCACAGGCCAGGGGTTGGGGACTCCTGTGATAATCAATAAATAACACTTCACATGCAACAAGGAATTAAATTAGGATTGTCAAGCATCATCTGATTTCAGTATTTATTTCAGACAAATTTATACAGCAATAAATAAATACAATACAATGAAATACCCAATTCAAGGAATATGTTTTGTGCGCTTTCCTTCTCAAGGCTATTATTACTCAAAATCAAGGTTTGTTTTTTTTCCCCCTCTCAAAGAAATATGTTGTATTATAGTATAATATAGTATATTCCTGAAGCCTAATTTACCAGTATTATCATTTAGGAGATGTTGTTGAGGTATCAATCTATAATGAATCAAGTAAAAAAAAGATTTTTTAAAAAACCATAACTAAAACACAACACAATGTAAAATTATAAGAACTGCAACAGTAAAAAAAATGTAATAATCATGGCAAAGAACATAGTAGACAGATTGGTTCATATCTCTAGTGCAGAAGAATTGCAAAACAGAAAAGGCTTTTTTCATAGTAATAAAAAAATATAAAATAGGTAAACTATTCAGTCCTAAGTAAAATATTTTAAGAATGTGTGTGGTTAAAGTAATCTTTAGATCCTTAGTCATACACCAGAACAAAGGGATAGAACTAAGGGGTAGGATTCAATTCTCAAGCATTTCAGGGCAATACTGGGGACCAAAATATATGTGCAAAATGCTGACAATACATTTTGCTAAAGATAAAAGAAACTCATATGATAACCGGTTAAATGGAGATGTGAAAAACAGAGAAATCTGGTTTTGCACTATACTGTATATGTAACAACAGATATCAAGTTCAATACTGTTTGACTTTTGAAAACAATGGTGAAATGGGCCTTTAACGTGTAATTAAAAGAATTACAGTGGATATAAAAAGTCTATTAAAATGGCAGTCTTTTGAGTTGTAAAATAAATTAGATCAAGATAAATCACTTCAGAATTTTTTCCATCTTTAATATAACATATAAGCTGTACAATTCAGTTGAAAAACGAATCAAAATCTTTTAAGGGGGAAAATAACAATAAAAACTAGAAGAATGTGGCTGCATAAGTATCATACCCTCTTATAAGTAGGAGGTGGCGCAGTGGTTAGAGTGCTGTACTGCAGCTACTTCAGCTGTCTGCTAGTTCAGCAGATCAGCAGATAAAATCTTACCGGCTCAAGGTTGACTCAGCCTTCCATCCTTCCGAGGTGGGTAAAATGAGGACCCAGATTGTTGGGGGCAATATGCTATTTAGTATACTGTTGATTGTTGTAAGCCATCCAGAGTCCTCAGAGTGTGTGCGGCATAGAAATATGATTAACAATAATAATAATTAAAAAAAGAATGTGGCTGTGTTCAGAATTAACCAATCCCTCTCAAACTGATGTTAAATAGTAATCAGTACACACCTGCCATCAATTAAGGTGACTCTGATCAAGACCATATAACCTTCAGCTATGCTAGTAGGACTTTTCCGACATTTACTCAATTGCATGTTACAGCCAAGGCCTGCAAAAAGAGTTTGCCAAGCTTCAAAGAGATCCCGTTGCAAGGTTTCAGTCAGAAGGAGGGTACAGAAACATTTCCAAGGGTATACAGTGGAACACAATGAAGACAGTCATCAATGAGAAAATACGGCAGAACAGTGACATTACCAAGAACTGGAAGTCCTTCCAAAATTGATGAAAAAGCATTAAGAAAACTGGTCTAAGAGGCTGCAAAGAGTCCTAGAGCAACAGTAAAGGAGTTGAAGGAATTTCTGCTAAGTACTGGTTGTGTACTACATGTGACCAATATCCCTTGTATCCTTCATATATCTGGGCTGTGGGGTAGGATGGCAAGATGGAAGCCTTTTCCTACAAAGAAAAACATTCAAGCTTGGCTAAATTTTGCAAAAGCCTACATCAGGAGTGAAATCCAGCAGGTTCTGACAGGTTCTGGAGAACTGGTAGCGGAAATTTTGAGCAGTTTGGGGAACCGGTAGAGGACATTTTGAGTAGTTTGGAAATTTTGAGTAGTTTGGAGAAGCGGCAAATACCACCTCTGGCTGGCCCCAGAGTGGGGTGGGAATGGAGATTTTGCAGTATCCTTCCCCTGGAGTGGGGTGGGAATTGAGATTTTTGCAGTATCCTTCCCCTGCCATGCCCACCAAGCCATACCACACCCACCAAGCCACGCCACAGAAGTGAAAAAAAATTGGATTTCATCACTGGCCTGCATCAAGTCTGGCAAAAGCATGTGAGAAAGAGTGTTATGGTCTGACGACAGCCAGACTTTAACTTTTTGGCCTTAATTCCAAAAAGAATGTTTAGCACAAAAACACTTGCATTACCAAAAGCACACCATAGCCACAATAAAGCAGTCTAGGAGTCTCTGGAGACTGGGGAAAGCAAAAAATACCATTTCCTGTCCCACCGGGAGTTGGGAAATGGGCTGTTTCAGGCCTCCGGAGGGCCTCTGAGGGAGTGGGGAAGGCTGTTTTCACCCTCCCCAGATGCATAGAGAGGATCTTGAGCCAGGTGAGAAAGAAAAACAGGCTCCCCCCCCCCCCCCACAGGCCCTCCGGAGGCAGGAAACAGCCTATTTCCCTACTTCTGGTGGGCCCAGAAGGCCTGAAAATTAGCTGGCTGGCGTGCACATACGCACCAGAGCTGGCATGCCCAGTGATATGGCTACAGGTGCCATCTGTGGCACACGTGCCATAGGTTTGCCATCAGAGATATAGGTTCTTTTCCACCCGCCTCCATTACCACTAGCTGAATACTGGATGGAATAGATCCTGGAAGAAATTAGTGAGTAAAATATTAAAAATAACAGACATGAACCAAGGCTGTGACAATGTTACCAGAGTGGAATATATCCTACAAAGAGCTGGATAATCATACAGTGACTAGGTAACTTGTAAGAACATCTGGTGTTTGGTTTTTGTTTTTGTGGGTAGTCTCGCATGTTTTTAAATTTGAAATATAGTTTTTGAATATTATTATCTTAATATAAATTATGGGGAATTACTTCAAAAAAATGCTATTCAGCTCAAAAGATGAGAACATCAAGTTAAATCGTGTTCTTTAAACAAAACATTCCAAACTCTGTAGTACTGAGAAACAGAGCTAAAGATATTAAACAATAAAAAAAAGTTACACAAAACCTTTTAACCTCCTTGATACAGAGGACTCCTCCTCCTTCTCTTGTTATGACCGCAGTTGTGACGGTCAGCCATGAACGTCTGCCAAAGATAACACAGACAAACCTTTTCACTTTATTTGGTTATTACGGATTGCTTTAAAGGAAGGATTTTATCATAGCCCAGTTTAATATTTGCAAGAAGGAATAGATATTTTGATCCATTTAGATGAAAAATCTGTTCAGATTCCATCATCTTTAGGATGACAACTTGACCTGCCTGATTAACAAGTACCATGAGCAATCATCTAGAAACAGACAAAGGGTAAAATATTCTCCACATCAGGAAAAATATGACTGCCTATCCTATTTTCATCCTTCCCACTATATCCTGCAAAAGCCACCGAGGACTGCTTTTAATTCAAATCACCATGAGCTACCAAAGCAGATTTTACTGCAGCCCAACTAGCTGCAGCTAATGGAGCAAAGTTACCATTTGTGGGGTTTGATTCAAGACTTCTAAGTGAAAATCCCCAATAAAGGGTGGGGGGGGGATGACACTATGTCTAAACATTAAAGAACTAAACAATAAGAAAACACTAGAACATATGGCTAGTGCTTAAAATAATAATTTGATGTGAGGAGTGGAAGTTGATTACATGAGAACTGCAGAAAAGGCCATTTTGCAAATAAGTGACAGGTAGCAGACCCCTTAAGGCCAGAAAATGGATACGGATTCAAAATGGCAGAAGAAAGAAACCAAGGTGTCACGCTAGAGTTGTCTGAACGAAATTTAGATGCCTCGCACATTTTGATAATAAAGAAAAAAAAACTTTTATTTGTAAGAACATCATCTTCACGGACTCATATGCAGCCAGGAAATGACCTCTGCTCCATCATCCCTCCCTTTCCTGGTTTGCTTCCTTATCCTATTGGTCATTATCTAAATCACTCTACGGCACTCTCTCTCTTAATATCTCACAGGAATTTAACCCCCTCTTTATTATGTCAGCACTGAGAAGCTGACATCCGGCCCCTCTCCCTTCATTCTTCAGCAAAACTTGCACAAGATAAAACAACAGGTCTAATACCATTACCCCGTCTGGGACTGTGTCCCACCCCCTCCCGGCCTGTCTGGATGATCTGCATGGAATTTAGCTATAAGGCGGTCAGCTTGAATGTTCGTGCTCTTCACCCATGATGCTTCTGATGATGGGTAACCCTTCCACTTAATTAAGTATTGGAGGCGGCCTCTGTGCCACCTCGAATCGAGAATTCGCTGTACTTCATAATGAGTTTGGCCCCCAATGATCAAGGGCCCTGGGGGATCACGTGGCACCGGCCTTAAAGTTGACCCCACCACAGGCTTCAGAAGACTACTGTGAAAAACGGGGTGTATCTTTCCTAGTAACCGGGGCAACTGCAATTGTACCGTGACCGGGTTGATTATTTTTACTATAGGAAATGGTCCTATAAATTTCGGGCCCAATTTCCTAGTTCGGAGTTTGAGTCTCAAGTACTTGGTGGAGAGGTAGACCTTCTCTCCTACTCGGAACGGTCTTTGAGGGGCTCGGTGCTTATCTGCTTGCTTCTTATAAGCCTGTGCCGCCTTGTCTAATGCCTTTTTGACTTTCTCCCAGGATTCTCTTAGCATCGCCATCCAATCGTTCAAACTGACTGAAGAAGGGGGTTCCCTGGGATATTCTGGCATGGGGACAAAATCCATACCGCTCACTACCTTGAATGGGGTTAGTCCTGTACTACTGTGAACAGCATTGTTGTACGCAACCTCCGCAAAAGATAGGAGGTCCGCCCAGTTCGACTGTTGGTAGTCTACATAGCACCTCAAGTACTGCTCTATCATGGCATTCAGTCTCGCCGCCCCACCATTGGTGCTCGGGTGAAATGCTGAGCTGAGACCTTGGGATGATCCTATGGATCGTAGGAATTCCCTCCAAAATTTCGCTGTGAACTGGACACCTCGGTCGGAGATGATTCTTCTGGGTACTCCATGCAAGCGGTAGATGTGTTTCACAAACAGCTTGGCCAATTGGCGGGCTGAGGGTAGCCCACTACAGGGTATGAAATGTGCCTGTTTGGAGAATAAGTCTATTACGGTCCAGATCACTGTGTTTTCGCCACTCTTCGGCAGCTCTACTATAAAGTCCATTGCAATCTCCTCCCATGGTCTTGTCGGTTCAGCTACTGGCTGCAGTAACCCAGGAGGTTTTCCTGGTCGGGTTTTCATTGTGGCACAGATGGTGCAGCTCTTCATATAGCTGTCCACGTCTTTCCTCATGTGAGGCCACCAAAATTGTCTTCATACTAAGTGCAGAGTCTTTAGAAAACCGAAATGGCCTGCTGGTCTAACATCATGGCTCCTTTTGAGGACTAGGGTGCGTAGAGTTTCTGGGACGTAAAGTTTCGTCCCTTTCCATGCTACGTCGTTCCTCCTTGTCAAAAGATGCTGATTGTCTCGGAACCAGGGGTCCGCCAATGTCTCTGTTTTGAGCCGTGTCGTCAGGTCACCCGCTGGTTGGCCCTGCTGGTCGCGATGCTGGCGTCTGGTGGTTACTTGACCCACTCCTTGAGGCGAGGGGATGATGGCATTCACCACCTGCTCCCGTTCACTGTTGTACTGGGGCATTCGGGAGAGGGCATCGGCCAGAAAATTCTTCCCCCCTGGGATGTGTTTCAGCTCGAAGTTGAACCGATTGAAGTATTGGGCCCATCGGACTTGTCTGGGTGATAATTTCCGCGGGGTCCTAAGGGCCTCCAGATTTTTATGGTCAGTCGAAACCTCGAACGGTGTCTGGTTTCCTTCTAGCAGATGTCGCCAGGTCAACAGCGCCCACCTCACTGCAAACGCTTCCTTTTCCCATGCTGCCCAGCGTCTCTCTGTGTCGGTTAATTTGCGGGAAGTGTAAGCACAGGGCTGAAGGTTCCCTTGGCTGTTTTTTTGGAGTAGAACCGCTCCCACTGCCACGTCGCTGGCATCTGTTTGGATGACGAAAGACTGGTTGGGGTCAGGATGTTTCAAGACTGGTTCTTTTGCAAACATTTCTTTTTGTTTTAGAAATCATTATTTTTTTTTCCTGGCTGTCTGTCATGCTAGAGTTGTCTGAACGAAATTTAGATGCCTCGCACATTTTGATAATAAAGAAAAAAAAACTTTTATTTGTAAGAACAACATCTTCACGGACTCATATGCAGCCAGGAAATGACCTCTGCTCCATCATCCCTCCCTTTCCTGGCTTGCTTCCTTATCCTATTGGTCATTATCTAAATCACTCTATGGCACTCTCTCTCTTAATATCTCACAGGAATTTAACCCCCTCTTTACTATGTCAGCACTGAGAAGCTGACACAAGGATTGAAATATGAAACTATTAACACAGTCTAATGGAGGGGAAAGCATCACTGGCTTGTTTGTGTGGTAAACATTTTCTATTTATTTATATTATTGTTATGGATTTAAGAAAAACATTATGTACGGTACAATTCCTTATGTTCCTCACAATTTATATCCAGCTTGTTCTCTACAGGGTGTGGGTTTGCATGGAATCACTGTCTCTAAGCTCTGTTTCTCCACAGTGTAATTGTATGAGGGGGGAAATAGTTCTGTCTTTTCATATGACTATTATCAATCTATAAGGATTATAAAGTCAATAAAGATGGGAAGTAATGAGCAAGGTTGTGAGGGCAGTTTGGGATCACAACTAGATTAGTTTGAACCATGTTGCTTCTTTTTCTAAAATTCAAAGTGTTTCCTACTAGCTCACCTAAACTATTGTATTCTGTAGCCATTATTATCTTAAATTAAACAACTATCCATATATATATATATATATACACATACAGAGGGTGGGGGGGACACAATCAAAATTTCAACAGCACAAGGCTGAAGCAAAGCTGCATTTTTAACTTCAGAAACCAAAATCCTGGTTCTTTTTGTTTATCTGGTAAAATAAATAAACCATGCTTTGAGTTTCCATAACTTTAATGGTAGGAATATAAAAATATGATATTTTTTCAACTTTTTCTGCCCTTTGAAGTCTTGGAGTACAGAAAGGGGTACATAGACTAAAGACTATGAATAAATTCATTTGATGAATCTTAAGACGATAGAACTGCAAAGCTGAATTTCCTATCTTGAAGGGAAGTTGAACACTCTGTTGACACCTGATGAACATTAAAGGCAGCCTTAATTTCAAAGACAGCAGCTCAAGAGAAAAACATAGGTCACACTTGTCAGAAAAGTCTTCCTTTCCAAACACAATCCAATTCCTTTCTTTCATGTTCTGACTAATAATATTAATCCTGGAAAATATTTTTCCCCTTTAAGCCTTTCCTGATGCATAAACCAGTCTGTTTTTCCTTTATTCTCCCTATGGAGAAACTGAGCTATTGAGATAACTAAGCTAGCTGATGAAGCAGGAAACAAGCTAATATTTTGGTGATTTTTTTTTTTACATGACCATGAACATACTTAATATCTAAAGGCAACTTTATTGAGTTCCAAACATCACTAGAACCATATTGAGATCAGAGCTTATTGCTAATGGACATACATATACAAAATGAGAAGACCTAAACTAGGAAAGGAGTCTAGGGTAAGCATACTTTGAACTGGATGAAGAAACTTGAATGTGATTTTTAAAATCCTACTATAAGTAACAAGTCAATATTGCTTTAAAAACCCCTTTTTTATTTCTTTGAGCCACACAAGTGAAATACATAACCATGTGAATTTGACAAACGTTGAGAGTAAAACACAGTGCAATGTACAATAAGCTTCAGATGACAAATCCCAAAGGGGGGGGGGGAGTGGGAAGAAATACTGATGCCACCCGGTAAATAGGACTCATCCCTTCCACTCACTTTCTCTTTCTTAACATAGTAAGGCAAAATATAAAAGGAGGAATTTAAATAATCCAGCTGCAATAATTGTCTCTCTTTCACACAGACAAACATACTATACTCTTCACAAACTCAGCATTTTGGCTATCACTTTAACCATTAGAACATATTTTGCAGGATCCGATCTGGGTCGGTCACCAGAACCAGAGGTTTTGTCTTCCGAAATTTTGGACTCGAGCTAAAGCCCATCTTCATTATCCTGGGACATGTATATTCACCTTCATTTGTGAGAATATATTTTATTCTAAGTTCTAAAATTATTCTTGGGTATATTACTTAGTAAATGAAAAGTATTGGCTACTGCTAAATAACAAATTTGGGATCTGTAAATTTTTGTCTTCCACTGTGACTCTCTTGTTATAAAATGGGCAAATGCTTTATGAACTTATTCCAAATTGTTATTCCATGTTTTCTCTTTTTTCCTTAAGTCCGGTTCCTCGCATCGCCAAAAATAAGAACAGAAGGATCACCAGGAGGCCAACTCTGCATTGCACTCTTCTTTTAAACTGTCAGTGTGTAACATTCCCAGTATTGCAATCTGGCTGTCATCTGGCGGAAACAAGGAGCCCTCCTGCACCTGTTCCAATGGTGCCCAAACTGAGTTTCCTGATTGATGTTTTCTACACCTGCTTCATAGGCTCTTTAGTTGAAGGAAGTGGGTTTGGTGGAAGCAATGGGTGCTGCTCTACAACAAGGCAATTGCCAGCTATCTACCCACACCAATGAAATATTATAAATGTCAAGACACGAAAGACAGAAAGTAGATTTTCACCAACGGATAGAAGGCATTTTTTTTAAAGTTGTCACTTTATATGTGACATTACAGAGGATAGCAACAAAAATAATTTGCATAAAAGTCATATAACTATTGCAAAAGCAAAAGTATTAAAAAAATAAAAGTAAAATAAAGGCTAAGGTCCTTCTAAGAGTATTTGCCTTTATTTTCTCCTCCTTCATTTGGCAATATAGATTATTATCTGGAAGATTTTATTCATTCGCTATGTTTCTGCACAATTTCTGCATAATTGAAAGTTCTAATGACATCTTCATTATTTTTACCACCCACTGCTCTTACCACTCTGAAATCTAAACAACAGATAATAAATTATTAAAACAAACTTTAAAATTCTATTAAAGGACTACAAAAGAACAGATGAATGTCCTGATTGATTAACCTACTTATCCAAATCCCATGTTAAATAGTAAAGCTGTAGAAGAAAAGCAATCTAACTTTTACCAAAATATGTTACAATGCCCTGTGGGACTCTGGGTTTCAATTCATTCAACTTCAATGGAACTAAATTCCTAAAACTGTTACCAAAGGGATCACACTGAACATCCTATGGTCAAGGAAAGAGGACACTTTTAATGTTTCTTACACAGTTTTTTGTGTTTGTTCTGCACTGCTGCATCTATGTATGACTCTATGTACAGTCCATGTAAATAATGAAAGAAGAACCCTAGATTGTAGATTGTATGCTTGAGCATCTGGATAAAGTCAATACCACACGTACATGTACGTTCATCTTGCCACATTCACTCCAGAATTACCTCGAATATATATGAGCTACTGTCAGACTTCTTTTGATAATAGTCGAGCATCAAGCAACCCTCGACACCAAGCCCTGGATGAAACCCTGGATGAGCGCTGGAGGGGAACGGATAGCATGGGTGATGGTGGTGGGGTTAGGACCACGGATAGGAGTTACTGTTCACCAGTGACGGGTATAGCAGGGTCACGTGGGGTTATTGTGGATCGGATGAAAAACAACCAAAAGAAGAAAGCGGTGCCAAAAGGAAAAACAACGTCGTACTCCTGCGACTAGGCTGCAGCTGTCGCGGTAAATAAAAACCAGAACACCATGTCGCTGGCTGTAATTGCAGAGGCATGCCCAACCCAGAAGAAAAATGCAACCCTAATAAAAGGGCTCTGGATAGCAGCCGTCCTCAGCGTTGACTTTATTTGCCAGAGGATTCCGGTGTCGAGTAGGAGCTGTTGCGTCACGGATATTAAACTAGGATTGATACATCACGCTCCGGCTCTTGTGTACTCCCTGCATGTCCGCACCCGCAGCCTAGCGAGGCCAAGAATAATCACTTTGAGCATTAGAAATCCATCAGAACTATAGTAGACTTTTAAACTAAGCTCAGTGATTAAGTTGATCACTTTTAGATTCCTGATTTACCTAGAGTCTTGAGGAAACTTTGATTAGTATAAAAAAAACCCTAATGTTTCAATTTTATCAAAACATCTAGTACAATAATATTTGACAAACAAATATTTGACAATTGTAGGGCAACTAAGTTTTTGTTATTATGCAGCTCTATTTTTGCACAGTAACCTCAAAAGATGTACTGATTCTTAGGGAAATAATACTTCCTCTGCAAATTATGCAAGTTCAAAGTTCAAATACTGGCTCTCTTATCTACCAATAATTTGTTGATTATTATTGGAAAACTATTACCCTTAATTTCTGATGAAGCATTCTATTCTTAAAAGAGTGTGTTGTTACAGCTTCCAAGTATTAAGTTAACAATATAAAGATTCTGTGAGAAAACAAAATATGTAAGCGATTGATGGTAAAAGCTGTCAAATCAAAATAAAGATCAAAAAGTGTTGCCACAAATTATGTACCTGAATTTCTGTGACAAACGAGTGGCAGTAATTAATTATTACATAACAATGCCACTTGCTAGTAACATTCAGTCACATTAATTCCTCATGTTGAAATGATACTTGTCAAAACCGCAGCACTTTCCAAACCAATTTAGCAGCACTGAGGATAACCAAATTAATTCTTCTGAATCTCTTCAAGATCTTCAATATCCCCAGCCATAAAAGGTACTTCTCTGGAATTGGACTAAGTACCATTTTTTCCCTGCGGCAGCTGTTGCGGAATAATAATTCTGCGCTCAATTGAACAGAGGAGTTTAATTAATAAATATACATCATTAGATATAGTATCATGGGGCCTATCCAATAAGACAGATGACAAGGTTAAAAAGATTATAGTATTTATACATTTAAAGGAAGAAAGATAAACTCAGGCTATGGGGGGTGGGGGGATGTGTCTGCCAGCCTTCAGTATAGTTTTTGACTTACATATAATTATATTTATTTCCCTGCTCTTTAGCTCAAATCCAATAAACATGGCCACCAATTTTAGTTATGGTATCATCAGCAATATTGAATTTTACCTCTTTTCTGCAATAAATCTTATTAAGATGTTGGAATTGTAGGTTACTGTCTCCTATCATTAACAGAAGTTGGCAAACATTATTAGACATACCCTAAATAAAAAGGATTACTGTTTCATAGAACCAGTGTCAGGATCAGAAGGAATTTTGGAATCGTGCTCTTGAAATCCAGGCCCATAGTAACCCTAAAAGATGGCCATGAACATCTCTTTAAATACTTCCACAGAGACAGTCTACTGGTCCTGAAACAGCGTATTCTATTGCTGAACAACAAGTAACATTAGACATTTTTCCTGATGACCAGCTAAAATTTCCTCCCTTGTAATCTAAATGCAAAATTTTTGACTTGTTTAATGGAACAATTCTTAGTAACTCTGTCCCATTTTTCACATGAAAGTTATCATATGTCGCTAGAACTATATCTTCTGTCAGGCCAAACATACCATGCCCCAAACTTCCTAACTCATTTAAAAAAATCAGGGGTTCATCTGCTAGCACCTTTTAAATTAAACTAACATGTTTTACTAAAATAGCAACAGCAATAGGGCTTAGACTTATATACTGCTTGATAGTGCTTTATAGCCCTCTCTAAGCAGTTTATAAAGTCAGCATATTGCCCCCAACAATCTTGGTCCTCATTTTACCAACCTTGGAAAGATGGAAGGCTAAGTTAACCTTGAGCCGGTCAGGATCAAAGTCAGGGCAGTTGGCAGAGTCAGACCGCAATACTGCATTCTAACCTCTGTGCTACCAAGACTTTCATGAGCTAATTTATCCTGAATTTTGATACAGTTCTCTCAGATATTTTCTATCTCCATTGTCTCCATGTTATTTGTGTATTTGATCGTCATATTTTCTAACCCTTTATCTAAGTGATTTAAAAATGTATTAAACAAGAAAGGGCCCAAAATACAGCTCTTTGGGTGCCACTTAACACTTGACACACATTTGACACCAAGCAATTAGCATTTATTCCTTGGATAGAAATGGCAGTGTGGTTCAATTCACATTCTGTTATCTTACTTACTTACTTATTATTGGTTTGATTTATATGACGCCCTTCTCTGGAGACTCAGGGCAGCTTACAATGCGTTAAGCAATAGCCCTCATACTTTTGTATATACCTGTTTAGTAGGGTTTTCGCCCCCACCCCCACCCCCAAGCGGTATTCTTTTTTATACAAAATCAGCTTATTGCCCCCACAAACCGGGTCCTCATTTTACCTACCTCAGAAGGATGGAAGGCTGAGTCAATGTTGAGCCTGGTGAGATTTGAACTTGCAGTAATTGCATGCAGCTGGTGCTACTTAACAGCACTTTACTCTGCTGCGCCACCAAGGCATCTTCTCTTCTAGAATCACATGGGAGACTTTTCTGAATGCAAATGTATTTTCATAGTCAACTAAACTGAGCACTCGATCAAGAAAGGAGATCAAGTTGGTTTTGCAGGACATATATTTGATAAATCTATGCTGGTTTCTGCAAACAATGCATTTTCCTTAAATGCTCATGCACCAAATGTTTAATAACCTGTTCCAGTGATTTGCCTTGTATCAACATCAAGCTGAATGATTTGTAGTTACCGAGGTTTACATTCTCCTTATTTTGAAGAAAAGAGCAACATTTATTCTTTTCAACCCTGTGGTACTATGTCTATCCTCCCTGATTTATCAAAGGTCACAGAAAGACTCTGAGATTACATCTGCAAACTCCTTCAGGACTCTCAGAGGTAACTGACCTGATCCAAGAAACTTGCCCAAAGTAGCCAGGTGCTCCCTTACCATCCTTTCACTTCATTGTTCTGCTTAGGTTCATTTGAATATAGTATTGTTTGGAGGAAGCACACGGATCCTAAGCTCTTTGTATCCTACCATTTTTTCTAGGCCTGAGCCTACTGCAAACAATTAAGATGAAAAGCTTATTTTGATAGAGGTGAGCCCCCCCCCCAAAAAAATCACATGGGATTTTGCTACTTCATATCTGCTTGATCGAGGCTCCTTTTTTCAGTGGACTCACAAGTTGCACTTTTTTATGGGGGGAAAAAGACCAATCAACAGTCATCTAGGTTCTAACAACATTGGGACTCACTCTGTAAGGCAATTATCAATTTAATCATACCACAATTAAGAATCAAAAGTATTGTGCACATTTCAGCAAATGTTGTGGTATCATGCTGCAGAATGATTGATAAAATGTCCTGTTCATCAAATTCATTATTTTCCATGGTTATATTTTTGCAGAAGTCCCCAACCTTTCTAGCTTGGCAGCCGGGGGGGGGGGGGGGCAGGGGGGAGAGGGGGATAGTTCCCTGTGACTGGCAAACAGGCATGTTCAAGCATACACAGTTCCATTTGTATGAGCAGCAGGTGCGTGCACCGCCGCTTGTGCGAAGTGAGTTTTGCACGCAAATGCAAGCAGCCATCGCTTGCACGAGAAAAGCTTTGTGGATGAGCAGCAGCCACTTGTGTGCACAAATACTCACCTGCCATTCGCAGAGACCTGTTCTGAACAGGCCAGGGTCTGGTAATAGGCCACAGCCCGGGAAATGGGGACCCCTGAGCTATGCCATTGTAGAGATATATTTATACTATTGATTTATTGAGAAGTACAAACGTTAATCTTAACTTACTTAAGATCCCAAACACACTTCATCCTACTATTGTTTTCATTCCCAAATCTCACAAAAATCAATTCACTCTTGTTTTCCCTTCTATGCTTATTAAAATCCAATGAAAAAGGAGTAAGAACCTAATTCAGTCATTGCCCTGCCTCAAGATCCAACAGTTACTGAAGTAACAAAAATCTCTTCCTTCCCATATCACACAAAAGGAAAACAAAAGCAAGCGCTTAAACGCATCATTGATTTTGCCAGGTCATATGAATCAATACATTTCCAAGTATTTCCTATTAAGGTGAACTGCAAAACCATTGAAGCTACCTTTCCTATTGAAAGAACTTCTATCTTAGCATTGGAGACATTGTGAGGTAAATATTCCCAGAAATGGGGCAATACACTTCCCATAAGAATAGAATAGAAACCTTATGATTCTTGATGAACTTACCTTTTATTTTATGTACACTGAGAGCATATGCAGCAAGTCCAATCACACTTGGCCAATAAAAATTCTATTCTATTCTACACTTCCCATAAATCCTAGCAAGTCAAAGAAAATAGTAGTTTCAATGCAGTTGCAAACATACTATAGCGGAAATAGAAATAAATGGGCTTAATTCTATATACAGCCAATGACATGGAACAATGACACAGACGTCTGGAGATGATTTCAGACTGGAACAGAACTCTTATATAGAACAGCCACAAGTTACAAAGTTTTTAAAAGCGAACAAGGTTTGAATTGGGCCATACATCTTAAATTTGCTATTAAATTCAGGCAGGCATTAGTTCAAAATATTTCTCTTCCCCAATATTAAATCCAAGGAACCTCTTTGTCTCACATTATTTGTAATAACAGATTACTTTGTCTGTTGTGTGGATGTTTGGGTGGTTCAGGGGTGGGGAATTTGTGGTGGTGGGTGTGGATTGTTATGTGTGTTGGGCCTGGTCTTTGGGTGTTAAGTGAATTTCGTTGTATGGGTATACTGTGTATATACGTACAATGACAATAAAGTTAAACTTAAACTTAACTTAACACATGCCAAGAAAAGAGGATGAAATATTTTAATAGGTACATTCACTTACCTTTGAAATGTTTACGTGCCTTGAATCATTCTTTACAATCAGAGTTTGACTCAAACATTTGCAGGAAAACCAGGGTCAAAAACAAAACGGTGACTTCACAGCCATGTTCCTTAGGAAGGAAATATGATCTGCCTTGGTCAGGAAAGGGAAATTGTTTGGAAGTCTAGACAGACCCCCTTCTCTGCACAGGTTCTCCTCCTCCAAAGTGTTTTCATTGATTGCTACAGAGAGGGGAAAAGGAGGAGAAAGGAAATAAGACAACACTTTCCAACGCTACATGTCATGTGTACGAAGTATCATTTGATGCTACTGCAGTTCAGACATTGATTGAATAGCACAAACATGAGAAACGGGATGCAGGCCAGAAGAATTAAGGAATTATTTCAGGATAATGGAATATAATATATACAAATACTTATGGAATCAATTCTCAAGAACCAAACTGGAGGCATCCAAAAAAAACAATAAAAAAAATCGAGGAAGCAAAACAGGAAATGGCCAGTCTGCAGCAAAGCTCACATAATAGAAATCTGTTTGTACTTACAATAAATAAAACAAAGTTACAATTGGCTTTCTGGAATTGTGTTGGCCATGAAAAGCAAAAAGGTAGTCAATCTGATAGTAATGGGTTCTTTAATGCAGAGGAGATAATTGACAAGGAGAATCATACTTGAAATTTATTTAAGTAACCATGGGAAACTAGGGTCCCACAGGATGGCTGTGTCTGACAGGCCTTGTCTACCACTTCACCTTCCTGCTCCTTTCCCATAAGAGTAAACTGATGAGAGGAATTTTGTTGCACCTAGCTGCACTATGAAAAGTCCAGGGTGGGTGGGAGTTATAGGGAAACCAGAGTTAACTGCTGCCCCTCCCTGCAATTGCCAACCCCCAAACCAAGGCTCATAGTCTTTATGAGGAAAGCTCTAAAAAAGCATTATCCTTAGCCGTATTCAGGTTTCAATGCAAATACTTTGAGACAGTTACTTCCAGTGGTGGGTTTCAAAAAATTTTACTACCGGTTCTGTGGGTGTGGCTTGGTGGGCATGGCAGGAGAAGATTACTGTAAAATCTCCATTCCCTCCCGATCAGCTGGGACTCGGGAGGCAGAGAATAGATGGGGGTGGGGCCAGTCAGAATTTTTACTACCAGTTCGCCAAAATACTCAAAATTTCTGCTACCAGTTCTCCAGAACTGGTCAGAACCTGCTGAAACCCACCTCTGGTTACTTCTATTTATTAAAAACAGCCTCACAGCATAATCATCTTTAGATGTTGAGGTGCGTAACTTTTGTAAATAATTTTAACGAACAGCACTAGAATCATCCAACTCCATTCATCAGCATTTTTTTTTGAAAATTTTTTAATTTATTTTTTGACATAAAACATAAAACATCTTTTTAGAGCAAGAGTTTGATCCTGTATAAAATAAGTATAAATTCCAAATTTAATCAATTAACATCTTAAAGGAAAAAAGAAAGAAAACAGAACAAATCTAAACCCAATTTTTGTCATTCAATCTAACATCTTATTCTAACATTTAACTATTATGTAATCACCCTAAATCTTAAACTTCAAATCAAAACAGCTCTTTATAATATTCATTTATCATTTTAACATTCAGTATTTCATATATTTTCCTTACTTCAAAGACCCAAATCAAGTTAATGTTTCTTTTAAATCACATCTAATAGTCAACATAAAATATTTTATTCCTCTCAAAACATGTCAAAATCAGTAACTGTTCTTCAAAAATATCTCCTTCACTCCTAGATTTATTTTTAGCTGGAGTGCAGTTTAATTAACTGGTTTCCAGAGATGCTTTCCTCCACTCCTAACCTTATTTATTGGCTGAATCACAGTTTGGTTTTAACTGCTTTCCAACATTTTCTGCTTCACTCCTCCTAGGTTTATTTTTAACTGGATAACGGCTTTTCAGCTGTTTTCCAGGGATGCTTCCCTCCACTCCTAACCTATATTTCGCTGGTTCACAGTTTAGCTTTAACTGGTCCCCAGTATTGTCTCCTCCTCTCCTCCTAGGTTTATTTTTGGCTGGTTCACAGCCTAATCAGCTGTTCTCCAGGAATGCTTTCCTCCACTCCTAACCTTATATTTGACTAAATCACAATTTAGCTTTAATCATCTGATCTCCAAAATCATACTTCCTTACCAATTTAAAATAATAATGCATTTTAGCATATATCTTCTCTCCTACTCTTTCCTGAACTATTAATTTTCTTTAAATTTCTCCCATTTCCTATTTGTTTCTTGCTTTTCTATGTAAAACAACATTTTAAACCATTTTAAAAACCAATTTACCATAGTTATAAAATCTATAAACAAGTCATTATTGATACTCAAAAATTCATTCCCATTCTCTTATTTACTATGAAAAAGACAACATTTTAAACCACTTTCCAATCAATTTTCTGTACCCATTAGAACGCTTACTATTTTAAAAAAGTTCTTTCAGAATATTCACATTTTTTGTAGTTTTTGTATAATGACATTTCCCGCTTTAAAAGTAATCATAAAGTGTATAAATAATTCTTGGTAATATTCAAAGCTTCATTCACATTTTCTTATTTTCTGTAAAGAACAATATTTTAGACTATTTTAAAGAAACAATTTTCTGTAGTTGTTAAATCTATCAGCAATTCTTATTAATAATCAAAAGTTCATTCATAATCTTCATATTTCTTATAATTTTTCTATAATCACATTTTCCTCACCTTGAGAATCACTTAATGAAAGGTAAAAGTAGGAAAGAGAAAGGGAGAAGAAAAAAGGAATAAAAGTATAGCATAAGAAATCAAAAAGAAAGATTCAAAAAAGAGAAAGGGAAAAAAAGGAAAACAAAAAGAGAAGAATATGATAAGAAAATATTAAAAAAAGGAAAGAAAAAGTAAAAAAGAGAGAGAAAGAAACAAGAGGAACTCTCCTCCTTGCATTGTTTAGACATCAATTACATAGAAAGTATTTACATCCATTTTAATCGAACTATGGTACTTTTCTCATCTTGCTACCCAATATATTCCGGTTTTTTCCTTTCTCCAATCTGTCCAAACTTTTTTTTATTTTTTCCTTTCAGTTCTAATATCCATAAAGTTATAAAGACTAAAGGATTTAGTTCTTTTGTATTCCATATATGGTGTCATCATGTCTTCTTCTGGGGCTGCGCCCTTCCCCCTTTAGTTACAACGCCATTAACCAGTAATTTTAATTGTTCCAATTAATTTCTTCTTTTCCAACTGTCCATAAATAGTCCAAAAACAGTTTAAGTGCATCTAAAATCAAGCCTCTTTAGTTTTTCCTCAAAATAATTCTTTTCGGGAAGCAAGAGACAAAGTTTCTTCTTTAAACAGCAAGCAATCCACAATTGCAATTTGTACTTTCACTCTCAGCAGGCAACCATTTTAGCTTCCTCTGCTTATTATTCGCATAGCTTTAAAAAGACATTCTGCTTATTTCCTCTTCTCCTTCTTCCTCTTCAGAGCTAATCCATTCTCGTTAAATACCAAGAAAATATCAAATTTTAAATCCATGCAAAGGAACATTAAATTCCAAGCAGTCAATAACTACTATTGTCCTTTAATGGGTCTTCTCCTTGTTAATTGTTTTGAGTTCTTTGCCCAAATAGTTCTTAGCCGCTGTTAGGGCCACGGCAATATTAGTAATTAAATACTTGAAGACTATTCCCGCCTGGGCTAGTCCTACTCACCCGGCATTCAAACATCTTGCTCCTGTGTCTCCTCCTGCACTTTGCTTGTCCCAGTTGCCAAAGCTTTGGGGCAGCTGCCATGGCTGCCTCTCCCACCGCTGCTGACGCAGAGGGCAATCCTCCGGCCCCGAGGAACCTGCCCATTCCTCTCGGCTGTCTGAGGGGTCCCTCTCTAATCCCCTGTCCCTCCAGGACAGGGTAGGTCTGCAGACCTGCCGGCGATGGTTTAATAGACGGGGTTTTTGCGGGGCTCCAAAGAGCCCCGCTATTTCTCCGTTTGGTCGCTGTGGCGCCAACCGGAAGTCCGCCATTCATCAGCATTATTGATGCAGTCTGTAACAACCAAAGTGGTTTATTTTTATTTATTTCAACAATGTATTTATTCATTTCTTAGATTCATATCCCACATTTCTTTCAGGAACTCAAGAGTGTACATATTCCTCCCATTTTTTCTATAACCACCCTCTTGAGCAGGAGTGTGACTGACCACATATCACCCAGCAAATGTATATTCCCTTGAAAAAAACAACTTTAAAAACAACCCTAACAAGATACTTTAATTTAGCTACCTATAATAAAGAAAATGAGACCCCGTTTGGCCTAGTGTTTAAAGCAACAGGCTAAAAATCAGAAGACTGTGAGTGCTAGCTGGGACTTGGAAAAACTGGCAGGGACACTCACTCAAGCTCAACCCACTTCACAAGGTTCTTGTTGTGGGAAAAATAGGAGGAGGAGGAAGAAGAATTAGGTATATTCACCATCATAAGTTATTTCTAAAAATAATAAAGATGAGAAATAAATAAAATACCCCCATTAGTTATTATACTATATAAAAATATGAATGACATTATTGTATCAAAAATTTGGGAAGGTTTTTGTTAAGATTTTTAAGATCCAAACAGGCAGGCATCTTATTTATAATATGCCTGATGTAACAGTTATTGAAAATAAATAGTATATTCACTGATATTGCTATTCTGTGTGGTGCTAGAATTGAGGAAACATGATTGGAAAAAATTACAAAATATTGGGACTTGCAGATCAGAGTTGAATGTTTGTAAAAACAAATCTTTTACTATACCACTTGTGTTTGAAGCCCTTGGAGCAATAGCTAAAGGACCTCCTCAATATGTGGAAATATTGAATTTATCAGACCCGAACAACCTAATTTTACAAAAACTCACCCTTCTTGAGCTGCCTATATTCTTAGACACTTCCTTCATAATTCTTAGGTCCTTATTTAGGACTTGAATCATTAACCCGTCTTAGACTTGAATTTAACTTTAGTTTGCCGACACATAATAATGTGTTGTTCCTTCTGAAGAGCAAGACACATACAGAATCTTACACAAAGGAAAATCTTTTGCCTCACCTACTGGATTTCAAAGGCTCTTCTCTGTTCTACTTGGTGCCTCCATGTTTGTATATTGAACTCAGGATGTGGGCTATAAGGATGTGTTGGAAATTATTTTTATTTATTTATTAAATTTGTTTGCCTCCCATCTCAAGACGAGGTATGCTAGGACAGTCCTAAGGAATATTTTCGATATACCTATGATTTGATTGCTTATTTGTACCCTATCACTATCATTAAGTGTTGTACCTTATGATTCTTGACAAATGTATCTTTTCTTTTATGAACACTGAGAGCATATGCACCAAAGACAAATTCCTTGTGTGTCCAATCACACTTGGCCAATAAAAATTTCTATTCTATTCTATTCTATTCTATTCTATTCTATTCTATTCTATTCTATTCTATTCTATTCTATTCTATTCTCCTCTCCTCTCCTCTCCTCTCCTCTCCTCTCCTCTCCTCTCCTCTCCTCTCCTCTCTCTCCTCTCCTCTCCCATCCCTATTCTCTGGAAAATTTCCTGAATTTTTTTGCCATACCTGTAACAGTAGCACCTCATGATCAACTTCATCAAAATTAAAAAATAAGCAGCAGTGCCTTAATGTGTTTAATGAAAAGCCTCATCATTCTCTTCAAAGAATGAGTGTATGCAATAGGGGTAAGTTGAATATACGGAATAGGAGTAAGTTGAGAATTAACATATTCAAATGTGAAAGAAAACAGAGGTGGCAGTTTCTTCATCCCAGTTGAATGTTCAGTTTTTAGATGTGAATCCCAGCACAATGACTTGGTCATGTTTGTGATTATGGACCAACTCTATTTTTTAAGAGTTCTGCCTCTTTATCAACTGTATGGTATGGTAAAAAGATATAGTATCTCATGATAAAAATTACTGACTCATTGAAATTGGCCAGTACTAATGCATATGGATTTCATTTAGATTTTTTAAAATATAAGAACTTACAAAAATAGAATGGGATGAAAACAGTTTAAGTTGTTTATGAAATGAATGTGAGAGACAACACAACTGAAATTTTATTTTATTTCGAAGTCAAAAATCAAAAGCAATAATAAAAAACAGAATAAGCTAAATCCAGAATTTCCCCTACAGGTATCAGAAGGAGGTGAATGTCCATTCACACAAACATTTTCCTACACAAAGAAAAACTAGAAATGCAAGGAAGATGCCAACTATGTCAGTGTGTATTTTACACATATCAGACAGATGATTACAATTTTGATTCTTTTTGGCATTTAAAGTTTTTTTTAAGATTATTTTTGCTTTATACAAAGCAATTTCCTACAGCTGTAATTGTGAAAGAAGAAAGATTTCTCAACTTTCATTGCTCCCTTTGGATTATCTTCGCTGGAAAAAAGATATATAGGAACATATATTTTCTGTAGTGAAGCTAAAAATCAGTACAGAATTGTTCAACAGGGAAATAGTATGAGAGGAAAGGACAAAAAAATGCCACATCCCCTTTTCCCATATATCTAGACAGGTAGCATAAAGCCATGATCAGCCTGATGCAAAAAAGGAAAAAAGCAGAAAATATGCTTTTGGAAAACAACGAGATGTTTGAATAGGAGACCACTAGGAATATCCGGAGTGAAAAATCAAGAAATCTTAGAAATAGGCAATGATTAACATCATCTACATGGTTGCCAAGAAAACTCTGGGGAGGTATCTACGGAGTCACAATGTATCAAGCTCACTCAAAAGATTTACAAAAATTCACAAACAAATGTCTAAGTGTCAAACTCGCAGCCTGCAGGCTGGATGTGTCATGCGCTGGCCACCCCCCACCCCCATTTTAGCAAAGGGGAAAAAAGTCGTGATACGTCATGGGACAATGTGACAACACCCCTAGTGTAAGGTCATAGAACATTTTTTGACCAGCTTAAATGCAGAGTAAATAATTGAATCCATGTTTAAGCCACTTGCTGCCTAAATTCAAAATATGGACAGTATTTTTAAATTTATATCATGCCTTGGTAGAAGGCATACAATAGCTACTATTATGCCTACTACAACCCCACTGCCTTTAATAGGATTTTCTTGAAGGCAAACTTACATAGAATTGCTACTTAAGCTTCTTGCAGAAGTAAACGTGAAATACATTTCAAAAATAATACAGGTAGTCCTCGACTTACAACAGCTCATTTAGTGACCATTCAAAGTTACAATGGCACTGAAAAAAGTGAGTTATGACCATTTTTCACATTTATGACCGTTGCAGGATCCCCACGGTCACATGATTTACATTCAGATGCTTGACAACTGACTTACATTTATGACTGTTGCAGTGTCATGTGATCCCCTTTTGAGAACTTCTGACAAGCAAAGTCAATGGGCAAGCCAGATTCACTTAACAGCCATGTTACTAATTTAAGAACTACAGCGATTCACTTAACAAATGTGGAGAGAAAAGTCGCAAAACGGAGCAGAGTCACAACAAATTTCTCACTTAACAACATAAATTTTGGGCTCGATTGTGGTTGTAAATTGTAGTTGTTGTTCTTCCCCAAGTCATTCTGATTGAAGTAGCTATCCCACTGTATCAATAATAGTCAAAATGCATTCCCTAATCAAGAAGAGAGTGGATTTAAACTGGGTTTTTTTAATTACCAAGGGCCACAGCAGATAAGATGGCAATCCAGTGGGACTGGATCTGCTTTGCTTTTTATGTTGTGTCATACATTTTGGATGACTAAATACTTCAATTTTTCAGAAAATAATGCCTTGACACTTTGGCAATTTCCAACTTAAAATATTTATTTGCACTTTATTTTAGTATATATTTAGGAATACTACCAAGAGGAAGTACAGGAAGAATAAACATATACAAAATAATAGATCCACAAACTGTTTTACCTTTCAGTAACAGAATCTCACAGGGTACGTGAGATACAAGGTATGAAGCTGCCTGCAATCAAGGAGCAGTGGATTTAGCCAAACCACCAAATTAATGATGTGAACTATAACATAGTAAAACCACAATTTAACAGACCATTTGAAGGAAGGAGTATCCAGGAAATCTGAGTGTATGTCATGAGCACCAAAATACATTATTTGAACTGTTAGTAAATTGATGTTGGTGGTATCATTTGCAACAAAACTTTGATTCAATAGACATTTCCTCCACAGAACAGTTTTATACATTTGCATCAATAGAGAGGGACAGTAAGCATAGATTAAGATGTCCCAAAGATGCTTTTTCAAGAGGCAACTTGATTTTCTGGTTTTTCTTTGAAGACGTTTCGCTTCTCACCCAAGAAGCTTCTTCAGGTCTTATATTAGGATCTACATGTTCATTGACAATGAAGCACTATTTTAACATCATGTAGGACAGAGGTGGGATTCACATACCTTCCCTACGGTTCGCAAATGTGAGCGCATGTACACACTCACTTCGCTCGCACACACCACCTCTGTGCATGCGCATGACCGTCTGTGCATGCACAGTAGTCATGCATTACATCCGGGCTGGTGGGCGGAGCCTCCATCAGTTGCTGCTACTGGTTCGTGCGATTCAGAGAGAACCGGCTGAATCCCATTACAGATGTAGGATGATCAGCGATCAGGAATCTGCAGGATGATACAGCTACAACTACAGCTGAAATGCAATTCCAACACTCCCCTCCCCCTTTCATTGGAAGCTTACATTCAGCTCCATATGGAGAATCAAATTTCTCAGCTTTGAATTAAAGAGTAATTTTTTAAAAAACCAGATAAATGAACTTTCCATATTTAGCACTACCAGCTTTCTCAATTCCAAACTTCATGTTTGGGCTTTGCAGCATGTTCAGTAACTGAACAAATCAAAATCCTTTTCAAGATGCACTGTGATGAGATAGTTTAAGAGAGATTTTTTTTTTCAAAAAAGAAGAAGAAGGAATATAAATTCCAAAGCCTCACCACATCAAAACTCAGTAAGTGATCACATATACACTTGGCAACAGGCTTACATCACTGTTTGTATGGTTTATGTACTCAAGGGAAAGGCCTACGCAGAGTGATAGCTTGTTGACCTCATGTTAATTATCTCATACTGCTGAATGAGATCACAGGAATGCGGTCAGCACCTGTGTAACTGTATTCATTTACATGATCCTGTAGAGCTGCCAGCTCACCCTAACAACCTCACTCCCAACACACTACGGTGTATGCAGGGGAAGGAACAGAGCTTGAAAGTCATAAAGAAAGCTGAAGGGTCCCCACCCCTTAAAAATGGATTGAACCTCTCCATTCTAATTGTCATCGTGACAAGCCTTTCCCTGAGGGCTTCTGATGTCATTGGAGTGGCTCATAGGAGCCTAGCTGAAGCATCAAGTTTCAAGATCACATTTTGGATTATCTATCAAAACTGAACAACAATTAGGTCATGTTACGATGCTAATTCTTTTCAGACAGTGGATTGTGCAGACTGATTTCAGGGTAAGAGAAGAAAAATATTCTGGATAATTATTCCTAAATATCTGCCTCAGGCCCTCTAATGGTGGATTTAACACTTTGATCTGTATTAGCATTGAAGATTTAAAAGCACAGTATTTTTAATGCTTAAAATAGTGATATTTCTACTCTCCATAGTTGAAAATGATTTCCTTGTCTCAACCAATTGTCTATCTGCTTTTTCAGGTGCCATCAGTTTAGGAGTATTCAGACAATATACTGGGAAAACACATATGGGCAAATACCAGCTTGTATGATCTCTGCTTATGGGGAAATGTCATATATATATGCCTGAATCAAATTTGCTTCTAGCAAGTTGATCTGATGATGCAACTACTTTTTTTTTAAATTTGATTTATATGCCGCCCTTCTCCGGAAACTCAGGGCAGCTTATAATGCGTTAAGCAATAGCCTTCATACTTTTATATATTTATACAAAGTCAACTTATTGCCCCCAACAATTGGGTCCTCAATTTACCTACCTTAGAAGGGATGGAAGGCTGAGTCAACCTTGAGCCTGGTGAGATTCAAACTTACAGTAATTGCCGACAGCTGGAGTTAATGACAATGCATTAGTCTGCTGAGCTATCCAGGCTCTTTTTTCAATCTTATGTGTGTTGCTGAGCTGGCAACACGCATAAGATTGAATCCAATGGTGCTACAACTCATGGGGAAGGGGGCTCAAGTAGAACTTTTGGCACTATAATGGGGAAGAATAGTCAAGTCTGACAATTTCTCTTCTCCTTCTATCTCGTTCTCTTTCTCTGACATTTGCCATGTTGCTCCAACTGATCTCCCAAGAGACTGATCTTCCAAAATAGCTTCACTCCCTGCTGTGATCATGAAAAGCTCCACTGGATCAAAGAGTCTTCAGTGAGAAAACAACATCTACCAGATTGTGTAAACTACTGTATATAAGTTAGTGTAAATATATAAATATTGGCTATAACTCACAGAGAAGGAGAAGTCCTGCTATATCACAAGCCTCTAGAAGGAACTTTATCACTGTGACAGCTGAAAGATTCTCTCGTTCATTTTCTCCTTTTGGCCTTTGACCCTTTTGTATGAATCTGATTATCCCTACCACCCCATAGTCTCATCATCTCAAAATACATATTGGGAATAAGAGCAACTGAACAATGAGAGAGAGGGTGGAAGCACTCTACAGAAAAGTATTTTTACTGGGCTTGAGAGTTCAGA
Organism: Masticophis lateralis; assembly: GCA_030761175.1. Taxonomy (NCBI): domain Eukaryota; kingdom Metazoa; phylum Chordata; class Lepidosauria; order Squamata; family Colubridae; genus Masticophis; species Masticophis lateralis. The sequence goes on from JAUDYJ010000003.1 coordinate 65,162,686, forward strand.
CCCAAGACAAACATGGAGATATCTAGAAAAGTTAACTTGTACCAAGACAGCGGGGGTGTCAAACTCACGGCCCATGGGCCGGATGCATCACACGCTGGCCATCCCCACCCCCATTTTAGCAAAGGGGGAAAAAGTCACGATACGTCACATGAGAATGTGACAGCACGAGTTTGACACCCCCTGCAATAGGGGATAATTGTAGCTCAGGATTTAAATGATGGGTCTCTGGTGCTTTCTGAGTTTAGTTATTTTTCTGCAGACGTTTCACTACCCAACTAGGTAACATCATCAGTTCAAATCAGCAACAGCACTCAGGATGTTAATTAGTTGGGTTATGAAACGCCTGCAAAAAAAATAACCAAGCTCAGAGAGCACCAAAGACCTTAACTTGTTCTAGCTGTCCTCAATGTCTTTTTTGCCTCCTATTAATTTTGGACAAGACAGATAAGAACTGGGGAGAGGACTTTTTGTTGGGGTGTTAATTTCCGAGAGTCTGTTCTCCAAAAAGGCTTACTTATCCTGATCCTTGAAGATATTCTGTCACTGCATTACCTCTCTTAAACCTGGTTTTAGTCAAGCTTTCAGAATTAATAAATTTGATCTTTCTTTCCAATTAGGTACTGACATGCTGCTGATACATTGCTTCCTTAGATGTATTGGGGGGAGTAGCTAATTTTGTTTTGGTTATTCTATAATTTCCTCAAAACAAAAATGGAAGTAAATTAAAGGAAAGTTTGTCAAAGCTTAAGAGAGAGGTGGGGGAGAGGGAGAGAGAGTGTGTGTGTGTGTAAGAGTGGGGATTAGATGAAACATTATGTATATTTAACATGCAACACAGAATGCAGTTCTTAAGAATTCAAACCTTAATTTAGCCATTATGGCCAATGAATTGCACTGTGCCACAAACTGCAATTAACTTCCCAGTGCTAGTATGAAATTAAAGTGGTGGTGGGGGGAATCTACTGTATTGCATTGGACTTCACTGAATGTACAAATGAACAGACTAACAAGATTTCAAGTTGCACAAGACTGAAAAAAGAGTTCTATCTGAGTCAATACTATACCAACATAGTTGATCCAATCTTAAAAGGTATCACCTGAACCATTTTATTGTATCTCAAGTGAATAAGCATTGCACAGAGCTTTATGCACCACAGGGTGCTGTGGCTTACTGTTTCAAATTGTAAAGAGGTAAAAATGTTCACCCAGCGGAAAGAAATCTATTGTTTTCCCAATCTCCAGCAGTTCCCTTGATTCATGTCAATATTATCACTATACTATTGGAGCTGACAGGTATTGTCAAGAAAATAAGAGTATGGAAAGCCATTAGTTTGGGTCTGATTTGATGCCCTTTCTTCAGCTGAATGGAAAAGAACAGCCACATGCTATCCTGCTCCCTTGTGGAAGCTGAAAACCTTTTAAAATGAATACTCTCCCTAGGTTTTCCAAACTAGGAAATCATGGGACAATTTTCCAGGTCACATTATTTCTTTCCAGACTGCTATATTTATTTATTGTAAACAAAGCAATGGGCAAAACAAGTAATGATTATTCCAGGAAGCAATACACTAACTTTTTCACAAATAATAATTATTTCAAAATGGATTTTCCTTTTGCTCTGAATCACAGTAGTCAGAAAACAAGCCTAAAATGTTTTAGCAACATGAAAGACAAAAATGTCAGAGGCTTGTTTTTGCCAGCAATGAATATGCAACTCATTTTTCCCCTTCCTGCAACCAAAATACTTTTTGCATATCCTGCTTGTAGACTGGAACTCTTTTTGCAGTTGCGACCCTGTTTTGCCAAAAGTTTTAATGTCTGCAATAGTGATTTGGGGAAAAATAATGTGGGCATGAGTACAGATATGGAACTAACCTAGGAATTAATTGCATTTCATGCAGTACCAAGAACAAGATGGAAACCTTTATGCAATTTATGTTCACATTTTTCAAATTATTTCCTATTTTGGAATAGTATCCTATTACTTTACCCAATGTGTCCTGGACTGCAGCCAGGAACATCTAGAAGCCATAAACCTGAAAGATTGCCTTTGAACTCCACAGGGCTATTAAAATGTGCTTGTTCTCCCTTTTCAGGGTCTTGTTAGCTTCACTGTTAGCTCTTCTCCTATAGCTTTAACTGAAAGGGAGAATCAAAGTCACAGAATTTATTTACTGCATTTCATACCACAGAGAGACCACTGTATCAGTTTGGCAAGGAAATCCATGTTTTCCCAGCCTTCAGAATCTAGGCTGTAAGAAGAGCAAACCATGCATTGTAATAAAATTGCATTGAACAGATAGAAGTTGCAAGGCAAAACTTGAATTACAGTAAAATCAATTCATGCTAGGTTTTGTTAGCAACCAGGTTTACTGACAAGCTAGGAAAACCTGAGTCAGCTGACCTTCCTTGGAAATTATTCCACATTGTCCATGATGCCATAACTATCTTTCATGTTTGCTTATCTCCATTCTGAATTTGGGGAAATAGAGTGCTCATAGCCAATGGAGATACAGTGATCTGACATCAGTTCTGACATGAAAAAACATCTACTGTATATGGCCTATTTCTCTTTTTTCAGCTCTATCTGCAATGAGAATGACTAAGCTAAGAAGAAATTACCAAGGAAAGTATTATACGTATTAATAAAATGTAGCATTAGTATCAGTGGTAAAATCCAAATATTTTTATTACCGGTTCTGTGGGTGTGGCTTGGTGGGGTGGGGTAGCTTGGTGGGCATGGGGTGGTTTGGTGAGCATGGCTTGGTGGGGAAGGACACTGCAAAATCTCCATTCCCACACCATTCCAGGGGAAGGATACTGCAAAATCCCCATTCCCTCCCTACTCTGGGACCACCAGAGGTGGTATTTGCCAGTTCTCTGAACTACTCAAAATTCCTGCTACCAGTTCTCTAGAACCTGTCAGAACCTGCTGGATTTCACCCCGATTAGTATATTACCAAACCTGGGGCCTACCCTGGCCTTTCATTAATAAATTATTATTGAATTCCCTAATGCCACCATGGCTGATTGACAAAACACAATTGACTTTATAGAATGCACCAAGCATAAACCACAGTTTACAAACAATCACAAATGGTTTTGACATAATCTAGTGTTTGTTTGGTTTTGGCATAATCTAGTGTATAGATTATGCCAAAACCAAACAAATCTTATTATTGCATTCTGCAGTGTGTGAACTTAACCTTACAGTAAACCTACAAGCCTACTTCAAACTCTAGTTCACATATCAGATGCTAAGATTTTCTGCTCTGATAAGTTCCTGGGTTATGAGTTGCTTCCATATGCAAAAGAAGCTATGCAGAAGAAGTTAAGCAGCAGCTATCAGCAAACTGGTTCAGGAATAATCAGCATTTTCTTTGGATTCAGCCAGCTGCTACTTCAAGATGAATCACAAGGGATTAAAACTCATTGCCAGAAACAATCAGGAATAAAAATTCCAGAATAAGGACATATATCCAATAAATTTATTAACTATCATGCAGTTCTAGTCTACCCTTTCCATAATTTAATACTTTATTTAAGGCAACTTTACATAAAATCCTTGGTGGGGGGGGGGGGGGGAGATGGACACCACATTGTATAAAATAATAGAAACCAAAAAAAGCCAACAGAAGCCACATTCTTTCCACAGCAATCAACAAGAAATCACCTAAGGGTTAAAGAAAACACCCATCTCTTTTCCAGCATAAGTTGTCAAACAGAGCTTGACAAACCAAATCACTAACTTCATTACAACAGCCATTGAGAAGCCTTGTAGACCTGATTGACAACAATTTGTCAAAATACAGAGTCAGAAACTGAAGAAGTTAGGCTCTTTTCAGTGAATATTACTACCTGGAAGGTGCAACCAATGCCAGATTTCAGGAGGCAGGGCAAAAAAATAAGCTATTTCTGAAATTCTTACAAATCATTTATTGGAAAAGATTAATTTGAATGTGTCCAATCAATGCTTCTATAAGTGCTCCAGTTTAGTTTTCAAGTTTAAAATGATCTACATTCTCCATACCTAACGACTGATACTACCCATATCTCCTTTCCCACATGAAGACAATTTTAAGAATTAAATTTTGAGAATGAGAACAGGGATACTGTCCTTTGCAGGCTGCCTTCCAAAAGGAAGAATAATGGGAAGGGAAAAAATGATCTGAAAGGAAGAAGATAGCTGGCACACTGCAGCCTCTTTTAAGCACAAGTAGGATGGTCTTGGGAAAAAGATGCCAAGGATCCAACTGGCAGCTGCCAAATATTCTAGCAGTGGCTGATCCTGTATTGTTATCCTAAGGTAAGATAGGTGGACAATAAATTTTCTAAATAAATAAATAAAGTGGAGAAGGAGGAATATAGTAGCCACTGGATCAAGACTTTTCATATGGAAAAATAGACAGCTGAATAAAAGTTGTGGAGTTGTCACATTAATTAGGCATGTGTGCTAGACATTTTTCTTGAGCTCCACCAATGTTCGCCAATCTCTTGTCCTTAACTTCCAGGGATAAGAGAAAACAGCCCCAAAGATGCAAATCTTTCCCTTACATTTGTTTTCTCATCTCTCATGATGTAACTTCTTGTATGAGTCATTCTCTGTTCAGTAAACATCAGCTAAAGATAGTGTCTGTGTAGTATTAAAGTCAGTAATTCACCTCATTTGAAAAACACATCAGCAGTTTACTGTAAAAACATGGATATGGTTCCCTGTTTTTCATGCTACCATAAGCTACACTCCAATCACAAAACATTCAGTTTGCAAAATTCAACACATTTGATATTCTGGGTAAAGAGAAAGAGACTTGAGTTCCATAGAAAGCACTGCATTAAAAGAAATATAGCAAAAATAACTCAGGCTAGTAAAAAAGGAAGGAAGGAAGGAAGGAAGGAAGGAAGGAAGGAAGGAAGGAAGGAAGGAAGGAAGGAAGGAAGGAAGGAAGGAAGGAGCTTTCAGTAACAACAGTGTTTTCTACTATCTTGGCTAAATCTGTGATCACCTGAACAAGTGAAGAACTACATAATCTGAGCATGTGTTTAGCAAACACATACAGTTCCTTGAAGAGTCCCATGTGACTTTCCTGCAGAGTTATACGTGTATACAGAAAGCCAGTCCCAAATAGGAGGAGGAAAAACAATAGCATCAAAACATCCAACATCACCAGGTTTTAAACAAGAAGTTGCATGAACCTGTTGGAAGGAGAGGTGGCATGTTATTGCATCAGCATTACATCATTAGCAGGGCATGCAGAAAACAGAGGACTCAACTAATAAGCCTTCTGTGAGAATAAACAGAATTGAAAGCATGTGTACCTAAAAGATGATATCATCTGATCAGAGGTAAGATTAGGTCTCCTCTCAGATATGACACTGCATTATTTCAGGTTGCAAAGAGAACTATTTCTGAATTCTCTCTATGTCAAACTCTAACTGCAGTGAAAGCAAGCAGAAATAAATAAATAAATAAATAAATAAATAAATAAATAAATAAATAAATAAATAAATAAATAAATAAATAAATAAATAAATAAATAAATAAATAAATAAATAAATATTTATTTATTTATTTATTTATTTCAATTTATATACCGCCCTTCTCCCTGGGAGGGGGACTCAGGGCGGTGAACAGCCAAATTAAAACACATATAATACAAACATTAAAAAATTTAAAATTAGATTAAATCGTTGGCGTTCCAAAATAAAAATCTCAAACCCCGTTAAAATACCCAATTTAAAACCCCAGAAATTAATAATACCAAAAATTTTAAAACCCCATTAAAATCAAGCAAGCAAGGCCGGCTTGTTGGAATAAATAAGTCTTAAGGGCCTTTCGGAAAGCGCGGAGGTCCGGGATCAAACGAATTTCAGGAGGCAGCTCGTTCCATAGGGCGGGTGCCCCCACAGAGAAGGCTCTCCCCCTGGGGGCCGCCAGCCAACATTGCTTGGCTGATGGCACCCTGAGAAGGCCCTCTCTGTGTGAGCGTACTGGCCGGTGGGAGGTTATCGGTAGCAGCAGGCGGTTCCGCAAATACCCCGGTCCTATGCCATGGAGCGCTTTAAAGGTCAAAACTAACACCTTGAATCGCACCTGGAAGACCACCGGAAACCAGTGCAGCTCGCGCAGGAGAGGTGTCATGTGGGAGCACCCTGTCGCTCCCATAATCACCCGCGTGGTCGCATTCTGGACCAGTTGGAGCCTCCGGGTGCACCCCAAGGGGAGCCCATGTAGAGAGTGTTACAGTAGTCCAGGTGAGATGTGACGAGTGCATGAGTGACCATGCACATGGAGTCCCGATCCAGAAAGGGGCGCAACTGATGCATCAGGCGAACCTGATAAAAGGCCCCCCTGGCCACGGCCGCCATATGCCCTTCCAAGGACAGCTGTGAATCCAGGAGGACACCCAAGTTGCGAGCCCCCTCTGTGGGGGCCAATGACTCACCCCCAATAGCCAGCGATGGCACCAGCTGGCTATACCGGGACGCCGGCATCCACAGCCACTCGGTCTTGGAAGGGTTGAGACAAAGCCTGTTCCGCCCCATCCAGACCCGCACGGCTTCAAGGCACTGGGACATTACTTCGAGGGCATCATTGGGGTGGTCAGGGGTGGAGATGTACAGCTGAGTATCATCAGCGTACAGTTGGCAACTCACCCCAAAACCACAGATGATCTCACCCAGCGGCTTCACATAAATGTTGAACAGGAGCGGCGAGAGGACCGACCCTTGTGGCACCCCGCAAACAAGGTGCCTCGAGGTCGACCTCTGCCCCCCTGCCAACACAGACTGCAATCGGTCGGAAAGATAGGAGGAGAACAACCGCAGCACGGTGCCTCCCACCCCCAAACCCCCCAACCGACGCAGCATGATACCATGGTCGATGGTATCAAAAGCCACCGAGAGATCTAACAGGACCAGGACAAAGGAACAACCCCTGTCCCGAGCCCTCCAGAGATCATCCACCAATGCGACCAATGCCGACCAAAACAACAAACTAATAACTCAGGGAGAAAAGTTATATTCCATGGGTGTAGCTAGCTACCGTTATTTTTTTAGCTGCAGGTGGACTCTTCTTGGGAACATTTAATGAAATCCTCTACTTGTAGCTTAAAGTAGTACAGATTGTTCTATTTCATTTTGAAAACCTGTCTTTAAAGTAATGTAAAATATTCTGCCGGGTGTTTAGATCAAACTCCTAGTCCATAAACCAAAAGCAATTGGCTGAAGTCCAACTTAATTCTACATCTCTTAATGACAAGTAGTTTAGCATACAGTGCTCTAATGTAGGCTGACTACATCCTTTCTGGTAAATGCTTAACCATTTTTACCACGGCAAAATTGGAGAATGTCCGCAAAAAGATGACCTTTTGTATGCAATGAAGTGATTTTCTACTGCCTTAGTTTCATGCCCTTTCTTGGGAAACCCAGAGCCCCTCAGCAGATCACATGGACTTCACAAGAAACCAAGGGGCTGAGATACCAGATGGAAATCCACAACAATAGCATTTAAATGTATTATTTATTCATTGGTGGATTGAGATTATTTGTCATTTTACGGGTAGGGGGATTGCATTCTGGTACCAAACAGGCCCAGAACATGGCATTATAATGTCAGGTCTATCATTAGTTAATGTATATATTATAAAATACAGCTGAGGCAAGTATGACTCTCAACTACAGGTAGTCCTCAACTTATGACCACAATTGAGCCCAAGTGTTATGATGCTACGTAAGAAATTTTTGTTAAGTGAGTTTTGCCTCATTTTACGACTTTTCTTGCCACATTTGTTAACTGAATCACTGCAGTTGTTAAATTAGTAACACGGCTGGCTTCCCCATTGACTTTGCTTGACAGAAGGTCACAAAAGATGACCCCGGGACACTGCAACCATCGTAAATGTGAGTCAGTTGCCAAAGCATCTGAGTTTTGATCACGTAATCATGAAGATGCTGCAATGGTCATAAGTGTGAAAAGTGGTCATAACTAATTTTTTTCAGTGCCATTTTAACTTTGAATGGTTAATAAAGGAACTGTTGTAAATCGAGAATGACTTGTATAGCTCTTTTTTGAGTGCACAGGAAGGAACAACCTGTGTCTAGCGTTTCCAGCCTCTTTTTTTTTTTTGCACTAAAGGAATACAAGCCCTCAATTTAAAACCCAACTGAGCCCAAAATTTCCATTTTTAAGTGAGACAATTGTTAAGTGAGTTTTGCCCCATTTTACAACATTTCTTGTCACAGTTGTTAAGTGAATGGCCACAGTAATTAAGTTAGTCATATGGTCGTTAAATGAATCTGGCTTCCCCATTGATTTTGCTTGTCAGAAGATCACAAAAAGGGATCACATGACCTTGGGATGCAGCAACGGTCATAAGTGTGAGGCAGTTGCCAAGCATTTGAATTTTGATCACATGATCATGGGGAGGCTCCCCATGATCATGGGGAGGCTGCAAATTATATGAATTTAATAAAATAAAATAAAAATAAATAATAAAGGCCGTAACTGTGAAAAACGGTCATAAGACATTTCTCAGTGCCATTGTAACTTTGAACAGTCACTAAGTGAACTGTTGTAAGTCAAGGACTTCCTCTATAGCCACTGAAGAGGCTACTATAGTATCCAAATTAAATGCCTGCTGCGTTTCCACATACCTTGGCAAGGCTACAAGAGTTCAAAGTCCCTTCTTTTAGCTCTTTGGCTGCCCAGCTCTCCAATACATTATTCCACTCCATTCCTTTCTTTCTTATGCCCCTACCCATGGTTATATTTTAGCCTGGCTCTATTTGTCTTCTTGGTTTCTTCTTTCTTCATAGCCAAATCATCACTCTTTTGTTTAGTGGTTTAGCCCTTTGCCTATTTGTCCCACGTCCTTCAGCTCATGTAAATGCCAGACAGTTTTTGCAACCAAGCAACCACTCCAGGACTTTCTACTTCATTTCTGCCCAGTTAAGCAAAGCTTCTCCGTTTAGTTTTTAAAACTTTAAAATCAATCAAATTAAATCAAACTAAAAAACTGTAAATGAAGCCAATGCCTAAATCACACAAATTCTAACATAAACCAGCATTTATTTAGCATAAAAATATAAGCACAAAATATATAATTCAAATTAAAACAATAAGGAACATACACTGAAAAATAACTTAAAACTTTTAAGAAAGCAATTGGGACTAAGCGATTTTAAATTGGGCTCAGGTAGAAGCTCTCTGAAGAGGGCATTCTGTACTTCGGATGGAAAAGATCTTTCCTTTTATAATTGCCTGCCCCATTTCTTTAGGCAAGGCAAGTCAAAATCAAGAGAACAGCTTTTATAAAGATCTTAGGAACTAGAATAGACATGCAACTTAAACACCACTAAGTTACTTAAGAGTGTTTAATATTTTACTTCCACTAGTTTTTTTCTTTAGCTTTAACTGCTTTTTTCAAAGTTTCCATTTCAGGACTTATCATCTGTTTTTTTAAAAACAAAAATATTTTGGCTACTTTGATCTTTAACTTCCTTAGCTCTTCACAATTATTTCAGCTTGTTCCAAAATCTATCTCTACTGCTGAGACCTACACTGAAGTTTTGTTTCTAATTGAAATGAAAGCTTTCAGGAATTGCAAAACATTATTTCCTAAATATGTAAACAATATCCTATGTAAATGTTCATAAATTTTCTAACTATCCAGAGTACTTCAAACAGATTGAGAAATATGGCAGTATATATTCCTGCATGTAATAGTAACCTCTGTTTTCAGAGAAGGATGAAAACTGGCAAGATGGTAGACAGAGCACCACAGTGCAAGCCTCTTGCACTGAGCATCATGTACATGTACAAAAGAAGCGGGATTTCCACTATGATGCTGTTCCATCTTGCCAATTTTGACGAACAGACATACATATTCTTACCTTCCCTGCATCTTACGAGATCGCCTTCTGCTACCGATAGCCTTCCACCGGCCAATACACTCCCACAGAGAGGGACTACTCAGGGTGCCGTCGGTCAAACAAAGTCGACTGGCGACCCCCAGGGGGAGAACCTTCTCTGTAGGAGCACCTGCTCTCTGGAACGATTTGCCCCCCAAGATACGGATGATCCCTGACCTATGCACCTTTCGCTGTGCCCTCAAGACATTATTGTTCCAACAAGCTGGGCTGGCCTAAACATGAATTTTAATTGTTGGTTTATTTTTAATGACATTGGGGCCAAATTATTTAATATGTTTTTAAACTGTTTTTAAATTTTGTATATGGGTGTATTTTATTGTTGGCTGTACACCGCCCTGAGTCCTCTGGGAGAAGGGTGGTATAAAAATTTAAATCAATCAATCAATCAATCAATCAATCAATCAATCTGCTTCTTCCATCCACAGGTATTAAGAGTTTAGACTAGGAAAGAGAAACCCAGGTTCAAAGCCACTGCTGTTCCTGGGTGATTTGGGCCCAGGCACAATTTTACATTCTAATCTAACCCATTGTTGTGAGGGGGAAAATACAAGAGAAGGGATGCTAATGTACATTCTCTAAACCTGCTGAAAGAATGGTAAACTACCAATCTAACTAAGTAAATACATGTAACAAACAAATCAGAGGTGGTATTCAGCAGGTTCTGACCAGTTCTGGAGAACCGGTAAATACCACCTCTGACTGGCCCCGCCCCCATCTATTCTCTGCCTCCCGAGTCCCAGCTGATTGGGAGAAAATATGGATTTTGTAGTAACCTTCCCCTGGAGTGGGGAGGGAATGGAGATTTTACAGTATCCTTTCCCTGCCGTGCCCACCAAGCCAAAGCCCATACAACCGGCAGTAAAAAAAAATTGAATCCCACCACTGAAGTATGAAATATGATGAATTCTAGTACCAATTCAAGTACTAACGGTGCTTTTAAGTTTATAATAACTTATCTTAAATATCAATGCATAAAATATGGAGATTGGATCAGGATGGCCTATATATAGTTACCATTAAAACGAAAGTTGAATGCTCTTTACAAAATTCCCTGTTATATAGTGGGAAAACATAATTCCTATGGTGTTTTCAACTTTCCACACCAAAACAACTGGATTTCTGTAAAACCTAACTACCAACCATCTTTCATAATAATGAACATCATCATATAGTATAACAACTTTACTATATTTTAGCAGCACTAATGGAACGACATTCAAAATATGCTACCAAATTGTAATGCTGGATGTAATACAAAAAGGAATTCATGAAATGCATGAGAAGTAGTCGCCATTTGAAGTATTGATTATTTGATTTGATTTGATTTGATTTAATCAAATCTAAGTATTGATTTGATTTAAACTGCATTAAATCTACTTTGTCTTAGAGAGCAGAGGACCCAGGGCAGAGTATTATTCCCCAATTAGTCCCTATCTAGGTGTTCTGAGATTTCATGGATTCTGTGCCAATATGCCAAGCAAAAAATTCCGAGAATTGTGGCCCTATGTATCATGAGAGCGTGATCTCAGAGTAGGAAACCTGGAGTAGATTTTCAAGAGCATTGGAATATTTATACAGCAGAAAGGTGGCCCTCGATATAGGAAAATGCAATTTGTGGCCCTCAGCTTACAAGGCACCACCAGCATTTCAAATACAGGGTAGTCAGCAAAGTTAAAACAAGTTTGACATTATATTCCATGTTCTATGTTCATCAATTAATTCCATGACAATTTCTTTTTGAACCATGCCAAATAGTTAGAAGGCTCTCCCATGTGGTGACTGTTACTATAATGCAATCTGAGCGTTATGAGGACCACTGACAAACCAATCTAGGTGAAAATACTCAAACTCAGCCTTTGAACACTAGAACTAGATTTGGAAGTAGACGTGGTCATTGACTTACAACAGTTCATTTAAGATAAAATAAAATAACCTTTATTGTCATTGTTTACTGTGAGCATGCTGGCACACATTAAAAATGAAATTCTGTTGCCTGCTCTCCAAAGAAAGTATATATCTACCCATACATATGCACAACAGACATATATACGTTATATACATACATATTTAGCAACTTTTCAAAATTGCAATGGCACTGGAAAAAAATGAGTTATGACCATTTTTCATATTTATAACCATTGTAGCATCCCCATGATCACGTAATCAAACTTTGAATGCATGAAAACTGGCAGGTATTTATAATGGTTGCAGTGTCCTGGGGTCAGGGGGTCACCTTTTGCAACCTTCGGAGAAGCAAAGTCAGTGAGGAAGTCAGATTCACTTAAAAACCGTGTTACTAATTTAACAACTGCAGTGGTTGGTTTAACAACTGTGGCAAGAAAGGTTTCAAATGGAGCAAAACTCACTTAACAACTATCTTGCTTAGCAACAGAAATGTTGGGCTCAATTGTGGTTATAAATCGAGGACTACCTGTATATGTTGCTATTGGGTAAAATTATGCATAAAGTAGAATATATTTCTGGTGTTTACATTGAGAGATTCTGTCTGCTACCTGTCAAGCACCTCACGTTCCTTTATAAACTCTTCAAAAACTATGGAAATATCATACAGTAATTTACTGTCCACTCCACTTGTAGGAGAGATTATCAGTAACTTCTTGTACCACCTCCCCAAAAACGTGTCTGGAAGAAGGGGTATGGTAAATACATAACCTAAAGGCCTTAGTGGCTTACATCACACTGGACAATGCGTCAAGTTTAAACCTGAGGCGAGCTAGAATGTCTCACAACAACAATAATGATAATAGCTGAAAGACCATTTTGAGTTGAACAACAAAAGAGGAATCTTCAGTGATGGGATTCTTTATAGGTCTGTCTTTTTCTCATCAATTCTTGGGATTGATAAAAGCCACAACAGCCTTGGAGGGCTCTTGTTCTGAATTCTGCTTTGAATTCTTTTTATCCAAATGTGTTTGACTCAGCAGACAGAGGAAGCCAAACAAAACTATTTCAGACAGGGAAGTTGGAGTGAGGGACAATATCTGCCACCTCCAGAAAGGGAGAGGTCTATGGCCACCCATGTTTAATGCTGAAAAATGGGAACATGCACTGCTGCTCTTTGACTGTGGAGAAGTCTGCGGAGGATTGCAGCTGCTCATTCTAAAGACTGGGTGGCCGTTCTTTTTCAGTGGCTCTGAAGAGAGTTAAAATTAAAAACATTGCTGTGGAAACGAACTGGGCCCACACTCCTCTTGAATGAAGCAAGATGATTAAGGAAGGAGGAGGGTGGTTTATCCACTGCCAAACATCCTGCCTACTGTGTGAAAAATCCTCGGCAAAAATTGGACTAATTTTATGAGAGAATTATACACCACAGAACCTGACCTTTGTGAGAATACAGGACACAAGCCAGGACAAAGAAGAACAGAGGCAGTTTTATGCATTATGGAAATAGGAACTATGGGAAACACTGCTTTACATTCTGGGTTGCCAGAGGTGCATATTTTTAAGCACTTACAACCAGTATACTTCTTTAAGCACCTATGTGATGCATCCATGATATGTAAAAATGTGTACGTGTGTTTTTAAACACCTTTGGATCTAAATTTGGGGACCATTAGTATAAAGCAGTAATTTTCAATATGTCTAACACATCAAGCTGCCTCTACAGAGCCTTATCCTAACTTGTGTTCTGTTTCATATTATGTGTAACATTCCTTCCAACAGTGTTAATATTGTATGTATTGTATATTTTAAGCACAAATATTGCCTATCTATATTTTTTCTTTTCACTATGTAGCTGTAAATTGCATTAAGGATTGGTACAGAATATATATCCAGGTACAGATATTAACATTTACTAATATAATCATGATTCCCTACAACTCACAACTGACCTTCCCTGCTCACATATTTTACCCAGCTGTAGGATTTGCATACGTGAAGTCTTGTAAATATTACTAAGGAAAAAAATGACTCCCTAAAACTTTAGAGTTTAGACCAATCATATATTAAATTCTATGAGGAGTGGATAATGAAGTACAACGATAAAACCAAAATAAAATAAGAAATAGGTATCAAAACAATGCAATGTATGACAAAATAAAAGATAAACCAGTTCCAAGAACAAAATTGTGCAGCATTTTTATAAATCACTGAAACAGTATTTGAAATGCTGGCAAAGCACTAAAAATGATTTTCTCCTGACTCAAAATTTTTTGCAGGGAAATAGTTTCACAGAGAGGGGGCCACCCCTAAAAAGTCTTTCCATTTAAAGCCATCCATTGTACAACTGGGGGGGGGGGGGCAGAAAAAAAGACCTCACAGAATTATCTACTTTTATAGATAAATCTGCAACACATTTCTTAGAGGGAGAATGTTAGTTTCCATTTGCTTTTTTTTTCCTGCTCTCCCAAATGGAAAAGGTTAAATGATAACAGTTATTTGGAAAAATACTGTCTCTTATATCACAGAGAACAATGATATTAGACAAACACATGGTTCCAATTAATTAATGAAGATTTTCCATGTGTAATTTTACTGCCCTTATTCCATTACAGTTCAACATTTCCTATTGTCATGGCTTGCATTCCTAAATAGTTCCACATGGCTAGAATAATCTCTGTGACCAATTGAAGACCAATAATAAAAGAAAATACTAGGGTACAGAAGCATGATAATATCAAGTCACAAGCGGCAAGATCCAATGAGGTGTCTAAAAGAATTTCCTCCTCGGATTCCTCAACGTATTTTTCTCAATGTTTTATTTTGGAGACGCTAGCATGTCTCCAATCTTGAAATAGTGTGTGTGTGTGTGTGTGTGTGTGTGTGTGTGTGTAAAAAACATTCTTTAGCAACACTTGGACTGGATAAAAACAACAATTCTTGCTTTGTAAATGCATATAAATAAATCCTTCCTAAACATGAAAGTCTGGGGAGACTGAGGGAAATTAAGCGTCTGGAACAGTTTTCAAAAAATCTTGCCCTGCCAGTAGAACAGGTTAACCAGCACAGCATAGCGGTTTTGAAGGAAGCCATTTCAATAGTGAACAGATTTTGGTGGTTTAAGTAAGAGACTTTCTATGGTAATTGAGAAACCTGCAGCACCTCTATGGTTTTGTGGAACACAGTTTCAAGCTGATGTATAAAATAGGGACCATCACCATCCCTCCAATGTCCCTGGAAGACCTGGGGACTCTTGGGGTCAAAGTATTATGACAATAGTTCCCCAACACTGATACACTAATGTTAGTGGCAAAAAAAGAAAGAATATCTTCCTACTTTTTTCTGCTTGGCCCATGTTGGTCTCTAACAAAAAGAAGGGCAGGGTTCATGTCTGTAAGGCCACAATGTTGTTCAGCGGATTTACAGCCAGAGAGCTTTATTCGTTTTCTGGGAGCTTATTTCTGAGCACTAGCCTAGAATAGAGTACACACTCGTTTTATGTCCCAAAGGTGTTTGTTGAAAGGCAACTGAACTTTTTTTCCCCTTGAAAATGTTTTGCTTCCCATCCAAAAAGCTTCTTTAGCACTGAACTGAAGAAGTTTCTTAGATGAGAAGCAAAATGTTTTCAAGGGAAAAAACTAAGAAAATCCAGATGCTTTTGACAAGCACCTTTGGGACAACCATGACCTGGATGACTGAGAATCTCCACAGACACTTGTTTATGAAACAATTTTTCCCCCACAAATACCACTTACGTTGTTTCAGCAGTATAATTCAGTATTGGAGAGGATTTTCTTCAAACAAAAACCTTAGCCGGTTTGGGTTTAAATAGTTATAGATATGAAGACATCTTATGCCTGTTCTAAAAGCTTCGGGGTTTTATTTTATTTCTTTATTTATTTTTGGTCTGCTGTTGATTTGGAATTGGCAAAAACAGCACTGGAAGATTTTGATATCTAGACTGACATCTAGATCGAGAAGACTGACAACTAGAATGTCAATTTTTCTTGGCTGCCACATGTATTTATTTTTGTACTACATTATAATTGTTTTTAATTATAGATTGCCTGCTACCCAGAGCAACTTGCTTAAGATGAGCATCTATTGAAATTAATTAGTTATAAATAAGAATTGCTACCATCAAGGTAAAAGTAAAATATTTAAGAGAACCTCTCACAATTTGAAAAGTTTTCTGCAGAGTTAAACATACAAATAGCAAGATTCCATACAGATTCCAGAAGCCTATAGATCATGCTGCATTAAAAAAAAATCTCTTAAACAAACTTCATCTTTACAAAAGACAGGTAAACTGGAATATAAAAGGTAGAACTATATTGTTCTCAAGCCTCAGGTCTCTCCCAAACCTGCCATTCTCTTACTCTACAGAGCATTAGCAGGCAGATTTTTTTTAAAAAAATGGGGAAAACCCAAGAACTTTTGTTCCTATTCCAGATGAGCTGCCCTCTTTGACCACAGAGAAAAGGTGAAAATCTGGACAATCTCAACCCCATCTACTAATGTATTATGGTTTCAGGATGTTCAGTGTTGGGATATTAGCATTTGGCTTCAATTAGCTTCTTAGCATTTAAACCTGAGATAGAGAGTTCCATACATAGACAAATTATTAAATCCATACTTTCTTTCTGGAAAAATAATTACGCCTCTTTCCAGTCTTTGGGAAAGCAGAATGCAATTGGAAAACCTGTAAAAATTCATTTCCCATTCACCTACTTCTTATAGCTATTGGGGTGAGAGAGTTGGAGAAATAAATGTAAATTCAAGGGCCTAGATCTATCAAGACTTTGCAGCCTTTGAGTTATTTCGTAATTTCAAGATAGAGCAATGTTTCTCAGACTGGGCAACTTTAAGATGCGTGGACTTCTTTGGTTGGGGAATTCTGCGAGTTGAAGTTCATATGTCTTAAACTTGTCTGAGAACATTGAGCTAGAGCAATGGTGTCAAACTCAAGGCCCCGGGGCCAGATTCGGCCCACATGGTGTTTAGATCTGGCCCATGGGGCCACCCTGGAAACAGTAAAGGACCAGCCCACAGCGCTTCTGCCAATGAAAATGGAGCTTGGCCGAATGTAGCCCCCCACCCCATCCCCAACTCTATTTTTGCTGGCAGAGGATTGCAGGATGCCATTGCAGCCAAAAATGGAGCTCAGGAGCCCGTTTTCACTGGCAGAGCACTCAGGCCACCATAGGCGCCCCTGACACGAATGACATTGAGTTGGCCATGCCCCCTGGCCACGCCCCCCTGCACCCCAAAAGTCAAATAAAGCCTTGATGCAGCCCTCAATGAAATCGAGTTTGGCACCACTGAGCTACAGTTTTAAGCAGGTAGAGAGATTGGATCTTTAAATAAAATTGCAAGAAACTAAAAAAATTTCTGATTTTTTAAAATAAAAATCAGAAACACTTGGATTAGGAAGGAGCTTCTTTTATTTTACTAAAATAGCAGTTCTGATTATGGATCACATTTATAATCCTATTTATATAGATCTTTCATATTCTTGCCCTAATGCACTAAATCATTTTGGCTGCACAAAATGTGATAGCTAATTTTAAAGGAAATGCAAGCTTAATAGGCAAAGCTTCAGTTAACAAGTTAAAACAATAAAACAGCGTGACTGGGAAGATTCACTAAACCCTAACGATGAGGGGACCATACACAACATTTACTTCAGAGTCAAGTTTCTAAATAATTCTCAGCTTACCATTCCTTTGATTGAAGGACTCTCTAGCCCTAGACATCCAACAGGGAAAGATCTGAAAGACAGAAGGTAAGACTTGAGGTACGTTACTCAAAATAAGCACCTGGTGTGCAAGTGAGTCTCACCTGATGATAGAGTTCTTATATATGTATTTAAATTAAAGTAACCATTTCTTAAATTCAAACCATATTCTACTAATTTTACAAATGTTTAATTGCAACCTTTTAATTTTTCATCATCCCGCAGTGAATGTAGGGATATTGTCAGGAACAAAGAAAGAAGGACCACTGGTTAGGTTGCAGCATAGATTTATTCAAGTCTATACAAAAGTATCTGATTAACTAAAGGTCAATACTAAATTGGATCCAGGTAAATGTCAACAGAATTCAGGAGGGGTTAGACTTGGAAAGTGGCTCTAAGTAGATGATGCATTTAACTCTGCATTAACTCCCAGCTCTGCATGCTTTTCTCCTGCAGATATAAACATAATTTTCTGAGCTATGCAGCTTTTATTTGTACTATTGACCCACAAAGGACTCTACAGTTTTGCATAAACATGATTATGGAATCAAATATTTTTTTTCATAACAGAGTGGGTCATATCTAAATCCCAAGGAAGAACATTTAGTATGATCAAATTCTACATATTTGAATAACACAATATATTTGAAACTTTTAAACACCCATGACCAGGCAAATCAGAATTGTAACTTCTGACAATTGTGCATGTTGTATGTTAATAACAGACCCAACCCCCTGCCAAACCAGACAGCCGCTCCCCAAGCAATCCTCACAAATCTTCAAGGTGCCTTTAAAGCCCTACATGGCCTGGGACAAGGTTAATTGAAAGATCCCAGTTACATCTACCCAACCCCAACAGAGTAGGGAGACAGGATATACTACAGGTCCCTTCTCTTAAGGAGGTTCATCTAGTACAAGGGTGTCAAACTTGCATCATCATGGTATCATCACGTGACATATCACAACTTTTCCCCCCTTCGCTAAACTGGGCATGGGTGTGGCTCACACGTGATGCATGTGACCTGTGGGCCACGAGTTTGACAGCTAGTAGAACAAGGAAAAAGGACCTTCTTCATGGTGGCTCCCTCCCTGTAGAACATCATCCTTTATAAGTCACTGCTCTAGTCATTTTAAGGTTTTTTTTCCAAATCGTATCCCATTCATCCAGATTTATATTTTTACCAATATTTTTAGCCCAGGCCAACATCGGCTCCTTAACCACCTCCTCTACAGTGTCGTATTCCAATAAATAATTGTATAGTTTAGCTAGAATTTTCTCGTCTGAGCCCATCCAAATCTTATCGAATCCATTTATCCCTATCTCTATGCCGAATTCCTCCTTATCCTTTTTGTATCTTGAAGTAATTTGAGCATATGGCCACCAATCTATAATGATGCCTTGCTCCCTCAATTCTTCCCTAGTTTTAAGGTTCCCTCCCCCATCCAATATCTCTTTATATCTGAACATCTTCTCTATTTCCAGAACATTTGGGTATATTAATGCCTCCATGGTGGAGAGCCATCTCGGGATTTTTATGTATTGCCTCTGTCTTATCTCTCCCCATGTTTGTATGAGGGTCTCCCTTATTTTATGTCTATGAAAGTATGTTTTGGTTCTTTTACCAGGATCCCAAAGATATGCATGCCAGCCCTTCTGGAGGTCATGTCCTTCCAGAGTTAGGAGTCTTTTATTTTGTAAAGTAGCCCAATCTTTCAGCCATACTAGATTTGCAGCTTTTTGATATGTCTCCCATTTTGGTAATCCGAATCCCCCTCTCTCCTTCTTATCCTGTAAATATCTAATTGCTATCCTTGGTTTTTTTCCTTCCCAAATGAATTTCCTAATTATTGCATTGAGTTCTAAGAAGAATTTTTTGTCCAGTTTGACAGGTACAGTTTGGAATAAGTATAATAATTTAGGTAAAATACTCATTTTTATTGCTGCAATTCTACCTAAAAATGATATTTGCAATCTTCCCCATTTTTCCAAATCCTGTTTTATGTTCCTGATTAATGGCACATAATTATCCTCCTTGAGGGCCGAGCACTTTGCTGAAATCCAAACCCCGAGATATTTTACCTTCTTAACAATTTGTATCTCCATTACTTCTTCCAACATCTTCTTTCGTGCCTCTGTCATATTTTTGGTTACTAATTTAGTTTTGGATTTATTTAATTTAAAACCTGCTACCTTTCCATAATCGCCTAATTCTTCCAGAATTCTAATGCCTGATTCTAATGGTTCTTCCATAATTAACGCCACATCATCAGCAAATACCTGGGCTTTATACAACTCTTTTCTAATATTCAATCCCTTAATTTCATTATTATTCCTTATCCTCCTCAAAAGGACTTCTAAGGCTAAGATAAATAGAAGGGGGGACAGAGGGCACCCTTGTCTAACGCCTTTTCTAATTTGAAATGTTTCTGATAGTCCTCCATTCATTAAGATATTGGCACATTGTTTCTTGTATATTGTAAATATAGTGTTGGTAAAATTTGGTCCGAATTCCATTTGGATGATTTGTTGTTTCATAAATTGCCAATTCAGGTTGTCAAACGCCTTTTGGGCATCAACAAATCATTATAAGATGTTTTATAGGTGGCACATGGCCCCTGCAAGGATAGCGAAGATATACCCTAATTTGAGAGCAAATTGTTGGAAATGTGACCATCAACAGGGCACCTTTTACCACTGTTGGTGGACATGTAATTATGCACAAAAATATTGGAAGATATTATCAAAGTGGATTATGGAAATTATAGGAGAAGATTTCGAACTCGACCCCAAAGCATTTCTCCTGGGAATCCTAAAAACAGAGTATGTTAAAGAGAAAAAGTATCTAATTATCCACATAGTGACAGCCGCAAGGATTTCCTTTGCCCAGTACTGGAAGGAAAAACAGCTACCCCCAGAAGAACTTGTTATAAAGAAAATATTGGAATGTGCAGAAATGAATAAATTGTCCTTAGAAATCAATGACAGAACGGATTCGGAGTATTATGGGGTGTGGGGTCTGTGGTACGAGTGGCTGGAGAGAAGGAAAAAAACGAGATAGTATATATAATTACTGTGTATTATTATGTGTAATAATCATTAAGATAAAATCTAGCACTACTATGTTCATATATCTACCTATAAGAAGTAATAGTATATGTATATGTAGGACAAGATAAAAGTTTATGTATTTATTTATGCACCATGGAACCGAAAATGTTTCTGATTGTATTGATTTGTATAAATAAAAATTAAAAAAAAAAAAAAAAGAACATCATCCTTACAGAAATAACCTTAACATTCTTTTGAAATGCACTAAAGACATGGTTTTGCCAGTGGTCCTGGAGATCTCAGGGTGATATGGAGCCCACCCATCAAGTGATTGCTTTGATTATTGTCACCGGTCCCCAGGGGTGGGGGGCAAGGAGGAGTTATTAGGCTTTGCATTAAGATTTTATTTCTCTAAGCCACCTAAAGTCATTGTGAGTCGGGACAACATATAAATGTTTTTAATAATAAAATGTAACAATTTTATGCACGTGTTTGTGATATTTTTGATTCTTAAGATAAGATACTAGAAAAAGTATATTTCAATAAATCCATCCTGGCTTAGACAATGAAACCAAACTTGCAACCCAAAATAAAAAAAGCTGATCCTGGTCTATGGTATTAGAATGATGAAGGGATCCTTCCTTGAAGAAGGCACCATCAAAATGAAGACTTTACATTGTCATATTTTGCTACCAAGTCTAACAGTCTGTTTTTGAATATTTAAAGCTATAGGCATGTGTTTACTCAGATAACACACTTCATGCAGGAACTGCCCTCAATGATTATTTTTCAATGTATATGCAAACATAGTGGCTTCATTCCAGATCTTCTAGTGTGTAACTTTTACTCTGGTTTTTCCTTCCTTTTCTTTTATCCCTTTCCCATCTTTCTGTTCTGTTTTGATGTAGTGGTCATTTAGATTGTAAACCTCAGGGCAGAAATGCCTTGTTTTCATTGATTGAACCTAAGTCACTGTATGAGGTTTTTTTTTCAACTTTAGAGCAGGGTATATAAATACTTTAGATAGTAGATAAACACAATCTCAATTTTAAGACAATTCGTGTTATTTGCTCTAAGAACAATCTTCTCCTGTTTCATTGTTGATAAATTGCACAGTATATCAGATATCACAGGGATAAAAGTAACATAAATCTTTAATTTAAAATAATAGTGAAAAAGTCCAAATATATGTTGTTGGATATATGGATATTATTGTAATGGCCACTGAACTAAGGTCACAGAGACACAAATTCAATTGCAATTGTGCCATAGAAGTTCATTGGGTGATTCTGGGTCAGCACAATCACTCAGCTGAACCTATCTCCCAGGACTGCTGTGGAGAAAATTGAGGAAAGAAGGGTTATGATGCAGCCTTGAGCTTATATTTATTTCTGATAAATACAGTATAGGCATTGCAATTTCCATATTTATGAAAAGCACAATGAGAAAAATATCCCCAAAATGTCAAACAGAAAAGATCCGAGTGTCATATTGCTGGCAACCCATTTCTAATCTTCAAATGACCTCACCCAATTCTGATGTGTGTTTTTTTAATATTACAGATGTTGAACCATAAAACGGAAGAAGGGTAGTGTTCCCGAGAAAGACACAGATTCAAGGGATATGCAATAATAAAATGGATTTTTACTCTGCATGAAGCACTATCATCAAACCCTACTAAAATAACAGGGTGATCACAAATTTTCTAAGAGGTCATTGTGATGTATCAAGCAGATATCATAGATACAGAAAATAACTGACAGATTAATAAAATTAATTTCTTTCACTATTACTGAATAAAAGAGTAGGGCATGTCACCTACAGTAATAGCTGCTTCTTCAGCATTACAAGTACTAATTATGTGAGTATATTCTTTGTTATTCTTAATAATTCTCATTTTAAAATAATTTTTCTTCATATTGTATCGTTCATATGCGTTGCCTGCATATCAACAATGGAACAATACTATTTATTTCAAGTGTATAACTTTTACCTGGATCATTGTATTACTTTTCCATAACTAAACAGTTATTCAGTAAGGATAGTGATTCAACAACTATATGTTTACGAGAAGCTTAAAATATGCAGGTATTATAGCATGTACATTGTTCTGCAGATTAGGGACAGGTCAGGAAGGCACCTACATGACCAGACCTGATTTTTTTGACTATCCAAATCACACAGGCATTAAGCAACTCCATTCTCCACAATTCATTTTTTTTTTCCTGGAAACCAACAAAAAAAAATGTCACAAATAGCCATCATATGACCACAGAACACTGCAACCAGTTGTACATATTGACCCATTGTGAAGCGCATGAAATGTAGTCATGTGATAGGGGGAGGAGGAGGATGTTTCACAATAACCGTAAGCGTTTCACGGGCTACTAAACAATCGACCCTAAGTCTTCAAGATTAGAAAAGATGTATATTTAACCGAATTTACTTTCCTTCATTCATGGAATTTTACAGACAACACAACAACATGGTATTCTTTCTAAGATTTCCATTGTTTTTCTATTTCCCTCCTATTTAAACATCCACAAAAGAAGTGAGGGGAAAATCTATTTATTTTTTTTAGTATTGATGCTTCATGAATCAACCTTGGACTTTTTTTCAGTGTGGGAAAAAAATAGTTGCATTCAAGGAAAGGAAATATTCTATGTTATCCAACAACTATTTTGTAAAATGGCCTTCGTTTATTAGGTCATTATCATCATCCATACATCCCACATTTGATGCTCTTCTGATCTCAGGTTATAACCCTATCATCACACATAAAAGTATATAGGCCACAATAATTTATGACTGTTATTTGGGGATTAGGCTTTAAGATTTAGTTGTTTGTTTAAAAGACTGAAATGACTACCCCTCTGGAAATAATCAACTAATTCACAATCAAGTAGTCTCTTTCAGCTTGGCTTCAACAATCCAATTTTGTAGTTTTCTGGACGACAATATGAAAATGACTTGCAGACAGTATGTACATTTATTGCTGACTGGAAACCCTGAGTGGGATTTTGCGTAAAACAGGAAAAAAAATGAATTTATTTAGGATTTCGAATATATAATCTAGGATATAATCAAGGATTATGTAACTTTAGAGAAATAAATCAATCTATAATTGTACTTATAACTGCTATAGACAAGATCCAAAGCCACTTTTCTGTTTTTTTTTCTTTTCTATTTTTCTTTTACTTTTTCTTGCACTTTTAACTCTTCTGGATTTCTTTCTCTTTCTTTTTTCCTTCTTATTCTATATTAGTTTGCATTAAAGTGTGTGTGTATATACATACATATGTATGTATGTATGTATGTATCGGGTGGGTTCTAAATTTTTTTACTACCGGTTCTGTGGGCATGGCTTATTTTGTGGGCGTGGCTTGGAGGTCATGTGACTGGGTGGGCATGGCTAGCTGGTCATGTGACCGGGTGGCCATGGCTATGTGTATAGGGACTACTCAGAGGGCTGAAAAAAGTCATTTCTGACAGGTCCTCGCACTATTGACTGATCCTCACACTTATGACTATTCTCACATTTATGCCCGTGCAGCATTCTTAACAACCATGTCACTCATTTCACATCTGCTTCTCTTCACCATGGTGACAAGATAGGGCAAAAAACGTAAAATGTGAGGACAGTTATAAGTTTGAGGACTGGTCAAAAGTGCAAGGACCAGTCAAAAATAATTTTTTCAGTCCTCTGAGTAGTCCATATGCACAAAAGGATACAGCAATAGAGAGGGATGAAGGAAGGAGAAGAGAGATGGAAGAAGGAAGGAGAGAGAAGGAAGGGAGAGAAGGAAGGAAGGAAGAGAAGGAAAATTAAGAGTAGGAGTGAGGGTAAGAGAGGGAGGAAGAGAGGAGGAGAAGGAGAAAGGAAGAGGAAGTAGGGAGGAGAAGAAGGGAGGGAAGAGAAAGTAAGAAGGAAAGAAAAGGCAGAGGTGGTAGGTTTGAGGAGAAAGATTGCTGTACAGTAAAAAAGATGAAAGGGAAGAAAGCCAACCCCAAACAAAGATAAAGATATTAAGATAAAGAATGAATTGTTAAACTTTAAAGAATAAACGAGAACAAATATGAATAAATAGCAATAATTAGAAACACACAAACAAACATACCAATGTATTTTCTTTGAACAGAGTATTTGGCCGGTTCATAAATTTAAACAGTGTTTATCATTTCAATTAAATTTACAATTTCTATATTTCCTTTTTGCCATATTTATTCCTCATCTATTTTTTTTAAAAAACAATATTACCCTTTATCCTCATCTCTACTCTTAATCAAATTCAATTTTTTCCTTCTATTCTATATTATACCTTTTCCCATTATCATCTTTTTTTATATCCATCCTCACATTGGTTAATTATGTAGTATTACAATTGTTTAATACAAATTCAACATTTTAATATAAATCAGTTATATAACTATCTTTTTTGTATATTAATCAATATGAATATGAATATTCCAATTATTTCCATGGAATCCAATTTCTTACAAATCAATTAATTATATTTACCAATAATAATAAACCAAATAATTTCCCCCATATATTCCTCTAAACCACCACTTAACCATTTCTGCTTTCAACACAATATACAATTATAGTATCTCAATTATTACAATTCCCTAGTTAAATAGAGCTTTTTTTCTTTTGTGTTTTAAAATCTTGAACTCTCCTCTTTTGCCCTAAATTTCCCATTGTTTGCACCTACCTTTTTTGGTGAGGAAAAAGAAATCTGCCTCTGCCTAATTTTCCAAGGTAACAGCCAACACCCTGCTTTACTTTCAGTTTCATTTTCAGCTTGATTTGCATAAGGAGAAAAAAATCTGCTCCAGCAATTTAGCTCTTTGCAGCCAGCAGCCGAGCCCTACAAAAAACAGCTGAGAACACATCAGCTGAGAGTCGGGAGGCAGATCTAATCAACAGGCTAATTAGCCTATGCTGAAGCTGAAAGGAGTTGTACCTCCCACTGTGGGAACCACTGGCTTAACTACTTAACAACCGGTTCTACCAAAGTAGAGTCCCACCACTGGGTCTACCCATTTATTTTTGCAGGCACCGTCTACTCATTTGTTTTCTTTTAACACTGATCAGCTGTAGGGCGGCCCTTTGAAGCCCCGTGGCAAGAGTTTAAACAGTTTTTTTTCCCCTCTAGCCATCAGCTGGGACTCAGGAGGCAGCAATAGATTGGGAGTGGGGCCAAATAAAAGTAAGAATAATGTGGGGGGGGAGGGGAGGGGTGGGGGGGCAGAACCAGTTCGGTGACATCATATCGTCACTGCTATCGGCTCAGCCGAATCGGGCCAAACCGGGAGGAATCCACCACTGGAATGTATGTATATTTAAATTATACATGTAAAAAAAGGAAGTGATTTGCCATTGGTTCCTTCCAGCATTGTCAAGAGAAAAGCTATGGTAGCAGGACATATAATGATTGTCAGCCTGGAGGCCATCTTTTTCTTTGGATCTTCCAAGTAACCCTGACAATGATATTATACAATAGTGATGCAATGGCCAAATTGCAGAAAGTCTACATTCTTATTTTATCAATTATATCATGAATTCTTTCATGAATGTCCACTTAGAATCATCAACAATACCTCTCCTGTTTATAGGTAGAGAATCTGGTAATCGAATCCCATTTTAAAAGTTAGGAAAAATAAATTTTCCACTTGCTCCTTATAAATGTCCACTTAATACTGAATGCTGCTTAGCATTCAGCTTAGCTCAAGCCAATATTGATGATCCTTAACTAAGTCATACCACATCTGTTCCAGAAAAAAAATGGAAAAATGCTAAAAAAAATTTTTTTACTTTGCAAGAAATACATGTGATGGTAAACTGCAGTTACCTTTAAATCCTATATAAGAACAAATTGTGTTTTTTAAAAAAAGAAAAAACACTGCATATTGGTGCACCTTAGTGTGAACATATGCCATTCTGTCACATTGTCAATATCCATATGCCATAGCTGCTGCTTTCCAGGGTTGGGCTTCTTATGTTTGATTGCTGACCAATCAAAAGATGGTGTAACCTAATATAGAAACAGTCTCCCATTCATGGAGGAGTTAAGCAATTTTCTTACTCTCTCCTTCTAGCACAGCAAGCAAACAGACAGGCCTATGATATTTCATACTGAGGCGAATCTTTCTTACAAAACTAAAGAAGCATTGCAAAACTAAAGCAACGTTGTAGAACGCCTAAAAAGCTGGAACATTCAAGTGGCAGAAAGGGCAGTGGTAAGCCCCAAAACACACATTAAAACAGAACATGTACATCAGGTCACTACCAGACTTTGGATTGTTCAAGAATCTTCAATCTGTACTCAACTGTTTGAATAAATTTTGGGGCTCCCTTCTGAGCATTCTTCTACAAGTGATGGAAGTCACTTTTGTTCAGATGAAGACACATGCATCTGATGAAATATGTTATCATCTTGGTGCCTTTCAAGATTTCAACATGATCAACACCCAGGCTGCAGAGTTAATGAAAGCAGCTGTGAGAGTTGTTATCCATGATACTTTGAAAGCACCTGATTTCTGCTCTAATACATTAAAGATTGTAAGAACATTGATTGTCACTGTAGAATTCTGCCTGTTACACAACATAGAACTGGGCATAAGATTAAAAAACATTGGTCTCCTATAATGCTGAGACTTCTCCAAATATGATATTTCGGCTGTTCTGCTGGATATTGTGTAGTGGACTGAAATTATATTTCCGATGCCACCCTTTAAAAGTTAACCAGGAAAGTTTTAATAGAGAGTTATCCCTTTATCTTCCTACTTAACTATCAATTATTCTTCCTCTTTTTTGTTTAATTCCCAAGCTAAAAATTCTTAAGCCTTTTGTAGCTCTTCCATTTGTATTTCAATGAACCTCTCATGACAGGTTTCTAGTCGTTATTTTTGACCAACATTTGATCAACATTCAAGTTTTGTTATTTAATTTAACAATCAAGACAGAAAATAGGATTATTCTAGCCACAATATAAAACCCGAACAAAATCATCTCAAGAACTCTTGAAATGCTCCCTTTTATTCTATGTTATTAAACTTTCATCCCAGAAAAAGCATGCAAACAAACAAGCATTTCTAAATGCACTTTTTAAATCAATACAAATAAAATAATACTTAACTGCATTTTCTAATTTTCATAGCATTTAAAATTAAAACAATTCCTCCAGCCACCTTGGTTGTTTGATTTGACTGTTCATTCAGACATGATGGTTATTTATCACATTTGTTGCAAATATTCATAAGAAAGGAATAATGAAAGGTATGACTCTTTATTTATTTGAATTGTTCCCATTGGTAAAAAATGAGCACAACAAATTTCTTCCCATCAACCTGCTTAAAAGTGCATGAACACAGTTTGCAAAAATTGATTCCTTTGGTTGGCCTTGTTCCTCAAGATTGATTCAGTATAAAAGGGAAAGGTTTTGTTCTTCAACACTCTACTAATAAACAATCCCTTTTCAAATTACTCTGAGTTTCACTGTGTAATCCTGCTATCTATTATTACCAAATATATGTTTTGGGGGTTACATTTATTTGTATTCCACTTTTATTATTTTTACAAATAACTCAAGGTGGCAAACTGTTCTAGGCTGCGGAACAATGGTATAGCAACTTAGAAAGAATCTAAATCTAATTGCAAACATAAATCTGCTTTAAACTAAAAAAAAAGAATGAAAAAAAGTTAATGTTGGGATTAATATAACAGTCTGCCGGATTTTATAAATTATTTTATAATTTTAAAATGGTGTTCACATTTGTACCTACATTTAACAACAGATTTTTGGAAGTAGAGATTAAGATATAAGAAATTGTCTCTAGAATTTTTTATGTGACAAAAATCATTTGTTTAGCGTCTTACAGCACAGAATAATTACTGAATTACAAGTAAGATGGTTCTAACAAGATTTCTCACTGATAAAAACACTTCACACTGTGGGACAAAAAATAATTTAGAAAGCTGACTTCAAGGTTGTTCATATGGATGCCATGCATTTGTTTTTAGATACAGCTTATTAAACAAACAGACGGTGTTAAAGCTTGAACCATATGCCTAATAATTTCACTGGTATCAATGGAGCTTTAATGTGCTTCATTTTGCCTCAATGGAGTCTAGCCGTGCTTATTCAATCTTTATATTCATCCTTCTCCATATTCATTCAATATACATACCAAGTAGGATTTTGATGTCCAAGAAGAATCTGTAAAGCCTGTAAATGTAGCTAAAAAATCCCCATGGCCTTCAAGTCAACTAAGTATTGACAATAAAGACTCATTTAAAACCTAAAGACTGAGTTTAAATGCCAAGCAATCATTGGAGACTTTGCTTAGGTGATGTCATTACAAGACCTGAATTAGAATAATTTCTGTTCATGAATTTCAGAATATCAAGCATTAACTAAAAAGTCCGCTTTTCTTCCCTCAGAAAGCTTTGGTTGGCAAAAAGATAAGATAGAAAAAAATATTTAATAGAAGTATGCAAAGCATATAAATGTAAGGAATGACAACATCTCTTGTGACTGCTGAATTCAGCTCCTCCAACAAAGCTTTTCTTCTTGAAATACTTAACAAATTTCTTCCAGCATCTAATCTACCCACTTTCTTCTTATTTAAACCAAAAGTACTATGTCATTAACATGCAAACTCTGGACAATAGTTATTAGATTTATTTACGTGATTCTACACCATGCTTTTTCCATTTATGGATAATTATTAAAAACAGTGGGTTATTGTATAACAAAGTAAAAACATAATATGGGGGTTTCAATTTTAGGCTTTAATATTATGCATATTTACTTGGGAATAAATTCCACTAAGTAGAGTTTACTTTTAAATATGTACAAATAAAATTGCACTCCTAGTCATGGATTAGATCAGCTTTTAACAGTCTTAGGTCCAGGCAGCAGCAAAGGAGACAGCAAAAGATCACATATTTATGATGATGTAATCACTCAAATGTCATAATTTATTTATTTGCATTAGCCCTGATGCAAGTATGCAATCAGGAAATTTACAAGATCATATCATCATATCTGTAGTTGGTTTGATATTGTGTTTTGCTGCAGTTCTACAGCTAGCTTCTTAAAGATATACTGCTTTAATTTCAAGCCATTCCTTTATAGAGAAAGTGGAATAGATCCACTGACATCGTTTTTATGGCCACTGTAATCCCTTGCTTCGGGCTGGGGTCAGGGCAACTGAATGGAGCTGAGCGTTTAATGGCTGGATGCCCTTCCTGGCACCTACTCCGAGTTCACAGCAGATATTTTCTCTTTGCGTCCTGATAAAGGAACATGTTGCTGCATAGGATTGAACTCTCTATCTTCCAAGTGGGAACTGAGCATCTTCACCTCTAGGCCATTGCGCTGCTCAAAAAGATCTGCTGACATTAAGCATATTTAAATTTATAATTGATTTGAATAAGACTGCTTTAAGTATGTCATCATTATCCATCATCATCATTTAATTATTTTATTGAATTTATATTCTGTCTGTCTCTCAATAACAACCTCTTGAGGGATTTGGGCTAAGCCACTAGCTAAATATTACATTTTTGCTATAAACTAAGGACTGCATTCCAAATCTCAAGTTTCACTGATTCTTTCCAATGACCTTCTAAGTAGCAGAATCTTGCTTTTCATAATTTCTGTTTTTAAATGATCAGTATATGTTACAAATAAGACACAAATCTGTGGAAATGTGTGGAAATTTATTTTTGATGAAACCTAAATACATGATCATATATTACAAACATGTGGGGACAATCATTTAAATATTCTTTGAAACATTAAATGTTTCCAGATATGAGATCATTGTGAATCTAAAATAAAAATAATTCACACTGATTTGTTTACTTTTTAAAGCATGTTTTCGAACTTTTTGGAGTTTTTTAAATAGAGTACATCCTATTAGAAAAAATTAATCTGGATCATTTTACTGATTTTCATCTTGCCTTAATCTACTTCACAGATATGGGAATGACAAATTGTCTTTTTAAAAATGAAAAACTACAGATAGAAATAGCTGTTGCTGAAATATTAAGCTGAGTTTAATACCACATATGTTTTCCTACTGTTAAAAGGATCTCAGTCAATTAATATCAAATCAGTCTGGGAAAGCGATTGGAAGAATAAATGAAATGCAGGGAGTGGCAACTAGGAAGATCACCTAAACAAACAAAAATAAATAGAATCATTCCAATTTCTGCCCTTTCTCCTAAAAAGATCTGCAAAGGATTTCCATAAACACAACACTTGCCAGCAAACGGATGACAACTCTTTGAATGGGGAGGAGAGTCGGGGTGGGCAGGAAAGGCATCCATTATCCTGAAACCAATAATTTCATTTGCATGCATGAGATGCTCAGGCTAAATGATTTTCTATTTTATCCTTAGTAATAAATAAATAAATAGTTTTGTGCTAACCTTGAAACAAGAAAAAATAGAAGTCAAGAGTCACATGAAATATAAATACATCATTAATTATTGCCACAGTTATCCATTTTAACTCATTACATTTCTTCTAACATCAATCCCAATCTTTCAATCTGCACCAGGATTTTCAAAATTTAAGCCAGGAGAGGGCAACTTGGAAACCACATGCAACCTCTGAGTTGTTCTTGACATCTAATATGGCTGGCATGCTATAAGGTGCATTAGGCCTCTAGTATGTATTTTAGTAAACCTAAAATAGATAGATACAGATAGTCTTCAAGTTACAACCATAATGTCACCTGCCCATTAGTTGAAAACCATAAAACAGGTCAGCCAATCCAAGTTTATGACTTTTTTTGTGGCAGTCATTAAGGTAATCACTCAGCCATTAAGCAAATCCGCAGTCATTAAGTAAACAGTGCAGTTATTAAGCGAAGTGGAAGCACCAGTTTTCAGCAAAACTGTTGTAAAACATAGTTACATTACTGCAGAAAGATGTAAATGGACTCAAATGCAGCTACGTTCCAAAGTACGGTCATGTGATCTGGGGGGCAACTGTTGGAACATCGGATTCAGGTCATAAATTTCCTTTCTGGGGTCAGTCGTAAATCTGAATGATCACTAAGCTAAGATGAAAACTATCTCTAGACCACGGGTGTCAAACTTGCAGTGTTATGTTGCCGTCACATGACGTAGTGTAACATTTTTCCCCTTCGCAGAGCTGGGGTGGGTATACTCTGTGTGTGATGCATCCGGCCTATGGGCCGCTAGTTTGGCAACCCTGATCTAGACAGGCAGACAGAAAGGCAGATATCCCTAGCCATTTTGACCAGTTTAAAAGCAGAAACAGATGCTTTTAGCCTTCTCAAAGAAGTGCATATAAATGGTATTAAAATCCAGTTTAATGTAACTTCTAAACGAAGGCCTGGATTGGCTTTGGGAGGGACTTAAAATTGAGCAATCACCAACATACTGAACTCCTCTCCAATTGTCTCTCACACAGAAATGCACTGGGAGGCAGTGGAGGCGATGTGTTGAGATTGACAGCTATTATAACCAAGCAAGAGCTTGGTTTCATTCAACTGCAAAGACCACGAACTATGGGGAGTATGGGACAAGAGGACTATGGGGCTCCTCTTGGAGATTTGCTTGGAGCCCAAAAGTACCTAGAAGAGGAATAACCACAGTGAAAGATCATCTGATTCCCAATAATGCCGTTCTTGGTGCAAGAAACATTTGGAAAAAAGGAAAAGATTGTATGTCACTTTAAAAACTATGAACAGAGTAACCATTATTCTTGGTGTTAAAGACATATTCATGGGGCAACATCACCAGTTGACCCAAAGCTATAGCCTATTTTGGGGGAAAGGGTTTGCTAAAGTAAAGTATTATATACAGTTTTGGTACACTGTGTGGTGTCCAGTCCTTGGAGAACAAAGAACCCTCACAAGGATGCAAATAAAAACTAGATTTGCAGCAGCATTTATTCTGTTCAAAGATATTTGCATCTGACCAGTAAAAATGAAGTTTGTTAAGCACATGTTCGTATTATGAGTGAAACGTGGAAAAAATCATTATGACAAACATATCCAAATTCATATCATACTCTGAGGAGTCTGCTTTTTTTTTTCAGTGTGTAGTCCCATCCCGTCCCCCCGTCCCCCCCCCCCCCCACATCTCTTTGACATGCTCTATCATCCCAGTTCTGGTAGGTTGATCAACTACAGGCTCTTTTGCTGGAGATAAGAAGCTAATGGTAACTCATCATCATGACAACAGCCTCGAAACTATTTACTGTTGCGATGAAAAAGCAAGCACAGGTTGTTGCACAGATACTTTCCCAGAAAGCAGCGTTTTCAGCATGCTTATCTTCTAACCTCATTTGCTGGATGAATGAACGTTGCCAATAATGCAAGCTAAAATGTCACCATGACACATCACCCATGCAAAAACTGTGAATATATCAATGAAAGAATCAATAGGTCAAAAGTACCTAAGTGTAAATAACATGTCACTAATACATCGCACATTTTAACTCTTGTTTTTCCCTCTTCCTCATCCAAAGCACATCTCTATGGAATTTCAAACACTACTGGAACTTCTGTTTAAAGTACCTGATGCGAATTCAAATCAATATATGATGTTCACTGTCTGGCTCGTTGCTCGTATGGCTCTGGAGTTAATGTTTCCATAATCTAGAGGTGAATCTTTTTTTTGAAGGTAAGTGATGGCGACAGCTTCACAGATTAGCTTGTGTCTTCTATCCATTTTATATTCTGGTTTCCCAACCAACTCTAATGGCAGACGGCAGACATTTTGTGGTTTCTTTAGTTAGGCTCTTTTTCCAGTAAAGGAGAATATTTGTAGTTCAAGGTTGAAATGAGTTCTTGGTGCTCTCTGAGCTTGTTGTTTTCTTACAGATGTTTCATCACCCAAACTAGACAACATCAGCAGCAGCTATGATGCTACCTAGTACTTTTCCCATGACTTCATATAGAAATGGAGCTTTAGGTGTATCTTCTGAAAAATATTCAGAGCACTTTTCAGAAGTGGCACTGGCTTGGCTGCTATCCTCACTGGGTCTTCACTCAGAATTATATTGTTGGTTATTGCTTGAAGGTCACATTGAAAAAATAATGTGTATAGGAAACAGATTTCCAGTATTTGGGATATTGATTTCATATTTGATATACCCGAATATTAGCCTATTTTAATTACTTTATCCTTACCTCCCTCTGAGCCACCATCCAGATAAGTATTAATTGCTTAATTTTTAATTGAGCAGCCTTTTTTCGCTTTAAGATAAACCAGCTAGGCTTTTTAAACTCTTGCAACTCAGAGTCTGATTTGATTTTAACAAGATGCTTTCCCATCTAGTAGTATACATCAATCTCATTTTAAATTGAAAATAAAATAAAAATATCCTTTTAAGCATAATACTTCAAATCGCTGCATGTGTATATGTTTGCATTTCTTCTACTTTCCTTTCACATTCACTTTCAAAGAAATTACAGAGAGAGAGAGAGAGAGAGAGAGAGGGAGGTAGGGAGGTATTCCAAAACAAAATTGTAGGAAGCCTTTACTTCAAAAAGCTTTTAGAAGTCTTGACAGCTAAATTTATGTCATTTTGAAGCAAGGACATCTAGATAATTTTATCATATTGCTAGATGCATTTTATTAAATGGCTTCAGACTATCTATAGTGAGCTCCACTTATAAACTTTTATTTGTCATCCTAAAAATGATGTATGAATGGGTTCCCTAGAGCTGGTGTTCTCCATTTTTAAATCCCAATAATTATAATACTGTTGTATTGATTATTCATAATAAGTTTCTATGTTTTACAAGGTTCAAGGTACAATTTAATTTTTCTCCATTTAGAAGGAGCCCCTCCAGGTTATTTATTTACATTACAGGTTGATAACCACTTCCCTAAAAAGTATACTTTTCCAATCCTCAGCTTTTTAAATTGACTTTATGAAGTCATTGAGAGAGTACTATTATTATTGGAGCGTTCATAACTTCTGGAGGCAAGTTGTTCCGCTGACTACTGTTCTCTCTCTCTCCCTCCCACTCCTTCCCTGTATTCTCATATTCATTCCTGCTAGAGCAATGGCACCCTGAAGATATTTTGAAACTCTGGTGGTGTTAGGACTTTGGTCTGAAAGCAAGGAAAATCTGATTGACCCCATGAAAGAACTGACTTCTGTAGACAGAGGAAAATATAAGGGTCAGGCTTAACTTTACTATATAAAGGCCGCTGTAGGACCACAAAAAAAGCAACCTCTATGGTGTGATGAGGAGATAAAATTAGTTAAGGATTTACAAAAGTTTCTTCTTAAAAGGGAAAATTTTATATTTAAGATTCATTAGTAGTGCTTCTAAAATCTGAAGACAAAAGGAGTTTCTAGTAAAGATTTTTCATATTTGACCACACAAGTATGCATTTTCCTTATAAAAATTGTGGTCCCAAAGCATATTTTAAAATTTCTAAAATCTACTTCCAAATAAATTCAACTGAAAAATATGAGATTAAGCAAGAATTTATGACAGCTCCTAATCACAAAATCTAATTTTGTTTGATTGTCTTATATCCAGATAGACTTTCACTTATAACCTCCTGTTTAGCAAGCACTCAATGTTGCAAGAGAATTGGAAAAAAAAGTTTTATGACCAGTTCTCACACTTAAGACTATTGCAGCACCCCTACAGTCACATAATCGAGATTCGGGCACTTGGCAACTGGCATGTATTTGCAACGTTTGCAGTGTCCTGGGGTCATGTGAACATTATTTGTGATCTTCTCAGCAGGCTTCTGACAAAGTTAATGGGTGGAAGCCAGATTTGCTTAACGATTATGTGATTTGCTTAACAGCTGTGGCAAAATAAGTTGCAAACTTGGGTGCAGTCATATGGTGACTCACTTAACTGTATCACTTGGCGATGGAAGTTCTAATCCCAATTGTAAATTGAATTACATTTTGTTTTCTTTTTGTATTATGTTACTACATGGAACTCTCCTTCAGTGTGGCTCAATGCTATCTGCATCAACTATGAGAAACTTCTTTTGCCTACAGCAAAAATGCCGAGCTGTGAGAAAATTGTTCATAAGCCCCTCTCCTCCCATATTATAGCTGTCACGGAGGGGAGGGAAGCAAGAATTGCCTTTTCCACAATAACTTCAAAATGGCACAAATGAGATCTCAGGACTGGATTTTGTGCTTCAAAAAGCTGGATTTCCTTCTGTTCTCAAGCAGACCGTTTGCTGCATAAATAACAGCTCCCATAAATGTGAGTAAAACAGCAGGACCTCACTTTGTGTGTTTCTTGTGCAACTATTTTTTTTTTCAGTGCACACAAAATAAGATGCAATAAAATCCAGTTTTGAAATTGGTGTAGTAACCAAACCCTTGCATTCTTGTGATATTTGATAGCAGGGTGTTGAAAATTGCCATAACCCCTAAGGACCCATCAATTTCTGACAGTTTTATAGGATTAGGAGGAAGGGTTCACAGCAGTAGGGTGGTAATTTAAAACTGGGCCTCCTCTTGTGGTGTTTACAGATGCAAGCAGATAAGAGCTCGCCCTTAAAGAAAAAAATCTTACGAGCCCTTGAACTTAGTTGAAACATGTTCTGAGAACATTACACACATATAATTGAGTATAGGCGGTCAATTTTAAAGGAGGAACAAAAAAATAGATCCTCTTAGTTAAGCAAGGTTTGGGGGAAGTTATAAGTGCTATAAATAAATAAATAATTATCTGCCGCCTCCTCCCCCCCCCCCCAAAGAACTGAGAGATAACCATAACATTTAAGTCTGTAAAGAACCATCTACCTTGTTTCCAATGTTGTCTACACTTGCAAATGCATGTAAAAAGAGCTCATAACAATGAGGGATAACAGTGAATTTTCACTAAAATAATATTCATAATAATGTGAATTAGAACAACTAAATTTAATTCTTTAAATTTATTTGAAAAGGCTAACAGCTTTTCCCTTCCTTGGACAGCATGGATCCATTTTATGTCTAATTTTTAACCAGCGTATCTGAAGCGAGGAAGCATTTTTCCCCACACAGAATTCAAGCTGCTTCTGCACTGAAAGCATTAAATCCTATAGCTCCATCATATTATTTGTTGCTGTGATCCTCTGTATTACATCTCTGCTGTGGGAACTGCACTGATTACCAGTATGAATCCAAATGCAATTCAAGATACTGGTTGCAAGTTTCTAAGCCTTTATGTAGGAGATGACCAGGCTGAGATCGAGGAAGGGGTCAAGCACATCATCAGTTTAGAGTCCCTTCATGCCCGCAAGAGATCTAAGTCCAGAATAACAGAGTTGGAAGGTACCCTGGAGGTCTTCTAGTCCAACCCCCTGCTCAAGTACAAGACCCATACCCGTGATGGCGAACCTATGTCAGGTGCTGAGGTGGCATGCAGCGCCTTTTCTGTGGGCACGCAAGCTTTCGCCCCAGTTCAGCTTTGCTGCACATGTGCGCGTGCCTCCCGCCGGCCAGCTGATCTTCGGGTCTCTGCCACGCATGTGCGGGGCATGTGAGGGGGGCGTGGGCATGTGGGGGTGTATGCATGCACAGGAGCAGGGCACGTGCACCACGTGCACACTGCATTCTGGGGGTTTGGGAGCATGTGTATGCTTTGGGCACTCAGTCCGGAAAAGGTTAACCATCACTGCCCTAGACCATTTCAGACAAATGGATGTCCGGTCTCTTCTTCAAATTCAAATCTTTATTGCCAGTGCACAACATATGTACAATGAGATTGGTTGAGCTCCCTCAGTGCACCCCCCCCAAGACAATAAACTCACAGTGAAGACAAAAAATCCCTAACCCAATAAGTCATATTAACAAAACACCCAGTCCTATTGCACCAGTGTGAACATGTTACACATTGTGCTGGCCCTGCAGTCCATCATACTACATAGTTATGATGTTTATTTCTCGTTCAAGAGTCTGACAGATAAAAACTGTTCTTCAGCCTGTTTGTGCAGCTGGCTATACTTCTATATCTCCTTCCCGATGGTAGGAGGGTAAAGAAGTGATGACTAGGGTGAGAATCATCCCTGAGAATTTTCCTCACTCTTCGAAGGCAGCGAGCCCTAGCGATCTCATCTAGTGGTATCAGGGGCAGCCCACAATGTTTTGTGCTGTGCTCACCACACTCTGTAATGTTTTTCTATCCACGGCTGTCAGACCAGCATGTCATACCATGATGCAATAAATGAAGACACTATTGTGGACCGGTAAAAGGAGGTCATCAGTTGTTGTTCCACCCTGTTTTTACACAAGACCCTAAGGAAATGGAGTCTCTTAAAAGCCTTCAGTGGGGCTTTTGAAACATTTGTCTGAAATGGTATAGAGCAGTGATGGCTAATTTTTTTTTCCTTGGGTGCCAAAAGCGGCGTGCCTGTGCTATCGCGCATGCGTGCATGCCCACATCCATAATGCAATGCCCCTCCCACCAGGAGTGAAGTCTAAAAATTTTCACTACCGGTTTTGTGGGCGTGGTTTAATTAGTGGGTGGGGCTTGGTGGTCAGGTGACTGGGTGGGCATGGCTTGTTGGTCAGTGGGCGTCATCACTTCTTTGCCCTTTTTTAACCTACAAAACATAACACAACTGGCTTACCCACAATGTAAAAGCAGCTGTGCTAGACCCAAAATGGCCCCTGCAACAAGCAGGAACCACACATAGTCACAAAAAGCCCAAAAAACCAACTTTCACACTTTACACATACAAAATTCCACATACAGCTTTGTGAGATTTTGTGTGTTTGTGTAGTTAGAGTGAAATACTACTGAACCACACAAAATCTCAGAAAGCTGCACAAATATTATATTATATTATATTATATTATATTATATTATATTATATTATATTATATTATATTATATTATATTATATTATATTATATTATATTATATTATATTATATTATATTATATTATATTATATTATATTATATTATATTATATTATATTATATTTATTTTTATATAAAAGCAGCTAAATTTAAAACTTCCTAAACTTTAAATGGCTAGGTCTAAAAAAAGAACAACTAAAAAAACCCCAATTAACTATTTTTTTAAAGCTTCCAAAGGGGGAAAAAACTTAGGCAGGCAGGCAGGCAGGTAGGTAGGCAGAGCTGCTCACCGATGAGTTTGATTGCAGGCAGGGAGATTCAGTTGCTTGCTGATGCAATGGATTGCAGGGATTACAGCAAGCGAAGCAAGGCAGGCATGCAAAGGTAAGCAAGCTGGAGGCTGGGGCGGGGGGGGAAGGGATTTTTGCTATCGGTTCTCCGAACTGCCCACCATCATCGCTACCTACTCGCCTGAGCCAGTCTGAACCGGGAGCATTTCATCCCTGTCTCCCACGTACCCTACACCCCTCCATATGTGCGCATGATTCCCCCTGCGCATGCCCCTGTGACCAGCGCATTCCCCTCCCCCCCGGTGCATGCGCGCACGACCCCCTCCCCTTTTGGCCTCACATCCCAAAACAGCACTGGGGGATAAAAAAAAGCTTCGCGTCCCAAAACGGCTGGGAGAGGAAAAAAGCCTCATCTCCCAAAACAAGGCTGGGAGGGGAAAAAGCCTCACCTCCCAAAACAGCGCTGGGAGGGGAATCTCCGGAGATCTGGGACGGCACGGGCAACAGAAAGTGAGGAGAAAGGTAGCCCCCCCCCCTGCACATTTGCACGCATCTCCCGCTTGCAGGGCAGAATCCGAAAATCAGTTGGCTGGCGGGAAGTGCGTGCGCATGCACAGTGAAAGTGAGCCATCCCCGGTATAGAGTCAGGCCATCCTTGAATTCCATTGACACTTATCATCCGCCAATTTGCCTTCTGTTAGTAATTCAGGTTCTTGTTTAGAGATAGCATGAAATAAACTTGTATTCATTTTTAATCTAACCCTGGTTCTTAATTTCTTGCACCTGACACTATATGACTCAAAGCCTGGCTATTATAAGAATCATTTCCCCAAATGTTTCTACCCATCTTACCCAAACAATTACGGAACACTTGTTAATGGTCCTCATCTATTGTAAGAAAGAGTAGTAGATACCCAACAATAGTCATTCTCTGTAGCAGCTCCCTTCCTTCGGATTAGTTTGCTCTGAAGGACAAGAATGGCTACTATTCTCATAGACTTCTGAAAGCAAGAGAAAACATTGCTTTTTCAGAAGGCATTTGTTTATTCATTCATTCACTTATCAAATTTACTTGCTGTCCATCTCGCGGTTCAGGTGACTCGGAGCAGCTTACATCAAAGTAAAACAGACATTCAGTGCTCATAAACATGAAAATGGATTAAAATTACAAAAATTAAACTAGAAAAGCAAGGGTTTTGGAATGGGAAAGGTGGGGTGCCTTCTCCATTAGTGTACCAACCACCTTCAGCCAATAGCCTTTCATGCTTGATTACAACCAGCAGTGCCATACCCAATATATTTTAGCTTATTACTTTTAGTAATTAAAATTAAATTGGAGAATTAAATAATGATTTACTATTTTAATCAGTATGTTTCTTTCACATTACATTTACACATCACCTAGAGCAGTGGTGAAATTAAAAAATTTCCCCTACCAGTTCTGTGGGTGTGGCTTTTGGGGGGGAGAGGTCATGTGACTGGGTGGGCATGGCCAACTCAACATCACTCACATCGAGGGGCTCCTCACCGGCTCCTCCCCTCCCAGCCTCTCCTTGTCACGAATGGCAGGAAAATGGGGAGGGGAATATTCCTGCCTATCATCGTTCCCTCAGTCTGAGCTGAGATTGAGGAATGGATTTCATTTTCATGAAAATGGTTCCATTTCAACTGCTTTCCCCCCCCCCCATCCCCCTCTCTCATGGGGACTACCTTAAAAGGACAGGCTGCAGCAGCTCCATTCTGAATGGAAGGAGAAAAGTTAGCATTCTCTCTGCTGCATTTAACATTGAATTCTGTGGAATATCGAGCATCCGGAAGAGGTGAGCAGCGACCAGCCGGGCATGGGTAGGGCCAACGAGGGGTGATTGCTACCGGTTTGATGAATTTATGCAAATAATTAGAAGGGCTTCTTGGAAATTCAAACCATTGTCAATAATTGTAGCAAATAATAAAAACCCTGAGCCTTATTTGTGACATTGCATACTTCTTGGAACTGTTATTCATGAGGTGCAGACAGTGAACTATTTCAGACGTGTGAAGACTCATCTGTCCACTCAGATTTTTTCTGTACAAATATACATATTAATTAATCTTGACCATAATCGCCTCTTTTAGTGCTTTAAGACACTAAAAATAAATATTTTTAAACTTATTATTTTTGTAGCATTACAAACTTTTTTTTATTCTTACGCTACGTTGTACATCACTACAATATACTGTACCAGTATAATTTATTAAACTTTAAATAATAAAAGGCAAATCAGAAGATAATATGCTGCTGGCCAAGCAAAGCAGAAAAACCCCACCCAGAATATTTATACGTGATCTAGTCAAACCAAAAGTGTCACAATTT
The DNA here is from genome assembly GCA_030761175.1 of Masticophis lateralis. Taxonomy (NCBI): domain Eukaryota; kingdom Metazoa; phylum Chordata; class Lepidosauria; order Squamata; family Colubridae; genus Masticophis; species Masticophis lateralis. The sequence goes on from JAUDYJ010000003.1 coordinate 65,203,782, forward strand.
CTGTTTTCTGCCTGCAGTGGCAGATCTTCTACACAGTGTTATCATCTAAAGCAGCCTTCTTCAAACTAAAGCCTGCAACTCTCAGAATTCACAATGAATATATTTGGGCCTGCAGCCAGAAAATTCTGAGAAGTGCCTTAGTAGAAGACTCTAATTAAGGAAATTGACTGATTTCACTAGTGAGGAGGAGAAATACTGAAATGGTAAGATACACCTCTCCGAGGATTCTGTTCATTTCCTCACATACAATGTAGTGGGAGATACCCAATGGGACAGCTTCCGTCATATCCTCCAAAACTGCCATTTAAGAGAGAGCTAAAACAAATCTGAACAATTCTATCTGCACAATGCTTTGCAAGCAAGTCACAGCTAGCTTTCATGTAATTACCCATTTCTTTCTAGGGAATAGGTTACAACAGGCCTTTGGAACAGCTCCACTGGACAACACTGAAGACTCGCAGTGGTGGCAGAAAAGGAAGAATTCTTTGGCACCATTATATTTAATGATAGATTGTAAGCAATCTTTGATTAAAGTCATTGCAGTTCTTCCTCCTCTATCACTCTAGTGACCTAATGAACAATTAATCTCTATCACTTCCACTAGAAAGAAGAAGATGCTCAAAGAGTCTTCCTCAATGTGTTGACTCCCAAATGTCCTGGGATTTAATAATTATGGAAGTTGTAGTTCCAGGACATCTACAGGGTGACAGGTTGGAGAAGATTATGTAATGAGATATCATGGCATTATTACAACATGGAAAAGGAGACCATTTTTAGAAATCTCTCCTAAGCAACCACTCAGGCTGAATCTCCTATTCTGTCTAGCTGGGAAGTTAGTCCTTAGCCTTGGAAATACAGAGGATAGCTGTTATAACCATCTCTGAAGAACTGAAGAAGCTTCTTGGATGAGAAGTAAAATATTTTTAAAGAAAACACGAAGAAAATCCAGTTAGCACTTTTGGGGCAACCATGACCTGGCTGATTGAGAATCTCCATAGACATTACCCATAAAGAAACAACCCAATAAACTTAACCTCTGCATTTAAAATGTTTATTGCAAAAAAAGAGGAAATACAGAAAAAAGAAGGAAAGGCAATAGTCTAACTGACTAGACTGCCTTTATTTTTTTAAATTAAATTATTTAATTAAATTAATTTTCTAATTATTTTTTTAAATTATCTACATATGTACATTTGTGGGTTTCACCACACGTTCAGACTGCATTGCAAAAAGGATAACTAGATAATCTAGGTTTCCTGCTTGGAAGCTGATAGGCAGAACTCCCCCCACTCCCACCCCCAAACAATACGTTCTGTTATGAAAGATACCTGAAAGCCAGACTTCTGGGGAACCTGATTGCAAGCAAAATGCTTTTTGTCTGATGAGCTGACTGTAGAAATAAAATATTTAGTGATTAAACTTATCTTCCTTAGGACATTTAGTGGAATGATTAAGACACAGTTTAATTTTCACCAGTTGTGCCATTGTATAGATGAGGGGTGACTATTTTTGGGAAACAAAAGCTAAAATCCATATTTTCAGGCCTTTCAGCATGAATTCAGATGTTTTAGGATGTTTCGTATCAAAATGCTATGCTATTCCAGATTAAACATGGTAAGAAAACGCAATCACAACATGCCAGAAGACCCACAAAAGCAAAATAGTACCAATCTATAAATATATAGGTTATCGATAAATGAATATATTAGCCAAGCAAAACACTACTATACTGTATTTCATCTATGCTGAACATACAATGAGACTTTGCAAAGATTAATCAAAGATCTTTTTTCTTCCACTCTCCTTAACTATATAGTACAATCATGGTCAGGCTATCTCTATTTTCTGCCTATTTTGTCTTGACGCTAATTCCTTGTATTCAGCCCAAGAATAAGAGAGATTTAAATCATGGTAAGCTATGCCTGTGTGAAGGTAGTCTTTTCTGAGTATTCAGGGACAACCACAAGATATACAAAATCTGTTATGGTCCACAACCCATTACAACTGGAATGAAGTCAAGTGAATGAGATCTGAGGTGCATCTTTGGCCATTTCAGGCAGATTTGAAGTCCCAAGTCATTCAGTTTGTTGTTGTGGTCTCCCTAAAGAAAGACACTCAGAAATCCTGTTTCTGGTAGCTATGAGAACTGAACAACATCGCCATCAACAACAATAATAATATATGAGGTAATACTCCAGTGGTGAAATTCAATTTTTTTTACTACTGGTTCTGTGGGCATGGCTTGGTGGGCGTGGCAGGGGAAGGATCAGTGGTGGGTTGCTACCAGTTCGCCCCGGTTCAGGGGAACTGGTAATAGCGGCAGTGGGAGGCTCTGCCCACCCACCCGGATGTCGTCAAATACACTCTGTGCATGCGCAGAAGTGGCACATGCATGAGCGAACCAGTAACAAAAGTAAGTGAAACCCACCACTGGGAAGGATATTGCAAAATCTCCATTCCCACCCCACTCTGGGACCAGCCAGAGGTGGTATTTGCCGGTTCTCCAAACTACTCAAAATTTCCGCTACCAGTTCTCCAGAACCTGCTAGAACCTGCTGGATTTCATTTTAACTCAATGCCATTAGCGCAAGACCAGAAATAAGAAAGCAGTGCAATGATGGAATTAAATCTCCTCTACCACCCAGAACTGATTCCCAGAGGACAGAGGAGTTTGGAAGTTAGCATTTATTGCCTGCATAATATATAGCATATGATTTAGTTCCTTTTAATTGCAGTTTTATTTTACATTTTGTTCAGGTTTAAACAAATTGAGGTGAAGCATAGGGTTTCAGAAAGGAGCTGAGAGGTGCAAAGGGAGGTCTACAGTGAGGCCTACTTTCTTCCTGCAGCATGACTGGCAAATGTTTCCCCGCCAGCTGGTGACAAGCAAAGGAGGAAGGATGGAGAAGTCAGAAGAGTCAATCATCATCGTGTTATCATATGCTGCACACACAAAATCAGAATAGCACCATTCCTCAGTGATTCAGAACAGACACAGCAGAAACAGGATAGGGACTGACAGTCAAGGCAGCAAATTTCATGCCAACGAAAGTTTTTGCTGACTCAGATGGGTGGGGAACATTTTAATTCAACGGTGAGGAAAGGCCCTGAAAGCATGTCTTTTATCGATGCTCTCCTTGTGCTTACGCAGAAACCAAAAGGTCATTACAAGGAGCTGTTTTAATTATGAAACAATTATCCTTTGGAATTCACGGTAACACTTTCCACAAGCAAATAAGCCCCATTTTTCTTTAACTGTTAACTATTGTATAACTGTATAACTGTTAACTGTTTTCACTGTGTAGTATGCCTTTGTTAGGGGGAAATAAACAGCCTTGGGCTGGGAGCAGTGGTGAAATCCTGCCAGTTCTGTCTGGCTCGCGCAAACTGGTGGCAGCGGCAAGTGGTATGGCGAATCGGTAGTGGCAGCAGTGCGAGGCTCTGCCTGCCCACCGGGATATCGTTACTTCCTGGTTTTAACCCATTTTTGACCCTCTGCACATGCGAAGGCTTTGCACATATGGAGGGTCCAAAATCGGACATGACAATGGCACACGCACTTACGAACTGGTAGGGAAAGTAACTAGACTTCACAGCTGGCTGAGAGGAGCAATTCCTCCTTTCCCCTATAAGCATCTATTTATTTTATACCCTACTTTTCATTTACAAGCTCAGCAGTGTACAGGTAGTCCTCAACATATGTCCGCAATTGAGCCTAATTTCTCTCCTTAAGTGAGACATTGGTTGAATTTTGCCCCATTTTATGACTTTTCTTGCCACAGTTGTTAAGTGAATCACTGCAATTGTTAAGTTAGAAACATGGTTGTTAAGTGAATCTGGTTTCCCCATTGCTTGTCAGAAGGTCACAAAAGGGATCACATGACTTAGGGTCACAGTAACTGTATAAATATGAGTCAATTGCCAAGTGTTTAATTTTGGCTACGGGAATGCTGCCACGGTCATAAATTTGAACAACAGTCATAAGGCACTTTTTTTCAATGCTCTTATAATTTCAGACGGTCACTAAATGAACTGTTGTAAATCGAGACTGCCTATACACAGTTCTTCCTCTTATTTTTCCTCTATAACAGGGCTGTCAAACTTGATTTCATTGAGGGCCACATAAGGGTTGTGTTTGACCTCGGGGGGCTGGGGAGGCATGGCCAGCTCACCGTCACTCATCGAGGCTCCATTTCCGGCTATGATGGTCTCCTGCAGCTCTCTGCCAATGAAAATGGAGGCTGGGAAGGCCGTGTTTTTACTGGCAGAGGGCTGCAGGAGGCCATCATGGCCAGAAATGGAGCTTGGGAGACATGTATGTGGTCCTCCTGAGCTCCATTTTCACTGGCAGAGGCCCAGGAGGCTGGTCCTTTGCTGTTTCCAGAGTGGGCCCATGCGCCAGATCCAAGCACCCTGCAGGCCAGATGTGGCTCACAGGCCTTGAGTTTAGACACCTCTGCTCTATAACAACAAACCTTGGAGGTGGGTTGAAAATGTCTAGAGTCAACCACTGAGGTTCCTGCCAAGGGTGGCCTGGAATCAGAGCCCATTCTTAGTGCAACCCTAACTATTATACCACACTAGCTCTTTTTAATATATCCACAAATGCACTCCTTGCTTATCTTTATTTGTGTTAGCAGAGTCCACAGCTGGGCTTCAGCCCTCACTAAGAAAGAGCTCCCAATTGCTCTGGACCCAGCCCCATGTTTTTATATTCAATTTCCAGAATAGCGAATCCCAATTCCAGTCTTTTTTGTCACAAGATAAATGTCTCCTTTGGTCACATGAAGCTATCCTTTCTAATACATACAATAAATGCATGACTCTCAAGCAGAATAGCACCCTTTATGGATCTCTTAAAATAAGCACATTCAACAGACTGGAGGCTCTGGTGGTGGAAACAAAAGTGCACGGGTTGAAGCTCAGCACTGCCTCCATTCATTACCCAGAGGCCCATATGAGGGAGGTTCATTGCAACACAGTGTGAATGGGCAGCAGCAGAGTTTTGTGGACAACATCTTTAGTCAGGTCAGTAATCCAGGAAAAAAAAAGATTGCTTGACATTTCCCAGAAAAGCGAGACAGCACAATGATGCATTGCTGATTCAATGCTATGACTGGAGCGTTTATAATGTTAACTTTGCTATCATTCATTTCAACAATCCCTTGTGGCTCTAAATCCCACTGTCTCGCAGCAAGGAACGTCACACGTTAGGCACAGACGTGACTGCTGTGTGAGCAAAACGCTTCAGCTTGTGGGCTTTCCCACTCCCAGCCCCTTCTTTGGTTTTAAAGCACGTGCTGAAAAATATCCAGTGACGATGATATAAAATCGGGGGAGGGGAGGAGAGAAAGAGTCAATTATGGAGAAAGAAGAGAAGCATGACCTTTAAAATTTCACTGGTGCCGGTAAATTGTGTAATCCATTATCCTGGAGAAGCCGCTGCCTGAGACACTGAGCTGATGGTACTGAGCTAAACAGCAAACAGTTTGATGGGCAACTTTGTGGTCTGTAGACTTCAACTTCCAGAATTCCTGAGACAACTATTGCAGACCCCGGAATAAGTTTCTAATATATTACATGGTACCACAAATTCAGTTGTGTGCTATACTTCACACATGGTAGGCAGGAAAAGTTCTACACCAGAAGGGAGCCCTAATGCTGTAACTCAAAATATTGCATATTTGTCCATGGATTCAGAATGTATTTATGTAACATTTTTTTCAAAGTTAAACTAATAAGACAAGATTCTAGACAGAAAAAAGTTCCCCCGCGGATGGGCTTCAACGTGAGTCTGAAAGCTTGGAAGACAAAATCCTCTGGTCCCAGTGACCAACCCAGATTGGATCCTGCAACATTATCCTGGGACATGTATATTTGCTTTCATTCGTGGAAAAAAAAATTGAGAGGCAAATAGAGTATCACCACATAGCTTTTAATGGTAGTATTATATCTCCACCCCTATTACTTCCACTTGCGTTAGTGTTTTATGCTTTGAAGCTGATAGCAAGCTCCTTCTTTCTCACTGCTTCAGAAAAAGATAACAAGACAGAGTTAGTAGAAGTTAAAGAGCAGGGCACCTTAAAGCTAACACAATGATAACAGTGTGATAACCTGGTAGAATTCTGTCAAGCTGTGAAAGTTACTGTGGAGTCCTTGGTGTTCTCTAATCTTGGTTATTTGCTTGCAGATGTTTCATTGCTTAAAGTAGGTAACATCATCTGCGAACAAGCAAACGATGGTAGAACCAAGAACTCCATAGTTCAGCCCTGAGCTACATATATTCTCTTCTATAGTGGAAGTTACCTTTAAAAAATTTTGTTTTTTGTTCGCATTCATTTCAACTCGGGATAACACACTGTTCTAGCTACGTATCTCAGCAGATTAAATGTATTGTATCAGTCCTACTAGTAAGCTTTTAAAACAGCCACATATTTTATCAGCTCAGCTCTACATTCTTAAGTCTATCTTTACAAGTTCTGCAAAATTCTGATAAACTATGTTCGTGAGAATAAAAAATAACATGCATCTGTTTACAAGAAATATAGCTATTTTTTTTTCCAAAAAGAGAGCTTACTGCATCTGTGGGTCATTCAACTGAAAACTCCCCCCCCCCCAACACACACACAATTAAATCCATGCTATTATCAAGACAATCAGTTTATTTGAAGACTGCCAGCCCAATATATAAATTTCCCTTTGTAATCAAAATGTCTTTATCAGATAAGACAGTTTTGTTTAAACTACTATTTTCAGCACTTGCTTTGGGGATTTTGAATACACAGCATGGAGTAACTGGAGATTTCCTAGCCTTTTAAAAGTGTGTTTTTTTCTGTCTGTCTGTATTTTGTAATTTCCTGTCAAATACCTCCCCATAATTAACTTTCCTTGCTTCAATCTAGGTACTTTCTTTTCTTCTTCTTTTTCTTCCTTAAAAAAAAATCCTCTTCCAGCTTCCTGAGGATGGTAATAAAATGCTGATTACACGGGGTTGTTATCTGTTTGCCTTTTTCTTCACCTCCCCCTCCTCCAGGGCCCTTTGTTGAAATCAGTTCTTGGGTTTCAACTCTTAAGAGAAAGTAACAGAAAAGGGAAGGTAGCAGGCAACTGGAATGCAGAATCAATAGCATTTATTATGCTTAGGTTTGAGCCAAATTATTGAGCCAAATAATTAAGATAAGGGTGTTCTGAACCTGCCTTTCCATTCCATTCTGAATTTCTTAAAAAAAATTTTTTTGAAGGAAATATGGATTATGAAACGAAGTAACAGTAAACAATTTCATATGAAATGGTCAATGGTAAATTAACTACTCAGAATGGACATGGGCACAGCCAAGCTCAAAGGCTTTTCCCACATTACAAGATTGGATATCTTCCTATACTCTTCTGAAAAGCCCACATTTATTTATTTATTTATTTATTTATTAGATTTGTATTCCGCCCTTCTCCTTACGGACTCAGGGCGGTAAACAGCCGAAATAAAAATTCAATACATAAAAGTTAAAAATTAAAACACATATACATTAGGCTGAGAATTAAAACCAAATAAATATTAAAATGCGGCAACGCTACAAACATTAAAAATTTTAAATTTTAAAAAATTCTAAAAATGCAGCAGGGATCAGGCTAAACCGGCAAGTTGAAAAAGATGCGTCTTCAGGGCCCGACGAAACGTCCGGAGGTCGGAGATAATTCTCAATTCTGGAGGAAGATCATTCCAGAGGGTGGGGGCTGCCACAGAGAAGGCTCTCCCCCTGGGGGTCGCCAGCCGGCATTGTCTGGCTGACGGCACCCTGAGGAGGCCCACTCTGTGGGAGCGAACCGGCCGGTGGGAGGCAATTGGCGGCAGAAGGCGGTCCCGTAAGTACCCTGGTCCTAAGCCATGGAGCGCTTTAAAGGTCATTACCAACACCTTGAAACGCACCCGGAACTCCACCGGCAACCAATGCAGCTCGCGCAGGAGAGGTGTAACGTGGGAGCGCCCCGATGCTCCCATAATTCCCCGCGCGGCCGCATTCTGTACCAGTTGGAGCCTCCGGGTGCACCCCAAGGGGAGCCCCATGTAGAGAGACATGAAACAGAAGAGGAAACCTTTCCCATAGGGAGATCCTTGAGATCCAGGGTGATTCTGAAGATTTCAATAAGCAACAAAGAACAGCAAACCTCTACCATAACTTTTATGTGGTGTTTTCATTACTCTGCTTTTTTATGGTTTAAGATAACTTAAAACATAGCTGGTTTCTTCTAAAGCTATATAGTAATACCAGAACTAGTACAATCATTCTGATTATGAACACGGTCTACATCTCTTGTCACTCCTCTGTGCTATGCTGCATATACAGACAATCTTCAAGATTAGAAAATACTATATTTAACTGGAAGATATGTTTCTGAACATGTGACTGTGCAAACAAAGCACCAGTCTGCAATTCATTATAGCAGCTGTGCCTGTTTTCACTAGCTGCAATAGAAGCCTCCCTACACAGTCACATTATCTTGAAAAACAACTGCTTTAATTCACACTCCTGTGTGCTCTCTAAAGCATCTCATCCAATGTGAGTCCGAAACACTGCACAGCCTTATTGAAGATACAGCAAATGAACAGAGTAGTGTGAAATATACATTCATATAAAAATGTCACATTGTTTTAGCCATTGTCTATCCACTGCAGGATGAAGACCTCTTCCACATGTTGGCATGTGGAAAGAATAGACCATAATCTGACATGCTGGTCCAATACAGGTTGTCAGAATACATTAGTCTAATTTCCAGTTCCCAAATATACCTTGTTAAAACAGAACTGATCTCTTGAGGCTTTGGAAAATACTCAAGAGAACTGAAAGTCATGATAATACTTACATACGCACATATGCACTATTTTCTGACCCATGTTTTGGAATTGAGAGTTCAGAAACACTAAAAAGTTGTCTTCCAGATTGGAAACTGCTATAAGTAATAACTAAAAACTTTTATCATACAGTGAAATACTATATTGCCCTGTTCAAAAGGATGATTTCTTGTCATCACTTTTGCAGTCAAAGTATAAGGTTCTTTGGGTGTCAAGTTCTGTTCAAGATAAGGTTGCACTGAAATATACTGTATTTTTCAGAGTATAAGATGCACTGGACCACAAGACACCTACCTTTTTTGGTGAGGAAAACAAGAAAAGAAATCTGCCTCTGTCTCTGCCTCCCAGCAATTTTGCCTCGATATAGCAAACAGCCTGCTTTACTTTCATTTTTGTTTTCAGCATAGTTTGATTAGCACAAGAAAAAAAAATCTGCTCCAGCAATTTACCTCCTTGCAGCAAGAAGCAGAGGCCGGGGCAAAACAGCTGAGAGCAAAATAGCTAAGAGTTGGGAGGCTGATCCAATCAACTTGTACTAATTAGGCTGTGCTGAAGCTGAAAGGAGCTGTTTCTTCTTGCTGCTTGCAGCAAGGAGGTAACTGCTGGGAGCCAGAGGCCAAAGGGTGGAGGGCCAGTGGATGGGCGGGGCTACATTCAGTGTATAAGATGCACCAAAATTTTCACCCCCTTTTGGGGGGGGAGGGAAGGTGCGTCTTATGCGGTACTTGTTGTTGGAATCCCAAGGGTGCTTTTTTCAAGAGCAACTAGAAGACATTTTGCTTCTCATCCAAGAAGCTTCTTCAGTTCTGACTAGATGGTAGGGAATTCTTCAGTCAGAGCTGAAGAAGCTTCTTGGATGAGAAGAGAAACTACTTCAAAAAAAAAAACAACAAGAAAGTCCAGTTGCCTCTTGAAAAAGTAGCTTTGGGAGGGACAACCATGACCTGGATGACTGAGAATCTCCATAGACCACGGGTGTCAAACTCGCGGTGTCGCATTGCCATCACATGACGTTATTGTGACATTTTTCCCTTCGCGGAGCTGGAGTGGGCGTCGCCTGTGCGTGACGCATCCAGTCTGCAGGCTGCCAATTTCACATCCCTACCATAGACTATTGTTGAAAGGAACAAAAAACACGACAGGGAAAATAACAAGAAAATAATAAAATGTCTACCAGCTGCCATGAAGTTACTTTTTCATATGAAGTATAATCTTTCAAAAGTGGGGAAATGTGCAACAAAGCAAACAAATGCGCTTAGATTTATAGGCTGCTACTGTACAAGCATCCTATGCAAATGATAATAACCTCCTTCTAAAGTGATGTTTCAGTTTAGAAAAGGTTCAAACAGAATGGCTATATATTCATGTATGAAATGCATCCCAGTAAAAAGCAAATTCACAAGGTGAATGAATGAACAATCCAGACAGCTGTCTTAATCAAAATTATATCTCATCCCCTCCCCTCTTCTAAATAAGCAGCAATTAAAGAATTCACTGCAGAAATGAGCTCCATTAATCAACCTGATTCAGCAGATTGATGCACAGCAATTAAAGCTGTCTAAACAGTTTTGTTAACCTTTAACAAAAATGTGCAGGGAACACACACTGTAAACTAGTTCACAGTTCAGCCAGATGAAGCGTTAGTTTAAAGAATCTGTTTGAAGTTTATTTAGTTTGCTTCAATGCTGCCAGAACAACTTTCTCTCACATGCACAGAGACATAATGTCTTAACACTTAACTGGCAATTTCCACAGCTGAAATGTTCCTCTTCTTCACAATGAGGTATAAAGAAGAATATGAATCTTTACCAAAGCCTCAAAATCACCTATAATGTAGCAAGATAGATTGACACAAGTGAAGGATGGAGAACTGAGTGTCTGTACAGGAAAACATTTCCAACTGCATTCCTCACTCCTTTATGTATTCCTACAGTTTACTACACAAATCAGCAGAGGGATACATTGATTGATTGATTTGAGTTGTATAGCCACCCATCTCACATACATGACTCTTACAACAAGGGGGTACCTTACAAAAGTTAAAACAAACCCCAAACAATCAACAAAATACAATATAAAACACATCACATGATAGCAGTAAAAAATAAATGATCACAATCAGCAGCCAAGTTACAAAAACACTCAACAATATTCCATACAGTTACTGAAGAGGCTATACTACACAACCCAAACCCAATGAGCAAACTACATCTTCAAAGCCTTACAAAAGGCCAGTAGAATCCAGTCCAATTTTAACTCTGAGAGGATGATATTCCACAGGGTGGACATAACAACAGAAAAAACCTAATGGGATAAAAAGAATTTATCTTATCTATTTGTATGGAAAATCAATAGATAGCAACAAGTGACTGGTCTTGGCACTGAGATCCTCATTAAATCCTTTGTATATTCACAGAAAAAGGGCTGTGGTGGCTCAGTGACTAAGATTCTGAGCTCGTCGATCAAAAGGTCAGCAGTTCAGCAGTTCAAATCTCCAGTGCCGCATAACAGGGTGAGCTCCCATTACTTGTCCCAGCTTCTGCCAACCTAGCCGTTCAAAAGCACGTAAAAAATGCAAGTAGAAAAATAGGGACCACCTTTGGTGGGAAAGTAATAGCGTTCCGTGCACATTTGGCGTTTAGTCATGCTGGCCACATGACCACGGAGACATCTTTGGACAGTGCTGGCTCTTTGACTTTGAATTCTCACTTCCCAGAAATAGAAACCTAATTGTTAGTGATGATAATAACATTCAACATGAAGATGACTAGCACGACAGAAATTAGGTAAACTCATAAGGAGCTGGTTTCCACATCATGCCAAGCTATTCTTTAATTAAGGTTTATTGAAAATACCTCAATAAGTTATATTCACACAACCTGCTCAGACTAAATCAAACAATCCATATTATAAATTAAGGTATGTAAATCCTGCCAAAATATATAGGAAAATAAGTTATACATACTTCTTGGAATAGATAGAAATATAGTGGAAGATACCTGAATGATCTGACTAGGGTTTTTGATTCCCAGTTGTCTAATAATTGGGGGAGGGGGGGAATAAGAATTTCCCTCCTAGATTAGATTGCTGAAAATAGAATAAGGGAAGAGGAGAATCAAAAGTGAACTCAATCTTGAAATATTTTATGAACTGGGTGCTGGTACCAATTATATACTCCTGGCAAGTTTATCTTCTGTTTGTTAGTTCCAAGTATTCTATCTACTTCCTGCCAAGGAGACCTCCCAAGCATAGGTTTACTTAGTTTTGTATACTTCAGCCTTCCTCAAGAGGGTTCTCTCCAGAAATTGTATTCCACAATTTTCAGTAATAGCCAAGCTGGCTAATGTTTTGTCATCTGTTCATACCAGATTTTTTTCCTTCTCTAATATCTATGTCTAAATCTAGACATAAACTGCTGGTAGCACTGTTTAAACATCTTGATTGTTGTCAATTTCTCACACACTGTTTATCATCTGTCTAAAGAAAAAAAAAAGAAATGTGGAGAATTTATGAAATACCTATAATTCCAAAGAAGAATTTCTTCCGATTGTAGAGATAAACAGTCATTTTTATAGAAGACAAAACAGCAGTCCCTGTTCAGCCAGCACTCCTTCACATTGAAGTTACAATAGTGCTGAAAATAAACTTAGCAACAACCTTGCATTTGCGATGGTCTCAGCATCTCATGGTCACATGATCAAAATGTGTGGCCTTCACAGCCAGCTTCCAACAAGCAAGGTTAATGGGGAAGCCAATAGGAAGTTACAAGTTGAAGTCCTGTGGCATCATACTTTAACGGCCAGCAGTGATTCAGGTAATAAAGCAGCATGGTCGCTTAGTGATGAAGGTGCTCGCCTCCCGCTCAGAAGGTTGAGAGTTCAATCTTAGGTAGTGGCAGATATTGCTCTCCTAGGATGCAAAGAAAAAAATATCTGCTGTGAACTCTGTGTGGCGTCAGGAAGGGCATCCATCCAGTAAATGCTCAATTCCATCCAGTCACCCAGAATAGAATAGAATAGAATAGAATAGAATAGAATAGAATAGAATAGAATAGAATAGAATAGAATAGAATAGAATAGAATAGAATAGAATAGAATAGAATAGAATTCTTTATTGGCCAAGTGTGATTGGACACACAAGGAATTTGTCTTGGTGCATTTGCTCTCAGTGTACATAAAAGAAAAGATACATTCATCAAGATTTAGATTAGATTAGATTAGATTAGATTAGATTAGATTAGATTAGATTAGATTAGATTAGATTTATTGGATTTATATACTGCCCTACTCCCAAAGGACTCAGGGCGGTGTACAGCCAACAATAAAAATGCATGTATACAAAATTTAAAACCCAACTAAAATCAGATTAAATAAATTTGGCCCGGACAGAATTAAACACCCCACATAGTTTAAAACAGATTAAAATTTAGCGCTAAAAAAGAAGAGAGGTTAGGCCAGGCCCGCCTGGTGAAACAAAAAGGTCTTAAGAGCGCAGCAGAAGGTGCGCAGATCCGGGATCCTCCATATTTCTGGGGGGAGCTCATTCCAGATAGTATCAAGAATCATAATCTACCCCGAAATAAGGAATTACAGTGCTGTAAAAAAGGGAGTGATTCCAATAATAACCATAACTGGAACTGACATTATAAATTGGTTTAACAATGCTTAACAATGGAGTTGCTGGGTCCTATTGCAGGCAATGAGATGACTATCCATAGTCCCTTTGTAGAACACAAAAAGTTGGACTTTTGCAAGATGTGTTAAGTATGAATGATTAAGCCATAATAAGCGCTAGAAACCCTGATTAATCTATTGGTCATCAGTAGACAGTTATAATCCTGTCTATTTCTTTTACTCATTAATACTATAATTATAAATAGGAATGTTTGAAGGTATGTTTGTCAATTTTAAAATTTCTCATTCTTAAGAAGCAAACTCTGTTAAAGATCTTTAGGAAAGAAACTTGGTGCATTATTGATAATTGGAGCAAAGGAAAACCAGCTCCAAACCACAAGGTAAATTTGCTTACAAATATCACAACTAACATGTCATGGATATCAGATGGTTTTAAGCTCTGTAAAATCTCTAGTATACTTAAAAACATGTATTATCTTAACTAGGAAGGTGTTAACAGCATCCAAAAGAGTCACATTTGATTGTAAAAGGAGAAAAAAATAAGGGATCTACTTAAAAAAAATAAAGAAAACCAAATCTCTCATAGTGCACGTACGTTACTTAAAAGTACAATAACTGACCCCCAACTCAAATGTGTTTCACAATGTACAGGTAGTCTTTAACTTACAACGCTTCATTTAGTGACCGTTTAAAGTTTCAAAGACACTGAAAAAAGTGATTTATGACTGTTTTTCAAACAACCACTGCAGGATCCTCATAGTTATGTGATAAAAATTCGGATGCTTGGCAACTGGCATGTATTTAAGACAGTTGCAGTGTCCCAGGGTCATGTTATCACTTTTAGCAACCTTTCTGACAAACAAAATTAATAGAGAAGCAAGTTTCAATTAATAACTGCGGTAATTCACCTAAGAACTGTGGCAAAAAAAAAAAGGCTTAAAATGGGCAAAACTCACTTAATAACCGTCTTGCTTAGCAATAGAGATATACAATCACAATTGAGCCCAAAATTTCAATTGTTAAGTGAATTTTGCCCCATTTTACAACCTTGCTTGCCACAGTTCTTAAGCGAATTACCGCAATTGTTAAGTTAGTAACACAGTTGTTAAATGAATCTGGTTCCCCATTGACTTTGCTTGTCAGAAGGGTTCACAAAAGGTGATCATATGACCCTGGGACACTGAAACTGTCATAAATATGAGTCAGTTGCCAAGCATCCGAATGGCCATAGGAATGCTGCAACAGTTGTGTGAAAAATGGTCATAAATTGCTTTTTTGAGTGCTGTTATAACTGTGAATCAATGGTGGGTTCCTCCCGGTTCTGCCGAGCCGGTAGTGGTGACAATATGACTTACGATAATATGATTATTTGGCCCCACCCCCAATCTATTGCTGCCTCCTGAGTCCCAGCGGATGGCTAGAGGGAAAGAAACTGTTTAAACACTTGCTGTGGGGCTTCAAAGGGCCGCTCTACAGCTGATCAATGGTAAAAGAAAACAAATGAGTAGACCAGTGCTTGCAAAAATGCATGAGTAGATCACTGCCTGCAAAAATAAATGGGTAGACCAGTGCCTGCAAAAATACATGAGATGATCAGTGCCTGCAAAAAATAAATGGGTAGATCAGTAAAGCCCTGCATGCAGTTAAAAGCCTGGTAGACCAGTACCTCTGCTAAATCCTAAAAAATTGTCACATGTCCATCAAGCCACACCCACAAAATAAGCCACGCCCACAGAACCGGTAGTAAAAAATGTTAGAACCCACCCCCACTGTGAATGGTCATTAAATGAACTGTTTTAAGTTGAGAACTACCTGTACCCTTATATTGATCTATGGTTAAATCATAACTGGAATACTGAGTGCAATCCATGCGTGTGCGTGTGCGTGTGCGTGTGCGTGTGTGTGAAAACAGGATTTTTTTAAAAAATAGAGAAAAACTGATTCAACAGGTACACAATCCATCTATATATGAATTATACCTAATATGGAGAAACTAGACAGGGAGAAGTCTTCTTCTCTGAAATTACAAGGATCAATGGTCATGCAGTAAAACTGACCGGGAGGATATTTACAACACAACAGAAGAAAAATATTCCTTCACACAGTATATACCACAAGACATGGTGAGAGTCACCCTTCTCTCTTCCTCTGAGGGTGACGAAGTGCAAAAGCAGGAAGCGGTCCTGCAATGATTTTGCTGCACAATCTACCTGGAAAGATGTTCCTGCACTTTAGTCAAGCCAGATCTTGTGATCGGCACAGCCATTTGAGCTTTACAAAGTTACACCTCAAGATTTGGAGTCACAAGTTGAGCAACTTATCCAGGAACACGGGGTTGCCTGATGCTCTGTCATTCTTCACCTTGTCTGAAACCTTGCTTCACCTCACCTCACCTCACCTTGTTCTGTTTGTTTAGCTTCACCTCAAGTAAATTCCACTTTACTTTGCCTCATTTTGCCTGAAGTCTGCCACTGGATCAAAGGATCACCTGAATGGCTATTAAGCAGCTAAGAAATTCTCTTCTGTGGCCTGACCAGTCTACTATCTAGCAGCCAGGGAAGGACAACTTATTATTTTAGCCATCCTGGATCATTAACCTCTATGACTATTGTTTTCCTTGGTATCTAAATGCCCCACCTAAATATCTCATTTCTGATCTTAAATGTCCCCATATGAATAACTGAGGAGGAAAACACTGCTCAGATTTAGCACAGAATTAAATGGTCCTAAGCATTAAATACAAAGCTATTCTGCTTCATTACAAATGCTTAAGAGAGATTGGTGTCTTTAATACACCCTGCCAGGTAAGATCACAGCTGGACAGATTTCCTCCCACACCTTGCAGTCCAACTTCCAACTGCAAGCAATCTTAAGCTGCTAGAGAGGCCTCCTGCCATTACAGAGATCTCTGTAAATAAAGAAGATGGAACCAAGGCTGTCTGGCTTCGCTTAGCTCTCCTTGTGTGCAAGAAGCTGCTTTCAGGGCCAGTGAATTGCCCTGAAGGAGAGGCCAGAAATGCAGACTGTATCAACAAATACTTCCTTTGAGGAATATGGAATAGGAACAATGTCTCACTCATAAAAAAGAAAAGAAAAAGCAGACATATTCTACAGCATGGGGGTGGAGGACTTGCAAAGCAGCAATCCCTCCACTCCTGCTTTTTAAAAAAGTATATTTATGTAAGACAGGGGAGATGTGCTGTTAATAGGCAAGATAAACGTTTATCGGTTACTTATCAGAGTCCATGAGTGAAATGATAAGAAACAGGGATTATGATAAAAGATTGGTTGCCAGTTGACCACCAAAAGCAATACAGGTCTAAGAAATTCATTATGTTTCAGAGCAGTCTTCTCCACCATAGAAACTATTCTGGAAGTTGTAATCCTAACACATTTCAGAATCTGTCTCAAACTATACAAGGACTACATGTGTATTGCTGAAATCAGATCAGATGATTTTGCATTGCTGCATGTGGTTATGTTTACTGCACAGCAAGTTGTTCATATGAAATAATTAGGCACTTTCATTGTGCCTTAGGTACCCTATCATTCTCAAAATGGATAAACTAGCATAAACATAGAACAAACTGGGCATGAGAAGCTGTCACGGTTCTTTTATGTATACCCAAGTCAGTGGGGTCCAAAATCCAAGAGAGCCAACACAACCACACATGTCCCTAGGAACCACCACCCGCCCTCTCTCTCTCTCTCAAAGGCTGGTACTCATTGCTCTCTACTCCACTCTTTAACACTTATACACCTCCTCTTACTGCTCCTCTAAGTACTACTTCTTATGAGACTATACTGCTGGAGAACAGTATCTCTTCCTATCTGCTTTGGGCTACTTCAGACTGCTTTACACCTCCTTCCCTCTCCCCCCAAAACCAACAAAGCCAGCTGCCTCTCTGCTCAGTTTTTACAACTAACAATTGCTGTGCTGGCTAAGGAGAGGATTTAGGGACAGGACAACAGCAGCACAGGTGCCAGCCATTATGCAAGCCGCCTGTCCTTTCACAGAACCATTTGTCCACATTATATAATACACTCTAAGCTTTTTCTATTATTTCATACTCTAAGCTTTTCCATTTTTTTTTTCAAGCTTACATCTCCAAAGGGTGGACTTTACTACAAATCAGTATCTCACCATCCATTTGCAAATAACTGTTAGGTCTTTTATAAGCAATGAAGTGGTATGACAAAACACACAGCCATTCTAGAGAGGGAAAAATGCTACTTTATGGCTTATCACATGAAAATAAGCATAATCTAGCCGGGTATCGGCCAATGTGCAGTAGCTAAACATGCAGATTGGCGCTTCTCTAGGAATAAAACTGTCAATATTAGTATTTTTCAAGACCCCACATCTGACTGTTTAGCAAATCCCATCTAATTAGAATTCAGCAATCCCTTTTTCAGAATAACAGACAGGCTTCCTATGATGTATAACAGCCACAGCCATCCTAACTTAGCATATTGTCCCATAACAGTAGTTAAGACACCAGGTTTTATTTTTAGAGGCAATCAAAATATCCAAGCAACTGAATTTAGTAACTCAGAAGGAAGAAAGTGGTGACCTATTTTCAAAGCTAGTCATTTCAAAATTTCAACATTTCTATTTCAGTCACACTGTTGTTTCAAAAACTTTCTAAAAGTCTTTTCACTTTTTTCCTTGTCTGAGAAAAAAACGAGGAAGATATATTGGGCCACCTCAATAGTATATGCGATAGAACTTAGGCTCTACAACGTTTTCTTCTTGCAAGGAATTCAGGTACAATGAAGTCTTCAGCAATGTGCAAACAATTGTAGATATTCCATCTGAGAAGGAATCACTCACAGCTGGAAGAGAAGTAACTCTTATAAATATCAAAATGTTAAGACACTAAGTTACTGAATATCTCAGCTTTTATTTTTAATCACTCTACAACTTTTTTAGAAATTCTGGAAATGTCTAAAGTTAAGCCTATGACTTGTATACAAGAACATTTTTAATGAATTTCCACACATTTGTTATTTGGAAAATAACAAGTATTTGATTTAATTAAATTAAAGTATTTATTTATTTATTTATTTTGAAAAAGCCACATTTCTTTCCTAACAACAAAGCAATATTTTCTAATGTCAAATAAACTGATTTGTGTTTCAAGATTGTGGAAAAGGTCTGCTTTTTGTACTCTCGAATTAGCCTATTGAATAAAATAAACTCTTGTAGGAATTACATTCCTGACCATTTTAGCAATGAAAGAAAAATCTAAGTGTCCCAACCAAGAAGACAACACAGATAAAAAGCATGAAACTAGACTCAACTGTCTAGACCAGCAGGACCCAGTAAACTGATATATAAAAGTGATGAAGACAAAGTATCTATTCTTATTTGCGTTTAGAAATATGAACACCTGGACATAGAAAAAGGAGGGGGGGAATGAACAAAAAGCTTTTCTTATTTTAAAGAAAGTAGCTCTGGGAAGACAGAAAAGCTTCACTCAACAGGCAAAGCTTCAAATTTCAGAAGTTGATGAAAACAATAATATGATAAAGAAAGAGTGGCAATTGCTTTTAGAGATCTTTACACTCAGAAAATAAGATTGACTAAACCACATTTCGTATGGTATTTTGAACTTTGTTTGGCTTTTTTCCTTAAAAATTGTTTTGTCTGTGCCTGCCTGATAAAGCGGAGATGGAATCCAAAATATATTTTATTACAATATTGATGGTTTTTGTCTTCAACTATCCCCACCTAATTTTTCTAAACAGCAAAAGATGTGACATTCCTTTGAGTACAGAAACTTGCAGTTCCAATTTACAGCTAAATCAACGTGTTAAACTCAACCAATACCATTATAATGATTGTCTAAACAAACTATATTTTTCAATTTCATATACAAATTATACAGAATAACATTCAGAATATATTGTATAAATTTACAAAATTATTTCCAAACTATAGAACTCATGTACGTTTAAGTCCACAAATGTCTATTCCCACTCTTTCTAGCACTTTCAAAAATTTCTAAAACCTTCTCATTCTATTCATTCTATAGTATATCACCATAATGCATATTTCTATCATTATCATCCTAAGAAGCGTAGGTTGGCTCCTTGGCTGGAAAAAGTAATCCAAGACAAGTAGGCACCCCTTTGGTGCCTAAATTTAGTGGTTTATCACGCACATCTCCAGGCTTTTTGCTAACATTGCACTGTCTGTGACTACAAAGGTCTGTGCCAAGTTATTAGCCAGACTACCAAATCAGAGTCCCTTAATTTCCAGTGGAAATATTGTGTATGTATTCATGTCATCACATGTGTGAGTTAATTACCCCTGCTTCAGGCACTGCGCTTGACGAGGCATGAGACTGATTGTAGCTCTTTTCATACAGAAAGTTCAGAATGCTAAATAAAACAACAGAGGAAAACTGGCCCAGGAGGGAAATTCGAAGTTCTGTTTCTATAAACCACGCAAAGGAAAGAAACACCTTGGGTGAGATTAAAGTGGTATCTTTTTAAACATAGTTCTCCACTTACAACAGTTCATTTAGCGACTGTTCGAAGTTACAATGACACTAAAAAATGACTTATGACCGTTTTTCACACTTACGACCATTGCAGCGTCCCTATGGTCACCTGATCAAAATTAAGAGGCTTGGAAACTGACTCACATCTATGACTGTTGCAGCGTGATCACGTCGTCACCTTTTGCCACCTTCTGACAAGCAAAGTCAATGGGAAAGCCAGATTCATTTAACACCCGGGTTAACAATTTAGCAACTGCAGTGATTCACTTAACAACTGTGGCAAGAAAGGTCATAAAATGAGGCACAATTCAATTAACAAATGTCTCACTTAGCAACAACAATTTTGGGCTCAATTGTGGTCTTAAGTTGAGGGCAACCCGTACCACATATTTCTTAGGAGTTTCGTAATACCCCAAGCAAATGAATCTACCTTGTATTTGGCATACCAAATTCTGCAAGGAAATACCATGTTTCCCCCAAAATAAGCCCTCCCCTGAAAATAAACCCTCCCCAAGATATTTAGCTGCATGCACAGCCAGTCCCCGCCATTTCCTCTGGTTAGGGAGACAGAGGTGCCCCATCTTGCTCCACGCGCCCCAAAATAATAAGGCCTCCTCGAAAATAAAGCCAAGCGCTTATTTCGGGGTTCAAAAAAATATAAGACAGGGTCTTAGTTTTGGGAAAACGTAGGTAAACGTGCAATATTCGCAGAGCAGCAACTAGGAGCTGGATGCGGTTTTCAGTAATAACCACCAGTTTTATTGTCACATCCAATTTAAAAAGAAGTGCTATTTGGTGCAACTGCATCCATCTGTCAAGCACATCCACTTTAACATTAACCACAACAGCAATTTGGACTAGAAAACAGAATTATGAATGGAAACTGACAGAAATAATAGAATGGAGATTCTAACACTTTGTATTTTGAAATGTAGGCATTAAAGCACCATATCGCATGCCACAAAGCGGAACAGCCAAAAGCTTAGAATATTTTTTCCTCTTTGCTAAAAAAAGTGGGGGGATTTTAACATGTAGATCCTTCAGCTGATGAGCTCAGAAGTAAACTATTAATATTTTTACTAGAGTGCCTTACAATGTAAGGTCGACATCCTCACAAACAAAATCGACGTCATATCCTACAGGTAGTCCTTGACTTGCAACCATTTGTGTAACAGCCATTCAAAGTTATGACGGTGCTGAAAAAAGTGAGTTACAAACGATCCTTGCATTTACGACTGAATGCAGCCATCTTCACTTAATCATGATTTGAATACTCAGCAATTGGGATGTATTTATGATAGTTACAGTGTCCCAGGATCACGTGATCACCATTTGCGACCTTCACAGGGGGCTTCCCACAGGCAAAGTCAATGGGGGAAACCGGATTCACTTAAAGACATGATTCCTTTAACAACTGTGGCAAAGTGGTCGTAAAAATGTGCGTGACTCGCTTAATGAGTGTCTCTTTTAGTGACCAAAGTTCTGATCCAAATTGGGGTTGTATGTTGGGGACTACTTGTATCACCAAATGCAAAGCGCCCTGGGGCTTTACACGTGAAATGTAAACAATCTAAAACTTGGATGTACTTATGCTGATCTTATTGTGCCTAAAAAGTGAATAACAACTTTTCTCCCCCGGTCATATATGTTTTCAAAGCTTTTCTGCTCTTTTAGGTTACGCTTATATATATCTTTCCTTTTTTTCCTGCATCAGATTAAATAGTCACTTGTTTGAAAATTGTTCTCATGCAAAAAAAAAACCCCTTCAAAAGATTTCAAGAATCACAGGGGAGTTATATTCGAGTTATTGCTTGCTTTACAAATAATAAAGCCATATAAACAAATAGAGCAGACTTAGATATATTCTGTAAATTAACTTAAAGAGAAGTATGGAAAATGATACTGTATTTCCAATTTCAGCAAAATACAATGTTCTTTCTAATGCCAAAATAAATGTGCAGATTAAGATTGAACTCCTGAACCTCCTCTAGGGTGAGTTCATTTGGAGTTTTTCCTGATAAGGAGGAGTGGTCAACCAGCTTAAAAACCCCACTAACCATATTTCAACTCAATACGGCTTAGTAAAACATTAAAGTAAATTTTAGAAAATCTCTCTACCATTTCCTATTGAAACTTTAAAATTACCAAGCAATAAAAGAAAGATAGGCAGTTTAGTACTTTAAATTAGAGTATATAACACATCTCAGAAAGTTTCTATTCCAGTTTGAAAGCCCTTATTACTGTATTGCTGCTTTTAACTAAATGTCTTATAACGGAAGACATGTGGTATTATGCATGATCTCATAACTCAATTTCCTCAGGTATCTATCCTGCAGCAGGAAGCAACTTCCGTTCACAGGGCCACATGTAAATCTCTTAATTATGGACTCTCAAACATAAATCACAGGTTCACTGAAATGGCTTAAGTCATTCTTGTTAAGGGAAGGAACGTGCATTAGACTAGGGTTGAACCATTTTATGTCAGTAGAAGAGATTGCTCTTTTTATGTCAGTAGAAGAGTACTCTTCTATTCTCTCTCAGCCCAATCCACCTCACAGGGCTGTTGTTGTGGGGAAAATAGGGAGGAGGAAGGTGTGCTGGTTATGTTTGCCACCTTGAATTATTTATAAAAAAATAATAAAAGTGGGAGACAAATAATAAATAAAATAAAGACCCTAAACGGACACTTTACTCCAAATACAAACCCAATTATTTCAAATACAGATAATCTTCGACGTACAACCAAAATTGAGCCCAACATTTCCATTGCTAAGGAAGACAGTGATTAAGGGAGATTTTATGACCTTTCTTGCCATAGTTGTTAAGTGAATCATTGCAGTTGTTAAGTTAGTAATTCGGTTGTTAAGTGAATCTGCCTTCCCCATTGACTTTGCTTGTCAGAAGGTCGCAAAAGGTGATCACATGACCTCAAGACACTGCAGCCATCATAAATAAGAGTCAGTTGCCAAGAGTCTGGATTTTAATCACGTGACCATAGGGATGCTGAGGTCGTAAGTCACTTTTTCAGTGACAAGGTGGGCCGCCAGCGCAGACATCACTTTCGTGAAGGCTCGGGGAGCCGCTGGAAAACTCCCCAAAATGGCTGCCCTTAAAGAAGCCCGGAAACTGGGCTCCTATGCCATGTGGTCTTAAATATGGCTGCCAAGAGTCTAAGATGGCCACTCTAAGGGCCTTTCAATCTCCCTGAAGGGAACCTGCAAGGGAAACTTCCCTTGACTGCCCAAAAAAGAGGTCCCCAATACAGACCATTCCTTCAGCTGCCCAGAGTTCGCTTAGGCGCTGGAGAGAACGCCGATGTCCGTTTGCCCTGCCGCTGCTGTTTAAAGTGAGGAGGGGCCTCGAGGGAGCCGTTTGCCTGCCCAACGGCTCCGAAGCAAAGTGGCAAAAGCGGAAGGCTCGCCAAAGCCCGTTCGCTCTGCCGCCGGTGTCTGTGTCAATCGGGAGCCTCTAAGGAGCCGACTTGTCCGTCCCGACAGCTCCAAGGCAAAGCGGCAGCGGCGGGAGGCTCTGGCTGGCGGATCCCCGACCAGCGCGCGCCTCAAAGTCTCCTATCCAGGCGAGAAATAGCCTGGCTGCAGCGAAAGAGGGCAAAAGCCCTTGATTCTATGGTGGGGCTAGGCTCAACCAGCTGGGAACCTTCAGCCCACACCGCCAGGGGTTTCGGGAGCAAACCCCTTCGCGCTGGCTGCTCTACCTGATTTAACCTGGGAGCAAACACTGTGAAAGTAAGAAGGGACTTCTTGCAGGAGCTCAGCTCTATGCGTCCTACTCAATCGGATTGAGTCAGGAAACTGGGAAGCAAGGATAGGAGGCAGAGCTTCTCAGTTTGCTGACTCAATCAAGCATATCGGTAATGGATTACCCACGCCTGACCACTGGATCCAGAATCAACGAGAACGCATTGTTCACTATGGGGTGGTTTTTGCTGGAAACCAGAAGTAAACCCTGGTTTCCAGCAAAAACATCAAAAATCATGGTCACATAACCATAGGGAAAACAGCTATAAACACAGGCCTGTTGTCAAATGCCTAAATCCCAGTCACATGACCATGGGGTGGGAGCAGATATCAAAACTTCGAATCTAGGTCTCAATTCCCTTATTTGGGGTCTATCATAACTTTGAACAGTCACTAAGCCACCAGTCTAGTAGTGGGTTTCAATTTAGTTTGCTACTGGTTTGCTTGTGTGCGTGCACATGCGCAGAAGCATCCGGGTGGGTGAGCGGAGCCTCCCGCTGCCACTACCAGTTCACCTAATCCGGGGCGAACTGATAGCAACCCACCACTGCACCAGTCATAAGTCAAGGACTGCCTGTAATCATTTACATAAATCAAGTATTTTGCTTAGCAGCTCATACTATAGAAAGTAAAAAAAAAAACCAATATCAATACATAAAATTTGCATAATTATTCCAAAATAAAATAATTGCTCATTAAAATCAAGAAAAGAAGTAGAGATTTTCCTTTTTAATCTACAATACTGCATTCTCATTTGAGTAAAAATGAAAATTTCCTTAATAAAACCCTCAGGAGTTATAATATTAATGTCAGAATATTTCTCTTGAACCAACTTTAAAATAATTCTGTGGTTTCTCTCCAAAACTAAGACAAATACTTATCATCTTCAGCATTAAGAATGCTTGGGGGGTTGGGGGTGGGGGGAGGACAGGAAAACAAGGACATATGTACAAACAAGCAAATTAGGCAACTCTTCCAATGTGGAAGTGACATTCCAAAATAAACAGCAATATTTGAAAGACCAACATTAAATTCTCACTGTGGTTTAGACATGTTCGTATTATATGCATTGTAAAGAGTATAAGTCTACAGACAAGTCAGCATTGTTAATAGTCTTTATGGTTTATGAAACTGAGTAGGTCAAATACAGTTCAGTGATTCTCCATACTGGAACTATATGAAGACAATCTATACTGGTGTCCAATTCACTAACCATAAAGGTAAAGTAAAGGTAAAGGTTCACACATGTGCAGGGACTAGTAGTTTCCAACTCTAGGGGGCAGTGCAGATGAGCCATTTCTAAGCCGAAGATCCAGCGCTGTCTGAAGACGTCTCCGTGGTCATGTGGCCGGCATGACTAAACGCCAAAGGCGCACAGAGCGCTGTTACCTTCCCACCAAAGTCCCTATTTTTTATTTGCATTTTTTATGTGCTTTAGAACTGCTAGGTTGGCAGAAGCTAGGACAAGTAACGGGTGCTCACTCCGTTACGTGGCATTAGGGATTCTAACTGCTGAGCTGCCGATCTTCTGATCGACCAGCTCAGCGTCTTAGCCACTGAGCCACCGCATCATTGCTGCCCATAGCTGCACGTAAAAGAGTATCAAAATTTTGATTACTCCATGCCTACGAATATTTATACATTGTATTTATTCATTACTAACATAAAAGGAATGAAGTACTGTGCATACTAACAAGAGCTCTGACTGACCAATACTGAAGAAATAATCTAGGGTGGAGATGGATATCATTAATATCCTGAAGTCATCTGAGTATATTCTTCTCTTACTAGGTAATAAATTGCCATTATGTCTTTAACCAGTAAATGTGGGGTAAGTGGATCATATACTGCATTGGTGGAACAAGAAGGAACAATATTATAACTTTTACTATTGTGCAAAGATTGCATTCTTTTTGAGGCTTATTTGTCTGAATTTAATAGTACAGGTGGTCCTGAATTTATAGAAGTTCATTTAGTGACCGCTCAAAGTTACAACAACACTGAAAAAACCGCTCAAAGTTACAACAACACTGAAAAAAAAGTGATTTATAACCGTTTTTCACACAACCGTTGCAGCATCCCCATGATCACGTAATCAAAATTCAGACACTTGGCAATTAATTCATATTTATGATGGATGCAGTGTCCCAGGGTTATGAGATCACCTTTTGTGACAAGCAAAGTCAATGGGGAAACCAGATTCACTTAACAACCATGTTACTAACTTCACAACTGCAGCGATTCACTTAACAGCTGTGAAAAAATTGGGGCAAAAATCACATAATAACTGTCTCGCTTAGCATCCCAAATGTTGGGTTCAATTGTGGTTGTAAGTCAAAGACTACCTGTACTTGCTTTTTAATTGGTCAATATGTTTTTTTTCTCCTCCCAAATTTTAAGATTTGCAGCTTACTGCTTTGTTGGATTTTGTTCCCAATCAAAATTTATGCTAATATACCATGCCAGAATCCATTTTAGTGGTTGAAAGGTAGACTAGAATCTTTTAAATCAATAAAATTATATTCTACTCAATTGTTTATAATTAATGGAGTGGCTTTATAGCTACAACAATTTTCCCAAACAAACTACCCTCCAGATGTTTAGGTTCCAAATCCTAGAATTTTCCAGCTGTTGCAACCAAGCCTATGTAACTGGAGGACCCCCCGGTTAGAAGCTGACTTAAAGAATGGTGCAAATTTTTTCAGTCTAATGTTTCTTCCCCTTTCACAAGCACAAACAAACATGGGAGAAAAAAATAACAAAGCCAAGTAAAAGCTTAAAAATTAGTATAAGGGAATGGAGTAAAGATGGAAACCTGTAAATGGAATGCATACAAAGATATTAAACCTTCCAGCCCTAATTGTGAAATTTGCCAAATTTGTTATTGGTGAAAACACTATGTTTATTCGTGCGTAGAACTAAATAAAAACCAGTCAGGAAGATCTTTAGGCCCACAACCTTTTGGCTACCAGAGATCAGTTCCGTGGAGGGCATATTTTCCGTGGACCAGGAGATGCATGGTTTCATGCGCTGCCTGGATCCTGCACATGTGCAGATGGGCTTGACTCACATGTGCAGTCTGGTTCCTGGCGGGCCACAGAGCAGTGCTTGTCCATGGCCCAGGAGTTGGGACCCCTGCTTTAGGGTACATCATGTTCACCAGCTGCCCCTTTACATTTTCCTCCATCTAGGACTGTTTTTGGAAGCAATTGTTAACTTTTAGGATAGCATTTTATCAAATACTCTATTGCCAAAGATCAAGCTATCATTTTCCATGGAGGAGACCTAGATGCCATAATCAGATAATCTATACTTCAGAATATACCACTATTGCTTGCTCTAAATGGACTCGCCCTTAAAAAGAACTCAGAAGCTGTGGTTATGAAAAAGCAGGAATAGCTCCTCCAAGTAGAAATGCTGTAACCTGAATATTTTATAAAACATTAAAAAGCACCATGATATATTGCTTGAGCTCTAATTTAAGTGTTATAATGGTTTTGATTTAAAAATTAGTATGTTTAGAAGCCTTATGATTACAGATACATGCCTCAACGTGAAAAATGTAAAGAGCTTTTACCCAATAACTGCCAATTCCATTGTGCCCATAAAACAACAAACTAAACATTGTTGTTTTGATAAACACAATGACACTTTTTGAATATTCTGTTGAGTATAATTAAGCAAGAGACATGTTAATAGTTAATCTTATAAATAAAAGTATCTATTAAATTACGTTTTAAATTTATCTTCAGTTCTCAACATTTTCACGGAATTGCTTACAGTGAATTTAACTTGTTAAATCCTGTTAATGACTTTTCTACCAAAACATTCAGTGTTTGTTTTGCAACTTCCACTGTTGTTAATTAAACTGACTTTCCTCCCTGACATGTTGACCCCTATTTCCAATTATTTTGAAGCCAAAATAATTTGTATATAGAAGAAGTAAAAAATAAGTAAATTATTCCTAGGGTGCAATTCTCTGCCTCGTTCCTTCATAAGAAGATAATCCTTTGGTGAAGGTGTAGCATCTGACAAGTGCACAACATAGAATCAATGCATGGATTTAGTGGGCATACATATAACTATGTGCTGTATGAAATTCTCTTTTTATTGATTACTTCTCTTCATTCAAAAGATTCTTGTATACTTATAACCATGCACTAATCAGATATAAAACTGCTGCCCTCTCAGCCTACTCCAATAGGCTTATCCGATCAGTAAACATGAGACATATAGAAGACCCTGTTTTCTCATGGTTTTACTGCTACATGTTTTCCAACTAGTTGATGAACAGGTCAAGGGATATACTCTAAATCTCCATATGCCAAGTTGTATAACATCAAATCTAATACCCCAAAGAAAAAACTATTGATGCAAAAGCTCACTAATTGCTACTTTTTCTAAGTTACTAAAGAAAGCCCCACAAAAATCAATTTTTTAAAAAAAATACATGAATTTGGACATGAATTTGGACACATAACCCGCTTTTTTATATCAACAGAGCTTTTAACAGAAAGCAGCAGCTGCCCAACACTAAATAAAAGGGGAAAATACTTGGTTAAAATGTTACATAGCAAATACACTACCTTTTCAGGATATTGCCAAAATAGTCCCAGAAAAGACTTTCAGAAACACTTTGTTTATTAACCTTCTTCAAATTCATGGTCTCCCAATATAAGAAAGCTATAATGAAAGACATTTGAAAGAGACATATTAGAAAATACCACAACTATATGTCTAAAATTCTAGGGTGGAAGGAAGACAGATAGGCAAGCTAATGTACTATGATAGTGAGGCATTAGAAAATTTCACAGAAGTAAGTTGTCCTACGTGCCCAACCACATATTTTATATTATAAAGCAGGGGTGTCAAACTCAAGGCCCGTGGGCCATATCTGGCCCATGGGGTGCTTAGATCTGGCATGTGGGACTGCCCTGGAAACAGAGAAGGACCGGCCTGCGGTGCCTCTGCCAGCGAAAATGGAGCTCGGGGGGGAGCTCCGTTTTCGCTGGCAGAGAACTCAGGCCACCACAGGTGCCCCCAACACAAGTGACATGGAGCTGGCCATGCCCACCTAGCCCTCCAAGTTCAAACACAACCATGATGTGGCCCTCAGTGAAAATGAGTTTGACATCCCTGTTATAAAGAAAGGGTTTCCAAATTTGACAACTTGGTTGGCTGAAGAATTCTGAGAGTTGATATCCACAAGTCTTAAAGTTGCCAAGTTTGAAGAGTTGTCTATTTTAAAGAATGGGGGTAATGCTGGGGTGGGCTGCTCATAGCTTTTATCTAATCAAAATTGACAGCTCCGTCTACATACAACACAAAGAGGATACCAGCTGAAAGTAGTATTGTAGGAGCTGATTTATACTGAGGAAGCTACATGATCTGCTCACTGTCACCTCTCAAGGGGGGAGGGGCTGTGCCCTTGAACAATATTCAGAAGCTTCAGCTGGATGATGTGTGCCTCCAAAATGGCACATGTGAGCTGCAGTTCCTTCCAGGTGCAATTCAGGGGGGGGGGGGGGGAATGCACATGTAGCATATATCTACAACTGTTTAAACCGAGTATGCATTTCCCAAAGATTGTATTGCAGCCGCAAAAGAAGACAAAAGGGGGAAAAGTGGCTGCTTTAAAGGGTTGTAGATAGTATTATTTGAGTACCTCTTCATACATCATGAAATCCAAAGTACTGTATATCCTACAACCTACTAGTCTTACTGTTATTACTACTAGAAATGACTCTTGCTATTCTGCGGAATTTAACATTTATATCACCACCAAATTATAATTTGGAATAAAGTGTCTGGTAATCCCCATTTTTTTTCTTTTAATTCAGTTGGGAATAATAAAAGACCTATGACCAGCAGTGCTTATGACCAACAGTGCAACATTCAATAAATTGGAAATCAATTAAGAAATGCTGTGGGTCATTATTAATAACTAGAGAGAAGAATATAGCCTGTTTGGATGGGTTTGCAGCCACATTTTATAGCTTTGTATTCCTATTTAGTTCTGCTTTGCTCATATTTTGCTCAAAACAGCCTCCCCCAACTAGTTAGTTGGCCAGAAAATTTAAATCTTGCCATAGTTTTGCTTCATTGAGCAGCATCTCATTAGCTACTTGAAACAACCCAGCTGAAGGATTGCTTCATCCCATATGGATCTCTCCATTTCCTAAATTCATCAGTGGAGCCCCCTTAATTATTCCAGCTGCTCATCCACCTAATGTCAGCAAGAAATATTTCTTGGTAGGCACATTTAAGCAGAAGAGCTCTATTTTGCTTTTTCTTGTTTTTTCATTTCACCAAATACTGAAATGTTTCATTTTTTTTAGAATTCAGAAGTCTTCCTCTCTTGATTGTTTACTTACTTCGGCTGAGAATATTTCACTGTTCGATTTTGATTAGCCTCTCCCTCGCTGGTTCTAATGAAATCATTTGTATGACTTTCATACAGTTTGTCGTGGTTTTTATCTTGGCTTTTAAGGAAAGTTTCTAGAAGGAGTGACATATTCCCCTGTACTAGAGAAAATAGAATCGCTATTAATGTAATGCTGTCTATTAACATTTCTTGAGAGCTGTAACTAATACTAACAGGTATTTACTAGAGGAATTGCATCCTGCCACAACTGAAAGTGGTAAAGGCTTCCTGTTTGTTTCCAAATGCAATTGAAACTAATGGTGTTGACTTACAAGGGTTGGAGAAAAATAAATTTTTACCATATAAATCTGCATGTTTGTTGAAATTACCGATGGAGTGCTTGTTCTAGATACTCCCAATTTCAGAAATGGGATGAGTGAATAAGAGTACTGTCATATTTGTCAGGACCAATCTTCCACCCTTGGATGACCACTTCCCCAGAAGCACTTTCACTCCCCAGTTAATGACACCAGGCATCAGAGAGGCTGGGGAAGGAGCTGCCAAGCATTATTTAACTTCCCCAGGGTGAATCTGGGGCCTCAGCATGGCATCACCTTAGAACAAAGTTTTGTTGTTAACTACAAAAACTCCTTTAGAAAATCAAGAATATTTGCAATTCCCTACTTGGTTATAATTATAGTTTTAGTGTCTATTGACTGAAATAAAAAAATGACAAAAGGCTATGAATTCAGCAATCATTAATAATCTTTCAACAAATTTTATTAATCATCAGTATCAGCACACAGCATAATTCAAAAAGTGTGTGTGTGTGTGTGTGCACGCGCGCATGGATCCAAATTCAGTTAAAGGTTATTATTTTCATCTTTGGGGGAGAAAGTCTTCTAACAATCTGCTAAAACGGCCCAAAATAATTGTCAGAGTTTGTAGCTATCCAGCCAGCACACAAGTAAATAATTCAGCAGGATTCATTCATAGAAGAAACTTCTTTATATACAATAATATAAAACATGATGCATGTATACAATACCCATGCAGTTTTTGCAACATGGTAGAGAGAAGAAGAAGTAGCAAGGACAAGGACAAAAAGTAGAAGCAAGGAGAAGGACAAATGAAGTCTTATATACACAGAAGAGTTAAGCTAAACCGTGCCCAGGCTCCTAGCCGTCTCACATGGCTCACAACAAATCTTGTGTCTCAGTCATCAAACAGTTCCCATTGGCTGACTTCTTGTTATGGCTATTCCAGTTCATAAATTCTTATACACTGACAAGGATAGTAATGCTTCTTTTTTTCATTCACTTGCTCCCCACTGTTGCTAATTTCTTGTTCTATTCTTTAGGCGTGTTTAGAGAAGCAGCCATACCCACCCTAGTTTATTCCTTGGAGACACAGTAGGCAAGAAGAAATAGCCACAGCCACAACTCCTATGGGTTCTGGTTGTATGCAGGAGCCTTCAGCAATGGGACTATGGAAGAGGAACTAGAATCCCTCTTTTTCTTTCCAGTTCCACAAGAGGAGAAAGGGGATGAAAGAAGCCATTGCCATTGCCTTGGAAGCTGAGCTGAGAGGTATTCAAGTATACAGGAAATCTAAAGAGAGGACTAAGCAGTAAACTCAGGTGTCAGCCTTATGAGATGTCCAGTCAAGAATCACTATCAGGAGTAATTAGCTCTGCTTTTATTATAATATTACATTAACAGAATCTTGCAAGTCTGAAATTATATTCTTCCCCCTCCCTTTACAATCCAAGAAACTAGGGAGAGTTTCTCCTGATTCATTTGCCATTTGCCCATTCCTTCTGTGGGCTCAGTTGCCATTCTCCCATTCTTTCTGTGGGCTTATTCTCCCATTAGTCTGATGCTCTTCCTCCTTTCTCTCAAGGCCATTCCCACATACTATTACATCAGGAGAGAAGTGACAAATAATAGAGCACTGATGCTGGTTTTGTAAGGATCACATCAATGAATAGATTAGAAGAATCCCAGACAGGTATAAAGTATGCAGCTTTACAAAACAAAAATATGTATGTATTATATGTGCTTAGGAGGGAGAGAAATACCAGTAAAAGCCAGGATGAAGGATGGGGAACCACCCCAAATTGCTGATATTGCTCCATCCAATCTCCCTCATAGCCCAAACTCCTCTCCTTCCCATTCTTCTCCCTAACACAACAAAACTTTGCCACTAAGAAAAAAAATATATGTTTTGTTTTCCACCTTTGGTGCATATTGTTCCTATCACCCATCTCCTTCCACTAATGACTGTATGATTGTAACTTTGTTGCTTGTATCCTTACAATTTATATTGACTGTTTTCTAAAATGATTTGATTGCTTATTTGAACCCTATGACTATCATTAAGCGTTGTACCTTATGATTCTTGATGAACATAACTTTGCTTTTATGTACACTGAGAGCAAATGCACCAAGACAAATTCTTTGTGTGTCCAATCACATTTGGCCAATAAAGAATTCCATTCCATTCTATTCTATTTCATGGCTCACTTGCTATAATTCTGCAGTTCACCACAGATCCACACACTCCATTGTTTGAAAACCATTACTAGATCAAAGGCCCAAAAGGAGGACTGAGAGGGCGTTCCAAGGCGTTCCAGCCAAAGCCCTTTTTACAATTTCTTGGAATTCGGACAAAATGGTTATGAACTTGTATGAATGCCTTCTCCACTTCACTCCTCCACTAAGCCCATCAAAGCCTTAGAAATGGATTTAGAGCCTGCCTTCTTTCATCATGTAGCCCTTTAACAGGTGTGCAAAGATAATAGAAATAACATAGTCCCATTCTTCATGAAGAAAACATAAGAGATCAGTAAAGGGCTGTCTTATCAAATGAAGCCAGAAGTACAAGTACTCCCATTACAGACTTTCAAAAACAGCTCAAGTATACACAAAATTGTTTCTTTACAATTAAGGCAACAATTTGTGTTTTTCTTCCGCACCAAAACTGTAAATCTTATAGGAAAACAGGGAAAAAAGAAAGCACAGCAGGAGACTATTCCCCAGGCTGATAATTTGAACATAATTTAGTTTACAGTTAACTCCCAGACTTCTATAATGTCCTTTATCATCTACGAAGCTGTTTCCTCACTGCTCATTACCATTACCCATAATAAGACAAGAAAAGATGTTTTGATGCAAAACAGAAAAGGCGCTGGTGGGGTGAGGGGGAGGGGGGAAGGTGCCTCTTCAGTCTACAATATATTTAAGAGGATTTTCTTTAAATCTACCCAAACAATCCAAGAAAGGAGGAAGAATCTTGAGCTTAGAAAATCTAGGAAGCCATGGGATACCATACATCCCTTTGTGAAGAGAAGCGAATGTTCCAACATTGCTTCCTCATTTTATCTTCCTGACTTTGAACACATCTTTGCTGTTCCTGAATGGAAAGCAGCCACCCCCAGCTTGAAGCCATCAGTTGGTTCTGAAGCATTGGCCGTGCTAGCAAGCTGTAGTCCAATCTGGATGAAGGATACCATGATGGAGAAAATTGGCATGCAATAATTATAATTAGTTCTCTTTTTAGACTGTTTCCATCCCATTGAATGGTATAAAGTTTTATTATAAAGTTTGGCTAATCCACTGTTCTGCACCTCAAGACATACGTATCAGACAAAAGGAATATATTCTTACATATTAATGGCACTACCTACAGTATAAAGGTGTGAGTTCAACAGAGCTTATTCCCAGGAAATTAGGTACCAAGTTACAGACTAAGAAGCAAAACAACCAAAGGGTATTGTTAAAATGATGCAGAAAAAATACAAAATAAGATTTCTAGTCAAACAATTAAGTGTGAGTATTATGTCCCAACCAGGGGTGGGTTCTACTTAGCTTTACTACCAGTTTGCATCACGCCCGTGTGCACACGCTCACTTTGCTCGTGTGCTCACATGCTCTTCTGCACATGTGCAGAAGCTTCTGCACACACGCAGATCACTTATGATGACATCCGGGTCAGTGGGCGGAGCCTCCCACCAGTTTTACTATTGGTTCTTGAGAACCGGTCCAAACCGGGGGCAACCCACCACTGGTCCCAATAAAAAGAGGAAAAATAAGCAATACTTGTAACAATAGTATATACTAACCACATATACATAATTCAGTAAAAAATTCTCCGGAGAAATCATCCGATTAAAATTTTAAACAACTAATATGACATTTTAGCACTGAATTCCATCTATCAGAGAAAACTAGAATGTAGTCTTTTGAAAATAAATGTATGATGTGAAGTGAATCCATTGTTTGTGGAACTTAAAAGCACGGGTGTGGAGAGGATGTACTGCTGCATTAACTTTCAATATTTTGAGTTCTTCATCATGCTATTTAAAGAAAATCACTTATTAATTAATTTTGGGCATAAGAGAATGACTTTAAAAACAACCACCATTGTTTTGATTCAGTTATGGCAACAGTAAGAGTTAGGATCCTAGAAGTAGCCAAGTAAGCAAAGCATATTATCTTGCTCTTCGAAAATGTTCTATGTCAGCAGCCCCCAACCTTTGCACCTTGGCAGCCCAGCAGTGGGGGAAGAGGGGATCCGGGCTGTGTGAGTGATGGGTTGGCATGTATGGGGTGCGCTCACAGCTCAACTTGTGCAAGTAGGAGGGGTGCGCATGGGCATGCAGCTCAACTTGTGCAGGCCTGCTTGCCCACCGCTTGTGCAAGTCAAGCTTTGCGCACATGCATGCACACTAGCCTGCCATTCACATGGCCCGGTTCCAAATAGACCACAGCCCAGTAGTGGGCCATGGCCCGGAGGTTGGGGACCCCTGCTCTGTATAGCTGCCACATCGAATATGAGTTAACTAATCCTCTTGTGTAAATGAATGAGAGTGTTCCATTCCTACAGGGGAACATTAAATATTAAAACTTGGAGATACTGACATTATATTTCTGGGTAATTCAGTCCTCCTTGACTTTGATTTGTACAGATCACCTTTCCTGTTATACTCCTGGGTATTTCACATATTTAAAATAAAGAATATTAACTCACATTTCACTCTGAGTTAAAAAAGTATAAAGCCTGGGTAACAGCTTATTTTCAAGCATGTCACTTGAAAAACATTTAAGGTGAAAATAGAAGCATCTCAAGATAAATCATTTCCCTTAATTTGGATTTCAAAGTGAGAGAGAGAGAGATCTGAACTGAAATGTGGTAGACAAAAACGTGGTAGACAAATCAAAATCTATAATTGAAGTTATTTGGTTCCTAATACCAGCCTTCTCCAATGTGATGCAACTCAGATGTTTTGCATTCCAATTCCCACAAGCCGCAGGCAGTCCAAAATTTCTTAACAACATGACATTGTAAACTTTAAGTGTATAATGAGAGCATATGAAGAAATGACAGTATGGATGAATGCATATATACAATAATTTGCATACATAACGTCCCTAAGCACGGGCATAATAAGGGATTTAAAGTGATCTCTTGAAAATGTCCCCACAGTCCCTATTGAGTTATGATGTTTCATAGCAAAGTTACACTGAACTGCTTTATTTCTAAACCTCTTCAGAATTTCTCTCGCTGGTCTCTTTACATGTTGGCAATGCTGTTTTGTTATAGAATAGAATAGAATTTTTTATTGGCCAAGTGTGATTGGATACACAAGGAATTTGTCTTGGTGCATACACTCTCAGTGTACATAAAGGGAAAGATACGGTCATCAAGAATCATAAGGTACAACACTTTATGATAGCCATAGGGTACAAATAAGCGATCAGGAAACAATATCATAAAATTATGAGCAGAGAATAAACGTTCACCCTTCTCCACTTCTCAAATAC
This sequence comes from Masticophis lateralis, assembly GCA_030761175.1. Taxonomy (NCBI): domain Eukaryota; kingdom Metazoa; phylum Chordata; class Lepidosauria; order Squamata; family Colubridae; genus Masticophis; species Masticophis lateralis. The sequence goes on from JAUDYJ010000003.1 coordinate 65,239,720, forward strand.
TGTATGTAGATATACACAGCCTGTTTTCTAAGCAATGTCTGTCCTCACAAGGCCTTTTCTGAGGTCACTGAGTAGATGGAGAAAGACAAGTTATGCCAAAAGTATCAGTGGAGTCAGCAAACAGAACTATCAAGAAGAGACTAACTAAGGAGTCCACGGGAAAAGAAAACAAGAAGTGCAAAAGTGGTTTATCTTGCATGGATATCCAGTTGTTAGATGTGTTTTCTTTAAATACAGTGGAGAAAACACACAAACCCACTGGTATAATTTACCAGTGTAAATTATAAATGCCAACTAGCCAAATAGCATTCATGTGGCACCTTCACTGGGTCAGGGTTGGCTTTGGCTTACCTTGACATCCTTCTTTCCAACCCTAAAAATCAATTATCTAAAGCAAGTGTCTCAATGATTTAGCATGTGGGAAAGGCATTTCTTTATCCCACTTTATGCTTTTTATTCTGTTTGCTCTTCATACAGTTCGAGAGAGGTAATGTCAGGGCAATCCCTTTTTAAATATGTCGTAATAGTGGTGTTATGGTTCAAAGTGAATTTAAAGCTGAACTTAGATGCTCCAACAACTAGGCAGAATTCCTTGCAAACTGCTAGCAGCACTCTGCCAGTTTGTCTTGGTGGTTTAAAGGTCCACACATATGCTGATGTGTAGATTTCAGAAATTAGTAAACAATATTGTCAACTTTCCCTAACTGTAGGCAAAACATAAATACTTAGATAGATGACCCCAGATAAACCTGATTCTAAATAAACACTGTCCTCTTTTTTACCCCTTCTTTTAGTGCAAACAAAATGTAGATCTAAAAATAAGCCATGTAATCACTTGCGGCAACAGAGATTTCTCAACAAGCCACCCACTTGAATAATGGTTGTCTCAGCATATAACTATGCACCTACATGGCTAAAACAAATATATATATAGTGACAGGAGAGAGAGAATGATGAGGTTTAATTTTTTTTCAGGCTTTTACTCATCCATTAAACTTTGGACTGGTACACATCAAAAAGATAGTCCAGACTTTAGAGACCTTATCTCTTGTCAGTTCTAATGATAAATGAGGGCCTACCCCCCAAAAAATCAAACATGCCATACCTGACTCACACATGGCTGAACTGAAAGGACAGATATGGAAGTCAACATTCCTCATTCTCTTCACTTTCTGTGTTCACAGTAATCCTTCAGCTGATGTAAACACACACATTGTGCTGTTTGTAACAGAGACCACCCAACAGCAGTCTGGCTCTTTCATTATCTGTCTTTTGTAGTAGCATTCTGCCTACAATCTGCTTACAGATTGTATGTTTTTAAGAAAGGATCTGAAACAAATTAACAAAATACTTAAGTTCAATTTTTAATCCAAAATTGTTCCACTTTGTCTTGTGAGGTCTTGTAATTCAGAATATCAGTCTTAAAACATTATAGCCTCATTTTATAAATAGTGCGGGAAGAGCTGCCTATTGCCAAGGCTGATCATTTTGCAACTTCCTCACCTTCCCTAGACCATCAATCCTTACTCCAACAACTAATTTTATTAATTGCTATTACATACACCTACTAAGGTGTGGTGAAAAGTCCAACAAAACAAAAACACCATTATTATAAACCCATCAAATAACCTTAGCTCAGAAGCCCAAAATCAAACATTACAAAAACCAACACAGAAAGAGTGCATTTTTTAAAATGCCCTGAAATAATATGGGGTGACCTATATATTTGTACATCTATAATAATTTAGAACAGATATAAACTAGAACTATCAGCAAACAGAGTAGAGCAATCACACCCTGTGTTAACCTATTAAACCCTTTTAAAAGCTATTAAATTATAGAGATACATGAAGGAAGCAGATTCTAGATTTGTGGGTCCAGGTGCTTAAAAGCTCTAAACCTGTCATTACAGACTTAACAGCCCCTTCAAAAAATGGGTCTTCCTTGTGGGGAACATAGAGACATATTACTTTAGAGACAAATAAGGAAAGGTACCAGACAGCAGGGATGTCAAACTGCGCACACCATGCCCACCCCAGCTCCGCGAATGAGAAAACGGTCGTGAAATGTCATGTGATGGCAATGTGACGTGGCGAGTTTGACACCCTTGTACTAGAGAGTTTGTGATTGGAGGGCTCTAAACACAAGCAAGCACTAGTAGTTTAAACTTGTAGCAAATATTGAAAAAGATCTAATAATGATTCATGGCATAAAACACAAAACTACAAGTTATCTGCAAGGTTTAATAGTAATTATATACTTAGAAATAATACTTTAAGTTGACATACTACCCTCCATCCAACTGGAAAAAAATGTCAAATCACTGCAATTTTTACCTCAATATGATGTGAAAAAATCTTAATTAACATTATCATGTTTTGCACTAGTAATATCTATTTCATAGTCTAAATGTCACATTGGACACTGAACTTTTGGCTCTAATTACATCTGTTTTTATAACTAATACCCCAATTGTATTTAATACATTGGATACAATCATTCAATCTCAATTACACATTTAAAGCCAATTTGCAGATTTTGACAGCACAATCCTATAAATGGCTACCAAAATTCTAAATTCAGTCTAAATCAGTGATGGCTAATCTTTTTGCCATCGCATGCCAAAAACAGGGGTAGTGGGGGGAGGATTGCATGCGCACGTGCCCACACCCATAATTCAATGCTCCCTGTCCCCCCATGCATGACCCCCCGTTCTTAGCACACAATGGCACGGTGGGCCCAGTAGGCCCATTTTTTGCCTTCCCCAGGCTCCACAGCCTTTCTAGGAGCCTGGGAAAGGCGAAAACAGCCTTCTTCCCCCACCACCAAGAGGCCTTCCAGAGGCCTGGAAACAGCCTGTTTCCCGACTTCCAGTGGGCCCAGAAGGCCCAAAAATCAGCTGGCCAACATACACATGCGTGCTGGGCTGATGTGGGGCAATGCTCACGTGCCCACCTGTGGCACCCATGCCATAGGTTCGCCATCACGGGTCTAAATCATATTAAAATCAAGGAGCAAACAATCAGAATAATGAAAGCAATAATGACTTTAGATCAAGACCAAGATTTAGCATGGCCAGAAATCCCTATTTAAACTAAGTTGTTTTTTTTGTTGTTGTCAATTATTATAAACTGTAAGACTGCAATTCTTACTAAGTAAGTAAAGATTACTTACTGAGTAAATATTAACAAAATTACTGGGTTAGAGAATTTGTGCCAAATGGATATGCAAACTTTACTTCAAAAGAGACATTAAATTAGCAGGAACCACAATTTGACAAGCAATTCCAACTGAATTTAATGTAGATATAGATCTGGCTTAACTCATACTAAGTAGAACTGAATGATAGCATATGAATGTAACACAGTAGCAGCACTGTTCAAGGAGATAATTTTTTCCCCAAGAGATTTTGATGATGAAAAGTCACTTTAATATGTAATTACTAAATAAAGCCTCAACTCTCTTCCATTTAAGTAATTTGGTTTCATTATTATCCATAAACAAGCTAAGTTAAGACTTAGGAAACTCTTGTGTAAACATCTACATCCTATTTATACAAAAGTACAAGTCTTCATATGAGAAATTATATGAACACATGTTTATTTGATATATTTTTAATAATTGTGTGTTTATATGCATATCTATGGGTCTGTCTGTCTATCTATCTATCTATCTATCTATCTATCTATCTATCTATCTATCTATCTGTCTGTCTGTCAACATAGCTATATATCTTTCAGTTCTTGGTGCACTCTTCGATCTCATTTAGATTCAGTTGTTTTAATACATAGTATGACGTGGTGGCTCAGCGGCTAAGACGCTGAGCTTGTCGATCGAAAGGTCAGCAGTTCAGTGGTTCAAATCTCTAGTGCCGCGTAACGGGGTGAGCTCCCATTACTTGTCCCAGCTTCTGCCAACCTAGCAGTTCGAAAGCACGTAAAAAATGCAAGTAGAAAAATAGGGACCACCTTTGGTGGGAAGGTAACAGCATTTCATGCGCCTTTGGCATTTAGTCATGCTGACCACATGACCACGGAGACGTCTTTGGACAGCGGAGATGAGAACCGCCCCCTAGAGTCAGGAATGACTAGCACATATGTGTGAGGGGAACCTTTACCTTTACCTTATGTCTCCCTTGCTTTCCCATTCAAGGCTTCTTTTCTCCAATTCTGTGTTTGCTTTATGTTTTCCATTCATGGAATTTGATTGCACAGTTCCCTTCTTTTCTATTTACTAATTATTATTTTTCCTTATCAGTAAACAATTCAATTCGTTATTTGCTTTTGTTTATGTTTATGTTTATTGGATTTATATACCGCCCTACTCCCGAAGAACTCAGGGCAGTGAACAGCCACAATGTAAAACACATATATACAAAATTTAAAAGCAAAATAAAACCGAATTAAACAATTTGGCCAAGACAAATTTAAAACACCCCAGTAATTTAAAAACAGATTAAAATTTACATTTTAAAAAGGAAAAAAAGGGAAAAAGATTAGGCCAGGCCAGCTTGATGGAATAAAAAGGTCTTAAGAGCGCAGCGGAAGGTGCGCAGATCTGGGATCCTCCGTATCTCCGGGGGGAGCTTGTTCCAGATAGTAGGTGCCCCCACAGAGAAGGCTCTCCCCCTAGGGGCCTCCAGTCGACATTGCTTGGCCAAACGGCACCCAGAGGAGCCCCTCTCTATGAGAGCGTACCAGCCGGTGGTAGGCTATTGGTGATAGCAGGCGGTCCCGTAGGTAACCAGGTCCTAAGCCATAGAGTGCTCTAAAGGTGGTAACCAAAACCTTGAAGCGCACCTGGAAGACCACGAGGAGCCAGTGCAGTTCGCGCAGGAGAGGTGTTACATGGGAGCGCCATGTCGCTCCCATCACCACCCATGCGACCGCACTCTGCGCTAGTTGGAGCCTCAAGGGGAGCCCCATGTAGAGAGCATTGCAATAGTCCAGGCAGGAAGTGACGAGGGCATGAGTGACTGTGTATAAGGAGTCCCGATCCAGAAAGGGATGCAACTGGCGAATCAGGCAAACCTGATGAAAAATCCTCCCAGTCACGGCCGTCAAATGCTCGTCTAAAGATAGCTGTGAATCCAGGAGGATGCCCAAGTTGCGAGCCCTATCTGTGGGGGCCAGCGATTCATTAGATGATTCACTTATCATCTAACCTGTTGATTAGATGGTAAGTCTGTGGCAGAACAGAACAGAGCAAGGCAAGGGATCCTTTTACATTTTCGAACAAATCTTAAAGTGCTTTGTAGAACAGGAGTGCTGCGGCCCACTAGTGGGCTATAATCTGTTTGCAACTGGGACATGCGATTTTCTCCACTAGCGTGAGCAGTGGCCAATCACTTGCATGCAAAGCTCTATTTGCACGAGCAGTGGACATGTGTGCATGCCGCTCACACTAGAGCTGTTCACATGTGCACTACAGGTGGTATTCAGCAGGTTCTGACAAGTTCTGGAGAACCGGTAGTGGAAATTTTGAGTAGTTTGGAGAACCGGTAAAAACCATCTCTGACTGGCCCCACCCCCATCTATTCTCTGACACCAGAGTCCCAGCTGATCAGGAGGAAATGGGGATTTTGCAGTAACTTTCCCCTGGATTGGGGAGGGAATGGAGATCTTACAGTATCCTTCCCCTGCCACACCCACCAAGCTATGCCCACAGAACTGGTGGTAAAAAATTTTGAATTGTACACGCTTGCCGACCTATCTTGCAGAACTATCCCCTCTCCCTCCCCCAACTGGTCTGCAAAACTGGAAAGGTTGGAGAAGTCTATCGTAGGAGATTCCTTATTAACATCTCACGGACTGAGCCACTTTGAACACTGGACATTAAGGTGGACATTAATGCAGGAGTTCCTTGCTCCCCTAGTGTTTGGAAATGTTCACTTCCATTTGTGCTTAATTCAACGTAGGCTGTCATGCAGACGTATTTCTGACAGAAGCCTTCAAATTGAAACACAGATGGCAAAACCTTTCCCTTCAAATGAAAAGCAACACTCTTTCTGCCTAACTGGAATAAGCGAAAGGATGTCGGGTGATTTAAATCCTTCCTTTCCTGATTCTTTGCTGCTAAGGAAAACCCCTTCCCTGGCATTTGTTTTTTGAGGATCCATTTCTACTCCTGCCAAGAACAGCCTAATGTGGCATTTGTGTTTTTAAAACATCTATGCAGTCTCTCTTCAAATATGGTCTGCAGTGTCTATTTGAACCAAAGAATATAAGAATGGTTATGCGACTTATTTTGTAAGATGTTTAGCAATGAACTTGGTACTATTGGCAATTTCTAAAGTTCCCATCTCCTCCGTGCTGTGGAGTGATGTTAGAGTTTGCAGCAATCCAACCAGCACACAAGTAAATAATTCAGCAAGATTCATGTATAAAAGAAACTAATTTATATACAGTAATATAAAGTATGATGCATGTATACAATACCCATGCAGCAAAAGCCAGAACCAGAACTAAGTGTCTCCCCTGGCTCACAACAGATCCTGTTTCTTAGTCACCAAACAGTTCCCTTTGGTTGACTTGTTGTTATAGCTATCCCAGCTCATAATGTCTTACACAATGACAAGTGAGGATGACACAACACTAAGAGCTGAAGAAGCTTCTTGGATGAGAAGCAAAACGTCTTCAAAGAAAAACCAGAAAGTCCAGTTGCCTCTTGAAAAAAGCACCTTTGGGACAACCATGACCTGGATTGACTAAGAATCTCCATAGACAACACTAAGTTATTTATGTACTCCATGGCTTTAATCATCCCAAACTCTACCCAACCACATGGTAAAATTTTGAAAGCTTAGAGGTAATGGGGGTTTTTACTTTTTATTTAGGTAACCTCATTTTTCCCTTCTTTTCCTGCTTTTCTCAAAGAAACTGGGGAGAGATGGCAGACAAGACCAAAAATGGAAAAGTGTTAAGATTTCCAGCAGGCTGAGCAGTTCTTTAATATGATGCACACTGCTTTCTTGACCATGAATGATTTCCTTATTTTCCTTCCATTTATTCCTCCTCCCTCCCTGGGCCCTGACAAGTTGATGTATGAAAACCAGCAGTAAGCCAACAGCAGCAGCAGAAGAAGAAGAAGAAACAGTGTGCACTCCAGGTGTTTCAGAAAAGGGTAGGGAGTATCGTCCATATTTCCTCCCCTTCATATATTATAACATTCCCCAGAAATATTCTGGTTCAAGGAACTCTTATTTTCCACTACATTACCGCTTCATCTCGAAAAAGGAGTGAACCTTCAAGAACAAAATATTTGAACTGGAACCAGAAGAGGTAGAAGCCATCTGTACTTGCTTTTCTTAATAGGGGTTTTTTTGAACTTGGAATGCTTCTTACAAATGAGTCTCACAGCCATACATGACCAATGAAAAGTTAATGCTTTAACTATTCTAATCTTTATTTTACAAAAACATTGCCAGTTGTCACCCTTCAATATCTGGACATTGTTACTGCCTTTTCCCTTGTAATTAATATTCTCTTTAGTTTTCCAACAGAATAAAATCTATTTTTAATCCATTCTTGAGCTCAAGAAAATCAAGCTGCCGCTTTGACTTCTTCACCATTAATTCTATATTTATTAAGCATGCTGGTTGACATAATCTTTGTCTGAAAAGTATTTAAAATTAACCCAGATTTTCCATTTTATGCTTTCTTAATAAAAATTTCCAAGTCTCACATTTGCAGCTAACAAAATAGTGATGTTAACATAACTCAACTTGTTAAGTTTTCTGAGCTCCTAGTTGGATTCCAGCTGTCATCTCTTCCAAATCTGTCATTATTTTAATATACGCACTGTATAAATTTAACAGCTATGTGGAAATATGCATTTCTGTTTAATGCTCTTCCTTATTCTGAACCACTCCGTTTATTCAGTGTAAAGATTCCACAAATGAATAGGCAACCCGGCTTATGATTTGGTGAAGATGGTTCAGAAACTTAAAACAGAAACTTTAAATTACAAATTAATAACACTATGTAGATTGTTCATATTTCACATCATTTCAATTTTACCTTGAAAGTAAAAACAAAACCCGAACTTGCTAAAATGATCCTACTTGGTAAATAAGGAGTAACTACCGTATTTTTCAGACTATAAGACGCACCTAGATTTAGAGGAGGAAAACAAGAACAGTTTTTGGCCTCTGTGCATCCTGTTTTCATCCTCCCGGCCCCCAGAAGCACTTTGCTGACCAAAACCAAGCCCATTTACACAAAAAAACCTGGCCTGTTTTTGACAAAAATGGGATGTGTGGAGCACTGCAGAGTGTTTCTGGGGCTGGGGAAGGCGAAAACAGGATGTACGGAGGGTTCAGGAGGCCAAAAACAGGCCCGTATTTGGTCTATAAGACGCAGCAAAATTTTCATCCACTTTTAGGGGTGGAAAAGTGCATCTTACACTCCGAAAAATACGGTAAATGGCAATACTGAATGATAATGTTCAATGCAAATAGAAGTTCAATTCAGCGTTTAAAGTTCTACCAATTCTATTATTCTTGAATTAGTGTTCTTTTCCCCTTATGACCACAGTAGAAAAGCAAGGCTCTCTAAGCAGACTAGCTGTCTGCTGACTGATCTGTAGATTGCTAAGAGAACGCAGTAAGGGGTGATGAATTCTGGACAGGGTCAAGGAGGTGAGGAACACTTAGGAAGAGACTATTCTCTCTTTCATCAGGAGTGACTAAAGAAAAAAAGCAGACATGTGAGTTAGAGGATTGTATGCTATCTCTCTTTACTATCTGTACAGAAGTTCATGGTAGATTATTCACCTCTACTTGAACTATGATTTGATTATATGGGTGTACAAAATTTGGCAAACATGCCATACCATTTGAGAAGCTGTTATTCCAGAAATAAATTCCCTGAACTACTGGTGAAAATGAACATAAAACTCGGGACTAGCATTAAATAGCAGCAAAGAGATACATAAAAATGGAACTCTTTTGGGCTATTAAGTGGACCTTTGGCATTTTTTAGCCAAGATACAGTAGACCCATGATGGCAAACCTATGGCTTGTGTGCCAGAGGTGGCATGCAGAGCCCTCTCTGTGGGCACGTGAGCCATCACCCCAATTCAACTGTGTCGCAGATGCGCATGTGCCTCCTGCTGGCCAGCTGGTCTTTAGGTCTCTGCCGCACATGCACGGGGGGCATGTGGAGGGCAGGGCACGGTACACGCACATACACGGGGTGCAGGGTGCAGCTGCGGGGTACTGCGTGTGCATGCGTGGGGGCGGGGCACATGCGTGGGAGCTGCGCACACATTGCATTTTGGGGGTTCTCACGCGCTTTGGGCACTCCGTTCCGAAAAGGTTAGCCATCACTGCGGTAGACTGTGCAAGGAGGATGTCCATATGATAATGAAGGGGCACAGAACCTCTTCGGAAGCAGAACCAAAACAAACCCTCATAGAAATGCTCCAAGAAGTAACTTATTAAGACAGTTATCTGAAACATTATCATCTCTTCTTGCATGCAGAACAATAAACGGTAATTATTAAAACAATCTCATCGGTTTTTACAAAGTTGCAAATTATACCGTGAGAGACTAGTCACCGATAGTCTGCAATTTTCTTCAAGTCCTTTTATTTCTTTAAGAAGAAGGGGCGGGGGGAAGTTCCCTTATGAATCGGTCCACTGAAATGACCTGTGTCTTGGTCAAATCTCTCTGGGGATACTGGAAAACATAAGGTTTCCATTCAGATTTCAGCAGGTGGGATGACTCATATTTCACATGTCCATAACCTATTTTAAGATGCAAAAGACTTGGGCTAAAGAGCAGCCTGCTTCTAAATTCACTGGATTTTAAGGTCTCTCTTGGGTAAACATCCTAATCAGAAAATAGGTAACTGATGACCACCCCAGACATTCTAGATGACAACTTCAATATATCCTGTCCAATGATACATTACAGGAGTCATTCCTAATCATGGACAGGACTTATCTTACATTATGGACTCACTAAAAATTTAAATAAGAGATTCCAAATTAATGCCTTGGTATATGTCAGCATTAGACAATTCAAGCAATATTACTGCACAATGTTCATGCTCTTTAGCTTGTTTTGGATCATGCAATTCAAAAATACATAAGAAGCTCTGCACTTATCTAAAAGGAATCTGATCTTTCTTTAGCATTTTATGAGTCTATCTATAATTACAATGCAAGCAACCCTACTCACATCCATAGTGGCAAAAAGATGGCCAAATTTTAGAAGCAGTGCACTTATTTTTCATGTCAGTTTCATGGGCTCAAAGTTCAGTCTTGGAGAACTATTGCCACTGATTTTTTAAAATATACTCTCTATAGTATCTCTGAATTTGCTGGTAAATGCTTCCTCATAATGTAATGCAACCCCATTTACCCTCTTTCCATTTTTCTCCCACTAAAAGATCATAATTACTACATTCTCCCATACTGGACTATTATTGGAATAATTATTAGAAAATTATAAGAGTTATTGAGAAATGAAATAAAAATAATTGAATGCACTTTAATAGTGCAATTTTTTTACTTAAAAAAAAACAAAATTAAATGCATGGGTATATGCATGGGTTCTGCCCCCCCCCCCGTTATTCTTACCTTTTATTTGGCCCCACTCCCAATCTATTGCTGCCTCCTGAGTCCCAGCGGATGGCTAGAGGGAAAAAACCTGTTTAAACTCTTGCCGCTGGGCTTCAAAGGGCCGCCCTACAGCTGATCAGTGGTAAAAGAAAACAAATGAGTAGACCAGTGCCTGCAAAAATAAATGGGTAGATCAGTAACAGCTCTGCAAGCAGTTAAAAGCCTGGTAAACCAGTACCTCTGCTTAATCCTAAATAATTGTCACATGACCATGAAGCCACCCCACAAAATAAGCCACTCCACAGAACCGGTAGTAAAAAAATTTAGAACCCATCTCTGAAACAGATGAGTAATATAGGTGGTCCTCAACTTACAACCACAATTGAGCCCAAAATTTATGTTGTTAAGTGAGAAATTTGTTAAATGAGTTTTGCCCCATTTAACACTTTTCTTGCCACATTTGTTAAGTGAATCATTGCTAAATTAGTAACATGGTTATTAAGTGAATCTGGTTTCCTCATTGACTATATTTGTCACAGTCACAAAAGCTGATCACATGCCCTAGGATAGTGCAACTTTCATAAATATAACCAGTTGCCAAGCATACAGATTTTGGTCATGTGACCATGGGGATTCCTACATATCAACAACAGCAATTTATTATTACAGTCTTATACCAGAACAAATAAAAGCATTCAGTATATATCTATCTACTGTACTTAGTCATCTACCCATATTTCATTTTCATTTCATTTTATATCATCTCATCAAGATGTGGCGGAATGGTTAGAATGCAGTAATGCACTGCTCACTGCAGGAGTTCGATTCTGAATGGCTCAAGGTTGACTCAGCCTTCCATCCTTCTGAGGTTGGTAAAATAAGGACCCAGGTTGTTGGGGGAAATGTGCTGACTCTGTAAACCGCTTAGAGAGGGCTATAAAGCACTGTGAAACAGTATATAAGTGCTATTGATACTATCTGTTATACTCTTGTTTCTTTATTCCTATTATATTTCAAGTTGCAATATATATCTTAACCATCATATATTTACTATATATTTTGAATTTTGCAGATGGATCTATGGATATCAACCTGTCAGTCTTTCTCTTAATATTTTAGTAAGTTAGGAAAGGAGGTGACTAGGTTATCAGCCTGAGTTATACCTATTTCTGAATGCAGCATTCTATGCTAATAGTCGGTTTTGGCCCATTTTGTGCCAGCATTCTATGCTAATAGTCGGTTTTGGCCCATTTTGTGCCATTTTGACAAGGTTCATTGCAGGCATGCTGTTCTCTGCAAGTTAAGATGTATGATCTAAAGACTGCTGGGCAAGCCAATAAACCATTATCTGCACCCCACATGCCGGATGATATCTGCAGACTTATGACACATACTTGAAATACAAATAAAATGACAAGTTTGTTTTTTTTAAAAAAAAATCTGATTATATTTAAAATAGCAAGCACTGTTAAAGTTTAACTGAGGTTAGGCAATAATACTATATTCAGTCATGGCTTATTTTAGCAAGCTTTGTTGAAGGAATAAAAGCTTTGTTGAGCAAGTAAAGAGCTGTTGGCAACAACCTACCTTAATAAATTCTTGGGCTACTCTTTAAAAAGAAACCAAGGAAAATAGCAAAGAAAACTTCCTGATATTAAAAATGTATTTTGAACATGCCAGTTTTAAAATGACCCGGCAATGCATGCCTGATATGGTCTATTTTCAAGAGACGTCGCTTTATAGGAGAAGTACAAATAGTTCACAACTATTACCAAATCTGTTTACTCCTCCTTCAGGATATGATATGTAATTAGTGCACGCTAACAAAACAGGCAACCAACTATAGATGAGTGAGCAAAAAATAAGGAAAAATGAAAATACGTAGGCAAAAAGAAAGCGTAATATTACCTAGATTCACCACACCCTTCCTTTTCCTTCCCTTCCTTTCTCCTCTTCTGTAGTTAAGCTCTCAGTCAGCTTAAAACTGTTACTCAATTTGCACCTGAACAAGATTAAGTATCCGCTTTCTGAATGACAGTCCCTCTAAGTGTCTTTAAAGTGGAGTAGAGGGAGGGACAGGGAACTTAGTGGCTCCTGACAGAAAAAGAACAGAACAGCAGCAATAATATTGATTCAAGTTGTTTTAGAGTCTTCCAAGTCACCACCTGCAGAAGGTTGCACCTGAAATTCTTGCACATGTTTAGATCTGTTCCAGTTTCAGCTCAAACTTAATTGCCAGCTTTCACAGACAGAGATCTACCCCAACACCCAAAATCTCATTTAAGCTGTGTAGGTCACCTCTCTCTTAATAAATGTAGTCTTGATGTGCATATGGACCGAAAACAGCTTACCTCATCCTCACCCCAAGCTGGTTCTTTAAAATGTTGGATTTCTACCCCCAGTGCACCAGATCACCAAAAGTAGAGTCATCCAAAAGATAAGATGTCTAACTGAATTCTTACTATTAAAAAATGTTCACAAGTCACTTTTCCAAACATTATTTTTTTTCTTTCAGATAAACAAACAAAAAACAAACAAACAAAGGTGGGAAAAGAAGATTCAAAACCCTGGTTCTAATCCTACTGAGCCTTATATAGTCAAAATACACACGGTGAAATCAGAAAGACTTGGGAATATAATAGTGAAGTAGCCGCATGATTTAGTTCCAAAATTTTTCTCATTAGCAAAACCAAGAATTTCATAAGGCATAAATCTGCTTGGAAACAAAATCTATCCCTCAACAAAGTAACCAAGCCATTACCAAGTCCCCAGGACCAAATAAATGGGTTTTTGTGTACAAATATTCAGACATGTATTGTTGTTTCATTAATAATCATACCATTTATATTTTCTGGTACACACAAATGACTGGTCCTAAATATAGAGAGGAGTGAACTTTATTGATGTCAATAAAGCATTTCAGGATAAGTGTAAATCTGCAAGTATCAACAGTTGTGCATTAAAAAAAATTCTTATCAGTGAATATTCTTTGGGTACACAGAAAAGAGCAGAAAAGAGCATCTATAATTATAATCTATAATCTGCAAGGCTAGCATTGGGCATCTGCTCAAAATGTTGCAATACATTATTTAATAATAACATGCAAGCCTCTGCAGATCCAGCTTTAGAAAGATATTAATTTTCTCTCCACTATCCTGAAAAAGCTTAGCCCCTAGCTAAAAAGCATACTTGCTGAACTTCTCTGATGAGTCACTGAACTTTGGGGCCAGGGTCAATCTATTTATTCCACGCTACAATGAAGGTTTTCACTAAGAGTTAAACTGTTCTAAATGTATCCCAGTTGCATCCCTGATGGAACAGTCTGATTAAAAAATAAATAAATAAAAGTTATCTTAGGCCAATATTTTTTTAAAAACTATTTTTTTTTATTAAGTTGGGTTTTGTTAATGGGTAGATAATACGACTAAATCCACTCCAATTTAAGGATGTAAAGCAGTGGTGGGTTGCCCCTGGTTCGCACCAGTTCTATAGAACTGGTAGTAAAACTGGCGGGAGGCTCCACCCACCGACCTCAACGTCATCAAAGTGCTTCTGCATATGCGCAGAAGCTTCTGTGCTTGCGCAGGAGAGCACACAAGCGCAGGAGCAAAGCAAGCACACACGTGGGGCTCCATTGCGAACCAGTAGTAAAGGTAAGTAGAACCCACCCCTAATGTAAAGAATAACGTGGGAATGAAAATAAATAGAATAACGGAGTTGGAAGGGACCTTGGGGGTCTTTAAGCCCAACCCTCTGCTCAGGCAAGAAGAAACCCTACACTAGTGATGGCGAACCTTTTCGGCCCTGAGTGCCCAAACCGGAATGTGTATGTTTGTCTGCACATGCACGCGCTGGAGTGCCGGAAACCTGAAGACCAGCTGGCCCGTGTGCATGCATCCTTGGGTTTCCGGCACACGCATGGATGCCAGTCAGCTTCTCTTTGCGTGCGCCGAAGCGCTGGCCAGCTGGTCTTTGGGTTTCCAGCGCTCCAGCGTGCACAAAGACTAGCTGGCCGGCCCGCATGCACATGCTGGAAACCAGAAGAGCAGCTGATGACAGCGCACGTGCCCACAGAGAGGGCTCTGCATGCCACCTCTGGCCCGTGTGCCATAGGTTCACCATCATTTCAGACAAATGGTTGTCCAATCTGTTCTTAAAATCTTCCAGTGTTGGAGCATTTACAACTTCTGGAGGCAAGTTGTTCCATTGGGTTAATCGTTCTAACTGTCAGGAAATTTCTTCTTATTTCTAGGTTGCTTCTCTCCTTGATTAGTTTCCATCCATTGCTTCTTGTTTTGCCTTCAAGAACTTTAGAGAATAGGTTGACCCTGTCTTCTTTGTGGCAACCCCTGAGATATCGGAACACTGCTATCATATCACCCCTAGTCCTTTTCATTAAACTGGACATACCCAATTCCAGCAACCGTTCTTTATATGTTTTAGCCTCCAGTCCCCAAATTATCCTTGTTGATCTTCTCTGTACTCTTTCTAGTCTCAACATCTTTTTTACATCATGGCAATCAAAATTGGATACAGTATTCCAAGTGTAGCCTTACCAAGGTATTATAAAATAGTATTAACACTTCATGCAATCTTGATTCTATCCTTCTAAGTCAGGGGTATCACTCTGGGTTTCTTTGAGGGCCAGATCAGCATTGTAGTTCTCCTCTGTGGCCCGGATGTGGTGGTGGTGGGGAGACAGGACAGATGCCTCCTGCAGCATCCTGCTGGCCAAAATGAGTTTTGGCCGGCAGAGTGCTGCAGGAGGCCATCCAAGCTGAAAATGGGCCATGGGTGCCACAGGAGGCCACACGTGGCCCCCACACACCCCATTTCCACTAGCAGAGGCACCGTGGGCTGGTCTTTTGCTATTTCCAGGCCGGCCCCAAGGGCCAGATTCAAGCACCCTGCGAGCCTTGAATTTGACAACCCTGCTCTAAGAGTTTGGGAACCTCCTATTTAAGGCAGAAGGAGATATTCTTTTCCATTTGATTGCCATTAGCAATCCAATTATAATATGTATTACAGATAGCCCTCACTTAGCAACCACAGTTGGGACCAGCAACTCAATCGTTAAGCGAAGTGGTCACTAAATGAAAAATCACAGGACTACAAGAGTGCCTATGATTTTACTTCAGCATTTCTTTGCTTTACAGCATGGGTGTCCAACCTTTTGGCTTGCCTGGGCTGCACTGAGCAAAGAAGAATTGCCTTGAGACACATATAAAATATATAATATAGTTTTATAATATAAAATCAGATAATAATGTTAAAAGTTTACAATTTTATAGGGCCATATTATTAACAATCCACAGCTGCAAGTAGCCCCTGGGTTGCGGATTGGACACACCTTTATAACATCAGAAGGAGATGATCCCAAGTAGAGATGGAAAGAAAATTTCTTGAACTTGACTCATCAGGAAGCCAAGTAAATCTTAAAGTCCTTTTTCCTTACTCCCTCACCCTCAGGAATGCTAAATCTATCATTAGGAAAATTAGCATGAAGAAGATTGATGTTTGTATTTACTGTACATTCAGTGGAGACGAAGGGATTATAAAAGAGTAACTAGGCTCTTTTCACAGAGCCCTCTCTCCACTCTTCAAAATGGGGAATAAACTTGTAAAGGAATGCTGTAGCACCACCCATTTAGGAGGCAAACAAAAACCTTTACCATAAAACTGGTTTGGATCTTATCAGTTTTAGGCAGCAGCTGCAAGCTGGGCCAGCCTTCTGATCAACTAATTAAGATCACAGAGCTGGTCTTGTTAACTTGTGGTGAGCACTTTTAGGGGCACCTGGGGCTTCTGAGAAGAGCAGCAGAGGAAGAAAGAAATCTCTCTGCTCTGTGAGGAGAGAGGAAAACAAAAAAGGAGTCAGGCACAGGAGCTGTACTAACTGACTGTAATAGTGAATACATGACAGAAAGAGAGAACCCAGGAAGGTTGTAAGTGTGTGAATTGGTCACAAAGTTACTTTTTCATCACTGCTGTAAGTGAAAATAGTCGCTGTTGGATGCAGGAAGGAGAAGGGGGGGGGGGAGAGATACTGCAAAACAATCCCACAATGACGAATCACTGAACCGTGATTCCAGCGTAATTTATGATGGGTAGATTTCTGCCAAAATATTATAAGAGGAAGTACTTGACACCTCTATGGCTACTATGATACTACAGCATTTTCATTTATTTTACAAAATGAGTTCAGAAGCCATCTCAAATTTCAGAATCCTCATTAAAAAATCAGTCTAACTTAAACTTTCATTCACATAGCATGTCTAAACAGCATTTTTGCATTCACAGATTTCAAACAGTTTGCACTTTTACAGTTCATTACACAGAGCAGTGAGCTAAATATCACAACTCCCTAGTTCAAGAGGAAAGCAATATTATAGCCAAATAAAATACACTCTCAGAAAAAGACCTAACAATCTGCAAATGATTAATTAGGAGGAGGTGTTTTCTAAGTTACTGTCCTGGGTAGAAAAAATGAATTATCTGGACTGTAATAAATGTATTCAACAAGATATAATCTAGCTGTACTCCATCCTGCAATGTTTTATATTCTGGTCATGTAGAAACAGAATTTACAATACAAACTGTCATGGAGAAGAAATGCTAAATTCTACCTTTTTAAAAAGTATTTGCAAAAAATAGACTTGAACGAAAAAGTCAATTTGCAACTACCTTTTCTGACATATATGAATGTAATATCTATATAAAACAATATGTTAACAACACTTTATCTAGTAGTGATTACTAATTCCTTATACCATGTTTTCCCCAAAATAAGACCCTGTCTTATATTTTTTTGAACCCTGAAATAAGGGCTTGGCACTCAAGCACTCAAAAAGCCCGACTGGGCTTATTATCAGGGGATGTCTTATTTTGGGGGAAACAGGGTAACTTAAAAACTTAAATAATGATTCCCTGAGAATGCTAAAACTGAAGTCAAATACCAAGTTCTGGAAAGAGAAAATTCAACTGAATTCATATGTATAGCCTTTTACGGGAAGAGGTTACACTAGAGAATCTCTTCTGGGATGCGACAACTCGCCGCAGCAACTCACCACGGGGCAATTCAACAAATACAAATTTGAATAAATTTCAATAGAACCATGGCCAATAATAATAAAATTAAAAAGTCAATCCAGAAATACAAGAGTTACAATAATTTTGACAAAAATGTGACCACCAATAATAAAGGTAACTGAATGAAACAATTAATACAGCATTGAATTGTTCCCCAGCGAGTTGGCCACGGCAAGTTGTCCTAAACCCAACCTCTTCACCTGTTAACTAGGGATCTAACATTACCTAAATAGCTTCCAAGGAATTTGGAAGGAAATGCAGCAATATTATAATAACTGTGCAAAGCTCGGGAACTAGCTCTATATTATTCTGCATTTAAAAAGCTCTGTTCAATATTAGTTACTGCTCTGACCTAATAATATCCCTTTCAATTAATTTTAACAGGATAAAGGGAATTACTGAAATTTGTCTATTACTAGATCAGTCCTCAATCTTTACAGAAAAAGTAACTAAACATAACCTTTTTTATATAGCTCAATGTTAAATATATTTTGTGGAAATTTTACTGTCACTATGTTGATTCCTTAAAAATGCAAGGTTATTAATAATCAGTATACTGTGGCTATAAATGAATAAATAATATATTAGTCTATCAGCTAATATCATGCTTAGATTATTCTAATGTTTTAAATTCAAATTGAAATGCTCAGGTAGTTTAATCTGAATGCTTGTGGAAATGAGATCAACCTAGTTTTTGAGAATCATTCATTATTGCTTCTTAGCTCTAAAATGCTTAGCTCTAAAATGCTTAGCGCTTATTGTTAAGGATTCCTGATTCCAAAACACAATTTACTATAGCCAGTATAGGCCTGCCTGGTACTAAGTTCTTTGAGATGTCAATTCTTAATTTAACCTCATAAAAATCAACACATTTATCTGACACTGTTTAGTTATAGAACATACAGGGGCACAATGCATTTAATACAATGAATGGATGAAATTTACCCAGGCATTTAATTCAATGAATTAAACCTGTTTTGCTTGTCCTGAGATTTCTATTTCAGACTTCCCAACTTGCAATCCTCCCAGTGATTGGGACAGAAACATCTAGAATTCTTGCTGAAAATTTTGAGTGTTGCATTCCCAACATATCTAGAAAATGGAAAAGTGATAAAGGTTGCTGTCACCAATGCACTGCTATCAATTCAAAAGATCAAACTGAAAAATCCTTTTTGTAAAGATAAACATGTGCTAAAATTTCTGCTTCTTCTGGGTCACTAGGAACTTTCACCAACTTGCCTAATTTCCTATGGCAAAGGGAAGTGTTTGGGCTTGAAAATGACTCACAAAGCTACTCCTTGTTCTCCACCAACAAAGGCCAACTAATTCTTAAGACATCTCAGAAATCAGATGCCATGGAAGTCACAGTCTCCTTTCCATGTTTGACATTCTACCTCCATCACTGAAACAGACAGCAATCTTATATAAAAATTGGCTGAATACAGGGGAAGTCAATTGCCACGGGGCCAACTGCAATTACTCATATGCCTTTAATTATAAAATGCTCAGCCTCTTTGGGTATCAAAGCAGCTTTTAAATATTCCAAACGATCTCTACTTCCATGGACTGAACAAACTGAAAAAAAGGAAGCAGGCATGTCCAGACAAATTCTAGTGTTGCTTATCAGCCTGAAGCTCTACACAACTTTCAAAGGAATGAATCCCAGTTCCAATTTGCAGTTCAGCTGGTCTTCGGTGGATAATATGTCCTGGTGTGGAGCACTTCATCCTCAGAACAGCAGCAATTATATGTGGATTTAAAAAAATAACCTTTCAATTATTCCCCTATTCTTACTGCTGTTGAAATGGGACCTGAAGAATCTGTAAAGCTGCATATCTCTGGGCCACAATGAAGTGTATATGTATTGGTACTAAATTACTACAACAGACACAATTTAATCTGAATTAATTTTCAACAGCTTCAACATCTTGAGATTTCACTATCCCAGGGCATTCCATTAGAAAGGCCCTTCAGACAGTGCCACATGTCTTCTCCTAAGTGTTCACCAGGGTGTAGAATATAATCGGGGTAAAATCCAGTAGGTTCTGACAAGTTCTGGAGAACCGGTAGCGGAAATTTTGAGCAATTCGGAGAACCGGTAGCAGAAATTATGAGCAGTTTGGAGAACCAGCAAATACAACCTCTGCCTGGCCCCAGAGTGGGATGAGAATGGAGATTATGCAATATCCTTCCCCCAGAAGTGGGGAGGGAATGGGGATTTTGCAGTATCCTTCCCCTGGAGTGGGGTGAGAATGGAGATTTTGCAGTATACTTCTTCTGCCACACCCATCAGGCCACACCCACCAAGCCACACCATGCCCACAAAGCCACACCCACAGAACCAGTAGTAAAAAAAAAATGGATTTCATCACTGAATATAATCCTTGAGTGCCGCTTATGGACTCCCCTTTTTCTGCCTCTAGAAGCCTCAAAACACTTCTCTCAACATTATTAACAGAGAGCTATATAGATTTAATTTATATTTCTTCCCTCTTGAAGATTTACCGTAATTTATTTATTTATTTATTTATTTTTTATTTTATTAGATTTATATACCGCCCTTCTCCTTGCGGACTCAGGGCGGTGAACAGCCAGAAATAAAAAGCAGATCTTACAAAAGTTAAAAATTATTAAAAGCCCATAGTTAAAAACAGTTCAATTAAAATTAATATCAAAAACTCTAAAAAGGTTTTACCATGGGATCAGGCCAGGTCGGCTAGCTGGAAAAAGTACGTTTTTAAGGCCCAACGAAAAGTCCGGAGGTCAGAGATTGTTCGCAACTCTGGAGGATAATCGTTCCAGAGGGTGGCAGCTACCACAGAGAAGGCTCTCCACCTGGGGGTCACCAGCCGGCATTGTCTGGCTGACGGCACCCTGAGGAGGTCCTCTCTGTGGGAGCGAACCGGCCAGTGGGAGGTAATTGGTGGCAGTAGGTGGTCCCGTAACTACCCTGGTCCTAAGCCATGGAGCGCTTTAAAGGTGATTACCAACACCTTGAAGCGCACCCGGAAGTCCACCGGCAGCCAATGCAGCTCCCGCAGGAGAGGTGTCACATGGGAGTACCCTGTCGCTCCCATAATCCCCCGCGCGGCCGCATTCTGCACCAGTTGGACCTCCTGGTGCACCCCAAGGGGAGCCCCATCTAGAGAACATTACAATAGTCCAGGCGAGAAGTGACGCGCACTTGAGTGACTGTGCGCAAGGAGTCCCAATCTAGAAAGGGTCGCAACTGGCATATCAGGCGAACCTGATAAAAAGCCCCCCTGGCCACGGCCATAGTATGTTCCTCTAAAGACAGCTGTGGATCCAGGAGGACGCCCAAGTTGTGCACCCTTTCCGTGGGGGCTAATGATTCACCCCCAATGACCAGTGATGGAGTCAGCTGGCTATATTGGGACGCAGGCAACCACAGCCACTCGGTCTTGGAGGGGTTGAGTCGAAGCCTGTTTCTCCCCATCCAGACCCGCACAGCTTCGAGGCACTGGGACATCACTTCCATGGCATCGTTGGGGTGGTCTGGGGTGGAGAGGTACAGCTGAGTATCATCAGCGTACTGATGGAACTCCACCCCAAAACCACGGATGATCTCAACCAGTGGCTTTACATAAATGTTGAACAGGAGAGGCGAGAGGACCGACCCTTGTGGCACCCCACACACTAGGCACCTTGGGGTCGACCACTGCCCCCGTCAACACAGATTGCGACCGGTCAGAGAGATAGGAGAACCACCGCAAAACGGTGCCCCCCACCCCCAATCCCTCCAACCGGCGCAACATGATACCATGGTCGATGGTATCAAAAGCCACTGAGAGATCTAACAAGACCAGGATAGAGGAGTACCACCTACCCCAAGCCTTCCAGAGATCATCCACCAACGCGACCAATACCATTTTGGTGCTGTACCCAGACCTGAAACCGGACTAGAGTGGGTCTAAATAGACAGCTTCATCCATGTACTGGGGGAGCTGCCACGCCACCACACTCTCAACAACCTTCGCAAGGAAGCGAAGGTTGGAGACTGGACGATAATTAGCTAAAACAGCTGGATCCAGAGAAGGCTTCTTGAGGAGGGGCCTCAGCACCGTCTCCTTCAAGGCGGCCAGTAAGGTGCCCTCGCTCAAAGAAGCGTTAATAATCTCCTGGAGCCAGCCTCGTGTAACCTCCCGGGAAGCCAGCACCAGCCAGGAGGGACACGGGTCCAATAAACATGTGGTCGCGTTCAGTCTTCCCAGAATCCTGTCAACATCCTCGGGAGCCACAGGACTGAACTCAGCCCAGATAACACTCTCAGGACCTGCCTCAGTCATCTCGCCTGAACTAACCCAGTCAGCGGCCAGATCTTCCCAAATCTGAGTTATTTTATCATCCAGATATTGAACAAAATCCTCAGCTCATCCCTGCAAGGGATCATCCCGCGCTCCCAAATGAAGGAGGGAGCGGGTCACCCTAAACAGGCCAGCTGGGCGACTATCTGATGACGCGATACGAGCAGCAAAATAGTTAGATTTCGCCGATTTTATCGCCACTAGGTAGGTCTTAATATGAGATCTTACCAGTGTCAAGTCAGATTCAGATCGACTGGCCCTCCAACCGCTCTCTAGGCATCTTTTCCGGTGCTTCATCTCCCTCAGCTCCTTGGAGAACCAAGGAGCTAAATGAGTTTGGAGCCGGGTCAGAGGCCGCAAAGGCACGACATGGTCCAAGGCCCCACCGGCTGCCCTATCCCAGGCGGCCAACAGGTCCTTGGCCGAGTCATGTGCCAGTGTCTCAGGAAATGGCCCAAGCTCCGTCTGGAACCTATCTGGATCCATCAGGCACCTGGGGCAGAACCACCTGGTCGGTTCCGCCTCCCTGCAGTGGGGTGCAGCGGTCAGAAAGTCAAGTCGAAGGAGTGAGTGGTCAGACCATGACAAGGGTTCAATACCTATATCCCCTATATCAAGACCACTCAAACACTGACCAGAGACAAAAACTAGATCCAGGGTGTGTCCACCGATGTGAGTCGGGCCATGAATTACTTGGGCCAGGTACATGGCCATCATGGAAGCCATGAACTCCCGATCTATCTCAGATGTTTCACCGATAGATGGCAGATTGAAATCCCCCATGACCATAAGCCTGGGGGTACCAATCTCGGCTACAACATTGAGGAGCTTGGGCAGGGTCATTGCCACATGGCAGGACGCCAGGTACGTGACCAACAGACCCATCTGCCCACCACGATCCCACCTCACAAAGATGGACTCAAACCCAGCTATCTGAGGTACAGTGGCCTCCCTTGGATCGAGACCTTCCTTTATAATGACCACTACTCCCCTACCCCTACCCTGAGCTCTCAGCTGATGGAATGCATGGAAACCTGGTGGGCACATCTCCACGAGGGGAACCCCGCCTTCATGGCCCAACCAGGTCTCCGTAATACCAGCCAGGTCCGCACCCACCTCTTGAAGAAGGTCACATATGAGGGGGGCCTTATTTACAATGGACCTAGTGTTGCACAGCAGCAGCCGGAGCCTCGGGTCCTGAGACTCTGAACAACCTGGGGAACAGGAAGAGCTAAGGGGACCGCGGCAAGCAATCGCTCAAAGATAGCAAGTGCGTGCCCCCACCACACAATACGGCCCCCTGCTCTCGCCGTATCTGGCCCTCCCACCCAGCGTATTAATAGAAAAGCCCTCGACAGAGGGCTCTCTAGGAGCCCTCTTACCTCCAGAGTCTGCACCCCCCACGGCACCATAAACTGCCCAACCTGTCCCTCTCCCCCGTGGGTTCTCCCCCAAACCCACTCCCGCCCTCACCCCTGAACCCCTTAAGAATCTACTTTAAAAAGACCTTAAAAACCCCTCAATCCCCGTTTTGCAACATGCCACGTCTCTGGGTCCCAAAACCCGTCATTAAGGTGGGCCCTCGATAACATAGAGGGCCAGGCCTGCAAGAGGGGGGAATCTCGCAGGGCAAGAAGCTTAGACCTGGAATACATCCGAACACAAAATGGGAATAGATGTTCTGTCCCCGTCCCACACACACACACACACACACACAGACAGCCGGGGGTTAAATAAACTGGCAGGCAACCAATTAGTCCGATAAGATGCTTGGCAGCAATCCCAGCAGCTGCTTGCCAAGAACTTTTATCTACATAGAAGAAAATACACACCACAACAATTGTCCAGGAATAAATCTGAAGCCGAGATGCAAAGTGACTCCAAGGAATTAGTTAGTTTTGTCCGTCACAGAGTCTGAATGCTTAACTCACCCCCTTTTATAGCCTGTGGGGTGTGGTCCAGTGAGTCAGCTAATCACGGGCACGCCTTTTCTTCTGTTGCGCGCGCCTGTCTCTGCGACGCTGGCGAGGGTCCAGCCAAGACTCATTACCCTCATCACTGTCCACCTGTGGCTGCGGGGACGTGCTTGGCTCCAGGCCTATCCCTTGCCCTTTGGTGTCCTCCGGAGGCATTGCCAGAGAGGAGGGTCCTGGAGAAGGAGGCCTTGCCAACTCCTCCCCCTCACTCTCAGAGTCCTCTCCTGCCGATGACACAGGCTCAGGCAACGGAGCCACAACAATAGAGAAAATGGTAAGGCATGTCTCGGTGTCCACGATAATAGTCAAAAATGTCCAAAGAACAAGGTTCAAGTCAATCAAGTCAATTCAAGTCAATTAAGCAAAAAGTTGGGAAACAAGTCACATAAATGCATATTGTCAGTTCTATCTGGTTTCAAAGTTTTAGTCCCCCTTTTTTTGCTTTGAATAGCACATAAACAAAGACCCTCTGGGGAAGGAAAAAGGCCCATAGTTAAAAGTCAGATGTTCCAAATGATGTGGCACTAGGTTCATTCATTAGATAGAATTCCTGCAGTATCTAAGGTAATCTAGATCATTAAGTCCAAAAATGCCAGGCAGCAACGAGAAAGCAAAGAAAAACATCTCAAGTTTTTCCATTTCAATACACTGAAATGCTTGGAAGGAAGCACTGAAAGTGAAATTCATTTTCTGTTCTATTGGCGTCCAAGAAAAATAGAGCTAAAGCTTATATATAAGGAGTGCCTGCTTGCTTAGTACAAAATACTTCTTGGGTTTCAGGTTACACCAAGTGCAGAACCAGCAGTATAATAAGAAAAAGTGGATCTCTGTCATGCTAGAGAATGATAAAGTTGTTCTCGTAATTCATTTTCCGGAATATAAACTAGATTCCAGCAGTGCATCCGCCTTAACGGCTTCTACTGATCTACTTTGATTTGAATATATAAAAACAGTCAGTCTGAGCCCAGATCTAAGTGCCAAGTTTTAGTCTGCAGCAAACTTCAAAGAGCAAAGACATAAACTCACGGAAAAAGGGTTGTAATGGAACCACTGACCTAGTGGTTACCTATAGTTAGCAATATTAATTACTGGGCAAACGTATTTGGAGAGCCATCTTGGTGTAGTTGTTAAAACATCAGGCTAAATACCTGGAGATGAGGAGTTCCAGTCCTGCCTTAGGCACAACCAGCTGGGTGACTTGGGGCCGGTCATTCTGTCTCAGCCCTATGAAGGATGCAACAGCAAACTAAAATCTTGCCAAGAAAATTGCAGAAATTTGTGTAGACAGCTGTCAAAAGGAGCAACCCTACTTTTATTTGCCCTCTCCTAATATGGAAAAATAATGCCTAAATATCTATTTAGAAATGGTATATTACTCTTCAACAAACATTGCAGAATACTATGGGATAAAATATTAATAATATTTTAATACAAGACTTTCCTTCTGTGATAAGATTTCTATATTGTTACTTAATAAATAAGTTATTTACTTACTGACCCTAATGAAAAAGATTCCCAGCAGTTCATATAATACAATCTCCTAAACAATAAAGTATTCTGTAGCACAGTAAAGTACAAAGATAAGAAAAAGAATAAATAACATTTGTTTGCAAGTGTTTATTAGAAGGCTTTCCAAATCTAATTTTCTGGAAATTGAATTAAGAATTTTTTAAAAAAGATAAAAGGGAACAACAAAGAGATTGAGGAAATACTACTGCATTGTGTCTCCTTATTTCCTATACTTCTTATGGAATATGGAAATACCTGGCTACAATTTTTGGGGTGCGGACAATACTGTTTTGAAACTTGTCTGATAATTCTTTCGGGATGGGGATGGAATAAAAAAAGAGCTTAACTTAAAAGAACTGGAGTCAAATTGCATCTCCCTGCTTGAGAGGTCTCCAAGTTAACAGCGCAGTTAGTTTGAAATATGGCATTTACAGTGGCAAGTAGTATTTTTCCTGCATTTTAGTTCCTGCTGTTTTGAACAGCACCACCAAGTGTGACCATTTAAAAGACACTATATATTTTCAAAGCAAGAGTTTGCTCCGAATAAAAAACAGTAATCAAAATACTCCCGTGTGCTACACTTCCTCAGCTGCATTCTCCCCCAACCACATCATGTATCACATCTAAACTGTAGGCATCATCTAGTAAAAACATACACATTTTATACTGATAGTAGGGGAGGGGGAAGTTCTCTTGCAAGCAGATTGCTGTGGACATGGCGACAGTCCCCAGCTGAGCTTAAAATAAAGTCAAAACAAAACCAAAATTCCTTCAGAGACAGTGAGCAAACTAATTTAAACAAAGAGGATTAAATTAAAAGGAATGTGGAGAAGAGTTGCAAAAAAACCTGTACAAAATGGTCCACTTCACTTCAACCAAGTGCAGTCAATAAAATTGCAACTTGAAGCAACTTCTCAGACTGCCCTGCTACTAGACGGATATCCACGTGTACATACCATTAATTCCATTACCTGAAATCTGTCATTGGGCTTAATTATGTGTCTGCCTACTAATAATCTTAAGTCATCTCCATGGTTCTCCAATTCACAGAAACACATGACAATTTATTATTCCCATTAAGTGAAAGTGTATCAAATGCAACTACGTCAACACTGTTGATATGGGATGGAGATACCAAGATAATTACTTTTTGCTTCAATGAGGACAGAGAAAACGACAAGGGCAGCCTTAAAGGATTGTAGGTTCAAACCACACAGTTTCAATCTGAAGTGAACATGTTTAGTTCCAGTTAAGGCCGAGAAGGGCCCCCAAATTAGCAGACTATAACTGATGAGCCCTACTTTATCCCCAACTCTGAATCTACATTCCTTCATTGAGGATGTACCTACCAGGGTGTAAGGATTTTTTTTAATTAATACCAAGTTTTGAAGATTGTCATATTTAGATTTTGCTAAATCCCCCATGTACTAGTCTTATTAACTTGAATTTCTGACAGTCATAAATTTACCATAATCTAGAGCAGCTACAGATTGCAATTGTTTTTGAAAAATTGGCTTCCAACTAAAAGCAAGGGGAGTCTGGTTGTCTCTTTTCTGATTAATGCATTTTATTAAGAGGCATAAATTTTCATGAGCTGCAGATCTTTAGACTAATAATTTTGATTTCACAGAAAATTCAACAAAAATTACAGTACAAAGATGACTCAGCAAAGAGATCACTCAGAGGGACAAAGTCCTTTTTGACCGAAAAGTATCATGTTAGTTTACCCAATTATGGGATCCTAGCAGTAGTGGGTTTCAATTTCGGTGCTACCAGTTTGCTCGTGGGCACGCAACGCTTCTGCGCATGAACAGAACTTTCTCCACATGCGCAGAGATGTCTGGGTGGGTGGGCGGAGCCTCCTGCCACCACCAGTACCAGTTCGCCCGATTCGGGGCAAACTGGTAGCAACCTACCAGTGGATCCTAGGGATTATGGGATACTGGGAATTCATAATATCAGTTGGTAACATTTTTTTTAGAAAGAGGGACTACAATTTTAAAAACTTGTTGCTGCAAGAATTAGTCAAATTTGCTCAAAAGACAATTAGGGATGCCAGATATATAACTGAAGGTCCCTTAATGAATGTGAATTTTTATCTGATTGTTTAAGATTTAAAAATTTACCACTAGTTATTTCAAAAGTCAAAGCAGTAGTTTCCAACTTTTGGAGGATTTATGGATAGATTTAGACCTTAGGGAAAGATCCAGTGGTGGGTTGCCCCCCGGTTCGGACCAGTTCACAAGAACCGGTAGTAAAACTGGCGGGAGGCCCGGCCACCACCCTGGATGTCATCATCGGCGATCTGCACATATGCAGAAGCATGATCCCATTGCAAACCAGTAGTAAAGGTAAGTAGAACCCACCCCTGGAAAGATCCGTGATATAAACACAAGTGGCTAATTGTGAGAATCTGATATCAGCGATCTGGGAATCAAATTTGAGGCTTCAGGGTAACAGACATACCTCTCCCCAAAAAACATTAGCTTGATTATCCAAAGATCCTCCAGAATTTACCAATTAACAAAGCTGAGATAACTGAAAGAAAAGTACCAGCAGCCCGATACCACTAAGTAGTCTGTGGCAAACTGGGCCACACAAGCGGTGGACAACTTGCAAAACTCCATTTGAACAAGTGGCAGGCACACATGTGAAACTATCCCCTGTCCCCTGCTGTCGTCACTGCTGGTCCACAGATCCTGAAAAGTTGGGAAACACTGAGCTAGAGAAAAGATCCTAGTGGTCCTGCACTTCCAGGAGATGAAGGAAGTCAACACCAAGGAGGGACTGTTTTCAATGGCAGCTCCAAAACTTTGGAATAAGCTCTTGAGATCAGAATAGTCTCTTAATTGCAGTAGAATATAAATTGTCCTGGTGCTACTGACTTTTATTTCACCCAACCTGCTTTTAGGATACAAACCTAGGATGTCACTGAAAGATCAAGTGTGATTCATCCCCCCCAAAAAAGAGCACTCCCAAATTCTACAGAATTTGAAAGATTGTCCAGACTCCTTTATGATTGCCCAACTTTTGGGTCCTTATTACAGGTCCCATTCTATGTCCAGTCTGAAAAGCAACAGATATCTAGAAGGCCCTTGTAGATTCTGAAAAGACTATCTCAGTCATTCATCCTACTCTGATATTAACAAATTTGCAAAAATTTACTTTATTCAGTCAATTTAAATTGTTCTTATCTGTTTTACATGCATGATGTTTGTAGCTGAATCATTTGATAACATTTGATGTATTTACTGTAAAATGTCCTGATACTACCAGTGAAATATGAGATTTAAATATGAATAATACATCAATCAATAAATGGAACAAAACAATCCTAGGTAACTGATGTTATATACTCAGCCTGAAGCCCGGTATTCCTGATGCCATTTTGATGAAATTCCTAGAAATGAGGAAGCTCTTCTGGTTCAAGGATTGAGGTTTCCATAAATTAGATTAACGAGTTTTTTTAAAAAAAACCACTGCATTCTTTTTCAAGCTATGCTATTCAAACTTAATTGCTCTGACATGAAGCCAGGTCAAACAGTCACAAATAGCAATAACTCTTCAATCAATAGTTCCAATGTTCAGCCTCAAAACAATGTATGCTCTAAGCATTATGCCCTCTTTCAAAGCCCTTTCATCCATTAGAAAATACCAACAGATTTTTAAAAATAATTTGTACATGGAAAGATAGATTCAATTCAATTATAGCTTGACATGTATATAGCTTTTAAGTCCACATTGCTTTCAAAAGCAAAATTGTTATCATGTAACTATTAAATATGTAATTGGAAAAGCAATTCTTAAAAACATTCCTATTAATAAGATGCACCTGAGCCTGAAACTTGTTTTGATTTTTTTTTAAAAAGAGAAATGTTGAGATAACTGGGACAACCATATTTAGTGGTCTTATTTACTGCCTTGAAAAATAAGTAGCATATACATTTTTAAATTGTACTGACATGGTACTGTATAATTCAGCACTAGAATGATTGTTATGCATGAATTAATGAAAAATTAGCATACAAATGTATAATAGAGCAAGCAAGTTGAAGTAGCTGCTGTAACCAAGTCCTACATGCCTTTACCGATATTATTCATTGCTGCAGGAATCAAACAGATGAAAAATTCTAAATTAGATGAAAGGCAAATATAATTATAAGGTAAAGAGGAACCACTCATAAAAGCAAACACGTTTTCCAACGTTAAGCCTGTGCCATAGAAAGTTATACTCAAGAAAGACAAAGCACACAGTGAAATGAAGAAATAAAATAAGAGTTACCTAATTAAGTCTGAGAACTCAAGTAAATCAGATGTGCAGAAAGAGTTCAAAAAGGTCAAACTTCTACTTTAGCTCTATGATATTAAAGCTAAAGTTGCGAGTTTTTAAAACTACGCAAAATATATGTTACGAGATTAAATAATATGGAAGAGTTGAATAAACTTTTGGGATTTTTCAATAAATGAACATTATAGAAAACTAAGCCTCATAATTTCATTTTTTTTATTTAACTTTATGACCCTATAATTTCAATTTCTATTGAAAGAGACAATTGGTCAGTTTAATCATCAAAGTTAGATTGCCATGCATTTTTTCGTCCTCCTCCAATAGACCAATAGATCCAGCAGATCAACTCTGACCCCAGCCAGCTAGCCAAATTCTACTTTCAAGACTACAACCAGCAGTCTCGGTTCAGATTACTTTAGTCACTTGTGAGAAGAGTCAACCCCAAATTTTCAAGAATTAATCTATATTATGGGGTTTCAGCCAGTCCTTTCAGTTTCCCATGGTACTATCTCCTTTTTCTCAACCCTATTCTCTTCAATCATATGGGAGAAGGAACACAAATAAGTGAAAAAGAAAGAAAAGCTTATTCCATCAAAAGCATTGGAGCAGAGCTAAGTGAAGTTTAAAAGAAGAGTAACCAAAATGAAACTGCTAGGAATTAAAAGATGATCTGCCAGGAATCTGTTCATGCCTATGAGCAAATCTGTATTACCCGTTCTTTCACTATGGTTCTTCCTTAGTAAAAAATCAAATATTCAGAACAAAATACAAGAACAGAAAGCGTGAAGCCAGAAAATAATGATCCCGTACCTGTACTACTGTTTTTCCCCGAACACAAGACCCTGTCTTATATTTTTATTGAACCCTAAAATAAGCGCTTTGCATTATTGCCATGCACTCAAAAGTCCAATTGGGCTGATTAGGGGATGTCTTATTTTGGGGAAAACAGGGTAGTATTTGTTCCAGAAAGAGAGAAACAGACAAACATAGAGTCAGCACTTCAAGCTGCATTCGCTCCAGTGCTGACATAAGGAGAAGAGGGGGCATCTGGCAAGAGGACGTTTGACTTTTCACCTATTTATTTCCCCTGGAGATGATATCCCCTAGGAGATGGGATGGGAGGGGGGAAATTCCTTTGAGCTGGAGTAGTAGATTAGGGGCAGAGTGACTTGGAAGATGGCCAATGAGACCAGAGGAGTGGGGACAGGAAAGGGAGGGTTTGGGCCAGGAAGTCAGTGTTGGCTGTGACGGAGTCGGAGATCGATTGTTGTGCTTAATAAATGAGAGATTTTCATCAAAGACTATTTGTTTGAAATGCGATTTGTTTGAGACGACATCAAAACCTGAGACATAGGCTTGTAGATATTTGAGAAATGCCATATTTATATTGCTTTGCTTTTTGCTAAAGTGAATTATAGCTAGTCCTTGACTTACGATGATTGAGCTCCAAAATTTCGTTGCTAAGTGAGATATTTGTTAAGTGAATTTTGCCTCATTTTACAACCTCACATATCACAGTTGCTAAGTGAATCATTGCATTTGTTAAGTTAATAACGCAGTTGTTAAGTGAATCTGGCTTTCCCATTGACTTTCCCATTGACAGAAGGTGATCACATGACCCCGGAACACTGCAAATATGAGACAATTCCCAAGCATCTGAATTTTGATCATGTGACCATAAGGATGCTGCTACAGTCGTAAGTGTGGAAAATGGTCATACATCTTATTTTTCAATGCCGTTGTAACTTTGAATGGTCACTAAATGAACTACTGTAAGTGTACTGTGTCTAAAATCTGGACCGTATCATTACTTTTTTCTTTATTATAAATTGTTGAATTTACAAAGCCATTCCTTCCACCCCAAATACAGAAAATATTTACTTATTAGCAGATAAGCAGCAATTACAAATGATGTAATTAATAGCTGGTCTATTTTAGGTAATTTGTTTGAAGGAGAAGTGGAATTCAAGCACTGGGGTATTCAATGGCTAAATCGGAAGCTTAAATGGCAGAAGCAGAGGCCACCAAATATTATTTCAAGAAACCTAAGCTTTTAATAACCAGGATCAGAAAAAGTAGAACCATGAAAACAAGACAGCTTGAAACACTGCTAATCTCATGCCTGTCTGAACCTAGGGAAAGAAAAGAGATCCAGCAATGCCACCAACATTGCTTTGACTGAATACAATTTTGATTATTCATGGGGTGGTCTAGTTCCCGGGATAGAATTCATATCCTATAATTGGATAAAATTTCTCAGGAGTTGATATTACATCCACTTATTTTACACTCTTTACAATGGGTACAGGATCAGCTGCTAATGGAGACAACAAAATCTGTGTTCAGTTCTTTTCAAGATGCAACGGTAGTACTCAATGGGGAAAATCTTCCCTAAGCACGCTAGCACAATAGAAATATAAATTTTAAACAGTTTGAAAAACAAAATGTTAGCCAGGCTCTCAATATGGAAAACTGTCTTTCAGAACAACTCACTCCTCCAAGTATCAGACACACTCACTAGTTAACTGCACTAGTAGTGCATGCCATGTGATCACAGCTGCTCATATCAGTGTTTTCAAGAGAGTAACAGATAATAGCAAATTTCCATTTTTCCCCCTGATCTTGCCATAATACTATTCAAATCTTTTCAAAGTTAGATTATCTTCCTCCCAGCATGTAAATGCTTCATTTGTATAAAAATCCGTACCGATGGTTGAGGTTATTAGAATTAGAATGTAAGGTTCTAATTTCCTTTTATTTTGAATAGTTGGAGGAAAGCAACCCCAAACACACACAAACTCCTGTCAACGTTTGCAAATGAGTTGTAAGAGTATATTAATTATTCCTGCCATTAAAAGCAAGGTCACAAATGCAACTAAGATTGAATTAAGAGGTCTTGTGTCAACATACAGATTTCTTTTTTAGTTCATCCTTTTCCCCCCAGAAAACACAAGGCTTTGGGACATGCTGTGGCCACACAGGCTGTGGCCGCACCGACCCTCTGGAATGGGCTATCCACCGATCTCCGGACGGCTCCCGATCTCCGCACTTTCCATGCTGGCCTGAAGACATGGCTTTTTCATCAAATTCCCTGACCGATTATGGGGTTTTTAATTTTGGGGATTTTAAATCGGATTACATTTAAAATTTTATTGTTGTTGTTTTTACTATGGGAGCCGCCCCAAGTCCTACGGGAAAAGGGCAACATATAAATTTTAATAATAAATAAATAAATATTTCTGGTGAATAAATGATATTCACCAGAAAAACTCCTAGGTGGGAAGAGTAGATGAAATGGGAGGGATGGGGGATGGAAGGGAAGATAGTTATTTATAACATGGAAACTAAGCAATGAGCCAAAGGAAATATATACTTACAAATATGTATCAAATTAATT
Source organism: Masticophis lateralis (assembly GCA_030761175.1). NCBI lineage: Eukaryota > Metazoa > Chordata > Lepidosauria > Squamata > Colubridae > Masticophis > Masticophis lateralis. Next base: position 65,272,871 of record JAUDYJ010000003.1, read on the forward strand.
TACAACCCTCACAGGACCCTTTACAACCCTCTTCAGGTGATTAGGAGTTAAGAGTGAATTTTCAGCAGGATTATGACTGAAAGAAGTCTGTTTGTTTTAATCTGCTTTATGCCTTTGTTCCAGTCTGAACTGCCTTCTGCCAACAGTTATTATTTTTAAAAGGGAAAACAGCACACCAGGCATCTAACCAATCACTCGCTATGAAAAGTTCAATATCATTCTTTTCCTGTATATTTTCCCGAGCTGAATCCAGAATAAATACCTAGATATATAAATGCGATGAGGTTATTGAAAACCAGATGAAATAATTATAGGCATTGATACTACTTCCCCTCCTGAAATATTTGTCCATGTTGCCATGCTCCTGGCAATTCTTTCTTTGTTTATGTAAACACAATTAAAAACACCATATAGGGGTTTTTATTATTATTATTATTATTAATGAGCCCTTTTAACATTTTTGGAAAGGGGAGCAACCTGAAGGCTTGCTCTGAGAACCTGAATCCCAATTGGTTTGATCTTCGCCAGCTGTCTTCATTCTGAGACCTCCATGAATCAGTAGCCTGACTGTGCTCTACAAAAGAATCAAGCAATACCAAGAAAAAAAACATTCATACAAAACAGTAATGTCTGACAGCTGACAAAACCTAAAAGTAACATGTGCCAATTTTTCTATGTCCCTTCCTACATACAATTTTCCTATATTTATGAATGAATTATTTTAACAGAATATTAAAAATAGAGAAGCACAGCTTTATTAAGCAAATGAAGAAGAACAGGACTTCATTCCATTCCCCTTTTTAAAGTTATGTGTAATATTATTAAATTTACTTTAGCATCTCCATACAGCACATACCAATACATACACATAACTGTGGTAATATATGGATTTTTACAATTTTATTACACACTACAATTATAAAGATGAAAACTAATATAAATTTAAAAAATAAAGTGTATAGAAGAAAAAATAGAAAAAATAATTAGTAAAGAAAAAAAGAAATATATAAAGAAATGATTTCGTCCTTCATCACAAGTATAAATTTCAGTAACTTATTACCTCTTAAAATATAACAAATGATCTCTTCTTCCCATGTCTCAGTTCTTATCTATAATTGGATTAATTGCTTGGATATAAAACTATCTGAGAATCATGCTTATATCCCCTAGGTTCAATGGTAGAAAAAAAATAAGATTATAAATATAATAAATGTATATGTTACAATCAACTCCTCAAAGCATTCACTATCTGAGCTCAATGCTAGGGTTTTCTAGTTTTAAATGATTTGCATATCCAGTATGTTAAATTATGACAAAATTTTTGTTTACCACTTCTAGGTTTTTTTGTTCCTTATATGTTAGGTGTGAATCGCCACCATGTCAAGTGTGAATTTTTAGTTATGTTCTATTTGGTACTGATTTTCTGTAGAATTGGTAGTGGAAGGAGGAAAATAGTTAGTAAAATATTATAATAATGACAATACAGAACAAAAATTCTTCTATGCTTTAATTTCCAAAGAACACTAAGATACCCAATTAATTTTGGAATCCTTCCTTTCTCTCAGTAGGTTTCCTTAATCCAGATCAATTCAGCAGTTTACAATGTAGGAAGAATACAGATCATGTATTTCCACCAACTGTTTAAGGGAGTCCATGATGGCAGAGGATGAAAAAAAAAATCAAGATGGCAATTGTAACCACACAATCAAAACCAGAACATCTGGACCTATTCTTCCTGTTATTGCTGACTATATTCATAGTAACTATAAAAGATGTGGGGCACACAACAAGTCTCTTTACACAGATCTGTTACCCATGCAGGAAGCAGTTGAAACAACAACAGCAAAAGATTTATAAAGATGGGCATGGAGAGGTTGGAAATGTATGGGAATAAAATACAACACAGGCCAACAACACAAGGAGCTCATATATTGGATGCCTACAATCCTAAAAAACAATTCACAAACTATTAACTAAAACACCAGTTTTTATAGTATTCTATAAATAAATAATGAATTCATAAGGAGTTCCAGTATTATTTGCTCTTCCTATATAGCTTTCTTCTAATTAAATGCTTTCCAGCATATATACATTCCACTTACTTATTATGGGTCACACACAATTTGGCTTTTTGGTTTAATTTGCTGAATGCACCTAATTTGTTTAAAACAGACATTGTCAGAATTCTCTACTTCAAGATGAAGGCAGAGTAGAAGAGGAAATAGAGACAGATGCAGAGACAATGGAAATACTATGGCAGCACACCATCTTGGCCTTATGTTCAGTTAAATTACATGTCCAATGCTTCCACTTCAATCCAAGTGGAAAAAAACCTACAGGGTGCAACATTTATCCAGCTGTATGAACTTTGCAACCAGATGTTCTCTGCCAACAAAGCAGGATCAACGTAACACTGAACCACTATCTTCTGCCACCCGCTGAATATGCTTTTGGCAAATCAAGTTTAAGAACTTTGTAATATAGACCATCTCTTTCATCACCTGATTAGATCTTGCAATATGAAAGAGGTTTGGCAAGATTGATGATAACCATCGTCAACAAGGATTCCTGCTATAACCATTAGTTATTTGCAAAGCATGAATGTGCTAATGCTTTCCTTAGCTAAAACTGCAAGCTAATCTCAGAGCAAGCTAAACTACAGTACTTGGTTTTTTGTTTTTGTTTTTTTTGCATTTAAAATAAGAAAATGCACTGTCAAATAATATAATGTGCAGGTTGCATAAAAGGGTGTATATATGTATGTGCATGAGAAGTGAAAAATTGACCACATAAAGTCTCTCATATGTTCCTCAATTAGAAAGCAACAAAAGCAATATTTTACATGCATATATAGATGCATACTGTACATACATACATGCATACATACATACATAGCTTCCTTGGCAATAATATAATGTGGAACATTAAGCATGTAAAAGCATGCAGTGTCTTATTAGTTTGTTCAAAAAACGTAAGCATCTATGAATCAATGCATATTCCAGAACAAAATAAGTAACTGAAATACATGCTTCTGCTTCTCTGTACTTTTGTATATCTAAAGATTTAGAATATCTTCAGTACGTTCTAAAACCATTTCTGAAAGGCCTTTACAGAATTATTATTTATAAATAACATCAAAACTATCCTAAGAGGACTGTGCTAGAAAGGATTCTGAAGCACTCAGGGCCCATATCTAGTCCTCAAGAGCTCTTTAAAATGAATATATCACTGCTGTGCTGTGTTTTGTTGTGCTTTGCTCAAACAAAACAGAAAAAAAATTAATTATCTGATCCTATTATTGAAGTAAGGTAAAATCTACATTTTGCCCAGATGCTCCCCCCAAAAGATTGTCTTGCTATTTTCAAGTTTGAATGCCTCCTTTATATTAATTTACTAAAACCATACAGGAAAAAAAATCTCGTTATTAGATCAGTGGTGACCGGGGTGATTATTGTGTGTACCAAGAGAGATATACAATCTCAGTTAAGTAAATTAAATTGAATATAAATGTATTGTTCTAAGAATCCAGTCCCTAATGAATAGATGGCTGTAATTTAAATTCAGTATATGGAATAAAATATCTTTTAAAATAAATGTTTTGTCATATATCATTTAGTTCACATGTGGCATTCCTTTATATACTGCCAAGCATACATTTTTAGAAATGTAATGCATGTTTGAAAGTTGAATGAATCCTCATTTTTTATTTAGGAACCTTCAACTGTTGAAGAATAGGATAGCTAATGAATGACAAATTCTACCTATCAAAAATCTCAATTTATTTGACTCTCTTACAAGTTTATTTATAAGATTTATATTTCAGTTTTTCTTCAGAAGCTCAGAGTAGGAAATACAATTCTCTCTTTTGCCAATTTTACTCACAATAATAGCTTTGTTATGTGGACTGGATAAAAGAGAAAAACTGTCCCAACATCACCCAATGGCTTTCTGAGGTTAAGTTTGTACTATGGGCCTCCCCAGTGCCCAACTGAGCCACAGCTCTTATAGCCTTATAGCTTGGAAAGGGTAGAGTTCCCTCCTTTTACTGCATTCGTTGTCACTGAGTACATACAAATTGCTACTGATGTGAAAGACATAATGGAGTAATGTTCAACTTCTATTAATCGGTCTCAGGTGATTTTTTTTTATTTTTTTTTTGTATTTCTATGAAAAATAAGCATGGCAATTTACACAACAGAAAATTTCTACATGGAACTGATTTTTGTGTAATAAATTGTCTTTATTCTACTATCCTTGAAATTGTGAATTTCAAAATAATGGCATGATTCTGATTAATAAAAGTACATTTACTATCCAAGAATGTATGTATTTATTACCTGCAAGATATTCATCTTTCCTTAAGTTTATTACCATCAGCTGGAGGACCAAGCCTGTTTAAAGAGAGAGCGAGAGAGAAGAGGTAAATTGTATTACTAAAGACATAACATTCCTTATTCTAAATCACTGCAGCAAACATCTGGCAAATGGATAAGTGTTACTGAACTATTTCTCTACTATAATAATAGCAATAGCACTTAGACTTATATACTACCCCACAATGCTTTACAGCATTCTCTGAGTGGTTAACAATGTCAGCATATTGCCGCCAACAATCTGGGTTCTCATTTTACTGACCTCGGAAGGATGGAAGGTTGAGTCAACCTTGAGACAGTCAGGATCAAACTCCAGACTGTGGGCAGAGTTAGCCTTCAGTATTGCATTCTAACTACTGCACTACCAGGACTCTGAAATCCAGATACTATGCATCTGGTTTTCATTTCTGGCTTAAATGTGTTTATTTCAAAAACCTAGACCCTTTTTAATTATCAACAAAAACATTCAAAGAAATCCTGGTTTCAAAGATCTAACCACAAACATTTGTTCACATACACACCCACACACCCACACCCACACACACAGACCCATCCATCCATCCATCCATCCATCCACAGGATGAGATGATTTTCCTGTGCTGCTGACATAACACTGCCATCCGTAGGAGAATTATCACTACCCTCAATAAATAATTTTTACCAGCACCCTAACTCAAAGCCCCTTGTCATAGGCCAACAAAAGTATTAGATTTATGAGGACACGATGTTACAAAAAACAAACATTTAGAAAGTAGGGGGGGGAAATGGAAAATATAAAAAAATTAGATCAGATCTTTCAGTATGTGGCTAATAGTTCTTCCCCAAAGCAACTTGACTTATTTGTCTTTTTATAAGTAGTCAAACATCCCAAATTATTTTTTTAGTTTTACCGTTAATGTTCTTTTGTTTCTGCTCTCAACTAAGCTACCTTGGGCAAGACGAGAAATAGATTAGAGGCCATGTCCAAAGGGACACTTACTATCATTCTTTTATTCAGAACCAGAAAAAAAGAGGAATACTTCCAGTTTTCATGAGAATTCCCAGTTCTGATAATACAATGCACAGGCAAGGTTCTATTTACCCGTAATTATCATGATTTTTTGTCCTGGTTTTTAAATAAAAATACCTGGATATTTCATTTTTTAAAAATTAATATTTCTATGTATTTCCCCCTTTTTTAGCATAGTGGACTGACTGTATATTCTCAAGCTGGTTCAGCAACACACACAAAATCAGCCAAGCTTGTATTCTGTAGGAGGCAAAGTAGTGTGAGAGAGGTCAGCAGAATAAACCATATTTCATTGAATGCTAATATTACCCTTCTGTAATACTGTAAAAAAGCAACTACACAGCTGTACCAACAATAGCTGAGTTATAATGACATTTTCCATGGCACAAAATATATAATTCCCTTGATACAGAAATATTATTTGAGAGATAATGTTTTGATCCTATACAACAAACTAACAATGACTATACATTCAAAAAAAGTATTCAGAAAGGTTGAAGATCCATTGCTGCTGAGAGTGACTGAGAAAGAGGTCATGGGAAGCTCACAGAATGCATAACACCATCTCTATTTAGATTAGAGCAGTCCAAATTGTTCATAACATGGATAAGGTATTGCCAAGAAAATTCCATTCATTTTACAAAATTCCATTCATTTTTCTCATGTGCTTAACTGAATAGCATCCCAATTAGCCAACACTGTATGTTTTCATGTAAAATGGAGTAAAATGAATGTGTCTTACCAGTCCTTCTGTTAGAAAGGGAAACAACAGAAGAGCACAAACAGAAGACCACAAAAGACCGCAGAAGACCGACAGATATCCAACCCTAAATGTAAAGGGAATGGAGCTAAAACAGTGCCCAACAGGGCCTCCATGCATCCTGGTGTCATCAAATTGCCTACCCCTGGATTAAAATACAGAAAGCAAAAGGATGGAACTGCTGGGAAGTTTTAAGCTACATTAAAAAGAGCAGGAGCGATTCAAAGGAGCAATATCCTTTAATTTGACAGAACATTGTGAAAGAAAAATATGCTATTCTGAAATCCTGCTAGGCCTTTTCTCCAAGACAATAAACAAAACCCACTGCCTAATGCAATCATCTCTCCTTCACTCATGTAGGGACTACCTCTAGACCACTTTTACCCATTCTAAAAGGGCAGCACAGTGGAGGTAGGCAACTTGAGGTCTTTCCAGATATTGTTGAATTAAAAACAGGGGCAGTAGTAAGGCATATAGTAGTTAAGAAATATTTAGAAAGTCACAGGTTCTCTATCCTTACCCTTACATCATTATTTGTACTTTGACATAAAATTTGAAAAGAAGGCACCACTATCTCTATCACCACTGCTGCCTTCTAGTCTTTGTCTACTGCCACAATATCTGGTTGTATCTGCCCGTCTATTGGGATCTGGAAATCGCAAAGGATTTTAGCCCTCTAATTTTCCACAATCTTCTGTGGGATCCTCCCATCTAGACTTTGCAGAGTCTAGCCATATTCTAAACTGATATTCCTGGACACAATGACAGCTACTTGGTTCTGCTGTTCAGTTGTGCTGTTTCTGCTTGCATTTTATACCATGTCACTATGTGTTGGACTGTCTTCGAGGCACCTCTGCATAGTCTGCAACTTGAGTCCCGTCTAGCGTGGTAGACTTCTGCTTCTATGGATTTGGTGCTTAGTGCCTGTTTTTATGCTGCTATGATCCCAGAGACTGTTGCCTGTCTCTTAGTCCAGCCTTTTTCAGCCCCTGGTAGGATTTCCCAATGTCTGATATCGCAGCTATCTGTCCAGGATTACAATGGCAGTAACCTATTATCAGTTCATTGGTTTGAGATATTGTGGTAGTAGGGATTGTTGTGAGGGCTCTATTGGCATCTTCTAACATACTTCTTTGCTAAGCCTTGATAATCAGACTTGAGGATTGATTATAGCTAGTTTATCTATGATCTTATACCTCATATCAGCAGCTGTGCTCTGTAATTAGAAGGTAGTAATGACCTAATATCCCTTCTCACTAGGATGGTTGTTGTAGTAGCATTCCATCAGTTTTAGGTTCTCTTGTCTTGTCCATGTATTGTTTTGTTCCAGCAATCCACTTATCATCAGATTGTCCTGGTTCCTCAACATCTGACATGGACCTTGTTAATCCAGGTGATGTTCAAGCCAGCCTGACTCTCCTAGTCCAGGTCACTCTTATATTTTGAGGTAGACAGGTGAAGCGTTAGTCTTTGCCCAAGGACCTCCACTGGTAAGTTAGGTGCCAACCAGGATTTGAACCCCAGTATCCCACATCTAAAGTGCTGCCCTAACCACTACACTATACTACACTACACTATACACAGAGAGAGAGAGAGAGCACATATAACATAGACAACACTATCATTTTGACCTACTTCATAATGTGGTTGTTTCAAATATAGAAGAGGAATGGGAGGCATCACACGTAACAAGCACCATAGGAGAAATGGATGGATGACAAAAAGTAATAAATAGATCCAAAAATTCTACCATCAGTACTGCTCCTATCACAGGCAGCAGCACTATTAAAAATCTTTCTTTCCAGAATCAAAGGACAGGATGCAGAAATCCATTCAACATTAAGGCCTGGAACAATCCCAGACTGATGCAACTCAACTTCTTACATTACTCAACCTTAGAATATTAGTAACCACTTAAATCATGAAACACAGCATTTATCCTTTCACATTGCCAATTCAATTCATGTAGCAGATATTTTCATACACTGAAGGGCAACTAATGGAAACACTGAGAAATCCCTGGGCAAAGAAAGAGGGGAAAAAGCTGCAAATGTATTAATTTGCAGCTTGAAGGAAATAAGAATGGGAGCTGTATATGTTTCCTATTTTTTAAAAAAAATGACTTCAGAAATGCCTCCCACACCACTTCCGGACTGCATCATAATGCAGGGAAGCCTGGAAGCCTTTGAAGACTCAGTGCTTGAAGCAAACTTGCATCTTAGCCACAGTTAGAAGCTCTTGTTTTTGGACCACCCACAGAGAAAAGAGCATGAATCTTTCATTTTAAATGCACACTCCCACCCCCAACATGCAAATGTTTTCAACGGAGCGGAGGGAGAAGATTCATATGTAATCATTAGGTAATGCTTTGCTGAGGAAACAACTTTGGCCCAAACTAAACAGTCGGTTCAATTTAATAAAATTCATGAGGAATCCAGAAGTATTTGTTGAGTAAAATAAGGGCTGTAAAAATATTTGGGGTTCTATACATCTCACAGATTTGCTTGTGCAAGAGAGTTCAGCATCTAGGGAAATCAGAGCTTTCATTTAAAAGATAGGTTTCATATTGCAAGTTTCAGCTCTGGGCTTTCTCTGAAAGTATTTCAGAAGGAAGGGCTTTGGGGTTTTATTCTAATGGAGATCTTGCATTGTTTCCTGTGCCTTTTCCCATCCCTTCAAACTTTGCATGACACTTTGTATGAAGAGACAGGAGAAGGAGAGAAGGAGAAAGGGAAGTAGAGAGGAAAAGAGGAGAAGGAAAGAGGGAAATAGAGAGAAGGATAAGGGAGTAGAGAAGAGAGGGAGGAGAAAGAATAGGAAAGGAGATGGGTGTAAAATGGGTGAAATATGGTGTACAGGAGAAAAGAAAACAGACGGACAATTTTATTTTTTTTTCTTGAGGGTTATACTATTGAAACCATAACAGAAGATAATACAGATGCTAAAGCACATTGGTTTAGATGTTATTGCATACGAGTTAATATTTACGGGAAAATTAAAATTTTGTGTAAAAGGTAGGAGTAAATAATATGAAATAAGGAAAATGGAATGTAATAATTAGGAACATGTTTATATGTACTGAAATATATGATACTCAAACATCACGCCATTCACACAATGATGTGTATAAATCTGGAACCTAGAGAATCAGGTTTTTAATAGATAAATAGTTTTTTTCTTTAAAAAAGGACTTGGTTTTAAATTTATCTAGAAGCAAACCCCACTGACTTCACAAAAGCTACCCCCGAGTGGACATCATCAGATTGAACTGTGAATTATAGGCCATAAATCAATGGTAAAGCACATGCCTGACATGTAGAAAAACCCCTGCTTGAATCCCTTTCATCTTCAAATAAGGGGAGAAAAAGCCTGTCCGGCCATTGACAATTGTGTGTAGAATAGACCATAAAAAGTGAAATGACTCAATAGCCTTATTCAGTGGAAGCTGTTTGCTGTGCTCTTATTTTGCAACACAGCTTTAATGATGCAAATGCTTTACCCGTTAAAGCTCAATTAAAAAGCAGCAAAGGAGGCCATGTATTAAAAATATAGCCTCCCGTCAAATTCTTGAAATTCAGAGTTCCAAATCTGAACTTATGATGAAGGCCAGAGTTCAGCAATCTCTCTCTTTTTTTTTTTAAATCTAAGCTGCAAGAAAATATAATGGATTTAACAGACCAACTGAATCACACAGTCAGATTATAACTGGGAACATAGCCAGTTTATTTCCTCCCCCATTTAGTCCCCTAATTTGTGAGAACAATTCACACAGAATTGGCCTAGCGCATTCTAAGGAGTCCTTCCCTAGAAAATCTTTGCCAAGGAAAAACTGAGCATTAAAACTAAAATATATATTGCTTCCCCTCATCACCCTGGGCACCAGTGCTATCCTCTTAACAGCAGTTATGAGCTTTTGAGTCTTAGTAGTAGTTACGTAAAGGGTCAGCCTTTGCCCTGGATTCTTTCCATTTCAACCAAACTACCAAAAAAAATGAGTTTCTTTCAGCAACCTAGAAAGCTAGCAGAAAATGGAAAGTTGAAATGCATGACTATGGGAAAATCGAAATAGAAAAAACAGTGACAATCAAACTTTTCAATCCGAGATTTCTGTAGCCACATTCTCTTTCTAGGAATAAAGTATTATGAATCTGCCTTACTGCAAATTCAAATTCATATTCTTAGGAAACAACTGAGCACTGAAAAGCTAATTTTGCAAAAAATGTTAAAGTCAAATTTCAGAAGTCACTTAAGGGGTCTGTCTTTCTACCTCCCCGGCAGAGTTTCAAATCAACCTCTAAAAGCAATATAGCTTCTTTAAAGGATTCAAGCCAAATTGAATAGAATTTTATGACGACGTCAGTAGGAAGCAGACTACACACAGACTGGAAATGTCACAAAATATAATTGGCCAAATTTTCTGACAACTCATAAACAGCATTTTTTGGGTCTAGAAAGTTGAGCGGGGGAGAAGAGAAAAGCATTATTGTTCTGGAAATTATTTCCACTAACATATATAAGGAAGACTGGTCCGGTATATTTTAGTGATGACAACACCCTGAATTCATTTTCCAGCCTATATCTTAAGAGTCACAGTGAGATACAGTTAGTCCTTGACTTACAGCCAAAGATGACTTTTTTTTTTTTTTTTTTTGCATTTTCCCAAATTACTGGTGTCTAGTGACATGGAGTAATTTATGGATTTTTTTTTTAGAAAATAAGAAAAGGAGCCCCAAAATGCATTATCTTGCTAACATTTCTACATTTGCCTATGAATGTTGCAAATGATACTCCGTTATTCTCTTGCCGATCTTCCTTTTTCTGTAGCTTTTAAAGAAGACAATGCAAGCTAGAAGTTCTAATTTCATCGTTGCACTAGTCAGAGAAGAAATTAAAACACTGCAACATATTTCTTCAAAAAAAAGAAAAGAAAAAGGAATTGTCTTCCCTAAATGTATAGCAGCCATTAAAAGACATTAGCATTAAGTGTGTGTATATCTATGTATATTCTAAGAACTGGTTGTATTAAATTTTACCGACAGAGAGACTCCTTTTACTTCAGCTAATAACAAATGTTATTCTTACCAAGTTGATATGCAGCCAAACAACTCATTAAAATAGGAGCCCAACTTCAGACCCAGAAGTTACTCATAAGCCTCCTAGCAATTCAGGGCAAACAAAGACGCTGTTCCTTTGAATCAGAATGTTTTTAAAGAATGGTTTCTTTAAACAATTAAGTAGGTTTCTATAATTCAAGCCATTAGGGAACGCCTTCATAAGGAATTATGTAAGCTTCAACACATGCTCCAGAACTAGCAAACTATGATAAGTTGTTAGGGCTTCAGTACAATTGTAGGACATGTGGCAAAGAAAAGAAATAGAACAAAATTATCAAAGTATTGTCTTATATCTGAAACCACCCACCTTTCATGTATATGCTCAGAATTATTTAAAGCTGAGAATCAAATTATTATTGATATATTTCTGATCATTTTTTTTTCCTAATTCAATTTTTACAGCAAACATAATTTGGTTAAAAAACAAGTATTGGGCCAGGATTTTATAAGCTATCTATTACTACTGCAATATCGGGTTTTCAATTTCAATTATATAGAATGTAAAGGATGTATGTTCGTGGTTTTCTTTTTATAGTTACAATGTACACTGAAGACAGCATTTAATTTCTTTGTACCATGTGTAATGACAATAAACTAAACTAAACTAAACTAAACTAAACTAAACTAAACTAAACTAAACTAAACTAAACTAAACTAAACTAAACTAAACTATAGCATTTCCTTCCTTCACGCTTTCTATACAATTTGCTATAAATCCACTCTTCTTTTAGAGACCAAGTCTTGTTCCATTGGCCAGTTGTTAAATGGTCACTAACCAAGAAGAGAGAGTGAGAGAGACGGAGGAGGGGGGAGGGAGGGGCAGAGAGGCAGACAGACACACACTGTACGCTGTTGCCAGATGCATGAAATTTGGTCTAAATGAGTCCATTGGTGGGAAAATGAATATTTTTTATTGTTGTATTATCATATTTGAGAATGGCCCAATCACTAAGTGAGGAGTGAGTGTGTATATGTGTTGGGGTTAGGGTTCACAGAATTACTATTCCTTTCTGTGGTAGTGGTACTGTGATACTGTTTTGGAAATGCATGTTCAGGAAAGCGCATCACATCTGACATAGTACCTTTCTGGTTATATTTACAGGCAGCTTTCCCCTATGTAGATGTGTGAGAAGAGCAGTAAACAGCTACAAAGGCCAGGAAAATAATTGCCAGAAAGAGCAGCTGTCACTAAGTCAGATTGATCATCTTCCGGACAAGAATTAGAATTTTCTGCAGTAGCCACAGAACAGCCTGCATTAAACTGATATGCCTCTATTTCTGTCTGCATTGTGCCCCAATTGTTGTTTGCTATTAGCTGACATACTATTTTAGAGGTCAAATGGACCAAGGGCAAGGGTTTAATTAATTAATATAAAGAACTGAAAAAGCATGGGACAAAAAACTCTTTCAATGATATAATAAATTTATATTTAAAAAAAGAGGGGATTGTCCCTATCTAGAATTTTATTTTAATCTAAGAACATGCTTGAGCTGAGTTACTTATTAAATAGAGGGGGGAAATATTTCATTCTGGGAAAGCTACTGAACACCAAGTGTGCAAAAAACAGTGTACATGCAGGACAGAAAAGGAGATAAAAATCAAGATTATTGAGCAAAATAAACACATACTCTTTATGGTATATTATCATTAATATAATTGAAATATTTTGAGTGATTTTTATAAAACAATAAATAATATTCCTTGTTAACAGCACAGAATTTGGATTTGAAATTTCCAACTGTTTGAACCCTCTGACTCATGCAGGATCTGCTAAAACAGCTGTTGCAATCCGAAAATTCCTACTAATATTCAAAATGAATCTACTTCCCTATAATTTTGGTTACATCCTCTGGGAGCAAATCCATTCCTTCCTCTATAAATACCTATAGACTGCTTTCACATTTTCCTTCAATTGGCTCTTTTCCAGATTACACATACCCACTTCAACATTTCTCACAAGATTTGATTTGCAGTCCCATCACGAACATAGCTGCCCTCCTCTGAATTCACATCATATTGTTGATATAACTTTATAGTCATCATCTAACTCTTTTCATTCATCAGTTACAACACAGGGGAGAGAACAGAGCCCTAAATGCAGTTTGTCCAGTAGTGCTCTTCTAGGAGAACACTCTGGGCATGGCCATTCAGCTAATAAGGAGTATATTTGTTGTATCATCTGGCTTTTTAAAAAACTATTTTTACATTAATGCAACTGCACAGATTTCACTCCATGCGTATTAAGCATTTTTTCCCATTTTTTATGTCTACAATACTTCCATTTATTCAGCTGAAAGACCAATATATTTATATATCAGTGGTGGATTTCAAAATTTTTTACTACCAGTTCTGTGGGTGTGGCTTGGTGGGCGTGGCATGGCTTGGTGAGCATGGCATGGCTTGGTGCGGGGCCAGTCCAAACCGGTAGTTCTCCGAATTACTTAAAATTTCTGCTACCAGTTCTCCTGAGCTGATCAGAACCTGCTAAACCGACCTCTGTTAAATGCAGGTTTTACTTTATCTTTCTGCAATTGTCTAATTTCAATCTAGTTTCCTTTAGCTCTTTTTCTTCCATTATCTATTCCCCCCCCCCCCCCCCCCCCAATATCCACTCTTGACAAAACCAGATAATCTTTCTCGGAATCAGGACTTTTCATCACTTTTTCATTCCTCACTAATTCTCTGAATCTTCTACCATGCAGAACAAAATCAATAATGCTTTCATATTTATATCCATTTCTTTGCTGTGTGAACATACAAACGGGCTTATGTTTAAAGCACATGCTCAAAACAAAAACACCATTTTTTCCTAAGTAGATGCTCACTGAACAATGAGCATCCTCAATCATTGTTAGATTTCCAAGCAGATTAATCCCTTTGTGGGTAGTTTCTGGTCTCCTTTGCGCTGATCCATTTGTGTCACTGTAGCAGCAAGTTCTGACTCCATAGGGTGAGAAATTGGCGATCCCAATTTCTTCTTCCACAAATCCTCTAGGTCAGTGATTCTCAAGTCTTTCCTTCACCATAGACTATAGCCACAGATCCCCAAAACTTAACTCAAGATTTAAACCATAACATTTCTTCAAACCTTTGCGAATCCTGTGATGACATTGTGCCCCCCCAGATCCACAGACCACAGGTTGAGAACCACTGGACTAGGTGTATATACTGGCTCCACCCTCTGCTTTGGTACAAGCAACTTGATACTTAAACGCTGTGACCATCGCTTGCTGTATTCCAGGGCAATGCCTTTATCTGGTCTATTTCTTCTTAACAACAGAGCGGGAGCGAAAAGGATTTCAATGGTCTATGGGATTTGTTAAATCCAAAAGGAGATGATGATGAAAATGAGGTAAGCTCTCTCAAACTACCTGTAGTCCCAGGTCTGAAATACTGATGCATGAGACTAAGGAAATCAACAGCCTCTTCCTTTGGAAACAGATCAATCGGATAAATTAAAATTAAAAATAAATTTATACTTAAAGAGAGAAAGCATAACAATTTCTTTTTAAGCAATCACATGCCAAAACAATCAGTGTTGCAGGAATTAAATATATAGGCTGTTTAAATTGCAGACAGACTATTTCAAAAAAATACTCCCACAGGAAACTACAGAAAAGAAGATAATCCTTGGCCACAGATGGGACATAGTGGAACAGTGCTACATAGAGATGTCAAGATGCATTAAAACTGAGTATCTGAGCTTCATACAGAAAGATGCATGACATACATTTTAACACTTTCATTCATAATGAAAACAACATTGTTTTCCTGCATGTATTCATTAATGTGTCAGCCCTACTAGACAGAGTAGAGCAAAAAATCAATTCCACAAGAAGGCTAAATACTACATTTATTTCGATTGACTATGATAGAATCTTGTATGTCCAATTTGCTATTCCTTCTTCCTTCTTATATCCCAGTGAATTAGGGAAGTGTTTGCTTCATCCTTGAACTTCTAAATATTATCTCTTCTATAAGAATCTTCAGATCTAAATCTGAAATCTTCGTTCAGATCTCTTATATCCATGTACATGATATTTCTTTTCATTTGTTTGATTCATGCTACATTTTAATTATACTTCTTACATTCCAATCATGATTTGATAGAATATTTGTAGCCCAGGACTGAACTGTGGGGTCTCTGATCGTCTCTGATCTTCATTGTTTTCTTGCAGATATTTCATTACCAAACTAGGTATAGCATCATCAGTGCACTGATGATGTTACCTAGTTTGATAATGAAATGCCTGCAGAAAAACAACCAAGCTTAGAGACCACCATGGATCCCATAGTCACAATTTTCCATGAGTCATGGTTCTTATCTGATGGGCCAGAGTCATTAACATTGAAACTGCATGTAGACCAACAAACAGAGGCAATTTAGGAAAAGTACATATAATCTTGGCTCATGAAAAAAGCACTTCTCTTGAAGAATTGTTTTTGGTTTTTATCACTCTGATTTCTGTCCATCTTGTAAAAGTCATTAATGCATCAACCACATTTAATTTAGATAAGGCAGTATCAGGCTGCCTTTGGAAAAAGCTTGAGATGACTCCTGAACAAAAACTGATATGCTAAGTTTCTGCTGGAAACCTCTGTTTCAATAGTAACACTGATTTGGTTTGTCCTGTACTCACTATCGGTTCAGTTATAGGCCAATTTAAAAAGCTGCTTGCCAGTTGTAGTATCCTAATGTCCTATCTTCAATAGCTGCTAGATGTCTGCATAATTGGACAGTGTCTTTTCTGTTCCAATGACTAAGCATATAATTCACTTTCCCAGGAGGTGGAAAGAGTGCCCTCCAATTTGCATTTCAATACATTTTTCCTGTTTCTTTATTCTCTGGGGCTGAAGATTTTGCCTTTTAAATTGATTAGACATTTGGCAATTCTGCTATATATCTTATTATTGTTCTATTTCATTTTTACTGCTATTGCTTA
This sequence comes from Masticophis lateralis, assembly GCA_030761175.1. Lineage (NCBI taxonomy): Eukaryota > Metazoa > Chordata > Lepidosauria > Squamata > Colubridae > Masticophis > Masticophis lateralis. The sequence continues at coordinate 65,289,071 of JAUDYJ010000003.1, forward strand.
AAACTAATGCTGAAGAATCTTTATGAACTAAATGAAAAATTATGCATGTTTTAAATAAATTAATAGCGAAATTTACCCATACCCAATGTACATTGCAATATAATTGTAAATACCTGATTTTGGGAAGAACAAGAAACTGTCAGAAGTAAAAGGGCCAAACAATTGGTATTAATAAAGCATGATGAGTCAATGAAATTGACAAATGCATAAAGATATTTATTCTTCGGTAACTTTCCAAGGCACCTTTTAATTATTAATTGGATTATTAAAAAGACCAGCACTGTGCAATTATATAACAAAATGGCAAACTTAGTTCCAACTCTATCCATAACAGCACTGGCAGCCAAAGAATATAACACACAATAATTGTTTACGGTTTATAGATCTTGGCAACGTGACTCATTTTGAAATTCCAACCCAGTTTTGCTATATGAGTACAAAACTCTTGGTTTCCAGAGTTGGATAGAAAGAACACATAAAACACTCCTACTTTCAAAAAGGACAACCAGGATCACATAAGACTTGAGCAATAGGTAATATTCAGACTGCTCATAACTCCAGACTGGGTGAAAAAATTACACCATACATCTCACAGATCATGCTGAACCTTTCAAGAAGAGAAAACACCTATTGACTCGGGGGAAAATGCTGGCAACATGATGAGGCAAGCATGTGAAGATCATTGTTATAATGAAGATTTATTTACTCAAGAGGAAGTGAATTGTGAAAATTAGGCACATAACATTTCTGCATTTTTAATGGGCAGCTTTAGAACAGGTTTTAAATTTGTATCTCAAGTATTGTTTGATGTTATAAATATGAAGCCTTATAGACCATTCTTCTAAAGTGGCAACTGTATTATATTGTCAGTTCTCACAATATAACAAGTATTTTGTCATAACAGCATGGGGTGACAATAAAATGGCCATCCACCTTCAAAAGGGTTGGAATAATCAATATGTTTGTAAGGGACGAACAAATGTGAAGATACTTAACATGTAATTCTCCTACAAGTCCTTAAAAGTGTTACTTCTTGAGGAGTAAACATTTAGTCTGAGGAATAAAACCTAAAATTGTTAAAAAAGTTATACATACGGCACTCCCTAAAAATAAGACCTACTCCAAAAATAGGCCCTAGACCGATTTTGAAGTGTGGTCCTGATATAAGTCCTACCCCAAAAATAAGCCCCAGTGAAGTGTGGTCACATGACCAATGGGGGGACATTACCGTCATAACTTCAGAACCAGCCATAACTCCTTTTTTGCAGGTAGATCATAACTTCGAAGGACTGCTAAGGATCTGGTCTACCTGCAACTTCCTGTCCGTCCTTTTTCTGATAAATATAAAAATATTATTTTTTAATAAATAAGTAAAATAAGGTATGCGGTAAAAAACAAAGAACACATTAAGGAGTATCTGTTGCTTCCAGGAGCAAGTTAAAGCTTCAAGGACTAATACATCCATTTACCAAGATGCAAAATCCATATTTCAGAAATGTGCTTTTGTGACTGAAAGCTCATAGTATTTTTTGATAGAACAGACAACGAAGCTCAAATGTATATGAATGGCCAACCAGAAAGTGAATTAGTAAGTCCAATTTGAAGAACTGGCTTAGAATGGGGATGATAACCTTAAAGTGAGAATTAGATTGCACATGTTATTATTATGTTACATATATACCAATCAATTTTAATATTTATTACATACATTCAATGTATTGTATTAATTAATTTATTTTATTTATTTATATCTCACCTTTAAGTGAGATGACTTCTAATCACAAGGGAATCATTATAGCATAAAATTACATCATATGAACCAGTATTGCTTTTTGAAATGATTTATTTAATCTCAAAAAATAACCTGAATCATCAATGTCTTCCTGCAACAATATATAAAAGTCCCAAACAGATGGTTTTTGGAACAGTAGTTTTATATCTACAAAATATGAATAATTCTCCATTAGCATTGATAGTCCAATTCTCTATTGACTAAAAACTGTTCTATGCTTTTCTGTTACAGATAATAGCTATAGTTGTATTATGTGCAGAAAGTTCCCATTGAATTCTCTAGGAATAGAAGGAATTCATATGACCAAGATGTCAATAGGCATTTTAATTAGAAATATTCCTGCTATGTGCTTCCTGGCAAATAATATTTGTGTTGGACCTCATAATATGTCAAAACATATTTTAAACAATTAATTGATCTCAATTATACACTTCATTCTAGTATCAATAATCCAGCACAAAGCTTACCTTGCTATTTCCAATTTTTGACTGTCCATATTATTAATTTACTGTGATCATAAAAAATCAAATAAAAGTTGAATGTGCTAATGTACACTTGTAATCTAAATGGGGGATGAATTCCTTATTTTCCAACTAATTAGATTCTAGGTCTCTTAATTTACAAGAGATTTTAGATATGGCAAATCAAGATGACTTATTAAAAATTCCACTGGATAAAACTTACTGTTATATTAATTGACCCAAGGCAGACTATATTTTGCAAGATGAGACCTTATGATATAATGCGTTTACTTATTAAAATAATTTTATGAAAGTGATTTCTACAAAAATATTGGCTCACCATTAATTTTATAATTATCTTTCTATTTTACTAATATAAAAACAAAGTAATTGTTTAAAATCACTTCAGATTTACTTAAAGCACATATTAATGTTCAAAAGAATGGATGATTTTAAAAATATCATTAAAATATACAGTCTTTTAGATCAGGGGTCCCCAACCACCAGGCTACCAGGCCATTACCAGGCCACAGCCTAGTTGAAACTGGGCCATGGGAGAGATAGGCAAGTGCACCTGCGTGCGAAGCTCCACATGCACAAGATGAGGGTGACTGCGGTCACATGAGAAACTCCATTTGTGTGAATGACCTCCGTTCACATGAGTGGAGCTTTATGCACAAGCACAAGCATCCTCTGCTTGCGCATGAAGTTACATTCATGCAAGTGGGGGGGTGAACGTGCCCACTGCTCAAATAAGTGGAGCTATGCATGTGCGCCTGACACCCACCACCGCCGCCGGCCTGGGCCACCAAGCTGGAAAACTTGGGGACCGCTACCTTAGATTATATAAATTTGCTCAGTTATTGGCTAAATTGGCTACTTTTCTTTGTGGCCACCAGTGGAATCTGTTCATTTTCAAATATGAGCCACATATCTGAGAACGTAAATCTAATATCAATAATCCAGTAAAAGGGTACTCTCTTCTATCAACGTTCTACATGATTAGTGTAAATTTACTCAATACCTAAATATTCTTTAGTTGAAAATATTGCAAACAACATCTTAATCCAAAGCCACTCGTCTCATTCCAGCCCGTACCGATTAAAAAACAAACAAACCCTTTTTCACTGGATCAATGTTTCATGATAGTCATGGAAGATTATTTTACTTCAAGACATATTCAATACAGATGTCATCCTACCTTTTAGCAATAGTGATGTAACTTCATTGAAGTAAAAGCAGGATTGAGAAATTGAAACTAGCTCCAGGATTTTCCCTCATTACTCTCCGTGTTTGTCCTGTGTTAAAGAATGGCACGCCAGTTTGGTCTAGTGCAGGGATGGGCAATTGTGGCGCTTTTACAACCTGTGGACTTCAACTCCCAGAATTCCTGAGACGTCTCAGGAATTCTGGGAGTTGAAGTCCACAGGTTTTAAAAGCGCCACAATTGCCCACCCTTGGTCTAGTGCAATGGTTCTCAACTGTGGTCCACAGCCCCTAAGGGGCCAAAATGTCATCACAGGGGGTCTGAGAAAGCTTGAAGAAATGTTATGATTTAAATCCTGAGTTAAGTCTTGGTGATCGATGACTGTGGTCTGTGGCTAAAAAAGGCATCTGTGGTGAAGAATAGGTTGAGAACTACTAGTCTAGTGTTTAAGGCACCAAGCTAGAAAGTGGGAGATTTTGAGTTCAAATCCTGCTTTACCTATGAAAGGCAGCTTGATGACCTTGGGCCAGTCCCTCTCTCTCAGCTCACCTCACCTCACATGGTTGTTGTTGTAGGGAAAATAGGAAAAGGAAGGAGGATTAGATATGTTCTCCATCTTGAGTCATTTGTAAAAATAACAACGGCAATAGACAGACAGACAGAGCTTCAGGCCTAACAATTTGTCCATCCTCTCCTGCAATCGTTCTATCTGTTCAGCTGCAGGCTGAAAATAATCAGGGATCCTTGGTGCTCTGTTTTCTTTCATTACCCAAACTAGGTAACATCATCAGTATTAGAACACTAGTTTTGTTAATGAAACATCTGCAAAGAAAGCAACCAAGCTCTGAGAGCACCAAGAACCCCTCATTTCAACCCTGAGCTATAAATATTCTCCTTTATTGAAAACATTCACTTCTGAGCATGGGAAGATTGCAGGGGCTAAGGAGCGTTGGCTTTTCCTGTGACTTTATAAAGGCACAAATATAACAATTATGTGTTCAGAACACACGGAGAGCACTCTTAACCCAGGCTTTGAAGAAGTGGAACTTTGGGGCATGGACCTTAGGAGATGCCCCACAGGACAATGTGGTAGGCCATAGTAGGCTGAAGGTGTCAGGTGCAAGTAACCAGAAAGAGGAGTTGAGTTCAAAGCACTCACAGTTTATTACATGATATCTACGTAGAAGGTTTACTAATGGTCAAGTCAAATTAATGCTAAATAAGGGTCAATGGAAATCATGGGGAGCTGGATTTGGGTCTCTTTTGGTTGTGCAGCAATTCCAGACTGATTACATGTTTAACTCCGCCCTCAGGCTCAGCCTGTTCATCTCCTACAGAAGGTTTCTTATCTGTGTCTTGTTCTATTATAAGAATATCAACCAGGAATCAACAATGGTCTGATGATGAAAGAGAAGAACATATCTTCAGGATCTTCAAAATATATTCCTCAGATAACTCTGAAGGGTAAAACTGCAAATTACATATATAGCCATCGACCTAACAGAAAACGTTACTGCAGGACCAGGAAATTAGATTCTTGGTATTTATAAAGGGGATAACCTACAGAATTCACAAGTACTGTTATTATAGAGATTGTTATTACATATGAAAATATACTCGTACATTATTCTATTAGCTCCCCAGAGCTGTGCGGAGTATGCAAAGAAAACACACCTGCTTTATTAGATCCTCAGCTTTAACCAAGAAGTTTCTGGATAAAACTATAATATGTTACCAAAAGATTATTAAAGTATGGTGAGCAAAAGGCTGAATGTCAGGAACTCATATGCAAGGACATATATACAAACCATTCATTTAATGACCATTCAAAGTTACAATGGCACTGAAAAAAAGTGACATGATCATTTTTTAACACACCCATTGCAGCATCCCCATAATCATGTGCTTAAAATTCAGACAGCTTGGCAACTAGTTCATATTTATGACTTTTTTTAAGAATGAGCACCCAATTGTGGGTAGGATTGTACGGTTTACAAAAATAACTACAGTATTTTTCTTTTATAGATGAAATTACTCATTTTCATTTCTTTGGGATAATATCAGAAAATCTAAAGTACGAAAACGTGGTCCTGTAAAAGATGCAGATTTTGTTTTAACAGTAAACGCAAAGAGAAAAGAGAAGGATGAATTTAGGATCAGTACATGCTTAATTGTAAAACCGACAGAGCTTTGGCTCTGAAATAATTGAACTTTCCATGTTGCTACTGATCTAAAATTCTGAACTCTCGATATTGTCAACTGGGAATTATTATGGCAACATTTTTATTCAACACTAATTATTTTCTTAGGAGAAACCTTAATAACTACCATACAGTTCAGTGAACCTTATGTGATTAAAAACACTTACACTTACACTTTTCTGATTTCATTAGTTGGCCACCTGCATTCTATTTTAAGTAAAACTGCCTATGCGATCCATTGAAGTCTAAAGCACAGGAAGCTACAAAGAACACAACCAATGCTATTTCTCTTGGAGCAGTTCATGAAGGATTTATTACTAAATGCCCAATTCCCACTTGTATGAGCAGCTTTATCAATACAGAAAAATGGCTAATGTGCAAATAACAGCCAATAGTAGACAGTATTTTTGCATAGTAGCTTCCTGAAGCAACTGTGTGTTTATAAGCTTACAGTTTTGCTTGGCAAGCTGTTGAGCGTAAAATTATTCCTATGTGAAGGGATTCTATAAAACAGGTAATATTCCACCAAATCTAAACCTATCCAATTTCTTTTGAAGGCTTCATAAAAGGGGAATATGTGTGGGGGGTGGGGGGGGGAAGGTAGGTACCCATATATTTAGTTTGTCTAAAAACATACTTATTTTGTGAACATCACCAGACTGCAAGATATGACTTCCAAAGCAGGATTCAGTGAATTAATAGTTAACTTTAGTCCCAATTATTTCACTTCAGACTTCTTTCTTCGAAGAAGAAAAACAGGTATCTGTAATTCTCTTAATGTGAGTACTCAGTTATAAAATAGACTACGCACACATTTATGGCCAAATATTATTGCAAAACAATAATTATTTTCTTTTCCTCTACCTTATCTTTGCATTGCTTTGGCACATAATCCGATATTACTGCACCAAATGTCATAGTTGTACCTCATCTAGTTGGAGAATTAAAATGCAAACAAACAATTGCCAGCACTCACTAATTAATCATACATCTGCCAAGTGACTTAGGCAATGTGGTATAAAAACACTCATTGCTTTTGACAGGAAAACTGAATCAACAGAATTTCTATCGTTACGCCACTTGAAAATTTATTCTCAACAAGAATGCAAAGGATTGCAGTTAACTTAACCAAGGAATCACTTAATAATATGGTTCACAAAGTATAATAACACACAATGATGCATTCATTTATGAAAGCTTATCAGAAATGAACTAAAAATAAATAGTAAAGAATATATTATTTATTAAGCTTTTCTTAGTTGTGTTTCGACCCTTGTTATAAATAGGTTAACTGTACATGCTATAATGGCCCCCACAAAAAAGACACTTGAATCTCCAATATCAATCTTGGCCTCCAAATATTTATATCCATAAGAGTTTAAAAGTGCCTCAGTACATGGCCATACATATAACTTTTGCCAACATGAGGATAAATCTTGATAACAGAAGAACATGTACCATAGCAAGAGAATCCTTTCTGAATACCTGTCTGAGAAAATGCAGCAATAACTGGAATGGAGTCCTTGGGAGACATAAAATAGGAAAATTAAATAACAGTGACCTCTGTTTCTAAGCAAATATGTGGAGTACAATCTGTGCATCATTAACACAATGTTCAGACTTGCAAACTACCTGGATGGATCCTAAATCCAAAAACTGGCACCTACCTGACTGTGGCTTAGTAAGTAAACATAATCTTAAAGATGTCAACATTACCCACAATGAGGTCTTGAATTATGGACAGCACAGGTTGGTCCAGCACCAGTCATCAAGCTACACATAGCTCCTTTACATTGTAAAAAAAACAAAACAAAACAAAAAACCAAAGACTGTCATAAAGTCATTCAACATTGACAGTCTATAAAACCCAGGCCAATGCTTCCAATATGTACTTAATGAAAAACTCTTTGGCAATTTACAACTTCTAGGAAACCTGTTCTGAAAAGTGGACACAGTTTAAAGATATCATCACACAGATTGCAACAACAGTGCATGGGTTGAAAACCTGGATACATCAAAACTAATTTGATGAATACCGCAAGTTCATTTCAGCAGCCCTCCAAGCCAAAAACAAGGCCTTTGCAGACTGGCAGAATGATTCATCATCTGTCTCAAAGAGAGACAAGTATAAGCACCTGCAATCCAAAGCACAGAGGAAACTGCCAGAAATGCAGGATGGGTTATGGCAGAGGAAGGCTGAGCAGATGGAACATCGTGCAGACATACATGCCACCCGAGAGTCCTTCAGTGCCATAAAGACAGTTTATGGTCCTTCTAAATCAGGATGCTTCCCTTTGCTGTCATCTGATGGGAATTGCCTGATGAAAGACAGAAAGGCCTGGAACACCACTGGACTGAACACTTTTTCAACCTATTCAAAAGGCAGTCCTGATGTCTTACAGCAGATTCCTCACCTGCCTATTTTGGATGCCCAACACCTGCTTCACTCTACTGATGAGATCAAGAAAGCAATCTCACAAATGAACTCAATTAAAGCAACTGGACAGGGTAGCCTTCCTGCTGAGATCTACAAAGCATAGAACTCAAATACCCTATAGCAGTGATGGTTAACCTTTTTGGTGCCAAGTGCCCAAAGCATGTACGCGTGTGCATGCCACAATCTTCAAAATGCAATGCGAACAGGGGGGCACCACATATGCACCCCATTGCGTCCTAGCTTTCTCCTGCCTTCCGAGCCTTCTCCGATCTTTGCATCGCGTCCTAGCTTTCTCCTCTATTCCTGCCACAGAGAGGCACCTGCGGAGGGTGGAACCTGCGGAGATTGTGGAAGGCCCCGCCCCCACACATGCACGGCAGAGACCCAAAGACCAGCTGGCTGATGGGAGGCACGCACGCATGCACGGTAGAGCTGGGTTGGGGCAACGGCTGGCGTGCCCACAGAGAGAGCTCTGCGTGCCACCTGTGGCACACGTGCCATAGGTTCACCATCACGGCCCTATAGGCTTTTCAAGACATCTTAGAAGACATTTGATCCACCAAGAGAATGCTTCTGATGACTTCTGTGATGTTCTCATTATAGCTTTCTATTAAAATAAAGGAAGCAAATCAGATTGTGGAAACTTTACAGGTATCTCATTGATGTCCATGGTAGACAAGATCTTTGCCCAGAGTCTCCTGAACAGACTTGTTACTGTCTGAGAAAGGAACCTCCTAGGGGTGCAGTGTAGTTTTTGATCAGAACAGACCACAACAGCCTGTGAACAAACCATGTTGCAAGTCCAGGAGAAGTACATCGAGCAGAACAAACCTCTTTATTCTGTCTTCATTGACTTGGCATTTAACACTTTAAACGGGGGGGGGGGGGGGGCCTTTCTGGATCATCTTGAGATATTATGGATGCCCAAGTAAATTTGTGAAACTGGTTTAGCTACTCTACAATGGAATGATAGAACAGGTTATTTACAACAAGGTAAATCAGCTGCATTTGCTACTTCTAACAGAGTAAAACAGATTGTGTGCTAATCCTATTCAAACTGTTCTTCATTTTGCATGTTGTCATGTGCTGTCCAGGTCTGGAGGAGGAATGTACATTAGGTACCTATTGGATGGCTCTCTCTTTGACCTTTGTCACTTGAACACACAAAGTGCCTCCATCAATCATTCAAAAAAGCCTTTTCCTTGATATGCATTCTTGGTGCACAAAGACAGGTTTTACAGTCATGCCTCATTTTGCAGGGATAATCAAATCAAGTCTTCTCCTGACAACCACAGAGAATGACTCTTCTTCAGACATCCTGGCCTGAAGTCACAAGTGGCTAAATATTTGTACATCCATGATGCTGGGCAGGCTGTGCATTTATGAAAATGGACCACTTTTAAGCAGATTTTCCAGTATATGTTATACCATTCACTACAAACATTTGAACTGTCTCAATAAATAAGAATGTTTGCCAGTATAAAATGAAAATATAGATAGTCCTTGACTTACAGTCACAACTGAGCCCAAAATTTCTACTGCTAAACAAGACAGTTATTAAGGGAGATTTGTCTCAGTGAAGGATCTTCCTTGCCACAGTTAAATGAATCAACTGTTAAATTAGTAATATGGTTGTTATGAGAATTTGGCTTCCCCATTGACTTTGCTTGTCAGAAGGTCACAAAAAGGGGGATCACATGATCCCAAGACATGCAACCATCATAAATACATGCCACTTGTCAAATGTCTGAATTTTGATCACATGACCATGGAGATGCTGCAACGGTCATAAGTGTGAAACCTGGTCATAAGTCACTTTTTCAGTGCTGTTGTGACTTCAAACGATCACTAAATGAATGGTTGTAAGTTGAGTATTATCATACTAGCTTGAATTTGATTTTGTTAAATTCTTTATATATTAACTAAATATATAAATTTTATGTTTTATACATAGCTGTAACTCACTTATAAAAAAATACTTTTATTCTTGCCTCCTTCTTGAATTTTAAACTGCATAATTCTCACAACAAAGTTTTTGTAATGGTACAAGATATAAGTTGTGTACCCAGGTACACAAACTTACCCCATAGAAAATATTTTATTCAAATTGGAATCTTGTCACTAGATATTGCAACAAAATTAAAAAGGGCCAAATCCTATTATATCAAGTACCCATGAAGACATCAACTAAGTCTTTTCCATCACTAATGAAACAAAAAAAGATCCAAAATAAACACAATTCATTTCTGATCTGCTGACTCAAACTTAGATATACAATTACATATTCTATTAGTCATGGAACTGTCAGTATTTTCCCTATCGGGGAGAAATCTTCCTGCAATACCTGGTAGTAGGTAGGTGTACGTAGAAAACTAGGAGTTATCTTAGTCCAAAACCACAAATTTCAATGTGAATCATTTTTTTTTTTATTCACAGAACTAATTGATCTTTCAATGCTCTCATTTTTCTACAAACTACTACAGTCAGCTTGGACAAATTAATCAATAAAACTCAAAAATTTACCTGGTTCACTATGATAGTCAAAAAAATATGAGTCAAAGGCAGAATTTATATATTAAAAATACACTTTTTAAAAGCAATGAATGTTGCTTAAGAACGGAACCACAAAATTTTCAGACCATAGTATCTACAATAAATCAAAAAAAAAAACAACCCAACCCATCAACATTATGAATGTTCACTAGTAGAAAAAACATTGATGAATATGAGCATTCTGATAAAAATAGTTGCCATGTCATTCTGCTTTTGCTACTACAGTTAACAGTTTTAACGTGCCTAAATAGCTAAATAAACTGAACAGGAAATATTAAAACAGAAAAACAAGACAAGGTATTATTTATTACTTACTATATAAAGAACATTTCGTTTAACTGTCAGTATTTCAGCCCACTCAGAAACACAAACAAAGCTTATCGTAAAGCAAACTTTTGGTGGTGTCTTGTGTTTGTTTTCTTAATAGTGGCAAGAAAGCTGCCAAAAGTCAAATTATTTAGTAATAAGTAGTTGTGGACTAACAGGATGCAATTAACTGTGGTGCTGTGTATTGGGGGTCATTGTTAGACTAATACCTTATCTTGCGCTCAGTGTTCCTCATTAAAGGATTAGCAAACTACAACGGTACATTTGCATGTAGTAACTATGCAACACTCATGAACAATTCAGACACAATATTGACAAGACAATATAGGCAATATTTTTATATCAAAAGAACCCAAACCAGATAACATTCCCAGTGGTGGAGCCCAGGCAGCATAGGAGACAACATGGACATGACCAATGAAATCCAAGACAGATTCCCTGAGACTTTTATTTTCCTAAGATCTGCCATTATTTATAAGATCAATGGATCAAGATGGAACTGTCAGGTGCAAGAAATCAGAAGCCAGAATTATTCAAAAAGAGCACAAGATTATTTCATGCTATCTCTAAACAAGAATCTGAACTACTAACAGTCAAGGCAAATTGGCAGTAGATAAGAGTCAACAGAATTTGGGGAGGGCTGGACTTAGAACTCTTGCGGGTGCGAAGGAACTCCAAACTGATTACCCACTTGACTCCTGCCTGAGGCTCAACCTGGTCATCTCCTACAGGAACATTTTTCTACAGAAGAATGAGAGACAGTGTTCTTAGACTTTTCTTAAAAAGAACTTAAGAACTAAGTTACTTAGTTCTAGAACTAAGAACTTAGTTCTAAAAAGAACTAAGAACTTTTCTAAAAAAGACTTTTTTCAGAGTTCTTAGACATTAGCTGTCAAATATTTCTTTAGCTCCCATCATAAAGTAGGTTCCTTGCCTGCTTTCCCAGGTAGAAATTAGACAATATAGAAATTAATTTGTTCAGGCATAGAGGATTCTTCCTCAGCCTGCAAGCCAAAATTTCCTTACAGACCTTACAGATTTACAGTTCAACATTTCAAAATCCCATTACCATTACCTCTCAAACATTATGACTGCTATTTCATGAGTAACCAAATCATAGGCCTAGTTCCCACTTAGGTAGTAAACTTCTGAGTGAACTATTTCATTTCAGAGTATAGCGAGGACTCATATCATCAAATATTCCTTCATAAAAAAGGCTATGTATCTCTGTAAAGAAAATGTATCTCAGGAGAAAAAAAGGCATTAAATGTATGCTTCTTTCCATCATGCTAATCTTTTAGAGACTTGTTCAAATACGTATTATCTTTCCCATATCCACTGGCAATTTAAGTAACATAGACAAGAAAGAGATGCAGCCTCTTAACTATTCACATCCCGTGCTCAGTTTAGCCTAAACATGATGCATGCATGCACTGCATGCTCTAAAGTAATGTATTTTTAAAACATAAGGGCTTTATTTAGGCTTATTTATCTTAAATATCTGCAGGATTTTCAAGGCTAGTTCACATTGACATTATATTATACATCTGCTAATCTAAAAAAATGATCACAATAACCAATGTTTAATTGTGAATAGTTGACACTTTTTCTTATTTTCATTTTGGACTGAGCAAAAAACCTGTACACACCAAGCTCACCATTACTAAGCCTGTATTTATTCAGACTTTTTCACCACTGCTCTACAGTTGCTCTTCCTAGGAAATGCTTTTCCTTCACTTATCCACTTCTGTGCATACAAGTCATAGAGATCCCTCAGGAAATAGGACTATAGCAATAGCAATCACACTTACATTTATATACCGCTTTATAGTGCTTTACAGCACTCTTAAGGCAGTTTACAATGTCAGCAGATTGCCCCAACAATCTGGGTCCTCATTTTACCGACTTCAGAAGGATGGAAGATTAAGTCAATTTTGAATCCCGTCAAAATCAAGCTTCAGGCTGTAGGCAGGATTTATTTATTTATTTTATTTTATTTTATTTATTAATTAGATTTATATACCGCCCTTCTCCTGACGGACTCAGGGCGGTGAACAGCCGGCTAAAAACCAATACAAAAAATTTAAAATCGTACTAAAAACAAATATAAATTAGGCTGAGAATTTAAAACAGAATAAAACTCTAAAAATTTTAAAAAGTAGAAGGGATCAGGCAAGTCCGGCAAGTTGGAAGAGATGAGTCTTCAGAGCCCGACGAAAAGTCCGGAGGTCGGCAATTGTTCTCCGTTCTGGAGGAAGATCGTTCCAGAGGGTGGGGGCTACCACAGAGAATGCTCTCCCCCTGGGGGTCGCCAGCCGACATTGTCTGGCTGACAGCACCCTGAGGAGGCCCTCTCTGTGGGAGCGAACCGGCCGGTGGGAGGCAATTGGTGGCAGAAGGCGGTCCCGTAAGTACCCTGGTCCTAAGCCATGGAGCGCTTTAAAGGTGATTACCAACACCTTGAAACGCACCCAGAAGTCAACCGGCAACCAATGCAGCTCACGCAGGAGAGGTGTCACATGGGAGCGCCCCGTCGCTCCCATAATCCCCCGCGCGGCCGCATTCTGTACCAGCTGGAGCCTCCGGGTGCATCCCAAGGGGAGCCCCATGTAGAGAGCATTGCAGTAGTCTGGCAATTTGCCAGTAATACTGCACTTTAACCCACTGCACCATCCGGGCGCCTCCCAGGACAAGTTTATTATTGTTAAAATTCATATTTTTATAATTGTGACCTTTCTTGCCACATAAAAGTTGTTAAATGAATCGCTGCATTCATTTGTAGTGCTTAACATTCATCGCTTAACAACCATTAGTGTCATGGTTGTTAAGTGAATCTGACTTCCCCGTTGACTGTGCTTGTCAGAAGGTCACAAAAGGTTATCATGTGACCCTAGCACACTGCAACCGTCATAAATACGAGTCAGTTGCCAAGCGTTTGATCACATAACCATGAGGATGCTGCAATGGTCATAAGTGTGTAAAATAAGTCATTTTTTCCAGTGCCGTTGTAACTTTGAACGGTCATTAAATGAATGTTTGTAAGTCAAGGACTACCTGTGTGCTGGACTTTGCCAGTAACTCATTTAGTAGAAGACAAATAAGTAAAGTTATTGTCATGCCCTCTACAGTGGTGGGTTGCTACCGGTTTTACTACTGGTTCGCTGATTGCGTGCTTCATCTGTGCGCTTTGTGTGTGTGCTTCGTGTGTGTGCTTCGTGCTTGGTGTGTGCCAAACATGCGCTGCGCGCACATGCACAATTTGCAAAAACTGTTAACTTCCGCGTTTCTACCGGGGAGAACACAGCTGATTCACGCAGCAATCCTCTCTGCTGGGCTAATCAGCTGAGAAGATAAAGGTAAAAAGGAGACCAGGTGAACGGGTGAGCCAATCTGAACGACGGGAGGAACTGATTCCCTATCATTAGTGCTACCGGTTCACCCAAACCACTGTGTACCAGTTGCAACCCACCATTGGCCCTCTCGTTCTCTACTATTTCTGCTTCCCCTTGTGTCTTATCTGAGCAGTGAGGTACAAATATTTTCCCAGAATATCTCCTGGGTCTATGTGGAGTCCAGAGGCATTACTGGAAACAAACATTAAGTCTGAAGTTGATGGCTTGCTTTTAACAGAATGTTTTCTTTTTTAAAAAAAATCAGATAATCCCAGGGAAGCATTAAATAGTACTAGTAACCCAGAGGAACAACATAGCCAAAGAAGATTTATGAACTGATTTTCTGAGAATACCTACTTAGTTAAATGGGTTTTCCAACAATACCTGTTTTCTGTGAAAATACTTCCCTATGTCCTATTAACCCTACGAGCAAGATGAATGGTGAAACAATGCTACAACTACCTTATTTCAACTGTCACTTTAAAAGCCATTATTACTAAAAATAAAAAGGACACAATCTAACAGGAAGTTGGCGTGCAAAACACCAACTGAAATTAACTGAAGTGGTTGAGAGTCTCACACAGGTCATGCAGTTCTCAGGTCACAATGAATGTAAATTAACAACAAAGCAGCCATTCTCAATTTCATTTAACCCTTTCCTATTTAGCCAGAGTTTTCCTAGGCCACAGTCTTAAGGCGTCCCTGCTTGAGACTGAACCCAGTGGGAAATCCAACAGCAGAGGAGGAACGTCCCAAAAGCCAGTCAAGTGGACAAAAGCATTGGGCATCTCCAAGAGACAATTCAAAGCAGAAGAAAAGAAAGACACAGAGGTTACACATTCTCTTGGCTCCTCATTTTCCCACCTGAAAGCCCCCTGGGAACATTCTGAGGCAGAGAACAAAAGTTCAAAAGTTTGAATGGTTTTATTCTTGCATCACCACCCCAACGTCCAATTAATAGGAAGGGAAAGATGGTGAAAAGAATGAAAACGAAAACAGAAAAACACCTTCTACAAACACAATGTAAATTGTTCCACGAATTCCACTGCATATTTGTTGGTATTCTTCATTCACATCAATGGGATGAACAGTTCATGCACGCAAAAGGATGCACAGAGAGATTCCTCAATTCACTGAAGCTCACTGACTTGCGTGTTGTAAAAGGAAAGAAAGGGGCACTTTTTAATGAATGGCATTAAGAGTTCCTAGCATTCTGCTTCAACAAAGACAAGGCCTTCAAATTGAGTTTGTTCAAATTGCAACATTTCAAGATCCCCCTTTTTCCCCCTAATGTAACATTCCATTAATATTTTGCTTACAGTGTTAACTGAATCAAGTGTAACAATGGATTGAAGTATTATTGAAAATAATAATAAAATAATCTGTCTCTCAATTTAAAATCTTTAATTAAGGTAATATTTTCCCAAAATTTATTTATCATAGATAAAACTTACACACTTTAAACGTTTATTTAAAATAGGCACTCAATTTGAAAGGTGCATATATATTCCATTAACACCACAATCCTTTCTCAGAAGCCTGGCTGGCTCAATATGTGTACTAACGGTTTCCTTTGCAATCTTGCCTGTTAATGAAAAAATGCCCTCTTTGTTATTAAGGAGAACAATTATTTTTTGAATACTTCAAATCATCTATTAGAACTGGAGTAAACAGTAGTCTTCAAACAAAACTCAATCAAATAATTTTTTGTTTTCCTCCAAAGAAATTAAAAATGGAAGATCATTCAAATTCACTAGAAGGGATTTAATAAACAATGTATAAAGGTAAAGCACATATATGCTAGTCATTCCTGACTCTAGGGAGCAGTGCTCATCTCCATTTCAAAGCCGAAGAGCCAGTGCTGTCCAAACACATCTCCATGGCCAGGTGGCTGGCATGACTAAATGCCAAAGGTGCACAGAATGCTGTTACCTTCCCACCAAAGGTGGTCCCTATTTTTCTACTTGCATTTTTTTACATGCTTTCAAACTACTAGGCTGGCAGAAGCTGGGACAAGTAATGGGATCTCACCCCATCACATGGCAGTAGGGATTCAAACTGCCGACCTTTTGATTGACAAGCTCAGCATCTTAGCCACTGAGTCACCGTGTCCCTATGAAACAATGATTAGATGAAGGCTATATGAAATATGATAAACAGAAAGAATCAAGAGTAGCAGAAGAGAACAAAGACCTTTATTGAGGAAAAGAGGGAAGATGAGGTTTAATCTCATTTGACCTTGAATAAAATGAATTTCTCAAGCATCGCCCTGCCATAAAATTACTAAATATTTTATCTACATGGCTTTTTTAAAAAAAAGATAATAAGTCTCTGGTTTTAATTCCTATTACTTCATACATTTTTTTCTTAAAGATTGTATTCATGTAAAAGCAGATCTCTTGAACTCTAAACATTTTCTAAGTGTTGACAGAATAATAAAATGTTGCTGATTTAATTGAGAGAGCCTTACATGACTTCAAGAATTTATTTTGCACTTTTTCTTTTTCCTAAACAAAATATAAATTAGGTCCCTACAGCACTATGCTGCTTTACCAAACATAGCATAGCTCAGTAGTTCCCAATTCTAATTGAAAGATAAATTACCAGTGAGGCCCACTTAAACTAAATATGAAGCTTTGAACCGGAAAAAAACCTCTCAGGGTTCCTTTTCAATAGAACACCGATTCTTAAATAAAGTCCTCAAGACCAGTGCTGTCTATCACAGACTGCAATGGCCCCATACATGTAAATGAAATTATCACATAAATGCTAAAGCGATCTACCTGTGCATCTTACTGTACATACTGTAAGTAGAAGCATTTACCTGAGGACCTGACCATTGTTATTTGTCTCTCCTGTGAATATCCATGCCTACGACTTTAATCCCATATGGGAGAAACTGGTTTAATTTCCTCCATCTATTCTACTCATGCTTTTTTTTTTTAATTGAAAAAGTTTTACATTACAGTTTATTTTTAAAACCCCTCCCCCATCCCACCCCCCTACCAACCCCGCCCTATCCCCCCTATCCCTCCCCAATCCCCCCCTTGACTTCCTCTATTAAACAAACATTAACATTCAATATTTAACAATTTTTTAAGGTGAGATCCAACTAAGAAAAAGCTATAACCTTATTTTATAACCAATTTTAACCTTAAGTAATAAAAAAAATTTTCTTTTAAACCAATATATGACAACATAAATCAAATATAAAAAACTCTTAACTCTTAACAATCTATTTTAAAAAATCTAGTAAAATAATAATTTTGAGCATCATAAGATTTAAATTGAAGTATCATATAAATAATGTAAATATAAAACATTAACTATAATTCCCAATATTCCATATATCAAAGTCAAAGTCGAACAGTACATAGTACATTTTTCTTTAAAATTAAGTCTAAATATTAAAAATATAAATTCAATTACATAAAATATAATAAAAATTAAAAATTATCAAATTCAATACATTTCTCTTTTAGATTAATTCTAAATATGAAAAATATAAATTCAGTTAAGTGCTAATTGAAACTTCTTACTTTGATATTTATTCTTCATGTATTCTACCCATTTCTTCCACTCCTTAGCAAAAACTTCACGGGTCCTTTCTTTTAGGTATGCAGAAATTTTAGCCATCTCTACAAAATTAGACATCTTCAGTATCCATTCCTCTATAGTAGGTACGTTATCCTTCTTCCAATATTGACCAATCAGTAATCTAGCTGCAGTAATTATGTGTAAAATTAATCTAGTGTCAGTTACTGAACAACCCTTAACTATTCCCAACAAAAAAAACTGAGGAGAAAACTCAAGCTTCTTCTTCAAAATGTTCTGCATTACCCACCAAAGTTTAATCCAAAATGCTTTCAATTTTCTGCACGTCCACCAAATATGGAAATATGTTGCATCCAAACAATCACACCTCCAACATTTAGGTTGAACATTTGGATACATACATGATAACTTCTTAGGATCTAAATGCCATCTGTAAAACATCTTATAAAAATTTTCCCTCAAGTTCTGTGCCTGTGTAAATTTAACATTCTGGACCCAAATCTTTTCCCATGTTTCCAACATTACAGGTTCTTCAAAATTTTGCGCCCATTTAATCATACAATCTTTAACTAATTCCCCCTCTGAATCTCTTTCTAACAGTAAATTATACACTCGTTTAATATGCATCGGCCCTTTACATTTTATCTGAGTCACCAAATCTTCTTCATGTAACATTAGTCCAGTTTTCTGATCTTCTCTCCATCTTGCTTGAAGTTGAAAATACTGCAACCAGGTTAAGTTCACTCCTTCTTCCAACAGGGTATTCAAAGATTTCAAGCTCCATCTGCCCCCATCATTAAGAAGTATCTCTTTATACAACAACCCCCCGAGTGACTTTATATTTGGCATAATCTGCCCAAGATCCAACCACAAAGGTATTTTGTAATCCAATTGAAGCTGGTGCTTCTTCCAAACTCTCATCAAAGCATGTCTTAAAATATGACTATTGAATACACTGTCTCTCTTATCTTCATAAAGTAGATATGCATGCCATCCAAATTGCAAGTCATGGCCTTCTATATTCAAAATTTCTATTTTTGTTGTTCCAATCCAATCTCCAACTTGTGTCAGCACTGCAGCCTCATAATATAGACGTAGATTTGGAACTTTGAGGCCACCTCTTTCACGAGCATCTTGCATAATTTTAAGTTTGACTCTTGGTTTTTTCCCATTCCAAATAAATTTGTTTAAACCTGCTTGCCATTCCATCAAAAACTTATCATTTTTAAGCACCGGAATCATTTGAAACAAAAACAGAAATCTAGGTAGAACGTTCATCTTAACAGCTGCTATTCTACCAAGCAAAGATAGTTGCAGCTTCTTCCATATTTCAAGATCCTTTTGAATCTTATGCCAGAGTTCCTCATAATTATTTTGAAAAAGTTTTATATTGGATGCTGCAACTTGGACCCCTAGATATTTCACCTTTGTAGCTATTTCAAAGCCTGCCAACCTTTCAAGTTCATTCCTTTGTGGTTCCAACATGTTTTTAACTATCATCTTAGTCTTTTTCTGGTTCAGGCTAAAACCTGAAACCAGACCATATTCCTCTATGATGTTTTTCATCTGGATGATTGATTCCAAAGGTCGTGTTAGGGTAACAACCAGATCATCTGCGAATGCCTTTTGTTCTGTAATCTCTTTGCCTTACAACTATTCCATTCAGATTGTCCGAGTCCCGTAGAGCATTCAACAGCACTTCCAAAGTCAAAATAAACAGTAATGGGGATAATGGACAGCCTTGTCTTGTTCCTTTCTGTATGTTAAAATTGGTAGTTAAACTGCCGTTAATAATAATTTGTGCCGTCTGTTCTTGATAAATTGCCGAAATCGCTTGTATAAACTGTTCCCCAAAATCCATTTTGTGCAAGGTCTTTTTTAGAAAATCCCAGTTGACTCGATCAAAGGCCTTCTCCGCATCCAAAAACACCAGCACCGCAGAGGTCTGTTTATTTTTCTCAAGATATTCCAACAAATCTATGAGTTGCCTGACATTGTCCTTCATATGTCTACCTTCTATAAAACCTGCTTGGTCTTCATGAATCACATCTTGAATAACTGGCATCAATCTGTTGGCTAATACTTTAGCATAAATTTTATAATCCGTATTCAGGAGAGATATTGGTCTAAAATTTTCGGGTTTTACAGATTCTTCTTCTTTAGGTATCAGTGAAATAAAAGCCGTCTTCCACGAGGGGGGTATTTTACCCCCCTGCTGAATATTACAAAACAAATCCTTAAGATGCTCAACCAATTCCACTTGTTAAGTCTTATAATATACTGCTGTCAAACCATCTGTCCCAGGAGCTTTAGATAATTTCAGTTGTTTTATTGCAAATAAAATCTCTTCAGATGTTATAGGTCGATTCAATCTATCACTTTGTGTACTTGAGATTTTTGTAACTCTCATCTTCTGCAGATAATCATCGATAAAGTCCTCTTTAATTTTATCAGCTTGGTACAATTTAGAATAATAAGCTAGAAAGGCTTGATGTATTAAGTTCTGTTGATGCACTTGTTTCCCTTTATACTCAATAGTGTTTATTATACGAGAACTTTGTTGTTTCCTCAAAGTATAAGCCAACCATCTGCCAGGTTTATTAGCATTGCAAAAAGTATTGTGTTTAGCGTATTGCAGATTAGTTGCTGTTTGATCCGCCATCAATATTTGAAATTGATCTTTCAGGAGTTTTATCGTTAATTGTACCTTTTCATCAGTCGGATTCTTAATAAGCAATTGCTCTTTCTCCTTTATCGCTGTCTCCAATTCTATTCTTGACTTCTGACGTATTAATCTGTATTTAGAGTTCATGTAAATCAGTACACCCCTCATATAAGCCTTGCATGCATCCCATACAATCTCAATAGGTGTACCTTTGTTCAAGTTAATATCAAAAAATTCTTTAACATATTTCTTAAGGTCCATAATATTCTTTTCATATCTAAATAAATTTTCATTCATACGCCAAGATCTCCTTTCTCTTTTACCCAAGTTTATCTCCATCCACACCGGACTATGATCCGTTAAGGTTCTGGGAAATATTTTTGTCTTAGTCACTATAGTAAGTAAATCAGTAGTAGCCAGCATAAAGTCAATTCTCGAAAAGGATTTATGTCTATCAGAGAAAAAGGTAAAATCCAATTCCTTGGGATGATGAATTCTCCATACATCCT
Source organism: Masticophis lateralis (assembly GCA_030761175.1). Classification (NCBI taxonomy): domain Eukaryota; kingdom Metazoa; phylum Chordata; class Lepidosauria; order Squamata; family Colubridae; genus Masticophis; species Masticophis lateralis. The sequence goes on from JAUDYJ010000003.1 coordinate 65,310,170, forward strand.
TCAAATCCAATTCTTCTTTCAATGAAAAAAAAGTCGGTGGTAGCTTATTCCCTTTCTTGGCCGACGTCTTTTTATCAAGCGTTGCATCAATCACCCCATTCCAATCACCCATAATCAAAAAGGACTTATAATTCCACTGCAATATTTTATTCTTCAGCACTTTGTAGAAAATTTCCTGCTGCTGGTTTGGGGCATAAATGCCAATTAGAAGTATCAAAACATTCTGTATATTTATTTCAACTGCAATGTATCTCCCCTCATCATCCGCTTCTATCAGTTTAGCTGGTATTCTTTTGGAGATATAAAAAACAAGTCCATTCCTTTTCACAGAACTAGAAGATATAAAATGTAATCCAAGTTTTGAAGTTAAAAATTTTTGGTCCTGGGTTCTAATATGAGTTTCTTGCAAACAAACAATCTACTCATGCTTTTTAAAAAGAACTTTGCTATTTGGACTGCGTGGAATTATTAATAGCTACATGAAACTGCTTTGAGAATTGATCTTGATGGTAGGGATGAGGTATGATCAATATCCTGATGATATTCAGTTATATATAACAATCCCAGGACAAGCTAGAGACATGGTGGAAACCTAGAGTCAATGTCTAGAGCCGTGATGATGAGCCTATGGCACGTATGCCAGAGGTGGCATACGAGCTGTCATCCCAGTTTAGCTCCTCTGCACATGTGCCTCCCACCAACCAAATGGTCTTTGGGTGACTGCATGCGCGGGGGCAGGGTGCGTGCAAAGGGACTGTATGTGCATGCATGGGGGGTGGGGCATGTGCAGGGAGACCATGGGAGGCAGGGTGCATGTGCGGAGGCCATGCACGCATTGCATTTTGGGGGTTTGCACGAGTACTTTGGGCACTCAGTCTGGAAAAGGTTAGCAATCACTGGTCTAGAGGTTCATAGGGACTGGATGGGGAGAAAACAGCTGAGACTCAGAGTTCTTGTTAAAATTTTAGCATTAGTGACAGGTGGCCATTGGGCTCTCCTTGAAAGATTGGTCCATGACTTGAGAATTCTCCTGGATTGAAACTTCCTACTTGAACAGCAAATGAGTGTGTGTGTGTGTGTTTCCAATAGGGGAATTTTGCCCAGCTGTAGCTGGTGCACAATTATATCCCAATTTAGACCAGAAGGCCTTTTCTCTTGAGGCAAAATTATTATAACACCCTCTGCATGGGTCTTCTTTTGAAGACTACACAAACAGAACAGAATGTATCAACTGGACGTTACCAGGTAGAACTCTAGACTATAGAATAACACCTACTTTACAGTTGCTGGATCCAATTCAATGCTAGTAATCACCAATAAAGGCATATATACAACAGTGATGATCATGTCCAATATGAATCTGCCCATCCTCTCAGGTCTCTTAGAGATGATCTTCTGATGATTATGCTCCCTCATGAAATTAAAAACATTGTAGTTTAAAAGGCAGACTTTCATAGTTGCAGCCCCAACAATACAGGTAGTCCTCGACTTACAACAGTTCATTTAGTGACTCTTCAAAAGTACAAATATGACTTATGACTGTTTTTCATAGTTACGACCTTTGTAGCATCCCCATGATCATGTGATCAAAATTCAGATGCTTAGCAACCGGCTCATATTTATGACCTTTGCTATGTCCCAAGGTCATGTGATCACCTTTTGCGACCTTCTCACAAGCAAAGTCAATGGGGAAGCCAGATTCACTTAACAACCGGGTTACTAATTTATCAACTGCAGTGACTCAGTTAACAACTGAGCAGATAATGTCATAAAATGGGGCAAAATAAATGTCTCACTTAACAACAGAAATTCTGGTCATAAATTGAAGACTACCTGTATTGGCCATGTTCCTCCAGATATCCACTTGGCTCCTTCACTCTAATTTTTCAGCAAAGCTCTCAAGACTTCTTTTAGATCAGGCCTAAAGCTTCAACTAAATTGAAGCTTAGTTGTTATGTTGTCCAACTTCATGTATGTATGCATTATAAAATTGATGGGGCTTTATTTATAAAAGGCTTCTGAGGTTCTTTATTTCTGAAATGGGAAACAAGTTGTGAAGTTTCATTTTACTGATTATGCACAGCCCAAAAGTTTGCAATTGGGGTGGTCTTGAAAATCCATTAAGTACATTGTGTGTGGCAGCATAAATGCAATAGTTGTTTTCCAATAAATTTTTTTTAATCTGATATTTAAAAGAACATATCCCAGCTTTAAAATACTGACCCCATTTTTCATTTAGTCTTTTTCAGTTTTAAATTAAAATATAATCCTCTTCTCCATTTTATCATGCCCTTCTAAGATAAATTAATCTAAACAAAAACAGTAAGAGTAAATAATAAAAACTATATAAACATTCCTAAAGTATTCATAGCTTGGAACTGGAAAAAGAACTTAAGAAAACAAGAGTTCACATTCAGGGTTTATTTTGAATTTGATGTACTCTCCAAAAAATCAAAACAAGCTTGAGATCTTATCTCCAATAAGCATGTCCATGTGAGATACTTTCATATGTACATACAAATATGTACATATTTGTATATATACTCACTTGCCATATCTTGTGAAATACTTAAATGATTCTAATATACCACCTGCTCTTCCCCAAATTCTTTTTATATCTGGTTTTCAGTTCTATGCCTCTTATAATCTTAATATTTTCAATAAAAATATTGTTCTGTACATTTTAATAGCTTTTAGCCTTTTTGCAAATGAAATAAATATATGTGTCCCAGAATACTGTTGCAGGATCCAATCGTCAATCATCCAGATGAAAAGTTTATGCTTCCAATCTTTCAGGATCGTGTGGAGTCCATTATTAGGGAACTTCTCTCTCTCCAGAATGTGTACACAGGGCTGTTCTATGTGCTATATTTATATGGTTTCCAGTTGGGTGTAGCTTTTAGTTGTTAATTAGGGGTTAATGGCTGAAAATTTCTGTTTCCTTGTGCCAACCTACCCTCATCTCCTAACTATATGATCAGCTGGTGGTAAATCAGGACTCCTACTTACTGACAAGGGCCCATTTTCCAGGCTTTCATCATTTCTCTAGCTATTTTTGTCCCTCCTCTGCCAACAATCAAAGTAGCTGTGAAATTGAATGCATGTCCTTGTTCATTGCAGTGTGAGGCTACCAATGAGTTCGGATCTTCTTGTCTAACCACTAGCTCATGTTTTCTCCGAAAAGTGGGTTCAATTTTGTTATAACTGATAAAGACTGATTATATCTAGAGACTGCTATTTTTCTCGGGCATGGATATTTTAATATATCTATCTATATATAGGGTACCGAGTGTATGTATATAAAACTAGCAAACAACAATGCTTGAAATAAGATCTGTTTCCTATGGTGTTGGCAGCAGAATTTTTTTTTTTTAATTTGATTTATATGCCACCCTTCTCCAAAGACTCAGGGCAGCTTACAATGCGTTAAGCAATAGCCTTCATACTTTTGTATATTTATACAAAGTCAGCTTATTGCCCCCACAAACTGGGTCCTCAATTTACCTACCTTAGAAAGGATGGAAGGCTGAGTCAACCTTGAGCCTGGGGAGATTCGAACTGGTGTAATTGCAGACACTGGATGTTAATTACGGTGCTTTAGTCTGCAGAGCTAAACCAGGCTCTATTTCATAGTTTCATGCTGTGTCTTAAGCAGATTTCAAGGTGATACTTTTGAGGGATTTTTATGACACTGTTAAGGCTTTCTTACGGGGACATCCCAGCCTTCATAGCCACCATGGCACATACGGACCTCTACTCTTCTTACAATGGAGACCAGGATATTGAATGTAATTCCAAATGGCATCTCAAATATTTGCAAAGACTTCCTGCGTGTTTTGCTCCAGGAACAGTTTATGTATCCTTTTGGCTTTGATGGCTTTATAATGTTTTCTTTCAATGTTGGCATGAACTCTTAATGGGGAAATGGTTAGAAAATTCATATGATGGGAATTCTTAAGCAAGATTGATCTTATGATGGAGGACCTGGTGGCAATGAAACAGCAAAGAAAATGGCTGGTATAGTGATGACAAAAAATACGATTCACCCAGATTAGATTCGGAGAGTATTTGGTAGGATTGATGGCAGAAAAGAAGTCGTCCCTATCAGTATTGCTTCTATTAGTAGTCCTGTTTTATAAGAGACCTTAGGGGGATGGAGAAGAGATTGCTTAGTGCTTTCTATGATTTATTTATAAAACATTTTAAAAACAAGATTATTCCTGCATTGCAAACTGCCTGAGTGGCGATTGTGTGATAGAAATGCTGTGATAGTTGTAAATTTGAAGAATGAGCACAAACTTTTTCTTTACCAAGTTGCTGGTCCCAATTCTGGTTGCTAAGAGACAACTACCAATACCTGTAGCAATACTGCAAGATGGAACGGTTTTTTAACATGTCCATTCCCACAGTTTTTTGGAACAGACATATTTTAACAACTTTACTCAAATCCAGCAGGATGAAGGCTTTGTAGGCTGTTCTATACGGGCCTCTGTTCCAGAGAAGGGGCCCTCAACTGAGAAGACACAACTTCATGATCCCATTAATGTCACTCCTTGATACAGCCAATTCTTCCCAATATTACTGTATAGACAAATACAGCTGGGAGTAGGTAGAAAAAGTCCTCAGTCATAAAGGATTTTTAGGTGAAAACCAGCATACCGAACTGCACCTGGAAACAATAGGTAAGCAATGCAATTATCAAAGTGGAAGTATTACAAGTAGTTCTTGATTTGTGACCATTTGTTTAGTGACTCTTCAAAGTTACAAAAAAGTGACTTACAATTGGCTTTTCCACTTATGATTGTTACCGCAGTCATGTGATCAAAATTAGGCTCTTAGCATTTAGCATATATTTTTCAATGGTTGCAACACCTTGAGGTCATGTGGTCACCATTTGTGACCTTCCCAGATGGCTTTCAACAAGTAAACCAGATTTGCTTAACAACCCACAATTCACTTCACTGCAAAAAGGGTGTGGCAAAAAAGGCTATAAAATTGGCCGTAGCTCACTTAACAACTACCTTTTGGTTCTGATTGTGGTTGTAATTTGAGGATTACCTATATTAGACTGTTTTCTAGCTTGAAGCCACTGTTTCCCATGATCAGTCTTGGATTATGTTCTTGTCATTGTAAGTGTGGTTATGTTTTTCTTCCCTGAAGATGCATAAGACTGGCTGCTTATTTTCATTATCTTGCATTTTGCCCCAGAGCTGACTTTTTAAGATGCTTTGTTCTGATACTGAACAGCTTGTAAGACGTTCTCTCTCTAGAAGAAATTAAGACAATGTTCATGAAGTTAAGTGGGTAGAAGAAATGGTCCTGACAACTAACTCAGCCTATGGACAAAGCATCCAATCATATATTATTGCTAATGTAGAGAAGAGACCATTGGGTGCGGGGACACTGGCATTATGTTGCCAATGATCTTTTTGCTGGATTAGCTAATGTCATATCTTCCTTTGTCTACTGGTTTCAAATTGCTTCGTTCCCTCCCTCCCTCATGATCCATATCTCATATTCCTTCACTATACAAGCACTGGATCATCATTCAACCAGTCATTTGTTTTCCTTGCCTAGAGTAGAAGTTGATTTAGCTATCCAGCCTGAAGCTTCTTCTACCTGTCAAAATTACTCCTCCAACCCAGGTTTTCAACCTTTCATATGTTTCATATTCATATGAAACATATGAATATATATATCAGAACTTCCTACTACTCCATCTCTCACTAAGACCTGATAACGTTAACTGCTTATTTGCAGTAAGACTTTCCTCTTCCATTACTTGTTACTAGGGAATAAATGGACTGTGTTCATAACACAGGGTGTCCATTGTTGGCACACATGGGGTTTTAAGCCTATCTGAGATTTACCTTCTTTGGCAATGACAACACTGAGGAAAACAGTGATCCTGTATGAGAGACCTTAGCTATTAGATGTCTGCTCCAGAGATTGTTAGATGCAAATGTTAGTTGTTGAACTTTGTTCTAGAGATAACCTAATGGTTTTGTTGGTGTACCTTCTACCCTTCAGCCCAGCTGTTTCTGTACTTAAACTAAATGTTATTGTAGGACTGGTATTGGATTTGTTTCAGTTGTCAGTGCTGGTGGATTTCAGTTGCCTATGATTTTTCTTTCAAAAATTTTGATTTCAGCTTTTGATTTCAAGATGGAGGATAGCGTAATTAGTGCTTTGTCATAAACTTAGATCTCATCCTGGGCAGCCTGCAGCTAGTTGCCACTACTGATCTCCTAAAAGGTGAGGGACCAATTAAAACAGTGTGATCCAGATATCTTATGTGTTGTCTCCATTTTCAGATGAGGCTTGAGGCTTTCCAAGCAAAAAATGGTGGCTGTTTTGTGGTGACTCTTGATTATCTTTGGAATGAATAGGAATCCCTTCGTGGCTTGTTCCTAGCTGCAGATCTCAGGAGGTTTTGTGAGAAATGGGTGAGATATTAAGAAGTCAATTAGAGTTACTGTGCAATGAGAGAGTCTCCTTACATTTGCTGCATGGACTGAAGAATGAAGACTCCAAAAAAAGTAGAGGTTGCTTTTGTAGCCTTCGGTACTTTTTTCTAGAGTTTCCCCTTTCAGGGAGCCTTAAGCAATGGTGACTGCTTTTACTTCTCTTGCAAATCTTCATGAGTTTGGACTGTTGCAAGGTTTCATGATAATCGGGAAAAAAATAAAAATTCTATTAACTTGGAATAAGAGCCATTGAACCTAGTGGGATTTACTGTAGAGTATCGTATCCATCAGAAAATCTGTTTTTCTAAGCTTTTCCCCCCCAAATGTTTGTAAATCTGCACAGTTTTGTAACAGTTGCTTGCTTGCTTGCTTTCCCTCCCCTTACTTATTTTTCCATTATCTCATCTCCAGCTTGTTTTGATTACCCTCTTATCTTCCTTCCAAGAGATATCATCCTTACCATCATCTTCATCTTGTTTTCTCCTTGTTTTTTCATATGATTTTTGATGGAAAGAATGATCTCAAAGAATGATTTGTCGCTATATATGCAATGCAAAATCTGTTTTTACAAAAATGATTCCTTATTTTACAAGCCTGTGATTTTAGTCACTCATTAATTAATGTCTTGTTTTGGCTTGTCCTTGTTGGAAGGTAAGGTAAAGGTAAAGGTTCCCTTCGCACATATGTGCTAGTCATTCCTCTAGGGAGCGGTGCTCATCTCCGTTTCAAAGCCAAAGAGCCAGCACTGTCCAAAGACGTCTCCAAGGTCATGTGGCCGGCATGACTAAACACCAAAGGTTCACGGAACGCTGTTACCTTCCCACCAAAGTTGGTCCCTATTTTTCTACTTGCATTTTTTACATGCTTTCGAACTGCTAGGTTGGCAGAAGCTGGGAAAGTAACGGGAGCTCATCCCGTTATGCAGCACTAGGGATTCAAACCGCTGAACTGCCGACTTTTCAATCGACAAATTCAGCTTCTTAGTATCATTCATTCATTCATTCATTCATTCATTCATATTTATATGTCTGCCCATCTCACAAACATGGGACTCTAGGTGTCTTACAATAAGACTATTTCAGAAGAGAGCAGAACACAATTTTTTTTAGAGCTGCAAGTGAGTATCACCCACTACCCAGAGGCTACCATATGAGGACAAATCATGAACTAGAAAGATTGTTTGGAGAAACTTCTAATGTAATTTACCAGATTTCTTGCAGGGGTTGCCCCTGTAACTATGTGGGACAGATGGAGAGGAAGCTAATCACCAGATTGTGAGAACAATACATGTTATGGTGGATATGGTGTCAGGCACAAAGGATCAGTAACACATGCTAAGTTGCAAATCAGAAGATTTATTGCTCAAACCTATATTCACAAAAATCCAGTAAAGTTCACTACTAAATTGGCATTAGGTAAGGTTCAACAGAATTTAAGAGGTTGAACTTGGATCATTAGTGGAACCGTAAGGCTGATGACTCATTTAACTCTGCTCCCACCCCCTCATTCTGCCTGCTCTTCCCCTACAACTGTCTACGAACAAAACATTAATTTGCCAGAGGATAAACCTTTTTCTACCACTGTTAATCCAGTGGTGGGTTTCAAAATTTTTTACTACCGGTTCTGTGAGTGTGGCTTGGTGGGTGTGGCTTGGTGTGTGTGGCAGGGAAAGGATACTGTAAAATCTCCATTCCTACCCCACTCCAGGGGAAGGATACTGTAAAATCTCCATTCTCTCCCCAATACAGGGTAAGGTTACTGCAAAATTCCCATTTCCTCCCCATCAGCTGGGACTCGGGAGGCAGAGAATAGATGGGGGCGGGGCCAGTCAGAGGTGGTATTTACCGGTTCTCCGAACTACTCAAAATTTCTGCTATTGGTTCTCTAGAACTGGTCAGAACCTGCTGAAACCCACCTCAGTGTTAACCTTTTAATGATAGGATGCTTTGTACCATAACCATTATGTATTGTGGGGGGGAGGGGCGGGCATTGTGGAAGGTGAGAATATTTTCAAACAAAATTCTGGCTGCAATTTGAACTTTTTATTAATATATGTTTCCGTGTTTCCTTTATAAATCTATACAGAAATACACAATGGTTTTAATTTTGCTGCAATAATATCATCTATGTTCCCAAATCAGGTTAACCCATAGTTTGCTCCACCATATTTTATTGAATAAATCACAAATAGCTGACTTCACATATCACATTACATCATAAACTGTAGGTTTATAAACTGCTACAGCTGGTTAATACAATACACCAAGGCCAACCAAATGCATGTTATGGCTTAGACCGATGTGTGAACTGAATCAAAGTGAGAGAAACGTGTGATAAACATGAACAAGAAGCATCATATCCTATCCTTGAATAGCCTAGGATGGGTTGCCACTGAGATTATTCATTTATTTGACTTACCAGCCTTGGCTAAGGTCAATGATGGATGAGGAAAGTAATTACTCTAGGCATCAAAGGAAACAATAAAGGCAAGTGTCAGCACCAAACAGGGATATTGCAGTTAAATGAATATCTAGTCTAAGCATGATACATGCTGCTGCTTTATTTGCATGAGCTGGCTAAGGTATTCCCCCTTGCCTTCATCATCATTAACTGACATGTATGCATAGAGTAATTCAGATTATTCTAAAAGACTCAGGGATCCAGACAAATGAGAATCAGCCTCAATTATCTCCAAATAAAAACCACCACTTATACATACATATTTTTATGTGATTCCATTTAGTTTCAGTTTCCATGAGGCAAAATAAATATATTCAGCTTCATTACAATATCAGATAAATGGATATTTATCACTTTTTTAAAAAATCAAAAGCAGGAAGAAGAAAGCTATCTTGTCATGCTTTGTGACTTGGGTCACATGCTGGTTAACTGCAACAGCAAAAAATAATTTGTCAACCATCTCTGTTAACAGAAACTGTTTCTGGAATATAAAATGTTCAGACAGAGAGGAAAACCATAATGAATTTGTATGAAAAGTGTTATGATGTATTTGGCTCTTTGAACTCCTAAATCATTTTTATGAATCTCTTGAGCAAGCTGACCTTAAATATCGGCAGAGATATGCTGGTATGTACAAGATGCCTTTGTACATAATTTTTTAAAATATTCCAGCTACATGCCTGTACACACATATGCTGTTAAAAACTATTTTGTTAATACTCTAGCTGCACGCATGTACCCTTGTACACCATTAAAAACATTTTTTAATTTTGCAGTTTAAAAATCTTCTCACCCAAAAAGTGCAGAACTCTTGTGTATAACACAATTTGCATTGTTGGTTGCATTGTTGGTCTTTGAATTTAGGGATTAGCAAACATGGATCGTATTCTTTTATACATGTAATTTAAACTTCTAAAATTCTTGTTCTTTTCTTCCTCGTCAAAACCCACAGTATTAAAATTGAAGATGCTACATTCCTTCTGTTATCTTTCTGTCCATGAACTTCCCTTAAGTTTTTCTCATATTGTCCATTCAAGCAAAAAAGAAAATATGGATCATTTCTATTGTGAATTCTGAAATATCATCTAACTTTTTTTTTTTTTTGCAGCTGCAATCGTAGAAAAATTAGGAAATAATTTGCCATTTTTACCAAAATCAAAGGGACTATAACAGGTGTTTTTGTTTTTGAAAAATTAAATGGTATAATGGACAACACAGTTTCTGGTCAATGTTTACAGACTAGGAGAGGTTAATATCAAAAGAGGAAACTTTCAAGGAGATTCACTGTCATCACAATTGTAATCATTACTTTTATTCCTCTGTCAACAATATTGAAGTCAGGTCATGGCTATCAATCGTCAAAAACATCTGCCAGGCATATCCCACCATGTATGATCTGAAGCTGTATGGAAAAACACCATCTGAAATAGAATTGCTGTTCAATGCTGTCTGTATAGTCAAGATATTGCAATAAAGTTTGGACTGGACAATTTCCCCTTCCCACCAACAGGGGAAAAATCATGCAAACTGAAGTAATTAAGGTGCTATATGGAAATAACATGGAAAGTATGGAAGAAAAAGATCACTAGAAATATCTTCACGCTGACAACATCAAGCACACTGAAGAAGAAGGTCTGAAGTGAATAATCAAGGGAGTGAAGATGATTTTAACAACCAAATTCAGAGGAAGAAATACTATCAATGCAATTAAGACCTGAACAATTCCAATTAATAGGCATATAGCTGGAATTATAGACTGGACTCAAGCAGAACTAAAAGCCCAGACGGGAAGACCAGAAAAATAGTAACAATGAATCATGCTCTTTATCCAAGCAACAATGTTGACTCTATTTACCAAGGAGTGGTGTGGGCATGGAATATTGCAAGTATATCAGACAGCTGAAGAAGAAAAAGGGCCACTGGAAGAATATCTGAAGGTGTTCTGACCTAGGCATCCTGACATAGTAAAAAGCACACAATTAGTCCCCAAAACCCTTGCTTTTATTTTAACGGCTGTGAATTCCTTTCATTCACAGCACGTGCTGAATCACCAAGAGTTTATATGTAGTCCAACAGAAGTCTGCCACAGTCCTTTGGATAAGGCTGGTAAACACCCATCTTTATCTTCTTTGACATGCTGCCAAAGACCTAATTGGCAATTATCTTGGCAAGGCCACACAGAAACACAGTGTCAAAAACGGAGCTTCAAGGTACAAACCGACACCATCTACAACTTTGCTTCCTGCAAAGGTCCACGTGCGTTTGCTCTTCCTTTATGTCTTATGAGAGGAGCCAATCATCTCCAAGCCTTACTCCTGAGTCGTCCCTTTTGTTTTAACTGTTCTTGCCTTCTGGCAGCTCTGCGCATCCGCGCACTAGGAACAGGCTCCCCTTATTCCTCTACCTCGCTGATGTCCGACTCTGGAGCCTCCAGAGTCCGCACATAACTCCCAGATGGCCCTGGCCCCATCTCTGCCTCTGATGCAGAGCCCTCGTCCAAGCCTTCCCCAGACTCCAGGACTGGCCCATGTTCCTCTCCAGCCTCCTCACTGTGCCAGGTCTGCAGACTGCTGGTGGACCACAACAGAAGGTCAGTGTAGAAGATGAACTAAAGCTAACACACCATGAAGGCTTACTGTATACTGGGGAGACTAAACTGCCTACAAGAAAGACAAAATGAAGACAGGAAAAGAGGCATGGCAAGATGAAGTATTACATGGCCAATACATCAAAAGGCCAACTAGCATGCAAAGCAAATAACAAAATCCGCCAATGTCTAAGAGCAACACAGTTGACGAAAGAGACAGGATTGTTAATTCTGGCTGCACAAGACCAAGCCTTAAGAACAAATGCATATAGAGACAGAATTGAGTAGACATCAACAGACAGCAAATACCTCCTCTGCAAAGAAGCTGAAGAAACAATGGACCACTTAGTTAGCTGCTGCAAGAGTGACTGCAAACAACAGCATGACCAAGTAGCAATAATGATTGAATATCTGCAAGAAATATCATTTGCTTGCAAGCAAAAAAAAAATGGTAGGATCACAAAGTATAGAAAGTAATTGAAAATGAGTAAGTGAAAGTGCTCTGGAAGTTTAGAATTCAACAGACAAGCCTCTGCCACACAAACACTCCAGACTTAACAACTGTTGATATGAAACAAACAAACAAAAAAGTCTAGATAGTGAACATGGCAACACCTGGAGACAGTAGAAGAAAAGAGAAAGAGCTGGAGAAAATAACAAAATATAAAGTTCTTCAAATGGAATCACTGTTGCAAAAGAAAGCAAAGATAGTACCAATAGTAATAGGCACATTGGGTACAGTCCAGGGGTGAAATCCAGCAGGTTCTGACAGATTCTGGAGAACCGGTAGCAGAAATTTTGAGTAGTTTGGAGAACCGGCAAATACCACCTCTGGCTGGCCCCAGAGTGGGTTGGGAATGGAGATTTTCAATATCCTTCCCCCAGGAGTGGAGAAGGAATGGGGATTTTGCAGTATCCTTCCCCTGCCACACCCACCAAGCCACGCCCACAGAACCAGTAGTAAAAAAAAATTAATTCTATCATTGGTGCAGTCCCAAAACAATGGATCACTTCTTGAACACTATTAGCATTGACAATTGCAAAAGGCGGCTTTACTTGGAACATCTTATATCCTGTGGCTATACCTTTAATAGCATCAAACAACAACATTTGCCTATCCCCGGTGCTTAGGAATTACTTGTTAGGTGGATAGAAATGCAGAACCTACTCTAAATATGCAATCCACTATAATAATAATAATACTCCATACCCCAAAATTCACATAAGAACATCCACTCTTCTTCAGATTATATTTAGTTCCCCTTTCCCCAATTTTTTTAAAAAAAACATTCTGTATTCAGGAGAAAAGAAACATTTTGACTAATCCCAAATAGCCAAACAAGGTTGGACCTAGGTAATTCTTGGAGAGCTTCAAAACAGATCAAAACCAGTAAATTTGAAAACAACCATGTACCCCAGAAGATGAAAAAACAAGTCACTTCCATATTGCTCCCAAGAAGAATACAAACACCATGAAACTTACATGGAATATACAAAGTCCATTAAGTCCCTAGGAGTTGAGTTGACTCAACCAATTTTCTTTTATCTCTTATATCAGAGTTCGTTGTAGAAATTAAATCCAGAAAGCACACACAAATAAAGTGATTCAGCAGGATTCATTAATTTCTTTATATACATATAATACATGAAGATAAATGTACAATACCAATATAGATTCTTCTTCAATGTAGTAGCAGTTACAAGCAAAACACACAGCAGAAGAGAACAGTTAGTTTCATTTCAGCAGATCAGACTAGTTTCAGTTTTTCTGCATAGACTCAGAAGCTGCTGACTAAGACACGCTGGCTGCAGTCTGTCTCAGCTCTCAAAAAGCCCTCATTGGTTGACTTAGTTGTTATGCCTATACATTGGCTGACCTTGTTATCATGTCCTATTCCAGTTGATGAATATATTCTGACATCTTTTTTCTTGTTTCTTTGGTAATACCAAGAATTGTAGCCATTAGGAAACTTTTATTTGTATATCCTCATCTTCAAACATGCTGGAGCGCCCTGTGGGAGCTTTAAGGCTAGGTAATTTGAAGGGCTGAAAGGCTAAAGTGATACTGTTGGTTGAAAAGATGAAAACAGCTATAAGCCACTTTATTTTATGTAGCTGCTCCAGGGATATTTCTGGCTTCAAAGGACATATTCTACTTTATTCGAAACCAGACCTGGTCAAATTCTTAAGTTTTCAGAAAAAGCTAAACAAATAATGCCTTTTGCTAGATACCATATATTTATTTTGCTATTGCTTATTAACAAATCAGAATTACACTATGTTTGTGCTATTAATTTATTTGTAAAATTAGAGAGGGCTGTAAAGCACTGTGAAGCGGTATATAAGTCTAACTAAGTGCTATTGCTATTAGGCTGCCAACTCAAATATGATTCTGAAGCATAAAAAACAAAAAAGAAGAAATAAATACTGTAAATATAAATGCAGAGCATAATTTGGCAATAGTTAGCACTGATTTACTTTTGAAACTAAACTCTGTATAAAGTTACAACCTTCTTTTTTTTTTTACGAAATCATGACCCTGGACCAAGTGGCCATTACCAGACATCTCTACTATAAAGAATTTCAGTATATTCCTTCCATCTTTAACTCCTTTGAATAAGTTAATACGTATCCTTAATGGAATGTGTGAATGACTTTGAAGGACAAGAGGAAGTGCTGCTGCCTACGAAACAAACAGGCAAGAGAGGGCGGAGACCATAGCTGCTTAACAATCAGAGGAAGAAATCTAGGAAAGACCAGGACTAATGGATCAGGCAGCTAAAAGCGTAGGTAGGTAGATTTGTACTTTCAAGCTTGCAAGATTCTGTTAATGTAGCCTTACAATAAAGTAGAATTAGCTCATCCAATTGTGTTTCCTATCTGATTTACCTGGAAAGGCTGACATACATCTTGCAAGTCAAAAATTCATATCTCATGCTGAAACTCTAACTGCCTAATCCATTAGAACAGATATTTCGTAAGTTTCTCTCTCTGCCTGTTAAACAACTGTACTGTCTGATCATTTCCTGGGCAACAATTTTTCCTCTGTTCCTCAAGGTCATTCTCACATACCATTACATTATCTGTCTTTTGGCATACCAATTTGAGCTCAGCATATTGAGTTTGGAAATCTTTTGGAAAACTGTTCTTGATTTGCAGTGCCTGTTTCCCTCTTCAGTGTTTTTATAGATGCCACTGTAACAATATTTCTTGTGTCTTTTAAAAGTTCTTTGAAATTTTTTAAGTTCCTTCCTTTGAGTTTGGCTTTCTTGGTCTTTAGTGACTCCTCTCTTTTTGGCAATTCCCACCATCTGTTATGTTTGTTGTCTACCATTTCTTGGTCTTTGGAAGGCTCTTTTCACCATCATCTTTAACAACTTCTTTGGTTTAATCCCACAATTCCTCTAGGTCTCCACCAATTAGCTTCAGGAATTCAAGTAATTCCTGAAGTTCTCATTGAAAATGAAAGTTGTGAAGATCATATCTTGGAAACTGTCTAGCTTTGTACTTCCACTAGACTTGGCTTGGAATTTGCAAATCTGCAGTTTGTGATCTCTTAACACAGTCAGCTGCAGCCATGTATTAACTGAGGTCTTCCGTCTCCTTGCACCAACAGTGTGTGTGTGTGTGTGTGTGTGTGTGTGTGTGTGTGTGTGTTTGTGTGTGTGTACCTTCAAGTCCATGTGGTCTTCTTGGCCAAATTTTGGAAGTGGTTTTGCATCCTTCATAGTGCTGAAAGAAAGTGACTGACCCAAGGTGACCAAAGTGATTGTATCTAAGGCAAGACCAGAATTCAGTCTCCTGGGTTTCTAAATCTGATGCCTAAACCATTGTATCAAAGTAGCTGTCATCCATAATGCAATCAATTTCATTATCTGTCTGGTGATGTCCAAGCATATAAGCATTTAATTTTTAAAGGATGTTTTAGCGATGAAGAAAGTATTACATTTGGCAGAAATTGATAAATTGTTCTGCTGTTTTTGTCTATATCATAGCCCATCCAACTATGTTTTTCTCCTTACTATTTTACAACTTTGGCAATCCAGTCTCCAATCCAGATTGCAGCAAATCCTGCTTGCATGTTCTGTCAATTATAGATTGAACTTGAACATAAAACTCATCCATCTTTTCTATTTTTGCATCAGTAGTTGGGAGCACAAACATTTGGATATCCATCACATTAAAGGTTATCTGTGAAGTCTAACTGATATTATTCAACCATTGACACCATTGTGCCCAGTATTTGCTATATCCTTCAAATGAAATTGTAATGGCATATGGGAATGACCTTGAGAAACAAGGGGAAAAGATGCTGCCTAGGGAACAATCAGATAAAAGGGCCCAGGCCCAAATTTGAATGATGAGCAGAGAAAAAAACTGAGAAAGGATCTGCCCCAACATCTCAGGCGTTAAAAAAGAGATTTATACTTTTAGACTTGCAAGATGCTATTAATGTAGCCTTGCAATAAAATAGAATTAACTCATCTTGCTGTGTTTGCCATCTGATCTACTTGGAAGGCGGACAAAAAGCAATACAGCTTCTTTTTAGGAAGGAAGAAAAAAGAAATCAATGAAAAAATTAAAAGTTCAACAAAAGGGGAAAAAGGGAAGCTAGAAAAAAGATATAAAGAAGTGACTTTCAGTCTTCTTTACAGTAGATTTAAGTAGAGTGACAAATTTACTTCTCCATACAGTTACAAATTTAATTGCCTTTCCAGGGATTTGAGCTCCATGGCATCCAAACATGCAGGAGCGAAAATCCTTCCACAGGCAGTTCTTTTGTAGGAACTGAAATACTTCTGCAGGAAGCCCTTTGAGCCAGCTCCCAGAGACAAGAAAGAGCTGAAATCCAAAAGCAGAGAGGCAGCCCAATAAGATGAGAAGTCTGGGGTGCCTCAGAGTTCTGGGAGGCCCAACAAAGACTGCCCACAAATGTCTCTCCATTCAGGGGCTAAAATCTTCCTTGGATTTCAGCAGGAAGGATTTTAACTCCTGAGCAGGGAGATATTTGCACATGCATGGGCTAGGGCCCTCAGGGTCTCCTCTATCCCAGTCACCCAGGCTCTTTACCTGGGACTCCATCCACTTAACAACCTTTAAAATTAGTTAACAATCACAGCAATGAGACGTATTTATAATCCCATTAGGAAAAACTTTTCTTACAACCACTTTTCTCAGTGGTTTTATCAAATCATAATTAGGCTGGAGATATAATTTAGGCTGATCCAAAATGTAATGTTTCATTTGGTGCTTTATCCCTGAAATATCTAAGCCACCATTTGTCATTTTCTAATGCAAATGTAGTCCAGAGTGACTTTGATGCACTATATTTCTTTTAATAATAAACTTAACAAGAAATAGTTTTGCGATTTAAATAAAATCATTACTAATTTGGTGTGTCATGCAAAACCAATATTCAATAAATGACATTTACACAAACGATAACCTAGCAAAAATCAGGTTATTGGAGTGATATATTTTAAAACTTACCAAAACACTGAAATAATTTTGATAATGGCATATTGAAACTAAATGTTTATAATACAAATATACAGACAAGTTCATCAGTGCATGGTACATGGTGGAGCCAGCCTATGGGCTACTGTACCTCAAAAGATTCTATTTGAATATATGGTCTCTTTCCACAGAATTAGATTCAGAATATACATTCTTTAGACGGAAATTAGTTCACAAGATAAGCAAAAGTACCACACATCCAAAATAAGTCGGAAATTTATATTTGTGCTTATCTCCTTTCTCAAAACTATAAGTACTGTTAAATAAGAATTATATTCTAGATTAAAATATTTAAAATCTTCCAAATATCATCAATTTTGTCTTGATCGACTACTTTAAAGTTCTTTAAACAATGTGAGTTTCAGTACTTTTAATTCTTGTACCACAGATAGATTTGTCAACTAATTTACATATTAAAGGGACTGGTATACCATTAACAATCAAGTATCCTTGATGATATATAATATTAGAAAAATGTATTGGCCATTCCGGCGTTCTAGCTAAGAGGAAGGGTATTCACTCATTCATTCATTCATTCAATTTTTATACTGTCCTTCTCCCGAAGGACTCAGGGCAGCATACAGCCACAATAAAACAATATAAAATACAAAATTTAAAAGCAATTAAAACAAATTAAATACTTTTGGCCCTTCCGTTAAAAACCCACAAGTTTAAAACACCCCCATCCAAATTCATTTTAAGCCAATCCAGCCTGTTGAAATAGCAGAGTCTTAAGGGCACAGCGAAAGGTACGCAAGTCGGGAATCATACGTATCCCCAGGGGCAGTTCATTCCAGAGGGCGGGTGCCCCCACAGAGAAGGCTCTCCCCCTGGGGGTCGCCAGTCTACATTGTTTAACCGATGGCACCCTGAGGTGTCCCTCTCTGTGGGAGCGTGATGGTGAGTGGGAGGCTATTGGTGGCAGAAGGTGATACCGTAAGTATCCGGGTCCTAAGCCATGAAGTGCTTTAAAGGTGGTAACCAACACCTTGAACTGCACCCGGAAGACCACTGGGAGCCAGTGCAGCTCGCGCAGGAGAGGTGTCACGTGGGTGTGTCGAGTCGCTCCAATAATCACCTGCATGGCTGTGTTCTGGACCAGTTGGAACCTCCGAGTGCCCTTCAAGCGGAGCCCCATTTAGAGAGTGTTACAGTGATCCAGACAGGATGTGACGAGGGCGTGAGTGACTGTGTGCAGGGTGTCCCAGTCCAGAAAGGGATGCAATTGGTAAATCAGGCGAACCTGATAGAAAGCCCCCCTGGCCACAGCCGTCATATGGTCTTCTAAAGACAGCCGTGCATCCAGGAGGACATCCAGATTGCGAGCCCTCTCCGAGGGGGCCAAACTTTCACCCCCAATAGCCAGCGATGGAACCAGCTGGCTATACCAGGAAGCCAGGAGCCATAGCCACTCAGTCTTGGAGGGGTTGAGTTTGAGCCTGTTTCTCCCCATCCAGATCCGTACGGCCTTCAGACATCGGGACATCACGTCAAGGGCATCATTGGTGTGGCCTGGGGTGGAGATGTACAGCTGAGTATCATCAGCGTACAGATGACACTTCACCCCAAAACCACAGATGATCTTGCCCAGTGGCTTCACATAAATGTTGAACAGAAGGGGCGAGAGGACTGACCCTTGTGGCACCCCACAAATAAGGCGCCTCGTGGTCGACCTCTGTCCCCCTGCCAACAGACTGTGTCCAACCGGAATGCAAGACAAGTATGCACTATGGAACAAGTTGAATAATCACTTTCTCGTACTTTTAAAAGTTTATTTTCCTAAAAAGCTACGGGAAAACTGAAACCGAAGATCATGTTCATGTAGGAGTGATATCATTTGCTAGCAGTATGGAAATACCTAAATTTAAGAATTATTACAGTGGTAACGGATAAAGCACCAATGATATTTAAAAGTTTAGAAAACAAGTGACTTCCTCTATAAAAAAAAAGAAGAGTCATACTCAGGACTTTTCTTAAGAAAAGTGTAAAAGACTGCCCTACATCTTTTATAGCCTTCAAGAAATCTTGTGGGAGAATATATGCATATCAAAAGCAACTGTTTTCCTACTGTGCCCCAATTACATACTGAGTATGTATACAAACTGGCAGACAAAAATCAATGCACAAACCACAACTTAGATTTAAGACATAACCTGAAAACTTTTTTCATGAGTGCTAAACCTTTCATTATCAATATGTTATTAATATTCATATCAGCAAATGAAAGATCCACGGGAAACAGAATGATTTACTATATCAACCCAAGCATGACTTGTCTAATTCCAATTCATTCTCTATTCCGGAGAATGAATTGCAACAGTACTACTACTATTGCAACAGTAAAAAGAACCAGAAGGAAATGTATTTGCTTATATATTTTAAACCCTTAAGGAAGGATTCTCCATGCAAATAATTTATCTTGTGTGAGATGGGTAGCCATATAAACTTGATTAAATAAATTCAACATTGTTTTAGTAAAATAATGACCCAACTTGAAGTCTATCGGGACCTTAGCAATCAATAATTCACAAGCAAAATAAAAAAAATTACAGGTAGTCCTCACTTAATAAGCATTCTTTCAGGACCCTTCAAAGTTATCATGTTTTTAAATTAATGATAATCATGACCAGTTCTTGAAGTTATGGCTGTTGCAACACCCTCGTGGTTACATGCTCAAAATTTGGGTGCTTGGGAGGTCACCCATATTTATAACTGCAATGGGCAATTCAACTCCCTTACCTATCTCTCCCTATCTCTTCTCTTTTGCCCGATCTACAATCTGCTGTAGGAAAATGACCAAGCTGAGCCTGAAGGAGAGGTCAAACACATCATAAGTCACAAGTCCCTTCGTACCCGCAAGAGATCTAAGTCCAGCTCACCTTGAATTCCTTTCAATTCTTAACTCCTGCACACTTCCCTTAATGGTCACTTGGCCAGATTCTCGGTGAGAGCTTAAGCTTGTAATAAATCTTTATACTCAGTTGAACTGCCTGAATCTCCTGATTTCCTGAGTGCTTGACATCTGCCACTGCTGCCTACCTTTCCCACCTACAGCTGACCTTCATCATCATCTTCCTCCACAAGGAGTTTGCAAGGCCTTGAGCGTTCGTAGAGGTGTGGAGGCATTGCAAAGGGAGAGCAGCTGCCTCAGCTGGCATATCTCACCAGCAGTGGAAGGAGGAACATGACTAATGTAAGCTGCGGATGACTGAGTGCATTGTTTTTAAATCAGTCTGGACAACTGACATAATGTTCTCATCTTGTATTATTTGTATAAATGAATGAACTATATAAATTACATCATTATGCAAATCTCAGAAACCAACATAATGTAAACTCTGCTAATTACATAAAAATGAAAGTAAGTGACAACTGAGCATTAGCGGGCAGTCTTTCCTCTCAACTGGCCCATACCATCAAAATTTTACTCTGCATTATGGTTTAGGGTGATATATGAAATCAGCCACAACATTAATATTTATGAGCAGTGCCTGACAAATATGTCAGATTTATGTCAGAGAAATGTATTAATTATGCAAAATAATTAAAGGAAAACTACTTAATTATTCACTATGGTTCACAAATCTTTGAACACAATTATTTTCAATTATCAGAAAGCACATTTACCTTAGAAGTGCTGGAATGATATTACATAATCCAAACCAAATACTGGAATTTTCAGAAGCATTCATGTCCAGAAATCCAAATTTATAAATCCAAGCACTTAGGTCTTCTTTTCTTTGTTAACGATTTGAAGGTTAATAAAATGAAGCATCCAACCCGCTGAATTTATTTATTTATTTAATTTATATTGCCGCCTATTCACCCATGGCAACTCATAACTTGATAAGGGATTTAAATAAAACATCTTAGTAGATGTTCTGTTTCACTGACATTCACTTTTCTTATCTAATCAGTAAAAATAAAAGGTTGCAATGTTACATACTAGCTCATATTAATATTTGCATTATAAAAATAACACCAACCATAACTGTAAACAAATTTACTAAGGATTTATTTAATTGCTTGTCAGTTATACTGAAACATATTTTCTCTATTTTTAGCTATACTGAATATGCTTACTCAGGAATATGTGTGCTACAGGTAGTCCTCATTTAGTGACTATAGTTGGGACCAGCAACTCAGTCATTAAGCAAAACTATTTCTGGGCTTACAATCTTATTTCAGCTTTGCTTTGCTTTATTGATCTGCAAAGGTCATAAATGCAAGAATTGATCATAAAATTACTTTTTCATCACCATCTTCATTGTGATGGCCACTAAACAAGGCGGCCAGCACGCAAGGACTACCTGTATATCTAAAGATGTAACTACAGAGTATAGTCAGTGCAAATTCACTCAGAATTAAGCCCTATTAAGTTCAATGACAGCAAAAATGTGCTAGATTCCAGACTACCATTCTCGATCAAAACTGCTGAATAATAGGACTATTAAGCATCACCAACTGGGAATTGTTTTCTTAATAGCTGAAGTCATATGTTATACTTCGGAGCTCTATTTCTGGAAATGTATATTCACTTGATAAAATATGGAGGCAAGCCATTGTTTCAATCTGTTTAGGTAATTCACCTAAATTATGATAAATAGACTACCATTGTTATTAAAATAGTTTAAACTAAATACTTAGGTGAAGTCCTAATCTTAGACTGTCCAAATTTATTATAATGTCAACTCTTAGATACTCTTTGTGGCTGTTGAGACTTTAAGGAGCTGCAGTCTCAACAAACATGAAATGGTCCAAGATTGAAGAAAGCAGCTTGCTTCCAACTTTTTTAAGAGTTACATTTTAATTGCAAATTACTAAAAGATTGTTTATAACTATATATTACTAATATATAGTTGTAATACTGAGTTAAAACTGTTGCGCTAAACCACAGCTATCCCTCATTTAGTGACAGTAATTGGGATAGGCAGTTTGGTTGTTAAGTGAAACAGTCACTAAGTGAAACCAGTATTCCCAAGAAATAAAAAGAGTGAATGAGTGCATCCTCCAATTTTAGCACTAATCATTAAAGCGACCTTTAATTTGGATAACCTGCATACATTTTATTTTATAAAATTTTGATCTTTTGGAAAGTACACAATTACACTGACTGGGTTCACATATCATATCAATACCAAACCGAGAGCCAGTTTGGTCTAGTGGTTAAGACACCAGACTAGAAAGTGAGAAACTATGAGTTCAAGTCTCGCCTTAGCCACAAAAGCTTGCTGGGTGACTTTGGGCCAGTAGTAGTTGTGGGGAAAACAGAAGGAATGGAAGATGTATTGGATATGCTTGCTGCCTTGAGTTATTTGTAAAAATAATAAAGGCAGGATACAAGTAAATAAAATCATGCCAAACCATTTTCATGACTTGAATCTTTAAAGGGGAGAACATGCAGAACTACATATTGAAACTACATAGAAACACAGCAGTTTCTAAATTCCGAATTACAGAAGCAGCCATCTAAATTCCTAGGCTTGACTCCTCTGTTCTCAGAGAAAAGCTCTTGATGTCAACACGCAGTAAATTAACTGAAAGGTAATAAAAGAGAATCTGAAAAGTTCCTGAAGAGAAAGACATCATCAAGATAGACAGATTAAAGTACTGAAACACACACACACACACACACACACACACACACACATACAATATTTCAGAGATGAGATGAGATGGTTCAGCAAATAAGAAATGAGGTCTCTCTTCTTGCACCAACTTCACTGAAGCATTCTGCTAAAATTTGCACATATTCACCATTAGTTTTCAGTTGAAAAAAATACTATATAAAGCAATGCTTCCCAGACCTGGGTGAATGACCCAAAATGGATAAAAATGGGTTTTCCGGGGTAACAACACATGAACCCACTACTCAGTCATAAAAATTACATTTAAATTGACTTAAAGTTGTTTTACTTACTGTACATTGGGTAAAAAGGCATTCTAATAAGCAGCTTTTGAGTAATGAAGGAAAAAGTTTGGGAAGCATTGCTGTAAAGTAAGTCTGTAATTTAATGGACTAATAGTGACTCTTAATACAGGAACTTCATTAAATCCAAATGGCAAATTTGGAAAAATATTATAAACAAAATTTTACACATGTGCAGACAAACACAGCGGCATCAAAGTCTAAACCAAAAGATTACTGTGTATTTATAAATTAGATAATGACCCTAACAAAGCCTGACCATACAACGCAACCAGGATGCCAATGGTTTGGCTAAATGATCTTACAGGCCAGGATCCACTGGCAGTTAGAAATGTATAAAATTCTGCAACAAATATCAATTCTGGAAAGTCTGCTCCTCCACTACCACAATACACTAGGCACATATGTGCACAGCAATTGATTTGGTCTGTTTTAGCGTTTTCTATGGAGGCTTCCTCTAGCTTATAAACCATGATTTATGGATTGTCTTGCTTCAGTCCAGTTCATTATGACTTACTTGATAAACTAGAAAAACACAATTGCAACATGCAAAACTAGTTTCTGTTACATTTATACTGCAGACTGAAACTTTGCAATATCTCTTTGCAAAACTTTTTTAGGATAAAGTCTCTGAAATAAAACTTCACTATAACAATCTACCCCAATCCAAACCCTTTGGGGGTGGGATGTTTAACTCCTTGTGGGACTTGTAATTCAAAAAATGCCCTAGGACAGGGAAGACCTCATTGGAAAACCTTAGTCCACTTCAGAAAAATAGGGAAAGATGGTGAATTTATGGTGCTGACACAGCATAAAAAGAAAAGAGTAAAAACTACTGGACCTGATTAAAAACTACTAAAAACTCACAAAATACTATAGAATGTTGAAAACTCACAAAATTCCACAGTATGTGTAAGACAAAAAAAGTTACAGATACAGTAAATGAAATAAAGTACAGGAAACAAACAGGAACAATGGGACGGAGAAAAGAGATTGCAAAAAATAGGATAAAGCTAAACAAAAGGAGGAGCCGATGACAAGAAATGGAAAATAAGTAAAAGTCCCAAAACAGCAGGGGAAGATGCCAAAGATCTGCAATAAATAGTATTTTCAGAAGTACGCCATGAAGCTAGAACAAAACTGCCTGAAAATCTCTGTCTTGATGAAGGCTTTTGTGGGCTTATAAAATGGTCCAAGTCCAAGCATCCTTCTTTTCCAAAACAAAGAGTTATCTGGTGGTTCCAGTCTTGTACAGATTTTGCCTCTGTAGGAAAAAGCCACCAGCCACCTGCATTCCACCCACACAGATTCACCCTGGACCACTTCTTCCAAATCCACTTTCCCTTCAATTAAGCGTTTTTTTTTAAAAAATATATATTATTCAACCAGCCCCACATACTCACAAGAAACACTCTTTCACTTTACATTTAGAGAAGTCGCATCTCAGCAGGCAAATACTTTCTTCTGCCTAATACCCAAACTGCCTTACATAAGCAGATCCAACTTGACCCTAATGGACATCAGCAAAATCAACCCATAAGACCTGGGGGCTGATCATTAGACCCAAGTGGATTTTATGCGAGGCTGTGCTATCCCTTCCAGAAAATCAGCGTACCTTTCCACGGAAAACTTTTTGCTCATTACAAAGGAAGAAGAGAGAAACTTACATCAGCAGCTCACCTTCCTTCTCCTCTAGGTTGCTGGAGATGGAGGGAAATAAAAACCAAGATCCTTGAAGTAATTGTTGGAAAAGTTTGCAAGTCTTTGGGAAAGTTCAAGAAGTGAAAGAAATACCCTCTTGAAAGACCAGATAAGGCAGACAGGGAGATGAAGAGTTCATCCGAGTTTTCTCTTTTGTTCAAGCTCCCCGATCAGACAAAGAACTAGCAAGCAGCAGGTTTCTCCATAGTGTAGAAATGGGAGGTGCCAGGCTGGGTTACTCTACACTCTAGCTCTATGTCCTGAGTTGAAACTTCTGAAGATCCGCCTCCCTGGTGACGTTTCTTTAGTTTTTTTCAACTCAGCACTAGCTCATGGTTGCAAGAATTTCAGCTCCTGAGCTGAGCTTTGAGTTTAGAGAATCCCTGGATGTATTTTTAATTTTTATTAATTTCTAACACTGGTTTTATTGTATTCTCTCTCTCCTTGGGAGTCTTTTGTATTTTTTTTTCTCTTCTCTCTTTTCTCTTTATTCCAAAGGATCCATAGCAGGTCCTGTGCTGGGAAGGGCCTTAGGGTTGCTGTTTATGCAATGGGGGGGTCGTTTATTTGCCCCCCCGCGATCCTTCCACCATTTCAAACAATCTTTCAGGGCCAGGGGGGTGTTTACCGGCTGGCTTTCGCCCCGGTTTCCCCAGGAGGCATGTTTACAATGGGGATCGCCTTTTTTAAGCTGCTGGAGCCGCACTGGGCCGTTTGCCTTGCCGCGCGGCTCCTTTGATCCCCGCCATGGCTCCGCGGTTGCTGCTGCCGCTCTGGGGGTGTTTTCTTGGCTCTGAGGTTGCTGCTGCCGATTTTGGGGCGTTTTCTGCCTGGCTATCGCCCGTTATTCCCCCAGGAGCTCTTTTTGAGGTGGGGATCCCTCCTTTCAAGCCCTGGAGCCGCGCCTGGGCAGTTCTGCTTGCTGCGCGGCTCCTTCAATTCCCGCCGGCCAGCTGCATGGCGCAGCGGCCATTTTGTATCAATTTTGCCACGTTTGGCCCCATTTGAAGCCGCGCCAGCCTTAAACAGCCTGGGCGCCGGCTAGGGGCCTGTGAGCTCACTGAAGGCCCTTTGAGCTCAGAAGGGGCAGTGCCAGCCGCCTGGGCCAAATCTATGCTATTTAGAAAGGCGAGTGATGCCTGGGCCCTGTTTTTTTTCCCCTGTAAGTCGCGGTGGCCATTGTCCCCGCGCAATTGAGGCGGCTAGTAAGTCTGGGCGGCTTTGATCCCCCAGCGTTTTTTGATCCAGGCACTTGATGGTTGGGGATTAGGCTGTGGGGCTATCTGCCTTTGCAGATTGCTTCTTGGAGTTCGTGCAGCCTTATTAGTTTTAATTTTGGTTTATAATGCTAGTCTGCGGGCTCGCTGTGGGCTCACTCCCACAGCAGCCGGCCTCCGCCAAGGGGAGGGGGAGCAGCAGGAGGTTCCCAATTTCATGAAGATCTGGGTGCAGCAGGCTATTCAGAAGGGCATTGCAGAGGGCATGCAACTGCAGTCCCAAGCCTTGGCCCAGATGTTTCCTTGCCAACCACATGTTCAGCCTCAGTACTATATGGAGGTGCCAGAGGGATGCCAGCTTTCCCCTGCTCCATCTGAACTGTCTGATCAGGAGGAGGACTTTCAGGGGGAGGGGAATTTCTCTGATGCAGACCATGAACTGGACTCTAGATCCACCTTTAAAGGGTTGTTTAATCCAGCTCTTTTAAAACCTCTCTTGTCTAAGGCTAGGGCTACGGCTCGCTTGGGCCCTGATCCCTCGTTGGCGACCTGTGATGGTGGGGACCAGGATGATTATTTGTTCACTGAGCAAGCAGTAGAGGCAGACACCATCCCCATCCTGGGAATGTTTCTGGACATGATATGTAGACAGTGGGCAGCCCCAGCGGTGGCTCACCGGCCCTTGGGCATGGACAACCAGCTTTTTACTGTTGATGCAGATATGATTAATTTGTTGGAGGTTCCCAAAGTAGATACCCCGGTGGCGGCACTGACATCCTCTTCAGTACTACCACCTGATGCTGAGGATGCCTTGAAGGCTGAGGATCGGCGTGAGGAGACGGCTCTTTGTCGGGCACATCAGGCTGATGCGTGGGCAGTGAGAGCGTCTTCAGCAGCTTCCTTCCTCACAGAGCGTCGGTCCGGTGGCTTCGCCAGCTGCAGGGCCATTTATCACCAGATGATGTCCGAGCCCACCAGGACCTTTCCAAGATCATTGCTGAGTATACGGCAGATGCCACTTTGGCAGCCTCTAGATTCTCTGCCAGGGCCATGGCCTCGTCTGTGACTGCTAGATGCATGCTTTGGCTGCGTCATTGGCGCATGGATGGGAAGAACAAGTGGAAGTTGGCCTCCGCTCCATTTGAGGGAGGTCTTCTTTTTGGCCGAGCTTTAGACCCTCTGCTCATTGAGACAAGGGATAAGAGGAAGGTTCTCCCATCCCAGGGTAGGCGAACGGATTTCCGTTCCTCCCCCTATTACAGGCGGTCCTCCTTTCGTCAGGGGGGAGCTGGGCCAGGCTTTCCCCATCAGCACAGGCCCTTCCAGTACTCCAGGCCCAGTTTCCAGGCCAATAGACCGGCTTTCGCCCGGGGTCATCAGCAGCCGCCCAGTAAACCCTTCAGGGGCTCAGGTGGCAGAGGGGCTAGAAGATCGAAGTGACGGCCTGCCTCAGGCGTCTTTTGGGGGCAGGCTTGCCCTGTTTGTGGACTGCTGGGACGACCTGACAACAGACAATTGGCTGAGGGAGACTGTAAGGGCAGGGCTCTCCCTCAAATTCCTTTCACCTCCTCCGAGGCGTTTCCTCTGCTGCCCCATTTCGGGAGACCCGTTCAGGCGGGGACTCATGGAATCGGCCATCCAGCATTTGTTGGATATTCGGGCCATTCAGCCGGTTCCACCGGGGCAAAGGGGCCTGGGATACTATTCCATCTTGTTTGTCATCCCAAAGGCCTCGGGGGGGGGGGGCGGTGGCGGGCAATTCTAAATTTGAAGGGACTGAATGAATTTATCGTTTACAGGAGGTTCAAAGTGCACTCCCTGCATTCCATCCTGGCTGGGATCAGGGAGGGAGACTTCTTGGCCTCCATAGATTTGACCGAAGCTTACCTCCATGTCCCTATTCGGCCAGAGCATTGTCAATTCCTGAGATTTTGTTATTCAGGCCGCCACTACCAATATCTTGCCCTGCCGTTCGGGCTGGCTTCTGCCCCCCGAACGTTTACCAAGGTTCTCTCGGTTTTGGCGGCGTATCTCAGGTCTCTTCCCATCAGAATCCAGTGCTACCTCGACGATCTGCTCCTACAGGCGTCCTCTCAGCAGCGGGCGGAACAGGACTTGGCCACAACAATAGGTGTGCTGAGGGACCATGGGTTCTCGGTTAATCTGGCAAAGTGCCAGCTTGTTCCTTCAACGAGGTTAGTTCACCTGGGGGCCCTGATAGACACAAGGGAGGGGCAGGTGTTCTTGTCCCAGGACAGACAGGACAGTATATGGGCTCTGATTCAGTTGATACGAGGGAGCCAGACGGTTCAAGTCGACCAGTTGTCCCAACTGTTGGGGAAAATGATTTCCTGTTTGAACATTGTTCCCTGGGCCAGGTTCCATGCAAGGCCGCTACAGTGGCTATTACTCCCATTTCAGAAGGCGGGCATGAGCTCATCGAGGATCAGAGTTCGGGTGCCACCACGGGTGCTGCAATCCCTAGATTGGTGGACTTCATAGGCCATTCAGAAAGGGTGTTACTTCAGGGAACCCCACAGAGTGGTAGTGACCTCAGACGCCAGTCTGTTGGGCTGGGGCGGCCATTGTGGGTCTCAGGTAGCTCAGGGCCGTTGGTCTCATCTGGAACTCACCCAACAGATCAACTGGTTAGAACTCCGTGCGGCTCGTCTGTCCTTGCAGGCCTTTCTTCCACAGGTGAGGGGGCGGCATGTGCTGCTCCTCACAGACAAGACAACAACGAAAGCCCATGTAAACCGTCAAGGGGGGACTCATTCCCAGCCTCTGATGCGAGAGGCAGAGACCCTCTGTCTTTGGGCAGAGACTCATCTTTTGTCCTTGGTAGCAGACCACATCGCTGGGACGGACAATGTCGAAGCCGACTGGCTGAGTCGGGCCACAGTGGACCCATCGGAGTGGCAACTCCACCCCAGCCTGTTTGCGGAAATAGTCGACCGGTTCAGTCGCCCGGTGATGGACCTCTTCGCCTCACCAACGAACACTCATCTTCCCCGTTTCCTCTCCCGTTTTCCTGCCCCGGGAGCAGAAGGGACGGACGTTCTGAGGACGCCGTGGCCCAGGGGCCTATTGTATGCCTTCCCGCCCCTACCTCTAATCCCAGCTGTCATTCGGAAGGTGTTGTTGGAGAGGGCGGAGATAGTATTAGTGGCCCCGCATTGGCTAAGACGACCGTGGTTCGCCGACCTGGTCGACCTGTCCGTCACCAGGCCCTGGCGGATCCCCCCAGACAGAGCCTCCCTCAGTCAGGGTCCTGTATTGCATCCAGACCCCCAGAGACTACAGTTAGCCATTTGGAGGTTGAGCGGGGACTCTTGAGGGGGGAGAACTTTCCTAACAGGGTCATCAGGACTATGCAGGCGGCAAGGCATCCTTCCACCACACGTATTTATGAGGCCACTTGGAACAGGTTTGCACTGTGGTGTGATTCCAGACATCTGTGTCCTACTTCTGATACTGTCGTTGACGTGGCGGTACTTTTACAGGACGGTTTGGACATGGGTCTCTCCATGAATACCTTAAGACGACAGGTGGCGGCACTAGGTTCCATATTACAATCTGGGAATGGGGCTCTATAGCGAACCATCCAACAGTAAAGTTTTTTCTCCGAGGAGCGGCTAATTTGAGGCCTCCTCCGCTTCACCGCTATCCCACTTGGAACCTCTCCAAGGTTCTTCAGGCATTGACTAAGGCACCTTTTGAACCGTTGAGGGAGGCTAGCCTTTGTCTCCTCTCGTTCAAAGTAGCTTTCCTTGTGGCTGTCACATCTGCCCGACGCATCTCAGAGTTGGCGGCTTTATCGGTGCGGAAAGACCTGTGTATTTTTCACTCCAACAGGGTGGTCCTGCGGCTGGACCCTTCCTTCCTTCCTAAGGTCAACTCCCTGTTTCACCAAGCGCAGGAGTTGGTCCTGCCGGACTTCTGCCCGCGGCCCCAGCACGCCTTGGAGCAGGCCTGGCACACCTTGGATGTGAAGAGGGCCCTCCGTATTTACATTTTTCGGACCTCTTCTTTCCGGAAGACGGAGGCACTCTTTGTCTCTTTCCTGCCGTCGACTCTGGGCCGGAAGGTTTCCTCTTCCACGGTGGGGAGGTGGCTCTGGACTTGCATCTCGACCGCATATGAGCTTCAGGCTCTCCCGGTGCCTACGGGGATAACAGCCCACTCCATCCGCAGCGCTGCCACGATCGCGGCTTGGGCTACGCAGGCGTCAGTCGAAGAAATTTGTAAAGTGGCCACCTGGACTACTCCCACGCCCTTCATTCGCCACTACAAACTGGACTCTTTCGCTTCGGCAGAGGTGGTGTTTGGGAGACGTGTGCTACAGAGGGTTCTGGAAGATCCGGGGTCGTTGGCCCAAGACAGTTCCCACCCTTAGGGCTGGCTAGGCTTTGGTATTTCCCAGCTTGGCACCTCCCATTTCTACACTATGGAGAAGGGACGTTGGTCTTACCGTGATACATTCCTTCTCGTAGTGTAAAATGGGAGGTGCTAGCCCCACCCCGTTTGTTGCTGCCTGGCCCGGCTCCCTTGGTGGGGCATCTCTGTTCCTGTCTTTCAGGTTTCATACCATTCGCCCGGCTTCGTTGGCAAAACTGAAGAGACGTCACCAGGGAGATGGATCTTCAGAAGTTTCAACTCAGGACATAGAGCTAGAGCGTAGAGTAACCCAGCCTGGCACCTCCCATTTTACACTACGAGAAGGAATGTATCACGGTAAGACCAACGTCCCTTCTCCCCTTTTCCCTCCCATCTCTCTTCCCCCAACCCTTGGTTCCAACAGCAACTCACCAACTTCAGCCGCCCTTACTCCTTCGAAACGTCTGGATTCTGAGATAAGATACAGAAATATATATATATATATACACAGAGAGACAGGCACAGGCTGTTGGATTTCTCGCCTCATCCCTAGCTTCCAGCTTCAAAACTTCCCTCTAAGTGAGCCTCCCAGAAAAACAATCTTAATGGAGGCGGAGGAGGCAAGGAGAATCCCTCCGATCGTTATTTCCGGTAAATGCACCTCTTTGTTTGGATCCCCTTGACAGGCGCGGAGAACGACCCTCCTCGCAATCCGGTCGGGTGGGCACGGGATCCTCTCACCGTTCCCAAGGACAAAAACCGGGGCTTTCAGGAAACCGGGATGGGAGTTGTGGGGAGTGGAAGGGCTACTCAAGCGCCATGCTGGGAGGAGGGAGAGAGGGAGGGTGGGGGACGGGAAGCAAGTTTTGGGTGAAGCCTCTTTCCTTTCACTTTTGGAAGCGCATCCAGGCGAGGAGAACAAAAGGGTCACCGCGGCCAGGACTCGGTGCGCAGCTTTTCCCGGCTTCTAACATCGCTACCTGTTGCACAGGCAAAAGAAGCAGGGAGGGGTGGAAGGGAGAGCATCCAGCGCACAACAAAGCGCCAGCCTTTTCACCTGTCCTCCTCCTCCTCTTCCTCCTCCTCCTTAGGAGCAACTAAAGCCACTTGACTCGCTCGCCAAATACCGACCACAATACATTGGGGGAGGGGATTGGAAAGGAAAGGGAAACAAAAAAGAAGAAGAAGAAGCAGCTGGCAAAGGCGCATCTGCTTTTGCAAAAACACCGGCGTCTTTCAAGAGTCGCGCAGAAGCAACAAGTCGCAGCCCCAGGCCGCTTCACGAACTGCAAAGCACACTGGGTCCGCGGCTGGGAGTCCCAATGCCCTAACTCCTCTCCAAAGTAACCTGTTTTCCATCCAGAGGATCGCAAATGGTGGCGGAGTGAGGAAGAAGCGTCCCCCTCACCCCCACCCCCGATTCTGTCGCTGCTGAAAGAAAATCCGGGGAGGAGGGAAGGGGGCTGACTCTTGATCTTCTAAATGACGGATGGGAATCAAGTGTCTACTTGCACCCCACCCGACCCCTCCAGACAGTGGCGTGGATCAAAAGCATCTCCCGCTTGTCCCCACATCACCGCGTATAACTTTGTCGGGCAAATTTTCCTATGTCTCGAGGAAAACAACGCACTGAAACGAAGGTGTGAAAGTCCATCGAGTAGAAACCGAACCACTGATAATATGGCCCCACGTAAAGTCCCGTCCCCCCATCTCCCTCACTACCGCTCTGCCAGAAAAAAAAACTCTACATTCATCCACGTGCATTAAAAAATGGAAAGGGGCAAGAGCTGAGGGAATATTGAATTGTATAAAGTCTATGCAGCCGTTCGCCAAGTGCTTGCATGCACTTTTGTGGATGAATACAAAGGGAGTCTGTGCTGAAAATGTTGAAATCAGACTAAAGCTAAAACTTTCTTCGCACGTGCTTGCGACCGACAGCCTGCTTCCCCTACAATATTGGACCCCTAGAAGGGAGCGGGAAAATTGGGATGATGTCACTTTGCAATCCAGTCCGCACTTCTGAGCTGGATTTTCAACAGCGCTTCGTTTGGAATTCCTAATCTATGCTACTTTACTATACTCTTGCCCTCAGTGTAGTAGGGCTGCTCTAGCAGCGCAGAAGATCTAAGGGGCTGGCCTTAAGGATGCAAAGCAAAATAAGGCAACTTTTGGAGGTGGCTCAGTGGCTAAGACACTGAGCTTGTCAATCAGAAAAGTTGGCGGTTCGAATCCCTACTACAAGTCCCCTGCGTGATCAGGGGGTTGGACTAGTTGACTGCCTCAGCAGATTTTTTTCCCCTGCTTCCAAATGAGTGGCTGTAGCCAATGACAAAAGACCATTTAATGAAATGTGATCTAATCCATTAGGATGCTGCCTATCATTCATGGGAAACTATGTGGGGTCAAAGGCAACTAAATGCTGTCCTGTAGGTTCCTGCTTCACTTTACAGCATGATAGCATCCTATTTAATCCTGTTATTAAGAAGACATTTTAAGGAAAATTGGGTGAGTAGTAGATTATGGAACCTCAAAGAGGTTTGTCAAAGAAATGTACGTCAGCAGGCACCACTCTGACCTTAATGCATCTGCAGAGAGACTTCCTGGCCCCCTGTTTCTGGTGATGCATTTCTTGAGTAAAGAGGACTTGGAAGACCCTTTGCAAGTCCACCCAGAATTTGCTCAGTATATGCCAGAAATGCTTAAATTCACTCACAATTGGACACTGGTCTTACTGTAGTTCCAGGAAGATGCCTTGTCCAGTTTTCTTGGAACAGTTTGAAACTGTTTGGCTTAATGAAGTGGGACAAAGTCCTTAGGGCTGTGAGCTCTGTCACCTATTCTTTAGATCAGAGATCTTCAAACTTGGGAATTTTAAGACTTGTGTCCCAAAGGTGCTTTTTCAACAGGCATCTGGACTTTCTGATTTTTCTTTGAAGACATTTTGCTTCTCATCCAAGAAGCTCCTTCAGCTCTTTAAGACTTGTGAACTTCAATTCCCAGAATTCTTCAGCTAGCCTGACTGGCTGAGGAATTCTGGGAGTTGAAGTTCAAAAGTCTTAAAGTTGCCAAGTTTGGAGAGCCCTGCTTTAGATCCATGTCCCTCTGGCTTGTTAAAGCAAGCTAGGGAGATGGTGTGTTAGTGTGCTCTGGTGATGATGAATTATTTTTTCAGTGAATGAGTTGTTCCTTTACCTCTTAAGGAGTACTTGGTCCACACTCTCCTCAAAATGGAACCCATGATACTGGAACCCATGATACTGCATAATTTTCATCCAGTATCCAACTTTCTCTTTTTGGGGAAGGTGATTGAGAAGATGGTTGTATTGTACCACAGCTCCAGGAGGCCCTTGATGAATCTTGACCCTTTTCAGTCAGGATTCAGATCTGGATAAAGGACAGAAATTGCATTGATTATGCTTTTGGATGATCTCTGGTGTTGGCAGGATGGAGTTCTGTGTGCATCCTTGCCTTTATTTATTACATTGCCAATCTCACTGTTATATTAATTCTGAGTGGCTTAT
Organism: Masticophis lateralis; assembly: GCA_030761175.1. Lineage (NCBI taxonomy): Eukaryota > Metazoa > Chordata > Lepidosauria > Squamata > Colubridae > Masticophis > Masticophis lateralis. The sequence goes on from JAUDYJ010000003.1 coordinate 65,343,946, forward strand.
AGCATAATTTAAAAAATGAAAAGATAATACAAATACTTTGCTTGATCTCTTGGCAGCTTTCAAGACCATAACCATGATAACCTGGATCAACTAAGGTGATTGGAGGTAGATGTCATAGTGTTATATTTCTCCAAGATCGATTCTAGTTGGTGATTGGGGAAGAGAGATCCCATCCTAAGTCCCTATTATGTGGCATGCTGCAGAGATGGCTGCTTTCTTCTCTCATTTTTAAAATTAGACTGCTGAGTGAGTTCATCCATTGCCATGAGTGAGGTATCATCAATATGTTGATGATACCAAAATGTAGATCTCTGCTCTTGAGGAACTAAGCAATGCTGTGGACATCTTACCCTGGTGTCTAGAGAGTGTGAGAGTCTGAATGGGCAACAACAGGCTTCAACTGAACCCTGGCAAGACTGAGTGGCTTTGGGTGTTGGGACCCTCTGTTTCTGGGACAATGCCATGTTTGGTGCTGGATGGAGATTACAGGTACAATCTGTGGATCTTCCTGGTTTCACAACTCCTGTTCAATGAGCAGGTGGTACTCATGGCTAAAAAGGCCTTTGCACAATCTTCTATTGTGTGCCCGTTGAGCCCATTTCTGGATTGCAGGCTCTACTCATGGTTACTCATGCCCTCATCACCTCCTGGTTATACTACTACAATATAATCTACATGTGGTTGTTCTTGAATTGTATCTGGAAACTTCAGAAAGTGCAAAATGCAGCAAAGCAGGCAAGTTATCTATCACCGTTTTCCTGGTGGAATCCCTGCATTGGTTGCCAGTTTGTTTTCAGGTCTAATTCAAGATGCTGTTTTTGAACTTTAAAGCCCTACATGGCATGGGACTGATTTATTAGGGGGACTGCCTCTCCCCAATTACATCTACCCATCCCATCAGATCGGGTACAGAAAATATATTGCAGGTTCCTACATTTAGGAAGTTATATTTGGTGGGCCCTAGGCAGAGGATTTCCTTGAGTGTGGTGACTGTGTTGTAGAATATCCTTCCCCGAGGTTAGGGTGGCACCATCACTCCTCTGAGTTTCTGAAGGTCCCTCAGTATCATCAAGCCTGGGAATCCCAGGGAAATGGCTATCTAATGAGGTATCATCATTGGTACAGACATCCCTTCGCTCATTATTTATTTCCATTAATTACATTTTTATAATTTTTAATGTCTTAATGCTATTATTTGTGCATTCTGTCTTAATGCTATTATTTGTGCATTATCCAAGGGAGATGGGTGGTTAAGAAATACAAAATATAAATAAATTATTGGGGTTTTTTAAAACTTTATTATATGCCTTCCAAAGTCACTTGCTTTGTGATGTGGAAAGCTATATAAATTTGAAAGGTGAAAAAATAAATATGCATGGATTTGAACAAAACACTGGACATTTGCAAGGAAGGGCAAAGTGACATAATGTGTATCATGACATCCTTGCACAGATAAGGCAAATTGTTTATATCATTTTACAAAGATGTCATGATGCAATTTTTTAAAAATTCCTGATAACAATCTAGTACATCAGGAAGAACAATTTCTGGTTTAGGCAATGTATTTCCTTACTCCAACAGAAGAGAATATAGGTAGCTCAGGGCTGAACTATGGAGTTCTTGGTGCTCTCTAAACTTGGTTGTATGCTTGCAAACATTTAATTACACAACCAGGTACCATCAGTTCCTAAAACAGAGACAAAGAGATATCATCTCCAGCAGCCAATACTCAGATAAGTAGAGATAAACAGCAGACAAACAATCAGGCAGAAAATAACATTCTAATCAGGGAAGCACCAAGGAGGAAGTTGTCCTACCACCAAAATTGGCAGGGCAAACTACTATTTATAACAAGCATCAACCCCCACTGATGATGTAACCTTGTTGGATAATAACAAATTTGCAAGTAAACAGCCAAGTTCAGAGAACACCAAGAACTCAAAATTTTCTACTTCCAGAACTAAGCTTGGCCTTGTGTTTTGTGTTCTCCCATCTCCTGCAATTAACCTAATTTGAGGATTTTACCAATCTATAGCATCGTTCCACTTTATTGATCTTATAGATGAAAAAAATCCATAGGGCCCCCTGCACGCTGTGTTTAAGAAGTTTCTGGAAACCTGGCTTTCTCCCCAGCCCTTGGGTTAAAGTAGATGGTGAACCTCTTTGATTTTTTTTTGTTTTTGTTTTTCTGCTTGCTCTTCTGTTTGCTTGCTGTTATGGATGTTTATTATTTTCTTTGTTGTTGTTATTCTGACTTTTTTTTAATGCTGTATGCCTCCCAGAGTCCTTCTAGAATTGGGCTGATTTCTTGACAAATTGATAAGAAGCAATTCTGATTTGTATATTACATGACCCTGGCATATTACTTCTTGAAGAAGTACTGAGCAAGCTACACATCCTTGGAAGAAATAGCTGGAGAGATGAGTGCCTTCAAAGTTATTTGGGCCATTTGGGTATTTCTGTAGAAAGTTTAAAAGATCTTGAGAGCTTCTGGGATTGTGCAGAAATGGACAGATTCACTTTAAAAATTAAAGATAAAGAAGACTTGAAATATTACAGGACATGGAATAAATCAATATTTATGAATGGGTAGAGACAAGAGGCAGAAATGAGAGGGAAGTTTATTAATGTCAGTACAACAAAGAGGTATAAAACTATGGATATAATATGGAGAAATTTGTAAATAAACTAATGTAAGTAGAAACTTAGTTGAAGTTTTCTTTTATTTTCTTTTGGTTGTATTGTTGCAATTACTATTAACATAGTACAGTTATAGTTATTAGCATGAATGTTATTTATTATTGATCTCTCTCTGGTTGTACTTTATTTGCACTGTTATCCTGACATGGCACTGTCTTTTCAATAAAATAAAATTTAAAAAAAGGATCTTGAGAGCTTTTGAGCCTCCTAACTGATGCAAGTTTCGCCTACTTTATAGGTAAAGTAGGATCTGAATAGAGGGTTTAGAAATGCTGAACTGCTTGCAGATAGGGGCATGTGGGACTGAAGAGGAGAGACAAGGGGAAGTTATTTGCATCTGCAATGCCTGAATTGAAGAAATATGTATCTCACTATTGAGCTAATTTACTGCCTGTTCTTTTCTAAGATATCTAAGATATATTTGAAAATATCTGTACATATTGTAAACCTGCAAGTACTGTAGTACAGGGGTCTCTAACCCCAGGTTGCAGCCCACTACCAGGCTGTGGCCTGTTCAAAACCAAGCCACAGGAGAAATGGGCATGTGCGCACATGTGAAGCTCTACTTGCATGAGCAGAGGGCACTTGCACTCAAGCATGAAGCTCCACTCGTGCAAGTGCAGCTTTGTGTGTGAGCACAAGTGCCTGCCATTCATGTGAGTGTAGCTGTGCATGTGAGCGCAAGGACTTTCTGCTCCCACACAAAGCTCCATTTGCATGAATGGGAGGTATGTGCATGCACTACTTGCACAAATGGAGCTGTGCGTGAACACATGTGCATGCCACTCATACCTCCTCCCATGCCGGGCTACCAGACTAGAAAGGTTGGGGACCACTGTTGTAGTACACATCACATTAATTCTAGCTTCATATTTGATAGTATAATCCTACACTTTCTACTCAAGAAGTACATTTCATTGAGTTCAATTGCACCTACTCACAAGTAAGTGTATACTACTGGTATATAAGATTGCACTGTAACATACAAATACATTTTGTTCCAAGGGATAGATGGGTAATATCATCTGAAATCAGTTTAAAGCAGGGGTGAAATCTAAAATTTTTCCCTACCGATTCTGTGGGCATGGCTTGGTGGGCATGGCAGGGAAAGGATACTGCAAAATCTCCATTCCCACCCCACTCCAGGGGAGAATACTACAAAATCCCCATTCCCTCCCCACTCCTGAGGGAAGGATATTGCAAAATCTCCATTCCCATCCCACTCTGGGGCCAGCCAGATGTGGCATTTGCTGCTTCTCCGAACTACTCATAATTTCCGCTACCGGTTGTCCAGAACCTGCTGGATTTCATCCCAGTTTAAAGTGTTAATATCATTTGCCTTGTGATATTTCTGCAAATATCTGTATTTCTGTAATGTAAAATATTATTTGAAGTTTAGATGATTATTAGCTTAATAATAAAGACAGGTTTTCTTGTGAGATCTTCATCTAATTCCAAAATCAACATTTACCATTGCTAATCAAATCTTACAGCAACATGGTTGCTGTGTTATCTAATGAGCTATAATATTCAGGTACCCACCCTCCATTTTGCATTAAGCAAAGCAGTATTAGTTACAATTTCCTACAGTTTGGTGTATCTGCAAAAACTCACAAATGAAGTAAAGATCTCCAAGTAGTTTAAGAAACTGCATACACTCCTCTACTTAAATGTATACTATACATTTTCATGGATCGTATAGCCAAAGGTACCTGTAACATGAAAAATAGCTTTGGACATAATCAAACTCATGTTTGCTCAGTATCATATTAAATGTACATCCCAGTCATGTGAAATGGGAAAAACTGCAAGTCAACATCTTGGGTAGTGGCTATCATCCATATTTCAAAGTTCTGCCTTTCATAATTCTGCCTTCGACATTAAGCTATCAAGGTCAGGGATCCCCAAACCCTGAACCGTAACGTGATACTAGGTTGTGGCCTGTTCAGAACCAGGCTGCACAAGCGGCCAGCTCTCACGCGCAGCTCCATTTGCATAAACAGCTAGCTCACACGTGCACCTACCCCTCATACAGAACCATCCCCTCTACTCCCCACTCCACCGGTCCACCAGGACAGAGTGTTTGGGGACCGCTGATCTAGGTGACCTTGGGTGAGTGACATTCTCTCAGTCCTAAGAAGGGATCAATAACAAAACATGATATTTCTCACCAGCCCCAAAAGGTGAGGAATTCTTGATACATAAAGGGTAGTCATTTAAAAATAACTTTGTTTTTTGCATCGACTCCTTTGTTATTTTGGTAAAAAAATATATTTTTGTTTTGTGTTCTAATATTAATCCATATTTTGGTAATGCAAGCTCTATAAATCAGTTGAACACAGAAGGTTCTCTAGAAGATAGGAATGTGGTACAACGTATTCCATGTTTGTGATAAGACAGACTTAGCAATTACAACAGTGAATAATCATTCTGAGCAAGATAGAGGATTAAATGATTTAATTATTGCAACGTATTAAACATATATCACAAATTGCATAGAGTAGTTTGAATCATTTTGTCAGCAGTTTCACACATTAGGAACATACAGTTCCTTGAAAGAGGTGATGGAAACATACAGGAGCTCATAAAAATTACCACTTTTGGCATCATTGAAGCAATAGCTGTGCACACACATGCATGGAGGCAGCCAAAACCATTTCTGAACCAATCATACATGCTTGGAAAAAGACACAGTCAGTACAAGTACCTTTTTACACCTCCCTTGGCAGACATAATAGCTCCCAAACATTTTCTGAAGCCAGTTAAAAATCTTCCTGTACTTGCTTTTGGGGGTTTCTTCACACTTGGCAGACTTCTTCCAACTCAGAAATCTTAGGTCTCCTGGCATGCACTGCATGTTTGAGATCTCACACATTTTCAATAATAGCTAAATCTGGACACTCTTCTTTCTGCAGATATTTCATGATTGACTTGGGAGTAAGAGTTAGACTATTGTTTTTCAATTTCTTCATTGACTATGGGTCAATTGCATCTAGAAAATGTTGTTATTCCCTATGCTATTGGCTACTCAACAACCTAAAACTAATACAGCCACCACCATGCTTAATAGCTGGAAATGTATTTTTCTCTTCAAATGTTTCATATTTTTCTTGAAACCTATCTTGTGAGGTTGAGGATATTCCAAAACATTTCAGGCTTATCGGGGTTTTCTTTTGCCTACAATTACCTTTGTGATGAAGTCAGAGGGAAAAAATCCTTCTTCAACTGTCCAACACAGATAATTATGATATAAACAATGTTGTTCTGTGGATCCCTGCTACATGGATGCACTGTTAGCTAAACTTTTCAGCAGGTCGTTTGCAGTGGTCTCTGTCTTCTATTTTGTGGATCTGACCAGCTTTCAAGCAGTTTGAAACAGCCATTTATCTTAGTCCTCCAGATCATGCTTTGACTTCAACAGTTATTTATAACTTCTTTTTAAAATGTTTCTCACAGTTGAAATTGCTATTTGGAAACGTTTAAGAGGTTTTTAATAGCCTTACCCTGCTTTGTGAGGGTGAATTATCTTTATTTTCAAATGCTCAGACAGCTGCTTAGACAAATCTACAGTTGTTGAAAGTAGACAGAACAACAGTTGCAATAGTCTGAGAGATTAGAAGGGTCAGACTGTTTATGTATAGACTTGCCTTCACCTGGTGAACTGCAGGCTCAGTAAGTCCATCATCATTTGACCTAACTTTATACTAAAAAAAGTATGGAACGATGTCTAGTTCTTGCACTGTCTACTTTCATTGTTTTCATATTTTAAATCTATAAATAATTGCACGTAAATAACATGCACTCAAGTTTGCAAAAAGATGATGGAATATATAAATGCACCATTTACCATTATTCTTCACAAGAAATCTTATGCAGCCCCTGTGGGGCCAGAAGCATTCCTGGAAAGAAAAGTAATGGCAGAAACAGATATTAGAATTCTATTCTTAAAATGAAAAGAAAAAGAAATGTCTGGAGGGTGCCAAGGAAATTTCTGCAGATATATTAACATACACAGGTGCCGTGTCGCCTCTGACCGTTACAGGGGAGCAAATCCTGGATCTCATCTTTGTTTCAGAGCCATTGAGACATGGTCTGAAAATGGAGGACAAATACTTATCTTTTGACTACTTTTTTGAACTGCCTTGGGTCGTTGCAACAAGTTAGTCCAAAACAGTGGATCCAGTGGGCTTCCAAAGAGCACTGAAAAATTTTCCTAACAGTTTAGCAAACTCTGTTTAAGGCAGCCAGCATTTCTTTTCTTTTATTAGATAAACGTTTAAAGGTATGAGAATATGAGAATCATATTGGTTAAAATTTGTTTAAATAAATAAACACTTACTGGCCATAAAATTAGCAAATTATCAGTAATTTTCTGTGTTAATTGGTTCTGCAGATCCTGCAAAGCTGCCTTCTTTGTTATTCGGTCCATGTTACCGAAAGGTGGATGGGACAAAATGTTGACCCAATGGATTTATTTTCAGTTTTCTTGGCAGATACATTTGCTAGTACCCTCTCATGGTTGGCTGCCAATTGGATAAACCTGGAAGAGAAAATGAGTTGGTGTTTGGTGTTGTAATGTGGGATTTTTTTCAGAGACTGGAAGTTTGCACACAGTAACAGAGTTGGAAGGGATCTTGGAGGTCATCTACTCCAACTCCCTGCTCATGCAGGAGGCCTGTACTAGGGATTGGAACTGCTGACCTTTCTGATTGGCAGGCTCAGTGTCTTAGCCACTGAACCACATGTGCACTCCCAAGTATCTTTGGATTCTAACAAGCTAGTTCAGTGACGGCTAACCTTTTTGCCATCGCGTGCCAAAAGCGGGGGGAGCGCGGGGAGGTTGCCCATGTATGTGCCCACACCCATAATTCAATGCACCCCGCCCCCATGCATACACGTGTGACTCCCCCAAGTCCCCCCACTTTTAGCATACGATGGGCCTGGTAGGCCCATTTTTCACCCTCCCCAGGCTCCAGATGCTTTCAGGAGCCTGGGGAGGGCAAAAACAGCTTTCCCCACCCCTGGAGGCCCTCAGGAGGCTGGAAACAGCCTATTTCCAACTTCCGGGAAGGCCCAGAAGGCCCAAAAATCAGCTGGCCGGTGCACACATGTGCGCTGGAGCTGAGCTACGGCAACACTTGCATGCCCAAAGATATGGCTCTATGTGCCACCTGTGGCACCCGTGCCATAGGTTCGCCATCACGGAGCTAGTTGATTTGGTTGTGGCCTTCATCTTAGTAATTTCCAATGTCTTAGTTGTTTTAGTCATTTTCTTTTTTTGAGATTTCTGATTTTCTCCCCCTCAACATTTTACATTTGTTGTGGCTGTGAGCTGTATAGTGTTCGGGATTGAGGCAGCATATAAATGATATTAAATAAAAAACTTAAATAAAGTAGGACTATCTGGAAGAATCAGATATTAAATAATACACAATTATTTATCCTTAGTGCAGGAAAGCCAATCCTTCCTAAATGATTCAACTTGCTGACTTTGATTCCCATACTAAAAAAAAAGGCCAGATAGAATTATTTTTTAATTAGTTCCTTTGTTGATAAAATCTATGAATTAATTTGTCTATGAAGGCAAAGATACACATCCATTTATAGCAACACCCAGTGGAATGCTATTGGTTTTTCTTCTCACATAACCCAGTTTTTGGCAATATCACCAATAATACTTTTGGGGTTCATACAATATGCAAATCCTGTAACATTGCTTACTTGGTTTGGGATGTTGCCTGAAATCAGCCTTTGTATTTTATTCAGAAAACCATGATTAAAATATATCATGGCTTAAGCTAAGCAATGATAATATACATTATCAATAATTCTTTTCTCTCATGTCTGGCCTGACAGCCTTCTTGAATGATGTTCTTTTGCTATCTAAAAGAACCATCTTGTATTTTCCTAGTCTACACATTACAGAAGTTATTTTCCCATGTTGTATTTAGAATTTAATAATTCTTCAATTACATTATTTCTCTGAATAAGGTTGTGAATATTCTGCCATCTTGATAAATCAACCTTTTCTTTTCCCGCAAATCTGATACAAAAAATAAAAATCCTCTTTGTGCTGGGTTGATATATGCATGCATGAGTTTTACATAATCTTTTGACAATATAAATACCAGTTTGCAGGTGGAAACTATCTATCCTTTGTTTTCTACAATAATTATTTAAATTTGTTACCCAGGTAGCAGATGTATATTCTAAAACAAATTTTTTCCTGAAAAAAATCATTTCTGAATTCAGCATTTTCTTCTTTTATGAATGTATGTTGGGGGCACAAACTAGGACTTAGAAGAGACAATTTGGTCTCTTAAGCAGGGGTGAAATCTACTTACGTTCCCTACCGGTTAAGAAGTGTATGCGTCACACGAGTGTGCTTGCTCCACGCATGTGTTACATGCACGTGGAGACCGTCCGCACATGCGCAAACCTTTCTGTGCATGTGTAGAGGGTAAAAAACAGGTTACTTCCTGGTTAAAACCAGGCAGAAATGATGACCTGGCAGGTGGGCGGAGCCTCGCACTACCGTTGCTACCAGTTCTCCGAACCACCCACCATTGCTACCAGTTCGGCTGAACCGGTAGCATTTCACCCCTGCTCTTATTAGGCTATAAACTGGGAGACTGTGACTTCTAGTCCTGCCTTAGGCACAAAGTCAGACCAGTCGCTCATAGGCCGCATTTTCCACACTGATAGGGGCCCAGCAATATATTTTACTACGTAAAATATAGAACTGCTTCAGGGCTCTGGGATCCCATAGCATAGAGTTTGGAAATCACTAGGTTAGGTTTATTGGGTGGTACCAAGGAGAGTCCATATCTAGATACCATAATTCAATGAGTAATTTTGGGCCAATCTTTTTTTAAGCCCAATCCTCTTGGGCAGGGATGAACTCTATTTACCTTCCCTACCGGTTCGGAAGTGCGCACACACGTCACATGTGATTTTGGACCCTCTGCGCATGCACATAGGGTAAAAAAGTTTACTTTCTGGTAACCTCCAGAAAGTAACAATGTCCGGATGGGTGGGCAGAGCCTCACGCTACCGCTGCTATCAGTTCGCCGGAACTGGTGCAAACTGATAGCATTTCACCCCTGCTCTTGGGTGTTGTTGAGGGGGGATAAATAAAAGATGGGAAACTATGTATATTATTTCAAGCACCTTAATAAAAAATGGGATGTAGATCTAAATAAATGGAACCCATGAGTTTTTAATCCTTCTGAAGTACTAGAGGGCTATGGATAAGAAAGTTGAGATATGAGATTTGTTATCTCTGTTGCTGGCTCTTTGGTAATAAAATTGGTGATTGTGACATCCAGGGCAGGAATCTCATACAATGTCTTGTAGGCAAGTTAGAATCTGTTGCCTGATATTCCATATTGTCTTTCCTATGCTGGGAAATATTCACACATTCTTACATCTGATACTTTTAACACACAGCATGTGTGTATTTCAATGGTGTGTGTGTGTGTGACATAAAGGACTCCAATTTCAGTTGTACTAATTGCAAATGATTTAAATTAAAATCTTCATCCATGAAAGATATTATGTGATGCCACTATTTTATGAACATGTAAAACCAGTTTATAAACTGCTTAACAGAAAAATAAAGAACAAAATCAATTACTATTCTATTGGGATTGAATCGGTTGACATATGACTTGGGAGATACCATGAAGCTAGTGAAGAAAATGTTTAACCCTATCACTCTGTTCACCATCCTTTTTATAAATTAGTATATACAAACACAATTGCTTGATTGAAAACACAATGCAAAGTTTTTCATACATCAGGAAGTAGCACTGAGGGAAAAAAACAGCAGTGTAATTTGGAAAATGGCATGGGAGGAACAGTTAAAGGCCTCTCTACCTCACATCCTGACGAAATTAAGTCACAATCATTGTCAACAGAGTCAATTACAGTATCATCGGTAATGTGGTTTAAGCCTTATTACAGTAGATGACACAATTGAGGCAGCAGCTTGTTCACATTAAAGTCACAAGGGCAGGGCTCTGCACAATATGCTAGGCTGAAATGTACTTCGACTATTTTGTGGCAGACATGCCTTATGAATCCTATCCTGAAAGGACTAAAAATACAAGAATTTTAGCAACTTGTGTGACCAGCAATTAAATCTGTGGTTCACAGTAGTTCAAACATAGAATAATTGGGACAGAGAAAGAAATGTGAAAGAAATATGCTTGCGGTCCTGACAATTTACTGTATCCTAGAGGACAATTAAAGTATGGGTATATATGTGGTAAAATTAGAATATTCTCTCCATCCTCGATATTATCATTATTCAGATTTTGGGACAGAAGGCAGATTCAGTCACAAATGCAGAGGGAATGGTGAAGGGGGGGGGGGAGAAAACACTTTCTGCAAGTTTCAAGTAGCAAATGGCTCCTATTTTAGTCGTTTCAGTACTGAAATTGAGTAATTAGAGGATGAGATGATCCTCTGGCTTTCTTCCAAAATGTACCAATTCATAGTTAACCATAGTTGATTCAGTGTACTCAGTTTGCTCAATTTAATGGCAGATTAAACTCTAAAGTATGAAGTATAAAATATATGGCCTAAAAAGTATTGAGTTTAATTAGATTTATCCCATTTTTTTCTCCAGGAACACAAAGCATCTTACACAGGGTTGCCCTCTACCTTATCCTCACAACAATCCTGTGCTGTAGGTTGGACTAAAAATCATCTGTGAGTTCCCATTGGCTGAGCATGAATTTGAAAATGGATCCCCTGGCACGTTAAATGCTGCACAGTATCAATTAACTAGTTGTGGTTGAACATGTTCTGAATAAACCAGTATTTTTAATATTTGTAATCCATTTTAATAAAATTTTCTGAATCTCTGCTAAACTGAAAATATATGAGGTTCAAGAATCCAGAAGAGACTTTTAACTTGCAACAAATCCCAGTGCCTATAAGCAATATAGCCTTCACTTAATTTATAACATTAGCAGTTAATTCCTGAGTTATATGCAAAATTGATAACTGCAAAACAACTGATTACTATGCATCCCGTACTGATAATCCAAAAGATTTCCCAGTGCCCACCAAGCTAGTGAACTAGCTTAATGTATCTGAATTATACTATGTAAGATTTCTTGCACTATATCACACCACAAACTAGTTGGCCACATTTTAGTCCAGCCCACATGGCAATGCAAACCCAGAATGCTAGTTTGATTCCAAAACATGGTTAAACGTGTAGTACAAACAGAATATAAACTACCTATTTAAATGTTCCTTCATGCATAAAAATCCCTAGGGAAGCCAGTTTATGAAATAAGCTACAAAGGATTCAGCTAGATTTTGAAACATTTTTCCATTTTTTTTTCACTTGTTAATCGTGCAGTTTGACAATCTTTGTAAATGAAAACATATGGAGTATTGTAAACATTGGCTTGTCTTATTATGTGAAGTATGCTGCTCCTTTTTAAAAAACCAAATGTACCTTTTTAGTTCATGGTTATGTTTAACAGCTCATTAAAAAGTCCACCAAACCACATCATACCATACCCTGGTAGCTTGTAGAAACCTAACCTAACCCATGTAGTTAGTTTATGGTTCACTAGGTTCTGCAAACAGATTGTATAAACCATGGTCAAGCAATCAGTAGGTAAATTACCATGCAAACACAGCCCATCTATTGTGCTCTAGGAATCTATGAAGTGTCCATCCATTATTGCACAAGTTCATCATTGAAACATTGTCTACTAGAATGGAGCCATTATTGTTGATGTTTTTGTGACATACTCCGATAAGCATACCAGTACTTAGCAGTCCATTAAATGTGCTCACATTTACCTGATTCATTTGAAAAAGAAACATTGTACTTTTAAAAAAAAAACATAGCTAATTAAGGATTTAACATTTAAGTATTGTGTAATTGAAGGAAATGGAAATTATTTGATTATCAGTGATATATTCAGTGCATTTGCATTTACAATAGAATTCAATTCGAAGACTGAGTTTGAGTTCTTCCCCCACCCCCAGTTGGTTTGCAGTGCATATTCTAAGCTTCATCAAAGCTGCCACAATACTTAACAGTTCGCCTACTGACCTATTTCACATCTGCTTGAAAAGAGGTTATATAAAAGACAAAAGGGCCAAATAACACCTTGCAAAGAGACTGACACCAAGAAAAATACTGTTCATAGTGTGCATTTCTCTTCCCAGTTCTCTGCCCGGTTTTTCTTATAGGGTCTTCTGCAATTGGTTATGGGAAACCAGAAAAGGGAAATAAGTTTGTTGTTTTGGCAATGAATCAAGCTAAGAACATTTAAATTATATATTTTTTCAAAGAGTGGAAGAGAAGCTTGATGTAATTCCTCAGCTATAAAATCCATTTGGAAACTCTAGAAGTACCCCCGTCAAGGATGTTGTCAGGAATTTCACATTGCAAGGTCACATCGATAGGACAAAATGGTTATAGGACCTTTTAAAACACATTCCTTATAGCTGCATTTCCCCTCTAATGGCCTTCTCTGAGAACAAGTCCATCTCCCATTCTAGTCTTTTGGCCTTTCACTGAAAATGCTGTTAACATTTCCTTAATACACGCCTATTCCTAGAAAGCATGCAAGCGTAGAACACATCCAAAGATGCACAAAGAGACAAAGCTTCAGTGGGAGGGGAGGAAGGAAAGGACAAATTTCTGTATTAACAGCTCTGCATATACGAGACCCATCATTGTAAAATGTTTTCATTTGACAGGACAAAAATATACAGCCAGAAAGTCTAAAATAATGACAATAGGAGCAGGGTTTTAGGGTTCAGTTCCAGCTGATTTTATTTCCTTTGGGGGAAAAGGTTATTTACAGAAAGAATATTGACAATCTGACAGGCAGTGAACTTGGCTTTTATTAGCCAGCTTTCCCCTCCCCTCCCCTCCCCACCCAACATTGTTATTATGGGCAGATCCTTAGACAAAGATATTCCATACAGCATATTGCACAGGATGGATGACCAAAAAAACTAAAAAGGAAACCAAAGATTAAAAAACCCTTAACGGAACCTCTTCATTAGGCAGATGTCCTCATGCCTGTCATGTTATATTAACATACATAAACACACAATCTTTTTTGCTTATTATTATACAGACTTAAATGTACAAAGATGTTTTCACTTTTTCTCATCTTAAACACAACAGCTATAAACCTGAATACATATGCTATCATCATGCCATAAGAGACTAAAACAATTATACTCAGCGACAAGTATAAGGATTAAATAGTCAAATACAAGAATGAAAAATGCAGTACATAGTGTTGCGAACTCAAATCGGCATTTAGATAGGTCCAGTGATTTAAATGGCATGGTTTTCATTTACTTTGTTTTTGCTTACAAAAAGTGCAAAAGATGTGGTTTTGAAGTTAAAGCTACAGGATCCCTTTTTCCTGAAAAATATTGTTTTCTCTGTACAATGTAACGTTTATTTTGAGGGAGGATTTGTTAGAAATTAGCCCTACAGTGGATTAGAGTTCAATCCCTCTCTCAACTCACAAGTAGAGTTGAATGGTAGATAGAAGAGATACTGTCTCTTTAAGAAGCCTGCAGATTGGAGTGTAAACATGATGAAAGTAGGGACTGATTTTGTGTGAGAGAGATTAACCAGCAGCCCTATTTATAATCAGGAAATCCAAAACAGCAATTTACACCCCTTATATATTTTTTACAAAAATACACTGAGAAAATAATCAAACGTTTTCATCTTCTCTTCTGTTTTTAAAAGTGTCAAAAGTCTACATTTAAATATAAAAATTAAAAGTTAAAACTCTAGCCCTTCAGTGAAGGTGACATAAAAATGGTGTGGGTAACAAACAGAACTACCAAAAAAAGGACAAAGGAATACAAGTAAAAACATTTGGCCAGTATAAATACTTCACTTATAAAATGGCATCCAATTCCATTTAGAAAGAAAAAAAAAACATTTCAAGAATGAATCCTGGTGTGAAAAAAGTCTTCATTTACAGCTACAGAGGAACACACACACACACATACACACACACACACTGAGGAAAAATTTGGTCCTGTGTTCTTTTTGAAGTCCAGCACAGATTTGAGTTGCGTTTGAATCCTTTAAAGAGTTAAGAGTGAAAAAAAGCTGGTGATAATTTTTGAAGGAATCAAACATAGCGCCATCTATCTGCTTTTTATATTATTCTAACACTATTCTTTTTAAACTGTTCAACAGTCTTACAAAAAAACCTCCAAAAGATAGGATAACATGCTATATTAAAACCCACCAGAGAAATAATCCAACACCATCACGATTCTGAGTAAGAAAAACACATTTTTGCAAGAAAGAGCAATCACCCTCAATTTCCCCTGTACCACATTATTACAGTTGGTATGTTCTATATCTGTTTTAAAAAAAAGTTATGTGTTGCTGAAATTCCACATATGAATTCTACGAATATAAGGTAATGTGTGGCAAAGAAAATCACCGCCACCTTCTCCCACATACGTGCAAATCCTTTTCTATTATTATATTTTCAGCCGAATTTCCAGTTCCTTTTCAAATGCTTGTCTCGCCTTTTCCATTTAGGATTCAGTCCAGTTCCCAGGGCCATCCTCTTTCCCCATCCCTTTTGATGTATAAAGAGAACCTTTCAAAAAAGCAAATTGACTGCAGCTCTGCAATTCCTTTTGAAGCACACCAGCTTTTGCTCCTAACCCAAAGACACAGCTAATACACATAGCAGAATCTACCTTTCTCCCTCCCTCCAATCCAACAAGCAAAGATGTACGAGAATTCTATCCCTCCTGGTTGTAGTTGTCATTCCTGTTTAAACCACTAGATTCTCACCAGAGTCTGAAATGTGCTTCTCATTCTTCGGCTGCAAAAGGAGGATGAAACGTGAACGAAAAAAGGGGGTGGGGATCGATTTTAGTCCTGTGTTATTTCTGTGGTAGCTTTCTCGGTGAAGAACGCGTTGATCCCTCTTGCCGCGTTAGCGAAATAAAAACCACGCGCGCACACACCCCTCAAGTCAGTTTCAGTAACAGGGGGGCGGGGGACCATCCTTAACCGTGGGTGAAATGCTCGCTCTCCAGTTTTGCAGCGCGCCTGGGGGTTGAGCGCCATGTCCGCGTCTCTTTCCTTCCCCCACGCGCGCCGTTTGCTCTCCTCTTAATCCTTCGGTCCCCCGCCAACTCAGTACGTAAATACCAAGTTGGAAATGCTGGATTCGAGCCAGTCTCCCGAAATCATCTCACTTACCTCCGGGGTACAATAGTCTGGGAACTCAAAGTGAGAGCCCGAGCCAGGCTCCAAGTTAAAATCCAGATCCCTGTCGAGGACCGAGGAGCTCAGACTCCCCAGCGCCATGCTGTCGAAGCCCGGGCTCGGGTTGAGGTCCAACAGGTCGTCTTCGAACTCGTCGTCGGAAGAAGAGGAAGCGCAGGAGGCGGAGGAGGAAGCCGACGAAGAGTGCGAGGTCGAAGGTGTCGGCGACGGCGCCCGCAGACTGGTGTAGCTTCGGTGGTCCGAGGGGGAGCAATCGCCCACGGGGGAAGCGGAGGGCTCGCCTCCGTCCTGCCGGCCGCCCACGGCCGCTACTTCGTCGTAGAGGCTCAGCGGGTCGCTGGCTTCTGTGGAAGTGCTGAGGGTCGGACTGGCCGGAACGGCGCCGCCGGGCGACGAGTGGGAGAAGAGGTAGAGCCGCTTGGCCTTCTTCTCGGGGAGATGTCGGCTGCTGTGGCTGCTGCTGCTGCTGCTGGAGGGCGAGGAGGAGCCCGGCGAGGCGGTGCGGGATTTGTAGAGAGAATGGTGCTCCGGGGGCAGGAGGGCAGCCGGCTGTTCCGATGGAAAAGAGGACGGAGCTTTCGTGCCGCCGCCTCCACCGCCGCCGTTCGGGCTGAGTTTGGGATGCGGCTTGCCGGCGCCACTGGGAGAGAGTTTGGCGGCACTGCCCTTTTTCTGGGCAAGCTTGGAAGAGTTGGAAGCAGCAGCGGAGGCGGCTGCTCCCTGATTGCCGCCGCCACTCCCTCCACCCCCGCTCTTCTCACCCGGCTTCCCAGAGTTCGTGCCCGATTTCACCTTCTTCCTGGGTCGGTACTTGTAGTCGGGGTAGTCCGCCATGTGCTTGAGGCGCAGCCGCTCCGCCTCCCGGATGAAAGGGATCTTGTCGCTATCCTTGAGCAGTTTCCACCGCTTGCCCAGGCGCTTGGAGATCTCCGCGTTGTGCATGTCCGGGGACTGTTCCATGATCTTCCTCCGCTCGATCTGAGACCACACCATGAAGGCGTTCATGGGCCGCTTGATGTGCCCGCTGGGCGTCTTGCACCAGCTCGGATCGTCCGCTTTGCCCCCTGTCGAAGCAGTCGAGCCCGGAGTGGGAGAAGAGGCGATGCCCAGCTCGATGCCGGCCCCAGAGTCCGAATTCTCGCCCGCCAGGAGGGCTTCCGTGTTCTCCGCGTTGTTCGTCTGCTGCACCATTTTGGGGGGTCGGCGCGCGCCGCAGCGGCTGCGGGGAAGTCGGTGGGGCTCAGCTTGGCCACCCGCTTGAAACAAGACCCTCAACTTTGCCGGTCAGTCGGAGCTCTCCAAGCCCCCTTGGCCAGCGCTTCGTCCCCCGTTACTTAAGGCACGACTTCCTCCGGGAAGTAGTTGTAGCTCCACACCGCTTTTGCCTCTCCAACACTTGCGCACGCTTCTCGCCGCAACTTTGCACAGCGAGTTTAAGAGCAGACTCCCGGCTCTAAGTGGAAAGAGTGCCTTACTTTAAAAAAGAAAAAAGAAAAAGAAAAAAACAAAACAGCCGCCAATCCTAGTTCTCTCTCTCTCTCTCTCTCTCTCTTCCACCTCTTCCCCCACCCTGGCGTTCACAAGTGGGTGGGTTTTTTCCCCCCGTCTTTCACCTTCTCCTAATACTGTACTCGAGGTGTCTCGGCAGAAGCAGCACGCCCACTACTAAAAAATATTGAAGATACACGCACAAAAACCCACTAAAAATGAAAATGCCCACGTCGCCAAGCGAAACCGGTAATAATAATAAAGAAAAAAATCTTCGTCCAAGAACTCGTAATTAGAGAGATCAAGAGTTTTTTCTATGATTATTCAGCGGCTGCCAGGGAGTTAGCTGGGGGTAAAAAGCCCCGCTCGTGCAACCGAGTAGCATTAATAACCGGGTGTCTTCCCAATAGGAAAAACAGTGACTGGTGCAGTAAATGTATAGAGTCCCGTCTTGCTCGCCTGTAGATGCACAGCCCCCCAAAAAGGAAAGAGACATGTACAAACCGGGACTACAGACTTGGCCTCTTCCCCCGCCCCACTACACACTTTCTCTTGCTGCAGCTTAGAGCGGCGCTCAATTCCGCCTCGTGCGGCTTTATCCTTCCTCAGCTCTTTTCTAAGCCAATCATAGGCTGTATCCAACGCTCCGTCGTGCCAAAACCCCGCCCCTCGGTTCCGATTGGCTTGGAACCCAATAACCGTGTGCAATGAGAAGCTCCAAATCTGACCTCATTCCAATTTACACAAACTTTTTAAAAGGGCCAGAAGTGCAACTGAGATTTCTCTCCCCCCCGCCACCCCAACATAGGCTCCCTATTTTTTACGTTTGCATTTCTCCTCCTACTTCCCTGCGTGTGCGCCTGCGTGTGCATTTGTGGGTGTGGGTGTGGGTGTGCGTGCGCGCGTGTCTGCGCGCGCGCGAGAGAAAGAGACACAGCACGCTAGACGGACCTAGTACGAGGAGAGTGACTGAGCTTGTAAAGAGAGCGCGCAGCTGCGCGCCTGTGCGAAACTCTCCTCCAGAAAGGGGTGGGGAAGAGACATGTCTGTCCGCTATGTTAGAGGGGGATGGAGAAAGGAGGCGTTCTGTGCCGGGAGATTCAGCATCTGTCTAGAAGTCAAGAGACTGCTTGCCTCACCTCGCCAAGAAAAAAAAAAAATGACACGTGCTTTTGTTTTATCTGCTTATCCTGAGACTTGATGAAGAAACGGAGCATTCGCCTCCAGTACAATTGGTACCTTCACCCTGCTGTGCAGTATTTCTCTTATATATTTTTCGCCTGAAAATCCATGCGAGCAGGGCATGTTTTTTTTTTCCAATGAAAAGATTTTGACTCGTGGTATATCTAATTAAATCTACAAGTCAGTATTGTACCTCTACCTGCTTCTTTGCAATATGATTCTTCAAACACAGCAGCTTCCTGGCTAGTTCCTCCTGGTCTGCCTGATAAATGTTGTCAACCAGCTGAAGCTCTTAAACCCTCCCACCCTGCCCCCCAGGATGGATTGGGTTGTACAAAGGGCAGTCTTGTATTTCACAAATTACAGTATGGAGAGAAGTCCCTTCTCCTGTCACTTTAGCTCCCTCCCCCACCATCATCTTGGGGAAGGCAAAAACCCCTGGGGAAAGGTCTGATCCAGCAGACTTGTAAACAGAACAAAGATTGGTTTACAAGGCAAATAAATGCAGTTAATATCATATACTTCCCTGCGTTTCTCTCTGCTGTTCAAGAATGTTACATCTTAACATACCACTTCCCCAGTACATTCCCTGATCTACATTAATTCCACGTGAATCAAACAGGCTTAGCAGTACCCATTAAATCAATCTGTGTGATGAATTACATGCTGAAAGACTGTTATCTCTTTCACCTATTAGTAATGACAGCGACTTAAAACTTGAAGTTTTAACCCCAAAAATGACAAGATGAAACTGTCCTTCAACATGTGTATGTAGATGTGTATCTAAAATACAAACCCTTTACAGATTGGTTTTTTTTTAAATTGATTTATATGCCGCCCTTCTCCGGAGACTCAGGACAGCTTACAATGCATTAAGCAGTAGCCTTCATATTTTTGTATATATTTATACAAAGTCAGCTTATTGCCCCCACAAACTGGGTCCTCAATTTACCCACCTTAGAAAGGATGGAAGGCTGAGTCGACCTTGAGCCTAGCTAGGATTGAACTCGCAGAATTACAGGCAGCTGGATGTTAATTGCTGCCTTTAGTAGGAGGCATTAGCCCCCTACGCTACTCAGGCTCTAGTAAAAGATATACGTAACATATTACCATTTATTTATCATATATACTGTGTATGGCCACCCAGCACACACAAAAATGACTCTGGGTCGCATTGTGATCAAAAGACACCCAGAGTCATCTTTTGATCACAATTTTTCATTCCTCAGATTTATATAAATCTGAAGAATGAAAAATTGTGATAAAAAAACAGAGGCAAAAGACTACCAGAGACAGAATCTGGCAACCATAACTCTAGCTAAACTATAAACTTAAACTGGAAGAGTAGAATAGGATATCTGACAGAGGAAAACCTGCTTCTCTCTTTATAGTGGTTTGGTCCTCTATAGTCAGAACCCACCTGAATTAGGTGGCATGACAGCAGCTGAAAGTTAGGTCTGTTTATCCAAAGTCCTCCAACTGCTGGACTGATGAAAAATCTCCCCCTCCCTTTCTTCTCATCCTAAGTAAAGTATTTATAAAGAGAAACAGAAAAGGCAATAAATACTTATTGCTTTTTCCACATGTTTGCTCCACTAGTGGATTATCCTTGGGCCTATTCCACACTTGGGACTACTTTATTATAAAACCATTATAGATACGTTGTAGGTAATGACTGGACAGCCCACCAGAACTTAGTATAGGCTGCCAATAATCTTAACTTCATGCTGCTAATAAGGATTTATGCCAGTTTAATCAAATATATTAAACCATGGAGCCAGAATATTGAGAAGGCAGAAACTACTCACAAGTCACACACCAGGCAGAAAATAATTTACAGAAATGTTTATTTTTCATTTTACTGAACATTTTTTTCTGAAACAAATGATATAAAACAGCAATACATTGTCTGAAAGGAAGCATTGTAAGAGACTGACAGCACCTCACAGTGGTATCACATGTCTCAAAACTCTTTTCTCAACCTCATCACCCCCACCCAAGAGACCTACCGACTATCAATAGAAATAATTATGAACTGGAGGTACAGGGATCTTTCTTAATAGAAGACTATTGCCTATATTCTGCTCCTAATCAACTGCATCTAAGAAATTAATGTATGTTAAATAGAATTGTTACTGTCTTACAAAACTAATTTGAGCTATCTGTTCAGTCTCATAAAAGTAATCATATTTTTATAAAATTATAATAAAGTAAAAGGATTATAATCAAGGGAATCCCAGGCTGTACCCACATTCAAAAACCTTAATCATGCATTCAGTAAAAATTGTATTCAAATATTAAATTTGTATTAAAGTCATTGAATCAATCTTCAATCAAGTCATTTGTTTATGAGAATAAACAGATAAAGTGCTACTAATTCAGGATTGGTTCAGGTTAGCCAACCTTAAATATAGTTTCATATATTAAAAGCTATTGAGCTCTTAACTTGTTGTACAATATGATATATGAAATAAGTTTGTAGCTGGAATAAAACACTCTTTAATTTAAAAAGGAATATTAAAAACAATTAAAATACACTATTAATTACATTTAGACTGGATATTTTCTTAAATATGCCTGTCACGTTTCTTGCATAGGCTTTAAAAATGTTATCATGCATGCATAAGATACCAACTGAAGTTATCCACTTTCTAAAGAACGACTTTCTAAATCTTATTTCTAGATCTAGATAAATCTTCTAACTTTAGCCTCATAAAGCTAAAAGATATATTGATCACTGTCTCCAATGTACCCATCCATAGGACAATTATAACAAACATATTCATGCCCCATTTGTTTTTAGACTGGTTTTAACTTCAATAATTATTATCTTTCACTGCTACTTTTGTTGTTGCTACTAGATGTGAAATGTCTACCTGATTTTTTTTGTTTTTAAACTGTTTTAAATCCTGGGGCCTTCAAATGAACTGAAAAGGTGGGATTCAGAGCGTCCAACTGTGGAGGGTGTGTTAAAATGTTCAGATAGAGGATATGACAATGCAATCCACACCCCATCCGAGTCAAAACACATGCATGTACAAGGGGTTAGAGTTTCAATCAGTTGCCATGACTGGCATATTTTTTTTACACTTCCTCAGAGATGCCATTGGGAGACCATATAAACGTTTTAACATTTAAATCAGGCTGCACAACTTAACAATAGCACTTCAGTTTCTTGCTTTTTATTTACAGAAATAGAATACTGTATACAAAATCATTTGCCTACATTGGGTTATAATGTAATCATACAAAAAAATAAGGTCAAACAAAATCTTCAGACCAAAATGTTTTTGAAGGAAAGTCTACCAGAATTCCTAGGTAACTGTACTGATTTAAACCAAGGAATCAATTCAATGTCTCCTTTGTTTATTTGCTTATTTAATACATTTATATGGCTGCCTATCTCCTATGCATGACTCTGTGCAGTTAACATGTATGCTGACACCCACTCCTTCTCCCTCCCATGCAGTGTCCCTAGACTTCCCACATCTTCTCTAGGGTCTCTGAAACTCCACAGCAGATGAGAAGATGAGTAGGCATTTCCCCCACCAGAAGCATTGATTCTGCTCTGGATAAATATACTTAGAAATATCCTCAAAAATTCCAGTAATACAAAATGACAGTAATTTTACTGGCACCATTGCTTTCTAAGTACCCAGTCCTAAATCCATTTACATTAAAATCCCATTTGTGTAAATGATATTAATTTCTAAGAAAGTGCATTTAGGAATTCTGCCTAAGTGCTTACTAAGCCCACTGGAATAAAAAGCCTGCAAAGATGCAAATCAACTACTAAATTTCTTATACTGCACATATAGCGATAATTTCACTGTGAACACATCCAACACCTAAATCCAAGCATATATTTTCTTTATGTATTGCCTCTTTCACAAGCATTATTCAATACATGGAGGTAAGTATAACTGAATAGTCAATAATAGTTAGTAATGAATACATCCTAGCACTCTAACCATATGTTCATAAGGTTTAATTCCAGCCTCATTTTTTTTCCTCCAGTCCTGGCTAGTTTATTATTCTAGAAAATTACATTTTGAAGTAGATTGACCCATTGTACTCACCATTAATTGAAGACACTGCTGTGCTGTGGGGTCATTTACACGTTCGCTAAACCATACACTACGTTTATGCCACAATGATTAGGTTCACATATCATATAATGTGCAATCTGTATTTTCCTGGAGCCTAAAAGTGTATATCAAAAAAAAATGTAATCTTTATTATTGTCAAAGACTAGCAGAAGCCCAAAAATATATTTATTTAATAAGATTAAAACACAAATTAGGGAAAGAATGTGTTACTAACAAGTGAACAATGGGAATTAATACAATCTGAGTTCAGCTGATTTGAAGAATCACCTATTATTACTGCATTTTACCTGAAACATTGCAACATAGCAAAATTACTAGGAAGGGGAATTAAAGGAGAAAGTAACAGATAAGAAATTACTCAATCGTTTCTTTCCCTTACTGTTCTTCTGCTTCCAAAGAACTTATATATCATACTGCTTTGTAATTAAGAAGTAAACTAAGTGTTTAAATATGTGTGTGTGTATGCATATATGCATGCATATTACATTTAGTTCAATAGTGGGTTTCAATTTCAGGCGCTACCAGTTTGCTCATGGATGTGCGTGCACTCGTGTGTGTGCATGACACTTCTGCACATGCGCAGAGATGTCCGGGCAGGTGGGCGGAGCCTCCTGTCACCACTACCTGTTCGCCCAATCCGGGGTGAACTGGTAGCAACCCACCACTGATTTAGTTCAATGCTTATTTGGAAAGGTGAAGACAGTATCTCACAATGAATCAATACACACCTGTTTTATCTGCTGTATAGGATGGTTATTTACTAGTAATATTCAGGAGGATGGTTGGGATGATACCTTTGAGCATAATCAGCTTTCAGGTTTGTTGTAAGAAGGCACCTTAGTATGTCCAATATGCCTTGAGTCTTCAACATATTTATAGCTGCTACAATTGATCCAAGCATAACTATTGCCAACGAAAGCATTAATATGCAATTCTTTGAATGAGCATAACAATCTATGACCTGGTTTCTATATTGTGTTAAGGCATGGTTTGTTTAGCAACGGTTTAGAAAATAAATTACAATTGGGTTATTAAAAACCCTAACTCCACGATTCACCCATTAGACTTAGCCAAACCAAATAAACTAGGTAGTGATTTACTATAAGAACTCAGCCAGAGAATTATCATACATGCCACATTATGAATTTACACTGCTGGGTAAGCATATATTATTCTATATAAGTATATGCTGTAATAACTTAAGCAGCAGCTTTATCTTCGTAATGAATGAGACAAGTAGGCTCATCATTCATTTTTATCCACCGTCTATTGGAGAAAGCATAATTTTCAAGGGATAACTAAGAGTCTGTGGCTGTTGTAGGAAGGATAAGAGGTGAGAAAGCCTTCTAAAAAATACAGAGGGGCACTGCCATAAGGTTTTCAAATTACACCGAGGGGTTTTTTTTCTGCCTGGATAGTCTTAATCTTTGGAAGTATGTCCCTAGTGTATTTGCTTGTGCTGGTCTTTCAGGAGAGCAGATTGTAACCTGAAAACGGATAAAACTCTTCACTATTTTCAGTTACTTTGTACAGATAAACTCAGTGTATCATCCGCATATAAAGACAATTTATAGTGCATCGTGAATAGAGATTCTAAATTGAAGACAATTTTGTCTTACAATTTAACAGCTCTATCTACCCACAATGCACCATAAATTGCAATATATTTACAATCAGTTCTTCTAAGCCATAAATTTAGGTTGCAAATAGAAACATTTTGAATAGTGCAGAAGGAAAGATAGATTTTAAGCTACTCATTAACTTCTTCTTTCTTTGTGTAATTTAAATTAACAATTGTTCTGTTTATAGTTTAGGAAAATAAAACCCAGAGTAAGTGGGCTCAGTGATTAAATCTATCAGTAGCAATGCTGTGAAATACTATCTCGCAATCTAAAACAATGGGAATTTGTGGCTTCAGTTCTGAAATACAGCTCCTGTACTTCACTGGTAGTTTGCAGCAATCAATTTACTGAAGTCTTGTTCACAGTTGGATTTTTTTTTTTCAGTTTATTAGACTTATTGGCCATTATGTCATGAAAAACAGATCACTAGGTGGCAGTACAAAGCCTCCTCTGTAAAGAGTTAAGTTATGGAAAAAATTTGGACACAATTAACACAAGATATTTTTTTCCATGAGTTATTGAACAGAATACAGCAGCATGTTTCTGACATGCAAATGTTTTTTTAGAAACACTTTCTTAAGGGAAAATACTCTATGCATATGCAGATGTTTATTTCAAGTATTCATCTAGATTGGGAAATGTAAGTAATTCACTTCATTTTCTGCAAAGCAATAGCACTTATCAATTATGAGAGAACATAAAATGCTGTAAAAGGTTAAAATTGTTCAGGGTCTGCCTTCAATCTGTTTCTTGATACCGAGATCCAATTGCTCCAATGGAAGAGAGAGAGAGAGAGGGAGAGGGAGAGGGAGAGGGAGGGAGGGAGAGGGGGGGGAGAGAGGAAGTGAGGGGGAGGGCTTAAGACTTAGACTAACTTTCATTTTCACTTTGAATGTACACAAATGGCATACATCAAAATGAAATTTTGTTGCATACAGCTCTCAAAGGGTCTCCACCTCTAATATACACTACATAAACATGGCTAAATAAATAAACATACAAACATACATACATACATATACATATATACATACATACATACATACATACATACACACACATATACCCATATATATATATATATATATTATATGACATGGAGAAACAAGACAGTCTAGTTTGGATGTATAGATGTACATGGTGAGAAAAACAAATCTTGCAAGTTTACAGAATCTGGTAGTCCTGTTAGAAATACTTCAAAACCTCCTCCCAGAGGGAAGCAACAGAAAAAGACCGTGAAGTGGGTGTGTGGGGTTTCTAACAATGCCTTGAGCTCTAAGCACCTAGCGTTTATAAGCCGTATCCTGAATGACAGGAAGCGAGCTTCCTATAATCTTCTTGGCTGTCCTTACCACTCTCTGAATGGACTTTCTCTCTGAGGCACTGCAGTCACCAAACTAAATAGTGATGCAGTTTGTTAAAAAGCTCTCAAACGTGCCTCTATAAAAAGTGGCCAGGATCACCTCTACATCTGTAATTGATGACAGACTGATGCTTAGTAATCAACTGACAAACAAGAGAGAACCAGTGTCTCAGGCCCTTTCTGGATGTTAAGTCCATCTTGGGTGCATGAGGAGTCATAACCTCCAATGAGGACCCAAATAGGATTTGGTGAAGCCTTTGGACTGAGGGAATGAAGTTGGGAAAAAGTAGCCAGGCAAAAATATTCCCAACCCCACTTCTCTCATGCACACATACATTCACTCACAACTTTACTCATAAGTATCCAAACTGGTGTTTTAGCTGTCTGTAATAATTAAAACCACACCCTGGCATTTTTAAGGATGTGCCAACATCCAGAGGCAGCCTCGTTCCACCCAGGCTCTTAGCTTACAAAAGCAAATGCCAAGGCAGGAGTGGAGAAGTGTGTGTAGGCAGAAAGGTGAAAAGCAAATGGACAGGGAAGCAGAAGCAATGTTTGGAGATGGGTAGCTATGAACAAGCAGGCAAGAGGACTTTCATTCATCTGCCAGGACCGTGAATAGCATACTCTGGTAGGAGTTCTGCCTGGAGCATGGACCTTTGCCAGGAGCTCAGTAGCAACCAGAAAAAGAACTACCCCATTGAGTACCCTCATCCCAGTTAATATTAAGAACTTTTGGAAGAAGGCAAAGGTCGTAAGCCACTTTACAGATTGTGAGACTAAGTATTACGTATTTACTTGGCAACATCTTGAAAAACCTAAGAGTGGAGACCAAGTCTGTTGTTGGAGAAAATGTGTGCTGCAATAAAGCTGCAGTGTGTCCAGTCCTTGGAAAGCAAAGAACCCTCACATGGATGGAATAGTTCATATTCTTCCATTTTTAACAATCCCAAATGCATTGGTAATTTTCTTGGCCAGTTCTCAGAACTGGAGCATTTAAGTATGAGTGCAAGGCTAAAGGGTGCATGCTTTCAAGTCAATGGTGACTCCTGGAAATTGCCTGTAGAAGTCCCTGCAGTTTTCTTGGCAAGATTTTAGAAATAGTTTGCCATATCCTGTTTCCTAGGGTTGGAAGCAGGTAACTGGCACAAGGAGGGACTAGAACTCAGAGG
Source organism: Masticophis lateralis (assembly GCA_030761175.1). NCBI lineage: Eukaryota > Metazoa > Chordata > Lepidosauria > Squamata > Colubridae > Masticophis > Masticophis lateralis. The sequence continues at coordinate 65,370,855 of JAUDYJ010000003.1, forward strand.
TCTCCCTGATTTCTAACCTGGTTCCTTAACTACTAGATCAAGCTCTCTAAAGGGTTGGAATTCCACTGAAATTCTAGTTTCAGTGTTCTAGTTTAATTAAAGGAAATAAGGCAGTCCTCAGATAGCTTCATCCATGCCATAAAGCAGCTCATTTGCGTTTATAATTATCGCATGATATGAACTTGAATATGATTTATAAACAATGGATTAAGAATTAATATGTTGTATCAGTCCAGTTTAATGTGATTTATTGAATAACCAAACCACAGCTTGTTAGTTATATTTGCTTGGAAATCCCAATGGCTACATACAGTGAGGCAAAAAAGTATTTAGTCAGCCACCAATTGTGCAAGTTCTCCCACTTAAAAGATGAGAGAGGCCTTTAATTGACATCATAGGTAGACCTCAACTATGAGAGACAAAATGAGAAAACAAATCCAGACAATCACGTCTGATTTGGAAAGAATTTATTTGCAAATTATCGTGGAAAATAAGTATTTGGTCAATATCAACAGTTCATCTCAATACTTTTGTTATATATCCTTTGTTGGCAATGACAGAGGTCAAATGTTTTCTGTACGTCTTCACAAGGTTGGCACACACTGTTGCTGGTATGTTGGCCCATTCCTCCATGCAGATTTCCTCTAGAGCAGTGATGTTTTGGAGCTGTCACTGGGCAACATGAACTTTCAACTCCCTCCAACGGTTTTCTATGGGGTTGAGATCTGGAGACTGGCTAGGCCACTCCAGGACTTTGAAATGCTTCTTACGAAGTCACTCCTTCGTTGCCCGGGCGGTGTGTTTGGGATCATTGTCATGCTGAAAGACCCAGCCACGTTTCATCTTCAATGCCCTTGCTGATGGAAGGAGGTTTGCACTCAAAATCTCATGACACCTGGCCCCATTCATTCTTTCCTGTACACAGATCAGTCATCCTGGTCCTTTGCAGAGAAAGAGCCCCAAAGCATGATGTTGCCACCCCCATGCTTCACAGTAGGTAGGTATGGTGTTCTTTGGATGCAATTCAGCATTCTCTCCTCCAAACACGACAAGTTGTGTTTCTACCAAACACAATTTTCTACTTTGGTTTCATCTGACCATATGACATTCTCCCAATCCTCTTCTGGATCATCCAAATGCTCTCTAGCAAACTTCAGACAGGCCCGGACATGTATTGGCTTAAGCAGGAGGACATGTCTGGCACTGCAGGATCTGAGTCCCTGGTGGCGTAGTGTGTTACCGATGGTAGCCTTTGTTACATTGATCCCAGCTCTCTGCAGGTCATTCACTAGGTCCTCCCGTGTGGTTCTGGGATTTTTGCTCACCGTTCTTGTGATCATTTTGACCCCACAGGGTGAGATCTTGCGTGGAGCCCCAGATCGAGGGAGATTATCAGTGGTCTTGTATGTCTTCCATTTTCTAATTATTGCTCCCACAGTTGATTTCTTCACACAAAGCTGCTTGCCTATTACAGATTCAGTCTTCCCAGCCTGGTACAGGTCTACAATTTTGTTTCTGGTGTCCTTTGCCAGCTCTTTGGTCTTCACCATAGTGGAGTTTGGAGTGTGACTGAGGTTGTGGACAGGTATCTTTTATACTGATCACAAGTTCAAACAGGTGCCATTAATACAGATAATGAGTGGAGGACAGAGGAGCCTCTTAAAGAAGTTACAAGTCTGTGAGAGAGCCAGAAATCTTGTTTGTAGGTGACCAAACTTATTTTCCACCATAATTTGCAAATAAATTCTTTCCAAATCAGACAATGTGATTGTCTGGATGTTTTTTTCATTTTGCCTCTCATAGTTGAGGTCTACCTATGATGACAATTACAGGCCTCTCTCATCTTTTTAAGTGGGAGAACTTGCACAATTGGTGGCTGACTAAATACTTTTTGAGCTCTTAGCTAAATAACAGTGTACGGTTTTATACAGTATTGTGAACATTGGTAAACTTATCTAAGAGGCAATTGGCAACCATTTAAATTCCATATAAGGGGTACTTGAGAGGCACCACATATCATCCATGTTGCTGTATGCTGGACCTATTGTAATTTTCTAGCCTTTTTTCAAATATCAACTCACAACAAGTGGGAATGTTACAATAAACTAACCCGGTCATTATTTTATTGTTTTTCAACCTTGTTAAGTTGAAGATTCTTGTACTTCAGCTCCCAGAATTCCCCAGCCCGCAAGCAATTCACACATCTTCAAGTTACCAAGGTAACTCATGCTTTAGTGCATGAGTCACTAAAACTAAGCCTCTTTTCTCCAAATAGTGATTGAAAGAAAGGCTATATAAACAGTCTTCCGAGCCACCGGATGTTACATGGTTATCAAGCAATAATGTGATACTCCAAGAGTATCCCCACCTTAGAGAGTGCACAACCTCAGACCAGAATGCAAATTCAACCATAAGAGGAATTGTCATTTGTTTATAGAAAGTTTTAACAAAATACATGTTTTTTGGATGGTTATCCATAAAACCATCTAACTTTGGTTTAAGTTTTGTATGCCTTGTATTGATTGGCCCTAAAGCTGCAAATTTCTCAAAACATCTCTTTTAAAACATCTTGCTACTTATATAGCTTTGTTCCTTTGGTACTATTTGCTTTCACATGTAGGATCTCAGTAATACAGTATAACACAGTAATACAAAAAATTCAGGGAAGATCATTTTTCCCATTACTCATTCCAAATAGAAACTCCTTTATCTGAAGTGCTTTTATTTACTGTCTGGGCTCACAAAACACTCTGGGTTAAAATGTGGTTAGTTTGTTGATTAGAGTATCATATTATAAACCATTAAAAAAGCTGTAATAATTTCAGGACTGTTTCACACATTGTATGGGGGAACATGGTTTACCTACTAATCACTATGCTATAATTTTAATTATCAATTTTATGATGTTTATGTATCTTTTATTTTTTCTTGACTGTACACCGCCTTGAGTCCTGCGGGAGAAAGGTGGTATATAAATATAATAAATAAATAAATAAATAAATCATGTTTGGCTGCACAAGCCCGGTCTATGTAACTTGTGTAAAGAATCTCTTAAATAATCCTTAATAGTTTTACATAGTAAATGTACAATTTGAAAATGTTATGCAGAAGTGTCACAAGAAATCTAATGAAACCACCCATCAGTTGCTTATGGTACAGGTTCAAATACCCGCAATAAGCAAGTTAAATATTAAACCTGCAGCGCACACCACCTGTTTTCTGTATGTAACACTAATTCACAACTTGAAAAAGTGAATTATGAAAAGTGAAAATATGAAAAAGTGATCTCATCAGATAAGAGGAAGGGGATTGCGATCTTAAGAGAGTTCACTGCATCCCACAATTTAAAACTGGGTTTGAATCTCGAAATGACTATTTAGGATTGCGACGTTTAGGGAAGAATAATTGAGGAAGCTACCGAGTTTGATAATTGTAGCCTAAAAAGAGGTACAATTCATTACTCTGGAAGCATTCGACCAGACTGGTGTCAGCCCTGTTCCTGCACCATGTCAGATGTTTCCCATGGTGGAAATCACTGTTAGATCTCTGTCGCTTCTGAACTGCCAAGCGGAAAAGGGTAATAATTATCTGAAGCCCTCTGCACAGGAAAGGAAGGCCGGGGCCGTCGGCAGCTCCAGCTCGGCAGCTCTGACCCCGCTTACGCCAGGCTCTCCACCTCCCACTTTCCTGTTTTCTCCGCAGGGGGTGGCGGCGAGGTCACAGTCCCAGAGAAACGGGGAGAGGAAAGAGGCAGCTGCCGGCAGGCCAGAAGCCGGGAAGGCACCTGCCGAGGGTGGAGGGGAGGGAGGAAAGGAGCTGGCTCCTCGGCGCTAAGGGAAGCGCGGAAGGAGGCGGAGCCCACCCCAGAAGAGAGCGCGCTCGGCGGCCGCGCGGTGACCCAGCCTCGCCCGCGCCGAGGAAAGCCGCCTTCTGCTTGGCGCGACGCGCAGCGAATGGAAAAGGCCGTTTCACCCGGGGCCAGAGCGAGGGAGCGTCAGACAGTCTCCCGCCCTCCCCCCGGAATCGCAAGAGGCGTCGTCACGCCAAGCGGGCGGCGCGAGGGAAAGCCGCGGCGGAGGGTCGGTTCTCCCGCAGACGGATTTCGCGCGAAGCACTTTCTATGCACCCCCGCCGACCCTCCTCTCGCCCCCCCCCCCCACCCCGGCTTCGTCTACTCGCTCTTAGAAGCGCAGCGTCCTGGTGACCGGGGGATTCCTCCCCTAAACCACCTGCGTGTAGATAAGATACTCCATTAAAATCCCAGGGAGCTGACTACCCCAAAGAGCAAAAGGCTGCCCGTTTTAGGCTGCAATTCCAGAAGCAAACCGTTTCTCAAGTTCGTAAACTGCATGCAGCCTCGGAAGACGCTACGCCCGTGGTTGCGTTTCAGGCTTGCCATGCAGTCAGGCAGTTCTCTTTGGAGGGGGGTGCGGGGAGCAAAGCCCTGTCGAACTAAACATTTGACTGAGCGCTCCCGAATAAACCGGCGTCGGTTTGTGCAGCAACTTGGATTTCCAGGGCGGTCCTGCCCGAGTCGAGCGTCGCCAACAACCGTTCGCCTGCCAAACTCTGCCCGCCAGCCTCCTCGTTCTCGAACCCGATTTGGGAGCCAGGAGGGAGGGCAGCGCGGACGGCCCCGAAACGCCACGCGACTTCTGGCCGACGGTCGCAAAGGGGAGAGGAGTGTGGCGCGATGCCGCGTCAGACAGGCAGGGGGCGCTGGCGCTCCCGCTGGACAAGAGCTGCAGAAGCGCGCTCTCCAGGTCGCATTTGCTGCCTAGCTCACGGGACTCCCAAGGGTGGCGTCTTTTAAATCTTGTGGACTTCAACTCCCAGAAATCCCAGCCAGCCATGCACAGAAAGCTATTCAGTGCTAGCTGGGGAATTCTGGGAGTTGAAATCTACAAGTCTTAAAAGTTGGGAGACCCTTGGCTTAGCTCGTGTTTCACTGGCCTCATTGGTGTGCTTCTCAAGTTGAGGGTGATACCATCTGATCTCTATTTCTGCTTGGGAACTTAACCTCAAAAAGGATCCAGTTAAAAGTGTGGATGGATGCCTTTAGGGCATGGATGAGCCCTGGCACCTGTCAATTTTTAGCATTTAAGTCCCAGTTGTGGTGCAATACTTGATATTAAAAGTAAATATTATTTTGGTGAAACTGACCCAAAAAAAGTAGGGCTTTACCAGCCTTCCCAGAGGATGGAGGAGAAAGAGAGGAAGAGAAGTTATATTGGGCCTAAATTATAGGTAAAGTTGCCAAAGTCTTTCCCGTTTCGCTTGGCACAAGCCGGCTTGATAAACCTCCAAAGCTTTCTAGAAGGTAGGCTGGCTGAAAGGGCACAAAGGTCCTCTTCTAAGACTGCCTTGGGCTTCTGAAATGGTCCCAAATAGAAGCTTTAAAAAAACAAATGGCTTGCAACAGTAACTTTGTTTGAAGAATCCTCCTTTAAAACATTAACAATGCAAATATTAACCAGGTCACCACCAATTTTTCGCCAGCTAACATTGCTATATATGAGTCATTACAGTACATTTTCATGATCTATTAACAATCACCTTGGCTAATTTGTTTCAGCAGCATTGGACCTAGTGAAGCTGAAGGGAAGAAATAGGATCGCTATTGCACTAGAGTGCAAAATGAAAAGAAGAGGGTGGGGGGAGGAGAGAAGGCAATCACAATGGTTTCCTTGTTGCTGCTGATAAAGCTGTAAGCTCAGCTTACAACCACAATTGAGCCCAAAGTTATGATTATAAATTATGGCGGTCATTAAGTAAGGTGCCCGTGTAATTGCCTTGATCAATAACTAGCATCCCTGCATATTGAGGTGGTGAAATGGATTGTTAAACAGAATATGGGTACCATAGGGTAGAGGAAGCCTGCAGGCCCAGGCCCACAGTGCAGCTCACATGTCATGTTCCCAGGGCCTTCTCCACCCCAAGGCACTCCTTGCACATCTTCCTGCCCCACTGGATCCCACACCTTTACCCCATCCCCCACCCTACTTTACATCTTGCTCCTCTTTTCCAAAGATCATCTTTTGGAAAGAGAACTGGCCTATTGACTCGCAAGAATTGCAGCCATTTCCAAAATGGCGCCTACTTCCTGGATGGAACCACGTGGCCTCTGTACAAGAAAGCCATGCAGCAAATTGACTGGCTGTCCTTTAAGAAAAGAGAAGTGAGGCATGATGGGATGGTTGAAGTCCAAGGGTGTGGCACTGAATGGGGTGGGAAGCAGGCCTAAGGCCTGTGGGGACCCAGCTGGGTGAGAGGTAAGCCCAAGGAGTTCAGGTGGGTGGGATGGAGTGGGAGGAAGATAGGTAGGTGAGGGCAGCTGCAGTGTCTCTGCAGTCGGTCATGAAGGTGAGAGGATTGCAAGTAATCTAAATTTTGTTCACATGACTATAGGTGGTCCGCAGTGGCTATAACTTTGGGTCAACATTTTCAACATTTACTGAATAAATTGTCATAAGTCAAAAACTACCTGTAGTTGGATGTCACCAGCAGCCAAGTTGGCACTGAAGCAATCATTACCACCAGTTAAGGAGTTTACCCCAACCTTTGTAAGCCGCCCAGAATTGCCCTGAAGTGAGATAGGCAGCCAACAAATCTAATAAAAATAAACCTGATGACTGCTCCGTACAATCGAGCAGTGACACCCACTGCATATGTGCAGCACTACAATCCTGTCGTTTCAAAATCCAGAGAAGAAACCAGATTCATTGAACTCATAAAGTGCAGAGTCTAGATATTAACCATTATGGGAGCTGCATCTTGAGACAGTGAGCCAGACAAACTGTGGAAAAAATATCTTTATCTACCATTCACTAATAACAAACACACCTATCAAAGTCCTTATTGCATAATATTCAGGGTAAAGTGCTCCTGAACTATTACTGTACATATTAAGCTGCCAACACTGTCAATTCCGGAAAGTTGCTGTGCCTTGAATAGTGGCTCAAGAAATACAGTAGTACAGGGGTGTTAAACTCTTATTTCGTTGAGGGACGCATCAGAGTTGTGTTTGACCTTGGGAGCCAGGGTGGGCATGGCCAGCATGATGTCACTCGTGTTCGGGGAGTGTGTGGTGGCCCAAGAGCTCTGCCAGTGAAAACAAGCTCCAGAGCTCCATTTTCAGCTGTGACGGCCTCCTGCTGCCCTCTGCCCAAGCTCTGTTTTCACTGGTAAAGGGCAGCAGGAGGCCATCGCAGCTGAAAACAGAGCCCAAGCTCCATTTTCTCTGGCAGAGGCACTGCAGGCTGGTCCTTTGCTGTTTGTAGGGTGGCCCCGCAGGCAAGAACTAAGAACCCCGTGGGCTGGATCTGGCCCCCGGGCCTTGAGTTTGACACCCCTGCAGTAGTAGGAGGATAGTAGCCGCAGATAGGAACACTCCTTGGTTTATAACTACTTACTTGAAGACTTGTGTAGGAAATTAATTAAACTAGGCAGCTCAACATCTAGAAGTCTCCTGATTATTGCTACGGTGAACTACCAATGTTCCAAGCCATACAGTGACTTAGCAAAGGACTGAATCCTATTACTTAAAGTGAATATATACCTCAACATCCCAGCACATATTTTGTTGGGGAAATTGATATGTAAGGCTATGTTTGCATGTCTTAAAATGCATGAAAAGGCTCTATAATGTTTTAAGACTACAGCGTAAAATGTTTTCAATTCAATTTGTGAAAATTTAAACAGACACTTGCTATTTGTGAAGATGAAAATTATGTGCAGAATCCAACGGACCCAGCAACACGAAATGCAAGAAACCTATTTATATCTCAGTGAAAAAAAGAATTACAGTAGCTTGCTAGCAGTATGTGTGAAACTTTCAAAAAGGAATCTCTATTGCCAAATGCAACTGAATTTAATTTTTATTATTAGGAGAAATGAAAAAAACAGTAAAGAAAAAATGAAATAGCTATAGCTCAATAAATATTGCAATGAGTGAGCAGTACCAAACTGGAAACCTAGTTTAATTAAACTGTGGTCACTTTTTACTGTGACATTCAAGGTGTTAGTATAAAAATGCTTTCCAAGAACTATATAGTGGCAGTCAAAAAGATGTAAATAGCTATATTCTACCTTTCATTACATAATTCAAGGTAGTTTCCATAAATCAAAAGACATACAATAATGTGGTATTTAAAATAATTTTTATCTATTTTTTTCCATAGCTTTCTAAAATCTGTCTTGGCTCTGTTTTATGTGTTTGCTGCTTCCTCCCCCACACCCTTTTTTTTTTTTTTTTTTGCTGGCTTTCAGTGCCTTGCTGGTAGTATTGTAATGCTCTAATTCTTCATCCCTGGGGCCATAGAATTGCAGCCTAAGATTCATTTAGAAACAGGGACGGAATTGGCTCAAACCCTTTAGAAGAGTTTTCCATTAGAATGAATCAACCACAGAAAAGGGCTTCTGCCTCTTAACCTAATAGATCTTACTGGCAAGGCCATTAATAAGGTGCCTGCAGAGGTCTCAATCAGGTCTCTTTTTTTGAGAAAAGAACACCTGTGCCAGGAAGGATAATAGTTGTTGATCTGGCTTAGTCATTTCAGTCAGTGTACCCCATTCTTTATTTTTCCAGCGTTCTTTCTTGTTCTATGAATTGTAAATCTGAAAAACAAATGAAAAGTTGGAGTTAAACAGAATACACCATCAACTTTTTTGACAAACTGCAGAAGCTTTTATTATTTTTATTCGTCATTCAGAAAATGCTCACTTATCACAATATCCACAGTATATCACAGGAAGAATTTTATAGAAGGCCAGGTGCTGCGTTATCATTTATTGTTTTGCCTGCAGTTGGAATAGCTGGTGTCAGTTAATTGTTTACTTGCTATCAAGTATGTTATTTCCTTTTTTCTTGCTTCCTGACTTAGTTCTAGAACATTGTACTATTGAACAGGCGTGCATGTGCATTAGTAGTTGAATTTTAAAGCCACTACGTATTTGGAAATTAGGCAATTTATAGTTTAGAGATTAACACTTGTACAGTGAGCATTATTATTAATACTTTATTCGGTGTTCAGAAACAGCATAATGTATGGAGTCAAACAGTGCCTAGAAGCAGAAAAACAGCTTCATGAACAGGCCTACTCACACCCCTTTTCTCTCTATTTCCAACAGTTTTCCCCAAGTATTTTTCCTATCTAGTATGGCATTCAGAGTATGTTCTTGCTTTGAACTCTGCAGGGGAAAAAGCAGCAGCTAAAGGCAATTGGAACAGAAAAGCAGTGTGCAGACAAGCAATAATTACTGGATTTCTAAGATCGGATTCTTTCCCCAGAGTCTGCTTTAAAAAAAAAGAGTTTTGGGGATAATATTTGCATAACATTTAACATACAGCTTTTGTCCTTACGAACTGGTTTTAAAATGTGCGTGGTTGTATTCCTTTTATTACATGAGTCATACAAATCATCTTTATTTTGTGTTTGGATTTTAGCTACAAGTGAAAACTGGACCATTTTTTCTTGAGAGCACAGGGAATTTTCATTCATTCTGTTCATTTCTTCTTTGTAGTATACCCTTGAAACCACTGTTTTCTCTATCTACCTTCTTTTTGGTAACATATATTATGCCTAAAAATTGCCAAGCAACATTACAATTATTTTTGTAACCAGGCGCACCATCATTTTATCAATATCTTTAAACATTTATGACATATTAAGAGGCACATGGTAAGTTCTTTTTTTTCTTCTTTCTTTCTTTCCTTTTTTTTTTTTTTTTTTTGCAACACTTGAAGGAATAATTATGCCTGGGGTTTTGTCTCTATGTGCTTGTATAAACCAAATGAACTTGGCACATGGCCTGTTTTAAATTAGCCTAACAGGGTGAGGCTTTTTTTTTTCTGGTTTGTTTTATTTTGCCTTTGGTTTCTTACCATCTGACCTAGCCAGATACATGTGCTTGAATGAGCACAAACACTCAATGTGGAACTTCAGTAAAACTGCTTACTGTGGTGAAAAATAACATGTGCTGTATGTGTGTGTACATGTATTCAAGGAGTCATCTTTAATGTTGATATTAATGTTTAATTACAGTATTTTGCTAACCAGAATTTTGTTATTGTCCAATAACAATTGTGTACAATATGGCAGTTGAGCACTTTTATACTTTTGTACATTTACCAAATTGACGAAGATAGTTTAAGAGATTTGCTGTTCAAAAACCTTTTGGGAATAATTAAAAAAAAATCTTCCCTATAGATTTACATTTTCTGTCATAAATTTGGGGAAAAGGCTACATAGTACAGAGTTTTTCAAAGTGAAACAGAAAAATATTAGCTTTCAAATGTCAATGCAACTGCATTACAATAAAAAAAATAGTCCTGCTATACCAGTTTTGGATTATATGTTTAGTATAGTGATTTTTTCCCCATATTTTCCATATGCTGAATGTTTAAATGGCAGGCAAAATTGTCTTTACAGACTTAATAAAGATATTTTAAAAAATAAATAAATAGATCTGTGCCATGTAACAAAACTAAGGCTCAGAAAAACAGACCCAGATAATCTCTGTTAGACTCCTGTGCCTATAAAAACGGCAATCTATCAAAATATTTTGGGAATATTTTGGGAACAGAGATCATTATTTCCTCCAAGTATCATTATTAACTATGGTGAAGTGTGTATAGTGTATTAAGGCTTCCTGGATACTGGCATACTCCTTTTCCAGGATCTTTTTCAGAAAGAATTTTGAAATATCAACCAAATTGTAAGAACAGATGGTATCATCTTTGGATCCTTCTTAAAGAGATATCAACAAATAAATATTGTCTTTTCCTCCCTTTTCCACCTTCCTTGTTCATATTTTCTTTAAAGGTTATGCAATACAGCTTTATTCTAGGAAAATTAGGATGCCATGCTTCCTTTATAGCTTAATAAATTAAAACATGTTGGCAATGACCGAACACAGCAACCATTTAAATACAGGACCACCCAATAGAAAAAAGGAACAACAGGAAAAAAGTTGTTTCATTGCAGACTTGATAGCAGTCATGCAGTATGCTTCACAACATTCTTGTCTAAAGATTTAAGGAGTGGGAGAGGGATATGAACTAATTTTAATGGATTACTGTAACTGCGCAGTCCTGCATATATTTACTTACTATACAGCTACTGTTAGTTTCCAGCAAAATGTTCAGATAAATAAGTTGCATATATGCTGTAGTTCTGTACATGTGTTTACCTGTAATGTGTAGTTCTGTAATGTGTTTATTAATTTGCAGATTAATAAGCGGGCATTCATTTGAAATACCAGTTTCAGAAGAAATATTGGGTTTTTGAAAAAAATCTTCAAACATTCAGTGAGAAAAGAAACGGAAAAAAAGGTTATTTGTAGCGGAATATACATCAACATCTTATAGGGTTTCAGGTATTGGGGCATTATGCTTTTCCAATGCTCCTGATCATGAAACTCTGGGCATATTCTATTGAATGTGCACACAGAATCCTCTTCATTTCTTTGGACTGAAAATATAAGAGGACCCTACAAGATAGTCAACTGTCTAGGGACATGGGAGGTAAGGTGAATAACTCGAGAGGAAAGACTTTCAAATATGTTCTGCTAAATCGTCTCCAAACAGAATAGCAAGGGACCATTCTCCATCAGCACAAACTCCATTCTCTTTCCAGTTTTTTCATTGAAAAGGTAGCTTAACTCGCAGATTTTGTGTTCCTGCTGTGATCATGTGTTGGTAGGCAACAATGAGGCATGCACAGTGGAGAACATGGGGTCAGCACCTTCCAGGCCACTATTTCATGTCCTCCCATTCTCTCATTGACCTGCTTCATAGGTGAAATAAAGGTAAAGGTTCCCCTCGCACATATGTGCTAGCCGTTCCTGTCTCTAGGGGCGGTGCTCATCTCCGTTTCAAAGCTGAAGAACCAGCGCTGTCTGAAGACGTCTCCGTGGTCATGTGACCGGCATGACTAAACGCCAAAGACACACGGAACACTGTTACCTTCCCACCAAGGGTGGCCCCTATTTTTTCTACTTGCATTTTTTATGTGCTTTCGAACTTCTAGGTTGGCAGAAGCTGGAACAAATAACAGGAGCTCACCCTGTTACGCAGCACTAGGGATTCAAACCGCTGAACTGCCAACCTTTCAATCGACAAGCTCAGCGGCTTAGCCACTTAGCCACCATGTCCCTTTTATAGGTGAAATGGTATCACGGAAGTCTGTACTGGAATGTTTCTTTGAATATTGTGATGTCACAAGGGTACCTCTCTTCCCCTTTTTTTTATTTTATAAATTTTAAATATCCGCCCCTACCCCACCCACAGTTGATGAACTGTCAACAGTGTCATTTTTTCATCTTTCTCTGTCTGTGTTTTTATAGATTTCTGGTTCCTTTCCTTATAAAGCAATGTCCAGTTAACTGTTTACTTGCATTTCATGAGTGCAGCAATTTGTCTTTCATCACAAAAGTAACACCTTGACTGGATTCACCCCACATTTTTAATTTACCAGCCAGGTAAAACCTAAAGATGCATTTAAAGAGCTTTGGTCAGCGTTAACCTTAATCTGCTTTTGGGTTAACTTCTTGAGTTAACCCAACTAGATTTGATACTTTTATGGCTCAGGATATTATGTAAACACCACTAGATGGGCTCATAATTAGGTTAAATATGTCATGCATCACAATCAATTAGTAATGTATGCTATGTTTAAAATATACTATTAACACCAGATGTTTCATAACTATAGGAGAAATGCCAAGTTTTGATAACCAAAAGCACCAACATTGGAAGTGTTTTGGTACAGTTTTCTAGTCTAAATGTTTGTTTGTTTGTTTGTCTTATAGAGCTGCCATTTCACTTATGTGATTCTAGATGGCTTACAATAAAGCAGAAGAAATATTTCGTGTAAAAATAAAACGTAAAGCAGCCAAGCATCATTGAAAATCTATTAACATAGCTAGGAGGCAGGTTCTATCACACACCCATTGTTGAATTGGGCGATTGACGAAGCAGAAGCACAGCTCTTTAATGCAGGGTGAGATTTCAGCGAAGGTTACAGGCAAATACCCCTCCTTTTATACTCTGCTGGCCAGGTCACTGACAAAACACAATTGACCCATTGTAGTTTGAATCTCCCGCCAAAACTTATATACATAACACCCTTCCCCTCCCAGAAAGCACTTAGTCAATGCATTTACATACAAAATCGCGCAGGAAACCAGGGCATGTCTGGGCCCTAGTTGACCTGCGCAGTTCAGTCTGAGGCATAGTGTCGAGCTGGTCGGAGAGACCTTTTGTTTCTCCCGGCTCCGCCAACGGAACCTCCTGGATTTCTTCAGGGGCGTTGATGTCTTTGGCTGGGAGTGGCATCTCGCTGGGGTGGCACTGGACCCCAGAGTTTGCAGCTAAGTCTTCCAACCTCTTTGGGCTTGAGTTAGCTGTTGTGGGAAAACCTTGGTAGTCAGGGCCTGGTATTTCTGGATACATTTCTGGCTGTCCAGCCAACCTCTTTCTGAGTTGGTCAATGTGTCTGCACCAGATCCTTCCATCTCCCACGTCTACTGTATAAGACTTTGGGCCCTTGATGTCAGATATCCTCCCGTCCGCCCACAGGGGACCCTCTGAGTAGTTCCTCACGAACTCTGGTGTCCCTATCTGGAACTCCCATAACTTCTGGTCGGTTCCCTTAAACCCGTCCGGGGAATAGTTGGGGTGTAATCCGTCCAAGGTACACCTGAGCTTCCTACCCATGAGGAGTTCAGCTGGACTGTGCCCCGTTGCCATACAAGGGATTGCGTGTTGGACTGCTAAAGAATTTGTCCACTCAGGCCTGCCAGTCTCCCACGTCCAGCCAGGCCAGGGCCTCCTTGGCCATTCTCACAAATCTTTCGGCCAGTCCATTACTGGCTGGATGAAATGGGGCAGAGAGTGCGTGCCAGATGCCTAACTCTGCCAGGTACCCCTCGAACTGGGTGGTGGTGAATTGGAGCCCGTTATCCGATATGAGAGTATCAGGCAATCCATGGGTGGCAAAGAGTTTGCGTAATGCCTTAATGATTGCTTTGGCAGTTGTGGATTGCATGAGAATGATCTCTAGCCACTTCGAAAAAGTGTCAACGATCACCATAAAGGTTTGGCCATGGAATGGCCCTGCAAAATCTACATGTATCCGTGACCAGAGTTCCTGGGGATGCTCCCCTTCCCTGACTGGCACGGTGGGGGGATCTGGCCTGGGTTCCTGACAGGGGTTACACCTCCCCACCCACTCGGTGATGTCGTTATCCATTTGGGGCCAGCACATATAGCTTCTAGCTAGGCCCTTCATTCGTATAATCCCAGGGTGCCCTTCATGCAACATCTTTAACACTTTTTCTCTTAAGCATAAGGGTACAATGACGTGATCACCCCATAACAAACAATCCCCTTGCATGGATAGTTCATTTTTCTTTGTGAAGAATGCTTTGAATTCCCTGCCCAACCCCTCATGACTCAACTCATGACAGTTCTCAGCACATGGTCTTTAGTAGAGGCTGTCGCTACTTCCGTTGAAGTGAGAGGCCCAAGTCCAAAACATCGATAAGGACAACTGGTGCTTCCGGGGTCGGGTCTTCTAACAGGTCTGGTAGTGGGCAACGACTGAGGGCATCAGCATGGCCCAAACTCAGTCCCGGTCGGTGGACAAGTTGGTAGGAATAAGCCTCCAGGAAGACAGTCCACTGTGTCATGCCCGGAGGCAAGGCAGCGGGGATGGGCCAATCACCAGCCAGGAGGCCCAAAAGTGGCTGGTGGTCCGTAACCAATTCAAAGTGTCGGCCGAATAGGTACTCGTGAAATTTCTTGACCCCCGACACAGCTGCGAGGGCTTCTCTGTCCAGCTGGCTGTAATTGCGTTCTGCGCTGGACAGGGTTCATGAGTAGTAGGCGATAGGCGCCTCTAGGCTGTTTGGCAGTCTATGGCTCAAGACAGCCCCCATGCCAAAAGGGGATGCATCGCAGACGAGTACAAGTGGTAGCGTCACGTTGTACTGAATTAAGAAACTGTCCGCTGATAGGAGTTTTTTGACTGCATTGAATGCAGCAGCTTCAGCCTTCCCCCAGACCCAAGGTGCATTTTTGGCCAGTAACCAGTGTAGCCATTTGGCACTGTTGCCTTGTCCTGTAGGAATATGGTGTAGAAGTTGAGGAGACCCAAGAAAGCCTGTAGCTCTGATTTGTTCTTGGGTGTGGGTGCATTCTGGATGGCCCTTATCTTACTCTCGGTGGGGTGTATTCCTGACCCATCCACTTGGTACCCCAGAAATTCCACAGGGATTGCAATCATGCATTTATTCATCATGCAAGGGACTGCAATCATGCATTTATTCATTTTACGCGAAGTCCAGCCTCCCTGAATTTGGCCCAAACCCACCTGAGTCTGTCCCCTAGCTGCTTTTCATCTGTTGCGCTAATAAATATGTCATCAAAGTAGGACACCACCCCTGGTAGACCCTGTAACAGCCGTTCCATGGTACTTTGGAAAAGTCCAGGGGCTATACTGATTCCAAATTGAAGTCTGGTGCACTTGAATGCAACTCTGTGGGTGACTATCATCTGTGCTTCCACGGTAGCGCCATCTACCAGTAGTTGCTGGTACACCTGTGCAAGGTCGAGTTTAGTGAAGATCTTGCCAGGGCCCAGCAAATGGAGTAAGTGGTGCACAATTAGGACAGGGTAAGCGCTCTGCTGAAGAGCCTTATTTAAGGTACATTTGTAGTCCATGCCTATGCGCGCAGACCCATCTGATTTGACCGGAGTCACTATTGGGGTCTCCCACTTGGTGTGATCCACTGGGACTAACACCCCTTGCTTGATGAGTTTGTCCAGCTCCAAGTCGATTTTGAGTTTGAGTGCAAACAGCACTCGTCTAGCCTTTAGCCTGATCGGAGCTACGTTAGGGTCTAAGTTAAAGGAGATAGGGGTCCCCAAGTCAATACCAGCCGGTCGTTGAAGATGTCCTGGAACTCCTGCATGAGGTCCTCCTTCAGGGTGCTGCCACTGGTGCTGTGGACTCTGGTGAATCCCATTCCTAGGGCCTTGAACCAGTCCAGCCCTAGGAGGCTTGGGAGTGTCTCGCTGACCATGGTGAGGGGTAGCTCCTTCCGGTATTCGCCGTAGGTGACCTGGAGCGTGCTGACTCCTACAACAAGAATGCTGTTCCCCTGGTAGTATCGAAGCCGGATTCGTTGAATCTGGAGCCGGCTTGTCTTGAGGTTGGGAAGGGCAGCCTTCAGGGTTGCCCAGGACATGATGGACAGGGATGACCCAGGGTCGATCTCCTTGTCGCAGGGTTGTCCTTCGATCTTGACCATTGTGTGGAACTTCTTCTCGATGGTCGTGCTTGCCTGGCCGATCCTGGTGCTGCAGGCCTCGTGGCTTTGAAATTCACACTGTTTTCTCTGATCGCCATCTTGATTGGTCCGCTTGTGCCATGCCGGCTCTGATTGGCTGAGGTTGTTCCGGGCCTTATGGCTGGCTGGTAAGCTTGCTTTGCAGACTCTCGCCAGATGCCCCTTCTTCTCGCAATGCTGGCAGATGGCATCCCTGAACTTACACGTTTGCCTCGGGTATGCTCCTCCACAGCTCAAGCAGTTTCTGCATTGCTCTTTCCGCTTCCGTGTGTCTCTCCATCTGGAAGACGTCTTTCTCCACTGCTGGTTTGGATGGCTTCTTTGTGTACCGGCACCAACCTCGAGGTTTCTTTCATGGTCGCTGGTTGTTGCAGCATCTCTGCAGCCTTGATAGATGACTCATGTGCCCTGGCCTTGTCGAGGGCGATGGGTAGAGTCAAATTTTGCCTTGCAAGCAACCTTCTCTGTAAGCGTATATCTCTCATGCCACAGATTAGTTGCTCTAGGAGCACATCATCGAGGTCTCGGTACTCGCAGTGCGTTGCAGCCTTACGCAGGGTGGCCACGTATGCGCTGATCGGCTGTCCGTCACACTGTACTTGTTGCTGGAGCTCGTAGCGCTGCACAAACTTTGATGGGACCGGGGCATAGTGTGCCTTGAGCATCTCTTGTAGTACGTCCCACGAGACAGTCTGGACCGGAGTCAGTTCTGAGAGTGATTCAGTCATGTCGAAGATCTCTGGCCCACAGTGGCTCAGGAACAAGGCCCTCTTTCAGTTCCCGGGGAGACCCTGCATGTCGCTGGCTTCCAAGGCGTACTCGAACCGGATCCTGTACGACCCCCACTTCTCTCTGGCTGGGTCGAAAGGCTTTGGCGGTACGAACACAGACATTGTGATTGTTCTGCTGTGTACAGCTCGTCAGCCTGGCTGAATCCGCTGTAGGTAGCTCTTTTTCGGCTTGCTCTCTGTGCCTCAATCCCACCTTCATCACCAATGTTGGGTTGGGCGATTGAGGAGGCAGTAGCAAGGTAGTGATAACAACTCTTTAATGCAGGGTGAGATTTCAGTGAAGGTTACAGGTAAATACCACTCCTTTTATACTCTGCTGGCCAGGTCATTGACCAATCACAATTGACCCATTGTAGTTTGAATCTCCCGCCAAAACTGATATACATAACACCCATGGTCCCAGACCCATGCACTAACCCAAGTTTTCAGAGCCTTAGGAAAGCTCAGCAGGAACAGGATGAATCTAATCTAAAGGGTCTGACGTTCCAATGGACAAGGACCATGACAAGAAAGGCCCTCTTTCTGCCAGCTGGCACCACATGGTCAACACAACAAAGAGCACACATGTTCTTGCTGCAGATTGGTGATGACTGGTAGAGACATTTGGGGAGAGATAGTCTTCTGAATAATTTGTTGCATAGCCCCCATTTTGAAAGAATGCATGCTGAATGGCAGGATTCAAGCAACAACAATTAGGTTCTTTAATTTTTAGTTTATATGCCATATGACACTTAATGCCCTAGCACAAGAATGCCTTTGGCCTTATATACTACAGCCCAATGTATTGGTCTGTGAGAACGCTTTTGAGAGACAGGAGGAACCACTGATCCACATGGTCAGATAAGAGGTAGCTTCACCTGGAGAAGGAATGGGAGGCATGGCAAACATGTCAAAAAGGGACCCTTCCTAGTTTCTTGGACCATAAATATGGAGGGAGGGGCAGAGAGAGATTCGTTCAGACTTGCAAGATTCTGTTACTGTAACTTTTCAATTGTTATTGTTAATTCTTAAGGTTTGTGATTCTTGCCTGAGCTACCTCAAAGGACTGATAACCCAATACCAAAAAGTGAGTGAGGCCAAGCTGATTGTTTAGATTTTAATTAAACTGATTTTTAAAAAAAAAAATACTATTAATATAATTACTCCTGTGTATTTACTAATTTTCCTCCTTTCATCTCATTAAACAGTGCAAAATCTTGATCATCTCTTTGGATTCTGAGGACCATCCTTGTGTTTTGATTAGAAAAGGGCAAATTTGACAATAGGTGAAAAAGAAAAAGAACAGTGTGTACCTCAGATTCACAACCCTTTTTATCTTTATAAACATCACAAATAATTCTGTACACCAGAATTCATATAAAGCAGCCAAAGTCTGCTTTTCTTCCCATTCATTAGAAAACCAGCCTGTTCAAAACAGCTCAAAATCACAAAAATCATGCAATTTAAAACAAAACTGAAGAATTCCAAACACTACCTGAGTCATCATTACTTTTTGAGAGCCAGATTTGGGGTGCCGGGTCATCCTTCTTGCACTACCTTCAAAACTAGTCTTATTTTTAGAGGACACAGAATTATAGCAGTGTGAGTCAGCTGACTGCTTTGTCACAGAGCTGCTGCTTCCTACATTACTGTAAGTGCCAGAGCTCTCCCTGCTGCAGTTTTCTAGTCGCAGTGCGGCAAAGCAGACGCCTAGAACCGGGCACGGAGCAGCATAGCTTTTATTATTTTTTATTGCAGAGAAACTGTCTCTTTTAATGTACTGCACATTTCTGTTTTTCTTAGAGTGCAGGAACAGCAGACCACCTGGGATGTGGATGTAGGCTTCTGACATTAGCAGCGATGTTGAATTGAGGCAGGCACTGCTTGGAGTCTTTTTTCTTAAATGCCTCTGATGGAGAATGATTCGCTTTCTGCCTTGCATGCAAACGGTTGCCTGTGCCACTGCGACAGACACCTGCAAGAACAGGAGAAAGGAGATGCTATTTGTCACTGCCTGGGGCCTTCCTTCTCTCCCCCTTCTCCTCTCATTTTGTTTTTCCTCAGCTCTTCGCTCTTGAAGCCATCTAAACATCCCAGAGTAGTATTTAGTCCTGGTTCTGTAGGTAGCCAAAGATCAGTCAGAGCAAAAGCTCAAACCAGGCTCCCTGATCCAGCTCAGTTCCAGTCCTTTTGGATGGATACAGGAGAGCAGCCGACTAGCAGGGACACAACCAGCCATCAAGTGGAGCCTCTCTGGGATTGCAGTCGGTCCCGAGCGCTGCTGACTTCCTTTTACCTTCTCTTTTCCATCAGCAGCTATTAATGGCTTTGGGGTCTCTGAAGTGTATGTTTCTATGGATTAGCCTGTCACGAGGGCACTCCTTGTCCGCGTCATGTTGGAAATAGAGTGCTGAAGTCAGTCTGCTTTAACTGTGGTTTGTTTCTGCGTGATGCTATGCAGCTGGGATGGGTTACACTGACAACCGAGGAAGGATCACCACATACCCCGACTCCTGGGATCTTTCAGGAAAAATATAACTCTTTCTCAGTATATTATGCTTTTTGTCTTCTGCTTTTTCTTTTATATGTAGCTTTAGATATAAGTACTATATATCTATATCTATATCTATATCTATATCTATATCTATATCTATATCTATATCTATATCTATATCTATCTATCTATCTATCTATCTATCTATCTATCTATCTATCTATCTATCTATCTACTTATATATACTATATATAGTATATAGTATATATAGGTCTACTAGGCACCTGTGTGGATGTGACTTTCAAAATGCTGTGGGGTGGAGGGTAGATAGTTTGTGGAGAACTATGATTTGAGGCAAGTTGCACCCGGGCTGCATTCTTGCTGATTTGAAATACTCTGTTTTTGCAAAGAGGAAGCCCTAAGAGGCGAGTTCAGTAACTAAGAAAGCAAATGCAGATAAAAGAAATAAAAATGACAAGCATAATGGAGGCACAGCAGAAGAAACTGTCAGCGAAATCAGTGCCTGGATGGTAATCTTACCCAGTCTGAATAATTATGAATAATTCATAGATCAAAATTACTTTGCTTTCACCTTTTCCACTTAAAATGGCATGATATGAATCTCTAATAAATTTTCAAGAAAAAATATAATGCCAACTTGAATCTGAAGAGCTTTTTACAACCAGATGCTATATCCTGATTCTTCCGGTATCTTTCACAGTGATTCTGTGAGAACCCTACTTAATCACGAAGTACTGTTACGAATGAAAATTACAGTGATTACAATAGCAACAATAGAGTGCCATCAAATGATTTCTAATATATCTAATTTTCTAAGGCTGACTGCATTGGTTTTCATGAGCAAATCTAAAAGCTTGGCTCCTTGGATTTTATATCAGAATGTGATAAAAAAAATGTTTGTTAAATATGTGTTGTATTTGGTGCTTTTATGGGGAAAATGCAGCCTTATATTAAAATGATTATAGCCATATATTTGTTTTGCTAGCATTCTTGATGATTGCATTATTTTCCTATTCATAGGATGTGTTCTGTTACAGGTTTTTCATACCATAATGTTCCAGGACTTATACAACAGCAAATTTAGCTGAATAATTTGTACAGCTATAAAAGTATGCATTTTTGAATTAGATAAGTACCCTAAATTTCTTTGAATGATTGCCTTCAAGTTAACAGAAAGATTTTTGTTGCAACCAGCATTTAAGGCTTAACTAACCAAATATATAATCCAAAAATGAGTGCATTACACAAAGGTAGTTTTCTTGTTAACTTAAATACACTTTTTGTATGTTAATATGTTTTAAAGTGATAAAACAAAAAGAAGGTTTAAGCAAATGGGAAACAAGACAGGACAAGATTATAGCATAGTAAAATTCTTAGCCAAGCAAGAAGTCCTAAACATAAAAAAGTATGGTTCTTAAAATTAAAGTAGAATATTATAGCTGTGCAAGTGTAAGTGTATGTTGTAACTACTTTGTGCGTTATAATCTGATATAACGTAAATATTTGCATATTTGTATTATCTTTTTGTTGCAGCTTCGGTTAATTTTATACTGAATTCTTGGTTTAGGAATTGTTTTGAAAGAGTTCCTTGCAGCCTGGGAAAATCCAAATTTAAATTTATGCTTCAGGTGATGTTGTTGTTTATAATCTGTGACTTTGGATTAGATAAAGTTGTTTGGATCTGGAATTGGATGGTACTTTTGGGAGGATGTCCCTTAAAACCGACCCACATTTTTTTCAGATTCGTCATATGAAAAAAAGGTAAAACAGCTTTAAGGAGTTGATTCATGTGATTTGAAGCAGCTATATATTTTAGACTAAGTTGGGAGATTGAAACAAGACCAGTTGTTTTAATGAATAGCAGAGAGGAATTGTAATTTACCCAAGGTCCAAAGTACTTCTTCCAAATAATTGTTGAAAAGTGATAATGTGTCTTGATACAAAAAGCTTGTAACATGTTTAACCCTGCCTTATCAGGAATAATTATTAGAGGGAGGGAAGAGAAGCATGGGAAGGGAAGGGGCTATTGAACAGCTATTCTAGAAATGCTATAGAAGCAGCAACATCCTAGGACAGAGAGGAGGAACAAGGGACTTCAGGCTGACAAAAGCAGCATTGTAGATCACAGTTCAAGCCCCATCCTCTCCTACATGCAACACTGCACACATGTCCCAAAGAAATAGTGCTTTCAGTGAAATGCTGTGACACTGATCTCAACAGTTCAATAAAAGCAGGAAAAGCCTGTAGACACAACTATGTATAGAAGGAATCTTTGCTTTATCTGTTTTCCAGGTGATATCAATGAAGAGCCTTCTTGCATATATAGTAATTCCATTGTATTTCCATAAAAAAGTCCTCCTATTTAATTCCATCTCTTCCATTCCTATCTAAGTATCTATATGCTTCACAGATTTCTTTAATCCAGTGTTTTGACATTTAATAATAGATGCACTTAGGATTCATGTAAAGTCTTTTGTTCATCAAATCAGCAATGGAACAGATATCAGAAAATTTCACCAAAATGAAGTAAATACAAATCCTCTGTTTACTATTTTATTCATATTTTGAATACAGGTAGTCCTCGACTTACGACCACAGCTGAGCCCAAAATTTCTATTATTGAGTGAGATGTTTGTTAAGTGAGTTTTGCCTCATTGTACGACCTTTCTTGCCACAGCGGTTAAGTGAACCACCGCAGTTGATAAGTTAGTAACCTGGTTGTTAAGTGAATGTGGCTTCCCCATTGACTTTGCTTGTCCGATGGTTGCAAAATGTGATCACATGACCTTGGGATACAGCAGCAGTCATAAGTATGAACCAGTTGCCAAGCATCTGAATTTTGATCACATGATCATGGGGGGTGCTGCAATGGTCATAAGTGTGAAAAATGGTCATAAGTCACTTTTTCCAGTCCCGTTGTAACTTTGAATGGTCGCTAAATGAACTGTTGTAAGTCAAGGACTACCTGCATTCAAACCTCACTTCAGTAGACAGCTTATAAACATACTTCAAACCAATTAAGGCAGTTAAACAATATTTCTAAAGCAGCATGCTTTGCGAAACTGTTTATAAAGGCTGCTTATGATGAACTCAATTAACACCCATCATCTTTAACTAAGAACATGCAGTACCTTATAAAAGGCCATCAAAGCTGTGTTTTGACCAACGTCTTTTACAAGATTTTTATACCAGTTCCATGAGCTGCTTTAAAAGTGAAAACACACTTTTGAATTTAATCTAAGCCTGACATGATATCCTCGGCAGAGATGGCCCAAGAAATTTCATTGCCTGAGACAACAAAAGAATTCTCAATTTAGAATGGAATGCTAGTTAATCTTATTTCGGCATTGGCAACAAAACAGTGTTATTTCAGTGCTGTTGGAAGTGCGTATAACCAACAGCTGTGTCCTCCAAAGCTTTCTCTGTATCTCAGCATTTGCAGCCTTATCCTGTTCTATGTTAGCATGAGCATCATGCTGACTTGTTCATTCCCACTAAAACCAGGGAAATCTGTTTGACTTTTAAATACATATGCAAACAGTTATATTCACCAAGCATTTTAAACAATTCATGTGTTGGTTTTAAACATATCTGCTGTTTAGAAATGAGAAATTACTCATTTGTGTGTGTTTATTTTTTACTGGCTTGTCGTTTTTTTACTATTAAGAATTATAGTAGATTTGTAACATTATTATTATATATTTGTATTTGGTGACTTTTAGCCTGCCAGTGCCATAAACTGATTTAGGCAGCTTGGTTTATTAAAGGCAATGTACAAAGCTTATAAGTCAGTCAGTTTTAATCCATTAAAAGTAATATTTGTTAAAAAGGAAGGAGCAGTCATGTTATCTTGGTTGTGCATAGGGAAGATCTATCTCTTCAAATGGCTGTTCTTCAACTTTGAAGATGTATTGAAAACTCTTGTCTGCCAGCGTGCATATAACATTCCTCAATGTTGCAAAATTCTATGAATTTCTGTAGGAAGAAATTGCAGGATGGAGAAACAGTGTCAAACTGCAGAATGTACAAGGTAAGTTTGGGAGGGGGTAAGGCAGGGGTGAAATCCTCCCGGTTCAGACTGGATTGGGCAATCCAATAGCGATTGTGACAGGTGGTTGGGAGAACCGGTAGTGATGGCGGTGCGAGGCTCCTCCCACCTGCCCGGGTGTCCTGGTTTTAACCAGGAAGTAATGTTTTTTTATCCTCTGCACATGCACAGAAGGTTTTGCGCATGCACAGAGGGTCTGTGTACACATGTGACACGTGCGTGTGGGGTGCGTGCACTTCTGAGTCGGTAAGGAAAGTAAGTAGATTTCACCCCTGGGGTAAGGAGTAGACTTTATTGAAAGTCTATTGATGCAAAACGAAAGGAAAAAAAGAAACCAAAACAACAGTATTAATTATAATTTAAATGTTTAAAATGTCGCATACTTTCATGGCTCCTTGCTGTAATTGCAAAGGGTATTCTGAAGATTAAATTCATAATTATGCATTTAGAGAGCATGAAGATAGATTGATATGGGCAGTTGCTAGAGTCAGCAATGAATGCCACACATGGGTTAACTATATGCACAAAAATTGCTATGCTTTGCCTGTAAAGTTGTTCAAAACTCATTATTTCAGCTTTAGGCTAGATACCCACAAGAGGAGAGAAACAGCTTTCTGAATTAGACTTTTCTCAGTAGGAACCATTTCAGTAGCATAAACACAAATAGGAGTAACAACAGAATTTTATATACTCCTATAGTTTTATAGGATTTCAATAAACTTACCACACTGTAAAATGCTACTAATTCAAGACAGTCATGTAAGATGAAATAACATGAGTGGTTCCTATATGTGCCTATATTTTGCTATATGTTCTTATGTTCCTGTATCAATACCAGGCAACCTAGCAAATAGACAATCAATGAAGAAAAAAGATCCTTTTCAAGCTGAAAGAGATTTCATATATTTAAACAGCATAGAATGTTCCTGAAGTCCAGGTTGCATTTCTGAACCAAATCTAGTTAGAATTAGGTACAGAAAATAAGCAGTCGCTTAAATGGAAATTAAAAGGGGCAGCTACAAATGATTGCTGGAAGCAAGCATGCTTGGACCTATAACCTGCTAACACATTTGAGCTATTTTCCTTCTGGCATTGAGAACACAGGCGGCTAACTAAGGAACTTTGCCAGATAGATATAGTCCATGTATTACAAACTCAAAGACATTGCACACATGAACCACAAAAAACATCGTTTCAGTGTTGAGCTGCTGCCACTGAAACAGCAGCTAGGTTACATATTAGAGGCAGGGAGGTAACGAAAAGTGCCAGCTGAATAAAGAATACCCATGCCAAGAGTATTGGCATAGCGGAAACCATACATGAAGAGCCAAAAAAAGTACAGAGTTGAACTCCTATACTGAAAGACTCTTAGCTTAAAAGAGTCCTCCCCAACATGGTACCATTCAGGGGTGTTGGCTGGTTGGAGATGCTGTAAGCTCTTCTTCAATGCTGGGCTGGCTGGGGAATTCTGGGAATTGAAGTCCACAAGTCTTAAAGTTGCCAAGATTCAACACCCTTGCTATAGAAGATTATTTTTAAGTTTCAAAGTTTACTTTACAGCAATATATATTACAAATCAGTTGGAGGCCAGAGACAGAAATTATTTTTCAAAGTCCTTCCCTTTTTTCTTTTTTGAACATTTGTAAATAATATTTTTATTTTTTAAATTTGATTTATATGCCGCCCTTCTCCGGAGACTCAGGGTAGCTTACAATGCATTAAGCAATAGCCTTCATACTTCTGTATATTTATATGAAGTCAACTTATTGCCCCCACAAATGGTCCTCATTTCACCTACCTTAGAAAGGATGGAAGGCTGAGTCAACCTTGGGCCTGGTGAGATTCGAACTTACAGACGGCTGGTGTTAATCACAATGCTTTAGTCTGCTGAGCCACCAGGCCCTGTGTATAGTGGAGATTTTGATATTAAGCTAAAATTTATACTTTTTAATAACATAAAAGAATGCAATGTGGTTTGTTCGGTATGGTTTATCTTTTACTAATGTGACCTTGAACTTTAATTGTATAACTTTAATAATTATCCATTTATAGATATGATCTTTTTTCAAAATACAAATTTTAAAAAATTTAAAAGGGTGTGTGTGAGGAAATCTGCTTTAAGCCACATCAAGACAGCCCCTCCCCAAATTTCACAGAGTATGTTGTAGATGCAGATAGTAGAAGTTTGGCAAGATTTTATCTTTAGGTCTGAAACAATGAAGAACTCAGGGTGTCATTCTCCGTTTTGGACTTGACAACTATGAGTTTAGGCTGATGGATTTTGATAGGCCTAAAGTAAGCTCAACAGTTTCATAGCCAATTGAGCTCTGAACATTGATATTTGAATCAACCTTTAGTTTCCTATCACAGATAGAGAGCCAGTTTTCTGGGTCAGTTTACCTTTCTACAGTGATTCAGTCACCATATTGAAATCACTGTTGTGCTCAGTGGTGTTTTGTGGCTACTGTACAATGACACTAGCACTTATGTTGGGCCTTCTCAGGAATTATTTAACACTACTATTTTGAAAGCTTTTTCCTTTTACAGTAGCGGTATTGTCTTGAGACAGAAAGAGGAAAGGAAAAAAAAATAGCAAGAAGTATAAACACCTTTAAGAAAAAAATCTTCCAATATTTTTAATGGTTTCAGAAACAATAGAATGCCCAAAATATAGTAATAATAGATAGTAGATGTAAACGACCTCAGGCAAGCAATTGTGTTTTAACTTCAAGCATTATATGGTCCAAATTTATTCTGAATGCTACTTTCTAGGAAAGCAAGTTAGTTACACCAGAAAATCCTTGAAAAAGACGCTGTTCTTTGGATGAAAAAGACCTTTTGGGCTAAATCCATTTCTGGAAAAACTTTATCGTTGCTTATTTCAACTGGCCAAAAGCCCTTTAGGAGGAAGGAATATTAGATACGTTCACTGCCTTGAGTTATTTATAAAAAGTAATAAAGGTGGGATAAAAAAATAATAAGAGTTGTTAAACTTGATGGTAGTTTTACTTCTGTGCTAAATTTCGGCAAATGAAAGTTTTGTGCTTTCCATTTTAATCGAGAGAAAACAGAATAAGCTAATTGCAAATTCTACATATCGATGATAATTAAAAAATTTATATTTGTCTAAATTCTGTTCATAAAATCTATAGTGACAACAGTTATATAATATACAATTTTTAATTATCATTGATATGTAGACAAAAAAAATAAATGCTTGGTATCCATATTTTTGTTTTTTGTTTTTTTTTTTGAAGATAACTTTATTTCTAAAAACTTTGCAAGTTAATTCTGCTGGCACATATAAATATAATTATGTATAAAATCAGCTTTGCATAATTTTCAGGAGTATTTGTCTAGGAAGGTAGGATTTTTTAAAAAGATCACAGTTGTGACTACACATTCAAAGCCCCACAGCTTTTTATGTTCGTATGTTAGAAGGGTTGTGTCTATAATTGTGCAATTGCCACCACCTTCTTAACTTTTTAGATGGTCAAACTAACTGGTGAAATCCAATTTTTTTTACTACTGTGGGAGTGCTGTGGGCGCTTGGTGGGCGTGGCTTGGTGGGTGTGGCAGAGGAAGGATATTGCAAAATCTCCATTCCAACCCCATTCTGGGGCCAGCCAGAGGTGGCATTTGCCAGTTCTCCAAACTACTCAAAATTTCTGTTAGCGGTTCTCCGAACTGTTCCTACCAGTTCTCCAGAATCTGTCAGAACCTGCTGGATTTCACCCCTATTCCAACTGACACTAACGTATGTGATATAGTCTGGATTAGGAATGTTACAGTCCTGTACAGGCTCCTTAGGAATCAGGTATGGAAAAGCACCCACACTGGATTCCTCTTCAGGTTTGGCCATGCAATCTTTAATGACTA
This sequence comes from Masticophis lateralis, assembly GCA_030761175.1. Lineage (NCBI taxonomy): Eukaryota > Metazoa > Chordata > Lepidosauria > Squamata > Colubridae > Masticophis > Masticophis lateralis. Next base: position 65,398,420 of record JAUDYJ010000003.1, read on the forward strand.
CCAGTTCCAAGCTTGAGCTTTTAATAGAAGTGCAATAAAGTTTGTGATGAAGAGAGAAGGGTGTGCAGTTTTTGGAATAATAAATGTGTATAATACAACATTACACATTTTTGTTGCTGTTTCTTTACATGAATATTCATGTAAAATTGTGCAAAATTACATGATTTTGCACAATTTCTGCAAGACAAAATCGCTCAGATCTGGACGGGTTTAGATTCTGACTGGGCAGGATTCGATGAGGAGATGGGAGCAGCTCTTGGAGGTAACATCTGGGTTGACTTTGACCCTGTTTCTATGGAGGAAGTGGACAGGATTGTGAGCAGATTGGGGGCCTCCACATGTTTATTGGACCCTTGTCCCTCGTGGCTTGTTGAAGCAACCAGAGAGGTGTCTGGAGACTGGATCTGAGTGATTATCAACGCTTCATTGAGAGATGGGGTCTTCCCTGCCCTACTTAAGGAGGCGGTTGTTCATTCCCTCCTCAAGAAGCCTGCCCTGCATCCAGCCTCCCTGAACAACTTTCATCCTGTCTCCAACCTTCACTTTATAACGAAGGTTGTTGAGTCTGTGGTGGCATACCAACTCCCGCAATTCCTAGAGGAAACTGACTATCTAGACCCATACCAATCAGGCTTCAGGCGCGGGCACAGCACGGAAATGGCATTGGTCACCCTGGTGAATGATCTCTGGTGGGCCCGGGATGGGTGTTATTCCTCCATCCTGGTGCTACTTGACCTCTCAGCAGCTTTTGATACCATCAACCATGGTATCTTACCGCGACGACTCCGGGGGTTGGGGTGGGGGGCACTGTCTTACAGTGGTTCTCCTCCTACCTCTTGGGCCATATGCAGTTCATCTGGGTGGGGGTCAGAGATCCTCCCCGAGGCCCCTCACTTGTGGGGTGTTGCAGGGGTCGGTTCTCTCCCCCCTGCTCTTTAACATCTACATGAAGCCGTTGGGTGAGATCATTCGTAATTTCAGGGTGAGGTATCATCAGTATGCTGATGATACCCAACTTTACATTTCCATCCCGGATCAACCCAGGGATGCCCTTTCTGTGATGTCTAAGTGCCTAGAGGCGGTGTGGTTCTGGATGGGTAGGAACACGCTCAGACTCAACCCCTCCAAGACAAAGTGGCTGTGATGCCTGCATCTCATGATCTAGGTTCCCCATCGCTTCTGATGGGAGGGGAGTGTCTCTCTCCCTCAGAAAGGGTTCGTAATCTTGGCACCCTTGATTCATGGCTGTCCTTGGTGGACCATCTGACAGCCGTGACAAGGGGGGCTTTTTCACAGGTTTGCCTGGTGCGCCAGTTGCGCCCTTTCCTAGATAGGGATGCCCTTCATACGGTCACTCACGCTCTCATTATTTCTCGGCTGGATTATTGCAATGCCCTCTACATGGGGCTGCCCTTGGGGTGCACCCAGAGGCTCCAAGTGGTCCAGAATGCAGCCATGTGGGTAGTTATGGGTGCTTCCCGTTACTCCCATATAACACCAATGTTGTGCGAGCTGCACTGGTTGCCGGTGGACCTCCGGATCCGCTTCAAGGTGCTGGTGCTCACCTATAAAGCCCTTCATGGCATGGGTCCTGGGTACTTGCAGGACCACCTCCTACTGGCCTCCCACTGCCCAGTGCACTCACATAGGACTGCCCTCCTCCGAGTTCCATTGGCCAGACAGTGTCGGCTGGCGGCCTCCAGGATGAGGGCGTTCTCTGTGGTTGCACCGACCCTCTGGAATGGTTTACCCACTGGGCTTCAGACAGCCCCCGACCTCCGCACGTTCTGCAACGACCTAAAGACATGGCTTTTTCAGCAAATTCCTTGATCTGCTGTTTATTTTAACTTGGGATTTGGGGTTTTAAATTGGATTTTAACATTTTAATGCTATTTATTGTCGGACTGTTATTCTGTGAGCTGCACCGAGTCCCTCGGGAGAAGGGCGGCATATAAATATAACAATAAATAAATAAATAAATATTCCCAATATCAGGGGTTTTTTGGGGGTGGGGGTTGGGGTTCCTTTGATTTGTTCTTGAGTTTTGCTTTCACCTGCATTACCTTTGATGAAGGATATAGATGAATTGACTTTTCAATATTCTAACTGCCTCAAACCACAATAAACTATAAATATTTTATGTTGCTTTGTTTTACAATCTCTACAATGATGTCTTTCTTTTCAGAAAAGCACAGAAAGAATTTTGAGAAAAATGTCTATTTCTACACTAATCCATTACTCTAAATCTCAATCCTTTTGACCACATATTCTCTCACTGATCCATCTTGTATATTATAACCAATATGAAGTGATTTTCTACCCAGGAAATTAAGGCACAGGACTGAATAGGAGGATGACAAACTGCAGGAGTTTATAGGATTCTGATTTATATAAGATGCATTCAGAGTTATGATAAACAAATGGCAAAAGGTTGTGGATGTTGCAATTCAACTTATTTTGAGAATAAAGTTGTCTTTTACAACTTGAATCCTTTTCCACTTCTGTACAGGCAGTTTTGAAGATACCCATTGCCTGCTAGCAAATCTTTTCAAACTGCACTCCTATTAAGGTAGTGTCCATCCCAAGTCAAATTTACAACTTTCTCCCATTAAAATCAAATTATGTTTACTGCTTGCTTTGCTGAAGCATCTTCAGCTTTACGTTGCTTCAAGGTAAAACAATAAAATGCTTAAGAAGTAACACATTAAAACAACTTAGAATATTTTATTTTTAAAAGCATATTCATATAAAAGATAGGGACAGGAAATTCCAACATTCATACTGGGAGGGGCCTAGGTCAGTGATGGCTAACCATTTTGCCATCGCATGCCAAAAGCCAGGGGGAGCACGGGGAGGGGGGGTCACACGCACATGTGCCGATGCCCATAATTAAATGCGTGTGTGACCCCCCTGCGCTCCCCCCACTTTTGGCATATGATGGCACGGTGGGCTCTCCCTAGGCTTTTGCCCTCCCCAGGCTCCAGAGTTTTTCTTGGAGCCTGGGAAGGGCAAAAACGGCCTTCCCCACCCCCCTGAAGGCTGGAAATGGCCTGTTTCCCAACTTCCGGTGGGACCAGAAGGCTCGTTTTTCACCCTTCCCAGGCTCCAGAGCCTTTCTGGGAGCCTGGGGAGGGCAAAAATGGCCTTCCCCACACACTCCCCCCGGAGGCCAGAAACAGCCTGTTTCCCAACTTCTGGTGGGCCCGGAAAGCCCAAAAATCAGCTGGCCGGCGTGTGCATGCATATTGGAGCTGAGCTAGAGCAAAGCTTGCGTGCCCACAGATATGGCTCCACGTGCCACCTGTGGCATACGTGCCATAGGCTGGCCATCACGGGCCTAGGTTAAACTGTAAACATCTCAAAGTACCTTAAAGTAAAAACACAAATAAAATGTATAATAAAGCAAAGTATTAAAATAATATGCAAGATAATGAAAAGCATGGATGCTTTTCATTATAAAATGTAGGTGGAAATTTATATAATAATATGATGAAATGTATGAGATGATCAAAAATGTATTTCAAAAGGATGTGAAGATATCCTTTTTAATCTAGGAGAGTTAAATGAAAAAAATACCTAATTACATTTTTCAAAGATAAGTGCTTTAGTTTTAAGCTGAGTTTTTTTAAAAACTTAAGGCAATGGAGTTTAATGAAACAATGATTGCAAAAGATAAGTTTTATGGCAGCAAATAGTAATAAATGACTGCAGTCCAACTATAATACTTGAATATCAAATTGTTCTTCATTGCTATTTTCTAAATTAATCTTACAATAGCTCCTGAAGAATGTACAAACATTATTAAGCATTAGTTCTCGAGTTGGCCAGAAATTAGCTCTGGTATAATTCTATTCTAAATATTCTATTGTATTCTAAATAATTGTATTCTAAATATTCTATTCTATTATTCTAAAAATATTAATACATGACTCATCCCCAAATTGTGTTTTTTAATCTTTAAGAAATATGTATCTCAAAAGCTATACCATTGGTGCCCAATCTTTCTGGCTTCACCTGCCAACAGCAGTGGTGGCAGTGAGGGTGGGAGGGGATAGTTTCATGCGTTCAACCTAGTTCCCACACATGTGCACTTGCCCACCAGATGCACAGCTTGGTTCATGGTTCACAAACCAATACTGGTTTGCAGCCTGGGGATTGGGGATTCCTGATCTACACCTTTCCTGTTTGGGGATTATTGGATTTTGAAATCATTGTACCTTTATGCAAAAGAGTGAACATAAATAAAGAACTAAGGTATGTCTCCTGCAATTACTATATGAGTCCCACCTTTTAAATTAGTGGAATTTGTACTGTACATGATGTAACCAAGATGTTGAAAAATAGATTCCTTATCTCCTTCCATAGACTCTCTAGTGAGTACTTCCCAATATTTTCCCATGACTTTTTATTCCCTCATTTTGGAGAAATTGCTTTGATTTTTACAACCATGTGCCAAATCATAAAGTTATAGTATCTCGTGCTTTTATTCTAGCTATGGTGACTATATTTTCTTGGAAAAAATAAAGGGAAAACTTGACAAAGGGACAAATCTGAAAGAGGTTCATAGGGATTAATAATTGTCTCTGTTCATGACTTTGGTTTACAAAGGAAAATTTTAATTTACAAACACATATTCTAATAAAAATATATAAAAGCAAACGTTATATGTATATTTATTTTTTAAAAAACCATTCAATTCCCATGTTGTTTATATTTATGTGAAAGACTGTGCATTAAGTGGTACAATTTGTACAATGAAAGTTAAATGATCAAAATAAAGGACAAAAGACAGTTTTTGAAAATTAAATACATCCAAAGGACAGCTTTCTGAAATAAAGCACTGTACATTATAATGAAGGACGTATAGTCACTGTAATTGCAATTTGACTTAATTTTAAAAAGCTTCATTGTATAACAAGCTGCAGAATCCAGTATAACAGATATGAAAAAAAAATTCTCTACTTAGCTGGAGTTCGGTTGACTTTTCCAGGTACCAAGGTTGGGATGCAAGAACCTCTATTCATTCTAGTCCTGTGATGGCGTATCTATCGCATGGGTGCCAGAAGTGGCATGCAGAGCCTTCTCTGCAGGCACTTGCACCATCGCCAGCAGCTCTTCTGGGCTCCACTGCATGCACGTGTGCCGGACAACTGGCTGGCGCACATATGTGTGACGGAACCCGGAAGAGCAGCTGGCTCTGGCGCGCATACATATGCCCCAGTTTCAACACTTGGTGCTGAAAAGGTCAGCCATCACTGTTCTAGTCTGTCTTCTAAATGTCTTGAATAGGGAAGAAAATTTGTTTGGAACATTTGGTCTAAATTGGAATATGGCCAATTTATATGTTTAAAAATACCTAGCACACTCTCACTGAGAATTAGGATTTTGTTTTATTTTTTGTCAGGAAAAGTAGATAACCTTACCATTTGACAGGCCTTATCACCTGCAAAAGATGTTAATAAAATTACTAGGAGACAATTGATATCTAAGCAGCTGCACCATAAACCCATTTGGTTATGGTATTTGGCTTTCATGGGTATTGATAAAATGTTTTAAAGTTTGTAGAAAGCTTTATGCAGATTTGCTTCTCTCCCATTACAGAAATATTTATTTAGCTTCATGAATAAATAAATAAAGTTCATAAATAGAATAACAAGTATTCAGATAGTTCTCAGTTTACAACAGATCATATAGTGACTGAAGTTACAAGGGCACTTTAAAAAGTGACATGACCATTTTTAACACAACCGTTGCAGCATGCCCATGATCACGTGTTCAAAATTCGAACGCTTGGCAACTGACTCATGACAGTTACGGTGTCCCCGGGTCATGTGATCTCCTTTTGTGATCTTCTGAGAAGCAAAGTCAATGGGAAGGCCAGATTCACTTAGCAACCATGTTACTAACCTAACAACTGCAGTGATTAACTGAACATCTGGGGCAAAAATCACTTAACTCTGTCGCTTAACAACATAAATTTTGGACTCAACTGTGGTCCTAAGTCAAGGACCACCTGTAAAATATAGTTAATTGCAGTGGTGGGATTCAAATAATTTAACAACCGATTCTCTGCCCTAATGACCAGCTGGGTAGGCGTGACTCAGTGGTCATGTGACCGTGTGGGCATGGCCAACTCAATGTCATTCACGTTGATGGGTGCTTCGCCTTAGCTGTTACAATGTAATAAGGGTTAACCAGAGAGGCAGTTTCTGTAAACAAGGCAATAAAGATTAGGCTAGAAACAATACCAGAATGTTTCCTTCCTGCCTTCCTTACAGGATTAGCCCTGTAAAGTGGGGGAAAAAAACAAAATAAGATTTCTTCCAACAACGGGTTCTCCGAACTGCTTAGAAAGTTAACAACTGGTTCTCCTGAATAGGTGCGAACTGGCTGAATCCCACCACTGGTTAATTGTACAGAAAATGTATAGAACAATCTATTAAAAAATTCTTGCAGTTCTGTTAAACCTTTTCTACTCAAGCACTTCCAAAAAGTTACTTTTAAACGCATCACTGTTCTCCCATGTGCCTTGAAAATGCTGTCTTCACTTTATTAGAAAGATTTGTCAAAAATCTGACAATTATTGTGCTTTGGAAATAGAAATCAAATTCAAAAGTATAGGGCAGAGAATATGCGGTTTCAGTCCTTCTGATAAAAGTTCTTAAAACAATGGTTGATCACAAACTGAATGCAAATCATCCGGGAGATATGATTATGGAAAGAGCATAGCTTTAGGCTGCATCAAAAAGGTACTTAATTTCCAAATCGTGGAAACTACGGTATATCCTACATCTTCCACCTCAAGTACATCCTCTACCTCCAATATCATGTCAGGGTTAGAACGTTACATCTTAAAAATAACCTGGCCTCACAAACAACAGCTCATCTTATTCCTTATTATTACCACAATAAATCTGTCAGACAAACCTTGTAATTATAATATCAGTCCTAATTTGAAAACCAGCTTGCCAAGGAATCAACCTCCAAAGCACTGAACAGAGGTCAATAAGTCAAGGTCTAGTGTCAGGGATTTTTTTGTAGTGAATATTTTGTTAAACCATGAATCAAGGACAGCTGTCACAGATTGATGTGGTTCTAGTGGCTTTGCCATGCATCTGTAAGGTTATTGCACACCAGTAGCTCATGGAAGCTTGTTTCCTTCAGCAGATTACTCCAAGTATTTCTGCTGAATTCAGTTTTATCTGACCACTCCTTTGCTTGCCTTCTGACGTTTTACTTTCAAACTACATTCTCAAGAACTAGACAGAGGTATAGTCATAGTTACCAGATCTAATACAGGGAAGGCAAGGACTGCTACTCACTTGGCATAGTTGCTAGAACTGCAACCTACCTTTCAAAGAAGACATGCTGAAACAAGGCCAAAGGATGAGGGGGAGAGCTTTTGATCAGCATCTGCAAAACAGCAGCTGGACCAAGCCAACTTCACGTAACTGCCCAGACAGAAATCTGAAACTAGGAAGAGATGCATAAGATGAGCTTTAAAATTAAGAATTAAAAGAAAGATTATTACAAACATTTGTTTTCATATAGTAAAACAACCTCTAGTGGGGCAAAAAAGAAAGGTAAGTTTTGTTTCAGCTCAAGAAAGCCATAAGAGGCTGTCATATAGAAGACAATCAGGACTAGTTCTTTATCACCCCAGGATGCAAGACATAGCATAAAGATCTTGAATTTCAGGAAAGAAGTTTCAAATTACACATTATGGAATATTGTGAAGTTATATGCCCCTGCATTTAATTTCTTTGAAAGAGGAGTACTGTTATGGGCAATAAATTAGAATGAGTAAACACCACTGAATCAGGGGTGATATTCAGCCAGTTTGAACTGCTTCGCCCAAACTGGTAGCAGAAATCGCAGGTGGGCCCGCCCCTCCGCCTGCCCGCCCGCCCCGGCTCTATGCCATCCTCTTTAGGAATGTTTTTGAGGCTGGGCGCCAGTGGTGGGTTGCTCCTGGTTCGGCCCGGTTCAGGTGAGCTGGTAGTGGTGATGATGTGACGTCAGCAAACTGGTTCTCTATGACTGTGAACTGGGCCCTCCCACCCACTCCTGCCTTATACCTACCTTTGTCGTTTTTTAGCCCAGCTGATAGGTGTGGCAGAGTGGATTGCTACACCTCAGCTGGGCGGAAATCTAATGTGCTTGTGGCGATCACGCACAAAGTGTGTACGTGAAGAGAACTGGTGGTAACACCGGTTGGAACCCTTCACTGCCAGGCACATATGTGGAAGGTGTGTGCACTAGCAAAGCACATGAGGAAGGCATGTGTTGACATTTGAGAACCGGTAGGGAAAGTAACTGAATACCACCCCTGCACTGAATATTATCTGCAACATAGGTTCATGTATGCATTTATCCACATACATACTGTAATTTATATCATCTTTACATGCTACCCTGAAGAGGAAGCTCTCTTAGAGCAATATATTCAAGCCAATCTTATAGAGGGCTACCAGTGAAAATCATGCATAGGATGAAACATGCAATATACATTTAAATATATAATTACCAACATGTTTGTTTTGTTTATTTCTATCCTACCTTTTCTACAGAAACTCAAGGTGGCATCCATGACATTCTCTCTTACATTTGTTTGCTGAGATTTATTTATAGTGTAAATTGCGTACACACTATTAAAAGAAGACTAACAAATAAATATTATTTAAAGGTGGATAATATAAAACATGTAATTATGCAGCAAGAAACTTAAGGAACAAAAGGCCTAGTCAGATTGTGGTTACTAAACCCAGAGCAGGAGAGTGGAAAGCCAGCTGGCACCAAGGTATAAATACTATCAGAGCTTGTTAGTTTGCTTAGAAGAGTTTTTGAAACATACTCAGCACATTGGAAATGTAATTAGAGTATCAAAATCTCTATCCGAGATATTATGACAGATCAGCTAATTCAAACTGATATCATAAACATGGATACTAGATGATGGTAGACTTTAATGTTTATTTCTTCCTACCTTCCATTGCTTTCCTTACTTTTCTCAATGCCCTTTCAGAGTCAGTTAACTTTCTTCCCCATCATTTCTACTGTTTTTAACATTTCCTTCATCTTCTTCCCTGCTGGAAAAACAAGCTTTAGGCGATCAGGCCTGTTCCACATCATGGCTTTTGGTCTATATTTTTTTGACAACCTGGACTGGCAATGAACTATATCACCTCTTCGCTATTTGCATAAACCTTAGCACTAGATGTGTCTTGCATCCATAAAAATGCTTAAGGCAGCACTCATTGTCACACATGACTGTGAGAGATGTGCTTTTTCCAAAAATTCAAGAATTAATCTGCCAGATATAGGAATAGGAATAGCTGTTCTGTGGGCAGAACATGTTGTGTTTATTTAGATTAAATTGCTTAAAATTGCTTAGATGCCTTATACTGGCTATTGAAAGGGGGCAGAACTAAATCAAAAATTCATCTGCATAGCAAAAATTAGCATTGTAGGGCCACTTTATTTTAAAGTGTTAGCGTATAATTTGCATTCAAAGTAGTCAAATCAGAAAACAGAATGGTGCTAAACATGTTGTCTCAAAATTCTTGCTTTCTTTGGTTTTTAAACAAATACTACAATATTTCTTTAAACACAAAAATTGCACTTTAAAATAAACCAGTGACACTGAGTCTTCTAAGAATTTAGAAGGATTTAGTTTTATTTTCAAACTCTTGTAGTTCACAGCAGATTTTCAACAAAATGGTTTATCATACATTCTTTTCTAAAATTTTCTTCTGTAAGAAAATACTAACATTTCAGTAATCACATGATCTTAGTAACAGTACATTAACTTCAATGTAAATTGATAGAACCAGTGGAGCTAATTGAAATAAAAGTTGTCGTGCGAACCGGGGACAACCCACCACTGCATAGGATGCAACCTATGCAACATCCACAATAACGTGTTGTAGTTTCCACTTTGCACCAGGTCTAATGTGATAGAAACCATCTAGATATATCAGAAGTCACATTTTTCTTTATTGGCTTTCTCCATTCTTCCATATGGGTCAATATTGCAAACCCTAGAAATCCTAGCCAATGTTTGATGGGTTCTTCAAACACAGTAAGCTTCTATGGCCAAAGAGGAAAATAAGGAGCAACTACTATATTATTGGCCAAACCAAAGTAGACGAGAGGTGGGTTTCAGCAGGTTCTGACTAGTTCTGGAGAATCGGTAGTGGAAATTTTGAGTAGTTCAGAGAACTGGTAGTAAAAATTCTGACTGGCCCCGCCCCCATCTATTCTCTGCCTCCCAAGTCCCACCTGATCGGGAGGAAATGGGGATTTTGCAGTAACTTTCCCCTGGATTGGGGACAGAATGGAGATTTTACAGTATCCTTCCCTTGCCATGCCCACCAAGCCACACCCACCAGGCCATGCCACGCCCACCAAGCCACACCCACAGAACCAGTAATAAAAATTTTTGAAGCCCACCACTGGAGTAGACCAAATGCATTGCTATAAATTATACATAAGGTCCTTGGTAATATGAAAAGTACACTAGTACTTGAATATTAGTTCATCTGGAGCTCATTCATTTGTATGTCTGCCATAAGGTTTACCATGTAAAATATAACTTGGGTCATTTCATGACCTATGAATGAGACAAGAGTCATGTACAGTGGTAGCTACATATAGTTTCCCTGGACTGTCAAATTTGGGGAAATTGAACCTTGGTAAAAACGGGCCTTGGAGAATTTTCCACCCCTGCAACCATCTGCCTCCTTCACAAATAGCCTACAAGGACACTTCTGGCTGGGGGTGGGAAAAGGACACAGACATATTTTCTGCAATCAGTTTAGTGATCTGGAAGAGGAGAGTGGTGCTGTCAGGTTGAGAAAACAACAGTGGAAATGATTAATTTTGCTCCTGGAGTCTGAAGAGGCTGTTCCTCGTCCTTCTAGATTATGTAGATGCCGAATCAGTGCCAGATTTTGTCATACGATGACCTGATTCTTCAGACAGACTAACTGGACCACTGAACACTCTATCTACCTTGTCCGAACCATCTGCTACACACTTGTCAAACTGGTTAATTTATAATCCTAGTCATAAACTGTACTATAACAGGGATAGAAGGTAAATATAGATCTCTTGATAAGTGTCTGGTAATCTAAAATACAGCATCAAGGATTGTGTGTCTCCTTCTCTATTTTTTCAACAAAACAAACCATAATAGCAATGACTCCACTCCTATATTACTGTGTGGGAAGCCCCACTCCCCCCGAAGAATGAAATATTTTGGGAAATATTAAAAAAGGCAGGATATTATATTTCGCTAAAGAAGAAATGGAGAAACATGCCCTTAAAGGCAGAAAGCAGACACAGTCTTTCTTAATAGCCCCAGCAGATATTTTGTGCCCATTAAGAAAAATCAGAGCAGGATTAAGAACAGGACTATTCACAAAACAAAAGAACTTCACCTCCAAGGATGGGATTAAAATGTACATTCTCCTCCACCCAAATTCTAAGAACAGGTCATGAGCCTTTGGGACATAATAGGATTAACTCACCACCATTTAGCAAAAGACACAAGCCTCTTCATTGCAGAACCCTCCCAGAACAGTCCAAACTTCAAAGTCACAGAAATCTATAAAGATCCATCCACTAATTCAACCATTTGTTCAGTTTTTCCAGAACTGCTGCTGGTTCTGTTCATCATTAAACTTTCTTTTTAGTCAGCCTCCATTTTATTTTATTCCCAGCTTGGACCTGAATCGTATGGATTTTCCTTCCAACAATTGTGAAACTTTTAATAACTAGGAATAGATGCGTGAATATAAAGCTCGGGCACTGTATAGTATTGTTTGTTTCTGGTACAGTATTCAGAACAAATTTCTGTACTTAGAATTCTTTTCTCCATTCTTTTAAGACAAGATCTAATCATGGAATCCCTAATAAACAGGAAAACAGATCAAACAATTCTTAAAGCCAGACAGCTCTTTCACATTTCTAATCTCTTTTTTTTTTTAATTTGATTTATATGCCGCCCTTCTCTGGAGACTCAGGGCGGCTTACAATGCGTTAAGCAATAGCCTTCATACTTTTGTATATTTATATTTATACAAAGTCAGCTTATTGCCCCCAACAAACTGGGTCCTCAATTTACCCACCTTATAAAGGATGGAAGGCTGAGTCGACCTTGAGCCTGCCTGGGATTGAACTCGCAAGTAATTGCAGCAGCTGGATTTTAAATGCTGCCTTTGTAGGAGGCATTACTCCCCTACACTACTCAGGCTCTTTTTACACTACTCAGGCTCTTTTTGTTGCTGTTTATATATTTTAAAAGTTATTTCTGATGAGACTAAAGCACACTCTATTTCTGGATTCACATGACAGATTGGGTACAGCTGTAAGTATCTAATCTGTATTCATGTATAATGAATATATAGCAACCTTTATAAGTTACTGGACTCCCTTTTTGTTTCATTCTTTTTTTAATCAAATGAACACTCGTTCAAATAAATATTGTGTAGATAAACTGAGTAAACAAATGTGAAAGGAGAATGAAAGAGAAAGGTTAGCATCTGGTCCTACAATAACCTCATGTTCTATCGATGATATTGAGAATATAGAATTTATAATGTAAAAATCTTGTGGAATTTATATATAATATGCATACACATTTTCTATGTATATCACAAAAATACTATTACATTATTAATTTTCTAACAGGCACTAACTTGCTATTTTTGTGGTTCAAAGTTATCTGTGAGAAATAAACCAAGAGTTCGCAGTTCTCAAAGTAAAATTGGCATTTATATCAGCACAACTTAGTTTCAGTTTTGCAAAGAGTCTGTTCATTCATGGGAAGAATAGGAAGAAAAAGCTACAAGTTCAGATTACTGTGGCTAGAAAAGGCCCTTCTAGCTTTATGCTAGGATTGGGCAACTGTTTCAGTTTAGTTTTGTTTGCTATCAAGATTCTTATCTCGCTAAACTGTATAGGTGGGACTTCTGCTGAGTCTTACTCTAGGAAATGAGTTTAGTCATTTCAAGTCAAGGGATCTATGATTTACTGCCAAGTTGTGGTTGGGAAACTTGGCAGTATCATTGCCTGGTACATGGTAGTAAAATATCTGTTTCAGGAGCATACAACGTATTAAATTCTTATTTTGCAAATACCAATGAGGTATATTGCTCAGGAGAAATGCAATTTCTAAGGAGTTAAACTGCTTTATGAGAAATGTATACATTTCCAAATAAATAGCATTTTTGCTGTATCCCATATAAAAAATGGTGGTGAAATTCTCTCTCTCTCTCTCTCCCTCTCTCCCCCTCTCTCTGAGAGGGAGGGAGGGAGAGAGAGTGGGTGGGAAGAGAGAGATTCCCCATTCCCGGGCTTAACGAAGAGAAAGAGCCTCAGATAGCTCAACCGGCTAATAGCCTGTTATTAACATCCAGCTGTCTGCAATTACACCAGTTTGAGGCTCAAGGTTGACTCAGCCTTCCATCCTTTCTAAGGTAGGTAAATTGAGGACCCAGTTTGTGGGGGCAATAAGCTGACTTTGTATAAAAAATATACAAAAGTATGAAGGCTATTGCTTAACGCCTTGTAAGCCACCCTGAGTCTCCGGAGAAGGGTGGCATATAAATCTAATAAAAAAAAACCCGAAGTCTTTATGATTCATCAAAGATAAATTCAAAGACCAAATAAAAATTAAATGTGAACTATACAGACTGTTAACTTTCCTTAATAAATTAGTTATGGTATGTATGTCATATGCTTTAACTTTAGGCATCAGTGGGTTACCAGAAAAAAATCTAAATGAAAACAATGTTTTGACAAAAAAGAAAAAAAAGGTGAGTTCACATTAGGAAAATTTAAAAGGATGCCAAATATTCCTTGTCAAATTCATACATAAAATCCTAACAAAATATTATGGATCCAAGACTGTATTAAATTCTCATTTTGGAAATCCCTCAAGACAATCTTCCTGTAAATCTATTGCTCGGCTCTTCAGATGTTTAAGTACATAGCATAAAATGCCACAAGAAGCACTATTTTCATCTCCTCAATCAAGATCAACAAACATTTTGTACTTTCTGGCATCCGTAATGCAGGTTTTATGTACCATATTGGAAATTACATCCTGCTGAATATACTGCCTGAATATACAAAAAATCAATATGTACCAGAGGTGGGTTTTAGCAGGTTCTGATCAGTTCTGGAGAACCAGTAGTGGAAATTTTGAGTAGTTCGGAGAACTGGTAGTAAAAATTTTGACTGGCCCCACTCCCATCTATTCTCTGCCTCCCAAGTCCCAGCTGATCAGGAGGAAATGGGGTTTTTGCAGTAACCTTCCCCTGGAGTGGGGTGGGAATGGAGATTTTACAGTATCCTTCCCCTTTTAAAATGCTTTTAAAAGAAAACAAAAGCGTCTCATGATCAGGCAACTCAGCTGGGATCGTCAGAGCCTTTTAAAAGCATTTTTTTAACAACCTCTTCAGCTGAAGAGGTTGTAGAAAAAATGCTTTTAAAAGTAAAAAAAAAAGTTGGCCACACCCACCCAGTCACATTAACCCCCCCCCCACAAGCCACGCCCACAGAACCGATCATAACAAATTTTACATTTCACCACTGACTAGGGGTGACATGATAGCAGTCTTCCAATATCTCAGGGGCTGCCATACAGAAGGAGGAGTCAAGCTATTCTCCAAAGCAACTGAAAGCAGGACAAGAAGCAATGGCTGGAAACTAATCAAGGAAAGAAGCAACCTAGAACTAAGGAGAAATTTCCTGACAGTTAGAACAATTAATCAGTGGAACAACTTGCCTGCAGAGGTTGTGAATGCTCCAACACTGGAGGTTTTTAAAAACAGATTGGACAACTATTTATCTGAAACGGTGTAGGGCTTCCTGCCTAAACCGGGAGTTGGATTACAAGCCTCCAAGGTCTTTTACAATTCTGTTATTCTGTATCCTGTTCTAAAATACCAGTCGACGATGGACCATGCTGTTCTTAAGTCCCTTGCTTTATGTGGATAGATAGAAGTATTCTTAGTTGGCATAAACTATAACTGAATAACAATAAGTATGGCTGAGATAGCATAAGAATTCGTAAAGGGAGCAGACAAAATGTTGCCTTCCTTTTATCATCTTCCCGAGATCTTTTTCTGTTGCAGTAGTTTAATAGTAGCACTCACAAGACTCGCAAAATTGATGGTCTAGTCTAGTCTGGTCTGGTCTCCCCAGCTACACTTTATTTTAAAATATTAGATTACCTCACTTTATCAACAGTGGACAATGAACAAATAAGCTTTGGGAAGGGAAAGACTTTGGCTCTGAGCTGGTATTTTCCATATAGTCTGTTTCAGATAATCACAAAAGGATGAGGTTCATTATCACACATAAACTTAGGCTTTTTTGTGAGAGTTTCACATATTTGGAAAGTTTGGGATGAGGTGTAAAATACAATACATCGTTAAAAAAAAGAAGGAGTAAAGTGGAAAGGATGGGTTCTCTTTTCCTTAGCCATATTACCACCTATCCTTGCTGTAGTGCTGGAATTGTTATTTTTACCTCTATCAATTTCACCATTCAAGCTTTATTTCAGAGAAACTGCCCCCAAAACAGATTATTTTAGTTAACATTTGATTGCAACAACTCACCTCAGAGTTTGGCCCCTCTTTTCCCTTTCTACAGTATAACCCAGTACTGTAAGTCTGCAATAGACAATATAAATACCTGGGATTAAGAGATAAATCATAAATCTCTTGAACATAATACCAGTTGTTTGGGGTCTATGACAACTCACCATGGCCAACTTGCCATAGCCAACTTGCCTCAGCCAACTTGCCACAGCCAACTTGCCTCGGCCAACTTGCTATGGCCAACTTACTATGGGACAATTCGCCATGGCCAACATGCCATGGGACAACTCACTGTGGGAGAAGAATTATGCTAATATTGAAGAAATGGTGGAATAGAATCATTAACGAAAGGATGGAAAAGGAGGGGGGCAGAATGGAATGTGAATGACAAAAATTTAAATAATTTTTTATTCATTTTAAATAATTAAATTGAATCGTTACATTGTCCTGTGGCAAGTTGGCCGTGGTGAGTTGGCTGCAGTTACTTGGCTGTGCTGAGTTGTCCCATTCCGAGTTGTTTTTGAGCAGGCATGACTCAGACTGTCCCAATGTAATTAGGCAACTCAAATGTAGCACTGTTTTAGGGGGAAGTATGAAACCTAGTTTGTTCTGTAGAGGAAGAACGTATATGAATGTATGGTTGACTGGCAATGGGACATAGAGGGACAAAAACAGTAGCAAAAACCTACATTGTTTAATACCTGATCGTTACAAGTATGAGTTGATATTTGCAGTTGCTTTAACAGTGAAATAGGTGGCATGTGATTTTAATTAATAAATAAAAATAAACGTGGAATTACATTCTAGATTGGTAAATACTGACAAATGGGATTTCCTCGTTGGAGGGGGCTGCTGGATTGATGACAGATTCCACATCTCCCCTGCTTGTTCTCTCTTTGCCCATCCATCTTTTTGTTATCATATTGATATATTCTCATTGTTTTCTTTTTCATTGTTTATTTCACTGTTCTTTTACTACTGTCTTATTTACACTCTTTTCATTTCTTCCTTTTCATTGTTGTAAGCTGCCTAGGGTAGCCCCATAGTGAGATAGGTGGCAAATAAATTTAACAAACAAACAAATAATAATAATATTGAAACAGCATGAACTCAGATTGTTTTCTAGGCACTGGGATTTTTAAACCTTCAGACATGAAAGGTTTTTTTCCACTAGGTGCTTTAGAAACAATATTAATTGCATGGAAATAGTTTAATACAGCTGGGAGTGATCCCTAATTGTTCATGTGTTTATATCTCTTTCAGTTTGGCACACATCAGGAACCACACCCAGCATTTGGAATGACCTCTGTACATATAAAACCCACATGCTTTATTGTTAATGGTATTTAAAAAAACAACAACAAAAAAGCTAAAAGCTAAAAATGACCACTTGCATACAAGAAGTCATAATAGATCTTTGGGCAAATAGCAGATTGACACTAATTATATGAGACAGAGCTAAAACATTCCCTCTTCAATCATATGGATTGACATTAGATTAGGTAACTCTGCCTCCAACATGGTACCCCTGGACGAGCTGTAATTTCTCATATCTAGTGAACACCAAGCAGGGTGAGACTTTATCAGATTAATATGTAGTGAAATTTATTATATATTGCTTGCTTGTTCATCCGCTTAAGATCTGAATGTCTTATACCTCAAAGGCATTTTCACATTAGAAAAATTTTACGGAAGAAAAATGTGTGGTGAAATTAAGCTCTTAAGAGGGCTGACCATACAGAAGAAGTGTGAGTTCGCTTATCCTAAAGAAACAGTGTAAAAAGTGTTTTGAGGCAATTGTATGGCTTATAAACATTCATCTCCTTCGCAGAAACAAAGGATACTGCAAAGAATGCCTGCAGATGCGGGAAGAGGACAGAAAGTTATAAACTGACAGAGCTCTTAGCCTTTTATCATATCTGGAGCCCATCACTTCTTTCTCTATTTGCTTTCTAAAATACTTTGTTCCAAAGCAAATACATAGCACTTCATTCCTCCTGGTATCCTAGAATCGTACCAACAGGGACAGGGTGCTCCATGCAGCTATAACAATAGTGCAATCAAAGAAATACATCTTGCCCATTGGTTACCATCATTTGAGTCACGTCAGCTGGTTCATGGCTCTTATCCAAGTGCTGGGGCAGCTCGGCCCTGACTTAAGTTGAAGGAAGCGAGTCCTTCAGACTTTGGAATCTAAATCGCAGCTTTAGCAATTAGACAGTTATCATCCTTCTCTTTCTAATCGGTAACTTTGGCATATAAGCCAGCTGGCTTCCTTGTAAAAGAAACTTGGCAGCTCTTCAGGCATCAAAACCCGTGTGAGTTTGGCAAAGTATGATTTATAGCTCCACTTCATTGTACAGTGCAGGCAAAAGCCAAAAGAATGTAATTCTCCTCCTGGAAAGCAACAAGTAATAATAAGCATGAAGCGTCTGGCCTCTGCGTTCCAAGGATTGGATTATGTTTAGGCTCATTTGGGGAAGGAGGGGCAACAGATCTGGAGAACTCTTGCGACTGGTTCTCATAAAAAAGCACTAGGAAATAGTACTTATAACTCCTCTTGTTCTGATGCTTGGGGCAAGATCAGTGGTGGGTTTCAAATTTTTTTACTACCGGTTCTGTGGGTGTGGCTTGGTGGGCGAGGCAGGGGAAGGATACTGTAAAATCTCCATTCCTTCCCCACTCCAGGGGAAGGTTACTGCAAAATCCCCATTTCCTCCCAATAAGCTGGGATTCGGGAGGCAGAGAATAGATGGGGGAAGGGCCAGTCAGAGGTGGTATTTACCGGTTCTCCAAACTACTCAAAATTTCTGCTACCGGTTCTCCAGTACTTGTCAGAACCTGCTGAAACCCACCTCTGGGCAAGATGATGATGATGATGATGGTGATGATGATGATATGATGATCATTATTCACAGTCATCCAGAAGTTTAGCCTGGATTTGGCATTTTTGTCCACCTATGGTGTCCTTGCTGACGACCTTAAATAGGCAGATGTTGTTTAAATAATCTTAAAAGCAGGGGTGAAATGCTCCTGGTTCGGACTGGATCGCCCAATCTGGTAGCGATGGCAGCGGGTGGTTCAGAGAACCGGTAGCAAAAATCCCTGTGCCGCCCCTCCACCATGCCCAGCTGAGCCGCACGATCATCAGAGGATTTTTTTTTTTACTTTAAAAGCGTTCTACATCCTCTTCGGATTAAAAAAATGCTTTTAAAAGTAAAAAAATAAAGCCTCTGAGGATTGCGCGGCTCAGCTGGGATCATCAGAGGCTTTTCAAAGCATTTTTTCTGCAACCTCTTGGCCGAAGAGATGGTAAAAAAAATGCTTTGAAAAGTTTTTTTAAAAAAAGTTGGCCACGCCCACCCAGTCACATTGACCCCCTCCCACCAAGCCACGTCCACAGAACCGGTAGTAACAGATTTTACATTTCACCCCTGCTTAAAAGTATTGTCACAGGTATAAACTGTTCCAAATAAAGCTGCCTGGCGCAATTGGCTGATAGTGATTTTTGTCTATCAATGGTGTTCATGTGCTCCACATGTTTTGGAATAGCACCCTCAAGGCACTTACTACTATGTGTACAATCTTTGCTTTCTTTTGCCATTCTACTTCTATTTGCAAGTCTTTATATTTTGTGATTTTCTCCCATTCTTTCTCTTCTATTCTGCTGGCTCCAGGTATTACAAAGTTCACAGTCCAGACTTTTTTTCCCTTTCTTTCTTATCAACAGTTGTTAAGTCTAGGGTGTTGGGTGGCAGATGTTTGTTTGTTTGAATTCTAAAATCCAAGAACACTTTAGTGCCTTCATTTTCTATTAGTTTATCTACTTTGGGCTCCCGCCAATTTTTGCTGCTGGCAAGCAGTATTTCTTGCAGATATTCATATTCATTATTGTTGCTACTTTATCATGCCGTTGTTTGTTGTCAGTCTGTGTGATCTTCTGTGCTCACTGTTTTTTCAGTTTCTTTGCAGAAATTTGCTGTCTGTTGCTATCCTCTCAATTCTGGCTCTATATGCATTTGTGCTTAAGGCTTGGTCTTGTGCAGCCAGAATTAGCCCCCCTGTCTCTTTCTTCAACTTTCCTGCTCTAAGCCTTCGCCTGGTCTTCTTGTTATCTGTTTTGCCTGCTGGGTTCTTTGTGTACTAGCCATATAATACTTTGTCTTGCCCTGTCTCTTTTCTGTTCTTTATTTGGCTTTTCCTATAGGTCAGTCTGAAGGGCATGATTCATTGTCCTTATTGATCTGGTCTTCCTATCCAGGATTTCTACTTCAGCTTGACTCCAGTCCACTATTCCAACTATAAATATAATGACAGTATTTGTCCAGGTGCTAATTGCCTTGAAGGTATTCCCATCATTGAATTTGGACTTTAAGAGCTTCTTTGTTTTCATGATATATTTATTATTAACCTTCTTCTTGACTTCAGTATGCTTTTATTATTTCCTTTCTTCCATTTCCTATCCTCCATTTCATATAAGTGTTTTTTTGGTCCAAAAGAAAAGAAACTGTAAGCTATTGAGCTGTAAGCTAAATCTCATTGTAGCAAATAAATAAAAATAAAGGCTTTGATGGAGACAAGTAGCTCCTTGAATCTCATCCTGAAGGCAACTGGTAACCAGAGCAGCTTGCAAAGTAGAGGTATCACAGAAGCAAAACGAGGTATGTTTTATGTTCATAATTAGTTGTGTCACAAATTGTGAAACAGCTATATCTTCCAAATAGTTTTCAAGGGCAGACCCATATAAAGTGTACCACAGTAATCTGAATACTGAAGAGGAAGTCAATTTGTAAATGTTCCAACACTGGAGGTTTTAAAGAAGAGATTAGGCAACCATTTGTCTGAAATGTTATAGGGTTTCCTGCCTGAGCAGGGGGTTGGACTAGAAGACCTCCAAGGTCCCTTCCAACTCTGTTATCCTGTTTTTCTGTAATGAGAGCTAACTTCCCCTGTGAGGCTTCTATTTTAGATATTCTATTTGTTTGTTTGTTTGTTTGTTTGTTCTATTTTAGATATTGGGGGAGAGGGGATAATAGGACATGCAATTTTTGCCTGATTCTTGTAAAACACTCACAAGAAGATATCACAAATGTATATGTGTGAGTGTGTCCCATCTGCACATAAATTTAAATTTTTATGTTAAGGCTTGTGGCATAGTTTTCATGGGTCTTCATATTAAAATAGTTAGAATCTGTACTTGCACTTTTAGCGATTCTGGTCAGAGACAGTCCAAAGAATTTGGGGATTCATGAAGTTCTTCTGCTACAGATTAGTCACCATTTTGTCTCTAGATATTAGAATACTAGAAAATTCTAGAAAGATAATTCATTTCTTTGTTCTTTCTGTAATGATCTATGATAATGAATGAAATAGGGTTTTCAGAAATATTTGATAGGTAGCATGTGATCCAGAGAAAATAATAGGGAATGGCCTTGTCTCTATTTCTTACAAATTAATGGTGGCTTTGATTAATCAGTAGCCATATTATGAAATGGCTGACTTCTTCATTATAGATCATCAAAAAGTAATCAAAAAAGTTTACTGCTGCCATCTTCCAATGTGTAATAATTACCTGATAGAAATAATTTAATTTTCTTAAATTAAGGCCATCTGAAGTCATCTGCTTCATTTAACAGAATGTAGTAAAGAGAATAATTAAGTTTATGTCAGGCAGTAATGACTTGTAATAGAAGTTACTAACATTTTAGCATATTTTGTCTTTAGTACAATATTGATAAAATATTCTAGGAAATATTAAAAAGGCAGAATGTTATATTTCCCTGGCTGAGAAATGAAGAAACATGTTTTTTTAAGGCAGAAAGCAGACTCACTCTTAATAGCTCCCATCCTCCTCAATAGCCCACAGCAGATATCAGCACATAAGAGATAAAGAGATGTCTAGGTCTATTCATAAGCAAATACCCTCACCCAAGATCCAACAAAGGTAGGATTAACCCTCAGCCATAATAGGAATTGCCCAAAACCCTCTTCATGACATCATCACTCAGCAAGATTCAGCCAAGCCTAAATTTTTACTACTGGTTCTGTGGGTGTGGCTTGGTAGGCATGGCATGGCATGGCTTGGTGGGCGTGGCTTGATAGATGTGGCAGGGGAAGGATACTGTAAAATCTCCATTCTCTCCCCAATCCAGGGGAAGGTTACTGCAAAATCTTCATTTCTTCCCCATCAGCTGGGACTCAGGAGACAGGGAATAGATGGGGGCAGGACCAGTCAGAGGTGATATTTATCGGTTCTCTGAAGTACTCAAAATTTATTTATTTATTTATTTATGTATGTATGTATGTATGTATGTATGTATGTATGTATGTATGTGATTTATATGCCACCATTCTCCCTGAGGACTCAGGGCAGCTTACAAAAACAATCATAAATACAAATCACAATAAACACATTAAAATGCATTAAAATCCATAAAATCATTCTAAAAACTATATAACCCCACGATCGTAATATTCTTTAAACAGCCATGTCTTTAATCCCCGGCGAAAGGAGAGGAGGTCGGGGGCTGTCCTGAGGTCAGTGGGAAGACAATTCCAGAGGGTCGGAGCTCCGACAGAGAAAGCCCTCCCCCTGGGGGCCGCCAGCCGACATTGCTTGGCTGACGGCACCCGGAGGAGGCCCACTCTATGGGAGCGCACTGGACGGTGGGAGGAAGGCAGGAGGTGGTCCTGTAAGTACCCCGGGCCTAAACCATGTAGGGCTTTATAGGTTAAAACCAGCACCTTGAAACGAACCCAGAGAACAACCGGTAGCCAGCGCAGCCCGCGCAGGAGAGGTGTAACGGGAGTAACGAGAAGCCCCCGTAACTACCCGCGCAGCTGCATTCTGGACTAACTGGAGTCTCCGGATATGTCCCAAGGGCAGCCCCATGTAGAGGGCGTTACAGTAATCCAACCGAGAACCTGCTACCGGTTCTCCAGAACTGGTCAGAACCTCCTGAAACCCATCTCTGTGTGTTTATAATTAATTAATTAATTAATTAATTTCCGGTGTCTTTCTCCCCTCTTGGAACTAACCCAGATGAACATTTCTTCCAACAGGGAGAGATGTGAAACCTCCATATATTACGTTAGTATAATCTGATATGTAATCTGTAGCACTTTAAAAGCAGGCAAAGCTGTGACTATTCCACTGTGGCCACCTTCTTGACTTTTTTGATCAAATGCTGGGGATACTACAGGTGCTGTTTTCCAGCCCTATATGATATAAAAGAGCATGGGGACACAATAAGGATTTAGGTGTTAATGAAGCAAAAATGGCAGACCCTGCTTCCACTTCCCAAGGCATTCATCAGTTCTTCTGCACCCAAAGATTACAATTAGGTAGTTCTCGACTTACAACCATTCGTTAATGCCTGTGTGAAGTTACAATGGCACGGAAAATGCGACTTATGACTGTTTGTTCCTTGATCGTTGCAACATCCCAATGGTCAATGATCAAAACTCAGACGCTTGGCAACTGGCATGTATTTATGCCGGTTGTATTGTCCCGGGGTCATGTGATCCCATTTTGCAACTTTCTGACAAGCAGAGTCAATGGGGAAGCCAGATTCACTTAACAAACGTGTCTCTAATTTAGCAAGAGGAATGTAGACCCATTGAATGTGGGTGGGATGAAGTGGGCTTCATCCCATTTCTACATGCAGCACAATACATGAAGAAAACATTCGTTTTTCCACCTTGCAATTCCTTTGTTCTTTATTTGGCTCTTGCTGAAATAATTTCTTCCATCCGTTTTCCTTATTCTGAATGGGTGCAGAAATGGGAAAAGATTTAAAAAAGAAACTGTGTGGGGTGTTACCTTTTCCAGACTTTCTCTCTCGCTGCCAAATTTAAAACAACTCTGTCAAAATGATGACTTCCAGCTGAAATTAAAGCACTGGGTTCCGAATTGTTATTTAAAATAAAGACAATAATTTGTTTCCAGCTGGTACAATTGTTAAATAAAATGCTTGTAATGTCTCAAGAAACAATATTCTCCTTCCCTTATAAGTAAGATAATTCATTCTGTCACTAGTAAATCCATCCAAAAACGTTATAATCTTTAAAGTATAAGATTTTCAGTGACAGTAATTTGCCATATGGAAGAATAATAATGGGATTTTTAAAAAAAAAAAAATCATTGGCATGTGTGCAAATTGCAAAAAAGAAAATGGTAATAAGAGGTCTAATGCAGTTTGCTATTGCTGAAATTATTCATCAGATGTTTTTTTGCATTTAAAAATGTCAACAGCTTGTCTTTCTTCTCGTTTGCATTAAACTTTGACAATTGTAAGGTGTTGATCTTTGCACTTTTATAACATCCAAGTACTGAATGGGAATCACCATCTCAACAAATCAAGTAGTGCCGGGGGGGGGGGGGGGATACACCCTAGATATGTGATTAATTATCTGTCTAATTAACTGTATGCTAATTCAGATGTTTATGGAGAACAGTAGACAGAGAAGGAGTAAATGCTGCAAAAGATCCTTCTGCAGGTCTGTATATATTGGCTTTTAAAAAGATAATTGATATTGTGTCTTATTATATATTACAATATAATTTAATATATATTAAAAATAATAAATTTCTTTGTTTTCAGTTTAGTTTAGTATAGTAATTTGTTAAATAAGCAACAAAAATAAAGCTATGATCTGTTATTGTAATTCCTTTAAAGGCATTTTATACATAGTCCTATATAAAGGTAAAGATAAAAATTTCTCCTGTCCAGTTGCATCTGACTGTAGAGAGTGCTCATCTCTGTTTCTTAGCTGAGGCAGCCAGCATTGTCCAAAGATCTTCCGTGGTCATGTGGCCAGCATGACTATATGCCGGGGTGCATGGAATGCTATTAACTTCCCCCCAAAGTGGCTCCTATTTTTCTACTCGCATTTGCATACTTTGAAACTACTAGGTTGGCAGGGGCTGGAAAAAGTAATGGGAACTCATCCCATCCCATGGCACTCAGGTCTCGAACCTGGCCTGTCAGCTTTCCATTTAAGGCAAGAAATCAATCTATCTGAGTATAATTAATTGTTATCAATTAAAAATTAAATTCCAGACTGGGCATTTATTAAATGTTGGAACAAGAAAAAGAAGGCATGGTGATTCTGCAAATGTAGCCTCCTCAGAAAGTTTGTGGATCTTGAGAAACACTTTTGGCAAGCTCAAGATGGAAGTAGCAAAGATGTACAAAAACCATGGAGCTGCCCTTGAAAATGGTAGTTGTATATTATGTTCATCCCAGTGCATTTCCACATAATATAATGATTGCCAAGGTTAAATCAGAGACTATCTGGGTTTTACATATATTCACTGCATGAGTGCTGTGAGATTATGATATATAAAGAGGAAAGGAAGCTTAGACATGAAGCTACCTTCCTTGGCAGAACATTAGTGCTGCAATTGTTATTTTCCAATGCTTACTTTTGTCTCAGATTCACATCTTAAATACAACTTGCAAATACATTCACAATGCTCCTATTCTTGTATAGGGGAAATAAATAACATTTAAACAAAACTCACAGACTCCAAATTAAATCCTTGCCAGAAAATATTTGATATATCAGGTTTTAAAATAACATTGCCAAAGTAAAAATAAGTGCTGGATAAACCATGTCTGCATGAGGAGGAAATACAAATTTAGAATGGCTGTTTGTTTGGAAGTGTAGAAAGCATAGTAGCGTGATGTAGTTGGTGAATTTTTTACATGTGGTTTGCTCACTGAGTGGCTGAGAGGCATGTTTCAGGTGCTGTGAAAATTGCATCTCTGCCTGACAACCGGAAGAGCTCTGTTATTATTCTCTGTACCAAGGAAAAGATAACAGGGTTGCAGAAACTACAAAGTGATTAGTTTGTTAACCTTGCCTGGGAAAATCTTTGGCAGAATTCAGATTGAAAGGATGTGAGAGGGACAGTGAACAAAAAGTGGGAGCTACAGATCCAATTTTGCTCTTCAGGAGGTCATTGGAAACACAGGCTTATAGGTTTAGTGCAGCACTTCTCAAACTTTAAAATGTATGGACTTCAACTCCCAGAATTCCAGTCACACATAAGGTAGAAATTAAAATTATATGATTGTATCCCAGTCACACATAAGGTAGAAATTAAAATTATATGATTGTATTCAGACATCATTCTAGATATTTATTTTATTTATTTATTTGTCGTATTAGATAATATATATAAGTATAAGCATGAATTGAATACATAAAATGAGTACAAATAAAGGGAACATTAGGACAGGGACAGTAGGCACACTGGTGCTCTTATGCACACCCCTTACAGACCTCTTAGGAATAGGGTGAGGTCAACAGTAGACAATCTTAGGTTAAAATTTTGGGGGTTTGGGGACGAAACCACAGAGTCAGGTAGTGCATTCCAGGCATTGGCCACTCTGTTTCTGAAGTCGTATTTTCTGCAATCGAGTTTGGAGCAGTTCACTTTAAGTTTGTATCTATTGTGTGCTCGTTTTGTATCTATTTATTTATTTATTTATTTATTTATTTATTTATTTATTTATTTATTTAGTTTTGTATCTATTGTGTCTCTCTGAAAGAATGAGTGGATTGCAGGAACAAGAAAGACAAACTCCATTCATGGCTGAATGGAGCAGGAACTAAAGAGAAAAGTGAGAAATTAAAAGATGGAAGAAGCAAGATCTGCAGTGTAGATCTTCTGGCATTCTTTCCAACTCAGCCTCTAACCCTAACCATGTAACACCTCTCCTGCGCCAGCTGCACTGGCTCCCAGTGGCCTTCCAGGCGCGATTCAAGGTGTTGGTTATCATCTTAAAAGCCCTCCATGGCTTAGGACCTGGGTATCTACGAGATCGTCTTCTGCCACCGATAGCCTCCCACTGGCCAGTACGCTCTCACAGAGAGGGACTTCTCAGGGTGCCGTCGGTCAAATTATGTCGACTGGTGACCCCCAGGGGAAGAGCCTTCTCTGTGAGGGCTCCTGCCCCATGGAATAAACTGCCCCCGGAGATAAGTAGGATCCCCAACCTCTGTACCTTTCGCCATGTCCTCAAGACCCTACTATTCCAACAGGCAGGGCTGATCAATTAGTGATTTTTAATTGGGTATTTTAATTCTGGGGTTTTTATTAAAATTGGCCAAACTATTTAATGCTTTTAATACTTTTAAAATTTGTGGTATTGTGTTTTTATTGTGTTTTTACTCTGGCTGTACACCGCCCTGAGTCCTGTGGGAGAAGGGCGGTATAAAAATATAATTAAATGAATGAATGAATGAATGAATGAATGAATGAATGAATGAATAAATAAATAAATAAATAAATAAATAAATAAATAAATAACAGCAGCCATAAGAAGTTTTTTTCTGCTTGGGAACCAAACATCCTATTGCATCTCTATCTATGTGTATCTGTATGTGTGTGTTTCTATAGATGATAGATACTCTAGATGATAGGTGACAGATGATAGATAGATAGATAGATAGATAGATAGATAGATGATAGATAGATAGATAGATAGATAGATAGATAGATAGATAGATATCCTGTTTTCCCCAAAATAAGACATTCCCTGATGATAAGCCCAATTGGGTTTTTGAGCGCATGGCAATAAGGCCAAGCGCTTATTTCAGGGTTCAAAAAAATATAAGACAGGGTTTTATTTTGGGGGAAACATGATAGATGATAGATAGATAGATAGATAGATAGATAGATAGATAGATAGATAGATAGATAGATAGATAGATAGATGAAGGATGGAGGGAGGGAGGGAGGGAGGGATGATAGATAGATATATATAGATATAGATATAGATAGATAATAAAATAAAGTATTTATTTTTCAAATCAGTAACTTTTTTCTCCTGTAGTGAAGTGCAATACTCATATTAGTTCAAATATAAGGTTATATAAAAACATACACAATAATTTTAAATGCAGTGAGCTGCTAATGCTATCAGCAGATTTCATTACATCATTCGTTGTAAGCAGCCCAAAGCTTTCCCCTTAGCAGCCTTTCCAAACCCTCCCAAGATTTGTTCTAATCCTGATTTTTTTTTAAATGATAATATGGCAAAATATACAAAAGCAGCATGGAATTTAGTGCCTTTGTTTGTTTCCATTCATTCCATGAAAATTATATCAATTTAGCCATTTCCATACATACATTCATAATGCCTTCCTTAAGTATTAATCTTTGAATGTATTATGAGACCAAACTCACAACTTTGGCTGTGGGCCAAAGCAGGGCCAAAGTAAATTTTATTTAATGTTGTTGTATAATAAAAGACATAAAGATATTTTTTATGATTGGACTTTATAGTCAGCTAGTATTTCCTTTCTGTCATTTAAACATTAAAATTGAAGTAACTGTTGAAGGTCTCTGAGGGTCACACAGGTTGTATATTCTTATGATAAAACCTCTCACTTATACCTGAAGCAGGAAAGATTTTTTTTATCTTTGTCTCTGTTTGCACAGCTCTTTGGTGTTTGCCCCTCTATCACATACTAGATAGGAAGCTGACTTCACATATAATTTATTTGTTAAGCTCCATGTGCACTGATAAATAGCTGATTCATTGCAGTCCAAAATGTTGTCTACAGATTGGACACATGTAACAAGGCCATATTGTGACAACTGTTTCATGCAAACCTTTTGGGCTCTGTCTTTTACCAACTGTCAACACCACCCCACTGCTTGCAAGAACAGCAAATAAATCAATCATTACAGTGTGGCTTATTTCATATGACAAGCAACTCTGCCTGGCAACTTTTCTCCAATCTCCCACAGTCAGCAGTGATTATTTTTGGCATGCACTTTGAATAACAATGCACCCACTGAGACGAGCAAGGCAAGCAGTGGAAAGTCCCAAAATTCCAATATCTAAGATTAGACACTTTCTATTTTTAAAAAGATCTCACACTTCCCTGCTTGGTTTATTGGTTCTCACCCACTCAATGCTATGGCATTTGGATTGCAAAAACTTCCAGGGTTTTTCAGATTAAACAGATGAAGCATACGTAGAAAGAGATTTGATGATCCTGTTTTTCATATGGTTTGCTTTTATTCTGATTTCAGGTCAGTAACTCATAAGTAATTTATATGTCAGATAATTAACTTAGAAACCTTGACTTAATATCATATGAAACCAGATCGTATTACTCCTCTCTTTCACTCACGATGAGAACCAAAATTGAAAATATGTTCTCAAGTAATCAAGGAAGAATTCAGGCCTATCTGGAAATTTTCCTCTGGCCAATCCCATCATTTTAGAATTAGCATAGAAAGGCAATACTTTTGGCGTACTTAGAAACTGAAGATTTTCCCTCTCCAGCCTGACATTTCAGAATTGCACAGACATCCAAGGGTGCTGCATACATTATGGAAGTTGAAAAAGAGGACCCAGCAATTGAAACGCAAATTCATTTCCAACTCACTCCCAAATGAAGTTAGAAATTGGCTAATTGAGAGAAGTAACTCTCTCTCAAGCCATTTCTTGAGCCAAAATTAAATGAAAAGTGCTATACCCATAGGTGCTTTATTAATGGAATAATGGAGCTATTGGCTCCAGCAGTTATTTTGAATCTAACTCTTTTGGTTTGAGATCTTTGTTTTAGGCTTTAAAATATTCATTTTTATTTAGTTTTGTAGTATCTGTATGTAACATTTTGTTGTTGTTGTTGTTAGTTGCAAAGTTGTGTCCCACCAATCACGACCCCATGGACAATGTTCCTCCAGGCTTTCCTGTCCTCATATGTAACATAGATACTTTGAATTTGCATTTAAACACATAGTTGAAATCCATATACCGGTAGCTTTGTATAAATGGCTGACAGTGACTGACATAGCGTTGTCAAAAGAACAAAGAAAAGACAATTTTAGCTAAGCACAAGAGAGAGAGAGAGAGAGAGAGAGAAACACATATATACACATACATTATCTATCTATCATCTATCTATCATCTATCTATCTATCTATCTATCTATCCATCTGTTATGTCCCTATAAGGACATCCGCCGGGGGATTGGTAGATTCCACCGGCGGGAAGCTTAAATGATTGTCATTGGCCGGTGGGCATGTCTGAGCAGGATATAAGGAGGCTCAGCAGCCCAGCCGGCATGCAGTTTCACCCAGCTAATAAAGGTTCTGAACGGACAGCTGAGTCGTGTTTCTTTCCGGCGCCGAGCTAACACTGGCGACGAAGGACTGAAAAGAACCAACGACCTGCAACACAACGCTACCGCCATCAGGAGCTGAATCACCGAGCTAAGTCACGAACCATGTCGGGACCACAAATTTCCCTGGCTCCATTCAATCCAAGCCAGGAAAAATGGAAATCCTTCATGGTGAGATTCAGACAATTCCTGGCGGGCAGCGGCTTCACAGAACTGGACGACAACAGGAAGAGGGCTCTCTTCCTGGCTCACTGCGGATCCGAAGTCCTGGAGATGGCGATGGACCTCGTGGCACCCAGGGACATCGAGCAGATGCCATGGTCCGAGCTCCAAGACGTCCTTCAGGAGCACTACGCGCCCACGAGCACTCCCCTAGCCAACCGTTTTGAATTCCACCAAAGGAATCAGAACGAAGGGGAAACGTTCAAGGACTTCGTATCGGCGCTCCGGAAGATCGCGGCCAGCTGTGAGTTTGAGAATGTGGACGTCCAGCTGAGAGACCGGATCGTATTCGGCATGAGGGACTGCTCAGTCCAGAAAAAGTTCCTCAGCCGGAAAAAGATCTCTCTTAAGGACGTCATAGAAGAAGCAACCGCGGCGGAGACGTCCGACAGAGCGGCAGCAGCGATGAGACGTTCAAAAGGGATCCACAAGATCCACAGAGAACAGCCTCAGTCATCCGAGGACCCCTCCACGTGCTCGGAATCCGAAGGGGAAATGGCCGTCCACAAGGTCACGAGGCCCCAAAGGCGGGAAAGTCAACAAGATGGCACCCGAGAGGACAGATGCGCCAGCTGCAAGGGAGATCACCCTCGCGCCAGATGTCGCTGGCGAGATGCAACCTGCCGCCGATGCGGACGGAAAGGCCACATTGCCGAGGCCTGCAGGGCGGCAGAACCAACTTTTGAGAGGCAGAGACCTGGAGACCGCGAATACCAGAGGTCATCCAGACGATCCCAGCAACCGAGGCGACAGGACGAGCGGCAAGCAAACGGCCGGCGGGTCAACAAGACGACCATCGCCAACACCGCAGCGGAGGGAGCCGAAAAATTCCACGTGACCGTCCACGTGGACGGGGCACCATGCCCCATGGAGATAGACTCGGGCTCACCCTTCTCCATTATTGCCTGGCAGAACCTAAAAAGACTCCAGCCCAACATCGCGAAGGGACACCTGAAGCCAATCCAGGCGAAGTTAGTAGACTTTGGCGGCCACCCCATCGGCATCCTGGGACGAACGAACATCAGAGTGACATACAAAGGGTTCAGCGGAGACCTCCCCATCGCCGTCGTCAAGGACGACCGACCGACCCTACTGGGAGTGGAGTGGTTCAGGCCACTAGGGCTCACAATCGGAGGAATTAATCAGATTAGGAATAGTCAGCTCGATAAACTCCTAGAAGACTTCCAGGACGTCTTCGACGGGAGCTTAGGTAAATTCCTGGGGAAACCCATTTCTCTAAATTTAGATCCCAAAATCAATCCGATTCGGCTAAAGCCCCGCAGAGTCCCGTTTGCCCTTAGACCGAAAGTGGATGCACAATTGGATAAGCTAATCACCCAGGGCATCCTCGAACCGATCGATCACGCTGCATGGGAGACTCCCATTGTGACCCCCATGAAGCCTGATGGATCAGTGCGCATCTGCGCTGATTATAAGTGCACAATCAACCGTGCGTTGCAGCAGAGCGCATATCCGGTGCCAGTGGTGCAACATCTGTTGCACTCACTAGGCAAAGGATCAATTTTCGCCAAACTGGACCTGGCGCAAGCGTACCAGCAGCTGCCAGTGGACCAGACAACTGCGGAGGCGCAAACGATTGTCACGCACCGGGGCGCCTTTAAATGCAACAGGCTCCAGTTCGGAGTCAGTGCCGCCCCGGGGATTTTTCAATCGATGATGGAACGCCTTCTCCAAGGCATTCCAGGGGTAGTGCCCTACTTTGATGACGTCCTAGTCTCAGGGACATCGGAATCCCAACTAATGGAACGGCTCAGGCTTGCCCTGCAGCGGTTCCAGGCGAAGGGACTACGAGTCCGACGGGACAAGTGCGTGATCGGAGTCAGGGAAGTCGAGTTCCTGGGCTATTTAATTGATAGCCAGGGCATCCACCCCACCAAAGACAAGGTAAGGGCTATACACGAGGCTCCAGCCCCAAAAAACAAAACGGAGTTTCAGGCTTTTCTGGGATTACTTAACTTTTATAGTGTATTCCTACAACAGAAAGCCACCGTCGCTGAACCACTGCACCGACTCCTAGGGAAGGCGGCACCTTGGAAGTGGGGGAGCGCAGAGGAGGAAGCATTCCAGAAAGCCAAGAGACTCCTGTCCTCAGACAGCCTCCTCATCCAGTACAACGGGGAGCTACCGCTAACCTTGACCTGCGACGCCTCACCCTACGGGGTCGGGGCCGTCCTAAGCCACCAACTCCCGAATGGAGAAGAAGCACCAATTGCTTTCTTCTCCAAAACGATGTCACCAGCCGAAAGGAACTACGGCCAAATAGACAAGGAAGCGCTAGCGATCGTGGCAGGCGTTAAGCGTTTCCATGAATACGTATATGGCAGAGCATTCACCATCATAACAGATCACAAACCATTACTTGGCCTCCTCGCGGGGGACAAACCCACCCCAACCTTCATGTCGCCCAGGATGACACGCTGGGCCATCTTCCTGTCGGGCTACAACTACCGCCTAGCCCACCGGCCCGGTAAGGTCATTGGAAATGCCGACGGCCTCAGCAGGTGCCCGCTGAACGAACGGATCGAGGATCCCGCACCCACACTCGGACTCCACCACATCGATGACGACCAGTCCAGCCCGGTGTCCTCATCCACGGTTGCACAGCACACCGCGAAGGACAGAATCCTCAGGCAAGTGCTATCCTGGGTCTTACGGGGATGGCCAGACGAAGCCCAGAGGGAGGAGCTAACCCCATTCCACAGACGGCAGCAAGAACTCACCACGATGCAAGGCTGCCTCCTCTGGGGCGACCGCGTGGTCATTCCCAAGTCACTCCAAAAACGGACTTTGCAAACCCTTCACTGCGGTCACCCAGGGATCGTCAGGATGAAGGCCCTAGCAAGGAGCTACGTCTGGTGGCCCGCCTTAGACAAAGACATCGAGGCGTGGATTGCCAGATGTGACCCGTGCCAGGCAACGAGACCAGCACCCCCGAAAGCGACACCGTCAGAGTGGGAATCACCATCCGGACCCTGGTCGAGAATCCACATCGACTTCGCCGGGCCGATGAACGGTAAATCCCTCCTGATCGTGGTCGACGCATTTTCCAAGTGGCTGGAAGTCATAGCCATGCCCTCCACCACGACGGAAGCCACCATCAAGGCCCTACGACGTCTATTCGCCACGCACGGCCTTCCGGACACCCTCGTCTCCGACAACGGGCCACAGCTGACAGCGAAGGCGATGGAGGAATTCCTGGCAAGCCACGGCATAAGGCACGCGCTCACCGCCCCGTACAGACCGGCCGGAAACGGACAGGCCGAGAAAATGGTGAGGCTAACGAAAGAGACACTAACCAGAATGGGAAAAGGGGACTGGCAGGAACAAATTGACCAGTTCCTCTTGACCCAACACATCACCCCTCACACAACGACGAGAAAAAGCCCGGCCGAGCTACTGATGGGACGAAAGCTGCGCTCACCGCTAGACCGCCTGCACCCGCTGTATAACCCAAAAGAAAGGCCGAACAAACCTCCGCCGCCAAGGAACTTCGCGTGCGGGGACTTGATTTTCGCGCTAAATTTCCAGGGCGATCCCAAATGGCTCAAGGGCCAAATCATGCGAGTGACCGGCCCGAGGTCTTACGAAGTCGAGCTGATCGACGGCCGCATCTGCAGGCGACACATCGACCAGCTCCGGAAAAGGTGGAGGGGAGCTGAGGAGGTCGAGGAAAACCACCCCGACGAGGTAGACCTGCACCGACCCGACAGGGTAGGCCAGCCACATCCCGACGAGGTAGGCCTACCCCACCACGATGAAGGAGGCCCACCGCACCCTGAGGAGGAGGACCAGCCAATCCCCGGCCTGGAGGGACGCCACCTACCCCACCCCGGCGAGGTAGGCCAACCCGGAGAGGCCAGGGAGAGACCGTCGCACCCACCACCACCCGGGGGTCAACCCACCGTGGAGGCCCCCACGCCCCCTGACCCGGGGGCATCACGGACACGGGACGAGGACTCGGAAACCTTACCGAGGCTCAGACGACCGTCTTCCGACCAGGGCGACTG
The DNA here is from genome assembly GCA_030761175.1 of Masticophis lateralis. Lineage (NCBI taxonomy): Eukaryota > Metazoa > Chordata > Lepidosauria > Squamata > Colubridae > Masticophis > Masticophis lateralis. Next base: position 65,432,432 of record JAUDYJ010000003.1, read on the forward strand.
GAACAGCCCGGAGGACCACCGGACCTACGGCGGCGCAACCAGGAAACGGCCCAAGGAGATGACTTCAACTCCTGCCGGAGACGCCAGGGCAGGCCCCACGCACTCGACGGCAGGGTCCGGAGACTCCCGGACGGAGGGACAGGCGCCAACCGGGGCTCGGCCCGTCCGGAGCAGCATCCACCCACCGACTGGGCCGCGCAGGTCCAATAGAACTGTCAGGCGTCCCGCCTACCTGCGCGAGTACGTGATCGCGCACACGGATTGACGGACTAAGGACTAGGAGGGGAGGGGTGTTATGTCCCTATAAGGACATCCGCCGGGGGATTGGTAGATTCCACCGGCGGGAAGCTTAAATGATTGTCATTGGCCGGTGGGCATGTCTGAGCAGGATATAAGGAGGCTCAGCAGCCCAGCCGGCATGCAGTTTCACCCAGCTAATAAAGGTTCTGAACGGACAGCTGAGTCGTGTTTCTTTCCGGCGCCGAGCTAACACCATCCATCCATCCATCCATCCATCCATCTATCATCTATCATCTATCTATCTATCTATCTATCTATCTATCTATCTATCTATCTATCTATCTATCATCTATCTATCTATCTATCTATCTATCAGAGAAAGCCTGGCATAAAGAATTATGCACATTAAACCTACGAAAATAAAATAAAATAAATATTTGACCATTACAGGGCGGAGTCATGAAAAGGGGGTGTGGCTGGCTGATGAAGGCAAATAAGCCAGAAATAGATCTATCTCAGTCGCTCCCAAATCTCCAAACAGACAGCAAAATGCTGCTTTAATGTTTGAGAAAGCCTAGAAACTAGTGAATGAGATTTCACTGTACTATGGCTGTGAAACATCTTGATTTACATAGGAAAAGCCTGGCATAAAGAATAGATATATCTATAGATATACACATATATACACAGGCATATATACACATACATATCAGGGGTGGGTTCTACTTATCTTTATTACCGGTTCGCATGCACAGATCGCTTCTGATGACGTCAGAGTCAGTGGGCGGAACCTCCTGCCGGTTTTACTACCAGTTCTATAGAACCAGTCCGAATTGGGGACAACCCACCACTGATACATATACAAACATACATACATACTTATATAAGTAGGAGTAGTATCAATATAGGCAATGTTTTTGATGTTATTGGTGATCACTTTATTACTCACAGACTCAATATATGGATTTTAACCATCTTTAACATATTGGTCCCTAATGGCTTTTTTGTTTGCTTTTCTCATCACATGGAGGGAAAATTTAAAACTGCCAAGGCAGCATTTCAGGATCAGCAATATATTTTCAAATTACTTCTTATTTGCAGCACTGCTCTTTCTATCAGTAGTGGCATTTATGCATAAAAGCAACTGATAGCATCACAAATTCCTGACTGAACATTTCAAATATTTCCCTGGTTTGGGGGATAATTCAGAATGATTAATAAAGTGGCTGGAAACATCTCCTAACTCTGGAAGTTCTTTGAGTCATAAGAGTCTTACAGTGAATCATAATCAGCTTCCCAGGCTCCAAGGCAAGTCCTAGAAAATTTCTCACCAGTCTTGGTGCAGCAACTGCCAGGAAATCTGTACTGTATACAGAATATATCTTTGAAGGAGGAACACAAAAATAATTTTGCAAGACTCACATTTGGTTTACTCCATTTTTTTAAATAGAAAAAATAACTAGCACAGTACATGCACTTTTCTTTGCTCTATTCCAACAATTCTTTTCTGTGGAAGAAATCTTATGCTTCTAATGCTGTCCTCTGCATCTTTTTAAATCCTATTTAAGAAATAAGCTACAGAAATGCCTTAGATTAGAACATGGGTGTCCAATTTTTTAGCTTGCCTGGGCCACGCTGAGTAAAGTAGAATTGTCTTGGGCTGCATATAAAATGATAGTAACTATAGCCAAAAATCACATAATAATGTTAAAAGTTTACAATCTTGTGGGGTCGTTTTACTAACTGTCCAGGGTTGCATGTGGTCTGCAGGCCATGGTTGGGCACCAGCTTTAGATTAAAATTATAACATAACATTTTCTACTTTTAATTACTCAAGTTAATAGAACTTGGTGTAATGGATTTCAAGCACAATGAATATTTTTTTTCAATCTGACTTTATTCCTGTCTAATTATCAAAATATGGTAATACTCTAAGATGGCTCCATCATTATGCTTAATTTATTCTTGCCTGTATCTGGTGGTTTGTATTTTAATAATGACTGCTTTACATGGCTTAATAATTATCTTTTTATATATATTTATCCTGTTATTTAATTGTTGTCAGTTGCTCAGAGCCCCTTCTTGTGAGATGGGAGGCCATATGAATATGATAAACTAATCAATTAATTAGGTAGGTAGCACTGTCAATTTATCTGAGGCTTTGCCACAAAATATAGCATTCATGTCAGTTATGTAATTATGTAAAAGGGGCAAATTGATACAAATCAGGGGTGAAATCCAGCAGATTTTGACAGGTTCTGGAGAACCAGTAGTGGGAATTTTGAGCAGTTCAGAGAACTGATAGCGGAAATTTTGAGTAGTTTGGAGAACCGCAAACACTACCTCTGGCTGGCCCTAGATTGGGGTGGGAATGGAGATTTTGCAATATCCTTCTCCCAGGAGTGGAGAGGGAATGGGGATTTTGCAGTATCCTTCCTCTGCCACACCTACCAAGCAACACCGTGCCCACCAAGCCATGCCCACAGAACTGGTAGTAAAAAAATTTGGATTTCACCACTGATTCAAATGACTCAACATCCAGATTTAACAGGCACTCCCATCTTATTTGTTAAAGTCATGGTTTGACTAAGATGATAATTTTGGACTCTTGATTTGGATCAAGGCCACCACGCTTACAGGAGCCTGAACCTTTTCCTGCTCCACTCTTGTGGAGTTTGTTTTATTCCACTTTAGATCAAAAGAAAAACGGAGAAAGAAGTTAATCAACAGTCCAAAGATCAGCAAGAGATCAAAAGGAAAGCAAAGAACACCAGCTCATATTCCAAGAAGGGATGATTTGGAATCCAAGGGCATCTAAGATCATCAGCAAAAATCACTGCTGCCAAACTGGTCTGCTTGCCACTAAAAGCTTTTATAATTCACTTCCCTAAGAAAGTCTTTCTGTCTGTCTTTTCCTTATAACTGAGTATTCCTCTAACTCTCAGTTCCCTGCCTCTGGAATTTCCAGGCATTTTAGGAGGCAAGAGCATCCATCTTATATATGCATCTGTGTATGTATGTGTGTTTGTGTGTATGTGCACACATACAAACATGCATGCAGCAGCAAGGACACAAGATTGAAACTGGGCGGGGGGGGGGAAAGCACTATTGCAGCAACATAAGGTGTGTTGCACACACGCCACAGATTGGTGGAGCTTGCAATGTGATGGTATAAAGCTGTTCTTTTCATAATAATGACAGTTGCAGCAAGATAGCAATAGCCCTTAGACTTATATACCATTTCATAATGCTTTACAGCCCTCACTAAGTGCTTTACAGAGTCAGCAGATTGCCCCCAATTATCTGGGTCCTCATTTTAACAACCTTGGAAGGATGGAAAGCTGAGTCAGCCTTGAGCCTGGTGAGATTTAAACTTCCAAATTGCAGGCAGCCGGCAGTCAGCAGAAGTAGCCTGCAGTACTGCATTCTGACCACTGCGGCCCTGCGAATGCTGTTTCTTCCGGAGATCGGTATGATTGTAGTCTCCAAATCAAGCCAGACTTCTGTTGTACTAGTGCAGACATGATAACCTGAGTGAGATCTCAGGATTCCAACTTATTTTTGGAGGAAAATTTATCTAGTGCATTATAATACCATTCTCCTCCAATCAAAATGACAGCATTTTTTTCTTTCTTTTAATGAAAATTCATAGTGGGAGAATTTTGGAAGAGGAGCCTTCAATCTCATGGTTTGTACTATGGTTGACTATACAGGTAATCCTCGACTTATGACCACAACGGAGCCCAGCATTTCTGTTCTTAAGCGAGACATTTGTTAAGTGAGTTTTGCTCCATTTTATGATCTTTCTTGCCACAGTTGTTAAGTGAATCATTGCTGTTGATAAGTTAGTAACCTGGTTGTTAAGTGAATGTGGCGTCCCCATTGACTTTGCTTGTCCAAAGGTTGCTAAGGGGGATCACATGACTTTGGGACAGAGCAACAATCATAAATGTGAACCAGTTGCCAAGCATCTGAATTTTGATCACATGATTATGGGGATGCTACAAAGGTTGTAAGTGTTCAATGGCACTGAAAAAAAGGACTTCTGACCATTTTTTACAGCCACTAAATGAACTGTTGTCAAGTTGAGGGCTACCTGTACATTGACCCCAGAACAACTACATGGTATATTCATAATAAAACATGCAGATAGATGTCAAAATTCAAGCTAAGTTATATTAAAGGAGGGAGTCGCTTTGGGGTGCTCAGAAATGGCTGCCAATTGTATTACACATCTATCTTGACTTGGATAGTATTAAAACCAAGGAAGAATTATTTGTTAACGTTTTCAGAATATGACCACTGGTCCTGCAAAAGAAGACTATAACTGCTTCTCCACGGATGCACACTCAAGAGGCATGGCGTCTCCTGAAAAACAGCCAGCCACTTTCTCCTCAGAAGATCTTCTACAGAAAGCCTACCTTACAAAACATGCTATATTCCCTGAAGGGGGAAACTATGGGCAATCCTCAATCAACAACCATTTGTCGGCGACTGTTCCAAGTTACAGGGCTGTAAACTTGGTAGTGTTCCCAAGTGCTGACGGTGCTGAACAAATGGTAGTTACACCAGTGCTCCAGAGCCATCACCTCCAGAGCCACGTGATTGCCATTCGCAAGCTTCCCTGCTGGCCTTCCCAAAAGCCATTGGGGAAGCTGGTAGGGTAGAATTCAGGTTGCTGGGGTAGATTTTGGTTATCATATTGATGTATTATTCTCGTTGTGTTTCTTTGTCATTGTTTATTTCACTGTTGTATTATTTTACTTCTGTTTTTTAAAAAAAAAATTTGATTTATATGCCGCCCTTCTCCGGAGACTCAGGGCGGCTTACAATGCATTAAGCAATAGCCTTCATACTTTTGTATATATTTATACAAAGTCAGCTTATTGCCCCCACAAACTGGGTCCTCAATTTACCCACCTTAGAAAGGATGGAAGGCTGAATCGACCTTGAGCCTGGCTAGGATTGAACTCACAGAATTACAGGCAGCTGGATATTAATTGCTGCCTTTAGTAGGAGGCATTAGCCCCCTACGCTCCTCAGGCTCCTCAGGAGTGTTCACACTCCTTTCATTGTTCTTCCTTTTTATGATTGTAAGCCACCTAGAATAGCCATAGTAATTTAGGCCGCAAATACATTTATCAAATAAATAATAAATACATCTCCCTCCCTCACTCCCTCCTCTACCAGTCACTCGCACACCCTTGCACAATCTCCCTGACTTGCATTACACCCCCACACAACCTCCCCAACCCATCCAGCACCTCTTGTGCACCCTTCACACCCTTTTTGACCCATGTGTCACCCTTACACACTCTCCCCAACCTACATGGTACCTCTTGGGCACTCCCCTTCAACCTATTCAGGTTCTCCCACATACCCTCCCCAACTCAGCCACATCCCTCACACTCTTTCCGATCCACGAACTGTGTGGCATCCCTTGCACACTCGCCCCTCTCCCCAATCTGGAGGCAGCAAACACTTATCTACTTGCAGGCTTCCACCAGACCTTCCTGCCTCCCCATCACAGGGATGGTTGTTGCTAAGAAAAAAAAAAGTGGCTCTTAGAACAGAGGCTGCTGAAGTCACCCTGAAGAATAGCTCAGGGCTCTGAAAAGCTATTGAAGAAAGCCAAGAAAGGCCAAATAGCTGGGCGAAAAAGAATAAATCAGAAAATCAGAAGAATGCCATCTGTTGTGGTCCTTTCGAAGGCTATTTTTCCCTCCCTCTTTTCCTTGTCAGTGACCAAAAAAAGCTCTTAGGCAAAAATGGTTGCTCCTAAGTGGCTTCTGAACAAGCCTTCCTTAATTACTTTAAAGCCTCTGCAGTTCAAATGCTTGGAAAGTTCCTTCTAATAACAACAGCAGATTTAGTCGGGCAGTCAGGGTGGTCTTTGTACTTGAGAGAGCCCTTTGAAAATTCGCAGCCTGCAGTCATCTTGACATGTCAAGGTCTACAGAGTCAGAAAGCGAGAGAAAAACAGTGTTTTGAAAAATCTGCAAAGTACACGCCACTCAGACAGCACCCTCACAACTATGTAGTTTAACTGAGATTATGCTTCCTGTCAAAAAATTGAAAGTTTTAAGCCATTTGTTTTATATTCTCTGCAGCAGAAACTCCCCAATGCCCCTCAATGATTGCTGTGAGGAAAAAAAAAATTCCTTCTTTAATGTTTCATGAAGTAAAAAATAAAAACAAAACAAAACATGATTGCTTCTGAGTAATTATTCACAAGAGGCAGTTCGTGGGGCCTGTGGGGGAAAAAAAAGAGCCCGAAGCCTTCAGATTTGGAAGGATGATCATAAGTAAAAGCAATCAGGTATAATATTAAGAAGCAAAAATTAAACAGTTTATGGAAGCTGGCACCAATTATTCTCAACAAACAAGTCTACAACCAATCTTTTGAACTGTTCTAATAACTATTTCAGTGGGGCTTTCAAAATGCCTTTGTTAATATTTTACGATCACGACATCGGTCCAGGAGTGGGACAGGAGCTAACACTTGTGTGACACCCTGTCCTTTTTCTTGATAAAGATTAAGCACTGGAAGTTGAAAGGGATCATAAAAAGAGTACATTAAAAAAAATTGGACAAGCAAAGTGGGTATTAAAGCAGGAGAGCGTAGCTCTACCAGTCTGATACAGGTTCTGCAGCTATGCATAGTTACTTCCCATAACAGCCTTGATCATGCCTTCAGGAAGCCCATGGTAGATGAGCAGCTGCCTAAAAAACACAAGGGTATCCCCCATTGGCTGGTCCTACCCAGTGGTGAAATCCAATTTTTTTTACTACTAGTTCTGTGGGTGTGGCTTGGCGGGCTTGGCAGGAGAAGGATACTGCAAAATCTCCATTCCCATCTCACTCTGGGGCCAGGCAGAGGTGGTATTTGCTGGTTCTCCGAACTATTCAAAATTTCCGCTACCAGTTCTCCGAAGTGCTCAAAATTTCCACTACCGGTTCTCCAGAACCTGCTGGATTTCACCCCTGGTCCTACCTATTCCAACCCACTGCCACCCCCTTTACCTGCCCAAGGCAGGAGCTGAAGAGAAGATGCATACAAGAGATTATAGTGCCCAGCTCAGGAGGAGATGACATAGCATCTGAGAACTTCTATTGGTCGGCTCCTCTAGGTAACCTGGAAATCAATTTCATCAGAAGGCCAAAACTACAGGTAATCTTCAATTTACAGCAGTTCATTTAGTGACCATTCAAAGTTACAACAGCACTGAAAAAAGTGACTTATGACCATTATTTGTACTTACGATCTTAGTAGCATCCCCATGGACAAAATTCAGATGCTTCGCAACTGGCTCATATTTATGACGGTTGCAGTGGCCTGGGGTCATGTGACTACCTTTTGCGACCTTCCGACAAGCAAAGCCAATGGGGAAGCCAGATTCACTTAACAACCATTTTACTAACAACTGCAGTGATTCACTTAACAACCATAACAAGAACGGTCGTTAAATGGGGTAAAATTCACTTAAATGTTTCACTTAGCAACCGAAGTTTTGGATTCCACTGTGGCTGTAAATCGAGGACTACCTGTACTTTTATTGAGATTGGCTATAATAGCAGAGTCTTGCAAGTCTGATTGTGCTATGCCTCTTTCTCCTTCTTATACTTCTATGAATTAGGAAAGGTATCTCAGCTACTCCTCAATGTTATTTGACTGTTCTGGACTGAAAAATAAAATCACCCAGATTATATTCCTTGGTTTCTATGATTGCTTACAAGACATGCTTGGAGCTTGGCCTGGGCTGCAACTCACACTGAATGGGAGGGGAAAATACTGGCTGTGACACCTTTAGTTTGAATCTCTCTCTGTAACTGCCTTCAATTCGGCAATGAAAAAAGCTAGCAAGTGTAGCTCTATCATTCTTTCACAGCTTGGCAGTGGGCACCATTGCAAGTCTGCTCTACTTGTAGGTATCTTTGGGTTGGCCTTTCAAAAGAGCAGAAAATAACAGTTATTTGTGGTGCACAATTCCTTCAGGGGGAACAGAATGGGGAAAGAGATGGGGAGGGGGCCATCATGCCTCCTCGGTTTGAACACCATGAGTTCTGGGCTGATGTCACCTGTCCAGGTGTGATGTTGTTAGTGTAGGGGGATATACATTACTCTACGGGGTGTAGTTAGCGGGAGAAGAGAAAGGCAACATCATGCTACATGACAGGAAAAAATATATCAGAGCATGTTTGCATAATGATTAGGTCATTAGGGAAATAACCTCATGACTATGTAGTCATACAATTTAAAAATGGATGGGACAGGAAGTGAAATTACCTTGTTCTTTTTTTTTTTCTCCAGTTTGTCCCAGAAGAAAAAATACCAGTGTGAGTGTTGTGGCCAGTTCACAGTGCAATCTGGTCTGCATATATTTATTTATGAAGCCCAGATATCCTATTTGACTTTATTGATTTATTTATTTTGAGGCAAAATATTTCTAATATATGCCCCCAATTAGCATTATCTTTTAAAAATAATAATAATGGGGCAGTTATGAATCTCCTACCCTCAAAAAATCTGGTTAAAACATTTTACTGCTAATATGACAAGACCTTAGGAAGATGTCTTTAATATTCGGTGATTTATACCACTGACCTTTCAGCTGAAACTAAAGGAGGAAGCAATGCGGACAAACGTATTCTCAGTCTTTTCCCCAGAGTGAAAAAAAATGGATTATTTTTTTAGTTTGGGGAATTTAAAATAAAGTTTGTTTCTGTCATGATTAATTTTAAAACATCTTTCATAGATATCCTTTTCTTCTCATTCAGGAAGCAACAAATTAGGAGCAAATTAATTCTGCATTCCCAATTTTTGAAAGGAAACTTGTAACTGGGGCAATTTTTCTGGCCGATCAGAAAACACTCTTCCTCTCCCTTCTATACATGAAACATACAAAGGCCTGCAGAGTTGAAATGTCAAGGTAAAATAATGCCAATAATGATATAAAATGGAACATTCTCCTATTCTAGTAATTTGTGAAGCAGGGTTTAAAGCTTTTATGTTTAATCCAGAAAGTCATTTGCAGACATTGATGACATTCAGGATTACTGTAAAGGAGGAAAGAGACACCAATGTCATTATTTACAGTGACATCTACTGATGAAGGGTACCTATTGTTAGATTTTAGGATCTGTATCTTACTTCAGTTATATTACATTGCTAGAAATGAAAATGTATTTGCATTTTTAAAAATATACCTTATATATACTGTCTTTCCCCCAAAATAAGACCCTGTTTTATATTTTTTTGAACCCTGAAATAAGCGCTTGGCCTTACTGCCATGTGCTCAAAAGTCCGATTGGGCTTATTATCAGCGGATGTCTTATTTTGGGGGAAAAAGGGTATATATGTATGTATTATGTGAATGTAGCTGGATAGGTAGATATCCTACTTTCCTCACAACAAGACTGTAAGGTGAGGTCAGCTAAGAGACACTGGCCCAAAATCACCCAGCCAGTTTCATCCTTAAAGCGGAACTAGAATTCACCTTCTCCTAGTTTCTAGGACCGCTGTACTGCATTGGTTCTCTAGAGTTTAATTTTAGACTATAGAACAGATTAGAGCACAACCAATTAGCACTCTCCATATTTGTTGGATTATAACTCTGTCACCTCGACTAGCGTATTAGCTAAAAACATCTCAGCAGGTTTATTCTCTTCTTTATCCCAAAAGGTATTATGGGATGAAATACTGTAACTCATTTGAAATGTATGAATTCTAAATTCAAAAATTTAGAGGACACTGAACATTTCTTGCTGCCTTCTTAAATACTTTACATAACTTGCAATGCTACTTTTCAGTCTAGGAGACCATTGGAGATTATATGGAAATGGGGTGAAACTAGCGATCTCTTTTAAATTTTAAATCACGATGGCTCAGAACAGAGAAGGAGCCCAAGGCTTAAACATATGTTTTGGATAAATAATCTAGAATAATATTGTTGCAATATGTATTGCAGACATGAATATTTTAAATATATATATGTATATTTATTGAAAATTTTATATAATGTATTAGACAAATCTAAAGAAACAGCTAAGAAACAGAAAGAAATGAAAGTTGAGACAATATAAAAACTGATAGATATTCAGGAAGTACAATAATCACACCACTTATAATTTACTTTGAAAAGTAGTCTTTGAAAGAGCAGCTGTATAAAGTTGTACACTGCCCAGAGTCACTTCTGGAGATGGGCAGCCAAAGAAATCAAACCAAACCAAATCAAATCAATTGCCTGTCTGTCTTTAATCTCTATTCTCACATTTAATCCAGACTAGGGCTGTCAAACTCCTGGTTTGTGGATCAGACGTGTCATGCACTGGCCATGCCCACGCTTGGTTTAGCGAAGAGGAAAAAAGTCCTGATGCGTCACACGTGCTGATGCTGCTGTGACAACATGAGTTTGACACCCCTGATCTAGATCATTTTATTAAAATACAGAAAACACCAGCAGTTTCAATGTTCGGCCTTTTATTTCCTCAATCCAGTTATACTTTATCTATTTCTATTCAAAACAGGGATACACAAAACAGAGAAGAGTAACTGATTTTAGTCTGTTTTAGAGATGCTCTCATTGCATGAGACTGTTTTGTTTGGCATGTGGCAGAAGTTCAGAAATTTGTGTGGTTTTTTCCTCCTGTATCTTTACCCACCTCAGTAGAAGCACTCTGCTTGTCTACATGGGTCTTCAGACTTTTTTTAATTTTGTATTCTGGATGCTCAGCAATTCTAACTGTTTGGACTATGATAAATTATCCCACCTTTGTTATTTTTATCACTAACTACTTAATAAACCTTCCTCCTCCTATTTTCTCCACAACAACAGTGTGAGGTAGATTGGGCTGAGAGAGTGACTGGCCCAAGCCACTTAGCTTTCATGCCTAGGGAGGGACTAGAACTTACAGTCTCCTGGTTTCTAGTATGATGCCTTAACCACTAAAACAAACTGATCAATGATCAACATTGAAGCGCCGTGTGCTAACAGAAATCTCAGGTTACCAGAAAGGCCACTTAATTCATCCGCTATCCATTGTGCCCTCTGTCTTGTTCCGTAATATAAACAGAATATTTGTCCACCTCCTTTTTCTTTTCCTCCAGATTATCCTAGGCGATGGATGGTTCGCTGAAAGAGCTGCCCATAGTGGCAGAAGACAAAGTACTGGCAACAGATAAAACAAAAGGAAACCCAACAAAAACACTCTTTAATTAAAATCTCCTCGAAGGGATATGAAATGCCAACAGAGATTTCAGTCACCCCACTGAGCCTCTGTCTGATTAGCTGCAACACATCTGCTTAGTTGCCTAGGATCCATCTGTATTGTTAAGAAGAAATTTATTCTGACTACCTGGATTCATAACAAGATGACTCCACGATGGCAGTTTCAGTTTAACTACCATTTATGCATGCTGATGCACTCATCCTCAGTGTACATATATGTGCAGACACACATGCTTGTAAAATAAATCTGGGTATAATTAAAAAAAACTATGGAAGAAAAACAACATCCTGGAAGAAAATCAGATGCATAATAATTTCCACGACTGTGCCTTATAAATATGCATAAATAAGGGGAACGTTTATAAAATAGGAAGGTTGGTGCACTACAGACACCTCTAGCTTTGATAGAAATTAGAAGATTGTAATCTAAACAATAGTATATTGACAAAATGTATATTCCAAAGCCAGAGATACCTGAATAAGGAAGAAATTAAACAGAATGGTGTAGTTTTATAAATTAAAGAGGCAGAGTGTTAAATTGCTAACTAGAAGTGGGGAAGTACCAGGTTTGGTTCCTCATTTAGGCCTAGAATGATTTCAGACCGGTGACTCCCCACAACCCTAATCAGGTTGGTCTCTGTGACAGGCAGGCACTGCATCTGTCCTGGTAGCTTCACTATAAGAACTGGATGACAGCAAGGCAAAAATGAAGACCCTGCAATCATGTGGGAGAAACACTAAGAAAAAGCGGAGTTGCTTTATTGGCCTTATTCAATTTTGGACTGGTTCATTTATTTTACATAAACCTACAAACAAACAAACAAACAAACAGGTGCCCTATTAAGACTGTCATAAAATAGTCTCACAAACATAAGTTAAAGATATAACATGAAAAGAGAAAAAATGCAACGTTTTTTAAAAAGGTGGTTGGTTTTTTTTTGGCAGTGTAGAATGAAAGTAACTGCTCCCTGCCCAACTTTTCTCTAGTGAATGTTTGATTTTTTAAAATCTTACTGAGATAATTTTGGGTGGGGAGGGGGGTGGCAGAATGCAGAAAAAGAAAACCCTTGGTGGATGTGAACTTTGGCTGTTGGGCTTGGCCAGGATGATGCCCTGTTTAGAGAAGGTTTTTCAACTTGGGCAACTTTAACACGCATGGACCAACTCTCAGAATGCTGACTGGGGAATTCTAGAAGTTGAAATCCACATGTCCTAAAAATGCCAAGATGGAGAAACCCTAGCTTAGAATGCTGGACTAGGACCAAGGGGAACCCATTCAAGTCCTAAGGATGTCCAATGAGTCTTAGTCACTCTTTCTTTAAACTAATCTTCACAGGACTGTCAAAAGGGTAAATTTTGAGAATGGGACCATATACTTATCAGGGGAGGTAAAAATATCATGCAGAGATCCAGATACGAACTAGATTTTTGTGACTATATGCCATGATTATCATGATTATATTCAGTCTCAAGAGACTATGGTATCATGCTCTGGAAAGAGTCCTAAAACAGCATCTAGTGTGACTAAAAAGGCCAATTCGAGAATGGCAATCCCTTCCACACTGAGGGCAGATACATTCTATCTCCTGCCCAGCCCCCAGATTTCGCTGGTTCTGGGACTGCCTCTTTGCCTCAGCCTGCTGAACAAGTGTCTCTTCAAATTGGAGAAGGCCATGCTGCGTTTTAGCCTCCAAGCTGAATGATTGGAGGTCAAGGGTTCCCAGTTGTTAATGTCCATTCCCAAGGCCTTTAGGTCCCTCTTGCAGATATCCTTATATCGCAGCTGTGGTCTCCCTCTGAGGCGCTTTGCCTGCACTAATTCTCCATACAGGAGATCTTTCGGAATCCATGATTAAGAGTGCTTCATACACTGTCCATACAAATGCAAGAATCCAATTCATTCATCACACAAAATGATTCTAAAAATGGTTGCGTACACTCTGCTTTTCAGCTCTTTTCAGCAAGAGCTGGAGAAACTCTTTGCACAAATACATAGATTTGCACTGCTGAAGTATCTAGCAAACTCCTCCTTTTTAAAAAAGAATAAATAATTACAAACTACATTAATCTCATATAGGCTGTACAAGGAAGAGCCATGATGGCACAGTGGTTAGAATCAATGGTGAAATCCAAATCAGTTTGCTACAGGTTTGCTGGCCGCGCATGCACAGTACGCACCAAAAGGAGGCCTGGGAAGATAAGTAGAAGTGAAGGGGGATCAGCTGTGGTGTGCGATTTAGCTTCCTAGAAAGCAGGATTTCCTGCTTTCTAGCAAAGCTAAACCCCGCTGCACAGCTGATCATTGGAAAGACCAATTTGAAGGAACCGGTAGCTTTTTTTAACTCCTAGTTCGCCCGAAGTGGTAGTTTTTATCACTACCCGTTCGCCCAAACCAGAGTGAATCGGTAGCATTTCATCCCTGGTTAGAATGCAGTGCTATTTCTGCTGACTGCCGGCTGCCTGAAATTTGACAGTTCAATTCTCACCAGCTCAAGGTAGACTCAGCCTTCCATCCTTCTGAGGTTGGTAAAATGATGACCCAGATCGTTGGGGGCAAGATGCTGATTCTGTAAACCGCTGAGAGAGGGCTGTAAAGCACTGTGAAGCGGTATATAAGTTTAAATGCTATTGCTATATGCAAAAGTGCAGTATTATGAAAGTAGGTTCAAACACACTGACTTAGCACCTCACTGTTTTGACCTATGAAGATTTCTCAGATGTGGCCTTGTGCTTTTCTGGCCAGGACAATGATGAAAAAGCAATGCTGATGGTACACAAAACTACAGAGCAGAAAGCATGTGAGATGCTGAGCCATTCAAAGCACCTCTGATGCTTTGTTGTTTTTAGAAAAAACATGACCAGTAAATGGTTTTTCTGTGTTAGACTTCTGTTTCTATTAAGCACAGGTTTTTCTTAGACTTAAAATGGAATCCCACAATGAAAAATGATGAATTTTATACCCTTGAGAATGTAAATGGTTGGTATGAGATAGAATTAGGGTATGGATCACTTGAGCAGATGGAAAAATATTTCTTTTCAGAAATTATTTGTACACTAATATTCTTTCTTTCCAAATAAATAACTCAAGATGTTTTTATAGACTGAGGGAATATCCCAATTCAATCACCTTGGTCTGGTTTGTATCCAGGGCTATTAAATGATGTTTCGTAGACATTTTTTAAAAATCCAATTCTTTTTACCCAAAGAACTATAAGTATTGTCTTTCATATTCTTTAACAAAATTTCAATGCTTCTAATAAAACAAAATGTCTTATTATTTACCACTATTCATTTGAAATTAATATAATAATTTGGTTTTTAGAATTCGATTCTACCATAACCTCTCGGGTAAAGTGGTTTATGTAACTTAACGTTTTATATTCCTTTATTTAGAAAAAAATAGTTTTATAACACTAGAATCAGTTTAACTTATTTTGAAGAATTTAACTTGTTTGAACAGAACAGAACAGAGTTGGAAGGGACCTTGGCATGTTTCTAGTCCAACCCTCTGCTGAGGCAGGAAACCCTATACCAGTGATAGCTAATCTTTTTGCCATCATGTGCCAAAAGTGGGGGGAGCATGGGGGGTCGTGGGTTCGTGTGCCCACATCCATAATTCAATGAGCCCTGCCCTCCCGTGATGCGCACGTGACCCCCCCACACTTTCCCCTGCTTTTGGCACACAATGGCACGGTGGGCTCGGTAGGCCTCTTTTCCCCCCTCTCCAGGCTCTAGAGGCTTTCTAGGAGCCTGGGGAGGGCAAAAACAGCCTTCCCCATCCCCCCCGAAGGCCTTTCAGAGGCCGGAAACAGCCAGTTTCCTGACTTCCAGTGGGACCGGAAGGCCTGAAAATCAGTTGGCTGATGCGCACATGCGCGCTGGAGCTGAGCTAGGGCAACACTCGTGTGCCCACCAATATGGCTCCGCCTGTCACCTGTGGCACCCATACCATAGGTTTGCCATCACGGCCCTATATCATTTCAGACAAAAAATCTCCAGTGTCGGAGCAACCAAAACTTCTGGAGGCAAGCAGTTCCACTGGTCAATTGTTTTGTCAGGAAATTTCTCCTTCATTTAGTCTGGATTTCATCAAAGGGAGACTGCTTCATATTCCTTTCTGTTTGTAGTTTTGCAGGACAACATAATACAAAACATTTTATTGTCATCTGTTCAGAAAATTCTAGCTATGTGCTTTTTATTTATTTTTATTTATTTATTTTGTCAATAAGTAACAGATATAAGTATAAACATAATTATGAATACATGAAATGGATAAAAGGGAACATTAGGACAGGGATAGTAGGCACCCTGGTGCGCTTATGCACGCCCCTTGGAGAGCTCTTAGGAATGGGGTGAGGTTGACAGTAGACAGTCTAAGGTTAAAGTTTTGAGGGTTTGGGAAAGAAACCACAGAGTCAGGTAATGCATTCCAGGCATTGATTCCAGTTATTGAAGCCGTATTTTCTGCAATCAAGTTTAGCACGGTTTACCTTAAGTTTGTATCTATTGTGTGCTTGTGCATTATTGTGGTTGAAGCTGAAGAAGTCATTGACAGGTAGGACATTGTAGCAGATAATTTTATGTGCTACGCTTAGGTCTGAACAAAGATGGCGAAGTTCTAAATTGCCTAATCCCAAAATTTGAAGTCTGTTGGCATAAGGTATTCTGTTGTGAGCAGAGGAGTGGAGGACTCTTCTCGTGAACTATCTCTGGACTCGTTTGATTGTATTAATGTCCAATATGTAGTGCGGGTTCCAGAAAGATGAGCTGTATTCAAGAATTGGTCTAGCAAAAGTTTTGTAGGCCCTGGTTTGCAGTTAAATATTACCGGACAAGAAGCTATACAAGATTAGGTTAACAACTTTTAATGCTTTTTTGGCAATGTTGTTACAGTGAGCTCTGGCACTTAGATCATTTGAGATGAGTACTCCAAGGTCTTTGACAGAGTGAGGGTCGTCTACAAGGTCATATCTTGAGAACATAAAGGTTAGTGATCAGCTGATGTATATAAAACTGGAACTTGGAAATTATATTCTACATATTATTTCAAGAAAGGAACTATTTTTTCTTTCATTTCACTTTTCAGGCAAATAAATTTTGCAAGGTGAAATACTTCATTCTGAAAAGCTTGAGCACCTGTATGGAATGGAAAGAGGTGGAATGTCACAGTATAAGCAATTAACTTTGTTGCATTTTTTTCCCCACATCCAGGCTAAGAAATACATTGCAACCTCTTAATACAAGATGTGCTTAGGAGTATTTGTATTAATGTAGGATTAATATAATAGCTGTAGATTTCCCACTACTAGTAGCCTGCTAATCTTCAAGACTCATGCAGAGTCTGGTTGTCAGCAGCAATTCCATTAAAACAAAAGGAAGAAAACTGGTGCCGCTTTGTGCCAAACAATTTCACATTGTTGTTGTCTCCATTTCAGTATCCTCATTTTCACTGGGTTTGAGATGAGCTTCCCATGATTGAACTAGAGGAAAGGGACAGGAATCTACCAAAATCAATGATCAGCTTCCCTTGCCCAAGACTGTCTGCACCCATGCCAAGACGACACAGCCACCTTTTCCAGCCTTTCCGTGTAGCGGATTTTGTGGTCAGTTAGAAGAGAAGCAGTATTCTTTCTAAAATATTTTAGTACTCTGTAGCAGCAGCTTTCTATACTTCCTCGTTCATCAAGCTCAGCAATCAGCCTTTGACCCAGATGTTGCTGATAGAAGAATACAGCAAAGACCAACTGTTTTCTGTGCTTTCTGTTTTGTAAGCCAACAAAGAGGGGTTTTTTTTTTTTTAAAGATGAAAGGTTAGGCAAATATTAAGAAAAAGAAAGAAAAGTTAGATGTATGCATTTTGAAAATGGATTGCTAAAAGAAATCTTGTTTTGATATCATACCTGAACAGGCCAGGAAGCTGGGCTCGTGGGAGTTCCTTTTGCTGTGGTTTATTTATTTCTAAAACAGCAGTTCACCCGTGCTTGGATGCATTTTAAGATCTGCCAATGGACTTTAATAGTTATGAAATGTAATATTCCTCAGTAATAAATATTTGTGAAACAGTAGTGATTACAAAACAGCTTTCTAGTCCAGGATATATGACTGAAGAATTATAGCAAAACCTACTGGTGATCTTGCAATAATATGGCTGCATTCCAGAAAGGATTCTGGGGATTGTTTATTATCCAAATCTCATATGAAACCTTAAAGAGATTTTCTACTTTTTCCTATGCTCAGTTTGGGGCTAGAACCTTTATTTTATCACCTTGCCTCAATTTTTAGATTCGTTAAAGGACAAGCTGCTTTCTTCTTCACTGCAAATTGTATATGATAGTGCACAAGCACTGCCTTTATAGACATGCTGTATATCTTAGGGCAACTCATGTTTTCCACCTGAGCTGCCTCTGTCCATCACCAACATATATTCTTCTGGAAAATATCCTAGGGGTTTACGTACTTGGTCTGATTATGTGTCTTAATCCTTGTATGCCACTCAGAGTCACTGCTGTGAAATGGGAGACCGTATAAATTATTTAAATATAAACAAATCAGAGAGGCACATTCCAAGAGAAATATAGGTATATGGGTGTTATACATTATCAGAAATAGTGTTTATAATTATTACAACTCTTAAAACTTGTTTTGTGCAGCTCTCTTTCCCTACAAGTCCATTTTAATTTGAGCTACTAGAATCTGTTGTATTAACTGGGTACATATGAGAATTATGTTATCTTAGCATGCCAGATGATATCCGATTCGCCAATGTAAAGGATGGTCTGTTGGTCTTGGTGGCATCTCGAATTGACACACATAACACTCTTTGTTATAAAAGTCAAGCTAATTTTTTTTTAAAAAAAAACCCCATACTAAGAACATCATGTGTGTGGGCAGACCATGCTGCTTTCCCACATGTATTCTGATTTCAAGGAATCCGTAGCTTTTGAAGTTGCCAGCCCTATACATGGGGTAGGAGAAATTCTATTTTCACTCATACCACAGTGAGAGATTAGCAGCTTGAAATCACTTTGACAGTTTGTTACTCTATTGCATACTGCAGGGAATTTTAATTCCAACCTGTGAAATTGTAATTGCTTCTCAAACAGGACAGAGGAATTCTGGGTAATGGCTCCATCTAAGCTCAATATCAGAATTGCCAGTTGCTGCCACTTTAAATATTACTTGCTGTAATTCAAATATAACTTCAGCTTTCCATCTAGGAGTTTGGACTGGGACTGAAACAAACAGTCACTGTTAGATGTCTTGAAATCTACAGGCCAAAATGTGACAGAGGTGGCTGAGCTCAGAAGGTACACAACTCACAGATTGTTATAAACAATACTCAGTCTGAATTCATCTTAAAGTATGAGTTTAAATGTCTTTAACTGTGTACATAAACTATCAATAAAATGGATTAGGTAATTTTAAAGCAGAACAATACGATTTTATTATTTACATTTAAAGGTCAAATTAATTTGGGACTTTTATTCTTTTCCACAGGCCTCTTTTAAGGTCACGGAGGATATTTTTTTTCATATTTTCTGTAATTTTAGATAATTCAGTATGGCATGTATTGGTACATAATCTCACAAAAACAAAGAATAGACTAAATAAACCGAGTTAAGAATTACTAGCTCCTTATTATTGTCTTCTTAGTGAATGTCTTCTCAAGTTTAGGCTAGGAATGATCTCACGCTAGTTGAATTTCCTAGAGAGAATAGTTTAAAATTTCCATCTTCCCCATTTGTCTGTCCTGACTTACTGCCAAGTGTTCTGAAGGGCCGTGAGACCACAAAATAATCCCAGCAGGTAAGTAAAAGCAGATGCTCTGGCTCCTGTCCTGAAAACACTCTATGGTTGTTGGCTTCCTCAAAGGCCCAATTCCTATAAAACTCCTGGGACCATAAAGTCTGCTCAATATAGAACTCAGAACTTCCTTGCAACAACTGGGTTTTTCACTTAATTAGCAGTGGATTACAATTTTAGAATATCTGAAGCAGGCTACCAAAATGGGGAGAGGTCCTGAGATGTTTGTCGATATGATGAGCTGCCCTACATTCTTTGAAGCAATGCTTTGAAACTTTTCAAATGTGTTAGATCATAAAAGATGACAACATTGCTCCTCTGTGGTTATAGGAGGAAGAGAGAAATTATTTTATGGCAAGGAAGCCTTCCACTGCAACTAATCCAGAAAGTTTGATTGTCTGGGAATTGGTATAAACTGGAGTAAATGAAATTGATTACATTTTTGCTTAAGGAAGCTTATATGAATCGTCAATGCATTGATCATGCAAGATGAAGAACCCTCAGTGTGAAAAGCAAAACATTAAAATCTTTAAATATCGAGTCATCTACTTTGTGTATTTAAATACCTATCAGACAACAGTTTTGCTGTTGGTTTGGATCATGGGTGTCCTATGATTATAAAGATATGTATAAGCTGACAATTTTGAGCTGAATATTTTCATTACTGAACAAAGAGTGACTCAAGGTGCTTTAACGATCATTTTTAATAAGGCTTCAGGTGAACACAATAACAAGGAATTAGCTGTTATTTAAGAAATATATTTGTAACTTTCTAAAAACCTTCATTCATGTGCTTATGAAAATGAAGCTATTTTATGAAAAATTGAGATGTTGAAATCTTGATTTTAAAAAAAGAAGACAAAGAATTTTTACCAGTTCAAGAAAGCTTTATACATATTCTGATGATCAAACATTAGATTCTGAAGTTCTCAACAGGCAAGCTGTTATCTGTTGATGGAATAACCATTCGGCACAGTTTTCTATTTAAATGTCTCCATAGTAAAAGGCAATAAGAACTGCTAGAAGAGCCACACTTAGTGACAGCATCTTCAGCAGTTTTTCCTCGTGTTGCCAAGGCAACTGCATCACCATCCTGTGGCTCAATTGTACGATTTGCCGCTCAACAGATGGACGGGCTTTTGATTCTGAGTCATTCTCCAGTGCATGTCTGAACTCCTGTGGAGAAATGCAGAAATTAAATTGAGAATAACTGCAGAGAACATTTGGCATATATCAAGCACAAAGGATATTTTACATTAAGTCTGAATAAGGTAATCCTTCTTTCATCTTACTCTAAGTGGAAAAACCTGGTTAATCTCTTCAAAGACATCAACTGCTAAAACAATACAGCTATCACCAGCCAGAGGACTAAAATCCCACTGTTTTAAATCATGTCCACTCACTTGTTTTTAGCATCATTACAAGACTAAGTGAATGTTAAAGCGAATCAGTAGCATTGCTGTCATTTACACAGTACACCACAACCAAGTCTGATCATTATTTCTGTCCCACAGTATGTCAGCTCAGCATGTCCCAATATTCTCTTTACCGTCCTTTCCTCCTCTCTCTCAGAAGGCAGCTTCACTGAAACATTCATTTTACTGATTGGATTGAGAACAACAATGTGATAATCATGTATATTTATTCGCCATGTAATGAATGTGGAGCATATACATTGGGAAGCCAAGGGTGGATGCAATTTCCTAGTACTTGAATTTTAAAAGTATGCCACTGGATACCTGTGCATACTTTCAGAAGGAAAGTGATGTGCATGCACCACTGCATCAAAATGCACCACTGCTTCATCTGCTACAGACCTGAGCTTTGATAATATTTTAGCAACAAATCCTTCTTGGTTAAATTTCACCCCCTCCTTTACTGTCTTGGTCAGACTATAAAAGTGAGATCTGAGTTTTGTACCGTCCCAATCTGGTTTATATTTCCTTTTTTTTTGTGGATCCATCCAATTTTCCTACGATGCCCAAACATTTATTCGGCCCTTCAATGCTTACGTTGTTTCTCAACCCTTCCTTGGATGGATTTCTTTTACTTAATCTGACCCCTTTTCAGCCTAAGCTACTACATGATTTTGCTTTCTCTATCCCAGCTAAGCTACTTTATGTGATTCTATTGAGTGCACAATTCAATATCAGGCTCAAGTTCTGCAGATATTCTCCATAACTCTTGAACAGCCGAAAGAAGGTAACTGTCCTTTCATTTACTTTAGAGGTTATTTTGTTTCTCCAATTAGAGTTTTCCTGAATGAAATAATAGATCTCATTTATCATTTCCAGCAGGAGGAATTGGTGGGGTGTTGCATACACAGTGGCATCACACCAGATCTCTACCAGACTATGTCCTCTTGAAAATAAATCAAGTACAAAGATTTCATTAAGCGGAGACAATTACAGAGCAATAGCAGATATAGTTTAAACAGGATACAAGAAGGCTGCCAAAGGAAAGTGGACAGTGCAAAGCTATTTTTCTTTGATGGCAAGAGCATTGGCAAGAGATCTACATGACCAGCAGCAATTGTAGCTCACAGGTTATGCTTTTCTCCTGCCTTCCCCCACCTGGCACAGGCCACATTCAAATTCAGAATGTGGATTGTCAGTCTTCAAGCCTTGGTTCACTTGGGGAGGCTGATCAACCACAGGAATCTGCTGAACACTATTCAACATGGCTCCTCACTAGACAAAGGGCAAGGCCTAAGTAATTGCAGCCAGTGTCTGTGGAAAAAAATTACGTAGCTGTTTTGCCTTCGGCCTTCAAACTTCCAGCTCATGACTCTTGTTCCTGCTTTTCCTTAACTTAAACATTGACAATTGGACAAATTGAGTACCTAACTTGGCTCTTTTGACTCCTAGAATGAATTTGGAGTATTCTATTTCAAATGGGTTTATTCAGGCAAGCACTCTTTGCACAGACTTTGATTTACAATCTTGTCCACTGTTATCTGCTTAGTTGTAGTTAAATACTTCCATTCCTTGGCAACTGTGTCTGCATACATGAACCTGCAACCTGAGACAGAACACCACCCACTATGGCAGGTAAGGACAGCAATGTAGCAGTTGTGCAGCATTAACAGAAGACGAAGTGCAATACCTCACCTACACACTGGCCCTAGCAGAATGGTGCTTGCCTTGCTGAACAGGTTATGAGTAGTGGCACAATCCCCTTCATGTGGGGATACACTTGAAAAGTGTCTGGAATTACAACGGGGGCAAGATGTGGTAGACAGGATGCTAACTAGCACAAAGTATATACATTGCAAAATGCTGAACTGACAGATCTGCTATGCCTGCCATTTATTTACATGGAACAATTTAAGTTACTGGCATTGACCATTAAAAAGTACAAAGCTGAAAAATTGCCTTTCATTCTATGAGCCTGTCCTTTACTGAGATTAGCCAGAAAGGCTTTCTGAATAATAACAACAACAACAACAACAACAACAACAACAACGATGATGATGATAATGATAATAACAACAACAACAACAACAGCCTTTATTATCATTCTACATTGTGTATACAACAAAATTGATTTAGCCTCTACTGGTGCAATCCATAACAGAAAATACAAGACAATACAATTCCCAATTTATACAAGTAATTGTGGAAAGAAAAACTAGACATACATTTCTATATGTACATGGAGTGATTGTGATTGTGTTTAGGAGTCTGAACAGCCCATGGATAGAAGCTGTTTTTTAACCTCTTTGTCTGGCATCGACATACTTCGATGTCTTCTGACCAATGGTAAAAGTGAAAAGAGACTCTGGCCAGGGTGTGAATCATCCCTAAGTAACTTCCTTACTCTGCTGAAACAGCGAGACCTGGCAATGTCATCTAGTAGTGTTAGAGGGCAAACAATGGTTTCGTGTGCCGAATTGATCACTCTCTGCAGTGCCTTCCCGTCCATAGCTGTTAAACCAGGGTACCATACTGTTATATAGTATGTGAAGACACTTTCTATTGTGGACCCATAGAAAGAAGTAATCAGCCATTGTTCCACCTGATTTTTCCGCAGGACTCTAAGAAAATGAAGTCTCTGTTGTGCCTTACTAACTACCAGGGATGTGTTGTTTTTCCAGGTGAGATCTTGACTAATGAGCAATTCCAAGAATTTAAAAGAGGAGACCCTCTCCACACAGCCCCCCCTTGATATATAGTGGGGCAGGTTCCTCTCTGTGCTTCTGGATATCCAGCACCATCTCCTTTGTCTTGCTAGTATTTAGATGTAGGTTGTTTTTGAACACCATGCGGATGCCCCTCTTATGAGAAACCTAGCTGTCTGATACGGGGGGGGGGGGCAGTTGTGGGTTGCCCCTGGTTGAGACCAGTTCGCAAGAACTGGTAGTAAAATTGGTGGGAGCCCCCCCCGCCCCCCCGCATGTCATCATCAAAGCAATTCCGTTGCGAACCAGTAGTAAAGGTAAGTAGACCCCACTCTGGGGAGGGGTGTGTGCTACTTTTGCATGGCTTCCAGCTATGGCATACCTGCCTCAATGAGGTGCAATGATCTCTCTCCTCCTCAGAGTTTAGGAAAACAGCAAAAGCCACCTCTTTTGTCAAGATTTTAAACTGGAAGTTATTCTAGTGATACTGATTCTGTACTAATTTTTGTTTTGTTTTTCGTTGATGTAAGATGCATTAAATGTTTATAAAGAGAAAGGTCAGGTACATTCAATAAAATAACAACAACAACAACAACAACTAGAGTGAAACCACAGAAGAGAATTCTGACCACCTGGTCATAATGGCCCCTTGTCCTTCCAGCTGAGTGGCAGTTATACCCTAGGCCTTTTCCTTAATAATCTGTAACAACAAATCTAACAAAGCAAGCAATCTCCATATCCATTTCTGCCAAGCTTGGAACAGTATTAATAGAAAACTAAAAGATCATCCATGAATGTATTTGCACCAAGAAAGAAACACAACAAGCAAAATGACTGAACTCACAAGGAAGGACTACTAAAAAGTGTTTGACTAAACAATGGCAAGCTTTATTAGGAGGGACATAAACTGAATTCCCTGGAGTTTTGAGACGAGAACTCTGAAGAAAGGAACTCAGACAAAGGAATAGAGAAGGAAGCGAAAAAGTTCCTGTAATGGGGCCTATTAAATCAGTAAAAAAAATGAGGAAGAACATAGGTTCATGGCCTCTGCTATCTATACAATGATTGACAATAGAAAATAAATAAATAAAATGAATTTGAATTCTCAGTATAGGGAGGCAAATACGATTTAACAGGTATAACAGAAACCCGTGACTACTGTAACTGGAATATAGAAACCGAAGGATTTAAACAGGAACAAGAGAAAACAAGGAGTTTGAGGGAAGCGTCACTTCCACAACAAAGAAGTGATTGGTTAGTGTCCTCCTCTTCCTCCTTTATTAACTCTGATTTTTTAAACTTTGCTGCTTTTTAAATTAAGACCCTTAGGGAGCTTGGAAAAATTTCTGTGAGAATCTGAGGAGCTGCTATCATTCAGAATAAAACATTGTGGGATGGATCTTAGTCATTCAGTCACAAGCTGTGAGTCTTTTAATTGTGAGTTTAGGACTTTGGGTTGATTAACTGAGCGGGAATTTGATTCTGGATTTTTGGCATCCACAATTTTGATACTTTTAATCTTTCCTGAATGGTGATAAAGGATTGTAGTTTTGCTATCACACACGCACAAATAAAGCAGCATGCATTGTTAGACTTCGGAAAAAGAAGTCCATTATATTAGAACTTTAGCTGAGCTGTTACAATTATTTGCAGAAGATCTAGAAATCTGGCTCAAGTGCCTGTTCCCCCAAATCCTGAGTTTCCTCAAAATAAATTTGCAGCACCCACAGCCAACTTTAGCTTGAGGCCATGCAGGCACTGGCCTAGGATGCTGAAGCTTATGAGGTGCCAACCTTTGTCTCTCGTTCCAAAGCATTAAAGGTAAAGGTAAAATTCCCCTCGTACATATGTGCTAGTCATTCCCGACTCTAGGAGGCAGTTCTCATCTCTATTTCAAAGATGTCTCCATGGTCATGTGACCGGCATGACTCAATGCCAAAGGCGCACGGAACACTGTTACCTTCCCACCAAAGGTGGTCCCTATTTTTCTACTTGCACTTTTTACCTGCTTTCAAACTGCTAGGTTGGCAGAAGCTGGGACAAGTAACGGGAGCTCACCCTGTTATATGGCAGTAGGGATTTGAACCAAAATTTGAACCAATCTTTGCATTGGCAGGTGATGGTGCCATCGTTCAATGTGGTTTCGTGGTGCCATATACCCTTAAATTGATAAGGGCAGTAATGATCAGGTTTTAATTATGGGTTCTCTGAGATGGCGTCAAACATGCTGGATGCAGCCCTGATATCTGTTTGGATCAATCACTTATGTCTTCCTGTAATTGAGCTCTTGAGAGAACCCCCTCAAACCCCCAGCATCTTAGAACTCTTCTTAGCATAGGATTTGATAAGAAAAATAGTAATTAAAGCCAGTGATGGAAGTTGGGTAGGAGAGTAAGGTCAGCAGAGATGAAGCCTTTTTAAATCTCTAGAGCAGGGATGTCAAACTCATGTCGTCGTGGCATCGTCACATGATGTATCATGACTTCCTCCTTCGCTAAACTGGGTGTGGCCAGCGTGTGATGCATCTGGGCTGAGGGCCATGTGTTTGACAGCCCTGATCTAGGGTAACCATGAGTGATGATGCAAAGATTAACCATGGTATAGGAACTCAGGGAACCTATGAAAAATTACTTTAAAATGTGGGGAGAAAAAGAAACCCAATGCAGTATGTAGTCCAAGAAAATAATCAGATTCACAGCTACATCTATCAGCCAGAAGAAAGTATTAGAATTCATCATACAATATTACTTAAATAGATGGTTATTTCTGTGTCATGACGGTGAGAGTAATTAAAATAAATTGCCTAATGAATCTTGAAAAATTAATAACTGGTTACAAGTATTCCATTCCCAGAGTCAAAGCTAATTAACCTTTATATGAAGAAATAAACTGGAAACTACAGAGTATCAGTTATTAAACATTTTGCTAATTTGCAACAAAAGCTATTTCATAATAGATTTCATTTGGTAGACTGATTAAATTTGGAAGAAAAGCTTGCACATAACAGTATTCACTTGTGGCATCAGTTATTTCCTTGGATATCTATTTTTTTTTTAAAAAAATAATTATTTTACCAATTTACAGTATAGTCTAGATTAAGTGAATGCATTTGAGTCCCTAAACTAACATTTCATAATTTCACAAAAACGAGCGTTCCATTTAGACTGCAATGATATACACATTAACAAGGAAAAAAAATCAGTAGTACTGATTTTTAAAATACATGTACCTTATTTTGAAAAGACATATATACGGTTTCAATATTAGTCTTTCACTTAATCTGATAATAACTCTCACTCTTTTGACTATGAATTTTATTGTTATGGCAAAACATTACCAATTGATTAGAAAATCAAATTTCACAATATTTTGATTTGATAAAAAGCACTACTGGGTATTCTCCAAAGTATTATTACCGAATAACAAAAATGTATGTCTGAGAAGAAAAAAAATACTTTTTTTTTTCTGGGAAAATATAAAACACAAACAAGTGCTCAGATTTGTATTAATGTCTGGAAATGATGACTGAGAATTCAATGCACAAATAATATAGGCTGAGCAAGAAAAAGGAATATTCAGAAATACTGAAGTTACCCTTGTATTTTAGACCATTATTGGTCTAAACTCCTGGGTTCTATAAGTGCTCAGAAAGGAGCTAGATAAGATTGAACAGCAATCCCGCCATTTCACCTAGGGAGATTTTCATCTCCTAGACTGGCAGATAGACCCACTAGCTGTACTTTTATATGCAGATGTCATGATATTTTCAAGGCTTTAATTGGACTGTAGAAATGTACAAATTTTGTTCCTTTTGTTCAGGAACCTTTTGAACCTTTTGTTCAGGAAAATATTCAAATATAAATTACCAAAAAACCAAACATAAGTCTTTGCGAAAAACAAACTTCTGTAACAAGTAAGTGGTGTCACAACTAAGTATGCTTTGTTTTTAATTATATGGGGGTAGCCTTTCATAATATATATTAGCTCAAGGAAAGAACAACTCAAAGACATGACAGAGATCAGAGAAGCATGGCTGCTATCCTGAAGTTTTTCTGCACTAGTGAAAGCCACCCTATCCTATCTATGCACAATAAATAAGCCATTGCTTTATTTTCAAATAGCTTAAACTAAAATAGTAGCTTATTTATTATGCATAGTTCAAGCACATCCTTATATATATTATGGATCTCCGAAGCAGATGCGATTAAAATTCTACGGCCATGTACTCAATGGTCTAGCATGTAACAAACACAGTACTACGTTCAGAGAAACTGATAATGGCTACAATTAAGGAGTAAAAAGTATCTATTTAAAGTATTAGTTAAAATTATTCATTTTTCCAAATTGTTAACTGCTTTAATTTTACATGATAGCTTTCATTCTACCAGAATAGAGCTCTCCTGGCTTTATAGATATGGATTCCACTTCTTAATATCATGAACAATTGTAAATAAGACAACAGATGCCAAAAACGTGTACATTTCACATCTTTACAATTTCCATACAAATACCATCTCTGAATTTTTTAAAAATTTCTATGAGATTACGCTGATGAATAAATGAAGTACCTTAACAGTGTTATGCTTTTATGCCTTCTCTTTGGCTTTGCTGGAAGGAAGATACTATAATATTCTTGTATGGATGGACTATATGAAATGAGCAATTTAGGTAGCCCTCATGTAATGTACATTTGTTCAGCAACCATTTGAAGTTACAAGGGTGCTGATACCCTGCTCCCCCGAAAATAAGACATCCCCTAATAATAAGCCCAATTGGGCATTTGAGCGCATGCGGTAAAATAAACCTCCCCTCAAAAATAAGCCCTCCCCAAAAATATTTAAACGCAGAGCTGGAAATCAGGAAAGACAGCAAGAGGAGCCCCATCTTGCTCCATATGCCCCAAAATAATAAGACTGCCCTGAAAATAAGGCCAAGTGCTTATTTCGGAGTTCAAAAAAATATAAGACAGGGTCTTGTTTTCGGGGAAACACAGTACTTACTAGGAGTCCTCAAAGTTGCTGCCCTCACCGTATCCCCTTGGTCATGTGAACACGATTCAGGCACTTTGACTGCTTTGCAAAGATGACCTCACAGTTTCTCTTGATCATCATTTCCAGCCTTCACTGCTGGCTTCCAACAAGCAAAGTTAATGGGGAAGTCAGCAACAGATGGCACAGGGTTTTCTTAACAACAGCAACCAGGATTATTGGAACTACTATCCTAAATTGGCATGGTTAGGTGACATCACGACTTATGACCGCATCACTTAGTGACAAAGTTCCTGGTCCCAATTACTGTTGGTAAGTGAGGACTACCTACATACACATGCAGACAAAGGAACATCTTTTGACCACTGGGCACATGCTTTTCACTAAATAGTGAATTCCGATCAAGTTACTAAGATAGATAGATAGACAGACAGACAGACATAGGTAGATATTTGAAAGTATACTGCATATTACTGTGTATGAATAAGCAAGCCAACACAAACTACAGCTGAAACTGTCATGAGCTGTTGTAACTCTGTAGCACCTACATTGTAGATATTGTTTGTTATGTTTGCTAACACAATTATGAAAATATTAGAACACAGTACTTATTCTTATCTCACATTGTTTATTCTAGTTTATGTTAATTAAAGCATAACTCAAGTAATGCTCAGAACATTTTCTTTGCAAAATATTCAAAATAATAAACAATTGGTTAGAAAAATATGGGAATATGAACAATAGAACCACAAAAATAGCTTCCCATAGGAATAATAGCAAAAATTATACATTTCCAGATGCTAGAGAAATGCATATTGGTGGAGAGTTTATGAAGTGATTGTATTTTTAGGAAAACAAATGGTCCTCTTCCACTGATTTATGTTTTATGTTTCTAACAGTTTTATGGTTTTTAATGTCTTTTGTGATTATTTTCTGAATTTTTAACTTATCATCCAGAGTCATGATAACAAGATAAGCAGCTATATAAATTTAATAAACAAACAAATAAAATTAGTGGTGCATCCCAAAACACTTGACCACATTGTTGTAGTAACTCTCATCACTAACTTCAGGCCAAAGTATTCTGTACCAATTATAACTCCAAGATAGTCTTCAAAGGCAGACTCAAGGGCATTAGTCATTAGAGAGTTGCCAAAGTTTTCCATCCCAAGAAAGGCTACAACTGGCTCACTAGCTGAAGCTGACCAGAGGCTCCCCTGATTCCTTGAGCATGGTCTCCACTACTGCTCTAGCAGAGTCCAGAAAAACCTCCAAACTGCAGACCAGATACTTCAGAGGAAGTGCTAGTATTAATTTAAGAGTCAACAAAGATCCACATAGTTTTTTGTGTAAACAATATTTCTATCTTACTGTGTTTAAGCTTTATTCCCTCTCCCCACTCCTTTTTTCCCATAGCTTCCAAACACCAGGTCAGGACCTCTACTGCATCTCTGATTACATCTCCTAGAGCAGTTGGGTATCATCAGCATTTGATGATACTTCACCCCAAAGCTAATGATAACCTCTAACAGTGGCTTCATACAGATGTTGAAGGGTAGAGGGCAAACAGCTAAATCCTGAAGTATCCCATACAGGAATGCCACCAGCTCAAGCTCTCCTTCTCCTAAAGCACGGGTATCAAACTTGCGGTATCATGTTGCCGTCACGTGACTTTTTCCCACCTTTTCCCCCCTTTGTGGAGCTGGAGTGGGCATGGCCTGCATGTGACTCATCCGGCCCGCAGGCCGCCTGTTTGATATCCCTGTCCTAAAGAATTCCAATCAGGAAGGAGCAGAACTACCATGAAACAGTAATACTAACTCCCAACCCTCATAGGAGGTCCAGAAATGCACCCAATTGATTTTAGTGGAGAACCTCATTTTAAAAAGGAACGTGATTGGAACTAGAGAAGCTTCTTCATGAGTAGACACACCATTGCCTCTTTCCAGGGACCTATCATGATGCCTTCCCAAGATAGCATTTACCAACTTTTGAATCCAATCAGTTACATCTCTCCTTGCTACACAAAAGAGCCAGGAGTGGCATGGTTCCATCCCCAGATGGCCAAGCTCATGCTGCAGAAATCCTTATCCTCTTCTTCAGAATTCACAGACCCAGATGCCATCATAAAAGGTCATACCAATCACTTCATTGGACTCTGCTTGTGTAGAGTCTAAACCCAAGGGAGAGCAATTTTATCAAAAAAAAAATGTGAATAAAATCTTAAAGCTAAACCTGTTTGATTTATTATTATGTGCTAATTGTATCATCATGACAATGCCCCAGCTCATGGTTTGGCCATGTATTGCCTTAAATTTCCTACATTCACTATAAAAGCATATGAATTTTAACATTATAAAAGTCGAAGTCTATTATTGATTTGATGCAACATTTTGCATACATTTCCAAAGTCACTCAAAATGTACTTTCAAAATTGCATCCTGAATTGTTTTAAAATTATAACTAATGCTTAAAACCGAAGGCATCTTAAGGCTCACTCTTAATGGAACTTTTAGATTTAATGGGACATGACAGTCTGACATGAAGTCTTTAAAATATCCCATAATGATGGTATTTTAATTATTAATCTTTTTTTTTTAACAATGCAGCTCGGAACATACATTTTCCCTAGAAAGAAACAACTGAAAAGAGAACAGAAATGCCTCATAAATTTAATGATCACTGGTTAGAAAGAACAAACTCATAGAAAAAGAAATATGCCAAAGAGGTAAAAAGGGAGAGGGTTTGTTAATCAAATATGGGAAATGGATTATTTTTGTGGATGGAGGGGGAATTCCCAAAGACAAGGAAACTCCCCAGCCACAAGGCAAGGCAGTGGCAGTGGTCTTTCAACTTGTTTTGGCAATAACATAGCTGAAGCACAAGGCTATGCTAATAAGGTATATTATAAATTATTAAAACTGCCAGTGTACTGAATGATCAAATACATTTCAGATTATTTTCTGAATAATTCTGATATGATATGCGCCAGTAGTACTAAACTTTTATTCACGTTTACTGTTTCACTTATGATGCACCTTTGCTTAAATTATAGAGATTTGCATGTGTTGGTCATGACCCAATTTTTCACGAGTTCTTATCAAGCTATATGTATTAAAAAGTGTGGAAACACAAGGTGTGATACTTAGATTTGGCAGAAACCCATGCACTTGTAAAGGAAAAGAGAACAATTAAATAAAAAACATAGCTTAATAAACCTGCTTGCAGTAACCATACAAACCTGAAACAGATGTGGCTGCTTTAATGAATTGCAGACAGGTGCTGCTTTTGCGATCCCACCTTTCAAAGGATCTTTTCCTAACAGAATTCAAAGCACTGCACAGCTGTTTTAAGTACCTTATAGAGGGCTGCATACTATGATACTATATAATAATTAGTTCCTTGTCATTTACCGTCAACATCTCTTTTCCTTTTCAGAAATGGTATCATCTAGCAATAAATGATAACAAAAGAGAGAGCCAATTTCATTCTCTGAAAAGTAATGGTTTCTTCTCATCTGCCAGCCATCTGGTGAAACAATACGTATTTCTTTCATCCATACTGATTCTAGGTAACTCTAATCAGTCAGTCTCCCTCCTTCCTGACAATTTTGCCTTATAAGGTGACCTCAACGACTCCCAACTTCTTTTCCTACTGCTCTTCTTTTTTCTTTTCCTTTTGACCTACATCACCCTCTCCCTTTTTTAAAAAACAACCTAACAATTAGCTCCTCACCAAATGGCTTCACATCCACATCTTGAACCTATATTTTACTATCTTCCTTATCACTTTTCCAGCTCTGCATTAGATCATTTCTACTGGATGTAAACTTGCAGTACGACTCATTCAATAATAGCAATAGTAATAGCACTTAGACTTATATACCGCTTCACAGTGCTTTTACAGCCCTCTCTAAGCGGTTTACAGAATCAGCATATTTCCCCCAATAATCTGGGTCCTCATTTTACCCACTGAGTGAACCTATAACATAGAAACAAAAAATAAATATACATCTTTGATCTCTTATCTTTTCTCAATACTGTTCAATTTCTTTCCAGCTACTCATTCTGGCATTCTGACATTCACTTCTGCAGCTGTAGTTTTGGCAGCTCTTCAATCTGCCTTCTGCTATTAGCACTCTACCAAAATTACTTTGACCAAAGTTATCACTGATCCCTCCATGGTCAATCCCAAGATTTTTTACTCATGTTCTTACTTTTTTCTAATTCTTGTCTGCTTTTTTAATGACTTTTCTTCCCTGACCCTTCTTGGATTTCTGGGGTTCAAGAATATGCTTTGTCTATGTAAGTCCCCCCCCCCCCCGCTCCAAATTGGAAAACTCTTCCTGTGTCAGCAAGGCTTCTTAGGGATCTGTCAGATAATTAGGAATTGTAGGGCCTAGCATCATTAACATATTTCAGATGCCAGCGACATTGTGCTGATGGACAACCTGGTATTAAGACATTGATCAAACAAATAAGCCCAACAGCCTCCAGCAATAGGCTACACTGATTCTTCTTAAGTGCAGCATACTTCTTTATATCAAACTGTCATAGCTCCAGAGTCTCCTAATATTTGCAAGAGGCTGAGATTCTTTCTGTGCCAGCTGGTGTGCATCTAAGCACCTGAGGGAGTAACTTGAGAATCTTTTTTAATTTCATGCTCAGTCAAGTTTAAAAGTCATTAACAGAAACTTTTACTTGAAATACCAAGTTCTGGGAATTATTGTGATAGGGAAGGAAGGTTTATCTGACCTAATCAGTACTGGAACAATCCCACAGAAATGCTACTAGTGTGTGTAACAAAAAGCCTTGGCCATTGCCTATCACTGTGATTTAAACTACTGTATTTGAGCAAATTAGAAGATCCTCGGTGTTATTTTATTGTTGAGTGATGTGATAAGTGGCCAAAATACTACATATTCTATCAGGAAGAATTTTTTCTACAATGTGTGTTTTTAGAGATAAGGCCTTAAAAAGTCACAATCTTCTATATTTGGTACGGCTGTGCTGAGATTTGGATTCAAAAGGCAAAGTATGATTCACATACCGCATAATTGTACATACCGCATCTTATCTTTTCTTGGGTTTATGTGACTGTTCTGAGCAACTGACATACAATCTCAGGAAAAGAAGGATTTTGCTTAAGATTTCCAACAGGTGCTTTGTTTGTTCATGCTCATGCATGCTTCAAATTAAATTTTGCCCTTCACGTCTGGATCTATTCACAGCCTTATAAAGAACTATTTATTTAGGCTTATCTAATCCATCTATATACATTTCTTCTATGAGACACTGCAGTAAAGTACTTCAGTTTAGGAAACATGTCCTGTTTATGACTCAATTTGTTTTTTTCTGAAATCTGTATGAGATTGTGTCTGATTGTACACAGAATCTTCCTTACAACAGCTCAAAAAATGTTGTTTGACAAGAGATTGATTCATGTCACTTTTCAAAGATTGATAAATATATATTGTTAACCCAAAAACAAATGACCAAGATCAACCATCTTTCTGACTACCGTAAGATGAGCTGTATTTTAATTACTTTTTAGAACTTTTGATTTTAACACCAATTGTTCATTGTATATTGCTTTGGGTCCTTTGAACAGATGAGCAGCAGAAAAAACAAAGAAATAAATGTATCACACTGAATTGCATGAAGTATTGTATGGCGTAGAGAGGATGATAAAAGGAAGTATCTGCTTCATACAATCAAGCAGAGCTGAGAATTCAAGAGCCACGGAACCTACAAGTCATCTGGAAATGGCAGCATTAATGGCTGCTGGGTGACCATGGGCCAGTCACAAGGTGGTTGTGATGGTGAAAATAGGAGGAGGAAGGAGTATGAGGTCTATTCGCTAGGTTGAGTTATTTATAAAAATAATAAAGGTGGGTATAAATACATAAATAAAAAAATAACAGACAAATCTGATATTTGCCCAGGCAGTTGGCATAATTTACTTAATTTCATCAATTTTCACCCTTTCAATAATTCTGAAACGGACATTTTTTACATTTGTATCAGATTTAATAGATACTTTTTCTCCTCAGTAGTGAAACTGAGGAATCGCTATAATGGCAAGAAGAGAACTGTGTCTCAATCTTTGCTAAAGAAGGAGAGAATGTTATTGCTCCAGTGCTTGCTTCCTGTTTCCACTCTATCTGTTTTCCTTTTCATATCATGTTGATTATGTTCAGAGCTTGTCGGGAGCAAGTGTCATCTATTTTGATGTTTTGCAAGGAGCACTTTAAAAATGTTGGGTGCATTATACATGTTAAATACATAATAATAGCCCTATAAGTCCATGGCAGTCAAGAAATATCTATGAGAAGCTGTCAAGAAGGGCACGGACAACTTCAGATTCCTAGTTTATATGGAACTATTTTGAAACAAATTGAAAAGTTGAGATCCCATGTTTATAACCATTTTCCAGAAATAGCTGAGTGGATTGGTTGCCCAAAACAATCTCTGTTATTTGAATGCATGGTGACCATATTCCACTTATATACACTCCTTTATTCTGCTATCATGATATACCCATAAATGTATATTTAATAAAGGATAGCCCCAAAATACAGCCATTATTTATTATACTAAAAACATGGCTATAGAAATAGCTAGTTCATATTCACCAGCAATGTTGTATCTGACCCAGGCAATGCACTTGTAAAGAATGATGTCATGTGACCGAGTCATGTAGTGATGATAGTTGGACAGCCCCCGGTTACTGTAGTTAAGTGAGGACCAAGGGGGTCAGATATAAGGAGTTCACATTAACATAACTTCTGATTTCCTGCTGGCTTTCCAATTGGGTTTGTTTGTAGGAAGCTGGCAGGGAAGGCTGCAAAATGTGATCACATGACCACAAGATGCTGCAACAGTCCGAAATATGGCCGGTTGCTAAGTGCCAAGATCACAGTCACAGGACCAGAGAGGTGCTGCAAAAGCCGGGACTTTGAACACTGGTTGTAGCTACTCATTTAGCATCATCACATGCCTGAATGGTTGCGGAATGAATGCTAATTAAACTAAGACCACCTGTATTTCTATTACAAACATACTCAAACCTTTGTATTGGCTTGGGTCTTTCACTCTAAAACCTGGATATGAGTTTGGGATTTGAGCAAACTATAATGGTTAAGATTAGTACTGGGGAGATCCAGGAAACCCATGGCCATCCCAAGCCATGGAAAATCACTGGGTGCTTCAGGGCCAGTCACCCTCTCAGTCCAACCTATCTAAGATTGTTGTTGCTATGGAACTGGAATTGGGGGACATTCCAAATTGGCTGCCCTGAACTCTTGGGGGGAAAGTAGGATGTAAATATCAGAAATAAACTGACAAATAAATAAACAGACCTATTTCAAAAAATACCTATCTTTTTCATACCATGGCAAGATATAATTTTTAACTAAACATTCAAACATCCATTCAGATGTGAAAAGCAACATTTCTCCTGTTCTTCCAACTTGAGTTGCTGAACAGGAAGAGCTGCCAGCAATATAAGCTTATCAATATGTAACAGCCAGCCAGCTAGAGGAATGCCATAATTATATTTGCAAGAATGCTTTTTAATACTCATGCATCACTAGGACTGGAAGGGGGAAAAAAAGAATTTCTTTCTCTCTGCAGGTTAGTTACATTAAATCCTTTAAAATGTTTACTCTGGATCTACCTGTATCACATACATACAATCTCGGCCACTGTAGGCAATATAATTCCTAGGAGCTGAGTCTCTTGTTGCATTTACAAGCTTAGTAGGAATTCTGACAGCCGGTTCTCTCTTGTATTTTGTAATTGCTTTTGTGAAACCCTGTGTAGTTTCATAGAAACTAGTAATGCCAAAACCACCTTATCGCCAGTTCAAAGGAAGAAAACATAGGAGGGACAGTTGAAAATGACAACCATATGAGACAGACCCAGAGGAGAAAAGAATACAAAAACTTTTTGACCTTGACTAGTTAATGTTTTCAGATGTTATTTTTGGCTGTTACTTTCTCAGACACAGGCACCACCACAGTAGTTTGAAATACTAAAGGGATCTCTAAGGAAACGGGAGCATGAATCTAACTCCAAGGGAATTCTGAGCTATTAAACTATGCTTACAAGCTTACCAAACTTTCAGTCCCTTTGTTTATGTGCAAACATGCATGTTAAATTCTTCTGGTAAGAAAGAATCTTCCAGGAAGATAAACACAATTTTTAAAAATGCTTAACATACATAATAGCCCTGAAGATACTGAGATACAAGGATGCAGGTCACATTTCACTGAGATAATTTTGAACAGGAAAGTCTAAAAGTTAAAATCTGCTTGCACAAAATGATAAGAAATAATAAGGAAATGCAAAGAATTAATTTTTCCCTCTTCATGAGCAATCAGACTACTCATTGTTATGTTATATGCTAAATAGTGATCTCGGTTATCCGAGTGTCACTGCTTATGTAGCCAAAATGGACCTTCTACATCAGCCGGGTCCATCTTTTTGGCTCGCCTGGGCCTCATTGAGTCCCAGGAATTGTTTTGGGCCATATATAAAGTATATAATATAGTTAATGTGTAGAAATGCACATAACAATGTAAAAGGTTTATGATCTTGTAGGGCTACATTACCTGCTTTCCAGCCCTTGAGCCAGGGGTTAAATACTCCCGGTTCGAACCGGATCACCCGATCCGGTAGCAATGGAGGAGGGTGGTTCGGAGAACTGGTAGCAAAAATCCCTGCCCACCCCCATTGCCCAGCTGAGCCGCACAATCATCAGAGGCTTTTTTTTAAAAGCATTTTTTCTACAATCTTTTTGGCCGAAAAAATGCTTTTAAAAGTTTTTTTTTTAAAAAGCCTCTAATATCTCACGGCTCAGCTAGGATCATCAGAGTCTTTAAGAAAAAAAAAGTCTCTGTCGATCAGACAAATCAGCTGGGATCGTCAGAGGCTTTAAAAAAAAAAAGAAAGCCTCTGCCGATCAGGCAAGTCAGCTGGGATCATCAGAGGCTTTAAAAGCATTTTTTTAATAACCTCTTCAGCTGACGAGGTTGTAGAAAAAATGGTTTTAAAAGTAAAAAAAAAAAAAGTTGGCCATTCCTACTCAGTCATATTACCGCCCCCCCATCAAGCCACACCCAGAGAACTGGAAGTAACAAATTTTACATTTCACCACTGCCTTGAGCCATGAGTTGGACATGCCTTCCTACCTGGGAGAGATTGCTTCAGGGGAATTCTAATATTTCTAAAATTAATACAAATAGCATTATTGTCCAGTTTAGATTGAAAAGAGAACAACGTCTAAATGTCTTGAAAAAAGTATTTGCAAATCTCCCAGAAATCAGGCACTGATTTACAACTTGTACTAGACTTGGATTACAAATGCTTCACCCAACAGAATGATAGTGGAAGCTCAATAAGTTAAGTGGAGTAGTCATACAAGACTAGACGTTTAACCACCTTGGAAACCACCAGAAAATCTCAGACCATACCGGAAAGTTGAAAAACACCCCCCAAAAAGGCAATGACAAATCACTCTTGAATTGGCAAGAAAACTATATGTACTTGTCTACAAAGTCAGTTGGAATCGAACTCACTAAAAGGTGCCTTCACTTCATGCTACTCCAATGACACTCAAATATGTGGCTACATACATACAGTTAAAAACTGTCATGGTAACTTCACAATTTTTAAAAAAAGGACGTTCGGGAAAAAAACTTATTTAGCAAATTAGGGAAGGATATGTAAGCTTAGTGAAATAGCACGAATTCTGCACACATAATGGCCAGCATTAAATCTCTGATGCTCCATATATGGCTGAGAAAAGTGCCCATTTGAAAGCTTTGCTGCTACTCAAAGTATTAGAAATAATTTAAAGCTAGATGGTCTGCGTTAGATAAAGCAGCTAATGTTTACATTCTGGGTTTTTTTCAGATTATATAAATCTTTTCCTTTTACACCAGCAATATCAGTATCTTAGACACATACAACATGAAAGCTTCGATGACATGGAATAGACTGTTATGCAATTGATTACTATAAAACATTTCTGAATAACTCCTACTGGGAACTAAATCAAATTTCTTGGATCCAAAAAAATCACAAAATGAAAAAGGAAAGCCTTAATAAACATTTTATAATTGGCCACTGATTTGATGGGTATCAATCAACTTTGAACACTATGTTGTTATGTAGCTTTTATTTCTCTCAGAAATGTCCACAAATTTAAAATTGTATTAGGTAATATATATTAAGTGCTCAGTAGGAAATATTAAACAAAAGTTTAAGGGTCAAACCATCATCACTGCTTGTAAAATTTAGAATATGGACGTAGCTTTTCATTACTGAGATAAAACTCAGGAATTATTTTAGGTATTCTGAATTTTTGCAGTGGTAATATCAATATCTTAGACATATCCGATTTGAAAGCTTTAAGGCATGGAATAGATGGTTATAAATTGATTACTATAAAATATTTCTGAATGACTGGTCTACTGGGAGCTAAGTCAAACTTCATGAAGCCAAAAAGTTGGGAGATGAAAAGGGAAAGCCCTAATAAACATTTTATAATTGGTCTATTTAAAATCCAGTTTCCGCTCAAAAGAATTGATGTGAAAATATGGAAGGTTAGGGTTTATTTAACTTATTATTTTTAATTGGATTTTTAGTGTCAATAAACCATAGTTCATATAACCCTTCTAATTTTGAGAAGGTATATGCCAGTGTGTTCATATCTACCCTTTAGCTAGACTAATTATGACTTTTGACTGTTTTTTAATTAGATCCTTGCTTAGCTGATTTTGAAAAGGGAAATAGGGTTAGACCTAATTAGTACTTGGATGGGAAATCATAAGAAAAACCCAGGATAGTAGACAAGTCTCAAAACAAAACAAAATACCAAACCTTGGAAGCACTGGCAAAGTACTTTCATATTTCTGCCTAGAAAACCATATAGATGTTCCAGAAAGCCAATAAGAGCTGAAGTTGACCCAAAGGATACTTCCTATTTATAATCTCATTTTTAATAGATCTTGTGATTGCAAGATCTATAGGAGTTATAGTCCCATCAAAACTGGAAGGCACCTAGTTGGATAAATCTTTGGTAAGCCACAAATCATAGTTTATATATTACACTGGCTGTCCTCACAACGAAGTTCAAAAATTATTACAGGCAAACTCTTTCCAAAAAGTTTTCTTGAATTAAATTAAACTTTCTGGCTGTTTATTTCAGTTTGTACATATTATACAAAAAATAAAATAGGGAATCACTTATTTAAGGTAACATGGCATTGGCAAATCTATGGCTCAAACATTGAGATTAGTGTTCCTGCTTTTTGTATGTCTTGAATTTCTGAAAGCCTGAATCATGCATATTCTTTTATGTCATTTTTGGTTGGGCCTAAAACAAATGTTACCAAAACGTGGATTAAATTTTTTCTCATGAACCAACAAAGTATGTGTGTGTGTGTGGTTTTTTTTTTTTTTGCTATACTAGTTTTTGTAATTTTGCTCTCTCTAGGATATAATATTATCAGCATCCCATACATCAAAAATAACATTCTGTAATTGGAGATTGATTTTATCTTTTATTGCTGTTGTTGTTCTAATGGCAACAAATGCCAATTCTAATGGAGAAACTAGGGATTAAGATATGGAAAATAATGTTAATGGTAGATGAACAAGCAGGCAGAATTAGTTCATCCAAAGGATAAAATACATCTGGAGTGAGTTATGCTAAATCAAGAAAAAAATTAATTCCAGATATTTAGCTATTTCAAGTGTAAAAATATTTCAGGCATACTAAGGAATCTTGGATTATGACTCAAGATGAACATATAAAAACTTTAAGCTACAATTGCTATTTTTATACACAACTGAGATTTCTCATGAAATCGTGTCAGGCTAGCAGCATTCTTCTCTGATGATTCAGCCAGAGTCTTTCAAAATAGCTTTATAGCATGGACTTTGATGGTAGCAGCCCCTTTTAACTGAATACCTATGGAACATATTTTCAAAAACTAAACAAAGATATTCTCTAGGCATAGCACACTTGAAAGAGATGTCATATTTAAAAAAGCATAACAAACCACCAGCTGTCGCAGCTACATAATATGGTCATATGATTATATAAAACATCTATTTAAAGCATCTATACCTGTAGAGCAGGGTTGTCAAACTAGATTTCATTGAGGGCCACATCAGGGATGTATTTGACCTCCGGGGGCTGGGATGGGTGTGAGCAACTCAACATCACTCGTGTCAGGGGTGCCTGTGGTGGCCCAAGTGTTCTGCTAAGAAAAATGGACTCCCGAGCTCTGTTTTTGGTTGCCACGGCCTTCTGCAACCCTCTGCCAATGAAAACAAAGATCAGGAGGGCTGCAAACACCATGAGCCAATCCTTCGCTGTTTCCAGGGCAGTCCTGCGGGCCAGATCTAAGTACCTCGCGGGCAGGATCCGGCCCCCAGGCCTTGAGTTTGACACCCCTGCCCTAGAGTTCTTCTCTAATCATTAATTAGTTATTCAAAATATTATTATGTTGAAGTATCACCCAGACTAACCTTTTCATAATTAGGATACACAACACTGAATTGGATTAAAAGCCTTTTCCCCTTCTGTGCCAATAAACTTTCTATTCTAAAAAAAAAAAAAAATCCTCTACCTGTCAAAGTAGAAGAATTTTTGGATCCATCTCTTTCACTACTATACCAATTTACTCTCTTTTCTCTCTGCCACTGGTACAATAACATTAACAACAATGGCAGCCAAGCATCTAGGAATTATGCCACCACCATCCTTCATAAATATACTTTACTTTAAAAGCTTGGTTAGATGATGAAAACAGTTAGCTTTAATTTAGCTTTGAGCTAAAATTCAACATGATTTTCATACTATACTATATTGGCATGAAAAATATACTTAATGTTCAAGCTATATTTAAACAGTCAATTTGCAGATGTAATTAATGATGGAAAAATATAATGATTTTAAATGACTGAATATAATTTGAGAAGTCCACAACATTCTTTAATGTTTGCAGAGATTTGAAATAGCAAGTACAACACACCTTGTAACATTCTGCAACAACAAGAAGTTGGTGCAGGCTCCAAACTGACTACAGCCCATTCACACAATCTAGCGGCAGCCAAGCAATTGCATAAAAATCGAAATTAAATATGGCTACTCTACAATGTGTGCAACCACTCAGAGGGCATATCTGTCAGTTTCAGCCTGGCAACCCAGAGCTATTTCTAAAATATATAAAGTAGTGAAATCTACATGGTAGAAAATAGATCCATTTGGCAACACACAAAAGGCAATGTAAGTGCTTCCAGGACACTTGTAGCTCCAAAATTGGGCCCTGTCTGTTTTTCCTGCACAAAATAAAAAAACCTTGTCTGGAGAACAATATCCCCAGCACAAGCATCCTAAAAACATTGGTTGGGATTCTATAGTCTTATTAATTAAAAAACAAACAAACAGTTATCGAAAGCTAAGGGATACCAATGTTACACTTGAACAATGTGCTTTGATTACCTCAGCGTCAGAGACTCTTACAAAAGCCATTTCTTTACTGTTGTTTTTAATAATTATTTCTGTCTCTCTTTCATTTTTAATGCACAATATATTTATGATCTGCTGGTCCCTCTCAGCTATGAGTTTAATAACAGCATATGTTTCTCACAATGGCTGTGCTGCTTCAATTTCAACAATGAATACAAGATTGTTTTAAGGAATTACAAATTGGTGTCTTATAGTTTCTCATAATTCATACAGCATATAATATGGTACATCAGAGAAGTGATTGGCATTCGATTACAATGATGACTATAGGGAAAGTAACTAATGAATAGACATCTATTCTCTCTCTCTCTCTCTCTCTCTCTCTCTCATCTATCCACCCACCCACCCACCCACCCATCCATCCATCCATCCATCCATCCATCCATCCATCCATCCATCCATCCATCCATCCATCTATCTATCTTACTTATATCAGTCGTCTCCAACCTTTTGGGCACCAGGGACCGGTTCCATGGAAAAAGTTTTTTCCCACGGGGTGGAGGGGGCATGGTTTTGCATGTTGCCTGCATCACGTGGATGGGGCTTTGCTTGTTTGTGTGGACCAGTTGTTGGCATGCCGCGGACTGGTGCTAGTCCACAGACCAAGGGTTGGGGACCCCTGACTTATATGATCACCCATATTATATATCATAACCCTGAATGGCTTAAAAATAATAATATTGTATCAAAGAAGAAGTTCAACAACAATAGTAGCCTGGACTGCTCAGCAGACTAATGCATTGTAATTAACTCCAGCTGTCTGCAATTACTGTAAGTTCAAATCTCACCAGGCTCAAGGTTGACTCAGCCTTCCATCCGTTCTAAGGTAGGTAAATTGAGGACCCAGTTTGTGGGGGCAATAAGCTGACTTTGCATAAAATATACAAAAGTATGAAGGCTATTGTTTAACGCATTGTAAGCCGCCCTGAGTCTCTGGAGAAGGGTGGCATATAAATCAAATTAAAAAAAAAATTAAAAAATGTAAAAATTTTTTTAAAAAACCTTCCAGTCCTCCTAAGCAAACACTCCTCTATATATATACATCTGGATTTTTCTAGGCTCCAGTCCTACATGTGAGGAAACAGCCAGTTCTTCAAGGCCTTCCAGAAGGCAAGAAGAATTAGGGATTTGCCTGATTTGAGGACAAATTGTGTTCCATAGGGCAGGGGCCAGAATGGATAAGGCATGCTTCCAAAGTCCCAGCAGGTGACAACATTAAAAGAAGCGACATTGATGTCTCTTATTGTCAGGATTGCTTTGCAAATAGATTCACGAGCGATTAATCTAGCTAGTCTTTTTGTCTTTTGGCAGGCTAGACAACAGTTCTTTCTTGAAACAGATTTAATGACTAAATTCACACCATAATAAGCTCCATGCATCATGTTTGATGTTGATTTAATAAACTGTGTAAACCTAGTGAAGTGATTTACAGTTGATGGTTTACAACAATGTGATGTGTGAATCCACTGCAAAGTGGTTTATGCAACAGACATTGGTAGAGAAAACCAGAGTTTACTATACTGAATGGTCCCAGAAACTTTGTGTTAATTTGTTTTGTTTTCCTGAGTCCATCTGTTCTGCCCCTTTCTTTCTCTTCTTCATTTGTCCTGTTTCTTCTATTAGCGTCCCCCCCACCCCCCAGAATTGTTTTGTCTCAGTTATGTAAAAATGTCTATCTCAGTTTCCTCATTCAATTATTGCACACATCTGGGCAAGCTTGACATTATGAATTAAAGTCCAGATGGTTGGACATTCTTGGCCTTCAACTGGATTTAGAATTTTCTGTGAGCTTAACCACTGGCCACCACATGTATGCTCTGGATTTTAGAAGAGCTCGAACAAAGAGGTTTTATTGTTGTAGAACAATATCAAGAATTAGTTGCTCCATATGCTATTCAACACAGATATATAGCTCCATTAGGCTGCTCTTAATACCCCCAAGACTGCTTTTAATGATCCTCAAGAGAAGTATCACAGCCCCTTAGCGCTTTCCAAACAAACCCAGTACAATGAATTACAGCTAAATGAAACCAGTGAAAATCCAGGTGTCTTGATACAGCTGCCTGTTCAGCAGCCAGGCCCAGAATAACCTATATGCCACTTGCAGCTTGATATGGAACACATCATAACATCATTGCCTACTAAATTAAAGCAAACACAGCCCATAGTTTGATGCATTTGCCAACAGGAATGCTCCTCTAAATTAACCTAGCACAGTTGCAGAATC
Organism: Masticophis lateralis; assembly: GCA_030761175.1. NCBI lineage: Eukaryota > Metazoa > Chordata > Lepidosauria > Squamata > Colubridae > Masticophis > Masticophis lateralis. The sequence goes on from JAUDYJ010000003.1 coordinate 65,476,583, forward strand.
CAGCTACCAGTACCAAAATAATCTGGGTGAATTGAGTACTAGTGGGATATCTAGCATTAAATTATAGACTTTTCTACATGGATTTCAAATATATATCAAATCAATTCAGAAATAATGATGATATAAAAATAACGAGATAATGCAGTGATGTTGACATATTTAGTCATACTTTTGTACTTTAGACAAAGTACAATCATCATTATTTTAATAAAAGATGGCTTCTTAAATGTGATAATGTGAGCAACAAGTTACTTTGCTCTTGTATATCAGGCCTCGCTTGGAGTTAATAAAGTTGCTAACTTACATTAACTGAAAACCAGCCAGCCTTAATGAAAGGCAAGAACTCATTAACTCGTCCTACCTTGGAAGTTAATGTGCAAAAACTAAAGTGTTCAGGCTGAGATAACATTGACAAAACAAAGGCTAAATTATATGGGTGGGTTTGTTTTGGTGTTCTGGGCTTCAGATTTTTAACTTTAAATAGCTTCTAGTCAAAATATTGTGATTTGTGTGTGTGTGTGTGTGTGTGTGTGTGTGTGTGTGGATGGATGGATGGATGGATGGATGCATGCATGCACGTATGTAATTATTTCATGTGTTTCTGGAGAACTCTCCATTTGAACATGAAACAGATTCCTCTGAAACCTAAATTTTGAAAGTTCCAGAAAAGAAGCTTAAAGATCTTACTGTGAACTAATTCCCAGGAAGCTCAAATTATTGTACTTATCCTGGGGACCCAGGTCTGATTGTGAAGATAAAAGTATTCCAGAGCCATGAGGAAAAAAATTAGACTTGAACCAGGGAGCTCTCGTTTAAATCATCAGGCAGTTCTGGAAATAATGGCTGGGTTTATATATCATGCTAGTAATCCATGAGTGGCATCTATTACATCATCCTTATTTTCACATCTCAGACTAGAGCAGACCTGGGCATTTTATGGCCTCCAGGCCACATTGAGCCTGGACAGGCTATCCCTGTCTGACCTGTGTGAGGTCAACTGGAAATTAGAAATCAAGACATAACATGTATTCTTATCAATAGCAGCTAATCAAAACTATATAATTTGCTGCTTTTTGTAAAGTGATACAATTAATATTGAACAGAATTAAATTCAGCCTATTGGTTTGGCCCTCCACAACAGTCACAATTTCTTATGTGTCTTTTGGGGGAAATTAATTGCTCACCCGTGGACTAAAGAGACAGAGTTGTTACTATTGAACATTCAATTTTGTTGAATATTTTATGAGAGAAACTCTCAACTTTACATTAATAAATAACAGAACAAGCACCCAAAGATTCCTCCTATCCTATCTAAATTCACTGGATAAATTTTAGTAACTGCTATTTGAGGATGAGATCCATAGTTCCGGTTGCACTATTAAAGCTAATTTGATTTTTTCTCTGTTTAGCAGATGTGAGATTCATGTGAGATTACTGGATAAATCTTAAGTATAATTAATGTACTTTTATATAAAGATCTTTAGAGAAATGATACTGTTCCCCCCAGAGATACGGAGGATCCCGGATCTGCCCACCTTCTGTCGCGCTATTAAGACTTTTCTATTTCGCCAGGCAGGCCTGGCCTAACTACTCCCCATTTTTAGTGTCAAATTTAAAAAATTTTTAAATTATATTGGGGTGTTTTAATTCTGTCCGGGCCAAATTCATTTAATCTGTATTTAGTTGGTTTTTAAATTTTGTACGTATGTATTTTTATTGTTGGCTGTACACCGCCCTGAGTCCTTCGGGAGTAGGGCGGTATATAAATCCAATAAATCTAATCTAAATCTAATCTAATCTAATCTAATTTATGACTGGTAGTTCTGAAAAATTACAAAGTGGTTTGCAAGTTAGCATAACTGACAAAAATTCTCAACTCGATCAGTTTATGCCACTTTGGAATGAAGCTTCCAAAGTTGGAAGTAGTAAGAAGTTAAAAATAGATGGGTTGTACAATTTTCAAAAAGCAAATGACGTAGGAGAATGACATATGAATTTTTGCCAAGTCAATGGCTTCTTCGTTACTAACACATTCTTCAAACAACTAAAATGATGCTGATATATATATATATGATACAGAAATCAAATTGATTATTATTGGTATAAGGATGTGGAAGAGCTCAATATAACAGCAAAATGCTGCTAAGGATTAACAGAATACATCACGACCTGCTTATGTGTAGGTTCCAAGTCAAGTTGAGGTGGAAAAACAAAATCAACCAGTTTTCATGATTGGAACTTGAACATATGACTACCATTTTCAAGGAGAACATCAGGAATTGCTTTGAAGCCCTAAGTCAGTGGTCAGTGGTGCTGGATGGGGTGGGTTGGACAGGGGGAACGGTTTTGCATGTGTTCCCGCCGCTTGCACAAATTGAGCTTCCTGAGCTCGCCATAATTTGCTGGCCCAATTCTCAATGGGCTGCGTCCCATTACAGGGCCACAGACTGGGGTCTGGAGACTGCTGCCCTAAATCTCATTGTTAGGGATCTAGAGGATCTGTAGAATGAAATCAAATATGTTGTTAAGGATGAATGTGAAAGGAGACTGCCAAAGACCAAGACACAAAAGAAGGAAATTGGATGTCAGAACAGATAGTGAAAAATTGCCAAGAGGAAAAAAGAAGCCAAAGCCTAAAAACAAAAACAAAAACGAACAAAAAAACAAAACCCAAAATGAAGAACCCCGGAAGAGTCATAACAAAAAATGTTAGAGAGCTACTAGAAGAGGCAAGAAGCATCTGTAAAGGTAGAAACAGATACAGAAAACATGTAAAGTTTTCAAAAGCTCTCCAAGTTCAGAAGAACATTCCATCCTCAAACTGATATGCTAAAGGATGCCAGTTGGTAGATTGTAACTGATTCAAAGAAGATCAAATTAAGGAGGAATATACTGAAATTCTATGCAGTAGGAGGTCAACATTCAAGATACTTTAGAAGACATTCTTGTTTACAAGACCCTTTAATACTATAAGATTAAAATCAGCACTCTCGGTATTACCAAGTTGGAAGTATCTTCAAAAAAATATGATAAGAAATAAAAAATTCAGTAAATTCTAACAAAACCATACCAGCCGAACTGGGAAACAACACAATGCCCAACAGATGGGAGAGGTTAGTCTACATACCAATTCCAAACAAAGGACATAGAATATTCAAACTATAGCACAACAGTCTTAATTTCACATGCATCAAAATGCAAATTAGAGTTCTAAATCAAGATGATTTTTTTCATATTCTTTGGTTTTCCCAATTATCCAGCATGCTGCAGAAATAAAGTGTGGTTCTAAAATCAGCTTGAATAAAAAAATGACCAGGTTCAAATTACTGTATCATATTTTGGATATATCATGCAAAGATCTAGAACCTTTGAGAAATCCATAATGCTGAGAAAGATGGAAGGAAAGAGAAGAAGATGACTAAGATCGAAGTAGACGGACTTGTTTACAGGGGCAATGGGTGCATCATTGGAAAAATTGAAGAGCCATGTTGGTTTCAGAATGCTTTGAAGAATGTTTATTTAGTTAATACTGACTTGTATGGCACATAATCAATTAAAAAAAATCAGCCTTTCAGCCAGAAAAGGGGCAGAAAAACAGCTCAAAGACTAGACAATCTTGGAATGGGAATAATAATAATACAGGCTGAACATAACCTCTATGAAATTATTATTGACCCTGGATGTCAACCTGGACAACGTGACAAATTGGAAGAAAGTGGCAATGTTTATACTATAAAGTGATTTTAATAATAATAACAATAAGGACTTGATAGGTGGATAAAAATGTCAAACTCAGTCAAAATATCTGGCTGACTGTGTGACAAGCCATAATCATTAAGCTACTGCACTATTTTTATTCCTATTGAGATCCATTTCCCTTATATTATGCCTATAACTGAGCTGGAATGAGCTGTATTATTATTAGCAACTTAAAAACAACAAGATAAATAGTCCATTTGAGGCAACAAGAAAGCTCAGCTACTGGTACCCAGGAAATGTATAGCATGAATAATGGCTGTTAAGTTCAGAAAAATAAAATAATATGGGGTAAACATTAGAGGTATTTATATTTACCTTTTCAAAAATACCCCTCATATTTTAGAAATAAGATTGAAATTACTATTGTTTCTCCAAGCCCAACATACTAAACTTATATTTTTAAATTTCTAATTAATTGTTTTTAGAATTTAAGCAAATATAGATACAACAACAATAACAACAAAAATTACTAGTACCAACTGAATTAGAATGACAAATCCCCTCTTTTGACTTAAGTATAAGGGGTAAGAAAGTATACTACTCACTTCTGTTAAACCAGAAACTTCTCCTCGAGCAAATGGCCTTCTGATGGATGGAGTGAACACTCTGGCCTCTGATACTGGCTGTCCTCTCATAAAATGCTTCCCTGCTTCAAAAATGTCCACTTCTACCATCTTACCCATGAATTCAGGGTTCTTTGGTACAAGAATCTTTAAAAGAAAATATATTGATTATTTTTCCTAATACTTTGAAAAGTATTTATAATTTTACATTCCAAAAGGAAGAAAAAGAAACGTAAAACGTGCCATGTGGTATCTTAACATTTGATAGTATTTGCCATAACAGAAATAATACAAGATTAGAAATTTTTAAAGTTTTTCTACATAAACCTTTCCAGCATTTTAATTGATAATTGTAACACTAATAATGCTAAAAAGATTTTAACGTACATATAATTTTCAATGTATATCTATATTTGTTAACAGAATCAATTCTGTTAACTTATAAACATATTCTTATAAACATATATTGCTAAGAATAGTGGTGGCGCAGTGGTTAGAATGCAGTACTGCAAGGTAACTCATATTGCAAGCTAACTTTGCCCACAGCCTGGAGTTCGATTCTCACCAGCACAAAGTTGACTCATCCTTCCATCCTTCCCAAGGTGGGTAAAATGAGGACCCAGATTGTATGGGGCAATATGTTATCTCTGTAAACCACTTAGAGAGTGCTGTAAAGCACTATGAAGCTATATATAACTCTAAGTGCTGTTGCTATTGCTATTGCCATTGCTAACAGTGAACTACAAAATATTTCTCCAATTAAAAGTTGATTCCACGTTTCTAATTATTTAGAATCCAAATAATAATTTAAATAGATATATCTTAACATGAGAGATGTCATTTTTAATGAACAAAATGAGGGGGAATCAATTAATAGGAAAAATCATTTATATTAATCTATTTTCTGCAACCTGGAGAAAACAGATGCGTTTAACAGCTCCAGGCACAGAGTTGGTGGAAACTAGGTATCAGATTCGTGAACATTCCTTTGTATGACAGTTACAGTTAAGGATGACAAAAAGGACAATTTTTTTCCTCATTTTTAAAATGTTACCTGTTCGTAGAATTTATTATGAGCAACATAAAATTTGGAATCAAAGGATTCTTCTGTAACAAGCACTTTCTGTCTCTCCCCAATCTGTGAAATAAAAAAAAATGCAAGTAGCAGTGAATGAAAAGATGCTATTGTAAATATCCCCTTCTCGTGCAATTATCAAGTTGATGTGAAATAATTTAATAGCCACTGGAGGAAAAAAACCCCTATTACGTCTAATTATTGTTTGGAGATAAGAGACTAAGGTCCCCTTCTACATATAAGGGACATGGTGATCTGAGATTGATGGGGCTCTTTTATTCTCCTAATAAACTGTGTTTCTCCTAGCTGAATTGGAAAGCTGAACCAATTAACTCTGTAAATTAATCATCTTGGCATATACTCCAGAGGAAACATGGTGATGACCGTTTCCTCCACAATGGCAGGAAACAGTAGACCACAACCTACTAGTTGATAAGATAGAAAAATTGGGTTAGACAGCATCACCACCAGATGGATTAGTAACTGGCTGACCAACGCCACTCAACATATAGCCCTCAATGGAACTGCATCTACATGGAGGGACCTATGCAGTAGGGTACCCCAAGACTCTGTCTTAGGTCTAGTGCTCTTCAACATCTTCATTTGGATGAGGGGATGGATGGGGAACACTGCAGAAGATAGGCTTAAGATGCAGAAGGATCTTGACAGACTTGAACACTGGGCACTATCTAACAAAATGAAATTCAACAGTGAAAAACGTAAGGCTCTATATTTAGACAAAAAAACCCAAATGCACAGGTATAGTATAGGTACCTGGCTCAATAGTAGTAACTGTGAGAGGAATCCTGGAGTCCTAGTGGACAATCACTTAAATATGAGCCTGCAGTGTTCTACTCCTGCCATAAAAAGCCAATGCAGTCCTAGGCTGCATTAACAGAGGGATAGCATCAAGATCACGTGAAATGTTAATACTACTTGATAATGCCTTGGAAAGACCACACTTAGGATGCTGCATCCAGGTTGGGTTGCCACAATGTAAAAAAGATGTTGAGACTCTAGAAAGAGTGCAGAGAAGAGCAACCAAGTTGATTAGGGGACTGGAGGCTAAAACATATAAAGAACGGTTGCTGGGTATGTCTAGTTTAAAGAAAAGAAGGACCAGGGGTGACATGATAGCAGTGTTCTGATATCTCAGGGGCTGCCACAAAGAAGAGGGAGTCAACCTATTCGCCAAAGCACCTGAAGGCAGGACAAGGAGCAATGGATGGAAACTGATCAAGGAGAGAAGCAAACTAGAACTAAGGAGAAATTTCCTGACAGAACAATTAATCAGTGGAACAACTTCAAACAATAAATCAGAATAGAGCTGGAAGGGACCTTGGAGGTCATCTAGCCCAACCCCCTCTCCAAGCAGTCTCTCTTAAAAACCTCTAATGATGAAGCACTCACAACTTCTAACGGCAAGCTGTTCCACTGGTTAGTTGTTCTCACTGTTAGGAACTTTCTCCTAAATTCCAGGTTGCATCTCTCCTTGATTAGTTCCCATCCATTGTTTCTTGCCCTGTCCTCTGAAACTTGCCTCCAGAAATTGTGAATGCTCCAACATTGGAAGTTTTAAAGAAGAGATTGGACAACCATTTATCGGAAATGATATACGGTTTCTTACCTGAACAAGAGTTAGACTAGTAGACCTCTAAGGTCCCTTCCACCTCTATTATTCTGTATTCTCCGTGACTTTAAAATGTTTACATTAAGGAGTGCAATTCTTTCAACTAACAGTAATTAATTCAACTAATCAATTTGAATATAATTCATTTTTAAAACTAAAACTAATTTCCACTGCCAGAAGAACCTCTTAGATCTATCTATTAATAATTCTTAGAACTGCTATGCTGGAGAGAAGGAATTGCTTTACAGAGTCTTGGGAATATTCTTTCCCATGGTAGTAACATTGATGCAGTATATCTTAAAAGACCTGGATATTGTCTTCTTTTTTGGTAAGCTCTTTGTACAACTGTTTCAAGAGGAGGGAGAGGGGAAGGAAAGGGCTACAGCAACCATCCTTTAGATGTGACCGCTTGACTGTTTCTCAGCACTGCCCACAAAGGGAAAAAAGCAATCAAGACCACCAGTATTGACGTTACTAGAATTGATTTTCTTGCAGTGTTTTAAATGTTTCTGGCTCATTTTGATAACCACATTTGCTAGACCTCACACTTTTATCTGGAGTCTAAAAATATTCACAATAATGTATCTGTCGGCTGCTGAACAATAATTGCAAAAAAACCCACAATCCCATATGAATCAAAAATAAAAGATGAAAATCATGGAGTCAGTGCATATATTAAATTATTAACAGCCTTTCACTGTCATCCAGGGAAAACAAGCACTGGATTGTTCTGCAACAAGGAGATATCACTGTGGATATGGCTTTAACCAAGAAAGCTAAAATACACTTACTAGAATGCAGTGTCTCTACAGCATCTGATCTATAAACTGTAATTATAAATAACCGACCCAAACACCGATTCTTACTAATTTCGCCAAGATATTTAATATAGGAGCCCTGATGGACAGGGCCGGATTTAGATGAAAAGAGGCCCTAGGCTATTCCACTTATGAGGCCCTTTCACCTCCCATTTTTTTCGGTTCAGTGTTTTAGTGTTCACTGTTTTTAGAATAGTGTAATTTTAATTTTGCTAACAATTTGAATGTAGGCCCCTCTTGATCTTGAGGCCCTAGGCTGAAGCCTAGTTAGCCTATAGGAAAATCCGGCCCTGCTGATGGTACAGTGGCCATTATGCAGTATTGCAGGCAAACTCTGCCCACAGCCAATAGTTTGATCTTGACTGGTTCAAGATTGACTCAGACTTCCATCCTTCCGAGTTCAATAAAATGAGGACCTAGATTGTTTGGGGCAATATACTTCCATTATAAACTGCCCACGAAGTGCTGAAACACTATGGGACAGTGTATAAGTTTAAGGATTCCCTGCCTGTCCTTTTTCTATATCAGCGACCTTCCCAGCATGGTTGACTTCCTGTCCCCCCTCTGTGGCTGTCCCCCTCTCCCTTTTGCAGCAACCTTCCCAGTATGGGTGACTTCCTGTTGGTTTACCTTGGCCATCCCTCTTTTCCTATCACAGCGCATCGAATACCAAACAAACAATGAGTAATGGGATAATGTTTTCATGTGAAAATGCATCATGTACCAAATCTGACAAGTTTTGAAGCTGTGGAGTACTGAGGTACCACTGTATTTCAAAGAACTGCTGGCAGATGATTCTCTCTGAAATAGTTCTTCAGAAGAGGATCTGAAGTACTGCAGAGCTCTAATATATTATATTGCACTCCCTCCTTCAATTTTTCCTCAGAATAACAGCCTTGCATAGTAGGTTATTGGCTCACAGTCGCCTCCAAGCTGCCATTTTGAGTATACATTACTCTTAAGCCTGTCTCTCCCCAAACCTAATTGTATATTGCAGACTAAATATCTTTTGAATTTGTTCAGATCCTTGCATCACCCGGTATAGCAACAACAAGGGAACAATTATTATTTTTTATATTTCTAATTCATCTTTATTTTATACAACTGAAAGCAGCCTACATAACGCTTCCTCTTCCTATTTCCTCACAACAACAATCTTGTGAGATGGGTTGGTTTGAGAGAGAGCGACAAATCCAATCATCCAAATGTCTCTCGGGCTTAAGGGAGGACTAAAATTTGCGGTCTTGTGGTTTCCAGTCCAGAACTTCAATCACTGCACCAAACTGGCTCTCCATGATTACACTTCGGAGACTTAGATTTGTTGATGATCCTAACTTTGCATATTGCCCTTATGTGTACAATGTATGTGGCATTTGTAATGCTGCTCACGGAAACTCTTGTTTCCTCTCTTTCATTTAGCCAAATAGAATTGATCTAAGCAACAGATGCACACAGTGCAAACCTCCATCTTTTCAACTCTTTCACTGCCTGGCTGGAGCCTTGAGAAGCAGGAAGGATTAAACAGAAATCAAAGGAAGCAGAGCTTGAATAGCATCTTGTTAGCATGACAAAAGGAATACCTCTGTTGTTGAGCATTGGGCAATGCATCTCATTAAATACAAGCGAAAGAACAATTATTTAGGCCCCCCATGACTGTTTCTGGCACTAGGCACCGTATCAGAGAGCCTGTCCAATCTGTGGGGAGAGCTGCTGCTTTCTCAGCCCAGCAATCCTGCTTCAGGGTAAATCGTCCATTTCTTAGTACTGTGCACCTGCATCTGACTGCTTCATTTTGATCTGGTCTCCTGCTGTGAAAATGTTGCTTCTTCAAGCACAGACATGCCTTGAAATGCAGCTCATATGAAAATTATATTCAGAGATGTCAGTGGTGACCTAAAAATGACAAATGGGCCTCAATTGCATTCTTTTAAAATTCAGTTTTGTTTAATTGATTTCTTCCCTACAATAGTATCTTGCCATATGACGCCGTTCCATCAAATTACATAGGCAGGACAAGAAAATAATTTATTACGCCCTATCTGTATCTTTATCTGACTTATAGTCATGTGCTTCATTTGTTATGTTTTCCTGATTTCCTGATTTCTTTACAAAGTATGATATGAAAGGGTTCTTATACCCAAGAATTTCTCTCTCACACATAAACCCAGAGACATACGCATAGAGATACTCTTGCTCTTTCCTGCAGAATTAGGGTGGAGACGGGAGGGGGGGGGAGAACAAGGATGGAGATGAGATCAGAGGGAAGCATTCTCTTCTCCTTTTCACTAAAAATAATTGAATATGGTTATAGGCAAGCCTCCTTTACCACTTTTAAAAGTATATATTTACAATCTCCTACTAATGTTTATTTTTAAAAAGTATATTTTAATCTGCATTCTAAGCAACAGTTGGAAATATGCCTTCACCAAATTCAATTCCTTTCCCTCTTCAGTCTAGTATCCAAGGAAATCTGACTGGTCAGGCCTCCTTCAGGGCTTTCACTAAGAAACAAAATGGAAGCCAAGAGCGTTACTTCAGAAATCCTAGGCATTTCAAAGGGCCTTAAAGACCTGGCTCTTCTCCCAGACCTTTGGAGAGATGGGCTGCTGTTCCCTTTTTTCCTTTCTGTTCCTTTGCCTTGTGTGGTTCTCATGTTTGTTGTATTGGACTTTTTTAAAAAAAAATTAATTAATAATTGTAAACTACCCAGAATTATTGGGAGCCTGGAGGCATATAAATTGAATTAATTATGAAGATAATTAGTAAGGAAACAAAAATGGGTTAAGAATAGCCTAGCCATTCGACTTGGGCTATTGCACAAAAGGCAGCTCTTTTTTTGCCACACATGGCAAAATGCATAAGAAGGAGAAGACCAAGAGTCTACCTGACGATCAAACCACCTAAAACCACCCAAGAGATTGGACACCAGATAAATATGTAACAAAAAATACACATTTATAAGAGAGTGGGTAGAAGCCTTTAGAAGCAGAACATATTGCTCAGTATAGATACTGCAATACTATTCATTCTAAACAGAGTGATCCAGTTCACCATAGTGCAAGATAATAAAATGGTCTTACAAGAAAAATAAAAATAAACAAGAGCCGCAGAGAGCCAAGGTGTCAATGGAATGTCCTAATTATCAAGTAATGACATTCCCATCAGAGCCACAGTCAGGTTCCTCATGGAGAAATTCAGAAGCAATTAGTGCCATTGATTAAATCCTAACAATTAGGAATGAATAGGGTAGTTTTGTTTTACAGCTGAAAAGAATTTTACAGCAGTATTCAAAACTCGTAAAAACCTTGGAGCTCAAAAGGGGATTCAGACGAGCAGCAAATTGAAATAAGATTTCTTTATATATTAAATGTATGTGCTGCCACTCTTCCAATGCTTATGGCAGCTGGCAGCAGTAAAAACCATACAGTGAGAAATCATGAAACACTCACAGAATAGGATAATGCTCAGAGTTAAACTGCAACTACAAATAGAAAAAAAAAATGAAAAAGTAAATATTGATGGTGAAACCTATCCAAACCCAAATGCTCTACAGAAACGCTGATCTTAACCGACTTCTGGAAGCAAATTGCATCAAGAGTTTCCTAGGCTATACCTCTCTTACCTCGTCTCACTTCACTAATAGGGGATTATCATCAGCAGTTTTTTTTCCAGAAGGATTGCCATGGGTACATCAATACTGGTTGGAGAAAGCAACCCTAGAGATACTTCAATGCCAAGTCAGAATGTGGTGCCTCCAATTTCCCACCCTATGGATAATCCAGAAGGATACTATAGTCAGTGTTATTAAAGGCTATCCAGAGGTCTAATGAGGATCAAGATGCATTAACTCCAACTACTTCCTAGCTTCATATTAGAAAAAGGATCAATCTAGAATTATCACTTTTAATGATCTCTAACTTTTATGGAAAAACACATATTCATGAGAGAGAGAGAAATATTTTGTTTCTTAAGCATGTTTATCTTAACTTTTTAGTTTGTGTCATAAATTTTATTTAAAAATCAGATTGCTATCGAAGTGTTAAGAACCTTTACCCTCGCTTTACCCTACTTTACCAAATGTATCAAACCTGTATCTATCATGTACAATAACATAATTTTATAGGGAAAAAATGCAGGAAGCATACATGCAGTTCCTACCTATCACTTTTCCTGGAGGATTTTTGTTTTCAAATGAACCCTTATCTATGTATGCATATTTATATTACCATAGCTTAATATTTCCCCTTTTAGCTGGAGGCAATGGAAAGAGTTACTGTTTCATATAAGATTAAATTACCTGATTGTAGTTGGAATCAGTCTTACATACGAATAACAGAAAAATAAAAGAGAATATGGCCTTATCTGGTTCTTTCTTTTTTCCAATTTCCAATACTTTAATGCGGAATAACAATAATAAAAAATTTTTTAGCCAGGGCAAAGTGAGATGGAGAAAAAAAATGGAGAATCACCTCAATCTTTTAAAACTCAAGAACAACAGATGATCAGAATATGGAAGCTAGATTTGCTAGGAAAAAAATAGTGTTAAAACAAATATTAATATTGAGCGAGACTAGGAACAATTATTTTTCGTCTTAGATGGCTTTTCCATTCTTTACTAAGTCTAAGATAACCACAGATGAAACAGAGTGTTTTCAGGGCTTTGAGGATAGCCTCAGTTTTTATCTTGTGATCTGATGGACAGCAGTTCCCCAGGATTGCCTGTTAAACTGCTTTTTCCTGTAAACTCCTGTTTATGTCATCAGTGATAGTATCTAGTCACCTTGTCTTCTGTCAACCACTATTTTGATTGTGTTCGATTTTTCCAAGCATCAAGGTCTTCTCCAATGACACTTCTTTTTGTCCAGGTTTGAGAACAAACTAAAACATATCAATTCCTGGTTTCTATGTAAACTGATAGCATTGTAGCTTTATGGTGGCCTCTTACTTAGATTTTCTGTTAAATTATTTGTGATACTGCACTGTTTCAAATAGATATTAGCCCCTTTTTAAAGAAAAGGAAAGGTATCTTATTGAACACCATGTTTTGTGAACATTTAGTATGCTAGAGAAATCCTACTTTGTAGGAATTCATTAACCAAAGAGAAGATCAAAGCAACCTACCTTTCCTTAATTAACAAATTTAGTCAAGTTCTGAATAGTCTGAGTATTCTTCTCTGCAACTGAATAATATTTCTGGCACATGGATGCACTTATAGGTGAATTACACAGTTAATAAAACCTGAGACTGTCCTCTGATGCATCCTCTTTCAATTTATGGTTGGCCCAATAATGATTCAACTGAACATGAAGGAAGCCCTCCAAAAATCTTGAAGCTCTGGTTGGGAAGAAAGATAACACGACTGTTAAATAGAGGTGAACTGGGGCAGGATAATGGAGAAGTTGGGACTCCTATTGTAGAAAAGTGGATGCCTAGGCTGAAGGACAGAATGATAGGTTAAAACTTGGTGAATAGCACAGCTAGTTGATACTAGAATTTTAGAATGAATTAAGTTCTAGAATAAGCCAAGTCAGCATCATGAAAAATCAGAAAAAAATATGTTCAGTTCCTAACCATTATAAACAATTCTATGAAATTCTTCCAGAGTCCACATTAGGAAATAAAAGCTTGAAGAAAAGAATAGCATGCATAACAGATGTGTAGCCCATCACTTGTGGGGAGATACCTTGATGATGATATCATGGATTCAACTCCCAACCTATGTATTGAATTTGCATTTCTCAAGCAAGAGATAACTGGAGGGAAACTTTCAGAAGATGATGTACATAAGATATTGAAATTTTATTATATGACACAATATATAACTTACACTAAATATCAATGTACAATATATGCTCAGCAATCTTAGGAAACAATTCACATTGCCATTTTTGATGAAGCATATAATATTATAAAGAGATATAGTACAGAACTATTATCACTATTATAACTTTAATAGGAAACTAAACTGTATAATATGTTCTCCATTCTTCATAAAGGGAAGGTGAATCAATATTTTGACATTTTTGTGAAATAATGCTTTTTTTAAAAAAAAAAAAAATACAGTGCTCCTTTCCTGAGTTTTGCAGGTCTTGTTTAAATAGATTCAGCATGTTTGGCTCAATTGCTTCACTATTCCAGAGCATGACATTTTATACTTTCCGTAACTATAACATGTTGAAATTGACCCATCTAGTGATTCTGTCCAGTATGCAACTATCCTTTTGCCAGGAAATTAGAATCCTTTTCAGTTGTTTCCAAAACTTTATCATGAATGTTCTGTTTAGTTTCTTGACGGTAGACTGGAAATCAGAACAGATGTTGGCTTTATGAATTCTGCATTTCCATTTTATGAATGAAATAGAAATAAAGAAAACTCAGCCACTATTAAAAATGAAGCTAAATGGTCAAGTAACAAGAACTTACTGTCTTGGTTAATGATTAATTAGGAAAGTAATGGATTGGATCCGTTTTTTGTACCAATTAGATGATATAAATTCTGAATTTTACCAACTAGATGATATAAAATCTGAATTCTGAATTTTATACTTTTAATGACATTTGATTATAATGGAGTAGCATTAGTTACTAATACTATTGCTGACTTGCAAAATCTTAAGAATTATAAAGACCGGCTATGCATAAGCATTATAGGTTTTATACACTTCAAAATGATTGCCTTTGGCAGATTTTACAAAATAATCTCTGATAATGTTAGAAATGTTAGCAAGAAACATTTCAATAACCCCCATTATTCACTTGGATCACAATATAAATAAGCCGTAAATGGCAGTAATATTTTACTGTACAGTATAACCCATACTGTTATAATGTAAAAACAATGTAATTGTAAAAAAAAGTAATGCTAACGTTTTTTTTTAAAGGTTTAAAAAAATATTATGAGCAATTCCTCAAACTTACGCATTAAGTGGAATTTATTTTACACTGACATCTTAAATATCTAAACAAACTACAACGTCCATAGAGAAGTTATTAATTTTTGCCCTGACAAATAAGATGATGAACCTTCAGGTATTTTTTTAAAATAATTTGTGGGAGGACTACATAGAAGCTAGTTAAATTTCAGCAGATTTCCATTAAAAATTAGTAACTTAGATATCACAATGCAGAAATGCATGCTAGATAAAATAGTTACAAGAGAAACTGCTGGCTTCTGCTCCAGCAACTGCAAACAATTTCAGCCTTATTTCTCTCATCCTGGTTTAGAGAGGAAAACCAAAACAGAGAGAAAGCCAATTTCTCTGTGAGACTGGCAAAGTTTCTGGAACATAGGGGTGAGGATGATTCAGGTGCCAAGATGAGTTAAGAACTTCTGCCAAGAGGAAACTACCTGTTCTGCAGCCCCAGAGTAAATGTGAAACTGTTTTTGAAATGTTTCCTCTGAAACAGGAACCAAAGTAATGATAAATCAGTTAGCTTTCCTAGTAAAGTTAGCATATGTATGTGTGAGAGAAGCAGAGGCACAGAGAAAGAACATAGACAGGTGCAGTCCTTATATGTGGAAGAGGCCTAACAATACTAGCTATTTCTATAATAATTCAAAACACTTTTTTAAAAAAGCCAATATGTTATATTTGCCTAATGGATCATAGCCAGGGGTGGGCTTCAAAAAATTTAGCAAAGGATTCTCTGCCCAGTTGCTGGGTGGGCGTGGCCATGGTGGGCATGTCCTAATCAGCCTCCTGCACCATGGGGGGGGGGGCGTTTTCGGCCTCCCTGAGCCTCCCCGAGCCTCCCTGCGCGTCCTGCACTTACCTGCATCCAAAACAGGCCGCATGGGAACTCCTGGGAGGGGAGGGGTGGGCAGGGCCAGCCTGGAGTGCGATTTGAAGGTTCTCCGAACTGACAGAATCTTAGCTAGGGGGTCTCCCAAACCTCTGCAAACCCCCAGCAGCTACCCCTGATCATAGCTTGCTTGAATAGTTCTACCATGAAGAGGAAATTCCCCTACAGTATAAGCAATGATCATTCTGATTCTTTCCCAATGTTACAAGAAATGTATTAAACCACACATTTCCAAAATACTGTATACATCTTAATAGCAATATAAACAGACAAAGAACACAGACACAAACACACATTACAAACATCCCATCCTCCAGACCTAAAACTGATTTTAGATCTTAAATTCTTATGCTGAAATATTAGTATGAGATCAAAAATGAAATGATAGATTAATAAATGATAGAAATGATAGATTGAAATAGAAAAATTATTTTTATTGAAATAGGAGAAATACTTCATTCAAAACTTAAATGAGGCATATTTTGTATATTTCAAGGACTTTTTTAAATTACTCACTTAAGAGTTTCTTTTACTCCTGCATATTAAAGACTAAGATTACTTTAAGAAAATTAGTCCTTAGACTTGCATGACATCTGAAAATAAAAATAGCAAATTATGTCATATAAAAGAAATATGCATACTTAGTCCTATTTGATGTGCCTGAACATATCTTCATATACAACTTCATGTAATTCAGGCTACAATGGTATCAGGAAAATTCCAGGTATGATATGTACGGTTTTAGATTACACTGAGTGAGTGATATTATATATATATATATATATATATATATATATATATATATATATATATATATATATATATATATATATATATATATATATATATACACACACACACACACACACACACACACACACACACACACACATACATACATATATATATATATGTTTTCTGAGGTTTTTGTATGTAGGTCTTTGGTTATTCGGGTCTTCTCCCGCGTAGAATTGGAAGTATCTTGGCGACGTTTCGACGAAGTCTCATTTGTCATCTTCAGGCTGGTGTTCTCGGCTTCGTTCTTCCAGGAGCAATGTGAGATTGCAGCTGACCCTTCCTTTTAACTACTAGTGGGGGTGTGAGCTGATTGGGTGGGAGCTTGTCTGTGTTCTGATTGGGTGGAGGGGTGTTCTGATTGGTTGGGGGCTTGGCTGTGCTCTGATTGGATGGGGGGTTGGTTGTGCTCTGATTGGCTGGGGGTGTGTTCTGTTTGGATGGGGGCTTGGTTGTGCTCAGCTTAGTCTGATTTGCAGGGGGATTTGAGCTGGTGAGTTGCATTGTTGTTGTTTGGCTTTGGGTTTGTGGTCTTGAGGGCTTTTCATGGAGGGTGTTGGTCTGATTCATGTATGGATTGGAGGGGTTAAAAGTGGCTAATGATGCAGCTGCGGTCTGGCTTCTGGTCCTTGGTCGTGCCTCATTATCAATGTGGGTTTGAGTCTGCTTTCTGCGTGGATGTGTGGTGGTAACCTCCTGTGTAGCTCTTGTGAGTGTGGGTCTGGTGTCATTCATCGTGTTGGGGACTTGTTTGTCAATAAGGGCGGGTTTCCAAATGGCTGGCAGGCGGGAGGTATAGTCTTGTTTGTTCATGCTGTGTGGGCGTTTTTCTATCTCGATGGCTTCTCTGATTATTCTGTCATTAAAGTGTTCAGTTTTGGCGATAGTTCTGGTCTTTTTAAAGTCAATTTCATGTCCTGTGGCTTTGAAGTGTTGGACCAGGGAAGAAGTTGGTTCCTCTTTTTTGACTGAGTTTTTGTGTTCTTCAATGTGTGCACTTATTCTTCTGTTTGTTTGTCCGATGTATGTGGTGGGGCAGGCGGTGCATGGGATTTCATATACTCCTTGATTTTCTAACTCAATTTTGTCTTTGGGGTTCCTCAGGATGGTAGATATTTTTTGATTTGTGCAGAATGCTGTCTTGATGTTATGTTTCTGGAGGATTTTGCTGATTCTGTCTGTGGTGCCTTTTATGTATGGGAGGAGGGCTTTGCCATTTTCTTGTTCTCTGTCTTGAATTTTAGTGGGGGTTTCTTTTTGGATTAGGTTGGTAATCTTATTTCTTTGGAATCCATTGGATGTTAGTACGTTAGTGAGAGTGTGTAGTTCGGTTTTTAGGTGTTGGTGTTTAGGTGTTGTTCGTCAGCTAAGCGTTTTGTTCTGTAGATTGGCTACCGAGTTGATCTGGGCTGGGTGGTGGTGTGAGAGTGCATGCAGATAGCGGTTTGTGTGTGTTTTCTTCTGGTAGATAGTGTGTCCTAGGAGCCATCGGATTTCCTGTAGACTAAGACATCCAGGAAGGGAAGTTGGTTGTTTGCTTCCATTTCCATGGTGAACTGTATTTTGGGGTGTAGGCTGTTGAGGTGTGTGAGGAAGTTGTCCAGTTTTTCTTTCCCATGTGACCAGATTATGAAGGTGTCGTCTACGTATCTGAGCCAGAGTTTCGGTTTGTGATCGGATTTTTCTAGAGCTTGGGTTTCGAAGTGCTCCATATAGAGGTTGGCAATGACAGGTGAGAGGGGTGATCCCATGGGTGCTCCTTCTATTTGTTTGTATTTTTGTCCATTATAGATGAAATATGTGTTGGATAGGCAGTGGTTGGTCAGATCAAGGATGTGCTTGGGGAGGTTATATTTGTTTTGGATAACTGTCAAGGCTTCTTTGATTGGTACTTGGGTAAAGAGGGATATGACATCGAAGCTCACGAGTAGGTCACTGGGCTGTAAGTTTTGTTTCTTTATGATGTCTATGAACTGGAATGAGTTTTTTACGTGCGAGGTGATGGATTCTGCAGAACCTCCACCCAATCAGAACACAGACAAGCTCCCACCCAATCAGCTCACACCCCCATTAGTAGTTAAAAGGAAGGGTCAGCGGCAATCTCACATTGTTCCTGGAAGAACGAAGCCGAGAACACCAGCCTGAAGATGACGAATGAGACTTCGTCGAAACGTCGCCAAGATACTTCCAATTCTACGCGGGAGAAGACCCGAATAACCAAAGACCTACATACATACATACATACATACATACATACATACATACATACATATGATAAATATTGCTAATTTATAGCATTTACATTGCCTTTCAAACTACAAATCTACTAGAAGAGTGTTGTAAATATAATATAGTATAATATAATATAAATAGTATAATATAAATAATTTTCAATTAAAGAAATCCAGTTTCCATTTCTTTACACTCTTAATTCTTAAAATATAAAACTCTGTTGAACTGAAGTTCATCAGAATTCCTAAAAACACTCCAAAACTTACATTTTAAGTTTATGTAAATATACATTTATGT
Organism: Masticophis lateralis; assembly: GCA_030761175.1. Lineage (NCBI taxonomy): Eukaryota > Metazoa > Chordata > Lepidosauria > Squamata > Colubridae > Masticophis > Masticophis lateralis. Next base: position 65,495,556 of record JAUDYJ010000003.1, read on the forward strand.
AAATCAATTTTTTTTTTGCTGTATATAACACATCCATAATGAAGCCTTAAATATTTAATTTTTTTCCACCAAGTTGAAGAGAAACAACCAACAGTTTCTCTTATACCCATTTAAAGATACTTTCTAAAGGAAAGTTCTACTGATGTGCATGATAAATGGGGTTACAAAATGCAATCACTTTACTTAAAGGCCTAACTTTCCAGGTAATTAATAAATGTTGATAATGAAAAAAAAAAGGTTCCTATTCAGGATGAACTAACTACACTATAATAGAAAAGCCTACTTTGTGTCAACATTCCAAAATTCACTTGGTAGATGCAACTGAAATTTTAGAATAACTAAGTAAATATTTCACAGCAACGCACAGCCAAAGAGAATAGGATTCAAAGGTTTCAAATGACTAAAACCAGAGGGCTGATGTTCATTTCAACCCTCTGCTCAGTGCAGAATGCCAAGAAGACAGGCTAACTCTAAATACAGCTGATTAAGAGGCTACCTCTGTTCTGGGCCTCCGTTTGGAGTTATATTGAAAGAGCTATACTATGTTGCTTCACAGTCTGGTTTCCTACAGATTCTTGGCTACAATCATATTGTCTTCTCTTAGCAAACCCCAATCTGTTTGCAACCGATGGAGGTACAATCCACAAAATAACAGGAGAGAACATAATTGGGAAAAGCCAATTGAACTGGGTCAAGTGAAACAATGCAACGATACCTTTGTATTCTGCCACAAGCCTGGTTCTCAAACTTGTAAGCTAAGCACCAGGGGTAGAATTCCCATTTCATTTTCTTTTCACAATAACATTTATGAGAATAATAAAGAGTAGAAAGGAGAAAAATTGAAACATAAGCATTGAAAACTACAAGCAGAAAGTGCAAGAGCTAGAAAACAAGAAACAGAAAGACAAGGCACACAGTAAACGTTCAGCATGGAATTGAAAAGAATCCTAGAGCAAAAAAAATAATAATAAGGTTACTGTTCAAATCTCTTAAAATTAACAAACGTTTCTACGCTATAAACCAAAGCCTGTTGTATGTTTGTTCATCTATAATTACTGCAAAATAGTATGGTGAACTTTTAAAGAGTTTTAAAAAGAAGAAAATCTCCAATTTCCAGAATTACTTTCCAAAAAACCTTGGAAGCCACTTCCATAATCTTCTAGTGCAAATATATTATTTATTTTATTTATTTATTTATTTAGATTTATATACCGCCCTTCTCCTTACGGACTCAGGGCGGTGCACAGCCAATTAAAAGCAAATACACAAAAGTTAAAATTTCGTAAAAGAACAAATATAAATGGCCGTAATTAAAACTAATTCATTTAAAAAATAATAAAAACTCTAAAATGATAAAATATTTACAGGAATCAGGCTAAGCCGGCAAGCTGAAAAAGATGAGTTTTTAAAGCCCGCCGGAAAGTCGGGAGGTCGGAGATTGTTCTTAACTCTGGAGGCAGGTCATTCCAGAGGGTGGGTGCTGCCACAGAGAAGGCTCTCCCCCTGGGGGTCGCCAGCCGGCATTGTCTGGCTGACGGCACCCTGAGGAGGCCCTCTCTGTGGGAGCGAACCGGCATCTTTATTGTTAAAGATGGTTAGTATTACAGAAGCATTTTGGATAATTACAAAATAATATTGTGCATAAGGGAATGGCCTCTCATCAATCTGTTCCTGCCACAGCATTTGTCAGCCAAAATAAGAATATCAGATTCTCCCATTGATTTCCTACCCGAAAAGGTCACTGGAGAAGCACAGTCTGAAAATCCCAGCATTTGATTTATATGGTGAAGTATAGACTTGGTCCCAAGAGCTTTCTTTAGTCTTGAAATGGTTGAAAAATGTATCCAGTGGTTTAGACAAAACAAACTACCAAGCCATTATAACTAAAGGGGCATATTTATTTCATTTATTTCTTATATTTATACCCTGGTTTTGTGCTGGAATAAGAGGATAAAGGTTGAGATTGTTCTGATGAGACAAGTTTTAGTGTGAGAGAGAATTACAATCCCAGAATTAGCCAATGATTTTCTTGGCTGAGTTGAGACTTGATCACAATTTCTGCAGTGAAGTCCAACACTTCATCACCAATGTATTTATTTAGCAACTCAAGTAAGAAATATTTTAGTTGTATTTTTTTAAAAAAGAATGACACAAATAAATTAGCAGTGAATTGACTTATTAGTCACTTAAGCGCTAAAGTTAATTTCTAAGGAACTTCCTTAAATGCAAGGGACTCACCATCATGAAAGAGATCTAGCTTGATTTACAATGGCTTAAAGATAAAAGGGCTTAAAGGGTTAAAATTCACTAGAATTTTAGTGGTAAAAGTAACCTCCGGGAGCAGCACTCCCGGAGTTAGTCATTTAAGTGACTAATGAATAATCTGAAGACTTCATTTTACGTATTTCAAATTATTCTTGCATGTAACTTGAAAAACAATTTTGACAATTAGTTTTTGCATAGAAAATGTTTGTAAATATATTTAGAACTGCTCCTGTAATAAATCTTAGTTGCACCAAACTGCATCGAAATACTATGTAGAGAACTGATAGTTGCACTTCAAACAGGAAACAGCAGGTCTGGAAAAGGGATACAAAACGCAAGTAAAGTGATGGGGAGAAAAGCATAGAATGATTCCAGTAAATAAATAGAATATGGCATTTCTAGCTTCTCAGTTGTCTCCAGTTATCAAATCAAATGTTTTGCAGCTGCTAAGTGATCTGCAAGGTCAAACTTATGGATCCAGGATAATTATTTGCAGGAGTAGAACCATTGGCTGCAAAAGCTGAACATTCGGCAGTATGACCTTCTTTGGACAAATCAATATTTTTCAATTTAATCCAATTGCATTTTATGAAATTGATTATAAATAATAGCATCTATTTTTAACTACAGTTGTCAAAAACCAGGAGCATAACTCTAGGAATCAGAAGCAGTCCATCAAATCAGAACTGTATGGGGTGTGAAAGTAGAAAGTATAAATGAAGAATGCTGATGGAAACACCGCAATAAATCTACAAAGCTTTGCTTGAATCTGTATTAAGGGTCCAGAGCACACAGCCAGAATATAAGCAAATGGCTGGGCAAATGATTTGTAACTTACCTTTTATTTTGGATCAAAAGACCCTCACTTCTATTCTGGTTGATTTTATACCCTCAGAAGTAACATTTAAGGGTTTTCCAAGCTTCAAAGAAACATCTAATCTATGAAGGCTGGGAGAATATTTCCATGGTCCAACAAATGAATAATAGCCAATCACATGGGAGATGAATGGCAATTCTGTGGAAAAGAGGCCTGTGCAGTTTTCCCCTCAACTGTATGGAAGCAGTTTAAGAACAAGCATCTAACCCCCCAATCCCCCCAAAAAGAGAGAACGGTATCTTTAAATAGACAGGCCATTATGAGATTTTTGGGAATTGAAAGATAAAGCCTAAATGCTTCTTTGGCAGTATTATCATATGTGTATCAAGACAGACAGATTAAGAATAGCTCTGTTAGTTCAAATCAAGGCTCATCATATTTATTTATTTATTTATTTTATTTATTTAGATTTATATACCGTCCTTCTCCTTGCGGACTCAGGGCGGTGAACAGCCAGATAAAAACAAGGTACACAAAAGTTAAAATTTAAAAAACAACAAATATAAATTTAGCCGATAATTAAAAACAAATTAATTTAAAATGAATATCAAACTCTAAAAATTCTAAAAAATTTAGCAGGGATCAGGCTAAGCCGGCAAGCTGAAAAAAATATGTTTTTAAGGCCCAACGAAAAGTCCGGAGGTCAGAGATCGTTCTCAACTCTGGAGGAAGATCGTTCCAGAGGGTGGGAGCTACCACAGAGAAGGCTCTCCCCCTGGGGGTCGCCAGCCGGCATTGTCTGGCTAACAGCACCCTGAGGAGGCCCTCTCTGTGGGAGCGAACTGGCCGGTGGGAGGCAATTGGTGGCAGAAGGCGGTCCCATAAGTACCCTGGTCCTAAGCCATGGAGCGCTTTAAAGGTGATTACCAACATCTTGAAACGCACCCGGTAGTCCACCGGCAGCCAATGCAGCTCACGCAGGAGAGGTGTCACGTGGGAGCGCCCTGTCACTCCCATAATCCCCTGTGCGACTGCATTCTGCACCAGTTGGAGCCTCCGGGTGCACCCCAAGGGGAGCCCCATATAGAGAGCATTACAATAGTCCAGGCGAGAAGTGACAAGAGCCTGAGTGACTGTGCGTAGGGAATCCCGATCTAGAAAGGGCCACAACTGGTGTATCAGACGAACCTGATAGAAAGCCCCCCTGGCCACAGCTGTCGTATGATCCTCTAAAGACAGCCGTGGGTCCAGGAGGACGCCCAAGTTGCGCACCCTTTCCGTTGGGGCCAATGATTCGCCCCCAATAACCAACGATGGAGTCAGCTGGCTATATCGGGACGCCGGCAGCCACAGCCACTCGGTCTTGGAGGGTTTGAGTCGAAGCCTGTTTCTCCCCATCCAGACCCACACGGCTTCAAGGCACTGGGACATCACTTCCACGGCATCATTGAGGTGGTCTGGGGTGGAGATGTACAGCTGAGTGTCATCAGCGAACTGATGGAACTCTACCCCAAAACCACGGATGATCTCACCCAGCGGCTTTACATAAATGTTGAACAGGAGAGGCGAGAGGACCGACCCTTGTGGCACCCCACACACTAGGCGCCTCGGGGTCGACTGCTGCCCCCCTGTCAACACGGATTACGACCGGTCGGAGAGGTAGGAGGAAAACCACCGTAAAACGGTGCCCCCCACCCCCAATCCCTCCAACCGGCGCAACATGATACCATGGTCGATGGTATCAAAAGCCGCTGAGAGATCTAACAAGACCAGGATAGAGGAGCACCCCCTACCCCGGGCCCTCCAGAGATCATCCACCAACGCGACCAATGCCGTTTCGGTGCTGTATCCAGACCTGAAGCCGGACTGGAGCGGGTCTAAATAGACAGCTTCATCCAGGTACTGGGGGAGCTGCCACGCTACCACACTCTCAACAACCTTTGCAAGGAAGTGAAGGTTGGAGATTGGACGATAATTAGCCAAAACAGCTGGATCCAGAGAAGGCTTCTTGAGGAGAGGCCTCACCACCGCCTCCTTCAAGGCGGCCGGTAGGGCACCCTCACTCAAAGAAGCGTTAATAATCTCCTGGAGCCAGCCTCGTGTAACCTCCCGGGAAGCCAGCACCAACCAGGAGGGACACGGGTCCAATAAACATGTGGTCGCATTCAGTCTTCCCAGAATCCTGTCCACATCCTCGGGAGCCAGAGGATCGAACTCAGCCCAGATAACACTCTCAAGACCTGCCTCAATCACCTTGTCTGAACTAACCCAGTCAGCGGCCAGATCTTCCCGAATCTGAGTTATTTTATCATCCAGATATTGAACAAAATCCTCAGCTCGTCCCTGCAAGGGATCCTCCCGCGCTCCCGAATGGAGGAGGGAGCAGGTCACCCTGAACAGGGCGGCTGTTCTGATGACGCGATAAGAGCGTCATCAGAACATTATCTGATGACGCTATTTATAAAAGCGGCAAAATAATTAGACTTTGCCGCTTTTATCGCCACTATGTAAGTCTTAATATGAGCTCTTACTAGTGTCAAGTCAGATTCATAATCCAGCATTTTCTCACAGTGGCCAATGGATCTCCGGGACATTCACAAGCCAAAGATGGAGGCACACCCTTTTCTGGTACTGTTACCTGCAGCTCATATTTGGAAGGAAAATCCATAGTTAACTCTCATTTTTCGAAAGTAACAACCATTGATAGACCTGTCTTCTGTGGATCTACCCGGTTCTCTTGTAAAGGTACTCAAGTTAGTGCCCATCATCACAATCTGTGCTAAAGGATTATACAGTTTAATTGTGTGCTTTCTTTTGCCTGTCCAACGTCTCCTTCCCATGAGCTTAACCAATAGTCCCTGGTCCTGCCAACATGGAGAAAAACCTCCAGGACAGGTTTCCTTCATTTCTTGAAGGAAACACAGTTGCTGTGCTGAACTAGAATGTCATGCCAAACCGTGACATCTGTAAGAAACCTCAGGGACATCAATAAGAGATTTAAGGGAATAATGAAGTCATAGCTACAATTATGTGCTTGCATCATATATGCAAGTTGCAGCAATTGTTATTATGTCTTCTTATATATGTCACTCATGTCATCTTTTGTTGTCCCATAGTCATCCCTGAGTCATCCCCCATCCCATCAATGTTCAATTTATTTATTATTTTGCTCCTCAGATTTTGACTTTGTTTTTCCAGAGTTAAGGTGGAATAAAACTGCATCTAGTTTAACTTTACAATGTGATGGGTTTAATTAGAGTAAGGATTCTTGGGGGGGGGGGGGGACACTTAAACCACAGTGACCATAATGGTAGTCTTCAGACTTGAATATCTGGGGTCTATTTCTATCTAATCTGAAATTGTCAATTAATATAGGAGAAAGTAGCCAGGTTGATCTCTGCAAGGCCTTAAAGAGACCCTTTTTCACTTGGGCTGAAAAATATCATTAGCTGCCTTTTCATATCTAGGTGAAAATGCAAAGTGCTTATGATCAACTTCAAAGCACTATATGCTTGGGAGTGAGTTAACTAAGATAATACTTTTAGATAATTCTCCCATCACCCCAAATATGCACCAACTGAAAATATCTGTGGAAGTTTGCCTACACATACTGAGGTCACGATAGAGGCGATAAATTGTTCAACCTTCTCTATAGCTGCTCCTGATCTCCCGTAGATATTTTGTCATATGGTGACAACAGGCCATATTATCTTTCAAGTTTTAAATAAACTTTTTCTTCTCCCAAGAAGTCTTGCAATTGTTGATAGTTCAAAATGTTTAATGTGATGTTTACTGTAATAATGATATTTGTTTAAGGCAGTGCAAAACATTGAGAAAAGGCAAGGTATGTTATATGAGAGGTCCTCTCCTTGAAGCATTAAAGCAGCTGTATATATTGTAAAGCTTGGGTAGTTTGTGCTCAGGAGCAGTCTATATGCCCAGAGAGAACTTTTGCTAGGACCACCAGTGAAGATGTACATGCATGGAGAAACAGTTCATATTTTTATCTCGTTTCCTAGCTGAAATATTGCCTCTTTTTAGAGCTTTTATTGAAGCCTATAAATATATCTCTGAAGATTGTTGTACTGGCTGTTTTTTTGGTCTTATCCAGCCTCATTGTAAATCTGGGAATATCTTTTCAAGGAACAATATTATATCCCATTCTTCTAGTAATTCTCAGATCCTTCTAACCCTTACAAATAGAGCATTTATTCAAATTTTCAGTCATCTTCAACTGAAGTTACTTCCTCCCCCCCACCCCATTCATTATCTGACTTTTAACTCTCTAGATTTCAACATACAAGTTGCTGTTTTGAAAGCATGTTTTCCAAAGATCATGGTTTTCAATGGTTTACAGAAGAATCTCGTGCAATCATTAGATAAGATGGTTTTAATTTGCTACTGATTTCTGTTATAAAATTTATCATGAGCCGTGGTGGCGGAGAGGTTAGAATGCAGTATTGAAGGCTGCATCTGCCCACAGCCAGTTCGATCCTGATTGGCTCAAGGTTGATAGTCTTCCATCCTTCTGAGGTTGATAAAATGAGGACCCAGATTGTTGGGGACAATATGCTGACTTTGTAAACTGCTTAGAGAGCGCTGTAAAGCACTATGAAGCGGTGTATAAATCTAAATGCTTTTGCTATAATGTCCCCTATTTTTTGGTAAGTTTCAATAATAACAATATCACTTAGACTTATATACCACTTCATAGTGTCCTCATTTTACCAACCTCGGAAGGATGGAAGACTGAGTCAGAATCGAACTCCTGGAGTGAGCAGTGAATTAGCCTGCAGTATTAATACCATTTCCTAATGATATCTCTGCTAGAAATAATAGTTGAGAGTTTATTCATAATAGCAATATTCCTAGTATTTCCCCCCCTCATTTCTTTTTAACTATAAAGCTCTTTGCTATTTTCTTGCAAGGCGAGTATGAGCTTGAAGCTGCTCCTTTTCTCCTCAGTGGCAAAATCCTCACTGTCAACCAATAGTTTATAATGTCTAAGGGAAAATCTTCAAAGTTCAGTTCCATCCCCATTGCTTTTAAATCAACCAAAAGTATATGAGATAAGAAACACAATTGTTGTGAGGAGACCAGAATGTTCACGTTAATAAAATGGAATAAAGAAATATAGGGAGCAGGACTTTAGCATATGGCTGATGCAATCCAGCTATAGCAACCTCCAGTCTCTGCAGCTGTCTGACTTGCTGCTTTTCATCACCACTGCCTGATGTTTTTCCCCCCCGGGTATGAGATGGTAGTATATCAGATTCCTGCAGATGCTGGCAATGGAAAGGAAAGCTTTGACATCCTGTCATAGGATGACAGGGCAAAATGGCCTGTACTAGACAACGGTTTTGAGCTGGGTAATTTGATGTATTGAGTTCTTAAGCTTTTCAGATGGCGAAGTCAGTTTGGCATGCAGATAAGGGAAATAACATTTACTTTGTTGGATAGTCTGATATTACTGGGAATAAACTGAAATCCTTATTGAAAGGAAAATCTGTAAAATGAACTTTTCCTACTCTGTTCTTATCACACAATATCAAGATTATTGAGAGAGACAGCTGTGTGGCTAAAAACGCACCCATCCTTTGCATCAGATTCATGTTATAATTCTGCAACTACCTTTTCCCCCTGGCTGCTATCTGAATTTTATGTTAAAAATGAAATATAAGAACTTGTATTTAATTTATATATTAACCTCCTCGCATCTCACATCAGGGTTTTTTTTTTTTTTTGCTATAGTTACAACTCCAATTTCATCTGAGGAAGACATATTCCTTTTAATATACACTGGTTTGTACACGCAACCATTTTGAATGATTGAGTTTTAATCACCAATCCTGATAGATTAATGGAGGATATGAATTGTTCATTTGAATATGCTAACTGCTATATACCAAAACTGGCTCCCTTTAAACACTTATCTTTTCTAAAATATAGGGGTCTAATCTAAATTTCCAATGCAGAAGGCTCCTAAGAACCATAATTGATTCCAGTTCCTTGGTACATACACTTAGATCAGGGGTCAGCAACCCGTGGCTCTGGAGCCACATGTGGCTCTTTCATCTTTCTGCTGCGGCTCCTTGTCACCAGTCAGCTCAATAATTGATAGGGCTTTCGGTTAGGACAGGTAGAGGAAAAAGGATATGTGCTAGGAGGAGACTCTATGGTGTGTGTGGGGGAACTAGGCTCCCTGTCAGTATAGGAAAAAGGATGCCACACTAGGAGGAGACTCTATGGTGGGGGAACCGGACTTCCGGACAGCTCCAGAATTGAATGGGGACCTTCAAGTTAGGACCTTTGTGGCTCTTTGAGTGTTTAAGATTGCTGACCCCTGTCTTAGATAGTATACCTCCTGTAAGGAGAAAAACTACAAAAGAGTCCTGCATTTTTAATTCCCTTTTGGGTCATGATGCCACAGTAGCCAATGATATATTGTAAAGAAGAAATTTATAGCAAGATGATAATATATACTGGATAGCTCTATTATGACAAGAATGAAAGGAGGAAATACAGAGTTTATACTTTTTATAACAGGATATTTTTGGCCATAACATCTAATTTCAGAATTATTCTACTTTCTACACAACAAAAAGCAAAGTTCCTTGCTACGGTAACTTTTTCTTTCTGTCTTCCAAATACTATTTTAGGATGTTCTCATGTCATACATAAACTATGTGGTACATCAGAATGAAACCATTGGCTTGTAACCATTAACATAGGAGATTACAGTGTTTAATTATTTTAGGAAACTATTGTACGCAATCTTCACTATCAAAAGGAGTAGCCAGAATTCCTCTTCCATACTACTATGAAGGCTGAAGCCAGCAAGACCAGAAGTAAAGTTTCTGAAGCTGAATCAACACTGCATAGGTGCTCTCAACATCCAGGTTTGAGACACCGGAAGCAAAAAGTCCATTATCTTCACATTAAGGGTGGAAGACACATGGAGTTCAAAACTCAGAAGCAGACGTATAAATATATCTAAAATTGTAGTTACTGCAGTAGTTCATTTTCATAGTTATAAGAAGTTCTTGCATATCTGCAATAAAAGCAATTTATCTAAGCCTTGTCCTTGGATCTTTCACTACTAAGCTTATGAGTGCATACTTGTGTTCCTAGAGAGATTTATTACTGAGCCCAGGATGAAGTTGTTATGTCTTCTCTCTATTTCCCAAACCAGCTAGTAATTCTCTTCACTTTTTTCCAAGACAGCAGCTGTGTTCACTGGTATATATTATGATATTAATAGCCCAATAGGGAGATTTTGTCATTAAGAACTCAAGATGTTGCTGATATGTGAAATGAATGTTTTCATGATCTCATTCCAAGAATCAGATTCAGCTATAGCAGGAGAACAAACATCAACTAGCCCTAGTACAATCACAATTTCACCCATAACTCTGCATCAGAAGCAGGGGTAGGCTGCTGGGGGTTCGCAGGGGTTCGGGAGAACCTCTAGATAAGATTCTTTGCAGTTCAGAGAACATCCAAATCCAACTCCTAGCTGGCCCCGCCCATCCCATCCTCCCCTCCCAGGAGTCCCCACGTGGCCCATTTTAGATGCAGGTAAGTGCAGGGAGTGCACAGAAACTCAGGGAGGGTGAAAAACAGGCCTACCAGAAGTTCAGGAAGGGCCTCCGGAGCCTGGGGAGGCAATTTTCACCCTCCCGGAGGCTCAAGAAAAACCTCTGGAGCCCAAGTAGAGCAAAAATGCTCCCCCCCCCGCCATGGTGCAGGAGGCCAACTAGGCCACGCCCAGGCAGCAACCAGGCAAAAATCCCCTTGCTAAAATTTTTGAAGCCCACCCCTGATCAGATGATGTAATTCAACTGGATATAGCATGAGGAACTCTCAGCTTACATGTTAGAATCTCCTTTGGAAGTATAGCACTATGTATACAAATTTTACATACGAATTCTGATGTTGGTACTGATCCTAGGAGTCTTTGTATTAATGTAGAACTTATTTGCTTCTTTAGAAAATGTTCAATTTTTAAAAAAGAAGTTCTTCACCCAAAATCCTTTATATTCCTTAGGAAAGAGAAGCCCTGTTTTCTAGGTTTTTTTTTACAAGGCATCCTTTATGTAGGAATCAGGAATTGGTGAAACATTATAGGAGGAATAAATGGCATTTATGTAAAAAGGTACATTTTAAGTTACATTGGGCTGAGCAGTGGACTGACCTAGAGATACTGGCTAAACTCCCTGTTTTGCAATCTCCCTGAGTTTAGGTCTAGTAATCTTCACATTAAAGCAGAGTCATCATCAGCAAAATCTTAATAAGTAGCTCAGAATGAAACCAGAATCAAGAAGAATTTATGGCTTTCTCTTCCAACCCTCTAATAACAGCTTCTCAAAGCCAAAAGAGATCTACAGTACACGTTGCATAAGGTACTGGAAAGAGAAATCAAGAAAACTAGTGATGACTGTGCATTTATTTGGAGATTCCTTGGGCCAAGAAGTGCTCCTGAATTGGGTTTCACCATTCTGGCTATTTGTTCATGAGTGTAGTTTCTCTAAATTCCACCTAATTGGCCTAATAATGGAGCAACAGGCTTTATTATTCTGAAGCAGAAATGATTTAGAGATTCTGCATTTAGAAAAGCAAATGATAGTAGTCAGGAGAGATAAGACTTTGTCTTGTTTGTAGGGGCATGGAAGGACTAAGTAGATTTCCCTCCTTCCTGATTTCCTCCCACTTCTAGAAGTCTTCAGATGACAGCTAGGGATTGAGGAGGTCTAAGACATCATGACCAAATAAAAATTGGAGAATGTCCAGAACCACCACCACCATCATCAACAACAACAACAATACAACTTCTTCCTTCAATATGCCCAGTCACTGAATAGATGAAGTTACTGAAATCGTAATCCCAAATAGTTTGAGCCACAACCAATGCTTTGAATTGTACTCTGAAATGTTAGAGACATTGGGGATAAAATGGCCAATGGTGAAATAGTGGTGAAACTCCCATTTCCCAGTGCTATTCTCCGGAACCTACTTCTCAGATACAATGGTAGGAGCAGCATCTTAATCTCTGCACAATTATGTTCAACCATCTTTGTCTGTAATATGTAATATGTAATTACTTGGCTATAGATATTAACTTGCAGGCAAAGAATCAGAGATGTTTATTGATTAAAATTTATCTCAGCACATAAAATGTTTTCCCAAATAAATGATAAGTGAGATCTATTTCACTTACAGTATCCTCAGCTTAATTACTTGTATGATACAGGGCTTATAAGCATGATGGTCACTATCTTTTAGCAGTTATTTTAGTGCTAGGTTAAATAAGGCTTGTCCCTAGAAATTCACTATAAACTCTTCCTGGCTGGCCTCTACTTTGAATCTCAGAAACTCTATAGCCCATCTAAAAAATGGGAAGACATCTGCTGGAAATGTGATCCCTGCAGAATTGATAAAAGCTAACATAGAGGTGGGCTTCTCTATTGGCCGCCCTCTTCACCCCTATTTATAAGTCTATTGAGGTGTCCAAATGTTCTATTACAGTCCCAATCTTTAAGAGAGGTGATGCATCTGTTGATTTTCATCCAAACAACCTCTTAAATGCCATTAATAAACTGTGTGCTAAACATTAATATGAGAAACTCAGTGACTGGATAGAACAAAACAAGTGTTGGCTGAAGTGAACTTCAGGGCAGGATGATCAATAGTAGACCAATCCATTATCTTAAATTTTCTGCCCCACCCCAATTCTTTAGATTCCCTTTATGCTATCCTTATGAATCTGAAGGCAGACTTTGATTTGATCTCTAGAAAGAGACTGTGGAAAAACTATTAAACACATCTATGGATGGATGCTTCATTAAGTTTAATCATGTTATTTTATGACAATATATGCTAATTTGATGTTGAGTGGAGGCCCAACTTCTATTGTAGAAAAACAAGGTTGTCTACTTATTCCCTTCTTACCTTGATCACAAATGAATTCTACCCTTCAGTGTTAACAAGGAATCAGTATCTGTTTTACTTTATCTGTATCCTCTATTTCAGTGATGGCTAACCTTTTTGCCGTTGTGTGCCAAAAGCGGGGGGAGTGTATGGTGGGCATGTGTCCGCATGTCCACACCCATAATTCAATGCCTCCCTGCCCCCCGTGCATGCGTGCGCAACCCCCCATGCTCCCCCTGCTTTTGGCACACAATGGTAAAAAGGTTTCCAATGGGCCCAGTAGGCCCGTTTTTCACCCTCCCCAGGCTCCAGAGATTTTCTTGGAGCCTGGGGAGGGTGAAAACAGCCTTCCCCACTCCCCCGGAGGCCCTCCAGAGGCTGGAAAGAGCCCGTTTCCTGACTTCCATTGGGCCTGGAAGGCCAGAAAATCAGTTGGCGGAGCTGAGCTGAGGCAATGGTTGCGTGCCCACAGATATGGCTCCATGTGCCACCTGTGGCACGCATGCCATAGGTTCGCCATCACAGCTCTATTTGATACGAGTTGGTTTCTAACAAGGCCTACAATTCTTAAGACAATTATTGTAGGGAAGACAAAATAAAAATTATCTCTAGTAAAACAGAAATGATCAAATTTCCAACCTGTTGGGCTAATCTCCTTTACAAATGGGAACTTACAGAAATCATGTTGAACAAGGTAAGGTATTCAGCTACTAAAGAACTCTAATGCAAAATCCTGTAATACTGGGAAATAACAAGAAAAAATTCTAATATAGTAATTAAAATTTGTAATGATGGGAACAATTAAGTTCTCCTGAAGACCAAGATGTTGAGCATAATATTCTTAGGGGCACAAATTAGTGCCTATAAGTAATGAAAAAAAAATGAGAAGGTAATTCATTCCAACTTAATGGAATACTTTTTGTCCCTCACTACATTTCCAATGCAAGCTGAAGCCTTGAGGATTTGCCATTTAAAATACTGGCTAAAATACTGGCTAAGTCTAATTTTGAGAGAGAGATTACTATCACAGTTAATCCTTGTCAATAAATTCAATTACTTGTGGGAGAAAAAAGTACAGCCTCTGAATTATCTTATTGTGAATTCTTGTTTCAGGCATCAATAACAAGAAGGTTGGAGAGGGCCTTATAAGAGATCAGGCAATATATCCTAGATTAAACTTGCAGAAGGATGAGCAGGAACACCCACCATTGTAACATTGGCCTTTGGGATAGATCTTTATCCCTAAATATTTATACAATATTTTCTCTGCCCTGTAAAAAATAATTCTTTTCTTGTCAAGCCTAATGTCTTGTCATTGGGAGTTGTGAAAATAAAAAAGGTATAACAAACTTTCCTTCCAGGATTGAACTGTCCTTGTATGGGGAGCTTGTTTGGGTTTGTTCAATCAACATTTCATATGCTGCTAAATTATCCATTGTGCCATATATAATGTTCTGAATGAAATTGCCTCTCTTTGTTAATTAGATCAACTGTACTGTGGAGGAGAACACAACATTTTTTTATTAGGGATAAATCTTCAGAAATCTGAAAAAGGATGGTACAATATTGCTCATTTATGTTCACAATAAGGAAAGCACAGGTACTACGTGTCCCCGAAAAGAAGATATGATCTTATTTTCTTTTGGGCTGCAAAATAAGTACTAAGGTTTATTTTTGAGGGTATCTTATTTTTTTCCATGTACGGGATGCCCACTTCTTCTGCATGTTCAAAAGTGAGGCAGGAGGCCATGCGGTGTGGGGGGATAGAGCTGCCCCATGCCCCCGCACCATCTTACCTCAGGGCCTCCACAGCCAGGCCACTTACAGTCCTACATCTGCCTCACGTCATGGCGGCGGCTCCAATAGCCCCATCCAGCAGGGCCCTGTGTAGCCATTGGCTCACTTCTGCTTGCTCGCAGCCACAATGGAGCAGGAGGCCGAGTGATGTGCTGGTGCCGGTGCCATGAGATGAGGTGGGGTGTATGTTTGAGCTGCCCCATGCGCACCAGTCTATCTCAGGGCCCCTGCAGCCATGCCATCCACACCCCAACAGCTGCCTTGCCTTGCAGCAGCGGCATCAACACACAGTTCGGCCTCCTGCTCCGTTGTGGCTGCAAGCAAGCAGAAGTGTTCCGGCAGCACGTGGGCTCCCGCTGCACGTGGCTGCAAGGCAGGTGTTGGGGAATGGCTAGCCTGGCTGCAGGGGCCTTGAGGTAAGCTGGTGTAGGGCACGTGGGGCAGCTCCACCAGCCAGGGTCACCTTGTAGCTACGTCATTGAGAGCAACCAGACGGAATGGGTGGATGGCAGTTCTTAGGTAGGGCTTATTTGGAGGGGTAGGGCTTATATTAGGAACACACACAAAAACATGCTAGGGCTTATTTTTGGGATAGGGCTTATTTTCAGGAAAACAGGGTATAGTATAGTATAGTAAACAGGGTACAGTAAAACATCACCCTATATCACTCTACGTTAGAAAATATTAGCTTCATTCTTCTTTTTTAATATTTTAGGTCACAGTTATTATCATTATATGTTGACTTATGACAACAAGAGAATAAACTTTGAAACTCTGGCCCATTGTTTCAAAAACCATTGAGAGCCATTCTTTTGTAGTAAAAGTCCTCCATCTTTATAAATCTATAGGTGAGTATAATCTGTGCAATGTGGCAGGTTGATCTTTTACTGGTAATTCAAGAATAGAATCCTGACAAAAATGTGGAACACTGATATTCAGCTTTGAATATACTGTAGATACCATAAATTTTAGAAAACCAAC
Organism: Masticophis lateralis; assembly: GCA_030761175.1. NCBI lineage: Eukaryota > Metazoa > Chordata > Lepidosauria > Squamata > Colubridae > Masticophis > Masticophis lateralis. The sequence goes on from JAUDYJ010000003.1 coordinate 65,511,343, forward strand.
TTTTTTCAGACCCAAACTTATATATTCCCAATGAAAAACACTGTTGATCAAAATTTCAAGAGGTTTACTGGTATAAGTAAAATGCTGCCTATCTATCAAAATGACGTGTGTGTGTGTGTGTGTGTGTGTGTGTGTGTGTGTGTGTGTTTAGGTATGTTTTTGTGTAAGTAAAATATACTGCCTATTCATGACAAAGAAACAGGAGTTCAACAGTTGCTTGCAATCATTCTGAATATTTTTAAATTGGAACTTGGAAATTCTGTTTCTGGAAAAAACTACAAAGTTTTCTTGCAATTAAAATATTTAAAGTACCATTCCTAAGTCCTATTAGAAGCAGCCACACAGACTGGATCTTGACAGTTTTCCTACCACTAGCAGCTCTCATATGGAAATTGAGGTATAAATCCAGGTAATGAAAGCAGTCAAACTGCTCATGAAGTGTCACATTATTATGAGAGTCTGTATCCCTTCTCAGATATTGCACTGTCAGTCAGTCATAAGGCTATTTCTTACATGACAGTAATTCTAACCTGAGACATCCCCAAAAACCCAATAACAAGCCCCAAACCTAAATCCCATCGCTTATGACAGTTCCAACAATAAAATAGATGAATTCTTCTCTTTAATACGCTCTAGGAAATAGCAGCTCACTCAACGTCTGTGGATAAATAAAAATAAAATATTTACAAACAAGGAGGGGGGGGAATATGGACATTATATATCTCTGCACTCGAGAAGATGATTTGGCAGAAGAAGGTGAACAAATATTCTTTATAGTGCCAGAAGAGAAGTGTGACAGCTTTTAGCACATTGGGTGCTTTAAAAAAAAAATTCAGTATCAACTGTACAGCTAAAATTAAAAAAAAAAAAACTTCAGAAAAAGGAGGAAACAAGAGATTTAAATCATCTTTCTAAATTTTCCTCCAACCCCAGTATGGGTAAGCTTTGTATATTCCACCAAAAACAGCAGGAGAGGAAGTATGATTGATTCATGCATCCGTTTCCTTTGCAGAGTTCAAATTATATAGAGAAGAGAGCCTTTCCTTCTCTAGATGGTTCCCTTAAATAGATTTTTAGGATCTTGAAGAAGAAATGAGGAGAGCTGGTAAGCCTGAATATTTAATTAAAGGGTTTATATTTTGCTCCCCATAACTAGGGCAATGACACTCTGACCACAAGGTTTCAAGCAAAAGGGAGTGATGTACCTTTTTTCCAAATCATGGATAGAACTATTTTTTAAAAAAAATACCCATCCTTTACACAGGACTAATAAAAGCAGAGGAAATGTGAAGACTTGATCAATTATACTTTCTTGTCTACCTATTCTGTAGAACATGGGTGAATAGTATTATATAAAGAGATAATAGAGGTAGAGATATATTATAAATAGTATAAATGCTAGGGCAAATTTTAAAAGCCCTGGGAACATTTTCATTTACCAGCAAGAGAAATAAGAGGGTTAATTTGTTTTTTTGCTCTGTATTCTTCCACCATCCTTTTCAGGTATTGTTAGGAAAGAGATTTTGCAGAGTAGGGCAACTTATTTGAGCCACAGTGGAAGTACTACTTGTTGCTGGATTAGAAAACAGATGAATATGTATACAATACTCTTGTGCACCAACACATAAATGCACCTAGATATCTCATTCTCTGTCATGAACAGCATCTCTCCTAAGTCAGCTCCTAGTCAAATACAGTTGAGCTTTCTGAAGACTTGCTTCATCAGAGGTTTTAACCACAATAGGATATCTAGAATGGATTAGGGAGATTAAATTAACAGCCAATTACTTCTGCAAAGCCACCTCTCTCAAGTACCTACTCCTCCCTTTCCTGTGTCATCCTTAGTTGTTACTGTTCTGCAGCCTCCATTGTTGATTTCTTAAAAGGCCTTCTTTCTATTAAGTCCACCGATCATGGAGAGCAGAAGCTGGGGGATCTTTCAGAAAAGTGGGGACTGTAAATAAGTGAGGGAAGCAGCTTCAAATGAAAAATAGAGCAGCAAGTCAGAATGGGTTAGTAGGATCCAGAGAACTGTTCTATTAATGTAAAACAACTATCAAATAATCATTGGGAGCAGCAGCAAGAACCAGTACTGGTAGATTAGATAGGAATTTTGGGCATCACCCAAGCCACACCAATGGCCAAGAGGCGAGGAAAATGCAAAATTGTCCTGCATTCAGAAAAACAGAGCTACTTGGAATATTTTAAATATCTGTATATAGATATTTTTCTGTATTTGAAAAAAACCCCAAAACCTTTTACCTTTACGGTGTTTTTTTGAATTTTCTAAATAGCACTACCTTAGCATATATAGGAAATGATTGGCATGAAGTAGAAATAACCACTATTTGATTTAAGAAAGGTGTTTTAAGTACTTTAAGGATGAACTCTTAAGTATATGAAAAGTAGCTTATCTAGAACAGGGGTGCCCCAACCCCCCGGCTGTGTCCTATTTGGAACTGGGTCACTTGAGTGACAGGCCGGTGTGCACAGTTTGATTTGTGCAAGCGGTGGGCCGGGGTGCACGCACATGCAGCTTGACTTGCACATGTGTGCTGGTCCACCACTTGTGCAAGTTAGGCTGTGCATGCACATGTGTGCCAGTCCGCTGCTCACACGGCCTGGTTCCCCTCTCTCTCCTTTGCTGGGCTGTACAATTGGAGACCGCTGGTCTAGACGTATCAAGATATTCCAAATAACTTCTATACTGAATTGAACAGGGAAAACAATTAGGAATATTTGTTGTTATTATATTTACGTCACTACATATCTAATATACCCAATTTAAAATATTTTAGATGTAAGGAACTTGCAAGGCCTACATAATAAGATCTTGAATAGATGTTGCTGTTATCCACTGATTTCATCCACAGAGTGATGCAGGACCACAACAAATTTATTTAGCTCTATGAAAAGCTGTCTTCAGACAGAAAGGAAAGGTCAAAGATTGTTACCCTATGAAAGCATACAGCAGCAGAATACATTTAGGAAATGAAATTGGTAAAGCAGCAATTGATAAAAGCACAATCTTTCTCACCACATTTTGTTTACAAGGTAACTCAATTTGTGGAATGACATCTATCCCTTAGAACTTATATCCCAAGTGTTCATTAACAAGTGTTTCCAACTGTGCAAGATATTAGCATCATTTTCAAGGTGCAGATGGTGTTAAAATTTAATATCGCAAAACAGAGGACACCAATTTCATCTATAAAGGAAGCAGTTTCTGCTTCTCTAGGAAAGCTTATTTGGGGTTAATTAGCTTTTTATATATATATATATATATATATATATATATATATATATATATATATATATATATCCATTCTTTTGTACTCTGTGATGTTCTAAATAACCACTGGAAACACAGGAACTAGTTAACCATTACTATTCATATTTAATAGCATTTTGGTTTTTGTTAAATAAAATCTAAAACAGAAGCTCTTTCAGTACAATTTAGCCAAGAGAACTTTAAAAACAAACACAAAGAAGTCCACATTTATTTTTTAAAAAATGGTTAAATTTGGGCTTCAGTAAATAATGAAACCCTATGATAAGAGCGCAGAAGCCCTAACAGGTTCTAGGTTCTTGATGTGGGTAACCAAAGGTCAGCCTTCGAGAAAGCAATTTGCATTAAATTGCAAGAAAACTTAGAATAAAATTTTGACCACAGATTTGTTCTCTGATTCGGCAAGGCATTTTACCTTTCCTTCTGCTTTCTGGGAACAATTTTGTTCTGCTACAGAACCAGCCTCTGTTTGCAATGCACGCACAGCTAAAACAGCATTACTCAATTTTATCCATTCCGATTTCATCTTATTGTGTCCTATGGATTTCCAGAACTGTGACAAAGCAACATTTGTTGCTGTTTGGGGTTCAAAGAGCACAGCAAGGCACAAATGCTTGTTAATGAGCCATACATAACAACATTAAAATGATGGTGCATGAGCTTGTGACTTAATATACCACCCAGAGAATGAGAGAAGGCCAATGAAAGTTACAAGCAAAAATTCACTTTTGGAAGGGGAATTGCTAGAGGAGAAAAATATCTGGAGCGGATTACTTGGGGAAAGAATGAAGCACATTTCTTAGCTTTGAAATTTGGGTTTGAATCAAATGTTGGTTTAGCATTATGTATGTATGTATGAAACAGGTCATTATAATTTGATCAGCCCATGACATAACACAGAGGATAATTGGAAACAAACCTATTTTCTGATTTTTCAGGAATATATTCCACAGTACATTACCTATTTTTAAAGTTTTTATATTCTAAAAATGAGAAGATGAGGTGATAAGTTTTTATATGGTCTAGATTAAAGATTAGTTTAAGGATTGGGTTAACTTTATACTGATACCAATAGATATTATATGGATCTTTTATCTTTTCTCTGTTAATTTTCTTTCTTTTTGCTACATTTAGTTTATTTTAAGCACCATAGCATATCTAGAGGCACTCTCTCTCTCTCTCTTTCTTTCTTTCGTACATACATATACTTAAAAATCACAATGGGACAAAATTCAGTAGTGCAGAAAAGGGTCTCAACACTTTACAGAGGATAACACTGACTAATTGGAGAAAAAGCATATAGTTGCAAGGACAAAAACAACTTGATGACACATAATCAATTAATTGCCCTCAATGAGAACAGAACCAAGTGTAATGGATTTCATAGTATTACATAGCACATGCAATCCATTGTGATTCCTGATGGATTGTGATAATTAATGTCTTTGGAAGACAAAAACTATGCTAAAGCAGCAATAGAAAAATAAAACAGAAGATAACAGGAACTATTTTTAAGTGAATAGTTTTATACCACAATAATGTAGATGCCACAAAGAATGTTCTCTTTGTCCTATTAATTAAATTTATATGGTGGTTGGACATTGTAATCAACTTGAGACTTTGTTCAATCTATCAATAAGTTCAAAAGGAGGCAGCAATCTTGGTCCTAGGCGGTTTACAACTTTACATATACACATACAAGTCTCAAGAACATTTGAAGCAGTAGTGGGTTCCACTTACCTTTGTTACTGGTTTGGAACTGTGAGCTCGTTTGCAGCACTTCTGCGCATGCGCAGAACCTTCTACACATTTGCAGAGCGTCTGTGATGACGTCTGGGAGGGTAGGCGGAGCCTCCCACCGCTGCCACTACCGGTTCACTTGAACCGGGACGAACTGGTAGAAACCGACCACTGATTTGAAGCATATGTATCAGAGTCAAGTCTCAAGGACATTTATTACTGTTACAGCACAGACATGCTTATTTAATTTATAGGACACAAAGATTTAAAAACAAAACTTTAAGAGGCAAGGACTTAGCAGACAATAGTGACATGTATATCAAGATTAAATTATATAAACCCAAAGTGTCACATATTATGCTGTAAAGCAAATACGGCGGAACAGCGGGAGTTGAGAATAAAAAACCAAATTTGTTTAATGAATTGAGGTCTGAAGGTCTGTGTTTCAGCATTAAACTATTCCTTTGATCTCTGCCATGAAGAGCAAACAATTCTTGTGCTTTCATCTGTAAAAAAAGTGACTTGCATTCTACAGAGCTGAGATTGCAGTCTTTCATTTCAGAAGAGAAATGTGACTGCACTATGCCACCCAAAGTCAGAGCACATAACAGCCCGTCATCGTAAGTTATTTTTAGACATACAGGAGGTTTGAAAAATAAATCAAGATACAGATGCAGTATTGCAGGACATTACACCCCTGCCATAGGATTTGTGGCTGGTACACACAGATATCATAGAATTATTCTTTTCCTCTGAAACTTCATTACCAGGGGTGGGTTCTGCTTACCTTTACTACTGGTTCACAACAGGACCACATGTGTGTGCTTGCTTTGCTCGTACGCTCTTCTGCGCATGCGCAGAAGCATTTTGATGACATGAGTCAGTGGGTGGAGCCTCCCGCTGGTTTTACTACTGGTTCTATAGAACCGGTGCGAACCAGGAGCAACCCACCACTGATCATTACAATACTGTATATATTAAACTAGACACTGATCCTTCTTTCGCCAGGTAGAACAAACACAGTGGTATGATACAACTTCCTGAAACCTATTGCTGAAGCTCTGCCATAATTTCCATCCGACTGCATTTCAAATAGAAAATGAAGGATGGGAAAATCCATTGTCATTTTTCCCATCGGTCCTCTAAACTGGATACTAAATAAACGGTCAATGTTAAGAATATGTGTCATCAGTATTTTCGTTAGTTATATAATAGATAAAAATTTATCTAAACAAAATAGTTCAGACATATTACACTGACAACAACATTACACACTGTTGAGGCCATGGTTTGTAACTGGTTTGAATGCTAGACTACTAGAGGGGCTGAATGAAGGAAAAAAATGTATCTTTGAATTATGATGGTGAGGAAAAATAATTGGCAATTATCTTGGACTGCAAGAACAAATCATTCAATGTTGGATAAACTAAAAGAAGGGGGCTAAATAGAGGCATTGATAAATAAGCAAAAGCTTGGGTTTTTTGGACAAACATTGGAAAAGTAAGCATTAGGAAAGGATACCCTAATGCTTGAAAAAGGTTCAGGTTGAAAAGACAGGGTGGCTAAATGCTATCACAGCCGACATTTTGCAACTGCATATATAAACTTACAAGAACTTAAAGATGCAGTTAATGACAATTTTGATGCCTTTTGATGTCCATTGGGTCACAACAAGTTGAAAACAACTGAACAAGTGATCAATCACTGAACAGGAGCACAGTAGTATGAATTGTTACATCAATTTATATCAGTTCCTTAGTTCAGTTTCTGAATATTCTTAGATATTCAATGAATATCTAAACGGAATATTCACAGAACATTTTCTCCCAAAATTACTTAACACTTACACAAAAACTTGGAGACCGTTTCTCAATATATCACATTTCCATAAATTTAAAATTATAATTAAACGAACAATAATAAAAATGGTGTGTACTATTCTGCCCCTTCTAGTTTTCAGGTCCTGTCCTTAAAATTAAAATTCTGACATGTGATTAATGTACTGTATATTACTATTTAATATATGTATTTAGATCATCCATGCAAGAACTACTGTCCATACCTTCTGCATGTATTTTGTTCCTTTGTTCCTTTGGGTTCCTATTAACAACTCCTTTTTCTTAATCCTCAGAGCAATTGCTCAGAGCAATGTTTAATCATCAGAACTCCTTTACAATCAGCTGCTATTTTCCTAAGACTTCCTGACTTTATTTTTATTCCTTCCAACCCAGGAGCATGTTGGAAAATAAAGTAAACAAATATAAACAAATATTTATAGGTATATTTTATTTACATAAACACATTTATATTTGAATTTATAAATTTATATAAATATGTAAGTATACTTTATTTACAAAGTAAATAAATATCAACAAAGTAAAGGGACATAGAACAGTACTATCTATCAATAGGATCTCACTCCCAAATCAAAACAGTGTGAGGAGAAACTGGCAAAAGAAAGACCAAATCTGAAAGTGAGCTAAATCCAAGTCAGGTTGGGGAAGAAAAAATCTAGAAAAAATCATGGGAGAAACAGTCAAACCACAGCTTCGGCCATTTTTAAATCCCCAATCTCTTGATCATGTGATGCCAAATAAAACTTGGAAATAATTCTAGAAGCACAATTTGGTTACTACATTTATTTTTCCTGCTCTTTCTTCTATTCCAACTTGACTACACCTAAGAAACTTAAACTCTTTGGTGGGATCTTCTTAAATTGGCCTAAGCAAGACTATTTTGTTGGACCTAAAACATGACTTCAGGCAATATGGATCACCCTGCTACAAACAGGGTTCTAACAGCCTTGATACCTACAAACTTTCTTAAATTCTACATCTTCCTAAACCCTCCTTTCTCCATCCGATAGATAGTGTAGGTTTCCATGGTGATTTCAGGGCATCATGGGAAATGTAGTTTTAACAAATCATGGTATAATTGCATGGAAAAATGCTATTGCTATGATTTCCTGTGAAAATAATATTCTCAGACTTGTTCAGAGTATGGGCAACTATGGCACAGGAGTGATTTATTTCTATTAAAAGGGGCTCCCCCCCCTTCATTTGCTTTTACACATTTAAAAATCATTACCTAGAAAAATGGGTCAAGATTGGCTTTCAGTTTTCGGTGGGTTATAGATACTGTAAAATAAAACCAGTAACATATCTGAAAATGTATCTAGCTTTACTTCAATACCGTTTTTCATGCAAAACCATGCAAGACTTGTAGCTGCTGACTTGCATCTTCCTCTTCCCAAATTATATAAATCATTTAAAAACATGTGAAAAAGATATGTTCAAAAATGAGTGACAGAATAAACTCGTAATCTTTTTACAGCGCAGATGACTGTACTATATGATTATAATGAAGCTACTTAAGATTTCAGAAACAAAATTTACATTGCCTATCACTCACACAGCCAATCTGTAGGATGGATGCACTAAATGGGATAATGGAAGTTTATACTATATATGTAAATGTAGCATGAGTTCTGGGTATCTGTGTGTATAGTTGTTCCTCAATTCATCAATAAGAATGAAAAAAACCCCACCAATGCTAGGGCTGCTTATATAAGATTAGTACTTCCTCCTTTATTGGACCTTATTTCTTGTCATCTACCAAAATAGTAGCCATTGCTGCTTGTATAAAACATTTCTGCAGATGATTTAGTTTCTGTGATTCTGTGATTTCTGAAACCCGGAAATGCAAAATGCAGTATTAGGTACAGTGGGGCTACCATATGGGCCACAAAGAGTTAGTATTTTCAGTATATCTTTGTTCCCTTCTAGATTTTTTTCAATCCAGATACAGTAGCCCTAGTACGTAATTCGGATTTAGCATTTTTGGTAAAAAGAATATATGTAGTTTAGGGATGAAATGTGGAGTATGTTTTACATAGAAGCTGGTACAATCCTTCCACTGTATATTGTAGATGCTTTTTCTTCTTGGATTACTGGGTCTTTTGGTCTACTCAAGATATTTTGGAGGGCTTAAATTGGTTTCTGTGCTATGGCAATGGATGTAATTGTTCGTTTTTATACTGTATATAAACAGGGACCAAGCCTCACATTCACTCACTCTGATGATGATGTTATTTATTTGAGTAATCAAATATCTGCAAGCCAACAACTAAGCTCAGAGAGCACCAAAGACTCCACAGCTCAACCTATGAAACCTATGAAACCCATAAAACCATGAAAGCCAGTTGGTGACATTGAGACAATCATTCTCTTTTAGACCAACCTACCTCACAGGATTGTTGTGGGGATAAAAGGAGGAGGAAGGTGCGTTGATAATGTCCCACTTTTATGCAGTTATTCGTAAAAATAATAAAGGTAGGATAGAAATAAATAAACAAAACCTAAGATGCACATTTTCTCTTCTACTGCAAATATATTGCTTTGCTTTTAACAGGCAGATTTACAACTTCATTCACAATTTTTAGGAGATTATCAGCTATGTTGAGTTTGCTACAAAGAACCAACTAACTAAATCACTGGAGCTCAAAGACAGGCTTAGTTAATGTGTTCTATATTAAATGATATCCAGGTGACAATTCTTGGGTGTAATATAATAGACATCTCATATTTAAAAAGCACCAGAACTCTGTATTCAATGAAGCAATTGTATTTAAAATATAAATACAGAGAATCTTTAGAATCAGGGCTACAGAGATTAAGATCACTGAACTATCACAGAAGCAAATATACAAAATAACTAATCTGAACTGGTTTTTCTTTCCTTCAAATAGTTCTTCAAATGTAAGACAACTCCCCATCACAATACTGATTCTGTCCCAACCTAAACAAATTGTGCTGTATGGCCCCAAAAAAACCTTAAACAATTTTTCCTAACTTAGATCTAAAATACTGCTCTAAATAAACTAAACTTAAAAGGTGTTGTTTCTTTAATTGGAAGGAAGATAAATATATACTAAAACTTCTGTTCTGATTATTGTGTGCTCTATCCTAATAAAAGTTTTATAGCAGAAGTGAAAAAAGGTGTAAAGCTTGCACCACACATGCATTTGCTAATTCTGCTTCAAAACTGTTTGAAAATTATTTTATGTGAATTGATTATATTCTGCCTATTACTTCACCAAACAGGCTCGATTTAATTTTATCAAATGTCTGTAGCAAACAAAGATAAAATAATATTTAAATACTAATAATGTTACTCTTAAAGAAACCCACCTAAGCATATTCTTGATCGTTTAGTTAAACATCAAGAATTGTGGATTTAATAGCAGTCCAAGGCTTTCCTACCAAAAAATTAATACAGTTTTTCACACAGCATACAGGCAGATTCTGTTAAATGCTATATATTCCTGATTGTGCTCAAATCAAACTTTAAATACTTATTACGAAAAGCAGATTTTCCCAATCTATTATCTTACAGATAAGTTATATTTCAATTAATATAAATCTAGTGAACCGATATGAAAGTCAAAATTGCACACTTCTGCAGAAAAGTCAGTTGGACTAGGCTGAAAATCAACCCTTTCCCCCAACTCTAAAAAACTCCCTACATTCATAAACAAATAGAAGTGCTAAATATGCTAAATAAATATAGAACAACATAATGAGTAGAAATAGGAACAATTCATAAAAAAATTAGATTGTGTATACATTATGGCATCTGAAGTGAAGCACAATTATGTTCCTGAACAATTCTGAAATAGTCAACTATGTAAACAGATCATTGTGTAAACGGTGCAATTTTACATCTAACTGATTTTTAACTACCAATATGACTGTTTCTAATATCTCAAAAAAACACCTCACCACTCTTAACGGTGACATGTCTACACATTAAACAGGCATGAATATATTTTCTTGGTTTTCTTTCCCCAGCAATGATTAATGCAGCCTATCAGAAGCCAGATGGTGCAAAACCAAAGCCATCAATCAAAATGAAAAGACCACAGAGTGCTTCTCCACAATGATGTGCTTGGAAATGGAAATTTTCTTCATAGGCTCTTGGCCACAATCTGCAAAGCAAACCCTAAATAAGCTTGCACAGTCGCCAAAAAGCTGGCAGGAAGGGCTTTGTTAGGCGGTAAAGAGCTGAAGAAGCAATGTTTGCTGCTCAGAGAAGGAAGGATTAATAAAAACCCAAATGTGTAGCAAAAAAAAAAAAAAGTTAAAAGTGGGTTTTGAAATTATTTTAATAATGTTTCCTCTGATGACAGATTCTGTCAAGCTGTCCATTCGTTGCTGATTTAATATGGGATAATGCCATGCATTAATAAGCAGCTGTCACTGTCTGCCTGACACAAGAATCAGCATTTAATGACTTGTCCTGCGCTAGCAGTTTAAATACAGTAATCCTGAATGTCTCGGTTTTACAGTATGCATCCTTTCCCTTCAAAACTTGTGAAAGAAAACAAATGTTCATGCATTTCTACATTAAACTGTTACGGATGCTTCCCGATTAATGTCTCTCAGCAAAAAAAGAAAAAAAAGAGAAAAAAAAAGAAAAACCATTGTGAATGTACTATTAGCAAATTTCATAGAGCATTTGTGGGGGAGTTTACACAATTTCCGTTTTGTGTGAAAATTCAGAATAAATCACTTGTATCTCTGATATTTATTTATATGTACACGCACATATGCATATGTGGACAATGCATATCTTCATAAATATATGATTGTGAGAATAAAACAGCATTAAGGATTTATTTGTTGAGATTTAAGAATATATATCTATCAGTCTAGCTATACATTAATTATACTTTTGTTGTTGTTAATTGTGAAGTTGGGCGTTGGTCTTACCTGATACGCTCATTCTCGATGAGGCGCCCACAGCAGTCAGGATTGGGTGTGGCAGGTCTGTTATCCAATTAGACCGAGCCTACTGAACTTTCCTGGCACCTCCCCTTCCTGTTAGTCCAGTTTGGAGGCGAGTTCGTTCAGTAGACTGAGGTGCCTGTAGATATATAAGCAAGAGAATGAGAGTCCACCCACCCCCATGAATTCTAGAACGGCCCAGGGCGGGGCTGACTGCTGTGGGCGCCTCATCGAGAATGAGCGTATCAGGTAAGACCAACGCCCATTCTCCGACCTAGCGCCCACAGCAGTCAGGATTGGGACATACCAAAGCTTGGTGTCTCTTAGGGCGGGATAGGCCGGACTCTTTGAAGAACTCTCCTGCCGAATGCTGCATCCGCCGATGCATAGGAGTCGAGGCGATAATGTCGGACAAAGGGGGTCACAGACGCCCACGTAGCTGCCCGGCAGACTTCCTCCACCGAAGCTTGTGTGGCCCAAGCCGCGGAAGTAGATGCGCTCCTGGTGGAGTGAGCGGTGATGTTGCGCGGGGCTGGCAGAGATTGTGACTCGTAAGCAGATGCGATGGTGGCCCTCAACCAACGGCCTATCGTGACTGACGAGACTCTCGCACCCATCGAAGATGGTTGAAAAGACAGAAACAGGGCTTCTGATCGACGAAATGAAGAGGTACGAGACAGGTAAATACGGAGGGCCCGTCGGACGTCCAGCTTGTGCCAAACTGCCTCCTGATGACATCTGGGAGCAGGACAGAAATCCGGGAGTATGATCTCTTGTGCACGATGGAAAGTGGCATTGACCTTGGGGATGAAGGCCGGATCGAGTCTGAGGACTACCCTGTCTGTATGGAAGATACATAGGTCAGCACGAACCGACAAGGCTGCCAGCTCGGAAATCCTACGTGCGGAGGTAATAGCTATTAGGAAGGAAACTTTGAAAGAGAGATATTTTAGGCTGACCGTGCGGAGAGGTTCGAAGGGAGGAGCGGTTAAGGCTTGTAGCACTTTGTTGAGGTCCCATGTAGGGAACCGGTGGATCACAGGAGGGCGGAGATTGGTAGCGCCTCGTAAAAAGGAATGGACCAGTGGATCGTTGGCTAATGTAGATGGAGAACCACATGAAAGTATGGAGGATAGGGCCGCCACCTGTCGGCGGAGTGTGTTAGGAGCTAAGCCTGAGCGGAAGCCATCCCGGAGGAAGTCGATAAGTTGTGCAATGGATGCCTCCGTAGCAACGATCCTTCTCCTAGAACACCACTTGACGAAGGAACGCCAGGTGGAGTCATATATGCGCAAGGTAGAAGGACGCCTGGCTGCCTGGATGATAGTGATGGCGTCCGGAGAGACTAAGGCTCTAGCGAGGAGGCGCCGCTCAACCTCCAAGCGGTCAGTTGATACGATTGAGGGTCCGGGTGTAGGAGAGGACCTTGAAGGAGAACTATTTTGCTGTTGGGAATCTTCCAGGGGGGGGGCCACCGACAGGGACAACAGATCGGGAAACCATGGATGTCGAGGCCAGTGGGGGGCCAGAAGGATGATCTCCGCCTTCTCTAGAAGAATCTTGCGGATTACCCTGGATAGGACTGGAAGGGGGGGGAAGGCATAGAGGAGCTGACCCCCCGGCCAAGGGCTGCGAAGGGCGTCCACAGCTTCTGCTCCCGGGCAGGGGAAGCGAGAAAAGAACCGGGGCAGCTGGTGATTGGAGGTCGAGGCAAACAGGTCGACAGTTGGAGCCCCGAATCGGGATATCAGCTCTTCGAAGAGGAGAGGATGCAGACTCCACTCGGAGGGATCGATCTGGAAACGGCTGAGGGAGTCCGCTTGAGTGTTGTCTACCCCCGATATGTGTTCGGCCTTGATCGAGGATAGATGAGCCTCGGCCCAAAGGAACAACCTGGCTGCCTCCTTCTGAAGGGAGCGGGATCGAGTCCCGCCCTGCCTGTTGATGTGCGCCTTGGCCGAGACATTGTCCGTGAGAATCAAGACATCCTTGCCAAGGACATGAGACTCGAAGGCCAGGAGGGCTAGGAAGATGGCACGTAGCTCCAGGACGTTGATGTTGAGCCTTCGTTCTGGAGGGGACCATAGGCCTTGAGCCATGTGGATGTCCAGGTGGGCTCCCCAGCCCGAGAGGCTGGCGTCTGTTGTGATCACAGTCCTGGTCGCTTGTCCGAAGAAAGAGCCCCGGGATACTGCTGACGACGTCCACCAGGCCAGTGAGCCGGTCACCGAAGGGGGCAAGGCGATTCTGGAGGCTGAGGTGGCACGCTTGGTCCGTTGGAACGGGAGTAAAAGCCACTGGAGCTCCCTGCTGTGTAGGCGAGACCAGGGGACAATATCGTAAGCTGATACCATCTTGCCCAGAAGGCTGGAGAGGCCCAGGAGAGAGGAGGATCCGCATCTCAGGATGCGGGCAGCCGATTCAGAAAGGCTAGCTTGGCGGTCAGGGGAAAGGGAGACCTGAAGGGTTGACGAATCAATGAGAGCGCCTAGATGTTGAATGCGAGGCGAGGGGCACAGCTGGCTCTTACGCCAGTTGATAGAAAAGCCGTGACTTTGCAATATGGTAATGGTGGAGGAGACATCCTGAATAGCCTTGGAATGAGATTGGGAGAGAATAAGGATATCGTCCAAATAAAAAAGAGCCCTAATAGGGACAGAGGCAATATGTGCCATGAGGGCGGCCATAACCTTAGTAAACGCCCTAGGGGCAGAAGAAAGTCCAAATGGTAGGGCCGCGTACTGGAAATGGCGGCCCTTATAAGAAAAACGCAAAAATTTTCGGTGGGCGGGAAGGATGGGGATATGGAGGTAAGCTTCAGTAAGATCTATGGAAGACATAAAGTCTCCATTGCGGATGCAGAGTAGGATGGTACTTAAAGATTGCATCTTGAAGCGATGATAAACAATGTATTTATTGAGGGACTTTAGGTCAAGAATAGCCCTCCAACCTCCTGAGGACTTCGGTACCAAAAATAAACAGGAGTAAAATCCCAGACCCCTTTGGCTAGAGGGGACAGGCTGGATAGCCTTGATGGTTAGTAAATGCTGGATGGCCTCATCGAGCTGAGCCCGTTTAACCGGGTCAGCCGAGAGAGGGCAAGGTAAATAGTGGTTGGGAGGGGGAGAAAAAAATTCCAGGGACAGTCCAAATCTGATGGTGGTTCTGACCCAAAGGTCAGAGGAAGTCGAGTCCCATTGATCTGCGAACCGGGATAGGCGGCCGCCAATTACGGGATCTGGGCTATAATTAACGAGGTCTCCGAAAGGGCCTGGATCTCCCACCCCGAAAGGACCTTTTGGGATTGAAACGGGGGCCCTGCCTAACCTGACTGTCGTGTTGGCGTTGTCTCGAAGGGAAGCTCCTCTGTGGACGCTGGAATGAAAAGGCAGACTCCGATGGTCGAAAGGATGAGGAGCGAAAGGAGCCCTGGTGGCGAAGATCTGAACGCCGAGAAAGAGCCGGGAGGATCTTGCGGTGGTCCCTGGTCTCAATCAGGAGGGGGTCTAGTTGTTCTCCGAAGAGTTTGCCTCCGGAATAAGGAGAAGAAGCGAGGCGCCATTTGTTCCTGGCATCCGCTTGCCAGTTTCGTAGCCAGAGGAGACGTCTGGAAGTGACTGAGGTCCCAATGGCCTTGGCGGAGAACCGGGCAGCATTGAGAGTGGCATCAGCGGAGAACTCCACTGCTGCTAGAATTTTATTGATGTCCTGATGCGATCGGTGATCCGCTGCAGGGATGCGTTCTTGCAGCTGCTTTAGCCATAGGATAGTGGCCCTATTGAAAAACGAGGCTGCCGAAGATGCCTGGACAGCCCATGCAGAGGCCTGGTGGTTCTTAATGAGGGTTCTCTCCGCCTTCTTATCCTCTGGCTTCAAGCACTCCTCGGAAGGACCGGTGAGGAGAGAGGAAGAAGAGAGGGCCACGACAGGAGGATCCACCGAGGGGACCTGCAACATAGAAGAGTAATCCTGGGAAACATTATAAAACTTTCTGTCCAGATTATTAGGAACAGGTCCAGAGCTGGGATTGGACCACTGCCTTTTCATGACATCCGAGAAGAGCTTAGGTGCCGGAACAATGTCAGAATGCGTAGTGGGCTCTTGAAAAAGGACTGAGGATGCGATGGCAGTCCCCGAGGAAGCCTCCGGAGGAGTAGAAGGAGTCCCTAGACCGGTGACTAACTGGGCCTTGTGAAGAAGGGACCGAAACATGTGAGGCTTGAACAGTCCCACAAAGGCAGGTTGGTCCGGTTCCAGTCCTTCATCCTCGGACAGGTCCTGGTCGGGAAGAATTTCACCCTCCGATAGAGACGCTTGGCTGTCTGAGTCCCGATCGTAGGGGTCCTCCGTGATTTCCTCTGAACGAGCGTGGGAGCGAGGGCAAGGTTGATCCCCTTGCCTAGGGGAAGAAGACACGTGATGTTGTTGAAGGCCTTGAGCAATGCCTTGCCGGATGGCTTCAGAAATCAAATCAGCTAGGGAAAGCCTCATATCTGGAGGCAGGAGAGGATTCTGGAGGAAGGATTGCGGGTCAGCAGAGGTTGAGGCAGAAGAACCTGGGTTAACCGAGGGGTTAGGAGGCGACTGTAGTGGTTGAGTATCTGATCCAGTGCATGCTGGGAAGACTGAGGCAGCAACCTGAGAAGGAACTAAATCTCCTGTCAGGGACCTGTCAGGAGACAGAGAGGTGGTAGTGCGCTGGGGAGAGGCCTCCCGGGTGGTTCCAGATGAAGCAGGAGCGCCACGGGGAGAGCTCCTTTGAGCTGCTGTCGTTGGTCTTGGAAGGGGCAGGTTCTTGGCCTGAGCTTTGTCAAAGGCCCGTTCCATGGCCTTATGTCTGCGTCCTTCATCCCTGGACATGGTTGATTTGGATGAAGAAGTGCCTTTGGCAGATGAAGGATTGCTCTTGCTCCTTTGAGAAGAGGAGCCCTCTCCAGGGTCTTCCACCCTTGGCCTTTTGCTCGATCTGGTACGGCCTGATTTCTGAGGGAGAGGGTCTGCCATGCTCAGGACTGGCTCTCTAAGCAGAGCAAATCGCCAGTAGAAAGAGGAATGCCAAACCTCTAAGGACAAAAGCCCCCTTTCTTTTTGATCTCTCTCTCTCTCTCTCTCTCACTCTCTCTCTCTCTCTCTCTCTCTCGCTAGGAGAGGGTCCTTAAGCGAGGCTGCTGTGAGGCTTGGCACTTGAGGCCTCAGGAGTAAAAAGGCTCCTTTTTTTTTTTTTTTTTTAATTTATTTATTTTGAGAGAGGAGGGGGTCTGGGAAGAAGAAGGGGAATGCGGACACACTCCTCGCACTTCCCCTTTGAAATAGAAAGCCCCTGGAGAGAGAAGGCAAAAAAAATTGGCGCCAAAATAGGGCCCAGAAAATGGCGCCCGCGCCAAAAACAAAATGGCGGCCGCGATAAAGAAGGGCCAGGAAACGGTGGAAAGGGCCCCCAGGCAGGTGCAGGGGAAGGCGGACACCCTCCTCGCGCTTCCCCTGCTAAAATTTTGGCTCCTAAAAGGGCCTGAGAGCCGCCAGAACGCCGGAGAAAACAAACGGCGAGTGGGGGGGAAACAAAATGGCGCCCGCGCCTCACAGCTGATGGGCGGGCGTTTGAAGAAGCCGCGGCAGCCCAAGGAGAGAGAGGGGGAATCGCTGGGAGCGCGGACACACTCCTCGCAGCTCCCAGCAAGAAAGAAGCCCAGGGGAAGAGAGAGAGAGGGGAAAAGAAGCGACAGAGCTAAAGGAGAAATAGCTCGTGCGCTTCAACGGGAGCTGCCTGGAGGCAGCTCCTGCCTTAGAAGGCCTTCGGCGGCTACAGGCTCCTGCCTTTCACGCCGGATCTTACTGTTTTAAGTTGATGTTGTAGTAGAAGTTCAGGAAACAAACCGAAGAGGATCTACAGGCACGTCTGGTCTCGAATTAGACCGAGCCGAAAAACTGGACTAACAGGAAGGGGAGGTGCCAGGAAAGTTCAGTAGGCTCGGTCTAATTGGATAACAGACCTGCCACACCCAATCCTGACTGCTGTGGGCGCTAGGTCGGAGAATGTGTCTGACTGATCGCAACCCAATGGACAACGTTCCTCCAGGCCTTCCTGTCCTCTACCATCCTCTTGAGTCCATTTACGCTCACGCCTACTGCTTCAGTGACTCCATCCAGCCATCGTGTTCTGTCATCCCCTTCTTCTTTTGCCCTCAATCTTTTCCAGGATTAGGCTCTTCTCCAGTGAGTGCCTCCTTCTCATTAGGTGGCCAAAGTATTTGAGTTTCATCTTCAGGATCTGGCCTTCTAAAGAGCGGACAGGGTTGATCTCCTCTAGGACTGACCAATTTGATCGCCTTGCAGTCCAAGGGACTTGCAGGAGTCTTCTCCAGCACCATGGTCCAGCACCAGCACCAGTTCAAAGACTTCTTTGGTGCTCATCCTTTGTTATGGTCCAACTTTCACAGCCATACATTGCAACTGGGAAAATCATGGCCTTGACTATACACACTTTTGTTGGCAGGGTGATGTCTCTGCTTTTTAGTATGCTGTCTAGATTTGCCATGGCTTTCCTCCCCAGGAACAAGTGTCTTTTAATTTCTTGGCTGCAGTCCCCATCTGCAGTGATCTTGGAGCACAGGAAAATAAAATCTGTCACTACCTCCATTTCTTCCCCATCTAGTTGACAGGAATTGAGAGGGCCAGATGCTATGATCTTGGTTTTCTTAAAGTTGAGTTTCAAGCCAACTTTTGCACTCTCCTTCTTCACCTGCATCAAGAGGCTCTTTAGTTCTTCTTCACTTTCTAACATTAAAGTGGTATCATCTGCATATCTGAGGTTGTTGATATTTCTCCTGGCAATCTTAATTCCAACTTTTGATTCATCTAGCCCCACCTTTCTCATGATGTGCTCTGCATATAAGTTAAATAGGCAGGGCAACAGTATACCTTGCCAGACTCCTTTCTCAATTTTGAACCAATCAGTGGTTCCATGTCCAGTTCTCACTATTGCTTCTTGACCCGCATATAGGTTTCTCAAGAAACAAATAAGATGAACTGGTACTCCCATCTCTTTAAGAATTTGTTGTTGTGATCCACACAATCAAAGGCTTTAGCATAGTCAATGAAGCAGAAGTAGATGCTTTTTCTGGAACTCCCTAGCTTTCTCCATGATCCAGCGTAGGTTGGCAATTTGATCCCTAGTTCTCTGCCCCTTCAAAATCCTGCCTGTATTCTGGTAGTTCTCGATCCACATACTGCTGGAGCCTAGCTTATAGGATTTTAAGGATAACCTTACTAGCATGTGAAATGAGTGCAATAGTGCAATAGTTTGAACATTCTTTGGCATTGCCTTTTTTTGGAATTGGAATGTAAACTGACCTTTTCCAATCCTGTGGCCACTGTTGAGTTTTCCAAATTTGCTGGCAAATTGAATGTAGCACTTTTACTGCATTATCTTTTAAGATTTTGAATAGCTCAGCTGGAATACTGTCACCATCACTAGCTTGGTTGTTGCTCAGATTTCCTAAGGCCCATTTGACTTCACATTCTAGGATGTTTGGCTTGAAGTCAGTGACTACCCCATTGTGGTTATCAGGGATATTAAGCTCGTTCTTGTATAGTTCTTCTGTATAATTTTGCCACCTCTTCTTAATTTCTTCTGCCTCTGTTAGGTCCTTGCCATTTTGGTCCTTTATCATGCCCATCTTTGCATGAAACGTTCCCTTCATATCTCCAATTTTCTTGAAGAGATCTCTGGTCCTCCCTATTCTACTGTTTTCTTTGCACTGTTCATTTAAGAAGGCATTCTTATCTCTTCTAGCTATTGTCTGGAATTCTGCATTCAGTAGAGTGTATCTTTCTCTTTCTCCCTTATCTTTCGCTTCCCTTCTTTCCACAGCTATTTGCAAAGCTTCTTCAGACAGCCATTTTGCTTTCTTGCATTTCTTTTTCTTTGGGATGGTTTTAGTTGCTACCTCTTGTACAATGCTGTGAACCTCTGTCCATAGTTCTTCAGGCACTCTATCTATCAGATCAAATTCCTTAAATCTATTTTTAGTCGTTACTCCCGTGTTACATTTCTCCTGCGCAAGCTGCACTGGCTACGTGTTGCTCTCTGGGTCCGTTTCAAGGTGCTGGTGCTTACCTATAAAGCCCTACATGGCTTAGGCCCAGGATACTTACAGGATCATCTCTTGCCTTCCTCCCATCATCCTGTCCGCTCCCATAGAGTTGGCCTCCTCAGGGTGCTGTCGGCCAAACAATGTTGGCTGGCGGCCCCCAGGGGGAGAGATTTCTCTGTCAGAGCGCTGACCCTCTGGAATGGTCTGCCCACTGATCTCAGGATGGCCCCCGACCTCCTCTCCTTCTGCCGCGGTCTAAAGATGTCAGCAATAATCTGATTGTGGGGTTGTACAATTTTATAATTGTAACATGGTTTTAATGGGGGTTTTAAGTTTATTTTCATTTCCATACTGTGATTTGTATTGATAATTGTTGTATGTAAGCCGCCCTGAGTCCCTCGGGAGAATGGTGGCATATAAATCACAACAACAACAACAACAACAATAATTTGTTACTTCTACTGTATATTCATCAGGATATAATGTAGTTCATACCAGAGTGACCTCGTGCTTTTCCCTATTTTCTTCAATTTAAGCCTAAATTTTGCAATGAGAAGCTCATGATCTGAGCCACAGTCAGCTCCTGGTCTTGTTTTTACTGACTGTATAGAGCTTCTCCATCTTTGGCTGCAGAGCACATAGTCAATCTGATTTCTGTGTTGACCGTCTGGTGATGTCTATGTGTAGAGTCGTCTCTTGGGCTGTTGGAAAAGAGTGTTTGCTATGACCATCATATTCTCTTGACAAAAGTCTATCAGCCTGTACCCTGCTTCATTTTGTACGCTGGTTACTGACTATGAAGGCTATTCCATATCTTCTGAGTGATTCTTGCTCACAGTAGTATACCTGATGGTCATCTGAATTAAATTCACCAATTCCCATCGATTTTAGTTCGCTGATTCCTAAGATGTCAATGTTCAGTCTTGTCATCTCTTGTTTGACCACATCCAGCTTGTCTTGATTCATAGATCTTATATTCCAGGTTCCTATGGAGAAAAGATCTTTGCAGCATCGGACTTTCACCACCAGATACATCCATAGCTGAGCGCCCTTTCAGCTTTGGCCCAGTCGCTTCATTTTTTCTGGTGCTACTAGTACTAGCCCTCTGCTATTACCCAATAGCATATTGGATACCTTCCGACCTGAGGGGCTCATCTTCCGGCATCATATCTTTTTTCCTTTTGGTACTGTTCATGGGGTTTTCATGGCAAAGATAGTGGAGTGGGTTGCCATTTCCTTCTCCAGTGGATCACATTTTGTCAGAGCTCTCTGCTATGACCTGTCCGACTTGGGTGGCTCTGCATGGCATAGCTCATAGCTTCATTGAGCTATGCAAGCCCCTTCTCCACGACAAGGCAGTAATCCATGAAGGAGATTAATTATACTACTCTTTGCTTTTTCATCCCAATTATTTCACATAGGATTAAAATCCCTTATTAAAATATTATTTCCTGGTAAAGTTGGAATGTATCACATAATTCTACAAGCCACTTAACATACATATTAGAATGAATATGTAAGGTTTGCTGTTAAAAATGATATCAGTAAGTTTTATACAAGTGAATAGATTTCAAAACTAAAATACACCACGTACTATGATGGGTGCTTATGAGTGACATTCCAGCTGAAGACAAAGCTTTGAGAATAACTCTTAGAAAATAAGTATCTTGTCCTACTAAACCAGAACAAAATACAATCAAGATGGCAGGAATGGTTCACATGGTAACCTTTAGAGTTTAGCAGGAGAAATACTTCAGACTCTCAACTTGAGGATTTTATTCTACCCTGCCTTTGTAAATACATTCTACCTTATAAAAAACATAAAAATGTCTCTCAGTGAAAGGTGATTCTGTGAGTTAATAAAATAACTTCATTGACACAAGATTTTATAATGTTGTGCTGTAAATATGCACTACATATTATATGTACTATAAAGCATTCGTTCATTCATTCATTCATTCATTCATTTGTTCGTTTCCTGCCTTTATTGTTTTCACAAATAACTCAAGGCAGTGAATACATCCAACACACCTTCCTTCTCCTATTTCCTTGCAACAACAACCCTGTGAAGTGGGTTGGGCTGAGAGGTGAATGACTGACCCAAAGACACCCAGCTGACTTTCATGGCTAAGCATGACTTGAACTCATGGTCTTTTGTTTTGTAGCCTGGTGCCTTAGTCACTAGGCGAAACTAGTTCTATAATAATATATTATTATTATTATTATATTATATATTAATGGTATGCAGATGTCATATATACATCTGTAGAAAGAACAATTCCTTTCTATGCTTTGATCTAAAATAAAACATTAATAGACAATGTCACACATCCTCGATCACGTTAAAAGTTGGAATCAGGTAAGAGACCGATATTAGCTGGTTCTGAGGCTACCCAGCCCAGAAAAGAATTTTTGCCTTCTTCTCTCTCAGTTAGTTTGCTGGAGCAATCACAAGAGTAAAATAGGAAGACTAATGAAACATGATTCTTGAAATAGCCATAGAAAGCAAAAATCTGGTTTTTAAAGGATTCTGACAGAAACACAATTTATTTTTCAAAAGCTCCACATTATTCCCAAAGTACATCCTACACAATCTAAAATCTTAAGTATAGAACTTCACAAAGTACAGCAGAAACCCCTTCCAAATATGAGAACACTTCAAGAAATCAGAGGATAGCTTACTCTTTCACAAAATCTGAATTTATGCTTGATGTGCATATGCGTCATTATTTATTTAAAATATGTACTGTATACACTGTACCTCATAGAGTGGACCAGTGGATAATACACAGGGTTAAAAATGCATCTGGGTACAATAACATATAAACCTACTCGCCAAAAAAAGAGAGGAATGTTTAGCAAAGCAGACAAATCTAATGTTGTCTATAGAAATAGACAAGTTTAGACAAAGCTGCTTGGTTAAGCATTTCTTCTATTTTTAAGAGAGACCCACCACAGGACTATTGAAATCTCCCTATCATGAAACTCTATGAATCAAGTTGTTCACTTTTAGTGTTATATTTTTCATTCGATATTTTGAAAACTCATTAATAAAAACATTTCAAATCCAAGTTGAAGTAGCGAAGGGAGTTAAGGGAGATGTTGCCATCAAGGTAAGCTTTCAAGCTTCAAGTTCCTTGCTTGTTCAAGACATCTGGCAGTGTCCTTCCATGCTTGCTTTCCTGGATTTGATCTTATTTTCTTTCATATATCTATCATCCTTATGTTCTGAAAACACTCAAGCCGCATACTTTCATTTCTTCTGTTTGTTAGAAAATCTTTCTGGATAATTTTCAGTTTGGTTTGCACCTAGCATACTCCCAGCCAATTCTTCTATACAGATCAGGGCAAGCACACACCACTCAACACAGCTAGCAAAAATATAGCTTTATGTTTATTCATTACACATCATTAAACAGAAAAAAATCTAAAAATAATAGGCAATGGGCCAAAAGCAGGGAGGGAGATGTGAACAACAGGAATAAATTTGTCTATAGCACAGAACTTTTCAGAGCCACAGGAAACATTACTGAGTAATTAGCATTGACAGTCCCAAGGGATGGCCTTTGTTTATTCCATCTTTAAACCTTTTGCGGGCATAACAGTAGCAGAATAGAGATGGAAAGTAGAACACCAGGTGATGATATCTCCTCTATTCAGTACCATAACAGGAAAAGATTGGTGGATGGAGATGATGTAGCCAACAGCATCAACCTAATTAACAATCCCTATGGAAATAATCTACACTATGTATTATTCTGATAGCTGGCTTACAATCTTTGTGGTGTGTTAGCCAAACAGAGAGTCTTCTTATTGTTGTTAATCACCCATGGAATAGAGGCCTTATTAAGGGAAACTTGAAAAAAATAAGGCTCAACCAAGCTTCAATCCCATAAGTGGGTTTTATTATACTGCCTAATATATTATAAGGTTCTAGTATGCAACACAATACAATCTCAGACTAGCTTTGTTTAAAAGCCTAATGAAGGGGAGGTACACTGCAAAGGACTCTGTAAATATTGCTTGCTTGCTTTTGAAAATCTTCTAAGATAAACTTTACTGTAAAAATCGCCTAACTGTTTGACCTTCAAAAAATATGGAAAGGAGGCTGAAAGAAAGGCTGGATTTATAATTTCAAAAATTATCTGTTTCAGGAGAGGGCAGCCTTGGGGAAATCATTGGCATAATCTGAAACCATCTCAGCACATCATAAATCAGTGTGCATGTCTGTCAGCTATTTCATATTCCATTAGATTGAAGCTACATGTAGGCTTATGTCATGGACAGCAGCTAATTTTAATTCTTCATATCCACTCTTCAGCTATTTTTTTCTGTCTTAGCTAATACAACATTTAAAAATTTAAAAGTTTTTGGTTTTATTTCATAATTTTGAATTTGGCTTAATAAAATTATTGTCCAGATGTTGATTACCAAACTTTTCTTGTAATCAACACTCTTAACTAAGTTTTTAAATAAGTTTTAGTTCACCATTTACCGTATTTTTCGAACTATAAGACACACTTTTTTGTCTCCCAAAAGGGAGCAAAAATGTCTGTGCGTCTAATAGACTGAATATTGCCAAAGCCCTGCCCACTCAGCAGCCATTTTTTGGCCTCCACATGCCCTGTTTTCAGACCTTTATTGACCCATTTTCAAGGCTTTTTTGGCCTGTTTTTGAAGCTTTTTTCAGCCCATTTTTTTGGCTTTTTTCAGAAAAAACGAGCCAAAAAAAAGCCTTGGAAATAGGCCAAAAAGTCTCAAAAACAGCTCCAAAAAGCCATGAAAACTGCTCCAGAAAACCCACGAAAATGGGCCAAAAAAAGTCTGAAAACAGGCCAAAAAAGCCTCAAAAATGGGCTGAAAAAAGCCTCAAAAATGAGCTGAAAGAAGCCCCGGAAACAGGCCAATTAAATACTGGAAAAGCCCCCCCCAAAAAGGCCTGAAAAATGGGAGATCAAAAACTTTTGTTGTTGTTGTTTTCCTCTTCTAAATTTAGCTGCATCTTATAGTCAGGTGTGTCTTATAGTCTGAAAAATACGGTAGCTACTCTTCAGTATGTGTCCCCTCTATGTGACTTTTATTAAGTTGTAGAAGCTACTCTACCTCAGAGAAACAAAGTTAAAATTCATTAGAAAAATATCTTTTGCATTATGGGAAATGCTATATTAAAAGCATTTTTTCCTCAAGGAGAACATTCTTTCCTGCACTATGGTGTAAAACACATTCCATCTTCTTAGTCATCTCTTATTTGCTTTCAAAAAAAAAAAATACCCTCTTCAATGCAAGACATGAAAACACCTTTAAAAATGAAATAGCTGACTGAAAAAGTGAAACAGTTTAAGGGAGACTTGACATGAAATTTTAACAATGTAAATCATACTGGATTGGAAAAAACACTGAAACTACCTTTTTGAATCTGAAAGGAATCCAATGTAATTTTGAACAAACATAGCACATAATAGTAGAAATAATGTAGGATGTTTCTACATTACATGTTCAAGGATTATAGCTCACCTTACAAGTTTTTGAGTAAATATAAGCTAATACTGAGGAAAGAAATTATAATCAAGAGCAAAGTCAACAGCAAAGAGATCAAATAGGAATAGCTTTTTACATGTTAGGCCTCAGAATTTAGGAATGCAAGTTGAAAATGCAAGGCAAAACAGATACAATTGCAATGAAGACAATCTGATTCACAAACATACTGCATTATCATGTTACAGACAGGCCTTAATTTATATAATAATATATTATAATTATTATAATATAATAATATAAAATTGCCTTCGCTCATGCTGTCAAATACTAAATGTAATATTATTGCTTAAATCCAAACCAGAGTATGGGTTTAGAGTTTACAACTACATGAATGGAAGGTACCTGAGTTTGAATGAAATCTATTCCCACCACCTAATTTAGGAAAAACTAAATTAGAAAAATCCTAGTTTGCAGCTTTTCCAATTTAGAGAAAGACTTTCAGAATGATAAAAGAAATCCCTTCATTATTTGTTAATTCTGACATCTTGTTCTCTGAAGGTTTTCAACAGATTCCTGGGACATGCCTTAACCTCTGCCATTTTGTTTGTTTGTTTGTTTTAACACAACTATAGTGCCCTTGAATTGTGAGCTATTAAACTCACAGTTCACGGTTTCTGAGGTGTGAATCCTTATGGAGGTAGATATATCCTAAGAACTAGAAAAAGGAGCTTTGTTGCATCTGAAAAATTCAGGATAAAAAGTTGGAAAGAAAATTAAAAAAAAAAAATCAAAGACAGCCAGTTTGGTTTAGTGGCAACAGGCTAGAAACTAGGATGCTGTGTGTTCTAGTCCCTCCTTTTTCATGGCTAAGGCCAGCTGGATGACCTTGGGTCAGTCACACTCTCACAGCCTAACTCACCTCACATAATTGTTGTGACGAAAATAGGAGGAGGAAGGGGAATATGTTTGCCCTCTTGAGTTATTTCTAGAAATAATAAAGGTGAAAAATTGACTGACTGACTGACTGACTGATTGATTGAATGAATGAATGAATGGTCTACTCTATGGTTGGGAAGAGTTCTGCTCTATTTTATGTACACAGTGCTTCAATCGCAGTCAGTAAGTAAGCACATATTTTTGCACGTGTCTGTGGGAAGGATGACAAACTAGACAAGTGTTTGAAACACCAGAAACTAGACTGTGCCTTCTCCTTAAGTTTTCCTTGCATAGGAACTTTCAGAAGCTAAATATCTAAACACTAACAGGAAAAAACCCTGCAGCTATGCAGATAAATCCATATTATGCAATTATTGCATTGTATGATTTAGATTCTACGTGGAAATATTTCTGGCACTACACTAATCCCTTTGGCTCTATTTCAGAGTTTTATGCACACACACCAGGGATGGGTTCTAAATTTTTTTACTACCGGTTCTGTGGGCATGGCTTATTTTGTGGGCATGGCTTGATGGTCATGTGACAATTATTTAGGATTGAGCAGAGGTACTGGTCTACCAGACTTTTAACTGCTTGCAGAGCTGTACAGATCTACCCATTTATTTTTCCAGGCACTGGTCTACCCATTTATTTTTGCAGGCAATGATCTACTCATGTATTTTTGCAGGCACTGGTCTACTCATTTGTTTTCTGTTAACACTGAACAGCTGTAGGGCGGTCCTTTGAAGCCCCGTGGTAAGAGTTTAAACAGTTTTTTTCTCTCTAGCCATCAGCTGGGACTCAGGAGGCAGCAAAAGATTGGGGGTGGGGCCAAATAAAAGGTAAAAATAACATGGGAGGTCGGTGGGGGCCCTGGAGGTGGGGGGGTTGGGCGCGGTGGGTGGGGGGCAAGAACCAGTTTGGTGATATCATATCGTCACTACTACCGGCTTGGGAGAACCGGGCCGAACCGGGAGGAACCCACCACTGACACATCCTGCTTTTGGTGTCCTGTCTAATTCAGCCATCTCTTCCAGTTGGAAAGCAAAAGAAGTTTTGGAATTGTGATGAAGAGAAAGGAGACGGACAGTGAAGAATACAAACCACCCACTATCTTCTTTAAAGATTAGGATTTTGCTGGATTATAGCCATAATATAGAGGGGGGGGGGTTCACTGAAGTCATTTCGGCTAACTTCAAAGAATTGCAAAGAATTATAGTCTCAAGCACTGCATCTGTGGAAAATATTAAGAACTAAAATATGTAAAGTGAATTAAATAACTGGGCCACCCTAAGGCAGCAGCTGCATGAATGTATTGAATTACAGAAACTATAACCTAGAAATTTTAACGTCCTGTGAACATTATTAGGTTACAGCAAATGTTTAAGCTAAAAACAATTGCATGGGATTTGTATATAGGAGCTGCTTCCGGTAGCAGGAATGAATCTGGGTAAAGGAACTTATTAATTAAGATTAATAGATACAAACTTCAAATCTCTGGAATCCAGATTTGTTCGGAAGATCATATCTTTGACTTTGCTGTATTCCTCTGGTCTCACAAAACATATTTTTCAAGAGCTATTTGTCATTCATCTCTGCTACTTTTGTTATTTTAGGGTATATTAAAATAACTAAGAAAATACTGGAATAACAAACCTAAATATTTATATTCTTTTCCACTCCTTACACTCAGTAATATGAAAAATGAATGTACCTGCTCACAAATAAAGTCAGATTGAGTTCAGGATATTTTGATATGTAAGGACCATAATAGAAACGAACTGGACTGGAGATGAGGGACACCAGTGACCAAACTCTAGCCAGAAGTGCTAATAAAAGAACAGGAGGAGGTGCAGAAGTATGAATGGAAAAAATGTCCCACCGCAAAATTCAGAGGTGAAAATATTTCAAAGGTTTCCGGATGTTCAATTGCTTCTCTTGCTTCTTAACTGAGATACTCTTACATTTAATTTAAGTATCTTCTGCTCAACCATGCAATGAAACAATTCCATGGGTTTTCCTTCTTTTTCCTTTTTTAATCAATTTACATGTTTTGACATTTGTCCTATTAACCCTGGCATTACAAGGAGGAAGAAGAGGAGGAGGTGGACGACAAGAAACATCCAGAACAGAGCAGGGATTGCCTTCTCATATGCAATAAAGTACTGTTAACTCACCTCTACAATCATGCCTTCATTGTTGACTCATGTCAGGTCTCAGTTGGTCCTAAGCATAATTGCACAATGGCTATGATTCTTGACTCGTCAACTATAGTACTTTTTAATTCCTTTCCTGAGAATAAGATTCTCAAATATAGCAACAGGATCACAATGAAAATCCCCGTTTTCTCCACTCAAAATTAAAGTTAAACAACTGATTATCCAACATGGAAGCTTAACTTTTCAGGGTTTGTGTCGCCCCTTCTTATTTCATTTCACAGAGTTTGGCAGTCACAGGAGTTGCTCTATTCTAACATACCACTCTAAAATTATGTCAGACTTACAGGAAATATGAAAGAAGCATCTCCACAGAAATGTCTACAATATGGTTTGAAATTCCAGCCAGAACAGTATAAACAAATCAAGTAATTCAGCTGACTGATAAATGGATCACTGATGACAAGTTTAAAAACTGCAGATTCTTGTCCATGTTAAAAGAACCCAATGTTTCAAAGTCCTGCTAAGCTCTTGAGACTTAATTAAAAACAAAACATACTACTGAAGGAGAAAAAAGGAAGACATGACATTTCATTGATCCATGAAAAGCAATGACTAAGAGAGCTAGCAAAATGGAAGGCCCTAAATTCCAGCCAAAGAAAAATATTATTTTTCATATATTTAGATTCTGTTTCCCATAATAGAGCCTTAAAATACCATTTTGTAGCCAACATCTATAGACCAAAACATTACTCAGCTTTAATAGTTGAATAATATGAATATATTCTGCATTTTATTTTTACCTTGTGATCATATGGATTGTATGAATGAAATAGTTTGGACAGTTCTTTTGTTCTTTGTTTCTTCTGTAGGGAAAGAAGAAAAACATGATTTTTAAGGAAAATTAGAAATACAGAAATAAGATATTTCATGTGTTCAGAAACTACCAATTGATATAATTTTGCAAAGAAAAAAAACCCCTGCTCCTTTAAAAACAGTTATCTTCATCTAAGGAGAGAAATAAAATTACCAGCAAGCAATGTAAACAGATACAAGGAGTACATCCCCCACTTTGTTACTGTACACCTGTGTATATTTTTGGTCAGTAAAAATAACAAAACCAGAAAGTCTTCCCCACCATGAGGGGTCCTTGGTGCTCTCTGAGCTTGCTTGTTTTCTTGCAGATTACTCTAACTAGGTAACATCATTGTGATGATGGATCAATACACACCAAAGTTTTATATCCTCAGGGGGACAGAGAGAATCACTGTCTGGTCACTGAAATTGGAAACAGGTTATTTGGTATATTTGAGCAGATCATTTCACTGTGATATGTCCCTTTTCTAACATTATTTTTCTCTGTCTCTCCTATCCTCCCATTTGTATCATTGGGAACTTGGTGCAACAGCAACAAAAAAAATTATAGCTAGAGTTCTGATGTTGTACTAGTTAACACTGTACATCATGTACATATGTAATGTAGGTTATATATACAGTATAATGATTTAAGACTTTTCAACAAAACTTTGAACTAAATCACTCAATAAAACTGAATAATGTCCCCCATCTATTGCAAAATAAAGGTGTTTTTTTAAAAAAAAATCAGCAGCATCCACTATATTTATACCATGTGGATAATATTGCACCTAAAATGTTTTATTTTTTAAAGAAGGAAAAGGAAAAAAAAAAACAACTCTTACTATTTGAGCTGGAACCTGAGGCATTTTTGCAGCTGGAGTCCCAGGGCGTGGATAAAACTGGTTAATAAAAAGACTTGGAAACCTGTATTCTTCAACAAGTTTCATGGTTTCTTGAAAATCTTCATCTGTTTCCCCTGGAAACCCACAAATGATGTCTGTAGCAATTGTTATTCCAGGTACTCTGAAATAAGTCGGGAAAAAATTAAGTTGAATACCAGACAACTTTTCCTTCAGCAAAAATGGACAATTAGTGTTGCATCATATTACTTTAATATTTTTGAAATGCATTGCCTGTGGAAAATAATATTATAAATATCTTTATATGCAGAAAAGTCTACACAGCAACATTCAACAAGCAATTTAAATATCATGGTTTCTTGCCAAGAAACTTTGCATTTTCATTTCATGAGGGGGATGTACAATTCCTGACAGAAATTTCTCAGCATTCAACAAAACAAAACAAAATCTACAACCTAAAATTCCCAAGGTTTACTCAGAGAAGCTACGACTGCCAAATGGTTTGGATGCTTATAATACAGATAGCTGCCAAGACTCTAAAGAAGTAGCTAAACAGGATAAATTTTGAAAGACAATATATCTTGTCTTTTGGCAAGACAGATGCAACCTGAAAAAAAGAAATTAATTTTTAGAAACGACTTCACTTGAGCGTGTGGCAGTGCTGCAACTGGGAGACGGGAAAAAGTAACGCTAGATTTAACTTTGTTAATCTTCATTACTGTTTGTTGTTGTTAATCTGAAGCCAAAGGCCAATCAAGTTTGTGCAGTGCTGTATTGTTTTCAATGTTGTTTTCCTACCAAGATTCAGGCCATTCCGTGCAAGTCTCTGAAGGATGATATGTCAAAAGTTCTCTCACCCTTCAAGAAGGGGGTAGGAGTCCCACACCACAACTTCTGGATGTTTGGGTGGTGAAGGCAGAACGGCACCCACGAATTTATATTCAACTTTGTTGCTGCTTTATTTAATTGCAAACTGCCTTGACTCTTTGGAGGTATGAATTGGTATGTGTTTCTGTGTAAATAAACTATCTTGAAGCGTCCCTAGAAATATCTTTAAACATATCCCAAAGGTGCTTTTTCAGAAGGCAACTGGACTTCCTTGTTTTTCCTTTTGAAGACATTTCGCTTCTCATCCAAGAAGCTTCTTCAGAAAAAAAACAAGAAAGTCCAGTTGCCTCCTGAAAATGCACTTTTGGGACAACCATGTCCTGGATGACTGAGAATCTCTACAGCTCTTTAAATACAGTTAGGTCCTGAACAGATTTTTTTTTAAGGCAAAGTAGTATCGCATGGCATGAAATAATGCATGGATCTACTATTTCATATTAGTGGTTCTTACATCAATTTTTGCATTTGAAGATAGATATCAAAAACTACCAC
Source organism: Masticophis lateralis (assembly GCA_030761175.1). NCBI lineage: Eukaryota > Metazoa > Chordata > Lepidosauria > Squamata > Colubridae > Masticophis > Masticophis lateralis. The sequence goes on from JAUDYJ010000003.1 coordinate 65,542,918, forward strand.
CACATGAAGGTGTGGGGAACCTGTAAAAATTGTATAATTTATTTGTTACTGATCTATTAGCACTACTAAGCTCAGCTATGGTTGTCAGTGCTGATAGTTGTAAACTTTTATACATTCTTTGCCTATGTGCTTCAAGAGGAACACGAGGGAACACAAGTACTTATCTTTTTTTAAAAAAAATCTTATTCTACTTAATGAACATTAGTTTCTATGACTATACCTTTTATAGTAATTTTAATAAAAATTCTAATTACAACAATAAAAACTAGTACAAACTGAAAAATACAGATAAAAAGTAGAAAGTACAGAAAAGGAAGAAGGGAAAAATAGAAAAAATTAGAGAAAAAAAAGTAATATGTAAAGAAGTGACTTTCCAATTTCTTCATATATATACAATTTTAGTAACTTATCACTTTCTCTTAAAATACAACAAATGATCTCTACTTTCCCTTATAAAAAAATCCATAAAGCATAATCATTTCCATCCTGGTATCAGTAAAAGTCCTTTATGGGTTACCAGGTTTAACAACATATTTATTTTAATCTTGATCAAATAAATCAACTTTATATTCCTTCCTCTTACCTCTAACAAAATCTAAGTCGATTCAAATAATGACTTAGAACTTTATTTTTCTTTGTCTCTTCTCATGAGATTCTTCAAAATTTTAACAAGCCTCTTCTGCAGATCCAATATGGGAAAATTATCCAAGTCACACTCTCTTGGTTTAATGTTTGTACATCCGTTTTAATTATTAAAATAACATCTGGTTCCTTTTGTATCTCAAGGGTAGCATCTTTTTCTATGTTATTCTTGTAGCTTGTCATTTGTAAATCCATTTTCAACTCAGTGTCAATCTTGTCAGGTAAACCTTGTTCCCCTTCCATAACATTTTTACACTCAGTCTGAACATAGAGGCAGATGTTTCTGTTGATACTATTAAAATTCATCTTTAAGTTTATTTTTTTCCAAAATAACTTTCAATATGTCCATCGTTAGAATATTTTGCTTCATTCTGTAATTCGTATTCTTCTGTCTTAATTGTAATCTTTAATTGCAAGGCTCCACTTTTTAAAAAAGTATTGTGGTTTTTAAAAAAGCCAAAATATTTTTCCATGGCTTTTTCCCCCTTTTTTTCTTTCCCACTCCCCTCTCTTTTTTCTCTTGCCCCCTTTCCCACTGTCTTTATTTTCATTTGTATTTTATATTAAGAAGAAAACCTTTCAATCAAAACATATCTTTAAAAAATCAAAAGCTGCTATCTGGAGATGATCTCATCTTCTCAAGCCTTGTCTGAACAGCTTTTCATGGAGCTATATTTGGCCTGCCACTTTTCTTCCAGAAGTCCAGCTTGTGGGATTACCAAAACTGAAGACAGAGAAATTTTTTGGAATGGAATGAACACGATAGCTATCAAGAAATAGCTACATTGCAGTTTCCAGATCTACTGTAGAATACTAAGAATAAATCAGATTCATATAATTGAATATAATGAAAACATAACAAAAAAAACCAACATTCCGGGTTTATTGTGAAGAATTTGCCAGTACAGATTGCTTATTCATCTTTTCCTTCTATAAACAGGTAACATTTAATCAGGAATGGGCAGATGATTGTCATGTTTGAAGCAAAGATTCTGTTGAATTGCTCTCAAATAAGCCAAACTTCATGAAACAGCAACACCAGTGGTGGGTTGCTCCTGGTTCGCACCAGTTCACAAGAACCAGTAGTAAAAAAAATTAATAGTTCGGAGAACCAGTAATAAGATTGGCTGGCCATGCCCACAAACCGGTTCCCGGCCATTCACCGTTCGCTTGCCCCGCCCACTCCCAATCTATTGCTGCCTCCTGAGTCCCAGCTGATGGCTAGAGGGAAAAAAACTGTTTAAACTCTTGCCACGGGGCTTCAAAGAGCCGCCCTACAGCTGATCAGTGTTAAAAGAAAACAAATGAGTAGACCTGCGAAAATAGAAAAAACAGCCCCTTTCAGCTTCAGCATAGGTTAATTACCATAAATTAATTAGATCGGTCTCCCAACTCTCAGCTGATTTGCTCTCAGCTGTTTTGCGCAGGAGTCTTTTGCTAGGTGCAAACAGTGCTGGTGCAGGTTTTTTTTCCCCTAGCTATGCTGAAAAAGCTAAAAAACTGAAAGTAAAGCAGGGTCTTTGCTACAATGTGACAAAATGAGGCAGAGAGATTTCTTTTTCTTTTTCCTTACCAAAAGAGGTAGGTGCAAAACCGCAAACAATGGGAAATTTAGGGCAAAAGAGGAGAGTTCAAGATTTTAAAACACAAAAGAAAAAAAGCTCTATTTAACTAGGGAATTGTAATAATTGTGATACTATTAATTGTATATTGTGTTGAAAGCAGAAATGGTTAAGTTGTGCTTTGGAGGAATATATGGGGGAAATTATTTGGTTTATTATTATTGGTAAATATAATTAATTGATTTGTAAGAAATTGGATTGCATGGAAATAATTGGAATATTCATGTTCATATTGATTAATATACAAAAAAAACAGTTATATAACTAATTGATTTCTATTAAAATGTTGAATTTGTATTAAACAACTGTAATATTACATAATAAACCAATGTGAGGATGGATATAAAAACAGATGACAATGGGAAGGGATATAATATAGAATAGAAGGGAAAAATTGAATTTGATTAAGATTAGAGATCAGGATGAAGGGTAATAGTGGTTTTTTTAAAAAAATATATGAGGAATAAATATGGCAAAAAGGAAATATAGAAATTGTAAATTTAATTGAAATGACTAAACACTGTTTAAATTTGTAAACCGGCCAAATACTCTGTTCAAAGAAAATACATTGTATATTTGTATGTGTGTTTCTAATTACTGCTATTTATTCATATTTGTTCTCTTTTATTCTTTAAAGTTTAACAATTCATTCTTTATCTTAATATCTTTATATTTGTTTGGGATTGGCTTTCTTCCCTTTCATCTTTTTTATTGTACAGCAATCTTTCTCATCAAACCTACCACCTCTCTTTTTTCTTTCCTTCTTACTTCCTCTTCCCCCCTTCTTTTCTTCCCTACTTCCTCTTCCTTTCTCCTTCTCCTCCTGTCTTCCTCCCTCTCTTACCCTCACTCCTACTCTAATTTCCCTTCCCTTCCTTCATCCCTCTCTATTGCTGTATTCTTTTACGCAGAGGGCTGAAAAAGTTATTTTTGACTGGTCCTCAAACTTTTGACCAGTCCTCGAACTTACGACTGTCCTCACATTTTACGTTTTTTGCCCTATCTTATCACCATGGTGAAGAGAAGCAGTTGTGAAAGAGTGATATGGTTGTTAAGAATGCTGCACAGGCATAAATGTGAGGATGGTCATAAGTGTGAGGATCAGACAAAAGTGCGAGGACCTGTCAGAAATGACTTTTTTCAGCCCTCTGAGTAGTCCCTATACATATAGCCACGCCCACCCAGTCACATGTCCTCCAAGCCACGCCCACAAAATAAGCCATGCCCACAGAACCGGTAGTAAAAAAATTTAGAACTCACCCCTGAGCAACACCTCCAGATTATAAAAATAATAAACAAACTAGGATTTCAGGTTTGAATATCGAAATAAACTGTCCATTCCTGGTTAATTTTATCTACTTATGCAATAGGGAGCATACTTCCATATGTTGTATACCAGTATGCTTTTTATAAATAATAAATAACACAATACAATAATATTTTATTAATTAGTCAGTTGACCTTATCAAAGCATAAGCATCAGCCAGAGTGAAATATAATAAAATGAAGGAAGGTAAGTTATACTGAAATAAGTTAAAATACATATGATGAGATAAAATAGAATAAAATACAGTAAAATAAGATAAAATAAAATAAAAAATAAAATGAATCAAATAAAATGCAAGGATGTATGTATGTATCTATATGTATGTATAAACAATAAACTAGATTTTCTGGTCAATTGACATTTTGAGTATGTCTAATGATACTTTTCACCTCCAATTTGCTGCTAACAAGCTACTTGGATAGATAGTATGATGAGTACTGGACTGAACCGCTTCTCTGAGTAGAAGACAGTGGCAGAAGACCCTGCATTAGCTCTAATATATATTAAATATGCTAACACTTTGCACATGCTCCTTTCCACCTACAAGATTGGCAAAAATTAGCAAAAAATATTCTTCAATATGCTGGAAATGTGAGGTGGTCCCAAGGTTCTATCTATTACCATATGTGGTGGGAGTGCCCAAAAACAGAAAGTTTTTGGCATCAAATAAAGAGCTGGCTAGAAGAGATTTTAATGATTAAAATAGAAGTCAACCCAGAATTTTTCTTACTGGGAATGACAGACGGAAAATATAATATAAATGTAACCTACCTAATATTACATATATTAACAGCTGCAAGAATAGCATTTGCTCAAAAATGGAAGAGTAAAGAAACACCTTCAGAGGAAGAAGTGTTGTGTAAAATCTTTAATTGTGCAGAAATGGACAGACTCACCTTAGAACTCAAAAATAAAAGTGAATCAACATATTATGAAATCTGGACTAAATTTTATGAATGGTTAGATAAGAGAAAGAATGCCAAGAAGAAGGTGTAGTGAATGTCTAGAAATGTATATGTCAATGTATATTGAACTTGTGAGTGAGATATAGGTTTATTGGATATGGATATAGCTGTTTAGAAGGAATTATATAGTATGTTTACATGTAAGGAAGTAAGATATATGTAAATTAGTATATAGATTAAGGAATATATTACTTATTAACTTGAGTTAGAAATGTTAGAAACCGGAGATGTCAAACCATATCCATTGTTTTTAAATTTGAATTATTAATTTAAAAAAAACTTTTTTAAAAAAAAACTTTGCACGTGTTCCAAATTATTGGAGAAGAATATTCTGAATTTTGCTCTTGTTCATATAAGCAAAGTAAGCATTTCTGGCAGACTTAAATGAGAGGAATTTTATTACTCTAGAAATGAATGAAAAGTAGCACTGTTTGACATCTCAAAGATTAATAGGGTGTACATTCTATTTGATAAAAAACAATCGGAGTTACACCAGTCATTTTAATGACACAGATGGCAACAGCAAAAAATGTAATACCTACAGCAAGGCAAGATCACCTACTTCTTGTGTTTTTCTGTTTCTATGGAAACATGAATGGCAAGTTCCACTTATGCTTGAAGCAACAAAATCACTACTCCTTCAAGTAGCAACAATTCCCTCAGAGTGACAAGGAATATATGTGGATATCTTCACATTTCCTTTGATGTTAATATGGAAATTGCAAGCTAATTCACTTTTCCTAAATAGGATTACTCACCATAAATCCCAAACCAATGCAAGTAAATGTTATTCACCGGATGATAAGATTTAACATTTCACCAAGGTAATAAAAAATGTATATGGTTTGTACTCTTTCAGACTCCAAACCAGGACTCTTTTCTCCTCATCACACCAACTTGTATATATAGAAATATAGCTTGTTAGAAAGCTCAGCTGTCCTAATCATATTCTTGTTTTTTTATGTACAGGATTTAAAAAAATGATGCCACTTATCATTTCAGTAGGAACTAGGCTGTCAAGCACCGGAAATCTGAAGCCAAGACGGTTCAAATGAATGCAGGTTTATTGCATGCTAACACTCACTGCAAGAAACTGAAGTATTAACCATCAAAGCAAATTGGAGATGGATAAAAGTCAAAAGAATTCAAGGTGGGCTGGACTTAGATCTCTGGTGGGCATGAAGGGATTTGAGACTGATGACATGCTTGACCTTCCCTTCTGTTTAATAATTATTCATTATTAAACCAAGTACAACAATAAGCTCCTGTACATATAGTACATATAGTAGCATGAAGAAAATATTATACAATTAGGAAGCCAATGGAAAATTTCAAAACCTTAGATAAAATTTAGAGCAAATGTTAATGCTTGTTTTTTTTTAATGTCATTTCAACTAACTTACCTGCACCATATTTTATATGAAAAGGTAAGTTATTTTAAGCTGCCAATCTTCTTGCAAAATTTTAAAAAGATAGCATTTGCTTAAGTATGAAATTATTTCGACATCTCTGCAATCTTTGGGGTATACATTGTACAGTTCTACCAAAGACCATGAACAAATCATGTTTTATTTGTTACCATACCATACAGATATCAACTGAACCAGAAATAAATGGCTGTAAGTTTTAGAAGTTAGAAGCTCTGTGACATCTGAAGTCTCTCTTGGTTCTGTAAAATGCCTTCTTGGCCAAATCAATGTTCAAGCCATAACAGATAATTTCCCTTCCATTTTATCTCCTTCCAACTCTTCTTGCATGTAATTACTGCATTCCAAAACTGAAGCTATCTTTTGGCAGCCCTTGCTGTTCTGTTTAATCTCTGATACCATGGCTGAACTGGCCTACAAAAGGTGTACATTGCCAACATTTGTAGTTAGCCAAGCTTAAATATAATTACACACTCTCTCACACACAGTTTAGATACCTCTTAATGGATGGTGTCTACTTTAAGAACCGGGTTTTTTTCTTCAATATATCTAGTAACCTCTCAGTAACAATCTAAATCAGCCTGTCTGCAAACATTATCTAATCTAACCGTGACACTATATACTCTTATTTGACTGATAAGCAGAACCTTTTGAAACATTTATCAGCTAGTAACGTGCCACTGCATTCTTATCAGAGTCCGATCAATTATCTCTGCCAATATCACCCCGGCAAACAACAAAGGAATTTTTTTTGTCCATATGAGAATGTGTGGCAAAAAATATAGCAAAATTACCAATTTCACCAGATATATATCAAGATAACTAATGATTTCTTAACCTTATGTAACATACTAGCAAGTGTAAAGAGAATTTTACTACACCTTAAACAATTTACTGAAGTTGAATATGCCTGTCCAGTAAGAACATAACAAGAAAGCTGGCTTAGAGAGTCTCTACGCCATGTAAGATATGAACCAGGCAGCAGCTGTTTTCTGTTACAGCCCTGATACTATAAAACTCCTTGATTATGAGCAGTTCCCTCCTACATTTCTTAGGACAAAACTATTCCGCATGTTTCTAACATGCTTTTGGTGGCCATCCGGCAGATTTCTATTCCTTGCTTGTCATTTTTGCTTGTTTTATCTTGATTTTGAATTTGCACTCTGTTATGTGCTGCTAGAGTTTTTGGTTAGGTTATAAAACCATAACATGAACGAATATGCATGGGAAATTTACCATTTACCCAAATAGTTAAGAAGTAGCTGTAGAGTACGTCTATGGAGATTCTCAATCATCCAGATCATGGTTTGTCCCAAAGGTGCTTTTTCAAGAGGCAACTGGAGTTTCTATTTTTTCTTTGAAGATGTTTCGCTTCTCATCCAAGAAGCTTCTTCAGCTCTTCTTCGCTCACCCAAGAAGTTGAAGAAGCTTCTTGGATGAGAAGCGAAATGTCTGCAAAGAAAAAGCAGAAACTCCAGTTGCCTCTTGAAAAGCACCACTGTAGCGAGAGAAAATAAGAGATCAACTGTACTTGGGCTCATTAAACCATTTGGTGAAAAAATTAATTCGCAAAATTGTTTACATACTCGTGCTTCGAGGAATGGGAAATAAACAATGCAAACATGCATTCTTAATGTAGCTTTATGCATTTATTATAGGTAATCCTCAAACTATGACCACAATTGGGGCCAGAATTTCTGTTGCTAAGCAACTAGGCTGTTAAGTGAATTACGCCTGATTTTATGACCCTTCTTTTTTTTTGCATGGTTGCTAAGCAAATCGCTGACTTTACGTATTGAAAGCTAGCTGGGAAGGTTGCAAATGGTGATCATGTGACTCCAGGATACTGCAATGATAAGTGGTAAATCCATGCCAGTTGTCAACACACCCAAATTTTGATCACAAGGCTGTGGGGGATGCTGCAACAGTTGTAAACACAAGAACTTTGTAATCCATTTTTTTCAGTGCCATGGTAACATGGAACGGACATTACGTGAAAAGTTGTTAAGTCAGGGACTAGCTATATATGGCAAATATAATTAATAAAGCCAGCTGAGATCTAGTGATACGATTCTCCAGGACTGAAATGCAGTAAGGAAAGAAGAGTTTATTACGTATTTATAGTATCTGTATCTGCGCATCACACCTTTCGAAGTCACCCAAAGTCAGTGTACATCACGTTTCATTTCAACTTTGAAGCCATTGTTTTAAGTTCGAAACAACTGCTTTGCATTACAAAAAGAAGTGATTACAATAATTTCAGAAGTGTTTCAAACTCAAAACAGTTCTGTTTCTAGCACAAAACATTCTCAAAATGATCCAAATATCCAGCACAGGAAGAACAGATATAGACTTGCCGCCCCTGAACCTGATATGAAGGACTCTTGATCTGGAACTGGCGGCAAAGCCTTTTTCACTCTCAGGAATGCTGGCAGCAGCATATGGAGAGCTGCAAGCCTGTTAGACAAAAGATCCACCGCTTGCCGGCCAGGCATCTGATGGAAACTGAAGCTTTGCAGAATCCAGTTTCATCAATTAGGGCTGCATTCACTTGAATCTGCGTGGGCTGTAAGTCTTGAATATTTAAGGGAGGGAGGGAGGGAGGGAGATTTCCTGCTGGCATACCTTCTGTGACAGCCTTTTTTAAAGCTCCATACATATAGTCCTCGACTTACGACTACAATGGACCCCAGAATTTATGTTGCCAAGTGAGAAATTTGTTAAGTGAGTTTTGCCTCGTTTTTACTACTTTTCTCACCTCATTTGTTAAGTGAATCACTGCAGTTGTTAAATTAGTAACACGGTTGTGAAGTGAATTTGGCTTCCGCATTGACGTTGCTTGTCAGAAGGTCACAAACGGGGATCACATGATCCCGGGCCACTGCAATGGTCATAAATATGAACCAGTTGTCAAGCAGCCTAATATAAATCACGTGACCACGGGAATACTGCAAACATCGTAAGTGTGAAAAATAGCCATGTCATTTTTTTCAATGCTCTTGTAACTTTGAATGGTCACTAAATGAACTGTTGAGTTAAATGATTCCTTGTAATCCTCTATTATTTTATGTATTGGTCCACACACCCCTCACAACCATACACACAAACTGTGTAGACTTGGAACCCTTTTCACAAATGTGCATACATGCAAACCTACAGCAGATGGTACAGATTTGATTGTTTATAAGTTATATCTCTCATATGCTATCCCTGTATCTAATTAAATGTAAATTTTTAATGTGTTACATATTAATAAATTACTAGTATAAGAAAAGAGGCAGAAATAAATGTTTTAGGGGCTTTTCTTAATTAATAAATAAAATGATCAAATTTTATCCAAACTAAATTTGGGAAGGAAATGATACCACAAACTGGTATTTGCTAACAGGTTTGTTTTTCTCATTGGAAAACAATGAAAAAACAATATATCATAAAGATGTGTTTAATTTTCACATATAAAAAATAACAAAATTCTATATTAATACAAAGTATATTGTAGTACAAATGTCTATATTACATGAATGCTGATAAAAAGCAAACATATTTTTAACATTTCCATTAGCCCAGGTTCTGAAAAGCACCAAACAGACATGACCATTTTTTTCCTCTGCATCTATATTTTGTCATTGATTTCACTCAAGGAATAACTTTATTTTTGACCCTCCTCCTTCCATGCAAACTTACTTATCTTTACACTGTGTATTCTTCCCATACAAATGAAACCGTGTACAAAACTTCATTAAAGATTGATAATTTTAGATCATTACTGTTTTATGACTTTAAAATGAGAGATTTATGACAAAAGCTCAACATCCTGAAACTTCATTTCCATTAAATCTCTAATAAATACCATCTGGTGTGTACTTTGGGGATATAATACACGTCAAAACCTCAGCCACATTATGAGAACCAGCACCAAGTTTATCTGAAATGCATATTTGAACAGATGTGTTTAAATTACATCTCCTTCTATGCACATGCATAAATTCAGAGCAAGCATGTGTTGATTGAAAATGCATAAAAAGGGGATTTGGGGATGCATCACAAATGAATGGCATCTTAATGGATCAAGGCTCACATTACCAAAGGTTATTATAAAAACTAAGGTTTGCATTTTTTAAGGATTGCATCCCGGAAATAATCATAAGAACTAGTTTAACATTTGCTTCACGATAACTGAAAACTGTCAACTATACTACCTCTCCACATTTAGAATTAAAGATTTTTGGATATAATAAGATGTTGCTTATTATTCTTTATTAAGAGACAACCTTATCTTAAACTGCCTTTTTTTGGCTGCTACTATTTACTACATTGGTAAGATTTCATATATAGAAGAATGACATTCTCCATATTTTAACATAATGGCCACTGAGAAAAGATCACAAATACATTCTAATCACATTAAGCTTCGAGCCAGATTTATAGAATGGGATAATCAGGAAGAAAACTGCATTTGCTTCAGATGTTTCATTTGGGGTAGAAAAATGCCCTTTTGGATATTGCTGAACCACAGCTTGCTTTAACCCTTGTCTTTGATTGTGATGGAGTTAAAACCGATTTGATGGCACATAATCAATCAATGCTACAAGAACTACTAGAGGCCCTTTCCCTGCAGATTGCTAACAAAACCAAGCATATCCTATTCATGCGTGAGGAAAATTCTGTTTGTCGACTTCCAGAATTTTCAGTATCAGGTTTTCTGGGAATTCTCCACATTGGGAGAACGTCTAGGTTGGGAAGACTGCTACAGAAATACCCTGTTTCCCCCAAAATAAGACATCCCCTGATTATAAGCCTAATCGGGCTTTTGAGCGCATGGCAATAAGGCTAAGTGCTTATTTCAGGGTTCAAATAAATATAAGACAGGGTCTTATTTTGCAGGAAACACGGTATTGGCATAGAAATACTGCTCAGTAGTCTACACTCAGTAGTGATGTGGCACATTATTACAAATTGAAAACACATAATTTCTTTTTACAAGCGACGTTACTGTGAAATATATCTCCACACCATACAGTATTTCTATTGTAATTCCATTTATGTTAAGATGCAATAAGAGAGATCACAGTTGTTGCCAGATGTTAACAGTCCCTCCCCCTCTATACACACACATATATATACACACATAAGGAAATATTAATATATTCAAGGATCCCATGAACCTACATGCAAATTTGAAACTGACATATTATGGATTAGATACTCAGATAAAGCCGGAATGAAATCATCCAGGTCACTTTGTTTAATAACGACAGTGATGACGAGGTGCAATTTTTTAGTTTTCAAGGTCATTGTCAAAAATTCATTTTTCACCCATTTTTGTGGCCCTGCAGCATTATTTCTCTGAAAATGTGATCCTTGCTATTTATGGCTCTTGGAGTTCATTTTTTGTAAAAACAAATTGCAATCCCAATTCATAAAAAGACCACTGTAGCAACAAAGGATGGATAAGACTGCAAGCTTCCTGCCTCTTTTCCATAGAAAAATCTGGGGGAGAAAGCTTATCAGGTCCTTCAACTGAGCAGACACATGGTGAAAAAGAGGAGGAGGGGATGGGAGAATTAGGCCCAGCTATGTTTCTCTGTGTTGCCTAATCAGACTGTAGTTAAATAACTTACATATTGCTTCTGAAAATTGTTATCATCATGAATAAACCAACACTTTTCCAAGTCCAGAGATTGCCTCTTGAGAAATACTCTTCAGCAGATTTAGGACAAGAAAAAAGGGTTAAGACTGGAAAACATGAGAATTAGTTTATCAGTAATTACAAAGGCCAGAAGCAATTTAACTTCAAACACTATAAACTGAATAAAAACCTCTTGCCTTAAGGCATGAATTTACCTTTTATATTGTTTATGTCAGTGGAATACTTCTTTTTCACGCTTCACTACATTTGTGATTACTTCACAAATCAGTCAATGTTTTGAAACATGTTACTAAGACAGCAGCAGAGTGAATGCTGCTTGGAAAAATTAAATCAGACAACATACTTTAAAAGCTATGGGCACAATCACTGGAGGAATGAAAATCTGGAGCTTTATTTTAGCCAGCATACTGAAATATACAAAGTCAATGAAAGCCACACTGGGACCTGCAAAAAATTAAAATAAAATAAAATATAAAATAAAATAAAAAGTACCAGTGGAAAAGCTTGTTGCTTAAGGATTATAGCCAGCTCAAAAGCTTCAAGGTGCTGGTTCTCACCTATAAGGCCCTACATGACTTAGGTCCGGGATATTTGCAGGACCTTCTCCTGCCTGCCTCATATCGTCCTGTTCGCTCACATAGGGCCGCTCTCCTCAGGGTTCCGACGGCGAGCCAATGTCATCTAGCGGTGCCCAGCGGTAGAGCGTTTTCTGTAGGTGTTCCCACCCTCTGGAATGAGTTACCTACCGAGCTCCAGACGGCTCCTGATCTCCGCTCCTTCTGTCGGGAGCTGAAGACTTGGCTGTTCAAGCAAATAGGCTGACTCTGATTCTGGTTTTTATTATTTATTATTTATTATTAATTAGTTATTTGGTTTAAAATGGGATTTTATTGTACATGTTTCTTAACTTGTGTTCCACTGAGTCCTTCGGGAGAAGGGCAGCATATAAATACATACATACATACATACATACATACATACATACATACATACATACATACATAAATAAATATTCAGGACTTCTGTCATTCCAGCCACCCTAAACATCCATTCCATTTCATCTTTCCAACACTCGGTCAGAATTCTTTTTCCTTGATTTTTTATGTTATAAAATAAAAAACTTTATGCAAAAAAAATATTTCTGTTTCTACTGAATCTACTCATTATATCCACCTTTTGTTCCCCTAGAGCAGGGATGTCAAACACAAGGCCTGCGGGCTGGATCCAGCCCGCGATGTGATCGGATCTGGCCTGTGGGGCCATCCTGGAAAATGTAAGGGCCCGGCCCGCATTACTTTGGCCTGGTCTACCTGTGTCGCTTCGGCCCAGTGTACTCAATGCAAAGAGGAAACATCAGGCCAGCATGGCTTTGGCCCAGCCGACCCAATGTGAAGAGAAAATATTGGGTTAGTGTGGCTTTGGCTCGGTCTACCCAATGAGAAGAGGAAACATGCCAGCAGTTTGGGGAGTGGTGTCAGGCTGGCCATGCCCACCCAGTCAGCCATACCCAGTGAGTGGCGTCAAGCTGGCCAGACCCATCCAGTCGACCACACTCGCCCGCCCCCCCCCAAGATCAACCATAGCCCTGATGCTGCCCTCAATGAAATTGAGTTTGCCACCCCTGCCCTAGAGATTTTGCTCACATTTCCATGAACCTTGATTCAATGAAGCTTATTGCTACCATCTTCTTGAATGGCAATGTCAACAGTGGCAATACTGCAAGAATGAATGCATTAGAATTATCCATAAGATACAAGCTAGCATCACCTAAAAAAGCAAATTCCCAAGCATTATCTTATGCTATTTAAAGAGATTTATTAGAAAATTTCTGAATGTGTAACTGCCTGTGTGAAATGTCATCCAAAGGATGGAAGAACACCCATCTATCCAATATGGCTTCTATTCACTCACACCCAGGATGTCATCCAAAATTCATTTCTCAGTCTCAAAGGATAACAACGGTTTTCTTTGCTTTGGGTTTATTTGTTACAAATGTTTAGTGAATGCTAGAGGCAGAGTGAAATAACTACAAGCTGCTTATCGTCTTCAGAGTTTTGTCTGAACATGCTCTGGATAAAAATCTCCAAACCAGTAAAGCTGGACGATTGAAATCCCATCCCTATCCCTGTGTTAAGATGATAATAAGTTGCAGATGGTGTTTCTGCCAGGCACATTAAAAAGCAACATGTCCACCTCTTTAAAAAAAAAAGTAACATTCAATCCACGAACCATTTGGAATAATTCAAAAGTGAGTTATGGTTTTGTGATTTCACAGGGTATTAATAAATATATGAATCTATTACTCTTGTTGGATATTTTTTAAACATAATGGACCATTGTGCCTGTTTGCACATCAGATATAGTTCACAATGATGGCACATTCCTCCTCTATTACATTCTGCTGACTTTCAATCAAAAGCCAATGCACTTTGTAAGGGCAACTTCTTCAAATCTCTAATCTTGATTACATTTTTGATGTGATAATAAGAATCACAAATTACATTACTCTTCCATCAATCTCCCATAAATATTGAAGTAAATATTTTAACTTCCAGCAATTTGTTAAATCTTTGGTTTTCTGAAATGAAATGCCACTACCTCATTAGTTATAAAAGATAGGATTAGTAGAATATTTATTTTCTATGAGTACAAACATAAATGTTTACAATTTTTTTTACTGGTTGAGTTGTATTTCTTGATTTTCTTATGACATCAATAAATACTCAAGAATATATCACTATGAAAATATAAACAATAGTTTGGGTACATTACAAACGTACAAAATTATTAAACATTCATTATGAGAATATAAACACAGTAAGTATATTAAAGCTTATGAAGAAATTACAGGAATAAATAATGTGGTTTGAGGTATGGTAGAGAAAAAAAATTCTTTTAAATCAAAGCTGGCTATGTAGCCACACATAACTCTCTACAGGTGTATCCTCCAAAATCTTCAAAAGAGGTTAATGACTTGTAATTTTTAATATAAAAACAAAGAAAATGATTGAAAAAGAATAAGAATACTAACTACATTTAATTTAGTGTTTGTCCAAGTGCCCCAACCATGCTAATGAAAGATGGCTAAGGTAGCACAGATTTGTTCTAAACCTTTCATAGTTCTCTGATTTGTTATTAGGTGATGCTAAACCTACATGACGTGACATTTTGGGTGTCAAAGGTGTCATGCCCCATTTTGGGTGATGTCAGTCTTTACTAACACCCAACAATTCTCAAAAGCAGCCTCCCCATTCTTGTGTGAATTTTGAAGGCTGCGCAAGAATAGGGGGTACCCTCGTGCGGCCTCTTGAAGTCACGCGAGAGGATGTGTCCTTGTTCAGTCTCCAAAATGAGTTTGTTTAACCCATATTTCATTTCTGTAATTGTTTTTACATTTCTTGATACAATACATAGCACCACACATAATTAAATTTTATCTTTTTGAAATAAATCAATGTGTAAAGAATGTTTGTCTTTAGTTTGGGGTGGGGTGGGTGACACACCAGCACTGTCAAATTAGGCATTTTCGGAAAATTTGACATGCTGAGCCCAAAAGGTCAATGTATTAGGTATTATAACCTGTCAGCCTATTCACTGACAGTCTCCCAAATTGCATCATAATAACATGTGGATATAATGAAATACAGGAAGCATTTCTGCAGAAAAGTTAGAAAGGTTTTGCCCTTTTTACATTATATATTTATTTATGTGTTGTAGATTGTAGAACAACTTACGGAGTAGTCTATTTCTTCAGTTACTATGAACTATGTCTGGAATATTTCCTAAAATTCTATTCTTCATCTGTTTAATTGATATATCTATTAAAATAGAATTAACAGCAATAATATTTAAATACAAATATTGCTTTATTTCCTCTGTAGATTTGTACCCTTTTAATATTTATTTCCAATGGTACTGATTTGAGAGCATATCTTTATTCATTTACTTGTTCACTCAAAAGCATCAGCAAATATTCTATGTAAATCTGTCGCTCAGCCAATCTTTATTCATTTTTTAAAAATTAAAGTTATGAACTGTCCATCTTATCAGGGATGAGATTTTTTAACCTCATTTTTTCTTTTTTTTATGAAATTCACTAATATTATTAATAAATATACTGAATAGCTCTTAAATAGTCTACATTTAGCAAGTATTTTCCAGATTAATCTGTATACTTAGAAGCTCCTACGCATTTTTCTACAGTAATTCTGGACAAGTTTATTTATATCCTGCCTTTATTAGTTTTAAGAATAAGTCAAGGCAATGAACATATCCAATACACCATTTTCCTACTTTTCCTACTTCAACAACCCTGTGAGTTGGGCTGAGAGAATTGACTGGCCCAGGGTCACCCAACTGTCTTTCATGGCTAAGGCGGGACTAGAACTCACAGTCTCCCGGTTTCTAGCCTGGTGCCTTAACCATTATCATGGATTTAGGATGCAATCTTGTACATATCTAACATTCTGCAAGTGCAAGCAAAGCAAGTGAAAGCAAGATGGTGTCCTTCAGATGATTTGAGATACTATTTTCATCATTCCTGCTATTTGCTGATGGGAGATGAAATTCAAAAGAGCTGGAAGAAACCAACCTGCTGACCTTGCCCCACAGAATACCCATTATTGTTCTAACTTTTCACTGAGAAATCACAAATAAGCTTTTAAGGAAATCCATGATTTTTCAAACCCATTTTGGGTATGTTCAACAAGTCAGTAATATTTTGTAGATTTTTTTTAAAAATCAGAATAATTATCTCTGGTACTTTAAGGAAAAATTACATTTCTATCACCAAAGGTAACTGCTATTTACTGTATTACTTTTAGGAATAGATGGGAAGAAGAAATTGAAATATATTATGCAGATACTTCTTGACCAAGAATGATTTGCATGCAAAATCTAAACAAAGTACATTATTTCATTTAGAACAATTAATCAGTGGAACAACTTGCCTCCAGAAGTTGTAAATGCTCCAACACTGGAGGTTTTTAAGAAGAGATTGGCTAACCATTTGTCTGAAATGCTATTAGGATTTCCTGCCTAAGCAGGGAGTTGGACTAGAAGACCTCCAAGGTCCCTTCCAACTCTCCTATTCTATTCTGTTCTGTTCTGTTCTGTTCTGTTCTATTCTCTGTATATCCCATGGTATTAAAATAATTACCTTTTAGATATAAACTGTAAATGATTGAAATGAATGAAATGAAACCATGGTTATCTGAAGGCTTTAGAATTAATGCATAAACAGATAGGTGTTCTTGATGTTAGTTCAAAGAACAAGTAGGATTAAAAATCTTGAAGCAGACAGATATGGCAGTTTTCTAGTGATTAATGAACTGGCTAGCCCTGGCAGTTGTCAACAGAAGATGTATGTCCCAAGTTAACTCGAAAACTGAAGAAGTCACGTGGATAAAGCTGTCCTACTACTTCACAGAGTTCCTGCTACAATCTAGTGATCAAAACATTGGAACTTTACAACAGCTCTGGGAAGCAACCCAAATAGAAAGATTTTTTAAGGTCAGAATTCACCAACAAATGAAGAACCAGCAAAAAGTGTTATTCTTTTGCAAATTTAAATGCATTTTTTTAAAATTACAGGCTTAAATTCATCAACTGTATGCTTTGAAGTTAAAATCTTAGCGAGGAATACTGCAGAATTTAGGATTAGCAATTAACAGATCAATGAGAGCCACAAGTGGAATACCTAAAGCCAGTCATGTTTATCTTATGATGTTTTATATTACACATTTGCCTTCATTTGGGTTCCAAATAGGTTAGTTGTTCTTAGACTGCAGAGTAGAGGAAAGAATCTCTTAAAAATCTTTCATGCTCTGCTCTTTGACATCAGGGGAGGATCAATGGCCCCTGAAATGTTTCCACTCTCTTCTTATAAAGACTGAGCTACTATTAATGGAATTTCGCTAAAATGGAAATGCTACAATTGATACACCAGCATTTGTATTTTTAATCTGAATAGTTTCCGCTAGTAAAGTAACATATCAATAATACTGTGTAATGGCTAGGTTAATGAATATGAATCAGGAAGAATCATGTTCAAGTCCGGGCTAAACTAGGGTCTACTGAGTAACTTTGGGCCAATCACTCTTTCTGTCAGCTAAACTTACTTCACAAGGGCAGAGTTCATAATAAAGGAGACCTCTTATTAAATAAGTTTTGAACTCTCAGAGAAAAGGCAGAGAGAAATTGGGGGGGGGGGGGGAACGGACCCCCCAAACCTGCAAATTTTAGAAAGAGGTATTTCACAACATGTACAGTATGTTTTCTGGCAAAATACAGGGGAAAATCCCATTGGAATAAAATCCACTTAGGTCTCTATGAAGTCAGAGAGCAAAATGGACATCGCTAATGGATTCAGAGCCCAGGGGTATCGCTAGGAGGGTGCATGGTTTTTGAGATTGCCTTATCTATGTTTTCTGGCAAAATATATATATTTTGCTAGGAAACGGAAATAAGGCAGTGTCAAAAAGCATGCACCCTCCTAACCATACCCTTGGGCTTCAAATGCATTGGCAATGTCCATTTTGCTGTTTGAATTCATGGAGACCTAACCCTAACCCTAAGAGGATTTTTCCCGAATGGGATTTTCCCATGTATTTTGCCAGAAAAAGAAAATAGGGCAGTCTCAAAAACCATGCACCCTCCTAGCCATACCCTTGGGCTCTGAATCTGTTGACGATGTCCATTTTGCTCTCCAAATTCATGGAGGCCTAACCCTAAGTGGATTTTTCCTTAATGGGATTTTCCCATGTATTTTTCAAGAAAACAAAATAAGGCCGTATCAAAAATGATGCACCCACCTAACCATAACAATGGGCTCCTAATCCATTGGTTGTGTCCATTTTGCTCTACAAATTCATGGAGACCTAACCCTAACCTGATTTTTCCCAAATGGGATTTTGCTTTTCTGGCAAAATCCCATTTGAAAATCCAATTGGAGTAAATCCATTTATGGTTAGGGTTAGATCACCATGAATTTGGAGAGCAAAATGGATTTGGAGCTCATGGTTATTGTTAGGAGGGTGCATTCTTTCTGAGTTTGCCTTATCTACGTTTCCTGGCAAAATCCATGAGAAAATCCCATTGTAGGAAATTCAATTTAGGGTTAGGTCTTCATGAATTTGGAGAGCAAAATGGACATTGCCAATGGATTCAGTGTCCATGGGTATGGTTAGGATGGTGCATGCTTTTTGAGTTTGCCTTACCTACATTTTCTGGTAATATATATGGGAAAATCTCATTTGAAAATATCCACGTAGGGTTAGGGTTAGCTGTCCATGTATTCAGAGAGCAAAATAGAATCACCAGTAGATTCGGAGCCCAAGGGTATGGTTAGGAAGGTGAATGCTTTTTGCCCCTGCTTTATCTACCCATGTTTACCTGAAGACGTGGTCTTATATTTTTTTGTGGTCCACAATAAGCACTAGGGTTATTTTCAGTGGATGTCGTATTTTTTTTCTATGTACAGAAGGCCCACTTCTTCTGGTTGCTTGCATCTGGAAAGGAACAGGAAACCAAATGACCCACCAGTTCCAAGACCATGAGGCAAGGTGGGGTGTGGATCTGTCACACACGCCCCCCATCAGCTTACTTCAAGGCCCCTGCAGCCAGGCCTCCACACTCTGACAGATGCCTCGCCTAGTGGCCATGGCACTGGCGAGTCACTCGACCTCCTGCTCTGCTGCGGCTGCAAGCAAGCCTAAGTGGGCTGGTGGCCACTTAGGCTCCTGCTGGACATGGGTGTCACTGTGCCGCTGTGAAGGAGTTATTAGGGTATCGGTGGCCTGGCTGCAGGGGCCCTGAAGTAAGCTGGTGTAGGGTGTGGAGTAGATCCAACCCATCTGCCTTGCTTCACCTCGTGTTGGCAGCAACACAAACAATCAGACGAAATGGACGAATGGCTAGCTGTGTAGGCTCTTAAGTAGGGCTTATTTTGGGGCTAGGGCTTATGACTAAAGGATAAAAATCATGCTAGGACTTATTTTCGGGATAGGTATTATTCGGGAGGGTAAATGAAGCACCACTCTGCAAATTATTAGAGAGCAGTTGCATCAGCATTTATTTCTCAAGGACAAATCTTGCAAGGTTAATTTTGAATCACCTTTTCATTGAACGACTTCTTTGATAGATTATGAAAACATTGTAGGGATAAGGTATCTTGACTTCAGCATTGCTGTTGACAAAGTGTCCATGACATGCTGCATGCACTTAATTATCATGGTATCCAACTCATACTTTACAAAAGTGTGGATTGGATAGCATGATAATTAAGTGGATACATAGCAGGCTTGAATATGTTTTTTAAAGACTGTACATCAGTAGTTATTGGAATTATTGGAACCATTCCAGACTGAAAAGAGGCACCAAATGTGCTGGCAACAAGAACCAGTTCTGGGTCATCTAGAACAGAGTTCTCCAACCTTGCTTTGCTGGCTGAGGAATTCTGAGAGTTGAAGTCCACAAGTCTTAAAGTTGCCAAGGCTGGAGAGCCCTGATCTAGAAGTCTAGTTCTTAGCTAACCTGTTTGTTTTTCCACTCATTTCCTGAATAAAAAAAAGGAAGACAATCTTCATGAAGCTTCAAAGCTTTTCTCCCTATGAAAATCTGAGACTTTTAATTTCCACCCCAAAGTTACTGTATGTGCCACCTAGTTGAGATCAAGGCTTGCAATTTCCTGACCATAACGAAGTAATGAAGTCATGGTTCCAGGTTTTAATAAAAACTTTGGGGTTGCTGCTTGTTGAAAGCTTTTGTACAGAACCTAGCAGTGGATTCTGTGGAAATTAGCCATCATTGGATAATAAGGACCTCTTGTCACCCTGTAAGATATGTGGATAACGTTTTGTTGGTAGATACACTTCTTATATTATTCTTTTAAGTCTGTTTGCTCAAATTAATAATAATGAGGCTTAAAATCCCTTTATTTATTTATTGTTCATTGTTTCTAGATTGAAAAGAACCAGCATCTGATCACTATCCTGACATCTTATATTTTGATAATAGTCTTACCTGGCTTCAGTCTCTTCTGGCCTTGCCAGTTTAGGGCCTCACAGGCAAGACAGTCACTTAAAATGAATACTTTCATTTGAATTTTTGCACTGAGAAGTACATTAGAGAAAATGGCCTTTTAAAATTATGATACTATGGTCTCTAGGACCAACACAAAGGAACTTCTAGTCTTTTGCAAGCAACTTACCAAAGCCACTGTGATTTTTAAAAAATCAATACCATACCCCCCCACCTCCCCCCCCCCCCAAATTCAATATTATCAATCGACTGACAATTTTTTAAAGGAACGGTCATTTTGCCAAAATAACAGTTTTGGTAAAGATTGAAAAATCCAACATATTTTGTCGCAGTGGGTAACAGGTTGTGTCCTTAGCCTCACTCGTGCCAGCCTCTTAAAGTGCATGCTTTTGGATTTTTCAAAAATATTAATCAGTTTTCAAATTTCAATCCTTACTTTTTTTAGTCAGTCTTCATAAATTAGTGGATTAAAAGCCATTCATTTTTTACTGAAATGAAAACATGTGCAAGACAGGATAGGATTAGACATCAATCCCAGGATTCGTTGATTGATATCAGCAAACCAGGTTTTAAAATTTTAATTTTAAAAATAAGAACGCACATACATACACTGATAGATATAAACATAGATATTATATATAAAATGTTGTTCTACAGCACAGGTCCCCAACTCCTGGGCCGTGAATCACTACTGGGCCGTGGCTTATTTAAAACTGGGCCCCGCAAATGGTGAGCTGGCAGGCACAAACTTGTGCTAGTGGCAGGCTGGCACAAATGTGCATACACAGCTCAATTTGTGCAGGTCAAGCTGCATAGACATGCACACATGTGCATGTCAGCCTGTCACTCGCACGGTCCAGTTCCCCTATCTCCCGCGCCTCCCCCTTCGCCCGGGCTGTCAAGCCACAAAGGTTGGGGACCGCTATCCTACAGGATGTAATTTGGCACTTTGTATCTTATAAATTCTCATACTGTTAGGACAAACTGGTGCATAAGGTTCTCTCTCCAATCGTACTATTCACAAACCCGGTTCAATAATAACAGGATGCAAAGAAATGTTAATAGTTATTGCCCAGTGATGCAAGTGTCTTTGACTGGAGGTTTCGTTAAATGCAAGCACGGTTATTCAGGGCATAGGAACACGTTTCCTCTTGGCTGGCACTTGATGCCTTTCTGCATACTCAGGCAGAAATTTAAATAAATATGAGATTTGGAAAATTTCATCAAGCATTTGAAATGATAATGTTACTGCTGTAAGTGCATGGACATCTAAGAGCCATATTTTAAAAATCCATTAAAAATCCTTCATTTGAAAGGCATTACGATCTATTGGGGCAGTGATCTGTAAATGAAGAAGGATCAGCAAAAGGACTGTAATTAATCTGAAGGTGTTTGTCAAAAATTGCTTCTGTTAATACTATTTACATGCTGATTGTGAGTATTAGCAAGAAGTGAACTGGACTGCAATGTTTCTAAGCAAAAGCACTGAGTTTGAAAGGCTGCATATTCCAAAATCTAATTTTATAAAACGTGAGGGATTTTGCGCACGAAAAAGCCTTCGAATGATAATTTATGATGATCTAAGCATCTTCCTTCAGTGCACTGTATATTAATGAATTAATTTAGAATAGTTGTAATCAATCTGAAGATAGGGTATGAACATTTAAATGCTGCCTATGAAATACGAAAACTATAGAAACAAGTAAAATCAGTTAGTGACATAATCTAAATGAGAAACCTAATGTCAAAACACTATTATTATCATCTTTTTTCAGAATAACAGTATTGGGTTATTGTTATAAGTGCCATCAATCCAGGATGGGGACATATTTTTTTTAAAGAGACACTTATGGTACTTCTGTTTTAATGCAGGTGTGGAAAAAATATTTTTAGTGACTTACATATATACATTTAGTGACTTACATATATATACATTGCAGCAGTGGTGAAATCCAATTTTTTTTACTACCAGTTCTGTGGATGTGGGGTGGTGGGTGTGGTGTGGCATGGTGGGTGTGGCAGGGGAATACTGCAAAATCTCCATTCCCACCCCACTCCAGGGGAAGGATACTACAAAATCCCCATTCCTTCCCAACTCCTGGGGGAAGGACATTGCAAAATCTCCATTCCCACCCCACTCTGGGGCTAGCCAGAGGTGATATTTGCCGGTTCTCCTAACTACTCAAAATTTCCACTACCAGTTCTCCAAACTGCTCAAAATTTCTGCTACCATTTCTCCAGAACCTGTCAGAACCTGCTGGATTTCCCCCCTGCATTGCAGCTAGGATTTCGCTACTAGTCCCTCTTTTTTCTCCTTCAGTTAGGGAACTTAAAAGCTCTGCGGACAGTTGCCTGAAGAAGAGGATTTTCATTTTGTGACAAGAATGTGTTTTCTTCAATCGATGAGGAGAAACCAAGGGAATAATCCATTGCTGAGCCAGTGCTGAGATTTTGTTATGCTTGTGGCTACTATTCCATTCAACCTACAGGTAGATCCTTACAATATTTAACCCTTAAGAATGGCTTTCATGCAACTACTAGCTTCTCAGAAAAGAGAGCAATCTTATCTTGCATTTTTTCTGCAGTTTCAATACATTTCCAATTGTTATGGATTGAACCAGTTTAAAAGTAGTAGACAAATGCTATTTAATCATTGGCCTAGCATTAGATGCACCTAAAAGCATTTTTATTCACAAATGTTTCATGCAAATTGTTTCTGTTGAAAGCACATAATGTAGAAGCACATAATATTGTCCTGAATGATAGTGGCCCTCTGAGTTCTTAAGCAATACCTACTCTCCTGTATCCATCATTGCAGCTTGGAAGAGAAACAAGAGATATATCCATAAGAACAGATTCATAGATAATTTATTTCTGGGAGAAACTGCAGGAATCCGTTGCAATGTTTTGCTTTCATAATGTCTGTGATGAGATGTCTACTGGGGAATAGTTATATAGGAACGTCATGTTTGGCTGCTTTTAGCAGATGACACATAGAAAAAAGACCTACTAATACAGAAATAAAAATAAATGAGCTTTACAGATGTCAGTAGATTCCAATATCCAATATTTTTCGCTCTTATAGATTGAGCTTGTTCTGTTTCTGTACTGTATGTTGGAAATGATTTCTCACACTGATTTTTAAATAAAACGACTTATTTAAAAAACCGATTATATCAGTAAAGCTTGAAAACTGTCAAAGTAAAAAAGCAGCAAAAATGGAATAATTTTAAATTGCTCTGATATATATGTGACAAACCTGGATGTACTAGTTTTATGCTACTAAGAACTTGCAGTATTGATTTATATATAATACAATCTATGGATATGCTCAGCATTTCCAAAATTTTTGATAGCAAATCTGTTGTAACAAAAGTTAACTTTCAAAGTTTGTAACATTTAAGTTATGACATTTAGAATGTGCAGTTTTCAACTACATAAAATGATGATTCTGAGACATTAATAACTAGAGTATTTAGCATCTTACTTTAAGTTATTGCATCAATGAACAATTGTCTCTCTCTCTCTCAATCATTGTGTTTTTTTTTAAAGGCATAAGCCAAATATTGGTGTGCTACTCATTCTCTTTCATTAACTTTTTTCATGTTTACACATTTCTAGATAATACTTAGCTCCATGTACCAATATATGCTTCAAAAGACACCAAGATAGGCATTTACACTAATGCAGGTGGTTTTAAATGGTTATACTCGCTCTGCTCAGAGAGGCTACCTGTTGGCATATTGGCATCAATCCAAGTTACTCACAAAATTTACTAGTTTGCTCTACAGGACCTTTATTTCTTTGTCCCCTGCCTCCCCAGTGATTCCTGGGTCATCCTGACCATCCTTTTTTGCTCAGCCTATTACATGCAGCACTTTAACTGGAAGGGCAGAAAACAGCAAAATAGTCAAGCCAGACTATACTCAGGAAATCCGTGCATTCTGCAGCCATTATTCGGACTGTGAGAAAAAAAGGCCATTTTAGGAAAGGCAGGCAAGGATGGGAAACTGACAGTAACATCTTTCAGCAAACATCAACAAGCTTGGCCAAGAGAAGACGGCATCTCCTCCTGTGAAAGGGTTGAACCTTGTCCTTGCCTAGGCAACAGGAATATGAATGTGCTTTTAATGCAGCCTCCGCTTCCCGTATTGCTTTTCTGGCACTAGACAAAGACATTGCTTGTATTCTCTGCACAATTCTCCTTCTAATGCTCTCACCAGCCAAGTCCTCCCCATGGACTTCTCTTCTTGACATTAAGTTGATCCTTCCCCGAGCCACATATCCAAAGAGGCTGTTGTCTCAATTTGGGTCCCAAGCTAGTCCATTTCCCTCCTGCAACATCCTTCTGAGGATGGATCAGGCACACTGGGAGCCTTTTAGCTACACTAGGATGTGAGATGATATCAGTTCTCTGACCCTACCATGCTGGCATACTACTGGTGCTTAGGTAAATTGAAATGGTCTCACCATGCCTATTGCTCTTCTAGGAGGCTGGGAGGCCAAACTGAACTAATAACACGAATTTTACAGTACACTTTAGCGAGGCTTATTATAACGTTAAGAGTCTTGGTACAATACTTCTAACAAGAAACCAAAGTTAAATGTACAACTAATATATCTCAGTTTACATTATGGCAAAGATTGAGATTCTTTTCCTGTTAGATTTTCAATAGAAATAGAAAGCAAAATTCTCAGGGAAAGTCGCAATGTATAGTAAACCCCACACTTCCACTGTAAACAGGGAAAAAGTTGCAATATATAATAAACCCCACACTCACACTGATTTCACTTATTTGGGTAACGAAACACATGCAAGCAACAAGAAAGAACTCCTTAGTTCAATCCTGAGCTACAGATATTCTCTTCCACTGGATTTGTATAACATAACCATCCAACTTCAAGGCCACCAAGTGCAAAGTATCTCTTAATTCAGAAAGATAGGAGGAGAAGCCTTGAATTTAAATATCTTGGAATAGCTAAATGTCCATGATATGTCTTCAGTACAGGAGACAATTAATAGTTGCATATGGCTAAATTCTGATATACGATAAAGCCAACTGTGCAGAACTGTATCTGTAAGCCTTCCCTCAGGTTAATCAAGCAAAGCAGTGACATATCAAGTGATCTGTGATGCAATGCCCTATCCTGGACTGAGAAACCCGACAACAAAAACAATACTCTCTCTCTTAAAATGTAGACAGGTTGCCTTTGATTCTGGAGATAGTAAATAGCTAATAAACATTTAGCAACAATAGATAGTTTTATATTTCATAAATATTTCAACATTTTCAAACCATCTACTGTAAGTTTTTGGGAGTCACCACAAAAGCTGATCTTGTGTAGATAACATGGAATTAACCTTCAACTAGTAAAATAAATTACATATACCTGCATGTATTTATATGCAATGGAAATAATCATATGCCAGACAATCCTCACAAAATCATATGGTATTATTTTCAGTAAAAATTCTATTCAGAATACTTAATACTCACATTGATTATAGTCTAACTAAATTTTCCTACTTCTAGTACTTCTTACTTAAGAAATTCTCCATGAATGTTGCCAATGGAATTTATTACAAAGTTTATTTAAATGGTGACAAAATAATATATACTGTTGTGAAAAAAGATTTTGAAATATAGTTATTGTTTGTCATAATTTGCTAATAAAAATTCCTAGGATTAACACAAAATCCACATATTGCAAACTGTAAACTAGGAATAAAAAGATACTTTCAATAACAGCATCCAAATACATGACTGGAGCAGCACTTTTTTGTGTTTTGCATTCTGTATCAATTACCCTGAAAATCTGCATTCAACAATATAGTGAAAAAAGCCACATCAAATCATATATTCCAGAATATAAACAACTTGAAACAGAATATCGCATCAAAGCAATTGTAAGGCATAGCCAAATCATGAAGATGCAAAAAAGCAATTATCTTTTAAAAATTCATATTATCAAATTATTTAACTTTTTAAATATTAGACTTACCTGGTTTTAAGAAAATCTACCACATGTTTGAAATCAGCTACACAATATTCTCTCTTCATGTCCATCAATACACTATCAGAAGCAGATTGAACTGGTACATGTAGAAAAGCGTAGACTCTCGGGTGGTTGAGAATTTTTGCCATTTCCTAGAGACATGAAAATAACATCAATAATATTTGTACATACTAGTAAATACACTGTTAGTTCTACACATCTCCAGCATTAAAAAAATGTGGTGTACACATTTTTAAATTTTTTTTATTATAATTATTTTATTAATTTTAAAAGTAAAACAATGGACATTGCTCAACGTTTCTGGTTTCTAACATTTACGTCAAAATCAAGTTAATTCCTATTCTATTCCTCGCTCTATATACAAATTTACATATCTCCTACTTCATTATATATCAAGTATACAGTATTTTACTTCCTAACCAACTATGCATGTATTTAATAAACCAATATTACATTCACAAGTTCAATATACATTGATATATTAATATACATTGATATATACATTTCCAGACATTTGTTATCCTTTGGTTTTGGCATTCTTCCTCTTATCTAACCAATTATAAAATTTATTTCAGACTTCATAGTATTTTGATTCACTTTTGTCTTTGAGTACACATTTTTGAGTAAGACAGTCAAGTAAGATGACACCAGTTGCTCACAGTCATCTAATTTGCAGTAAAAATGTATACCCTTGCTCATTAGAAGATTGATAATCTGATGCAAAGTAAAATGATAAAACAATAACATAAAATAATAAAATAATAAAATGAACAAAGAAAATACGTCAATATGACTAATTAAAAAAACTAGTGCGAGTATGGGTGAGTAATAGAGACTGGAGGATGGGGGAGGAAGAATCTGCTGTCTATCTAGCCGCCACCTCCAAACAGAACTCTCCCATTGAGTAAGAAACTTCAGTTTCTGTACATATTGATTGCTAGCATAAATGTGGAATGTAGGATGCATAGAACATAAAGAAATGTGGCCCTTGTTTGTTTATTTACTGGCACAGAAATTTGTAAATGAAAACCTTTCATATTAGAGTGTTTTCCAAATTGCCAGGAGTTCCAGCTAATTGCTGCACCATGTGACATGGACAGCGTTGTGGAAGTTTCCAACAGCTCATGAAAGGATGCCAATGGCTCCGTGGAGAGAAACAAATGAAAAACTCAAATTTGCAAATAAAATTCTCATGATACAAATCTGGTTCTGAACCATAATAAACCATTCAACAATAACACTTCCCCATTGTAACTAAAGAAAAGAGTGGGAAGTTCTCACAAATTCACTTCATAAGAATAGGCTTATATTAACAGCATGGAAGGTCTACTAAAATGAATGAATATCAGGAAATGGAATTTTTTATCACTGACTTATCTATTTAATTATTCTTAACTAAAGAATGAGAGGAACTGCATCTTTGAAATACTGGTCTGATTACCACATAACATTTAGCCCTAAGGTAAATGTATTTTGGAACAGTGTGAAATGCTAATTTGTTATAGTTTATAAGAGCTGTCAAACTCCCAACTCGCGGCAGGATGAGTCATGCGTTGACCACACCCATGCCCGGTTTAGCAAAGGGGAAAGATACGTCATGTGACGATGCCGTGACACTGTGAGTTTGACACCCCTGGCTTATAATATAAAGTATTATAAAGTTTTAAAGTTAGTTTTGTGTAAACTGGACCAAAGCATTTAAAAACTGGTATCGAAAATGAAAAAGGCATTACAGAGAATGCATAGTTTCCAAACAACTTTACCACTGCACTACTAAATAATTGAGTTTTTATATAAGAATCAAGAATAAGAAAGAAGAGATTAGCTGTTGTTCTGCAATCCATTTTTAGGCTCTGTGTCAGGGCATGTCTAGAGAAGCCATCTGTAAAGTTATCTGCTCAAATGAAGCTACAGATCACAAATGTTCAGCTGATAGGAATCAAAGAAAGGGAGAGCTAAGGCATTTCTCATTCTTCAAAGGAAAAAAAAATACACAGCATACAAAACTCCTCTCAATGGTCAGGGTTTCATTGGAATAACCTGAATTAATAAGGAAGATTTTTTAAAAAAACCCACAGATGGCATATGGCAGACTTTGAGCATGACTCATCTTGACAGGTGACATAGAGGCCTATGCATCTCATCATGTGCAATTAAGCATTTAAAAAGGCACTGGCAGGTGTGAACAACCTCTTTAAAATACAGACTTTTGTATATCATCTCCACACTCAGAAACAAGGTGCAAACATAGCAAAAAAACAAAAAACCCAAAAACAAAACCAAAAACCCAACAAAAAACTGAAACCGCCTATGATAGAAATCAAGTTGTTTCTGAAGGAAAAGCAATATAATCAGCAGAGTCAAATATACCAATAGCATTTTTCAACCATTCAAGATATTGATGATGATTAATTAAGCCTTTTAACAATGTTTATTGTGCAAATGGCACTTTTGATGATTCACAATGGCTTCAAAGCAACTCTAATAATAAGAGACTTGTACTTTTTTTATTAGCCGTCTTTAAGATCAAAATCAAAAGTTGCATTAAGGACAGAATTCCTAAAACATTCCAGAAAACCTGGAATGTTTTAGAGTTATTAGAGGTTATTAGAGAAGCATCCCCACTAGCTCTCCACCACAAGTTGGGTTCACACATTTTGTTAACAGAGTAGGATTTTTTTTTTTTAAAAAAAATTTTGGCTAAAAGTGTTACGCAAGTCCAGATATTGTTTCGTTTAACAAAATGTTAAAAAACCAAGGTTTGGTTTAATGTTAAATATCTTCTCCAAGCACATATACTTTAACAAGCACATGTTAGTAGATAAGTGAATGCCCTTATGTCCTGACTCTGAAAAGAACAAAGCAGTTACAACATTTAAAAATGACAAAGAAATGAATGAAAGCCCTTTTACTGAAACCTAATAGGGCTTAGATTTATTAAAATCTAAAAGGTTTTTGCATTTTTGACAAGACTGGATGACAGGAAGGCTTCACGAAGGTCTGGATTCATCTCCTGCTCCTGAAATGTCAAGTGCCTCTTATTGATGTTATGAAAGAAAAGTTAAAGAAGCCTTCCCTCCTTTAAGTTCATAAAGCTAAAGTATCCTGAAAAGACAAATAAAAACGATAAAATGATGCATTATACATGAACTGTAGATTTAAGCTTTCCACAAACTCCTCCAATCTGTACTCAGCTTTACCTTTACCCTTAGGTCCCTTTGAAAGATTTTCAGTCATCAGACAGTTGAGATGGAGCAAAGCTTGTCACCAGCTCTTTAAAGCAGCCGTGTGTTTTCCCCAGATATGGCTGTCAACTGTTACACCATCCAGAGAAAGAATGTTCAGTTTCAAAAATGGCCAATAGGTAATGTATGAGTGCCCCCATGTGCTTTCCCTTTGTTAGTAAGGTATTAGACTACAAAATAATATATATTCTTAAGGAATTTGCTAGCTACTTGACAATCTGCTGGACTAATTGAATATTACCTTAGTAAAATTTGAAGCAATATGTTTAGAAGGCCAAATACATTTTTTTGGATGTATCATTACTCTGTTTATGTACTATCTAGAGATCCATTGGTTGTTGTTTTTTTTTAAAGAAGGGTGGTTCCTGTTACATATAAAAGCTTGCCTGACCATATTCTATGGCTTAATATGTTGCATATCCTCAGCCAATTGCAGCTTACTGAACAAAGAGTATCTTAAGGCAATATCTGACCTCTGATTTTCTTTGGAAGATATTGTTTTCAGATAATTGCCACACCAACAGAGCTATTTGTATCTTGGAAAATGAGGCTTGCTTGGTTTTTCTCTCCAAGGGAACAATGAGTGTCCTTAAAAAAAAACAACTGATGGCCAAAATTGTGTGAATGTCGAGCCCCTTTTAATGCAGAAATGGACTAATATTTACAACAAGAATGCTTTATGATCCAGAGTCAAGGAGACGGAAACCCCA
This sequence comes from Masticophis lateralis, assembly GCA_030761175.1. NCBI lineage: Eukaryota > Metazoa > Chordata > Lepidosauria > Squamata > Colubridae > Masticophis > Masticophis lateralis. The sequence continues at coordinate 65,573,563 of JAUDYJ010000003.1, forward strand.
TTTGGTGAGGTCTATATAATGTCACTGATGTAAAACTGAATAAGAATAGGATTCAGTCCTTCTTCATTCTTCTTTTGGATGAGAACAGAAAAAATATGCAGGCCAAGTGACAGGCAAATAATAATTGAATAATTATGGATGAATTTTCAGAAATGCTCTGAAGTATTTACAGATTTGACAGGCAAGGGTGTTTTGGGGACTTCCTGTAAAGGAATGCATGAACGACCTTGGGGAAAGATGGCAAGAGATGCTGTCCAGGAAACTATCAGCCAAGAAATGCAGGAACTCCCAGTGGCTTAACAGTCAAATGATGACATTTAGGTAGGACCTGCCCCAATGAATCAAGCAGTTAAAAGTGATGGCAGAAAGTTTGCACCTTGCAAACTTTGATTTTTTTATTGTAGCCTTACAATAAAGTTCATCTACTCCCGTTTTTGGCCTGATTTACCTGGTAGAGTTTACACTTCCTGCTGCACAAACTCCTACTCTGTAGTTGCCAATGATCAACTATTTATGGCAGAGAGGTGCTACGTTTTGGTCAATCAGAGCTGTAGGAGGCCAGCTTTTACAAAAGGGGTAGACTGGAATTTTGATTTTCCCTCTGTTTTTTAAAAAGGGGGATTACTTTTAAAGAAACAAACCTATCAGAAGTTTCTAAGAATTGCAGAAAGAAAGATTTAGGGCATGAGTGTCAAACTTGCGGTGTCACGTTGCCATCATGTGACATGTTTTTCCCTTTGTGGAGTTAAGGTGGACATGGTCTGCGTGTGACGCATCTGGCCCGTGGGCCGCCATTGACACTCCTGGTTTAGGGAGAGATGTATCCTTGCATATCCTTGCATATCCAGACTGCATATCCTTGGAGTAATGAAACCACACCATTAACATGCATTTATATATAATGTTAATACTATATTTAATGTTAAAAGTGAATTTATTACTGAAGTGAGGTTTAAGGTAGTTCTGTGAGAAACAGCAGACCAAAGGCCAGAACAGCCATCTTTACAACCAATCTTCTGAAATGCGTTGCCACGCTCAAGATAAATAAGGCAAGGAAGCAGATTACTGACTGCAGACTGTATATTATGTATAACTCCCCTTTGGAAAGTTTGCATTACTTAAAAATTGAACTGACGTGTGATGTTTCCCCCTTTCCTTTTGGTTGGTCTTTATGCAGCATATAAATATACTATGTATATTTATAAATATGCAAATAAAGCCTTTCTGCATGTAAAAAAATGCTAAAGAAAAAGTAAAGAACAAAAAAAAAATCAGTATTTCTGCTGCTGTTGTCTGATACAGATTTAAATAATCCCCGCTAACTAATTCTGGTATGCATCTTGTGGTAAAATGTACTCAAAGTTCAAAACAGCATAAATAAACTATGCAAAATTTTCTGAAGTATGTTATATTACCTATTAACCTGTGATGTTTCATCTACAAATAACATAGGTATTGGGTACTGAATTTCAGAGGTGCCAACAGTTCAGTTGGAGAAGCTTCTAGAACAGGGGTGTCAAACTCACGTTGTCACCATGTAAAATATATCGGGGCTTTCTTTCCCTTCACTAAACCGGGCATGGGCGTGGCCAGAATGTGACACGTCTGGCCTGTGGTTTGGGAGTTTAACAGAATATTACACAATCTTGTAGGTACAAGAGGAAAAGAAAGTGTTAAATAGCAGCCTTTCCTTCAGCATGGTATTATATGGGCTACAATTTGCAGTATCTTCTGCTTTCAGCTTTGCTGAATGGTACTTACAGCGTTTTGTAATCCAAACATGCATCTCCAGGGCATCAGCTCAGGGGAGGTTGAGAAAATGTGCATTGTTTATTTCCCCTGTGGCCTACACTTTTTATATATTCCTTGAAAATTTGTTTATGAATCGCTCCATCCAGAATGGGCCTCATTGAACATTTTGGGTTTTGTTTCTTCATGAACTTGCCCGTTGCTTACGCAATTTCTGATCCCATCTTACCTTGCATTTTCGTGTTATGAGTGCAGTTGCAAAAGAAAAGCTCACAAGCTGCAAGCTGTCAGTCCCTGCATGATGTCAAAGGAAGCTGGTTAGTCACTGCAATGGCTTTGCTTGTGAACGTACCTCCAGATGCTCTAAAATATACGGAGGGTTTGTCATGCCGAGCCTTAACATTGCTCCCTCAGGGATCACTTCCACTAGCTTCCACAAGAGAGTCGGGAGGTCTGTGCCAATGTCTCTGCCATAAGCCCCGGTATCTTCGCTGGTCAGCCATATCTCGCATACTCCTTCTGTCAACAAGAGACAGACAGAGAGATAATTAACAAACCTGCTTTGGAGCTTGTTATTTTATTATCCAGCTGCTCACCCTTTTTAAAAATGCACTATTTCATAATCCTAACTATTATGCAGCCAGGCTGGGTATTCAATTGCAATGAAAGAGACATATTCCCTGGGTAGTGGTGGGTTACTGAGTTCATTTTATGAGCACCACAGTACTACAACAACGCTGTGAATTATTGCTTGAAAGTGATTAACATTCACAGCCAGTGACTAATGTGAGACGCCTTACTAATGCAACTTAAACATGAGTAGAGAGCTTCTTTCCCATCTTGGAGAGTTGCTGGCTTATTAAGCATTTTGAGCTGTACTGCTTAAGCATGTAGTATTTTGCATTGATCAAACTGCTAAAAGTGAGCTGACTAATACTTCAGTTACAGCCTATAAAAGTCCCAAGTACTTGGAGATAAAACAAGCCACTTGCTGACTAATCCAATTATCATTTACAGTTACATCACGGAACCTTTATATAATATTTACAAGGCCATTAATATTTGTTAATTATGAAGAAATTCAATGTCACCTACAGACAGAATCATTTCAAGAAAAGTTTTTTTTCTTTCCAAGCAATGGACACTTATATTTTCAATGAAGCTGCAAGAAGCTCAAATATTTCGGCTGCCCCATAAAATGAATAAAAGTCTTATACATGCAAAATAATAAATATTTCTTCCAATAAGTTATCACTTTAAGACATTTTGTCATTTCTGTCTGCTGCCTCCAAATGCAATGTTATAAAAATGAGACAAATAAAAAACAGAAAAAAGAAACATGCAGTTAAATCCTTCCCACCAAAACCAGACTAGACTTCAACCTTGAAGTGCCTAATATTTCAGTTCTAAGCTTATTTTAATTGTGACTCTATACATAAAAATCAATATTAAGAGTTTTCAATTTGAAAATGATAGGGGGATCTAATTCTATTTTATTATACTGTACAAGAGACCTGTGTTCAGACATTTTAGGGAGGGTACTGATATATTGGAATGAGTTCTGGAAATCCTGCATTAGGAGGAACTGCAGGCCATGTTTATTTTGGAGAAGATGAAGGAAAGATGAAATAACAGCCTTCTGTGTGAATGGCAGCCACGGGGAAGATGGGAGAGATTTATTCCCTTCTTTTCCAACCAACAGCACTGGAAAGAATACGTGGAAATGTCAGCAACCGAACTGTATGGTCTCTGAAGAATTATCATCACTTTATTATTCATTCTTGGGTTGCATCTGAGTGGAATGAAACCTCTGCCTTGTCATTCTAAATATTTGACCAACACTAAACAAGCTGACGTTCGATGTAGTAGCAAATTATGGTTCAAAGCAAAGCAGAAATAATCTGCTGAAACATGAAGCAGAAGATCATTTGAATCTGGCCATGATGAAAACAATGTGCTTGTCTCCATCTGAATCAATAATATTGCCAGATACATTATACAGGATGGCAGAACAGTTTTAGAAAAACAGGATACAAAAATATTTAGGAAATCGTGCAAGTAGACATTATCCACTGTTTCCCGTTAGAAATATTCATGGAAACACCGAGTGCTTCAAATGAAAGGTTCAGATTTATAATTTTTCCAACAAATCATTCTTCATTTTGACCTATGAAGAGAGTTATGGTATGCTGCCTTGCGAATGCCAAATTAGTGTAAAAAAGAATCACCCAGTATACGAATACAAACAATACTGACATGGAAAATAACAGCCTTGTTCGAAATCTACATAGGTGAGGAACATTAGCCCCCTGGTGGGTTGAAAATTAAATTGCATAACAAGGAAGCAGCTGTAACGGTAAATTAACAACAACAGGAATAACTGTCTTTACTGCTTTGACACCAGGATATTAAACAGAATCCTTACTTTACATACAAATGCAATATCAAATGTTACAGAATATCCTTATTACATATATATTCCAGGGATGGGTTCTACTTACCTTTACTACCGGTTCGCAACGGGGCCACACCAGGGGTGAAAATAGCGATGGTGGTGGGTGGTTCGGAGAACCAGTAGCAAAAATCCCTGTGCCCCGCCCCCCCCCCATGCCCAGTTGAGCCGCAGGATCATCAGAGGCTTTTTTTTTAACTTTTAAAAGCATTTTTTCTACAACTTCTTCTGACGAAAAAATGCTTTTAAAAGTAAAAAAAAAAAGCCTCTGATGATCGTGTGGCTCAGCTGGGATAGTCAGAGGCTTTTCAAAGCATTAGAAAAAACGCTCTGAAAAGTTTTTTTTTTAAAAAATTGCCCACGCCCATCCAGTCACATTACCCACCACCACCAAGCCATGCCCACAGAACTGGTAGTAACGAATTTTACATTTCACCCCTGGGCCACACACATGTGCTCTTCTGTGCATGTGCAGAAGCATTTTGATGACGTCAGGGTCAGTGGGCGGAGCCTCCCGCCGGTTTTACTACCAGTTCTATAGAACGGGGCGAACCAGGGGCAACTTACCACTGACATATTCCCTGTACATATGTATGTATGTGTGCATATATATACACTCAGCCAACCCCCCACCCACCCCACACAGAGCTATGTATACACACACACCATACAGACTGTTAGGTGAATTCAATAATGATTGATTTCAATTGACAAATTATACTGGTAAGGGAGGGGGCACATTTTCTTATTATTTTTTATGTTTAGCTTCCAGGGTGCCAAAAGAGGGGCAAAGCCATAATTTGAAGGTATTTTTATTTGGATTAGGCAGAAAGGATTTTAAAAAATAAATAAATCTAAAAAACAATATTCGCATTTTGGGTAAACCCTTTTGAAAACTCAAGCCACTTTTGGAGGCTTGCTGTTGAAATTTGTCATTTTGATCTTGAGATGTTCAAATAACAACAAGGGGGGGCAGGGGTGTGTGGCAATGTGGGTGGGGCAGCCCCGTGGTCCGTGCAGGCCCGATTAATAGCTTTGGCGGACTGGATCCGTCCTGTGGGCCGTAATGTCAGCCCCTCTGGAACCAACTGTGCTTCACCAGGCAAAGTACCACATGCACACAAAAGGAATAAAGCCAGAACCTGGTTTAATCATAGCTTACGCAGCGGTTAACAGTAGGCACTGAAGCCCTATGTGGATCAAAGTCGGAGACGTTTGCATATACTGCCCGAGGAGTTTTATAGGGTTTGTGTAATAGTGCTTTCTAATCAAAATGTATCCCTCACAGCTGCCTAGTTTTAAATATGCCGCTTGTCTCATTTATTGCAGCCGCGCGAACTGATGATGTCATCCTCAGTGCTGAATCCACTGATTGGGTTGTCTTTCTCCTTGGGCACGGAATCATGACATTATCCTCAGTTCATCTATCAATTGCTAACCATCAACCTCCCCCTTCCATATACCATCCGCCACCGTATACCACCATGTAGACTAAAGCTAGGTGCAGCACCCCCCCCCTCCACTGTGCCATGCTGCTGTGAATTCATTCCGGTCATATGTCGGCAGTCCCCTCACTATGGACTTTCTGCTGGCGCGATGGCGCTGTGTGTCAAGGGGTACTTGACACTCGACACGTAGTTTGAGGATGCCTGCTCCAGGAGATAACTAGCGCTTCAAATGTAGTACTTCATAGGTAACGTTTAGCACTGAACTGCATTCAGAAACTAACCTATAATCAGTGTAACTCAAGACAGCAGGTATATTATATGGGTAGAGCAAGACCTGTCCATCACTCTTGTGCAGCAGCATTCTGGACCAGATATAGCTTCTAAGCAGACTTCAAGGGCAATTCCAGGTAAAGCACATTGGAGTAGTCCATGAGGCAACTAAAGATGAATGACAGCAAGGAGGGTCTCTCAATACAGGAATAGATGTAACTGGTGTGTAAACTGCACCTGTGCAATGGCTTTCTTGTCACCTATTCTTCCAACAGAAGCTGAGTGTCTAGCAAGAGTCCCATATAGTGCATCAATCCAGGGTGATATCCAGCAGGTTCTGACAGGCTCTGGAGAACCAGTAGCGGAAATTTTGAGCAGTTCATAGAACCAATAGAAGAAATTTTGAGTAGTTCAGAGAACCAGCAAATACCACCTCTGGCTGGCCACTGAGCTGAGTGGGGCCACAGAGTGGAATGGGAATGGAGATTTTGCAATATCCTTCCCCCAGGAGCGGGGAGGGATTGGAGATTTTGCAGTATCCTTCCCCTGCCATGCCACCAAGCCACGCCCACCAAGCCACGCCCACAGAACCGGTAGTAAAAAAATTTGGATTTCACCACTGCATCAATCCCAAATGCATGCCAACTTGTGTGGATTTACAGATTAGTGGATACTGGAGCTGTATACTTTGGACACAACAACAAACAGTTTTGCAACCAAGCACTCATTGAAAGAGAATAGGGAGGTAGCAGTAGCAAGAGAAAAAGTTCAGTCTGGACCGGAGTCCAGATCGTTGTTAAGCACTTTCCAAGGAACCATGCAGGATTTGCAGAATCTTCCTGCTCTCCTGAAGCTCCCTCCCTTGCCTCTTCAGGTGCCATTCAGTCTTCCATGAACTGTACTCTCTGCTTTCCCTGCTTTTTAATGTTCACCATTTTTTCTTTCCCAAAAATAATGTAAGCTGTAGTGTAAGCTAAGGAATGGCTTGATAGGTGAAATGAGTAGGAACTACCAAAAACAGATGCTCAATCTCAGTGTTGCCCCTTCCATGCCAAAAGAAAAAGAAAAAATGGTGCAAAGGCAAAAATGCAGCAACCCTGCCCTTGGAATCCACCCATGTCCAGTGAACACACAAGTCTGGTATTGGTACTGGAAGGGTGCAGGGGTGACTTATATACAGGGACAGAATTCGAAAATTTAGCAGACATATTTATAAATGATCATAATATTTGAGATAGTATATATTCTATTGACCTATCCATCTATATAAAACTGTTTTAAAAACACCTCTTTGTTTCCCTTATCTGGTAGCTACGGTATATTAAATATTAAATTATCCGTATTTCCACAGGTGTGAATAGATCCAACAGAATTGAAGACTAGATCCCTTTTTTCCTCCAAAGTTTAGCCTCAAACATTTGGCATTCCAGCTCTTCAGAATCTGTTCCTAGTATTTCTCAAAGTTTTTTTTTATTGTAAAGTCATTTAATTAAAAAAAAAAACTTAATTGCATTGCTTTATGAATAAATTTGGCAAAATATGCCTCTGCAACATATCCTTTTTGGATATTTTATGCAAGCAGCTTGAATTAATTTTATTTATTTATTTATCAAATTTATATACCGCCCTACTCCCGAAGGACTCAGGGCGGTGAACAGCCAAGATAAAATGCAGACAATACAAACATTAAAAATGCATTAAAATTATTAAATGTTTTGGCCCAAAAACAAAATTAAAACACCCAATTTATAAGACAGATTAAAAACAATTTAAAATTTAAAAGGGAGAGTGCAATTCTGATATTTCCAAACATTGAAGGCTTAGAGTCAGTCTCTCAGATCTTTATCCAGTCATCTCTCGAGTCATCTCTCCATCTATTCTACTCAAGATCAGAAATATAGTGGAATTTCTCCAGTTAAGAGGAAAGTATATTATTACTATATCTATCTATCTATCTATCTATCTATCTATCTATCTATCTATCTATCTATCTATCTATCTAGGTGGGGAGAGGGAGGGAGGGAGGGAGGGAGAGAGAGAGAGAGAGAGAGAGAGAGAGAGAGAGAGAAAGAGAGAGGGAGAGCCTTTTAACATTGTATAGATTACATGGATATAATACAGAGAATACATTTTTTCCTTAGATTGTACAGCATTCCAGCTTTAAGAAAAGAATGGTCCTGTGTTGAAAAACCCTCTTTCCAGTTTCTGCACTTTGTAAAAAAAGTTGGTTGTCTTCAAGAAGATTTTTATTCCATGCCTTTCAAACAGTTACATTCCCAATTAAATCTGAAAAAGTAAATGAAATTCTCTTAGTAGAGAGAGCCCAAGATGATCTGTAAAACAGCAACTGGGGTGGATAAAAGATTACAAATTTCCTCCCTCACTTACATACATTTTCTCTCTATGGCTTTTTTCTTAAAGCTTTACTGAAGCATTGCCTGTTGATTGTGTGTGTATAATGTATGTGTATGTATAAAAACAGAGGCTGGGCCATTTGGATTGCTAGATAAACAGATTTCCACACCAGGGACATATATTTATGTAATATAGTATTTTTTTTAAAATCAAAGATAGATGGGAAAGTTTATAACTACTTGTAGACCTGTTATGTAAGGAGAAGAGAATACATCAGATAATTTTTAATATATTTGTCAGCATTCAATCAGGGTTGACTTTTTATGTTTTATGGTAGAGCAGGGCTGTCAAACTCGCAGCTCATGAGCCAAATGCATCATGCGCTGGCCACGCCCATGCCTGCTTTAGCGAAGGGGGGAAAAGTTGTGATATGTCATGTGACACTGCTGTGATGACATGAGTGTGACACCTCTGTGTTAGAGTGAATGGCATATTCGTATTTGTTTTTTTTTTCCTGGTTTTGTACACATGTTTTTTTTTTAATTTTTACTATTAGTGTCAAAAAGTTGTTAATTTGTTTTTCCCTTTTTGTTGTCTTTATTTTGTATTTTAACTTTGGAAATAAAAAATAGGAAAAAAAATTGAAATGGGAACAGGATGTCTTCTACTGCAATGAGTGAGATTCTCTGTAGGGAAACCATACTGGAAAAAAACCTAGCTGTGACCTTCAATACTATTACCCCCACCCCATTCTTATCAATAATTGCCTGACCATTTTGCTATTCCTTTTTCAGCAGAGAATTCTTCTGGCAGTTTGCCATACTCTCTAGAAAAGAGAAGCCTCTCTCCCATGTACCTTTTAAAAAGACCATCTGCCAAGGATAAGTCTGATTTTTAAAGCATTTGTCAAAAATTGCCCGCAGTCTCAAGAATAATTAATCTGAAATTGCCATTTCTGCTCATGCCTTCAGAATTCATTAGTGACATAACATTAGCCTTCAAAAAACTAACTCAGATATAGGTAGCGAGCTTAAAAAGCCAACTTATTGAAGCTCATTGTTAAGGTTAATCTTGCTCTGGCTAAATTTTGTGGGTTTCGATTAGCTGCATATCCTTAAGCTAAAACATAATAATTAGAGATAAATCCTATTCATGGATTAAGCAAACTAGTGTGACAACTTCAGAAACGGCATTTGAAACTTGTACTTTCCAAAAAGCAAAAATCTGCTATAAAGAACCAACTGATAATGGGAGAGAGAGAAGAGAGAGAGAGAGAGAGAGAGAGAGAGAGAGAGAGAGAGAGAGAGAGAGAGAGAGAGAGAGAGAGAGAGAGAGAGAGAGAGAGAGAGAGAGAGAGAGAGAGAGAGAGAGAGAGAGAGAGAGAGAGAGAGAGATCTCATGGAAAGAAAGAAAAGGAGGGATACTTTCAACTGTTAGTGTCTTCTGCTTCTTTTTACAATGATTATCATGATTTCCAAGGCAACTTTTTGAAAAATAGCGCCAAAATCTCAACATACAAGGGGTCAAAAAAGTAACACACCTCTCTGTAGTTGTGGAAACAAAGACAAGGAGCAACTAAAATGCCCCACGTCCTCTTTTCTCTTTAAAGTACTGGATTCTTTAAAATTGATCAGGCTGGGATACATAGAAAACATGATGACTTGGAGAAGGAGAAGGCCAAGATCTGAGAAGGCAGAGGAAGGCCAATAGATGACTTAGACTTGGAATAACTTTATTGTCTCTTTGAATGTACACTAATTGGCATACATTAAAATGAAATTTCATTGCATACAGCTCTCAAAGGGTCTCCACCTCTAGTATACACTACATAAACATGACAAAATAAAATCAAAATAACAAACAAACAAATATGCATACACCTGCATATATTATATGACACAGAAAACAACACAGTTTAGCTCAGATATAATACACGTACATGGCGAGAGAAACAAATCTTGCGAGTTTACCAGACAGATGGAATAGGGAATAAAGCTGTAACAGAATCTGGAAATCCTGCTAGAAATACTTCGAAACCTCCTTCCAGAGGGGAGCAACAGAAACAGACCGTGAAGGGGGGTGTGTGGGGTCTCTAACAATGCTCTGAGCTCTAAGCACATAGCGTTTATAAGCAGTATCCTGAATGACAGGAATTGAGCTTCCTATAATCTTCTCAGCTGTCCTTACCACTCTCTGAATGGACTTTCTCTCTGAGGCACTGCAGCCACTGAGCTTTGGCAATGACAGAAGTGGGCCAAAGTTAACACCAAGGAACACTGGTTGCAAGAAAACACTAAGAGGGATGTTAGTCAAGCAACTGTGAGAGGCCCAGATGCTACCACCTTGACGTAGCCTGGAACCCCCTAAGAAGTAAAAGCTCATATGCTATCAAAGAAAGGCCCAAGGCAGAGTTCTCTAACCTGTCCGCCTTTGCAAACCAGCTTGGAGGGGATGATTTCATGTGAGCAGCCAGCAAGCGTGCACAGCTCCATTTACGTGAATGGCTGGCATATGCACCCACCACTTGTGCAAATGGAGCACGTGCACACATGCTCATCTGCTGCTTGCCCAAATGGGGATGCATACACATGCGCTTGTCTACCACTTTTGTGGCCTAGTTCTGAATAGCTCACAGCCCAGTACTGGCATTAGTAGAGGCATTAATGAGGCGCTAGCGAGTGAAGGATCTTCCCAGCTTTGCCTGCTCCCTCCGCAATGCTTTAATGAGGTGCGACTCTCAGCTGTTCTTTACAAGCTTTTTTTCAGCCCTAACAAGGTGCTAGCCGAGTGAAGCGATCTCCCCATGCTTTGCCTGCTTTTCTCATTGCTGCTTCCTCTCAGCTGTGCCTTAGAAGCTGTGCCTTATTCCCAAGCAGGGGATAAAAAACCAGCAAACTAATTGTGCTGAAGCTGACCAGACTAAGGATGCTAGCCAGATGAATACTTGGTAGGCAGATTTCCCCCCCCCCCCATTTTCCTCCCCAAAATCTAAGCAGCGTCTCATACTCCGATGTGTCTTATACTCCGAAAAATACCGTAAGTATTTGATAACTTAGGAAATAGTGAAAAAGATTTTTTTATGTTTTTCTAACTATAGGAAATTAGAAATGAAATTCTTGTTTTATATAAAAACCTCAATTAAAAGAATTTTTCTTATAAAGATTCTATTTACAGGTAGTCCTTGAATGACAACAATTCATTTAGTGATCATTAAAAGATGCAACAGCACTGAAAAATGAGATTTATGTTTCACGCTTATGACAATTGCAACATCCCCGTGGTCACGTGATCAAAATTCAGATGTTTGGCACCTGACTCATATTTATGAATGTTGCCGTGTCCTGGCGTCATATGTTCAACATTTGCGACCTTCTGACAAGCACAGTCAATGGGGAAGCCAGATTCACTTAACAACCATGTTACTAATTTAACAACTGCAGCAGTGGTGGGTTCCTCCTGGTTCAGCCTGGTTCGGCAGAGCTGGTAGTGGTGACAATATGACGACACCGAACCAGTTCTCTTTGTCCGGGAGCTGGGCCCTCTCGCCTGCCCCCGCATTATTCTTACCTTTTATTTCTTATTTTTTAGCCCAGCTGAGAGGTGCAGCAGAGTGGATTGCCGCACCTTAGCTGGGCAGATTCCTAATGCGCTTGCATGGAGCGCAAGTTTGGCGCACGTGCGAGCGAAGCGAGCTTCACGCACGGCGATCGCACAAAGAGAACTGGTAGTAAAGCCGGTTGGAACCCACCACTGAACAGCAGTGATTCACTTAACAATTGTGGCAAGAAAAGTCGTAAAATAAGCCAAAACTCACTTAACAACTTAAAGCAACAGAAATTTTGGGCTCAAATCTACAACCTGGTTTGTTCAGGAATCACAGTGTGAGCAAACAGGAAATATTTTAGAGTCTTCTTGCTACTATTGTTTTACGAAGGAAGAAGTGAGGGGACTGTATGCATGGGAAACAAACTAATTAGTTATCATCTTGATATTTAATTAATGGAACATGAGAATTGACTTAGTTCTACTATAATCCATTGATTAATAATTAATTAATAATTCATAAATAAATAATAAAATAAATAAGTAATTGAATCTGGATCTTGCTATAATCAATGTGAAAAAAATCAGGTGAACTGATTTCATTGCAAGCGTGAATTCCTCTGTAACAATTGTTGCCATGTTACAAAATCCCACACAAATATTTGACGGAAAAATCAAACTAATTCCATTTCATCTTAGCTTGTTTGATTTAAAAAAAAGTATTTAAGGTAAAAAAAAATTTTTTTTTCTGAATTAAGAGGCTAACTGTAAAGGAAAGGAGGTTTTCAAGACAGATTCTCCCTTAAAAGAGGTGTGCTATACATTTTTCACTTCAGCAGTAAATAGGTCTGTGCAATCATTAAATGCTAAATGGAGCATAACTATTTTTCCTATTCGAATGCAAAGCATTGTATTTGCTTATAAAAGAGGTCATTCTACCCCTATAGGGAGTTTTTGCTTTTGTGGCCTGGCAGAGTCTGAACTAAGAGCCCTTTCTCACAGTAGGTAGCAAGGGAGGGAAAAAAAATTATAATGGTTCATTTGATCAGTGCAAACAGTACAATAGCTACGCTCTATTAACAAAAACAGACTCTAAAGGAAACAAGACAGACAAAAAAGTTTCTACTGTTATTTTAACCAGTACTTCTAGATTATCATGTGTATATTACTGGGGGGCAGGGGGGGGGTGTTTGGTAATATCATTTGTCATTTCTTAGTTTGGATTAGTTGGCTACTCTAAAGCTATAGGGAAGATTGAACTGCAGATGAGAAAAGGCAGCCTTTCCAATGAGCCAAAAATTAAGCCTTTCCTATTAGTGTCCTGTTTATGAGGGGCATTATTACATGTGTGTAAGTGTGTGTTTGTACACATAGATACAAGCGCATATATATACACCAGTGGTGGATTGCTACCGGTTCGCCCCGGTTTTGGTGAACTGGTAGCAGCGGTAGTGGGAGGCTCCGCCCACCTCCCTGGATGTCATCAAACAGAGCCTGCGCATGCACAGATGTGGCGCATACGCGAACTGGTAGCAAAGGTAAGTGAAAGCACCCCTGATACTCACATACATCCATTCTCTCTCTCTCTCTCTCTCTCTCTCTCTCTCTCTCTCTCTCTCTCTCTCTCTCTCTGTCTCTGTCTCTAAATGTGTGTGTGTTTCCTCTGTTTAAGCATGTTCAGTTCTTGGAGGAGCCTGCCTGGACAAATATCTGCAGTTTTCTTGGCAAGGTTTTGTGGAAGTGATTCGCCATTGCCTCCTTCCTAGGGCTGAAAGGAGGCGACTGGCCCAAGGTCACCCAGGTGTGTACTTAAGGCAGAATTAAAATTCACAGCCTTCCAGTTTCTAGTCTGATGCCTTACCACTACACCAAACTGGTGTAGTGTATATACATCCATCCATATGCCTTCCAAACTGGTAGAAGAATACGTCTAGCCCATGAGTCAGCAGAATATAAATCCTCACTTACAAATATGGGACAGAAGGATACAGCAATAGCAATACCACTTAGACTTATATACCACTTCGTATTATTTTATAGCCTTCTCTAAGCTATTTTAAGTCAGCCACTTGTCCCCAACCAATCTGGGTCCTCATTTTACCCACCTTGGAAGGATGGAAGGCTGAGTCAATCCTGAGCTGGTGACAATCGAACTGCCAAGCTTCTGGCAGCCGGCAATCAGCAGAAGTAGCCTTCAGTACTGCATTCTAACAACTGCACCACCACGGCTCAGTAGTTGATGGAGAGATAGCGTGGTGTACTGGTTATAGTGCTGCACTAAGAGTGGAGAAACCAGGGTCTAATACTCCCTTAGGCATAGAAGTCACCTGGGCTGCCTTGGGCAAACAACTCTATCTCATCTCCCCAAAAGCCATTTGGCTCTGTGCAAAGTGGTTGAAGCATAAACCCTCACTGCATTATGTACAGATCGCATTGCTTAGCAACGGAGTTCTTAGTCCCATTATTATCCTTAAGGAGGACCACTTGCATGATCTGATGGTTGACTCCATTCAACACAGCTGAAGGATGCTACTCTTTGATCTCATGCAAGGGAATCCAGGATCCTTCCTCTGGGGAGAAAATAAAGATAAAGATAAAACCATTCTATATCCACTGATTCTGGATAGAAAGAGCAGTCACAAGAAACTTGATTCTAGTACCTGATTTTTGCCTCTTATTTCTCTCCCTCTTTCTCTCTCTCACGCACACAAACATACCAACTCCTTTCCTTATGCATTATGCCATATATGTAAACTCTTTGGGGAGCTTTTTTTGTCTGAAGAATGGGAAATGAAACAAATAAACAGTACAGGAACAGCAGGCTATTTATTGATGGTTGAAATATTAACACGGTCATGGACTGCTATTATTAAAATATACACGATAGTTATAGCTAAAATATAAGGCACAAAGGACCTTATTTTGAAGAATTACAGGAAATGTTAATGGGACCTGCACACATGGCAGGATGTGGTGATGTTTTTAAACTATTTATACTAAATAAGAGATGGAAGCACTTTGCATAACTTGTTTCTATAAAAACAGATGTCTTCCCACATTTTTGTAATACCAAAGCATCAATAGACACACATATTATATAGAACAGGACAGAACAGAACAGAATAACAGAGTTGGAAGGGACCTTGGAGGTCTTCTAGTCCAACCTCCTCCTCAGGCAGGAAACGGTATACCATTTCAAACAAATGGTTGTTCAATCTCTTCTTAAAAACTGCCACTGTTGGACAACCATTTGTTTTTATTTTATTCTATATGAACATAGGATACTTCGTATGTGGAAAAAAATTATGATTTAATATATCTTCTTTGACAAGATAAAACATTTATAGTCAATGTATACTTGCTCATAAATTTTCTATTTTCTATATTACTTCCAGAATAGAAAGTTGAGGATTCCATTCACAGTTGGCATTTTCAAGTATTTTATACATGCAGATGTTTAAATTTCAAAGTGACGGTGAAGAGAGGATGAAGAGTCAGGAACGAAGGTTCAAAAAATTTTAATCAAGAAATACCCATTATATAAGTATGTTTAAAACTCATGCATAGCACTTAAAACGCACACCGAAACTCAACTTTTAAGAACAAAATAATTTCCTTGACATATTCTTTTCAGGGAATAAGATGAGCTAACGGTGTTAAAACAATTCTACAGGAATGTATTCATTGTTGAGTTGTGTACTGCACCCCCTGATTTTAAATACCTGTTAATACAGTCATTTGAGTGAATTAAATATTTTGAAGGATGAAAATATTCTTGAACCAAACTCCAAAAAAGAATGGCAATAGAAAAGTAATCTTCTCTTAGCCTAATCTTTGGTAAAAGTTTGTTTTAAAGGTACTTAAATAGAAATAGAAAGATAATGGAGGAAAGCTTGATCTCAGTTGATCTGTCTCATTAAAAAAAGAAGAGGACAGAATTCTAAAGAAAAAGTAAAATAAAGACCATCATTCAATCACCTCCACACTGTATGTAAGAATGTATGGATCAGGGTTACAATATTCTAAAGAACTTTTTTTCCACTATGAGCGACACGGAAAAAGGTTAGCAGAAAATTACATTGAAAAATTACAATATGAATTACCTGCACCTCAATTCTGTACACACTAATTTAAATGTAAATCCCACTCAAAATCATGGGATTTACTAAATCTGTGTGGGTAAAATTTTGGGTAGAGAGAATGTTGGTGAAAAGGTTGGTGGGTTTAAAGGTAAGAGGAAAAGGGTATTTGCATTTAAGCTGCAAAATGGTTAAATGAGGTTGAAGAGTCAAGAGGACAGACCCTTAGTTTATTTAGTTACCATGGCAAGCTTCCACTGGAACAGCAACAATACAATTCTTTCCTAACCTTTTATTAAAAGAAGGGGAGAGAAAAAAAATGAGGTATGTTGCATTTATTCTTTATCTTTTGAAACTTCTGTGGTAAGAAAGGTTCTACTTGAGAATTGCTGAAGGTATTAATTACTCCTTTGGGAACGAAGAGAAATAGCAAAAAAGGTCTTGAATGGTGTGCAGTCCAGCCCCATCCTGTTTGAAACAAGACATAATTAAATAAGCACAAAAGGGGAAAGAAAATGATAGCAAAATGGAAAAATCCTGTGCTTGGCTTTGATCATCACACTGGCTCCTGGGAGGTGGCAGGCCTCTCGCCCACAGAAACAGACAGAAGAAGAGATGAAGCAGGTAAGAAAAATCGACAACTAAAAAAATAATTATTTCATTCCTTATTAAGATAGCATTTCCCTCTTCCTTCTCCTGCTTTTGAACATGATGAAGGGTAAATAATCCATGAGACTGGGATTGCTAAAGGGAATATGAATTTAGGTCTGCATCCTCAATTATCTTACTGACTAACAAAATCACTTACATAGAAAAAGAAGAGAAATGGGCAATCTCCTACGAGTATCTTCTCTGTGAAGGAAGCAGATTCCTAAAGCTCATCAGCTAAGAATATTTTTCATTTTTCTTTTCAGCTGCAGCCCAACATGCTTTAGGGATCACTATTCAAAAAGGACTTCAGCATATATAGGAGGAAAATTTTAAACCATAATGAACCTCACCTTACTATCAGGTTTTTCTCGCAGAACTATACAATGATTGACAAGGAAGGGCATTTTAAAGTCTTCTTTCCCTCCCTTATGAAAGAATAAAGTAAGCATTGTGGGACAGGACAGATTCCCAAGGGGTTTTGAAGGGACTAGGCCAGAAGTAGGCAATTATGGCGGCTTTACCATCTGTGGACTTCAACTCCCATAATTCCTGAGCCAACCATGTTGGCTCAGGAATTCTGAAATCTGAAGCCCAAATTTGTAAAGGGGCCATAATTCCACCCCTCCCCTCTGGACTAGGCCATAGTACTTAGACCAGAGATGGAGAACGTATAGTGTTGAGAGAAATGTGGTTGGGTCACTTTACTTAAGTTTAGGAGGTTTTAACTATTACCTCTATGAATATAACCTTTAAAAACCTTTTGTAATGTTTTGGTGAATAATACTGGAGTGAGTCAATCTGAATAACCTAGATCCACTTCCTAATAACATAGAAAGTTCCCATTGAGAGTTGAAGTATTTCCAGCTATGGCTCTAGTCAAGAACTAGGTAGCACTTCTTTGATGAGTGAATAAAGAAAATAGCCAAATTATTCTGTGTAATACCATTGGCTTCATTGGGTAAATATAGTGTGGCTGTTGTACTTTTTCTTAGAGGGGGAGAAGGGAGGTGTCTATATATCAGCATTTCTTAACCTGGACAACTTTTAAGATGTGTGGACTTTACTTGCAGAATTCCCCAAAATCTATATGTTTTAGAATTGCTGAAGTCGAGAAACAAAAATCTATATGTAGATTGTCTGTATACAGAAAGGAACTTTACAATGAAAGCCTGAAGTAGAATAGGAATAGGAATAGGAATAGGAATAGGAATAGGAATAGGAATAGGAATAGGAATAGGAATAGGAATAGGAATAGGAATAGGATAGAATAGAATAGAATAGAATAGAATAGAATAGAATAGAATAGAATAGAATAGAATAGAATAGAATAGAATAGAATAGAATAGAATAGAATAGTTCTTTATTGGCCAAGTGTGATTGGGCACACAAGGAATTTGTCTCCAGTGCATAAGTGTATCTCAGTGTATATACAAACAACAAATAGAAGATGATGAGAAGGATAATACTAATACAGCTGTACTACATATCTGTTGAAGTCTGTACATGTACTGTTTGGTTGCTGTACCAAACCAGAGTTATAGAAGTGCAAATGATGGACTCAATAATTGCTCTGTAGGACTGTATCAGCAGCTCCTTGGGTATCTGATCTTTGAGTTGACACAAGAAGAACATTCTTTGTTGTGCCTTTTTAATGGTGGTTCCAATGTTAGGTGTCCATTTCAAGTCCTGGGAGATTATAGAACCCAGAAACTTGAAGGTCTCTACTGTTGATACTGTGTTGCCTAATATTATAAGAGGTGGTAGAATAGGAAGGCTCCTCTTAAAATCTATAGTTTTAAGCGTGTTCTGCTCCGGATTGTTCCAGCTGCACCACAGGACCAGCTGTTTAACCTCTCATCTGTATGCAGACTGATCACCATCTCAAATGAGACCAATGACTGGTGTATCACCTGCAAACTTCAGTACTTTGAGGGATTCTTTGAGATGCAGTCATTGGTATAGAGAGAAGCACACAACCCTGGTGTGTTTTTAGCTGCAGCTTAAAAGCTGTGACAATGAGTTGTTTCTATGTGTTTATTTTACACAGAGGAAAAAAGAGCTGCCACATAACTTTATTAGAAATATTGATTTAAAGTGAAAGTCTCAGAGCACTGTAACTTCAACTAGATGCAGATTTGCATAATGGACTATAATGGCATCAAAAATGTGAAAGACAAAGTAGACAGTAAATATTCAAGACTGTTAAAAGTTTTGGTATAAATATTTTCATACTCTAGAAGGTTTGGTGTACACATTAAATAATTGAGCTATTCCTTGATATAAAACAAACTGTACGATAACTGCCAAAACGTTTGTTTCAGTTTCAGCTATATATTTCCTAATGTCAGGAGTCTTTCATACTCTTGGAAATGGAACACGAGTTGGGACTGCAATTACAAGAGACCCATCCTTTAGTCCTAACACGCCTGGAAGGTTCTAGTTTTGAGGAAGTTGATATATAATGTAATACAATCCTGGGCTAGAGATGGCACTGAAGTCTTTCAGTATCAAACTGGACATGGTGATAATTTACAGCTCTGATCTTCCGGCTATAGCAGTTACTAAACCTAACAAATTTAACCAAATATGACAATTGGTTAAACTATAATTCCATATCAGGGTACATAAAAACAATGGGAAAGCAAATTATTTTAATTTCTTATACATACATACATACATACATACATACATACATACATACATACCTCAGAAGTTATGTCTCACTGAACTCACATAACTCCTATTCATATCACTGTTCCCAGGTCAGCAAAAATTGGAGTTGGTTTAGCACCATCTGTGCATGGAGATATTTCCATATTACATTAATTTTAAGCCTGACATACAATAACCCATTTCAATTTTGCATCTGTGGGTATTAGGTTCTAAGCACTCTCCCTGTTTCATTGATGATCCAGTGAAAATAAATTGAAATTTACTCTTAAAAGAAGAATGGAAGCATAGACAGTGCTTTATTTATTTATTTATTTGTCAAATCTATATGGCTGCTCATCTGACAAAAAGTAACTCTGGGCAGTGTGTAATAATTAATTAAAAAAATAAATATATACAAATAGTCATTATTGTTCTTTGGAATACTGAAGAGAAGTGTTTTGCAGATACCACGGCAACGCAAGGCTGCTTGTCTAGTTTTTGTTGCTGAATATCCTAACAACACGACAATTTCTCCACAATGAGTTAAAGTGGTAAATGGAAAAGAGCTTAGACACACAACATTGGAGTTGTCAACAGTTAAAGAATGAAAACAAAGATACATTGTGAAAGGAATTTCGGGGAAAGGGCTGCATTTCACAGCCCATAAATCCTCTATTTCCCCCTTGTGAATAATATATGGCATAAATAAATAAATCACACATAAAATATATTGGTCGGAATACCAGTCTTCTTAAAATCAGTATATATTCATACACAGTACGCACCATGTATGCTTAATATCAGACAATGGGCATTTGATTTCATGCACTTATATCAATAATAAATCTAAATTACCATGCCCCATCTGAGGAAGAATAATTAGACAACTGTAACAGATGACTCTTCCTCTAGAATAAGACTTCTAAGAAAGGAGAATATTTGTAGCTCAGAGTTAAAATGAGGACTCCTTGGTGCTCTCTGAGCTTGGTTGTTTTCTTGCAGAAATTTCATTATACAAGCTAGGTAACATCACTAGTACTGATGATGTTATCTAGTTTGGATAATGAAACATCTGCCAGAAAACAACCAAACTCACAGAGCACCAAGGACACCCATAAAACTCTCTGTACTTTGACCACGGCTCATTACTCGTCCCGCTGGACTACTGTAACGCTCTCTACATGGGGCTCCCCTTGAGGAGCACCCAGCGGCTCCAACTAGTCTAGAATGCAGCCGTGCGAGTGGCTATGGGAGCGACTTGTCGCTCCCGGGTAACACCCCTCTTGCGCGAGCTGCACTGGCTCCCAGTGGTCTTCAGGGTGCGTTTCAAAGTGCTAGTCACCATCTTAAAAGCGCTCCATGGCTTAAGACCGGGATACTTACAGGATCACCTTCTGCCACCGAATATCTCCCACCATCCGATACGGTCTCACAGAGAGGGCCTCCTCAGGGTGCCGTTGGCCAGACAATGTTGGCTGGCGACCCCCAGGGGGAGAGCCTTCTCTGTGGGGGCTCCTGCCCTATGGAATGAACTGCCCCCGGATATAAGAAGGATTCCCGACCTCTGAGCCTTCCGTCGGGCTCTGAAGACTTTTGTTTCATCAAGCCGGCCTGACCAAATAGATAAATTTTAAAGGGGTTTTAATTTGTTTTAAAGAGTTTTAGTAAGGGGTTTTAAATAACGGCCAAATTGTTTTAAATTATTTTAATAGTTTTAATTTTTGTGTTGAATTATTTTAATATGGCTGTAAACCGCCCTGAGTCCTTCGGGAGAAGGGCGGTATAGAAATGTAACAAACAAACTGACTGACTGACTGACTGACTGACTAACTAACTAACTAATTAACTAACTACCCCAACTCACCACACTCCTACCCCTCCTCCTACCCCTCTGTGGCGGCACCCACCCTCTGGAATGACCTACCCCCGGAGATACGCAGGATTCCAGATCTCCGGACCTTTCGTCGGGCCCTTAAAACCCATTTATTCCATCTAGCTGGGCTAGCTTGATCCCATCCTCCATTTTTAAATTGAAATTGATTTTAAATTGGGTTGTTTTAATTATTGGCCGAATAATATTTAATAATTTTTAATTGTTTTTAACTTTTGTATACCATGTTTTATTTTGGCTGTTCACCGCCCTGAGTCCGCAAGGAGAAGGGCGGTTTATAAATTGAAATAATAATAATAATAATAATAATAATAATAATAATAATAATAATAATAATAATACAGCTTTTTAAATGGTATTCCCTTTTATTTTGTGTATCAGGAGGTCGAAAGGCATCAACATATTTGCTGATAAGTGATTCTTGAAAAACAGGATTTACTTGACAGTAACTGAACTTTCAGCTGAATGTGGACAGGATGGTCACAGCCTCTAGTATAAAGCTAGAGCTATCTCATAGCTGGATGTAAGTTGTAAAACTCGTGAGCCAGTACCACGGTTTACCATTGTTACTCTAAACCTCACAGACTTCCCTGTCATACCAACTTCTCATCTAGAAGTAAAACAACTGTGTTCAACTTTTTTCTGAGAAAACTAGAAGCAGCAGAAAGTATTCTGGGAACTTTGCTACCAGTCTTGGGACTACGAAATATTGGTCTGTTTCACATGCAGACTCTTCCGTCACCTTGTATGCTCGTCTAAATTCCTTCATACTCCATTATACACAATCAAATCAATTGTGTTTTTTAAAACATTTTTTTCCATGCATATCAGCGGTGGGATTCAAAATTCTTTACTACTGATTCTGTGGGTGTGGCTTGGTGGGTGTTATATGGCTTGGTGGGCGTGGCAGGGGAAGGATACTGTAAAATCTCCATTCCCTCCCCACTCCAGGGGAAGGATACTGTAAAATCCCCATTTCCTCCCGATCAGCTGGGACTCGGGAGGCAGAGAATAGATGGGGGCGGAGCCAGTCAGAGGTGGTATTTATCGGTTCTTCGAACTCAAAATTTCTGCTATCAGTTCTCCAGAACTGATCTGAACCTGCTGAAACCCACCTCTGGTGCATATGTACCACTAAACTTATGCACCTATCTTTCTGAATCAGACCTTTTTCTAAGCTAATACTGATGATATTGGCACCTGCAAAGAGCAGATGATAAAATGAACACAGGTTGCAAAATCTGCTCCTTGCTTATCTGTACAAGATGCCATCGCACAGGTACAAAACAGTGGAGCTGTCATGATCCACATTTCATAATTTTGGGTTAGTCATTTTAGAGTGCTTGTTCCTGTTCATTATTGTCTCTCTGAGTAGCCCAACTACTTTGTCGGTATTTTTTTTCTTATTCCCATATTACTCAGTATAATGAGTAAAAAAGGAGCCCTGATGATGCAGTGGTTAAAATGCAGCATCGCAGGCAAACTCATAAGGTCATGAAGCTGCCATAGTTGCCCATCCCTGGTTTAGGGAAATCTACTTAAACTGGTATTTAAAAACAGTTTTTCACAAGATTAGTTTTTGTGACAGAATTGGGTAGTTTTTTATTTAACTGTGTAATATACTGAGTCAGAAGCGCAGAGCACAATAGTGCTGATTCTCAAATTAAAATAACACTTTAAAAATTAAATTATAACGAAATCGTACGGAAATATACAAAGTAACCTTTCCCAATATTGTTATGTTATATATACAAACACACACACACAACCACATACACTTATGTATGTATATGTGTATGTGTACCTGTTGCATAAAACATTCCTGGCTATCTCCTGCAGTTTGACAGTCTGATTATTGTTATTGTTATAGCCCTCAGGAAAGTTATTTAAATAACCTCGCAGTGTTAATCTTTAATGTGAACATCCCAGAGAGTAAAAAGTTACGATATATTCATAATAAGCACATCTCACTGTTTACAGAATGCTAGAATGAGATTATAAACAGGACAGTAGGATAGCTTTTCAGCTTAAGGTCTGAAGCTGATCCACCTAACTCAAAACTGCAAACTCATCTTGGAGAATTCCCAGTCTTCTTGCTGCCCTGATGTGAATTTTGAAACATAAGCAAGAGAGGCTCTGCTCTCGCTGTAGTATAAAATGAACTTCACCCGACTCGTACAATTTTAGATGAAAGAAAATAAGAACGGTATAATTATATATATTTACCTTGACAAATAGAAAGCAGTATGTGATTAGAGCATAGCAATTAGGTACAAAATGCTTCCAATGGATTTAATTACCCATCAGTCTACAAGTTTCTTAATTACTTCTGTCTCACTGCATCAGTAACACTTTCTGCCTGAGGCAGGCAGCCATTTATTTACAAAGCCTGGAGATTTTAAAAGCGAAGGCATTGCTTTGCCACTAAAACAATAAAGAGGGCTATGGTTACATTATTTAAAAAGCATGTCCCAGTTCATGCTTTTCATGAAGCCACTGCCAAGGCAAAGCTCTGCTCTCATTCTGCTTTTTCTATGGGCCTACTCTCACTCTGATCCTGAGCAATATCCATACATCTGGTTTTTTTTTAAAAAAAAAAACAAGATTATTTTATTTTCCTTTAATGTATTTATATGGCTGTCAATCTACCAAGGGCACTCAGGAGGGAGGGGAGATAAATATGCTAAATATGTTCAGTGTAAATAAATAACACTGAAGGCTAGTAGAGTAGCTATTTTCAAAGAATCCTGTGGCACACACAAACATTACCGCAACTTTGAAGGCAAAGGCTTATCTCTAATGGAAAGGAGAATAGGAAGTAGTTGTCATAATGAATATTTAAGCAGATCCAGGGATGCCCAAATGCCAGAAAGGCTCACTTGAAATTGCCATTTGGAACTTGTTTGGAGGTTAATATGGTTTTTAAAAACCAAGCTCAAGCTCATCATAATTAATTGGTTGATTAATTTTTTTACACAGAGCCTAGCTATGAAGATTTTACTGGAAGATGAATGAGAGTCTACTTTAAATCTGTCCAAGCTATTTGGGAATGGCTGAATCCTTTGAATCATTTGCTCCAACTCTCTAGTTAAGCATGATGGTTGGTCCACAGGAGAAAAACATCACACTAAAGTTATTGATACCAGCCCATTCATTTCATTCATCAATTGCATGACAGGAGAAATGAAGCAGTACCAGTACAGAAACCATTCTTGCTCTTTTTCATGATGAGGTTTCATATCCAGTTAGGTACCCAAATCTTAAGCTGTTTCTCTTAATAAGATTTCCCTCAGGTCAATAACATAGTCAGGGGGGTGGGGATGGCCAGCATAGATGGTGAGCGCACGTGGGCCGATGGTGTCTGGTAGCAGTCACAGCCTGTGCAACACAGGTGAGTTGAGTACCTGTGCAAGCAGCAGGCAGAGGCGTGGGGGAGGGGGAGAGGCAGGTGATCCAGACACGCAGGCCGTGGGAAAACTGAGCAGGAGTGGGCCGGGACCACCTGCCTTCCATTCTGTGCCTTCTGCTTTGCGCAGCTCCAGAGTGGGCCAACTAAAGGACTGGCAGACTGCAGCCGCTGCTGGATACCATCAGTCCCTGTGCACTTGCTGGCTCTTGTGTGTGCGCTGGGGGTGGGGTGCCCAGCCGGGCTGATCATCCTGAAATCGTGTTTCTCCAAAAATAAGCCCTAGTGCTTATTTTGGAGCCCAAAAGAAAATAAGACTGGATCTTATTTTTGGGGAAACACAGTATGAGCAATGTAACCTTTCAGGGTGCTAGGGATAGGATGAGTAACCCTTTGTTAAAATGAAGGGTTACTCACTTATATCTCAACCACAGTAAATCAAATAATGTTAGAAGATGCAGGATTGAGCATATGTGTCTTCTTTTCATTTTTACACTTATATAAAGATCTCAACAACATCTTACCATTACACCACTCATCCCTTGGGTGATGGGGGGGGGCATATGCTTGTAAACAACTTCTTTGGTACATATCCAAGTAGTTTTTCTTTTCTTCTTTTTTATTTATTTTAAACATTGTTTTCATCAAACACATAAAAAGAAACTGGAATACCAAAAGGCACCAACTTCCAGAGATATCATTATTTCCATCAATCATAACCCAACACAGTTATCTGTCCTGCTGGTTAAGTGTGATGGGTCTTTAAATACATCTGCAAGATACCAGCTGAAGAAGCTGCTTTAGTAACTAGAACCTTCTATAGTTTTTTGGCAGTAAAGCAGCCTACATATTAAAGAGTGAATCTGTGTATTGGTATATGTTTTAAATCTTCAGGGTACATTGTGCAGGAACATTACATTATATTAAGTTTGATTTCTTTTTTACTTTGTCTAATTTATTCCAATATCGTTGGGGAGACACAGACAATGAAAAAGAGGCAGATGTGTGCCCCATGTTTGAAACTACAGCATGTAACAATGATTTTTTAAAAAATCAAGATACTTAGTCATATCCTTCTATTGAATTTTCTAAACTGGGATTAAAATTGCCCTTTGCTGTGAAACTGTTGCTTCCTTGTATTGGGCTATCTTACAATGTACCTGCTTTAAGAGAAGACTATACTATACTCTACTATATCTATCTAAAGATGCCCTACTTAATAGACAGCTATAAAAACCATGATTTTCCATTTAGCCACTAGTTAAAAATCAATGAGTAAAGTAATTTTAATATAAAAAAACTTGTCTCGGGTCAACTAAATTATTAAAATAAGCAATGCAGTTAGGGGGAAAAAGGTTCACCTGTCTCCCTTGCATTTCCAAGTGATTCTGAAATGAAAGGTGCTGAAGCATGAAGATTGCAGGCCGTCGTTGCTTTCTGAAATCACAGTGTGGGGAATTGGGAGTGTTCTTGCCTCCTTCGGTGCTGTGAACTTTCCTTGAAAGCAGAGTCCAAATTCACTGGGGTACCTTGCCTTCAATCAAGAAAATGCTCAAAATGACCCCCATCTGCCTCCTTAATGTATTCTGCCCAAAGGCTTCCATAAATATTTAATGCAAGAAAGGGACTATTTAAACACAATGAATTGCTTGTGAAATTAAAGTTGGCTGATGGATTACACCAAGTAATACATTGTCAACAGTGTCAGAAAAGGCACAAGGCACACACACGCACCCTGTCTTCTCTTCAGTTCAGACAGACTTGAAAGGTACTTTAACCACAACGAGGTTAATGTTTTCATATTACAAAGTAATGGCTTAGATCCAAATTCACCTCCCTCTTGAAGGTACTTCTTCATGCCCATAGCAGTGTGTGTCAACCACCGCTATCCACCAGCTGCAGCCTGAGATCTGCTATCCAAGGACAACAGAGAGGTTGTCAAACATCAAGAGAAATATGTGGTTAGAAAATTTGAGCTACTTGGGATCCAAGCTAGTGAGTGTTAGCAGTTTCCTCCCCAAATTGGAGAAGGAGGGTCTATTGTTCCTTCATATTTGAGTGCATGATTAATGCACATTTTGCATGCAAAGCATATATTGGTAAAAGTTGATAAAACTCCTTCCAGTATGTTACTATCTTATCAACAAAATGCCATTGTGATCATTAACTACGGTAAAATGAATAATATTTTTTGGACAAAGTGCAATCAACATACATTGCCAACAGATGACAAGAGAAAAATCCTTATGTTAGTTTTATATTAAGAGAAACAAAGAGGCACAAAGGAATGAGCCATTAGTATAGAAAAGAGGGGCATTCCCCAATGCTATTTTTAAAGTTGTATAAAAATATATTTTTATGTAAAATATAAAATATAAAATATTTTCCTAAAGTCCTGGAAATATTTCCAATATTTAATTACTCAATATTTATATCTACAAATATATATTTACCTCACAAACTGCATTGCAGAAAAAAATATTCACAATGTTAACATTGAACGTAGTCTAAGAAAGTTCAATTATTTTCTACAAAAGATAAAATTATGTTTTAGGTGTAATTGGCAAATATGATTCTCTTTTATATATGTTTACTGACAACATTTTAAGTAAGCATACAGATCTGGAGATCTTCATTTCCTTTAATATTTCTATATGTTTCTCATTCTCATGCCTCAGATAAATTTAGAGGTTCTTGTTATACAGTCGAAACAAAACATCTAGAGAAGAGGATATTAAGATACAAAAAGCGGAGGGAGAAAGTATGTATTTGCAAGGCATAACAAAAGGGAATCATCTGCTTTGAATCATCTCATTTCTAAACCCCACATATGCACTCAAAGCTGCTTTACAGATGCACTTGATGACACAATTGAGATATTGCCAGTATTGAACGACCAAATAACAGTTACAAGGCCTCCTCCATGTAAGAAACCTTAAGTGCAGTCATCAGAAAATGTCTTATATTTTTTATGGTCTAAAAAATATTTTTGTCTCAAAATCTACACAATTTTCAGATGTTAATCAGACCTTGCTGAAAGACCCAATGTACAATGGGAGATACATTCTATTATTCTTCATTTGATGGACAAACCTTTGAAAATAACAGTCCTGAAACTGTTATGACTCGGGTATCAAACTCAATTTCACTCAGGGCAGTATCAGGGTTGTGTTTGACCTTGGGGGGGGGGGGCGAGGTGTGTGTGGCCAGCTCGACATCACTCGTGTCAAGGGGTACCTGTGGCGGTCCGAAAGCTCTGCTAGCAAAAACAGGCTCCCGAGCTCTGTTTCAGGCTGTGACAGCCTCCTGCAACCCACTGCCAGTGAAAACAGAGCTCCATTTTCGCTGGCAGAGGCACCACCGGCCAGTCCTTTGCTGTTTCCAGAGCGGCCCCGCAGGCCAGATCTAAGCACCCTGCAGGCTGGATCCGACCCATGGACCTTGAGTTTGACACCCTTGTTATAGGATATAGTAAGACTAAATGAAGTTCAGTCTGGGAAGGATGGATAAATAAACAGGTTTTTCCTTCTAGCGTTGTGTGAGATTCACAGCAACTTCTAAGGCCAAAATCACAGCACTAATGAAAGCCAGCAGATACTGTGTTTGAAACTGATATGGGAGAGTCATGTATAAGCTTTGTTACAGAATCTAACTGTGGGGTAAAGAAGTACAGGAACAACTGATGGGAACAGCAGAGATACTGACGTGAACACAAGCAAAGTCTTGATCTAATGAAGAATTTAAACTACAATCAAATAGTGCTGATATCTGAACTGATAAATAGTGCTGGTTCCTGAATTCACTGAACGCTGCTGAATTCCACAGACCTTTGGGTACACTGCTTACGTAACCCAATAATATTTAATTGCAGAAAAGAGATAACATGCAAGAGGTCATACTTCCCCAAATTATTGCTTTTGGGAAGAGGGGAAATCAAAATATTAGCAATGGCTCCATTTACATAATTTAATGTCAGAGCAAGATTCACAGCTCAAGGAGGCTCATTAATTTTGCATGTCCATGCTGCATAACAATGCAAGTTTCAATATTTGCTTATATTAAACCAAATATTGCCATGTAAAGCAAAATTACACCTTCCTTTGCTTTGAGGTTTAGATGCCTCTTGACATTTTCTTTGCATCAACACAATTCTTTTATCTGTTCTCACGCAAGACAACCCGTGTAATAGAGGAAAAAGACATACTATGAAGCTTGAACCAGTAGGCAGGATTGAAACTATTTAATTCAGAACTGAAGAAATTTCTTGAATGAGAAAACATGACTTGGATGATTGAGAATCTCCATAGACATATGAAGCCATACCAAAAGAATTGTTGTGTTTCAAAAGTAAGATTTTTTAAAATATATATAAAGGTCAATCCCTTTTGTGCTGTCTCCTCATGCCTAATCTATATATTGGACCTTTCCCCTGCCCCTTTATTTTAGTAAGAGACCTGATTTCTCTCTGGCCTCTATTTTGGCGACTGCAAATCTGTTATCATCTTGATTTTCTCCAATTGTACGAGAATTGAGTTTCATATATGTATGAAATGTACGTACGTACGTACGTACGTACGTACACACACACACACACACACACACACACACACACACACACTTTTCAGGTTATAAGACACTCCGAAGACACACCTAGCTTTTGGGGAGGAAAACAAGAAAAAAAAATCTGCCTCTACCTCCCAGCAATTTGCCTCCTTGCAGCAAACAGCAAACAGCCTGGTCAGATTCAGCACAGCCCGATTTAGCATGAGCATCTGATTGGCGGTTGAATCGTGATGGGCGATGGCACCAATGGGTTGTAGGTAATGTGAGTTCATTAACTCATCAACAAAATAGAATTTAAATACTGAAACTACAGTGGGGTGAATTTTTTTAAAACCCATATATATTAACACAATCCAAGAAACTCCCTCCATTAAAAATATTATTCCTACAAAAAAGCCAGAGTTATAATTCTTGACTAACAAAAATGTAGATTTAAATGTAATAGAAGATATGAAAATAGAAGACTTAAAGAGATTTTAGATTGCTACTAGGCTCTTTGATATCTAAGCAGAG
The DNA here is from genome assembly GCA_030761175.1 of Masticophis lateralis. NCBI lineage: Eukaryota > Metazoa > Chordata > Lepidosauria > Squamata > Colubridae > Masticophis > Masticophis lateralis. The sequence continues at coordinate 65,603,135 of JAUDYJ010000003.1, forward strand.
GGTTTAAGCCCAGGATGGCGAACCTATGGCACGCGTGCTGAAAGTGGCACACAGAAACATCTCTCTGGGTACGCAAGCTATTGCCCACTGCTCTTCTGTGTTCCGGCGCTCCAGCCAGGTGATCTTCACGTGTGCGTGCCGGGCAGCTGCTCTTATAGTTTTCAGTGTGTAAATGTGCATTGGCCACCTAATCTTCCAGTTTCTGGCACGCATTCTGGCCGGTGCGCATGCACACACCAGAAACTGGAAGATCATCTTCCCGGTGCGCGTATGCACACCAAGCAGCTGCTCTTCCGGTTTCCGCCACACACACACACACACACACACACACACACACACACACACTTTGGCACTCAATGCTGAAAAGGTTCACCAACACTGGTTTAAGCTGTCGAAATGTGTCCTTGCTATTACTTCTGTTTATCTGATGATGACAATTTCCAGGAAGCGGGGGGGGGGGGGGGATTCTTCTAGCCTTCATACTTTTGTATATACCTGCTTAGTAGGGCTTTTTGGTCCCCCTTGAGCGGTGTTCTATTTTATACAAAGTCAGCTTATTGCCCCCACAAACCGGGGCAATAGATCTTCTGAACGCTTCTTTAATTATTTGATGCATGATCTAAGTACAATGAAATTTTCTCGGGGCAAGGGGAACTTATTATGATTGGCCTATAGGACTTGATTATTGGTACACCCTAAACATAGCAAGATTGTGATGAACTTGAAGACTGCATATGGAGAATTCTGTACTAAGTCAACAGGCTAAAAGCCTGGTTTCTTCTTATGTGACCTCTCTTTAGGAAGACAGGATAATGACAGGAATAGGCAGGTAGCAAGAAGTTATCTACAACTATCAACAAATTGCTAGAATGCAATTATAGCTCAAGATCTACATCTCTCTGAAACGACGTCTTCTGAGCTGGTGAAATCAGAAGGAAGCCTGACTGAGGGTCCGGATTCCTATATTATGTTGCCATTCAGGACCCCCAGACTGATAATTCTCCATCTCTCCCTGAGATAAGGGCAGCTTGTCTCTCCTACTATTCTGGGGGACAATTACAGACTGACCCTTCCAAAGGGCCCTGAGATGGTCTGAATAGTTGATTTTTTCCTGAAGGAACAGCATTAGGTGATTATTCATAATGATGGTGAAGTTAGATTGTTGATTACAATTTCTAGTACTGGGTCATTTTATGCTTACTGAAATTTTTTGATTCTAAGTGTTTTAGCCTGATTTTTGTGTCAGAGTATAAGCCAGGTGGAATCATCTCTGCCTCTGTACATAAAGAAATTAAAAAATGAATCCTATCTTCGCATAATTCTGATTTGATAAAAGCGTAAAGTATATAAAAAGTACATAATACTACTTTCTTCCTTTTAAATTTTCCATAACAACAACGCTTTGAGATGCCTTGGGCTTTGAGAAAGTGGCACGCTTTTAGGCCTTGTGGTCTCTTGGTCTCTAGCCTGGTGCCTTAACCACTAGACCAAATTGGCTCTTTAATTATTATCTAATAATTCTACAAGAACAAAAAAAATATTCCTCCATCACACTTATTGTATCTTTGTTATCTGGGAATGTGCAAGGAGGAACATCAACGTACAATATGTCATTAAATATGAGAGTAGGCCCCTTTTCCCTGTCAGTCAAGAGGGTAGAACAACTAATAACATTGGAACATTACAGGGAGGGGAGGACTAGAAACCGATTAGATCAATCAAACATTGTCTGTGTCGGGTATGAAGAGGTTTCCTCACAAAACAGTCACATCTCAATGTTGTTCAGTCAAAGGATGCATTTCAACTGTTGCAAGAATTATATTGCCACATTTGAAGGAGGTATGACATCCGAAGAGATGTAGATCATGTCAGTTTAACTTAAAAATAAAACTCTTCCGTTTCCCTAGAGAGCAAGGTCGATCAAGACCCAAGGATAATAAACTGCCTCAGCAGATGCTAAATATTCAGTTCAGTGGTTCATCTTGCAGTAATCTTTCCTCCTCTTGTCTGTTTCTGGCCCTTCTCCACAACATTTATTCCTACTCCTTGATTTGAAGTTACTCACTCAATCTACTTTCCCTTTTGTCACATACTCTTCTTTTTACTATCTCAGAATCAAAGGATTTTAATTAAGGTTAGGCAGCCCACCCTTTCTTTAAGCCCCCACCCCCTTTTTTTTGGGTTGGACTTCTACACCCTTAAACCTTGTCATCCTAAACCAGGCCCTCAATAATTCAGCTCTTTGACTGTAGCATTTTATTTCGGTTAGCCACAATGCCACTAACTATAACAACCAAGGAAAAACCAAGAATAGAAAAGACAGATTAACATTTATTTATCTTGTCTGAAATATTTAGGGCAGTCCATTTAGCTTCTTGGCAAGCAAAATACCTTGAATGCTACTTCTATAGACTTTTTCAAGGAAGCCAGCAACTGGATGCACTGAGCCATTTCTATACCTTTGATACTTTTATATTTATTTTTTTTCTTATTTTTTATTTTTTCTTATTTTTATCAATATGAAGTTTTCAAAAGTTCAGTCCCCCTTGCCCCCCCACCCCACTACACTAATTATCAGTAAGACCTGGTGGCAATTCCAATTATCATTGCCTTTTCTGCCTTCCATGCTTCTCAATACCATCATAGTAAGATTGATGGCATTATTATTAAATTCCCATATTTATTTCAAACAGTATATATATGAAATTTGAAAGTGAGAGAGGGGCATTTATTATTTATCTAGCAATAAACTCTATATCCAACTCAGTCATCCACAAACATCAGTCTTGTTTGAGATGTCAAACAGGCCTTTCTGTGAAATGCTTTCAAGAAGAAACACCTGGCAAAGATTAAAGCTGTACCACTGAAGAGGGTAATGCTGACAGGTTTGAGAACAAAGCAAGAAATATTCCTGTATATAATTCAAAACTTCGCATTGGTTTTCACTTTGAAACTTTACAGTCACATCCTTTATAAGACTGGTTGCACTAAGGTTGCAATATGCAGTTTGTTTCAATGTATATGCTCAACCCTTACACATCATCTTGAAGAAATGTTTCAGAGGTGTATCTCATTCTGAGAAAAACCACTGTATTCATATACACACAGTGCTATGTAGAAACCAGGCACCTTACACCAAAATTGAGAATTACAAACGAGACTGTGGTATGCAAACATGTACAACTGGGGTGGGGTGGGGGAATGTAAATCAGAAAAAAATAAAATAAAACGAAATTTTGCTATAAGGAACTTTGAGCTTTGTTGCAAGTGCTTGCTTAAAAGTTTGAAATTTCTTTTGAAAAGCCTAACAAGAGTTTCAAGCAGGAACTATGGAACTTTGTCGATGCAGCCTGCAGCCAAAAATGGCATTTTCCACTCACTTTACAACAAGGAATATGAAGACAAGTTATTAGATGGGGAAATGCTCAGGTTCTAAACAGTTACAGGATTGATGAACAAATTAACAAAACACTGCAGCTGAGTCCAAATGGGAACAGGAGCAAAAGTAAGGGTAAGAATAGCTCAACGGGTATGTCAGAACAAGAGAGAAAGGAACTCAACCCAGGAGTACCACGATCTCGAATTGACAAAACAGGAACACCGAAAGAAACGTAATTTCTTAGGAACGGGCCAGCTGTGACAGTTTATGGGGAAAGTCTACCAATGCAGACACTTCCCATGGCATTGATAGGCAAGACACCAAACAATTTGGGACTGTAATGTGAGTAATACTTCTAACCATGTAGTTAAGGCCTGTCCCTCCTATCTTTGCATTTGTAGTATGTTTGTATCCTCCTTCCAAAAATAAATCCCAAAGCTGACAAACACTCTTCCTCTAATTCTTTAGGGCCAGGCCAAATCGTCCTGGTACAGGATCCAATCTGGGATCGGTTCTGGGACCAGAGGTGTTGTCTTTCAAGCATTCGAATTCATGCTGGAGCCCATCTTCAAGGAACTTCTCTCTAGCAGGGTATGTGTGCATGTGCCTGTGTGTCTGAGTACAAATAAGTCCTGACTTTTTCCTCTCCTGCCAGCATCCTCAGTAATGATAATACTGAAAACCAGAAGTACCTGAAAATCACCTGTTACTTATAATGGATTTAGATGGGCTATTCAAATCAGGACAGCAAAAGGACATTTAGGATCATTTTAATTAATCAATTTTGCAAAACTTGATCATGTACGCAAAGCATTGAAGCCAATAGTATCTGAGAGAAGTGTTGTCCCCAAAACAGATGTGATCTTCTGGCTTGCTAACTAAAGTTGATATACAAACCATTCCAACAACATTAAAGAAAGTAGTCTTGGCTGCCAATTGACCTCATAAGGTCACCTCTGCCGTCTCCTCAGTTGACAGGCATGGACTACTGACAGGCAGACAGCTGTTCATAAAGCATGATTCAGATGTTTAAAAGCGATATTCTAGTTTATATGAGTATGCATTCAGATCAGATATATTGATATTATGCATTGATCATCTTGCTTATTGCAATGATGCAATGACCACTTTAAGGTATGTGGACTTCAATTGCCAGAATTTCTTATCCAGAGTCCTTTGTAAACCAGGACTAAGCAGGGAAAGTACTTTGAAAAGAAAGTAAGAACTCTCCCTTTTTACATTCAGACATTGCTGTCCATCTCTATGAAAGTAGAGCTTGGCAACATTTAGAATGTACAATTGGCAAGAACAAAAACTCCTCCAAAATTTCAGCACTTCTTCCTACGAAGTGAAAGAGTACTGAGAAAGACTGCCAAGGTTTTACACAGTGTTAACATAAATGGGGCTAGTAATGTACATTATGGAGCAGTCAAACCATGGAAGTAAAACAACAGTAATACATCAGTTATAGTGCCACCAACAAGCATTGAACAAAATATATGGGAAACTGTTAATAAAGAAAATGAGAGAATTTGGAGAAACTAAAGCTTCCCAGGCTGTGTGGTATAGAACCACAGTAGTGATCTAATACAGAAGCATGATGAATGTTAATTACTGTTAAAGGAAGCATCAAGAGGTGATGCTTTTCAGGAAAACATAATTATTAGAACTCTTTGGAGTTCAGTATCCATCTGTGCTGGACCTTAGCAAGGACCACTTCAAACAGCCCTTACTCGAGATTCATGAGAATGGTCTGGTTTTGCGCTAGATTATTCCAATTTTGTCAAATGCTGTTTGGTTTGCATGGGCTCCTATCTTCAGGAACTCACATGCAAGCTTGCATCACATTAGGCATATGTGACTGCTTATATTGATGTTATTGTCATTTCCAATCAAAGTTGAAACACTATGTGCATCGAACAGAGGTAAGTACTAGTCTCCAGAATGCAGGCATTATTGCAAACTCCAGCCTGACCCCACCCCAAATAACTTTAGAGAAGGTCAGTTGACTATCTAGGTAGGTTAAATGAGAGCTGGGATTATTCCATCCCTCAAAGCAAAAGAAAAATCTTTTGATGAATGGGCCAGATTCATGTAATCCTCAACTGAAAATTAAAATGAGCCAAATGGGCCTATTTTCCAATTGAAAGGAAAACACTGTCTATTATATGCTTGTCATTATGCTAGGCAGGGTGTTCTTTTATAGTAACTCCCATTGATACCCATCTCCATTTTGTCATCCATGAAGGATCCGCTCCACTCGAATACATACCCATGATACCTGGCATTACAACTAGTGGTGGGATTCAGCCAGTTCACACCACTTCGGGAGAACCGGTTGTTAACTTTCTGAGCTGTTTGGTGAACTGATTGTTGGAAGAAATCATTAGGGCAGAGAACCGGTTGTTAAATTATTTGAATCCCAACACTGATTACAACCATACGTTTTTACAATGTAATGCAGTGTAAAACAATTTCGCAATAAAGTCAGTGACTTGTCTAGGACTTAACACATTGTCGAACACATTCAGCTCCCAAGGAAAGAGTGTGGCAGGAGTGGGCAACTATGGCAAATGTATGACCTTTGACTTCAGTTCCCAAAATTCCTGATCATGGCTGAGTTCAGCCAGAAGATCGCCAAACCAGACACCTCCAACAGCATACATATCCAAGCACGATACCAACAGCCTTGGGACTGCAGTCCAAAGAAATCTTCATCACCCAGAAGATAAGGCCTGTTTCTCCTTTCTTTCGCTTTTGCTGAATTTCAGTGAATGCCAGACAGGAAGAGAAGGTTGCTGTTGAAGTTGTCATATTTCCTTTGTTTCATTAAAACATAGGCCGGGGGGAGGTTTTATCCTCCTTTTGCTGATAAAGCCCAACTGACAATGTTTTCATTTGTGGACAGGGGTCCCAATCTTTAGTACAAATAAATACTGATTTTTCTATCCATTCACTTTGGCCACCATCCTCAATAACATTACCTTATAGAGCTTTAATAAAGGGGAAAGCAGTCAAAATTGGAAACATCAAACTAGTAATGCAGGATTGTATCCCCTAATTTCACTCTTCTTTCTCAATCTAGAATCATAAGACACAACTTATTATGTTTCACAGATCTCATTTACCGCTTTGCAAAGTTTTTTGAAGCATACAGAATCTATAAATAAAGAACAGCTCGCAACTACACGCATCCTTCTCTCCCATCCCCCCAAAAGCACTATACCAAACTGCCCCTCTATAACAATAGTAACACTAAGTATTTGGCCTGAACTTCCAAAAACGTGAAATATTTTACATAGCCGTCTTGATAATTGCTAAAATAGCCCTGTAAAAGAGGTCATTATTATCATTAAAAGACAGATATGAGATGAAGCTCAGATAACGATAAAGTGACTTGTCTAGGCATGTATTAGGCAATAGCAGCTTTCAGCATTGTTTCTTTTTTTACTATAATTTAGTAAAATAGAACATTTACCCCTACAAATCTGTTTAAGACATAGACTGCAGTTTCATGTTACCCTCACAAAGACACATACATTCAAGCACACAATGATTTGTCAGTCAAATAAATTGGTTTGAGGGTCTAGAAATCTAAGCAAGTAAATAAATAAATAAATAAATAGATTATTTGAACAATTTATTATTTGCTTTTTAATTTAGACATCTTTGATGTTCAGTGATGTGAATGGTAAACTGAGTGAAAGTAAAGACAACATACATACATCTATAGTGAGAGGCCATACAGTTATTTTCTTTATTTCTATTTTAAATAATTAACCCTAAAGTAGAAATCTACAGCAAACACCCCCACTTTAAAATAGTTAAAATACTTTCTTCAAATGCTGCAGTAACAATATTTATAATATTAACCGCTTTATAACAGTTCAAGAGCTTAGGATGTTTTTAAAAGAATCCTCTTTTAAGGGTTCTTAGACATAAAATTATTTGTGCATATAATCCTACTTGGAGAAAGTGGGGGGAAGTGGCTTTACTAGTAATCTCAAAATAGATTTTTAGCCTTCTTAAAAGAAGATCCCTGGAGAAGAAGCTTAGTGTTTTCCTTACAGATTCATATTCAGCCATGCCACTGAACTTCACAAAATTACTTTCTCGCTACACCTAAAAATCCATCAAAACAATCAGCTATAAGAATAAGGAGATCATCCACAACAGATCACAGTAAAGCTTACTAGTAAAACTGGAAACGAAAGAAAAAACGAAGTCAAAATGAAGCCTATATTTTCCCCTAGTCTGCACTTTATTTGTAGTTTTTTATATTTTTCTAAGTCCCATTCTCCAAATCTAGATATATTCAGTTAAAGAAGCTAGAGTGTCCATTTGCCTATAAAGTCCAGTCAAGCAAAGCACAGCAGTTGGAGCTTTCTAGTCATAACACTATTTTTATAGAGACATACCATGGCCTTCCTTGAGAATAATTAACTCCTTCCCTCTTTCCTAACCCAATATCCAGAGGGCCTGTTTGTATGTAGACTAAATGAGTCAAGAGGTGGTATTAGTATATCTTGCAAGCACCCTGATTGACTCAGTCAGGGAAGTGGCAATAAACCACACTGTGTGAAAAGGAATGAGTGGGTTGGAAGATTAATACGTCAGTACAGTTGCCAGAGACAAAATTCTAGGGTAGCCCCAGGAAAACAGGACTTCGCTAGGAACTAACTCGCCCTCTTTTGTTGCCATATTTCTCTTTCCAAGGCCACAAAGAGGAGGAAGTAAAAAATGACAAGAAAAGGGAGGAGCACAGTAGAGCTCATCAGGCCATCATGGATGGCTAAAGTTTATTTTCTTAATGAAGTATTAAAAAAAGAATTATAGGAGGAAGTCCATCTAAACATCCATGCCACCATCAACTTAGTGACCAGGAGTGTCAAACTCAAGGTCCATGGGCCGAATCTGGCCAGCAGGGTGCTTAGACTTGGCCCACGGGGCTGCCCTGGAAACAGTGAAGGACTGGCCCGCAGTGCCTCTGCCAATGAAAATGAAGCTCAGGAGGATGAGCTCAGGGCCTGAGTTCAGGGCCTCCACAGGCGCCCCTGACACAAATGACGTCAAGCTGGCCATGCCCACCCTGGCCCCCGAGGTTGAACACAACTCTGATGCGGCCCTCAATGAAATCGATTTGACACCCCTGACCTAGACTGAGGGCCAAGAAATACTGTGGATTTCTTTACATTTCCTTCACCTCATCAATGTTTGACAGATTTAACATGCAAAACAGATGCACTTCAGTATTATATTATTTTTCTGCTTCTGCTCAAGGTTCTGAAAGGTTCATTTTTTCCCTTAATTTTCAAAAGTTCTAAAAGAACTGGTGTTTGGGATCTCTGGTTCCAAAGGGCTAACTGAAGAATCAGGTATATGAAGAGCTCTGTATTTAAGTTCCTACTTAACTTTGCAATGTTGTTCTGTTCACAGCAATTGCTTGTGCTTACCTGAAGTGCAGCAGGTGCATGACAAAAGAATCAAACTATCACCTGCTGTATCAAATTATGGTAACCCAGTAGAAATTATCTTTGTATACCTGTCACCACAGCAGATGTTCACCAGGACACCAAGATAGCCACACCCACATATCTTTGGCTTAATCTTTGCCTTGTTTATCCAATCTGATTAGAGTAACTGAGTGGTACAATAAAAGTTGCTTGTCTAATTACAGCCAATCTGTTCATTGAGAAGGTGAACAAATCTGAAAAAGGACACACACACATATACGCACCACTTTCAATGTACCTCAAGCTCATAAAAACATTTCTAGTATTTTTTCCACCAATAGCACCAATGGTTAAATCTATTATTTTTAATAACTTCACAAGTTTCACTCTAAAGGTGACAAGCCTTGTGGAAACTAAAACAAAAACAAACTTGCCTGTCCCTGATTTCAGTACTATGAAGTTATATGCGCCTTTTCTTTTCTTTTTTTTTTTACTGATAAACAGAAGTGTAACCAGATTAATTTGTCTTCATTACAGAATTATCATAGGCTAGTGGAATGTCCAATAAGCTTTCCCTTCAGAAGACTCTCTGATGGAAGAGTTGCAATTTGAAAATACCTGTGTATCAAATGAGGGAGATAGAAAACCATAGGTTCCTTTGGCTCAGAATTTTCTTCCCAATGAACAGCACAATGGTATATATATCAACAAGTGTTTCAAATTATAATTAATTGAACTAAACAGGATTAGTTCTTATAAACCAGACTAGACAATATTGAGTTACATGGGTCTGATGAAATATAAAGCAATTTCATTTGTTTAATATGTTCACACAAATACCACACACAGCCTATAATACACAACTAAATTTAACTAAAATCTACTTATCCAAATAGGTCAATCAGAAGCGAAATAGCTGATAAAATTCTAATGCTTCAGAATACTTTTAAAAACTCATACAAGAAGCAAAAGTAGCAAATGCCTTGGTGAGATAGATAGATACCGTGTTTTCCTGAAAATAAGCCCTCCCCCCAAAATAAGCCCTCCCTGAAAATAAACCCTCCCCGAAAATATTTAGATGCATGCGCAGCCGGTCCCTGCCATTTCCTCTGGTTAGGGTTAGGGAGACAGAGCTGGAAATCAGGTAAGATGGTAAGAGAAGCCCCATCTCGCTCCAAAATAATAAAACCTCCCGAAAATAAGGCCAAGCGCTTATTTCAGGGTTGAAAAAAATATAAGACAGAGTCTTATTTTTGGGGAAACATGATAATAGATAGATAGATAGATAGATAGATAGATAGATGGATGGATGGATGGATGGATGGATGGATGGATGGATGGACGGACGGACGGACAAACAAACAAACAAACAAACAAACAAACAAACAAACAAACAAACAAAAATTTTAGTCCACAGTGATTCTTCAGGGAAGTTCACTTTAGGTTAATTTATCTTACCAAAATACATTACATACATTGTGGCGTGAATCCAAATTGAGTGAACCTAATAATACGGTTCAGTGCAAAGTGGATGACAAGACAGGGTTTGATAAATACATTGTTAATACATTCATTTATGGCTATTAGATTGATTATTTCTGGATCCATAAAACATCAAGGAGCCTCGTGCATTATTCATTTTATACTTATGGTCACACCTTTCAAATAGTGAGTGACAAGATTGCCAACTGAAATCACAACCGAGAGAACTGGACATCTATTTTACAAATTAAAATTTACAAAGAAAGAGTATAGCTCACTCCAAAGAAAACACTTCCCTTTTCAATAGAAATTGCTTTCTGTACACATGCTGTTTATCTAGGAAATGTTGAAACATGTTGACAATATTCAATCAGATACAGTACATTGGGACAATTTCTACACAACACTGCTGCCCTCTTCTGGGCTGAAAATCTCCCCAACCAAACTACTTCTAACATTTTAATATTAAGCCCAGGAGGGCCAGTACAAACCACCACATGCTCAAAGTTGCCGAATGAAAACTAAAATTTCTGGAACAGTGCATACTGGGCGGGCTAAAAAGTATGTTAGGAGCTATAACTGATGAGTAGCGAAATACATTGCTGAATGATTGTGATTTTACCAAACACTAAAAACTATAAAAATATATAACAAAATATAAAGGGACACGGTGGCTTAGTGGCTAAGATGTTGAGCTTGTTGATCGAAAGGTCAGCAGTTCAGCAGTTCGAATCCCCAGTGCTGCGTAACGGGGTAAGCTCCTGTTACTTATCTCAGCTTCTGCCAACCTAGCAGTTCGAAAGCATGTAAAAGAATGCACGTAGAAAAATAGGAACCACCTTTGGTGGGAAGGTAACAGCATTCCATGCACCTTTGGCGTTTAGTCATGCTGGCCACATGACCCCGGAGATGTCTTCGGACAGCACTGGCTCTTTGGCTTTGAAGCAGAGATGAGCACTGCCCCCTAGAGTTGGGAATGACTAGCAAATAGGTGCGAGGAGAACCTTTTTCTTTACCTTAAAAAATATGACTTGAAGGAAGTTTGATGCAAATGAAATCAGCAAAAAAAAAAAAAAAAAAAAAAAACCTTATCTGGAATAAATTGGAAACATTTCTAAAGGAATCATTTCTGTGAGTATTCTCTCCCCACACATGTATCCACCCCCTTCCCCAAACATACAGACTGACATAAAAGAACTTAAAAATCCCTGTATCTCAGGTCTGGGTGTAATCCTAAAAGACCATAGTTCCACATCCAACTGACATTTAGAAGCAAAGGAAAGCTGTGCCACATGAAAATCTAAATCAAAACCTATTAACACAAAATAAATTCTTCTTTCTCCTCTTTTGGAGCCACCAACAACTTGTTAGTAAATCCGTAAATAAGACTTCCAGTGCAAGTTCATGCAATGTTCAAGAGCTCCAATGATTCACTACATGTTGTTTTCATGATACATGGATCATTCTCTTCCTTCTCCCACACACAGCTTGCCTCCAACTGATTTGGCATGCATATGTTAACCTTTCACCTTTCCCCAATGACAAGTAAGTCTCCCAACAGCAAGCTTATTCAGAATTTCCTCAAGCTTCTTATGGATGTGCAACTTAAAGGGGCGGCGGGGGGCGGGGGTTCCTTTTCAGAATAAAGGTCATTTTTGTCCTTGGGACTTGCACTTTGGTCTTAGATAAATGGAAAAGGCCAACCAAAATCTTTAAAAATCCCCAAGGAAAACCTGAAATTTCTGAGATGGTCTACAAACTTCCTTTAATTTGGAAATAGTTATGTACTGTTAAAAACAGTGTTTAAAAAAATGAACTAGGTCCAAGAGATGACAATGCTGCACTTAATGGGTATGGGCTGCAAAATAAATTACATTTCTAGGAGTTGGAAGCTGCCAAAGTACTCTCAAAGGTTGCAGTTGAGTATCTTTGATATTCCGATGGAGGAATGTAATCTCAGAATGATGTCAAATGTACTTCAATTACAGTGGGAAGCCTTTTGCACAGCCCACCTTCAACCCCAGCTGCTTTGCCCAGTGAAATCAACTGATTATCTGAGTACTTCTCCTCCCCACAGACCCATACTGTGAAACATAATTAGCATATGAAAGTACTGAGACTTTTCGCCCCCCTGAAATTCATACAAATCATTCTTTGCCCGAAGTCCATGAAACTTCAGTATGAAAGTTAAGGTCTGTTCAAAATTCTGTTTTTTGATTAGATAAACTTTCACTGAACAAGTTTTTCAAGTTTAGTTACTGGCATGGGCAAGTATGTTCTGTAAATAAAATAGGCATAAACTCAGGGTAGCTGATTCAATCTACTTTTATCACTGAAAACTACTCTCCAGGACTAAAGCCAGCTTATTTACAGAACATGCTTGCCCATGCCGGCAAAATAAATCTTTCTAAAATAGATCAAATAAAAAATTAATATCTAGAATTGATTCATGTGTTCACTTGTTTATTTATCCCAGATTATACATTTCCAATGTTTGGAACTGACCATACTTAGAAAACTGAGAAATTATTATAGGTAGTTTCTTAACATAGCTAACGGGAGTTTATTCTTTATGATTTGCCGTTTGTAAAATTGTCATGAGCATAGTTGGTTACAAGGCACCAATTTATAAATTTAGTAACTGTCTTCCACAGGATACTTTTCCTGTTTTCCTTTCTTGATTATCTCATGATAAGTAGTCACACTTGACCAGTGGTGGGTTCCTCCCGGTTCGGCCAAGCCGGTAGCGGTGACAATATGACGTCACCAAACTCGTTCTCTTTGTTCGGGAGCTGGGCCCTCCTGCCCCCCACCATTATTCTTACCTTTTATTTGGCCCCGCCCCCAATCTATTCACTGCCTCCTGAGTCCCAGCTGATCAGTTAGAAGGAAAAAAACTGTTTAAACTCTTGCCGCGGGGCTTCAAAGGACCTTCCTACAGCTGATCAGTATTAAAAGGCAGTGTGGTAGTAGACCAGGGCCCCCGAAAAACAAATGAGTAGACCAGTGCCTCCAAAAACCAATGAGTAGACTGATGCCTCCAAAAATAAATGAATAGACTGGCGCCTCCAAAAACAAATGGGTAGACTGATACAGCTCTGCAAGCAGTTAAAAGCCTGGTAGACCAGTACCTCTGCTAAATCCTAAAGAATTGTCACATGACCATCAAGCTACGCTCACAAAATAAGCCATGTCCACAGAACCAGTAGCAGAAAATTTTAGAACCCACCCCTGCACTTGACCCCAAAAAGGCACCGAGCCAAACTTGCTCTTAGTTTTTATTTTCAAAGAATACTTTTAAAGACCTGTTTGGAATCTTGTATTTTTTGGATATAAAAGTGATGCTGAAGATTGTCAAGGAGGCAAAGATGAAAGATTAAGAAAGTCTTCACCAAGAAGCACAAAGAACTAAGTTGTGAGTAATGTCATATATTGAAAAGAGTTGGTGTTTGACTGGCTGTGTATTTCCTGTTAAATATCCTGTTTAAAGATAGACTTCCCTTCCTTTATTCATTTCAAGTCCCAATAATCTAAATTACCGAGTTTTCATTTTCCCCATTCCGAATACAGACCCATGATCCACTTCATCTCAATTCTACTTTCCCATTCTGCACTTTCTGCAGAATGTGATAGATGTTTTCTTCCATATCCTCAATCCAGAACATATCCAGCCTTCCACAAGATTTCTGAGATTATGCTCAAGAATCCAGTCTGAACTGTGTCAAAGGGCCAGATGTTAATTTTAATTGTACTTCATATCCTGCATGGATCCATGCTGCACGATGTCCTCAAATGTAGTGATGAAGCAAAAAATACACAGGATGTTTTCTACCAAGGTGTCCCCTTTAACAACATTCCTGAGAACAGTTTAAGATATTTGTATGTTCTTGCAAAAACATGTTTGCTACAATTGTTTCCAACTGCATGATTCTATATTTGTTCACTAATTAATGTTGTGCTTATTGTTCTTCTTTGTGTATATCACGCTCGGTTGCACAGCCCGCTTGTTTTTGCAGCGTGCTTACTATTTCATACAGCACAACTCTCAGTGCACAACGTGACGAAGGGTTTTGTTTTTCAAGCAGTTTGTTGCAGAGGATGACAGCGATTAAAGAGGGAGTGACTGGCAGAATGTTATCCAATGGTCTCCACATAAGTAGCATTAGAACTGTTCCTGCTCCAGCAATCAGTATGTTGGTTCTCAATTAATGTCAATACATTCATACAATACACTAGAGGTGTCAAACTCAAGGCCCGTGGGCTGGATCTGGCCAGTGGGGTGCTTAAATCTGGCCTGCAGGGCTGGCCTGGAAATAGCAAAGGACTGGCCCCTGGTGCTACTGCCAGCCAAAACAGGGCCTGTTTTGGATGGTAGGGTGCTGCAGGAGGCCGTCCAAGCTGAAAATGGGACACAGGAGGGCTGCACATGGCACCCCATCCCCCGTTTTGGCCTGAAAGTTTGTGCAGGAGGCATCCATCCCATCTCCCCCCGCCCCCCCAGTCGGCCCACAGAGAACTACAATGCTGATCCGGCCCTTGAATACATCCAGTTTGACACCCCTGCAATATCCAGTATCTAGGGCTACATGTTTTTAAGATGGAAGCCAGTACAATTGTTGATACATTATATTCTCTTCTATTGAAACAGTTATTAATGGTCTTTGATCTAATGATTAAGCACCAGGTTAGAAACTGGGAGAATGTAAGTTCTAGTCTCACCTTAGCCATGAAAACCAGATGGGTGATCTTGGGCCAGTCTTTCTCTCTCAGTCCAATCCATCTCACAAGTTTGTTGTTGTGAAAATAGGAAGAGGAAGATGTGTTGGATATGCTCACTGCATTGAGTTGTTTGTAAAAACAATAAAAGCAGGATATAAATAAATAAATAAAACATTCACATCATTTGTCCTGTTGAGCATTATCAATGAATAATGCAGCAAAGAGTTTGTTCTTCAGCCAGCTTGTTATCAAGCCAGATGCCACTGAGGGCTGAGTGGGAGTGACTGGCACAAGGCCACCCAGCCAGCTTCTGTGTCTAAGTAAGAACCAGAACCTCGGTGTCTTGTTCTTAGACAAACACCATAGCACTATGATGGCTCTTAATAAATTCACAGTGATGCAATATGAATATTAAATTCTTGTGTTACTGAGTGGCATATGTCAAAATAATTGGGTAAGTCTGATATCACACATCTTGGCAGGTATTATTTTCTATGTTCTTTCAAATAAGGAATCACAATAAAAATTCTTATTAAAAATTATAAATTGTATTGTGAGCAAATCTAAGGGTGATATGAATCAACAGGGTCCCACGTGTCTCCTTTATTAGCACATACTATTACATTTTACATTGCTTCTTGATTTGCAAATAGTTTATTTAGAATTATTTAATAAAAACTTATTTTTTAATTTGGATCAGAGAATGTTTAGCAAACCATATTTTCCTAGTTACTGGTAAATTGTACTATTTACATTAAAAGGAAATGTATTTTGAAGTGTTAATTTCAGTGACATATCCCTTCAGTTTTCCTGGCAATACTTCAGGAGTAATTTGCCACAAACTTTGGGGGAATGTTGTTGTTGTTTTATTTCCCAGTGTAATCTATAACCTGGTATTTTCTGGAGTTCTTTCACCCATGTATTAAGCAGGCCTGACCCTGCTTAACTTCCACCCCATGCAAGATCGGCAAGATTGATGTGGAGATGATGAATATGGCCTAGTGATCCACTGTATTTTTTGATAACTATGATTTACACTTGAAGAAAGATATTTTCAGCAGATTCTGGAGATTTCTGGAGATTTCTGCTAGCAATTTAAAGAGTTAAGCAAAACATACCACCAAAATCAGTTTAAAGATTTTTCCTGGAAATGGGACATGGACAGACTTTTAGGAAGTATACATAACTTACACAGTCATTCAGAGTGAAAATGCATAAGCCACAATTACCGGTCTAACTTTGGTGTGTTATGCTGCTTACAGAAATGCCCTGGAAACTGTTTTATACCTGAATTATTTGGAGAATTTATATTTAAAGTATTTTAAAATAGCAATCTGCAATTGCTTGGTTTTGTGATTTTGTTTTGCTTTTGTGATATAGTAAGATTAAATAGATGTGGCAGATGAAAAAACAAGATTAAGGTCATTAAATTTTAGAGGCTAAGAACAATACACTTTTAAGATGTGTCATTTTTTTTCTGAATTAGGGATTGCTGCTTATGACATTATAAATGTCCCAGCTACTTCCTTAATCTCTGTAAACCTTTTTGCAAGAGGTGAGTACATTCAACGGGTTAGAAATTTTAACCACATCCTCAAAACCTTTCTTTCATGCTGTCGGTATTTCTGCAGTGAATTCTAAATATATCACATTTATGAAGATTGATGTTTATCTGCAGGTAAGTCAAACAAGCAGCCTACCATGAAGCTGTTTTCTTCCCTTCAACGCCCTTAAATTTTTTATTTGGCCCCACAAGTCTGTGTGTGTGTGTGTGTGTGTGTGTGTGTGTGTGTGTGTAACAAATGAAGAGGCTACCTCTTTTGAGGAATATTAAACTATCATTTCTTCCTCTGCTATTTCCTTCTTCCATTAATACAATGTGAAGAAATATATTGAAAGTATTGATCCAATCACAGTGCTGAGATTTTTGTAACTATTCGCTACCAGATGAGGAAGTGTAAGTGACCACTGAAACCACAGAAATGTTAATGAAGTAGTGCCTCAAGACAACCCAATCAAGGAACACTTATCCCTGAACACATTTACAAGAAGAGTTACAAGATCCAGACTTTCTAAAAATCTCTGACCGAAGGAAAACACAAGACGCAGCACTGTGGTGCAATGATGGACAAGGCTACATATAACTAAAGTCATCTCCTTTGCAGTTCAGAAAATACCCAAAAGCCTTGCTGCCTTCCTGATTTTTGTTAGGGCTGAGCCGACATGTGATATTCAGAAACAATTTGGATTAACAAGAGAACTGAATGACAAAAATAACAGATGGTATTGCAAATAGCTCTCCCTTCGTATGTGATCTCTTGGATAGGTTCTACATACGTGAAGCACAGGGTTTCAGGACTGTACATCGTGATCACATACGATCAGTCCCTTTCTGTTTCCTGCAGCTTCACAATTCAACCACTTTTGGGAGCTGGGTATTTTCTCTGCCTTTAAAACAAGGCATATGCTCCATTGGGAAGGGAGTGAGGAGCATTAGTGGGCAAATGATTTGTCAGCCTATCAGATGCCAAGTGAGCTCCAGAACAATGACATCACCCTCATTTTGCCAGCGACAATGGCACTAACAAGAGGGTATAATCAACAAACCATACAGTTAGACTAGCAAGGGCAGGTGCAATGCCCCCTCCCTTCTTCTTCTTTTTTTTTTTTTTTGCTACAAGTAAGTCAACATTCGTTTCCAGCACAAAACTATTCCTTTCATTACAATGTTCAGCAGAAGTTGGCTTCCAGAAGGCGCTGCAGCTGCTGTTGCCACTTCTGCAGATGCTTTCATTAATTTTATCAAGGACACACTGAACTAAGTGCTTATTCAGCACAATGGCTGCTTGGAAGCAGCTGGAGACATAAAACAAACTCTTTGGAAGGCGCTGCAACTAAGTGCAACATGTAGATTAAACGAAATTAAAGGAAAAAAACCTGGAAGGTCTTACAAAACTGAAATACAAAGTCTAATAAAAGCAATAGAAGCCATGGTTGCAATTGCTAGGTTTTGAAAGAGACATAAAGAACAATGTCATATATCTGTGTTGTTTATTGGTGATCGCTCTGGTAGCCCTGGTTGCCAATCTTAAGAGAGGACCGTGCAGGTCATTAAACAAGGACCACGATTTCCTGGCAGTTTCATCACTGACTTTGTGGGAAACCAGCAGAGAACATTGAAAATTGAATGAAATTGGTAGATTGAGCTGTTACTACAAATCAGTCACACGTACCTGTGATAGCATCTGTCATCTAGTCATGCCAATAATAGGGACAGTTCCTGGCAGGAAGTTTAACTTATTAGAGGATAATATTAATTGATTGATTACATGAGTAATTGGGAGAATTATAACAATTTCTTTTTTTAAAAAACTACAGTCTTTATTACATATCCTTTACATGTTATTTTTTTATATCTTAACATGCCAATTTTAGGGGAAAAAAAGGGCGGGGGAGGAAAAAATATCCAAATCTTAAATTGAGAATGGTTATTAAGCAATGGGAGCATTATCCATTAAGAAACAAAATAAATTTTGCGGGTTGATTCAATCAATTCAACAAATTACATCATTCATTGTTAGGACTCCTTAGAGCAGCGTAGTGGCCTAGTGGTGAAGATGCTTGCCTTCCACTAGGAAGGTTGAGAATTCAATCCTAAATACCAGATGTTTATCTCCTAGGGAGAAAAAGAAAAAATATCTCCTGCCAAGCTGTGTGGTGTCAGGAAGGGCATCCGGCCAGTAACTGCTCAATTCCATCCAGTCTCCTGACTCTACCCCAAATTAAGGGATTACAGGGTTATAAAAAGTGAGTGTTGGGATTCTCAATTAAATGAGGGCAAATACATGAATGGACAAACCAACTTCATGAAGACAGTTATACATTACATACAGTTCTTGACTTACAACCATTTGTTTACTGACATTTCAAAGATATGACAGCCTTGGAAAAAGTGACTTACAACCCGTTCTTGAAGTTAGGACTATCACACCATCCTCACAATCACAACTGCAATTTGGACACTTGACAACTGACTCACATTTATGGCAACTATAGCATTTAGTAGTCAAGTGACCACAATATGCAATTTTCCCATCCAGTTTCCAACAAGCAAAGTCAATTGTAGAAGCTGGATTTGCTTAATAACCATGTGATTTGTGTAATGACCATGGTGATTTACTTAACAACCACAATAATCATGGTCAAGATTCGGTGGCCTAGAGGTGGAGCTCTTGCCTCACAATCAGGAGGTGAGTTCAATCCTAGGTAGAGGCCGATGTAGGGTCAGTAGGGTCTCCTGCTTGGGCAGGAGTTGGACTAGATGACCCGCAAGGTCCCTTCCAACTGTGTTAATCTGTTTAACTAAAGTTGAGTCTCATCACAGAATGACTTAATGACCCTATCATTTAGCAACCAAAATTCTGGTCCAATTGTGATCATACGTCAAGGACTACCTACTTCATTGGGTGCTGCACATCCAATTTTAGAAAGTCTAGGTTTGGATTACAATCCTAGAATATAAATAGCTTTTATTACTGTGAAGCAGACGGATAAATCACAGACATTAGTTTAGTACCATGAAAATAGCTCCCAAGGGTCTCCAAACTTGGCAACTTTAAGACTGGCTGAGGAATTCTGGGAACTGAAGTTCACAAGTCTTAAAATTTCTACGTTTGGAGACCTTCATTTTTCCACTGCATACACTTTGGTCCATATTTCTATAATTTAATTAATCTCAATTATTTCACAAATTTAGCATGGCAATTTTTAGCATTTTGGCACTGAAGAGAACTAATAATTCTATATGAATTTCCAGGATCTTGAAAAGCAATTTACTAGCTTGTGACAAGTATTTTTCTGAAGTGCCTGCTTTCACCTCCCTTCAGTAATACATTCAGTGAAAGCAGACTGGTAAATTGCAGTTGAAGCAAGTTCCTTATATTCCCACAAGTGTGATCCGTTAAACCCTAAACTGGGGAAACAGCAAAGCAAAATTCAGAAATAATCTTATTGATAACATGGCCCATATGAGAATCCAGCCTTTTCCAAGCTCGTTTTCTCTTCTGAGTTCATGCATGTTTGACAGATGTATTAGTCACAAATACTATTTTTCATGTTTATTTTTAATAATTTCCACCTGGAGCAGCTGCTTGGGATGCCAATTTCTTCTCCCCCCCCAGTCTTTTGTAAATATTTGAAATAGCTGTTCATTAATAGTTGCACGTTTATTCAGCACCGTTGTTCAGCTTGTGAACTGGAATTAACTTTTATGCCTCATTCCTCCCTTCCATCCCTCTTTGGCTGAGCCAGGAAAGCCTCCTGCTTAGGTTCAATCTGTCAAGATTCAAATTATGCTCCAGCTGAGACCTAATCAAAGGCATCCAACCCGGTTTGCAAATAAACCAGGAACAAGAGTGGATTTTCCCCCTCCCTCTGGGGCGCTTGGTCTGTGAGTGAAAGACAAGTAAGCATCTTACAACTTCTACATTTGTATGAATGGCAATTCTGCAGATCGAACTTCCCTCGAATCACAAACTATATTCTCCATAGATGATATGTGCATAATAGTATTTTACATATAAAGGACTAACTGTAAAATCTGATCCAACACTACATGGAATAGAATTTAATCATAAGTTCCCTTTCATTTTTATTATTTCCCATGTGGCTTTCAGCTCTATTGCAATGCATTGCATTTTCTAAACCTAACAATTTTTATTTTGCAAGTTGTTACAGTGGATGGACTCTAGAGGTGGTATTCAGCCGGTTCGGGCAAACAGGTAGTGGTGACTTGTGGGTGGGCCCGCAAACCCACCCGGCAGCAATCCTGTCCTATATTGCTGTTTTTGATACTGCACGTATGTGTGGATGGTGCACGTGAGCGAATTGCCGTGTCTTGTGATGCCGCATACATGCATGGATGATCACATTTCCGGTGCTGGGCGAACCGGTTGCTACAGTATATGAATCAGTGGTGGGTTGCCCCTGGTTCGCACCGGTTCTATAAAACCGGTAGTAAAACTGGAGGGAGGCTGCGCCCACCAACCCTGACGTCATCAAATTGCTTCTGCGCATGTGCAGAAGCTTTTGCAATCGTGGCCCGGTTGCGAACCGGTAGTAAAGGTAAGTAGAACCCACCCCTGGTATGAATCCCACTTCTGATGGACTGAACATATTGGTTGTACTCACTTAACCACAATAATTGGAACCATAATTTCTGTCAATAATCTGTTAAATAATTCAGTTGTAAAGCACACATCATAAGACTGCATCTCTTAGTGATAGCAATTCCGGCAGTCCCTGTAGCCATTGTTAAGCAAGGCTCACAGGTCATTAAACAAGGACCTTCACTTGATGGAACTTGTAACTTCCTGCCAGCTTCTCACAAGCAAAGTCAATGGGGAAGCCAGCAGAGGTTGTAAGTCCTGGTCACGACAAGCTTTACCTTAGGCATCTCTCAACCAGGCCAGCAAGTAAGCGACTGCTAAAGAGGATGTCAGGTGGGGGAGTGAGGATCTGTGACCTTGTGCAAACCTAGGAAGGCTGGGAATGTTCAGTGCAAGTGTGGCAAGGGCAGAGGCAGGAAATACGGTGCGAGTGCAACTATGCAAACAGCACCTCCAGGCCCATACTTGGGTGGCTGCGGGGGACTTCTCAATAGCAAAAACAAAAAAAAAAAAAACAAAAAATCAGGAACGGGAGTGACTTACTAGAGCAGGGGTCTCCAACCTTGGCAACTTTAAGAATTGTGGACTTCAATTCCCAGAGAGTTGAAGTCCACAAGTCTTAAAGTTGCCAAAGTTGACTGACTTTGCTTGTGTGAAGCTGGCAGGAAAGATTGCAAGTGGTGATCATGTGACTTCGGCACCATTGTAAATGCAAGCCGGATGTCAAATGTGATTATTTCTTACTGAGAGGAGGAAAAGCTGATTACGATATCTTTTTAATACTTTCCTTTGAAATTCAAAAATAGAAACAATAAATGCAGATTTTGTTTTTTAAAAAAATAAACCAATGAATTAGAAATAGGCAACAGACTCTGACAGCACCTTGCAAGCAGATAGGTAGGTACCTCACAGGGTAATTTACAAGTAGGAGCAATTCCAGAATCAGGTACAAAGTACTGTAAAAAAAGGTTTATAAATGGCACAACTGAAGGCCGCAGGCTAATTAAACTGAGAAACAGTAAAATAAATCAGAAATAAAATGAACATAACCATAACCAGTTTAGTGTAGTAATTAAGACCCCAGGTTAGAAACCAGAAGACTGTGAGTTCTAGTCCTGCCTTAGGCATGAAAGCTGGCTTGGTGATTTTGGGCCAGTCATTCCTCTCAGACCAACCCACCTAAGAGGGTTGTTGAAGTGGGGTAAATAAGAAGAAGGAGTATGCTCGCTTGAGTTATTCAGAAGTAATAATGGTGAGATTAAAAAATATCTAATGAATGAATTAAAAACAACTGGGGGAGGGGAAAGGAAAATAAAAATGGGTAAAAAAAAACATTGCACATACGACTCTTCCTTAGTGAACCTCACTTCTCTAAACCAAATCATAGGTAATTTCTGAACAGGGATACATGATATTTTGTGGCTAGAAACAGTCTAGAATAGAGACAGTAACTTGATATCATAAAATGGAGGGAAGTTTTGGCATGGAAAATAAATGCTTAGGGAAGGCTTAATCACACAACATACCCCCAAAAATCATAGCACCGAAAATAGCTGTATAAATTGATCAAGAATTTGGTCCCATTCCTTACATAGATACACATTATCTTTTGATTAAAATTACACTCCTGCTAGTTGAGATAAGTAAGAATTGATTAACAGTGTGCAACCAAACAATGCTTGAATCAATGCAGGTAAGACTGCTCTTTTCTAGGTATTCTGGATTTCGACCCATTCCAGGAATTTGAGAAAGGTAGCCTTTCCCTATTGCTAAAGAGAAAATGTCAGTTCTCCACCAAATTAATTTGGTCATCAGATAAAAATGCCTTGGTTTCTGGTGGTCATACCAGTACTCAGGACTGCCCACGTGGAGACAAAACAGAGCAAAGAATATGTTCACATTTACCGCAAAAGCACATTTTTCAAACTTTGGAAATAGTTCAAAGACAGTTAAAAGTACCATGAAAAAGAGTAGCTTCTTCAGCAACTAATTAGATCTGACTAGAATCCCAATTTCTGTTGAGACAGCTTAAATGTTAGTGAATCAGATGCCACAGAAGCTATGCTGCACGCTCTCAGACACAGATTTTATTTGTAATGCTGTCTGCATAGTTATCCATATCATGGTAATGTCTTGTTTAGGCTATGGCAATTCACTATGCGTGGGTAAGGGTTTGAAGGCAGTTCAGAAACTGAAGCAAAGATAAAATACATCAGCACACATTTTAACTGGATCTGATTATATGGAAAATAGTATGCCACAGTCTCCTTGCTCACTGCATGACCTCTGCAAGTGCCATACATACACTAAATAAAATCTAGTTTGTTTTCAAGTATTGTGCAGTAATGTTTTAAAAAAAAACATGTGTTCATAGATAGCCTGGGACCAGGAGAAATCCTGTCCTATGAACTTGCCTGGTTAGCAAGGTGCAAGCCAAAATTCTTTGTATCCCTTTGACAGCTAAAGCAGAGGTGGCAACCAGAGCCAATTGCAGGAGAATATACCTCCCACTAACTTCATTTTCTTTTCTTTTTTTAATAAATTTTTATTATAGTTCAAAAAAACAAAAACAAAAACAAAAGTATAATCATTTTTCTATCACGGTGTAACATCACCAAAGTATCTATGTATATATACACCAATAATCAGAAAGTAAAAATAGAAACTATTTAACATATTCTTATATAAAAATTTACATTTTCAACACTTATTGATTACCATAATTATACCATCATCTATAATTATAATCCAACATTATCCTTTATCTCTCTCCCATCGTTTCTGGATCCAATCATACCACATGTTCCAACTACTATAAAAATCTGAGTCTCTTTTACCCTTGATCAGTTTTGTAAGTCTGTCGGACTCCGCATATTCCATGATTTTATAAATTATTTTTGAGCCTGTTGGTAAGTCCTCATTCTTCCATTCTTGTGCGAATGCCAGTCTCCCTGCAGTGATTATGTGCAGCATCAGATACCATTTAGTCAATTCAATATTTGTGGGTCTAATCCCCAACAGAAAGGTTTCAGGTTTCAGTTCCACTCTACAGTGTATAATTTCAAGCAACCATCGTGGTATTTTCATCCAATATTTAGCTGCCATTGGTGGAAGTAGGTTCCATTGCTATGTCTACATTTCCAGCACTGTGGAGATGTCCCGGGGAACATTTTAGCTAATCTTGCT
This sequence comes from Masticophis lateralis, assembly GCA_030761175.1. NCBI lineage: Eukaryota > Metazoa > Chordata > Lepidosauria > Squamata > Colubridae > Masticophis > Masticophis lateralis. Next base: position 65,627,521 of record JAUDYJ010000003.1, read on the forward strand.
GGAGATAGGTGCCATCTATAAACCATTTTATAAATATTCTCTTTATAAGAGGATGCCATAGCTAATTTTAAATTTTTAAGCCAAATCTCCTTCCATTTTTGAAAATCCAATGAATAACCCATATTTCTCCCCCAGGCAATCATGGAGTCCTCTATTCTTTGATTTTCTCTCTCCTTTCTTAAACGATAAGATAACCACCTCCCTGGCTTGTTGGCATTCTCAAAGTGATTTTGCTCTGCCCATTTTATTTTATTGGCTAGTTCTTCCTGATCCAACAGTCTAATTTGATGTTGCCAGAAATTCCTCTCTTCTATCCAATTTCCAGTTTCCTGACCCCTTTGCATTGCCTCTTCAGCTTTTTGTAAGATGCTCAGGAAGGCTTCCCTCTGTTTTCTTTGAACCACTAACTTCATTTTCTTGCATGATCATTGTTTTATTCTATTGGCTGCTGTTGAATAGTTAACTTGGGCTGTATAACTTTTAAGAGATGACCTGAAATATTTTCAGTCATCAAATATATGCTTTATGATTTGCAATGCTGGATGGTGGAGCCTTTGCTTGAGGTTTACCTGGCTTTCTGTAATCCGAATTAGGACTTTAAGAGACTTGATGTGTGGTTTTATGAATGAGTCTGATCTTCATCTTCTTATCAGTTTCTACTCAATTTCAAAATCCCTATTAGAGAATTGCTGTGCCTAATTCCCCCTGTGATAGCTTTGGGGATGGAGGGTGAGTGTAGGATTACCAATACATTGCTACTTTATTTTTGGCTTTGTCCTATTGGTCAGCTTTGTTGTTGCTGTTCTCAATATTCCCAGGAGTAAATTAAGATTTGAAGATACTAAAATGCCATTAAATTATATCTTAAACATCTGGAATTTTACAATTTATAAAGAATTTGGGATATTTGGCAGGGTTTTATTTCCTCTTTGATTGACTCCCAAAGTTTCTAGGTGATTCACAGATAAAAACAATACAATGATAAAAACAAAGCACAAAGGATGGGTTAAAGGAGACAACAACAGTGTATGGTGATTGAACTGTAGCAAAGAAGATGATCTTATTATTTTGGAAGAATGAATGGGCATTAAAAATCTTAATAGTTGGCTTAAAGAAATGTGTTAACTTTGACCTTTGAATTTGCTTTTTACAGATCAAACAAGGAGAGATCAAACAATATGGGTAACGTGGTCAAGACTTTTCTTATTCTCACATATTCTTCTTCATATTTAATCGTCTTATTTAATTTTTTTATGCACAGAATCTGTTTCTGTTGTTGAATTGTACATTTTTCCTTGGTCTTATGTGTAGAAAATCAGTAAATTGTTACTGAAAAAGGGGGAAAGACCATTGCATGGCCAACTTGATGTCTGTATATTTGTGTTTTAAATTGGCTGTACACCGCCCCGAGTCCTTCAGGAGAAGGGTGGTATAGAAATAAAAATTAACATAACATGACATGACATGACATGACATGACATGACATGACATGACATAACATAACATAACATAACATAACATAACATAACATAACATAACATAACGTAACTTTAGAAAGTCCTGGAGGAGTTGTGGAAGGAAAATCACTCCATGTGGAAGTATCAATTAAAACAGGCAGATAAAAGTTAACATTCCAACTTTGTTCAATCCAGCATGAGTAATCTTCGACATTAATTCACCCATCTGGATACCCTCCTGATGTGGAGACCAGTTCCCAGAATTCCCAACAATACCTCTGAAGGCTACCAATTCTGGGTATTGAGAAAAAGGGCTCAGGCCAGGGACCATTGTTCTATGTTATAATATCTTTCATTAATATTGTAATAAAGTTTTTAACATTTCTCTCACAAATGGGATAGAAGGGAAAATTGGCTTCCCAGAAGACTGACTTAGCAAGATTTTGTTCCACTTCATGGCTTGCCATACATTAGATCAATGTTTCTCAACCTTGACAATTTGATGGTGTGTGGACTTCAACTCTCAGAATTTCCTGGGCAGCATACGGTAGATAAACAAATGTAGGTTTAATCCCTGTTCTAAATTGTAGTCCAATGCAGCAGTACTAGAATTGCTTCTCTTTTTCTGTCTTTAGACTGGATTTCTTGCACATGATGCCAAGGGCATAGACTTATTCTCAACTATATGACTGTATTCCTCATCTGAGAAAGACCAAAGCTCAAATGCAGCTGATACAACATTAACATATTTATGGAACAGCCAACATGAATAGGATAGTTATGTTGTTGTTCAGTTTCTAAGTTGTGCCTGGCTTTCTGCAATCCCATGGATCATAGCACGCCAGGCTCCCCTGTCCTCCAGTATCTTCCTGAGTCTGCTCAAACTCATGCCTACTGTGTCAATGGCACTATCTAGCCATCTCACCCTCTGCTGTCCCCTTCTCCTTTTGTCTTCAATCTTTCCTAACATCATGGTCTTTTCCAATGAGTCCTCTCTTCTCATTTGGTGGCCAGAGTAATTAAACTTCAACTTCAGGATTTATCCTTCCAAAGAATAATCAGAGTTGATTTCCTTAGGATAGCTATAGGGAACCTTATTAAAAATATGTATTGATCAGGGAAAACAGCAAAAGATTACGTCTTATTATACTCAAACTTACAAGTCTGCTTTACTTACATAAAGTACATTTCATCATTTTCTTAAAAAAAAAGTAAGCTGAGCAGTTCAGTGGAGAAAATACTTTAATTTTCATCATGCCAATTTCTCTTACTTTTTAAACAGTGCTAGAACTGAAAGGGGGAAAAAAACAATGGTTCTCTAGTGCAAGATTTGAAATTGGTTTATTGGAAAATCTCCCTAGGAGGGTAGAATTGTGATAAGAGAAAGATAGCTAAAGCACCAACCAGACACTTTTTAAAATCACTAAATACATATTCAACTGACCTGTTTAATCTCCATTCACTATCCTCTTACTGGGAATTTTCTGCATACTAGAGGCAGCGTTTGGAAGACCCTGGATCCATTTTTGATTTGTTTCATGTTTTTGATGTAATTTTCTGTGCTTTTAGATTTCTGTTCTCCATAAAAATAAACCTAAAACTTTTTGGAAAAAACTAAAGCTTTGATATGTTAGTATGCCTTGCTTATTCACTGATAGATAAATATTGATAGAGAAGGTTTTGGCAATATGCTTGGATGGTTTTCTACTAAATGCTATTGACAAAAAAGCCAACCACAGGTAGCGAAGATCTGACAGCTTTCCCTGTGTTTTTGTGTTTCCCTGAAAATACCACTTAACCTGAAAATAAGCCCTAGTCTGATTTTTTTGGATGGGCCTAATATAAACCCTATTCCAAAAATAAGCCCTAGTTAAGGGGTGGGCATGGCCAGCACAGGAGGCAAGCCTTCCCTTCTCCAGTCACCTCATGGACGCTAAGCCCCTTAATTGCGGCCCACGGATTAGTTGAGACAGCGAGGGCCAGGCAACTTTGCCCAGATCTCTGGAGCACCTCCCCAACCACTGGCCTGCCAGGGCCCCTTCGCCAGTAGTCACACTGCCTTGCATGAGCTCCATGGCGGCCCTACAGCAGGAGGGAGTGGGAGATCACCCCCTCCTCCTTTGCACCCTGAAACCCCATCTTCCATGGCCAAGCCCCGTTCCTGCACCCCTCTCACTGGAGCTCTACATTGCACTGGGAAGCCTCCACAGGTAATACCGGTATTGAATTGCATGTCTTTCTCCAATGAGAGGGGTGCGGCAAACCTCTTCCTTCCCTGCGCAGGACTGCGCAGGAAAATCTCCACCCCCCCCCATTTTCCTACTGATGGTTCTTTATTTGGGATTGCAAGACAAATGCACGTCCCCAAAATGCTCCATCTGAAGGCTTCAGGTTTGCAATCCTGGGATGTGCGTCTTTGCTGCAACCTCAACGAAAGAACACTGTGCAAGAAAACCCCTCCCCCCCATTTTCCTACTGATCATTCTTTATTTGGGATCGCAGGACACCGTCTCTCCCCCTCCCCCTCCCCCTCCCCCCTTCTCTCTCTCTCTCTCTCCCTCTCTCTCTCTCACACACACACACACACACACACAGAGAGAGAGAGAGAGAGAGAGAGAGAGAGAGAGAGAGAGAAGTCCCTCACCCCCCCCCCACACACACACCCAAGGCAGCCACAACCCTTCACTAACCTGCTTTCCACTCCGTTCTCCACTGAACATGCAAGAAATCTATGGGACTACGGTAAAAAAAAATAGTTGAGACCTTCCAACTTTGCGAGATATTTTTTTTCTTCATGAGAAGTTGGAAGGTCTGAACTATGGTATTTTTTTACCGCAGTCCCACAGACTTCTTGCCCTGCATGTGCAGTGGAGAATGGAGCTGGAAAGCAGGTTAGTCAAGGGATGTGGCTACCTTGGAAGGGGTGGGGTTGTGTGAGGGACCTCTGTTTGTGTGTGAGAGAGGGGGGGGGAGGAGAGAGAGAGAGAGAGAGAGAGAGATCCGATCCAACCTTGGAGGGCTGGCATTGATGTGTTCTCTCTCTACTGGAAGTTGATCATGTGACACCCAGATGTTACAATGTGCATCTGGGTGAAAAATTGGCATATGTCACTTTTGTTTCAGTGGGATATTTGGAAAGATGAGGTTGTAAATATCCCAGCCAAGAACACGGAATCCAGAACCTCCTGCGATGAGGGACCTTTTTTGCAAAGAAAAGGCAGCTCTTCTTTGCTGTGCTGGGCCACATGGGTTGAGACAAAATAAACACTGTTAAAAAAATTGTGGATGGCTTGTGCAAACGTTAGTTCGGGCAGCACGAAGCGCGTGGGGTGAGTCACTCGGCTTCCCACTCTTTGCAGCTACAAAAGAAGCGGCCCAGTGGCCAGAGTTGTTGGAGTGGCTGCTGTGAGACTGTTTCGGATGGATGGCAGGTGTGATTGTTAGGTAAGGATGTGTGGGGCATATGGGGCATGTTCCTCCCCCCTTCCCCCTCTCCGGCCTTGCCTCCCCACCTCATGTTGTCTGCATGGCAAGCAACTAGCAGGCCAAGTGAAGCATAGGCCTCCCGAAAAGAAGCCCTAGCCATTTTTTTCAGGGGTCAAAAGAAAATAAGACCCAGTCTTATTTTTGGGGAAACACAGTATTTTAGACTCTAAAATGACTAAGAATTATGGAATGAGAGAAATGGTACAAATCCAGTTTTAGTAATGTGCAATTAAACTATAATACATTTAAAAAATTGGTTTCCAAAGGAAAAAGAACATTATTTTTCATTTTTCTATGGCCTGCGGGCTATATCTGACCTTCCAGAAGGTTCCTTCTGGCCCGTTAGCTCCTCCTATGTGCTGGGCTCCCTTGAACTGCCTCCCACCAAACAAAGAACGCCTCGTGCAAACTGTCTCAGGGTGGGCCAGGTGAGGAAGAGGACACTGGCTGGAGGGCCACATCTTTTGCCTGTGACGGGGGGAGGCCCAATCTTATTTTATGATATTTTAAACTGATTCCCCCTTGCAACCTTCCGAATGTCTGAGGGTCCAATGTGGCCCTCAGACTGAAAAGTTTGGAGACCCCCACTCTACAAAAAAAGGCAGTTGAGAATGCAACTTATTATAAAATCATTCTTTCCTATTCTTTATTTCTTTATTAAGAACAACATATAAAAAACAAACCCAGATTAATATGCCTGAGACAGATTTTTTTTATCACAAACTAGAACATTTTTTACATTAGATATAGACAGACAATTAACTAGGCAAGGGAAAAAAACCTATTTGACAAAGAAAAAGGCATTCTCAAGCAATATTCCTCCTTTGTTTGCCACAATGTAGCTCCATGGTGACTATCCCATATACAGTAATTTTCCACAATATAAACAGGAATATTGCATAAAACCCAGAAGCACGCCTCAGATTCTGATCTATGCTTCTGGGAAGGATTTATTATGGTTAACTGATGAGCAATTCTTTTTTAAAAAATATTTATCTTTATGATTGTTGTGGGCACTCAGCATCACACAGCATCAATTTCTCTTGCATTTACTCATTAAATCTAGTTATGCCAGCAATGCATTGTGAAGTTCCCGCAGTATGAGACACAAGGTAATATAAACAAAAACGTCTAAAGGAATCACCACAGTCTTGAAAAATCGCTTTCCTCAGTAACACAATTAATGTATCTTTTCTCCAATCTCTTATAATAAGGAATTTCTTCAATGAAGATTCTGATCTAATCATTAGAAGTCATCCCAAACCAAACAGAAGCTAAATAGAAATTTTTATAGTATTTAGAAGAACTACTTGCCAATGTTTTTGAACAATCTTGTCAATTCAACATTTAATGCTAGTTTATCCTACACAAGCTGGAGTTTATTGTACACAAGCATCTTGATCTAGCTGAGAAATGCCTATAATTAAACATTCACATACCTATAAAGTACCTGGGCACTTGATCGGTATGTATTTTTCAGATATTGTACTTAAGAGTCATAATACAACAGGAAATTGTGCTATGGAAATAACCTGTTATCTTAAGCTTTGACTTGTGTTTCCCCTTACTGTAAATCTATCATTTCCAATCTCCTTTGGGATTTTTCATCTGACTACTGTGACCAGCTTCTTCAGCCCTTTGTTAATAAAGTTATTCATATCCTCCAAATCTTGAATCTTCACAGACAAAGATGTTGAGACTCTAGAAAGAGTGCAGAGTGCAACAAAAATGATTAGGGGAATTGGAGGCTAAAACGTACAAAAAACAGTTGCAGGAACTGGGTATGTGTAGTTTGATGAGGACTAGGGTTAACATGATAGTATTCCAGTATCTCAGGGGCTGCCTCAAAGAAGAGGGAGTCAAGCTATTCTCCAAAGCACCTGAGGTCAGGACAAGAAGCAACGGATGGAAACTAATCAACGAGAGAACCAACCTAGAACTAAGAAGAAATTTCATGACAGTTAGAATAATTAATCAGTGGAATAGCTTGCTTTCAGAAGTTGTGAAGGCTCCAACAATGAAGGTTTTTAATTAGAGACTGGACAATCATTTGTCTGAAATGGCACAGGGTTTTCTGCTTGAGCAAGGGATTGGACTAGAAGCCCTTCAAAGTCCCTTCCAACTCTGTTATATTGTTAATTCTTTGGGGTCAGCTGGAAGATACATATTAAAAAAAGCCTGGTCAAAGAGTCCACTGTGGGTGAATGGGTCTTGCTTGTCATATCATCTAACACTCTTCTTCGCTTGTGGACTTCCCTGTGATCATTGCCCCTCCTGAATCCTGGGGGGGGGGGCGGGGGAGGCGACAAATCAGATCTAGGAAACACCACAAATGACTTAACATTGAGATGGTGTGAGAAAAACTGGGAAAGTATAATTGAAAATTAATTAGTTCCTAATTAGACTAATCCAAAGCAGCAAACTTTAATATGGGGAATGGAAACTCGCAGGAAGAGGTTAACAAGCCTATTTAAAGGTTTAAAGGAAAAGAAACTGAAAACAAGAAGGAAAAAAACCCCTGCCTCTATTCTCTCCAAAATTTTAGGTTCTCTGGGGAAATACTGTATGTTCGAGGCAATAACATAAAAAAAATGGGGTAAGATGCAATGTGCAAAAACTGAACAAAGGAGCTGGTTTTTCAGAGAATTTGGTATGCACAAAACATTTGGATGGAACTCCCTCAACTTTAAGAGTGCTAATAACTGAAGGCTTGTTTTTCTGCCATGAATGCTGCTTTAATCTTCAGCTCTCCAACTGGCTGATTCAATTCAAACATGTGTGTACCCAGGAATGCCTGGGCACAGAAGGAGATAGGCTTAGAGTAAGACATTAGCATACATCCTTCTCGCTTATCTGCAAATGAACAGGAACTGCACATGGTATGGTTACCATGGAAAGCTCATCCCGTCCCTTTGTGTTTATCCTTTACATATCAAGCCTCCATAATACATGACCAATCCTAAATATGTGGGATTCTTTCAGAATCAAAGTATTAGGCACATATTTAAAAACTGCAGTAAAGCTAGATTTTTTGGTAACTAAGGTAAGAGGATTCGAAACAAGAAAGAGCTTACATCTAGTAAGCTTTCCTCTCAACCAGAGGATTATTTAAAATGTTGAACAAAGATTAAATCTTAAAATATTATTATTTAGGATCATATTAATAATTCAAAATCCATATTAGGGCAATACCTGAATTATGTTAATTTGCATTAAAAAGAGCCTCCCCTTCCCCGATTTTTCCTTTCCAGTCACTTTCTTTTGAATTTTTTATTCTTTTTTCTCCTCATATTTTAGGAAAAATACCTTTAAAATTAGGGCTAGGATCCATTTGAAGTAGCTATCTGGACCAGAGGCTGAGATATGTAAGGGAGACCTTACATAGAAACAATGGTTTAAATATGTGGGAATATTCAGAGGCTATTTTCCCTAGCATTAATAGCTTGTGTAGCAGCAAAATGCAAACATACCTTATTTTTGTAAAATTAACATAACATAAAGCCCATCATTTTTCAAAAGAAAAATAAGGCATGGAATGTTACATTTTTGTATGGTTACATATAGTAGCCTTTATAGCTAATCAACTAATAATAATTTAAAACTATAAATATGTTTACTTCTCTTGAAGAGCCTTTAGGAAGAATTACATGGGATAATGAAAAAACACCTAATTATTCATGCTGTCCTGAATAGCTTTTAAAATGACAGACTGGTATCAAAATATTTATGTTGGCATTATAGTGTTTCTACATTAGCAGAGTCAGCAGCTGAGATTGGAACACTCTTAACATAAAAAGGGAAAAAACAAAGCAAATAAAAAGCTAAACTTCTCAAGAGAAGAACATCCCCTTTAGTTGGTATTTCTTCTTTGGGGTTCAAAACGATGACAAGAAAAAAATGTTGAGACAGGAAGAAACTCTTCTTTGTTGCCAAATTAATTGAAGCCATGTGTCAAAATCAGACATAGTCAGAAGTCTTTAAGTACAGATACGTGTGAATTGATATATCCATATACTACTAACTAGAGCATACAAAACATTTGCCAGACCAATTCTCGAATACAGCTCATCTGTCTGGAACCCACAATACATATCGGACATAAATACAATTGAGAGAGTACAGAGATATTTTACAAGAAGAGTCCTCCATTCCTCTACCCGCAATAAAATATCTTATGCCACTAGACTTCAAATTTTGGGCTTAGACAATTAAGAACTATGCTGACTTCGGTCTGACCTAAGCGTAGTACATAAAATTATCTGCCACAATATCCTACCTGTCAATGACTACTTCAGCTTCAACCACAACAATACACGAGCAAATAATAGATGCAAACCGCTCCAAGGTAAACCGCTCCAAACTCAATTGCAGAGTGGTCAATGCCTGGACTCTGTGGTTTCTTCCCCAAACCCCCAAAACTTTAACCTTAAACTGTCCACTTTTGACTTCACCTCATTCCTAAGAGGTCTGTAAGGGGCGTGCATAAGTGCATCAGCGTGCCTACCGTCCCTGTCCTAATATTCATTTTTATTCTTACTCTTTTCATGTATTTAACTTACGTTTATACTTTCACCTGTTATCTTATATATGCTTGACAAATAAATAAATAAAAATAAAATAAATAAACAAATACACATACATACAACCGAAGACAAGCACACTGGGAAAACCCTTTGCATGAAGAGAGTCGATTCATATTATTATCTTCAATTCATTCCTTTTTGCATCAACACCCTTTTCTCCCATTCTATTGAAAACTCAGAATTGCTTATGGATATATAGATGAATGAGTTTCTTTTGAGCCATGCTGGAGAAAGTGAAACATAAATTCTCTATGAGCTACAGGCTTGGGGGGGGGGGGAACACCTGACAGGTTGACTCTTGCACCTTTAAAAACAAACACCTAAACCCTTAAGTTAGAAACACATACTGGATAATTTACTGCACAAACATTGCTTTGACAAGCAAGCAATGCCTACTATTATTGTTAGTCTTATATTATGTCATATATTATGTTACATTTTTACAAACTATTGGCATTGCAAATACTATTCCAATGGCTAACACTGCCTCTCAAAAATCCCATCCTAGTAGGCTATAGATCCTGCAAAGAATCCCTAGGACAGAAGGCTAATTTCAATATGTTTTTTTCTCTATGGCAGACCACAGAGAGTTTCAGGAGGATGCAAAGGAGTTTAGGAAAGATAAATAAGCCACTTGCCTGCCATGACCAGAGAAGAATCTATTGACCAGAATTTAATTCAAAAGATGGGATTCCAAGGAGAATGAAATCTGAATTGTAGCTACCTATTTGATCAGAAGAAGTCTGGTTATACCTTTTCCAAAAAACAAATATTATTAAAGGGATAAACTTTCATGAACTATAGCTAACTTAATCAAATGCTTCGAATGGCTAAACTGATGCAAGGTTTTATTCTATCATTCTTACAGACTATACATAAAATATTCTTTTGTCCTGACATAAAATCCATTGGTTTGCTGCTTTATAATGTCTGCTCAGTTCTACTGTTAGGATTTTTTTTTCTGTTGACGTTTCTGTTCAATGTTTCTGTTTTCTTATTTTGCACTGAAATGTAGAATACAAATATTAAATATGTTTTAAGTAGAAATCATTTGTTAGGAACAACAGTAGCCTCTTATTCAACTGCTACAAACCCATCTGCATGTGCCAATCAGATCTTCTGTGTTTAATAAATGGAGAATGATATTTATTTATTAAGCAAAGACACTAAAAGGGTTTTAGCAAACACTACAGTAAAAATGGATTGGGGGGGATTTAATCAAAAGCAAATACTTGCACAGCAAAGAACAAACAATCTCTCTGTGTTGACCTTCCTTCCATTATGCCTACCAACATGTCACTTAAAGTCTTAGGGGACTTCAACAAAAGACAGTGAAACAATGTCATGGTACACAAAATTGTTTAATGTTGAGCCAGTTTAAAAAATGAGCCCAAGCCAAAAAGGATTGCTATATGTATAAAAACAAAAACTCAAGCAAGTTTTAAACAATACTTGAGAATGAAAAAGCAATATATCAAAGCAAGAGGATAAAGCATTAAATATAACAAATGTTTTCAGGAAATTCCTAATATAACATTTCAATAGGAATTAAAGCCAAAATCTTGTCTGTATTTCTCCAGAAGGAAGTAGCAAAAATCTGACACCAAAGGATTTCTTATTGATATTCTGTGAATGCAAACTAGCTTGAAATTAAACATTCCTACTTAAAATTAAACATTCCTAGATCATCACCTGTTGCAACAATTTTACCAGCACTGGAGTCTTCAGCTTGTCTGCCATGCATAAGCTACTTGAAATGACGCCAACTGAAGGCAGTCCTTTTCTGGGTTTCAACCCTGAGCATATGATCTGTCTGGATCACAATTAAAACAGATCTTGATTGGTAGATTTTCCTTCCTGTTTAGGGTTCCCATCTAGGCCAGAAACCAATCACCAAACGTTTTCTTTTCCATAGGCAGGTTTCAGGATATCTACTTCCAGCTGGTACCTTGAGGATATGTGCTCTACACATAACCAGCACTGGCATTTAAACTTCTTTTTTTTAAAGTCAAGTTTTTTATTTATATATAAATATTTTGAAGACAGTGTATTGTCCAAGCACTTTGTTTTACAGAAGAAAAAACAATCCAGATATACCGATAGTAATAATGATAACACACATGTGATTATAGCAATATTTATAATTATATTATCTTATTTATGATCATATTAATTGTACTAGCATGGTTATAATTATAAACAACATTCATATTTTACTTAAGCATAACAATAATCTTTCTTCATCTAACTTCTATCTCTTATTGATATCTCCATTGATAAAACCTATTCCATATTAAATAGTACTCTGTATCTCCTTTATCTTTTATTTGCAATGTCAATCTATCTATCTCTGCACAGTCCAATATTTTCCAGATTATGTTTTCATCTGGTGGAGTGTTCTCATTTTTCCAATATTGTGCAAATACAATGCTCGCTGCTGTCAATATATGTAGCATTAAGTATATGGTCCCTTTATCATAACTTTCTGTTATTATACCTAACAAAAATATTTCTGGCTTTAAATCTACGTTCTGCTTAATCATCTTTTCCAGCCACGTATGAATTTTTGTCCAACATTTTCTTGCTTTCATATATGGCCACCACATATGATAATAAGTACCTGGGATCTGATTACATTTCCAACATTTGATGGACATATTTTTAAACATTTTTGCTAGTCTTGCCGATGGCAAACGCCACCTATAAAACATTTTATAAAGATTTTCCATATATGCAGTAGCCATTGTCAGTTTGTAATTTCTATCCCAGAGTTTTTGCCATTTATCTAGTTTTATAGTATAGCCAAAGGTTTTTGCCCTTACTATCATTGCTTCTTTTACTTGTTCATCTTCCATTTTAAAGCTTAGTTGGTAATTATATAGTTTTCTTATCAGTTTTTCATCTCTCCCTAATAATATCTTATCAAGTGTTGATGGTTCTTTATAGAAACTCCATGTTTTCGTATCTTTCTCATATCTCGATTGTATTTGCAGGTATGGCCACTATGCTTAAATCCACCCCTTGGTTTTGTAGTTCCTGTCTGGTTTTAAATTCCCCTTTCTCATTTAAAATGTCTTTATAGGATACAATTTTTTCCAAGTTAACAGCATTTGGATTTATCAATGCTTCCATTGTAGAAGGCCAGACTGGTATTTTCCTATAGTTTTGTGATTTAATTTTTTTCCCATACTAAAAGTAAAGCATTCCTCACACAGTGTCTTTGAAAATATCTGTGCATTGCACGCCTTCCATACCATAGAAAGCAGGGGTGGGTTCTAAATTTTTTTACTACTGGTTCTATGGGCGTGGCTTATTTTGTGGGTGTGGCTTGATGGTCAGGTGACAATTCTTTAGGATTTAGCAGAGGTACTGGTCTACCAGGCTTTTAACTGCTTGCAGAGCTGTACTGGTCTACCCATTTATTTTGCAAGCACCGGTTTACTCATGTATTTTTGCAGGCACTGGTCTACCCATTTATTTTTGTAGGCACCGGTCTACTTATTTGTTTTTGGAGGCACCGGTCTACTACCAAACTGCCTTTTAACACTGATCAGCTGTAGGGCTGCCCTTTGAAGCCCCGTGGCAAGAGTTTAAACAGTTTTTCCTTATAGCCCATCAGCTGGGACTCAGGAGGCAGCAATAGATTGGGGGTGGGGCCAAATAAAAGTTAAGAATAACATGGGGAGTGGGGGCGGGGGGGCAGAACCTGTTCGGTGATGTCATATCGTCACCGCTACTGTCTCGGCAGAACCGGGCGGAACCAGGAGGAACCCACCACTGATAGAAAAGCATGCCACCCTAATTGAAGATCATTGCCCTCCAGTAGTAATAATCTTCTATGCCTCAAATTTATCCATTCTTTTACCCATGAAAGCACAGATGCCTAATAATACAATTCCCAATCCGGTAACCCAAAGCATGGCATTCCAACTTCTAACAATAGAGATTATCATGATTGTGTCAAAAAGAGTTCTTGGACTGAAAGCCATTCATTGATACATGGAATACAAGTACTCCTCGACTTACAACCACAATCGGGGCTGGAATTTCAGTTGCTAAGTAACATGTTCACACCACTGTATTTGATTTCAAAACCATTTTACCATGGTCATTAAGTAAAACACCACAGTTGTTTAGTAGCATCATGTGGTCATTTAAATTAATCCAACTTCCTCAACTGACATTCCTTATCAGAAACTAGCTAGGAAGATGAGAATTGCAATCACGTGGCCACAGGACACTATAATCAGTTGTAAATGGGAGCCAGTTCTCATGTGCCCAAATTGCAATTATGTGACCATAGGGGTGGTGCAATAATCAAAACTTTGAGAACAGGTCATAACTCACTTTTTTCCAGGGCTGTCGTAACTTTGAACCATTGTTAAACAAATAGATGTAAGCAGGGGTGAAATGCTACCAGTTTGCACCGGTTCGGGAGAACCGGTAGCAGTGGCGGTGTGTGGTTCAACAAACCGGTAGTAGCAGCAGCATGAAGCTCCGCCCACCTGTCCAGACATCTTTATTTCCTGGTTTTAATCAGGGAGTAACCTGTTTTTGACCATCTGTGCATGCGCAGAAGGCTTTGCGGAAGGGGCAGAGGGTCCAAAATTGCATGTGTTATGCGCGCGCGCAGAGCATGCACTTCTGAACCAGTAGGGAAGGTAAGTAGATTTCACCCCTGGATGTAAGTTGCTGACTACCTGTAGTTGAAAATAAATAACACTAGACAACCCTGTGACCTGTTAGATCATCCTCTGAGAAGAAAGCAGCATAGTCCAATATGATCAGAATAAACATTACATCTTAGGCTGACCATAAATTTTCACCTTGATGGTGGATGATCCGAGGATCATCTGAGAAGAGATTATCTTATTATACATTATACATAGAAAAATAATTGTTGTGGCAAATGAACTTCAATAATAAGTTAATAGTTTCCTAAAAATCATGGCTGGACAAAAAATCAGTGAGAGTGACTTCCGACTTCCTGCTGGCTTCCCCATTGACTTTGCTTGTGGGAAACCGGCAAGGAGCATTAGAAATTACAATCATACAACCATAGTAACATTGAAGCAGCTTTGTGAATAAAAGTAGTCTGAACACTTTGGAAATTTAATTTCACAAAAGTAATGGGTCCCAGATTTTTTATGCATCCTTCAGTTAGCACATTTTAGATGCCTTGATTCAAATACTATTGCAATATAAAGCACGATTTGGCCTAACTTGAGCGTACAAACAGAGAAACAGGTAAACACCATGAGAGTTTCAGTAGTATATGAATACATATAATTTTCCAGGTTTGAAAAAAATACACAGATAAAAAAGAGAATTTATTATTTAAACCTAGATATAGTTGGGCTTTTTAAAGTAAATTCTGGTGCATTTAGTACACTATTTATATATTCTGCGATAGATTAAGTTGCAGTATATTACATTAGTAGATGTTTTGAAAAGTAAAACAACTTGCATGCTTAGAATACAAAATTAAACAAACAAATAAAACCTACCTTCAAAGGACTGTTTGCCTCTGTTTACCAGTTCTTCAATAGAATAACTTGCTAATTCCCCTCGGGCATGCTTAGTTTTGCAATAAGTACATGCATTCAGACACCTGGAGAAAAAGCATGTATATTATTTCATGAATACATCCACACAAATTCAGATTATGAAACCTGTTGCTTTGCTCTTCAAAATGTTTTTTAGACAGCTATTGTAGTTATACATAACAGCACATTACTGACAAATTGATCCTTTCAAAATCAAGGCATATATTGCCTCTCAAAAATTATTTTCTTAGTAATTGTGTAAACTTTTGTCATCTTTGTGCTACTCAATCATTTTCTTGCATGGTGGATAATTTAAAATTAGCCCAGAGCTGCAAAGATCAGATGAATCACTGAATAGCAGTAGAAGTTAATATTTTTTTTGTCTTTGTAGGTCTAGTGGCCATCCAGATTTTTGCCTCCCAGATCAGATGATCCCCGACTTGGAGTAAAAATATAATAACAATAGTAAAGCTAAGATAAATATTTTGTATCTCTTTAAACAGTTTATTACATGGGATATTAACTCATAATTAGTCAATGTTAAATATGTATGGTCAACTGCCTAAGGATCTTAAGTACTGTATGACGCAGAACAAGTAGTAGATACTAAAAATAGAATTTTGACATACTGTGCAGACAAAAATAAAGTATCTTCAATTTAAATCAACTTCCAATACCCACTTAATTCTTACCAATGTGTACCAGTCCTATAGCTTTAAAAATATGCTTAGAAATTTCAAGTGTCAAAACATTTACGTGTTATGTGTTTTAATAAAATTAACAAATAGTGAAGATGAATCACTAAAGTCTAACAGGAGCATAGGTCTTATAAGAAGGAAATGAGCAAATAAGAGGCAGTGAAACAGCAAGAGGTGCATTATTCCTCGCTGCTTAAAGATGAGTTGTTCTGGAGCATTTTGTTTCCAGCCCAGTTTCATTATCATTATTATCATAGTTGACTGGCATAATGGGGATATGATCATGCAAAACAGAAACATTTATTTTCACAGTTGTGATTTATGTTTTACCTGGTCTGCTTTCTTCCGTACCTTGAAAGCATTATGAATATAGGATTGGTTCAACCAGGGGTGGGCAACTATAGCAACTTTACTACAGCAACTTCAACCATGCTGGCTCAGGAATTCTGGGAGCTGAAGTCCACAGTGGTAAAATTGCCATAGTTGTCCATTGCTGGGTTCAGCTTTGGTGTCTCAATCAGCTGCTAACATAGCAGTTGATTATTGCGAAATGAAATATTGACTGTTGTTAATTAAGCGCTCTCAATTCTACCTCCTTGTACTTGTAATGTTAAAAGAAGTAGGGAAAAGTCCTCCTGGTTCCTTTCTTTCAGAAGCCAAGGCACAAGGGGGCTTTTCTGCTGGAAGTTGTCCTCCAAATCATCATCAAACCATTACTCGGCAACCCTATTCTAAAAAGAAATAACAGAACAATAGAAAAACAGAGTTGGAAGGGACCTTGGAGGTCTTCTAGTCCAACCCCTTGGCTCAAGCAGGACACCCTATACTATTTCAGACAAATGGTTGTCCAATCTCTTCTTAAAATCCTTCAGTGTTCAAACACCCACAACTTCTGGAGGCAAGTTGTTCCACTGATTAATTGTTCTGCAGGAAATATCTCCTTAATTCTAGGTTGATTTGCTCCTTGATTAGTTTCCATCCACTGCTTCTTCTCCTGCCTTCAGGTACTTTGGAGATTATCATCATAGTAATTCAAATGCATAATAGTAATTCAAATAATCATCAATGTTGTTCAAATGCAAACTTTATTGTTAGGAAGGCAGTTACGGAAGCCAGGACGAGTACAAAAGGGATAAGAAGAACGAAGAGAAGCATGAAACTGTAAAACGAAGGTGTTATGAGAATTTTAATTCCAAATTCCAACTTCAGAAGAGGGTTCCCTCTCTGTCGCAGGAAGCTGACCACAACGAAAAGATGATCATTTCAGTCCCAGCCATCAAGCTAGGGAATGTAACAACTGTAAGAAGCTCATCTTCAACTTTTTTAGCCACAAACTATTCTGTTCTAGGAAGATATATATACCTCAAAGGCCTATATATTTCATGTTGCATTATAACTCATAAGACTTCCTGCTGTGTTTCCTGCCTTTTAATTTTATGCAGGGAACCTAGTTAACATACAGTTTGGAAACAGCAAATATTAATACAAATTGTGTCACCGGTGAGGTCTCCTCCATGCACTGTTATGACACTGTTATAGCAGTAGGTCTGATTCTAGATCAAGCAAAACAAATTCTCTAGGCCAAAAATTTAATACCGCTATGTGATCAAGTATTCTGGGCTTATGATAGAGCTCCTAGACACAATGGAAGATAAGTGGACACAACAATCTTGTCAGTAGCTTTGTCCAGGCCTGATTACCACTTTTAATGATGATATCTGGTCATCCCGGTTCATTATCATAAAAACGTGTAACATCATTTACTTAATTATGCCATTCCATAACTCACTTTAAATGACTAAACAAATAAATGCTGCACTTACTATTTTAAGTTTCTAAAGTTCACAGATTTCATGATGTTGAAAAAGGAGCCTTTATATCATTGAGGCCAATTTACTCATTCATATTAAAAATTTAGAAAAATGTAAACCTTAATACTGGATGTTATGCTGAAAATCTTGGATTGGTTCAAACCATGATATTCTTACTAGAGTTCACAAAGTAACTTCTTGGTTTCATTGCAAATTATGTAAAACTCCTGAAAACAGATAATATACTATGAACACCAAGTTTTTTGAAGTCTGGATAAAAACCATGTATTTTTAATGTATAAATCTTACAATGACTATTCTGCCCAGGGCTTAATATAATTCTTAATATGATTACTGAGAAATGTATTTCCCAATAATTAGTTATGCTTATTATATTTATTACAAATATAATAACTATTTAAAAGAGCCAGTTTGTTAAATGTTTAGAACTTCAGTGATTGCATTAATTATTAATTGAATTAATTATTAAATTAATGTTTAAAATATTAAATGTAATAAAAGAACCAGTTTGGTCTAGTGGTTAAGGTACCAGGCTAGAGATCAGAGGATTGGGAATTCTAGTCCCTCCTTAGGCACAATGCCAGCTGGGTGACTTCAGGCTAATCACCCTTCCTGAGCCCACAATGTCAGGCTTAGGTGTGTAGGAAGTTAGCACCCACCTCTTTCCTAGAGGAATGAAATATTTTGGGAAATATTAAAAAGGCAGAATATTATGTTTCCCTGGATGAGAAATGGAGAAGCATGTTTTAAAGCATGTTTAAAAGCTCCCATCTTCCTGCCCCCACCCTTTGTCAATGGGCCAGAGGCAGAAACTCAATCTTTGTCAATGGACCATCATCTGCAACACAATAGGACCCATCTAGCAACAGAAACTCACCACATGGCACCTGGGAAGATTACATCAGCCAGCAAGGCTAGCTAAGATCCCCACCCCCTGGGAGTCTGACAACCAATCAGGATACTCTTTCTGGGCCCCAGGAAATTCAAAGCCAGAGAGGGCATAAAACCCAAAAACTCCCTGTATCTGCCCTTTTTCTGTTCAGGAACTCAAGCCATGTGATCCTGTCCACCATTAAACCATCTTTCCAAGCAGTCTCCATGTTTCCAATGTCTTTTTCCCCACTTGGAGCTGAACCCAGAAGGATGTTTCTTCTATCAGGTGACAAGCCAGTCTGCCAATTCCTGTCACAATCAATTGATTAACACTTGGTTGATCCAGAAAAAAAATGGATCTGATTGCAGGAAACTACTAAGAAGGAAAAAATATCACAAAATCACTCAATTTTATTATTAGGCTTTTGATTCAGTGTTCATAACAGAATAATATTAAAAAATGTAGCATTCTTGTCATGATTGACGTTCTGATAGCAACACAAATCAATTGTAAAGTCTAAATCTTACGAAATTTTCTCAACATTTAACATAACAATGCCATCAAGCACTCAAGATGAGACATAAATAGTTATTTGGCAGCTTGAAGCTATAAAAGATATCAGGTCATGTGAGTAAGATGTATTTAAAACTGGCATGAATGAATTATTAGTATCTGATACCCAAATCCAATTTTTTAGATTTATGGAGCAAACTCTAAGAGACCAGCCAAAAAACTTTTAAAGGGATTGAGAAGAAATCCAGCTGCAATTAGAAAGTACTTTTAACATTTTGTTTCATTGTCATGAAAATCGGTAATGGAGCCTAATAATCACTTTATAAAATAATTTGCATCCATTCATCCATTTCATACCAAACTGGGAGTTCCATTATAATGTACATCTGCAGAAATAAGCAGAACAATAATCTCTTCTATCTATCTCTACTTTTTGTGTCTTTCAGAAAAAAATGTAGGCCTTCTTGGCAACTTTTATCAACCAAATGCACGCATTAAACTGTAGGAAGTTAGCACCCACCCCTCTCCTAGGAAAATGAGATATTTTAGGAAATATTAAAAGGGCAGAATATTTCCCCTAAAAGGGAGGCAGAAACTCCCCACCCCCCTTGGTCAATGGGCCATTAAGGCCTGGGCCAGTCTATTCTACATAACAAAGACCTATCTCTTTCAGGCAGAGCCATAATAGCAAACCCAAAGCCTTTTCATTACATCATCACCCAGCAAGAGTCAACCAAGCCTGGGACTCCAAAGACAACCTACAAAGTTACCCGTGCATGGCCCCATGGGAGTCTGACAACCAATCAGAACACAAGCTCAAATTCAAAGCTCAACAGAGAGCATAAAACCAAGGCACACTCAGCATCTCTGCCTTTTTTTTTGCCTAGGATCTCAAGCCATGTGATCCTGTTCATCAATACATTTTCTTTCCAAGCAACTCCCATGAATCCAGTGTCTTTTTCCCCATTTGGAACTGAACCCAGATGGACATTTCTTCCAACAAAACCTATAAGGATGCTGAACTGGAAATCATTACAAAAGGTTTTCATGTCCAGACTGGTACAGGAAGGACATATTAAACAGTGAGGTTCTTCTGGAGTAACAATTTCTGCTAGTGATAAAAAAAAATCTATCCTTGGCATTTGTGTTTATAATTTTTGGCTCTACAAAGTCCTCCTTCTATTTCTATTGTTGAGGGGACCAATTGCCTGAAGTGGTCTTGATCACATATGGTACTGTAACCGCTACTTCCCTGCCTCTTTACTATTCCACATTTTTCAAAAAAAAAAAAATCATTTGAAAATGTAACATTTATTTATTTATTCATTCATTCATTCATTCATTCATTCATTCATTCAACTTTTTTTATAGCCACCTGTTTCAGTAAATGACTCTGAGTGGCTTACAATTCAGAACATACATTGGAATTAAAAGTTCAAAAAACAATTTAAAATAATAAAATTGCTGATATTATTGCTACTGTAGTTTAAGTAATAAGCAATATATATTTAAAATATACATTGCTTATTATTTAATAATTATTATATCATTATATATTATTATATTATTATATACTTTTATATATAGATATAATTATTATATATATAAAAGTATATTAACAAAGGTATTGACTTTTTACAAGAATTTGTAACACTGTGGATCAGAAAAGGAAGCTCAACATGCTTTAAATGAAGGGCACAGAGGAGAGGGGAGGGGAGGGGAGGGGAGGAGAGGGGAGGAGAGGAAGCCTGCTCTCAGACCTCGCAATGCTCCCAGGAACTCCAAATAAACCTCGCTGCAGTCAGAGGATGATTATCAAGTTAGGCTTTATTTCGTTCTCTCTGGTAGCTGCGGAAAATGCTGAGTTCAAAGTATGAATCACACAAAGTCAGCATTGGGCGTTTTCCCCCATCCGCCCCCTTAAATAGCCACACTAAACGCCCCTGCAATCAGCAACGCTGCAGGCCAAGTAACCCTGATTCCTTCGGTTGCGTATTCAATTGGGGAAAAGTATAACTCCCTAACGCGTCCGCCTGCAACGTGTCCGCCCGCCTAAACGTTACACACCCCCACCATCATTAGTGAATTCCTTCTTCCCAGGTCAGTAGTATTTGTCCCTTCACTTCATCCTCCCAGGTTGGATTTCTTTACTGCTCTGGGTTTTTTCCTCGCCCTGGAGTGTCGAGCAGAGGTGCTCTCGACAGGCGGCTCCCCCTACCAGGTGTCCTCTGGAAAATATAAGCGTGAAAGGTTAACCCAGGTTTGTTCCACTACCCACTCCCCCCGGCTTGAAGGGATGTCTCCTATGGTACTGTCGAAGCAACTGGTCGGCGGAGACGTTCTCGACTGGGGTCCATGACGCCTCCTCTAAAGGATACCCTTTCCACCATATCAAATAAAAAAGCCTCCCCCTTCTTAACTTGGAATCTAATATGTCCTCAATCTCGTATTGGTTATCGGTTAGGGGTCCAGGTCGGGTGGAAGGTTCTCAGGTCTCTTCTACTACCTTAAGCAAACTACAATGAAATACCGGATGGATTTTTCCTAAGAAGGGCGGGAGTTTGAGTTTGACAGTCACTGGGTTTATTACCTTTACAATTTCAAACGGCCCCAAGAATTTGGGTCCCAATTTCTTACTGGGGAGTTTTAGTTTAATATATTTTGTTGACACATACACCTGATCCCCTACTTTCACATATGGGTTGCCTCATCCCTTTTGTGGTATTCCATTGGGAGGGAAATCCTCTCTATTTCACTTGGCTTTCAGCCTGCTAGTTAGCAAATTGGGAGTCAGTCCGCTGCATCACTGATTGGCATTGTCTTTTTTTCATCATTATTTATTTACATTAACATTATATATTATGTTATTATTTGCATCATACAATATTTTAGAGTTATTTATTTAAATGATGACATCTTAAAAGATATCATCAACCGTGCCGATGTTGAGATGTTGAGTGCTGGACAGATCCTAGGCTAGTCCAGTTGGTTCTCAACTTACACACAGCCCCTTTACATTGTAAGAAACCAAGGAGGGTTGGAAACATCGGCAGACTACAAGACCTAGACAAAGGACAATGCTTCCAAGTTCTACTTAATGAAAAACTCACCGGCAATTTTCCACTTGCAGGAACCTGTTCTGGAAAGTGGATGCAGTTTAAAAGTGTCACCGCACAGATTGTGCTTGGTGCAAAAGGCTGGTTTGGTAAAAACCACAAAATCATTTCAGTAGCCCTCAAGGCCAAGGAACAAGGTCTATGCAGACTGGTAGATCAATCCATCATCTGTCTCAAAGAAAGACAGGTTTAAGCACTTGCAATCTAAAACACAGGCAGACTTGCAAGAAATGCAGGATGAGTAGTGGCAGAGGAAGGTCGACCAGTGCAGAGTCATGCATGCCACCAGAGAGTTCTTCAGCACCATAAAGTCAATTCATGGTCCTTCTCAATCAAGATGCTCTCCTTTGCTATCATTATGAGTTAAGCCTAATCAAAGATCACGAAGGACTGAAAACCACTGTGCTGAACATTTTCCCAATTTACTTCATGGCAGTGGTGAAATTCAATTTTTTTTACTACCGGTTCTGTGGGCGTGGCTTGGTGTGCGGGCAGCAGAAGGATACTGCAAAATCCCCATTCCCTCCCCACTGTGGGGCCAGACAGAGGTGGCATTTGCCAGTTTCCGAACTACTCAACATTTCCGCTACCGGTTCTGTGAATTACTCAAAATTTCTGCTACCGGTTCTCCAGAACATGTCAGAACCTGCAGAATTTCACCCCTACTTCATAGGTTATCCAACTGACCATGATGTCTTACAGCAGATTCCTCAGCTCTCAGTCTTAGCTGTCCTAGACTTGCCTCTCTCTAATGATGAGATCAGGAAAGTGATCTCACAGATGACCTCATAGAAAGCAACTGGACAGGATAACATTCCTGCTAACATCTACAAAGCACCAGAACTCAAACACTTTATAGGCCTTTCAAGATATCTTGGAAGGCATTTGGTGCACAGACGTCTGATGACTCCATGATTCTGCTTTCTATAAAAATAAGGGAAGCAAATCAGACTTCAGATATTACCGAGATATCTCATTGCTGTCCATTGCAAGCAAAATTTTTGCTTGGATTTTTCTGAACATACTTCTCATTATCTTGGAAAGGAACTCTCAGAGATAGAGGGTGGCTTTCGACCACAAAGAAGTATAGGAGACATGTTATTTGCTGTGAGGCAAGTCCAGGAAAAATGCTTCCAGCAAAATAAGCTTATTTACTCTATCTTGACTAAAGCAGTTTGCACTGAAAACAGGGAGGCTCTCTGGATCATCCTGAAACATTATGGATGCCCAGGGAACTTTGTGAAGTTGATTCAGCTACTCCACAACAGAATGACAGGACAGGTTCTTTACAATGGTGATGCATCAGCTACATTTGCCCACCTTGACTATATCCTAGGTTAGTTGAAGTTGTGGACACAAGGAATAGCCTATTTAGCTGCTTCTTTTAGCAAAGTTGACCCAAAGATTACTCTGCTGTCCTGCCTGCCATAAACTGTTTATACTGGTTTGTGAAGACCAAAAATTGGTTCTGGTCTTCTCCAAACTGGCTTCCTAATCAGGTCTCCCCTGAATGGCTGATAAGTTCTGTGCATTACGTTTGATGCATTGGTTTTTTTAATTTTTTATTATATCTTAATGTTTTTCAGATTGTTATATGCTGTTAATATTATGCATGCTGCCCTGAGTCACATATCACTTGGGAGGCTATATAAGTTAATTACATACATACATGCATGCATAGATGCTAATTAAGGGATACACTTCTTGACAGAACTAGAGTACAACATGTTGGGGCCAGCTCTGAATGGAACATTTACCAGCTGCAATCCACTAAACGTCTAGATCAGTGGTGAAATCTCAAATTTGTTACTACCAGTTCTGTGGGCGTGGCTTGGTGAGGAAGGGTAATGTGACATGGGTGGGCATGGCCAATATTTTTTTTTTACTTTTAAAACCATTTTTTCTACAACCTCTTCGACGAAGAGATTGTAAAAAAATGCTTTCAAAAGGCTGTGACGATCCCAGCTGAGTTGCCTGATCATCAGAGGGTTTTTTAAAAAAAGCATCTGATGATCGCGCAGCTCAGCTGGGCACTGGGGGGGGGGCAGGGATTTTTGCTACCGGTTCTCTGAACCACCTGCCTCCATCGCTATTGGATCAGGTGGTCCAGTACGAACTGGGAGCATTTCACCCCTGGTCTAGATGAATAATCAACCTATACAGGAGATTTCAGTAAGATGGTAAACATGATTAGCATGCCACAGCGATATGCTGCAGCATAAATCAAGAGGCCATGTCTTGCTGTTAAGATACTGCATATGCAGTTGTTCCAGTTCAGATACTGTCGATTCAATGGAAAAAAAAAAACAGAAACTGGGAAGAAAGAAGAAGAAAGAAGAAACTGGTGGTGCAGCAACTCCCGCAGTACATGGATGAAACTGTCTATTTAGATCCGTTCCAGTCCGGCTTCAGGCCTGGTTACAGCACTGAAACAGCATTGGTCGCATTGGTTGATGATCTCTGGACAGCTCGAGTTAGGGGTTGCTCCTCTATCCTGGTTTTATTAGATCTCTCAGCAGCTTTTGACACCATTGACCATGGTATCTTGCTGCGCTGGCTGGAAGGGCTAGGAGTGGGAGGCACTGTTCTACGGTGGTTCTCTTCCTATCTCTCTGACCGGTCACAGTCTGTGTTGGCAGGAGGGCAGAGGTCGACTTCAAGACACCTTATTTGTGGGGTGCCACAGGGGTCGGTCCTCTCACCTCTTTTGTTCAACATTTATGTGAAGCCGCTGGGTGAGCTCATCCGTGGTTTGGGAGTGCAATGCCATCTTTACACTGATGATACTCAGCTTTACATCTTCACCCCAGACCACCCCAATGATGCCCTTGCAGTGATGTCCCAGTGCCTCGAAGCCGTGCGGATCTGGATGGGGAAGAACAGGCTCCGACTCAACCCTTCCAAGATTGAATGGCTGTGGATGCCGGCATCCCGATATAGCCAGCTGATACCATCGCTGACTATTGGTGGCGAGTCATTAGCCCCCACAGAGAGGGCTCGCAACTTAGGTGTCCTCCTGGGCACATGGTTGTCTTTAGAAGAGCATATGACAGCCGTGGCCAGGGGTGCTTTTTATCGGGTTCGCCTGATTCGCCAGTTGCGGCCCTTTCTAGATCGGGACTCCTTACGCACAGTCACTCATGCCCTCATCACTTCCCGTCTGGACTACTGTAATGCTCTCTACATGGGGTTCCCCTTGAAGTGCACACGGAGGCTCCAACTGGTCCAGAATGCAGCTGCGCGGGTGATATTGGGAGTGACATGGCACTCACATGTAACACCTCTCCTACGCGAGCTGCACTGGCTTCCGGTGGTCTTCCGGGTGCGCTTCAAGGTGTTGGTTCTTACCTTCAAACTCCTCCATGGCTTAGGTCCTGGGTACCTACGAGACCACCTTCTGCAACCGATAACCTCCCACCAACCAGTACGCTCCCACAGGGTAGGCCTTCTCAGGGTGCCATCACTAAAGCAATGCCGACTAGTGGTTCCCAGAGAAAGAGCCTTTTCTGTTGGGGCACCTACCCTTTGGAACAGGTTACCCCCAGGGATACGAATGATCCCAGATCTTCGTACTTTCCGTCGTGCACTTAAGACCTTTCTTTTTCACCAAGCCGGTCTGGCATAAATCTTTTCTAATTTTTAAAATCTTTATGCTGAAGATTCTTAACTGTTGAGCCAAACTGGCTTAATTATTTATATTCACATTCTATATGTATGTCATTTTAACTGTTCACCGCCCTGAGTCCTTCGGGAGAAGGGCGGTATAGAAATTGAATGAATGAATGAATGAATGAATGAATGAATGAATGAATGAATGAATGAATGAATGAATGAATGAATAAATAAATAAATAAATAAATAAATAAATAAATAAATAAATAAGAAGCAGACCACATTTTTCTGATTGCTAAATTACAGTTGGGTGTTTCAAGTTTTGTTTCAGTTCGATCAAACTGTCAATATATGAACTGCAACGTAAGTAAAGACATGGGTAGTCTTTTTTTTTTTTTTGCACATATATACAAGCTGAAAAGACATTCTTGAATACATTTTTCCTGTTCCTTTTATTGATACTCCCCTCTCCCTTTTTATCTGACATTCTCAAAATTCACCTGTCTCCTTTCACCAACACCCTGCTTTGTTTATTGATTTCTTTCTTCGTAGAAGCTAAACATTTTAACTTCACAATCCTAGTCGAACATTGCTCCATTTCCTCACCTTAGCAAATTGTTTTTTTCAACAAACAACCTTGTATTTATTTGGATGAGAACTTTTAATGGTTGGTGTTACCTGAAAGGGGTGAATAGTAATTTTAAAAAAACAGTTTCAGGATGATCAATCTACACGAGGAACAAACAGGGAGCATCATTTACAGCACAGAATAAATGTGGCATTCATAAATTGTACCTGGAATAAAACAATTATTCAAGCCCAGCTTTTTTCTATTTGTATTTTCTTTCTCAGACTTCTCCATTCCTTTTTTCCTCCGAGTGAAGAAAATCCTACATTTTTGATATGCTATTGATTAAAAAAAAGTCACATCAAAAAGTCACATCTATAGTAAAGCAATGAATCTGTATTGTTCTGTACAAGAAGAGTTTTAAACACATTTGGAACGCTAATAATGAAACAAAGAAAGCTATGATCGGCCACACTTTTGTTGTTGAGCAACACACTTAGTAAAACAAGGAGGCCTCTGAGACATCTATAACAGTGTTACAAAAAACCTCAGTTGAACGGTAGACTTTTGCCTGCGATAAGACCCATTGTTTTCACTTCCTCAATGGCTTATGGAAGAGGGCCAGTTAAAGTGGTGAAGTCTCGCAGGAAACATTAGGCTATAGTGATTTCAGAAACATGTAACAGATTCTTGGGATAAAAGGTATTGTTTTAAGACTGGTCAAAACATCCGGGGGGGGGGGAGGGAGAGGTGAAGAGTTTTGTGTGAGTGGGCAGAAGTTTGGCAAGCTTAATTTAGACAATAAAAGATAGCTATCAGGCTTGCTTTAAAAAAACAAACAAACAAATAATTGCATAAAAGGTTTATGTTAGTGGCCTTTGTGGGAACACGCCTTCTGAATTGTGAGGGCGAAGCGATGGCAAAAAAATAGCACTAAGTAATCAAAAACACAGCACTAAGATGATTAAAGTAAACTACCTTACAATGAGAAAATATCTAGAATTTGCACTAGACTCTCCTACAGCAGTAGTAATGTGAAATGGTTCCAGACCATAGCACACTAATAATACAGGCGAGTTACTGTTATATTTTATAAAATAAAATGAGATAAATGTTCCCAATAACTTGGTTTTTATGCTTTAATCTAAATTAGTAATAGCCAGAAGAGTTTAGCAATTCTACAATTCAGTTTCATATGGAAAAAAAAATATTGAAGCCTATTCTAAAAACAGTTCTTTTGGGAAGAAGCATGCTGAACAATTATATTCTTGAGAAATCATGCATAACTCCAGAAAAACATGTAGTGCTTTAAAAAGCATGCTTCAAGCTTGAATTATTAGGCTCCACATCAAGGTTTAATCACATTCTCCAGACAGTTAATCCTGAATTCAGCTCACGGCTAGACTTGATGGAAGATTTCCAGAGATGACTTAGGTAGTCTAGAATCATTATTGCAAACAAGAACAGTGCTTTGGTACAACAGTTTTCCTGGTTTTGCAATAGTGGCAAATATCTGTTGCTCAGGTATAGGATGAGGGTGGAGGTTCATTCTCTGAACTTGTTGGATGGTTTCTGAACGTTTTGCTACCAGGCTAGGTAACATCTTCAGCAGAGTTTAGAGGATGTCAGTGTTCTGTTTATAAGGACTTCAGGTGTGGGTGTGTCAAGTGAGGGTCTTGTGATGGGTCAGCTGTGAGTCATCAGTGAGTCTTGTGATGGGTTTTATGATAAGGTGATTACCTCAGGTCAGGGTCATTGGGAGGTGAACTGCTGGTGTGTGTGGGGGTGGAATTGTGTGGGTTGGTTGAGGGTTGGTGCTGTCTCTGGTTGAGTGTGCGGTTGATTTGGATTCTGAGGGATTCGTAGGCTGGTTGTAGGTCAATGTGTCTGTTGATGGAATTGCTTGTGGAGGGCCAAGCTCCCCACACACACATACACACCAGCAGTTCACCTTCCAATGACCCTGACCCAAGGTACTCTCCTTATCACAAGACCCATCACAAGACTCACTGATGCCATCACAAGACCTATCACAAGACCCTCACTTGACACACTCACACCTGAAGCCCTTATAAACAGGACACCGACACTGACATCCCCTAAACTCCACTGAAGTTGTTACTTACCCTGGTAACAAAACGTTCAGAAACCGACTCACAAGCTCGGAGAATGAATCTTTACCTGCAACTTGCCTGGTTTCTATAGTAAGAAGAATTGAAAGCCTTAAGGTATCTGGGGTCTAGAGTACTCTCCATCACTTAGATGGTGGCCTTGAGCAGCTTTGACATGTTAACATTATGTACCTTTCTAGCTGGGAACAATTGATTCCCAGCTTACTAGTTTTGGCCTGTACATCTTTCCTATTCCCTTCTCCCTCTGATTCTGAGATATCAGAAGGAGGTGCTTCTCTCCTACCTTCTTCTGATTAGGGGAAAATGAAAGGTATTGTATTCTATTTCCCTGTTTTCTTTTGCTGTAGTTGATGATACCTTCCCCCTTTCAAGACTTTCCATTCCTCTTCTCCTGCCTGAAAGGGGTGAATTTCTATTTCTTTTTACTCTTGAAAATATTTAATATCTAGGTAAACCTTCTAAGGAATCAAATATTGCAGTCTCCCTTGCCTTCATTGAGAGTTCACAATAAGCTATATCACAATTTCTTCCTCTATCCAAGATGTGATGACAAGGCAGAGGTCCATTAGGGGGATATTCCAAAAAAGGACAAAAATGAATGTACTGTCAGTGTGGTTTAAAGATACAAGTAAAAAGATCACAGGACTTTCTGTGCAATTACAGTGAATAGGGTAATTCTTTCTTCTTAAATGTCTGCATGAAGGAAATAGATCTGATAAAAAACTAATTATATCTTTAATACCAAAGTAGGGAATCCCCAATAACACAGTGAACAGAGCCCATATAGAAAGACTTGGCATGATTCTGTTTACATTAGTATCAGGAATCAGAATTGAGTGGATTCAAGCAGTAGTGGGTTTCAAAATAATAATAATAATAATAATAATAATAATAATAATAATAATAATAATAATAATAATAATAATAATAATAATAATAATAATTTTATTTCTATACTGCCCTTCTCCCGAAGGACTCAGGGCGGTGTACAGCCTATTAAAAACACAAAGACAAACATGAATTTAAAAATAATTAAAATTATTATATAATTCCGGCTCAAATATAAAACCCCAAATTTAAAACACCCAATTAAAATCATTACATTGATAGCCCAGCCTGGTGGAACACCAGTGTCTTGAGGGCACAGCGAAATACACGGAAGTCGGAGATCTTACGCATTTCCAGGGGCAGTTCATTCCAAAGGGCAGGGGCTCCCACAGAGAAGGTCCTCTCCCTCAGTGTCGCCAGCCAACATAACTTGGCTGATGGCACCCTGAGGAGACCTTCTCTGTGGGAGTGGACTGGCCAGTGGGAGGCTACGGGTGGCAGAAGTCAGTCTTGAAGGTACCCAGGTCCAATGCCATGGAGCACTTTGAAGGTGGTAATCAACACCTTGAATTGCATCCGGAAGACCACTGGGAGCCAGTGCAGCTCGCGCAGGAAGAGTGTCACATGGACACAACGAGTTGTGCCCATAACAACCCGTGCAGCCGCATTCTGGACCAGTTGGAGCCTCGGAGTGCTCTTCAAAGGGAGATCCATGTAAAGAGCATTACGGTAGTCCAGTCGGGAGGTGACAAGGGCGTGTGCAGGGCGTCCTGATCCAGAAAGTTTTGCTACCGGTTTGCTTGTGCGTGTACGCACTTGTGTGCGTGACTCTTCCAGGCGGGTGGGCAGAGCCTCCCATCGCCGCCGCTACCAGTTCTCCCGAAGCAGGGTGAACCGGTAGCAACCCATCACTGGATTCAAGTAATATGGTCTAATATAGTATATTATAGTATATAATATATAGTATATTAAAACATTGAGGCTGATTTATTTTGTCCATTTTTATTCAAAACTTCATTGTAGTATTTTGTTATTTTTAGACTGTTGGCTGGAAAGTAACACCCTAAAGCGTTTTCTGAAATATATTTTGTGATTTATCTTACTAGTTGGAAGCTTAATTTGGCCAATTATATGTGTGTAAGAATATTTCTTCTCCATGTCCCAGGAGTAAATGTGAACATGTGTAAGCAATTATTTTTGGCAATTTTATCAGTAGGTGACCTGGGATGTTTCCAGGCTTAAGTAACTTAATAGAGAAATTGAAAATAGGCCAAGGTGTTTGAAAGCAGTTGGACAGGGGGTTTAGCAACTCCATGAAAAGATATGGCAAGACAGGTGCAAACAAAAAAAGTATCATAGTTATTCGATGTCAGGATCAATGGAGAAACTTTGAAGTTAATAAAAAAAAGGTTTTTTTTTAATTTTACATGCCTCACATTTGTCCTCCCAAGGACTGAAATTAGTTATATATTACTCTATACTGATCTGTTCTGTCAATATTTATGCCAGATTTTCTATTCACTTATTCCTAAAAAGGCAGTTCTAAATTCAGAGTGAGGATGGCATTAGAGGACTGAAAATACAGTAAGATTTTTTTTTAAAGATTTGAAACTTAGATATTTGTTGTTCAAGGAGGGGGAAAGGTATCTCCCTAGATCTTTTCTGAGGCTGCTGACCAACTGTTTAATATGAGCAACTGGCTTGTTGGAACAGATTGCTAGTTTAGGATTGGCTGGCTGGGATTAGATTTCTGGCTTCCTGCTCCTAATGCTAATAAAGCATTTAGGGGAATGGCCACGTCTCCTGTGCAGTACTTCACTTAAGTCTTGTTTCCTCCACAGCAGGGGTCCCCAAACTTAGTAACTTTAAGACTTGTGGATTTCAATTCCCAGAATTCTCTAGCCAGCTGGCTGGGGAATTCTGGGAATTGAAGTCCACAAGTCTTAAAAGTTGCTAAGTTTAGAGACCCCAGCTTCTACAGGAACCAAGGAAAAATTGGAAAGCAGAGTACCACACAACATTGTAAGCTATTTGGAATATTTCTCTAATTGACTCGTGGTGAATGTCGTGCTTCTAGAATGATGGATTATAATTATTGTGGTAAAGGCTGAAGTTGGTGAGTTGAGAACTGGTAGTTAAAGGTATCGAGGTTAGAGGATTGTAATGTAAACACGAAAGATGCGCCCAACGCCACCAAGTAAGTTCATGCCAAGTCTTTCTATATAGGTTCCATTAGACAAGTGATTCTTAAAAGGTGGTCTAAGGATCCCTGGGGATCTTCTAAGACACTCAGAGGTTCACAAAATCAATATTATTTGCCAAATATTGAAATTATTTACAAACTTTAAAATGTTACTCTTCTCGTTACTATTTTTATTTGTTAAAAATATAGGCGTTTTCCTGAAAAATACTTACGTTAGTATTCAGTGGGTTTTAAATTGTTATTTTTATGATTCAATAAATATTTTACAAATATGCCACTTTTAATTTTTAATATGCTAAAAATCAATGCAACCTGAATAACAAAATCTCCTTTGTGGTCCTCCATAATTTTTGAAAGTAGGAGGGGTCCTAACAGCAAAACACTTATGAAATACTGTGTTAGGCAAATGTGACCAGCAGGTTAATAAGGGAAGATTTAAACCTGAAACTGACAGATTAGGGAACCTAGAAGCATATATAATAAAAGTTAGATAATTTGCTATTTATCTATGGTATCTACCTGAGATTCAGTCTCATGGCCTCTCTTGCCATTTTACGCCTATTTAAGCCATTTTAAGTCAATTTTGGCTATTCCTTTCTACTGCTCTGAAGCTCTCTGCCATCTGTCCTGATTTATAAAATGGCTTTCTCTGGAAAGAGAATCTTGCTTTACCTTTAAAATATCTGTGAATCTTCAGTGAACCCATTTCTTTGTACCTGGTTAAAAATTATTCTCACATTTGAATACTACTTAACTTAAAAATTATTTTACTAATCATTCATACATGTGAGATAAAATAATCACAATGTGTTGTATCCAGCACCATTTCCCGTTTTTTTAAAAAAATGGTTAATTTCACATTTTAATATAAACTAATCCTATAAACATTAAAGAAAAAACCCCACCAAAGCCATTTAAAATTTTGCATTCTGAAAAGTAAGCGGACCCCACACAACTTTTACGGAACAATGTGGCTTTTCCAGCAAGCAGTTCCTTGTAAGCCCAACAACAGCTGGTAGGGGCTTATCTTCCTGTGTGCGAGATCCAAACATGGTCCCAATTGCAACAGCTGTTTTATACTTTCAGCTTCCATTCAAGTTATTCTTATACTGTAAAATGATTCCACTGACATACTTTGGATTTTACATGCAAAAGGTCCACTTTGACTTCAGGCCAGGAGCAAATAACTTAATTTTAGGTGTATTTATTTTTGTAACTCAGTTCTCTTGAATGTTTTATTTGAATGTTTTACTATCATTCAGCCAAGGCATCAAGAAACTATATAATAATAATTATTTACGCTGCCAACATCTAATTACCTTCCTTTTGCTTAAGAAAGCTCCTAATCCATACCCCAATATTTTACCTCTTCATTTTGACAGCCTGTTTTGTAAACAGTTATAATTCCTACCGCCATCCTGGATCATCAAAACTTTATGTGTGCTGTCTTGTTGCCAGAATGTCTGGTTGGAGGTACAAAGAGAGTTCAACGTAACCAACATGTAAGGATTATACAAGCAAAGAGGAATCATCTTCTCAATGTCCTCAAGCCTCTTCAACCCAGAGTGAACATGGGTTTCAAAAGGTCTGGCTTAATTTATTTCTATTTATAGAAGCCAAGGGTTTGCTTTTCTCTATTAAAACTGGTTCTCTTCTCCCTTTTGACATGTTTTAGGAATAAAGTTAAATTGATACAAATATCAGACAAGAGGGGATGGGTCCATTTATTCTCAAACTCTGAAAAGTAGCATAATGAATCAAACACAATCCAATTTGCGGAAGATTAAGTATATGCCAGCAAATGAGGGCAGTTTATCAAACGAAGAAGGAAAACAGACTGGCAAGGGCTGCCCAAAGGAGATGACTAAGCAAATGTTTTTTTGGTTTTTTTTTTTTTGTAAACACACTCCCAGCTGTACTCTCGGTCTACCAGGAACTCTTGTTCTTGAGCAAGAAGCTACCTTGCTCCGAGATAACTAAGCACTTTAAACATAGCACATAAACACGTATGACTCACACACTAACCCCAAAGCATAAGAATATTAGACATTCTGGGACACAGAAAAGACATCAAGTCTGGCTCCAGTCTGCAGTGTAAAAAGATTCTGGGACTGCCAAATAAGTGCAATTTGTTTAAAAAGTGGATAAAAGTAATGTGTGCTACATGCTTGGCCTTTGCAGGAACAGTTCTACCTCCCCCAGTATCTTCAAAATGACTTTAAAAAATAATTTTTCAGGTCACCCCTATACATAAATATATGCCAGTATTTCCTTAACTCTAGGGAAACTGTACACTGGGCATGTGTACATCTGCCTCAACGTATAAGAACTCTACAATTCATGCTTATCCTTAAAGGAGTAAAATCACTTCAATATATAAATTCTCTATATATGACTTTTACCCTTAAAGAAAAACAACAGCCTGCAAGCTGAAATGAATCATTATCAGAAAAAAATAGAGAAGAACGGTTAGATTTAGACGTAGAATAACTTTACTGTCACTTTGAATGTACACTAATCAGCATACTTTAAAATGAAATTACGTTGCATACGGCTCTCAAAGGGTCAGCACCTCCAATATACAGTACACAAACAAGATTAAATAAATAAATAAATATGCATATATCACTTATTATATGACACAGAGAAACAACATAGTACAGTTCGGATGTATACATGTACATGGCAAGAAAAACGAATCTTGCGAGTTTACCAGACAGCTGGCATAGGGAACAAAGCTGTTATAGAATCTTGTAGTCTTGCTCAACAACTCAAAGCAAGGAAAGGGACTCCAGAACATTATTTATTCTTTTCACTTTTTTAGAAACTCACAACTTAGGCATCAAATTCAGGAGCCTATGTGACCAGTATCACTAAGAAATAAGACTAATATCGTAGGAGAATGATTATAACCACACAGGCATGCAAGGTTTCAAGGCACTTTCTTGAGAGAGCCATACTACGCTAATGGCATCTCCTCCAAACTTTGGCTGAGTTCAGCATCCTCTGTCACCTGTGTATAAACAGTTGGAGTAAAAGGAAATGAAATCCTGAAAATAAGTCATTTCCTTTCCTTGTGACTAACCTAACTCTTGCTTATGTTCTATGCATGTTTTTCTGAAGTCTGATTATTCATACAGCATGGGCTGTGGAGATACAAGTAAGGAATGTCATTATATATCTAGATTCCTGAGCAGATATATGATCTACAATAGTAGTGAGTAGGGTGTAGTCTCCAAACACACACACACACAAATTTCCCTCCTTTCTCCACATATTTAATGGAAGTTTCCTCTCTCTCCCATGTGTTTGAGTATTTAACTGCATATGCTTTATGCCCAAGAAATTCTTAAATCAAATCAGATTGCTGAAGTTCAGTGGGTCAAACAGATGAGAAAAAGGAGGCACGGACAACTGCCTGCAACTCATTTTGTTTTAAAATGTATTACTGTTAGGTCTCACCTATGTTGACACATACATAAAAATCTATTTGCCTTGACTAAAATGCAGCTTGAATTGATATCAGATACGTTTGACACCAAATTATACCAAATTTTGGGCACATGCAAAGTTACAACCCAAAATTGAGATATGGTCTTTTTTTATTAATTATTTTTATTTTTTAAAAAAATTACAAAGTAAAAACAGTACAAATTTAAAGAAAAAAAGAGTATAAAGAAAAGTTATAATAGGGAACGAAAGAGAAAAGAAAAGAAGGAAGGAGCAAAAGGGATACAAAAGAATAGTTTCCAATCTTTATAGCATTAGAAATGCATTCATATTCTGTTCTGTCTGAGGTTACATCAAGCCTTCAATCTTTTCCTATTCTACCATTTCTAATAATGAAACCGATAAATTAGATATTTATTTTTATCATTGTCAACAAAAAGTCCACAAAGGGTTTCCAATCACTAACAAATACAGCTATTTGCTATCTCTACAAACTCTGTTATCTTTGCTAACCATTCCTCCCTTGTGAGTATTTCAAACTCTATCTTTGTGCATATAATAATCTTGCTGCAGTTGCCATGTACAAAAACAATCATCCTTAAGTATTCTCTAGTTAAAAATGGAGATATTTTCTTAAAATAGCCAGTGTCATCCATTTAGATTTGAATAATTTTAAGGCAGGTCATGAGTTGTAAATAGAGTTTT
Organism: Masticophis lateralis; assembly: GCA_030761175.1. Taxonomy (NCBI): domain Eukaryota; kingdom Metazoa; phylum Chordata; class Lepidosauria; order Squamata; family Colubridae; genus Masticophis; species Masticophis lateralis. The sequence continues at coordinate 65,663,124 of JAUDYJ010000003.1, forward strand.
TGCATGAATGAAGGCAAATATAAGAGTTTTTCCACTTTGCAATGGCTATTTATCTTTGATACCATGAATATTGATACACATTACTGATGCTACTGACACTTTTTAGAAGTGTGATACTGAAATATCACACTTCTAAGAGTTAAAGACCGATAGGAACACTCACTTCTTTATTTGAGATTTTTAAGGATGAATAAAGAAGGGAATTGCGGTAAATAATTTTACAGCATGGATGAGTCATAGTTAGGATAGAGCCCTTAAGGCCAATGTGACTAAACCAGCCTAATTTATAAGATTTAAATTTAAATGACATTCTCTAAACATGATTAACTCTCATCAAATATTATGAAGTTCAAGTTTTGCATGTTTTAATCAAAACTTACATTCAAAGTTTGTGTTCGGGGTGAAATAAATGTATGTTAATTATTAAAATGCTACTGTAATACATATTTATCATCAGGATGAATACTTGATTGATTGCTTAGGAATGTCAGAATCTTACCCAGCCATGCATCCTTTCATCTAAAATGTGGGCTGCTCTTTCCAAGCAATCTGAAATACAGATTTAGTTTTGGTGCTGCTATTTACTTAGAATCTTTCAGCAATTTAAACAGTGGTGCCCCAGGGGTGCTTTTTGCAAACTCCATAACTGCACTGCAATGGAAGCTGTCAAATTATTTTTAACGTCTGGAGGAAAAGCAAGGTTGACTCTATTCCAGGCTTTTGAGGGGGAAAAAAAGTTCTCAAAGTTGAGCTATATTTTTTTCATGGAGAGATAAAAAGGCACCCATTTTGCTGATCATAGGTTCCAACTTCTGCCGTACTGGATAGCCTGTGACCCTCTGACAGACTGAGTTGCCCTGATGGAGATGGGATTGCAATTTGCTCTTAATTTGGGTAGGGGCTTTTTTTGGGGGGTGGGGGGCTGTTTTCCATGTCATGTAGACAGTGAGAAGGTTTTCAGACATTTGAACAGGCAGGTCTGTTTTTTAGTGAAGTTTTATATAGGGCAGATTTGTTAAGCCAGGGGTCTCCAAACCTGGCAACTTTAAGACTTCTGGACTTCAACTCCCAGAATTCCTCAGTGAACTGTGCTGGCTGAAGAATTCTGGGAATTGAAATCTACAAGTCTTAAAGCTGCCAATTTGTGTTGGGCAATGGAGGTGGTTATGTTCGTGCTACATAAACTGGAAATGTTGCATATAAATCAAAGACAAGGAAAGAAGCTGATGGAGAAAAGCAGGCACAGGGCTGAAGGAAGGATCCCTGCAGGAAGGACAAATGGCCAGCTGAAGGACCAGAAGCATCAGATTGGGAGATTTGTGGAGCATGGTATCGAGCATTAGGAAGGACACAACAGGAGCCAGTACGGGCTGGCTTTCTATGGGGCTCAAGGAAGACTTATTTTTCTGTTTTGCTCTCTTCCTCTCTGTCAGAGTGCGCACAGTGTGACTATTTTGAGACAACCCAGGAACAAAATAAAGTAAACAGAGTTGTGTCTTTCAAATAGTGGTTTATCTACAAGGAATATATACGTACACATACTAGGCAAAGTCAGGCAATCGATCATCAACTATAGCATGGAAGCACACACGGAGAGAGAGACGCCCTCACAGGGCCTCACTTATATTACAGCCTCTTAAAGCATATCAGCCCAAAAACCTTGCTAACTCATTCTCTGCCTTATATCATTATAGCAGCTGGCCAGCTCTTAAAGTATTTCCCTTACACTCTCTAAGTCACACAAACTAAGAGAAAGTGGAAGTACAGCACAGCTACTTGAAAGAGTTAAAAAGCGCATTAAGAGATGGAGCAAGTAAAAAGTAGCTACTACTGGTTATGGCTCTTATTTCCATGAAGGTGTTGGTTTCTAATTTATGTTGACTGATTTCATATCTAAGTCAAGTCATATTGTATTATCTAGCCAGTTTACTCAAGTTCATATGCACTGGTTGTTTGAAAAAGTTAGTCTAATCATGTTTCCCCCAAAATAAGGCTGGGTTTTAATTTTTGCTCCAAAAGACGTGTTAGGGCTTATTTTCTGGTTAGGTCTTATTTTTGGGGACATGTGATACTAAATGCACCCTATGTTCTTAACTGGGGCTTATTTTGGCGGTAGGGCTTATACTATGAATCGTGGTGGTGCAATGGTTAGAATGCAGTACTACAGGCTACTTTTATTAACAGCTGGCTGCAGTTCAGCAGTTCAATTTTCACCGGCACAAGGCTGACTCAGCCTTCCAGTCTTCTGAGGTCCATAAAATGAGGACCCAGATTATTGGGGGCAATATGCTGACTCTGTAAATCGCTTAGAAAGAGTTGTAAAGCACTGCGAAGCAGTATTTAAGTCTAACTGCTATTTACTATCCTGAAAAATCATGCTAGGCCTTATTTTCAGGTTAGGCCTTATTTTCAGGGAAACAAAGTAGTTAAGGGAAAACTAAACCTGGCAATGCACCAATTCCAGAATGAAGAGCAAAATTTCTTTCTCTCAGTCAACTACACTCATTTTATAAGCATTGAGACCCCTTTCTCCTCCCTGATACAATGCAAGAATGGCTTCATTTTTAATTTGGGGATGGGGCTTTGGCACACATTGAAAGGGTTAGGATGTGCCCTATAGTCCATGGAACATGACTGGTGTTCTGTCAAATAGGCAATGAAATTTGTAGATATAACTATGGGGAAGGAAAAAAGGGCAATTCAGGCCTGCTGAGGTAATACAAAAAAGAAAAGAAGACAAAGGTATTATTTGTTGTTAATAATGAAAGAGCTATTTTTATTTTCCTGAGAGTAAATTCCATGGCATTTCATGGACTAGTCACCTGAGGTCTACCCAGCTCAGAAGTATTGTCAGAACCAGTTGCTATCTAATTTAGACAACAGTTCCAACTGATTTAACTCTTTTATTTACTTTTATTGAGTACTCTATAATTGGCTATGATTCACCAACCAATACAAGAAGGCTCACAAATCCTGTTTAATATGTTTAATATGTTGAGTGAATCTAAACTAACCAAGCAGTTTAACATTCGTTTTACCAAAGTATCCATAAGAAAGTCTGGCACATATAAAGGCAACAGCCAAAAAAGTATTTTATTAAAAATTATTCTTAACAGTCCTCCCCAGCTTGGTGCCCTCTAGATGCCTTCATCTACAAATCTCAGAATGCACTGGGGAGGGACTAGTTTAGAAGGAAAGATCTTGAACACTGGATGGGAGCAGGAGAAAACCACAGAAATAATCAGCTTTTGTTTAAACTAAACAGTCAGCATTTGCTTCAGTCCTTGAAAGTTCTGTTTTATACTAACAAAGAGAGTTTTCTACTAGGAAAATAAAGGTCAATTCTAGTGCAGCACTTTACGTCACTAGACAAATTTTATCCACGAGTTTCATTCCAAGTATGAAATTCGTTTGTCATACAAGCAAGATTTAAGAAAACATAGATTACCCCCCCCCCCAAATCATTTTCAATATGAGTGAGTATAAAATGAAGTCCATGTTACTGTAGGTGCAATCCTTTGCATATTTATGTAAGAGAGAGTTCCACCATAAACAATAGGCATGCTGTCTAAGCAAATCTGCAACATAGCAGTGTATAAAATGATTAACAACTTTTCTTAGGTACGGATTAAAGTATTAGTTTATGTTTATATGCAAATGTTAAGAATACAAACACTCTTAAGAAACATTCTGTTTGAGCAAGTTATAATTAACATGGCATGCAGCACAAGGTAGCCTGTTGTACAGCATTCAGTTTGTTCTTCAAACGGGTCAAGGTAAAGAAAGAAGAGAGAAAAGAATGCATTGAGGAGTGGCTATTAATAAGCTCAGCCACCCAGTATACTTTTTGTACTATTGTGTTGCAATCTGGTTTGCAAGAACAGGATTAAGAAAGAAGTCTAATCATGTAATTACCACGATCCCATAAATGTCTGTATTTAGAATGGCAAATAATTAAGCTATGTTTTGGACAAGTTCCTCGTACAGCACTGCTGGATCGTTTGGCAATTACAGAAGAATGCTTTGAAGTCTTAGGTAGAGAGGACAGCCCATCAAAATTGAAATATCCTTAAATTATTATCAATACCATCTTGTCAAGACTCTTCACACTCAGTGACAACAAGCAATGCAGTAATGAACTCGCACGGATATGAACTTGTAACATGAGCCCAATGCCATAGATTAAGAGTAAACTCAAGCAGAAATATTTATGGTCTGCTGCTGGAGATCAGGAAATTGAACGATGACATTTAATCGTGCAAAGCACCAACGCAAAAGAGAAATTAACAGACACTTAATTCTAATCCTTGTAATAAAGCACCTGTTTCATTATCTATAAATTCTTTTCAGTTACCAGTTGTAATTGAGTAAGTGCAGATCCAGTGAGACCACATAATTTTCTTTCTATAAAATGAAACCAGGACCCCACTGAGTTCTCTCTGGAAAAAACAAGGGGGCAATCTACATTCTCCTTCACTTCTGGCAGAATAAGAACAAATCAAATCACCAGAGCATGGGGATAATTATTAGATTTTAATCCCACCTTTAATACTTTTTAAGTAACTCAAGGTGACAAACATATTCAGTATAATATTCCTTCCTTCTGTTCTCCTGACAACAACCGTGTGATGTGGGTTGGGCTGAGAGGGAGAGACTGGCCCATAGTTACCCAGCTAGCAAGAATTAATCTAGAATATTCCACTCAATTACAAGTCAAGGTTGCCCAAGAAATCTTGTATGGCTGTTCTAAATTCCCATATTGTGTACTTTTTTTCAGCATCCAAAGGGAGAATAATTTTCTTGCTTCAGTATCTGCTAAACTAAGGCTGAAATCAGATCAATTGTAACATCCAAAAGTCTCCAGCAGGAGTCCGAAAGCTCGAAAGACAAAACTTCTGGTCTCATTGACCGACCCAAATTGAATCCTGCAACATTAACCTGGGATATGTATATTTGCCTTAATTTGTAATGATAATACTGTTACCACCGTCTTAGGTTGGATGGGGCTGTCAGGGAGGGTAGAGAGCTGGAGGAAAGCAGCAGGAAGGATGCAGAAAGGAGAATCAAATCTACAACTGACCACAAAATCATTGCTTCAGCTGAAACTAGTGAATATTTATCTTATTGCCTATTCTGGAGGTTGGGAGATTGTAAATTCCAAAGTTGTCAATAAAATCTGCTGATGTTGAGTTTCACCATGCCTTTAAAACTGAGGCAAATACCCTGGAATACAGGCAAACTCTGAAGATTATGAATGAAGCTTATTTGTTCCAAGCTCCAAAAACATCTTATGTAGATCCCAATATATTACATTTTGTTTCTGTTCTCTAATGTGCCCATCTGCTTTAAATGTTTGAGGCATATGCAGAACAAGACATGGCTTAAAATATTTGGTGTTCTCCTAAAGCTGCTATACCTTGATTCCCAGTATTTCATTTCCAAGGTGATCTGATCATTCCCCACGGTGTAAAATGTTTACTCTTATGTAGGTCACCTTTCCTAGACTACTTGTGATTACTGAAGCCAAAACATATCTCAGAATGGTTCCTCTAATCTCAAAATGGTAATGGGATCTGGATTTTAAAAGCTAGGAAAGAAACATTTGTTTGCACACTAAAAAGATTTAGTGCAGCATTGCATATATTTTCAAGGAAACAAACCCAAAAGAACAAAAAAAAAAATACACAAATATCTTCAATGTTTAAGACTCTAAAATCTAAGCAAGTAATCAGCACTTTAAAATATTACAATGTTGCCACTGGCATTTTCAACGTTTTATTGTAAACTGTGCCTGATAGTATCATTTGGGCAGCACTGCATTAAGAACGAACAAAAATCAAATTGAATTTCTAGGCAGTATTGAATATTTTATGTCAGTTTGAATGATGCTTACCCTGTATTGATGGAAATGATTTCTATCAGGGGGTTCTTTCTAATCTTTGGCAAATCCAGTCGCGCTCCCCCCAGCCGTTTCCCATTATCCTTTTTCTGTCCCAGCAATCTCACAGAATGACCTTCAAATAAAGGAAAATGCCGTTATTATACAAACAATCCATTGGTTTTAGAAAATTCTAGTTCAGCCTACTGAATTTGTTAATAAAAGTACATTTAAAAAAATCTTACAACACCTGAGTACTTACTAGATAAAAAGTCAAGAAATGAAACAGTCACTAAATGACTATTACCTGTACTTTTAAAAAATATGTTAGGGCAAGGATGTCAAACTCGATTTCATTGAGGGCCACATCAGGGTTGTGTTTGACCTTGGAGGATCAGGGTGGGTGTGGTCAGGGTGGGCATGGCCGGCATGTCACTCATACTGGGGGCGCCTGTGGCGGCCCGAGTGCTCTGCCAGTGAAAATGGGCTCCCGAGCTCCATTTCTGACTGCCACGGCCTCCTGCAATCCTCTGCCAGTGAAAACGGAGCTCGGGGCAACCTCTATTTTCACTGGCAGAGGGTTGCAGGAAGCCATGGAGCCGAAAATGGAACTTGGGAGCCCATTTTCACAGGCAGAAGCACCGCAGGCCGGTCCTTTGCTATTTCCAGGCCAGATCTAAGTATCCCACAGGCCAGATCCGGCCCCCAGGCCTTGAGTTTGACACCCCTGTATTAGGGGATTTCTTAACAATGTTTAAATTAACAATATCTTTAATTTTGACTTGATTATTTCTGTTCATTATTGGAAATCAGAATAAAATTAGACATATGAATAAAGATCATATTTCAACATTATTAAAAACAAATAACTTTTCTAAGATTATAGAAATAGTTTAAAACTTCTGTTTAAACTGAGAGTAATTTGTAGCCAGGCAAAGGCACTCAGTGAACTCATGAATGAAGTAATGTATCCAGTAAAATCCTAAAACATGGTTGATATTATAACTGAGGACTATAGTAATTTGAATTAAGTAATAACTCAAATATTGTTTTTCAAACTGAGCCTTCTGTTTTTGGTTACATGGACTAATATGCCATCCATGCATGGATGCTTGTTTTAAAGTTTAAAATCCTGAATTAGAAGTAACAGTCTGGCTGTAATTAAAATCAAAAGGCTTCCTGATTAGTCTTTGTGAAACAGTTTAAAACAAGGTAACCAAAGAAAAAAAATGTAAACATTTTATTTTTCTTTTACCTACAATTATGTTAATAAAGCTTTAAAAAAATATAGCAAGTATTAAAGCCAGTAGCATTTGGATACATTTTGGAATGAGCTAAAATCTTACTTCATAGCTGGGTTTGTATATGACATCACCCAATCATTTTTAGTTTGGGTTTAGACAATATAGCTTAGCACAATAGAGGAACCCAACTTCATGGAGAGAGAAAACAATAAATGGAAGACTTCCACTCTTTGCTTGCATCACAAAGAGGAGGGGGAAAAGCCTGCCCGTGTGGACATGGTCATAGAAACCCAGCCATTGTGTAACAGAGAAACTATGTTTCAGACTAAAATATATGATGCATTTTTGGCAATAAAAATATACCGTAGCAGTATTAGAAGCACCAGTCTCAAATAAGTGTGGATTGCACTTTATGTTCTTATAGTATTTATTTATTTATTATTTATTAATTATATTTCTATACCGCCCTTCTCCCGTAGGACTCAGGGTGGTGTACAGCCAAGGTAAAAACACAAACACACAAACATCATAAAATTGCAATTTAAAATTATTAAACAGTTTGACCCAATAAATTAAAAACCCGGAATTAAAATATCAAATTAAAAATAATTTAAATAGTTAGCCCCGCCTGTTGGAACATCAGGGTCTTGAGGGCACGGCAGAAAGTACAGAGATTGGGGATGTTACGTATCTCCGGGAGCAATTCACTCCAAAGGGCTGGAGCCTTCACAGAGAAGGCCCTCCCCCTGAGGGGCCGCCAGTCGGCATAATTTGACTGATGGCACCCTGAGGAGTCCCTCTCTGTGAGAGCGAACTGGTCGGTGGGAGGCTATTGGTGGCAGAAGGCGGTCTCGTAGTATCCGAAGACATTGTGTAGTGTTGCTTATAATACAGGTGCATGAAGGCTTTCTCAAGCTATTTGTAGACAACTTGGTCTACAAAATAATGATATTTGCCTTATAAGGGCAAATAAATTGGAATGGCTGTAACTCAGTAATAGAAGCAGTGCCTTTCAGATTCTTCAAGTAGGACTGGGAAAGCCCTTGTCTGAAGTTCTAGAAATCTGATGTTGGTCAGCACTGCTGAATTGAACGAATCAATGGTCCAACTCTGTGGCTGTATGCTCAGATACAATATTCATGGATATTCCTTTGTTTCCCTCAAGGCTTTCAACTTATCTGATCTTTTCTTTTACAATTGGCTGCACCATCAAAACAACACTCATGCCATATTCTCAGAAATCCATAAAATGCCCCCCAAATTGGGAAACAACTGGTTTAGGGTGACATCTCCCACATTTAATTCCTTAAACAACTTTACATTTGTGAACTGAGCACAAGGAATCTAATATTTAACACTACCATGAGACGAATTTACTGAATTTTTCACTGATATATTGCTCAAGCAAAGTAGAACAATTAGCACACTAGCCTTTTCAGCGTAAAGCTAAAATTTACAGTTCAGAACCCATCTTTCTTTAAAAAAGATAAAGAATTGTAAAATACAACAGTACAGTAAAAGAAATTAAACAGTACTGTATTTAGAAAAAAAATTGAAACAGTATTGTAAAGATTTGTTATTTTCATATCACGATATAGTACACCAAGAAATCCATTATATAGAGTACTGGAACGTACAGACTGCATCTGTAGTATTCACTAATTATTCTTTCTTGCTATATCACATTAATGATGATGTTATCATTAGCTAATTAAATAAGTAGCTATTTTCTAATGCTATTACTTACAAAAGATTCTTGGATTTAACAATATGCACCATGCTTGTTAATTAAAATAAATGTAAAGTCTTCACACTGTTGGAAATATCTGAGTCATCACAAAGCTAAAAATACATAATGAACATTAATGTTCAAAGAATAGTAAAGAAATAAAGTATCCTTTTTAAAAAGTTTCTTATCACAAACAAGCAAACAAATCAACAATCAGAAACCCATACATTTAAATAAATTCAAATACATCAAGTACCATGAAGGATTGTGTCCAGATCACTTTGGAAATTGGCAAATGTTAACTACTGAATGGGTAAAGCACTGAAGAAATCTCTTTGAAACTATTAATTAATCCAACAAAGCTGGATTAATAATAGTATTCATTAAAAATTCATAAATATGTAAAGTATATTCTCATTTTATTACTTTTCTGATGAAGCAGAGTTAGAAGAAAGAAAATATTTTATGGTAAATATATGATTTCACACTATAGGCAAAATATTACATGCTTGTTTACAATGACATCCATTAAACCAATACAGTCATTCCACATTTTAACATAATTAAAACAATGATATGGAGTTTAACGGGCATTTTATAATATTAGTTGATTTTTCTTTTTACAAATACTGAGGCTAATATTTGAAAAAGGTTCCTTTTGTAATGTTTCTATGCTGCATAATGACCTAAAGGGAAGCTATTTACCTACCTACTTACTTACTTACTTACTTACTTACATTAAATTCATATGCTGCCCATTTCACCAATAAGGTGACTCTGGGGAGCTTACAAATGTAAAAAGCTAAATATAAATATAATTAAAACTCTTTGGAATTTAACCCTTTTATTTTTTAGTTAAATAAAAAAAATTGAGACCTAATTGATACAATTAGCTTGATATCTTAACTAATATCTGATTAAGCAGTGCAGAGCTTTTCTACAACCTTCACTTGAAAAAGAACTGTATTTTCAATATAGCCAAAATATAATTTTCACCAATATCAAGAGTCTCACATTCTCTTTCATTAAAAAAAGAGTCAATAAAAATTAAGATAAGATCTGGTTTTCAGTTGCTAATTGGTCAATAACTATGTCAAATCAACATAGTTTTATAAAAGTGATTTATATATTATAAAGTATGAATGAAAGTAAAAATACTCAAGTATCACACAATTTAAAAAAAAGTGCTTTGAAAGAGAGGAAAGAAGGAAAAATATAGGAAACAGGTATAATTTGATTACTCAAATATATGCTCATGTGGAACCAAAAGCTAATAGATACATTACTTTTCTGTCTTGCCAGACAAAGCAAATAAACCAATGAATATAGAACCAATGAATTGTATGAAGAATGGTAGAAAACTCAAATGATTAAATTGTATTAAAATTTATACTACTGTATAAGAAAAATTGTCAATCTGAAGATATAGATTGTCCTTAACTTAGAATTGTAATTGAGCCAGAAATGTAAGTTAAGGCATCACATGACGGGACCCAAGTTTTTGACATTTTTTGTAGTGATTATTAAACGAACATTGCCGTAGTTCAGTGAAATGGAGTTCATTTGTTTTAACTGATAAATTAATTTAAAACTGCGGTTTAATATCATGGCTTAGTAAAAGTCAATAGCCATAGTTTCTTAATTCATTCATCAGAGAACTAAGAGCTTTACTACATGAGAAATACACTGTCATATCTCAGTTTATTACAGTAATATATAATTTTCTTTTAAAAATTATATTTATATTGCAGATAAATGCAGGTGATAAGTATGTAACTTCAGTATCTGAATATTTACAAATTAAGTGGTGGAAATATCATTATGGATAGCAGACATCATAAAGGATTATGCTATTGATGAAAGATATTACCAGATTAAGGATTCAATTATTCATTAGCTATTCTCCAATTACCCAAACCATATAGATTGTATGGATATTTCCTAGTGTGACACATGAACCTACACAATTACACAAGTTTTGTGTAAACCACAACAATATGGGTTTTTCAACAAACTACGTTTTAAACAACTCTGGCTTAATCTTACCTACAAATACACATTTATTCTACTTTTTCAAGTTAAAATTTCCAGTTTAGTGGTGAGTTCTAATAAACCATTTTCAAAACTAGATTGTATGGATATTTCCTAGTGTGACACATGAACCTACACAATTACACAAGTTTTGTGTAAACCACAACAATATGGGTTTTTCAACAAACTACGTTTTAAACAACTCTGGCTTAATCTTACCTACAAATACACATTTATTCTACTTTTTCAAGTTAAAATTTCCAGTTTAGTGGTGAGTTCTAATAAACCATTTTCAAAACTTTTAACACTTCTTTTTTAGAGTTTATTCTATTAGTTTAACTCTCATCAGGAAGCTTAATTTCCTGTGATTCATGTGCCTTTGTTTAGATTGGAAATGGGAAAGGTGCTTCAGATCCGGCATGGGTATTTGGTATACCTGTCAACAGCTCCTCAAACAAGCTGTGTCTTTTCCTGAATAGCTGCACGTTCCCTTCTTATAATGACTTGCAACACTGATGAGTAATTAGCACTGTTAATTAGCATCGTGCTAATTTACATTCATGCTGTTACAAAAAAGTAATAGCACACACAGAATTAAAGTATCCTTTAGTTATATGACCAAAGAAGCACAGAAAGTAAGGATGCTGAATTTATAATACATTTTTTATTCATCTGCACCCCTATAACTGTCTGGTTTGGTTCTGCAACCCAACAAGACAGATATAGACTTCAGAGGATAATTAGAACTGCAGAAAACACAATTACTACCAACCTGCCTTCCATTGAGGACCTGTATACTGCACAAGTCAAAGTGGGCTGTGAAAATATTTACAGGTCCCTTGCATCCTGGACATAAATTGTTTTAACTCCTACCCTCAAAATGATGCTATAGAGTACTGCACACACCAGAACAACTAGACAAAAGAACAGTTTTTTCCCAAACGTCATCACTCTGCTAAATAAATAATTCCCTCAACGCTGTCAAACTATTCACTAAGTCTGCATTACTATCAATCTTCTCATCGTTCCTATCACCCATCTCCTCCCACTTATGACTCTATGACTGTACTTTTGTTGCTTGTATCCTTACAATTTATATTGTTTGTTTCCTAGTATGATTTGATTGCTTATTTGTACCCTATGATTATCATTAAGTGTTGTATTTATGATTATTAACAAATGTATCTTTTCTTTTTATGTACACTGAGAGCATATGCACCAAAGACAAATTCCTTGTGTGTCCAATCACACTTGGCTAATAAAGAATTCTAATTCTGATTTACGCAGATTTTATCATATCTGAAGAAATATCAACAGCAATAGTAAAATATTTTCTGCTCTGGTTACATGGCACTAGGAAACTGCAGTCAGCCATTGTTTCCACTGCATGCAAAAAAATATCTGTATGTTTCTCACAAATTGATGACTTTTTCCCACCCTGAAAGGGCAGTGAACTTATGGGGAGGGAAAATGTCACATTTAATATGGTTCAAGGAGAATTCAGGAGAGCTCTTTTGTGCTTAGGCTGGTGTCTAGACCGACAGACATGTTGTCAATAAACATTCTCTACTTTAGCCTACACAATGTACACACAGATCATCTTGTGAGCTTTTAGTGGCCCACCAATAACAACAGATTGATTGGTATGGTAGCTAAACAGTTGGCAAATATTAGTTAATATTTAAACTAGGAAACAGATAGACCATATTAACCAGACAGGTTAATGTGATTGAGATTTAGAGGGGTGAGACGAAGTCTGAAAAAGTTCAAAACTGAAGTAATTTCCTTTTACTTGTTTACAGTAATCCTGTCCAGTGACCCATTTCACAAAATCTTCTGTGAAACTCAGGACCAGTGTAGGTTTTATTCAACCGGAAAGTCTAGTCTTCTCTTAATCCAATATGGATACACTTGACAAAATGCAGCTGTTTTGATGTTTTGCAGGAAACTTTATGATGTCAAGAAAAGTGTTCAAGTTGGCTAATATTCACAGCATTAAAACAGCAAGAGCATAGGCACGATTTTTTTAAAGAAAACTATAAAAAATCAGTTTAAGGTAGAATTATATTTCTAATGTCCACTCTGTTTCATAAATCCAGGAGATGGGCATATAAGATGTGCATTCTAAATTCCATGCAACGCAAGCTGTAAAACTTGATTTTGTTTCATATGAGAAGGAATGAATATTAGAACAAGAATACTAAACTACTCCTTCGCCTATCGAGCAAATTTTGAATTGGATAGAGAAGGGTTTCTGTAGACAAGCAACAGTTGCCCTGAGGAATAAATGTCTAGTGCATTTCTACACGTTTCCTCCCTCCTCCCAATTCAGCCTGTTACAATAATTGGTCAGCCAGATGTTAAGCAAGTCTACAATCCACTCACAAGTCATAATTCTAAATGATAAAGCTTAACATATGTAACTTTTAAAAAAACATACTCATTTTTTGTAGATGGAGTCTACCATTATTATCTACGTATTTCAAAAAGGCGCATGGAAACGAAGAGGCTGTGAGTTATGCCATACCTGCCAGGGAACCCAATTACCGATATGCCTAATAGTAATGGGAAGAGTGAAAGATGCCAAGAATACTCAGTTGCTACTATCTAGTTCTAACACACTGGGGTCCAAAATCAATGTTGCTGTGCGCCTCTCCACCCCAGCAGTCCACACAGCATGGGTAATAGTGAGAAACACTGAGAGGTACATTTTGGTAAGCTCCAAAAAAGCAACATTTTCTGTACCAGTGTTTCATGGTAGATAAGCTCATAGAAGTAGTTCTTACATGGGGAACACAGAAAATCCAGAAATCTGACTTCAGATAATAAAAGCAGTTTATACAGACACACACAAAAATTATTTAAGAGTGGATTTACACTCATCTCACACACGCGCATACATACATATGTCCAATTTGCAGGTGGAGCTAGCTTTAAGGAGGTATATTTAAGGTCAGTTATGAAGCTACCACTATGGCGTTCAGAATTCATTTGCTCTATTCCTCTTTCCCTTTGTATTTGCTATCTTTCATCTTTTTCTTGTCCCACTCTTCTCTTTCCTCTTTGTTCTGCTTCAGAACAATGATGGGCACCCGAAGTTATCTTTTAATAATAGAATAACAAGAGTTGAAAGGCACCTTGGAGTTTTCTAGTCCAACTCCTTGCTCAAGCAGAAAACTCTTGTACCATTTCAGTTCTATTGGATAACCATTCAGATAAATGGTTATCCAACAGAACTGACTTCGCTGCTTTTAAGCCATCCTTTCATTACATTATGTTTTGCTAACTTGGCTACACTTAAGGAATTCAAAATCCTACATCTCTGATTTACATTCTGGTTTTTTTTTTTTAAGGCCATAGAAGATACTTTCCTGGAAGGAAAGCTTAGAGGACTCTGTATAAATGTTGCAAATAGCTAAATTCTCCCAAATATACAGCCCTTTTGTGTGCATTCTGCACAAAGTCATTTTCACTAGACCCCTCTCTTATTTCATAAAGCCTTAAGGTAAACCTCAAAGTCACTTAGAGTCTCTCATAAGTACTTTCACATTTTTTCTCTCTTTCTGTATGTTTATCTTACATGGACTATATGTATACTGCCAAAACCCTAATTTAATATTTTTATCTAACATCTTCTGACCATCATCCCAAAGGTAAATTGCTACATCACAGTTTAATGACCTTGGCAAAGTTTGCTTAGGTTTTATTGGAAGTTAAGATTTTATAACAATTGGATCCAAATGACAAAGAGGATGCAATATCCAGAACTGAGGTCATTAAGAAGTGAGAGTATTAATAAAAGAGATCACTTGATGTTTAAGTTGGCCAAACCAGTTATTTTCAGTATAGGAGCATGTTAATATTCTCTCTATTCAAGTTATGTCTTGTGAATCTTCTCTACAAGCTATACAAATTCGTATTCTTTATAAGAATATAAAGGCAATCTATGTTTTATAAAATTCATACCACATTTTTCAGTATTCTAAAACCCCAGTATCCTTTGATGCAACACTTGACATCTGATACGATTAAATACTGAAATAAATGAACATTAATTTGTCTGAAATACATCGTGATCTGTGTAATATAAAAAAGAACTGAAATTCAAATTTTTTAAAAATATTAAATATTAAAAAACCAATTACTGAGCAAGCCAGCTAGGGTGATCTATATTAATTTGGGTCAGCTTTCTGTATATTTTTTGCGATGTATGTGGCACTTGCTAAATATTTACATTTCAGTCAGTATTTGGAATGTGTATGGAGCATATTTCGACAGGAGATTCCTTAGGGATATACTGTATGTGATCAAAGCAACATCAGGAATGAGTACTGAGAAGAATGAATGCATGCATTATTTCAGCTGAATAACTTACCCTTAATAGTTTCCTCAACAACTTCCACTACACGATCTATCTGTTGAACCTGAAACGCAATAAATTAATAAATCAAGCTGTGAATATTCAGATGACCTTTGAAAGACCCTTTTTCAAATACATTCTTGAATGTATTTAATCCACATAAAAAGGAGCCCTTGCACTTTTTGCAATATGCTTTCTACTTACAGGTTTCTGCTTGCAAGACAGATTGAAAAGGGAATCAAATAAAAGTCAATGCCTATGTTTTACTGCACTCATATTGTGCTTTTAAAATATAAAAGCCATCTTACAACAAAGTTTAGCACCAATTTCATGCCAGCAAAAAGAATTACTCAATGCAGTAAGAACCAATTATAAAGGAAAGATCACTGCAGGCTTTTTTTAAAAAGAAAGACAGCTTACATAAATCTACAAAGTAGAGACTTTATATAATTATGAATGGTGGCCAATAAACTGTACTATTAGCAAGCACTGACAGCATCCCTGAACAAGAGAATAGTGGTAGAAAATCTGGAAGACATTCAAATTCTGCACTCCAGTCTCTTTCTACAAAGCCTGATAAGCAATTTTACAGCTCAGTCACTTAAAATGACTACAGAGAAAAAGCTGCATATATAAGTTCAGAGCTTACAAGGACCAGCAACATTCACTAAAAATCTCAATAAAAGTCTTTCCTTTTCAAGTCATGGAATTAAGTAGCATGTTATTCACATGCTATGCCTGACCATAAATAATCCAGTGGAGAACATCCTTATACATACAGTATATGTAATCAGTGTTCTTGTATGAGATTGGTTAATATAAACTGATTTTTTTTTAAAAAAAAAATCTAGGAATGTCAAAAAGCTTCTAATTGCTTTTTTAAACAAATGTAATGCTGTGGGTACAACTATTCCATTGTGTGAAATAGCCAAAGTGCCTTTTACTGCCTGAAAACGTTACTAAGACTTGACCAAGTACTGAACCACACACACACACACACACACACACACAAAAGGAGGGGCAGAGTTAGTTTTTCTGTTCAATCGTGTTCCAACTTTAGTGGGTGGCTCATCTGTTTCTTAGCTGAGGGACCCAGCATTGTCCAAAGACATTTCCATGATCATGTGGTCAGCATGACTACATACCAAGATGCGCGGAATGGTATTAGCTTCCCATCAAAGTGGAATCTATTTATCTACTTGCATTTGCATGCTTTCGATCTAGGGTAAGAATGGGAACTCACACCATCTCATGGTACTTATGGGGTCTCAAACTGCCAAACTTCCAGTCAACAAGCTCAGCATCTTAACCACTAGGAGGCTACCATGCCCCACAGATAAACATGTTGTATGGATTCACATGTTGTTGAATCCAATCTTTATCTGTGAATACTTTAAAAAAATGTTTAATTGTGAAGCAGAAATCTTGGTCATAGCTGGAAGTAGCATGTGTTGTGTTTAATGAGATTAGCAAATGCATTTGGGGATTCCAGTTTCAGCAGCCAAAATATATAACCATGTTCTGTTAAAAGAGCCACAGTGGGTTGGTCTGCATATAAAATGAACTCAGAATACGGTGTTTCCCTAAAAATAAGACCCTGTCTTATATTTTTTTGAACTCTGAAATAAGTGCTTGGCCTTAGTGCAATGCGCTCAAAAGCCCGATTGGGCTTATTATCAGGGCATGTATTATTTGAGGGGAAACAGGGTAAGTATACTGTACTTGCATATTACACTAAATTTTTTAAAAAGCGCATTATGACATAGCATTAGATGAAACAAGCCAAAATAATAATTTACTTTTTTGTATAATGGCCTGTAATTCTAAGCCCTAAGGCTTACCTTTACTGTAGTTTCAGTGATACTCATTCTCCGTGCACTTGTTATCTATATCTCTTTATGAGCGCACTATTTTAATCATATATTAAATGATTCCAATGCACCCATTCCACTTTTTGCTTCAATCTGTTGGATGGTTTTCCTATGACATTCAGATTAGGAAACTGGTATCAGAACACCTTCCAAACTAGTGTGTAAAACCTTTACTTAACATGGGATCTTATTGATTACCTGTTTATCTCAATGTCTGGATGAACTGCCTTTTCAGTGCAACCATTTTAAAAAAGGGGGCATATCAATCCAATATAAAAAACTTTGAAAAGATTATATAGGTTTGAGACAGCCTGTATATAAATACAGTAAACAAAACTCCAGAGCTTTTTTGCGAGAGCAATATCTCTTCTTTCTCCTAATATGGGAATGTTCAAATTTCCAAACTGTCAAATAACGGTAAAAGATGTTGCTGTTCTAGAAAACCTTCCTGATGTCAATTTATGCTGAGAGACATCAATTTCTTGACTGGTGAGGAACAAATCGAGAGCATTCGCCAGTTTCATCAGTAATAAATATTACACTAAAGAGTGTATAATTCTGTTCTTATTTTCATCATTTTCCAGGTTTATGATATAATGTAGGATATGGTAAAATCTTACACAGATGTTCAGAAACAACGTTTTAAGATTAGGCTAGCAAAATCTATAGCCAAGATAACATTTTAGGTTTTTAGGTTCTTAAAACGCATCAGGATCAAGTTCTGAGAGCATTTCAACGGAAACTATAATATCCTCACCCCAATAATGCTTAGGCCTTGCAGATAGTCTTGTCGTGGCTGGGCTTGTGGAACACATCCAGCTAGGACAACTTTCTTTTTTCCTTCTTGTGCTTTCCTAAAATGAACAAATAATCCTTCAGTGGCAGAACGCATTCATTTAATCAACATTCATTAACTTTGCATCACTTCTGTCACAGTATGAAAAGATTGGAAAAACCAAGAACGTTGCCCAATTGTGTCATTCTGCCAGCAAACAGATTCTTAATTGCACTTCTATCCCACACACATCCTTCACATCTTCCCTGGAGGGTTGGAGGATTCTCCAGAGTTGATTTGGAATACAGGTAAGGATTGGGGTGAGGGGAGCAACAATAACGGTACAGACTGTTGCACTTGTAGAAGTCCGTTTGTGTAATATTAAATCCAAGTCAAAACTTCATCTGGTGTGATATGAATTTCCACATATAAAATTATTCATATACATCCCAAGGGAAAAAAATTAACCATTTAATGCTTTATTTTCTGGCTGTCATGAAGATGAAGAAAAAAAACACATTCATCTCTTCATGAATTGCTCCAAAATCCTTAGAGCAGTGATGGCTAACCTTTTTGCCATCATGTGCAAAAAGCGGGGGAAGAGCGGAGGGGGGGTTGTGCGCGCATGTGGCCACACCCATAATTCAATGCAACCCACCCCTGCACATGAACATGTGACCCCTCCGCACTCCCCCCCCCTTTGGCATGCAACAGCAGGTGTGCCCAGTAGACCTGTTTTTCATCCTCCCCAAGCTCCAGAGGCTTTTTAGGTGCCAGGGAAGGGTGAAAATAGCCTTCCCCTCCGGAGGCCCTCCGAAGGCCCTCCGGTGGCCAGAAACAGCCCGTTTCCTGACTTCTGGTGGGCCCAGAAGGCCTGAATATCAGCTGGCCAGCATGCACATGCGTGCTGGAGTTGAGCTAGGGCAATGCTCGTGTGCCCAGATATGTGTGCCATAGGTTCGCCATCACAACTTTAGAGCATTTGATTCCAGGTATTGATATCAGGCTGGTTTATAGTTCACTAGATTCTCCTTTCTGAAGATAGGAACATTTGCTGTCCTCTAAACGATCCAGTGTGTTAATAAGTCTTCAGGATTATGTAAGGTAATTAGTTCCTTCAGCACCTTAGAATGCAAGTCAATTGGTCCTAGATATTTAAACTTATTCAAGGTAAATATCATCCCTGACTTAGATTTTATCAGTTTCAAGCTTCATCCCTGCCATTGGAAGAATGAATACTCTTTTTTCTTTTAAAAGACCAAACCTTTTCTTTGAGACCTGATAGAATACTGTGGCATTTACTGAGCAACTAGTATTCTTTTCCTTTTATGTTCAGCACATCTAAATAAGCCTTTTTTTAAATTACTCTAAGTATCCTTTGCTAAACTCAGCTCATTCTGAGCCATCACATTTTTGATATTAGCTCTTTAGTTCTATCTGCCTATACCCTTTGACTCTTCCTCATTTTCCAAATCATAAGTTTCTCCAACATTGCACTTAAGTGTTGTATTCTTCTATGATCCAATGATAGGCAATTTCTCCTCGACACCCCTACAGCAGTATAACTTATCTGTCCTCCCTCTCTCCTCCCCAGTTTTCTTGTGTCATACCACTTACACATCTTGAGAGGATGAAAATATCTGCAACTCGAATGACTTCCTACTGGTAAATATAGGTAATTTTTCAAAAGGGGTCATGCACCAGTACAGTAGTAGCTAAAATTGTGGAAACCCTTTGGGAAAAGTGTATTTTCTAAAACTAGCTAATAACACCACTTTTTTTTTTTTTTTGGAGTAGTACCATAAAATTATAACACTGGAAAGATAATTTAATCAAGAATGTAATGCAATAACTTTTATGAAGGATTTGCAATTAGAATAGCAGTTACAGTGTAAAGAAGAAAAGTGAAACATGTAGAAAAAATGAGATATATAAAAATTATCACCACAGAAAAAACGAGATCCAAAATTATCACATCAGTTAATACTTAGTTGGGTGACTTTTAGCATGAATTAAGCCCTTACAACGTCTTCCCATGGAGTGAATCAAGTCTTTTAGTTCTGCAGCTGTTATAATGTGAAACCAAGATTGAATGATTGCTTCTATTAACTGGGTTTTATTGCTGGGTCGCTTCTGATTAACAAGTTTCTTTAGTTGGCTCCATAGATTTTCAATTGGGTTAAGGTCTGGGCTATTCCCAGGCCATTCCAGCAGTGGAATATGATTATCTTGAAACTTCAAAAAAAAAAAAAAAGTGATGTTATTAGCCATCAAACCTCAAAAATACACTTTTATTTATTTATTTTATTTATTTTATTTTATCGGACTTATATGCCGCCCTTTCTCCGCGAGGATTCAGGGTGGCTCACAACAATAATAACACCAGTCCAGATTAAAATTCAGACAATAAAAACTAAAATTCCCATTAAAACCCCATTCAATCCAGGCCAGCCTGGCGAAACAACCATGTTTTAAGGTCACGGCGGAAAGAGTGAAGGTCGGGGGCTACCCGGAGCTCCAAGGGGAGCTGATTCTAGAGGGTAGGTGCCCCTACAGAGAAGCCTCGCTCTTTAGGGGCCGTCAGCCGACATTGCCTGGTCAACGGGACCCCAAGTAGGCCCTCTCTGTGTGAGCGCACTGGGTGATGGGGAGCTGTTGCTGTTCCGGCAAATACCCCGGGCCTATGCAATGTAGGGCTTTATAGGTAATCACCAATACCTTGAACCTTACCTGGAGGGCAACTGGTAGCCAATGCAGGTCACGCAGGAGGGGTGTGACATGGGAGCATTGGGACACTCCCATCACTACCCATGCGATTGCATTCTGCACCAGCTGAAGTCTCCTAGTGGTTTTCAAGGGTAGCCCCATGTAGAGAGCATTGCAATAGTCGATCTGGGAGATGATGAGTGCATAGGTGACCATGCGTA
This sequence comes from Masticophis lateralis, assembly GCA_030761175.1. Classification (NCBI taxonomy): domain Eukaryota; kingdom Metazoa; phylum Chordata; class Lepidosauria; order Squamata; family Colubridae; genus Masticophis; species Masticophis lateralis. The sequence continues at coordinate 65,683,939 of JAUDYJ010000003.1, forward strand.
AGGCATCTCGGTCCAGGTAGGGGAACAACTGGTGCACCAGATGAATCTGGGCAAATGCCCCCCTGGTCACAGTCATAACATGGTCTTCTAAAGTCAACCGTGCATCCAGGAGGATGCCTAAGTTGCACGCCCTATCCATAGGGGGCAACACCTCTCCCCCTATGACCAAAGATGGAATATTCCCTTAGAATCAAGACGCCAGTACCCACAGCCACTCTGTCTTGGCAGGGTTGAGTCGGAGCCTGTTCCTCCCCATCCAGAGCCGCACCGCCTCCAGGCATCGGGACATCACATCGAGGGCATCACTGGACTGATTCAGGGTGGATATAAAAAGTTGGATATCATCAGCGTATTGATGATACCTCACTCCAAAACCATGGATAATCTCCCCCAGCGGCTTCATATAGATGTTAAACTTTTCTCAAACGGTTTCCACAATTTTGGCCACTACTGTAGATGCATAAGAAACTACGCTATATTCGAGCAGGTGATATTAAAAATATCTTGCATATGCATCTGGAATATTATCCATAATTAAATGAAGTGGAAGTAGGCAATGGTTTGAGTGATAAGGTCCCTACAGTATTGGGATTCGCAAGTAGAGTCAAGGCCATTAATGAATGGGATGAGTTCAAAGATAGAAAGTCATATAGGGTCATTTTGTTATGAGATGAGTGGCAAATAAATAAATAAATTAAAAACCAAACAAAACAAATAGGGATCAGTCACACTGGAGGGTTAGAGATGGGGAAGAAGGTTGCAGGATTTGGGATTCTTTTCCCTGTAGGTATTTAGTTGGTTACATCTTATTTTGATTTTTCAAAAGCTATTTTAACGGTATTTCAGCTCAAACTTTGAAACCAGTCTCCCAATTTCCAGCAACAGCATCAGTGAAATTCAGGGGAACAATCAAAATGAGCTCTGAAAGGCACAAGAAAGCATTCAGCTGTAGAAGGTTGCCCATCACTCAGATGACGTGTCTCTGTACTAAAAAGAATAGTAATTCAATACAGAAAGTGTTATCATGTCACTTGATTACTAAAAAAAGCTAACTTTAATTTTCTTGATTTCTGTTAAGGATTAATGTCCCGAGGCTGGGTGGCACTCCTTGACTTCAGTCTTAAGCAAGACTGAATCTGGATTGACTTGATTAGACTCAGCAGGAAGTAACAAGTTAGAGCAAAGATTCTTCTGTGGACAGGGGAAGGAGCATAGTTTTGCATGCTGCCTGTATTCTGATGAGGCTTTACTCATTTGCATGGCCCAGTTTCTGGTGTGCCCCTGGGTTAGAGGACAGAATGATGTCTCAGATACAGACACTGAGAAATCACTTCCATTTATTGCTAAGAAAACTATATAAATATATTCAGAATATCATCAGAGGTTGGATTCAACCAGATTTTAACTTTATCGCTACTTGGGTGATTTAAGATTGTAGGACTTTTTAAATCAGATACCAAATGTTCATTGGTAGCTCTATGTTGCATGAAAACATATAATCCTTTCTCCTGAAAAAGCTGGAAATATGGCAGTTGGATGCATATTAAAAATGCAAACTTTTCAATTAAATTGCCATAAAATGTGACAAAAGATAATAGAATTTAGAATAAACCACATTAATCTAATAAAAATTCTCTACATAGGCCTCTGTACATGTGAACCAAAATTTAATTATATATTTTTTTCTCTCATTCTCATTCAAGATTAATTTCTTTTTAATAACATCTAATTGTTCTGTTCAGTTTAATGAAAGTCCTAATGTTATTTATTTGTTTGTTTTATGATAAAAAAGACTATACTGTATAGGAATGTTGCAAATGCCTTTAACCTTCAAAATCTTTTAATGCTAGTGGAAAGGTGGTGGTGGGAGAGAAGTCTTAACAGAATTTCAGTAGCATAAATGAATATATTTCTATTTTCAGAACCTTCCTACACTGTAGTTAAATAAATTTCAGCATTCGATTTTATATCTAATTGGCTCTTAATTTATACAATAATTTATATGCTTCTGACTGCTACTTCAACTTAAATCTGATTTGCACAATCTCACTGTAGTGAAGTTTAATTAGAACATCTATTTTCTGAGATTTTTGGAAAAGTAATCTGTATAATAAATATTTTAAAAAAGAAACCTCTACAATATATTAATGGTTAGCTGTAATCTTCCCCTGTAAGGCCACTATAATATAATAAACAATCTGACCCAAAGTGGGTGAAAATTTCCCCCCAAACTCAGTAAGATAAAGGAGGAATGTGCAATTTTCTAATCTGCCTAGCACAGAGATGGGGAACCTTTTAAGCACAGTGCCCAAACTGGAAGGTGTGTGCGTGTGTGGGCGAATGCATGTGCCAGAGCACCAGAAATCCGACAACCAGCTGGCTAGCATGCATGTGCGCATCAAAAACCCGACCAGCTGGCTGAGCTGAGGTGACAGCGTGCATGCCCAGAGAGAGGGCTCTGCGGGTCACCTCTGGCACACGTGCCATAGGTTTGCCTTCATGGGCCTAGCAACTCTGTATTGCTACCTGTGAATTAATCAGGAACAGAAAATAAGGCTTAATTGATCCTTTAGGAATCTGCTACATGAAGTACAGTATAGGGCAGTGATGGTTAACCTTTTTGGTGCCAAGTGCCCAAACCCCCAAAATGCAATGTGAGTGCCCCCATGTATGCGCTCCGCCCAGTGTGCATGCACCCTGGTGCCCGCGCGCCCCGTTTTGGGCCTGGAAAGCCTCCTGCACCAACCTGGAAGCCAAAACAGGGCGCGGAGGCACCCCGTGAGGCACCCCGTGCCCCATTTTGGCCCTGGAAAGCCTCTTGCACCAACCTGCACCCATCGCGTATACACCCCCCCTGCATGTGCAGCAAAGATCCGAAGACCAGCTGGTCGGTGGGAGGTACGCGTGCATGCATTATGCAGCTAGGCTGGAGTGATGGCTAGCGTGCTCGCAGAGAGGGCTCTGCATGCCACCTGTGGCACGCATGTCATAGGTTCGCCATCATGGGTATAGGGCTTGCCATGAATTATCTCTGTAAGATATTTACTACTAGAGATTTAAGGACAAGACTGCAGATTGCACTTCGTAAAGGGAAGAGATGGAGGAGTAGTCTGGGCCGTTGTTTCTTCTAAGATTTTCTTTTTCCTACCTTGGGGGAGGTAGGGAAGAAGCAACCTTTAATGACAATTCCATAACAAGCTTTGTGCAAAAAACCCCAAAGATTTGGACAGTAACTTCAAAAGAAAAGAATGTCGAAGAATAAAATTGGGACTAAGAACATGGTTTGCCAGATGTTCCTCTTATCAAACCTGTGTACACCACAATCTCTTTTTTAAAAAGTTAGGTAGTTAAAGTTTCCTTTAAACTTTAAAACAACACACAATAAAAACATTCCAAGTTTCACATTTAAAGGCCTAGAGAGGCATAATGGAGCTGATTGACTGCTCCTTTCAGCTGGGTTTTTACATCAAGTAATTTCTATGTTTGTGATGTAGTATACTGCACGAACCTAACCACAGAGGTTTGTGTTGTATAAACTCTAGCAAGTGTGGTTTATTCAAGAAGCTGTAGTTCAGCAAATCCACGGTATAATACAATGCCTCAAGCAAAAGAATCTTCAGGCAGAGGAAAAGCCAGCTTGATGAACAGAAAATTATACGTACAGGGAGCAGTAGGTTGTGATTCACAAAAGACAGGAGCCTTCTATCATAAAAAACGTGTTGACTGGTACAAGTTTAGGATTAATAAATAGAATGTTATTTTCAAGAATGGCAACTCTGATCGCAGCAGAAGACAATCTGATCGCACTACAGCAAATATCCCCAATTTGGTATTTTCTACAAGTTTTTAAGATCTGTGGACCTCAACTTGCAGAATCCCCCAATCAGCAAGAGAAATCCGCACATTTTAAAAGCAAGTTTGAGAAACACTGCTTTAGATTTCAACTACTAGAATTCCAAGTTCCTTAGAATAATACTGCCTGGGAATAATGGGAATTGAAAATCAACACACCAGGCTGTAGTATAATATACTCATTTAATTGCATGGGATATTTTCTTGGTGATAGCTATATAGTTCTTTTCCACTGTAACATTCAGTGTTACTTCAACTAAGTTTAGGACTGGTTACTGTGTCCTTTTAAAAGAATTATGTGATTTAATATGGAAAACAACTCAACTTCATCCAAGAACACAATTTATCTGATCATGCTTTTAAACTGCAAATTCAAAATAAAGGAGATTAAGTACTCAAAACACCTGCAAACCAAGGGTGAAATGCTCCCAGATAGGACCGGATCGCCCGATTCGGTAGCGATCTTGGCTGATGGTTCAGCGATCTGGTAGCGATGGCGGAGCGAAGCCCACCCGCTCGGGTGTCATTATTTCCTGGTTTTAACCAGGAAGTAATGTGTTTTTTACCTTCTGCGCAGGGAAAGAACCAACAGAAATTCTTTTCCAAATGAAGCACTAGTGGGAATGAATTCTAATACTTAACAACCTCAACTCTATAATAATATTCCCACATGTTCAAATTTCTTTTCATTTCTTTAATTGTTTTCTTGTAGTTCTAGCATGACTTTACAGTAGAATTTTACTCTATTTTTATGCTGACTAAACTGATGCTTTTCAATTTATAATTGATCTAGAAACATCTGTTTTAGCTGATTCAGAAGAAAAGCTAAAAAGCTGAGAATAAGCATTACTTAAAACACAGGGGAAGCCGACTTGAAGCATAAGTGTGTGTGTGTTTGTGTGTATATATGGCCACCCTGGAAACAGCGAAGGATCGGCCCGTGGTGCCTCTGCCAGCAAAAATGGGCTCCTGAGCTCCATCTTTGGCTGCAATGACCTCCTGCAACCCTTTGCCAGGGAAAACGGAGCTTGGGAGCCCATTTTTGCTGGCAGGATGCTCATGGGGCCACCACAGGTGCCTCAGACACGACTGACATCAAGCTGGCCATGCCCACCCCAGTTCTCCAAGGTCAAACACAACTCTGATGTGGCTCTCAATGAAATTGAGTTTGATACCCCTGATGTATAATGTAGCCAGAACAATTGCACAAAAAAATCTCATTAGATTTTAATTCTCCAATTTCATCAGCCTTTGCCTATCAAAATTATCTGCTACTGAAAGTGTTTGTGGTCCAAACAGTGAAATCTGAGGCAGAAAGCAAGCGTATCTAATTCTAAGGAACCAGAGACGAGAACAAAAGAATCAGGATAGCAGCCAAGTTCCAGAGAAAGCATCTAAACAGAACAAGTCTAGTGTAATCCTATTTAATCTAATCCATGAGTACAATCCTATTCTATTCCTGAGTTACTCAAACTTAGAGCCATCCGTGAGGTTCATAAATGTTAAGGTAATGATTTAATAGCTGAACAGCTGCTGTAAGGCTGTAATACTGAAATGATAATGCAATGAGAATGAGTTAGTAGGGTTATTTAACTTATCACTTTAAGAGGCTGTATATATAAGAGAGGCCCTGTGAGGGCATCTTTCTCTCCGTGTGTGCTTCCATGCTATAGTTGATGATTGATTGTCTGACTTTGCCTAGTACGTGTATGTATATATTCCTTGTAGATAAACCACTATTTGAAAGATAAACCTCTGTTCCTGGGCTGTCTCAAAATAGTCACACTGTGCGCACTCTGACAATAAAATTTAGATAAGCAAGGACTGGCCTGAAGATAACTTAAAATCACCCATGTTGTGTTCTTACTCTGCAAGTGTTAGTTAACCAGGTAAGAAATGGAATATAAGTAGACTAGAAAGGCAGAATCTGTTTCATAATGATAATGGCTCCATTTCTCCCCTCTTACTCTTACTTGCCTGTGAAACCGTGTAATGAGACACTATGGATAATGGATATTGAGCACGCCTCACCTATTCTCAAGTCAGGTTTTTATTTCACATAAGATTCTCCTTTCAATGCAAGTTAAGCAACACTTGAAGTGGAAGAACTGGATAAAAATGAGAATAGCTTACAGGCTTTTCTATTCTTATGCCATCTCATCACACTGTTTGCACATGGAGCGCGAAGCAGGACGGACAGAAACAGAGTTCTTGAATTCTAGGCCACATTTCTGGGTAGTGAGAGAAAGTGATTCCATGTTGTAAAAGTTTATTTCTTACGTCTTGTTTCTTCATTAATTCTACGTTCTGTAGACTTTTTTTTTTTCATTACAGCTCCATTTTTTTTCTCTTTCACTAACAAATTCAGTTCTGGCTGTTTGCCACCTTCTTATATTGCTGACTTATTCCCCCCCCCCTTTCCTTGTTTATATCAAGCGTTTTCCATAGGTGCATCTGCCTAATTTCATTTACTCACCCATATCTACCATTTGCTATTGATTCCCCCACCCCCAAAGCCTTTTCTCCTGCTTCTACCAGCCTGATGCAGGCAATGTCAATTCTTTAGAACTAAAACTGGGAGAAGAGAGAGAATTCTACTTTATTCTTTATAGCCTGAATAACACCCTGGAAAGCAATGGCAGCTGCATGTGTATTCTCTTTCATCTACTCTCTCACTCACTTACACACACGCACTCCTCCGGTCCTTTAAAAGCAAGAAGAGAGGGCACACAGCTGCCACAGTATTGTATTTCCCCATCTAGTAACAGTACAATCTTGGCTGCCAGTACCAGTGAGCGTGTGTGCATGTTCACACACACACATACACACACACAGGAGGAAAAGAAAGAGATAATAGAAAAGAGAGGAAAGAAAAGGAGGTACCAGAGAGGCCACTGAAATAACCCTGAAAAAAAGGCAGCCTAAAGGAAAAAGAAGGCCCATCCATGTTTTTTTTTTAAAATAATCCTAATAAGAGAGGTGGAAATTAATTCAGAAGTAGGTATTTTAAAAAGAAAGCATGTTTCTAATCTAAAGCAGTAGCAATCCTTCAATAGTCCTTCCTTGGCCTCTTTAATTCAGACCTCAGAAGAGACATCAGTAAGAAGGTTTTTCTAGGAAGGAAGGTTTCTTATCTGAAAAAAGGCTGGAGCAAACAGATTGTGGTTGCAAGAAAAGGTGGGTAGGTGGGGGAAACTTGTCATTTTTGTAGCCCTTCTTATCAATTGCTGGATAGGCCACAGGCAAATATAGCAAAACGACATAAACCCAACCCAATGATGAGGTTTTACCAAGCTCTGTTTTTTATAGAATTCACATGTCTTGTCTTGCTGTCAATTAATCCATTAATTAACAGATTAGTTATTGACTGAATACTGCTGACCAAAACAAACCTCTGATTGAACTGACGGTTCAATTACATCCTTAAAATAGGTTATTACCAAAAAAAAAAAAAGAAAAGAAAAGAAAAGAAAATAGCCATTTGTCTCTTAAACAGGATTTTCTTTCACAATCATTTCTGCTAAAATGTATTTCCATCAGCTAAACATAAAGTATTTTTTTCTGATTTTATTTGCTTACAGTCTAATATGATTTGATTACACAAAATTCTGCAATGACGATTCAATAATGGTTCAATTACATTCTTAAAGTAGGTTATTACAAAAAGAAAAAAGAAAATAGCCATCTTCTCTCTTAAACAGGATTTTCTTTCACAACCATTCCTGCTAAAACGTATTTCCATCTGCTAAACATATTTTTTTAAAAAATTTTATTTGCTTATGGTCTAATATGATTTGATTACATAAAATTCATGCTGAGATTCCTCACCTCAGGTATCAACCTGTAATTTCAACCCTCCCTATTTTATTGGCCCCCTTCATTCAATCCAATTTAAGACTATTCTAGTATGAACGACTTAAGAGCTAAAATTATTTTCAAATGCAGTTGCCCATTATATAGCAAGTTAGATTCAAATATGCTGAATGCGCTAAACAGTTTTTATAATGTAGTACAATCTGGGTAAAGAGAATGCCACTTAGGACACAGAATTGAGAATTTTCTTCTGTCAATTAAGTGATTCTTTAAACAGTACATTTCAGCAGAGTAACACTGCCCCCTACTGATATCAATAAAGCAGACATGTAATTTAATAAAAAACCCTCCAGCATATTAATTACATTTTTTTTAAAAAGTCTTTTATATCATGAGCCTAACGTAAGAAATTACGGTATATTGCACACAATTTATTCCAGCCGATAGTGTTATAAATACAAATAACTGTTCACATTTTTCTTAAAAATGGATGCTAATCCTTGCTTGCTCGAAATCAAATAAACTAATGAGCTATTAACAGTTGTTGGGCAAACAGCCACTGATGGTGCCAATTACAAGTAAATTCCTAGCCCACTGGATGATAATGAGGGATCAATAAAAGCAGTCAAATCAGATCTTCTGATTCGTGAGCGCAGGCTCACATTTCCAGTGCTGGGCAAACTGGTTGTTACAGTATGTGACACCCATTTCTGATCAGTTCCAAGTTCAGGATAACAAAAGGTGTCCGTGTAATGCAAAGTCAGTATTTAGAATTTGGAGAGCAGGTGGAAAAAAGGAAGGAGGAAGTAGATTAATACCTTTGGAGAGTGGCCAGGCTTTAATCAATGGAGGTTTTCATTATTCAAATCTATTGATAAAATTTTGTATGCATTAGTTTTTTAAAAAAATAATCCCAAAATACTGCAACACATTCCTGGAAGTAGTAAGATTATTTTCAAGGTCGATTAACACTATATACATGTCAGATCCTATGAATAAAGTGAGTTAATCAATCTAAACAAAATGTTGCAATCATTTTTAACAACTCAAATCACAAAGTAAACTCATTAAAAACCACACCCTTTAAAATGAAATTTAAAAACCCCAAATATTCCAGAGCCAATGACATGAATATACTTCCCAGGTAATTGAAGGAAGAAATAAAAAGAATGAGTAACTATCAAAATACAGATTTAGTTTTTATGACTCACGAGCTAAGCCAAGCAAAATTAATGTGACTTCCTATAAACATCTTCTCAGGATCTAGAAAGAATAAAATGTCTTAGTAAAAGGGAACCACAGAGCCTTGAAGAGAAACCCTTGCTGTTTGCTAACTTCAAAAATATACATTTTCTGGTTAACAAAGCTATGAGAGTTGTGATGCTGGGAAAATTAAAATGGAAAAATGAAACTGCAGCACAACAGGATGAAATTTCTAAGAATGAAAAGTTCCCAGTTCTGCTAGAATATCTAAACTCCAGTGGTGGGTTGCCCCAGGTTCGGATAGGCTCTATAGAACCGGTAGTAAAACCCACATGCGGTTCCACCCACTGACCCGGACATCATCAGAAGCGATCTGCGCATGCATGATGCGAACCGGTAGTAAAGGTAAGTAGAACCCACCCCTGCTAAACTCAACCAATCTAACATTTCAGGCAAAGTATCCTATACTACTGACTGCAAAGCTAAAAACTAAACAGAAACGTTTTTCAAACTTGGCAAATTTAAGATGGATGGACTTCAACTCTCAGAATTCCTCTGCCAGCATTGGATAAGGCCAGAGTTTTTCACATCCTTCTACCTTTGCCATATGGAATTTGGGCCTAAATTGTCAGAAACGTTTATACTCTTTATACTGGCAAAAAGTTGGTGGAAGAATAATAAAGTTTAGAGTAAGTTTCTCTCTCTCTTTTTTTTAGTACTGTTTCCAGAGTCTAAGTTTTAAAAGAATCACAACCCTTAAAAGTGAGAAACAATTCCAGGACAGGACAGGTAGCCCTCAACCTACAACCATATTAGAACCAGAACTTCTATCACTAAGCAATGTAGTCATTAAGTGAGTTGCAGCTGATTTTATGACTATTAAGCAAATCCCATGATTGTTAACCAAATCCTACTACCTCCATTAACTTGCCTTGCCAGAAGCCGCCTGGAAAGATTGCAAATGGCAATCACACAAATCCCAGGATGCTACAACCATTGTAAATACACACTGGTTGCCAAGCGCATCAATTCTGATCATTTGAGGGAGGCTGTGATGGTCATGAATACAAGGACCAGGTTGTGGGTCACTTTTTGTAGTGGTGTCATAACTCTGAACAGCTGTTAAATACATGGTTATAAGTTGATGACTACTGTACAAATGTGTAGCCTCTTGGTGGCATCTCACCTGTCCTAAAGGCCTTAATTTCTCCTTCCTCAAAATGAAATATTTTTGAGTCTCAAAGTATTTTCAGTGAGCAGTGACGGGGTAAGGGACAAGCCATTATGAGGAAGCAGCATCTCTCTGGGGCTCTGATTTCCCATGTATCCCTACAGCTGATCTTCCAGGTGACCCTATTGTTTCATAAAGCAATGACCCAATATTCCAGACTTTCAAGAAAGCAGTAACTCTCAACCACCACTAAAGTCCTTTAATTAGAGAATCTCTTGAACATGGAGATCCTTTACTTTGTATAGCGGTTTTTGTTTCAGAAGGAACTCTGTTATAATAACATCCAAAATCTTAATCCTCTTTGAATATCTTTTAATGTTTTAGCTCAGCCATGTCCTTTTGGCAGAGCTGAACCAAACTGTCCATTACTAAATCCAAAATTGTTTTCAATAGGTTATGCTGTAGTCAAGCACTAGATGTACTAAGATATTCTGCATCTAGAAAAACATAACTCTTTTGTAAGGAATTAAAACATTTATACTGCAATCAACATGGAATCTGTAATTGCGAAATATTACGATATCATTGAATATCGTAATGCTTGCAATGGGAAGATGGCAAGGAAAACATTGCCTCATTGCAAACAGCCAAGGACTGATAAAATTAAAATGAAATCTTCACTAGAAATACGAACTATTTGCACATGGTCCTGGTGTTTTTATATCATTCTTCAATAAAAAATATTCCAAGGGCATTTCACGTAAACATAATCAGTAACATTAATCACGAGACATGCAGTTCTGACCTAAATGATAATTAAACTCTCCAAAACGGAAGCGTACTGAATTCAGGATTTTGAGTGCACTGTTTTTTATTTTAGTTTACAAAACTGGGAAGGAAAGATATTAACATGTGAAGCATTAACAATGTATGAACTATGTAAGGACAGAAAAATTAAATAAAAAATAACATAATGCTATGTGTATAAATCTACAAATGACATAAACTGCAAGAAAAAAAAATCTATATTGTTTAGCCCTAATTCATTTTGGAAAAGGAAAGAAGAATTAGGAGGCCAGAGTAAATCTGAACAATTTCAAGGTGTGATCTTAGTTGTTTGATATTAAAAAATATCAACATTTCATCCAGGTTGTCTAGAAATTGTATATGAATGAATACAGTTTTTGACCAAATGTTAAGTGACCAGCAGTTTGCTCTGTTTGATATCAAAACAGTTCTAAAATAGAGCAGGCAAGAGATCAAATATTTTTTGTTTTCTTATGCACAACTCAAATTGCAACATATTCACGTGACTTGCCATGATGAAAAAGAAACCAATTCAAAAATTGGTTTATATTGGTTATATTGGTTAAATATAATCTGCTAAAATTTGGATTTTCTGTCAGAACTACTTTAATTTAAGCTACTTATTTATGGCCCAGACTTTTGGCTCAGGTTTGATACTAAGCAAAAGTTGAGTTGGAAATTTTAACATTTGGTCAAAAACTGTATTCATTCATATACAATTTCAATGGCCACCGTTGGGCATTCCGCAAACTTTAACTCAATGCACAACTTTCTCCGCTTGATTTTTGTAATGGTCTATTTTTTTTTTTTTTTGAGTAAACCTGGTAGCTCAAAAATAATTCCTGTGCATGAAAGAATCAATGAATAAAACAGCATTCAGTCACTTCTGGCAAAATAAGGATTGAGCCACACAACTTCTCAAAATTGCACTAGAATTTTGCACTCAAAATTCAGTGGAAAAGAGACAAGATAGGGCAGAAAATGTACAGGTAGTCCTCGACTTACAACAGTTCATTTATTGACCATTCAAAGTTACATTACAAAGGCAGTGAAAAAACAGACTTATGACTGTTTTTTACCCTTATGACCGTTGTAGCATCTCAAAGTCACATGATCAAAATTCAAATGCTTGGCAAATGACTCATATTTATGATGGTGGCAGTGTCCCGGGGTCATGTGATCACTTTTTGCGACCTTTTGACAAGAAAAATCAATGGGGAAGCCAGATTCATTAAACAATTGTGTTACTAACTTAACAACTGCAGTGATTCACTTAACAACTCTAGCAAGAAAGGTCATAAAATAGGGCAAAACACACTTAACAAATGTTTCACTTAGCAACCGAAATGTTGGCCTCAGTTGTGATTGTAAGTTGAGGTCTATCTGTATATCATTCTAATATACGATAAACGTTATATTACCATACTGCTGAGTGCTTTTTTGATTTTTTCCATGAAAAGCATTCCAGGTTGTCATATTCCATTCCTGCTATCTTAACTTTATGTGAAATCTTCAAAATCACAAGAAGACACTTTTCTTCCTGCTGTTCTTATAGGATATAGAGAGTTCAAGCCATTTTAAACATACAAAAAGTGATTAAATGTATCATTTACACACATATACACATATAGTGCCCATTTATTTAAAATGTAACAGCATTTACATTACTGTGCAGAAAATTGATTTTATTTTTAAAACATTCATCCAGTTCATTCATTATGATTTAAAGCTATTTAGAAGGGGGGAAGTTCTCTCATACAGGCATAAAAATATGTCTAAATGGTGTTTACAAATGCTTTCTTGAGTTGCTTTCCAAATTATAATATTTCTCAGTTACCCTATGTACATTAGCCAATTGAAGAAAAATGTGTAATTAACCTCTGTTACTAGATGTAAAAGTAAAAACTGTGTAAAGAGTGTCCAATAAGATAAGACTCTGGCATTTTGTGCTCTCTTCAGATTTACTACTTATGTTGCAAAACTTTCTTAGTATAATTTTAAAAAAAAACTTGAACTCTATTTGTTAAACTTAATGAATATTTATTTGGACAAAACTCAGCACCACTTTTTCATGAGGCTGCTGATAAAAACAGGATCGCCAACGTGATTGCCGACATCCGATGACGGATATGGCACAAGAAGAAGAAGAATGAATATTTGTGTTCCTGGTTCTTTCTACAGCTCCTAAATCTTCCCAAACTCTTTGAGATAACATTAATATTGATCAGTAATTTCAAAAAGACAAATTTACACCATGTTTGCTGGAGAACCAGTCATAGCCCAGGCCTCCCCAAAACGTTTCAAGTGTGCCTGGCACAGAAAATAAATGTAGGTTTAAGTAGTCAAATTTTATTGCTCATTTTACTATTCCCTTATTATTTGGGGGGGAAAACCCTACACAGGTTTGTTTTATAAGAAAGAAATGCCGTTCAGAAGAAACAGATTTGCATTTTTGAGCATGTAAGTAAAAGAATAATGGGAGATAATCTGAAGCATTTTATAATTGAGTATACCACAACTGAAATATGCTCAACCAAATACTTATTTCTGAAATTGTTATTCTGACAACAATTTTAAAAAGCCACATTCTTCATTCAGATGTCTGCACTTCCCCCTCCAGTAATTGGAAAGCAAAAAAATAATCACCACAACTGTCTTCGCCTAAAGTCATGCTTGAATATTAGCTTACAATACTTCCATTTCTAGTGGAGAATCGTGTATCTGAATGCAAGACATGTTCCAAAGAACTCATTATAGATCAAATTATGCTCAATGGATAGTACTGATATATTTTACCAGTGATGTTTTTGTTTTGTTTTGTTTTGTTTTGTTTTGTTTTGTTGTTTTGTTTTCTACTCTACTCTACTCTACTCTACTCTACTCTACGTTTCCATCTACCAGGAAGCTTGATAGATAGCCTGGAGTAAAAAGGCAGTTATGAACATTTTCAGCCCTGCATGTCCCAAAGGTGCTTTTTCAAGAGGCAACTGGACTTCCTTATTTTTTGTTAAAGACGTTTAACTTCTCATCCAAGAAGCTTCTTCAGCTTCAGTCAGAACTGAAGATGCGAAGTAAAACATCTTCAAAGAAAAACAAGAAAGTCCAGTGGCCTCTTGGAGAAGCACCTTTGGGACAACCATGACCTGGATGACTGAGAAGCTCCAAAGATACTTCCAGGCCTCCTCTTAGCCACAAAACTACCATATTCCAGATCTTAAATGCACACATGTACCCAAAAAGCTACGGTATATGGGATCATTTCCAATCATAGCTTTTCTTAAATTATGTGAAATTGATACTCTGGATGCCAGAGATGTTCCCTTCAACATTAAACTAATGTTGTGCAATCAGGGGCATAAAATCACAGCAGAAATACCAATAGCAATAGTATTTAACCTTATATACCACTTCACAGAGCTTTACAGCCATCTCTTAGCATCAGCATATTGTCCCCAACAATCTAGGTCCTCATTTTACTGACCTCGGAAGGATGGAAGGCTGAGTCAACCTTGAGCCAGTGAGAATCAAACTGCTGGCAGCCAGCAGCCAGCAGCAATAGCCTGCATTACTGCATTTTAGCCACTGCAATGACAAATGCAGTTTATCTAAGTTATCTTGCTTTTAGAACTGTTCGTTTCTTTATTGCATATCATAAAGTTTGATACTGCAGATGAATACAGTAATCTTCAATTTATGACCACAATTGAGCCCAAAATTACTGTTGCTAAAAAAGACATTTGTTAAGTCAGTATTGCCCCAGTTTTACAACCTTTCTTACCATAGTTGTTAAGTGAATCACTGAAGTTGTTAAATTAGTAACACGGTTGTTTAATGAATCTGCCTTCCCCATTGACTTTGCTTGTCAGAAGGTCGCAAAAGGTGATCACATGAATTCAGGACACTGCAACTATCATAAATACATGCAGGTTGCCAAATGTCTGAATTCTGATCACGTGCCCATGGGGATGCTGCAACAGTCGTAAATGTGGAAAATGGTCATAAATCACTGTTATAACTATTGCTTTTTAAAAAAATTAATAGAGAATAAGAAAAGCAGAAAAATCATCAGTTTGCTAGTGCCAGATACAGCAGTGACAGAACACACAGCATCTGAAGTTTGCACTGGAGCAGTATCTCATTTTGAGCTATAAGTAGTCCTTGATTTATGACCACAATTGGGACTGGGATTATCATCATAAATGGTGCATGGTTAAGCAAAGTAAAATATGACCATAACAACAACTGGCCTTTTCTTTTATCCTTCCACTGTTAATCCCAGTGTATAAAATACATCTTTATTCCACTGTTAATCCCCACGTAATCATCTTTATTTTTCTCACTGCTAATATCAGTGTAATCATCTTTATTCCGTTAATTCCAGTGTAATCCTCTTTATTTTTCTCACTGTTAATCCCAGTGTAATCATCTTTATTCCACTGTTAATCCCAGTGTAATCATCTATAGTTTTCTCACTGTTAATCCCAGTGTAATCATTTTAGTTACTGTTAATTCCAATATAATTATCTTTATTTTTCTCGCTATTAATCTCAGCATAATCATCTTTTACTTTCATAGATATATTATTGCAAATATTAGAAAATTAGAAAATTGATAGCTATAATAATTGGGATATTGTTTAAATATGTATAACGACTGAACATTTTGAACAATGTGAACATTTATTACCTAAATGAAAAAGAAATGAAAACTGAAACAATATATGATTATGATCTATAAATAAAAATTACTTAATTGGTGTTATATAAATGGTATGGTTTGATAGATAGAATTTAGGATAATTAGAAATTAGAAAATTTAGGATAATTGCATTAAAGAGCATTATTTGAACTAAGAATTATGTTTAAATGTGAAATTGCTATATTTTTAAAATTAATGATAAGGTTTAAATTTGATAAAGTAATAATGGAATAAAGATTTAATGAACATAATGAAATATAAATATGTTTGAATTGTATTGTTAATAGTGAGGATTTAGGGTAAGAATTGTTGTATTATGAGTTATTAATTGAATTAAGAATTAAGATGGGTTAATAGAAGGGTAATTGTTTTGATTAAATAAATATGTGTTAATTTTTTAAAGATGGTATTAGTTGAATATGTGATCTAAGATTAAGAAATAAGAGCTATGGCAAAATAGAATAGATAAAATGTTGTTTAAGATTTTGTTAAAAATTGAACAAAGTGATGACCAGATCAAAGTTCTGTTCCGAAAGGATGTAATTTTATGTTTGGAAAAAAAAAAAAAACTTTTTGCAAAAAACAATAACAAGAAAACTGGCAATCCCAGCACTCCCCATTGTGGTTGTTAATCATGGGTAGTTAAGTGAATATTAACTTCAACTCAAGCCATTCTGGACTTGGTCACTCCCAGTCTGGAGCCTCAGTAAGGTATTTCCACCATTTGCTTATCTCCCCATTTATGCCCTTTTGGCTTCCCCCAAAATTCATAATTTTGAATGAATGGTTGTTGATTGGGGGACTACCCGCACTTTTTGGTTGTTTTTCCCAGTCAGCTATTTTTACATTGGCAGGATGATAATGATGTTCATTTTTTCAATTTATATCCTGCCTCCCTACCAATCAATATTCAGTCCATTCTCATCTTCCATTTTTATGGTTTATTGGTAATTTAACCTTGAGCCATCTAATTCTGTCCTACCTTCTTCTTTGCGCCCACTGTAAACCAATTATGAATTCAGACTGCCCAATTTTGCCTTCCCTGCCTTCAACCAGCACTTCTGATTGGCTAGCCATCTGTTTCCCCCTTGCCCATGTAGTGTTCTGTCCAAAGCAAAGCATTATGACCTACTTGATATCTAAGCTGTAAGGCTCAATTAACACATGAAGTCTTTCCTCTACCATACCCCAGATAAGCTTTGGGATTCTCTTTCCCCCCCACCCCCCCACCCCAGTTAATGCATGACATAGACTTAAACATGCTCCATCGTATCAAGCCATGGTTTGCTTAATCACATTAGGCCAGAAATATACAGTATGCTAAACTGTGAGTGTGGTGTACAAATAAAGGTTTACAAACCATAATGGCCTGATTCACATGCAAATAAGCCGCTTTATGGGTTAGCGCTACGTGTAAACCAGTCTTGCATCTTGATCATCTTGAAGAAAACAAATCATGGACAGTTGGCTTCTTCACAACCTACCTTAGAAGGAAAGCTAGCTATTGTAAAAAAAAGTATGTTTGTGCTAATTGGACCTGTGAATTATACTAATTAACTCAAGGCTGGTTCAACAAATCCAGATTGAAAATCTCTGGCTCAGTTTATGCATGAAAAAGTCTCCTCTGAATTGAGTTTGACTCCTGGTGATTACATGGGCACATCCATATTGCTTTCATGACAACACTCTGGATAGCCTAAAGGTCCCTTATTTAAGTACTAATTAGCGGCAACTTCATTTAGTTTTCTCAAAATCAGCAGGCTGGCTCTGAGGTATCTCTATTCTTTACAGAGCCGTGGTGGCGAGTGGTTAGAATGCAGTATTGCAGGCTAGCTCCGCCCACTGCCAGCAGTTTGATCCTGACCGGCTCAAGGCTGATTCAGCCTTTCATCCTTCTGAGGTTGGTAAAATGAGAACCCAGATTATTGGATGCAATATTCTGACTCTATAAACCGCTTAAAGAGTGCCGTAAAGTATTGTGAAGCAATATATAAGTCTAAGTGTTATTGTTGTTATTATTATTATACTTACTGAGGCAACGTCCCTTAGTGACAGAATACATGCATTGCATATAATGGCCCAGATTGCTCATTTGGTCACACCTATGAAATCCGGTTTAATATCAGCATTTTTTTTTCTTTAGCATCTCTTTGCAATTGCCTTTATGTTGAAACTGTGATTATTTTGCTACATTCCTATTTGGACTTTAATGTGTTTACCACTAACACATTCTCAATTCTAATAATTTAAGGTATCTTGCTATTGGAATAAATTGTTATGGAACCAAATATTTTTTTGGAAACCCTAACCCTTAAAATTTTAGCTGAGTGATAGACCACACATTTATTTAAAATGGAACACTGAGCTTCTAAAGCCATATCTGTAATCACAATCTGCAACAGTAACAGAATCCTCTCCTCTCTTCTTATTTCAGAGATTTGGGTAACAAGGCAAGCTGGTTTTTGATAAAAGTTATAGTGTTGGAGCAATATGCTTAAAAGCATTTTACGATAGTGCAAAACAAAAAGGAACACCTTGGTTTGATTTGTATAAACACCCAGTAGCTAAGCACTTGATCACTCAGTTCACAGCTGGGTCAGATGGTTCCAAAGATATGAGAAATAAAAAAAGGAACCAAACAACATTGACTTTCTTGCCAGATTACCGTTCAGACAAAAAGTACGGCAGGTGGCTATCTACCGCTCCAAATTAAATCATATACTGCACCGAACATTATACTAATCATTGCAAGTTTTTTTTTGTTCAACATTACTCATCATCTTCCATTTGGGAAGCAAGAAGAAAATTGCTTTAATGACAGATGAACCACAAAAGGAGAGCAGGGATAGTCTGAACGTTAGGATCCAAACTTTTTTTTTTTTTTTGCAACAGTAAGAAAAGCTTTGACCTCCGTTTTCTACCTTTTACTCCATTAATATTATTGTTTGTTAAGTAAACTTGGGCTTATCTGGAAGAAATCCATTCTGAAACACCAGGTGGCTCATTGAAAACATTCTTCTCGCAACAGATGGCCAGAAGTTCTTTATTAAATACACCTTTCGTGCAGACGTCACTATGTGACCCCGTGTTTCACTCCAAAACTATATCATGACCACAGCCAATCAACAGAGGCAGAAGGGGGCAACCAAGTAACTTACAGAGCCACGGTTTCAGTCCATTTTTAAAATGTACACATATGGGATGGGAGAGAAAATGTGCTGCCTACAGTCTGGATGTCAGATTTCATGACTACAGATGGCCTTCATTTAACTACCACTTATTCAATGACCATTCTAACGATGGTGCAATCTTGCTGAATGAGCAGCAGTTACGACCAGTCCAGTAGTGGGTTTCAATTTCGGTCGCTACTGGTTTGCTCGCGGGTGCATGGGCGCTCACACGCACGCATGCCGTTTCTGCACATGTGCAAAGACGTCCGGGCAGGTGGGCAGAGCCTCCCGCCGCCGCCACCACTACCAGTTAGCTCGATCTGGGGCAAACCGGTAGCAACCCATCACTGGACCAGTCCTCAAAGCTCTGGCCATTGCAGGATTGTGACCTGGGGCACCTGGCAACCCGAAAGAATTTCTGACCATCACAGCATCATGTGGCATGATTTGTGACCTTCACTTCCCAGTAAGCATACTCAATGGGGAAATCAGCAGGAAGATGGAAGTTGCAATTGCGTGATGTTTTCACTTAACAATCCGCGCAGTCCTCATTTAAACGAGGGATTGCAGGAACTGCCATCGCTAAGTAGTGCCGTCATGTGACATTGTGCTTTACAACCGCATCACTTAGGAAAGGAAATTCCAGTCCCAATTGCTACTGTTAAGCAAGAACTACTTGTAATAATAAATTAACTGGCATTCTGAAAGGGGGATTTACAATGGTGTCTACTGCACCCAACATAAACTAATAGAATACGAAGTAAATCACTAGGTTCTAGCAATTATTTTGCACTTCCCTTTGGCATTATATGTTTAGATAGATTAAGGATTTATACTGTGGATTGGGGCAAACTAACTGAGTGGATCTATGTCTTTCTTCTCCCAAAACATTTTTTAAAATGTTAAAACATGGTGATTTATACATTAACGTGTCAAAGACACCCCAATTTCCTCCCTGAGTCACATATGATGCTGAAGTACTATCATCTTCACAATTTTAATTCCCAAATTAAAAACAAATACTTACCCAAATTTACTTCCTTTGCATGGAAGTTCATATACTACTATAGAACATATAGATTTAGGCTAATGAAGAAAAAAGAATGACTACACTACTATTTCCTACCCTGACAATTAATAGTGGAGTGGGAAGGATGTTAGTAAGCAAATTGTTTACTATAATTTAGCTATTGTAAACTTCCGAATAAGGTAGCTGCTATTTTTAATCATTTAAAATATTGATATTTTACCTTTCTGTGAATAATGCATGGACTAAAAAACATTGTGTAGTCAATAAACAACTACCAAGAATGCTTGAGCAGCCTTTTGGACTGGAAGACCTCCAAGGTCCCTTTCAATTTGTTATTCTGGAAATGTTAAGTCCAATTGTAAGCTAGATAGGGCCTTCATATACTGAAAGATGTAATTCAAGGGGTTAAAAAAGAATTTTAAACATAGGCTGTGTTTAAACATAGCCAAAATTAGTAGCTCTGTTCACAATCACTCATGCCTGGTCACCTCCCAGGTGGGTTATGCTAATATACTTTACATAGGGCTACTTTGAAAAGTATTCCAAAACTTCAGTTAGTGCAGAATGAGGCAGCACGGGCAGTTATGTGTGTCCGTAAAATGACATGTATTATAACAGCTGCATTAGTTGCCAGTTTGCTTCTGGATTCAAATCAAGGTGCTGGCTTTGACCTGTAACACCCTTCATGGGACGAGGACGGGTTATTGTGAGCTGCCTCTTCCTGATATCTGCCCATCCCATCAGATCCGGCAGAAGAGATATGTTGCAGGTCCTGTCTACTGAAGTGTTACAAGTGGGATCCAGGAGATGACCCTTTTCTGCTGTAGCATCACCTTACGGAACATCATCCTTTACTAGGTGAGATTGGTCCCTTCCCTGCCATTCTTCCAGAAATCTCAAAACTTGGTTATGTCAAGAGCCCCAGGGGTCTCAATACAATGGTGATCTGTCAAGGTCACTCACTGTTAATATCCAATGTCTTAGTCTACCTTTTTAAAATAATAACATTAATATTTTTAATAGTGCTATGCTTTAAGTTTGCTATTTGTGGTTTTAAGGTATGTTGGGCCAGAGCAGTGGTGAAATCCAGCCGGTTCTATCCGGCTTGGGCGAACTGGTAGTGCCAGTGGTGGGAGACTGCCCACCCGCCCGGATGTCATCACGTTCTGCTTTTGACCCTCTGTGCATGTGCAGAAGGCTCTGCACATGCATGGAGGAGGCGCGCATTTGTGAACCAGTAGTGAAGGTAAGTAAATTTCACCCCTGGGCCAGAGCCCTGTTTTGTGAACTAGGCAGACAAACACACAATTTCTCTAGAATCCCTCCCCTGCCCCTATGTTGAGGAGAAAATGTGTTATGACCCAGGTTGCCTAGGTAGTGGTAGGCTCTAATAAAGTCCTTTACTGTTCTGCTATCCAATGACAAATGGCCCTACAATGACTGGTCAAGCTCCACCCCAAACTTTCCTGAAGGCAGACATCCACTATCAGTGCCATACAGGCCCATAAACTAAATCCAACATTCACCAGACACAGTTCATAAGGCAAGGAGGAAGTCCATAGTCCATAAATAAGATTCTAAGTCCACAAGTCCGTAATTCATAAACAAGGTTCCAAGTCGATGAGGCAAGGTCTGGAGTCCACAAACAAGAATCAAGGTCCACAGGATAGAAACATGATCCAAAGTCATCCAGAGTTTACAAAGGCCAGAAAAGTGTGTACCAATGCAAACAATTGTTCCTGACAAAGACACCCTCCCCCAGCCTTTGATTAAATCAGCTCAAGCCAGGTGTTTCTAATGAGACAGGGCAGGGTGGGGCAGCCTCCTCACTATCAGCCTTGCGAACCTCCTTTGAGCTTCCCTCTGCTCCATTTTCCATGCCCTCAGATCGGTGGGGGAGGCAGCTCTTCATCAGAGGGGATCTGTTGCCTCTCATCACCACTGCCTGTCTGCAGCCAATCCT
Organism: Masticophis lateralis; assembly: GCA_030761175.1. NCBI lineage: Eukaryota > Metazoa > Chordata > Lepidosauria > Squamata > Colubridae > Masticophis > Masticophis lateralis. Next base: position 65,705,646 of record JAUDYJ010000003.1, read on the forward strand.
CTCCTGCGTTTGTGAGGGCAGGACGCTTCCCTGTCCAGTTGACCAACTCCCCAGTGCCAGAGGGGCCTGAACAGCATCATCCTGCCCCTCTGCCCTTTCCATACATTCCAGGAGAAGACGTGCCATCCCCGTTGGATGGTCCCAGTTCCAACTTCTCCTCCTCTGAACTGGATCTGATAGGGCCATGACATATAGTATGGACAGGAGTCATGGTCTTTCAGCAGTGGCAAATATGCCTGGATTTTAATTGGATTTAAAATTTTTGGACCCCAAATTTCTAGAATCTGTTGGACATTATTACAGCATAAAGCATTTCACTAGCTCTATACTTCTTTAAAAGCCAACCACTGTTACATGTTCTTTATGCTCCAACATTTACCTTAAAACATGAGTTTGATATTCCAGAAGGCCACCATACTGACTATGTGTCCAGGCTGGGCTCCCCTGGAACCAGAGACTTGGATAGATGGATCCATTGTTGAAGGGCCATTTTTTATTCTCCCTTCATTTTAATTGTATTTTGAGATTTTAAGATATTTATTGCTGCTGCTTTTTATATTTGTATTCATTGTTTTTTAATATATATATTTTACTGTGTTTGAGCAGCCATGACAATAACATCATGGCTGCTCAGAGTCACCTTTGATGGGATGGGTGGCTATATACATTTTATTAATAAATAAATAAAATCTATCAGATGATTTTTAAAACAGAACAAGCCTTCACATACAATACCTCACAATATCCCAAACATCATCACCCAGCTGAAGATGCCTGTCACAGGTAAATCTGTCAGCTGCTTAACAACTATTGTGTTTTTGGCTATCATTATTTGCTTTTTCACACCTCTTTTATTCTTTGTTTTTTTTCCCCTTTTACTCAAGTTAGTGCTTAAGGCTTATACTTAAAACTTTATTTAAATTGTTATCGATAGGGTTTCCCCCTTCTTTTACTTTAACATCTGTCAGGTCTCTACAAATATACAGCTTACCCAAGCAAAGGTAAAAGCAAGGATATGAAACTAACTCCTACTGTCCTCTGTAACAGAGAGAAAAATCCTAAATCAGATTTAAAATCTGTAATATAAGAGCCCCCAAAACCATACTGTCCCACACATCCAGTAACTACACTGTCAGTTTCAAAAAGCCACTTCATAGTTTTGAAACTTAAACGAGGAAGGAAAACAGGGTAAAGGTAAATGTTTCCATTGTCCTTTGTGAAAACTGAAAAGTTCCACCGATTATTCAGCAATCCGAATTAGTCAGCCCCATTAATTAGTCATAAATGATCTAGTAAACAGCAGTTTGAGGAAAGGCACTTTGTACGAGTTCAACCGCCTTGCTTCCAGTTATGACTTTCTAATCCAGATGGCCTGAGAGTCTTTTTCTTTAAAGAGTCTAGTAACTCTTGGTAAACAAAGTGCATATGGTAAGCACAACTTTGTCTGCAAATAAAACACACACACACAATTCCTTTGGTTACCTACCTGCCTGCACCATCTGTCAAGCAGATGGTTCAGGTTTCATTCATAAGATTAGGTAGGGGAGGAGGATAGCTGAAAGACAGGCCCTCAAGGTAACATTTGATTCCAGGCACCAGCCTGCAACAGAGATACTCTGAAACATACAACATCGGGATGAAAGACATCAGAGTTCCTTGCTCCTAAGAACATTTTCTACTTGCTGCTCTTCAAGATACAGATTTCACAATGCTTATATATGAAATGGAATGTGTTGCTTTTCTTAAAAAGAGAGAGGGAGGGAGAGGGAGGGAAATTTTTCAATGATGTGGGTCACAAGTCAGAAATATATTGTGAAACCGACAGACCAAGCTAATGTGATGTTAAGGGTTTATCTGTCAAGGCTGCAAAAGATTAACAATTGGGGAGGGGGGAAACATTCCAGGAGGTTTAGATGCAATGTTACTTGGAGGTAGTCTAGATTTTAAATTGTTAATTTTAAAGAAAATTGTTATATAAAAGTGATTTTAAAAAATTCATCTATCAAAGCAGAGTTGTTTAGACAGTGCTCATGTTTGTCACATGACTTCCTATCCAATAAATCTGCCATTTTTAAAATTTTAATGAATAAACCTTTCGCACTGATACATGAACGAGAAGTAAAAAGGTAGATTAACCAGTTAGTCATCTCTTTGCATATAACAACTGAAATTAAAGCAACTAAGTAATTATTTCAGTTGGAAATGCAGATATATATATATCCATATTTATTTATTTATTGGTTTGATTTATATGCCACCCTTCTCCAAATACTCAGGGCGTCTTACAATGTGTTAAGCAATAGCCTTCATACTTTTGTATATACCTGCTTAGTAGGGCTTTCGGCCCCCCCAAGCGGTGTTCTTTTTTATACAAAGCCAGCTTATTGCCCCCACAATCTGGGTCCTCATTTTACCTACCTCGGAAGGATGGAAGGCTGAGTCAACCTTGAGCCTGGTGAGATTCGAACTTGCAGTAATTGCAGGCAGTTGGTGTTACTTAACAGTACTTTAATCTGCTGCGCCACCAAGGCTCTTAGTTCCTTAGTTCAGTATATATATACTGAAGAAAATATTCTGTTCAAACCATCCAGTTAAGCTTAGAAGTCTATTTTTGGTCTCAGCAGAAGGAGAAATACTTAATAATTTTAGCACCAAAAAAAAATAAAATAAAATAAAATAAAATAAAATCCAGAACAGAAAGTATAAATTTTTGAATACCACATTAAAAAAAAAGTTCATGATATCATGTGTGAATCTGCTCATGATACAAGTTTATAAACACATTTCACAGTTTCAATGTAAGAGAAAATGAAAATTGTCTACTTAGTGTTTATTGTTCAATTTATTTTTAAATACTAGCCCAAAGTAAAGAGTGTTTTAAAAAATGTATGCAGATATCAAAGAGAAATACAATCATAGTAGAATCTTCTCAAGGAGATTTCTTCTATTAATTACTTTCTAAAGATCTGTGAATATAGACTTCAGTATTCATTTCAATTTTCTTTTTGTTACACTCCCACAATATTGTTCAGAACATTTTTATACAGTCATTTGCTACTATCTCTCAAATTAATAAAAAATAATTAACGTCTGTTCCAGTAGTGGGTTTCAATTTAGTTTGCTATTGGTTTGCTCATGCATGCGACGCTTCTGTGCATGCACAGAAGCGTCCGGGTGGGTGGGCGAAGCCTCCCGCCGCTACCGGTTTGCCCAATTTGGGGCAAACCGGTAGCAACCCACCACTGGTCTGTTCATCAATGAAACTTTTAAGTATCTTTGAGCAGAGGTTATATTAAACTCTTCCATCTCCCAGTGAAGCTTTAAAAATGTGTGAATGTGTTTGTGTGTAAACCATTAAGATTTGTAATAGTTTCTATCCTTTTCTGCATAGCATGTACACAATGGGGGTCTACAAAATTACGAAAACCACACCTACTAGGATTTATGGCTAGTCCTAGACATAAATCTAAACCATGGCTTTCAAGTTAGAACAGCAATCTTCCAACCTAACCCTAACCCTAACCCTCCCCTGGCCAAAGCACAGGGACAAAGTTTTAGGGCTACACAATGCTTTAGAGTCACAACAAAAAAGGTGCTGCTTTGAGGAATTACAGACTCCTACAGCCCTAGAAGTACTTGATTCAGAGATGGGTTTCAGCAGGTTCTGACCAGTTCTGGAGAACTGGCAGCAGAAATTTTGTGTAATTCGGAGAACTAGTAGTAAAAATTCTGACTGGTCCCTCCCCCATCTGTTCTCCGCCTCCTGAGTCCCAGCTGATCAGGAGGAAATGGGGATTTTACAGTATTCTTCCCCTGGAGTAGGGTGGGAATGGAGATTTTATAGTAACCTTCCCCAGCCACGCCCACCAAGCTATGCCATGCCCACCAAGCCACACCCACAGAACCAGTAGTAAAAAAATTTGAAACCCACTACTGACTTGATTGCTTTTACGTCTGAAGCTCAGCCTAACACTGATGAATTTTGGCTTAGCATGTCTTCCAAACTTTAAAATTTGCGGTTTTAATTATTGTTATTTTTAACATTCCAACTTGATTTTTCTTCCATTCAATCATGTTCGATTCTTGAATACTGCCTGAACAAGTCCATGCAGTTTTCTTGGCAAGATTTTTCAGAAGTGTTTAGCACTGCCTGCTTTCTAAGGCTGGAAGGATTGACTGGCCCAAGGTCACCCAACTGGTTTTGGATGACCTTAGGCCAAGCAAAACTATAACTCATGGTCTCCCATGAGTTCTAACCTTAATCACTACACAAAATTGGCTCTCCAATTTTAACTATTGTTATATATAACATTCCAACTTCATAAAACAAAGTTAAAAGCACGCTACTTATAACATCTGTAGAAATTACACATATCTATGTGTTCAGAACCAAAAGCAGAAATATGCTTTATTCTCCAGTTCTGTGGAAAATACAGGTGGAACTTAAGCCAGGAAAACAGAATTGCATCTCTACTGTTTTCCTATAGAGCCAACTGAATACAAATCGGTTCTTAGGTTCTCAGGAATTCACATGCCTCTTGTTGAGGTATGAGTGATCTCAGGCTTGCTTCGCCAGCTCTTTCTTCAAATTAGGGAAAATGCCCCACCTTGTTTTGCTTGAGGGGGGGGGGAGCCACTTTCTAGTTTGAAAATGATTTGTTCTGAAAATACTTAAAATGCTGGGAACCGGAAGGGCTGCCAAAGAACTAAGTGATGAAGGTACTTAGTTGTGAACAGAAATGACAGGCTTGCTTCAGCACAATACAGTATGAGACAGGGATGTATCAGCAATGTTGTGAAAGAAAAGCTCAAATTTTTAATCTGGCCTGGAACAGAACTGATGCTTGGAAAAGCAGTTCGGGATTTGGACAAGTAATTCAGTCTAATAGCTAATTGGAAAACAAAGCATGAATCCATCAGCTAGATTTACCGTATGAACTAATAAAAAAAAAAAAACCTAACCAGTTTCACTATATGCAGTCATATCCATCAGCAGATGTTCTGCCTGGGAGCTAGGGTGACATCAGTTCAACCAGACCAGTCTCTGTATGCTTTATGAAGTTTGGAAAACGGATTTCTTTTATGAAATTACATTTTAAGAGGCAGTGGGTAATGTTTCCACAGTATATCAAGAAATCAGCCCCCCCAAATATGAAATAATGGATTAGGTTTTATGCCGTTAATGTTTTATTTTTGTGTCTGCAATTAAGGCGGAGAAAAAAACCCTCTCGGTAAGACTTTCTGCCAAATAAGTTACATTTTTAAAGAAAATATTTTTCCCCCATTAGTGATTCAGTACTGTTCAAAGAAAAGCAATACTGGATACTCATACCATTTAAGAAAAGAACGAGAAATACTCTATGTAGCAGTCTCTGTAAACGGTCCATCGCCTTTGTAGAAACTGAGTGAGAATTCTCCAGTCTTGCTGTCAATAATTTCATGAGTCTTTCATTATGTACTACACGGGTGTCAAACTCGATTGCATCACGTGATGTATCGTGACATTTCCCCCACCCCTTTGCGGACCTGGGGTAGGCGTGGCCTGCATGTGACGTATCTGGCCCGCAGGCCATCGGTTTGACAGCCCTGAATGTACTGAATTCAGAAGAAGTATTTCAGCATAAGTCAAAACTGTATAGAATGTAAGAGAGGACATGCACTGAAAATGGAAGGGACATTATTAAACCAAAAAGAAAAGAAAGGCCAAGTACCTGGACTATATTTTCTAAGAATAATGTTACTGCTATAATAAAAGCTCACAACTCTTATCATGGGCAAACCTAAAGATAACATAGCTGGTCCTTGTGAAAATTGGTTCTCACATTGATAAGAAGCCAGCAACTGCTACCAAAACTATAAGGAGATGCAGGCAACTCAGCCTCCACAAGAGTAGCAGGCTTCTATCCACTGTAAGGCCATGAAGTAATGTTAAGAGTTTTGCCAGCATAAATTGTGTATCCCTTGGTACCTCACCTGAAAGTAACTGTTGGCATTCTTAGGTTGAAAACTTAACCTTCCTTCTAAAAAACACTACTAGTCAGAATTCTGAAAAGCTTATTTTGGAGTTAAAGGGTTTACTTGCCTGATTATTAGGAGGAAAATTTGGCAGAGATTTCCAAAGTCAATGAAATTAAATTTAACGCATTGGTGACAAATTTAATCATACCAACCAGAATGTAACCTGACATTTAGGCTGAGATGGTGGGAGCAGGGCACCTTCTAACGCCCTTGACTGCAGCCGACTGCTCTTTAGCAGCCAATGGTGAGACCAGTCTAACCAGTCTCTGAAGGGCTAGGGCAGGACTGGTGTACTAAGCCCCTGGGTAACAGAACAGCAGCACTGAAGTGATCACAAATTTGCCAAATTTCCATGGGAGCCGTAGGTCCTGGATTTTGAAAGCTTTCCATAAGCTAGCCCATTTGAAATAGCTTGGTTCAAAAATGGGTACTCTTTGATACACCATTTCACCCCGTTCAAGGTCATGAAAGTAAAAGTTTTAGTAGTAATGTATATAGTTAGATTATTATAAAAACGTCTGTGCCTTCCAATTCCCAGTGACTCTTGTTTGATGAGTTTCAATTAATAATAAAATATCTTACATCCAAAAAAGAAATGAGAAAAAGATAGGTGTTTTTAAAACATAATCAGCCAAGTATCTAATTATATCAATATAATTATCAATAATTGATAATTATTGATTATAATTATCAATATCAATATTTCTAATGATATCAACACAAGTTGAAATGCATACAGATCATGTACACTGCAGTGAAGCGGACAAATTAGACTATTTTAATTATTTTATAGATTTCATATTCATGATAGAAATCCAAAAATCCATAGAAGGCAATAAAGGTTTTAATTTTAAGAATAAATTTCATCTCTTGAAGAGACACATAGTGTAAGAATTTGCTGAGCAAAATCACAATTTATCAGACTTGTAAAAGCTACTCACATGAGTAAGAAATCTCTGTAAAAATGTTTACAACTGACTCATGCTTCAGCTAACAATGTTTTTATGAACAAGTGGCAACACCTGGCCAGCCTTGGTCAATTTTAGAAAAAAGGTTAATCACCTACCACCTTTGGCTGCTTTTTGCTATTATTTTAATTTCTAAATGTTTATCCAACTGTTCTTATTTTTTCCAATTTCATAAGACATATTAGAACTTGGAAACAACTTATACCTGGTTTAGTTGCAAATTCACTGTACATGGGGAATCACAAACAATCCAGGTATCTTTAAATGCAATTAGTAAGCATTTAGTCTATCTTATTGGTCTTTCCAGGATAAACTCTAAAATGTCCCTTTGAGATTTGCTTTTTTATCACTTCTTTGTCACTATACAAGGAAGATGTACTGTTAGATATAGTTCAAATATTTAGAGTGTATAGATTCCAAGGGCCGGATGAGACTTCTCAAGACTTGGATAGAGCCCACAAGGAACTCCCTGACTGGTCATTAAACTTTAATTTAAATGTGACAGAAGAAAAAAAATATTAATATATGATGTGAAAATAATAATATTACTTATATTTAACTTTAATTAAAGGTAAATATGAATAAAATTCAGTTCAGTTTAGTTTTCATTCTGAGGCAATTTGGTTTTGGTCATCAGCACACTCTTTAAAAGTGTAGCTTTTGACAAGAAAAAAAATTTAGCAGAAGCATGTTCAGCAAGCATGATATTTTGCATGCCAATTTGCATAACTATTAGCTACTGGACCATCCATCTTTCTTGGACAGTTTAAATTGTGTAACTGAAGTGGGAAGATTTACCCTCTTGTAATCATCTGCAGAAAGAAAATCTAAATATTTATAAAACAAATGAAAACTGAATCCAAATTAGGATGCCAATCCACAAGACTATTCGTCTAGAACAACGGATATTCTTTTCTCTGACTGCACTGTCCTTTCAATTACAGATGGACAACTTCCAGTTAAAAGAAAAAAATAGTATCACGACATACCAGGTGGTGGAATATACATAATTTGGAGTCATCTAACTCAAATTGAGTAGATCAATTTATGAGCATATTTACAGTGTTATCTGTACATTCAATCAAACCTCCTTTAGAGATAGAGTTCCAGTTGGAAAATTGTCTAGGTAGGCATGAATATTCTGTTGCCAGAGTTGATCTGAAATGACTAATGTTCATCAAAGAGAGATGAAGGAGCCATCAAACAAGGGATGATAATGTGTGTGTTGAAAGAAAGCTGAAGAGGCTTTCTGTGGGATGACCGGATCATTACATGTAATTATGTCTCTGTTAGCTCTAATGACGCTATATAATTGCTTAGACTACCCTCTATGGTTATGGATGACAAAATTTTCATATAAAAAGGTCAGTTTGTACATTTTTGTTTAAATGCTTGTGGCTGAAAATGAATTTTGCTCATGGTAGAAATGTGGGAAATTGTGAAATATCACCAGTAACCTACAAGTCAAAAGGAACCAGCTCTATTGCTTAAAAGGTGATAAATATCCTCTTCCAGCAACTATTTCATCATTGGAGTATGAAAGACAAATAATCTCTGCCAACACTGATTCCCAAACTAAAAGCCAGTTCTTCTCTCTGAGATATTTAAAATTTAGATTGAATTTATGTTCTCTCAGACACTAGAAAACTCTGACTCAGGGATAATCAGGTATAAACACACATGACCAGAAATATGTGTTTTCTCCAATCATGGACAATGAAGACCTCAAGACTTTAAACATTTAGAGTCATAAGGTAACTCTGTGATTAGAAAAAATGTCTCTCTCAAAATTACCAAGAAGGTAATACTAACTAGTACTTCAAATTTTTATATATTAATTATCAAGCTAATGTTCTGACTGAATTTCCAAAAAAAAAAAAAAAAAATCACCTGTCATTATTTTAAAGTTTTTTTAAAAAATATGATCATCCTACCATTCTACCATACACACTTAAGGTAAATAGTGCAAACTAAAATAGAAAATAATAACAACAATAAATAGTATCAAGAAATGGTATCAAAATTACTTTGACTGATAGTTGATTATACAGATAGTCCTCGACTTATGACCACAATTAAGCCCACATTTTTTGTTGCTAAGTGAGACATTTGTTAAGTGAGTTTGACCCCATTTTACAACCTTTCTTGCCATAGTTATTAAATGAATCACTGCAGTTGTGAAGTTAGTAACATGGTTCTTAAAGAGAATCTGGATTCCACATTGACTTTGCTTGTCAGAAGGTCGCAAAAGGTGATCACATGACCCCAGGACATTACAACGGTTATAAAAGTGACTCAGTTGCTAAGTGTCTGAATTTTTATCACATGACCATTGAGATGCTACAATGATTGTGTGAAAAATGTTTATAAGTCAATTTTTTCAGTGCTGTCGGAACTTTGAACAATCACTAAATGAACTGCTGTAGGTTCAGGACTACCTACATTCTGAAAAAAAAAGAATAAGTATGGTTTGGCATAAACAACAAAAGTAGAATATGACATGGATCTATTTTACAAAGACATTTCAGGGAAAATGCAACATGTGATTCATCACTGAATTAATCTTCAACATTAGAGGTTTGAAAGAAGGAGCTCAATCATGACTTAATCTGACTGAATAATCAGTTTGGTGAAGAGAAACAAAGCATACTCAGGTCATTGGAAGCTTTATAGGACAAAAGCAACACTCTGTGTTGTGTTTTGAAATATACTGGAAACCCCTACAGTTTCAGCACAGACAAAATATCTCCTCTATAACCACAACAAAAAGCCCATAAGATAATTCTGTGGTGAACAATATTTCAGTTTTAATTAAAACAAGATTCGGTTATATTTTGGGCACAAAGAGGTGCTCCAATAACTGAGAACATGTTATTTCCACCGTTCTGCCTCAATGCATGCGCCTACTATTGTCCAAAATTACCACTTGTAACAGTTAGAACCAAGTAAGTAATTCTGTTACCAAGATAATTGGCTAGCCCCAATCCATTATTGTTGCCTAACAACGTATTAACGGTCAGTGTTTAGGAAACTCGTTTTTTCTTGGCCAGAAAAGCACTAACTTTCTGCCAGGCTGCCAGTGTTTCAATTTAAAGAAGGCACCCAATGTAAAGGAAAGACGGAATCACAGGCTGTTCATCTTTTAGCCCCACCCTCTGCTTTATTCTTCAGAGTACACCAGCTGCTTAACTAGAATTAAAATACAGCTCATGTTCACTCTCAATAGAAGCCCATCTGCACACTGCACTAATCATCTGATTCCATAAAGTCCATTTGACTGTTTACTTAACAAGCAAGATTTTAAGTTTATATAAGACACGATACTGAAATGAGTTTTCCATCTATTCTTATTCCTAACTGTGGATAATCAAAACAACCAGCTTTCTACTAGAATCATAATGTTGTTCCACAGGACAAAAGAAAGTTGCACTAAAAAAAAGTAGTACTATAACAATTACGAGGAAAGGATAGCACAAAGTTCACTATTAAATAAAATTTAGGTAGTTACAGATCATTATATTAGTTCTCCTGGAAACTATTGCTGGGGCTTTCTTAAAAGAAAAGATAAAATCTTCAAGTAAAGATGACTCCTAGGGACTTTCTGGACGTATCCCTGTAATTTTTTACACAACAGTAGAGAAGTATTATTTGCCACTGTCTTTAGCGATTTCCTCCCCAATTTTCTAGTTTAGCCTTGAGCTATGATGGCGAACCTATAGCACGTATGCCAGAGGTGGTACGCAGAGCCCTCTCTGCTGGCACGCGCCCTGTCGCCCCAGGTCAGATCTCTGTGGTGTTTCTTTTGTGAGCCTCTGTTTCTCTGCAAATCATGAAACAGAAGCTCACGAAAGAAAAAGATCTTACCTCTTACCATATTGCCGGTGTTGGGATGCCCCACCTCCCGCCAGCCAGCTGGTCTTTGGGTCTCTGCTGCACATGCGCGCATACGTGCATGTCCATGCATGTCCGCACACGCACATTTGCACGCATTGGGTAAGCGCACGCAGTTTGGACACTTGGTGTCTAAAAGGTTCACCATCACTGGCTTAGAGTCTTGGGAATTGCCAGTTATCTCTCAGTCAGCCTAACCAGGTCCTACTTGTATTAATTTTTCAACACCAGGCAAGGTTTAATAGGTGTCTACTTTACTAGATATGGCTTTTATTACTACAGCTGAGGTCACAAACCCATCCCAAAAGTGATGAAAATAAAAGTTATCAGGATGTCAAGTTAGAGGACTAAAAGACTTCCTATTCCTAAAAAGCCATAGTTTATGGAAATAAAGAATTTCAAGTTGCTAGTTCTCTGCCCCACCAGGAATTCAACTTCTGGGTTTAAAATCACCTTACTGGTCATACCAATAAAAACTGTTCTTGGTTTCAGGAACCTTTCACAGTGACCCTATACAGACACACACTCTGCCACATAGAAACAAGTACATTTTACCTCTTGGATCTCTGGTGTGCAGTGCAGTGACTTATGATGAAGTGTTTTATTAAACTTATTTGTACCTAACTTTGTCCCATTCTCTGTATATTTTATTCACAGTAGATGATAGCACTTAGCCAAATTTAACTCATCCTGTTACTGTTAAGAAATAAATATAGATTATGAGCTACTCTTGTGTTCAGGAAAAGAGAGAAAGATGAACATGATACTATATGACTTTTGAATATTGAAATGAAATTGGAGAGACTAAATACAAAAAGGCTGATGCCTACAATTAATTTTCTTAAAATGTAAGCAGAATAAACATGAAGACATTAATACACAATCAAAGCAGGTCAGTTCTTCAAGGCTTGTGTAAAGAATAGAAGGGTTGGGGCTATGTAAACCTCATAATTATTCCAGAGGATGGGCACCATGAGAGACAAAGCAATTTCCTAGGAACAGATAATACTGCTTTAAAGATGAGATCTGGAGCATGTTCACTCATTCATTCAATTTGTGTAGCTACCCATCTCAAACCAGTGGCCACTCTGGGCAGCAAACAATCATAAAACTAATCAAAACATGATACAAAAAGAAATTAAATATAAACTGCAGCTAAGAGATATTATAAACCACTGATGGCAACATAACCAGGAAACAGGGCTCTCCATACATTCAAGACCCCAAACCCAGCCACATAGCCCAGCCTTTAAGGCCTTCCAAAAAAACCAGTGGGGTCGGGGCAATCCTAATCTCAGGAGTTAAGATGTTCCAAAGGGCAGGTGCTAGGGCAGAAAAAGCATCCTCTTCGTTTTTCTCAGCTGACATTCATTCACTGACAGGGCCATACCAGATTGGACGGGTAAAAACCTTCCAGTTCAGAAAAGGTCTTAACTGACACATCAAGCACTCTAACTACAGATCTTCCTGGCCATAATTGCTACCTACTTTATGAATCAAAGAGAACTTCCAACTTACACACTAGTTCTGTCTGGTGAAATATAACCCCATTCAGAATTAAAGGTGGAAAGGTTACTATATCAGAAGAACCAGGAACTGACAGCCACTCAATCTTGAGTCAAGGTTGAGTTTAAGCTTGGTCCTCTCAATCCAGAACCAAACCACCGCCGGGTATTATGACAAGATCTCTGTGACATCATTTGGTTGTCCTGGTGTTGAGAGGTATAACTGAGTATTGTCTGGGATTGGCACCTCCTGCTGAAGCAGCACATGGAAGCAACAGCAGGAGATCCTTTGGTGAGTTTGGGTGGATCGACTAGTTGCACCTAGATCAAAGGTATTGAAGATAGTAACTTTTGCTTTTGTCATTTCTAAGTTGGATTAGTGCAATTTGCTATAAATGGCAATGTCATTCAAGAAAACACAGAAGCTGTATCTGGCACAGAGCAGAGTTGCTTGCCTGCTCTGACAAGCTCCAACTGGTTCAGCAGAATAATACCTCTTATTTGAGACCTGCTTGATTGACTAACTAATTGGTGCCAACCTAGCAGTTTGAAAGCATGCAAATGCAGGTAGATAAATAGACACCACTTCTGTGGGAAGTTAATAAGTGTGCCCTGTGCCTCAGCATATAGTCATGCTTGCCACATGACCATGGAAGTGTCTTCAGAGAAAGCTGGCTCCCTTGGCTAAGAAACAGAGATGAGCACTGCTCCCTAGAGTCAAACAGGACTGGACAGGAGAAACCTTCACTTTTATTGATTGCTGTAGGTTTCCATCCAAGTTGCTGGATGTAAACTAATAAGGCTTTTTATGGCTTGGGCCCTCCTTCACTATCTTCCTCAGGTAACAAGGCCACAATCTGGCCAGCACAGAATGCTTCAGGTATCCACCTTTGGAGTGATTAGGGGTTAGGGACCTAAAAAAATGGCATTTGCAATAACAGCCCTCTCATTTTAGAGTAGCTTGTCCCCTGAGGTCATATTAGTCTCCAGCACTTTATATTTCAGGAAACAAATATAAAACATTATCTTCCACAAGGCTTTTAGAGAGCGTCATTTAATGGAGGGCAGCAGTAGATTTTTTAATATTGGAATGATTATAATATTTACAGATTCTATGTAACTATTGTTAAGCTGCCTAGAGTAGTTTCAATAGACAGCATACAAATAACTGTAACCAATTACAGTCAAAATAATTATTCTTCAGTAATGTATTTAATAATGTTCCTATACTGTTACATTAAAATTACAAGCTGGTAACATTTTTGGAATTTCTGGGGTCATATCCAAGACTTTTTAGTGTCATCCTGGGGGTTTAAGGATTTTATTAAAGAAAACAACTTAATGAACCGAGTACTGAATAACCTCCACATTTTGGTACAATTGCCATCAACTTATATCTGTTGGGCTATTTACTGATGTCTAAGTGTTCCAACCATGATGTAATTGCTCCCAGCTTCTAGCCTGAAATGCCGTCAAAGGGAGATAGATTTTTGAAATGTCTATTAGACTTAAAATATTCTGGGGACAAACCTTTTTCCTTAGATCACCCTTACTGAACTGCAGAAGACCTTGGCAATGAATTTATGTGCTGCAAAATGTACTCCTTTGAAGATATCCTTTCAAAAGATTGGCTGTATTTTCCATTTCTGCTTTGAACAAGAGTAGACATTATGCAAGGAAAGAGTTTTCAATCATCTTTACTAATTCAAGAATGCTTAACAAAGGATAACAACTTACTTAATGGAGTTCCGAAAGTGGTCTTCAGCAGGGCTTTTTACTGTACAACTGTTCAATAGCCAGAGGTCTGCTTCTGCTGCATTTTCTGAAATATAAATACATACACATTATGTATTCAAACTTTATTCTGTACGACATCATACTGAAGAGATTATGGTTCAACACTTTATCAAAGGAGTGAAGTTTGCATAAGAATATACTGGGTTTCCCTGAAAATAAGACCCTGTCTTATATTTTCTTGAACCTCAAAATAAGTGTTTGGCCTTATCTTTGGGGAGGTCTTATTATTTTGGGGCGTGTGGAGCAAGATGGGAATCCTCTTGCCGTCTTACCTGATTTCCAACTCTGTCTTCCTAACCCTAACCAGAACAAATGGCAGGGACCGGCTGTGCATGCTTTTAAATATTTTCGGGGAAGGCTTATTTTTGGGAGAGGACTTATTTTTGCAGGAGGATTTATTTTCAGGGAGGTCTTATTTTCGGGGGAGGTCTTATTTTTGGGAAAACACAGCATGATTATGTGGCAACACTGAAGTATAAAAAAATATGGTTAAAAATGAACAAAAAATAGGTATAAATATTATGGGGAAAATCATATAAACTACTTAAAATGATAATTTGAGCATTGATCTGAATTAGCAACAATGCTTCTGGCAATAGGTCTTCACTTACATAGATTGGATCACATAAAGATTACTGGGGTTTTTTTCACCAAGCTGCAGCCCTTCGTCTACCACTGATATAGTGCAGGCAACATAGATTGATCTTTTCTATTGAGAGCTAACAGGTAACGTAGGGCTGTCCTGTTTTGTGCATTCAGATAACCTGAGTTTAGCTTAGTTCCTGGTAACTGCAGCACTCATGCAGGTTCCTTGACAGAGTACACAAGTGGTTTGCCCTTATCATTTTCCAGGATATATTTTCGACTTCCCAGTCTAGCCAATTCCCAGAAGGCGCAAGTGTTAAGTAGGTCCAATTCTGCTTAGTTTCCAAGATTCATCAAGAACAGCCAGGTGCTGTGATCTGCTGAGGCTTTCCTACATAAGTAAGCCATTTACTTACATATAGCACCAGCAAAGAGTATATGACAACATTGCTCAGTAATTTACTCTCATGGTTAGACTGTTCATAAGCTTCCATAGACTTTTTTGCTCTCCCAGCAGGAGATATACCAAAAGTGTGGGTAGTAAGGATGCATCCCCTTGGGATTATCTGTCCAAAGATGCATGCCAACATGAATGGGGACTATGAGGCTACCTGGGAAAGATCAAGAAGGAGAAGCCATATACCAGTTAGGGAGGCTCCAGGCACATCAAGTTTCAGCTTTATAATTCACCAGGTATTTAAAATGTTTAGCTCATTTTTGGCAGTTGTCTTTAAAACAAAGATGCACCCTGTCCTTAGCTGTCAATCAAA
This sequence comes from Masticophis lateralis, assembly GCA_030761175.1. Taxonomy (NCBI): domain Eukaryota; kingdom Metazoa; phylum Chordata; class Lepidosauria; order Squamata; family Colubridae; genus Masticophis; species Masticophis lateralis. The sequence goes on from JAUDYJ010000003.1 coordinate 65,721,180, forward strand.
GCAGTGGAAAAACCATGTATAAAATACATTGTTGACAACAGTTTTTAAAGCATTATCTACAAACAACAATTGTGGGCGTTGGTGTAATGGCACATAAACAAATGCAAATGTTGAAAAACAGTCACATGCACAATCCTTTAAATTTTTCAGAAGAATTTTTAAGACTTGATGATAGATTTGTTACACCTGAAATGAAGCCCAGTAAATACATATTAGCATCAAGCTATCACATGGATGTGAAAAAAAGCTGTCTGTTCAAGATATATTCAGATCAGTATCTTTTACAATCTTCTACAATCTGGCCTTTCAAGATGTTTGAGGAATGCAAATCCTAAACTCCTAAGCAGCTCATCCAACAGATCAAATAAAATTAGAATTGTTTGTGGCATTTTGTAAAACCAAACATAACGATTTAAACCCAAAGCTGTAATATTTCCAGAATTCAAAAGAAGTTATAAATTCGCATGAAAGAGAGCTAACAATATTTAGTGACACGTGGAGAATGTATCTTTTAGGAAACAGATGGTTTCAAAACAGTGGTTATACAGAAGAAATACTTTATAGAGAACAATGGGAGCAGCCAACTTTTTCAGCTTGGGATATATTTATTTATTTATTTATAATCCATAGCCCAAGAGGGAATGTAACCTGTTCAGGGTCTTGAAGAAGGTAGGGTCAGACTTTTTGTTTTAGAGGTTGTTTTCGCTGTATTTTAACTGTAATTTTTAACGTTAACCATGCATTAACTTTAACACTTTTAAGTGCTCTTTATTTTATTAGAAAATAAAAACCAGCAGCAATCTGGAACCACTCCAGAAGCCACAAAAAGAAGGCTGGGTGTTGCACCCTCTGCTGCGAAGCCCTGGTCAATGTGGAATGCACATGTCTTGCATTTTAAAGATTAGAATGGGAAAGTTTAGCTGCTCATAAATATGCCTGAGAAATGCTTCAGCCCTCAATATATTGGCCACCACAAATAACAGCATTTATGCAAGGTATACTGGATTACAAGCAACTGAACAACATTACTAAATCAACACTGTTTAGAGAACACAAAGCAGTGACTTTTATCTTTAGGCTCCCCTCTCCAAAACACAAATACTGCACAAACCACAAGTTCCATGAGGTTTTTTAAGACACTAGCAACACCAAAGAAATTTGAAGGTCATGGAAACTTCTGAACAATCTAAACATAACATGAGGTTCTGGACGGCACTAATTGTCAGAATTATGCAATAAAAAACAGGAAAACTTGATAAAACTCTGAGTAAGCAATACAGATAACCACAGAAAAGACCAAAATATTTACACTTTGGTTTTCTTGCTGGTGTTTCTGTCTATATCATTGCTCCTTAAAAGTTTTACATGTCACTCTGAATGCCCATAAATAGCAATCTTAACATCACTTGGGAAAGAGCAAGGAGCAAGTAAAAGCTAGATGTACTTGAGCTGATGAAGGCAAAATTGACAATATCTGAAAGATATTGAAACTATCATAGTGTGACATTTAATACGCACAAACACAAAATAGAAATTATTTGTTTTGTTTCAGTGAGTTAAAACATGTATAGCATCATTTTTTTTTTCTTCATTGCTATCAACTTCATCGTATCATTCCAGTATGAACTGGATGGAACCTTACTATGGAACTTATAATTCTGTTCTTGAAAGCTATAATGTCTCCCTTTGAAGGGGCATTCTCCTTTGTGTTTTGGCTTTGGACCCATTTATCTCAGCTCCACCAATTTCTGCCCAGTTTTCCTTCATTTCAGCTCTTTACTCCAAAAATAACACCTATCAGCTCCAGCCATTTTGACCAGCAGCACAGAACTGTAAAAACCGGAGTTCACAACATCTGTAGGATATCAGGTTGTTTATCCCAAAAGAGCTCCACTTACTGGACTCTGGCCCAGAAACTGGAAAATCATTTTAGAGTCAATAGTTGAATCTAACCAACATTTTTCAATATACTGTACTTTTTGGAGTATAAGATGCACTTTTTCCCTCCCCTAAAAGAGGGTGGAAATGTTGGTGCGTCTTATACACCGAATACTGACATTTTTGGCCCCCCCTGCAGTCCCGTTTTTGCCAAAAACAGGCCAGGTTTTTTTTGCAAAAATGGGATGCACAGAGGGTTTTGGGAGGCCTGCAGAGTGCTCCTGAGGGCTGAAGAGAGCAAAAATGGGACACATGGGGGTTTTGGGAGGCCAAAATCAGGCCTGTTTTTGGCAACAATGGGACACCCAGAGGGCATGGGAGGCCTCCAGAGTGCTCCTAGGGGCTAGGGAGGGCAAAAACCAGATGCGCGGAGGCAAACAAAATTTTTTTCTTGTTTTCTTCTTCGAAATCTTGGTGCATCTTATACTCCGGTGCGTCTTATAGTCCGAAAAATACAGTACATTTTCGTCACTGTATTATGGAAGGAAAGGTTTAATTTTCAAGTAGACTTTTTTTAACAGGTTGACTGATTAACTCCAAGTCTAGGTGGCTATGTTGATTCAGATGATAATACTGGCTTTTTTTGATTCTTTCGTTTTCTTTAACATACTAGATCAGGAATGGTTAACTTCCATGTTCTCAAATGTAGATTTTCCAAACAAAGGATGTGGTTCAAAGTAATCCACATTCAAATCCCTACTCAAGCACTGCATAATTTAGGCTATCACTTACTCTCAGCTCAAGCTATTCACAAGGAGGTTGTTATGGTAGTAAAATTAAGAAAGATCCTCTTCCCAAAAAATATGCCCTCCCTCTCAGACAAAAGCTGACACATACATGCAAAAAAAGAAAAAATATGCATTTTATCACACAAAGCTAGTTCTCTTCAGAGGTGTTTGTGCTGTTACAGCACAATATGGTACACAGTCCCTATGGATCTCATACATTCCAGGCAGCAAGGCCAAAGAGACATTTACTTGTAGCTTTGGATATTTGCTGCTTGTCTGAAAAGGCTAATTTGTGTTAGACGGATCCAGACTTAAAATATAGGAAGCTAGTCTAAAACAGCTAACAAAAACGTAGCAGAATAACAGAGTAACAGAAAAACAGAGTTGGAAGGGACCTTGGAAGTCATCTAGTCCGGGGGTCTCCAACCATGGCAACTTTAAGACATGTGGACTTCAACTCCCAGAGTTGGGAGTTCAAGTCCACAAGTCTTAAAGTTGTCATGGTTGGAGACTCCTGGTCTAGTCCAATCCCCTGCTTGTTCACTATTTCAGACAAATGGCGGTCCAATCTCTTCTTAAAAACAGACTCAGGTAAAATCCTACACATACTATCTGTCTGAACCTAGGACTGCTGTCCTACAAGATACACAACCAAATGAGTTATGATACCTGCACAGCTCTCCTGTGAACAAACCTGAAATCCCATCTCTTCTATTGGCTAAGTCAACATGCTGCTCTGCTAATTTATGAAACAATCAAGATAGTCATTTCATAAATTTAACATTAAGGAAAAAAAACATTCTCTATATCATCCATATGGCTGGTATCATTCCAAAGACTATCTTCCATGCTTGAAAATCAGTGCCAGATTGAGAAGCAACTCTGTGCAGAAAATCAAGAAGCTATGTAAGATGAAATTCTTTATGACCCAGGACATTATGGTTTCTCATATATGTGCTGTTATGAACAATCAATGATCAGGACAAGCTTTTCACCAAGTGGATTAACGACAAAATAGAAATAACATTACCAGATAGGCATGCAACATACAGTTCCCTTTTCTATCAGTAGTTTTATTCAGTCTGGTTGCTGCTGGCTTCCAGATCACTGTGCTTGCTGGGAAATTTGGAAAAAGCATGTCCAGATAACTAAAAGGCAGAAAGTTAGGAAAGATTCATGGTAAAAAAAATATATTTTTTTCCCCCTGTTTCTCCAGGAGCCAAAGGTTCCAGAGGGTGTCAGCCCTAGTGGGTCTTTGATGGATGGTTTTTGCCCTTTTGCTGGCCCAAAAGAAAACAAAGACAGAATGCCAGAGACCACATCACTACTTTAAAAAACAATTTCATTGCATAAAACGTTCTGGAAAAATTTTGCACCAAAAACACTGCCTCACAAGTTTTCTGTAAAGCAAAATGCAGATTAATCAAAAGGGACATCCTCAAATGGAAACTGGATTTGGGGAAAAAAAGTAATAACTATTTCAGATGCTTTTTCCCTTCCAACGTAAATAACATGTGAAGTATTTTAGGTTGTGTTTCAAACATAACTCCTGTTTTGGTTCTTAACATTTAGATTTTTGTTGCAGCTACTTTGTGCTGTGACGCTGACTTGCAGTTTTTAAAACCTCTTACTGCTTTTCATACATGTTTTCATAAGAGCCAAGGTCAGCTTATAAACTAAAACATATTCTGTTCCAATATTTCTTTCCCAGCTTATATTTCTTTAAATTCTGGCTGTATTATGTTGCACCCAGAGGCAATATATTGATTTCAAATGCCTTGCTTCCACTTATTTCCCCTGATATCTAATCCCATACGGAGCCTGGATTTAAACTACATCTATCACTTTTAACATAGAGAAAAATAGGGAAATGTAGGGAGCCTATCTGAGCCAGATATGCCCAAACACTTATTAAATTGTAGCTTCCAGCTAGTTACTGACTTTCACAGAATTATCTTCATACTTTATCCATTTGTTACTGTGTCATGCTTCTGAAAATTCAAGAGATGCAGCACAGAAGCCCTCATACCCAGGAGCCACGTTAAAACCTTACAAGGCATAGTTATATTTTAGACTAGGATACTGTATTAAGTGAGCAAAATTGCTGTGTTAATGCAGTTTCAAAATGACCATGTCAGAAATTAAGTTAACTCTTAATGGACTAAGGTTTCTAATAACAGGCAAAAAAGCTTGTTTCTTTGATACCTGTGATTAATCTCTTTTTCTACAACACCCATTAAATAGGAAGACTCCAAGATCAGCTACCAAAACTGCAATAAAGGGGCTGGGATGACATAGAGGAGGGGTGTCAAACTCAATTTCATTGAGGGCTGCATCAGGGTTGTGATTGACCTCGGGAGGGTAAGGTGGGCATGACCAGCATGACATCACTTGTGGGGGCACCTGTGGTGGCCCGAACACTCTGCCAGCGAAAATGGGTTCCTGAGCTGCATTTTCAGCTGTGACAGCCTCCTGCAACCCTCTGCCAGCAAAAACAGAGCTCGGGGTGTGGCATGGCTCTCACGAGCTCCGTTTTCAGCTAGGATGGCCTTCTACAACCCTCTGCCAGTGAAAACGGAACTTGGGAGAGTCACACACAGCCCTCACAAGCTCCGTTTTCACAGGCAGAGGCACTGCGGGGTGATCCTTTGCTATTTCCAGGGTCACCCCAAAGGCCGGATCTAAGCACCCCGTGGGCTGAATCTGGCCCACGGGCCTTGAGTTTGACACCCCTGATATAGAGGGATTGTGTTGAGGAGAGAAGAAACAATGCAGTACTGCCTTGCTCTTGTTTCACTTCCATTGTATTTGAAACTGTTCTGCCATATTGTATTATTGGATCACTTATATTTCTTCTACGTTCACAGATATGCTGTATCAAAATGGAGTATCAGGTCTTTCAAGTTTAGAACATGTAAGCCTGCACCTGGAAAAATGATCCATTTAATTGTTTTATGACAAGACTTTTGAAAGCTTGGAGTAAAGCCACGGTAGTGAATATTCAAACTTTTGGATAAAAGGGCAACTGTTATGAAGAACTTAATAAAATGAGCATCTTTTTAGAATCTAGTTCACCACTAGATCACCACAGACTTTTATGTTTCTACCAACATGAAGACACTGGAATTTGCAAAGCTTTAATCCCTATGTTTTACCAAATTTTAATCCATATCTTATGAAAATAGATTTAAGACAGTATCACAAAAATGAGTCCTCATTAAAATAGAAGTCATCTTCAGAAACATCAAGCATAAACATTTCCTATATGTCTTTTGCTATCTGTTCAGAAAATAAGTCTGTGACCCTTTTTTTGCACCCTAATTTATTTTCTTATTGAGCAAGTAATTAAATGGATTTCTTTTCTGAAATTTTTAAAAACATTTTTTCTCTCACAGTATGAAAAGTAGAGGTGTAAGATAAACAGAATTATATCTGAGTTATAAGACAGACAAAATTAAAACTTTTAAAGAGCACTACACAGCTAATTATTTTCTTATTAATATTTTACCAGTGTATGTAATGTTGTTTCAAGGTGTCTGCAATACTTTATTTCTGTTTAGAATCGAATGATTTTCCTGAGTACATTTATCGGTCTTTGTGAACAAGTAAATATATCCCGAATGCATTAAATTCTGTAATTTTGGGCTTTTTCATATAGGTTCCCATGATGTATATAAAAATAAGCTATTTTCCTCAAATGCCCTTATATTTTGACTTACCCACCTGCATGTTTCCTTATATGGGTATCATCATGCATTTACTTAATATAAAAGTTTCCCTCTTTTTATGAAAATATACCATTATGTGACTGATCATTTTCACTGAAGAATTTACTTTACACAAACAGTCTCAAACTTTCTTGATATATAGCCCTCTTAGTGTATTGAAGACATGATGTTGTAAATGGATATTACTGTATAAAATCCAGCTTTACAAATAGACGTTGCAAAGATTTAAAATATCCTCTGGCGTCCTATGAATTCACTGTGGCTATGGAGAAAACATGAAGAGAATGCTTTCTGTGTGCATACAGCTCAAGACAAGGAAGAAAACATGTTTGAGTAACATACTCATTTGATTGCTTAAGAATAAGGCTGTAAAAAGTTATGAGCCCATTTGTCAATGCCTTTGGGCTAAAAACATTGACACCATACCTCAGACCCCTCTTTATTCTGGTTCAGTGTCTCAATTATGTAAATTCTCTTATACAAAGTTTTGGGGAACTATAACCCTAGCATTCCCAGTTGCAATGTATGGCTGTGAAAGTTGGACCATAAGGAAGGCTGAGCTCCAAAGAATTGAGGCCTCTGAACTATGGTGCTGGAGAAGACTCCTGTGAGTCCCAAAAGTTGCAAGGCGATCCTAGAGGCGATTGCTCTTTAGAGGGCCAGATCCTGAAGATGAAACTCAAATACTTTCGCCACCTGTTCTGCCCTAGCTACGGGTTCCAAGAAGTGTAGCACACACACAGAGCTCCAAAAACTATGTTTAATACAAATAGACCCCATTCAAAATGCAGGCTTTAACTGCAAATGTCCTTATCAGTCTACTATGAATTACAGAGATTAAACAAAGTCCAACAAGGGTTGGCAATCAGCCCAGAAACCAAGTTGTAACAAAAAACTCACTCTCAAAATGCTCTGCGTAGAACCAAACGTTGTTTCCAGCAACGTTTGCTATCTGTGTGCAAACTTATATAGGCTAAGGGAATGGCTACTTAATCCCAAACCTTACTCTCAAGGAGACCTCCTCCTGAGTAGCTACTCCTGCCTTTTGGCAGCCCTGCGTGCTCGAGCATTGAGAAGAGGATCCTCCACTTCACTCTCTTCACTTGAAGGAGCCTCTGGACGTTCTGAAGATCCTGGCTGAGTCTCTGCCTCTGGCACCACACTCTCTTCAGCCTCCTTGCTGTCCAACTCGAGCACCAGCTGCACAGGCTACTGGCGCGACACACTATCCTCCTCCTCCTCAGGATCAGCCACAATCCGCGCAGGCTGCTGCCGGGCCACAACACCACCTAATGAGAAGATAGGACCCACTGGAGAAGAGCCTAATGCTGGGAATGATTGAGGGCAAAAGAAGAAAGGGACGGCAGAGAATGAGGTGGCTGGATGGAGGCACTGAAGCAGTCGCTGTGAGCTTAAATGGACCCCGTGGAATGGTAGAGGACAGGAAGGCCTAGACGAATGTTGTCCATGGGGTCAGTCACAGGATCTATCGCCATGTCCATGGCAATAGATCAGACATGACTTCGCAACTAACAACAACAAACCCTAGCATAAATGAAACAAGTTCTTATTTTTTCCAGAAAGAAGTAAAAGTGGGAAAAGCTGATCACATTATCAATTCCATCTATCTGATCAGTGCAGTTACCAAAATTGAAGCACACTTGAGAGATTGTTTTAAAAAATGAATGTATATAGATTGTTTTAAACAACCAAATCTAAGCAGTGTATAAGAGTAGCTTTGCTTCCCTTGAAGAGAAACTCATCACTACATTGAAGAACCTGATTCCCATTGAAAAAACTGTTACTTTTTGAGCAGTCAATCAAAATCTTTCTTCCTCTAACTTAAAGCCATTATTCTATAGAGAACATATCATGACCTTCTTCCAACATGGCATCCCATCACCTGCTTAGAGAAGACCTCTCAGTCTTTCTTATCTAGCTAATATACCCAGGTCATTCAATCGTTTCTCAGAAGAGGTCTCCCATATTGGCCTTCTCTTGACTTGAATCTTTCTTACAGCATGATGCCAAGAACTAGTACTTGAGTACCTAGTACTCAAGACAGGGTCTGAATTTTATCCAAAGGTCTTTTACTAAATAAGCTTTATTATATGTATTGAATGTCTGTTTCCTGAGTAAAAATCTTTGCAACAACTTCTTGTAAATTTCAGTGTTAATTTTGTCCTATCTCTGGCATATTAAGATCTTTTCCAACTGTAAGTGATTACCTTTCACAACTAATTTAGTGTCAACAAATCTGACAAGCATTTTTCTTCACTTTTTCATTAAAGTTATTAATAAATAATATTAAGGAGTACAAAATCTATGACTGAATCTGTCTCCAATCAAGGCACCCACTCAGTTACCCTTCAGAATAATCAGGAATCCTTGACCAAGCACTCTTTCACTTTTTGTGATCTGGATATGAATTACTGTAATTAATTTGTCATGCCATCTAACAATCTCGCTGATCAGATCCTAATTTCGTTAAACATTTTGCCAAAATGATTTAAGTTATGCTAACAATATCGCTGCAATTTAACAAAGAAGTTGCTTGAAGAAAAAAAATCCGTTCACATCAGTCTTTCAAGACTTTTTTTTTTACTGTATTTTGATAATTATTGCATTGTTTTCAAAGTGTTTATTGTAAAGGAAAACACCAACAACACTGACAAAAGTAGCAACTATTATCAGATAAAAAGAAATAGTAAATAACATCTCAGCCCAGAGAAAGGAAGGACAGTGAGAAAGAGACTCAAAATAACTCTGCCTTGATTCTGCTTGGTATAAAGAGGGCAGAGGGAATCTCTGGGAGATTTTCAAGATTCTCTTACTACAAGGAAGTTCTTACAGCTTGTTTTCCAATTTGTTCTACCTTGAAGCAATTTATTTATGATCTGGTTCAGCAAATTCCCAGGCCTAGATGTCAAGCTGACTGGATCTTCCTCCTCTGTTCCCCCTTCCTCCTGTTTTTAAAGACAGGATCATTTCCTGTCTTATGGACCTCTGGACCTTCATCCCTTCTTCAAGACATTTTGGTTTAGTGCAGGGGTGTCAAACTCAAGGCTGGATCCGGCCCACGGGGTTCTTAAATCTGGCCCACATGGAAATATCAAAGGACCTGCCCAGGGTGCCTCTGCCAACTAAAAATGAGCCACACAGGGAAAAGATAAAATGTAAAATATGTATGTAACAAATATATTTTTATAGATAGATAGATAGATAGATGGATGGATGGATGGATGGATGGATGGATGGATGGATGGATGGATGGATGGATGGATGGATGGAAGGAAGGATGGATGGATGGATGGATGGATGGATGGATGGATGGATAGATAGATAGATAGATAGATAGATAGATAGATAGATAGATGATAGATAGATATCTTAGCTAATTGTTTAAGGGGGGGAAAGTTAAGTATCAATGGGATTTTCAGGCATCTGAAACAAATATATAGAAATGTATAAGATTAAGGCTATTAGGATTAGAAAATACATTGTAATCAATCAAAAAGGGGACAATGAAGAAAATGAAACAATATGAGAGACATGGGGAGGGGGAAGTCACAGTGGAAAGAAGAAATATTTGTTAAAAAGAGGATATATTTATATGTTGTATGTGATGTGCTTCTCATAATGTGTAATAATAAAACAATAAAACTTAAAAAAAAAAGAAAATGGGCCACACAAGGACCCTGCGCGTCCCATTTTCGGTCAGCAGAGTGCTCCAGGAGCCTATGGAGGATGAAAATGAGGCATGGGGGAGCTGTGCATGGCCCCCCGTACCCTGTTTTGGCTGGTAAAGTGCTGCAGGAGGCCGTTCAGGCTGAAAACAGAGGGACCGTGTGCGAGCCCCCGCACCAGCAGTGAAATCCTCTTTAGTCTGCTACCATTTTTGTGAGTCTGCTACCGAGCACATCTGACGCATGCCTGAGCAGTGCTAAAAAAGGAACATTTTGAAATAGAATAGCGAGGGGGGAAATCCACTGTGCCACACGATTTAGATTATCTAGAAAGCAGGAAATCTGACAATTCTAGCTAATATAAATCGTGCGTCATAGCTGATCGTTGCCCAAGTTTGCCTGAACTGGTAGCATTTTTTACTACCATTCAGGAGAACCGGTCTGAACCAGTAGCATTTCACTCCTGCCCCGCACCCCATTTTTGCCAGCAGGGTGCTGCAGGAGGCGTCCATCTCGTCTCTCCCCCCAGCAGCGGAGAAATACAATGCTGATCAGGCCCTTGAAGAAATCCAGTTTGACACCTCTACTTTAGTATGTTTTTTTTTAGTCATTTTTTTTAATCTACAAAATGGGCAGCTTAACTGAATGTTCCTAAATGGATCCAGCTTGACTGGATGTTAGGATTGCCTGGATCTTCTTCTCTTGTTCCTTTTTGTAACATTTGCTCCAGGGGTGGGTTCTAAAATTTTTTACTACTAGTTCTGTGGGTGTGGCCTATTTTGTGGGCATGGCTTGGTGGGAGTAATGTAACTGAGTGGGCATGGCCAACTTTTTTTTTTTTTTTACTTTTAAAAGCATTTTTTCTACAACCTTAAGAGGTTGCAGAAAAAAATGCTTTCAGGAGCCTCTGACGATCAGGCAACTCAGCTGGGATTGCCAGAGGCTTTTAAGGGCATTTTTTTTTCTACAACCTCTTCAGCCGAAGAAGTTGCAGAAAAAATGCTTTCAGAAGCCTCTGACTATCCCAGCCGAACAGCACGATCATCAGAGGCTTTTTTTTTTTTTTTTACTTTTAAAAGCATTTTTTCGGCCAAAGAGGTTGTACAAAAAATGTTTTTAAAAGTTTTTTTTAAAAGCCTCTGATGAGGTGGGGGGGGGGATAAGCGAGCAGCAACCAGGCTGGGGACTGGTTCGGGTGCGTGGCCAGCCAATGTTATTACCGGTTTTCCGAACTACTACAAATTTTTACTACCGGTTCTTGCTAACCAGTGCGAACCGGGAGCAATTCACCACTGATTTGCTCTCTGTGAACTTCTGGACCTTCATCGCCTCTTCAAGATATTTGATTTAATATGCTTATTAATTATTATTTGAGCTCTGTAATAAGCATTGTAAGCTTCTAGATAGAACTACCTCTTAGAAAACAGATCTTTATCTTTGTTTTTACTTCTCTCTTTTTTGAAACATTGATGAGGAAAGAGGTCATTTATATAAACAAAACTAGACAACAGTATTCTAGATTCTCAGAAGCAACACAAATAGAAACTGATGTGCCTTTTACAAGAATTAGTCTGAGATCACAGCTGTAATTTGGGTTTCACAGAATGCTACCCTTATTAACAACCAGATTCTGTCAACAGTGTGGCATTTCTCCTTTCATTTCTACAGAAAATGACCTTAATGTTGTTGGCAGTGATAACCCTGTATTTCCATCTATCAGGTACAGTAAGAAAAATGCTGATCTCATACACAGTGGAGGCATCCCACTGCCAGATGTAAGACTTCTGATAGGAACTCATAAGCTCTAACAGTACAAAGCAAAACAAACGTCAAGCAGAATGTCAAACTTATCCTCTAATTTGTTCTTCATGGTCATACAATTGCATAAAAACTCCATTTTTCATGCTGAGCAGGCATTTCTCATTTCCGATTTCTCCATAGGACATCTGATTTGTCCTCCAAGATGAAATGATGCACTACTTTATCTATTTTATGGAGAAGGGTAGGCTGGATTTGAAGATGTGTGTTTCAATGTCAGAGGTCTTCTGACTTTACTATCAAAGTTTTTGACAACCCCTTGAAGAACAGAAGCAAATCCTGGTTAAATTCTTCTTCCAACTGCATAGGAAGCTGTCTTACCAAACAATTTTTTTTTTTTTTTACAATTCAGTTTTTTTTTAAGCTCCACGAATCCATTCTAAAACAGATAAAATAAGCAGTTACCTCATGCAATTATTTAATGGCTTTGTAATGCTAATTTTTCAGTCAGGAACAGCATATCCAAAACACTGAGTTAGATTAAAGATACTTCCGGGTGAATTGAAAGCTTCTTCTATGTCAGAGAAAGCTAGTATTTAACTTGATGGAACTGCATTGGGCAAAGAAAAAACAACTAGAGAACTACTGTATTCATATGGGAATATTTCAGGAATATTCTATGAAAGAATGACTCTCAGAAATACTGAAATGTATTAGTTTGGTACAAGAGGGCCAGTTACCCACCAATATAAACGCATCTCAGAAATCTGTTCAGAAAGATTTTATCACCAAAGAAGCAATATTAAATGCTTTTTGTTGTTTCATCTGAAAATAGAGCAGCAACAAAATTATGAGGATATTATCAACGAACTAGATATAGCTGAGACAGGCTACTGTAAGCATTTCATATTGGAAGTAGAACTTTCCTGTTGTGTCCAGCAGAGACTTTGGGTGGGTGCGTGTGGAAAAATGGTGATGGACAGTACACAAGTCTCTCTTTAACTGGGATCCTGCTCCTTTCACCTCTATGGATTCTGTTGCTCATGACCCTGGGTCTGACTCCAATGGAATTTCAGTGTCACCAAGAATAAAACAACAAATTGAAAAATGCAGCAGGAGTCCAAAGTTATTGGACCAAACAGCCTTATTCAGGTTATTGCTAAGAGCCAGCCAGGTCCAGCAGGAGCTTAGGTTGGCAAAAATAAAGCAGAATACATGGGAAGTCAATCTACTTGTTGGAATAGTTGAAACAGGAGACCGTAGTTGAAACCTCCTCAACTCTGTCTTGCTCACGCAGATTTCTCATCCTCTGATTCCACTTCAGCTACATTTTTTCAACAAAATCTCCTCAGATATGACATTATAGTCTCAGCTGTTGGATTAGTTGGATCATTCTTTTGCCCAAATAGAAAGATAGATCGACAGACAGACAGACATGTAGATGGACAGATAAGATAAGATAAGATAAGATAAGATAAGATAAGATAAGATAAGATAAGATAAGATAAGATAACCCAGTGTTTCCCAAAGTGTGGTACGCGTACCCCCAGGGGTATGGGAAGAGTTTGGTGGGGGTACGCGTTGCACCGGAGTTTAGTGGGGATCATGTGGGAATATCCACTGCACCATGCTTAGCTGCTCCCACAGAACAAAGAAAGAAATAGGCGCGTATCGCAGTTTTTACACGGGAACTGGGGCCATCATACATCGTATCGCAACTCATTATGGTGGGAACTTCTGCGCATCCTTCGCGTAGCTCTGGTTCGGCCATTTTTAAACTGCGGGAACATTAACAGTTAACGTTGAGCCTCGGAGCTGTTTAAAAGCCAGAGAATTGCAGTGTTATCTAACGGTTAGACAGTCTTGTGAGGCGTGACACGGCGTGAATATACTGCACTTCGTTATAGAGACAACTTACTTCTTTAATAGTTAGTTCCGGGCGCCTGTTATCGTACTTTAGTAAGTTCCACTGATTTTGATTATATATATATATATAATCAATATATTTTGATTTTTATTAAAGCATATGTTTTTATGAGGGGTACTCAGCGTTACTCAGCAATTATAGAAGGGGTACACATATGTCAAAAGTTTGGGAAACACTGACCTAACCTAATCTAATCTAACCTAACCTAACCTAACAAACCTAACCTAACAACTTTCTGAACATTCCCACACATGGACAAGGAAATACGATGGTACAGCTTCCTGATTAGAGGATCAGCACAAATAAGGAAACTACTTCTATTCACATTTTAGATGCAAATCCCTGAGCACATGCAAATTTACAAAAATATGTCCAAGGATTGACAGACTCATAGTTAGAAGTAACCATAGAATTCACCTACTCGATGCAAAATCCACTAGATCATGGGTGTCAAACTCGATCGTGTCACGTGGTGTATCGTGACGTATTATAACGGTTTTTGCCTTTGCGGAACCAAGGTGGGTGTAGCTGTGCGTGACACATTCGACCCATGGACCGCCAGTTTGACAAGCCTGCACTAGACATACCCCATATATGCCTTCCACGTTCTGTTTAAACCTCCAACAAAAGAGAACTTGCCATTTTATTGAGCAACCTTTTCCATTGATTGGAAATTTACATAATGTAGTCCAAAGTTTCTATTGATATGTAGCCAAAAGCCTACTTCCATGAACTCGTTCTGGGGGACTTTATCTTTTATATAAATAGGAAACTTTTACACTGAAAAAAATACAGAGAATCCTCAGCTACTTCCGGTAGTCAAGAACTATGCTGTATTTCTCATTTGAAAAGAGCAACATGACATCTTACCACCGTATTAGCCACATGGCGCAGCATAAATCAGTATCTAATAATAAAATGAACTCTTAACTCTAGACTTACGATGCTTTCTAACACAAGATACCGGATTATCTTTATCTTCGAGACTACATCAACTGAAATTTTCTTTTCCTAATTTAAATAGAGCACATCCTAAATCCTTAAAAGGAATCGCCCAAACTAAACACTCCAAAGTGAAGTGAATACCCTTGATACAAACCTAGATTATGACTGTTAAGCCTAGGAAAGAGCAGAGCATGGTCAACTGATGTACAATCAATTTAAAAGGACGTTGACTTTATAGATTTGGATGGTACTATTAAAGCTAAATTATGCGAACAGAGGCAAATAAAAGAAAGCACATGTGAGTTTGGCACATACAGTAAATTTTCTTCCTGCTTTGTAATTTTGCCTGATTTTTGCCAGACTTAATTAAACAAACTTAGATATGCTCATAGGGCAGAAAGCGAGACCTTTCTTTTTTGAAGAAAGACACCGTATTTTCCGGTGTATAAAACGACTTTCTAACACAAAAATCTTCTCAAAAGTTGGGGATCGTCTTATACGCCGAATGTCGGTCTCCTGTAACCAGGCAGACGAGCCCGAAAGGCTTTGACGAGCCTTAAATGGCTCTAAGGAGCCAAGCTGAATTGCCTGCTGAGTTGCCGCTAATCAGCTGAGTTACATGCAAGCCCCGTGTAAAAGGGAAAAACTTTCCTTTTACACAACGCTGGCCATCCCAGCTGAGTTGCCTGATTAGCAGGCAACTCAGCTGGGATCGCCAGAGCTTGGATGGCCAAGTGCCGTTTAAAAGGGAAAAGGTTCCCTTTTATACAATGCTGGCCATCCCAGCTGAGTTGCCTGATTAGCAGGCAACTCAGCTGGGATCACCAGAGCTTGGATGGCCAAGCGCCGTGTAAAAGGGAAAAACTTTCCTTTTACACAATGGTGGCCATCCCAGCTGCTAATTTTTGCCTGCTAATTGGTACGTAGCAAAAATCCCCCCCCCCCAGCTTGCTTACCTTAGTTGCTAACCACAAAGCTTGCCTTGCCTTGCCTGCAATCCATTGCATCAGCAAGCAACTAAATCTCCCTGCCTGCAATCAAGCAGGCAGGGAGTTGTGGACTTCAACTCCCAGAATTGCTCAGCCAGCAAAGCAAAGCTGGCTGAGGAATTCTGGGAGTTGAAGTCTACAAGCCTTAAAGTTGCCAAGGTTGGAGACCCCTGTTCTATTGGTTAAGTTTTTTTCCCCCTTTGGGAGATTTAAAAAAAATAGTTAATTGGGGGCTTTTTAGTTGTTCTTTTTTAGACCTAGCCATTTAAAGGCTAGGTCTAAGTTTTAGGCTAGGAAGTTTTAAATTTAGCTTTCAAATAAAAATTAAAAATAAATAAATAAATAAAAATAAAAATAAAAATAAAAAAATAAAAATAAAAATAAAAAAATAAAAAAAATAATAAAAAAAATAAAAATAAAAATAAAAATAAAAATATTTGTGCAGCTTTCTGAGATTTAGTGTATTTCTGTAGTGTTTCACTCTAACTACACAAACACACAAAATCTCACAAAGCTGTATGTGGAATTTTGTGTGTGTAAAGAGTGAAAGTTGCTTTTTTGGGCTTTTTGTGGCTGTGTGAGGTTCCTGCTTGTTGCAGGGGCCATTTTGGGTCTAGCACAGCTGCTTTTACATTGTGGGTGAGCCAGTTGATGCTTTTTAATTTTTATTTGGTGTGCGTTGGAAGAGAGGTCGTCTTATACAGCAAGTATAGCCCAAACCCTATATTTTTACGGGAAAAGTCAGGGGTCGTCTTATACGCCCAGTCGTCTTATACGCCAGAGAATACGGTAGCATTTTAAGGAAGCGTCTCTCTGACTACATTCTATTCTCAGAATGTACATACTACTCTCAGCTCCCCCCTGAAATAAGGAGGCTTCAGGACTTGTGCACCTTCCGCCGCGCCCTAAAAACGTTTTTATTCCAACAGGCTGGTCTGGCCTAAGTCTCCCCTTTTAAATTGGGTTTTAAAATGTTTTATATAATTGGATGTTTTAAATTTCGTTTCTAAGCTCAAATTATTTAATCTATTTTAAATAACCTTTAACTTTTATATATTATTGTATTTTATTTTGGCTGTTCACCGCCCTGGAAGTAGGGCGATATATAAATTTGAATAATAAATAAATAAATAATAAATTAGGGGTGTCAAACTTGCAGCCCATAGGCTGGCTGTGTCATGTCCTGGCCACCCCCACCCCCAATTTAGTGAAGGGGGAAAAGTTGCGATACGTCACATGATGACAATGTGTCATCGTGAGTTTGACACCCCTGGTCTACATGGTTAGAAGAATTTACTCTTTTAGAATTAGAGTGAATTTATTGTCTCGGCCTGTAAAAAGGTTAGGATCCTGCTTTTAACCTCTAGAGCAGGTGTGTCCAACTTTGGCAACTTTAAGGCTTGTGGACTTCAACTCCCAGAATTCCCCAGCCAGCATTGCTGGCTGGGGAATTCTGGGAGTTGAAGTCCTCAGGTCTTAACAATGACAAGGTTGGACACTGCTGGACCAGAGCTTTGTTTTGATTTGTCTATCTATAGAATGCAATGTCTTCCAACACAGAAATTCTGGAAGATTCCTCCTATCAGCCAGTAAGGCCAATGGTTAGGAACAATACGAATCCTTTGAGGCTGTTGCAGAGCTCAATTCAATGGTTTCAAACGCCATGCCATAAATTATGGCTGCTAAGTTTCATCAGTATCCCTAATTACCAAATGCTCTTATCTCTTAGCTACATACTAAGGGTGATTTAATATTCTAAGTCTTATTAAATTCTGTTGACACATAAGTAGAAACAGAACCCGATATCCAGTCATGCAACGGCAACCCCAAAGTTTTAAAAATATACTCAGTTGCTACTTTCACTTGATTAAATTGAATATATTCAAGGACAGATTTGTCAAGCTACAAAGCGATTTTCTAACTACAGTATTAGAAAAAAAGAGAACTGTCCAAGATAAACTGTTGCTTTTCAACAATAATTAGGTTTTAAAATAAAAGGCTATACACACTTGTACTTCTTGAATAGTATATTGTAGGTTTGTTTGTCTTGTAGCTGCAGTTTTATTCTTTCCAGATAATACTCTCTGCTAATTGTAAGGCAGCAACAAACAAATATATGTAGTTAATACCAGTAATTACCTAATCTACATATGCAGAATCCTATTACACTGAATTAGCAAAGAGCAAAAAGCTATAGACAGGGTGGATTTGATTTAAATCAAGTCGATTTAAATCACGATTTAAATCATTAATAAAAAGGCTTGATTTAAATCGACTTGATTTAAATCATAATTTTTAAAGAGCAACTGTCATCTCTGTCCCACAGCGGCTCCTTCTCTGACCTGCTGTTGACTCACCGACGCTCCCAATATTGCAGAATATACAGCCTCATGCTATATGCTATAATTTAATACTAAATTATTAATGTATTTTAAATAGAAAACTATCTTTAGATAGATTTTTACTCCAAAAGCACTTTATTAAAATAAATTTGAGAAAAATAAAAAAAAATATTTTTAAAAAATAATCATCAATTTTTATCCACCCTGGCTATGAAAAGTGGTATATATCCATCTAACACAGTGGTGGGTTGCCCCCGGTTTGGACCAGTTCTATAGAACCAATAGTAAAACCGGCAGGAGGCTCCACCCACTGACCCTGACATCATCAGAAGCGATCTGTGCGAAGCAAGCACACGCAATCCCATTGCAAACCGGTAATAAAGGTAAATAGAACCCACCCCTGATCTAATATCAAACAAACTAAGGCTCCAATTTCAGTCATTGGAGCACTCTGGGGCAGCTATTCCCTTAAAGCTTAGCACAACTCACAGGGCAGTCGTTGTGGAGGAAAACTGAATTTTGTCTGCATTGCCAATGGTTCTGGAAGAATAGTATTAGCAATAGCATTTTGGCTTAGCATATACCATAGCACTTTACAGCACTCTCTGAGACATTTACAGTATAGAAGCATTATTTGCACATTGCCCCCAACAGTCTGGGTCCTCATTTTATTGACTTTGGAAGGATGGAAGGCTGAGTCCACTTTGAGCCCCATCAGGATCAAACTCCAGGCTGTGGGCAGAGTTTGCCAGCAATGTTGCACTTTAAAAACTGTGCCACTGGCCACTGGAAAGTTATGAATCTATTTTTTTTAAAGTCAGCAAAATAGAAAAGGCATCAAGGCCTCAAATATGAATTCAACTTTTTTTCTCAAAGAACATGGGGTAATGAAGACCGACATTATAAAATTTGTTTTTCAATGCCTGGAACTGCATGTACTTGATCTGTATTGTCATTCCTTATGGCCAGTAAAGAAAAACTTAAGCAAAATACTAAAAATAAAGTACAACCATAAAAAGGTATGCAAAATATATTAAATTACTGCTCAACTTGCAGTAACAGAATCTAGCTTTTTCCAGTGATAAACTGGGTTTCTAAGAAGCAGTGTTTTTTTTAAACCAACATTCACAGCATTAATTATAGCAGTACAAACCAGGTTAACTTTTTAAAAAGTGGCTACCCCGTAAACCGATTACTATTAGTAATTCTAAGATTCTGTTTTAAAAATTTAAACTTCAGAGTTAGACTGCCATTATCTGCACAATGTGATTACTTTCTAATTACACAAGGACAGAAAATTCAAAAAAGCTGCTTTCCCCAGCTGCAAAAGACAATATTTTTATGAAGTAAGATAACTCAGCACTTGTAACGTATACTTCTCAAGGCAGATTTTAATCCATATTCAAGCCATTGCAGCTGAATTATTTAGCAATAGGTTTGAGTCTAACTGATAATTCAAGTAAAATTGTTAATACAACTATTAATCAAAAGAAAAAGCAACTATAATTTTGTTCTTGGATTTCCAAAGGACCACTGCATGATTCAGAGTACTTTTTATACCTTATTGTCCCATCCATCTATGAACAAAACTTCGTATTTGCCTTCGTCCCCATCTATACCTTCTTTCATATGAATGAAAAGCACATTTATCATGAGATTGGCCAGGCAGACATTGGTCTTCAAGCAAAGGGGCACCATTGATAAAAACGTGATGTTTTTTTATAAGGGAGCCAATATCTGAAGAACCAAACTGAAAATCTGCTTTAAGAGAGGATAATTTTTAAAAAATCACCAGGTGTGCACATATGGGTAGATAATATGAAGATATCATTTGAGCACTACTAATGTCTCTGCTTTCGTGCCCAGACAGGCACAGGAGATATCAACTGTTGCCTATTGTGCTGTATTTTCTGCCATGTAAGTAGGTAACTCAAAGAAAGCCTCCGCTCCAATAACCTTTCCCTGGAGCGTAAGAGAAAGGTGACCTTGCTGAGAGATTTTCTCCAGCTGTCTCACTTATCCTTCCACTGCTTAAAAGGTCCACAGAAGAAGTAGGTGACTCATGAACTTGGTATGCATCGGGGATTTTAATCTGACACACTTAGCTGAGAGTAAGATGCAATTTATATTTTGGGTATAAAATTTCTTGAAGAAATTAGTCAGGGCCAGGCCAGTGAGAAATTGGTCAGGGCCAGGCCAGTGAGTTTTCTCCAGCTTCCTCCACATTAAGGCATTTTACCCAAGTAAGCAATAAAGTTGGCCATGGCTACAGAATGATGTCATTGCAGTGTTCTGGTTCTTGATGAATTTTAAACTGAGAACAAAATCCCAAACTGATCTGTAGCGGGCTCTGGTTTCACTCTGACTCAGTGTCAACACATCTGAGATTAAACAATTATATGTGCTAGCCGTTCCCGACTCTAGGGGGAGGTGCTCATCTCTGTTTCAAAGATGAAGAGCCAGCGCTGTCTGAAGACGTCTCCATGGTCATGTGGCCAGCATGACTAAATGCCAAAGGCGCACGGAATGCTGTTACCTTCCCACCAAAGGTGGTCCCTATTTTTCTTCTTGCATTTTTTACGTGCTTTCAAACTGCTAGGTTGGCAGAAGCTGGGACAAATAATGGGAGCTCAGCACTAGGGATTTTACTCAGCACTAGGGATTCGAACCGCTGAACTGCCGAACTTTCAATCGACAAGCTCAGCATCTTAGCCACTGAGCCACCCCGTCCCCAAAAAACAATTATAATATCAACTAAATAGAAGCTAATGGGATGCCTGCACCCCTCCGTATAATTTTCTGTAGTTTGCAACATTACTTTGAGAAGACTGTCAACAAAGCCCAAGGTCATAGGTAATGCTCCAGGAAGTGGCTAGTGGTGGCCTGGCAGCTCATTTTGATCCAGTCTACTCGGTCCCCCAGAAACTGTAGGAATGGATCAGTTGAGCCACACAGAGTTGACATGCTTCCATGATGTGTGGTGGACATTGGTCCTGAATTGGTGCAAGACTCTCCAGGCTGGAATAGTTGAGAGGAAAGGTCAGAAGATTTGACCTATCCAATGGAGAATGCTAGAAGTAGCTCAGTAAGGAGGCTGAAACTGGTCAGGGCTGGGCAAGGAATTCAAAAAATGGCAAAGTAGTAAGACTTTTGGGCCGGGCAAAGAGTAAAAAAGGAAAAGGAATAAGAAAAAGATGAATGGAAGAAGTCCTTGCTACTCTGCAAGTAGGAAGAAGAAAGGCAAGATTTGGGCAGCTCTGGGTTGGGAGTTAGATCGGATCTTGAAAAAAAAATATCAACCAAGTATTAAGACCAAATAGTATTTTGCTGAAGCAAAAAATGCTGAAGCAAAGCCGTGAATTAGCTTTGTTTTGTAGCTCTTTTGTACAATTAGTTCTATTTCACAATAGTATTTTGTAAAGACTAGTATTTTGTGATTTACTAGCTTTTAATTTGGACTCATTATATTCTTATGTATCATGGAATGAAAAGGCTTTTCTGTTGCAACTCTCAAATAATCAACTAGGCATTGTATGATATCCAAGACAGTTGGTGTTTGAGATCCCCTGATTTAACTAAGGGAGTAATCAAGACGATGTAAAGCCTGGACAGAAAAGTTCTCTGAAGAGTCAAATATGTTCAGACTGAAAACAGGACTGTGAAAAGCCCTCATGACAACCACCTGCTAACATCTTCTACCTTGGTATACTGTTGAATTAGGTGTTACACTGACATGGAAGTCCATCATTAATTCACCTTAGACAAAGGGAAACCCTAGAATTATCCTCTGACAGTGAAGAAACTGATCCAAACAGAAAAGGAAATGATACTTGGGTGAGAAAATTAGTAGTGGTTCATACTTATACTGGCTTGGAATTCTTTAATTTGGAAAAAATGGCCTATGTGGTTGGACTGATTCAAACAGACATTAAGTACAAGATGTCTATTCTCTGGAATGTTTCTGCATGTAATATCTTACAAAACATAACAAATTCTTCATGCAAATATAACAGAAACTACAACTGGAGCAACATATTTTTTTTTAAAAAAAAGCAAAGACATGTTTCAAAGACAATTCAAGGGCAAATTGGTATTGATTTTACACATGCTTACTCTGGTAAACAGTGTTTTTTTTTTTCTATCCAAAGTTACCTTATTTGGTTTAAGAAAGAAGCAACAGTTGCAATCACAATTGCAATTTTTCAACCACTAAGATTATACCACTGAAATTTTCCGATGCCTTTCCCCCTCCAATTTTGGCACTGTATCTTTTGAACTCATCCCACCTCTCTCCACCCTCCCACACCCAAAAAGAGGTTACTTGGCTCAGTTAGGTCTCTGGAAGGTTTGAACAACCTATTTAACATTTTAAAAATCTACTCACGAAAGAGACAATTAAAAAGGGCAGGTATGTTTAGTCACTGAAGCTGCCATCAGACACATCTTCCACAGAAACCAAATAATGAATGACAAAACTCGGTTGGAAAAAAATGCTTCGACTGACAGCAAAAAATAGCATATTCTGGGCTATTGTTGAAGGCTTCTCCTATTGTTTAAACCACATATTACGTTAGGGGCCTCTGTACAGTTGTCACCTAACCATGGTACAAACTATGACTTTGCCTGCATCTTATCTCCAATCCCTGAGTGAGACCACTTCCAATTGTCCTTAGATGTACTGCTATTAGAATACAGTTCCCCCCTTGAGCCAGCTTATTATCCATGAAACTGTAAGGTGTATAAAATCTGTTACAATTCACCACCCATACAATGGAGACAGAGTCAAGTAACCAGCACTGAGTCAAGTTAAAGTTGCATTTACTAGCATTTCAGTGCTCAAGGAGGACATCAGTATTTTTAAAAAATCACATGATGCTCTGGTCAGTAAACTGGACAACACAGTTTTGGCGGGGACACAGGACAAATGCTATGGAAGCATCAAATTTCATGCCACTATAATTTTTTGCTGAGTCAAGAATGGATGGGTAGCACTGCAGCTAAGCACTGCAGCTAAGCAGGAAAGATCATAAATACATTAAAAACAATGTGTTTGATTTATCATCTCAAAAGCAATAACAAATCACAACAACATGATTCTTGTTTATTTATTTAAAGGCTAATGGTTTGCTTACTAGATTTCCGAAAAGGAAAATACCTATCAAGAACTGTGAGTCAGATTTTATTTTCTGTAGATTTTAACCATTTGCTAGCTTTATTTCTGTTTACCAAATAGATATTAATATGATTTTTTAAAAGTCTTATAAGTTGTTTCCAAGAAATGTAATTCCACTTCTCGTAATTATTCTTTTGTGCCATAAAATTCCACAAGCGCAAAAGCCAGCACCAAGTTCTTTCTTTCCTTTCCATTAGTATGTTTTCCTGCTTCTTCCCTTTAAGTTGTTTTTTCAAGAATAACACAGCTAGGAATGCAAAAGGTCCAGACCTGAATTTCTTTGTCTTCACAGATTTAGGCTCAAGAAACCTATATCTTATTTAGGCCTAGATCTTTGAACACCTCATAGAAAAAATATTTTAGTTAAGTATATGTTTATGTTTGTGAGTAGATACACATGTATGGAAAGCAGAGGAAAAAATAGTCTAATTCGGGATATTATTCCTGGAACTAGGATTATTAATGACCCTGAGTTATATTACATATATACATATATGTATACATGTGTGTACATGTGTACACACAGATAGTCTTTTATTTGTCACATTTCTACACTGCCCATCTCACCTAAATGACCCTTAGGTGAATTCTTTCATTAAAGTAGAGTTAATTTTTCCAAATGCAGAAAAGGGTTAGTATCATCACCCTCGTTTGCATCACAACACTACACATAGTCCTTGCTTACCAACCTCATTTAACAACCCTTCAAAGTTACCACAGTGTTAAAAATTAGCCTTGCAACCAACACAGTATCCCCTGATCATGTAACTGCCATTTGGGTGCTTCTCAACCAGCATTCTTTTAGGACCATCGCAGCACCCCACAGTCACATGGTCACCATTTTTGTGCTTCACATCTGGCTTGCAAAAAGCAGAATGAAGAGACGAGGTGGAAGTAAATTCTTAAGTTGCAGACATAGGATGTTAGAGACTGTGGTGATTCACTTTACAACAGTAGGGGAAGTGAGGTCACAAGCCTGTCAAGTAACGTGATGTTTCACTTAACGACTGCAGCACTTAGTGGCAGAGTTGCCAGCTTCAATTATGGTTACTAAGTTGCCTGTACTGATTAACAAGCAGGCCCAGCCTGACAAAATGTGTCGCTATAAGCTTAAAATGATGGATGACAACACCGGGAATGATTAATAGTAAGTAGCAATGGGAGTAAACAAGAGGGTGAGAAGGAAAGGGGGAAAAGGAGCATACGAAGAAAATAGTACATTCCCTATGCCTTTTCTCTACCCGTACCATCAAACTTGAACTTCAAAGATCATGTCCTCCAGAGGATACAGATGTTACTTTGGGAAAGTTGCCATCCACCCAATAGTTTCGTAATCCAAGGTCAAACAGTTGGAAAAACTGAAGACTTTTATGCTTTCTGAATCTTAAAAACATTATTATAGCATAAAAGAAAAAAAGAGAAAACTGGGGTCATTTTCATCTTTTGTTTTGTAAGCACTGGCAAATCCACAAGTCTATATACAAACAGCTCTCTTTTTTTAGGTTCGCCCAGATTATCTTCCTCTAAGCAAGTAAGCAAATATTATGCAAATTTCAACTCTTAACTGCAAATATAGAGAGGGGTTATGTTAAGTGCAAGGCCACATTTAACATGCAAAGTGCATGGAAAGGTTTTTATCCTGAGAACCGGACTTTGCAAGCTCCCTTTTGCATTGTATGCATGCTAATCCTTTTCATATCAACGTTGGATTGCTTGACAAAAGATAGCCAACACATTATGCAAATAGTATGAAAGAATCCTTGCCAGTTATTTTTAAATTTTTTTAAAAAATACAGAGCAGGATATGCGTGTAAAGGACTAGATGTTTGCATAAGACATTTGCAAGGGTTGGGTCAAAGAGAAATCATTATGGTGTAACGGAAGGTCCTTGGGAAGCTCAAGACCCATTGTATAGAAAGTATGCTTGAGGAGCCGGTAGAGTTAACAGGAACAAAGAAATCAGTAAGAACAAAAGCAAGAAGGCCATTGAGAGACTTTTCTAGACAGGAATAGCTAATAAAGTTTCTGTGACTATATCTCATCCCCTTAAGATTTGCCAATTTAGGAACATACCTGGCAGCTTTTTATGTTTGTTGTTGTTAGTTGCGAAGTCGTGTCCGCCCCCATAATGACCCCATGGACAACTTTCCTCCAGGCCTTCTCGTCTTCTACTATCCCCCTGAGACCATTTAAGTTCACGCTGACTGCTTCAGTGATTCCATCCAGCCACTTCATTCTCTGCCGCCCCTTTCTTCTTTTGCCCTCAATCGTTCCCAGAATTAGGCTCTTCTCCAGTGAGTCCTTCCTTCTCATTAAGTGGCCAAAATATTTCAGTTTCATCTTCAGGATCTGGCCTTCTAAAGAACAGTCAGGGTTGATCTCCTCTAGAACTGACTGGTTTGATTGCCTTGCAGTCCAAGGGACTCACAGGAGTCTTCTCCAGCACCATAGTTCAAAGGCCTCAATTCTTTGACACTCAGCTTTCCTTTTGGTTTTCTATGTTTAATCAGATAATTTGAAAAGCAGCCTTTGGCTAATTTTGAATAACAATAGCCTTTAAACTTATATATTGTACCATAGTGTTTTACAGCACTCTGAGTGGTTTACAAATGTCAACCTATTGCCCCCAGCAACCTGGGTCTTCATTTTACTGACCTGAGAAGGATGGAGGGCTGAGTCAACCTTGAGCCAGTCAGGATCGAATTCCTGGCAGTGGGCAAAGTTAGCCTGCACTACTGGTTTCTAACCACTGTGCCGCCTATACAACCCAACTGGCCCAAAGATCTACATAATAGCTGGCTTCAGGTCTTAAAATTATCAGACAAAAGCCATCTTGGTCTGAAGTTTTGGTGGATTAAACCTGCTCATGTTTTTACTCAAGCACACAGCATACTGCATTGCATATGAAGGCCCAACATCTGAGGGGGAAATCATGCTTATACTTTTTAAAAACATAACTTACATGACAGGTACCTTTCCCCTATTTTCCTTGGACAAATATTACATTACTGACTTGTCTGGGTGATGCTAAATTCCCCACTAATTCCTTCCATCTGACAGCTTAGTATGCAGCTTACTGCCATCTCTGCAGACATAACAACTAAAGTCTTCCTTGATTCAAGCTTGATTACTAGCCATTACAAGTACATAACCAAACTGAAATGAAAATTCCAGTGCATTTGTAATATTTAGCTAAGATAATGCATTTACCATATTGTTCTACCTCCCTCTCACAGACACTATTTTTCATTCATTCCCTGAATTCAGATATTTTTAATCTTTTAATCTGAAATTCTTTGAACGTGAAGAAGCATTGAAATAAGAAAGTTCCTTAAAGTTCGTAATTACTCTTCCTTCCAAAAAGAACTCAAAGAGATAAAAGCAACCCCTGCTAAGAGTTAATTAGAATTGCCTGAATTCAGAAATAACGCTTTATGTCCTAAAATTCTGACAAAAATCAAGAGACCGCACACATCCCTCATGATGTCTCTTGATATTGGGGCACTGTATATTCAGAGGAAAAAACAAGTTAGCAATTACATAGACTGAAATAAGGGCTGTTTTTGTTTAAAGTGCTATATCGAAACTTCCCCTGTACAACAGATCAGGTTTAAAAGAATTCTAGTCTAGTTTAATAAGTGACCCATACTGGCTATTAATCTGAACAGAAGTGGTTTTACATCTAAGATATCACCTTGTATCCTGGCAGACATTAAACTGAGTCAGATGACTGTCTGCAGCTGTGTTCCACCTAAATCATTGGTATAATCCAGCCCATCACTCATATACACAAAGATCCAGCTTGTTGTGGTACTATTGCTGAAGCTGCTTATTTCTTATCATTCTGACAACACTGAGAAATACAGCAGATGGTCTGCTTCAAACATAATTCTATCTTTTGTGCAAAGATCTGATAACAAAGGCAATAGCAATAATCTACTTAATACTTAAAGTTGAAAATCTAGGAAACACATGCTGCTCCGTTTTTTACTATTTGAACTGCCTCCCACTTTTTAAATCTATTCTGCAATCCCTAAGAAATAAATTTGTTCAACACCAGGTAAATAAATGAATAGTAAAACAGAGGAGTCCAATTATAAGATAGCTGTCAGGGAAGCAGGAGAAAGATAAGTTTTAAAAAAACTTAAGTGTGTATGCAACAATATAATTCTCAAAATCAGAGTAAAGATGCTGTTCATTTCAGTTTTCTAAAATGTGAAATAAGTTTATCAACAGACTATAAATTCTTGTTAGATAAGTCAACCTCTCCCTGTCTCTAATCCTGCAGCTATGTTTTTATTTTTTTTAAAAAAATAGTACCTTGATTAAGCCAAGAACTGATACAGAATGACCTGGTCTGGAATCGTAATTTGCTCAACAATTGTAGTTGTGAAACTGCAATTTATCTTCTTAATTGGACCAAGGGAAAAAAAATATTAATTCAGTGTTAAATAGTTCACATTTGCTATATAGTGGTACCTTGGTACTCATTGTTAATCGTTCCAGGAGGCACAATGAGTATTAAAAACAATGAGTACCAAACAAATGTTTCCCATAAAGAATAATGTAAGAATAAGTCAAAGGCAGCTGACACTGACAAGTTCTAGCTTGTGCGTTGAGCACCAAACAAATGATGAGTAGCGGGACAAAAATTTCATGTCAAAATGCACTAAGTCCAAATTTAATGAGTTTCAAAGCAGTTGAATACCAAGATACCATTGTACACTGATTTGTACAACTTTGATTTGTATGCACCATCTTTGACAGACATGTTACATGAATCCATTTAGAGTTTTTAGGTATCACACAAACATCCCTTGTGGGGCAAGCAATGTTTTGCATCATATAGAAGGGTCAGAAATAAAGACATGGGAAAAAACACAGAAAAGCGTAATTAATACCAATCACTTCTCTCTCCATATTCTTCACTTCTCAAAAACCATCATTGCTTCCACCACAACTATATCCCCTTCACAAAAATGTCTTTTCTTTAAGACATTACCCCTAGGATCAGTTGTTTGGGTTATGGGTAGGCCTATTATGTGAATCCAGTCAACTTTGATTTTATTTAATAAACCACAATTGGTTATCTGCACAGACCACATTTTTAGATGGAGAACTACTATTTTTACCACAGATCATCTAGCTAAATCTCAAAGAAACTGATACCAAGGTACCAAAAAGGATATATATATTTTACATGAGCTCTTGCAGTTGTTTTTATGTCAGAATACCAACTTCAGAAAAGGGTCAATGTTAAAGTAAACTCTCATTTTATTGTGTTAGTCGTATATTTAAAACTACCCAAACATTCCCAAAATGTATGTCCTGCCAAGATATATCCAAACAACTGCAAGACATCCAAGGGAACATTAAAGCACCAGACATATCCACAGTGTCCTTTCAATATAAGACATGTTTATTTCACCATTGGAAAAATATACAATGGCTTATTTTTTTTTAAAAAAAATCTTAACTTATTAAGTGGGAGTGCCATTCCTTAGTTACTATTTAGTTGAATCGCCCTTTAATTAAGACACAATCATCAGAATGACAGAGGTAGCAATGAAGTGTCTAATGCCATTTCACAAAGGACTAATTCCCAGATTACTACATTAGACTATTAACTATCTATCATTCAAATGGATGTATAGGTGCAAAAACTCTTTGAAGTTATAAGGAGTTACTCAAAATCAATATAATTCACAATACATAGATGGATTCAAAAATGGCATATGATACACGAGTTATTACTAGTTCCCTTTAAATATTCTGACAGTTAATATAGAGAAATGTTGTAGAACAGAACAACAACAAATTAAACATACTAGTAAGTATTCAATTGTGTCCATCTACTGATAGCATCCACTAAAGGAATGGATTTTTCCTCCCCCAAGCCCTTTATTGTATTCACAAATAATCTGTTCAAAGAAACAAAGGCACAAAGATTTTTTTTTAATTGTTACATTTATTTGCCACATATTTTGCCGTGGGGCTACTCTGGGTGGCTTACAACAATAAAAATAGGAAGAAATGAAGAGTGTGAACAAAAGTTAAAACAATAGAACTCCCTTTGTATGACCCTGTAGTTCTTATTATGGGTAGAATCAGGGCAACTGGATGCAGCTGACCATTTACTGGCCAGATGCCCTTCCTGACACTATGTGGAGTACTCAGATTTTTTTTTCTCTGTGCCCTGAGAAAAAATCTGCTACTACCTAGGACTGAACTCTCAATCTTCTGAGTGGGAAGCAAGCATCTTCACACTAGGCCACTACACACTCAAGGGAGACAATAGAACAATAAAATAAACAGTAAAAAAAGAACACAACAAGAAATATAATTACATGATTACAAAGAAAGAAAAATGGACAGGTAGAGAGCAGAGAAGATAAGAAGATAAGCACAGAACGAAGGTGAACAAGGAACAGTTTGATGGTAGCTCTTCATATGGCAGATTCAGTTCATCCACTCTAATTGTGAAATGAATACAGTGGGACATTATTCACATTAAAACAGAATAGAATGCTCACTTTTGAAGCATTACTTGATAATTAAAATTTCACTTCCAATTTCACTAATTTTGTACAAAAATGTACTGAATCCATTTAAAAAAAAAACACCAAAGGCAGCTTTACAGTAATGGATATTTACATTCACCTAAGAAAACATTTATTTTTCAATATTTAGAAATTCCCCCTTATCTCTTCATTTAATTTGGTACTATCAAAGATTGGATGTAAAAAAAATATTAAAGTTGCTTTGTCTCATATGATGAGTATTAACTGCAATTTTAACCTTTTTATTCTTAATATATAAAATACAGTATTTTTTTAAAAAAAGCCAGAGGATGAAATTTCCCTCCGCTCAAGTTATTCAGTACTTATTATCTTATACAATTAAGATACTTAGCATACAGTGCACACACTCTTTATTTAACATGAATAATCCATTAAACTGTATTGATTAGAATTTTCTATGTCTATCAAATACTGTCCATTAGTGTATTTCAGGAGCTGTAAAAATGATATTGACAGTTTAAATTAAGTGAGGTTATCTAGCACTGCCAACCCTACCTGTACACTCGGTACCTCAAGGATACAGAAAACTCAGCAATTTTGCTTAAATAGCTTCTCTGGGATTACTGCAAATGTTGCAGACTCTAGCTGAACCTAAAAGTATTCTGGCTTTAAACATTAATTTACTCTGACCATGTGTACGTCAAACCAACAGAATGTCTGGATTGAAAGATGCAGTGTTAATATTAAAATATACATTCATTATAGGTCAATAGTCATTCCAGTTTCTAGTTGGTGGTAAAAATAATGTGTGCATTAAAATGCATGTTATAAGTGTCAGCATGCTATCTGCCAAAAGCAGCTCTTAGAAGGAAAATGGGATTGCGGAGTTACATGTTAAGATAACCAGAATTAAACTTTTAATTGCCCCATATCGAGAGAACATAAGAACCAACTCATTTCAGTGAGATTCTAAAATATTATTACTCTGCCTCATCCAACATTCATAAATTCTCACCAAACAAGGCAACTGAATAATTGCTTCACTATTTGGGATGAAAAATTCTGAAGACAGAGAAAAGAAGGATGGGAACAAAGCTAAACTGATTGCAATTTTGCATGTCTGTCTACATCTCTTTCATTACTATATGGGGGTAAGGTGAAGTAAGGGACAAGGAAAATTGGCTCTGAGTACATAAATAAAGGAAATGTAGATAACATATAGCAGTGACAAGATGCTTTGATGGACACATCTTGCTTGATGTCCCACAAACTGGGTGTGCCACCCTAATCTTGCAGTTTTGAGTTTCTTCGTCTCTATTTTAGTAAATCCATCAAAGAGGAGGACAATATTGAAGTACTGCAGCAACATGCCTCTGGCTTCTTAGGTAATGGAATTATATTTTATAAGAATTGAAAATGAGAAGACAAAAGGCAAGTGCTAATACAACAGAAACTTTTGAAGCATGTATTACTTCGGCAAATTCTAATTAATTTAATGTATGTTAATATTTATTAATAATATAGTATCTGCAATACATTTTCTGGCTCCTGTAAGATGACACTGATCAATGGGACCTGAAGCTTAATAATCCTGTCAGATCTTACAGCATTGATACCTAGAGAAAGGTAGCCCCATTAAAATAAATCTGGATATTGTGCAATCTATAAACTCAACCACGTTTTTAGAAAAGTGCTTCTCCTGCAGGACCAACACGGTACAGAGGGTTAAAGAAAAATAGTAATATTGTAAGCATGAAGATTTGATCAGCCACAGAAATGTTATGATCAAGTGTATACAAAATAGGAAGGGAAAGTCTTCTAACCTTCCAACCCAACAGGAAGTAGATTTCTGCAAAGAAACCAAGTACCCCTGAACTCTGTGGAAATCTGATGCGCAAATGCCACTGTTCTCATATGGCGGGGCACCCTAATAAGCCACAAGAGGAAAAAACGATGTGATGCAAGGAACAATTCAATAGTTCCCCAAACCATCAATGGATTCCATGCCACAAACAAGTTATTTTTTATGGCATATCACTGTATGTGAACATGTAACTCAATCTGCACACCAGTTTACAAGTTGTCTCTTGATACGATTTATTATCCTGAAACCACTTGTCCCTATCACAATATGTGGAAGAGACTGAATGGTTCGGAATGTCTCAAATATAAGTAGTCCTTGACTTACAACAGTTCACTCTTCAAAGTTACGACGGCACTGAAAAAAAGGGACTTATGACTGTTTTTCCGTTATGATCTCTGCAGATCATGTGATCAAAATTCAGATGCTTGGTAACTGGTTCATATTTATGACCGTTGCTGTGTCCCAAAGTCCTGAGATCATCTTTTGCGACCTTCCAACAAGCAAAGTCAGTGGGGAAGCCAGATTCACCTAACTAGCGGGTTACAAATTTATCAACTGCTGTGATTCACTTAACAACTGAGGCAAGGAAGATCGTAAAATGGGACAAAACTCACTTAACAAGAGAAATTTTAAGCTCAATTGTGGAATGTAAGTCACGGACTATACCTGTACTCCAGTTCAGTTCTGGACTACATTTTAGTTGGAAAAGTCGTAGCCTCAAATCTCTCATTTTTGACAGGGGTGGTGGGGATGGAGATGGTGTCTGAGCCCAGGAAGATCTGAATCGAACTACAGATCATGACTTGCAGGTGTTTTGTTGTATGTTCCAGCCAAGTTTTATCAGCACAATGGCCCTAAGTGGGGGTTGCTGCCTTGCTGCATTATTTGTGTAAGTTTCTACAGATTCTATGGATGACTGGCTCGTTCTTGGGAAGCATCCATTGCTTGGTTCGGTTTAGATTGCTCTGTTTTGTCAGTCAGCTGTGAATGGCTTGGAACCTGCGCTTAATTAAGTGGTAAATGGTATCCAGTTCTATTGTTCTGTTGATGGACATTTGAGTGCCTGGCTTCCAGGAATTCTCCACTCTTCGGCTGTTTTGTCAATTGTTTCTGCATTATCCTAGTCAAATGTGTGGTTCATTAAAATACCTAGCAGCATGAATGGCTGCTAGGTATTTCAGGTCAAAAGTTCTACCTTGTGGTCCTGGATTCTTTGCTGTAATTAGCATTTGATTTGCCCTATGTAAGGTTGCAAATCTGGACAGTTCTTTCTGAAGACGATGAGAGCTCATGGTGAGGTGTACAATCTTTTGGTCTACGCAAAATTGTAGCACTTTTTGTGGGTTTGCAAGACCCAGTGGTCAGAGTAATTTGCTGGCATCTACTGATATATTTTTTATATACGGATGTGTTATTCTGGAAATGTTTGGCTTGATGGAAGTGTTATTATGGCAATGTTCCTTTTGTTCTTTGACTCATGTTTAAGTTGTTTCTTTGTGCATCTATCTTTGAATGAATTCTAAATGGAATATGGTAAGGTAATAGATTCTGCTGACATTACTTTTTTTTAATTATTTGATTTATATGCCGCCCTTCTCCAAAGACTCAGGGTGGCTTACAATGTGTTAAGCAATAGCCTTCGTACTTTTGTATATTTATACAAAGTCAGCTTATTGCCCCCACAAACTGGGTCCTCAATTTACCTACCTTAGAAAGGATGGAAGGCTGAGTCAACCTTGAGCCTGGTGAGATTTGAACATGAAGTAATTGCAGACAGCTGGATGTTAATTAGGGTGCTTAGTCTGCAGAGCTATCCAGGCTCCTACTTGAATTTTATGTTGCATAAGGATGGTTTGCCTAAATATTTAACCAATATATTGACTGAATTACATATCTCAAGAAGGCATATTTTAATGCATTTGCTTTTGTCTTAGGGTGTTACTTTCACTAACCCATTACATGGATTATTCAACAAATTATATAAAACAAGTTGTAGTATCATGTGTGAGTCGAGCTATTGTGTCTCTTTAACAAGACAATCTTAAAGTTTCATTTTTTTACTGATT
The DNA here is from genome assembly GCA_030761175.1 of Masticophis lateralis. Classification (NCBI taxonomy): domain Eukaryota; kingdom Metazoa; phylum Chordata; class Lepidosauria; order Squamata; family Colubridae; genus Masticophis; species Masticophis lateralis. The sequence continues at coordinate 65,754,845 of JAUDYJ010000003.1, forward strand.
TCCCATTTTTTATTAGAAATAAGAACAGTCTTCTCAGTTTTCTTTCCACATAATATGTGCATTTATAATATATTTAGCCAAACAAATTACATTTAACACACCTAATGTGATATCAAACACTGAATGAAATATATTTCTGGCAACAATAGTCTTGGATAGCCTTGAGTCTGAACTATTCCAAGCTTCAATGAAGAGAAATCATTTTTCTGGCAGATGATGTTCAATTTGGGAGGCTGGAGCCAGGAATTAAACAAGTGAACTGTAAATGAGAAAAAGTGCTGCCTCCACTAGAGATTTTTTTTCCTTGCTCAAAAATAAATGTATCTTTTTCTTTTGATTTTCTCTTTAAAATCAAACTGGTGCAATAAGTTGAAATTAGAAAAATAAAGGTAGAACTAGTAATGCAGACAGTAACTAAGAGTTTTGGATTGCAATACATCTTTAATAAAAAAAAAAATCTTACTATTAATCGCCCAGACATTGTATTATGCTGAAGTTCACTAATCAACTATAATACTTAACAAGTAAAATCAAGTTAAATTGTGTTTTCCTATAAAAACGCTTAACAAACGTTCAATAGTCCTAAATGAAATTGCATGAAGCAAAGTTTATTCTAGGCTCATAGTCATAGGATACATTCAAGCTTTAAATCTTAAAAGCCTAAGAAAATAAGGGAGGAATTACAGAGTTACTTCAAAATAAATACAGCATATAGTGCAACAGAGTTATTTAAAACAGAATTATGCAGGAATTAGAATGTTGTCCTTCATAAGCACATTACAGAAAATATGTTACTTTAAAAAGCATGCAGTCTACTTGCTTATCTGTTCATGTTTATCTCCTACCAAAGTGTAACAAGGAAAAGGGAGACAGGAAACTGTTACAAATATATTTGTTTTTGTCTGCCTTTGGGTCTTTTTCTAAAATCTTTCAATACTTGGCAAAGATACGTCTACAACTTAAGCATATGAACATTACAAAAAAACATAGGAGGCCTAGAGTTTCTGGAAACATTTAGTCCTTATGATAAACAAACACAATAGTTTAATATTCTGTTTCTTGGTTTACAAATGAGAATCACTGGTTAAAATGAACTGAAACAAAATTTAGAGCGTATTGTATTCTAACTGGACAGTGAAAGTCTAATTTGTAACACATCACTAACTTCAAACCTTGACAAATCATCACTAACTATATACCTTATTGGTATATAGCTTGATTTCACAATATTTCCAAAAATTGCTGATAATGCAATGCAGCACCATTACTTTCTATGCTTCATACAGAAGCCAGTATAAAAAAATAACCTAAGAATCTTGATTTCATTAAATACTTGAAAATAAATTAAGTGTTTTAAGAAGACGTTTCATTACTACACACAAAAAATATATATTAATGCAATGTCTGATAGTTTAATTTAAAACAGTGTTGCTAAAGAATATTGTACACTAACTGGTCTGGAAGCAAAATTATCTCTCCTGTGGTTTTTTCTCCCCCATGTTTTATTTGTTTTATTTATATAACATTCAATTTCCATCAAAAAGTATGTGGTCTGGGTACAGTTATTTTTAAACAATCACAATCCACATATTTGTTGTAGTATTCATCATAATAATATTAATAATATAATAATATATCTCCTATGATATTACACACTTTGAAGAAATTCAGTTTTTTAAAATAACTCTAACAACAGATTGAACACCACCCTTTAACACTGACCATATTAAAAAATAAAACAAAACAGTATCACTTCAGTCTTTCTGAAGTGGTACAGGCTATACATTGCATACATACACAGTGCCATCTTCTGGCAAATGTATTATTTTGCAGGTCTAGATAAGAAAACGTATGTTATGCTCCCAGTTCTTAAAAATGCCAAAGAAAAAATGAACACAATTTTTTTCCAGTTGCCCTTCTTGATAGTGTAACTATGAAATACACCTCATCTTCAATAAGACACGACGCCTGATTATGATCTAAGTATAATTAGCACTCATGGTTATTAATTCTGACAGCAGTTTTCACCCTTATGGTCAGTAAAATAAATTTGCATGGAAGACTCGGATTCCTCCCAGCCTTAGGGCATGCTTGTGACAAGAAGCAAATGAAGGATTGCTATAATTAAAACTTGCATAGGAGCTCAAAACCTTCCTCAAAAGAATTCAATAAGGGAAAGAATCCAATAGGTGGGGCAATCTTCCAGTTGTCTCACTCCCCCTCCCCCACCCTTTCTCCTTCCCAGTGATAAGCCAACCTTCATGCAAGTATTCTTGGATTCCTTCTTCAAGGTTATCTCTTTTCTTCTCTGCAGCTCATTTATTATGGTTTGCTAATCGTTTTATAGCATCCATTCAAAAGTTGCTTTGTTGATGTAGAATAAAATATTAACTGAAAGAGGCATTATAACAGCAGCATTAATAAAGGCATAATTAAACCATAACAAAAATAGCTCTAAATATGTTGGCCAACTGAGCGCCCATTTGGAAAGAAAGAAACTTTTTCAGAGCCTTCCTCACTGTCAAGAGCTAAGGAGTTGAGCATCTGTCTGAGGGCAGTGTGCTCCATAAAGTGAAAGCAACCACAAAGAAGGCCAGACTTCTAGTCCAGGGGTCTCCAAATCTGGCAGCTATTAAGATTTGTGGACTTCAACTTCCAGAATTTGCGTGGCTGGCTGAGGAATTCAGAGAGTTGATGTTCACAAGTCATAAAGTTGCCAGGTTTGGAGATATCTATTCTAGTCCATGCCTCTGTCATCTCTTGAGGAGGAGAATCTTATGAGGGGAGCATACGTGGTTTTTACAGAAAATTATTAGTACTTTGAATTGGATCCAGACTGGAAGTCTACTGACTACCCCAAAACAGGAGCTATTTCTACAGGGATTTCTCCATCAGTATTTTGAGCAATGCCATTCTGTACCAGTTCTATTATTACCCTCATGATTAACCATCTGAATTCATCCCAGTCCTAAAACACATCAATCTGCTAAGAGCTAATCAGCTACATAAATAGTAATTAGCTACATGAATAAGAAATACAAATGCCACGCACATGAACTCCTTTCCATAGAAAGGGTTAGTCAGATAGGATACAGAACACATGCTTTTCAGGCTTATCTTAGAGAAGTTTTCAGTCAGAACAAACTAAAATCTGCTTTCTTCAAGTACGTTTTCACATACCTTTTTCCAATGGTCTTGTGTGTAAAATACTTTACAGGAAATAAGTTTGTTTTCAATAGTTGAACACTATGATTCATGTGAAAGCAATCTTTGAAATCTCTCCGTTTCTATTACTGGTATATTTTCTCATGCTTTGTTTTGAAACATTTGTTAGATCCAGTTTGAATCCGTTTGGCACAGAGAAATACACAGATAAGGAAAATTCTCAATTCGGATTGTGAAAAACTCATCTTTTATAGAATGTTTATTCAGACTTAAAGTATCATACTATCCAATATTGTTTAATCCAAGATAACCAAGCAGAGGTTTCCAATTATAAAGCTCTTTTCAAGACGCCAAATCTATTCTAATATATTCTGAAAGTCGGTTAAACTTTTCTCTATTCATATCAATTAAGACAAGTATGTAACTGAAACTTGGAAAACTTACACATCTCTATTGTGCATAGTCTACTTCCTTTCCTTTTTGCATGTTAGATTAGATCTTACATGCTTTGTGAAGGACAAAACAATACCACACCATCAATAAGGAGAGAGCTAGTTTTTTTAGATCGAAGTACAATTTAGTTTCCTAGTTTTGCAAACAGAACCAATGAGCAAGCATGTTTTCCACTCTGAAACAGAGCCAATGAACTCTCAAGGTCTGAAAAGTCTTACAAAAATATAAGCAGCCAAGAAATCTGTCTTATATTTAAAACTGAGCCAAGAAGCCTACTCCTCTATATTGCAATACCTTTTACTAATCAACAGCTATTCACTTTTGGCTGGATGAAGTCAAAAAGCTATTTATAGTCATCCAAGACAAAGTTGCTCTGCATTGTAAGTAGATCCCAGGGCCAAGGATTTTGACATGTAAGACAAATGTCAATGTCTTCTACTCAGTGGGAGTCTCTCCCTCTGCTTTTATACACAGTAACGTTTCATTGTGGTGGGCCAGAAATGCCAAACAAATATTCACAAGCATGCCATTGACTGCAAATCTCAAATGACATTCATCTCAGGTTGGCAGCTCAACCATTTTGGTCTTTGAGAAGACATCCAAGTCAGTCCTTCTGTGATAGCACTTAGCTGACTTTCCATCTGTATGTTAAGGAAGGGGGGGGGGACTCCAGATGCATCACAAGTTAAGAAGTCAGTAAAATAAAGAATATTCTTTGACAGAAACATGGCATCTACCACGTCAATTCTGGCAGGCTCCTAGGGGAAGAAATTTGAAAAAAACAAACAAAAATGATATACTTTTGATATACTTCACTTTCCTAATTAGATACCAATACAAAGTTTAAGCTGATGCTGTCTAAAAGATCCTGAAACACTATACAAGCCATGCGTGCTGATCTGAAATCTACATCGAGCAACATGACAATTAGATTTGCAAGTTACATTAACGGTTTGTTGTTTAAACCACAATTGGCTGGATTCAGTTATCATGCTATGCCACAGATTGTGGGTTCCAAACCATAATGACTAGATTTACATAACATGCTCAACCAAAACCAAATTTTAAATTAGCATGCTGTGTGAACCTTACCAGTGGTTGTTGATCAAATCACAATGATGACATTCATAAATTACACTACGCCTAAAGCTGGTAATCTACAACTCCCAGCAGTCCAGTTAGCATAGCCAGTAATCAATACTATGAACTGCAGTTCACCAACACCTCGTGGGCCTCAGACTGCACAGATATGCCCTATGTTAAAATGTCAGCATCCAGTTACCAGTAGTGGCAGTATATTAACATCCATTTATTGTTTCTTCCTTCCAAGCAATTAACATTTAGAAGAATATTACCAATCAACCCGAAGATACAATTTAAGCATCGTGGCCGAGTTCAATTTTCTCATTCTTTTAAAAAATATATCATCTCTGACTATCACAGGATTTGGTGGCAATTGACTGTTCCCCACATTCAGAAGGGCAAGAAAGACAATGCTTGGAAGTGTGCATGCGTGTGTAGGGTGTGTTTTCCTGCGGTAGCCATTTGGAATGGTCTCCGGCTTGAGATTAGATAGCCTAAATAAGGTACGTTTTTCTAGAAGGTGTTTGGGTCATTGACACGTCTTTATTTACTATTGTACGCTTTAGTTTTTAGTCCTTTTCTGAATTTTTGCAGGGTGGGGGACAAATGCATAAGTACATAAATAAACTCATTATTCCACTTTGGTGATTTTTTTTTAAAAAAAATATTCTGATCCGATTACTAATCAACCAAGGAAGAAAACCAATCAGTTTCTTCTATAAACCGTTTTATAAAGTACCTGCTTGTTGTGTTATACAGGTAGTCCTTGACTTATGATCACAACTGAGCCCAGAATTTCTATTGCTAAGCAAGACAGTTGGTAAGCCAGTTTTGCCTCATTTTATGAGCTTTCTTGCTACGCTGCTGTTAAGTGAATCTGCTTCCCTCTGACTTTATTGTGTAGACAAAAATTTAAGAATGAAGAATCATATGTATCTGGACTTTAAAATTCAAACAGCTAGAATTTGTTAACAGAAAATTCAACACTGTATTCATAAATATGCCAAAAGTTAGTTATATGATTTTGATAATCTATCAATTACTAAATAGGCAGAAATCTATTAATTCCATTATTATAGCCAGAAAATTAAACAAAGACCAAAATAATTAATAGCATTATATCAATAGTTCTTTGAATTACAATTTCAACTGAAAAAAATAGATCAAAATCATAAGTATGGCTTAAAAATAATTAGAAAGCATGACAGACTAATTTCAAATTTTAATAACATAGTTAACTAAAAAAAGTTATTTAATACTGCCACCTAGTGTATGTTTATACATCAGTTATACAAACATTATTATTCACTGTCATTATTTTATCCCATTTCTGAGCAGCCATTTTTAAATACAAGCTATAAATTAAACAATTACGTTGTCAAAGCACAAATTAAAATCAATAAAGTACCAAACAGGATAAATAAAAAATATTTTAGATAATGGTTGGAAGTTAAAGAACACAAAGCAAATAATACCTAAATGCACCATGTAAAGCATTATGTCAAATGTTGGCAATGGTTAGAAATTCAATGTTATAAGGCAAAAACATTGTAGAAATTATGGGAGGCATTATTTATGCATTAAGCAAGCATGCTTTTAACTCTACCCTAATGTCTTCCTGACATCCAACTGTTGTATTCTGAATGTAGCTGTCTGCAAAGCAATCTTAATAAACAGCTGTTTGTTAGCAAAACATTTTATTTATTTACTGTAATGCATTCAACTCCTTATTTTCTCTTAGGAGGTCAAAGCTGGTATAAAATTCATGTTTTTAACCATTAGAAGCTCCATCATGATTTAAAGCCAAAAATATTAAATATAAAAATACAAACAGCAATAAAATATTTCAGGCATTTTGGAAATAAATTTAAACAGGAAATTATACATTACATGTTTGATCAGTGAATAGGTAATTTATTCCCAAACCTTCCAGCCTACTAATATTTTTCTTAGTAGCCTAGGCTTGTATTCTCCAATAAGACTTTACTAATACACCTGTAAATTAAGCAAGTCTACTTGATCTGCAATAGAGTGACTCACATAAGCGACTGAAAATAGGATTTATAAAATAAACCTCAAAATCTGCTAACATGTCTATTAGCTGACCAATGAAAATGATTCCAATTACTCAAGGCACTGTTTTACTTTATTGATTTAACTTTTAAATAAGTACAGAAGAATCTGTATCCTGAAAAGAACATAAATAACGAGCAAATGCAAAGAAAACAGCATATTTAAATCTCATTTTAAAAATAAAACCTTTGAAAGAAATACAACACGTTCAACTCATTACCTGTTATACTGTATCCATAAGCAGCTAGCTGTCCAGCCATGTATTCACCATCTGAACTATTATGAGAACATCCCCATGTACGTATCCAAATTTTCTGTATCCCGGGAATCACACTGTCAAGTTGAAAGACACAAACATAATAAATTTTCCCACGATAGAAAAATTTGTCCAGCAGTGATTTACAGATATCGAGGAATTCACAAACCCTAACGTATTCCATGAGAGGGAAAGTATTACAATGCTTAGACAATGCACATACATAGAGTAAAAATATTAATAACAGATCTTAATGAAAGACATTTGCTCTTGATTTTGAGAGAATGATAACACTATGAAAAATAAAAAATAGAGGAGGATGGCTGAAATCAGGGATTTGGGGAATTGTCCATACACATTTCCTGTTCCATGCAGTGTTCTAATATTCCCTGGATGACCCTAAACATTATTTTGATAGGGTATGAAATTAAAGATAATGTGCAATGGTTTATGCACTTAACAAAGTCTCATTTCTTTGATGTTGGCATATACTGCACAACTTTGCAGCTTTCTTTTTATGAACGGCGCCATCAGCAACTAGATGTCCTGAAGTATTTAATTTACTCTTCATAAACATTATGAGTACTCAGAAATGTCCTCGGCTCTTCCTTGGTAGCATGTGGCCTCTCATCTGACCTGAAGGTCCCCATCATCTGACATGATATTGCCAATAACTTTACCTTGTCTGGCCATGTGGTTTTCTTTGTAAAATATAGGAACGGTTTACCACTGCAGTACAAAGTGATGCCTCTGTCATTGTTCCTAAACAGCCCCCAGGCCCTTTCTGATAAAGGTACCTGGTTGCTTTAGTTGGGATGCTATCTGATCTTCACACCTTGCGTAACCCTGTTTGGAATATACACAACTGGCATTTTTCACTCATCCTTCCCAGGAAGTCTCCCTACCCCCATAAAGAGGCAGTATAGCAAGACTTGTAGACGGAGACAACTGTTACGTCCCCAATCATTTGGTACTGTTTTAGTCTCCTACTCAACAGAATAATCTCTATCACTATGTGATTGCCTTATCAGTTTCTATCTAGCTTCAGTCTTTCAGATTCCTTATTCCCACGTCTTCCATCCCCTGAAAGTTGTTGGAAGTTAAAAGCAGAATTATCTATGTTAAACACCGATCAATCTAATGCAAATTAAAGGTACTGTACTTCGAGGGGTCCTTGGTGCTCTCTGAGCATTCTTGTTTTCTTGTAAACATTTCATTACCATTTCATAGTTGGTATGGCAAAATCTTACTTCAAATTATAAGAAAGGTAAATATGTACCTATCTCTAGGGGGAGGATCATCCACTTCCACGTTTTTTTGTGACTGGCGTTTTCGCACTTTAGGAATAATGTTTTTTCTACTGAACTGACGATCAAAGGGCTTTGGATCTTGTGCCGACACAATATCTTCAATGTCGTCAAGGCAAAGGTCACCAGCAGCAATCATTTTCTCTGGGAGATAGAAATATATGGCAGAAGAGGAAAAGCATAAAACAAGGATCCTTATCCCTGCAACAGTAGCGCACAACTATTTACATCCCCCCTCCCACAAACTCTGCAAGGATAACAGATCATTTTAAAGAGCATAGAGCAGCAACCATCTGTAGGTCTCCAGCAAAAGCCGCAGTAATGTCACACATACATCACGATATCATTGCCCAAATGGTACAAATTATGCAATTCGGATCAACTGGACCATAATGCAAATTGCATATTGTACCTAGTGACCTGCCATGTCCCTTCCCTCCTGCAAACCACCTGCTCATTCATGTCAGAAAATTGAGCTTTAAAATAAGAATAAATGAAACCACAGTTTCAGTTAACAAGATCACTCAGGGAAAGCCAATCTAATCTCAAAATAATAGAAACTCAGGACCATATTTTAAGAACATGAAGATTTATAACAATGTTATGGTCCAGACTGGCTAGGAACAATACATTTCAAACCACTGTCTGCTTCTACTATATAGCAAACAGCAATAGTTTTACAAATACACAGAGAGTGCTTTTGCCTAAAAAAAATGGTGGGTGAGCCACATTTCCTCAGCCAAGGCTTTCTTAGTCCGCTGACAACATGATAGCAGGACCTGCTGGGTCAGGCCTAGTTAGGATACTCTCTTCCATGCTATCAGTCCTTCAAGGTTGACCAGAGCACAAAACCAAAGTCATGCAGGACAATACTACAGGCAGTTCTCGACTTACGATCATAATTGAAGCCAAAATTTCTGTTGCTAAGCAAGATAGTTTTGCCCCCTTACAACTTTTTGTCACAGTTGTTAAGTGAATCACAGCAATTGTTAAGTTAGTAACTTAACAGTTAACAGTTGTTAAGTGAATCTGGCTTCCCCATTGACTCTGCTTGTCGGAAGGTCACAAAAAGGTGGTCACATGACCCAGGAGCACTGCAACCGCCATAAATATGAACCAGTTGCCAAGCGTTCAAATTTTGATCATGTGACCACGAGGATGTTGCAACAGCTGTAAGTGTAAAAACTGTCACCAGTCACATTTTTCAGTGCTGTTGTCACTAAATGAATGTTTGTAAGTTGAGGGCTATCTGTATTTTTATTCTAAGATTACAGTAAGAGAAACTTGCAAGTCTGAATGCATTTCACTTCTCTCTCCTTTTATCTACATGAGAACCAGGGAGGGTCTTGCCTGAGATGCTTTCTCAGATTACAGTTCTGCCCCAGACTCAGCTTTCTTTTATCTGACCCACTGTCCTGGTAAGTGGCTCTTCCTCCTGTCCCATAAAGTCATTTTTCTGCCCATTACACACAGTGATCCACCAGAGACATCTAAGAAACCTACTAATTGGGTTATACCACAAGAATTCGGAAGTGTGATTTTCAATCTGATTGATTTTGGGGGGTGGGGGGGGGGGGAAACCATGCAAAATATTCTTAATGCACCTATATCTATTTTATAGAAAATCATTCCACCTGGTAGTCCCCAAGACTCAATACTGCTATCACTGTCATGCTCTCTACAGCATTCAAACAGGCTAAAATAATTAGAAATTGCCAATGCCTATTTACTTATATCAAAGTTATCATCAAATTTCCCAAACTGCAGCAAGTCCAAGATAGATAGATAGATAGATAGATAGATAGCAAAGTTTGTCAACACATGGCTTACTAAATGTTTTGGACTAAATTTCAAGAATTCCTGACAATTGTTCAGGCTGGCTATGACTCTTAGGGGGTTCAGTATTTATAATCCTAGCTGAATATGCAACTGTATTTGCCAACAGCTACTAGACACAGTCACTGGAAGTCAGGTGGCAAAGAAGTTTAAAAATAAAAATAAAAACAGCAGCTGCAAATAAGAAAATAAATGATACTGCTGAATTGTTGTTCAGGACAAGAATCAAATATTTTTTTCCAAATAGCTAAATGACAATGACATGGAAACAAAATACAATATTACTGATAGCATCTTCTAATAAAACCTTACCTTAATATTGGTAGGTATTGGGATTTTTCAGCATTTTTCCTGAAAGGAACAGAAGATTATTGGCAGTGATCACCTATATCACCAAAGAGAAATAAACAGAAGTCTCATGTTGATATTACTGGCAAAGGAAAACATCTTTGGAGAATGCTCTTCCACAGCCTTTGCAGCCTACAAAAACTGTGTGAGATCATGGCCCTCTCACACAGCTTCTGGAGGGTCCAGAGGCCATGCAAGAATACAGCCCATTCTTGCCATTCCTGCAACTTCTGAAAATCAAGTAAAATGGGGCACGCTTTAAAAAATACTTCTTGAGTGTTGGTGAATAATGGTGTGCCACCCAAAACATTGTGGTGTGGCACCATTGATACGTGTGTCATAGGTTCACCATCACTGGCCTATTATGTGAATACTTTACTTTTAAAATTATTTTTAAATACTTTATTCAAAGCACATTTGTATGCCCCGAGAATCTTTTGCTTTTTGGAAATTCAAAATTCAAAACCTCAAATAAATCCAAATCAACTAGTTCTTTTTCCTTTAAATTGGGTTATAAGAATTAAAGTAACAAAAAAACCGAGAATAGATTTTGAATAAAAATTACGTGAACACTAAATATGCTTTTAAAAACACATTAAGATAAATTCCTAGCCATATTTTAGGTGCAACTTCCTGAAACATTCAGTTTGACTTCAGTTTTCCTTGATTTTTTAGAGGAAAATACATTTCATTCTTGAAGCTTAATGTTTAGCAAGCCAGTGTATTAATTTCCCTCTTTTATGATTCTTTTCCCTCAACATAAACATTTAGAATATGTTAGTTATTATGTTATTGTCAATGTTTTTATTGTATATACTGTATTGGATTATTTTGAATTTTTTGGAAAGAAACTTTCCTTTTTTAAAAACTCAGTTGGTTTAATAAATGTTTTAAAATTACAAAATAATAATTACACTGCAAGTAGATATGAATAATTGGTATCTTTTTTAACATTTTATTTTCTATAATGTCTCAGTATGTGGAGGTTATCTTTAAATACAGTATCAATGCACTCTGAATGTGCACTCTTAGAAACATACAATCATCATTTGCTTTTTCATACAAATATTTTTTTCCACTCATTCATTTTCTGATTCTCAGTAATTGCTTGGACACATCCCTGCAGTTTTCTTGACAAGTTTTATCAGAACTGGTTTGCCACTGCTTCCTTCCTGAGAGAAAAAAAATGGCCCAAGTCACCCAGCCATCATTAATTTAAGTATCTTCAGTTACTTCTATTTTAAGACATTTTAAAACAAATCGCATCACTGACTACCTCCCCTTTTCACATTACTTTATTTATCTGTTTCCTTAGGATAAGGGAACTGAAAGATTTACATTGTATTTTGTGACCTTCAGTTGGCTTAATATATAGATTTTAAATGGATTTGTGATTCACTTTCCTACAGTAATTTATTCATTCATTCACTCTATTTATAAATCAATGAATCAATAGATTTATGGAGGTTTACAAAACAGTCAACAAACCTAATACTTAAAACTTCTACAGTAATTATCAGTAGTCTTTAGACCAGGGCTCAGTAGTCTTTAGACCAGGGCTCAAACTCAAGGCCCATGGCTGGATCCAGCCCGCAGGGTGCTTAGATCTGGCCTGCAGGGCCATCCTGTAAACAGGGAAGGACTGGCCCGCAGTGCCTCTGCCAGCAAAAACAGAGCTGGGGAGGGCCACACATGGCCCTCCCAACCTCTGTTTTTGCTGGCAGAGCGTTACAGGAGGCCACTGCAGCTGAAAATGAACCTCTGGAGCCTGATTTCTCTGACAGAGCACTCAGGCCACCACAGGCACAAGTGACATTGAGCTGTTCTCGCCCACTCCAGCCCCCTACCCACCCAAGGTCAAACACAACCCTGATGCGAACCTCAATTAAATTGATTTTGACACCCCTGCTTTAGACTGTTAAAAGGGATGGAACAACTCTTAAGCCCATATTTGACTTTAGCTCTGTCACATTCTGCATACAACCACACCAACTAAAAAAGTGTTATAAAAGCTGTGAGTTATAAAAGTGTTATAACTCACAGCTTGCAACTTGGGTATAATCCCTTTGACTCTAACTCCTGCATCCCAGGCATACATAGTACAGAAAAGCCCTCACTCACATACCTGTCAAAAACATAGGGAAGGAGTGTACACCAAAATGTTATGGTGGGTGCATTTTGCACAAACATGTCACAATCCCACTGTTTCTATTATGAGCCTGACATCAGTTGACACAACAAATGGAGCAATTACATTTTCTGATAAACAGTTCTGACTGGCTAGTGTAGTTGACAGTTTCTGGGTTTTTGTTGACCATTTCACTACAAACTATAGGGACTTGACTAGAATTAGAATCAATGAGAACAAAAGTGGGGAAAGGCTGATTTCACCCCTGGATGATGAAAAGTGGAGGAAGAAAAGGAAAGTAAAGGTATGCAGTATTGCAGGCTATTTCTTCCACTGACTGACTGCAATTTGGTAGTTCAAATCCCACCAGAGTCAAGGTTGACTCAGCCTTCTATCCTTCCGAGGTGGGTAAAATGAGGACCCAGATTGTTGGGGGCAATATGCTGACTCTGTAAACCACTTAGGAGAGGGCTGTGAAGCACTATGAAGCAGTCTATAAATCTAAGTGCTATACTACTAAACTCCTACTTTCTGTCTTATGCTGCAATAGTGATTGCATGCTAAAGGGGGAATTCTGAGAGTTGAAATCCACCCATCTTTACATGTTGCTAAGGGTAATAAACACAGATTTAAACTGCTGAGACCCACCTGTCGCAGATAGTGGGTATTTTAGAAAAAAAATAATTGCCTTCACTCCAACACTGATTTTATCCATTTCGATTGTCTGATAGATCTGATGATGTGCCACCAAGTCGATTGGGATACCTAACGACCACATAAGGTAGATTTTCTCCATCTGCTTGACAGATATGGACTTGCTTCGCCACAGATCAGGTGAGATCCCAGAAAGGAATTTTCCCCTAAACCAAGGGTCTCAAACCTTGGCAACTTTAAGTCTGGAGGACTTCAACTCCCAGAATTCCCCAGCCAGCTTTGCTGGCTGGGGAATTCTGGGAGCTGAAGTCCTCCAGGCTTAAAGTTACTAAGGTTGGAGACCTCTGCCCTAAACGACAAGAAACCAGCGCATCTCATCCACCGGTGGACCGAACCGAAACAGGCCACGGAAGACGAAATCTAGCTCTACTCCCCGACCAGCGGTGCGCTGACAGCGGCGACAGCAACCCCGATAAGCAAAACCGCTTACCTGGAAGCTCCTTAGCTCAGCTCCCAGCAGCCGCACATGCACTGCGCCATGATGTGGCCACGCCCTTTCTCACGTCACAGGAAGACGTTGACGACGGGACGACGGAGGGAACAAACTAAGTTCGTTTTTTCGCTTCGCGAAAAGCCAAGGACCGCTTAACTCTTTCCTGGGACGTCTGCGCGGCGCCCCAACGAGGACTGTGGGTTAAATGGAAACGATGGAAAAGGCATCCCCGGGAAAGAAAAAATAAAAAAATAAACTCAGAGCTGAGGAAGCTTCTTAGATTAGAAGGAACGTCTTCAAAGAAAAAGCAGAAAGTCCAGGTGCCTCTGGGAAAAAAAAAACACCTTTGGAACAACCCTGATCTGAATTGACTGAGAATCTCCATAGACATCAAGTCTCAGGGGAAGAGTTGATTTTCAGGCAGTATTTATCTCTCAGATGCTGGATTTATCTACAGCAGGGGTCTCCAACCTTGGCAACTTTAAGCTTTAAACTTGGAGAACTTCAACTCCCAGAATTCCCCAGCCAGCTTTGCTGGGGAATTTCCCAGGGAATTCTGGGAGTTGAAGTTCTCCAAGTTTAAAGTTGCCAAGGTTGGAGACCCCTGATCTATAGTATCTGCGTATGATGAATGAGAGACAATAGAACAATAAAGAGGATTTCAGCCGTCGTTTATAAATTGAGGGGACGGGTGGATAACCATGAAGAACGAAGTCCCAAATCCCGGCAGGTTCATAATAAAAACAATGATTGATGTACAAATGTTACTTTTCTTTTGATACTGGATAATACAATTGATTTTGCTAGAAATTCTGTCATTTACACAGATCAACAGGTTCGGAAGTGTCTTGACTGGTTTGAAGTGCTTATTTTTTTTTATCAGTCATGCTAGCTGGATTATGTAGAAATGTCTGTTTTCCTATTCATTAGTTTTAATGCCTCCAATGCCTTTTTATTTATGATGCATGTTGTTAAAATGCAGCTTATCTCTAGAGAAGACTGGCATTTTAACAGTGGATTTTTAAAAGGAAGAATGATGTTTGTTCCTGATGTTTTTTTTTAAATTGTTGTTATGTAAAAACAAGGCATAAAATTGATTGCTGTTTTGAAAGAAAAATAGGTTATAAAATGTGCAGTTTTCTACTTTGTACGTGCAATAATTAGCCTTAAGTGCTAGATGTGTCTTAGAAGTATATACTGAGTTAAAAAAAACAAAGCTTATATACAAAGGTATATACAAAAGTATGAAGGCTATTGCTTAATGCATTGTAAGCCGCCCTGAGTCTCCAGAGAAGGGTGACATATAAATCGAACCAAGGAAGGAAGGAAAGAAGGAAGGAAGATGTTTTTTCAAAAGACAACTGGAGTGGATTTTTTTTCCTCCTTCAAAAAGTTTCGCTTCTCCTCCAAGAAGCTTCTTCAGTTCTTCGATGAACTGAAGCAGTTTCTTGGACATGGAATGTTTTCAAGGGGGGTGGGGGGACACAATCTAGTTGCCTTTTGAAAATGTTCTGGAACAACAATGACCTGAATAAATTGAGAATCTCCATAGACGTGAAGATTGAAGATTGAAGAATGAAGGCTGGGTTAGCTGCGTATTAAGAGGATTTGCGATTTATAGCGCTATAATACAGAGCTTTGGATTCCGCTCCAAAAGGTGCTTTGGGGAGCTACAAGCGTGGGAATTTAGCACATGTTGGCAACACTTTAAAACAGTTGCCTTCCCCAGCCCAGCCTCCAATCTTTTAGCTGCTTTCAAAGCACTTCTTAAAGGTTTTAACCAGTGGTGGGTTTCAAAATTTTTTACTATCCGTTCTATGGGCGTGGCTTTGTGGGCGTTGCAGGGAAAGGTTACTGTAAAATCTCCATTCCCTCCCCAATCCAGGGGAAGGATACTGTAAAATCCCCATTCCCACCCCCCTCCAGGGGAAGGATACTGTAAAATCTCCATTCCCTCCCCGATCCAGGGGAAGGATACTGCAAAATCCCCATTTCCTCCAGATCAGCTGGGACTTGGGAGGCAGAGAATAGATGGGGGCGGGGCCAGTCAGAATTTTTACTACCGGTTCTCCGAACTACTCAAAATTTCCGCTACCAGTTCTCCAGAACTGATCAAAACCTGCTGAAACCCACCTCTGGTTTTAACCCTGTAGAGCTGCACAGCAAAATCACTATGATTTCTTCCTTTTCTGGGTTAAAAGATCACACAGTGGCTGGTTAAGGGAAAAACGCATGGGTATTGAATATCTTTGGAACTTGCAAAGGTATTTGCTTCAAAGACTGACTTTTTGAGTAGAGGTTGGTGAATTTGCACCGATCAATTTGCTAGGCTGATTTTCATCAATAAATCAGGTTACTGATCTTTGGAAAAGCTTGAGCTCTATTTTTACCTTGTACATGCTATGCTACTTGATACACGTAGTCCTCGGCTTACAACAGTTTGTTTAGTGACCGTTAGAAGTTACAACGGCACTGAAAAAAGGGACTTATGACTATTTTTCACACTTACGACGAGTGGTGGGATTCCAAATTTTTTATTAATGGTTCTATAGGCGTGGCATGGCTTGGTGGCCGTGGCAGGGGAAGGATACTGTAAAATCTCCATTCCCACCCCACTCCAGGGAATGGTTACTGCAAAATCTCCATTTCCCCCCAATCAGCTGGGACTCAAGAAGACAGAGAATAGATGGGGTGTGGCCAGTCAGAGGTGGCATTTACCAGTTCTCTGAATTTTCACTACCGGTTCTTCAGAACTGGTCAGAACCTGCTGAATGCCACCTCTGTTTATGACATTGCAGCATCCCTGTGCATCTAGGGGTTGGCAGCAGGTCACAATCACCTCCGATCTGCTCCCAGTCCGGCCCACACTCTAAGGGCTCCCAATCAGCTCCCAGACCAGCCCACACTTTCAGGGCTTCCCTGGCTGCCAGGTTTTCTCGTTCCCTCTGTGAGTCTCTCACTCCCCGGCCATGCCTGCAATTCCGAAAGCTGAGAAGGCTGCCGGCCACCTGATGATGTCATCCAATGGTGTCCCGGAATAGCGCTTCTCAGCTGATCCATGGAGTGTTGGCAGGTTTGGAAAACCCACCGAGAAGAAGAGCTGTAGCAGCGGCTGTCAGCATTCTGGAGGCAGCAGGAGCAAGGTTAGCACCAGGAGGCTGTAGCAGCGGCGACTGGCAGCCCAGGTGAAAGGCGGGGCACCAGGTGTGAGTGGCCAGTGCACCCGTCATGGCAACCCTGAAGTGCTGGCCGCACCGGGACTGACATGCGGCCCCCCTACCACAAGGACAGCATCTGGAATATGAAGATCTGTTCTGCCCCAGCTACAGGTGTCGGATCGGGTGAAAGGTGGGGTGCCAGGTGTGAGTGGCTGGTACACCTGCTGTAATGGTGGCCCCGAAGTGCTGGCTGCACCGTGGCTGACATCAAGTTGCCAAGTGCCCAAATTTTTGATCACGTGACTATGGAGATGCTACAACGGTTGTTAAGTGTGCAAAACATAAGTAGCTTTTTTCAATGCTGTTAACTTCAAATAGTTACTGAACAAATTGTTGTAAATTGAGGACTACCTGTACTTATCAAATCTGTGGATGATGCAAAGCTGTGGTAGAATCAATGCTCAACATTATTCAAAAAGATCTTGATAGACTGAAGCAAATAAAAAGCAATGGACATTAAATAGAGACAAGGGAAAGCTAACCTGTGGAAGTTGTTGAACTACAGCAATCTGCAGTTTTAGCTAGAATGGCTAATAATCTTGGATGTCCAAGACCACATGGAGGCAGATTCAAGGTTCTTCACTTACAAAAAAGAAATTAAATGCAGTTATTTACATGGTTGCTGATCACAAGCCAAACATGAGTCAGCAGTCCACCACCGTAGCAGCACACTAAAAATAGAAGTAGATCTAGTTTCCCAATCAGTGGGAATATTTAATTCAATCGGTCAGCTATAAACTGCAGGAAGTCCTCGACTTAGGACCACAATGGGAACCAGAAAAATTGTTGCTATGTCAAGTGAGTCATACCCAATTTTACCACCTTTTTTTGATCATGGTTAAGCGAATCACTGCAGTTGTGAAATGTGTCACACAATCTTTAAGCAAATCCAGCTACCCCTACTGGCTTGCTTGTTGGGAAGATTGCAAATCATGCTCCCACAATTCTGGGACACTGCAGTTGTCCTAAATATATACCAGTTTGCAAATGCCTGGAGTTTTTGATCATGTGGCTGTGGGGGTTTTGCAACTGTTGTAAGTGCAAGGACCAGTCATAGGTCACTTTTTTCATTGCCTCTGAAACTTCAGACACATTAAATAAATGGTTGTTGGTCAAGGACTACCTGCAATTGAAAAGACTAAGTTTTGTGCCAGCTACGTGATTCCTCAATTTATTTGTCTTGTATGAATGTAGGCAGTAATTAAAGTTACAGAATTTATTATTTGTTCATTCAGTGAATGGCAAAAGTTACAGGAAAGCAAATCTTACTGTTGCTTACACCAGCTGGAATGGGTGGTCAACTTCTATATGACAAGGATACATTGCTAATCACTTTGGGGGTAAATTGCATTTGAAATAACTTGAAGCAGATGAAAACAATTACTCAGAAAAAAAACTAATGCAATATGTACTGATATAAAGCTTTATTGATTACCATTTAAAAAGTCAGTTACATTTAATAAGGCAAAGTTCCAGCTATAGAACAGGTTGCCTTTACAAATGAAAAATTATTTTTGCTTTTTTTTTTTACATTATTTTACACATTTTAGAACTAACATACTAATCAAAGTATATTAAGGTTAGTATTTTGCTGATACACTGGGGGAAGTATGCAATTGTACAAAATGGCATTTTATTTTCTTCCCTTTCATTTTATTCTACCCAGAGATCCTCTTCATATAATAAAAGTATTCATGCGTACACAAACTCCTGTTTCTTCATATGACATACTTAAATACTACATTTTTTTATTTACAGATTTAAGGTTTTATGGGTTTTTTTTAAAGAAATAACAAGCTAACTATAAAATACTCTGCAGGCTTTACAAATTCATTCCTATTGTACAAAACTGTTATATGACTATAGCTTAAGAACATACAACTTAAATAACCAATTAACTATGCACATGTTTGTATACATATAAAACACACTTAATACTGTTTAACAGTTCTCAATGTGTTGCCTTTTTTTACACAATTATTTTCCAAGGCTCAATCGTACAACTTTCATACTATTACTCAGCCATTTCATTTGTGAGTGTCTGTAGCAGCATTTCAATGGTACCAGAAAACCTGCACATATATTTAAAACAAACATTTTAGAAATGTTTTAAACATCATGTAGAAAAAGTAATGTATACTGCTTAAACTATTCAACTAATTAACCAAAGTGACAACATTTCATACAGCTATGTTTACATGTATGAATTCTTCCATTTTCAGAAAGCACATTATGTCAGCAAAGAGTTATCAATTAAAATTCAGCGAAGACAATCTTGACAAGTATATTATTTACACTTTGGGTGAAATGTCAGCTTTGTAGCAACTCCCAAAATGGGAAGTAAAAGCAACTAACCTTCTCGAATAAACACAGAGTACTGAAAAAGTGAAGCTTGGCTTAAATAGTATTTCTTAGCAAAATAAAAAAAAAAATAAAAAAAAAAATAAAGCCCACAGTGCAATTCTAGTAGGCACTTAACACAAAGCCCCATTTCGTACCACAAACTTCACGTGCCAGTTCTATTGCACTTTGCAGGCAGTGAAATTGAACTGTGCATCTTTGCTTTATATTATAACAAGGGACTTCCTCAGTACAAGATTTCTTTCTAGTGGGAAAAATAATCACCTTCAGCCATCTGAAGGTGAAGGGGATTGACAACTACATGCAGAAACTGATACTATGTGCAGTTCACCAAATACAAAGATGGGCTGTATACTGTAAATCTAGCTCTTTGGAAAGAAGGTAAAATCCACCGGAATATTCTACAGAGAGAGCTAGAAGCTAGAATCAATCCACACGGCCTACTCTCTCTTTCTAAAGCAGCTGATATGCACAACTTTTCATTTTTTAAAAAAAGGTTACGTAGAGGCTACCCAGATACACTGTATTGACTGGGGTCACCACCTCTGTTTCACCTTGGATAGCAATACCTTTAAAGCCTATTCGTATTAAAAATTATTTGAGGCTTATTAATGTCCTCAGCGATAGGTGAATGCTCAAAAATGGAGCATAGATAAGAATTTAAATATTTCTAGATAACTTTGGAAGAAGTCTATTTCACATTTTTGCTTGTGTATCTCAAACATACTTCTCTGTAGTTACTCTTTGAATGAAAAAG
Source organism: Masticophis lateralis (assembly GCA_030761175.1). Taxonomy (NCBI): domain Eukaryota; kingdom Metazoa; phylum Chordata; class Lepidosauria; order Squamata; family Colubridae; genus Masticophis; species Masticophis lateralis. Next base: position 65,774,977 of record JAUDYJ010000003.1, read on the forward strand.
TTGAACAGACATGCTTTACAGAAGGCACAGCTTGAAATCGTAAGGAAAAAAATGCTATTTTTGGCTAAAACAGTTCTTTAGCCCTTTATGAAACTTATAGACACAGTAAACCAGAATAAAATAGACTTAGCCATTTCCTCCAATTCTCTGCGCGTTCTATTATAATTACTAAATCAGTAGCTGCCTGAATTTGAGGTTAAGGTAACTCTGATAAGAAAGTCTGCCATTCTGTGTTTGTACTATTTTATGAAGTATTTCGATATAAATATGAAATACTATAAGTTCTAACCTTTGAAATGGAATAAGGGTTAGGAGATAAGAGGGGAGATAGTGTGGAATGTCAGCAGGTATTCTGGTTTCACTTTTAAAAAGAAAATAAAAACAAAAATCAGCTGCATAAAAATCCATCCATCAAGGGAGGTACTTTTTCAAAGTCATAAGCATCAAAGAGGTCACTAATTCCTTCTTCCTCATCAAGCCCAAGCAGATAGTCTTCATGAAGTAAGGGTGGCAACAAGTTTACAAATGGGCCATCAAGACTTGAAGTAATTTGGTCCTCTGTTTGCTGCAAAAGGTTAGTGGTAGAAACTAACGGGGAGATGGACGTGGCATTTTCTGAACAGTCGGGACCTCCTGAGTTATCAGAGTTGAGATCTATTATAAGTAAGAGAACAAAATATCAAAACTTGCATACAGAAACATTTCACAACTTTACTACATATAAATGTTTTGCCTTCCACCCAACGTATTGTAAAGTTAACTATGCTACTACTGGTATGGAAAAAGACAGCAGCCCAACACCTCCCAGCCTCAGGAACTGCTTAAATCCAGAAGACCAGTAGTTTTGTGAAATAAACAGGATTTACACAATTAAGTGACAATGCTAATTACAGAGGTAGATTCTCTGGAATCATCTCTTTCGTTCTGTATAGTCCTGCTTAAGGAAGTCACTGTGGCTTTAATTTTTTAGCCATCAACAGCCATGACTACCAGTCATGGACTTCAAAAATGCAGAACAATCACTAGATGGCAGGAAAAAGATAAATTGTACTTCTCTAGCAGCCACTTGGAGTTTGGACCCTTATCTGACAACCCTAAGCAATATGCATATTTTATAGATGTAAACTGTAAACCAAACTGAAATTCAAACATCCCATGTTTCTTTCTATATATTAAAGTACACACAGTAGATATGTGCCACATATACAAGGAAACATATCCTTTATCAGAAATGTTATATGCAACTTTCTTAATCCATCCTTTCTAAGGTAGGTAAAATGAGGACCCAGTTTGTGGGGGCAATAAGCTGACTTTGTATAAAATATACAAAAGTATGAAGGCTATTGCTTAACGCATTGTAAGCCGCCCTGAGTCTCCCGAGAAGGGCGGCATATAAATCAAATTTAAAAAAAAAAATAGATCACCAAAAGAGACACCAAATTTTTGAAACCTGGGAGAAAATATGCACTGATATAGGAACCATACTGATTTTACTTCGTTGAAGTTCTATGTAGAATTTATAAGTATTTATAAAACATCAGGATAAGTATTAATCACAAAATTTCAATCTTCCAGACATCCTCCTCCTGGATTTGAGGTTAAAAGAGAAAAACTAGAAAGAGGCTAGCTGAATGAGAAAGAAACTTTGTCTTCTAGTGTGTGCTTTACCAACACGAAGCAAACCACCAAATTTAGTTTGCCTTAATCAGAGTATTTGAGGGTATATTGAAAGAAATGAAGATATACTGGCCTCTAGATAGCAATAGCAATAGCAATAGCACTTAAGATTTATATACTGCTTCACAGTGCCTTTGTTCTGGCCTAGGCTTCCTGAGTCAGTAAAACACACGAGTAGTCCCCAAAAACCTCTTTTATTGCAACAGCTGTGAATTCTGTTTGGGATTCACATTTGAATCCCAAATAGTTGTAAAGAGTCCTTTGGGATAAGGCTGATAATCACCCACCTTTATCTCCCTTGACACGCTGCCAAAGACCTAATTGGCAAAGCCACATGGAATCCAGAATCAAACAGAACTTCAGACTTTAAACAGAATGAACAACGTTGCTTCCTGCAAAGGCCCACATGCCTTTGCTCTTCTTTTAAGTCTTATGGGAGGGGCCAATCATCTCCAAGCCCTACTCCCGAGTCGTCCCTTTTGTTTTAACTGTTCTTGCCTTCTGGCAGCTCTGCGCATGCGCGCACTGGGAACAGGCTCCCCCTGTTCCTCTGCCTCGCTGAGGTCTGACTCTGGAGGCTTCGGAGGCAGCATGTGCCTCCAACACAAGAGCCCTCGTCCGAGCCTTCCCCAGGCTTCAGGACTGGTCCATGTTCCTCCCCAACCTCCTCACTGTCTGACTCTGCTGCCAGCTCCGCAGGCCGCCAGCGGACCACAACACCCTCTCTAAGCGTTTTACAGTGTCAGCATATTGCCCCCAACAATTTGAGTCCTCATTTTATCGACCTCAGGATGGAAGGCAGAGCTAGTAAGAATCGAACCGCTGAACTGCTGGCCGTTCTCAGAATTAGACTGCAATACTGCATTCTAACCATTATGACTCTTTGAGATACCCTCAAAACATACAATTAATTTCCTACAAGGAAAACCTTCTGTGTAATTCACATAAAATGAAAAGCATTCAGTAAGTTCTAGCAGAATCTCATGGAAAAGAGGCTTTAGGCCTTTCCCCCCCCACTCACGTATCCACCCACTGTCATTTACATAGCATATCCATCTGGGGAACAAAGGTTTCAGGAAAAGGAATGTCAACCTTGGCTTTTGAAGAAGCAGTGCCAGCAATGCATTGCTAGAAGTGCAGAGTGTGCCAAAACCTTGCTCCTTTTCCTTCAGTTGCCCAAAGGTAGCTCCTAGGCTGTAGGAGAAAGTGATAGATGCTTCCTTCTCCTTTCTGGCCTCCCAAGATAAGCTCTTCTGCTTTGGCCAGAGAGTAATGACTTTGTAAGTGAGTGGATGCTTTAAGGCAGGGGTCGCCAACCTTTCGGACCTCAGGGACCACTAAATTCAAAATTTAAAATCCTGCTAATATGATCTGCCTAATGACCAGCTGGGTGGATGTGGTTAAGTGGTCGTGTGACTGGGTGGGCGTGGCCAACTCAATGTCATTCGCGTCAAGGGGCACCTCGCTGGCATCTACTGGCCACTCCTCTCCCAGCCATTCCTTGCCTCCCTGCCTGGGCTCCTTAGGGCCCCAACAGGAAGCAGTTGTCGGAGCTAAGCAGCCACCATGAGAAAGAATTGGCAAAACAGCTGGCTCAGTTCAAATTGGATCTTTGCCAAAAAGAAGGTTCAGCAGAAGCATCTCACTGAGGACTACGAGCATAGGCTTTCCAAGCAGAGGGAAGACCTGCAACAGTGTACGGCCAGATACAAGCGCCTAGAGGCTCAGTGGGCTGAGATGGTCAACAGTTCCAGGCCATGATGCATTGCCACTGGAACAAGGCCCACTGGCTCGTCACCAGTGGCACTTCCTTCCAGCCTTCGCCCAAAGCCCCACACCAGGAGGCTGAAGCAGACCTCAAGTCAGAATTTCTGCCCCCCTCCGATCCAAACAAGAAGACCCCAAAGGGGGAGACTCTCTGCAGGAACACAAACGTTCATTGCACGTATCCGGCCCAGGGACTGTAGTTTGAGGACCCCTGATTTAATGCAATATAAAAAATGCAAATAATCTTTCTGCGGACCACCAAAATTTTCTCATGGACCACCAGTGGTCCATGGACCACCAGTTGGTAACCGCTGCTTTACGGCAAACATACTCGATATAGATAAATTCTGCCTCCTGTGATAAAATAGAAACTATTTTTTTAAATGTGACAATTTAACTTATACATTCCATGGCACAAGTTATTTTTTAGATATTGCCAAAATTACATTATTTGTCTGTTAAGCAGAAAACCTTAATTCATGCACTCCTTATTTAGTAATTACTCAGTTATTGATCGTTTGCAAATATGATGATCATAAAAAAATCATTTTCCAACCAATGCACACATTTATGACTAAATTTTGTATGTCTGACAATGCATGCCAGAATGGGAGTAATACTGGTATTGTTGCAAACTAGAAATAGTTATAAACATCGTTATAAACACAAGTAAAATAGTAAAACATAATCTGTATTCAAGAATAATGAATTAGGAAAAAGAGTTCTTTAGTTTACTTTAAAGACTAGCATTTAAAATATTATACAACAGATTATATTTTGATTTTAAACTCTGCATATATTTGGTTATTGCCTGTGTTCAGATTACTTTTGGAAATGTTTCTTGAGATATTTCCATTGTGATCCTGATCCTGAGTTTTTATTCGAGTGGAGTAATCGGTTTCTTCTGGACACAAGTACACCTCGATAGGTCCTTGAGTACTACATAAGTGTATCAGCTTATTCTGCAACAAGAAAAAAATTCAGTTTTCTGCATTCCTTTGGCCAGTACTACAAATAACTACTGAACATTTTTCATTCTTAATGTACTGATTGCTCCCCCCCCCCCAAAAAAAACCCCAATGAAAGCTGAAAGTTTGCAAAATGATAATAACTGGTGTAACAGAAGATATAAATCAGGGTGGGACAAGGTTGCATTCATGTGCCTTGTTGGGCCAATGAGGTAACCCTGTCTTCCTTTAAACAAAGTCTTGTCAAGCTCCTTGTCAAGTTTTTGGCCAAACCACCTTCATAGAAAGTAAGTTGCTTTCAGGATTTCTTTTCCAAGATTTATTGAAAAAGGTACCATAGGTTATAGAAATTCAAACTATGGAATTGTCCTTGCCCCACCTTCAATTTAGCGTATCTAAATTGGAGTTTCCTAAAGTGGAGATTTTGTCAGTCTCTTACTTATGGTACTTTTACAAACTGCTGAGAAAGCCGTTCTCTTAACTAATAAGGAGGGACAATCTGGTGAATAAAAAATACAAAACTTTCTCCATTTCTAAACCAATCAATACAAGGCCTTACATTCTCTTACAACTCTTGCAGTTGCTGGAAAAGATTTCTGTCATGTGTTCCATGTGCATATAGCACATCTTCTTCCAAATAATGCAAGAATTAAAGAAAACAGCATGGCTGCTTTATTCTTAGAAGTGAGGGGACCTTAATGCTTTGTGAAATAAAGGAGATGCTTCACTTAAAGCTGCCCTTAAAGATTTGCACAGCCCAACTAATACTAAGCTTGGATGGTTTAGCTATGCTGACTGAGTAGTTGCTCTGAACACAGCATGAGGGCTCAAGATGGTAAGGCGTGGGCCCAGATTCTCATGTCAGAGGCAGCCATTTAGCGAATGGAACTGATGGTGGAAAGCTTCAAGGCTGAGAGAAGAAAAATCAATTGCTTCAAAAAAGCAGAAGATGCAGAATTTAAACATTGTAGTGAACATACAGGTATAAAATAGGTTTCCAACGTGCTGCTAGACACAGCACTTCTTTGAAAGTGTGGTTTCCTAATAAAACTACTTTTCTAACCGCTTCATGTTTGCTCAGGAATGTGGAACCGAGAGGGAATGTTCTTGCTATATCTAGCAGCACAGCGTGCATCTGACTTCTAAATACAATAGTTCCATCTCAAAGAATTTATAATCTACTGCATGTTGCGGGAAGGCAGAAAGAGAGAGAGAGAGATAAATGACCAGCAGAGACTGCCAAAGAAAAAGTCAAATGGCAGAGGTGCTGCTAGCAATGAAAGGCATAGCTGTTTAACATGGATCACATGTGGCATAGACGTTACAGAGCTGGTCTTGGACTAGAGAGATCTAGTTTAAAATCCGCCTCAGCCAGAAAGCTCAGCTGGTAACCTTGGGCTCTGTAACATCTCTCAGGATTCCCCCCACCCCTTCAAAGGATAGTTAAGGAGAAAGGAAAGAACACTAGTAACTGCAATTTGATGCAGTCAGTAGGAATCATAAGAAGGTAAGTCGGGATATAAAGAAACCTGGTATTAGCTATAGAAAGAAGCCCAATTCCATCTGTCTGAAAAGTAAAAATAATACAATGGGATAGTTGTAGATCAGCATTCTCGGGGAATGGAATATTCCATTCTTTCTGCCAAGAAAGCACCATGGAGGCCTCCATGCAATCCCCAGGAATGGAGTTCAAGTAGAGAGAAACTTTATTATTTAAAGTTAATTGGAAGACTATGAATTCTATCTTTCATAGGCAATTGGGTAACTGATTTTGGTAGGTCAATCATTCTCTTAGCCCAAGCCACCTCACAGGGCTCTTATTGTGGGGAAAGTAGGAGAAAGTAGCATTAGATGTGTATGCTCCCTTGAGTTGAACAAAAATGAAGGCAGATAAAAATAAACAAAAATCAATCAATCAATAAGCAAAAACATAACAGAAAAAATGACTGTAAACAAAGTTACACAGAAGTTTTGAAAGTTTTTGTCACCCATAAGAACTTATTTCATTAAATCACTCCTACAAATAAACATCAGTTTTAAAATGTAGAAAAGAAAAATGACTGTGCTATGTAATAAAATAAGTTTTTACCTTTTCTGGGTCAAGCATTTCAAGTTTTGTTTCTGGAGGAGCTTTGACAAGTATGACAGTTTGGTCTTTAAGGCTCCTAATTTCTTGAATATCTTCATACCTAACATACGCTAATGTAAACAGTGTTAAAGAATTGCTGAGCAGCTGTTGAGAACTAGCAAACTAAAGTAGATATTTTAGTAGGCATTTTTATATGTCTCCCCATTAACCTACCTTCATTAACTTGGGAAACTAATTTTTTTATTATTTTTAAAAAGATCATGAATGTGTAATATAGAGATTATAATGAAGAGTGAACAAATTACAATCTAGAATCTCACTGCCAAGCTCAGTCACAAAAATGCAGGAGTAGTTCCTGGATTTGGGACAGCTTGAGAAGAGTCTTGGGCTCAAACGAAGCTGATAGTCTTTTGAAAGACATTTTTGCTGATATTTTGCAATATTTAGATAGCCAGGACAGGGCCCATATGTACTATTGATTACTACCTAAGCACTTCCTGAAATATGCCGAATACCAGCCCTATAGCCTAGGTCAGTATATTTCAATTTAGATAATTTTAAGAAAGCAGGATGGTTGAGGAATTCTAGAAGTTGAAGTCCACACGTCTTAGAGTTGCAAGCTTGAAAACCACTGGAATTGCAAAGTTGAAAACCACTGGCTTTAACAAAAAAAAAAAAATATGAAGAGCACAAAGTATGTTTATTAAAGGAGTGTATCTTCATTCACTATAAAAGGATATTTCCGATCTTCAGAATCCTTTAGCAGCTTGAGGTCATGAGAGCAGCTTTGGATTAACTCATCCAGCTTCTTTTCTTCCTGGCTGAGTTCTGCTACCTCTTTTGACAAGCCTTGACAGTGTGCCAACATGCCCCCGAAATCAGATAGACTGCAGCCCCTTCAAAACAAATGAGCAAACAGTTCGTGGAACACATGGCAGAGTTCCAATCTGAGGAAAGGTGTGTCTCATTCCTTAATCCAGCTGTTCCTTATTTTGGAAGAACTAATTCATTAATACGAAGAGCAGAAGAGGAACACTTGGGGTTGCACAGCATTCTTTGAAAATGAAATAAAAGGCCAATAAAGTACATCTTTACTACCAACGAGGACATTATTAAAGACAAAAGAATAGATACAATATTTATGTTTTATCAATGTAAAATGTATTACCTTTATAGTCTTTAAGCCATGAGTTCAGTTTATCTGAGGAACCATCTCACCCCAATGAGATTGGCCTATCCTACCTGCTCTGGCTGAAGAGGTATGCTGTGGATTTCTCTGTCCAAGAAATTGCAGCTCCAGATGAGGCTTTTCTGCCATGGATCACGCTCCCTGGAATATCACTGCCCCTGGGGATGAGATCTTCCCCCCATCCTATTGGTCTTTCAGAAGGGCCTGAAAATCTGGCTCTGTCACCTGTCTTGAGCCCCTGATGGGAGCATCTCATTCTGGAGGTGACTACCGTAGTAGATTAGAAGATCCCACCTCCTCCCTATTTACATATTTTTCATTGTTATCCAGTTTGTTGTTAATTTTAACTTTCAATGCCCAATGTTTTTGATATTTTAACTTTCTAATTGTTTTATATTGTTATTTTATGTCATTGTAAGCTGCCCAAAGTTGTTCGATACTGAGATGGGTATAGATGGGATAGTGAGATTTGCATATAAATTTAATCAATATAAACAAACCTGTACACAGCTGGCTTGGTCTAGTGCAGTAATGGCTAACCTTTTTGCCATCGTGTGCCAAAAGCGAGGGGAGCACTGGGGGGGGGGAGTCGTGCGCGTGCATGCCCACACCCATAATTCAATGTGCCCCGCCCCCCCATGCATGTGCAAGCAACACCCCCTGGGCTCCCCCTGCTTTTGCCATGTGATGGCACGGTGGGCCTGGTAGGGCCATTTTTTTGCCCTCCCCAGGCTCCAGAGGCTTTCTTGGGGCGGGCATTCCACCCCCAAGGCCCTCCGGAGGCTGGAAATGACCCATTTGCCGACTACCAGTGGGTCCGGAAGGCCCATTTTTCACTCTTCCCAGGCTCCAGAGCCTTTCTAGGAGCCTAAGGAGGGCCTTCCCCCCCCCCACCCCAGAGGCTCTCCGGCGGCAGGAACCCATTTGCCAACTTCTGGTGGGCCCAGAAGGCCCGAAAATCAGCTGGCGGAGCTGAACTCACATGCCCACTCTTATGGCTCCGTGTGCCATAGGTTCACCATCACGGGTCTAGTGGTTAAGGCACCAGTATAGAAACCGTGTGAGTTCTACTCCAAACTTAGGCAATGAAAGCCAGCTCTGTGAATTTGGGCCAATCACTTTCTCTGAGCCCAACACACCTCACAAGGCTGTTGTGGGGAAAATAGGAGGAGAAAAAAGGTACCTTTGTCTCCTTGAGTTTTTGATACAAATGATAAAGGGAGAAAATAAATAAATAATACAATGGCTGGATTCATAAATTGTATATTTATATTTCTGCAACTCTGAATAAACCATCAACATATACATGAAACATTTCTGGCATGTTATTAAGTTCCTTAGTCTAGCACTCTGAACACCTTACAAAGCTTATTAAGTGTAATAGATTGTGGGTCTCAAATTATGTATGTCTGTGGAATCTGTCACCTTCCCCATCCAATATGTTGGAATACCCTATAAAATGACTGGTGAGTTTAGTTTATCTCTTCCTTCTTAAAAACAACTCCCTGAATAATTCAAAATTAAGCTAAATATAGTTTTATCGTCATAATTACAAAGTTGAAAACTAGTATCAGATAACTTTTTCTAGAATGCAAGAAAAATACAGAAATGTGATACATACATCCACTGAATGTTGTTCTTGGATTTTTTCTTAATGAGATGAATGCCTTCCAAAACATTGGTAATATCATAAATCCTTCTTTTTTGGACCTTAAGTACCTCTGCTGCTTTGTTCAAATCTACCACACCATCAGGAGACTGGCTTAATAATTGAATAAACTTCTTTGTGAGAAGACCAAGTGATGTATCATACCGTGTCTTTTCTGAAGGAGATTTGGGAGCTGGAAATAAAAAGCATTTAATGCCAATTCAGAAATCTGGTATATTATTATTATTATTATTATTTATTTAATTTCTATACCGCCCTTCTCCCAAAGGACTCAGGGCAGTGCACAGCCAACAATAAAACAAACCCAATACAAAATTTAAAAGCAATTTTAAAAACATATTAAACAATTTGGCCCTAATCGTTAAAAAATAAACCCCAATTAAAAATGATGTTTAGGCCAGCCCAGCTTGTTGGAACAATAGCATCTTGAGGGCACGGCTATTATAATATTTTGTTAAAAAAAATTCTAAGGTACCATGTGAGTTGCATTAAAGAACACTCCTAGATAGTTTCACTTCAGAAATATACAGGTAGTCCTCGACTTATGACCATAATTGAGCCCAAAATTTCTGTTGCTAAGCAAGACAGTTGTTAAATGAATTTTGCTCCATTTCACAACCTTTCTTGCCACATTTGTTAAGTGAATCACTGCAGTTGTTAAGTTAGTAACACAACTGTAAAATGAATCTGGCTTCCCCATTGACTTTGCTTGTCAGAAGATTGTAAAAGATGATCACATGACCCTGGGACACTGCAACCGTCATAAATATGAACCAGTTGCCAACTATCCGAATTTTCATCATGTGACCATGGGGATGCTGCAACAGTTGTTCAATGTGACAAACAGTTGTAAATACTTTTTTCAGTACCACTGTAATTTTGAATGGTCACTAAATGAATGGTTGTAAGTCAAGGATTACCTGTAATTAATTCAGTTGATGGCTAAAAGTTCAGGGTCTGTTAGGTCTTTGATCCTGCCTCTGCAAGCATAATTAACTACTTTTCATTCACAAGGTTTAATTTACCCAGGAAGAACATGTAAGAGTCTAAATGCAGTTCATATAGGTACGCACAAATGTTCTTACTTTTTGGACTCTCTGGACTTCTTGTTGCAGCTCTACCTTTCCCCTTTGGAGTTCTCAATCCTTCAGGTAGAAATTGCTGTCCAGGTTCTTCTAGTTCCAATCTTCGTTTTGCCTGTCAAAGAAGCAGAATTCAACAGAATTCAACCTTTCTCCCATAAAATTACCATTAACTTTATAAGCTTACATGTATTTTTCATATCAGACAAGATGAAAGATCATTGCTTCTTCTTTTGGGTATGGACTAAGAAATCACAATTTAAAAATGCCTTCTAGTCATATTGTGTTTTTTTAGAAGCCTGTTTCTTGTTTCCTATCTGTACTTTTAACAAAGATGTATAAATACAAAAACTCTATCATAGTATTGCTACCACACTTTCAAACAGGGTTACTTAATAAAAACTGGAATAGAATAATATGTTTTTTATAAATGCTCAAGTTGCTTCTACTGAATTTGGTGTTCATTTTTTATTTCCTGATATCCCCGTATGGCTTTCTCTGCTGTGAGATAGTAGGCATTAATGTGACAGTTATAGATAAAGTTCTGTGGGCACTGGTTATAACCACCAATACTAGCGTTAATTCCAAATCCTAAAAAAGTGGTTTCTTTTTAAGCACCATTCTTAAATTCAAAAAGAATATCTATGTATATCATAAACATAATGGCAGTCTTATTGCAATCACTGCCCAATACAACATCGAGTTTTACAAGTAAAATTAGAAACTCCAAGTGAGAATAGAAAAAAAGTTTTCCTAAAATGACTGTAGATAAAGATATATACTGTTATTCATTTATTTAATTATATGGCTGAACATATCAAATACACGACTCTGGGCAGGTAAAAATTAATAAAAACATATTAAGAAACAACCTACTAAGAAAAAAGAAATATTAGAAGCTAAAATATTTATGTGATCTTAGGAACCCCAAATCATGTAAACCAATCAGATAAAATACCATATCTATAAAATGCTTTTGAAAAAATACTATACATCATAAAATGCCTCAAAAGTATGATAATAATATTTTAATACATCTGTATTTTAACTTATCGTATTGATATTTAAAGTGCTAGACTATTTAGGCCTAAATTTTACCAAAAGTTATCAAATTCTTTATTAAGATAACAAGTCAATGCCACAATCTAAATGCTTTCATCACAATGTTAATCAACTTCCATGAGATCTGTAATATAATAAAAATCCTAAAATATTTATCCAGATATGTTTGGTGCACTGTAAGAGAACTCCACATTCAGCATGCTTTTAGGTAGAATGTTGGTACTTGCCAGGTAATTTTTCAAATAGATATTTTACATGATTATCAATGTGGAGCATTTGAAGTTTTTTTGCATCAAAGGGGCTAGCAAAGCTCTATTCGTAGCGAAAATACAATAAACTTACTATGAGAGATGGCAGCACAAAAGAACATGGGCAAGAGTTTCTACGGCCCATATTTATATGGACAGGGTCTTTCCTTATGACGGATCTTCTGAGATATTCCTTCAAGGATTGCTGATGGAAATCATCAAAATGAACACTATACTTTGAAAAAGTATGAGATACTGGGTTGCTTGCAGGATAAACACTAAGTAAGACTTGCAAAACTTCTGTTTTGATCTTTTTGCCTGTCCATATTGATTACTTAAGTCTTAATTCAGAGTCTTTCTTGTGTTGTTCTATTTTATTCTCAAGAGCATTCCGGGGATTAGAATGGCTATACTGCTTCTGTGCATCTTCTGTGAGGCATAAAACATTGGGAGCCTTCCAACTTCTATTTGACTGAAAGATCATTCCAGTGTAATTAAAACAAGCCAAACTGATCAAATTTCTGCCCATTGACAATGAAGGCACCATCATCTTGAATAAACTTTACATTGTGCTACCTAGACCAAAACAACCATGTTACAACAAGACAACTCTGATAGGACAGGCTCAATCCTACCTACTCAATTTTAGTACATTTTATTTTTCTGCCTTCATAGACACATCCATGCAGTTTATTGGCAATAGCCAGAAATTGTTTGCCACTGTCTTCTTCTGAGATGTTTTTCAACTTCCCAGTCTGAACTATAGCCCTGGGTTTCCCTGAAGGTATTCTATCCGAGTACTAACCAAGCCCAATCTTATTTAGTTTATCAGCACAGACAAGATCAGCCACATATTGCAAACTTTGAGATGTACATAGTAGATATAAATGTATTATTGATATAAAAATATTAATACATATAATGTATTAAAGTTACATTGACTAGTAAGAAGACACTTGGTCTATACTAGGCCATATATTACTTTAAAAGGATACACTAAAGATGTGACCAAGAGAATACTAAATATTGATAGCCAAAAATAAAACCACATGTTTAACAGTAAGATATCCTAGATTTTAATTTATCATAAATGTATTATCTCAAATATCTTCATGTGTCTTATAATAAAGACGCTGTGCTTTTGTGAACATGTATACACAGAACACACACATGCACAAAAAAATTTGGCACCAGAATTGCTAAATCAACATATTTCTAAGAAATACCCTATTAATTCAGCTATTTGCAGCAGGAGCATTGCTTGATACATTACCAAAACTTTTATAGTTGCTTAACTTTTAGATCTTTGGCTGTCAAATGTTTTCTCACAAGATAGAACTCCAATCTGGCTATTATGCTTTGTTTTAAAAATCGAACTAATTCTGTAAAACATGTAAAGGAAAGAATAGTCCTGAATTTCTTTGCCTGGAATATTGTTCTTAGACATCTGGTTAAAACAAGACAGTTTAGAAGACTTATTGACTGACAAACCACTGCTAGGCTACACCAAACAATTGCTAGATGCAACATAAAAGATCTATGAATATTCTAATGGATGACAGGTTTCAATGTCAAATATTCTGACCTAATCACATCCCTTAAAATTCCTTTTTGTAGAGTTATTTACAAATAATGGTGAAGTCTTAAGATTTTATTCAAGCATACTCAAGCAATGACATATGTCGCAAGAATATTCTAATAATACAGTAAAGACAGCAAACTAAAAATGCTTCACTGAATCCTTTTCAAGGAGGCCCAACTATACATCTAAAACAAAGTCTGTGTAGAAATTGAAAACATACCAACAGTCATCCGGAAAACATAATCATGCTAAGCATTTCAAAAATGCTAGTTCAAACTCAGTTTGCCCAGTAATCAACTTGTCAGTAAACATCTTTCCGGTCATACACCCACTGATACATTGATTTAATTATTTCATAAGTAAAAAAATGTTTACTATTTGTGAATTTCAGAAGACTTTACCTACAGACAATTCTAAATATGCTATGTAACCAATTTGTTTTTGCCCAGGTATATGCATTACTATTATCTTTTAATTATAATAGAATTCTACTTCTTTCAAACGAAGCTACAATTTCTGCCTCTTCCAGAATTGATGCAAGACTTTGAGCTTTTTTGTTAGTTTGCAGTTCCGGTGATATTTCAGGGTGGGAATGATGGAAAGCAATGGAAAAATTTCAGTTTTTGAATATAGTGTTTTCTATGTGCTTTTAAAATTCACAAAGTTAACTTCAGAACTGTTGTAGCCTGCTCTGAGAGGTGTATGCAGCTTTTATAATGACTCATCACTTTAAAAACACCATTGTCAGCTATGAACTGAAAATGCAAGTGTGTAATTTCCACAGATAACAGAAATCTAAGCAGCAACATCTGTAGTTGAAGATTTTACCTCTTGCAGCTCAAATACTCAACATTTTAAAATAACCATCCATCCACACTGTGATATCCTACTTATAAATTGACACTAAAAATCCCATACAACAAAATCAAATTTCCATACTGACCGGGATTCTGGGAATTTCAGTTCTTTCATATCTTCTGACACCTTTTTAGGAAAGGAAACGGAGTATTTTCACATAGTATAGTTTTTATCATTAGAGACACGTAGCTTCCAAAATAGCCAATAAGCATTTTCATTATAATTTTATATTTAAAACGTATGCAGACCAACACTACATGCAAACTGAGTAAATATGTTATGAAAATAAAATCTGCCTTATACACAAATCATGTTAAGGAATATTTTGCTAAACTGATTCAACTTTTTTCAGCCAAGAGCTTTTATATATAGAGATTTCAGAATCACATTTTCAGATAATACATATCAGCCAATTCTAAAACGTATATGTGAATTTATTGTTCAGATATAGATTACAGTAAAGCGTTTTTTAAAAATGTTTATGAAAATGAAAGCCAGTATCTCCCCCCCCCTTTAATTGAAAGAGTTATATTTCAGTGGTTCACAAGCCTAAAATACCATAGTCAGTAATGTGAAAACAAAACCTAGAACCAAAATAACTAGTACAATTGCAGAATCTGCCTCTTAAATGTGAAGTGGTGCATAAATACACCCTAAGGATTTAAAGGCAAAAACCCATTCTATTTTATGGCTTCTAGTGTCGAGAAATGCTGAATGGCTGTTTTATACTTAGTCTGGCTCTTCTGCTAAGATTCTGCCTGGGATGGGTGACTATTCTGATAGAATACAATACCTGCCAGCATAGATCTCAACTTTGTCAGACCATCACAAGCCCACTCCCCCATGACAAGTGGGGATCCATGGAGGGGTTGATTCATTATTGCTTACATTATTGAGTCCAAATTTTTTGTTGTTAAGTGAGGGATTTGTTAAGTAAGTTTTGTCCCATTTTGGGGCATTTTGACCTTTCTTGCCATAGTTATCAAGTGAGTCACTGCGGTTGTGACGATAGTAATATGATCTGGTTTCCCCATTAACTTTCCTTGTCAAAGGTCGCAAAAGGGGCTCACATGACCCTGGGACACTGCAACCATCTGTCAGCCCTGGAAGCCATCTTTTCTTTTGGATCTTCAGGGCTGCCATACTTAGTCTGTGGGAAACTGGGAGGGGGGTTTGGTAGTAGTAGTTAGCCATAACATATTTTCTCTGAAAGTCAAGGACATTCAGCCTGCACCTGGAGTGGTGTGACTGGGAGGTATCGCCAGTTGGGACGGTGGCTTGATTGGACCATGTTATGGACATGTGGGTGCAGGGGAAGGGACTTTGACTTTCCTTTGAGTGAGGAAAACCTGGGAGCTTTCAGATTCGGGTTTTCCCAGATGTGCCAATATGACATCTCTAATAAAATGGAACTTGGAGGAATTGCTAGCCTTGGAGTCTTCATTGGTTGGGGGTGTTACTTGGAACCCTGACATTATCATTAATACATGCCAGTTGCCAAGTGCCTGAATTTTGATCACATTACCATGAGGATGCCGATAGTTGTGTGAAAAATGGTCATGTCAGTTTTTTCAGTGTCATTGTAACTTCAAATGGTCACTAAATGAATGGTTGTAAGTTGAGGACTACCTGTACCCCTTGCTGCAGACCAGGACTGGGTAGGTGTTGTTTGATGGTATTAGAGATATTGTTGCAGGATGTCTATTGTTGAGTTCCGTTTTCTGAACCCTGCCTGTTCTGTCGCTGTCCAATATTGGTGCTTATGGCTCAAATGTTTAGCATATAATTTGCTAACCTTCAGAAGACTCATAGACCTATAATTGCACAGATCATTCTATTCCCCTTTTTATAAATTAGTATTATTGCCAGCTCTGTATCTTGGAATATACCAATCTGATCAGTGAATGTCAACAGAGATACTAGCTGAAGCCCCCTCTAGTTAGAAGTAGTATTATTTCAGGCAAAAAACTATCAACAGCTACAGCTTTGCTCATCTTAAGCAATTGGTTTACTTCTTGCACAGAGACAGGGCACCAATTTTATTCCTGGCCCAGATTGATCTCATTCTCATTTGTGTTATTACCAGAGTTCATGTAAAATACTCCCAGATTTAAAATGCCACTTGATTGGCAGGCTGGGAGTAGGAGGGGAGTGAATGATTTACCTACTCTGGTAATCTGCCAGAAATGAAAGAAAACTTGCTTCTTGATGCATTGAATTAATTTCTGCATGTCTCCTTGTTGCCAGTTTTTCCTTTTTTTTTTTGAGGAGGGACTTACACTGAGTGTTTAAGTTCAATAGGGAAAATACTGGCCCTCAGGAGATTGTTCAATCTTTCTACTTGCAGTCTGACATAACATTTTCAGCTGTACACAATCCTGATCAAACTATTTTTTGTTCTTTACATTCCAATTTAAGTGAGACATTAGCTAAACCGTACACTGTAAATCTGAACATGCTTTTAGAGACTTGCCTAGCAAATTTTCTAAGGTAACTCTGGCTGCTAGTCATTCTATGACCATTTTAAAATTATTTTTAAATTATCATACATCTGCTGTTGTTTTCCAACTATGGGGTGTCAATTGCAATGTTCTTACAGGTTCATAAAGGGGTGACATAATTAGTATTAAGGGAGTGGTGATAGCTGCATAATTGAGAATCTACCTCTATCCACTATAGCATTTAGGAGATTACATGACAGATGGAAGGGTTGATTACTGATCTTCTCCCTGCCCCCCTCCCCCCCTCCCCCCAATAAGCATATTCTGCAGTGTGATCTCCATTTAGGGAGCCATTGCGTTTTATATTACATATTCTGACAATAAAACACAATTACAGTTTAGCAAAAATATATATTCATTTAAAGCATCTTAAGAGGTTAGTGATGTATTATTCCATTTCCGTTGCCAGTATCAAATGGCAGCTTCATTACCAATATTTATGAATGTGCCCTTACTTCGTGTTCTCCTTGCCTCTCCCACCATACTGTACCCTATGTGGAACAGCAAATTTATGTTAATATTGTCAATGCAATTCCATCAGTAGAACTGGGATCAGTGGGGTTGATTCTTTGGCAACAGTACATACAATTCATTTAGGAGTTAAATCCAAATGGCATGTTCAGTATATTGAAGCAATGCAATCCAAAGGCATTCATATTCTTAGCAGTCCTTGTAATAACCAGTAAAATTTTCCTGAAACTTGGAGGAAATGTATGAGAAGAACGATAGCATAAGTAATCTTATTGAACAAAGCTGAACTGCAATTATGCATATTTAGTAATAGTGCCAAAATTCTAGGTATTATCCTTTCAGTGATGTTCAATACTGTCAATATTCTGGAGAATGATTCTTTGTATTCTTGTTGGGCTTCTTCCAGAGATTGTAAACAATTGAATAAATTTAAGTTATCTAAAATGGCTTCTGGAGTAAAACAGAAGCCTTTTGGTATTCTGGATACTAGTTAGTAAAGTAGTATCTTTAGTAAAGAATTACTAAAGTTAGTAAATTCTTTACTAACTTAAAAGAGTTTTATTTCCTATGGACTTGTAATTTAACAACTAGAGATATACATGTATTACTATGACTCATGTTGAAACTTTGATTTTACACTTCAAGTTTCAGAATATATTTTATGCCTATATAAAATGCATGTTCTGAGAGTACAGTTTTAGACAGTTTCTGGAAATTATAATATTTCAGAAAGAAGCAGAAACCTAATGAAGTGGGAATCTCACAAACATAAACCTTAGAAAATAATACTGAATATTCTAATCTGCCCCATCTGTCTCCCTCTCTTCATTATATTGAAGTCACAAAACTGCATTCAACAAAAGGAACTGAGAAGTTGCACCAAAAAGCAGGTGTAGCGAGAAAAGATAGTTTGGAATTTCTAAATCAAAACATTTAGTTGTAAATACTTATTTGGCAAAACATCTCTACGGAATTATTTTCAAACGTGAAAAAACAGAACAAAGATAATGAAATAATAAACACTTTAAAATGAAATTTTCCTTTCACTTAAATAAATTAGCTTTCAATAGTAATTTCAAATTTCTGTTCCAAAAGATTTTAGCATATCTCTAGGTATCACAGGCAAATACAAAATGCATCTAGGAAATTTTGATTTTTCATTTCAAAGCTGACAATTTTTATAAACTTTTAAAATTAGGGGTATATTTAATTTGTTTCAATGGAATCTTATACTGAAAGAAAAATGTATTGTGATTAAACATAAGCATCATGACAGATGCTTTTAAGAAATGATGTCTATCATAGTTGGCCAATAAAAACGAGAATGGCTTTAGTGGAGTTCAATAGAAGAACCAAACAAAACAGAACCTAAACAAAAGAATACTTATATCTTAAATTTACTCATCTGTGATTTTGCAGTCATTCATGTATGACTCGTGGATAAATCTGATTACTTTGTAAACTGGTTGCAACATGCATTTGTTCACCTATATCAGTCTCAGTCACCTATAGATCAATGGTGGCCTTCAAATACCATGCAACTCCCCACTCACCTATTTTCAGCTCTAATTCTCACATAATGGTACTGAAACTGGTCAGCAAGTTTTTAGAGACACATTAAGTCTATGAGCTCCAAAAAGGCAGAATGAAAGTCACACACAGACTATGGGGCAAAGCATTACTGACCCACCCATTCATCCAAGATAGCTCCCGCACCTGTTTATAGACAATTTTTTTTTTGCCAGTAAATAAATCCTATTCTGTTTTCATAGACATATAGCTGATCTGTATGGAAACCTAAGCATGTAGGTTGCATGTAGTCTCCCAGGAAGAACTAAAAATTGTCTTTTTTTCTTCTTCCCTTATTTGAGGATTAGAGTTATGATAGGGGGCAAATTGGGTTTAAGGTTTTCATTATTCCTATTTCCATAATTAGCCAGTTTTTCAGATTTGGAGAAGTTTAAAGATTAATGTTGATTCCTGAATCTTTTACAAAGTTTAAGACATTCATTTTGCTTTCTGTAAAAGAAAAGGAAAAAAAATCCTGAAATACACAAACATTTCAGCCCTGCCAATCTAACTGAGATCACATCATTGTTCTGCCCACTTATCCCTCTCAAATAGGAAACATACGGGATAGCAGTATACTGAAAGTATAACTTTGAAACTGTGTATCACTTGATTTGTATAGTTTTCCAAAAGTAGGATATGTGAGCTCTAAGGCAGCTTCCCAGACCTTTTTGGTGGCCTGGGCAGCACCCCCCCCCCCGCCCAAACACAACTATCAAAACTTGGTGGTATGGTTTCATGATAAGTCTATCGTTTTGAAGAGCGAACCACACTAATATTCTAGAAATAAATACAAGACTCATTACATTTTCATGATATGGAGCACCTTTTGGATATCTTAATATAGGAAATCTGGATATTTTAAAACAGGAAAAGTCTCACAAGCTTCAGAGCTTTATTCTCTTTCTAGCATTGATGTTACTTCCAAGCAGCTGCCTTGATTTAAAGTAATTTTCCCCCCACCAAAATTCTCATATTTAGCAAGATTTATTGAAGTAATGGGAAGCTACTACAAAAATTCCAAAAACAGAATTAACTCAAATTAAAATCAATATATCTCTGTACTCACTAGAGCAAATATTTTCTGATTTTCTAACAGCTTTCCTGTGTTGCGGCACAAGGCAGTTTTCTTTTTGATAACATAGAGGTTTGTTGCTGCCAGTTTACATAATCCAGCTCTCAACTATTATATTATTGTGGAATACACTCAGGGGTATCCTCAACAAACCAAGGTTTTGTCAAAATGACAAAATGTACCAGTACATATTATTCAGGTTCCATCCCTTATGTACAATGCTGTAGCATCTATATCTTTGCCTATTCCCTACCTATCCTATTTTCTTTCTTCAGCATCTCATCAAGATAAAATAAAAATCTTAATTTAAAGCAATACTGCATTATTTGTATGGTATTATTTCAATATCTATTTTCTTCTTCCAATTGACTTCTGCAAGAAGTTTATTTTTAAAAAAGGCATTTGATTAAACCAACTAACTGTACTTTGTTTATAATCCTGAAAGAGAATTGCAAGCAGTAGATTTGTGTTGCTAAATCTACATATAAGAGTCACTTAAACAGAGTTAAATTAATCCTAAGTAATTTAGAATTACATCAGGATTAAACACAACTTTCTCTGAATAGGTTTTAGCACAAATTGTAAATTGTATTCCAACTGTTTTTCTTAATATATTCTTATGACCTTTGCGGGTACTATCTAATGTGCTTTTGCCAAATATATTGCTGCCAATCCTAGATCATTTTTTTTTTCTTGGACACAAAAACAATTCCACCAGAAGCTTCAGGTTGTAATTTTTGGCATTATAGCTACCTAGAATTTCCCCCCCCCACCCCAGTGAGATATGCAGTATATACATTTATTAATAAAATAAATACATACTATTATTCTCTGATATCTTTCAATGTGCAGTGTCCACAATATATATCCTGCCATTCTTTTGCATTTCCATTCTAATTACTGCCAGAAAAAATCAAACTCCTCAAAATAAAAATATTATCTGCCACTTTAGATCTTCTCAGGGGATCCTGATACGATGGGATGACTTAGAAACTTCAATGACTTATGTGAATTCTTTACAGTAAAGGGTCATCCTTGCAGGAAAGTTCAAAAGACAAGAAGTGAAACTAAGTGGTAATTCATAATGTGAATAAGAGCAAGCTGGGATCTACAGGCATGAGAAAGGCTACCCATGAAAGTGAAGGAATTCCAGAATCAAATAAAGAAGTCAAATGTACGGGCATGGCAGAAACAATTACCCAAGTTTCGGTGCTAAAAGTTTAGCCTCTCAAATTGGACAGCAGTCCTCTAGTTACTACAAAGCATGTAGATTATTCACAAGTAAATCTGGTGATGACATGGCCAAATTAAACCAACAAGATCTTAATGGTGTCTACAGTAATTTTACAGGGACATGAATAATCAAGGGAAATCCTGATGTTATCAAAAGAGTAATGAAGTAAATTGATTTTTTTAGGATAAAGTAAGGCCCTTACTTTTAGGATAAAGTAAGGCCCTTAATAGTGGCATGAGACCATATGAAGAAATAAAAGTATTAGTATAACAAAAAAGACAATGTTATACATATATTTGATTATAACCCAATAGGTGATTGGATCATAGCTATTATAAATAATGAATATTCTTTGAACATCTGTGTAATGCCTATATATGCCTACTACAAATATAATATGGAAGACACTGACAATTCTATGGCACAGTGCAAGAAGTACTAAATACAACATCAAGGAAGGATGTCGTGATAATTAACTGAAATGCTGAATTTGGAGAAATGCTAAAATCTGGAATTACAGGAATATTTAAACTGGGCAAATGTGATAATGCAAAAAATACGTCTACAAAACTATTTATTGCTAACACCACCATATGCACCAAAGACAAATTTCTTGTGTCGAATCACACTTGGCCAAGAAAGAATTTTATTCTATTCTGTTCAAGCAACTTAAATACAGGCTGTGTATTACTTGATGGACAATATTAAAATCAATAAATAACAAAAAATGGAGAAATGTAATCAACCAAAAAACTTCCCAAAGTTTTAAACAGGAAAAGGCATCTAAATCAGCTTCAAAACAAGTTATCATGTTAAACAAAAAAAAAAAAAGAAGAAGAAGAAAGAAAGAAAGAAAGAAAGAAAGAAACCAAAAGGGAAAATAATGACTTAAAACAGCTTTCCAACATCAACTAAGAGTACAAGGAAATGCACCTGAATCAGAACTGTCAATAGAGGAGAAAAAAAAGAAAATAAAGAGATGTATTTTTAAGAGTGGGAGAGATCACATGAACATTTAAAGCTAACATAGGATCTCATTAATAATCACAAACTTTATATTTTATATGTTTTGACATATATTTTAGCTATATTTCTATTTATTAAATATACAGCCACCCATCTCGCAATAGTGACTCTCGGCAGCTATCATTTAATTTGATATATTTGTTATTGATTTATTTTAAAATTGCTCTTTTCAGTAATAGAATATATGAGATCAGATAATTAATGTAAGGTTAATGAAGAAAACAAAAATAGGTGGCTTCTCTTTGTTTTATAGACTACAGCAATGCCTTTGATAGTGTTTATTATGCCAAAATACAAAATATATTAAGACACTTGTCTATGTTCTAATATTTGATTATTCTTCTAAAAAATCTTTACAATTGAATAAAAAGCTACTATGAGGACTGAGGTTAGAAAAACAGTGGTTCAGAATAGCAAGTGAGAGAAAATAAGAATGTATATTGTTCCTATAGTTTTTTAACTCAATACAACAAATGTTATAAGAATTTTACAAAAAAAAGTATGACAGCTGAAATTAAGTCTAAAACAAGGATAAGTTTGAGATGTGTGCAATACCATTTTTTTATCCAAGTTAAAAAAAATCATTATGAAATTCCCTTTTGACTTTATATTCTTAACATGAATATTAAAGATAAAAATGTCAACCAGTATAAGTATATTAAGTATAGTAATGCAAAGGTGATAATTTTGGGAAGGGAAATAGCTTATGGATAGACCAGGAATAACAGTGAAGAAAAAGGAGAATTGTAAGGGGGGGGAGGAAGGGAAACACCAATTTAAGTAAGATCATAGAGGATAAGGGCATTTGAAGGATAAAGTGACAAAAAAGATTGTAATAGTTTAAACAATGGTCCTCCCAGTAGCAATGTGTCTGTAAAATCTGGACATTGAGAAAAAAATGGTAGGTAGTCATCAATCTTAAATTATGAATCCAAAGATAGCATGAAGAACCAGTTGGCTCATCCTTTACTTTACTTTACTTTTATTGTATTTCTATACCGCCCTTCTCCCGAAGGACTCAGGGCGGTGTACAGCCAAGATAAAACAATAACAACTCATAGATTAAAAAAACATTAAAATAATTCCAACATTTGGCCGTTATTAAAACCCCAAAACTAAAAACCATTTTAAAACCATTAAAAAACCCCATTAAAATTATTGTTCCGTCAGCCCGGCTTGATGAAAAATAGGGTCTTCAGAGCACGACAGAAGGCGCAGAGGTCGGGGATCTTTCGTATATCTGGGGGATTCCTGCAGTAATGCTTCCTGAAGGCAATAACTAGCAAATAGAAACTTGCCTATTTTGTATATGTGATGCTAGCAGATGATGGGCTAGCTAGAATATGACTATGCTTGGCAGATATAAGGGGAACAGAAAAGGGTAATACAATGCATAAATAAACAGACTAAAAATGTATAAAATTGTCCATGATTTAGGTTATAATTTGAGGTAGGTCAAAACAGTAATTATCTATGCAGCCACAAAGTCACCTTTCATTTGATGGCACCTAACTAATTTTTGAAGATGTAGAACTATACTTGCAAACTAGGCAGTCACAATTTAGACTAAAGTGTTATGCATATGCAGACGTTGTAGTTAGTTTCTGGTTATGTGCATAAGAAAACAGAAAGTAAGTTTGAGTAAACCATAGTTAAAGTATTCATAGGTAAACATGAGAAGCAAACTGAAACTGCTTTTATTTGGGTAATTAGACTAAACTTTTCCAGTGGTACTTACAAGTACTTGACTCTCAGCTTTTAATCAGAAAATTTAGATTTATTTGTCTCTGTACATCAAGGTTAGAGATGGGCAAAAATCCCGTTCTTTCTTTAATTTCTATGGGAAGTATTGACAGCATGAAGAACCTTTTTTATTGGGTATCTGCACCAATTTATTGCAAGCATGAACATAACCATCTGCCTGATGATCTGCAAATATGTGCTTTAGATAGCCAAAGAAGAAAGCATCTGCAAAATGTACAGTAGCTCTCCTCTTCACCCACTTTTAGGTCAGTGATGTATCACAGATGACTAATTTTGATATTGCTGATCTGCTTGTATCTATGTATTGTGTAGTTGTCTGCAAAGCTGACATTTTAAAATCCCAAGCAGCATTTTTTGATGCCAATAATTTCCCACCATATATCATTTAAATTAGAAAAGTGCATATTGTGAAATTGTAATCAGCATTTTTCTTGATCTAAGGAAATATAAACTAGATACTTTAACATTTGATACCGTCACACCACTGTGGTAGATGTTAGCTTTAATTCATCCATGTGAATTCTAACATTCCCTTCTGTTTCTCATCTAACAAGTAATATGCATATAGAATCCCATTTTTTCATGGACATGTGTTTTGGCATTTATGTTCACATACATTTTCCAGCATCTATTCATCTATAAACAAGTAAAGTAACATCTAGCAGTCAGCACGGGTTTGTTAAAAACAGACCATGCCAAACCAATCTTATTTCATTCTTCAACATAGAGACTAAATTAGACAAGTGAAATACTGTGGACATAAAATACTTAGACTTCAGCAAGGCATTTGACAAAGTAGACCACCACTTACTTCTTGGTAAACTAGAAAAAAGTGGGATAGATCAGTGGTGAAATCCAAATTTTTTAACTACCGGTTCTGTGGGCGTGGCTTGGTAGGCATGGCAGGGGAAGGATATTGCAAAATCTCCATTCCCTCCCCACTCCAGGGGAAAGATATTGCAAAATCACCATTCCCTCCCCACTCCAGGGGAAGGATTTTGCAAAATCTCCATTCCCACTCCACTCTGTGGCCAGCCAGAGGTGGTATTTGCCAGTTCTCCAAACAACTCAAAATTTCCGCTACCGGTTCTCCGAACTACTCAAAATTTCTGTTACCAGTTCTCTAGAACCTGTCAGAACCTGCTGGATTTCACCCCTGAGATAGATAGCGTCACTACCAGATGGATTTGCAACTGGCTGACAAACTGTACTCAACAGTTTTCCTTAATGAGTCTAAGTCTATATGGAGGGAAGTAAGCAGTGGGGTGTCACAAAGTTCTGTTTTAAGCCCAGTACTCTTCAATATCTTCATAAATGATTTAGATGAGGGAATAGAAGGGGAACTTACCAAGTTTGCAGATGATACTAAGGTAGCAGGAATAGCTAACACCCTAGAAGATAGATTCAAGATCCAGATGGATCTTGACAGCCTTGAACACCTATCTAACAAAATGAAATTCAATGTAGAGAAAAGTAAAGTAGGCAAGAAAAACCAAAAGTACACATATAGACTGGGTGAAACCAGGCTTAGTAACAGTAACTTTGAGAGGGATCTTGGAGTCTTAATGGACAACCAGCAAAATATGAGCCAGCAGTATGCAGTGGCAGCAAAAGATCCAATGCAATCCTAAATTGCATTAACAGAGGGATACAATCAAGATCAAGTGAGGTACTAATACCACTCTATAAAGTCTTAGTAAGACCACACCTAGAGTACTGCACCCATTTTGGTCACTACACTATAAAAAAGATGTTGAGACTCTAGAAAAAGTGCAGAAAAGAGCAAGCAGGATGATTGGGGGACGAGACTAAAACAAATGAAGAATGGTTACAGGAACTGGACATGGCTCATCTAGTGAAGAGAAGGACCAGGGGAAATATGATAGCAATCTTCCAATATTTGAGGGGCTGCCACAGAGAGGAAGAGGTCAAGCTATTTTCTAAAGCACCTGTAGACCAGACAAGGAATAATGGATGGAAACTGAACAAGGAGAGATTTAACCTGGAAATAAAGAGAAATTTTCTGACAGTGAGAACAATCAACCAGTGGAACAGCTTGCCTTCGGAAACTGTGGGAGCTTCATCACTTGTGACTTTCAAGAAGAGATTGGACTGCCATTTGTCAGAAATGATGTAGGGTCTCCTGCTTGGGCGGAGGGTTGGACTAGATGACCTACAAGGTCCCTTCAACTCTGTTAATGTGAAATCTAAACCTCTAGAGCAGTAAGTCAACCTGAAGCAGTTGCTAAAAATAGGGAAGGACCAAATATTCAGTTATTTTTCTTATTACATATAAATACATACAATAAAGATAGCAAGATAGAAAAGTAATGCCTAGTTAATATGCAGGTAATCCAGAGGTGTCAAACTGTCAGCCCGGGAGCTGGATGCTTCACGTGCAGGCCAGGCCATCCCAGTTCTGCAAAGGAGAAAAACGCCGCAATACATCACATATACAGCAACATGACACCGCAAGTTTGACACCTGTGAGATAGTCCTTGAATTAGGATTCTAATTGAGCCCACAATTTTAGTCATAAGTCATGATAATTGTAAAGTAGGTGATCACTTGACTGTACCCAAGTTTACAATCTTTTATACAGCAAGAAAGTGGCCATTAAGCCAACCCATTGTTTGTTATGGGGCAGTTTGGGGGGATGAACAGGTCATTTTCGGGATCTGTCATAACTGTGAATAATTTTAAGTTGAGGACTACCTGTACTTCATTTTAGTGAGGCTGCTGTTCTTTGTTTCTTGGTATAAAGATAAAGATAAGTTTTCCCTGTCCAGTCGTATCCAACTCAGGGGCCTGTGCTCATCTCCATTTCTTAGCTGAGGAAGCCAATGTTGACTGAAGACACTTCTGCGGTCATGGCCAGCATGACCATATGCCGAGGCACATGGAAGGTTGTTACTTTCCCACCAAAGTGGTACCTATTCATCTACTTATATTTGCATGCCTTCAAACTGCTAGGTGGCAAGAGTTGGGGCAAGTAACATGAGCTCACCCCATTGTGTGGTGCTCGGACCTCGAACCTGGGCTGTCAGCTTTCCAACCAACAAGACCACTGTCTCTTAACTGCTGAGTCATTGGGGCCCTCTGTTTCTTGGTATATGTAATTCAAACTCAGCTGTGTACAGATTTTTCTTGACACTGAGGGGTTCTTCAAGGGCACCTTGAAAGCTGCAACTGCAAACTATGACTAAAACTGCTTTATTTATCTGTGTGATTTATATGGTCATTGATCTCACACAGGTGACTCTGGACAGTGTACAAAAATTAAGAACAAAAATACCTCATAACGTATAGCCCTAATGCCCAAGGATAAACAAACAAACTAGCACACCAGCAGCAGCACAGCTGATCTAAATTCCTGACCCAAAGACTTGGAGAAACAGCCATGTATTCAATGCAAAATAGGATGGAGGCCATCTGAATCTCTGGAGGGAATGCTGTTCCAGGGCAGGTGCTCCTACTGAGAAGGCATGACTTCAGGATACTGTTTGATGGAAGAGATTTAGAACATGTCCTAGAATTAGATCTGGTAAGATGAACAGAGATGGGAAAAAAGTAATCCTGCAAATAATTTTTAGTACTTCCCATTTCATTCTAAACACACTGGAACTATAATGGGATTCTGAGTATGGAAATCCCAACATATACGGGAAACATCAAATCGGATAAGGATACCTTACTCTTCATTATGGGACCTAAATTATCATGGCAGTCATGACGATTAGAAATACAGTGTGTCTGAACAGAAGGAACACTGCAACATAGATTGTACACTTGCTTAACACTGTAATTTTAACAACTACAATTTAGGACACTGCCATAAGAATATAAATTGACTGTTCTTTAATTTAAAAAAAGATCTGCACAAACCCCATTATTAGAAATAGATATCCTAAGCAGATGGTCATCTGTTATTCAACAGATTTAAGTTCATACATCCACTATGTCATGGGTTGTTTAAATCATAACTTGTGAATATAAAAGTGAGTATCTCACACTAAACCATTCATGGATGCATAATGTGCATCCTTCCAGATGTTGCTGTAACTAACACAGCTAGTAGAAAGAAGTTTTGACTCAGTAACATCTGAAAGTTTCCATATTAGGAACCATGCAACAGAGTTTATTATAAAACTGGAACATGGATTAATACGAAATACTTTTATTAAACCAATAAATATTATTCAGAAACAAAGTTGGGCAAACAATCTTCTAGTATTCGACACAATTTTGATATGTTTAAAATTATTAGCATAACTCTGATTATGCCATCAGGGTTTTCTTTCATATCACATCTCTAACCCATATACAGAAACACACATCATACTTTTTAGGAAAAAAAATTAAATCACTGCTCTCATTTTAATTTTTCTATTTTTACTGTTTCATATTTTCATTCTTATTACAAAAACGTAAAACTGAATATGCATATTTTTTTAAAAAGATACTAATATAACTCTAATTGTTTTAATAGGTTTTAAGTAATAAGACAGTTTCAATCAAGTGCCAACCCTGATTATCTATGACACAAACAATGTATGATTTGTTTTTGCTCTTGCTCTATATGGTAGTCTGGCTACAGCCTTCTCTAGAATGAATTTCCCTAGCCAAGGTAAACCAAATAGATATATATATATATTTAAAAAAAAGAACAGTCATATGGGGCCACAGGATTGACCTTTTAGCTTCAAATGATGGCTTAAAAGGTAAACCATATGAAATCGCTGATCATCTAAACATATATTATGAGGGGAAAAAGAAAAAGGAATACAAAGGCCCAGGACCCAAAAGCATATGCTTGCTGCGAAGAATCTTTGCAGAATAAATCTGTGTAGCCTTCTGACTGTACCTGTGAAAGGCCTTGAAATCTAATAAGCCTCACCAAACAGGGTTTCTGAGCAAGGCCCAAGATGGGGTGGCCTAGAATTCAAGATTACAGCTATTCTCTTCGTTTTATGTTGCTTACCTATATTGCCTCCTACTTGTCCAAAGGGGAAACCTTTATTTTCTTTCTATCTTCCCCCATATCTCCATTCCGCACTTTTATCCAAATTTTCATTTCAACTACTGAGCTATCTACCAAGTCGGATGACAAGCACATTTGTTTACAGCAAGCAGGAATTTGGGAGAGGGGTGGGGAAGAGAAGAGCCTCCAAGAACCATTTCGGAAAAGAGCACAGAGGGCACAAGGAGTTAAATTATTCCACAACACCCAAACATTCTCACACTTCTTAGTTTAACCCAACAGGGTTTTCCAACTAATCCCTCCCCCCACCCCCAAAACACCCTCCTTACTCTTTGCTCTCCTCAGGGTAACAGCCAGGACATAATCAAATTATACTTAGCAGGAAAGGGGGGGGGGGTGAAAGTTGAGGAACAAGAAAGGGAAGGCTTCATTTGGAAGCCTACCCACCTCACCCCACCCAAACCCCGAAGACATTTCAAATATATAGTATAAACAGGCAGGCAAAACGGTGGCTGGCCTGAAGCAGTTACTCGAACCGGCCAACTTTGAGAGAGCCATCTCCAGTGACAGCAGAAACGCCAGAACTCAACTCCAGAGGAAAACATGAGGGGGGGGGAAGTGCGGGGGTTTCCATAACGGTAATTTTAGCAGAAGGGATACCTAGGGCCACGAGGGGACACTTTGGGTGAGTGGGGGGAACTTAGTACCCCAACTTCACATCCCTTCCCCGGAAACAAGAGGGGAAGCCTTCCCTTGAGGGGATTTCTGTTGGGCGAGCGGAATCTGCTCACTTCGGGGAGCGACTGTTGCACGCAGCACCTTAACTGCCCCCCCTCCCACGAGCCCCCCAACCCCCCCCCCCCCCACCGCTTCCCTAACCTACCTGCTGCAGGGGCATTTCCAAAGCCTAACAATGCCCCCGCTCCCCCTTCCCGACAGCTCCAAGAGTTGAGAATCGGGAAGGGCCGCGTGTCTGTGGGCGAGAGAGGCGGCGAGGCGGGCACAGGCGCGCACCCTGTTGTGTTATGTGTGCAGTTCTGTGTGGTTGCTCAGGCCAGAGGAAGGCTCTGGTGTGTCCCCCCTCCCCCCCGCTCGGATCAGCGCCCCCTCCTTCCCTCTCTCTCTCTCCCTCCTTCACCCGGCTCCCAGTCACAAACGCGGCCTCGGCGCACGTGTGCGAAACGTCACCACCGAGTCCGGGGGTGAAGCGAAAAAGCGACCAGCGGGACAGAGAACCTTCCTTTTCCCCACGGCCATGCTGCCTGCTCAGACCCTGATCCCCCACCGCCGGGGAGAGGAGGGTCGAAACCCGGCCGGCCTTCTGGCGCATTCACACGAACCACGCCGCCAGATCCTTAGTTCTCCCGTGCCAGGGCGCTGCTTGCAACGCCGGCCTCTTTGTTCCTGCCTTAAGGCAAAGGAAAGGAGGCTGCCCACCTCCCCCAGTAATCCCCACCCACCCACCTTAATCGGAGGACAACTGCCACCCCCGAGGTTTACTTCGATCAGTTGGGGACGCCCTACTTGTATCCAATGCCCCCCTGTAGCCGGGTCATGGTGGCTTCCCACCGGGGGAAAAGGAAAGAAAAAAGATAAAAGTTTATGGCACCGGGGAGAGGCGTCGCATATAAAAGCGGCAACGGCACCCTTCTTTCAGGGAACGCACCCCCGTCCCGCAGCGCAGAAAAGAAACTCAGCCCCCAGAGACCGGGAAGGAAGAATTACCAGGGATCGGCCTCCGCTTTCACTGGCGGGATGCACCAGCACCACCCGTCCGGCGGGCCCGTGCGGGGTGCAGCACAAGGAGGTGCCTCCGCCGCTCACGAGACTAGGCCGAGCGCCCTCCGCCGCGCCACAATCAGCCCCGGGAAAGCTGGAGCCCCAAGTCGCTCCCAGCGCGGATGCCCCGGAACTGCTGTGCAACTGAATGAAAGCGCTGGTGGCGGCGGCAGGAGCGAAACGAGCTGGGAGGCTGACGGCAACCGCGGGGCTCCCTCCGGAATCCATGGGAGGTGAAGCCGACCAAGCCGGGAGGCCGTGCGGGTGGAGTCCCCTCCGCATCCTTCTTGGGTGGATCTGCACCCGGAGCCGAGTCTCCTCCCACCCCTTTCGCTCGCCACCCCTTCCCCCCGGGCCTTCCCGAGTCTTTAGCTACTTAAGACCCGGGCCCGTCTCGAAATGGTCCAGGCTGCGGATCCCGGGGAAGGGTCCAGCTTTAGGAGACGATGTTGCTAAGGCGGAGGATCCCGCATTATGGGCAGATGCAGCGGATGGATTTTGCGGCCACTCCCGCTGTGTGGGGCTAGCTGGAAAATGGCTCCAGGAAGCAGCGGCAGCTGCCGCTGACAATGAATAAAGAGAAGGGAGAAGGGTTACGCGCCAAGAGCCTCCCGCGAAACTCAGATTTCCCGCTCGCTTTTCAAACCAGATTTGCATAGCCCCGCCCTTTCAGCGTGCCGAGCCTGGATCGTGAAGTCATTGGTCTACTCCCTCTGCCAGGTCTCCCAATCGGGAGAGTCTTGAACACTTTGCCAGTTTCTCATTGGATTCTAAATGCACGGGGTTGCCCTGTTTTGCATTGTCCTTGCCGATTGGTTGATTAATTGGGGGATTCCCTTTCGAGATGCCGGGATTCCGGATTTTTAAAGCCGAGCCTCCCGCCTTCGTCTTTATTCCTTTCCGAACTTTTCTCCTGCTTTACCGGTTTGCACTCAAAATGAGTCACAGACGTGGAACGACTCAATGGATTGCTGCGGTATGAAAAACAAAATCGCCGATATCCATACTACGATTTGAAGAAATTAAACTGGAACTGCTGCCTGAAGAATATTGTAATTTATGCCATAATTAAACTTTTAATTACCTACAAGTCTTACCCCTCCCTTTCCTTTGGTCATCTGATAGGTATCTGACCATTGTCAGTAGATCACTAAAAACTTTGGACTGCTAATAGCAGAAACAAAATTATCCCCTGGAAGTACAAATTCAAATTATATTGCTTAAGTGATTAAGCTTTTAAAAAAAACCCTCATTTTGTTTGGAAGATCTGTGGACAAATTGCTTTTTAGCATTCAAACAGTTGGTGGACTCAAAATTAATGGCAATTTGCACTAGGTTCTATTTGATAGATTTCTGATTTAGATTGAAAAATACAAAGTGGAGCCTACATACCTGAATTAGGTTTACCATAGTTTGTAGCAGATATTGTAATTCAAGTTTCAGGGGATATAATTGACCCCAATCCTCTTTGTGTTTGTGTGTGTCTTTGGAACTTTCTTCAGCTTGATATCAAACTATTTGGAGTGGTGAAAATCAAGAACAATTGTGAAAAGCTCCAAAAGGATCTTTTAAAATTGTACATGTGAGCTATGTGCAGTTCAGTAACATGGGGCACACTCTTCCCTCCTTCATTTATACACTGACTAGCTGAATACCAGTGCTCCGCTAGGAAACTATGTGATCAGGCTTGATAAATCAACACTTAAGAGTTTGAAAATTAATGAGTAGTTACGATCGGCCTCTCTTCTCCCCTTCTCTCCCTCAGCCTTGCCCCACAGAAACATCTCCTATCCCCTTCTCTCCTCAGGCTGGCCCCACAGAAGCCTCTCCTCTCCCCTTCTCTCCCTCAGCCTTGCCCCACAGAAACATCTCCTATCCCAGTGATGGCTAATCTTTTTGCCACCGCATGCCAAAAGCAGGTGGAGTGCAGTGGCGTCATACGCATGCATGCCCACACCCATAATTCTATGTGTCCCACCCCCCTGTGCTCCTCCCGCTTTTGGCACATGATGGCACGGTGGGCCCAGTAGGTCTGTTTTTTGCTCTCCCCAGGGGCCAGAGCCTTTCTAGGAGCCTGGGGACGCAAAAACAGCCTTCCCTACCCACCCACCCACCCCCCGAGGCCCTCCGGAGGCTGGAAACAGTATTTCCTGACTTCTGGTGGGCCCAGAAGGCCCGAAAATCAGCTGGCTGGCACATGCATGAATCCTGGAGCTGAGCTCATGTGGCCACCAATATGGCTCGGCGTGTCACCTGTGGCACCTGTGCCATAGGCTCGCCATCATGGTCCTATCCTATCCCCTTCTCTCCCTCAGGCTTTCTCTCATTGAGGCTTGCCACACAGAAGTCTGTCCTATGCTATCCCATTCTCTCCAGAGTTATTTTCAAGTTGGGAAGGGGAGTAGAACGTCTAATTATCAGAGTGTGTTATAATAATATAGGAAATACTAATGCTCTGATGGTCATTTTGAAAAATCCTTTTGTTAATGAGCACCTAGAAGCCAAGAGGAACATATGTAGCAAATTTCAAGTTTATAGGCTTTACGGTCCTGGAGATCTCGTGATTAATGCGTGAGAGATGGAATCTGAGTTAATCAGGAAAAAAAATCTTAGGGTCATAATGAATAGTCAATTTAAATGTCACCTCCATGTCTTGGTAAATGTGAAAAAACAAATTGTATAGTAGGCTTTATTAGAAAATGGCTACGAAAGTGCAGATATTTTTCTTCCTTCATGGATCAGGGATCATCAGTGAAGCTGATTGGGAGAAAATTTAGATCAGAAAAATGAAAGCATTTCTCCACACCGTACAATTATCCCATGGAATTCATTGCCATAAAATATGTTGATAATGGGGAAACTTAAAAAGAATGGATAAATATATGGATGACAGCTGTGTCAAGAATTCTTGAAAAGTCATGGAGAAGCGTATGTTTCCATCTCCCAAAGACATGTGGTTTGGCCTGTTTGAGAAACAAAATTATGG
Source organism: Masticophis lateralis (assembly GCA_030761175.1). Taxonomy (NCBI): domain Eukaryota; kingdom Metazoa; phylum Chordata; class Lepidosauria; order Squamata; family Colubridae; genus Masticophis; species Masticophis lateralis. Next base: position 65,808,554 of record JAUDYJ010000003.1, read on the forward strand.
AATTTGCTGTGCCTTGACCTGATCCAGCAAAGCTATTACAAAGTTTGCTATTATAAGACAGATAATCTGTGTAAATGTAGTATTCCTAAAAGAATGTGTGAAAGACACATACGTCAATTCCTTCCCCCAAATAAGGCTGGCTTTAGGCTATGGTTGGGTAGGCCTTGACCTAGGGCACCAAAGCTTAAGGGTGCCATTGCTGCCCTCTTTCCAAAATTAAAAATGCAAATTTGCAACAGCAAGTGATGGGGTCATTTGGGCCAGGGGCATGATATACCTTTGAGCTGGCACTGCCAATCGATAACTACAATATTGTACTTCATATCGACGTAACATGACTCAGTGACCTACTCTAGAATCTTTTCTACCAAATACTAAATTTTCTACTTTATTAAGAGATGACCTACCCTTGCTTTATATAATTCATTAAAACTGGAAGTAATTGTTACCATTGCTGCTAGGAGGAGATATGCAATTATTAATCTAAATAATTACAATTACAATGCTTAACGCATTGTAAGGTGCTCTGAGTCTCTGGAGAAGGGCAGCATATAAATTAAATTTAAAACAAACAAACAAAAAACAGTTATCAATTCAAATATTGATTGTATTTTAGATCAGTGGCCCCCAACCTGTTAGGCACCAGGGACCAATTCCATGGAGAAAGGTTTCTCCATGGATCAGAGGGGGTGTGGTTTCACAAGCTGCTTGCAACCCACAGATGGTTTCACTTCTTTGCGCAGCCTGGTTGCTGGCATGCCACGGCCCAGTGCCAGTCTATGGCCCGGAGATTGGAGACCCCTGTTTTAGATGGTTAATTTTGAGTCCATTTTTAACATTTTGGTTTTATTTTCTCAGCTATTATTTTAATGTATTATTAGAGTCAATCTTTCTTTCAGGATATCCAGGTGACATTTGTTACCTCCTCTTCCTATCCTTCCACAACTATAACCCTATGAAGATGGTTGGGCTGAGGCAGTTTTTGGGCTATAAGTGAGAATAGTAATCTATTAATAATTCAATTTGCAATATTTTATCACCAGGATTACTATTTTAATTTTTGATTTTGGGTAACCCTATCAGGTAGTTGAGACAAGACACAATCACTAATTTGTATAAGTGATTGTGACTTAGAAGTCACAATCGCCTGATTTCTTAGTTGAATATCTTAACCATGGTTTGGTTTTAGCATCTGGTTCACATGACATTCATAGGACCTGTAGCCTCTGATTTGGCTGGGGACAAGTTGCATACAATGGAAAGGGAAAAGATGGTTTGCATGGTCTTCTTATCAGCACTTTTTGGTTTAAATGAATTACACCAAGTTTTTTTCTTTATATATTTCCAGTTTAGCCCTCATGCCACAGAACCATAATTGCCTCATTTCATTAATGAAAACAATACATTCAGTTACAGTATTTTCAAACTAACAGCCTCCTGTAAAGTGCCCCAGTCTCTAAATCAGGTTGTTTCTAACTGACCCAGAGGACTACTAGAAAAAAAAAGTTTCATAAGCATTACTAAGAATCACCAGTAAAGTTTAGTATAGAACTTGCCCAACAGATGAGTGTGAATCCTTGTTTTTAACCTTGATTTTCCTGCATCTCAAATTTCCAACAGTCATCCAGACCTCAAGTCATGTCTTCCTTGTATAATTTCAAAATAGATCATAACACGGCAACAAAGGATGAACTGATCTTGGATGAAGATCAATAAATTAGTGTTCAACCCAGCCAATAGGAGGAGTAGCCTCCATGGAATGGGATAAATATAGGCATAAAGATTTAAATAGTTTAAGGCAGGGATGTCCAATTGGTGGTCTCCCTGGACAATTACCAATAGTAATGTACTCACACAAGATTTATGTTAAAAAAGGAAGTTTCTTATTATATTTTGTACCTGGCCCAAGACAATTCCTCTTCACTCAACGCACCCAAACAAGCCAAAAGGTTGGACACCCATATCTTAGGGGAGAAATTCCTTCTTGTAATATCTTTTTGTGCCTGTTGCTATGTCAACCCTATCCACCAAATAGTTTCCTTCATGGTACAGAAAGGCAATCACCTGCTGTCCTACTTTACATTCCTATTTTATTATTTTTAAAGAAATTTAAGGCTGGAATAACCAAAGTCCATTCCCATTGGGATTATCCATGCTAATTATCCACAAAAGTGCTTCCAGTAGTCCTGGAAAGCACTGTCTGGTTGTGTGTTTTATTTTTTTTAATGTACATATATGAATTGTGTGTGTGTGTGTGTGTGTGTGTTTGATTCCCCTTTTACCGCTCGTCTGTTGTCTATGTCTCTGACTGCCAAGGGTCATACTCTAATCTCAATACAGGAAATGATTCGGAGTATGCTGAGAATAAACTAGAAGTTGGGTCCTGGTTGCTGGATGCTACAAAATTAGACAATACCTGCACTATTTTTCCAGCAATGATTTGGGATCTTCCAATGAGGGCCATTGAGTTATCTAAATGCTAGATTTCTAAATCTGTAACAGGACTTTGTTAATACTACACACACTTTCTCTTTTGTCTGCATGAGTTGGATTGTGTTTCCTATGTTCAGCAAGTACCACTGCCATTTGGAAGAGACTAACCAAAATCCACGTTCCTCATCTACCGTCTAAATATACGTACATGAAATTTTGTAATTGTTAAATTCATCCTATTCTTTCTTTCCTACTCTTCTCTTTCTCTTTTATTACCCTTTACTCTTCTCAGCACCATCTCCATGATTAAAATACATATTGTACGATATTTTGAAAAGCTTAGTATCTTACATGTTCCTCTTTAACATATATGTTGCAGTTTGCAAAACTAATGGTCAGATTAAAAACATGTAGCAGGAGAGTATTTGGTCAATAGATTCATTATAGATTCCAAGATATAGTCTTATCAGTGTCCTTTGAACCAACACTGTGTTTTTTGACAAATTGATCGAAGGTTTATTTTTTGCATATTTCAGTACAAAGAAAATGTATAGAACAGAATGTCATCACAGCAAATTTGTTTCTGGTTATTGATTTGTAATTAGCAATGAAAATTGAGATTTTCATTGCTTTTTAAAAATTCACTGTCCAAGCTTTTAGCAAACCCTGTCTATTTGCTCCGTAACACTAAAATTGGGTTGTTCTGGCAAGATCTCATTAGCAAACTATTCACGTTTAGGTTTTCTTAGGCCATTTGGTTTTTTGGCAGAAAGTGTCCAAAGCAAGCTGAACACAAGTTAAAGTCAAAACAGTGAAATGATTTAATCTGTAAGGGGAAAGTGATCTGATTAAAATTAATTGAGAGCACAAGATGGAATTTCCAAAGTCTTGAGTTCTGCCCTACAGCCTTCTAAAAGACAAATAATACCAGATTTAGGAATTAAGGCTCTGAAAGTGCAAAGTAATAAAGATCCCAAGACACTGGCTGAAAAAAATAGACCATTTATTTGAACAGAAGATGATGAACAGCAGCAAGGTAGATAGACTCAGTCATATTGGTGATGAGGTAGAGTGTAGGAAAAGATGAAGAATCAGATTTGGAACAGATAGTTGTTGAGTCAGCCTATTTATTAAGTATCAGCAACAACTTGATGGCACATAATCAATTTTCCACTGTACAGAATTATGCAATGATCACATTGACGCTTATTTTTCTAATAGTTTAGCCAGGAAAATAAAGTTTTCTAAGCTAATAATAAGTAGAACTTTTCACTTGAAAATGTTTCAGTGATTCTTTGAGCATCTTTTTAAATTCCATCTTAGAATATATGATGAATTTCCTCTACTATCATACTTAAGAAGCAGTCTTGATATTGTACAGACAAGCTAATTGACTTCATTTTATATGTTTTAAAGTTATATATTATATATCAATCAGTAAGGGGTCAGCTTCACAGCTAATCTAAGAAGTCCTTCTATACAGGGATAAGAAAAGATAGCATGATTGTAAAATAGATCTTAGTATTTCTATCCTTAGCTTTATTATTCAAAAAAAGAAAAATAATGCTGATAAAATACACATTGGAAATATAAAATATAAGGAAGAGAAGAGAGAGAAAAAAGTGGGGGGGACCTCCAACCACTATAAGCAATGAAAGAAAGCCAGTTTAGAGTAGTGGTTAAGGCATCAGGATAGAAACCAGAAGATAGCTGGGTGATCTTGGGCTAATTAATCACTTTCCCTCAGCACTAGGAAGCAGGCAATAACAAAACACTTCTGAAATCTTGCCAGGAAAATTTCAGGAACTTGTCCAGCCAGTTGCCAGGAATCAACACTGACTCAAACAAACAACAACAAAACCAATAAAATAAAGGGAGATTACTAACAAATCTCTAATAACCAGTTGATCTAAAGTATCATGTGGCTAATATATACATTAACAACTTAGTGTACTAAGATGTAAGATGTTTTTATATCCAATTTCTATCACATATTAAACTATAAAATTGATAAGAGGAAAAAGTAAAAGCTATAGAAAAATCCTATGAATAATGTGTAGGATTATTGTATACATTCTATAGAGAATTAGTCCTTGATTAGTAACATGTTCAGTGATAACTTGAAATTACAATGATGCTGAATGAGACTTATGTCCAGTTCTTGAAGTTATAGCCATTGCAGCAGTCCCAGGGTAACATGATTGTGATTTGGGAGCTTGACAACAAGTATGCTTTTTAAAAAATGGTCCCATGGTCACATAACTGCCATTTACAATTCACTGCCAGCATCTGACGAGAAAAGGAAGTCACACATCAGTCAGGTAATGTTGCACTTAAAATCGCAGTTACAGTATACCCTATTGTGGTTAAACAAACTGCACACAATTTGCTTAACAACCACAATAGGATCTGTTATTTGATTTTGTTATTGTTCCCATGAAGGAACAATAACAAAAACCATCCTGTTTTTGGATTGATGGAATCAGGAGTTAATTCTTATGGAAACATCTCTTTTTGATGGAGAGTTATCATTGAAAAAGATTAATGGCATTGTTTGCTTTTAAAACAACAGAAAAAATAAAATCCTCTGCACATCTGCAAAGTCTTCTGGATCTTAAGAAATCTCTGTATTTTCAGCTTACTCTTTCTCTGACACAATGGTTTACACACAGCAACCAAGTTTGTTTATTAGTGGGAATGATTCATAGCCTATTCTACAGGTGCTTCTAGCATTTTATGTGCTTTATCTTTGTAAAACGAAATACCAGTTTCTGGTGAAATATCAGTTTCTGGTGATTTCCTAAATGAAAAGGGGAACGAAAGCTCTACCTACAACTTTCATTCCTGAGTTACTGTATTTCCCTGAAAATAAGACTTTGTCTTATATTTTTTTGAACCCCGAAATAAGCGCTTGGCCTTATTTTTGGGGAGGTTTTATTATTTTGGGGCGTGGAGCAAGATGGAGATCTTCTTGCAGTCTTACCTAATTTCCAGCTCTGTGTTTAAATATTTTTGGGGAGGGCTTATTTTCGGTGGAAGGCTTATTTTAGCGCATGTACTCAAAAGCCTGTTTGTGCTTTTTATCAGGGGATGTCTTATTTTTCCGGGAAACAGGGTATTTACTATTAATTTAATTATCTATTAGTCAACAGAAAAAAGAATTAACAGGTCTGGTACAAATGTAGCATTCCTTTCCAATAACTATCAGAAAGAATCTATACATCACATCACATTTCTTGAAATCACGGAAGTTTGTCATAATAGCTCAAACGTGACGGTATCCAAACAGCATACATAGTGTAGTACCTACATTTTGCACAATTACTAGGAGCCTGAGTAGCGTAGGGGAATAATGCCTCCTACAAAGGCAGCATTTAAGATCCAGCTGCTGCAATTACTTGTGAGTTCAATCCCAGGCAGGCTCAAGGTCGACTCAGCCTTCCATCCTTTATAAGGTGGGTAAATTGAGGACCCAGTTTGTTGGGGGCAATAAGCTGACTTTGTATAAAATATAAATATACAAAAGTATGAAGGCTATTGCTTAATGCATTGTAAGCCGCTCTGAGTCTCCGGAGAAGGGCGGCATATAAATCAAATAAAAAAAAATTAAAAAAATAAAAAAATATATATGAAGAAGCCCTTGACAATGTGCACTAATGAATTTACCTTTAACACAAAAATGGGGAAGAAGTGGGCAGGGTGGATTTGATTTAAATCAGGTTGATGTAAATCCCAATTTAAATCACTAGTAAAAGGGCTTGCTTTAAATCAACTTGATTTAAATCATAATTTTTAAAGAGCAATGGTCATCTCTGTCCCATAGCTCCTCCTCCTGACCCACTGTTGACTCACCGACCGTCCCATTCACTTTAATGGGATGGCTGGTGATGCGGCAATGACACAACAGGGTGAGGGACGTGGCAGGCAGCAGGGGAGTGGATGCCTGCTCACAGGTGCTGCCATGATGGATCTGAAATGACAGGTGCTCTTTAATATTATATTAATAAACTGCTTAGGATGTTTCACTTTCATTTTACTGCTTGTCCTTCCTCCTCATACTTAGAGCCTGGTGGTACAGATGCATTTCTCTTCAAACAATCATACAGTTTGTAGCGTACATAGATTTGCAAAACAATGGGATAAAGAACCATTTCACAGTAACCATTCTCATGGTTACTGTGAAATTGTGTGAATGCATCAATGCAGTGCATGTTATCTCAGCTTGCAAAGCTTGGATTCATTGAATGCGTTTACCAAAAAATGTAAATATTGCAGAAAATACAGCCTCATGCTCTATAACAAAGCTCCATTTCATGCTGAATAAACTAAATTATTAATGTATCTTAAATAGAAAATTATCATTAGATAGATTTTTACTCCAAAAGCATTTTATTAAAATAAATTTGATGAAAATAAAAAAAAAGATTTAAAATTTAAAAATCTGATTTTTTAAAAAAAATCATAGATTTTTATCTACCCTGGAAGTGGGTAAAAATGGATATTAATATATAATTTCATATCTCACCAAATAGGAAACAATGTGCCCATAGTTGGTTTGCTGTTGGTCCTTAGGTTCTATTTCAATTATTTCACAATGTACTTCAAGAAATACTAGATCCATGATGGCGAACGTATGGCATGTGTGCCACAGGTGGCACGCAGAGCCCTCTCTGTGGGCACATGCACTGTTGCCCCAGCTTAGCCAGCTGGTCGTCAGGATTCCGAGGTGCGCATGCACGCCAGTCAGCTTGTTGTCAGGTTTCTGAGGGACGCATGCGTGCCGGCCAGTTGATTGTCGGGTTTTTGGTGTTCTGGGGTGCACACGCTTTCCAGTTTGGGCACTTTATGCCAAAAAGGTTCGCCATCTCTGTACTAAATTATATTTGGAAGAACAATACAAATTGTAAATGCAGGGATTGAGTTGTAAGTCCACAACAGTCTATGAAATATGAGGACATTTTACAGGTTATCTCACATGGATGTTCAATATTAAATTCCCAGTTCTCTGGATTTTTGAAGCACAAGTGAAAATTGGAATGTGCTTTCACCTCAACCCATTTTTAACAATAATGAAATGCCTCCTAATCGACTACCTGGTTCACATAATACGAAGCTATATTTATAGGGCTAAAAATGATTCACTGAATAATAGAAGCAGGGGGGGTTTTTTTAGAAAAAGGTGCTTCGGGTTTTCAATGAGCCTTTAAAACAAACTTTATAAAATGGATGATTATGACTTATATGATTATTCCTTTCATTTTTGACCAGTGGTGAAATCCAAATGTTTTTACTACCGGTTCTGTTGGCGTGGCTTGGTGGGCATGGCAGGGGAAGGATACTGCAAAATCCCTATTCCCTCCCCACTCGGGTGGATATTGCAAAATCTTCATTCCCACCCCACTCTGGAGCCAGCCAGAGGTGGTATTTGCTGGTTCTTTGAACTACTCAACATTTCTGCTACCAGTTCTCCAAACTGCTCAAAATTTCTGCTACTGGTTCTCCAGAACCTGTCAAAACCTGCTTTTGACATTATATACTTCTCAAGAGAGCTGGTTAATAAGTAATTATGTTTAGACAAAATAACAATGGTTTATGCTTACCCTAATTTTGCCTACCATCATTACATTATATATTATTAATCCACCATTATTGTATTTTCAAAAAATACTGTGGCTAATGTTCTTTGGATAAGCACATCACAATGTATGTTATTATAAACTCCAGTTTAACTGCACAAGCACACACTCACTGTCCTAGAGAAAAGCTTGGGCCAACAGTTCAAGGATTGCTTATTCTCCTCTAGTAATCACTCCAAGACTAATAATTCCAGAAAATTTGATATGGATAGTTGAAAGGTAAGTACAGCAAGTCCCCATCATTTCCTTAGTTGCATCGTCTGCAATCAAGGCACTATTTATTTCTCCTTTTTCGTAAGGTTTGCAATCAGTCACCGTCTTTTGCTGAAAATGTCCTGTCCCTGCTCAGCTTGAGCTCTCCAGCAAGTCCTAAATAAACCATGATAGATCAAAGATTGCCTTCTCCATATATATTCATTTGTCAAACTTTTTTTCTGATTGCCTCAGTTTCCAGAGGTTGGGATGGGATTGGTTGTAGGACCAATTGCCAAGCACCCACAAACAGATTGCCATTTGCAATCTTCTCTACTGGCTTTTAAAAATCCCTTAATTACTTTAAAAGTAACTCAAGGCAGCGAACATACCTACTACTCCTTCCTTCTCCTATTTTCTCCACACAACAACAACCCTGTGAGGTGAGTTGGGCTGAGAGAGTGACTGGCCCAAAGTTACTCAGCTGGGTTTCATGTGTAAGGCAGGACTAGAACTCACATACTCCTGTTTCTAGGCCAGCACCACATCAAACTGGCTCTGTCAAACCGTAAAAATATTTTTTAACATAAATACTTCAAATGCAAATCTTACATGTCATGAGATAGACATTGCTTGGTTAAAAGGAAAAAGAATTTTAGCTGTCAATGTAATAGTCTGCATAGACCATAAGGTGGCACTGATCTACTATAAGATATTAAAGTGGAAAACAAGAGGTCATCTGAAACATGTCTGATAAAGTCAAGGCTGTCATAAAACATAGTTTTTGAGCTTGTACTGAAATATTTAGAAAACTTAAAATGTACACAGCAAAATAAATTTTGACATGGCTTTTGCTTAAAGCATTTTGCTTGTTTCTTAGACGTAGCCAAATCCTGAAGCAAACTCTTCTGTTAACTAAACCACTCAGGTTAGCCAAGTGGGTTAATTGGGTCTTTTATCAGAGCTTTGGGCGAGGTAGTACACTCCCTTTTCTTTTCCTAGCTCAGATACAGCAAAGTCATGCAGCCTCCTGGGTTATGTGCTAAAAAATGAAACATAAGAGAAGTTATGAATTCTGACTCAACACCATCATAGACTAACGATAAGATTACAGTATTGTGAATGCGGCTGGCTATTCCTGAAAGGGATCATAGCATGGATTCCTTTGCCTGTTCCCCAGTAAAATCTACGAATGCTCCCCATTACCATGAAGGGACAATGTTTTCCTGCTAAAACCTCATGCAATGAAAGAACAAGTCAGATAAGCCCACACAGAGGCCTTCTGCAAAGTAGAAAAAGCCAAGTTTTTCTATAGTACAGAATATCTGGGAGATGAAGAATATGCCCCATCCATATTACTGTTACCTTGTATTAATATGTGCTTAGTCAGAGCTGATTGTAAGCCTGACCAATGTAAACAGTTCTCCTAGGGCACCAAATTTTAGGGGGTGCCAAAGTGGGAAAAAGTAATAAAAAGTTATTACGCACAAAGTTTGGCATTTTATATCTCTGGAAGGAAAAGTATGATAAACGTGATAACTTTGTGCATAATAACTTAGCAACACAAGGTTTTCAAATATAAAATTTCATCCTCCTACTGCTTTCCAATAGTTTACAAATTGAGTGTAAAGTTGATTTTTTTGTAAAAACGCCAAAAATAGGGTCATCATGCACTCACATTTGCGGACCAAAAATAGTGTGGCTCAAAAAGTGGTTAAAGTTTCATGTTTATCATACCTTTCCTTCCAGAGATATAAAAAGCCAAACTTTAACCTTTTTTCAAGCCACATCATTTTCGGCTAACTTCGTTCCAAATTATCTAAATGGAGATCACTCATGAGAATGCTTTTATTATTTTGTTTAATAGAGCACAAAAAGTTATACAAGATGGCCAAGTTTTGTTTCTCCAAACAAAATATTGCCGGAGCTGTTATGTCTCAAAGTTGATGGAACTTCAGAGTCATACTGTAGAAGGCTGTGGTATGGGGTCACATGCCTATATCTCTGCAAGTGTTGCATCAGCACACGTAACACTTTACCAATATTCATTGGGGACATGTGTGCATATTCACACAAAATTTCATCGAAATCCGTGATGGTCGAGCGGGGCAGTTTCTGGATCACTTGACATGGAATGACCCTAGGGTTGAATTTAGAATTTTCTTCATAAAGAGGATACGATGGAATTTTCTGAGCCTGAAAATGAAAATGGGCCTTGGGTTGGTTTGCTCAATCAACCATAAAGAAGACCAGAGCAGTAGAAAAGTATTGCCTTAAAAAGCAATGATAGGAAAAGTAAGTGAATACTACCCCTGATCGGTACATGTAACACTTTACCAATGTTCATTGGGGAGATGAGTGCATGCTCACACAAAATTTCATCGAAATCCCTAATGGTCGAGGAGGGACCACCAGACCATTTGACATGAAATGATCCCCTAGCAACTTTAGGGGTTCCCGAAATACTGAGTAGCCAATAACTTGAGCTACATGGGCCCATGACTTGCCTCCGAAAGCTGCTTCAATCCCATGAATAAAAAAGCTGCTATATGAACAGCCTATCTGCCTTTCACCTGCTTAGCAAACTTGTAATTTGGCATGTACTATTGTTACTTGCACGCTAGAGTCACCAAAACCTGTGTTACAACTGCCTGGCCTATGGAAAATGATCTGTAGATAAATGCAGCAGCAGTCAAAGCACTTCTAGAGAACTGGTCTTGGGCAGCATTTCTGCTCATGAGAGGATGTGTTTGTGTGTGGAAACATTTTCAAGCCAATTTCTGATTCCTGGTGAGTCCCTAGACTATCCCCTGCAGTTTTCCTGTTAAGATTGATCAGAAATGGATCGCCATTGCCTTCTTCCTAAGGCTTAAAAAGAATGATTGGCCCAAGGTTCTCCTGCTACTTTTTTGCCTAAAAAGCAGCACCTGAACTACAGTTTCCTAGTTTCTAGCCTGATGTCTTAACCAGAGCACCCAAAAGTTCTCACAAAAAAACTTAGTGAGGCATCAAAGTTGAAGAAATGAAATAAAGCACTAGGCTTCAAAATGAGAACTGAGCCTAGTCCAGTGGTCTTCCAGCTCTCTGCACGGCAGACATGGTAGCCCTACAAGCAGCTTCTCCTCAGAACTCAGAAATTAAGCACCTAAACCAGGGGTCTCCAAACTTAGCAACTTTTAAGATTTGTGGATTTCAGCTCCCAGAATTCCCCAGCTGGCTGGGGAATTCTGGGAGTTGAAGTCCACAATCTTAAAAGTTGCTAAGTTTGGAGACCCCCGGGGCCTATAGTAAGAAAGAAAAAAAAAAGGCACTGGAATTCCAGCTTCTCTAAATGCAGCGACCTCAGCCGGGGAAAAGACAGGCGGCTGTTCTGCTTTGGCCTCAAGAGGAACTCAAGCTCTCCACCACAACACGTCTGAGCCTGGAAACACCTAAGATTCGACTGGACCGCCCCAGACCTCAATCTGTTCACAGACACCAGGGCTGTGTGTACGCACATATCTCCCCATGACCTGTTTTTGAACCCGCGAGGGAAAAAAAACCAAAACTCTCCAGCGCCCCAACATGCAGCCTAATGGCTGCAAGAAAAGTGAAGCTTGTCGCTCCGAGCCAAAGCCGGAAAGACGGCCTTCCCCGGGCGCTTATAGCCGCAGGCGCGCAGAGCGACCACAACCCCGCCGCTTCCGAGCAGATTCCTCCTTCCTGGGGCGTTTGCTCCCTCGCAATATCTGGACGGCGGCCCGGACCTCACCCATTTAACGAGGAACTGGCTTCCCCTTTTGGCCGAAAGTCTCTGGGACTCTCCCTGTCGTCGGGCTTTTAGTCGTGCGCGGAACTGGGGGAAAGCAAGCAAGGCGGGAGCGGCAGCAGGCCAATCAGAAAGGCGGCGAGAGGCGCGCGGTTGCGTTGGTGCTGAGTTGTGTGTGTCTGTGTGAGTCTGTTCCAGCGCTGGGTTGGGTCCGGAGGAAGTGAAGAAGGCGTTTTGTGGCTGGCCGGGATGCAGGATGACCGAAGCAGGCAGAATTCCACGTAGAACGACGGGCTCCACTCTCTTGCACCCGGTTAGCGACCTTTTCGGCATCCCTCTCGAGCAGGTGAGCTACTTGATCGCGCCTTCCCTTTGCAATGAATGTCTCAGTCATCCAGGTCACGTTTGTTGCCCCCACCCCCACCCCCACCCCCGGTGCTTTTTTCCAAAAGGCAATTGGACTTTCTGGGGGATTTTTCTTTCTTTGAAAACGTTTCGCTTCTCTTCCGAGAAGCTTCTTCAGTTCTCTAGAAAGAAAAATCCCAAATCAAAGAAGTCCTGTTGCCTTTGGGGGAGGGGAAGGACCTTTGGGATTTGCAATGAATGGTCAAGGGCGTGCGAGGGGTAACTGTAAGGGGCACTTTGCTGATCGCCGGCGCGAGGCAATAAGGATGGTGGGTGTGCTTTGCTCTGCCTTTTGCTAGAAAACGAGGGAAGTGGTGATCACTGGTTAGAAGTTTTGGGACGAGGCTACCTTTCTTTCTCGGTGCTTGATAGGAGGCACCTGTGTCTGATAAGATGTTAAGATCGTCGCTTTAATGGAATCGGTTGTACAAATAAAATAACATTCAAGCAACAAAACCTCATGTGTTGTACTCAAAAATAAGTCCCGAGTTCCAATCTTAAGCCTGCAGGGAGGGTTAAAGATGGGCTTCCACCGGCAAAGGTGGATAGGATGTGATTTAGTGGTGGGTCTACCAACCACGAGGAGGGCCGAAGGGGAAAAAGGGAAAGACGCTGCGAATTAAGTGCAGGAAATAGTCACCAAAAGGAGGAGGGAGGGAGTGCAGCAACACAAGGCACTGATGAACATATATATTTTTTTAAATTATTAATCGCATATGCAACTTCCTTATCCACAATCTGCCTCGATTTTGCTTTGTAAAAGAATAGCAACATGTTTTTTTTTTAAAAAAAAGAACACTGGCAGTGCTGTATATACATTTTTTTCCTCCTTTTCATGACAAAACCATCCAGATTCAGGCTAATCTGAGGTGAAGAGAGGTAAAACTTCTGGAGAGGAGGAACTTCATTAAATCTGTCGTTACTTTTAATTAAGTCCCTTGTCCCAGGTTTATTTTTAATCCTTCTTTTCTAGACTGAAGAGTATATGCAAATATATATTTATAATACTTTGGCAGGTAGGAAGCTGATCAGTTCCACTGAGTATTATGAGACTTGCTTCAAAATATACGTGCATGGGACTGCAGTTGACTTGATTATAAAGTGCCACTTGTAATGAAGCAAATGCTTCCATTGCTTTTGTTTCTCTACAAAGACAACGTACAGTATCAAATATGCTTTCTAAAACTCCTCATTTTGATTCTGTACTTAGCTAAAGTCATAGTTTGCAATGTCACCTTGTTAAGTGTTATATGACCAGCAGTAGAGAGAATTTTTGATATCGTTAGGCTCTATTCATGTTACACTAATCCAGACATCTTGGTTAATATGCTGCCTGCCTTTTACTTCTTATTATCTGATGAACGTTAATCAAGCTTTGTGGCTTTTTGTGTCTTCAGTGTCAACCGTACTAGATACACCACACCAGGAAATCAACTCCACCAGAAGGTTGAAACTTCTTTTATTGGTATTGGCTGTAATTACAGAATCTTGCAAGTCTGATTTTGTTGTGCCTCTTCCTTCTCGTTGTTATAGCTTAGTGAATTGAGGAGCTGAACTACCTCATGTTATCTCATTGTTGTGGAATTACAAAATGTTTCTGCCTCCTTTGCCTGGCAACAGCTTCTGCATGCCTCCATCGCTGTCATCTTCCTTAATGTCTACACTCAAATCTGAAATAGCCATTGTTTTTATTTTTGCTAAACTTGACTTTCTAATCAGGTTTTAGAAGGCTATGAAGTTTCATTTGTACAAAGCCAATATAGCAGGAGTCTTAGGTGCTCAATCTAAGACACTAAGCCTCAATCCTTGCAGAAAATCCAGTGCATGATGACTTTGAGTAAATCACAGTGTGCTTTGAATTTTTATTTATTTATTTATTTATTTTTGTTTAGTGGCCACTTCCTACAGTAGAGCAGTTGTGACCTTGATTATAGTCCTATTAGGAGCTTAGGTTTTTTCTTTTTTTAAAAACTTGCTCCAAAATACAGGTATGCAGTTTTGTCATAATTCACGCTCATGATACACCATAGTATGACAGTTGTCAAACTTATTGTGCAACGATGTATGTGACACTTGCATTGCAACAGTTTGTTAAAATTGAGAAATGAGCTTTTACTTCTGTTACAAGTATTTAATGAAATAGCTTTACCATGTCCTTACAACTTTTAATTTTTTAAAATTAATGTATTAAGCCTACCCACATCTTGGATATTTTCATGAACAGTTTGTCTCAGATTGTTATGCTAATTTTTCATGGATTCTTGGAATGATGCTCATTCTTCAGCTATTAGATCAAAGCAACTCTTGTGTGACAGCAGCATTGACAGTAGTCTGTTTTATGTTATAAATGCATATTCTCACTTGGAGCAACTGGTTTTGGCTATTTGCAACTCCTTGCAAATTTGACTCCTATGAGAGAAGTGCATTTGCAAGAAATAAACTTATCTGAAGCAGTGTATTAGCTTGTGCACACCATTGTAGCTGTCTTGTATGGACTGATAAATTTGGGAGGAGACTGAGATAGTTGCAGTTGTGTTGGAATTCTGTTTAAAATGCTTTTCTTAAGGCTTGTTGAAAAACCGAACTTATCCTAATGATCTCAAAGGAGACTGGTCATCTGATGTTAGATTTTCTTTTTTATTCCGGCACTTGCTTGCTTTTTTGCTTTCCTTGCACAAGGAAATGGGTATTCCTTCAGCAATGAGGAAGTATGTGCTGAATTAACAGCAATCAGCCCACTAGATTGTACTGACTGATAAATGAGACAGAAGTGTAGATTGTTATAGGAGTTTTTAAAAAAATATAAGGGCAAACTAGTTCAGGCAAGACTGATTTTTAGTCTTATGCAGTTGGATCTTTTTTTAATGAGTAGAATTTAATACACATCCACGTTGTTTTCAAAATAAACAGTAGTATGCATAGCATGGAAGAGAAGTAAGAAATAGTTAAGTAAAATAAAGATAAGAAATAAAAGGCTAGGATGGCTAATTAAATCTATTTTGTACCAGTTGCACTCATTATACTTCTCTAAACCTTTTTATCGTGATATATATGATCTTTGTGTAGACCACATCCATCCACTGAATTTCAGGAATTTCAGTCTTGTGTAGTGTCCTTTGTTCCTTTTCTGAGTCCCAGCTGTTGATAAAACTGTATTTTTACATAGAATCTCACAATAGTTAATGCGTGTCTTTTAAGTAATTCATAGCATTTATTAAGGATAGTGAAAATTCTTTTAACATTTAACATATTTTAACAAGCATTTATGGACTTGCCAGAGATGGGTTGACAGTTTATCAATTAATATTTATCTATTTTTATCAGGTTCAATTATTTCACTGTGGCAGAAATAGTCATTAAATATTACTTTGGCAATATTATCCTCCTTCTCTTTCTCTCTTTTTTTGATTTAAAGAGAGCAAGATTACAGAGTTTGCTGAATCTTAGTTTCCATCCGACAATATGGCTCGTAATGAGAAGATAGGATTTTTAATCCATTAGCAGAATGTAGAAGGACATGATCTTGCTGTTTTAAATAGAAGTCATTTCTTTCTTAAGTAGAAGCTAACTATATAAGTAGTCCTTGTTTAACAATCATTTATTCTCTGAACATTCAAAGTTATTGACAGTGCTAAACAAATGGTACAGGTAGTCCTTGACTTAGGATCACAATTAAGCCCAAAATTTATGTTGCTAAGCAAGAAAGTTGTTAGGTGAGTTTTGCTCCATTTTATGACATTTTTTGGCATAGTTGTCAAGTGAATCACTGCAGTTGTTAAGTTAGTAACACAGCTGTTAAATGAACCTAGTTTCCTCGTTGACTTTTTTTGTCAGAAGGTTGCAAAAGGTGATCATATGACTCTGTGACACTGCAATCATCATAAACATGAACCAGTTGCTAAGCATCCAAATTTTGATCATATGACCATGGAAATGCTGCAATGATTGTGTGAAAAACGGTCATGAGTCACTTTTTTCAGTGCCATGGTAACTTCAAAGAGACTAAACAATTGTTGTAAGCAGTAGTGGGTTCCACTTACTTTGCTACCAGTTTGGAACTGTGAGTGTGTAAACGTGCTTGCTTCGCTCGTGCGCAGAATCTTTTGCGCATGCTCAGTGTGTCCATGATAACGTCCGGGCGGATGGGCGGAGCCTCACACCACTGCCAATTCCGATTCCCCTGAATCGGGGCAAACTGGTAGAAACCCACCACTGGTTGAAAGTCAAGAAATACCTGTACTTATTTATTTAATTTATAAATTGCCCATATCATTGAGAACAATTTTGGATGGTTTATGCTTGGTCCTCAAAGTTCCAATATAACTGTTGCAGTGCCCATACGGACATGTAATCAAAATTGAAGACTTTGTCAGCCCACTTATGCTTATGAGCACAGGAGCACTTCAACTGTCCCCATCCGACTTTCTCCTCCACCTTTTGGCTGCCCTGTACAGCAACACTCTTTGGACAGGGCGTTCAGCAATCTCAGCTAGCCCTCACTAATTGTGAACCTCTACTTCAATTCTAGTCCCACTGCCACCAGTGAGGAGTGCCACCTGAAGAAATGCCACAGTCCGCCACCCCAATACCACAGTATGAAGCTCCAGTCTTTTCAAAATTGTATTATGTTACAAATAATACAAGAGCCTGAGTAGCGTAGGGGAGTAATGCCTCCTACAAAGGCAGCATTTAAGATCCAGCTGCCTGCAATTACTTGCGAGTTCAATCCCAGCCAGGCTCAAGGTCGACTCAGCCTTCCGTCCTTTATAAGGTGGGTAAACTGAGGACCCAGTTTGTTGGGGGCAATAAGCTGACTTTGTATAAATATAAATATAAATATACAAAAGTATGAAGGCTATTGCTTAACGCATTGTAAGCCACCCTGAGTCTCCAGAGAAGGGCGGCATATACATCAAATTAAAAAAAAATCAGATTATTACCTATAATTGTATATCAAAACATGGATTGTATTCAGACTTAATGGCATTATATAAGACTAGGTCATTTTGAGAAGTAAGCAATGATTTTAGAGTGTAAAGATAAGTTGCATGACAGCATTCACAAAGCTGCAATTTACTTGAATTATGTTAAAACAAGATAGGGAAAGCATGCCAAGCAGGGGTGAAATGCTCCCAGTTTGGACTGGATCACCCGATCCAGTAGCGATGGAGGTGGGTGGTTCGGAGAACCGGTAGCAAAAATCCCTCCCCCCTCCCCCCATGCCCAGCTGAGCCGCACAATCATCAGAGGCTTTTTTTTTAATTTTTAAAAGCATTTTTTTGTACAACCTCTTTGGCCGAAAAAATGCTTTTAAAAGTAAAAAAAAAAAAGCCTCTGATGATCATGCAGCTCTGCTGGGATCGTCAAAAGCTTTTAAAAGAAAAAAAAACCTTTTTTCTTTTAAATGCCTCTGACGATCCAAGCTGAGTTGCCTGATCGGCAGAGGCATTTAAAAGAAAAAAAGTCTCTGCTGATCAGGCAACTCAGCTGGGATCATCAAGAGTCTTTCGGAACCATTTTTTTACAACCTCTTCACCGAAGAGGTTGTAGAAAAAATGGTTTTAAAAAGAAAAAGAAAAAGAAAAGGCCACGCCCACCCAGTCACATTACTTCCCCCCACCAAGCTACGCCCACAGAACTGGTAGTAACAAATTGTAGATTTCACCCCTGATGCCAAGTAACAGAATAACAGAGTTGGAAGGGACCATGGTGGTTTTCTAGTCCAACCTCCTGCTCAAGCAGGAGACCCAATGCAATTTCAGACAAATGGTTGTCCAATCTCTTCTTAAAAACCTCCAATGATGGAACACCCATAACTTCTGAGGGCAAGCCCATTCCATTGATTAATTGTTCTCACTATGAGGAAATGTCTCCTTAGTTTTAGTTTGGTTCTTTCCTTGATTAGTTTCCATCTTGTCCTGCCTAAAAGTGCTTTAGAGCAGGAAGGTCAAACTTGATTTCATTGAGGGCTGCATCAGGGTTCTGTTTGACCTCAGGGGGCTGGGGTGGACATGGTCAGGATAGGCTTGACGTCACTCGTATTGGGGGCGTCTGTGGTGGCGTGACCGCTCTGCCAGCGAAAACAGGCTCCCAAGCTCCATTTTTGGCTGTGATGGCCTCCTGCAAACCTCTGCCAGCAAAAACGGAGCTTGGGAGGGCCGCAGACTTCATTTTCTCTGGCAGAGGCATCTCGGGCTGGTCCTTCACTATTTCCAGGGTGGTCCCGCAGGCCACATCTAAGCATCACGTAGGCCAGATCCAGCCCCCGGGCCTTGAGTTTGACACCCCTGCTTTAGAGAATAGATTGACACCCTCTTCTTTGTGACCGCCCCTTAGATATTGGAACACGGATGTCATGTTACCCCTATTCCTTCATTTTATTAAACTAGACATACCCAATTCCTGCAATTGTTCTGCATATCTTTTAGCCCCCAGCCCTCTAATCTTTGTTGTTCTTCTCTGCAATGTTTCCAGAGTATACCTTCTTTATTTCTATACTAGTAGCTGATTCAAAATTCCTCAGTTGGTCACAGTACAAATGGTTTTTCTGTGTGGGAATGGTGTAGTGAGAGAAACTGCATGAGGTTTTACCTACATATTCCAAGAAGTTTGTTTGGACCAAGTAAGCGCTTATAACTGATGACTAGTCTCCCTATAAGATAATTATCTCCAAGCACACAAGGAATCCTTCCCATATGTTTGTGCCCCAGGAGGAGATTGATCCAAAAATCAGAATTAGAGTTTCCTTGTTTAAAACAGAATAATCAGAAATATCTTAGTAATATCGAGACACAGAGAAAAAGTTGTCTATATCAAAGCCACCATTTTCTTCAATCGTCATATAGAAGACTATGTATAACAATATCAGACTGTCATGTGAAAGAATCTTCAAATCTACTCCTAATTTGGAAGAGGTTAACTGAAAATACTTTCCTATTTCATGTTGTGCTGACTTATGGACTTCATAACCAGTCTTGTCTTCTCCTGGCAGGTAAATTACTCCTTTACCTGCTTCACAGTAGATAGTCTACGAAAAAGAAGATGTTCCAATGTTCAATTTGGAATCTCAGGAGCTTTGTAGGATATTTAAAGTAGGAAAAGAGTAGAATTTACTGATAAAATCAGTGATGTAATACAAAACACAGATCATATACATAAGACAAAATAATGTTTCCCATCATGATGATGATCATGATGATGATGTTCCTTTGCACGTGCACTGAGCTTCTGCATCTAAGACAAATTCCTTGTGGGTTTAATCACACTTCGCCAATAACGTATTAAATTTCAATTTAATTCAGATAAAATATGTATTAATAAATACATGTTTTACTATTTTTGTGAAAATAATATTTTTGTTTCAGAATAACTAACATCCTACAAAAGAATTTATTCATCAGTGTGCTTTTCCTTTAGCAGGCAATTGCTTGTCATTTTCTAAAATAAGGCTCTGTTACATTATGTGTATCATAGCTATAAATTCTGATTTTAGCAAAGTTTTGTGCTAGATATGGCTTGAAATGCCTATCCCATTAAAGCAAAGCCAACTGAAGTATATGTAGCCTTTTGAATTCTCAGACGTTTTCATTAAGCAAGATATTGCAAAAATATTGCAAGAGGAAGAAGTAATGAAGTAAGAAAAAAAAGTCATAATGCCTTGCTTATTTTCTCAGGGAAGAGTTCTAGAGAACAAAAAAGCTTGTGTATGTGTTTGTTGGTGATGACTTATTTTAGCACATGGAAACCTCATGGGAAATTGCCCAAGTGGAATATGAATGTTTGTGTTCCAGTCTGTAATTCTGCAAATTTGATTCTGTAATAGCAAGCCTCAGCGTGCTTCTATTAATTTACTTTGAGTAAATCTTTGGAATTAATTTGGCTAATTTTCTTGCTTGCCTTTGAATTCAAAGAAATGTTTTTAGAAAGCAACTTGCCTTCCTCCTAAAAAGCTTGCAAACTCCACTGAACTCAGTGGATCTATGTCTAAATAAACATATGTAGAACTGCACTGTGAGTCTTGGTTTAACCTAAAAGTCTGGATTTTTAAAACCAAACTGGATTGGACGCAAAAGCTTCTTTTGCTTGAAGTAAACTTCAAAGGCAATTTACTCAATTGCAGTGTTGTGAAGCTTTATATATACACGTAAACATAATATTCCTTTCTCCCTACTTCATTAAAGGAGAATGATAACTATGATTTCCTACAACATCTCCAGGATTTTATGCCTTTTTTTTCTCTTGCTAATCGTTATGAGAGATTCCAATCTATTTTCATATTCCTTTAGGTCAATTTCGTTGCTTGTCAGCTTTGTGCACTCTTGGCTGCATTTTGGTTTCGCTTGTACTTAAGGCCTAGTCAAGCCAACTCCGATGTTCGTCATGCATTTGCCACAATTTTGGGAATATATTTTGCCCTCTTCTGCTTTGGTTGGTGAGTCATTCCTATCTAACTTTCTATTCACTGTGACTATGAATTGAGTAGCTTGTATGCTGGGAATTGTAAAACATTCTGTTGGGCAACAGAACATTATGAAAACAAAACGTCAAAGCTCTTTTATCAGCAGGTACATTTTCCAAGAAAGAAGCATGTATTCAGTCTGTGATTTAAGAGGAAGAGAGCAAGAGTAAAGGAGCTTACTTTAAAAAAAGAAGAAATAAACACTGATTCAGATGGATTTTCATGACTGGATTCTTTCTACATAACTTTTACTTAATTTTAGGGTGGTGTGTGGCTCAGCGGTTAAGATGCTGGGCTTCTTGGCTGGAAAGCTGGCAGCCCAGGTTCAAGGTCCGAGTACTACATGATGGGGTGAACTCGCGTTCCTGCCCATATAACAGTTGAAAGCATGCAAATGTGAGTAGATAGATAGGTATCACTTCAGTGGGAAGGTAAAAGTGTTCCATGATGTCATGCTGGCCACACAACCACGTAAATATCTTCAGACAGCGTTGGCTCAATGGTCTTGAACCAGAGATGAGTGCGCACGCGCACACACACACATACACACCTGACTCTGCAATGATTAGTGGAGTAAAAATCTGCAGGGACTCTTTCACTTTAGTTAATTCAGAAAAGTGTTGTTGTCTGTTAGCTATTACTGACTTTGGAAAGTGGAATTTCTTTTTTTCTTCTCTTCCAAGGTACTCCATCCATATTTTTACTTTAGTGATGATAAGTTATTTCATCATGAACATGGCCAGTATTGCCAACATTCATAGGTAAGTTTGTATATCTATTGTAAGTGTTAAAACCTGTAATATTTTTAAATGTTTTTGTTTCTTTATGTCCGTTTACTGATCTGATTAATGATTGCTCGTGACCTTGTGTTCTTCTCTTGTGGCACCTCTTATTTCAGCCATTTTAAGGCATTGTGGAGTACTGAATAAATGCAGTTATTACAAAGAGCAAGGAAGATTACCTCGATGAAGATGTACAGCATCCAATGCCAGAGTGATGGGTTGAAATGCTGTACATTTTTACTTATTTATTAAATATATATGTGTCACACACCTCCCCTATAAGGTGACTCTTTAAATCTACAACAGGCAAAAAATACTCTGAAATGGCTCAGACAGACAATTTCCTAATTCACTGAACTCTAAGGAGGAGGAGGTATAGCACAATCAGATTCACAAGATTGATGTCAGTCCCACCAAATAGACCAAATCAAGGCATCAGTTCCACAGGATGGCTAAAAGCTATTTTTATTGAGATTGGTTATATTTTAGCTATAGTTTATAAACCCACAGATTATAAGAATGCCATAAGGAATTATGAAAATTTGCTGCCTAAAATACAGCAAAGCAAAAGGTTGGGAGCCAGATTCTACTGTACTTACAGTTCTTTTGATTACAGTGTTTTGGCTAAAGTGTTTCATACTATCAATGCATATGATTCTAGGTATTCTTTTTTGGTAGCTATGGGATACCTCACACTGTGCCATATTAGCCGAATATATATATTCCAGTATGGTATTCTCACTACAGATTTCTCAGGGTAAGTAGTACTACTACATATTTTTATACTATAGTAAATAGAAATCAGAGGAATTCAGTATCATATGTTTTATTTTAATTAATAATATGTCAAAATGGATATGTAGATGATGGAACGAGATGAATTTTAAACTGTTGGTGAGGGAAATAATCTTCCAGTCTTTTAGTAAATATTTACATTTCAAATGAATCAGGCCTGTTGATAGGACCAAAAGCGAGAAGATGAATATTGGAACTATGTGTTTCAATAGCCATAACAATAGCACTTAGACTTATATACCACTTCACAGTGCTTTACAGCCGTCTCTAAGTAGTTTACAGAGTCAGCATATTGCCCCTAACAATCTGGATCTCATTTTACCAAGCTCAGAAGGATGGAAGCTGAATCAACCTTGAGCCTGCTGAGATTCGAACTACCAAATTGCAGGCAGCCAGCAGTCAGCAGAAATAGCCTACAGTACTGCATTCTAACCACTGCGCCACCACAGTTTCAAAAATTAGAAATGTATTTTATATAATGTGTCTTTTGCAGGAATAAATACTGTGCTGTTTTATTCACGTTCTTTTGCTGCAGCTCTTTTCTTGAAGTGTATTTAGTCCATTTTTAAGTCTATGCAATTTAATTGGCTCATCTGGCATAGGTAGAATTAATAACCTTCTATTGAAAATAGTCCTTGAAACTTTGCAGGATTCCTTATACACAGTAACTAACTATGACCAGCCTGAATGTATTCAACTATCTTAATTAAAATACATTTTCATACAGTGTTTTTTCTATCTGCTTACAGAATAAAACGTTCAGATAATCTTGCATTTCATTAGTTGTCCTGGTTCTTTTTGTAATTTTTAAATATGATTTTATACATTTATAAGTATAGTTTTATATTTTTAATGTCCTACTTTTTTAATATAAGAAGATGATCTTGGTGAGTTTCTTTCTTTTTTCCCAGTTTTAACAACTGTTTATAATTCAGACAAAGAGAAGAGGTTTGACAAGAGCTCTTTGTTTAGATATTTGACCAGTTGGAGCACTTCATCTTTTCCATTGTTCCAGACATATAAAGGCATACTTAATCAGCAAAATCCTACAACTTTAATGGTTGTACAGTAAAAATGGCGTTTCAGTATGCATCTTCATCAGACCTGTCAGAAGGATTCCTGGCCCTTTATCTTTTGAATCTAGCCATTCTAGTGGCTTCAGTTGCAAATTTATGGTAAACATACTTATCAAGGGTTGTGGGAAATACACTCTGTACAGTAAGCCTAATACATTTCAGAAAGGAGTTTTGGAAATGCTTTTGCCAGCAATGGGAACATTTCCTTTAGATATTCTGGGTCACAAAGCCTTTAATTCCATAGCAGCATAGGTGGATCCATTTCAAGAATGTGGGTTGGGAAAGTGTTTCTAAATCAACAGAGATCTAAGTCTAACAAATCATATAGCAACCAATGTTGGAAATGTTAAAACAAAAATGATTGTGCCACATGTGGTAATCACACAAAGAAATCTCAAAAGTATTGGAAGGAAAGGCATCAAAACCTTCATAAATGAATAAAGACAAAACACGAATTTAAGCTACAAATATTTAAGTTGGAATAATTCCAAGGCTATGGAAGGCTTGAGGTCACACTTCTCGATGGTGCTGGCAACCCTGGGGCTAAAGTTGATGCCCGGGGTCAGTGGTAGTCACTGAGACTGCTAAAGGCCCTATGCCTCTACTTCAGCCCCAGTGCCACCATTAAGGTTGCTAAAAGGGCAGATATGAAGGACAGAAAAGTGGGTTGGGGGACTAGAAGTGCCCCTGTGGTCATAAATGTAGCTGGGCTGTAAAGCACCCAAACATTGATCATGTGACTGCAGGTAGCGCTTCAGGGATCAATAGTTACCATTTGTTCAGCTCTGCTATAATTTCGAACAGTCACTGAATGAATGGTCATCACTCAAGGCCTGTCTGTATTCTCATCCAAGCTTCACCTGGAAATTATGTTTACAGATAGTCTTCAGGTTCCAATGGCAATTGGGACTGGGATTTCCATTGTTAAGTGATGGGGTCATAAACAGCAACTTCATGTGACCACATTGTTTAGCAACTGAAATTGTGGCAATTCCAATTGCTGTGATAACATGCCCAGGACTATGAATGTTGTTAAGTGAGGACCTTACATGACCGCAATGTAGGAAGAATTAGGAGTCCCAGGTGGACCACAAGGAGAGATGTATGATCTGCTGAGTGGGTGCCGTGGCAGGCACTAGGGAGTGAGGGGCTTTCTCTGGTGTAGGGCCTGATGCAGCATTCCCCAGTGGTGCTACCCTTCAACAATTTCAGTCCATTGCGACCTCAACCATTATACTTTGGCCAGCCCCATATCCCGTAGCAGCTAGTCGCACCAGCCAGCCACAAGGCCTTAAATACTTGATTTGGCCAAGTGTGATTAGACATACAAGGAATTTGTCTCCGGTACAGAAGCACTCAGTGTACTTACGAGGCATCAGATAAAATAATAATAAGATAAAAGAAATAAATAATAATACTTCAGCCATAATACTCTTTGGTTGATATATATACACATTATTAGATAGAACTGTGAGAATTAGATGTTCAGCAGAGCAATGGAACAACAGAAAATCTGTCCCAGTGTCTAGTTGTCTTGGCATGAAATGCCCTATAGCGCCATCCCGAGGGGAGAAGTTGAAGCAGTTTGTATTCAGGATGTGATGGGTCTGCAGATACCTTCTCAGCCCTCACACCCTGGACACAAGCTGTTTCAATTCCTTACCTTAGAACGGCACTATAGGGTATTGTATGTATGCCCCACAAATATCACTGAAATATATCAAGGGGTGAAAAAGTAACAATACTCTAATTTTAATTCATTTTAAAAGGGCATATATGTATATATACATGTGTGCATGATGGAGAATCAGCATCAAATCTTAGCTGCTGAGTTTGAATTAGAATTATATAGCATTTATTATTCTGCTATTAAATTTTGAAATTCACTGCTTCTACCATGTTTCCCCCAAAATAAGACCCTATCTTATACTTTTTTGAACCCTGAAATAAGCGCTTGGCCTTATTGCCATGAGCTCAAAAGCCCAGTTGGGCTTATTATCAGGGGATGTCTTATTTTGGGGGAAACAGGGTAGTAGTAGAAAAAGTACAGTAAATGAAAATGATCACCCCACTCACAGTGTTAGGTGCTGTTGTTAGGGTAGTTTCTTGTTTAATATATGTGTAATAGTTTCTTCTTCACACAACATTGTTATCTTAGCTCACAGGTGAGAAAGTTAGGAATCACTGACACAGAGAATTGTCTAAGTTAAACTAATATCTTGGCTGTTGTTTAGATTCTGGTGTTTAGATGAAAGTGCACAGATTAAGTTCATTACGCTGTTTCTGTGCAAAGCAAGCTACAGTGCTTGTTAATTATATACAGTAGGCATGCACATTTGGGAAGATACAATGTCATTTGAACTATGTGTACCTGGAGATCAACTTGTAATGAATTTGCTACAAAATTGGCTCCACTTGTAAACTGTGTGTTTAAACACAGAAGTAATTGATCAAGAGGTTGTGCTGACAAAGGAATGTAATCAACCTATTGCTGAACAGCTGTTTCAAATACAAACCTTGTAGTTTTGCCACCGTTGTGCAATGTTAACTGTTCAGAACAAATTTCCTAAAGCAAGAAAGAGCATGCATTAAAATATAACCCTTTTAAAATTGTATAAAGTATACATTTATATTAAGTTACGCATTTAACGCTACCAACAAAACAGCAACGTATTATTTAGTCATTTGCCCTCCTTGCCATGTAGCAAATACATCCATTGTATGCAGCTTGTAACTTCTAAACAGTCTTCAGGGTAGGCTTTAAGATTCGCATTTCAGGAGGTGAATCCTGATGTATAAAGATCTTGCTAGTGTTGAACTATCGTTGCGGTCGTAAGCGTGTTTGTAGGGAAAGTCTTCATGCACAAAATGATAGATTCCCAATGAGTATTGCAGCTTGTGGAATTTCAAACCCATATCAAATATCAGTTCTGAATAGGGAAGACACAGGTTTCACTTCTTCAGACACATATGAAGCCTACTATGTGATATTGCCTAACTTAGATTATTGTCGTGATACAAATAATTCTGTATAGCTGAATTCATATAAGCTGTTAAACCATAGTTGAGCTGGCTCAAATTTGCTTTAGTACACTGGGTGACTCCATTTCTTGTAGTTTGTTAACTATGATTTATGATGGTTATATGAAAGCAACTCATTGTGGTTTCGTTAATAACCCAGCCTTAAGCAAATCTTCCTGTGCTCTGTGAACACACTCTGTATATATACTGGTGAGCACAGGGAGACATTCTGATCATTTCTGGGTACCTTGACCTTTATTAATTCTTATATTAATTATATTTATTAATTCTTATAATCCATTGTCTTTGCCACGTTATCTGTGTCTGATGGGAATTGGTACAAAAATATTTGATCTGCAACTTGTTTAAATCATAAGAATGCATTAAGATGAAAAACGTAAACACATTGGAGCATGCAAAATGCTATCTTTCTGCATTTTATTACAGACCATTGATGATTGTAACACAAAAGATCACAACTCTTGCATTCCAGGTTCATGATGGTAAGGAAGATGATTTTTCCATTTTGTGTGTAAAAGTCTCTAAATAGACATTGGCAGCTTTTGAGGAAAAAGTAGTCAGTATGTATTGTCTCTGCCAAGATCTTGAAGTCATCTTGTTACAATTAAGGCTTGGTAATAATAATCTAAAAAACCTTGAAGTCTATGGACAGTTTTGCTTATTTAACCCTTATCTGTTCTATTTTTTACAAATAGAATAGAACTGAAAACATTACCAGTAATCTATATAAATCGTAAGAAAGTTGTCAGAAATTACATTCTTAATTGTTTTGATGGACTGTATCATATTTATGGAGGGATTAATGGTAGCTAATGGCTCACAAGGACACAGAGCTCCAATTCCTAGTCAAACCTCAACCATGGAAACTTATCTGAATGATTTTTATGTACCCCATATAGCTCCTGGAGGAAAAGATATAAATTGTCAAACAAACAACTGATTCCTTACCCAATTAAATGATTTTGTTAGTTATGGAAGAGTTTAAAAGCTGCATAGACCCTTTCCACATAAACAGCTATCAATTCTGTTTTCCCCTTGAGAGAAGGAGTATCAATATTTATTTTGGAATGAACATTTGTAGGTTTAACATTCTCTTAACTTTGTGTTCTGCCTTACCTGTATTATAAGGAAAGAGACTGGAATAAATGAGAGCATTTCGATCCTGGAATTCTTGGGGGTCGGGGGAGAGGAGGATTTAAATAATTTTCACTCTTCAGTGTCATGTCAGTGATATACAGTGTGAACTTTTGGCCCATCCAAAATTACTCTATCAAACTAGATTAAGTCTAACTATTTTTTATTTTAAAAAGATTAAAAATTAAAATTTCCCTCAGATTGAGACTGGCTTCTGGGCAAGACAACATTACCACATTGATACAGTTTTCTTGGTAATTGTATGGAAGGGTCCTGGACTTCTCTGCTTCCATTATGTTTTTTTCAACTTTTTCTTCTGCTCTGTAGCCCTGGATTTCCTGAAAGACTTAGTTCTCTGCTTAACTATTTTTTTATTGGAAAAAAGCCATTTCTAACTTCTGAATCAGTGGTAGGTTTCAATTTTTTTTACTACCAGTTCTGTGGGCGTGGCTTGGTGGACGTGGCAGGGGAAGGATACTGTAAAATTCCCATTTCCTCTGGGACTTGGGAGGCAGAGAATAGATGGGGCGGGGGCCAGTCAGAATTTTTAATACCGGTTCTCCAGAACTGCTGAAACCCATCTCTGTTCTGAATGCCTGAGGACATTGATGGACCACCAGACAATGTAGGTCCAAATAAGAATCAAACATTCTGTTTAATCACACATTTTTCCCATGCTCCTATATTTGCTCAGAAGTCCATTCAATGAGACTTTCTTTTAATATATTCATATAAAACTGTAGGGTTAATTTCATCTCATTTTATAGGAACAGTAAAATTGCTTTTTATTATTTTATTACACTAATGTGTAATATGGTCTATCCTTACTGTTGGTAGCTACCGTTCGCTTATTTATTCTTTTAAATAAAGGTCCCTACCAGTGCCTAGCACCTTTGGCAGAAAAACACACATGCTACTAAGAGTTGTATTTCTTCACCTATTCTGAAATTAGAGTCCGATAAGAAGATTGTTGGGATAACTGGAGTGCCTTGCTGACTACAGTTCCTAATCTGAAGAACTATGAAAATTCATTTAATATAAGTTTATAATAAAAGCATTTCTTTATCCATAAGCCAACATAATTTCTAGGAATCATCTAAAGTAGTTTCTACAATCCAGATTCCCTTTCTGAGCCTTTCAGAAAATAAATGTTAGATGCAGCATCTGTTGATGTATGAATTTTGATTAGAATTGAATTTTATTGTCTATAGTTACCTCTCTTTTGCAAAGTTTAATTGTTATGTCTTTTTGATAGGAATAGGTAAAAAAGATGAAGATCTAACTTCTGAACAGAAGCAGCTTGCTATAAAGTAAGAAAATACAGTGGCACTTAACAATTTTTAAAAATCTAATATCTGGGTTTTCTTAGATGCTTACTTCTGTTAATGCAGTTTCTATTTAGTGTTAATGAAATGTAAATAATTTATCCATGCACTTTTAAATTTTGGAAATATTATTTTATGTTCTTGAGATCTAGAACATTTCTAGAAAATTTCAGCTTATTAAGACTCTTTTCCATGATCTAAATATATAAAGAATAGGATTGATTTTTACTTGATTTTCTCCCATTATAACTACATGTACAAATATTTAAAGTGTTTGAGTGAGTGTCATGTATTATTAGAGTCTGAAAAGAATATTTAGAATTCTAGCTTTATTTTTCTATATATGCATCATGCATCTTATTTAAACAAATTGTAGGAGAAGACCAGGATGAGCCTAAGGGAGGGGTCAAGCATGTCATAAGTTTGGAATCCCTTCATGCCCGCAAGAGATCTAAATCCAGCTAAACTTGAATTCCATTGATACTTAACTACCGCCAATTTTCCTTGACTGTTAGTAGTTCAGATTCTTGTAGAGAGCTAGAGTGGAATAAACTTGTATTGTAGTTATTGTACTATGTTCCTGGTTTTCTGCAATACCCCAATTGCAGAAAAGGCATTTATAGATAAGGATTTCATGTGTGCTCTAGCAAGTAGTGAAAGGGTAGACAGAGGGTAGACAGAGAGAATAGAAATTGCACATGTAATTGAAAATATTTTAATATACGTCCTTATACAAATATCTATGTAATTGCCTAATCAGTTAACCTAGTCCTAGCGGATGTGGTCTCTCTTGACTGCACACATTGTTTTATTCATGAAATAATCAATCTCCAAATGTCATTGTAGGAGAATTTTCACTTTTGACAATATCTTCCAAACAATTGTGTCTTGTAAATTTCTATATGTTTCGCTAGTTTTTCTTTCTCAGACTTTTGAACTATGTTTAAAATAAAACTGTCATTTATTTAAACATTTAATATTTGCTTTTTTTCCAAAAAAATATTTGAAATATACATACATGCATCTATTGATTATTGTTTTGACAGGACAAGACCTTCCTTATTGGAGTATCTGAGCTATCAGCTCAACTTCATGAGTATAATTGCTGGCCCATGCAGCAATTTTAAGGATTATATAGATTTCATTGAAGGGAGACACGTGCAGGTGAAGCTATTAAAGGTCAGCTGGAAACAGAGGAGTGGCGATAGATTTCTTGATCCTTCTCCAGTGGTAAGCCACAAAACGCTAAGCTTTTATTCTGAAATGCTGAAATTGTTTTGACAATAAACAGTATCAGTTATGATAAAAATATAAAAAGACCTTTCCTGGTTTAGAAGAAAAAACCTTCACATCCTGCACTCTGTTCCTCGAGTAGGGGGACCAGGAACTTATGAGAAACTCACAAGTACGACTTGTTTATGTTTATATGTATGCTCCCCAGCTGTGGCTGTTTAGAGGTAGTCCTGCTATCTCCACAGCTAGAGATCATATCATTTTTAATAGTAATAATCCAGAAGTGCAGACAGTGAGTCGTACTTCCAGTAGTTCGTTTCTTAAAATATTTTTTTTTTATGATTTTATTCTCTCAGATGTAATCATATATTTATTCTGTTTCCTTTGTAGGGAGCCATCGTGCAGAAACTTGGTATCACGCTTCTATCTCTGGTGGTGTTCTTGACGCTTACCAAGACCTTCCCAGCCACTTACATTGTTGACGATCAATTTTTGAACCAATCTTCATTCTTGACAAGGCTTGGTTATCTATATGTGGTCATGCAAGCCTCAAAGCCCAAATACTACTTTGCTTGGACACTTGGTAAGGTCCGTTTAAGATTGTTTATCAGGGCATGCTTATACAGGTAGTCCTCAACGTACAACCACAATTGAGCCCAAAATTTCTGTTGGTAAGTGAGACAGTTGTTAAGTGAATTTTGGCCCATTGTTTGATCTCCCTTGCCACCATTGTTAAGTGAGTCCCTGCAGTTGTTAAGTTAGTAACATGGCTGTTAAATGAATCTGGCTTCTCCATTGACTTTGCTTCTCAGAAAATTACAAAAGGGGACCTCACAACCCTGCGACAATGCAACCGTCATAATTTTGAGTCGGTTGCCAAGCAGCTGAATTTTGATCATGTGACCGTGGGGATGTTGCAACGGTCATAAGTGTGAACAGTGGTCATAAGTCAATTTTTCAGTGCTGCTGTAACTTTGAACGATCACTGAATGAACTGTTGTAACTTGAGGACTACTTGTACTTAATGTGGATGTATCCATTCTATCCATTAAGGCATAAATGCAGGGGTGCTCCCGTTCAGACCGGATCGCCCGATCCGGTAGCGATGGAGGCGGGTGGTTCGGAGAACTGGTAGCAAAAATCCCTGCCCTCACCCCCCTCCCCATGCTCAGCTGAGCCGTGCAATCATCAGAGGTTTTTTTTTTTTAAAAAAAATTAAAGCATTTTTTCTACAACCTCTTCGGCCGAAAAAATGCTTTTAAAAGTAAAAAAAAGCTCTCTGATGATCGCGCGGCTCAGCTGGGATTGTCAAGGGCTTTTAAAAACATTTTTTCTACAACCTCTTCAGAGCTGAATTGCCTGATTGGCAGAGGCTTTTTTTCTTTTAAATGCCTCTGACGATCCCAGCTGAGTTGCCTGATCGGCAGAGGCTTTAAAAGAAAAAAACCCTCTGCCGATCAGGCAGTTCAGCTGGGATCGTCAGAACCTTTTGAAAGCATTTTTTTACAACCTCTTCCCCGAAGAGGTTGTAGAAAAAAATGGTTTTAAAAGTTAAAAAAAAAAAAAGGCCACGCCTACCCAGTCACATTACCCCGCCCACCAAGCCACGCCCACAGAACTGGTAGTAACAAATTTTAGATTTCACCACTGCATAAATGTGATACAAAACCATGGAATATTATTGTATTATACAGTTGACATTAAGCACATTGTTTCTGATTAAATTTATGACTTTTCTAATGAGAAATGCACATCTGTTTACCAGTATGTATAAGTGTCAGAGGATATCAAGACAAGCTAAAAATCATAAATGCATTAAATATCTGATAATATTTTCATTTAGAATTACTTATTTTGTGTTGAACATGCCCTCACAGTTCTATAACAGTTTTTCATGTGATGTTAAACACACTGTCCAGGTCATCAACAGTGCTTCAGTGTTTCAGTCCATTGTACTTAATAATTACAGCAACACCCATAAATATAGCAAAATACTAAGATGAAGTCTTAGTATCTTCTTCATAATGTTGGATCAAATCCCACAACCTCACAATAGTTGTACTTATAGGAATCTAAATCTAAATGCTCAAGTTCATCAGCAAAGGCTGGTCTAAATTTTCCAGGACTAGAAGAGTTTAGGCAATATAGACCCCAGATCCTGCCATAAATTATACACTATGCAGAGGATTATACTTTTAATGCTAACCGATTCTTGCTCAGGATAGAAGCCATCCAGAAAGCCTAATTTTAGGAATGAAAATATCTTATTTCAGGGCATCCTTAGCTGCATGTTAGAAAGTGGTTTGCTTTGCTTTCTTCATCACATATGAGATGGGCTGAGAAAAGGCTGTTTTTACACAAAAGGCTGCTTTGCTGGAAAGTGAAGCATCTTTTTAGAGAATGCTTGCAGCCCTAAGTATTTTAATGATATGGTTTACTTTGCTTTCCTGGATAACCTTTTGAAATAAAGGGAGGTGACTTCTGCCTGCTTCTCCCCTTTCCAAAATAGTGTTTCTGAGAAGATCAGATAGACATTTCCAGGAGAAGAAAAGATTCTTGTCCTATTACTATATCACAAATTACTGCTGCTTAAAATACGGCTGTAGTATAAGAAGCAATTGCACTTTTGCAAGTCCCAAAGCTAAGCAGCCATTGTACTTTGCTGCTGCCTTCAAACTCAGCTGGCTTAAAGTTCAGTGGATATTTTAAGGCTTAAAAACAACCCAGACAGAAAGAGGATGGAACAGGCATAGTGGATCAAGTCATGAAGGGAACAAACAATCTGCTAAATCATATTATGGTTTGTTTAGTTTTGGCATATTGCATTGAGCAAAGCCAATAAATTGTGACTTACGCAATTATACAGTTTGTGGACGGATCATGATGTGAGTTTGAGGGAAAGATGAGTCACATTACTGACTCAGGTTCCAAAATGTCCAGAGTATGATGTTCCCAAATAAGAGCTAGAACTAACTCCTTTTTTTTTCCCTTTGGAGGATAAACAAAGCTCAAAGAATTAAGTTTGTGTTTTCACTTTGTAACATGTCTTGAAGGTGGTAGCAATCATTGTGAATGTCTTGCACACAGCAACCTCCATAGCAAAGGATTTTCTCTTAAGCATCAAATGGTAGTGCATATAAAAATTAAAATCCGTAAGTAGAAGAATGCAAAAGAATACATTAGAATAGATAGTTTAGATATTGTTCCTCTGTTGTTAGAAACAAATGTAGAATTGAGTTTGTGGAGCAATTGGGATAATAAATACCTTTCTGTATTGGGAACAGAAAAAATCAAAGTGCTTTTCTCAATAAATCAGTAAATCCTGGAGTTTATTATTTTTCATAACACTGAATAGCATTAATTCCCCCTTTTTTCTCTATACAGTCTTATCTACAGAATATCATATTTTGTCGATCAAATAAAACTGCTGCTTATAAATAGGACAGCCTTCTTTTTATATGAAAAACCGTATGGATTTGCTATTGGAGAAAGTTACAAAACAATGAAAGATCATTCTGTTTTAATGTTTTTTTACCTAATTTTTTTTATTATTTTTTTTTTGATGAGAAAAACAACAAACACAGATATAACAATACAATATACACAACAAATAAACATAGATCAAGTCTTACAATTTGTATTTTAAATAGTCACATCGGTAAACTGTATTCATCAATATATATATCTACGTCTTTATGTATATAACAGTATCTTAAATTCCCTTTTTAATTTATTATTTCCTTGGTTGGTACTCAATTCCTTTCTAATTATTCCATTTCCTTTTTTTGTGCTCCTATGTTTATTTTATTTTTCTTTTCTCTAACCAATCGTACCATTTTTGCCATACCAGGTAATACTCTGTTTCCTCTTTCTCTTGTATTTCTTTCGTAAGTTTATCCATCTCCGCGCACTCCATCACTTTTAGAATTATTTTATCTTCTGGGGGTGTGTCTCCCGATTTCCAACTCTGAGCGAAAACAATTCTTGCTGCCATTAAGATGTGTGTAATTAAGTATTTTATTTCTTTTTCATAATGGGTTGTAAATATTCCTAATAGATAGGTTTCTGGTTTCATTGGCATTCTCTGACTTGTAATTTCTTCTATTTGGTTTTTAACCATCTTCCAAAACTGTTTCGCCTTTTGACGGGACCACCACATGTGGTAATTTGTTCCTTTTTGTATTTTACATTTCCAACAGTCTGGGGAAGTGTTGGGGAATATTTTTACTAAGCGCACAGAGGGGAAGTGCCACCTGTAAAACATTTTATAGATGTTTTCTTTGTAGGGTATAGACATTGTTAGTTTGGTATTTACTTTCTGTATTTTTTCCCATTTATCCAATTTGATACTATAACCAAAATTTTTTCCCCTTATAATCATGTTCTCCTTAACCACCTCCTCTTCTAATTTGTATTTTAATGAATAATTATAAATTTTAGTTATTTGTTTATCATTTTTTCCCAATAAAATTTTATCTAATTCGTTTGGTTCTTTTTGGAATCCAAATTGTGTCGAGTCCATTTTGTATCTAGATTTTATTTGTAAATATGGCCACCAATCAATGTCTGTACCCTGTTCTTTCAATTCTTCTTGTGATCTTAGCTCTCCTTTACTGTTCAATAATTCTTTGTATTCTCATTTTAATTCTTTGTAAACTCATTTTATTCATGTCCATCGCATTGGGATATATTTGTGCTTCCATCGTTGAGAGCCATTCTAGAATTTTATCGTAATGGTTTTTCCTAATCTCTAGCCAAGTCTTTAGGAGTGTTCCTCTAATAATGTGCCTCCGGAAGTATTCATGTTGTTTGTCTCTCTCCTGCCATAAAAATGTGCGCCACCCTTTCATTAAGTCGAAACCTTCTATTGTGAATATCCATTTATTTTTAAGATCTATCCAGTCTCTTATCCAGATGAAGGATGTTGCTTTATGATATATTTGCCAATCTGGTAGCCCTAGTCCGCCTTTCTCTCGTGTGTCCTGGAGGTCTTTTAATTTAATTCTTGCCCTCTTTCCTTGCCAAATATAGTCTGCTATCATTTTATTGAAGTCCTTAAGGAAAGCTCTTCCTGGGTTTATTGGGATTATTTGGAAGAGATATAATATTCTTGGTAGTATATTCATCTTAATGGACGCGATCTTTCCTAACAATGATAGTTGCAATTTACTCCACATTTCTAGGTCTTTTTTTATCTGTTTTGCCAATTTGTTGTAATTATCCTCCTTAAGTGTTGATCCTTTGTTCGTGAGCCAGATTCCTAGGTATTTTACTTTTTTTACTATTTGTATTCCTAATTTATCCTCTAATTTTTGTGAATTTGTAAGATTATTCGTTAGTACCTTTGTTTTTTTGTTTATTGATTTTAAGTTCGGCCACTTTTCCGTATTGTTCTATTTTTCCAACAATTTCATTCCTGTTTGTGCTGGTTGTTCTATGATGAATACTACATTGTCGGCAAATGCTTGAAGTTTATATTCCTCATTCTTGATTTTTAATCCTTTTATTTTTTTATCTTTCCTAACCTCATTTAATAATATTTCTAAGGATAATATAAACAGTAGAGGAGATAGGGAACATCCCTGTTTCACCCCTTTGGCTATTTCAAATTGTTCTGTCATCTCTCCATTTATCCGTATTTTTGCTGTTTGGAAAGAGTATATCTTCTGGATCATGTTCAAAAATTTGTCGCCGAATCTCGTCGCTTCTAGTTGTAGTATGAAGAATTTCCAATTTAGATTGTCTTAGAAAGCTTTTTGCGCGTCTAGGAAAATTAGTGCCAATTGTTTGTCTGATTTTTGTTTGTAATATTCAAGT
The DNA here is from genome assembly GCA_030761175.1 of Masticophis lateralis. Classification (NCBI taxonomy): domain Eukaryota; kingdom Metazoa; phylum Chordata; class Lepidosauria; order Squamata; family Colubridae; genus Masticophis; species Masticophis lateralis. The sequence goes on from JAUDYJ010000003.1 coordinate 65,844,630, forward strand.
ATGTCAATTATTAATCTCGTATTATTTTTGATTTGTCTTCTTGGGATAAAACCATTCTGGTCTGGGTGTTAACTGTTTTAATGTTAATTGGAAAAAATATTTAGAAGTCAAATAAAAAAAAATCAAAGTGTTTAAAATTCCAAAACTGTTTTTTAAAGTTAAAAATTATTTTTTCAGGGCTCTTAGTTTTGGTTTACAATTATATATTCTAAAATGTTACTTTAAAAATTGATTGATTTAATTTGATTTGATAATTCTGAACATAAATTTAACTGAATTGGAATTCTAAATAAAATGTTACATTCATTCAGAAGCAGTTGTTCTGTTAATTTATACAGTATTTTTACATTCATTTGGCATCTGCTTCCTTGAATTTGCTTTCTAAATCGCCTTTAATACAACGATGCAGTTAATGCCTTTCATGCATACAAAGGGAATTTAACTCATGTTTTCTAAAACAACTATTTTATATCTTCCTTAGTAATAAATTCCCTTTTAAAATGGGAATTGAAAAATAGTTCTATTAGGACATAACATCGGATGGATCATTCTAAGAATTGTTAAACATATGTCAGGTAGGTTTATATATTTCATCCTAAGTTTTTTTTTTCTTTTTTTGCAGCTGATGCAATTAATAATGCAGCCGGTTTTGGGTTTAATGGTGTCGATGAGAAAGGCAATTATCACTGGGATCTACTGTCTAATTTGAATATCAGAAATATTGAGGTAAATTGAAGTATTGAATTGGTCAGAGTCTTCTTTAGAGATAACATTGGAACTGGAAATTGTTCCAGACCCGGGAGAAGAACTTGTGTAAATAAAGTGGAGAAAGTCCAAATTTCATGCAATAACTTCTTGCAGGGAAATAATGCATTTGCTGCACTGGTACAATATGTAGGCAAGGGCAAAAACCATTATTCTGGCTTTAAAATCTTCCTCCTCCTCCTCCCACTCTTCTTCCTCCCCCTCCACCGCCAAAGGAGAAACCTGCTTATTCATATCCAAATATAGTAACTTGATATTTTTTCCAGAAATGTTTTTTTTTAATTGGGAAACCTCCAATATTTAATCTGTGAAATGATATATTTATAGTTGACTTTTGCCAATTAAAAATGTATTATAGGGTGTAATATAGCTGTAATGAAACATACAGAACTAATATAACTTAAAATATGGGTGGAAACTGACATTTTTAGTATTAGGAAAACCTATTAATGCATGCTTGTTTCACTCTTAGATGGCAACAAGTTTTAAAATGTACTTAGAAAACTGGAATATTCAAACAACTGCCTGGCTTAAACGGTAAAAAAAAAAACCTTAAGTGTTTTGTGGTTTTCCTCAACAGTGGTTCAATCTCTATTTACAGTGTTGCATTCAGTGAAAATGAAAAATATTTTTCCCCCCTGGAATTCTCATCATTTTATAATGAAAAAAGAAAAAAAAGAAGATTTTCACAGTAAGCTTCTGGCCCTAAGATAAAACTTCAAATGATACTGCCTACTAATAATGGCACTCTGTGTATCCATTTCTGGAAGTTGGCCCACAACCTTATAATAAAATAGTTCAGTTTTAATTTTTGTATTATTCTGCTATATCCTCAATTAGTGTGTGTGTGTGTGCGTGTATGCGCGCACGTACGTGCACTCTGTTATTATCACTAACGTACTGATTTCTTGTTTACTAAAATGATTGTGGCTTGAGCTTTTGGTACAAAAATGTTTGTGAAGAACAGTCTTTTCCCCTCGTTTGCTGCACAAGAACAGTGATGCATTCTTAATTTACACCATTGACCAATTTTAATTCCACGCGTTGATGGAGGAGGATGAGAATTCCTTTCCATAAAAAAATAATAATAAATTAACTATTACGTAGATCATTGCCAGACGTATTTAGGAATTACAGCAGTAATCTTTCTAAACACTGACTGAGGCAATAAAATAATTGCTTCCAACATAAGATGCTTTGTACTTCTCATCTTAGCAACACTTCTACAAATAATTGTAACCATAACTGTTAATCTGAAATAGAAATAGAAACTATGTACCATATTTTTCGGAGTATAATATGCATGGGACTATAAGATGCACCTACCTTTTTTGGTGAGAAAAAGAAGAAAAAGAAATCTGCCCCTGCCTCTGAGCAATTTTGCCTCATTGCAGCAAGCAGCCTGCTTTACTTTCATTTTCGTTTTCAGCATAGCTTGATTAGCACAAGGAAAAAAAATCTAAATTGCAGCAATTTACTTCCTTGGAGCAAGCAGCAGAGCCCTGCTGAAAACAGCTGAGATCAAATCAGCTGAGAGTTGGGAAGCCGATCCAATCAACTTGTGCTAATTAGGCTGTGCTGAAGCTGAAAGGAGCTGTTTTTTCTTGCTCTTTGCTGCAAGGAGGTAACTGCTGGGAAGCAGAGGCCAAAGAGTAGGGCCAGTGGGTGGGCGGGGCTACATTCGGTGTATAAAACACACTTAAATTTTCACCCCTTTTAGGGGGGAAAAAGTTGCATCTTATACTCTGAATCAAAAGTTATCTACCATTTGTGAACTTTCTATGTGCTAAATATAACAACAGATGGTTAACAGAGGGATTTGAAGATTAGTGTATACATACATACATACATATATACATACATACATAAAAGGGGAGGAGAATTTATTGCTTTTTCTTTTCTTTAGGCACCCAGCCAGGGTGGATCCTACATGTTAAATGTTAAATTTAATTGATCACTTTTTCCTCTTTTTCTGTACACTATTTTTTTTTCTTTTTTGTTGTTAGGGTTGAATGTCTGTTTTTGTTTTGTTTCATTATGTTTGCTTTATTGTTTTGCATTTTATTTTCTATGATAAAACAATAAATTTAAAAGTAAAGTTGTGTACTGTAAGAGCCACACAAATACTGTGTGCTCTAGATACTTATTCTTTTAAGGTTTCAGATTTACCTAGGTATGAAAGAGCTGAGTTCAATTAATGATGGTATTTAAAATCAGAATGTTCTTGCCATTCCTTTTATGTGCAGTGAAATACGGGAATAATCAGTAAATAGTATCTAGTCTTCAATAATTCTTCTAAGAACAGTTTTGCTTGAAACAGATAAAGAATCAGAATCGTTTCTGATTCTATGATATAGTAATAAACTCAGATATAATTGCATGTAACCTGCATATTTATACATTTTCTTTTTCTAATTTTCTTCTCAGCGTATGTTATGATCGGACTTCTTGGTATCCTACAGCCTTAACATTTCTTCTCTCAGCTCTTTGGCACGGTGTTTATCCCGGATATTATTTTACATTTACCACTGGCATCTTTATGACACTAGCAGCCAGAAGAGTATGTATCCCTGTTAATCTTTTTTTTCCTGTGGGTACAAGCCCAGATAAATCAACCATAAATTCCACAAGTGCTACTGATTTCCAAAGCAGAAAATGTTTTCACTTCATTGTATTAAATTGTATCTATCTCAAATATCGTGTTTTTCAGAAGTAGGTACCGTATACCTGTTTCCTAGAGATTTCATTGAGTAGCATCACATATTAGAATAGTTAGTACATGGAACAGTCTCTTCTACTGAATTCTGTAAAGATATACAAAAGTTGGAATTGGGTTTTTTTTCTTGTCTATCTGTTAATGTAATAATCATATTTTGTATCTGTACAGCTAATCCTTGACAGTACATCCTGACTGTAAAACTCTAATGTGCCTGTGTTTTTTTAAAAAAGAAAATCTTTAAATTTAGAAGTTAATGGTCTTTTGTCCATTTCTTTGGTTGCAGTATTTAAGGTTTTTGAGGCAGTTTGGAAAATAGATACAGAAAAAGATTATTATTATTATTATCTCTTTTATTATTATCTCTTTTATTCATTAAACATGAAACTCAGTCAACTGAACATTTAAAAATGTGTCACAAACACGATTGACTGGTGCTAATGGTTGATATGAGTTACTGCCAGCCTCCTAGGTATAAACCAAGTATCTTCTTAAAATATATGATGTTCTGAGTAGCGCAGTTTTTTGCAGTTCTGCTGGTGTTATTGCAAGAAGCTGCAATTTCTTGATGTCTTTTATAAAATTCTTGGACATGGTACCAAGTGCCCCGATGATAGTGGGTATCACTGTTACATGTTTCATCTACAGCTATGTAGTTTCAATGGCCAGGTCACGATATTTCATGATTTTTTCCCAGTTCTTTTTCTTCGACTCTGGCGTCTCCTGATACAGTGATATAAATAAACTGTATGCTTCGGCCCTCAACAACCATGATATTACTATTACTATTATTATTATTATTATTTAATCTGTAGTGAAATTCACAGCCTTTGAGGCTGGTTAATAGCTCAGCAGCTCGAGTCCTATCCAAGGACTTAGGAACTGTTAAGGTATCGACAGAGTATGTAAGCTGTTCCCAGTAAGGTGGTTTTTTGTAGAGTCAAAATATTCAAGTCCGGTAAATTTAGAATTTCTAAATAGCGGGATAGCTCTTTGGGTATTGCATCATCATCATCATTTTCATTATTGTTATTATTATTATTATTATTATTACCTTGTTTCCCCCAAAATAAGACATCCCCTGATAATAAGCCTAATCAGGCTTTTGAGCACATGGCAATAAGGCCAAGCGCTTATTTCAGGGTTCAAAAAAACATAAGTCAGGGTCTTATTTTCGGGGAAACACGATGGTGGTGGTGGTATTATTATTATTATTATTATTATTATTATTATTATTATTATTATTATTATTATTATTATTATTATTGTAATTGTCGAAACAGCACAGATACAAACTCCAGCAGATAGTTAATACCTGGGTTACATGGGTCAGAAACAGGGCTGAGCAGATATCTACAGAGCCCTCACATCCTGGACATAAACTGTTTCAACTCCTCCCCTCAGGACAGCGCTACAGGCCATTGCATGCCAAAAGAACTAGACACAGACACAGTTTTTTCCCCCATGCGATCTCCTGAACATCTAATTTCTATAGGTCTGTCTAATGTGTATGTATATCAACCGATAGAGTGTGGCTGCAGTGTTATTATTTATCCTTATTATTATATTCTTTACTCCGCCCCTTTTATTGGTATTATTACTCTTATTATTCTGTTGCTTTGCATGTACACTGAAAACGTCCGTATTGGAGACAATTTCCTTGTGTGTTGAATCACACTTAGCCAAATAAAGTTTAGTTTAGTTCAGCTCAATTCACTGCTCGTTCTGACTATATACGAACATAGTTACGAATATGTATTACATGCCTGTACTTACGTAATTGTGTAACCTATTTAAGGGTTTGTAAATTAGATCCTTTTATTTAATGAAATTGAGACGCAAAACCGTTTAAACAATTGGTGTGAGTAAAATTTTATTATTTGCATAGATACATATGTGCCATTTCAGAAAAGTCTTTACATGCTAATTATTATACCAGATTTGGCCCTTGGAGAAAAATTTTGATTGAATTTATAACATGTTTACTCAACTGAAATGGAGGGGCTTATTCATAGGGTTAGTATTCCTACCGATTCCATTCAGCTGCTGATTCTCGCTAACTTTTCCTCATAGTTTTCGGAAGTTTTTTAAAATTAGCAACATAGGAAGAAGAAAACAAATATTTTCATACATTATAGCAAAAATTTATCAAAACCAGGCAGCATATGCATAGACTAGAAATCTGTGAGAGATGCACTATGTGAAAATTATTTTAAAACATTTCAATTTTTTTAAAAAATAAGGTTAGGAACAATTGTCGGCCTGTCTTCATCTCATCCAAGCTGCTCAAGGTGTTCTATGACATGGTCACTTGGTTTGCAACTCAGCTGTCTGTTTGCTACACTGTGGCACCATTTGTTCTTCTTGCTGTTGAGCCGACAATTAAATTATACAAGTAAGTTATTTATACTATTAGTTCCAAACTGTGCATTAGAATGACTGGACAGGTGTGTGGACAGATGAACAGGAAATGTCCTGTGTAAAGCCCCTTAAATTATCTGCTCAGAATATTATTTCAGCTGTCATGATGGGCTTTGGCTGAGATGTGGAACTTATTAAAGTGTGTTGTGGCCCGTCAGCGGCCTGTGCAGCTCGTAGCTGATTTCGACAGTGAGAAGGCTGGTGTGGTGCTGCGCTAGCAGCCTGTGCAGCTGGCACTTGAGTCAGACAATGAGGAGGCTGGAGAAGATGTGGTGCCAGAGGCAGGGATTCAGCCAGGGCCTCCAGAAGCTCCCATAAGTGAAGAAGAGGAGGAGACTCTTCTCGATGCACGGGCACACAGAGCTGCCAAAAGGCAGGAGGAGGTCTCCTCAAGAGTAAGGCTTGTGGCTAATTGGCCACTCCCTTAGCCTATTTAAGGAAAGACGACGATGGGGGCAATTTGCAGGGAACAACTTAGTTCACTCTCCTTCGTGTCCTGATCTTATTCTCTTATCAGTTTCCTGCAAATTGCTTCTGGGCTTTCTGCCAACCATAGTAAGATTACAATTATTTATTCTTTGGATTCTTGTAGGCTGTTAAGAAAGTCAATTAACAGCCTTTATTTGAAAAAGACTGATTTAATTTAGTAAACTAAGATTTGTACAGACTTTGTGTGTGCTGCATTTTTTGGGGTCCGTAGCTAGGGCAGAACAAAGTGGTATAATAAAGCCATGGTTTTTATATTGCAGTTGGTAACTGGTTTATATTGTCTCTCATCACTCACAGATCACTGTATTTCCATATGCATATTTTATGTATATTGGTATTACTGGTGCTACCAAACAAATCTCAAAAACTCAGCAGAGGGAACCAGGCCATTGAAGTGGAGGCACACAGCTGTAACAAAATCAAGAAACAAAAGTGAGACTGGAAAAAAAAATCTTCCTCTGCAAGATCATCGAACAAAAGTTACAGAGAAGCATACCATGGCTTCATTTCAAACACTTTTTAAAGGACATAACAGAACTGGACTTTTTATCCAAGTTTTACTTGGATAAATGTTTACTTGGATAAAATGTATCCAATGTTTACATACTTCAAGGACAAGATTTATAAGTTTTTATAAATTAAAGAAGCTATTTTAATGAAAGGTTCTACTGCATTTAAATATTTATTCTTGTGTTTCATTTGTTGAAAATATATATTATCTATTGTTCAGGCACGTTGGTTCGCCTAACTTCTAAGGTTTTCCTTTCTTCTGTTAACCTTTCAAATTTGTTGAAATAAAAAAAAAACACTGGCAGTATTGTTCCCAAGACTGTAAAATGTTATAAACAGCTGCTCATAACATATCAAAAGGTCTTAGGTTTATGATTTTTCTCATCTTTGGCAAAAAGGAATATTCAGTTCTTAAGTAAAACATTCAAGATTTATTAACTTAGATTGAAAAGCATGTGCTGTTTGATTGGAAAATAGTGGTAAAGAATTGTGAAATATTGCAGTTCTGTTTTTCCTTATATAAAATTAGATATCTCACTTCTGTGTGATCTGAACTCTATGGATTTGTCTTTATTCTAGGTTGAATAATGAAGGATACTTATCATGGAACCATCATTCCATTAGAGCATTTGTTATATGGAAACAAAATTTTCTTGGAAATATCTCAGGTAGAATTTATATTAATGATATGACTTGAATTGTACAGAATATGCATCTTTCAAATTGTCTGGTTTTAAAAATGTTTTTTAAACAGTAGAATTTAGGAAGTATTTTTGCATTTTTCTAAAAGAAATGCTATGAGGCATTTACACAGTAAATTAAGAATTATGCAACTCGGTTGTTGAATAATTTTCAACTTCTCTGGGTGTTTGTTGGCTGCTTGTTGCAGAGTTGCATTATTGGGAAAAAAAAACTTTCCAATTAACAGTGGAAACCAATAAAGCCATGTATTCATATCAGAGAATAAAATCAAATAAGTTCAAATTTCCTTTTATAAAATCAGCAGCTTTTTTTTTAAAGAAAAAGATAAATAAACTGGTATGTTCAAAATCAGCATGAGCAATTAATGTAAACTTGGTTTATATGACTTCTATGTAATGCACTGCTTTGGGAATTAATGTTATCAGTATACATTACTACGTTTTTATGAACTGTACCATTATGTCCGTTATGCATTCTGAATAATTTCTCTGAGCGGTATTCCAAATTCTTAATTAGTCAGATTTAAAAATGCAAGAAATGTCAATAAAAATATTGAAATGCAATCATAAATAAAATCATTGGTCAACGTATGATTGATTGGGCAATTTTAAAAAGATAACCAATCCTACCAATTTTAATGTGTCAACCGGCTCATATTAGAAACAAGAAACACAGAAGCCCTTGTTATTTAGTATCCTAGAATATAATTGTCATAATTTAGACCTGCAAATCATTTAAGAACAAACAATATACCGATAAGTCTTGATAATTTCTGGTTTGCCAGAAGTTCCTGAGTTTTATGAAATTTGAATTAATGGTTTAAGAATCTATATATGATTTTAATGTATGAAACAGAAATTAAGTTAATTTGTTCTGGATCTGAGAAGGATTCATTCAGCAGCACAAGAAAACAAAAATAATAACATTTAAAAGGTATAAATCTTGTTTTCCTTTTTCTTCAGGTGCTCTGTCTGTAAATAAAAATGAATGTTTTTCCATGCTTATGCAGTTCATCTTGATCTTCCCTGTGGTATAATAATTATTTTAAAAGTATATACATTTCAAAGTTTTGGTCTTCATATCCACACAAGTGATGATGAATCAGAAGGAAGGAATCTTCGGTCATCTTGAGAAATATTTCTTACGTTATATTTTCACCTGGAAAACCAGTTTATCAACCATGAATTTTTCCTTACTTCTGTCCCAGACAATTTATTTATTTATTTATTTACATTTTTATACCGCCCTTCTCCCGCAGGACTCAGGGTGGTGTACAGCCAGAGTAAAAACACAATACACCATGAGTTTAAAAAGTTTAAAAGTATTAAATAATTTGGCCCAGTTTTGTTAAAAACTCCAAAATTAAAATACCCAATTAAAAATTTCATGTCAGCCCAGCCTGTTGGAATAGTAGGGTCTTAAGGGCACGGCGAAAGGTACGGAGGTCGGGGAGCCTACATATCTCCGGGGGCAGTTCATGCCACAGGACAGGAGCCCCCACAGAGAAGGCTCTCTCCCTGGGGGTCGCCAGTTGACATAATTTGACCGACGGCACCCTGAGGAGTCCCTCTATGTGAGAGCGTACTGGCCGGTGGGAGGCTATCGGTGACAGAAGGCGATCTCGTAAATACCCAGGTCCTAAGCCATGGAGCGCTTTAAAGGTGATGACCAACACCTTGAATTGCACCCGGAAGACCTCTGGGACCCAGTGCAGCTCGCGCAGGAGAGGTGTTATATGGGTGCGTTGTGTCGCCCCCATAATTACCCAAGTGGCCGCACCCATGCCTTGGGAGTTGTTTTTGTCCCTCATGCTCTCCACTTCTAAAAATTTAGTAAATAATACATTTCCTTAACATGGCCTTTAAATGCAAAATTGTCTTTATCTTTTGAATGTTTACCTTGGGGTTTTTTTTTAGTAAGCTGCCTTGAGTGATTAATTTGAACAGAAAAACTAAATGGCCCAGCCAGTGAGTTCATAGTGAGGGTTTCTGGGAGTTGCAATTTAATAACATCTACTTATGGAATGCTAGTTTCTCCGCTCCTGCTAGAATTGTTTTGAATTGTTTAAAGATATCTGCTTTTAAATGAGACATAGCAGTAGTGCCATCTAGTGGTCACATACACATATTAACTTTATTTTTAAAAAATCTTGAAAAGCAATGGAGAAACCTAAACATTTTTTGGGGGGCCATATCTGATATATTTATTTTAGCTTTGTACTGGAAATGGACATACATCGTGCAAATACATATGAATACAACCTGTAAAGGAGTTCATTGATATACAGATGGTCATCCAAATAACCTCAGACTCAGGCTGTTTAAGATGTAACGTGACTACATACATGGTACATTGGTCTCAGTTTTCAAATAGCAAAATAAGTATAAATAGAAAATCTCAGACAAGCATGTGCAATAGTTTTAGACCAAAAACTACACTTGAGTGGATAAGTCACCTTCCAAAAAATAATGGGGCAAGAGTAAAACCTAATTTAACTTAATTTTTGCTGTTGAATGCAATTAAAATTAAATTCATTGTATGCAATTAGCCCCCATGTAAATACCTCCAGGACTGTGACAGCCAGGTCGGTTCAGGCAGTAATAAGTTCTTACAGGAAGGGATGTTTTGGGAACCTTTTAACGAGACCGTGGTTTGCCCCTCTTTAAAAAAAGGCACCGCTTAATCCTATCTGGACAATTTTTGTCTGGTCCCCCACCTTAGGGAAAATGGAAGGGAAGATTATTGCTTGGCAGCTTCAGAGAGTCTTAAATGAAACAGATTATCTAGACACCTTAAAGTCAGGTTTCAGGCTCAGTTATGGGACAGAAACTGCATTGGTCTCACTTGTGAGTGATCCAGGGGTGGGTTCTAATTTTTTTTTTTACTACCGGTTCTGTGGGTGTGGCTTATTTTGTGGGCGAGGCTTGGTGGGGGGGTAATGTGACTGGGTGAGCGTGGCCAACTTTTTTTTACTTTTAAAAGCATTTTTTCTACAACCTTAAGAGGTTGCAGAAAAAATGCTTTCCGAAGCCTTTGACGATCCCAGCTGAGCCATGCGATCATCAGAGGCTTTTTTTTTTTACTTTTAAAAGCATTTTTTCGTCTGAAGAGGTAGAAAAAATGCTTTTAAAAGTAAAAAAAAGCCTCTAATGAGGTGGGCGGGGTAAGCGAGCGGCAACTGGGCCGGGGACCGGTTCAGGGGCGTGGCCAACCAATGTTATTACCGGTTCTCTGAACTACTAAAATTTTTACTACCGGTTCTTGTGAACCGGTATGAACCGGGAGCAATCCACCACTGGAGTGGTAAGAGCTGGATAGTGGCTGTGGTTGGTTGGCCACGCCCCTGAACCGCTTTCTTTGATCTTTCAGTGACTTTCAATGCCATTGACCATGATATAACCCTAACCCATGATACCATTTTGAGCTGGCTACATGGTTTGGTTTTTAAGCACATCGGTTTGTCTCCTTTCTCCAAGGCCGGTCCCAATCGGTGTTGATAGGGAGTGAAAGGTCCAGTTCACAATTTTGTGGCACGCTGCATGGCTCAGTACTCTCTATTCTTTTAACACCTACATTAGGAGTGTCAAATTTGCTGCCTGCGGGCCGGATGTGTCATGCACTGGCCACGCCCATCTCCGGTTTAGCAAAGGGAGGGGGAAATCGCGATATGTCATGTGATGACGATGACGTGACTTCGACACCCGTGACCTACATGAAGCTACTGAGTGAGAGCATTCAGCAACATGGAATGAGCTACCATTAATATGCTGATGATGCTCAAGTTTACATCTCCAACCGAGTCATCCAAGTGATGCTGTCACTGCCCTTTCATGTTGCCTGGAGGCTGTGGGGGTCTCAAAGGGGGGACACCAAACTTCAGCTGAATCCTGGAAAGATTGAGTGGCTTTGGGTAGATGAAGCTTCTGGTTCTGGAACTTTAACCTATTTAGTTCTGGACTCCAGAGTACACAATCTGGGGGTTCTCCTGGACTTATGTCTCCTGCTCAATGAACACGTGGCAGAGTCATGGCTATGAGAACCTTTGCACATGTGTGCCAATTGCACACTTTCTTGGACTGGGAATCCTTGAATTCAGTGTCTCAAGCCCTGGTCATCTCGTGATTGGACTGCTGCAGTGTGTTCTACTTGGGGCTATCCTTGAAGAGTATTTGGAACATTCAGCTGGTGCAGAATGCAGCTTTATGGGCAGTTCTTGCAGTCCCTAGGGTGACCCAAGTTACACTGCTGTTGCACAAGCTGCACTGGCTGCCAGTTTGCTTCTGGGTTCAATTCATGGTGTTGGTTGTCACTGTTAAAGCCCTGCATGGCATGGCTCCAGGCTATCTGAGAAACTGATTAACCCTGATTAACCCAACCCACCTGCACTGGCAGAAGGAACATGCTGTAGGTCCCATCAATCAAGGAATTTTGGTTGGCGGGATCCAGAAGAGCCTTTTGTTGTGCCAAATAGCCTAGGGCTTTACTGGGGGTGGAGCACTTTGGAGGTGGCTAATGGACAGAGAACATTCTGTCTCCTTTCTGTACATAGTTTGATTTCTTCCTCTCCAGCCTAGTTAGTTTTATTTTAATTGAATTTTAAATTTATGATCGTTATTTATTGTTTTAATGTTTTATAATGCATTATAATTGGATGTCTATAAGCCTCCCAGAATCACCTCTGTTGAGATGAGCAGCATACAAATTTAAATAAGAAGGAAGGAAGGAAGGAAGGAAGGAAAGAGGGAAGAAGCTGTCTGCAATCTGGCCTCTTCCAGAATATGGGACTTCAACTTTCTGAATCTAATCCAGCAAAGACTTTTTTCCTAAAGCTTCTAGAACAGAAATCTTCAAATTTGATAGCTTTAAGACATTTGGACTTCAACTCCCAGAATTGGAGTTGAAGTCCACAAGTCTTAAAGCTGCCAAGTTTGAAGACCTCTGTTCTAGAATGATCCTTTCAGAGAAATTAAGAGATCCATATAAAAACTCAGCCATAGCAGTTGGGTGGACGATTCATTTAGTTAAATAAAACTACAGGTGGTCCTCGTCTTACAACAGTTTGTTTAGTGACCGTTCAAAGTTACAACAGCACTGAAAATCGTGACTTATGACCATTTTTCACACTTACGACCATTGCAGCATCCCTATGGTCGTTTGATCAAAATTCAGTTGCTTGGCAACTGGTTCACATTTATGAGGGTTGCAGTGTCCTGGAGTGATCAGCTCTTGCAACCTTCTGACAAGCAAAATCAATGAGGAAACCAGATTCACTTAACAAGTTACTGTTAGTAACAACTGCATTGATTCACTTAATAATTGTGGCAAGAGAGATCATAAAATGGGGCAAACTCCCTAAACAAACGTTTCACTTAGCAACTTAAATGTTGGGCTCAATTATGGTTGTTACTCGAGATCTACCTGTATGTATTGAGCCATGTTCAATGAGAAACTTATCTAGAAGTCTGTTAGCATCCAATTTTAAACCAGACACGTCTTTTACAAAGTCATTATTTCAATCATTTCTTCATCCTTTGCGAAACTACACACCAAGTGATAATAAGATTTCTGTTTCAGGCATTCTAAAGAGGACCTGGGGTTGGGAGGTCATCCTGTATCTAATGAATGATAAAATGTTCTACCTTTTTTGACTTTTATTTCTCAATACCTTAATGTTTTCAGGGCAGCATTATAGAGAAAGGGCAACACTCAGTTAGATATAAATATGTATAACCTTGTTCTGTATGTCAGTCAGAGAAACCTTCTTAATAAACCATCCCATTAGGATAGACTACTGACTCATCTCTCTGCTTTTCTAGTCATTTGGAATTTAAATCCAATTAATCTGCTGTCTTAATTATTGGAGAGGAGGAATGTTACCTTCAGAACATCATGATGCATTTTCAGACAGCAAAAAGGACTGAAAATAAGTTGGTCATAGGAATATATATTATGTATATGGGTTCATTGGGGGATGTGTGTGTGTGAGAGAGGGAGAAAAACAGACAGCCAGATATTATGGCTTTCTGAGATAACTTACAAAAAATAATATTCTAGTTTCTTTGATGTTTATCTGAATTTTGGGGAGAGGAATAACACTCTAAAAATTGAAGACCTAGCAAGACCACCTACTAAATATTTTCTTTGCCCTTTAAGTTAAAAATATCTCCAAGTTATCAGTTCTTTCCTTCGTTCTCTCTTCTATTTCTTTGATTTATTTTTGTTTTGTTTTGTTTTGGTGTGTATGAGGTTTATTAATTGACTTCAGTATTTCTTTGCTTCATTTATTTTTCTGTATCTTTGTATTCTTTTTTTTTTTTTTTTTTTTTTGGTAATCTTGCTATAAACCAATCAACTTGGAAAGGAAAAAAAAAAATTAAAAGCTGACCTATAATTTTAAGTCCGCAAAAGGAAAATAAAGAACTTGTCATAAGTTTCTTTCCTTTCCTTCCCTTACAATCTGTATTTCTCTTTTCTGAACACAAGTGATAAAACAGAAAAGGGCTAACTTTATGAGATGAGATTTGTTGCTGCCTGTAACCATGGCAAAATGGACAGACAGATAGTCCAACTTACATGTCTGATGGATTCCTAGGTAACTGGCAGGAAGTCCACTGAATGCCTCATGGACTACTAGAACCAGGAACAGTGGTGGGATTTAGCCGATTGGGGCTGATTCTGGCAAACTGGTAGTTAAATTGCTGGCTGGCCCCTTCCTGCCCCCCCCCCACTTCCAGGAATCCCCACGCCCCCCATTTTGGCTCCCAGGTAAGTGCAGGAAGGCGTCCTAGGCTCAAAACAGGGCACAGGGAGGCGGCACGTCCGCCCTGTAGCTCATTTTTGTCCCAGGGGCGTGCAGGAGGCCGAGTGCTGCTTGTCACACCCCCTGGCCATGCCCATCATGGCCACGCCCACCCAGTTGGTCATTAGGGCAGAGAAATAGTTGTTAAATTATTTTAATCCCACCACTAACCAGGAAGTAATCTAGCACTTGACAAGAGGTCTCTCTATCTGTTGACTCAATTTATTCTAAGTCTAAAGTTTGCAATTGGTGCAAAATGCAGCTCTGGTCTGATCACTAGAATAAGATAGGGATCTTGATGTGTTACCAGCCCAGAGTCATTTCAATGTGAAATAGGCAGAAAATAAATTTAATAAATCAAAAATTTTTAAAAAATATCTATTCTGTAGATATTAGGTAGTCCTCGTTTTAACTACAGTAATTGGGATAAATTCTCAGCACTAAAATGATGTGATTGTGGAATGCAACACCACGTGACCCATATTGCTTAGTGATGGCACTGCCAGTGGTCCCCATTGCTGTTATGAAGTGAAGATTGCAAGTCATTAAATGAGGACCTCCTCGCAACTTCCTGTCAGCTTCCCACAAGCAAAGTCTGTCAGGAAGTCACCAGTCCCAGCCAGCCTGTAGGAGGGTAAGCAGCTGCTGTGTGGTGTGACTGCAGTGTGTGTGTGTGTGTGGGGGGGGCTGCCATGTAAGGGGTGTGCACACTTGTGATTATTTTTCTCCAAGCAATGGGTTACTTAATTTGGGAGTGGTGTGGTGGCCTAGAGTTGCAGCTCTCTCCTCACAATCAGGAGGCTGTGGGTTCGATCCTGGGTAGAGGCAGATTTCATTTCATTTTCATTTTATTTGATTTGTATACCGCCCTACTCCCGAAGGACTCAGGGTAGTGAACAACCACACAATAAAATACACAAATATAAAATTTAAAACGCAGAATAAAATTGAATTAAATAATTTGGCCAGACAAATTAAGACAACCCCATCGTTTAAACCAATTTAAAATTTACATATTAAAAGAAGTAAAAGGGAGAAAATTAGGCCAGGCCCGCCTGGTGAAATAAAAAGGTCTTAAGAGCGCGGCGGAAGGTGCGCGGATCCGGGATTGTCTGTATTTCTGGGGGGAGCTCATTCCAGATAGTAGGTGCCCCCACAGAGAAGGCTCTGTGATATTTCTCATAGATGTTTCTATGTCTGGGGATAATGAGAATATATCTGCTGAACAAAATTCCACATTGGCAACAGGAAGGGCACCCAACCATTAAAAACTCTGCTAGCTCCATTCAGTTTCCCAGACTCTGTCCCACAAGGGAGTATGGGATCTTTAAACGATGATGATGATGATGATGAATGGGTTACTTATTCAAAGCTTCCATCCAGGGGCAGGTTTCAAAACCCGTTGCTACTGGTTTGCTTCTGGGCGTGGGCTTGCTTGCGTGCATGATACTTCTGCACATGCACAGAAGTGTCCGGGCGGGTGGGCAGAGCTTCCCGCCACCGCTACCAGTTCGCCCCAGTTCGGGGCGAACCGGTAGCAACCCACCACTGGTTCCATCTGGAACCACACAAAATAACTATGAGCATTGGGAGGTAGGCCAGCTAGGAAAAGAACACTGCAATAAAATTACTATTTTATTGTTGTAGGGAATTGCAACAGAATCTTGAAAACTTGCCCTTTCCCCAAACTCACTTGTCCAACATTTTCCCTTACTGGTTCTTGGCTACATTTTTATTTCCACATTCTTCAATAAGAACCGATGGACTTTCTTTTATATTTCCTTAACCATTCTCCTAAGTCAGGAGAGGTAAATGTTCCGTTAGTCAAGTTTATTGCAAGTAGATAAGGTAAAAGAGTTTATTGGAAACTGTGTGTGTGTGTTTTAGCTTGCATTTGTCAGCTAGTATATTAAAATGGATCCTCTTTCTAACTTGGAATAAACCTGGCTAATGAGATTGTGACAATCTAACATTCTGTGGGTTGTGAAATGCTGTTAGGCCTTTGACAATCTCTTTGTCGGGCTTTTGACTGTTAATTTTAGTATTCATTTTAATGCTATTGAAATGTCGTTAGCTGCCTTGAGTTCTTCCTGGCAGAGTAGAAACAGAGAAAATAAATAATAATTTCAGTCCTTGCATTTAAAATTTGTACAATCTTAACGGGTTTGCACATTCTCCATTAATTTTCCTTCTGGTGGGGGCAGGAATTGTACGGTGTTTGCCAGCTTTTCTGCAATATGGCACCTCTTTGGCAGGAACTATTATGTTATCTTCTCCTGGATGTTAAAAAGGATTCACCTAAAACCATTCATTGCTTTTGGTTTCCACCCGCTGGGCTAATATCCTAGTGCCTGAAATTTTCTTTCAAATCTGAATGTTTCTAAGTAGCATCTGAGTCACCGAAGAGGGCTGTGAATTGCTTCTTTTATTTTATGCTGTTTTTCTCTTGCTCTCTTAACATTCGGCTGCAAATGAAAATACCTTTTTCAACTCTGGTGTTATTATTACTGCTATAGATGATGGCACCTTTAATGTCTACTATTCATTGTCATAATGGCTGCACCTGTGTATGGCAGGCATACTGGAACTGCAGCAGCTGTGGACTGTAATTGCAAAAACATTATTTTCTGATTTTTCCCTGCAAGCATTGTGTGTGTGCCTGAGACTGAAATGCTGTGAAGGTCCATATATAGAAGGACTATAGTTCTCCTTCCTGGTCCTATACTATATGCAAACAAGATGATTAAGGATCGAAAACTTCCATTTATGCTTGACAGTCCTGGCTTGGCTTTTTTCCCACTCGGCTTCTCTTTCTGTCTTAAAAAAAAAAAAAGAATTCACGCACAAAAGACCAATTGATATTAAAACATCCTGTCTTATTTGAACCTAACAAACTGGGTACATCTTAATCCAGACTACAACGGAGCCCAAAATTTCTACTGCTATGGGAGACAGTTGTAAAGTGAGCTTTGCCCCATTTTACAACCTATCTTGCCACAATTGTTAAGGGAATCATTTAACAATGAACTTAGTTGTGAAGTGAGTCTGGATTCTTCATTGACTTCACTTGTCAGAAGGTCAGAAAAGGTAATCACATTGACCCTGCAACTGCCATAAATATGAGCCAGTTCCCAAGCATCTGACTTTTGATCATGTGATCATGGGGGGGATCCTGCAGTGATCCTAAGTATGAAAAAGGGTCATACGTCACAATTCCGTTGTAGCAATAGCAATAGCACTTAGACTCATAGTGCTTTTACAGTCCTCTCTAAGCAGTTTACAGAGTCAGCCTCTTGTCCCAAACAATCTGGGTCCTCATTTTACCCACCTTGGAAGGATGGAAGGCTGAGTCAACTTGGTGAGATTCAATCTGCCAAATTGCAGGCAGCTGGCAGTCAGCAGAAGTAGCCTGCATTCTAACCATTGCACCACCACGACTCTTCAAACTTAGAATGGCTACTACATGAACTATTTTAAGTCGACGACTACCTGTATTATTATCCGCATCCAGTGGTGGGTTCCTCCCGGTTCCGCCCAGTTTGGCCGAGCCGGTGGCGGTGATGATATGACATCACCGAACCAGTTCTGCCCGCCGCCCCTCCACCCCCCGCATTATTCTTACCTTTTATTTGGCCCCACCTCCAATCTATTGCTGCCTCCTGAGTCCCAGCTGATTGCTAGAGGGAAAAAAACTATTTAAATTCTTGCTGCGGGGCTTCAAAGGGCCGCCCTACAGCTGATCAATGTTAAAAGAAAACAAATGAGTAGACCGGTGCCTGCAAAAATAAATGGGTAGGCCTGCAAAAATACATGAGTAGATCAGTGCCTGCAAAAATAAATGGGTAGATCGGTACAGCTCTGCAAGCAATTAAAAGCCTGGTAGACCAGTACCTCTGCTAAATCCTAAATAATTGTCACATGACCATCAAGCCACGCCCAAAAAATAAGCCACACCCACAGAACCGGTCCCCATCCATAAGCTCTACCCTAGTCTTCATCCCAAGAAGAGATGCAGTGGCTCAGTAGCTAAGATGCTGAGCTTGTCGATCGAAAGGTTGGCAATTCAGCGGTTTGAATCTCTAGTGTCGCGTAATGGGGTGAACTCCTGTTACTTGTCCTAGCTTCTGCCAACCTAGCAGTTTGAAAGCACGTAAAAAATGCAAGTAGAAAAATAGGGATCTTTGGTGGGAAGGTAATAGCGTTCCGTGCACCTTTGGCATTTAGTCATCCCGGCTACATGACCACAGAGAAGTCTTTGGACAGCGCTGGCTCTTCGGCTTTGAAATGGAGATGAGCACTGCCCCCTAGAATTGGGAACAACTACCACATATGTGCGAGGGGAACCTTTACCTTTACCTTAGCTTTCATTCCACCCCATCCAATGTTTCCACTTAAGATCTCTTAGAGAGGGACTCCTCTAGAGAAAAATCAAAGCTGGAAATTCAATTCAGTAAGAAAGTTATTCTTTGTGTGTTTGGTCTTCTTTCGATCAGACTCTGAGTTTAGGTTTGAATGATTTGGCCGTCTGGCTTAGTATTCTAAGTGTGTACATGGCTGATGAGTTCAGTTGTCGATTTTCCATCTAATGACTTGTTCAATGCTTTCACAGGGGGATTCTAGAGATGTCACATCATTTTGTAATGTTCTGCCATTTTGCCCTAGTAATGATCCGGAACAGTGCTACATTGCCAATATTTTAGAATATTTCTTTTGAATGCCAGTTACTACTAAATGGATATTGAAATGTATTTTTTTTTTGATAGAAATTTGTGGGGGAATGTGGAAATAAGACAACTTAAAGACAATTTAAAAACAAGAGGGAAAAAAGAAATCAAAAAAAGCCTTCCGGAATAAATTTGACATAAATCTAAAATATGGTGGAGGGGTGGAGGCATTTTTGCATATTATTGGTGCTTTGACTGTCAATCTGAAATTATGGAAATGAAAATTAGAAAAATGATAGCATGGTAGAAATATAATTACAGTATTTAATGATTGCATCAGTAAAGCTTTATTTTTTGTCAAGATCCACTTGGGGCTCTAAAAAAATTAGGAGGAAAAAGACTGAATCTGTGAAGCAAACAGCTTATTTAAAGGATATTGCTGAAAGTAAATACAGATAGTCCTTGACTTACAACAGTTCATTTAGTGACTGTTCAGTTACAATGGCACTGAAAAAAGTGACTTTTGGCCATTTTTTACACTTATGACTGTTGTAGCATCCCCTTTGTTACGTGACTTACATTCGGATACCTGACAACTGATTCATATTTAGGATGGTTGCAGTGTTCCGGGATCATGTGATTCTTTTTTGCGACTTTCTGACAAGCAAAGTCAATGAGGAAAACCAGATTTACTTAACAACCATTCTACTAATTTAACAACGGCAGTGATTCACTTAACGAATGTGGCAAGGAAAGTCGTAAAATGAGGCAAAACTCACTTAACAAATTTCTCACTTAACAGCATAAATTTTGGGCTCAACTGTGGTCATAAATTGAGGACTA
The DNA here is from genome assembly GCA_030761175.1 of Masticophis lateralis. Classification (NCBI taxonomy): domain Eukaryota; kingdom Metazoa; phylum Chordata; class Lepidosauria; order Squamata; family Colubridae; genus Masticophis; species Masticophis lateralis. The sequence continues at coordinate 65,864,539 of JAUDYJ010000003.1, forward strand.
CCTGTATCCACAGTCTGAAAGCTGGCTGTTCATAGGGTCAAATTAAGCAAATGGCTAGAAGATTTTAACAGCAAATCAAAGCTGCAACTTTCAAAAGGGATTATTTGATTAGTTATAAACCTTGGGCTTACCGGCCGCCTCTGTAAATTTCAGACTGGGGTCAACCATGATTTGTTGAGAGTGAACAAATTGAAACTCAGTCTGGATGGAATGGGACGGGATGGGATGCAATTAGAGCATGGGTGAAATTCACTTACCTTCCCTACTGGTTCGCAAATTCGCATACGCAGAAGCTTAAAATCATCACAAAAAAGAGACATCATGACGTCCATGCGGGTGGGCGGAGCCTCTCTCAGCCACCGCTACTGGTTTGCCTGAGCAGGATAGAACTGGCTGAATTTTACCCCCGAAACAGAGTTTTCAATTCACATTTGCTTTTTTGGAAGGTGGCTACATAACCCTTTTAGCTTCCAGTCTTTCCCAGAATAGCTGTTCCTGTGAAGGGGTGCTGTAACAGAAGATGGCAGTCTTTCCTCAGTCTTTGTAAGAGCTTTACAGAAATTTCCGTTTCGAAGGGTAGATGGATATGGATGTGTGTGTGTGTGTGTTTATGGATTATTAAAATGAAAATGTATCTTAAGAATTATTCTAAGACAAATATAGGAACAAATTATGATTAAACTGTGTTAAAACGATACCACACAAGCAGTGGTTTACTGGGAATCTTATTTCTAAATACTGTTTTTCAGAAACATGCATATCAAGATAAATATGTGTGCCTATCTGTGTTTGTGTGTATGTAACATTCTAAAATTACATGCTGCATACTACAAATTCTCAGTGGTACTGACATTTTCCTTATTCTGTATCTAATATGCTATCTACTTCAAGCAGCCTGAGAAAGCCCTACAACTCCTTTTTAAAATGATTGCACTGGTGTGTGTGTGTGTATGTGTGTGTGTGTGTGTATATATATATATATATATTCTGACTGAGAAATCAGTGACAGCAGCACTTCATGTGTGCAAGATACACAGGTTTACAGAAAAAAAAATCAGCTTCCATGATTTTATAGAATCATGAAGCATTATAAGCACTATCATGTAGACTGGGGATTCAAACTGAATCATCAGCCTAAGGATCTCTAATGTTCATTATGGTATTTCCATGGCATAATTTTTCCACAATTATTTGATATTCAGGGACATGATATAAAACTAAATAAGCGCTGAAGGGAGTGAAGAGCTAGTTTCCCAAAACTAGGAGAAAATGTGGCTTCCATTCTCCTTGCTCAGGGATCTTGATGGAGAGGGTGTGGGAGCAGAAATCATATGATCTTGAAATTCTACATATATTTTTGAATGGAAATCATTCATAGGCAGTCCAGTGGATAAAGAAAAATGCAACTGTATAATTGTCAATAAGTGAATTACAGGTTTTCCTTTAACACTACAGTGACTCATTGATATACATAAAGTATGTGTTTACAAACATTGATATACATAAAGTATGTGGTAGTTCTCAATCTATGATTGTTCATTCAGTGACTATTTGAAGTTACAATGGTGCTGAACAAATGGGGTTACAACCGATCATCTATATTCTGGCTGTCCCAGCATCACCACGAGTACCTGAATGTGATCTGGGCACTTGGCAACCAGTTTGCACTTACAACCAGGTGCAGAGCCCTGCAATCAGGTGATTGCCACTTGTAACCTTCTCTGCCAATGGAGGAAGCCTGGCACGGAAGTCACAAATCTGGGTAATCTCCCTCATCCATTTTCCAGCCCCTTTGTGCTTGCACAGTGCTGACCACTCCAGCACCCATCACTGATTCTCCTCTACACCCTTACATACCCTCCAAATCTCTCCCTCACACTGCTTCATTCCGCCTCCACCCTGACCCACAGCAGCCACTTGTGTGCCTGCAGGCTTGCAACTTGTAACTTCCTGCCACTGAGTTTGGTTGTGGGAAGGAGCGGGAAGTTGCCTCGCGTAATCATATAATCTTGCCTAACGAAATAACCTTAGATAAAGAACTAGAGCGGGGGTGTCGAACTAGATTTTATTGAGGGCCGCATCAGGGTTGTGTTTGACCTCGGGGGCCCAGGGTGGGTGTGGCCACCTCAATATCAGTCATGTCGGGGGCACCTGTGGTGGCCTGAGCACTCTGCCAGTGAAAAGAGGCTCCTGAGCTCTGTTTTCAGCTGCAACGGCATCCTGCAGCCCTCTGCCAGCGGAAATGGAGCTTGGGAGGACTGCATGCAGCCCTTGCAAGCTCCGTTTTTCACTGGCAGAGGCACCATGGGCTGGTCCTTTGCTGATTCCAGGGTGGCCCCGCGGGCCAGATTTAAGCACCCCACAGGCCGGATTCGGTCCCCGGTTCTTGAGTTTAACACCCCTGAACTACAGTTCAAATTTCAATTGAGTTATGATTTTGCTTGGTTTGCTTTGCTAACGTTTATTGCATTTTTCCACACATGGGATATATAACAGAAGGAGACACTGATACACATACATACACATATGAGTTCCAATGATATCTATTATAGGTAGATTTCGACTTACAACAGTTCATTTAGGGACTATTCAAAGTTACAGTGAAAAAAGTGACTTATGGCAGTTTTTCACCCTTATGACCATCACAGAGTTCCCATGGTCAAGAGATCAAAATCCAGAACTCTTGGCAAACGACTCATATTTATAATGGTTGCAGTGTCCTGGGGTGATGTGATCACCTTTTCAGACCTTCTGAGAAGCAAAATCAATGGGAAAGCCAGATTCACTCAACAACAATATTACTAACTTAACAACTGAAGTGATTTACTTAACAACTATGGCAAGAAAGATTGTAAAATGAGGCAAAGTGCAATAAATGCTTCACTTAACAACAGCGATTTTGGACTCAGATGTGGTCATAAGTTGAGGAATACCTGTATTCTCTGATATGTTAACTTCAAGTTAAAGTAAAATCTCCTTTATGTTGAATTTGACTCATCCATATTGCTTTGTGGGCAGCAATTCCAAACAGAATTGCTAATCTTTTTTCCTTCTAGTTTTTCTTTCTAGCAACAGCAAATCTATTTTCCTTCCCTTTGTGGGGATGTTGTTGTCTACATAGTTTTCATACCTAGGATTAATATATTTTGATTTCTTTAGTATTGTTCATTTGCAAATGTTTGGACAAAGAATTCAGTTCAAATTTGCCTAAGAACTTCCTAATCAGGATATATACAGGAGTGGGATTCTGGTTTGGACTGGTTCAGATGAACCGGTAGCTCCAATGATCAGCTGGGAGTGAACCGGTTCTCTCCGACGATCAGGTGAGCCTGCCTGTCCACCCCTGCGCTTTACTGACCTATTTTTTCTCAGCTGATTTGTGTGGGAGAGCAGATTGCCGCGCCTCAGCAGTGTTACTCCCCAGCAGTAATGCGGAAGGTAAGTTTTTGTAAAACTACGGACGTGCTTGAGCACAAAGCAGGGGATACCTGAACCGGTTGTTAAACCGGCAGGATCCCACTACTGGATATATACATGTGCTTTATTAAAAATAATATATTGATACTGCATTTATCACACATATATTCTCTTCATGTAAACCTCAGTAAGTTTACTGCGTTTTCTAAGTAATATTCTGCCAGATCTGCTCTCCTGTAGATTTGGTAAATGCGGTTCTTTTTCCCAGAGTGATGGAACCTAACTGGTTTTAAGTGGATGGGTGCCATCTGGGAAAGCCTTGTGATATAACTGAAGACAGGTAACATAATGTATCCCTGGTTCAATCACACATTGCCAAAACAACATTAGCCAATTCTTAATAAGAATATATAATTTAACTCTAGTATTTATGATAAAAAGTGTTCTCTATTTCATGCAATTATGTTCACCATTCATGAAAGTCTCAAGGTGGCATACTTGGTTTTCTCTGCCTCAGTGCATTTCACGACTAAGTCAGCCTAGGTCTCCTCAGTAGATTTAAGTGCGAGATCTCAAGTAGTAGAAGACAAATAGAAAGCTAAGGTATTACTAAAATTGCTTCACATGATCAAAGTAAAGAAGTTACTACAAGTCCTTTATTGCTTCACAGTGCAAGAACCAATGTTCTTGTAAGGTAAAAAAATTCTAGAAAATCCAGGAATTTCAAACAAATAGGTAAATATTAATATTAATAGGTAAATATAAGGTGACCAACTTTTTTACAATGAGGAGGACACAAATAAATTGAAGAAAAGTGAGTCTAATGTGTGCGTGTTTGCCGTGTCATGTTTCGTTAAGAAGTAAACAAAGCCACTTATGCACAGCACACTCTCTCAAAACAATTCTCCTGTGCAGAGCGCATGCGTCTCATAATCACATCTCACTGCACTGTACCAAGCCTTGATGAATCGTCATGTCAAACACAAATACGTCACATCACACTCAACGGATCGGATCGGCATCGATCGAATACGGAGATTTACAGATTAGTCTTCCAATATTGAAAAGGAGGACATGTAGGAGGACACTTTTCGAGAGAGGATAGAACTTACAAAGGAAGGACTGTCCTCTCTAACGGAGGACGATTGGCCACCTTAGTAAATATAAATATTTGTATAAAGTAACAGAAATATTACCTGCTACCATCTTTTTTAAAAAAGCCTAAAATTCAGTATAAATGTATACAGTACAAGCTCATTGCCACCTTAACATTTCCTCCATATTATGCCTGGCCATTTAACAAAATCTTAAGCTTACTATGTCATCAGAAGTCCACATTCTAGATTCAGGGAAACTATATTTTGGCTATTATGACTTGTTTTATATTAGCCCATTTCTACCCCTCAGTTCTTCCAAAGCACTAATCTTTACTTTGGGCAACCTTCAAAACTTAAATCATGTAGAAAATGCCAGAAGTAAACCACTGTTGATCAACAGGAACGTGAAGAAAAAAATACTATGGAATCTGGAACTACAAAATTCATATACCCATTCTATACAAAAGGGGAATAAAATAAATATACTGCTGGTGCCTCACTATCTGTTTTTATAGATTTGGCAAGAAGCACAGGTGATTGTTAGATCGGGCGATGGAAGAGACAGGACACAGCTCTAACAGTAACAACAGCTCTTTATTAGTAGACGGGTCAGCCAATGAGGTTTGAGTATTTTCCCGCCGGTTTGGCGGACCTGAGTGGAGCCTATGCTCACTCCTACTTAGTGTGCAACAGTGATACTTATAGATAGTTTGAAACAGCAACGTTTAAGTATGGTACAGACATGAACTGAAGAACCAGCATGCTGACTGGGGAATTCTGGGAGTTGAAGTCCACACATATTAAAGTTGACAAATACCGCTCCGAAATACCTTTCATTCTCTTCATTTCTCCATCCAGCTACAGGGGATGGATAGAGGACAGCCGGAGCTGAATATCTGATAGCCAAAGTAGACTTTCCCAAAATGTACTGTGAATTGCCTTTGCCAGAAATGGGAAGATGGAGCAAGCTGTGTTTTTAGAAAAGGTGACCACTTTTTGGAACAGTTGGGAGGCTGTGACAGGAAACCAAATGAGTCCTGTTAGAAAAGAAGTCAACCCCCAGCAATATGTGCTATCTCAGTAATACAATCCAGAGAAACGGTGTCCAAAGGTTCCTGAGTGGCTGAGTCTGGCTTTTTAATGAGAGGCGAGCATTTCAATCTAAACATATGCATTTGACATTTGTTTTAACATGAGAGCCCCAGAAATCACAGATGTCTGCTGGCTGGCTGCAACTGCAAAACTGCAAGGAGGAACATACATCAAGTTATGGTGATGCATTTTTTTCCCCCAGACCCAGAAATCGTGAAAGACAGAAGGCAAAGAGTGTCCTTTATCTGAGCCAACATTTATATATCTTGCTCTTATTGAGTAGGTATGCAATCAAGTGAGGAAGACAGAAGGTATCCTTTCCTTCTGCTTTTCAAGTCTTTTACTAATCTGGAGGCTCGAATGCCTCTGCTCAATCTCTACTGAGCAGTTCTGATTGTCCTGTGACATGCTGCCTCACAGCTTCTTTCTCTATATAAGTTACAGCATGTTATAGATTTGCAATTCGATGTTTCCTTCAGATATTCTAGTTCAGGGGTCTCCAACCTTGGGAACTTTAAGACTTGTCGGCTGGCTGAGGAATTCTGGAAGTTGAAGTCCACAAGTCTTAAAGTTCCCAAGGTTGGAGAACCCTGTTCAGGGGTGGGTTTCAAAACCCATTGCTACCGGTTTGCTTGTGGGTGCCTGTGCACTTGCGCATGATGCTTCTGTGCATGCGCAGAAACATCTGGGCAAATGGGCAGAGCCTCCTGGTGCAAACCGGTAGCAATCCACCACTGCCCCTGTTCTAGTTGGTCTTCACATATCAACCCCAGTGTAATTCAATCTGGAGATCAGATCTGCGGTTTTGGATTCAAAGTTACTTGAAGATAGGAATTTTTTTTTTAAATGACGAAACATCAGTGCTTCATTTTTTTTTTCAGACAATGGGAAGAAAATAGCAGGGAAAGTAGATTCTTTAGAACAAGAGTGGGCATCTATGGCCCCTTTACGATCTGTGGACTTCAACTCACAGAATGCCAGACCCATCATGGGAGTTGAAGTCCACAGGTCATAAAGGCCCATAGTTGCCCACTCCTGCTTTAAAGGACCTTAGTTTGTCAAATTTTAGTCAGACACACTGAAATACCACTCTTTTATGGCAGAGATCGCAGGGACGGCACCAAGACCTCCAGGCTATTCAGCAAAGATTCTTGGACAATCTTGCATGGAGCAAATTCAGAGAGGTCCTATTCCGACTTAAAATAAAAATCCTTTCAAAGCTGTTTAATGTTTTACATCACAGAACACTGGTTTGCTTCTATGGGTGGTCGATACCTCTGATCCCTGGATTTTTCAGGAGACAGGAAGATTCTATAGCAGTGTTTCTCAAATTCGGCAACTTTAAGACCTGTGGACGTCAATTCCCAGAATTCATCAGCCAACATGGCTCACTGGGGAATTATAGGAGTTGAAGCCCACACATCTTTACATTGCCCAGTTTGCGAAAAATGGGTCAATAGCTAGTGGTATACTTCACATTTTCCAGGAAGGACCACTCATCACAGCCTTCAGGTGAACAACATAGTGGTGTCAGCTTTGTGGTTTGCTGGCAATAGTCTAAAGTTAGGAGAGGCAGCAGAAGCTGGCTGGCACAATAAGATACAATATTGCAGAGATAGTCCAGGTTTTAGGATAAAAGGCCGGCATAGAGAAAAAAGCATTTTAGGTAATCCTTTTTTACCAGTTTAGTGGCCATTCGTTGCTATGACAGTGATAAAAAAAAGTAACCTTGCAATCAATGCTCGTATTTATGACCTTCATAGAAAAAAGCTGAAATAAGATCATAAACACAGTCGCGGTTTCACTTAGCATCCACTTTGCTTTATGACTCAGTTGCTGGTCTTGTCATGCCCCCATCGGAGTCTGAATCTGCGGTGGAAGATGAGCTGGAACAAGAACTGACAGTGAGTGAGAAGGCAGCTCTGTTGGCCTTGGAGAAAACTGGGGAAGAGCAGAGTCAGTCCAGGCAAGGAAATAGTAAGGTCTGCAGGCAGGGAGGAACATAGGCAGGATGAACAGGAGAGACAGAGCTCAGACAAGGAGTAAGAAACACCCTCTCTTGATGCAAGGGCTTGGAGAGTGCAGAGAAGGCGTGATCAGCACAAGTGGAGCAGGCCACTTGTGAGGAGAGTGCCCCACCCAGCTTCATGAGGCACACCTGGGGAATGAGACTTAAGGAGACACCATGGGGAGGAGCGTTTGTCGGGAACAAACACTGAGTTCCTGAAGTGTTGTGTGCTGACGTTTGAACTTGCCAAGAGTCCTTGCATTCCTTGTTGGGATTCTGGACTAATTATCTGGATCTTTTGCTCCCTGAACTCCTTGCTTTGCTTTTGTTTTGCCAAATATATTTGTGATTTATTGCCACGCAGCATTGGTGCAGACAGCACTGGGCTAAACTAACTGCAGCCAGAGGCTGCTTGAGGTTTGTGTGGAGGTTTGTTATCACTCTGCTCTGGGACTTGCCAGAAACGTGGTACCGTTTGGGGAGATTTGGAGCAATAAAGGGGTGGTTTGAACTGCCAGCTGTTTGTGTTATCTCTGTGCCATGTCCTGGGTCATCATAGGTCTCAACTGTGGCCATTAAATGAGGACTGGCCTTATAGACATCCCCATTCTTAAAAGCAATCAATGCTTGGGCCATGTATTGGTCTGACATCCATTCACTTATTATTAAAGGATTTAAACCGGCTACAATCATGCAGAATTCAAAGGCTATGATTGATCCAAGGAAACATTCTGGATTGGTCAACTTTAAGGCCAAATTCTGAGGGCTGAGAGCTGAACTGAATGCTCAAGGCAAAACATGTAAATTAAGGACTGTGGCTGGCTGCATGCAAGAATTGACACATAAGAAAATGAGTGAAATTCAGATTAATGTTAAAAAGCTCTAATAGGGAGTGTAATGAGGTGATAAAACTCATTGGCCATTGCTGTCACTGTCAAAGGACCCATTATATCACTCATCCCCTCCCCCAGCTCTCTCTGCAAGTTGCAACATAGATAGTGTCTGTTTCCACAAAGTATTTCAATGCTATCAAATTCAGTTCAATTCTACAGAGTGGAATCTATTTTGATTATCATGTTATAGAACAGTGATGGCTAAGCTTTTGTGGACCAAGTGCTCAAAGCATGTGTGTGTGTGTGTGTGTGTGTGTGTGTGTGTGTGTGTGTGTGTGTGAATACGCGCGCGTGCATGCAAACCCCTCTAATGCAATGCATATGTGGCCCCCATGCATGCACACCATCTCCCGTGAATGTGCCCTCTGCCCCCCGTGCATGCGCAGCAGAGACTTGACCAGCTGGCCGGCGGGGGGCACATGCACATGTGCAGTGGAGCTGAATTGGGGCAATGGCTCGTGGGTCCACAGAGAGTGCTGCATGCCACCTGTGGCACGTGTGCCATAGGTTCGCCATCATGGTTATAGAACATGTGATGCATTACAGTCATGGTGGCATTGAGCCGCTATTGGGAAGATTTAGCTATTAAAAAAAACCCTACTAGATAATTTGGGACCAATATCTATCAAATAAATGTATTTCACTGAATTGCTGCGAATTTAAAGCAGGGCTCTCCAGCGGGAACTTTAAAACTTGTGGATGTCAGCTCCCAGAATTCCTCAGCCAGCATGGCAGTTTCTGGAAGCCAGATCCTCCTAACTGGAAACGAAATTAGATTTTGATCAATGTTTCAGGTTTGGATCAAAGAGGTTTGTACATCTATGGAGAATGTTGCTATGGCTCTTTGAACCAGGGAAATGCTTGCAGACATGTTCCATGAATAGGAGTCTGAAGCTCAGACCAGGAGGTGGTGGTGGAGGGAATATAAGACCACCTCCAACCATTGTAGACCTTCATTATCACAGCAAATGGATAAATCAATATTCTGCACATGCATAATGATGGAGATGCTGGGAGTTGAGCCAATTCTTAACTGACATGAAAGGCTTTTCTGGAAGTACTGTAGTTCTAAACCCAGGGTGACTAGGTAGCACTTTAGACAGCAGAGTAAATCTTCCAATATCTCAGGGGTTGCCTCAGAGAAGAGGGAGTCAAACTATTCTCCAAAGCACCTGAGGGTAGAACAAGAGGCAATGGGTGGAAACTAATCAAGGAGAGAAGCAACTTAGAACTAAGGAGAAATTTCCTGACAATTAATCAGTGGAACAACTTGCCTGCAGAAGTTGTGAATGCTCCAACACTGGAAATTTTTAAAATATGTTGGAAAACCATTTGTCTGAAGTGGTGTAGCGTTTCCTGCCTGGGCAGGAGGTTGGACTAGAAGACCTCCAAGGTCCCTTCCAACTCTTCTATTCTATTCTATTCTATTCTATTCTATTCTATTCTATTCTATTCTATTCTATTCTATTCTATTCTATTCTATTCTATTCTATTCTATTAAGATATTTTAGCTAAAGAGTTGCTGAGGACAACATAAGCATGGGTTTTTTTTTTTACTTAGCCTGTTGTGTGAGCAAAGTTATGTAAACAAAGCACAATATTATGGTTAATAGCACAAGGGAATTTTAAATTAATAGGATTGGGAATTGGCTGCACCACTCATTGCATAAGGTAGTAGGACTAAGCCTTCTAACTTCATTCTCCTGAAAGAGAAGCTGCATGCTATTTAACAATTTTAGAAAGTCACTCATATTGCAATTTGGCATATTTAAATAATAGTAAAACTTACTCCAGGAAAACATGCCCAGGGGATACACACCCTTTATGCATCTAGGGGGCTTACTGGGAGATCATTCATTCAGTCACAAATACACGCAGTACACACACTGAACACATTTCTCCAAAAGATCTTCAGCAGAATTGCTGGAAGAAAAAGGAAACCTCAATACTTCATTTCCTCTTCCAAGGCTGCTTAAGGTGGTTGGCTTCCTATTGCCACCTAAAGAGAAGGAAACCCCATCTCTCTCTCCTTCCCAGTGTTTCTGTTCAAAATGTCTACTTTTCAACCAGCATTATGTCAGAAGAAATGTTCTTCTCGGTTCAGTTCCAAGTGGGGAGAAAGACACTGGAAACATGGTGGCTGCTTGAAAATATGATTTTAATGGTGGACAGGATCACATGCCTTGAAGATCTTGGGTGAAGAAAAAAAAAAGGGCAGAGATGCTGAAAGTGCCTGAATTTTATGCCCTCTCTGTGCTTTCGAATTTCAGCTTGTATTCTGATTGGCTGTCAGACTCCCATGGGGCCATGCACGGGTAACTTTGTAGGTTGTGTTTTTGAGTCCCAAGCTTGCTTGAGCCTTGCTGGGTGATGATGTAATGAAAGGGCTTTGGGATTCCGATTATGGCTCTGCCTGAAGGAGGTAGATCTTTGTTATGTAGAATAGACTGGCCCAGGCCTTCATGACCCATTGACAAAGGTGGTAGGGGCTGAATTTCTGCCTCCCTTTTAGGGGAAATATTCTGCCCTTTTAATATCTGCTAAAATATTTCTAGGAGAGGGGTGGGTGCTAACTTCCTACAATTAGCAGCAAGATAACAGTAAAGTATAGATTGCTGATCAGTCCCTAAAGTTAAAAGGTTACAGTACCCATTTATTTATCTTGTCGGGTTGTTGTAACTGCTAAATAAGAAGCTTTTGAACGCTGCATAAAGGTTATGTATCAATTCGATAACGTGCCTTGAAGAATAGTTGACTGCATCTCATTAATTAAATATGGGTTTTCAAAAGAAGCCTGCTGGCACGATGGGTTGCTCTTTCCCATCACTCTGTGTCATCTGTCTTGCAAACTTTGGAGATGCTTTCCAAGAAGAGCTTTCTCCAGCCCACCGACAGGCTGTGTGGCAGAGATTTCTAGTTAGAGGAGGAAGAAATTACTGAATATAATGTGGATTAATTTTGAGTAAGAAGATTATATTTCCATTGTTTTCAACGATTTGTTTGCACTCGCTTCTTAGCGCCTCGTGCGTCGAAGGGCCAAAATAGTTGCTTGTTTTTCAGAAAATTCCACATGGATTTGGTCATGCAGTAGAACCGTTTCCTTGAGGGATTGGCTTTGGATGACAAACAGAACATCTCACTGCACTCTTTATATTTGTTACTGCCTGAAAATTAGCCAGAGCCACTTTGCTTTTCACTCTGCTTAAGAAAACTGTGAGAAGCAGCAGCCTCATTAGAGATGCCCATATTTGGAGTTAAAAAGAGAAAGCTGCGGTTGTCTTGATACTTAAGCACTTGTCAAAGGTGTCAAAAGGGGATCTTGTTTAAACTACAGGCTTCAGACTTCCCCAAACACATCAGTGTTTACTTTTGACAGAGAATTAAAAATTTTATGTATATGTAATGTGCGCGTTTATGCACACACACACACATTTATTTATATATTTATATTTGCTGTTGGGATCTGAATAGGCCAGGAGTGTCAAACACGATTTCATTGAGGGCCACATCAGGCTTTTGTTTGACCTTGGGGATGGGTGGACGTGACTGAGGTGGGCATGGCCAGCTTGACGTCATACATGTCTGGTGCACCTGTGATGGCCTGAGCACTCTGCCAGCGAAAATGGGCTCCTGAGCTCCGTTTTCGCCTGCGACGGCCTCCTGCAACCCTCTTGACAGTGAAAACGGAGTTCCTTCCCAAGCTCCATTTTCGCTGGCAGAGACACTGTGGGCCAGTCCTTCGCTGTTTCCAGGGTGGCCTCGCAGGCCAGATCTAAGCACCCCGTGGGCTGGATCGGGCCCATGGGCCATGAGTTTGACACCCCTGTTATAGACAATGCTCTGGCTTCAATTCTGTACTCCAGCTTTCTTGTATAGCGTCATAAATATTAAAATGCAATAGCCCAGGAATGGTGGGAGTTGCAGTCCAATATGTAGGAAGAGGATGCCAGGTTGAGAATGCTGCTCTATCATATTTATCCATGACAGAGCTCTCTGATTTTGACAGAGGTTGCTTCTAAGTAGTTGGAGGAGCAGACGGCTATATTAACTGGTATAGGAGAGGTACTCTCTATTTTAATCATCTTGTTGGTGCTTTAGAGGAATCTCAAACATTGCTATCCTAACAGGTGATAGCACAACAATCACACAACACATTTAACTGCACCATTTCTCCTTGCAGTCATCTATTTCTTTGTTTAATTTGTTGGAATTTGAACCCACCTTTTTCCTTGGAGCTCAAGACCGTCTCTGGGCAAAAAAGCTCATGAGAAATCAATATTAGAGAAAGGAAATGAGCAGTCCATGACTTAATTATCAGGAATTGGTGCTTCCAAATCCAATAGGAAAGTACAGTCATTAACTTAGACCTACTGTCAATGATGACAGCTTTTTTTCCAAGGATCTACAAGGAAGACCACTGCACTGTTTAAACAAGGAACAGGCAGTTCTTTATATAAAAAAAGGCTACTTAGGGCTGGAAACTTTGGTAATATTCCATGCATTGTATTCATCTTTATTGCATTTTGCTTTGGAGAGAATGATTGTGAAAAGCTGCTGGGAAGAAATAACGCTCAGAATTTTAGTAACTTCCAGTTGTGCTGCAGCAAACCCTTCATAATGGCTTTCTGTCTTACAGGCAATGTGGGCCCAGTGACATAACTGGACATAAAGGTAATGCTGCAGTCCTGGTTTGCTTTCCAACTGACCAGCTTCCCATTTATTTATTAGCTTTTTTTGAAAGCAGGGTGAAAATCACCAAATTATGCCTCACTTATTTTGGCCATGTCACATGGGGAAATTCACTGGAGAAAGCAATTATGCTTGGAAACTATAGAAGGAAACCAGCCGGACAAAGACCACGATGGCTGGACACCATGAAAACCCAACGCTGGCCAGAGCATAGAACAACTCAAAGAAGTAGTGCAAGATTGCAAAATGTGGAGAGCCCTTTCCCATAGAATCGCCAAGAGTTGGACATCCCTGAATGGATAATAACATCATCATGAAGGACTCCGGTTTGAAGTTAGGAAAGTTTGTTAAAGGAATTGCTAACACAGAAAGTTGATGAGTGAAACAAATGGTGGGGCACTACTGCCTAGCAACAAGAAAGTTAAAAGTTAGAAGGACACACTCGAACAGGGGTGTTAAACTGGTGGCCTGCGGGCTGGATGCGTCACAGGCAGGCCACGCCCCCCCCCCAGCTCTGCGAAGGGGGAAAACATTGTGATATGTTTGTGGCACAAACATCACATCACATCATAAGCACAAACTTATGATGCCACAAGTTTGACACCCATGCACTAGAAGGATGCTAGCATGTAGATATAAACCATGTAGATATAAAGCATGTAGATCTAAACCTCTTGGCAACCTCTAGCTTGTTATAATAGTAAAAGACACATCTCTTTTGATAAGAAAGCTTAATATAAACATAATGTATGAAGAAGGAGGGTAAAGTAGAAGAATCCAATCAAAAGGAACATGGGTCAAGGAACCAACGTGGGAATCTTAGGGTGTTAACTTCCTTAATCATAACAGTATAAAATTGTTGCACTTGTGTGTTATTCGAGGTCTTGGCTCCTTTAGCTGCTGAGACCCTTTTGCTGGAATACTCCAATAACAGAAGCTGGAAAAGCCATTCCTCATGTCTGGTGGCTTGTATTGGCTTTGGCCCCAGGCTAAGACCCCTTTTGGGTACAACAATCAAACCAAGATGAGGCAGAGGACCTAGTTGGAAGCCTAGGGTGGTGTCTGTAGGCATTTTGGACCCCATAGATACAATGTTGGGGAACTTAGAGCATGGCCAAAAAAAGAGAGAAAACATTGGACTCCCACAAATACCCATAATGCAAAGCAACTTGCATTTTCCAGCCTCTGTGCCTTCTGGTGCAAGAAAATGCAAGGTATCTCTCATACCCTGGTGTGAAGTGGGAACAATATCTCCAGGCACTGTATTTAATAAGCAGATAACAAAATGCCTGTCAACCTGCTCAGCATTTGAGAGGTTGCTTCGATGGCAGGGTTTATAGACTTATTTCCCATCAACGAACAGCCCTGATGGCATTAATTCATCCCCATTGAAACAAATGAGTCTGTGGATGGATCTGGCTGCATGGCTTTCTAGGGAATTCATTCTGTATCTTTCATGTTAGCGATATCTGAGAAAAACAGGAAACTGTTTTCCTATCTCATTCACATAATAGATAAGATGAGAAATTAGCTGCTGGATGAGCATCCTGGGGGCTGTTTATTTTGTCACAATAAATAAGGTTTGGCTGAAACTAAGGCTGTTTGTCTGTGTGTGTGTGTGTGTGTGTGTGTGTGTGTGTGCGTGCTCACGTGCCGCACATGTTCATGTGCACAAGCCCACCCAGCTAGATTTGCCATGAAAGCAGCTCATTTTTCTCACTGCCAAGTCAAACTCTCTCTGTGAGTAGGGGTTGCTGGGTACATGCATATAAAGGGACATATTTGCTAAATGTAGCCATTAAAATTCCTAGAGGATCGTGAAACTATTTTAGCCGGTTCCAATGAATGAAGACACTCAGGTCATAAAACAAAATTATTAGCTGTCAATTGGAAATAAGGAAGATGCCCCCTACATCCATCAGGATGATCTCAAGCACACATGGACTACTTCCTTTCTTCCAGTGCTACACCTCTCTTTAAACTTCATTCTCATTCTCATTTTCTGTTTCTTTCTTTCTTTTTAATACATTATTTGTGAAGTTCTCCAAATGCGCTGTTACTATCCTCATGGCCATGGGTGCTAAAGCTGATGGGATTTGGATTCTGGCATCAGGAGAGGCCGCATATACGCGCCACCTTCTTTGAGATCAGAAAAAAGTGGTGAATGAAAGACAATAGCAGCTTCAGAACATAAAAACTCAACTGGATCTAAAGATCTTCTTAGCTGAGCATCCTCTTTCTCATGATATCCAAAGGCACTGTTCTTTATCACCTCTCAGCTACTACAGTACAGGAAGTCCTACAACCATTCGTTTAGTGATTGTTTAAAGTTACAATGGCACTGAAAAAATAACTTATGACCTTTATTTGTACTTGCAATCTTAGCAGCATCCCCGTGTATTTATGTCAGTTGCAGTGTCCCAGGGTCATGTGATCACCTTTTGCAATCTTCTGACTTACCTCGTTTGGGTAATGAAATTTCTGCAAGAAAACAAGCAAGTTCAGAGAGCATTGAGGACCCTTCATATCAATCCTGAACTACAAATATTCTGCTTTATTTTTGTCTCAGTTATAGTTGTAATTTGAGGACTTTCTAAACTCTTCAAATATATCCTGCCTTTTTTCCTTTAAGACCTTTCAGAGACTTGTTTTCCAAGAATCAAAAAGAACTGTAAAGTCAACTGAGCTAGTAGATTTTCCCTTAATTATATTGGCGACAATATGTGTAAGATAATTATCACAAATGGAGGCCCAAACCAGTGGTGGGTTTCAAATTTTTTTACTACTGGTTCTGTGGGTGTGGCTTTGTGGGTGTGGCATGGCTTGTTGGGCGTGGCTTGTTGGGCGTGGCAGGGAAAGGATACTGTAAAATCTCCATTCTCACCCCACTCCAGGGGAACGATACTGCAAAATCTCCATTCCCACCCCACTCCAGGGGAAGGTTACTGCAAAATCCCCATTTCCTCCCAATCAGCTGGGGCCAGTCAGAATTTTTACTACTGGTTCTCTGAACTACTCAAAATTTCCCCTACCGGTTCTCCAGAACTGGTCAGAACCAACTGAAACCCACCTCTGGTCCAAACCAACCTAGGGTCTGTTGAGTAGAAGCTAGAGCCAGAAGACAAATCTCCTTGTAGAGTTATTTTTTTTGAAATAACCATCACACAATTTCAGATATTTATGACATTTTCGCTACCCTGCATACCTGCTAACACATCAGGAACAGAAATAGAATTTTTTTTGCTCCTTTTATTCCCCAGCTCATATTTTACTTTTATTATTTGTTAAATTTATATACCACTTTTTGTTCAGGAGCTTAGTCCAGCCTTCATGGGCATGCCCAACAAAACAAGTCATAGTAAGCAGTATTTGGTACTCTAGGAACACTTCCTTGCTTAGTCCTTATCAACACACAGAGTAAAGTGACTGGCTTTATGTGTCTATTTCCTAGCTATTTCTCTGCCTGGAAACAATGAATCTCTCAGTTTATTGAAACTGTCATTGAAAGCAAATGACAAACTGTTGTGCTGTAAACAACCTTGGGAAAAAAAAGTATCACATTCATTGTTTGTCAGTAGATTGGATCAAAAACTCATCAGCACTTAGAAAGATCTTCCGACTTTCCATATTTGCCTTCTACTTGATAGTATCTATATGTTCTTTTATATTGTCACTTTCCCACCCACCCCTGAAACAATATGTTCTGATCTTGTATTTGGCTGTTGACCTATAGTTCCTCACACTCCAAAGTTAAGATAGGTAAACACCTAAAAATTTTATTAATGCAACAGCAAAACATATGGTTTTAACCTTAACTCTTGACTCTTGGTTGCAGGTCAAAATCTCACAAACGGAAAATGACTGCAATGTGTTTCTTAACAGTACAGCATCTCTTTTTTTTAGCTATGAAATCCAGTAGTTCAAATTTATTTATTTATTTTTGACAGACATTACTCTGGATACCATCATTTAGGCCATGGTGGAATTCAGATTTTGTGACTGGTCCATACCATAGTCTTTATAGCATAATCTCAGGCAATCTTATAATTCATCCTTTCCAAGAACATTGGTTGATACCAGTCACTTGCTATAATGTAAGGAGGTTGTCTTGAGACTTGGAAGAAGAATAGGAAGATGAGTCCATCTAAGCACTGCTGATTTTGTGGATACTTGCCTGCATGTTCAAGAGTTGTCTTTCTTAGATGTCTTGTTTTTTTTCTGAAGGGACTTCCATTAGGGTTAACATTTCACATGACCAAGGTTCGTGAGTACTGGATGCCGTTCTGGACATTTCTTTCTATATCCCCTTCTACTGTCTTTTCATCGTAATAGTATCATTGCTTATCCTCATAAGCATTCCTTGTGTGATAGCAGAATAATATGAATTGTTGCAAGCATTGTTGCTTGCAACAATGTGGGATAGGAATGGGTGAGACTGATTTCCTACTGAATAGCAAAATTTCAATCATGTAGGTTGACAGGCCTGAGATTACTCACCAACTCACTAAGCATACTGCATTTTGCATATACAATTTTGTATTTTTATAGAAACTGTCATACATCCTATATGCAGCACTTCAGGATCTTTTGAAAAGTAACCCAATTATACATGTCAACCAAACACAAAAAAGTATACTGTAACCTTTGGAACTCAGGAATCTCATTGGTTCCTGTTGTTCAATTTCAACATTTGTTCTTTTTTTTCCCCCTACAGACTGACTACTGGATTATAGTTCTGGCTGAACTATATAATTTGGGTAGTAGAAATTTATTGATGAAGCTTTGTCACAGCAGTTATTGCCATAAGCCTTTCTGTATCTGAACATGGTTTCTTTTAGTTGCAGACAAAGAACAAGCAACTTGTACCTTTAATCAAGAACGATCCTTGACTTCATTTGTTGAGAAAGGTATACTTTACTAAAGGTCAAGTGAAATACAATAAAGCAAAGCCTGAACTGAAATCCACTATTCAAGTATAACTCCCTCCACTCCCCAAGGTACTTCTCTCTGCTGGTCTCTCATTGTCCAATTGTATTTGAATATGGTGTTCTGGGAATATGGTGTTCTGGGAATATGGTGTTTGGGCTGGCCAGTATGCAGCTGCATATCATTCCTAGCCATCTGACCTTGAAGTTGTGTCTCCAGAAGGTAAGGTGAATACTGAACTGTCCCTCCTCTCATCTAGCTCCCTCCTCCCAGAGTTCAGGGCAGACTGGCATCAAGTGATGGCAAGCATAGGCGTGAGATGGCAGTTCTGACACCTAGAGCCTTTGTGACTCTCATGCTAGCTTTTGGTATGGGTCCCTTGTTGCTTTTGCTTCTGTAACCCTGGGAGCTTCACTGGGAGTCAAAATAAAGAGGCACAAATCAACTTCTGTTCTCCTTGGAAGACATTTGGATATCTGTCACTGACTCAATCAAAGAAAAGAGTCCATAAGGCACTGTTGCCTCTCTTCAAAGTAGACCTGAATTTTGGAGGAATAGGTCCAGGTGAAGAGTTGGTTTGAATAGCAGTGACCACTTGGAACTTCACAGACTGACCCATTCATTCAACGAGACTCTGTGTGTGCATATCAGTAAGACAGACAATGTTGGTTTGTACTGGATAAAACTTTTAAGAACCAAGCAAGATGTAAGCAGACATGGCACTTTGAGGACAATGACACAACTGATAGGTCAGAAGTAGCTCCATTGTATCCAGTCCTTGTCTGTCTGTAAAGAAGTTGGACATTTCCAGGCCACCTAAAAGCTTGCCTGCAAATGGGATTTGTGCTTTCTGCTCCTTCCTTTTTTCTGTGGCCCTGCAATAGCGTTCTTCCAAACCCACGATGGAAAAGCCAGATGATATTTTCTTAAAGTTTAATTCCACAGCTGGGCTGGGCTATGCGAGGGGCACAATGTCTCTCACCTTCAGCAGGGCCTTGAGAAAAAGTGTGAGAAGTTGTCTTAGGAGAAAAGAACAGGGGAGAAAAGAAGACCTATAGTCAAAACAGGATGTTTTCTGTCTGCTTGTTTAATGTGTATAAAACTAAAGAAAAGGGAAATCAATTATGACTCTTACCTGAATTTTATTTCCTCACCCAAAACCAAATTACTCAGCAAACTTATCGCTTGCTATTGCAGGCCTTGGTATTAAAGAAAACAATCAGGGAAGCAGGATTAATCTCTGACAGCTGCCTTATCTTTAACTTGCACCTTTGTTATTTTCTGATGAGCTTCTCTTTTTTCGCTGCCTCGTTGTACCATACCTCACTGGTTCCTTTCATTTTATCATCAGGCAGGAGCGAAGGACCTTTCAGTTTATTAAAAAACCTTTATTTGTGAAGAACAAAGAGGCAGAGAGAAAAGGCAAACAATGAGGTCAGACAATCTCCTTCTTACCAGGAGTCACTCACCTGTTATTTAGAGCGTTATCAGGGTTTTTTTTTTTTTTTTTTGGGAGGGGGTGAGGAGAGACTTGCATCATTGAAAAATGGGACACTGACAGGCTACTCTGTTAAAATGAAAACGTGCAACACATCCCACACAAAACCAGCAACACTCTGATGGGCACAGATCACCCTCGAGACAATGACCTCGTCAGTTGTCAAAGCAGCTAAATTTTCACTTGCTTCTTGGGAGGGGGGGATTTGTTTTACTGACTTTCCTGTAAGGTTGGGAGGCACTTAGAAAAGCCCCCGTCCAAAAAAACCCCCCTGTTGATAGCTTCAGTGGCAAAATGTATGTGAAATCACACCTGCAAGAAAGAAAATGGCTTAATCTGCCATTAAAAAGGGTCGCGTTGTGAGTAATGTTTTCCTACATACTTTTCCTTTCTTTTCTTTTTCCTTTTGCCAAGGTACACAGCAAAAGCACTGTGATTTATGCAGCCTGGCCTCTGCATGCTTTATTCAGATGTAAGACGAGTTGACACCAATTCCATTAGCCCAAAAGAGAACAAAGCCAATTACTCTAAATGTGTAAGGGATAATTGCACAAAGGACTGCAGTCTAAACCAACTGATCAAGAAAATATTTGCACTTCACTTGATTTTATATTATGTAGCAATTGTAATCATATCTCCGCACGTTTAAACTGGGTTGTTTTTTGCAGCTGAAGGAACAGGTTTAGGAAGATTATCCAGTGATGGATTTCATGATGAACAAGTAATACGATGGCCAAATCTGGCTCTAGGTTCTGCTTCGGCTTACTTTCAGCAGCCGAGTTGAAAGATCATTTAAAAACAATTTATTAGAGTCCTCTGATAAAAGTGGGGTTTCTCTATGAAAAGAGGGAACTTGGCTTGTATTTAATGTTATAGTTAGCATAACAAAGAATATCAAAGCAAAAGTTTATTAGTTTAGAAATAGTCTTCTGACTAGTTACATCACAAGAATTAAAGCATCCAATAATAGGTGAGTACGGCCATAGAAAAGAGCATTCAGGGGTGGGTTCTACTTACCTTTACTACCGGTTCGCAACGGGGCCACGTGTACACTCATGGGTTACCCTTGGGTTAATAGAGCTGGTCTTCAAATTTTTGGATATGTATATAGATCTCCCCGCCCCTCCATTTTCATCCTTGGTACAGAAACATTGATCCCATTTTATTTATTTATTTATTTATTTATTCATTTATTATTTAAATTTTTATACTGCCCTTCTCCCGAAGGACTCAGGGTGGTGTACAGCCACAATAAAAGAGCATATAATACAAAATTTAAAAACAATTTAAAAACAAATTAAATAATTTGGCCCCAAATTAAAACACCCAATTCCAATTCCTACTTAGCCAGCCCAGCCTGTTGGAATAGTAAGGTCTTAAGGGCACGGCAAAAGGTACACAGGTCAGGAATCATATGCATCCCTGGGGGCAGTTCATTAAAAAGGGCGGGTGCCCCCACAGAGAAGGCTCTCCTCCTGGGGGTTGCCAGTCGACATTGTTTGACTGACAGCACCCTGAGGAGTCCCTCTCTGTGGGAGTGTGTTAGTTGGTGGGAAGCCATCGGTGGCAGAAGGCGATCTCGTAAGTTTTTGCGTATGTTTGCCAATGGCAAAGTACAAATGGTTAATGCTGTAGTGGTAGCATCTTGTATGGATCCAGAAAAAATTAAATTGTTTGCAATAGATCTCCAAAGGTTGGAGGGCATTGTGTAAGAAAGCTTATTGAGGCAGGTGAAGAAACATAGCCAGGAGAATGAGCAAATGAATGGGTGATTGTGCACAAGCAAAGAGGAGAATGGTCTCTGGGGGAGACACTCTCCCTGTTTAAGACACTGGCCAGTAGATAAAAATGAATCAGAGTCTCCTCTTGCTATAAAATGTGAGCCACCTTAGTCTATCATCTTGGACATTTTTAGGCCTAGAAATGAGTGCCAAGTCTCTTTAGCAAACTTGTTTTCTCTTCCTCCTAGTGATATAAAGCCCCATTTACACTGCTATAAGAAGTGATATAGAGGACTTCAAAGTTTGACATTTTTATTCAAGGAAAGTGATTACTGACCGAGGACTGTTTCTTGACTAGAAAAGCAATTCCACGTCTCCAAGCAGAGGTTTCCTTGATAGGTAAATTTTTAATAGTGGCTATTAAAGAAGAGCAATTTGGTAAGACTAGTTTGCATTCTAAACCTGGGGACATAGGACAGATTCTCAACTACAAAAACTTGATGGGTTCTAGGAAAGACTACACTACCACTATAGCTTTGCCTCTTGATCAAGAAATTAAAAAAAAGAAAAATCCTAACAAGTTCCATGGCCTAAAAAAGTGTAATGGTATCACAAAAAAGACAGGAAGGTCTTCTCCCCTAGGGACCTAGGAGCTATATCGTTATCAAGGACTTTCAAACTTTTTATAATGATATGTACAAATGACCTTGGTAGACGAGAAGGAGAGCTGCAAACTGGACAACCAGTGTGTAAAAGATACCTTAATCCAGGGGTGCTATTCAGCAGGTTCTGACAGGTTCTGGAGAACCAGTAATGGAAATTTTGAGTAGTTTGGAGAATTGGCAAGTATCACCTCTGGCTGGCCTCAGAGTGGGGAGGGAATGGGGATTTTGCAGTATCTTTCCTCTGGAGTGGGGTGGGAATGGAGATTTTGGAATATCCTTCTCCTGCCATGCCCACCAAGCCACGCCCAAGCCACACCACGCCCACCTAGCCACGCCCACAGAACTGGTTATAAAAAAAATATTGAATTTCACCAGTGGTCTGGACTTAATTATTTCCCATGAAGAAAAACCCTTCATCTATCAAGGTAGAGGAGATTCTTCCTGTTTTAACTTTCACAATAATTTACATCCATTGGTCCTGACAAAGAATGGAATAACTCGGCTTCATTTGGTCTGCCAGTTTATATTCATTTGTGGGAAATTAAGAAGTGTAAACCCTTTTCACTTGTATTACTGCTAAGCCATGTTGATCTCATATGCTATCTGTGCTTAGTTTTGATTAGCTTCTAAAATCTAATGCTAGTCTTTATAGCCATCCATGTTGAATTTTGTCTTTTTATTTTCAATGTGACAATCAACTGTGTCAAATTCCTTTTTGAGTCTTGAATGTTAGCTGCTTTTCTCAGCTTTGTCTCACCTGCAAATCTATATCTTCATAGGAGAAGCTATTTGTAAGCATGTTAAATAAAGTAAGGTGTTAGAAGATTCATTGAAGTTAATTCAAGAAGACTATTCTTGCCTCCAGTCCTGGCTGATATGAAACCATTAAAGAAATCTCTATTTGTTCATATGTCTTCAATAACAATAAAAACATTATTTTTCAGCACCTCAAGTTAGATTAAGTAGAAATAAGTTAAACAGGATACAATTTTTAATATTTACTCTGGAATATAGAACTGCAGAATCTTTAATTTTGCCTATCTGAAGTAAACAAATCCAAAGACAGCCAATGGATGATGGATACTCCAAATTTTATAGAGATAGCTTCTCCAAATCCATTCATCAGCTGATCAATATTTCAGGATATTTGTTGCATTTTAGAACTACAACATAACCTCTGATATTGTTGCAGAGAAATTATAAAGTATTTAATCTGGAACTAATTCATTTGTGTCAAAGTACTGCAGGCTGTAATATATTTTGAAAGCAAGTTAATTTCATTGTTGGAATAGAATTATATATGATTGTATAAATAACAGGAATGCTTTCTTCATTTTTGTTAAAGGAACTCCACCTGTGTAATTGCAGTCTTCCTGTTCCTTTCTGAATACTTTCTAGGTGACTTCAATTTCTTCTGTTGCTCAAGCAACATTCATGCCTCTAAATCCATATTAGGGTAAACTAGTGAAAAGACATCTGGGAAAATAAGTTGAGGCAACCAGATAAAAGAAGGTAGATGTGAGGGGGGGAGAGAAACAGCTTAACATGGGAAGAAAAGATAAGAAAATTTGGTAGATAACATCATTCTTTTGGATGTAGCAGTATTGCTTTTTGCAAGAGCCATTTGTCATTATTTTTTAAATATTTGCTGGCCAGTGTTTACTTTCTTTGCCTATTATCTGACACACGCTTCAGTGAACTGTTAGTATAAACTTGAAATCTTTGCATGACAATTGAAATTCATGGATTGTGAAAGCAAACTGATCCTTTATCAGATATTCCTAGTTAATCTAGGACTAAAAGATTTTTTGGGCAACTTGTTCTTTTTTTTTTCTTTTTAATGATCAACTGCACAAATGTTCCTTCCTCCAAGTCATTTTAAAAATTTTCATTAAGTAAATATATTGTTTCTATACTGGAGTCCATCTCAATGTTTAGGAATAACTCCATGACTCTATTTTGGGCTCTGTCTAGACACTTTTGGATTGTTCCTAAAAGATAAGGGTGAATTTTGGAATATGCTGTAGGCCCTCTTGCATTAGCAAAAAAAGCAGGGGATTAAGCACCTTCTGAAGGATTGAATAGTCCTGTGCACAGAGCACAAATAGGCCAGCTGTCTCTCCTGATCATTTGGCTCACCTTTATGAAATCATACTATATATTCAGGGGTGTCAAACTCGATTTCATTGAGGACCACATCAGTGCTTGATCTCGGGGTGGGGGGCGGAGTGGGCATGGCCAGGGTGGGTATGGCCAGCTCAATGTCACTCGTGTCAGGGGCGCGTGTGGTGCACCAAGTGCTCTGCCAGAGAAAATGAGCTCCTGAGCTCCGTTTTCAGCTGCGACAGCCTCCTGCAATCCTCTGTCAGTGAAAATGGAGCTTGGAAAGGCTGCATGCAGCCCTCCCAAGCTCCATTTTCACTGGCAGAGGCACCGCGGACCAGTCCTGCACTGTTTCCAAGGTGACCCTGCGGGCCAGATCTAAGCACCCCATGGCCAGATCTAGCCACCGAGCCTTGAGTATGACACCCCTGCTATATATGATTTCATAATTCTCAGGCTCTGTTTCCACTATTCATTTATCTCACTCAGTCACTAATCCTGTCACATTTTATAAGTGGTTTTGGTACACCCAATAAAACCAAATTGATTAAAAACAATGAGAGATATGTGTAGAATTCCTCCCCTTTTTCTCTCAGCAATATTTCCATTTTCTTTTTCTGACACAGCATTTGAGGAGAAGCTCCTTTAATGAATAGCTGGTAGTTGCAGTGCTTGCAAGAGACAGAGGCTGTTCTGGCACAAGAAATTCACATTGAAGTTCACTTATTAAAGTTCATAAATGGCAGTACCATGTGAGGAATCATACTGTCCAGTGGTGGGTTTCAGCCAGTTTGGGCCAGTTCAGATGAACTGATAGTTAAATTGCTGGCTGGCCCCTCCCCTCCTCTCCCCTTCCAAGAGTCTCCATATGCCCCATTGTGGCTTCCAGGTAAGTGCAGGGAGGCCTCCTAGGCCCAAAACTGGGCACGGTGTTTTGTGTGTGTGCAGTGTGGGTGCAGTGCCCCCCCCCCACATGGCCTGTTTTCGCTCCCAGGAGGCTGCAGGGAGGCCTCCTAGGCCCAAAAGAGGGCACGGGGTGGCGAGGCATCCCCCCCTAGCCCATTTTCGCTCCCGGGGGGGTACAGGCTGAGTGCTGTGTGTCACACCCCCTGGCCTGACCCATCATGGCCATGCCCACCCAGCCAGTCATTAGGGCAGAGTAATGGTGGTTAAATTATTTGAATCCTACCATAAGATGACTCTAGACTGATTCGTCTCTTGACTCTGCTTCCATGTTCTGCCTTTTCTTTTCCTATGGTACAATAACTCATGTTTTCCATTGAATTCTGCAGGAGAACCTAAATAACTTTGGGTCACTTTGGCAAGAGGTAATAATGGACCTGGAACGAAGTTCAAGGATCAGTTATCTTGACATGTAGCTGCTGAACTTTAATTAAACCAAAGTCTCCAGAATTCTTCTTAAATCCTATCAAGTAATCATTCTTCTTCTGCAGCTTGGAAAACAGACAGTCCTTCATATGTTGGTATCTGGGTGAGTGTGTATAAATGATTATACAAATAAGGAGTTTAAATGAAAACATTTAGATTTGTTTTTTTTTGGAATGTTTTGCTTTTTGTCCTTTAAAGAAATTTTTAAAAATCACTGTTGTCTAACTAAATGGCTCCTCTTTTTCTTATTTTGCCTTTAACCTTAAAGTCTAAGTAGAAGAAGCAAAATGTCGCTTACATATGAAGCTAGCATTAATTTCTATGTACTACTTATTTTACCTATTAGATTAAGATTTTACAACAAACTGAATATTTAGGAGACCCGCTGAGTTTATTTGGCGCTTGGAAAAGATATCCATTGGAATGCTGCTTACAGCATTTGATATTAGGCAATCCTAGAAAATAAGATTAAAATTACAGGAATTTATGCTGTTCCTGTAAGTTAAAAAGCAGAATCAAAGGCAACTCTGCCTCATCTAAATCTTTTCACTTGTCAAAGATGCATGTATTTAGAGTAAAAATAATGGGATTGATTTCTATTTCTATTTCTATAAGCACTGCAAAACCAATAACGTCCTTGGAGACACGGCCAGCTTGGATTTGGTAGGCTCTGTCCTCTATGGGATTATTAATTAGCATAGAATCACAAGCTATTGTTGTTCATGACAAATGGACCAGAAAGAATGCAATGTCTCTTTTGGAACTCTTGCTTCGACTGGCAAACTGGTGACATAATTGAAGGAAATATGTTCCGATCAATAAACAGAGCATGCTTAAATGACATATTCAAAGATGATACCTTCTTAGCATACCATTTTGATATTCACATTCTGGAATTCATTTCCCTTTATGTTACATAAAGTGTGTAGATCGCCTCAGATTTTAGAGTCATGTCTAACTTTTCTCGCTGATTTCAGTAGGTCTCCTTAGACAAATGACTAAATTGGAATAATGCTAATCGTATGACATTTTCTAGATTTCTTTTTAATGAGCGCTCTCGTAAAGATAACAAAATTCTGTATTGCTGAAGAATTGGAACACATCGGGATGAAATTCAGCAGGTTCTGAGAGGCTCTGGAGAACCAGTAGCGGAAATTTTGAGCAGTTCGGAGAACCGGCAAATGCCACCTCTGGCTGGCCCCAGAGTGGAGTGGGAATGGGGATTTTGCAGTATCCTTCCCCTGGAGTGGGGTGGGAATGGAGATTTTGCAATATCTTTCCCCTGCCACACCCACCAAGCCACGCCCACAGAACCAGTAGTAAAAAAATTTGGATTTCACCACTGGAACACATCATCCTGTATAAACCACAATGTCACAAGTGATGAAATATCACAGTGTTTCATGGTATTGGCATTGCATAGGAATATACAAGCAGGCAACTACAGTAGGCAGATGATGATGTTGGAAACAGATGGTCACTTTAAGGACAACAGTAAAAGCGTCATTTCTTGCTATATGGGAGAGGATTGTGATAAACCATTTCTGTGCTTTACCAAGAAAACCACCTGGATAGGCAGGATAAAATGATTGATGATAGAACGGCTTGAGTTAAAAGGCATTCAATATGCTATTGAGAAAGAACTGGGGATCTTTTGTAGTACTAAAATGGCATTTATGGTACTGTATATTTGGGACATCTAGTTGCTGATGTTACCATGAAGGGGAAGGAAATCCAACATACAAAGACAGAATTACAGTGAGAACAAGGAACATTGAAACACGAACATAGGAAAATTCAACGTACCAAAATTTGAAATGCATCAACTGCAGTACACATCAACATCATAGGTACCCCCATGCTTTTTACTTGGACCTCTGTCCACTTAATAACGCACATGGCTGCTTAACTACCATAACTGGGAATGCTGGGATTGTGAAGCATTGAGTGAAACAATCACTAGACCAGGGCTGTCAAACTCCTGGCCCGCAGACCAGATACGTCATGTGCTGGCCATGCCAATGCCCATTTAATGAAGGGGGGGGGAAAGTCCAGATATGTCACGTGACACTGCCATGACGATGTGAGCTTGACAGCTCTGACATAGACAGACATATTTTGTGTCTCGCATAACAACCATATTGCTCAATGACTGAGATTCTGGTCCCAATAGTAATTATTAAGCAAGGACTACCTGCATTGATGGACATTACTAGACAGTGCACACGTAAATGAAACACACACACACACACACACACACACAAACGTAAATTATTAGTACAAAGAAGTGGAAGAACTCAAATATAATATCAAAGATGTGGCTGAGGGCTAACTGTGGAATAGATAAACTGCTCATAAGTCAGAAAGTAAATGCAAAATAAGGTTAGATCTTATGAATTTTCCTACATTTTAAAAAAAATCAATACACATTTATTGCTTGAAAATCTGCTCCAAAATTGAACTAGTTCCCTTACCCATATTTGTAGGTACATATTTCTGGATGTGGTGGCTGATGCTTAGCTCAGGCATCAATCTGACATTAATTCTTTTAACCAGAAAAGCCCCATACTCTGAGTGATATACATTTTGCAATTTGCAGCAGAAAAATTGAATAATAAGGGTACAAAGGGCAAGAGAATTTTTAAAAAGTATTTTCTCAGCTACTTCTATCAGTTCACTTGAATGCTACATTCATTTGAGCCATTTGAGAATAAATATAATTCTCTGATAACACATATAAATAAAAAAGGCCTAAGGCTATGATGCTGGACTTTAAAAAGAGAACTGGGGTTTGGCAAAGATACTGGTCTAATATACCAAGGAAATAGAGCTAGAACAATTTGCAGCATGGATGATGAAAAGACGAAAGACACAGGATAACAAAAATAAGACATGGTAGAGGCTACAAACATGCATTGTAAATATAGGAAGTGATCAAAATATGGCATATTATATTAAGTGTTTTTATGTCTTACAAAGGTTTTCCTGGTCAAGATTCTTTCGAAACAAAGTATAGTTAGTCCTCAAGTTACGATTGTAATGGAGCCAGCCCATTCCATTCGCAACTCGAGAATTCATGGGAGAGAATCTTGTACTTTGAACGGGATCACTCCCTCCTTTCACCCACACATTCGCTAATTGAATGCGAGGCATGTTAAGTGCACATGAGATATTTCAGGATGGGGAATGACATGGGGGGCCTAGTGTTGGAACAGGCCACCTGCCTAAGATCACCCAAAGCCTCCCCAACCCACTGAATTACTTCATGCTCCCAACAATTGCTTCCCCTCCTCCACCCAACCTGCCACGCTGGTTCACTTACCTTGTGAAGCTCTAGTAAGCAGTCTCCTCTCCAGCCTCTCAGCTATGGTCACCCCTCCGATGCTTGTTTCGGGCCTCCGATGCTTGGTTTGGGCTTCCGATGCTTGGTTTGGACCTCCGTAGGCCTCATCTGGCACTTTGCCAACCGAAATGGAGCTTCTGAGGGGCAGATCCACCCCTCAGAAGCTCTATTTTGGCCAGCAAGGTACGGGATGAATATGGTAGAGCCTCTGTGGTTGTTTGTAAGGTGGCGCTGTAAGATTTGTAGTTTTGGGACTAGTTCATAAATGCTAGGAGGCACTTATCGCGTAATACACACGTTTGCTAAGGGAACCTCATAATTTAGGGATTACCTGTACCTTGTTTTCATTTTCATTTTAGTGAGTAGGGCTCTGTAGATAGTGAGAGAGCCAATATCATGTAGTGCAGGGGTGGGTTCTACTTACCTTTACTACCGGTTTGCACCACTGATGTAGCGGTTATCGGACAGGATTGCCAAGACCCAGGTTAAAATCCATTCAGCATGTAAACTCACTGAGAGGCTTTGATTCAGTGGTTTTCTTCGGCCCTTTCAAAGTTGCTGTTAAAAGAAATTAAATGAAGGGAGATTCCATTTAAATCTCTTGATGGAAAGGAAGGATAGAATGTTAACAGGTTAAAATATACACAATATGGAAAACTAGAGTAGCGCTATGATATCTGGACCACAAAGAAAAAAAAATCAGATGACTTAATTTTTAGGTTCAGTTGTGGTCATAAGTTGAGGACTACCTGTAAGGGATGTATCAGCTGGAGCCACTTCTTTATTTATTTTGTTCTAAAGAAAAATGCTTCAGCTCCTTTGGCTTTGGTACTGTAACAGTTCTTCCATATCTCTGTCAAAGTCATCTCTTCCTAACTGTCTTCCGAATGGCAGTCACTCTGCAGTTTTGGAATTATAACAATCTGATAGTTATTGTTAAAGAAAATTAAAAAAAAATCCCCCCCCCCCCCCCCAGTTCTCATATTTAGAAGAGAAGCAACAATTCTGTCTTGTGTTTTCTCTTAAAAAGAGGAATGGCCTATGGAACCATTTGCAGAGATACACAATATACACAGTGAAAAATACGTTTTGTTGCCCTGTGTCTTAATAATGCATTGTTTTAGAGCAAAACAAGCAAGAGGCCCCCATTTTATCTAAAGAAATATTGCAGCAAATTATAGTTAACATGATTTCAGCAGAATTCCATAGCTCTGAAAGCTTTGGCTTTGTGGGCAGATCCCTCCCCCCCCAATTATTTTAAGAGTTCATTTATAGCACTTTGTACATCATTGTTTTTTGAGACCTTGGCAACTGGGTTATAGAACCCTGGAAAAGCATTCAGCTTAAAGCCATTTTAATGGGACTTTGGGGGAGCATTTAATGTGGGAAACGGGACCAGCAACCTCCTGGTTTTAAGGGAGTCTTGGGCCCTTCCTCCTTCCCAACCCCTTCATGAATGTAACAACTGTAGCTTGTCATTTTGCCCTTCCTTTTTTGTGGAAAAAAATGCCAGTGATTTCTTTTGACTTAAACTGGGCATTCAGAAAGCTGTTTTTTTTTTATTAATGAATCATATTAAGCCACCAGTGAAAGGCTCTCTGACTCTGTTTAAATAACAGGCTATGATTCCTCACAGCCCCCTCTCAGTTGGCTCCACTGCTATTAATTGAGGAGTTTCTTTGTTTCTTTCCTAATGAAGCTAACAGAACACATCTGTCAGGTGCTTGTATTCTTCACCCGTCTATAGTATGTAATAGCCCAGCTGGAGGCTATAATGCTACACAATACCCCTGGCCGTTACAGCAACTATTTATTCCTGGGCTTTTCCTCAGATAGGGATTTGGAAAAAAAAAAGGGAGGGAAAAAGTCTGAAATTTGGGCCTAATTGCTGTTTACAGAGCAATAGACACCTGTTCTAGCCGAGATCCTGGCTCATGAATCTACACCTCGGACCTTAGGGAAAGGAAAGAGGAATTTTTAATCAGCTGCCCGTTCAGGCTCTGAGAAGCCTGCCTTTGCACTTTATATAGTATGGTCTATGTCCAGTAATTGCCCCAGCATCATGCTGGGGGGTGCATTCATTGGAAGACTGAAGGGTGGGTGGGAGCTGCTTTCAAAGACAATCCTATGTTTGTGTTTAATAGCTTCTGCTCCTTTGAACCCTAGCTTAAAGCCGGCCAGTTGGTATGAAATATTAAAGCGCTTTTGATGAATCCTGCTTTTAAATGGTTTCAGCTTGTAGGTTGCAAATAATGTGAGTTTGGTGTAATGGACTATACTGGAGACTTTGAAATAATTCTATTTGCAAAATAGAATGATAAGTGCTCAGCTTTGCTCTGTGAGAATTCAAGGCACTGCAAATATCAGCCCAATATTCAAATATGTTATGGCATTATAATGCAAGATATAGTTAGAAATTTGTCTAATACCTCATGCATTTTTAACACTGTAGTCTCCACTCATACAAGCGAGCCCAATAAACATTACAGTCCAAAATAAAGGTCTTAAAACTTACGGGGGGGAAATCACATTGTACATCCTTATAGTTATCCAGAGCAGACATTTAGAGCCTAGTTATGCTTTACTGTTAGTTTTTTTTTTCTTGCAAAATTCTACTGTATTGTGCTTAAACAGTGGACCAGCAATCTTCAGGTTTGCTACTCTTTCCGTACAGCCCAAAGCAAAAAATATGTCAGAGGTAGAACTGCACTACAGTGCTTTGAATTCATTTCCCAAAATGCGCTTTGCTTCAGAGTGCAAACAGAGCGCAAACCAGTGGTGGGTTCCTCCCGGTTCGGCCCGGTTCTCCCAAGCCGATAGCGATGAAGATATGACATCACCGAACCAGTTCTGCCCCCCCGCCCCCCCTGCACCCTCCCACCCCCGGTATTATTCTTACCTTTTATTTGGCCCCATCCCCAATCTATTGCTGCCTCCTGAGTCCCAGCTGATGGCTAGAGGGGAAAAAAAACTGTTTAAACCTTAGATAAGCTTACCCCCCATCCTCAATAAGGAGACTAAAATGGTAGCCTAGAGTTATTGTAAATTGAAATAAATATTTATATATTATCTGAACACAGGACAACTTAAGTGGAATATATATATATATATATATATATATATGTATGTTTTCTGAGGTTTTCGCGGGTGTTTGTATGTAGGTCTTTGGTTATTCGGGTCTTCTCCCGCATAGAATTGGAAGTATCTTGGCGACGTTTCAACGAAGTCTCATTCGTCAACTTCAGGCTGGTGTTCTCAGCTCCGTGCTTCCAGGAGCAAGCACGTGCTCCGTGCTTCCAATTTGTTCCTGGAAGCATGGAGCTGAGAACACCAGCCTGAACATGACGAATGAGACTTCGTCGAAACGTTGCCAAGATACTTCTAATTCTACGCGGGAGAAGACCCGAATAACCAAAGACCTACATATATATATATATATATATATATATATATATATATATATATATATATATATATATATATATATCAGTGCAATCATTTTAAAAAGGAGTTGTAGGGCTTTCTCGGGCTGCTTGAAGCCGATAGCATATTAGATACAGAGTAAGAAAAATGTCAGTACCACTGAGAATTTGTAGTATGCAGCATGTAATTTTAGAATGTTACATACACACAAACACAGATAGGCACACATATTATATATATATAATTAAACCATTAACATCCATGATTTTTTCACCCAGGCTTCATCATTAATTCACAACAGTACTAATTATGACAATATGGTAGTATTGATTGTCCTCAGTTGATTACAAATCAAAATCATAATACTATAAGCTTGGAAGGTGTGTGAATTCTAGAGCACATCAGGGGATGCCTAAGATTCCTAGGAATATACATTTTTTCCCTTGGAATCCCTTCACAAGTTGTCATTACATTTATAATTTGTAATCTGACAGAATGAGAGTCTTTATTAAATATGTTGCAGTAACCATGTGAAGTATATTATTTAAGACAAGTTTAATTATATAGAGGTTTTGTGTTCTCCCTCCCCTCCTGACTGATTCAGTCCTACTAACATCGTCACCTGAGCCTCCCACTTAAGGGCCAAGTACAGGTAGTCCTCAACGTACGACCACAATTGAGCCCAAAATTTATGTTGCTAAGTGAGACATTTTTAAAGGGAGTTTTGCCCCATTTTACAACATTTCTTGCCACAGTTGTTAAGTATATCATTGCAGTTGTTAGTAACCTGGTTGTTAAGTGAATCTGGCTCCCCCATTGACTTTGCTTGTTGCAGAAAGTTGCAAAAGGTGACCACATGACCCCAGCAACCATTGTAAATATGAACCAACTGCCAAACATCTGAATTTTGATCATGTGACCATGGAGATGCTGCAACAGTTGAAGGCATGAAAAACGGTACTTTTTTGAATGCCGTTGTAGCTTTGAATGGTCACTAAACGGACTGTTGTAAGTCAAGAATTATTTGTATAATGCTTGGCACGAAAATGCTGTTTTTATTGGTTCTAGAGCTCTAGGGTTGCTGAGACTTAAGCTCAGTTGGATGTCACTGGCTGCCAGGCCTAACCAATTGGCAAATCCCAACTACATGGAATAGGCTGTATTATTCCATTTTAAAGAAAGAAACTTTCTGCATATCAGAACAATAAGTGGTACAGCGATGAGCTATATTTCATGTATATTTTGAGCATATGAGTACTGATGAAAGTCAAGTCTGCCTTTTTACTTTTCTTATGCTGGCAGACATAATACACTGGCTTTTCCTTTCCTCAATCAATTCAGTGGTTGGGACTAATGGTTGTTAGCTCTTTCTTTCAGATAACTTTTAATTTCATTATCTAGCCTCCAGAGTGAGTGGTTCAGGTATTCCTGAGACCTTTTTATACTGAATGTACTAATGGAAGAAACTCGGTGTATTGAATCTATACAGGGTATTAATGCAAGTTAGCGGCTTTTGCAATATAGTTTAGAGTGCAAATTGATCAAAATGCAATTAGGCCATACAACTCCCCAGCTCTTTTGTCAAAAAACAGGCTAAAGGAAGAGTTTGATCTCCACCTATTACCATCACCATTCTTCTCTGCTTCTGAGCTTATTTCTGCTAGGTGTCAAAAGAGAGGCATTAATCAGGCACAGTGTAGAAATAAAATGTAATCAAGCTGACATTTATTCTTTTGTTCATGTGGCAGGAGTCTCTACTGTTAACCAGGAAAAGTTGCACAAATTTCTAAAACTTTTCTCTCTATTCACTCTCACTCCAGAGCTAGTGGATGAATATTTGTAAAGCTGAAATGATAATCTACTTGATTGTTTTCTTGCAATATTTGTTTATTCCAAAACTGAATAAGAACAGCCATTAAAAGAAGGGAGCAGATACTGGCTTTTTAACCATTAACTGGAAGGCAAAATATATGTCACAAAAATTAGTGTGAAGTGAAGTGCTGCTAGGGGCGCTGTGGCTCAGTAGCTAAGACGCCAAGCTTGTCGATCAAAAGGTTGGCAGTTCAGCGGTTCAAATCCCTAGTGCCACGTAATGGGGTGAGCTCCCATTACTTGTCCCAGCTTCTGCCAGCCTAGCAATTCAAAAGCATGTAAAAAATTCAAGTAGAAAAATAGGAACCACCTTTGGTGGGAAGGTAACAGTGTTCCATGCACCTTTGGCGTTGAGTCATGCTGGCCACATGACCACGGAGATGTCTTCAGACAGCGCTGGCTCTTCAGCTTTGAAACGGAGATGAGCACCGCCCCCTAGAGTCAGAAACGATTAGCACATATGTGCGAAGGGAACCTTTACCTTTACCTTAAAGTGCTGTAAACAGACAAGCTGAAGGGGATTTTCATCTATGAATCATTAATCAGTTTTAATGGATGTAATATATATGTCTAATTTATCTCCAGACTATATTTTCCTCACATTAGCACTGTTGTACACAATACAAAAATGGAATGGAGGCTCTGGTGCACATTTTAAAACGTTGGCAATTTTGAGGATAAGCCCTGATGAAATTAAAGAGGTATATGTTTGTGATTTTTTTTCATGGGGTGTCATGTGGCAAAATCACCCAGTGTTGGGTTTGCCTATTAAAAAAGGAAAAAAGTAAGAGCTGATGTGACCATTCAATAGAAATCTCTTAAATCTTTAAGCACATGCACGTCCAAACATGTAAGACACATTTTTTCTTTAAAAAAAAAAAGAAGAAGAAGAATCAAGGACTCATCCAGAAAGCTGATGCTAGGCATTGAGGTTTGTGAGGGAGATGGGCAACAGCGCTAACTTTATCACTCTGCCTCAGGGCTCACAAAGATGGATGGGTGAAACCCAGAGAGTGAAATTAATTTCCTTGGGGAATCAACAGAAATTCAGTGGAAGGTTGGGGTCACTTAAGGACAGGTAATAATGAAAATAGAGGTAATGAATATTGGAGAAGTCTCTGGCCAGCTGAGCTCTTGCTAGGTTGACTGGGTTCAGAAAGTTTATTGGAAACAAAGGGCAGGTAACAGATTAAGAGTATCATCTGATTCAAAAAGAGGGGAAGGAACAGCTTTGAAAGATTTTACGCCTACCTTTTTGTATTTCAGAAGTGTGGCAAATGTATCTTTTTCATTTCCAGACCTATAGGCTGGTCCTTGCTGGAGATCTAAAAAGAGTATTTAACAATGGAGTATACACTAATGTATTATAAGAATGTCCTTGCTTGTTTACTTGTAACCTCTTCATTGCTATGAATAGTGGGGTTTGCCCTTTTCTTTTAACTAAAGGGTACCAGGCAATATGAAATTTCCTGTACACCTAAAAAGCAGATACCTAATTTATATTTAAATATGTTACATTTTTTTCATTTTTAACTTGTGGTTTGGCAAAAAAAAAAAATCCTTACTGATTTTATTCAGCTCATGCCTTCTCATACAATGGAAATGAAATCTTTTAAAACATTGCTCAAAATGTTATAAATAACGTATTTCATTTGCAGGGTGAAAAAACCCTCTGTGTATCTTTTTGCTTATAATATCAGAATATGAGAATATGATTATGGAGAATATGAGAAAGGCTATACATTGGATCTTTGAATTTCATTCTGTAAGTGGTAACATTCTGTCTGGGGTTGAGATGCAGAATTCTTTTCGCTATATTCTGCCTTTTTTCAAAGCCATTGATTTAAATTGATTTCTGTGAAGAAGAATGGAGATTATCATTGCTAAGGGAAGAGCAGATTCAATGTGCCGGTGCAACAGCTGAAATTTGGTGCTAAGTCCACTGTTGAATATTTTCATCTTTGATGAAAATCAAGAACATCTTTGGAAATTACACTCACTTAGGTTTATGATGGCAACCATAATATGACAATGATCAGAAAGGCAATAGTCAGGGACCAGAAGTGGAAGGTCCAATGGCACCAACTGAAGAATACTGAGCATTTGTCAAAGCTCTGGAGACTTGAGTCCTGAGGCTCAGGCTGTTTGTAGTTTATAGCTCAAGGTCAGTTGATTCTGATCCCATCAATGGGCCAGCAAACTCTCATTAAAATCTCTAGCGTTCTGTCAGGCATTCAGATAATTTGTGCAATGGGAATTCACAATGAGTTTCCAAGCCTGAAGACCTCATCAGCAAAGGTGTACAGAATTTCACTTTTGCAGAGGTTTCGACCAATTTCATGGTGGTTGCCTGGCTTGAGGAGTCAAGCCAATTTATTTTGACTCCAGTTGTTCTGAAACTGCAGTAAAGCTGTTTTCCCCCTTTGCAAAGCTTTAGCTCTATACGACCTGTAGATGGGCTGCTTTCTACTGGTGGGAACCATTCTCCTTCTGGCTCAGGATTCAATACAAACATTATTTCTTTCACTTCTTAAATTTTAATATCTTTTTGAACTGCATCTTTCCTTTTCCTACTCCAGCCACCACATCAATGTGCAGGTGTGATTACAGCTCTTGGAAGAATGTAGCAGGGCTGACACATCATCATTTCACCCTTACAAACTTTCACGAAACTTTTTAGTACAAGGAGAGGAATGGTATTTTTGCAGCCAGCAACAATTCAGATAGTGATGATAAGGTCCTACATCAGTATTTCTCAACCTGCAGTCTGTGGACCCTTGGGGTGGGGGGCATGATGTTGTCTCAGCGGGTCCACGCGGGCTTGAAGAAAAGTTACGATTTAAATCTTGAGTTAAGTCTTGTTGGTCCGTGGACACAGAAGATATTTAAAATGGGTTGGTGTTGAAGAAAAGATTGAAAACCACTATTCTTCTCTATAATTGTGCAACAATTGTGCACCTCGGGTGAGGTGACTGAGCCCAGTCTTGAGAGTGTTATCTGGGCTGAGTTCGATCCTGTGGCTCCCGAGGACGTGGACAGGATCCTGGGTAGACTGAACGCTACCACATGTTTATTGGACCCGTGTCCCTCCTGGTTGGTACTGGCCTCCCGGGAGGTTACACGAGGCTGGCTCCAGGAGATTATAAACGCTTCCTTGAGTGAGGGTGCCCTACCGGCCGCCTTGAAGGAGGCGGTGGTGAGGCCCCTCCTCAAGAAGCCCTCCCTGGACCCGGCTGTTTTGGTAAATTATCGTCCTGTCTTCAACCTTCCCTTTCTGGCGAAGGTTGTTGAGAGTGTGGTGGCGCGGCAGCTCCCCCGGTTCCTGGATGAAGCTGTCTATTTAGACCCGCTCCAGTCCGGCTTCAGGTCTGGTTACAGCACCGAAACGGCATTGGTCGCGTTGGTAGATGATCTCTGGAGGGCCCGGGGTAGGGGGTACTCCTCTATCCTGGTGCTGTTAGACCTCTCAGCGGCTTTTGATACCATCGACCATGGTATCATGTTGCGCCGGTTGGAGGGATTGGGGGTGGAGGGCACCGTTCTGCGGTGGTTCTCCTCCTACCTCTCCGACCGGTCGCAATCGGTGTTGACAGGGGGGCAGCGGTCGACCCCGAGGCGCCTAGTGTGTGGGGTGCCACAAGGGTCGGTCCTCTCGCCCCTTCTGTTCAACATTTATGTAAAGCCGCTGGGTGAGATCATCCGTGGTTTTGGGGTGGAATTCCATCAGTACGCTGATGACACTCAGCTGTACATCTCCACCCCAGACCACCCCAATGATGCCGTGGAAGTGATGTCCCAGTGCCTTGAAGCTGTGCGGGTCTGGATGGGGAGAAACAGGCTTCGACTTGACCCCTCCAAGACCGAGTGGCTGTGGCTGCCAGCGTCCCGATATAGCCAACTGACTCCATCGTTGGTTATTGGGGGCGAATCATTGGCCCCCACGGAAAGGGTGCGCAACTTGGGCGTCCTCCTGGATCCACGGCTGTCTTTAGAGGAGCATACGACAGCTGTGGCCAGGGGAGCTTTTTATCAGGTCCGCCTGATACGCCAGTTGCGGCCCTTTCTAGATCGGGACTCCCTACGCACAGTCACTCAGGTGCTCGTCACGTCTCGCTTGGACTACTGTAATGCTCTCTACATGGGGCTCCCCTTGGGATGCATCCGGAGGCTTCAGCTGGTACAGAATGCGGCCGCGCGGGGGATTATGGGAGCGACAGGGCGCTCCCATGTGACACCTCTCCTGCGTGAGCTGCATTGGTTGCCGGTTCATTTCCGGGTGCGTTTCAAGGTGTTGGTAATCACCTTTAAAGCACTCCATGGCTTAGGACCAGGGTACTTACGGGACCGCCTTCTGCCACCTATTGCCTCCCACCGGCCGGTTCGCTCCCACAGAGAGGGCCTCCTCGGGGTGCCGTCAGCCAGACAGTGCCAGCTGGCGACCCCCAGGGGGAGAGCATTCTCTGTGGTAGCCCCCACCCTCTGGAACGATCTCCCTCCAGACCTGAGGACTATCGCTGACCTCCGGTCCTTTCGTCGGGCTTTGAAGACTCATCTCTTCCAACTTGCCGGACTTGCCTGATCCCTCCTATTTTTAAATATTTTTAAATGCTTTTAAATTTTAGAGTCTTAGAGTTTTTATTCGGTTTATATTTTCAGCCTAAATTTATATTGATTTTAGTACGTTTTAACTTATTGTATTGTATTGGTTTTAAATTGGCTGTTCACCACCCTGAGTCCGGAAGGAGAAGGGCGGTATAGAAATTTAATAAATAAATAAATAAATAAATAAACATGAACTGAAAACCATGAAGACTCACTAGGCAATGATCTCCTTTTCCCTCCTTCTCTCTCTCTCTCTCTCCCTCCCTCCCTCCCTCCCTCCCACTCGTTGATTTATGTTGCTCTGGGGATGGAAAATGGTTTTTCCCACTGTCCTATCAGTCTGCTGAAACGTAGAAACAAATTGACGCATAGTATTCTATGTGCATTCTCATTAGAACCTTCTAGTATTGAGTGTTCCCTGGGCTTTGTCTGCGGGCCAAAAGTCCTTGATCTGAATCCCAAACCACTGAATCCCAAATCCTTTATTAAAAAGCTTCTTTGCTTCCCGTCTGTACTATATCTCAAGCTATAGACAAGACTGTACAGGTAATTCTTGGCTTACAACCACAATTGAGCCCCAAATTTCCATTGCAAACTGAGACAATTGTTAAGTGAGTTTCAATTTGCTCCATTTTCTTGTTGTTAAGCAAATCACTGCAATTGTTAAGTGAATCTGACTTCCCCATTGAAGTTGCAAAAGATGATCACATGACCCCGGGACCCTGCAACCATCATAAATGCATGCCAGTTGCCAAGTGTCTGAATTTGGATTGCATGATCATGGGGATGACTGTAAAGAGGATAAGTGTGAAAAATGGTAATAAGCAGGGGTGAAATGCTCCCAGTTTGGACCGGTCCAGTAGCAATGGCGGCGGGTGGTTTGGAGAACCAGTAGCAAAAATCTCTGCGCTCCCTCCCACACCATGCCCAGCTGAGCTGCATGATCATCAGAGGCTTTTTTTTTTAACTGTTAAAAGCATTTTTTCTACAACCTCTTCCGACGAAAAAATGCTCAGAAGTTCTGCAACTTCTTGGCCGAAGAAGTGGTAAAAAAAATACTTTGAAAAGTCTCTGACAATCCTAGCTGAGTTGCCGGATCGGCAGAGAGGCATTTTTTAAAAAGTCCCTCTGATGATCCCAGCTGAGTTGCTGGATCAGCAGAGGCTTTTCAAAGCATTAGAAAAAATGCTTTGAAAAGTTAAAAAAAAAAAAAGTTGGCCACGCTCACCCAGTCACATTACCCTCCCCCCAAGCCACGCCTACAGAACCGGTAGTAACAAATTTTATATTTCACCCCTGGTAATAAGTCATTTTGTTCATTGCTGCTGTAACTTTGAATGGTCACTAAATTAATGATTTAGTGATACAGGAACTCAAGGGCTATCTGTATATCGTTCCAGTGATTCTGACTTCTATATAATGCTAAGCTATAGCTTCCAGTCTCCCTCATCATTGGCTGTATAAGTTGGGACTGCTGGAGTTCATTGATATTTGAAGTGCCAAAGATTTTCACTTCTGATTTATAATGTAGGCCTGTAATATGAGGCAGTAAGGCAGCTGTAATATGCCTCTGTGAAGTGTCTCATGCTGTGAAGTACTCCTGTTCTTCGTGCTGAGGCACACAGAGGCACTGCACTTCATCTCCTTGAGATTTTTGCATTGCTCCAAGGTTTTGTGTAGCAGTTGTAGTAGCTGGTACATGTTTCTGTGCTTGTACTGAGCATGTACAGAAGCCTCTTCCAGTACTTCTACAGCTACAAGTGGATTTTTGCAAAATTCTGGCTATTGAAATAGCTCTATGTGGGACAGGAGCTTAACTTTAAAAGTAAAATTTAAGGTTGGTTTGCATGAACCTCTGTTGGAGATTTGTCCTGCCCTAATATAACAGCAAATGATGAAAAGAAGGGCAATAATGTAACCTGTTAGTGATTTATATAAAATAATAATTGTTAAAACTTTCTGGCATTCTTCCCCACCCTAAAATATTTAAAATGTATTAAAATATATATTAAAATACCCATGTTTTACCAAAAATAAGTCTTGGTCTTATTTTCTTTTGGGTCCCAAAATAAACACTAGGGCTTATTTTCTGGGGGTGTCTTATTTTTTCCATGTACCGGAGGCCCACTTCTTCTGCTTGCTCATGGCGGGGCAGGAGCTCATGTGGTGTGCCAGTGCTTCTGCCATGAGGTAGAGGGGTAGAGATGCCCTACGGGCCCTGCACTGGGTTACCTCAGGGCCCCTGCAACCAAGCAATCCACACCCCAATACCTGCCTCGCCTTGCGGCCTGGTTGCCGCTCGCTTACCCCGCCCACCTCAAAGCATTTTTTTCTGCAACGTCTTAAGGATGTAGAAAAAATGCTTTTAAAAGTAAAAAAAAATTGGCCACACCCACCCAGTCACATTACCCCCACCAAACCACACCCACAAAATAAGCCACACCCACAGAACCGGTAGTAAAAATTTTTAGAACCTACCCCTGGTGCTGTGTTACTAATTTTCCTGACTTCTTTGCTTTGAGATCCTCAGATTTTGTTTTTTCCCCTCTTCAAGATGGAATCTTCAAATGAGCATGAAATGTATCTTCACAGGAAATTCCAGCGCATCTCTTGTCATCAACTTTGATAAGTGTGTACTAATTGCTTGGTAGAACCTTAACACGCTTCTATGGGATACAATTATATTAGAACAAAACCCAGTTATTAATTTTGCCATGACAATGCTCTACAACAATAATGGTAATAACAACAATTAATAATAATATTTTTTTTCTTTCTTTCCTTCTCTCTCTTCCTCTTTTGAAATTTTTTCAATTTAGAATTTGAATACTTAATAACTTTTTTCTTTTTCTCTTGTTTTAAATTTTGTCTTTTAAATAATAATATTTTCCCTAAAACTTCCTCTGATGCTTGAAACCAAAAGCCTCATAGCTTCCCCACATTTATTCATCTTTGGTGGCATTTATAGCACATTTTATAATGTGAAATAAGGGTGCAGATATCGACCACAAAGCCTAGCAACAATCATAGCAAAGTACAGGTAGTCCTCAATTTACAACCACAATTGAGCCCAAAATTTCTATTGTTAAGTGAAACATTTGTTAAGTGAGTTTTGCCCCATTTTTACGACCTTTCTTGCCACAATTCTTAAGTGAATCACTGCAGTTGATAAGTTAATAACCTGGTTGTGATGTGAATCTGGCTTCCCCATTGACTTTGCTTGTCAAAAAGCTGCCAAAAGTGATCACATGACTTTCAGACACAGTAAAGGACTACTTATAAAAAACAGTTTCAGCAAGTGACTTTAAACCTTTCTTAATTTTAGTTTCTTCAAATATCAGGTATTTTTTTTTGGCTTTCTTTCTTCCCTTTTAATGGTCTGGGGCTCAAAGTTAATAAGTAAATCTGAAAGTCTATGTATACTGATATAAGAGTAAGTTTT
This sequence comes from Masticophis lateralis, assembly GCA_030761175.1. Lineage (NCBI taxonomy): Eukaryota > Metazoa > Chordata > Lepidosauria > Squamata > Colubridae > Masticophis > Masticophis lateralis. The sequence goes on from JAUDYJ010000003.1 coordinate 65,906,719, forward strand.
TCTTCATTCCTTCCTCTGTAGTCTTTCGACTCCATTTGGAATATGATGCTCTCATAATCATTGGTCATTTGAGGCACAATTTTCAATTCAGGCTCCAGAAATGATGAGAATAACCTAAGGGTGCTTGCATAATGAAAATTTTGAGGAGATAATAGAAAACTGTCCTGTCACTTTAAATATAAATATAGGGTTATACTATGTCATTTCTATGAGTAAGGATTTCACGCGTGTCAATGGGATTGTGTTTTATGAGCATTCATGTGATGTAGAAAATTTTCTCTTACATATTGACATAAATTTTATATTGTCATAAGTAACATGCTGTGAAACGTGTGTGTGTGTGTGTGTGTGTGTGTGTAGTTTTCAAATTTGCATGCCACCAAATATATTCAGGCTTCTGTATGGTATCTTCTAAGAAAAAAAAAATAGTTGAAATGTCCATAATATGACAAAGCAATATAAAGCAATAAAATGCCCACAGTAAATGGTTAATCAAACATTAAACAAAAATAAATGAACAGCCAGAATAATAGCCTTACACCCATCAATTAGATTAATATGTAATAATTGTAGAGCATACCATGATAAATTATACAACAGTCACACAGTTCTTGTGTATAAAATGGCCCAATGGCCATTTGGAATAACTTGACTTTTACTGCTTTCAGAAGTCTGAGTCCTAAATGTCTTTCACATTTCAATATTTATATTTATAAATATAAATATTTTTATAGTGTTTATAAAAAATGTTAATAACAGTTGTGTTTATATATACAAAAAAAAAGATACAAATTCAGTAAAAATAATAAATATATCAGAATAACAGAGTTTTAAGGGACTTTGGAAAGATATTCTAGCCCAACCCCTGTTCAAGCAGGAGACCTTATACCATTTCAGACAAATGCTTGTCCAATCTCTTCTTAAAAATCTCCAGCTGACCTTCATCATCATCTTGATCCTGCTGTTGCTGAGGTGTGCCTGGCCCGCCTCTTCATGAAGCAGCTGCTAGCCATGTGAGGCCTCCTTCTCCAGGTTTCGCAAGGAAGCCATCATGCTCAACCTGGGGGAAGGTAGCCTCACATGTCCAGCAGCTACCTTGTAAAGGGCCAGGCTGGGCATGCTTTGTTTTGTGAGTCAATTCTCATTCATTCTGTCCAAATTACCCATCCATTTCAGCATACTTCTTTGGTTGTCATCCTTCGCCTTTCTGTTCAAGACAAATTCATTCACCACCCATTCATTCTCGATCCTATCTCTCCTTGTCTTACCATGCACAGTTTTAAAGTAATCAATTCTTACTGCACTCAAGTTCAGGGGTGGGTTTCACTTACCTTTGCTACCGGTTCACGCGTGTGCCACTTCTGCACATATGCAGAATCTTCTGCGCATGCACAGATCGTATTTGATGATGTCCAGGTGGGTGGGTGGAGCCTCTCGCCGCCACTGCTGCTGGTTTGCCTGAATCTGGGCGAACTGGTAGCAACCCACCACTGCTCAAGTTGCATTTATATTGTCCAGACATACTCAACTCATACTTTCCTATAGCAAAATAGGCAGAAACACATTCCTATACAGTATATAACCATTTACACTTCTTTTGACAAACATTCTTCACAAAAGTACATGTTATAAACTACCTTCCTACAAGCATTTGCATGTCTTAAATTTTCTCTATCCCTAAATCAGGGACAAATAAGCCTTTCTCTCCCCCCCCCCCCCTTTTAAGAGCTGCATTAACTCAAGCACAATTTGTCAGGTGTTGCATGCAGACAGTAGATAGGGTTGAAGCCAGAGTTCATTGCCTCTCACGGAATTGGCCTTCTTTAAATGATAACATGAACTGTACCACTTATTGTAACATTATGGTTGCTGTTAATCTGAGATTTTCCTGCACCAGAGTTCTGTCTTGAATGCAATCAAACTTGTTGATCTATTTCCATATTCCAATGCTCAGTTTTCCCAAAATTTGTCTTGTTTTCCATGCAGTATATTGGAAATATCTAGTTTGGAAGGGCAGCATACACATTTAAAAAAAATTAATTAAAATAAAGTATAAATAAAGATCGGACAACCATTTGTCTGAAATGATATAAGACAGTGATGGCTAACCTTTTTGCCATTGCGTGCCAAAAGCAGGGGGAATGCAGGGGGGGTCGCACACATGCATGCCCACACCCATAATTCAATGTGCCCCACCCCCTGCCCCCCACGCATGTGCATGCAACCTCACCTGCACCCCACACTTTTGGCATGCGATGGCACGGTGGGACCCAAAGGCCTGTTTTTCACTCTCCAGAGGCTTTCTAGAAGCCCGAGGAGGGCGAAAACGTCCTTCCCTACCCACCCTGGAGGCCAGAAATGGCCCATTTGCCCAACTTCCGGTCCCACATAGAAAGCCTCTGGAGCCTGGGGAGAGCAAAAAACGGGCCTTCCCCCACCTCCCTGGAGGCCAGAAACAGCCTGTTTCCTGACTTCCGGTGGGCCTGGAAGACCCAAAAATCAGTTGACCAGCACACACATGCATGCTGGAGCGAAGCTAGGGCAACGCTCGCGTGCCCACCAATATGCCTCCATGTGCCACCTGTGGCATGCATGCCATAGGTTCGCCATCACGGGTATAGGGTTTCCTGCTTCAGCAGGGGGTTTGACTAGAAGACCTTCAAGGTCCCATCCAATTCTGTTATTTTGTTATTAATGGATCTGTCTTACATCCAAAACCATTTTATCTCCATTTCTGCATAAGAAACTTTTATATTGCAGCACAGATTCAAGATGGTGATTTACGATATTTGTAACAAATAAACCAACTTCAGAAAGAAGTTAGTCACATTTAAATTCACTTGTTGCGGGGAGAAAATATGCTATTTCTGAGTATATACTGAGGCTGGTCCATATTAGGGAATGTTAGATAGTACCAAACCTGGAAACTTTTCCTAGAAATATAGTTCTTCATTTTGGGAAAAGTCGCACCAAAATTATTTTTAAAATAGTGGGCTTATTCAAAGAATGTAGCAATGGCTTTGCTGCCATTCAGGCACTTAGATGTAAATACAAACAGAGCAGTAAATGCTGGGTAAACATCTGGTAATATAGTCTGCAGACATTGTTTCTGCTTTGTTTAGATTTCATTGATTTTCTCTCCCCCTTTGAAACAAAGACTTATTTTCATTCTAGTAAATATGGATGTTTAGGATTGCAACGGGACTAACATTTAGAGACATTTATTTTTTCTGTAAGAAAAGAGAATTTGGGCCTTTCGGGTTTCACCAGCCAGAGAATTCAGTGAAGCAATCATAAATACCAGAGGGCCCTTTTTTAATTCTGAAAAACTGGTAATATTGTCTCTTAAGGAGAAATTATAAAATAAAACCTGAAAGGCCAAAAGAAGCAACAGTGGCTGGTTTTGTATATACTACGGGCTGGACATTTTTACTTCCTCCTCTAAATTCTTGTCCTCTTGTGTTAGTGAGCCCTAAAGGATATTGCAAAAAGAGCCACATTTGCCATCTAGTTTTCATATTTGGTTGTTGTTCATCTATCATCTTTGACCTGTTAAAAATTGTCAAGACTGAGAAACACTGGCAAAGCCAAACTATCAAAGAGGGAAGGAGGAAACTGAAGGACAGTTTTAAATTCTGTGCTTTGATCTTGAAAGCAGCCAATATGGTTTTATTGTTGCAATGCAGGCTTCATATGTAATTCTACATATATTTACCAAGTTCAGTGTGACTTCCTTTGGAGGAAGTAGCTTTAGATGATCACTTCAGTTGCCTTATATTATTCTGAACATTCTAGGTTTGTAAATAAATATGGGGTATTTTTATAGTGGTGGCTGTGTACATTTTCTATTTTTGATGGCGAAACCTCCACCTCTGATTATCTAATTTCATGTGATGGAACAAAAATTGTTCAAATATATTCCAGTCCATCAAGGAGCAAATTTGTTATGATGTCTACAATCCATCTTCTGAAAACAGAAGAAAATTGGCAGTTTAGTTGGAATTCCAGTCTCAAACAATCTTAAGCTAATAACAGACTTGAAGATCAAGTAGATAAACCAGGACCTAGAGAAGCTACTCAGATACAAAGTGATTGAATGAAGAAGTCCAATGATTTAAGGCAGGAAGGGAGAATCCATGCCTCTCAATCTATGACTATATATAATTTCTAGAATGTTTCATAATTGGCCCAATATATTTATAGTTTCCAGATGTAGCTAATGTTCTCCGCCTGAGAGGGCCGTCTGTCAGGATGGGTTGACTCCCTCTATGTTCTATAGGCTGAGTCGCCTTCTAATTTGCATATCTCCGCCCTCCTGGCCCAGTGTTTCGACTCAGCCTATGTAGGCAGACGTGTCTTCCCTACTTAGCTTGAGCATTATACATTTAAAACATTTAAAACATTTTTGAGGAAGCTTCTTTCCAACGTCTGCTGGCTCAGAATTCCAACTCTTGAGCCAGCTTTCTTTCGTGTGATTCTCAATCAGCGCAGCGCTGCATTAACCGGCTTTGACCGGGCAGCTTTTTGAGGCTAGTGGCCAGCTGACAGGCGCTTCTGATTGCCGCGGAGCCGCGGGGAGCGTCAGGAGCCAAGATTTTTCCGAGCTCATCTTGCCTCCCGTTGACGAGCCTTCGCAGAGTAAGTGAGCTCCTGATTATGGTTCACGGAGGGGAGGGAGGATCCTGCTGAGCCTCCCCTCGTTTGGGCTCGTTTTTCTGCGGTTGGCGCTTCCCCTTTGGACTGCCGCTTTAACAGCCTTAGAGCTGGCGGCTATTTAATTACAGGGCTTAATCGTCCCGGGGGGGGCCCTTATCTGATCGCGCTAACAGCGTAGGCTGGCGATCGTGCTGGGCGACCGTGATGGATTTGCCTCGTTGGCAAAGGGCGGCAGTTGTTTTTTTTGCCATTTCGCGCCCTTTTATTTTAGCGGTGGCCATTTTGTTTTCCCCTCAGGCGGCTTCCAAGATGGTGGACGCTGCTGGTTCTCCCCGCAGGGACAAACACCATTCCTCCCGCAAGCGGCAGGCCTCAGAGGACCCATTGGAGGGCTCTTCTAGGGATCCCCCCCAATCTAAAAGGGCCAAGCAGACAAAGGGCAAGGAAGCTGCTGGGCCTCTTCAGTCAAAGGAAGAACAGCGTCGCCATAACGCGTTAGAAAAAGTCATAAAAAAGGCCCAGGCCAAAGCGGCTCAAGGGGGTCCCTTACCATCAGCGGCTGCCAGTAGAGCCAGGTCTCCAGTTCCCTCGATGACAGGCAGTTCCATTAGGGAACTTTCTCCGGACGTCTCTGTTTTGGAGGGCCCAGAGCCTGTTCCTGGCACGGAACCCATGTTCCAGTCAATTCCTCCTCAGGAACAGGAATCCCCATCGGAGCGGCCTACTCAGGCTCCCTTGCCTCCTTCAGGGGATGTTCACTCTCCGGAGGCCTTTGAACTCATGCTCGCCAGGGCTTTCAAATTGGGCCTTTCGCAATTTTTTCAGCAAACTCCTGTTCCTCAGGGCCTGCTGCGGTCTTCGCAAGTCCAGGGGACCACTCAATCATCTAGACCACAGGGGCATTCCCAATCGCAGGACCCTCCTTTATTGGAAGATTCCATTTCAGAGCAGGCAGTTGATGATTCGCCTGATAAGCTGGAACAGGCTTCTATGTCAGAACATTTATTTATTTATTTATTTATTAAATTTCTATACCGCCCTTCTCCTTCCGGACTCAGGGCGGTGAATAGCCAATTTAAAATCAATGCAATACAATTAGTTAAAATGTACTAAAAGCAATATAAATTTGGGCTGAAAATACAAACCGAATAAAAACTCTAAAACTCTAAAAATTTAAAATAATTTAAAATATTTAAAATATTTAAAAATATTTAAAAATAGGAGGGATCAGGCAAGTCCGGCAAGTTGGAAGAGATGAGTCTTCAAAGCCCGACGAAAGGTCCGGAGGTCAGCGATAGTTCTCAGATCTGGAGGGAGATCGTTCCAGAGGGTGGGGGCTACCACAGAGAACGCTCTCCCCCTGGGGGTCGCCAGCCGGCACTGTCTGGCTGACGGCACCCTGAGGAGGCCCTCTCTGTGGGAGCGAACATGAGGACTTACCGGACTCTGCATTGTCTGATGACGACGCCCCTTTACCCGAACAGGTTCCTTTTGTTGGTCTTTTTCGGCCTCAGCTCTTTCGGTCTTTGCTCCACAAGGCCATCGCTACTACCCGCCTGGGAGTGGTCCCTTCCTCTACTGTACCGGCGGATTCTGTGGATCCAGCTTCCGCCATGTTTGCTGAACCTTCAGTTAACCCTGAGACCATTCCAGCTCCAAAATTGTTTCTGGATGTCTTGTAACGCCAGTGGTCAGTTCCTGGCGCCGGCCCTAGTCCTAATGGTCTCGATAAGTGCCTTTATAATCCAGCACCGGCCTTGTCGGATTTACTCATGCCTCCTTCTGTGGATCTGCCAATTGTGGCTCTCTGTCACTCTTCCCATCCAGCGGGTCCAGCAGAAGATGTCCTCCGGCCGGAGGACAGGCGTGCGGAACGCACTCTTCTTAAGGGGCACCAGGCGGCCGCCTGGTCCATCAAGGCCTCTACTTCGGCCTCCTTTTTTAATAGGGCGGCTTTATTGTGGATTAAGCAATTGCAGGAACGCCTCCCTTCTTCGGATCTCCGAGCACGACAGGACCTAAACAAGATAGCAGCCGCTCTTGAATACTCGGCCGATGCCACTTTAAACGCCTCCAGATTTGCTGCCAAGGCGCTGGGCTCTTCCATTACTTCTCGCAGACTTCTTTGGCTCAGGAACTGGAATGCTGATTTGAAAAGCAAGTGGCAGTTAGCTGCTACTCCATACGCACCCGGCCACCTCTTTGGTTCTGCCTTGGATCCCTTTTTGGTAGAAACAAGGGACAGACGTAAGATTCTTCCTTCAGTTTCTCGCAGGTCTGATAATAGGTTTTTGGCTTTTCCTCGGACCCAGTCCTTTCGTGTTCCCGAGTCTGGTACTTACCAGCAACGATTTCAACGATCCTTCCCGGGCAGATCTTCCTCTCAGGATCCCCAGGTTCGACAAGGGGGGAAATTCCAGACCCGTAAGCCCTTTCGTGGGGGGAGGGGCCGTTTCCAGCGCAGGTCCCGTTAATTCCAATTTAATCGCTCCTATAGGGGGCCGTCTGGCCCTTTTTTACCATCAGTGGGAAACTGCCACTTCTGATAGTTGGGTTCTTAGCACCATTAAATATGGTCTGTTTTTGGAGTTCGTTTCTTCTCCTCCCCCGTTGTTCATTACGTGCCCGGTCTCTCGGGATCCGGGTAAGAGAGAGTTGGTTTCTGCGGCCATTGCGCACCTGGTAGAGATTAGAGCTGTTCAACTTGTTCCGATGGACCAAAGAGGTCTGGGTTTCTATTCTAGGTTGTTTATTGTTAGTAAGAGTTCCGGCGGATGGCGGCCCATCCTCGACTTAAAGGCTTTGAACTGGTATATTAAATATCGCCGGTTCAAAATGCATTCCTTGTTTACGATTCTGGACTGTATTCGTCTGGGAGATTTTCTGGCCTCAGTCGACCTGACTGAGGCTTATCTTCATGTTCCCATTGCCCGGGCCCATAGGCAGTTTCTTCGTTTTACTTATATGGGTGAACATTATCAATACAGGGCTCTTCCCTTTGGGTTATCTTCCGCCCCCAGGGTCTTTACCAAGATTATGGCAGCCCTGGTGGGTCATATTCGGTCCTTAGGTGTTCGTCTTCAATTTTATTTAGATGATATTTTAGTTCTCGCTTCTTCCCTGTCCTCGGCGCAACAGGATGTGGGCAAGGTTTTGTCTCTCCTTCAAGGCCATGGTTTCTCGGTCAATTTTCCCAAGAGCCATTTAACTCCGGGCACTAGATTGGTTCACTTGGGTGCACTCATTGACACTATAGCTCTACAGGTTTACTTGTCACCGGAACGCCAAGCCAGTATTCGGGACTTGGTAGATCAGTGCCTTTCGGAACCCTCTGTCACTGCGTTCAAGTTGTTGTTGTCTTGTTTGTTAGGCAAAATGGTTTCTACCTACGGTATTGTCCCTTGGTCTCGCTTGCACAGCAGACGCCTTCAGTGGTTCCTGCTCCCTCTTCAGCGGACTGGGCGTGGTTCTTCTCTTACCTCTCTTCACCTGACTCCTCTGGTCGCGGCATCTCTTCGTTGGTGGAAGTCTCGGGCTCTAGAACAGGGAACGCGTTTCCACGATCCTCCTCGACTGACGGTGGTGACAGACGCCAGTCTCCTCGGCTGGGGGGCTCACTTTCAACATCGAGTGGCCCAGGGCTTATGGTCCCCTCAAGAACGTCTCAGGAATATCAACTTCCTGGAGGTTCGGGCGGTCAGGCTCGCCCTTCTACATTTTCAACACCTTTTGGAGGGGAGAGACGTTCTGGTCCTAACGGACAATATTTCCACCAAAGCCCATATCAACCGGCAGGGCGGGACTCACTCCCCTTTACTTCTTGGGGAAGCTCTTCGCCTGGGCGCTTGGGCGGAGCGACATCTAGTGTCCCTGGCGGCGGATTATATCTCAGGGAACTTGAACGTTCAGGCGGACGCTCTGAGCCGTCAGGTAGTGGATCATGGGGAATGGTCCCTTCCACTGGACCTTTTTCAGCGAATAACGGATCGTTTTGGGATACCTGCGGTAGATTTGTTCGCTTCCTCTGGCAATCATCAGGTTCCCAGGTTTTTTCCCGATATCCGGATGCTCGAGCGGAAGCAACGAACGCCCTGCGCAGCCCTTGGCCAGCCGGGCTGCTTTACGCCTTCCCGCCTCTTCCAATAATGGCAAAGTGTACTCGAAAACTTCTGGAGGAGAAGGCCGAGATCATTCTCGTCGCTCCCTTGTGGTCCCGACAGCCGTGGTTTGCAGACCTTCAGTTGCTGTCGGTAGCACCTCACTGGACAATTCCGGCTTCTCAGATAGCCTTATTCCAGGGGAATCTTCGTCATCCAAATCCCACTCCTCTCTGATTGACCGTCTGGAGGCTGAGCGGCGCATCCTGAGGAAGGCTAGGGTTTCGCCGCGGGCTATAGACATTATGTTGGCAGCCCGAAGGGGTTCCACCAGAAGGATTTATCAGGCCACCTGGGCAGCCTTTTCCAAATGGTGTTCTCGTCATTCAATGGACCCTCTCACAGCTTCGGTCCCTATTGTTATCTCCTTCCTGGAGGATGGTTTCACGTCGGGGTTAGCCCCAGCAACTCTTCGGCGTCAGGTGGCGGCTCTTTCTACCATTTTGTCTTCACATTCGGACGGTCCCTTGTCTCGACATCCATTTATTCAGACTTTCTTAAAAGGAGCTTCTAATTTGCGACCTCCCGTCGTTCACCGCTACCCGTCTTGGAACCTGAATGTAGTCTTGCGGGCTCTCATGGAACCTCCCTTTGAACCTCTCAGACTGGTGTCTCTCCGTTTTCTGTCTTTTAAAGTGGCATTTTTAATAGCGATTACTTTGGCTCGCCGCATTTCCGAATTATCAGCCCTTTCTATTCGCCAGGACCTTTGCATTATCCATAACGACAGGGTCGTTCTCCGTTTAGATCCGGCTTTCGTGCCTAAAGTCAATTCTTTATTCCACCGATCTCAAGAATTGATATTACCTAATTTCTGCCCACGCCCTTCTCACCGTCTTGAAAAGTTGTGGCATACGCTGGACGTCCGCCGAGCAGTGAAGATCTACATCTCTCGCACGGCATCATTTCGGAAGACGGAAGCTTTCTTTGTTTCCTTTCAGACTGAGAACATTGGAGCCAGAGTTTCCATTTCGACATTAGGTCGCTGGATTAGGGCCACCATAGCGACTGCTTATCAACGACAGCACTTACCGATTCCTTCACGAATAACAGCCCACTCTACCCGGAGTGCGGCTACTTCAGCGGCCTGGTCTACCAGGGCCCCTCTGGAAGAGGTCTGTCGGGCCGCTACATGGACATCTATTTCTCCATTTATTCGGCATTACCGAATCGATTCCTTTGCTTCATCGGATGCGGCTTTCGGTCGCCGAGTGCTACAGGCAGTGCATCGTTCGTGATTGGATTGTGGGCCGGATCTTCCCTCCCTGGTGGACATTTCGCTTTGGTATGTCCCCATCCTGACAGACGGCCCTCTCAGGCGGAGAATGGACGTTGGTCTTACCTGATACATCCGTTCTCGCTGGTGAGAGGCTGTCTGTCAGCCCCTCCCTTCGTTCCGGCCCGTTTCCCACAAGGGGGGGGTGGCGTATTAACTCTTTCTCATTTTAGGAAGACACGTCAGTCAACGACAACGCCTTCGCTGAAACACTGGGCCAGGAGGGCGGAGATATGCAAATTAGAAGTCGACTCAGCCTATAGAACATAGAGGGAGTCAACCCATCCTGACAGACAGCCTCTCACCAGCGAGAACGGACGTATCAGGTAAGACCAACGTCCATTCTACTTTAGCTACATCTGGAAAGATACATTTGTCATAATACACTTATGGAGATTCTCCTCCAGGAGTCATTTCATTTCTGAAGGTCAAAGCAGAAACTCCCAATGTAATCAAGCCAAAGAATCATGTAATTGAATTTGCAATGTTTTCTTGTGCTTTCTCTTTCTATATTGTCTTCCTTTGTTTGTTTTTTGTTTGTTTTTTACAAATTAAGAATATAAAACTTTCTAGGAGCAGGAATTTGGGAGCGGGGTTGTAATTGATAAAAGTAACAAAACAATAAACATACAATAATAATAATATTTACCAGTTTCTCTGCTTCCGAAAAAACAAACAAAAATTATAGATCTTAAAGGAGAACTAATTGATTACGGTATAACCTGTAATGAATGAATACATGTCTGTCAATGCAACCATGATGACCAACAAACATAGACACTTTCACTGTGAATTCTCCCTCTTGCTTATCCACTGATGTGGCCTAGTCCTTCAGCTTTTCACAACTACACACCAATGCACCAACAAATGTCACTATTTGTTTCTGTGGTTTTGAACAGCTCCTTGATGTTTGAAATCAATTCTTCAGTTTCCCTGTCTTCAACCAGTACAAGAAAGCTGTCATTGTCTTATGCACACATGGAAACAGGTGATAAATTGATGCTGTCGACATGGTTCTCTATGATAGCTGAAATTGTCAAAGCTGTAATTTTTCATCCTTTTGTTAAAGTAATAGGATTGTTTTGGGAATATGAAATTTTTATTAAGCAAATAATAACATTTGAGAATTTAACTTATGGTGGAAATAAGCTAATTCACACTGAATTTTCTCTCTGTTTCATTGCAGAGCAGTTTATGATACCGCTGATAATTTTCAAAGACTAACTTAAGAAACTAAATAAACCAAACTGGAAAAAAAACTGTCGTGTGACCTGAATCTGTTTATTAGTAGCTTGAAACCAAAAGGTCTTTTAGAGGGGATTGCGTAATATTCTCTTGATTGGTAAAGCTCAGCTTTGAATTCAGTATTATTACAGACAATAAATGATACTTTTACATCATCCTTTTCCAATAAGGAGTTGTCCATAGATGTTTCGCTTCAATTAATGCCCACCCTGCAAGATTCATTAATTGTTCCACTTCAAATTAATGCCCACTCTGCAAGATCAACAGCTTTTGTAAATTCCACCTGGTAAGGTTAATATGCTTGCATGACAGTAGCAATAACTAACAGCTTCATACAGTAAGCTGGCCAAAGGCTGGACTTGGGAGATGTCCATCACTGACACCTTGTATAATGCTTTGATGTAGCATCACTGCAAAGTACTATGGGTAATTCAGATGCTGATGGTTGGCAGCTACGTGGTGCAAATCACAGCTATGCTGCTGTCATTCTAATTAAATCAATTGGGAGGTACAGGATTCAGACATGGTGTATACCTGAAAAAGCTTCTTTCTCTGCTCTTTCTGAATTCGGTAAAGAACACCAAAATTCCATTTCTACTTTCTACTATTATTTGATACAGTCACCCATGATTTTTGTTGAAATTCATGATATTTCAGATAGTCAGATTTTGGAGGCTGCTATTTCTCCATCTGTTCACAATATATAATTCTAATTTGCTTGCATGTTTCTTTTTCGAGGGTCCTGGAACAGTAATATTATTGTCCCCTAAACAATGCTGTTTATTTATTGCCTTTTAAAATCTACTTAACAGAATGTCATCTGCCGCTTAAGAGGTTCTTTAAAAATCCTAATGTTTCTCTGGATGAGATCAGTTCATACATCTTAAGTCATTCTTACTCATTCATTTCTAGTGTTAATACATATTCTTCAAAACTGTATAGTATCTCCACACACACACACACACACAAATATACATTCTTGTTGCATCTCCACACACGTACACTAAAATTGTTGCTGTGTTCCTCTTAAACATTCCACCATAATACAGATAGTCCTCAATTTATGACCACAAGCCCAAAATTTCCATTGCTAAGCAAGATGGTTAAATCAGTTTTGCCCCATTTTACAACCTTTCTTGCCGCAGTTGTTACGTGAATCATTGCAGCCGTTGTTAGTAACACGGTCGTTAAGTGAAACTGGCTTCCCTGTTGACGTTGCTTGACACAAGGATGCAAAAGGTGATCACATGACCTTGGGACACGGCAATTGTCATAAAGACATGCCAGTTGCCAAGCATCTGAATTTTGATCACGTGACCATGGGGAGGCTGCAACAGTTGTAAGCGCGAAAAACAGTCATAAGTCACTTTTTCAGTGCCGTTGTAACTTCAGTGGTCACTAAACGAATGGTTGTTAAGTCGAGGACTACCTGTCTGCTATTTAATATGCCCCCTCCTAGCTCTCCCTTGCAGTTCACTCCAAACTAACTCAGTAGAAAAACTAGAAAATATGCGTTTAAAACTTATGCTGCTCTTGTAGGTTCTTCCCTAGATGAAAGCCATCATTTTAAGAATACGGTCATTACCATTATCGTGAAAAATCTTCTCAAGGAAGCAATTCCACCTTCTGTTTCTGACACCTCATTTCTCTCTTGTCTCCAGAGCCTCTTTTATATCTCCTAGGAGCATCGGTTCCCATCTTAATCTCTTTGTGTGTAATCTCATTACAGATAATCCCATTTGCTGGAGATGTCAGGAGTACCACTTCTCAATGTGAAGAAGGATTTGCCCTCATCTCATTTTGTAACTGATCCCAGATACATTTATTGTATAAACAGACCAGCTCGAGTGGGAATCTCCCTCAGGTTGCAGTTGCCTGTCTCTACTGGCACCGAAATATGTCTGAGTGATGCAAGGAAGAGGAGAAATATTGGAGCTTTGTTTCCAGCCCCTCTCAGCAAAATGACTCACTATTTACACGAGATGGAGAGGGAACGTGTGATATTTTTCCAGCTAAAAGAACAAGATTTATAAAGTAATTAAAAACAAAAGAAAAAAAAATAAGAAGCTCTGAATGACTTTTAGACACTGATTTATCTTGGGCCCAGTCAGTCTTTTGGAAGAAGACACAGTGTGAGCTGTCTTTACTTTTGATTCGGTGTTTTGTTTTGTTTAAAGTCAATGGCTGTTTTTCGTCTTGTCAGTCTGGGGAGCTTATATATAACTCTTAGGCTACAAAATAGGCCAGGAGGTAACAAACCAGGCTCCCCCCCTCTCCAATAGAAAGACTGGGGCTTGGTGGTTCAAATAAGTTCATAAAATGAATCACAAGCCCATTCTGAGGAGTTGTCAATATATGTGGGAAACCTAGTATTGCTTGGTATTAAAACATATTTTAAATCCAAGATGGTTATTAACAAGAGTGGGAGGATTTTTTTTTAAAGTCACTTTCATTCGATGGTTTGGTGGGGGGGGGGGCGCGAATGTTTGTACCTCTCACTGACTGGCTAATGAATAATCAGATTTCACAGCTTGAGTGCTGGGGTGGTAATTTGGTTGCACGCCATGCTCCAAATCCATGGAATTGTACTTCATTAATGTGAGGACCTGTATAATCAAACAATTAGCAGTCTCTTTGCTGCTAAAGCAGCTTTTCATCAGCACATATACTTGGTTATAAGACGAGGCTCAAAATATCAGATTTATTAGCTGAACTAGTTTGCTAAATTGTGGAAGCCAGCAAGCAATGTGGATTTAAGAAGAGCCATGTTTTCATTCCCAAAAGACATGTTATTACTTTAGTGTAGGTATATCATATGGTATTGTATAGTACAGGGGTGGGTTCTACTTACCTTTACTACCGGTTCGCAATAGGACCACACACATGTGAAGGAGCTTCCTGATGACATCCGGGTCAGTGGGCGGAGCCTCCTGCCGGTTTTACTACCGGTTCTTGTGAACCGATCCGAACGGGGGGCAACCCACCACTGGTATAGTATGATGAAGTATAAGGTGTCAATAGCTAATAGACATACTCTCCAGTATTAATAAAGAGTCCAACATAGGAAAATATATTCTATTGCACTGATATTTTTATTCTTCCATGTGCTGCCTTTTAATTACCTTTCTTGAACAAGCTGGCTTTGAGTCAGCATTATTAGTTTCCTAGACTTACTAGAGGAACTAATAGGATGCCAAGGAGGTATTTATTTCAGAAGATGTATAATACAGGCCTTCTGCTTTAAGTTTGCCACTTTATTTTTTTCCCCCAAAACTACATTAAAAATGATAATTATTCTTTGACATGTTGTGCATTTCACATCTCTTTAAAAATTGAATGCATATGAAGCTTGGTGTTTCTACTTCTTCCTCCCTCCAACCCCAGGTTGTGGGCAGGTTAACTTTTTGTTGGAATAATATGTGCATTTACATTTAGAGTTGACAAAGACAATTTGGATTAAAAAAAGCTTGAACAAGGCAATTCATCCTTCATTCAAAACGACCTATTGGCTATAATGACTTTACATATTCTGAACACAGGCAGCATCAGGAGCTCCACAAAAGGACCTAGATCAAACAACTGGAGATTGCATATAGGCTGCACATCATTATATTTTTTAAAACAGTCACATTTTAAAAAGCTTTGGCTCTTCTCCCCCATCTCTGTGCATATTCTGTCTTTCAAGCTCTAAAGGAAGAAATTCAGCAAAAGAGATATTAATTACAGGAGCTGGAGTATGTTGTGGCTCTACTAGGAACATACCATTAAAATGTGGCTGATATTTTGGGATTATTATGGTTTGGGATTATTATAGACTGATAGAGGTGGGAGGATCTTAGAGGACATCCAGTCTAATCTTCTATTCTGGACAGGACCCACAACAGGAGGGGTGTCAAACTGGCGGCCCACAGGCTGGATGTGTCATGTGCAGGTCACACCCACCCTGGCTCCACAAAGGGGAAAAAAAAGTTGTGATATGTCATGTGATGCAATCGAGTTTAACGCCCGTGTACTACAGCATCATCATTGATGACAAACCTGCCTCTAAAGACTTTGCACAATTCATGTGACAGCATGATCTCTTAGCTGATAGCTTGTACAATCAAAAGTATCCTACTGATGCCTAACCTGTAGTTGCTTCCTACTTCCATATGGTTTTAACCCATTCATTTTGGTTGTGCCTGTCCTATGTGTGTGTGTGTGTAAGAGGGGGAGCAATAGATAAAATGTCTGTATTCTTTTCTAATAGGGGTGTGGTGGCCTAGTGGTTAAGACCCTGGGCTTGTCGACCAGAAGGTTGACAGTTTTACATTTATTACTATCAAGCCAGATTTCTCCTTTTGCCCTTATGCATTTCATTTTCTATTCAGATCCAGAACTTTGGATTTCCCTCTGTTAAATTCCATCCTATTGATTTCAATGCTCTGGCCTGCTTAAATCTTTATGAATCTTCTCTCTCCCCCTCTAAAGTAGCCACATCTCCAAGCTTGGTCTCCTCTACTTGGTGGGCTCAGAGATCTCCCCTGAGTTCTTCGATATCTACACGAAACCACTGGCAGAAGTAATTGTTGGTTTGGATATGAGATGTCACCAGCATGCTGATGATACTCAATTATCCACTGCCATTCTGGTTCAAGCCAGTGATGCCATACAAGCCTTGACTTGGTGTCTAGAGACCATGAGGATCTGAATGAGTCATAAGACGTTCCAATTAAATCCTACCAGGATGGAATTAATTAATTAATTTGATTTCTATAACAGCCCAATTCAACCAAGTGACTCTGGACAGCTTACCATTCTAAAATTATAAACAATTAAAATAATCAAAACATCCAGAAAATCAATATAAACAGCAGCCAAAATAATTAATTAACTAACGATAAAGCCAAGACACAGAAGCCTTAACCATTCCAAGCCCCAGGCCAGATATTAATTTTAAAGCCTTGAGAAAGGCCAACAGGGTTGAGGCTACCCAGGAATTGCTTCTCCTGCTCAAACTATATGTGGAAAAGATTGCCTGGGAATCTATGCTCTGTATTTGTTGGTACACTAATTATGATCCTACTTGAACCAAAATGTAATGACTTTAGTAACTTATTTCCTGATCAGCCCCAGTTGACAACAGTAACAAGCTACACTTGGGGCTACCTTCAGAGATAACTTGAGAACTTCAACTGAGGCAAACTGAAACAGACAACAATTGGCAAGAGAGACCAACCAATGCAGAAGTACAGCTCTATTAAGGCCATGGCATTGGTGGTCAGTAGGCTTCTAGGTCCAATGCAAAGAGTGAGATATTACCTTTACGCCTTTGTGCATCACTGGGATAGATGAGGTGACACCCTTACCACAATTGAATCTGCCATGTTTTCTGGTCTTCAAGAGATCTCTCCTCATAGTTCCTTTTCTTCCTGAGAACAGGGAGGGGCATGGATGAAACACCAGGTTTTCTTTGTAGTAGTTTGTATCTTGTGGAATCACCTTCCCCAAGTTTAGCTCACTATAGTTCTGCAAGCAGGTTAAAACTGACTTATTTCAAGGTGCCTTTGATCCTAAGTGACTGACAGTGGCTGTCTATTGGGGGTTTTGTCTTGTGGTTTATTTTGGGTTGTTGATGCTATTTTTGATCTAATTATTTATTATTATGTTATGTGGTGTATTGTTGTTATTGTCTTTGTTTGATGTACTCTACTCCACCAGGAATCCTTTGGGATTGGGGCCCATTTGTGAGTAAGACCATGAAAGTCATCTTCAACTGTGACAGCACAGAAATATGTTTAATAAATAAATAAACAATACTTTAAAAAGGAAGGAATTAATAATCTGATCTTTGAAAATTTTGTGCTAGGTGGCAGACAAAGTAGAAACAATTTAAAGCATTTGAAATCCCTAACATGGGACTTGTCACAGCTATTCTTTAAAACAAAACAAACTAAATTAAACTAATAAATTGCTGAAAGGCCCTTGATATGGATAACTTGACAGCTGTGGTGCAAAGGAAGGAATATTTAATAGTCCTCCTTGTGCTGTTTCTCATCAAAAATGGTATCCTTGAAGTTATTTGCAGTTATATAAAAAAAGAGAGCTTACTTTGATCCATGTAAGGCAAAATTGAAATGGATAAAGCTTGAAAAAATTGGGCTACATATATAGAACCCATATCAATTTTCTCAAACAAATGTCTTCATTGAAAAGCTTACTGTATGTTTGGATAGCTGTATTATATGTAAATACTCGGGACCATGTGGTATCCTAAACTTTTAATACATAGATGATGACAAATTAGCAAAGCTAAAAAATATAGGGTAAGCTGATATTAAAATGAGCGTATGACATATTTAGTTGAAATTTTTAGTTGGGCTATTGTGGTTCATCAGCCATTTTAACTCATGGGTGCTTTTAAAAAATTTTTTCAGCTATTGCTTTATAGTTTTATTTTCTGTTGGATGGAGCAGATTGTGCTCTGCTTTGAGCACCCGCTATACCACGGGTGTCAAACTAGCATCACGTGACATTGCCATCACATGACCCTTTGCGATGTTTTTTCCCTTTGGGGAGTTGGGGTGGGTGCGGCCTACACATGACGCATCCAGCCTGTGGGCTGCCAGTTTGACACTGTATCAGTGGTGGGTTGCCCCCGGTTCGCACCAGTTCTATAGAACCGGTAGTAACACTGGCAGGAGGCTCTGCCCACCGCTCTGACGTCATCAAAATGATGCATGTACAGAGAATGCGCGTGCGAGCGAAGCAAGTGCGCACGCGTGGCTCCATTGCAAACCCGTAGTAAAGGTAAGTAGAACCCACCCCTGCCCTGTATCTACAGAGAAAGAAAAAGAATACATAAACAAATGATCCTGCACAAAATTTGAGAAATTTTGTGACAAAAATCAAATGCAAAAGTTTAATGGATATATATCAACAATTCCTTTTCTCTGTTTCCTTTTCTCTGTTACATACATGCACAAACATATTTACATATACCCTATAACCCAAATCACCGGATGCAATCTTGCAGAAGATTTTAATAAAATTCACTTTCACACTGTTCAGGACGACCCAGATAATGTTTTCCATACTCAAATAAAAATGCATTAATGCATTACTCACTTATTTGGATATTCTCCCCCCACCTCCCAATTGATTTTAAATCACTATAGTTCCTGCAATGTTGTGTCATCAAGCAGTAAGACTAGGTAGCAAATACTAACCATTTGTTGATAATTTCCAAATGCACTTCCTTCTGTTTGTCATGCCAAATCCAGAGAGAATGCTGGAGGGCAGCATTTTAGCTGTCCCTGAACATCCCACCAGAAGTAGCAAAAGTAACAAGCCAGCAAAACTGCAATGGAGGCTTTTTCCCAAAAGGAGAAAACATGGTAGCGCTGACTGTGCATAAAATGCTAACTCAGAATTGGGAGATGTAAGGCAGGGTGGGCATCTCTTCATTGGTACGAAAATGCCAAAAGCAGGGGTGAAATCCAACAGGTTCTGACAGGTTCTGGAGAATTGGTAGCAGAAATTTTGAGTAGTTTGGAGAACCGGCAAATACCACCTCTGGCTGGCCCCAAAGTGGGGTGGGAATGGAGATTTTGCAGTATCTTTCCCCTGCCACGCCCACCAAGCCACACCACGTCCACCAAGCCATGCCCACAGAACCGATAGTAAAAAAAATTGGATTTCACCACTGTTCAAACGACACCGGTTAAAATGCCAAATTCATCAATATCTAAGTGGAACAGATTGGCTCAAGCTCTACTGACATATTTAAGCAGAAGAGAACTTCACAGAGATCATAACAGCCTAGAAATATATCACATCCCTTCTTCTATGTATCCCATGGAAATTTATCTTGACTGTTGGGTGAGCCTTGTCTGGATTAAACCAGATTTTTAAACCAGATTTTTAAGTATTGGGTAAAAAAAAAAATCAAATGAATCAAATGAATTGAACATTGATCATTGAACATTGTTCAATTGGGTAGGAGTGAGGGTGGGGAGAAAGGCCATGATGGCGAACCTATGGCACACATGCCACGGGGCACACAGAATCCTCTCTGTGGGCACACCAGCCATTGCCCCAGCCCAGCTCCATTGTGCATACATGTGCGCCTCCTGCTGGACAGCTGGTCTTCGGGTCTCTGCTACACATGCGGGAGGGGGGCACATGTGGGGGATGCAGGTTAGTGCAGGAGTCTTTCTAGGCCCAAAACGGGGTGCGTGAGGCCTCCTGCAACAACCTGGAAGCCAAAACGGGGCGCAGTGGGCCGGGGCGCATACATGGGGGCCAGGGAATATGCATGGGGGATGCACGTGCAAGCACGAGGCCGGGCACATGTGCAGGGGGCGCTTGCATTGCATTTTGGGGGGTCTGGCACTCCCCTGTGCATTTGCGCATGCGAGGGAGCGCTTTGGGCACTTGGCACCAAAAACGTTAACCATCACTGCTATAAGGGATTTTTGATAATGTGAAAGTGGTTTGTTATTGAATTTTTTCCCCACTTCCCAGTCTAGTTTACAGCTCTTGGATTTTGTGATAGATTTCCATCCCAGTCTTGTTTAGACCTTTCTGAGGGGTTTTTTTTTTTTTTTGGAGATTCATCGAGGCTGGCTATTTGCTGCCAACATATCAGCGTTCACTGAATCCAAATATATATTCTTAGCCTAAGCTCAGCACACCAGCAGAACAAAATGACAAGGATTTGGTCTGTTCACACCAGTGAAGCAATGAAATCCAAAATGTATAGTATCAGATGCTAGGCACAGACAGTCCCATTCATTCAGAGAAGGCAGTTCTAGATTATTTCTTCACTAGCAATTAAGAAATCTTCATAGCTTCACCTGGCTGTCATTGAAGTGGCATAAAGTCTATCTGCATTACTGTTATTTTGACATAATAATGGTTCAATGACTCAAAAAGAGACACAAATGACCCTGAAATCTCAGGGGAATAAATGGAACCCAATAAATCTCTTCTTGTTTACAGTGGGGACTTAAACAGGATAATTTTTTTTTCGATGGAATTTTCTGTGAATCAGAGCTATTAGACTTACTAATATCATGCATAATAACAACCTTTTAAAAATAATAATATTGATAGGCCCACTTTGCATAGCTGCATGTTACAGATCCGCTCTAAATTTGCCGGCTAAAATGCATCCACTCAACCGCGTCCATATTTGAACATAAATTAAATGGCTGTTTATGAAAAATGCATGGTATAATGGCTTAATCTTAAAAGAATAAGAGAGATATTGGGATCATTCTGGTAAGAAACCATGTTAATATTTTGTAAAACTCTATTCAGAATACAAATAATAATAATTTTTTTTAAAAAAAATCTGTTTTGCAGTGTGCTAACTTCTAAAAACGGCTGGTGTAAACTAACCTATATCTATAGGCAAAAAGAAGTCTTGAAATTATCCTTTCCTGTTTGCATATATTTGATGTAAATGACATCAAATTGTATTTGAAATAGCAAACTGGCATTAATGCAATCCCTTCCCCCCCTCCCCTTGCTTCGGGCCCTTTTAAAACAGATGAGCATAAAAATGCAGTCTGCATCATTAAGTTTATATGAAACTAGTGAGAATAAAAATCACCATGTAAGTTTTTAATAAGATGTGTTTTTCATTCCAGTTTAATAACCCGAGTCTATATTCATCTTCCAGTATAATAAATGCAGTGAAAAGAATGCATTCTTTTCTGGGCTTTAACGTCTTGAAGGTTTCAGAAGATGGAGCTTTCCAGGAAGCTGGGAGAAGAAAATTCTTTAATATGGCAGCATGGAGTATTATTATCATAAATAATTAATGTGCACAGCGGAAGAAAGCCGAGCTTCATTAATAATTCTGATTTTTAGTTGGCATGAGCTAGAGATGCTATATCTTTTTTTCCCCCTCTTCATCCAATCTCTGTCAATTTCCTTGATTTTAATTTAATACATGTTAAAATTTAAACGCTTTGTGCTCCGTTTGACAGTGGGCTTGTGCGTCGCGTGCCGGTTTGCATTTGTTTCTACCTCTGCATTCGTAGCTCGGTACTAATTTTCACTCACAAAGGTATTTTTAGTAACAATGTGCGCCAGGAAAAATAAAAAGTCGCGATATACAGGCCTGATATGGTGGATATCAATGTCAATTCCTTTCATCTTGTGGTTTCCTGTGGGACTAGTTAAGATTTTTCTTTGATTAGGACTTTAATGGAAATATTAAGAAGCCTTGCTATGCATTTGAGAGCATTGCAATCCTTCCTTCCTTCCTTCCTTCCTTCCTTCCTTCCTTCCTTCCTTCCTTCCTTCCTTCCTTCCCTTTTGGTTTGCAACGGCAGGTTCTCTTACAACAACGTCTGCTACTGCAATGATGAACTGAGAACTAATTTTTCTCCCTGATTTACAGAGGGAGACTCACTGTCTGTTTTTTTCCCCCATGGCAAAAGCCGTACTCATTGGATTACTTGTTTGTGTGAAAACCGTTAGCACAGATACATCATTAGGAATGCTTTGGTTTGCTTTGCATCTCAGCTTATTTCTCCCTATTACAAAGCAAACAGCTGCTCACCAAAACATTTCTGATGGTCTTGAATCTTCAAGGAAATAACTTAGTTATGGTTGCTTTGAGCTAAGCAGAAAAGGGTGCAGACAATGATTCCTGAGCACTGGTCTAGATGAGGTCTTATTTTTCCCAGCATATAATCAATATTCAGATTACAAGCTATCATTTGGATTAATTGTTTTCAAGGAAGCAACCAAAAATAAAAAATAAAAAAATTGGCTGAAAATGGAAGGTGTCATCTGAGGTGGGAATTGGAGAACGAAGGATATTTCCTCCTCTCCCTATAATTTGATGACAAAAAATAAAATAAAATAAATAAATCTCAAGTCAGAACGGAGTCAGTTGCTTTCTCTGCTGCAGTTCACATCACTGGCCAATGATTAATAGGGCTAACAAGTTCATCATGTAAAGATCTCAATTTAAATAGTGAGTACTGATTATATATCTAAAGTAGGGTCATTTCCCAGGGATATGTTAATTATTGGACAAAATTAAGGCCATAGATTTGTTGATGTTTTTTTTTAAAAAATCAAGATTTCCTTCCTTCCTTCCTTCCTTCCTTCCTTCCTTCCTTCCTTCCTTCCTTCCTTCCTTCCTTCCTCCCTCCCTCCCTCCCTCCCTCCCAGGAAAAGAGTTGGACTAGTGGTTCAGAGGTCGTATTCAGCAGGTTCTGGCCAATTCTGGAGAACTGGTAGCAGAAATTTTGAGTAGTTTGGAGAACTGGTAAATACCACCTCTGACTGGCCCTGCCCCCATCTATTCTCTGTCTCCCAAGTCCCAGCTGATCGGGAGGAAATGGGGATTTTGCAATAATTTTCCCCTGGAGTGGGGAGAGAATGGAGATTTTACAGTATCCTTCCCCTGCCCCACCAAGCCACGCCCACCAAGCCGTGCCACACCCACCAAGCCACACCCACAGAACCAGTAATAAACAATTTTGAATCCCACCACTGCGGTGGTTGCCAAGTGCAAAACCAAGGGTTATACATTGAACACAATCCTGAAAAGGGATGGAGAGATGTTTGTTTTATTCTCGTCTTGTCTTTAATAGAGCACTCAGCTGATCATCAGAAACCTCACATATTTACTCTGCCGCTCTAATTTGCTGTGAATATGGCAAGATTGCTTATGAAAAATAAACAAACCTTGCACTTTTGCGCGGCATTTGCCATACAAGTAGAGAAGTACAGATGTAACATTTGCATGTCTCACTGCTTTCACAATGTGTTCAGAAAGCAATTATTGCTTCTTCTTCTTTTTTTTTTTGCGGTTTAATTCATTGTTGGTGTTTTTATCTGTATTCATAGCTGGTATCTTTGTCAGCTCTCTGAGATGCAACCCCTTCCTACATTGTCCCTCCCTCCTTGTGCTTCTTGAAACAGCTTGAAGGAAAGGAGGGGAAGAAAAACATTCAGTGAATTACGGAGGCACCTTATGGCCTTTATTCCTTAGCCACAACTATCTTTCTGCTCCAAAGGGGAAGGGAAAGACAGTCTGGGCTCTTTCTGAAAATTGTGGGGGATGCTTGTCTTGTTGCCAAAATCTCTGCGGCAGGCATTAAAAGCATTTAGAGGGGGGCATGATAGCAATATTCCAGTATTTGAGAAGCTGCCACAAAGAGGAGGGGGTCAATTTGTTTTCCAAAACACCAGAGGGTAGGACACGAAACAAGAGACAGAACTAGTCAAGGAGAGAAGCAACCTGGAATTAAGGAGAAACAGTCAGGTCAATTAACCAGTGGGACAGCTTGCCTTCAGACATTGTGGGTGCTTCATCACTGGAGGTTTTGAAGAAGAAATTGGATAGTCACTTGTCTGACATGGTATAGGGTCTCCTGCTCCTGGGGGTTGGACTAGAAGACCTTCAAGGTTCCTTCCAGCTCTATTCTGGTTAGATTGAATTGAATTACTTAGTGCAGGGCTACGTAATATTGTTTCTATTGAGGATCATAATCCTATCTTTGGGAATAATCTACTGACGATCGCATTCCTAGCCTTGGGAGTAATCTGTTGAGGATCATGTTTTTTCCTTGGGAGTAAAGGCCTCAAGGTTGGTAGGGCTGATGCAACTATTGAGTAGAGCCAGATTCCAAAGGTAAGGAATCCAATTCTTTCTCTGAAACCATCTTTTTCTGATATATATATATATATATATATATATATATATATATATATATATATATATGTATGTATATGTATATATATATGTATATATATATATATGTATATTCTGAGGTTTTCGCGGGTGTTTGTATGTAGGTCTTTGGTTATTCGGGTCTTCTCCCGCGTAAAATTGGAAGTGTCTTGGCGACGTTTCGACGAAGTCTCATTTGTCATCTTCAGGCTGGTGTTCTCGCCTTCGTGCTTCCAGGAGCAATATATATATACACACACATATAAATTTGATTTATATGCCGCCCTTCTCTGGAGACTCAGGGCGGCTTACAATGCGTTAAGCAATAGCCTTCATACTTTTGTATATTTTATACAAAGTCAGCTTATTGCCCCCACAAACTGGATCCTCATTTTACCTACCTTAGAAAGGATGGAAGGCTGAGTCAACGTTGAGCCTGGTGAGATTTGAACTTACAGCAATTGCAGACAGCTGGTGTTAATCACAATGCTTTAGTCTGCTGAGCTACCAGGTCCGTTATGTCTTCTCTTTCTCTTTTTCTCTCCGAAACAGTAGACTGCAGGGAGGAGACAGACAGCTTTTGACTAAGGCCTGAACTAGTATTTGGAATGGGGAGGAGGAGGATTACACTAAATCAAAATTAGATAAAATGAGGCAACCCTAGAATTTAATAAGAATTTAACTTAAGTCACATCTCCAGCCAAGTGAAGTGCTAAAAAGACCAGTTACGGCAATAAATAAATGCAATCAAGAAAATTTTTATAGAAAATTACATATGAAACTAATCAAACTGGACTATGAAAATATTTGTATGATGGGAGATTTTAATGGCATAGCGGATGGGAAAATGGACTATAACACACAGAAGGCAACAAAACAAAGTAGAAGAATTTTGCCAAATTCTTTTTTTAAGATGATAGAGGAAATAAATTTAAAAGATATATGGAGAGAAAGAAACGTAAAAAATGGACAATATACTTTTTATTCTAATAGACATTTATTATGATCTTGAATAGATATGATATGGATGACAATGGAATTGATTTCTAATATAGAAGAAATTGATATAGAAGCTAATACCTGGGCAGACCATAATCCAATGACAGTGAGATGGAAAGGACAAAGGAAAAGATCTAGATGAACTTTAAATACTACAGTATTAAAAGAAAAAGATTTTGTACAGAAAATGGAAAAAGAATTGTTTTTTTTCTTCAAAGAAAATAGAAAAGAGGATACATCAATGCAAATTCTGTGGGATACTATGAAAGCTTATGCTAGAGGCCTAATAGTAGACTATACAAGGAAAAGAAATATTAAGAAAAGGCAAATTTACAAAACATTAGAGGATGATTATAAGGAATTTGAAAAAGAACTACAGAAATTCCCACAAAAAAAAAGGATATTAAAATGAAAATGGATGCAATTAAACGTAAAATAGGATTAATAGAAAAAGAAGACCTAGCACAAAAAATTAGAAGTGCCAAACAGAACTATTTTGAAGATGCTAATAAACCAGGTAGATGGCTAGCATATAAATTGAAAAAAGGGAGAGAATCAAGGAAAATAACACAATTAGTAGATGAACAAGGACAAATTAGATTTGGGAATGAAGAGAAGAAAAATATTATACAAGATTACTACAAAAAATTATATGAAAAAGAAAATATAGAGAAGGAAAGTATTAAACAATATTTATACAAGACGAATCTACCCCAGATTTCAAAAGATACTGAGATGATGCTAGAAGGAAATAAAACAATGATGGAATTGACTGAAGCACTTAAAAAACAAAAGATTGGGAAGGCACCAGGCCCAAATGGATTACATACGGAATATTATAAGATTTTACAGGAATCATTGAGTCTTTCATTGATAGAAATTATAAACAAAGTAATGTTAAAGATGGAAATACCTAAATCATGGTTGGAAGCATACAGTATATTACACTCATCCCAAAGGAGGATACTGACCTACAACAAGTCAAGAACTATAGGCCTATATCTCTGCTAAATTCAGATTATGAAATCTTCGCTACAATATTGGCAGAAAGACTTAAAAGATATTGAAATAATTCAGATCAAAATGGATTTCTGCCAAAAAGGCAGATCAGAGACAATTTGAGGATAATTCTGGACACTTTGGAATACTATAAGGCACATCCTGAAAAGCAAATGGCTTTGATGTTTTTAGATGCACAGAAAGCCTTTGACAACGTGAATTGGCAATTTATGTTATTACAGCTGAAACAGATGGGCTTTGGGAGGAAATTTATCCAAGCCATAGAAGCCATATATCATAAACAAACAGCAAAAGTAATGATAAGTGAAGAATTGAAAGAATCTATTGAAATACAAAAAGGAACGACACAAGGCTGTCCACTATCACTACTGTTGTTCGTGCTAACATTAGAAGTATTGAATAGAAATATTACAGCTGAAAAAGAAATAAAAGGTATGAAAATTCAAAATGAAGAATATAAATTGCAAGCATTCACAGATGTTCTGGTGTTTATTCTGGAAGATCCATTTAAATCAATAAATAAACTGATAGACAAAATAGGAGAATTTGGAAAGGTAGCAGGTCTGAAAATAAAGATGAAACGAAGATTTTGACAAAAAATATATTAAAAAAACAAAAAGAATTGGCGGAAGTATCAAAGATGAAGGTCACAAACAAGGTCAAGTATTTGGGGATATATTTGACAGCAAGATGTAGTAGTCTCAAGGAAAATAACTATAACAAGCTTAGATAACAGATAGTGACAGATTTGGCTAAATGGGAGAATTTGCAATTATTATTGATAGGGAGGATATCAACTATTAAGATGAATATATTGTCTAGAATTTTATATCTCTTCCAGACAATTTCAGTTAGGTTGGGAAAAGATTATTTTGAAGAATTAAATAAAATAGTGTTAAAATATATTTGGCAGGGTAAAAAGGCGAGGATAAAATTAAAATTGTTGCAAGATGCTAGAATAGGAGGAGGTTTTGGATTGCCGGATTGGGAATTATATATCAAGCAACAAATTAGATGTGGATTAAAGAATGGATAACCTTAAGAAATACTACGTTGTTGACTTTAGAAGGATATGACTTGTTGTTGGGCTGGCATGCTTTCTTGTGGTACAAGGGCACAAAAACACAGGGATATTTTAGAAGACATGTTATTCGAGAGTCTTTGATATTAAATTGGGAGATTAAAAGACAACATTACTTAAAAATTCCAGACTGGCTATCTACTATTGAAGCATTCTCATACTCAATAACTTTTAGAAAGGAACAAACTGTTAGATATAGTGAAATATTGAATGAAAAGGGTGAATTTAAATCGAAGCAAGAATTAGAAGAACAAGATATAAAAATGGATTGGTTTTCGTTTATGCAAATATATTCTAGATATGACAAAGATTCTAAGACAGAAGATTTCTATAGTAATTTGACTAATTTAGATAAAATTTTAATAGGTTCGGATGACTACATAATTAAAAAACTGTATGGTTACTTGTTACAGGTAAAATTGGAAGAAGAACAAGTTAAGGAAACAATGATTGCATGGGGGAAAATTTTGGGTTATGGTATTGATTTAGAGAAATGGCAAAAATTGTGGATACAAAATTATAAAATGACAATGTCAACAGCATATAAGGAGAATTTGTATAAGATGTTTTACAGGTGGCATCTACCCTCAACAAGAATAGCAAGAATGTTCAAGAACAAATCTGAGAAGTGTTGAAATGTTATCAGATACTGGGCTCTTATTACCATATGTGGTGGACATGTGTGGAAGTGAAAAGATATTGGACTAAAATCCACACATGGTTGGAAAAAATGACAAAAAAACACATAGACTTTAAGCCAGAGATTTTTTTATTAGGGATTATGTCAGAAATATACAATAAAGAAGTGAGATATTTGATTGTGAATGTTTTAATAGCTGCTAGAATCGTATTTCCTAAAAACTGGAAAAATGAGAAAATACCAACACAAGATGAAATTATTATGAAAATCATGGAATGTGCTGAAATGAGTAAATTGATATTTGAAATTAGAGAACAAGAAGATAAACAATATTATAAGATATGGGATTTATTTTATCAATGGTTAGATAATAAAACATGGAAACGAAATATGAAATATGAAGGTTACAAATATAATACTGGAAAGTAAATTTTTTGAAGCAACAATGCAATAGTTAAATAAATGATAAATGAGGATGTTGATTTGTTTGACAATATGAGAAACTAGATAATTAGTAAATTTTGAATAGGAGGATGATGCACAAAAGATTTGTAACCAACTGACACACTGTATTTGTAATGGATGATGGATTTGTTTTATCTTTTGTTTTTTTTAAAAAAAACTTTTCAATAAATAAATAAATGCAAAACCTTGCAACTATGTTGATCCAACAAGATTGGATGTGACCAGGCGAGAAGGAGCAGCCCATAAGGGTATTTTTTACGGACAATCTAATCCTTAAAAAAAGGATGTGAATGCATAAAGCAACAACAACAACAACAACAACAACAACAACAAAACCAGATCCAAAATGATGGATACCTGAACCAATATGCATGTAGTAAGAGCCTAGTTTCTAACTACCAGAGAAGTGTGAAGCTGTAGGTAACAAGTCTGTGAATAACAAGGGCCATCTGTATTGCTAATTGCTCAGCTCCTACCTGTGGAGAAAATTTGAGCACTAACTAAAACAAAACAGCTACCAAGTGTTGTGCAAGTTTACTTATTTATTTAAATATTTTTCTATTCTACCGGTATTTTCCATCAAATAATCACAAAGCAGTGTACAATTAAAATTATGTTTATAATGGAAAAAATATATTGAAACATTTTTTTATTTGATTTAATTCGTAGGGCTACCCATCTTGCAGATTTAACAATAGAACTATTAACAGAACATTAAAAAAAAAGAAAGAAAAAAAACCCTCACAATGTTAATTGAGAATCCTGTAACTCTAAAACAGCCAGCAGAACAAGATCTTCCAGGTATCTACTTCCTGACCCTCATGTCCTGGAGCATATCCAAATCTTCAGTGTTTTGCAAAACACTAGCAGAGTCAGAATCAATTTAATTTCAGAGATATGGTATTGTGGGAAGCCCCCCTCCCACTAGAAGAATGAAATATTTTGGGGAGTATTAAAAGGAGAAGTGAAGAAAAATCTTAAGAAAGACAGAAAGCAGCCCCAACAGCCTCCAGCAGATGCCAGAAGTTTTTAGAGAGGAGAGTTTGTGCCCATTAAGAAATCTGGGCCAATCTATTCACAAACACAACACTTTCAGCTCCAGGTGATGGGATTAAGAAGGACAGGACATGACCTTTAGGACATAATAGGATTAACTCACCACCAATCAAATAATAAAAGCACACAAAGCAAACCTCAAAATTACAAAATACTGTAAACTGTATAAAAATCCTCCCATTCATCAAGTTAATTTGTTAACTGTCTCAGAACTGCATGCTGTGGTTGGTTCTGCCCATCAATAAAGAAGAGCCCTTCTTTCCAATCAGCCTCCATTTTATGTTCAGCGCCTTTCTCCCGGCTTGGAACCCAGACGGGATTTTTCTTCCATCAGTGCCGTGTTTCCCCCAAAATAAGACCCTGTCT
Source organism: Masticophis lateralis (assembly GCA_030761175.1). Taxonomy (NCBI): domain Eukaryota; kingdom Metazoa; phylum Chordata; class Lepidosauria; order Squamata; family Colubridae; genus Masticophis; species Masticophis lateralis. Next base: position 65,936,362 of record JAUDYJ010000003.1, read on the forward strand.
TATATTTTTTTTGAACCCTGAAATAAGTGCTTGGCCTTATTGCTATGAGTTCAAAAGCCCAATTGGGCTTATTTTCAGAGGATGCCTTCTTTTGGGGGAAACAGGGTCTAGAGGGCAGGCAATGTAACTGAAAAAGCCCATTTCCAAGATCCCATTATAGAACTTTATTTACTTGAGGGGATTTAGAATGTGCATGGACTGATTAAGGCACTAGGCCATAAGTTCTAGTTTGGTCTTAAACTGGATGACCTTGGACCAATCACTCTCCCTCTCTCAGCCCTAGGAAACACCTCTGAAATTCTTGCCCAGAAAACTGCAGTGAGGTATCCAGGCAGTTAACAATGACTCAAAGACCCCAATAAATATTTTATGCGGGGGGGGGGGGGGAAGGGAGTGAGGGAAGGAGGGAAAGAAAGAGAAAGAGAAATAGGATGCATGGGGTTTTAATCCTCCTAAAACAAATCTCATTGGAAATGTGATTTTGATTTCAGAACTGATTGGCAATTGCCAGGGATTAATAAGCATGGATCTCTGTTGATAGAAAGACAAACCAGACTTCATGCTAGCTATTAAAACTTTTGAAATCTGGTTTTCCTCTTGTAAATCTGGACATTCAAGCACTGTGCATCTCCTTGCCAGAAAAGGACCGTTTACAAGAGGGGGGGGGAGGACTTCTTGTTATAAAAATGCTGCTGTGAATTACTAATTGCATGATCACTCCTTGCTCTAGCGGGGAAGCGTAATGCCATTAAGTACAGGAGAGGAAACACGAAGGCTGCAAAGGAGAAAAATGTTTATCGTATAATTTTCCATTTTGCTTTAAAAATGATGTTAGATGCCATAACTGTAGGCCTGATTACATGTGCAAATGGCAAAAATACAATACGATGTATGTAGGAGAATTTATCTTCACTTCCACATGTGATGAACTTTTGCATGCAGATTATGTGAGGAGTCACACTAGTGTCTGGTATAGATTCAGAGAAAAATGGGGAAAAAATTCTCCCACCTGATTATAAGGGCAGTGGTGTACCCATTTTGGTCACTGCAATAATATTCATGCGGAGTTTAACTGATGTTGTAGCCAATGTAATTGATTCACTCTCCTGATAATATTTAAACCTGGAGAAATCAGGAGTATGAGTGATAGGCAGTCAGTCAGTATTGACTAAAATGCCATGTAGCTCATCCTGCTGTCAGACCCTTGAGCTATGCTTCTGGGAATCTCCTGCAGGCTGAGAAATTCTGGGAGTTAAAGTCTGCACATCTTAAAGTTGCCAAGGTTGAAAAACACGTCCCTTGAATACACGTAATCAATATTTACCTACAGAGCCAAATTAGATGGCAACAGCCACCGCATTTCCCCAAAAAGGAAATGAGGACCCAGTTTGTGGGGGCAATAAGCTGACTTTGTATAAATATACAAAAGTATGAAGGCTATTGCTTAACGCATTGTAAGCCGCCCTGAGTCTCCGGAGAAGGGCGGCATATAAATCAAATTAAAAAAAAAAAAGACCCAATCTTATATTGGGGGGGGGGGCGGGGGGCTCCAAAAATAAACATTAGGAAACACAATATCAGGGCGATCAGCCCAGCTGGATGATCCACATCACCCCAGTGCACACGGAAGAGGCAGCAAGCGCATGGGGACCAACGGTATCTGGCAGCAGCTGCAACCCGCAGGTCCCTTGGTTGGCACATTTTGGGGCACAGCCCACACAGTGCAGGTGAGTTGATTCCCTGTTCACGCAGCAGACGGAGGCAGGGGCGCGGGGGGAGGCAGACAATCCGTATGTGCTACGCAAGCTGCAGGAAAGCTGAGAGTTGGTGGGCTGCAACTGGTGGCCACATGGCTGTGGGAGGCTTGCCTATGTAGTAGGACCAGGAGCAGATAGAGGTAGAGGTGCGGGGCTGAAGGCAGGCAATCCCAACATGCTGTGCCAACTGTAGCAAGTTGAGAGACGCAAAGATGAGTCTCCCATGGCAACTGCTGCTTCGGCCCACTGACTTTCAGCTTTCCTGCAGCCTATGTGGCGTGTCCAGATTACATGCCTCCCTCTGCCTGCTGCTTGGACAGGGAATCAACTCAACTGTACTGCATGGGCTGCAGCTTCTGCTGGACGTTATCAGCCTGTGCTCAATCACCACTTCCTGTGCTGGCCACACCCAATCCCTTCACTAGGGCTTATTTTTTGGGATAGGGACATACTAAAATTAGGAACACTATTAGGAACACACTAAAATCAAGCTAGGGCTTATTTTCGGGATTAGTTCTTATTTTCAAGAAAACACAGTACTCCCAATTTGCCTGATTTCATAAATGCTAAGAGGGATTGGATTTGTATAATATTAGTTGGGGGATCACTAAGAAATTCCAGGTAAGCTTGGAAATAAATTTAAAATAATCTGAAGTAAGGCAGTGGCAAACCATTTATATATTATTGCCAAGATGTGCCTATGAAGTTACAGGAGTTGGACTCAACTAGGTAGGGCCTTTTTTAAAAACCTAATAATAAGTAATTTTTTCACTTTTTTCATGTGCTGAAAATATACTAGACATTGGTGTAATCATTTAGCATAAGAATTACTTTGCAGTACAATTACGTTTATATAAATCTCATTACTGTAACTATGTGCCAGATGGGAAAAAAATTATCAATTCATTTTCTTAAAACTCTTTCCATTCCTTTTGTGAAGAAATTTGGGATTCGTGCTTAGCTTTTCATTAAAGACAACAAAGCAGCCAACAACAACAAACTGGAGAAAATTCTCAATTACAATATATACTTATCCACAAGTGGAGAATTTTATGTACTAAAATGCATCTAAATCAAGTTCAGCTTATCCACAGATAGATTTATTTACAACTATATATGTAATATTTGTTTAAAACTATCCATATTTTCCATTTAAGTTCTTGTATAAAGCCATCCACAAATAAGCAGACCCTCAATTTTTTTAACCAAATACCAGGAAAAATGTGGGCTGGCTTAACTGCAGATGGCAGTTTTTTCATGATATTTTAGATAAAAATTCAAGTCTGGACTTATACATGGATGGGCTTATATGGGTTCTGTATTCAGTAAATACAGCTATTCCCAGTATCAAAAGGAACATGTACCTGCCTGGTGTACAGCTGAGGAAGGAAGGGAGGGAGGGAGGGGGGAAGGAGGGCGGAAGTCTTGTTCAGCAAAAAACCAGCCTCACTCTAGATTTGGGGCAACTTAAAGAAAACAAAACCTTTCGTTTTGGAGCAATTTATCAGTAACATTTCCTCCTCGCAAAATTCTTCTAGGATCATAGAACAGCCCTAATGACTTTGGAAATAATATGACTGCATAATTGGCATATAGTAATTGATGTTAGATTGGCATCAAAGATAAGCATGAAAACAAATCACATTAAATTTTATTACAAAAGTTTTATTCAAAACGGACTTCTTTATATAACAGCAAGCGCTCCTATCATTTGATTAAATTACACCCATTCTTTAGTACAATTAGTTCTATGCAGTGAATCTTATTCGATCACATTTCCCATTTAAACCTTATTTTCTGCCTCTTATATATTCTGCCTTTATCTTACATTCTTATTCCTATCTTGGCACTTCTAGCAACATTTTCCTATCTTGTACAATAGCATCTGTAGCCTTACTGTGACTTGGGATATTCTTCAGTGTAGCTTAAGTGCTTATCTCCCATGTTTTTCAGGCTTCTTCATCACCCAGTTTCAGAAATTCCAGTCTGGATAGCAGGGAGTTGGCAAAGAAACTGAGTTGGTGTTCAGTCTTGTCTAATGCATCGCAAGCCTGGATTGGTCATTCTCATGCTCCATTCTCTCCTCATCTAGTGTAGAAATGGTTCTGATCCCACTTGTCCCTGTAACTTTCCTTTGCTGTCCCAGATATTTACGCCCATAGATGCCTTCATCAACCCTTCCAACATCATCTCGTTGGTACTGACCTTTCTTTCCCGCTCCTCCATGCAGTATTATAGAAACTCCAATACTACAATATTAAAAGCAATGGGGAGCAGGTTGTTCTTGCTCTCCTAGGTCCATGGAAAGATATATCCTGTTTCCCCAAAAATAAGACCCAACTGGAAAATAAGTCCTAGCGTGATTTTTCAGGATGCTCATAATATAAGGCCTACCCCCAAATAAGCCCCAGTTAAGCTTGTCAGCCAGATGGATACATTTAGTACCGTATTTCCCCAAAATTAATACCTAACCAGAAAATAAGCCCTAATGTGCCCTTTGGAGCAAAAATTAATATAAGACCTGGTCTTATTTTTGAGGAAACACGGTATTAAGGAAGAATTTCATAGAAAAAAGAATTAGTGACATTGCTACAGGCGGTCCCTGACTTAGAACCGCAATTGAGCCCAGAATTTATGTTGCTAAGTGAGAAATTTGTGAAGTGAGTTTTGTCCCATTCTGCAATTTTTCTTGCCACGCTTATTAAGTGAATCACTGCAGCTGTTAAATTAGTAATATGTTTTTGAAGTGAATCTGGCTTCCCTGTTGACTTTGCTTGTCAGAAGGTCACAAAAGATGACCCCAGGACACTGCAATCGTCAAAAATACGAACCGGCTGTCAAGCATCCAAATGTAAATCGCATGACCATGGGGATGCTGCAATGGACATAATTATGAAAAACGCTCTTAATAAGTCACTTTTTTCCACGCCGTTGTAACTTTTGAACGGTTACTAAATGAATTGTTGTAAGTTGAAGATTACCTGTATATCGTAATTTACAAATTAAGAAAAAGGAAAGGGAATTTTACAGTACATGGGAGTGGGAAAGCAAGAAGGGCATGTTTCACTCAGGCTGGGCAACCCCCCCACCCCCCAAAAAAGATGCTCAATGGGAGTTGTAAGGATTAAATGGAGCACGAGGCTCTAAGAGTGAGAGGATACTTTATTGACTTAAGGGACCATCATTGAATCAACTATAAGACTATTTAAAAAGTGAAAAAATAGAAACCCAACAGCCCAGTGCAAAATGGCTGTCAAGAGCAATGGCCAGTCATTGGAGGAGAGAGAATATGTCAGGCCCTTCAGGCAATTGGAATTGTGGTTGTTGCTAGCATGGAATGAAATGCTAGAGACCATCTATTCTATTCTGAAGGGGTGTTTGGCTGGGGGTTGGCTTTAACACTGATTTTATTGCAGGTCAGTGGCTGAAGTATTTTACGTTCATTCACTTTTGATGATCATCATATGGCTCTGGTCTAAACTCAAAAGGACTTCACTCCATGCTGGCTAAGGCATTCTGGGAATTGATGTCCATAAGTCTTAAAATTGCCAGGTTTGGAAGCCCCTGATGTAAATAACTGATACTGATCTGGAGCAATGCTACAGCAGAAGTATAAATAGCTAATCACTCTACAAATATTTCTCTAAAGCTAGTGCACAAAATGTGACCTTCCATACTTTCTCTGGACCCCCTTCCCCTTCCTAAATGACTTTTTGACACGAGAGGAGTAACAATATTATTAAGCATCTGGAGATTAAACCTACTAACATTAAATTAAGTCCAGCTGAGTTTTCCCCCCTGTACCATTCATTCTTTTGCCCTAGTCCAAACTACTTTTGTGAGAGTGACCCTTGGTATTCTTGGACAAACAAACAGGTTTTCTACAGAGGGGCCCAAAATGTATCAATCACATCTTAGCCAAACCATGTTCTAATATTAAACCCTGAGTGCTTAACAGGTCTCTCTTCTGGGTTCCCTTATTACTTTGATCTTTGCTTCCAATAGTTTTAGCTGCTCTTGCCTTGGCGTTAAATTCGCGGTTTCTGTAATTAATACCTGGGCTTGTTGAAGGTTAACGCTACAACTTTTCACAGCTCTGCCTTTGCTGTGGTGATAGATAGAGCTGCTGGTATAATGATGAATTGCCATGCCTTTCTTCAATCTCCTTTAGGTGTTGCATTAGGGAAACCACAGGAAAAGGCTATGTAAATCACAGCCTGGGGAAAGAGCAAGCCAATATGTACTAGGGGTGATCAAGATAGCAATGTTCCAATATTTGAGGGGCTGCCACAAAGAAAGGTGGGGGTCAACCTATTCTCCAAAGCACCTGAAGGTAGGACAAGAACCAGTGAACAGAATTAATCAAAGAGAGAACCAACTTAGAACTAAGGAGAACTTTCCTGACAGAACAATTGATCAGTAGAATGGCTTGTCTTCAGAAATTGTGAGCGCGCCAACACTGGAGGTTTTTAAGAAGAGATTGGATAGCTATTAGTCTGAAATGATATAGAATTTCTGCTTAAGCAGGGGGTGGGAGTAGAAGACACCAAGATCTCTTTCAGCTCTATTATTCTGTTATTCTAATATTGTAAGGAGAAAGTGCAAAATTAGGCTTCTCAGGCTATTGACTGCCCTGGAATATTGTGACAAACCAAACACACTTGGTGGTACGATCAGTATTTCTATGGTTGCTTCATCCACTCTTTTTCCTCCTTGCTTTTAATTATACAGCCACTTTGTGGCTTTTTTAAAAAATATATTTGCTTTGACAATCATTAAATAAATGATCCTACAGGGTTTTTTTGGGGGAGGGGGGAAATAACCCATAGCAGCATTTTACAAATAATCTTATTTGACTCCTCCCATCTATCATACATAGCTACACAGGCTCACCTCTGTGTCATGCACACACCCCTTGTTACAGTTCAAGAAAAATCTCAGAGATTGCCAAATGCACCTTGAAGTAAACTTTCTCTATCAACATAAGAGACTTCCTGGTGCTGCTTTCCATTGACTCTGTCTACCCTTCTTATCCAGCTCCAGTGTTTACTCCACCTGTTTAAAGATACTCACTGCCAGCTCTCTGCCCAGCTCAGATACTAATCTAGTGTAGAAAAAAAATAAATAAAGGATTCATAAGGTGACTGCAGGTGGGAGGCTTATTCAACAATGGTTTGAACAAATTTAGGGCAAGAGTTCAAATATATTTGTGTTTCAAGAACATGAGGTGTCCACCCAACTAATCTGGGCAAAGGGCACCATTTTGCACTTCAGGGAGAACTTGGGTACTGGTGTTATTTTCAGTGGAAAGATGACTAGAGTGCATGCCATGGCTTCCATTCAGATGGGATGTTTGATATAAAAGGGATCAAATTTCTGTAGAAGTTAGCAATCAGATCAACTGCAGTTCATTGCTGCTTTTTGACAATTGATAGCAAGTCATTACTTGGAGTTCTTTTAGGGGAACTGGGGAGTCTAACAATAGATGCTTAACTATAGAAAATGAGAAACAGCAGAGCCTGATAATTGATTCTGTTTGATGGTCAGATTCTGCCCTTCTTCTACAGCTGTATTTTGAGATTTGAAGTTTGAACCTGGCAGCTATTTTGCTGGACATGTTTATCCAGATCTTCCTCTATTCATAATGAATTCCATTTTATTTTTCACTCATGTTACACTTCAATCATGCTTTGAGATTTCAGCTTGTCAGGAATAGCATCATCTTAAAGAACTGTTTATGCCAGACATTTTAATGTTGTTTATCCATTAGTGCAGTAAAGGAAGAATTTTTTTTACATGGCCATCTTCAATATTAGCGACAAATACTTTCCAGGTTACATGAGATTATGGAAGAGTGGAACTGAAGGATGAAAAGCAACCAGATAAAGAATCAAGTTAATTTTTTGCTTGATTTAGTAGTGGCATATTTGGTCTTCACCTCCCTCTGAAATAGTAATCTGAAAGGAGTTCAAATTTTTGGTTAATTTGAACATATGTCCCCTATGTGTGTGTTCTTGTGTGGCATTTTGAAGTATTGCATGTTAATTAAGTGTTTGCTGGCTATTCATGAGAATAAGCAGGTTTTCCATACACTGAGGACAAGAGTACTAGCTATGATTGTAGATTTTTTATGCCTCTTAGTGTGTATATATCTTATTGCCAAATCTTTGCTCAGAAATATTGTTAGGAAATGCAGGATGATTGTCATAGAACAATATCCATACAGTTTTCCAATATGACTGATATTACTTTGAGTGGAGTCTTAAAGCCATAGGATTGTGTAAAATGTTATGAAATTGTTTTTGCTTCTAATTTCTTTATATTGTTTTCTTGTCATGGTGGGGCTTTAGAATATTGAGACGGTGGCGCAATGGCCACACAATGGGAGAAGGTTCTCTGTAATTTCCAATATTCTGAGGTGCAGAAAACATAGCAAAGCCCTGAAGAATTTAGGAGGCGTTAATATAAGATTTACCTTCAAGACTCAGGAAGTAATTGGGCCATTTTGATCACATTGAGGAGACTTTGTTCGAAGCAGCAGGTGTACATCTGAGTATTTTAATTCAAGGAAGATGCTGATAAATTAAAAACCGATTCCAAAGAGACTTCGAACCTGATAGGAAAGGAGGGGGCAACTATCCCCTCTCATTTTCTGCTTCAGGTCTAATATGTGAGCGATTTCCCTCTTGATAGAATTCAGGATCTGTCTTTTAAAAATACTAGGGAGTGGAGTGAAAAAGAAATAACCATGGTTCCAATTCTACATATTGTAATGAGATATGTCACAGGGTCAGCCAATCAATTTTTGCTGCCTTACTCAAAATTTGGATGTTGCCCTCCAGATCCACATATATAAATTGACAATCACATCTTATTTCGGGACTAATACACAGAGGCAGGACAGTGGGCTAGTTTAAGAGATAGCAGGCTCGCATTGTAACTGCTTTCAGCCTTTGGCATCAGCCATCAGAAGCATCGTTTCTCTCTGCTTTGAGATTCCAAGTTGCAAAATATAACTTGATTCCTCCTTTCTTAGCTAGACATTAATCTATATTTATATATAGCATATCCAAACCCAAGTAATTTTAAAAGGGAATTAGAAGTTGACAAGTTCTCTGAAGAGAGTTTTAAAAAACCAAGAGTTTGGGATGCAGTATAAACGTAAAAGGATTTTCCAGAACATTTTAAATAATTACAAAATCTCTTTATAAGTATGCTTTTAAGAACAAATCTTGAACTGGCATCTGTTAGTGGCTCTATGTGTGTGTATGTATATTCTTAGGCTAACAGATGGGTCTGGATGGCATATGGAATTTCTTTTTATGAATTCAATCATATGGCTTCGTATTTCCTAGGCATGCTGTGTATATATGATAAAAAGTATGTGTGTTCATACAATTCATTTTAATTAAAGGTTATTTCTTTTCTTTCTTTCTATGTGAACAAAGAAAATATGGAAGGTAAAGAGCCTAAAAGGTTATCTGCATTGCCAGCTGCTATGTCATCACAAGGGACTAGCAACCATTTTTGAGAGCTTGAACAGATGAGGATACTCTGTACTTACCCCATTCCCATCACAAATGTGACTTTGTGTCATGTTGTTCTTCCATTTTGGCTAGTGCATTTTTTCGTGAGTCTTCACTAGTCAACCAGGTCATTGAAGGCAGGAATATGTGCCCCCAGAGGGTTAGTCTTTATTGTTTTCTAGAGATAACTTTACTATAATTGTGTAGCGTTTATGACAGCTGCTTTGTAAAGAGAAGATTGTTCATTCAATGTTTGCAATATGGTAGCAATATATTTTTATTAATTACCATTTTTTTAAACCTGAAGTATTTATTTTTCTCTGGACTCTTTTTTTTTGAGTAAGTTCAGTAATGTACTGTTTCATAATTTTCACAATAAACCCTTCTATCTCAAGTGACTGGGGGTCTTAAAATGGAGCAAAATTTGCTTAACTGCCTCACTTAGCAACAGAAATGGGCTCAGTTGTGGTCATAAATTGAGCACATGTATGTAGTCTTCTCCTTGGATTGAAAATGTTGCAAACTATTGCCAAAGGGTCTCAGTCTAAATAGATTTGTTTAAAGCCATGTTAGAATCAAGCTAGTATGAGCAATTTAAGGATGCCATGGGATATGCCCTAAGGCAGGGAATTCCAACCTTGGCAACTTTATGAATTCTGGACTTCAACTTCCAGAATTCCTATGCGGGCTGAGGGATTCTGGGAGTTGAAGTCTACAAGTTGTAAAGTTGCTAAGGTTGGAGACCCTGCCCTAAGCCATTATAAAAACAGCTCCAACAACTATTTCTCTTTAAAGTGAGGATTCCTTTTATTTACCTGGCCTATTTTTTTCCTAGGCTTGGTGTGAAATGTTATATACTGCTGTTTATTTGATTCATATTTCCAAAAGAGCTGAAAATTGAGAAAGATAGGAAGCTTGGACTATCTCTTTTCACCTGCTGACGCAGAAGGCAGCTTTTTTAAAAATTGTAAAAAAGAAGAAGAAAAAGCAGAATGGAAGTGGAAACAAAAGAAATTGGGCAAACATACTACTGTTTATTTTAAGAAATCTGCAAGAAATTCTATCATTTCAAAATATATATTCAACATATTACAGTTGGGTTCACAGTATACAATATTTGTCTGCTGGACTATTTTTAAAAAGGCTGAAGGGGATTGGTGAGCTAAGTGAGACATTTCTTAGAAGAGGGGTCTCCAACATTGGCAACTTTAAGACTTGTGGACTTTAACTCCCAGAATTCTTCAGCCAGCTTTGCTGGCTGAGGAATTCTAGAAGTTGAAGTCCACAAGTCTTAAAGTTGCCAATGTTGGAGACCCCTGCCTTAGAACATAACGTCTCTCACTCAAGCTGATTTGAATTGTAAAATGGTATTTATAAGTAGAATAGAAAGCCTGGTAAGAAAGAATTGAATGAGGCAATTCTAAAAAAAATGTATGGGGCTTAATCATTCTGCTCATCTATTATCTTAGGCCTTGATGATTGTAACCTGACAAACTAAGTTAGGTGAGACCATTCTTTCAATCATAACTAAGGGCAAGGAAGGGTATGGCAGCAGTAAGCAGAATTGTCAAGAAGAGGAAATAGCAATTGGTACATTATATTCATTTTTAGCCTTTCCCCCAGCAATAGTGAACTGCTTTAGTCATCAATGAAGGATAGAAGAAAGAACCAATATCTTACAAGGCAAGAAGAAACCCCAAAACCATTGAAACAGGACTTTGTTGAATGAGTGAAGTTTTCGATTGAATTGAATGTCTCAGGACCTATAAAAAGAGCAGAAGTTTGAATCACTATGAATGATGTATATAACTGAATCTTTGCTTTCAGAAATGGGAAAGGTAAATCTATCTTAGATAGACACATTAGCGTTGCCTATGTTTTGCAGAATGTTTCATTTATGTTCTAATAGTGGATTCAAGGGATTTCCTGAGATTGCCTGGAAACTTTTCAATATTAGGTAGCGCTTCGACAGTATCATTGGTCTTCATTTGCAATGGGAAGATGATTCAAATCATCAATATGCTTCTTCCAAGAACCCCTTGTCCAGAATTGTAGAAGAAGGCTTTTAATAGAAGCTAAAAACTATAAAAGATCTGGATAGAGACAGCCTAAAAATTCTGAATGCAGGTAAAAAACAGAATTAAGGCTTGTTCTGTACTAGTGATGGCATTAAAGAAATCTTACTCGGCTGTTACCATAGGTTCTATATAATGCAAGCCAAGAGATTCTATTGAGTGGCAATATGCCTACTTTGTGAAGACTTGCTTGTTCAAATAAACCTAAGGAACAATTATCCCAAAGGTGCTTTTTCAAGAGGCAACTGGACTTTCTGGTTTTTCTTTGAAGACATTTTGCTTCCCATCCAAGAAGCTTCTTCAGAGCTGAAGAATGGTTGAGAAGTGAAACATCTTCAGAGAAAAACCAGAAAGTCCAATTGCCTCTTGAAAAAGCACATTTGGGACAACCCTGACTTGATGATTGAGAATCTCCAGAGACATTTAGCTATGCACTTTGGGATGGCATGAATACCCTTCAAATGGTGCGGAAGTCTGAACAGATTTCCAGAAAAATTGCAGACTACAGGAACCATTTGCGCTTCAGTTTGAGATGTAGACAACACAGACTCACAGAGCTGAAGAAGTGTTCTGTCCCCCTTCCCCACACAGGCAAACACACAACCAGGCACGCCTGCCAGATTTTATTAAGCAATCAGACTAGAAACCCTTGCAGATAAGAGTTTTGGCAGTAAACTGTGAAATGCCTGCCAAGTCAGTTTTCACTCACAGTCAGCAAGAGAGAGTTTATCCTGAGTCCGGTTCAGTAGCAAAAAGTAATCCATGAAGCAAGAGTTAGCCAAGGTCCAATCCAAATATGCACAAGCCAGATTTCAGGTAACGCAGTGTGACTCTCAGGTTTTTAACTTTGACCGTCACAAAGCCTGAAGAGCAATCACACCCACTTTTATTCCTTGCAGGGTGTGGCTCAGTGATTCAGCTCAATCTCTGGCCCTCCCATGCCTCTTTCGTTGCTGCACATGCTTCTCTCTCCGATGCTGCCTGGGATCAAGCCAGGATTCATCATCCTCGCTCCCTATCTGTTGTTGTTCCGATATGCCTTCCTCCTGGCATATCCCAGGCTGTTACTCTTGGCCTTCGGATTGAACCTGAGGCATTGCAGAGAGGAGGGTCCTGGAGAGGGAGGCCTTATCAGTTCCTCCCCATCACCTTCTGAGTCCTCTTCCTCTGTTAGGACAGGCTCAGGAGTCGGGGTCACAACAAGAAGCTTCTTGGATGAGAAGTGAAACATCTTCAAAAAAATGCCAGAAAGTCCAGTTGCCTCTTGAAAAAGCACCTCTAGGACTACCATGAACTGGATAACTGAGAATCTCCATAGACACTAAGGAACAACTGTTATGACAAACCTGCATTACATTTTGCAAGCAAGACTGCATCCAGAATTATTAGTCTGGGCAGACTTAAGTAAGCTATTGGTGCAAATCAATGGCTTTGCACCAATATTGCTTCTGGATTGTTTCAGTAGCATGCTAGGAATATTTTCTCTAATGAATAAAAGATGAAATATAGTATACCTGGACAGAAAGTGGGACTTGCAATATACTTTGACTATACAAGCCGATCTTAAAGAACAAAACCACAATTACCCTTTGGCTGACAAAAATCTATGTCCCCGAAACAAAGAAGATGCAAGCAGCATTAGCTCACCATGCCTGAAGACGAGCCCTTTGCTGTTCAGGATAATTGAATCATAAAATAGTTTTAACATTATCTATCCGTTTGTCAGTGATAAGTTTTGAAGTGTACATTATTCCAAGAAAAATTAGGCTGGCTTTTCACGGAAGGAAATGCCATTTATTTTATTTTATTCTTTTTTTTAAAAAAAAAAAAGAGGGAGGAGAGAGAGGATGGTAGTGGGGGGGTGGGGAGGAGAGAGAAAGAGAGAGAGAGCTTTGTAAAGAACTTTGTCAGCCGTGGCAGGAAAATGTCACCACATCCTCTGAACCAGCAACATACTGTGCGGCCAAACTTCCACGCCAAAAGATCAACAGAGATAAGAGAACAGTGGGTAATGGGAATCCTTGTTCCTGTTTTCTCCGCACAGCTGTGGCTGCGGATGGGCCATCATTACCAACAAATGAAAAGAAGTGGAAACCCTAACTCTATGGAACCTTTGAAGGCGCCGATGGCACTGAAATTCGGAGAGCCCTAACAATGGGATGCATTTAAGAAAAGTTCAGCATTTGGGTGGATGTACGCATTCACTCCAGAGTTGCTCCAGGGCTAAGATGTGCTTGGATTGTAGATAGAGGGACTTCTTTGGAGTGCAGTTAATCACGGGTTTCCTTCTGCATGTAGCCAAGTATAGTGACCATATTAGATTATAATTAGCAACACTCTTTGTGGAATTTCATGGCTCTTGCAAGAAGGCTGTTAAAATTGCTGCTTTTCTGAGGACATCAGCCAAATAGGCCATGTGCTTCTGTCTTCCCACCAGGAGGTCAGCCTTGATTCAGCATGATATGGAAACTGTGGGAAGTCCAGTAGCTTTGCTGTGTTCATATAGATACCAGTGAGTGTTGCTATAGTGCTGGTACAGAAGCAAAATAATAATAATTTAAAAAGCCAAAATAAAGGAATCCAAATAAGCTTAGGCCACTGCTTGATTTTTTATTCAGACCAGTCTTGAACACTGAAGCAATGGCCATCTGCCACTGTTTGTAATCAGAGGTCAGTATGCACTGACATTCAGGAAATTGGTATGATATGCTTCGTATTTGTATTTGGTGGCTTCTTCTTCTTTTTTTTTATTTCGGCAATCTCAGCCTGGGACATGGAATCATGATTAAAAATTTACATGGACAAATCTGTGTTCAAGAGGAGCAGATGGTAGTGTGAGATCTGTCTGTTATGACAGGCTTAAGCAACCTTTTTAGGTTGGTGAATAATGTGGGAATTTTGAGAGCACGTTGTGATTGCTGGCCCAAAATGACTGCCAGAGAAGGATGTCCCGGCAGAAAATTCAGCATTGATCCGCATAAAAACCTTCATTTTCTAGAAGGTAAACTGATGTGATTGCTCCTTGCTATTTCTTTTGGCTTCCAAGTTAGTTCTCATCATTCCAGTTCACTTTTGTCATTTCTAGCGAGATGGGAATGTTCCCAACTATTGATTACAGACTTTGAAATTTTGAAAATAAATATGGTTACCCTTACCATAGCAGCTAAGGGTTCTCCACTCACCTAGATATCTAGTGGGTGTAACATCCTAGATGTCTTTCTTTCTGAAAATCCCAAGTTGCTAATGTTAGCCCATCGTGTATCCTCATCATCCCAGCTAGGTGAATATTGTGAAAATGAATCAGTATGCATAAACATGAACTTAATGTGATGTGAATGAAGAACGGAGTGGCAGCTGTTGATCTTCTGTTCAACAATAAACTCCACTTTGGAAGAAATTGTCAATAGTATTTGAGCTGTCAGCACTCCTTATGAGAATAGATTTGAAAGAATTACTCTGATGTGGGGAGGATCATCAATCAACGCTGTGCTTTGTATGAAGAAGATCCTAGGCTAGTTTCTGACAACCTCAGTTAAGAGAGTGAAGCAGAATTTTGTAGAAATGTGAAAAATGACTGCCTGGAATTTTGGATGTTACTGGCATCAGAATGGATAATGCTGGACAGATAATCTGAATCAATATGAGGCTCCTTCCTGTGTCTGAAGGACTGTGTGTAACTCTGGATTAAGTGGAGATGGCAGTGATCCTACAGAACACAGAATTTCCACAATCCTGTGGGTTATCTCATTGTTTCACGGTAAAGTTTCTCAAGTAAAAAAGTTCCCTGCTACACAGCTATTATAGGAATAGTGGCTGGGAAAAAAAGCAAATAAATTGTCCAGTTGCTTCAACTGTTTTACTGAAGCAGAATCAGTATGGAGCAGATAAAACCTCTTAGGATAGTAAATGAACAGACTTATAAATGAAAGTATAGACTAGCTTCTTAGCAAACGAAACTCCAGGAGCTACCTAAATTAAGCCTATGTATAATATTGATTGTTCCTTGTGCACTTGGACGTTTGAGTGATGTACCTGGTCAGAACCAGCTCTGGGGAGTTTCTATGGCTAAATAGATTTTTGGTTGATCAGGTCTGTAGCTAAAAGCATTTTTTTTCAAGGCCTGCCTGAAGGCAAGATGAAATATTGCACCAACCTTTAGTAAATGGTTGGCAGTGGAGGCAAGAATTCAATAAATGGATTTTTCTCAGACCCAAGAGGCAAAGAGAACGCTCCCACATTTCAAACACCCCCAAAATGGTACCCTTGTTGCCACAAATCTGAAGACATGATGGTGAACACAGTTACATTCTGCTTGTCAGTAGAAACTGTAATTGAGGGGAAAATGTTTTTTTTTTCAATGAAGGGACATCAAAGCAATAAATTGGGTGGAAAAGCAATGCGTGTTTTTCCTCTGTTCTTGCAAGAATGGCAAAGAAGTCTAATACTTTTGCTGCAGTGATAACAAAGGAATTGAAAGGAGAGTGAGATATTCTTCCTAGAAAAATCTCTTTGACTATAAATGATGGTTCTGCAGAGCTGCATCACCCATTTGCACAAATGCTCAGGTGACCGCTTGAAAAGCAGTAACAGGTAAACAGCTTCTTTAATTAATAACTCTCTGGTCCCCCTTAAAAAAAAGCACCTCTTGGTTATTGGTGCTTTTTGCACCAAAGCACAAACAACTAGCAATTGATTATAATAAGGTAATTATTTCCAATGCAATTTAACTCTAAGCTTGAAGCCTTTTGTGTCTCCCTAAGCCATTGTGGCTCAGTGGCTAGAATGTAGTATTGCAGGCTAACTCTGCCCACAGCTAGGAGTTCGATCCTCACTGGCTTCAGGTTAACTCAGTCTTCCATCTTTCCAAGGTCAGTAAAATGAGGACCCAGATTGTTGGGGGCAATATGCTGACTCTGCAAACTGCTTAGAGAGGGCTGTAAAGCACTGTGAAGCTGTGTATAAGTCTAAATGCTATTGCTATTGCTAATATTACCGTTTTAACATGTAGTTTTGTAAAAAAAATATTTGCCCCTTTCAAGTGTTCTGAATTGTTGCAGTTCTTTGTCATTAAATATTTTCAGAACTTCATGTGGGTATTACTGATTTATGTAAAAGGGTGTTGGAGTAAACAAATAAATATTATTTCAGGAACAAAATTACACAACATGTGATGTGCTAATAAGAAAAGCAATCAACAACTTAGATTCAGCAACCGGTTGGACCACTTCTGCTTACAATAATGGCAACAAAAGCTTCCTTCTTTAGGATCATCTATCTCTTATATTTGTTTGAGTTTCCTTGAGTGATAAAATTCAGTGGTGTTGCTGTTGAAGTCTTCAGGATTTGTTGTTGTGTGGAGTTTGTTTTTTTCTTTTCTTTTCTTTTCTTTTTTTTTTTTGAGTGGGGTATGTTGAATTTCTAGAATTTGTGTTTTGAGGACTGTGAGGATTCAGGACTGAGGAGCCAGGATTTATGACATTTATTTAGGATAACATTTGCCCTGCTTTTGTGAGAAAATATTTAGATGATTGGCCCCAGTGATCCTTTAATCAGCAGTGTCCATAAAGAGGAAGGTAAAAAAAGATGGCGGACCTGGACTTGTGTTGCAAAGTTTGTATTTGTGTGTGTGTGTGTGTGTGTGTACAAAATACCACTTCCTTCAATTGAATTGATTGAACGATGGCAGTGACTGCTTTTTCACACTGGTTTGTGAATGGTATGGTTTTATTTATGAAAACTAATAATACCAAACTTAGGTGCAATGTGTTTGCTCAGACTCCTTTGGTATCATCAGTGATACATGTCTTCCTACATGAGCTCTGATAACTTTCAAGAGCTAAAATATGATAAAATTCCAACAATCCAAAAGAGACCAAATGCTTTTTCACAGAATTAGGATTTCTGCCTCCTTCGACGTAGTCCTCATGATTGCTACCTTATTTTAAGTAGGTCTCTTTGCAGGCAACGACAGAAGACCTTAGACCTGGAGAGAAATATTTACTAGAAAATTTGATCAAAATTTTAAGTCCAAGTTACTAAATTTCCAGTCAGATTTTCTTCACTCACTCTCTCAACCTATGTTTAGTTCTGGAACTGTAATTAAGCAATTACAGCCAAACTTTTATCTCTGTCTTGTTTTACGTACAGCTAGTCCTCAACTTACAACCAGTGGTGGGTTGCCCCTGGTTTGTACTGGTTCTATAGAACCGGTAGTAAAACCGGCAGGAGGTTCTGCCCACCACTAACCCTAACCCTAACCCTAACCCTAACCCTAACCCTAACCCCGACATCATCAAAATGCTTCTGCGCAAAAGAGAGAGCGTGCGTGCGGCCCCATTGCAAACCGGTAGTAAAGGTAAGTAGAACCCACCCCTGCTTACGACCACACCAAAATTTCTGTTGCTAAACAAGACGGCTATTTTACCCCATTTTATGACCTTTCTTGCCACAGTTGTTAATTGAATTACTGCAGTTGTTAGGTTAGTAACACAATTCTTTAGTGAATCTGGCACCCCCATTGACTTTGCTTGTCAGAAAGTTGCAAAACTTGATCTGATGACCCCAGAATACCTCAACCATGATAAATATTGGTCAGTTGCTAAGCATCTGAGTTTAGATCACATGACCATGGGAATGCTGCAACAGTGGTAAGGGTGAAAAACTTACTTAAATTGTAACTTCAAATGGTCACTAAATGAACTGTTGTAAGTTGAGGACTACCTATGGTTACTGAACCTTCTAACTTCTGTGCCTTCTTTTCTCTTGTATTCACTGATATGCAATCTAGGCTTAGAAATAACATGTTTACCTTTTTGCTTTTTTTTTTTAGAAAGACATGTGCCACTGAGTTTTAAAAGAAAACAAAAAAAGGCTGCCCTGCCCCTCCAGAGACAAATAAGGAGATTGAGGCAGATTGGGAGCTGGGGAAATAACTAACCCAAAAGCTGCCACGTTGCCCAGAATGCTTTGCTGCTTTAGGCAAAGAACCATAATCTTCCTTCTGTTGGTTTCAGACTGGTCTTTTTTCACCCTAGCAATGGAACTGTCCAGCTGAGGCCATAGAGATGTAGGAGAGGCTGTGGGGGGCCCGGTCAACTGTCCTTCAGTTCTTAGTGCTCTTCCCTTGTCTCTCAGCATCTGCTGCCTGAAGCGATCATCACACCCTGCTTCATAGCAGGGTTGACCTTAGCAAATGCTGTTCTCTATCACGCAGCTTCATTTAATGGCGCTATTTCTCAGAAGAGTCATTAAATTAGCTTCTAATATTGTTAATTTGGACGGAGTAATGAGTTTGATTTAAAGTCTTATTCGCCATTCGTTGTTTGTGTTGTCTGCCTAGAACACTGAGATATTCAAACTAAATTGGGTATAACTGAGGGGATCATTCTAGGTTTCATGTTCAAATATTGGGAAAATCACTGGAATGGGATTTGGAAACTGACACTTAAAGGAAATTGTAATTTCCCAGGTTCTGTTTAAAAGTAGTTTAAACTTTTAAAAACTAGTTTAAAACTTTGATTTCTCCCCGCTTTCATTAAAAATGTGAAGACGTAAGAATGCACTTACCTAATTAAAAAGAAAACTAATAGGGATGCAGCTATTTACAGGAAACAAAGGAAAACACACAGATATATTATTTTGGTGTAAACAGATTACTTGATTTCCTGGGTTCACTGTGTAATCATGTTGCGAATAAAGTTCAGAGCTTTAGCCTTTTCATACAGTATTCCATAATTGTTCCATTCAACTGCTTTGCAATGTGAATTCACTGTGGAATTCATATAATAATTATTATTATGAAACCTATTTTATAGAGCAGGGGTCTCCAACCTTGGCAGCTTTAAGACTTGTGGACTTCAACTCTCAGCGTTGCTCAGCCAGCGAAGCTTAAAGTTGGCAAGATTGGAGTCCCTGTTATACGAGAGCATTATTCAGATTCCTATTCTGAAGCAGAGATGCTTGAGAGATCCTTAGGACTGTGCAGTGTGGGCACAGGATTTTTAGTCTCTAACCGAGGAAGAGACACGTGACATCTCTAAAAAAAACATGATCTGGCAGTAGAAGACCTGGATTCAAATTGTCTAATGCTGTCGTGCAGTTCTCTGGTTTACCTAACATTATTCAGGTTTTCACTATTGCATTAAACCACAGAATGAAAATGTATGACAATTAATGGGCAGAGAATTTTCACACTAGCAATTTATAGCATTGTCAAGCCATTGCTGTGAAGATACATTACTAATGAAGTGCTTTAAATTGCCAGAGGGAGGTCTGTGTGATACTGTATATCACTATTGTTCAAATTCTTTTAGACTCAGTGCACAGAAGGGGAATAGACCAGTGATGACTTGTTCTTCCCTCTACATCTTCATGGAAGACGCTACAAACAGGAATATTTGCATTCTATAATCTTCTACAGCAGGGGTGAAATGCTCTGAGGTCTGCTACTGGGTCGCTTTGCTACCAGTTCGCTGCATATGTGCATGTGCAGTGCGCACCAAATGCATGCTTTGCATACTTGTGCACCGCAGGCGCTACTGCGCACCACTGAAAAAGGAGGATTAAGAAGCCTTTTCTACGGTACGGGGGAGGGAACAGCTGTGCCGCATGATTTAGATTTCCTGCTTTCTAGTGAATATAAATCGTGTGTCATAGCTGATCATCGGAAATACTGGTTTGTCTGAACTGGTAGCACTTTTTTTATTACTAGTTTGCCTGAACCGGTATTTTTTATTACTACTGATTCGGGCGAACCGGTCCAAACTGGTAGCATTTCACCCCTGATTTACAGAAGAGGATTTTGTGCAGTTTTTTTTCTGAGATTGAATGAAGATTGTTCTAGAACAGGGAGAAGAAACCTGATAGCCTAAATCAGTGTTTCTTAACCTCAGCAACTTGAAAAAGTGTGGACTTCAAGTCCCAGAATTCTCCAGCTAGAGGGATATGAACATTTTTATAGTTGTTGGGGTTCAAGAACACCACTCTGTACATGCAAAAAAATCCCAAGAATTGTCTCCTTTACAGTTAACTACAAGATTAATATTATGAAAGACAACTACTGAGTAGACTCATCCGCATATTCATGTCTGCAAGACTAAGAGCAAAGGGGATAAGGGCCAGCCCTATAACCTCTACTCTTGAAGATGAAAATTTATCTCAAGAGCTTCTGACAGCATAGATCTAGGATATCTTAGGTTATCCTGTAACAGGGCTGTGCAGCACTTCAGTTTTGAAAGGCAAGGTTATCAACATAGTCCTCATAGTATCTCCTTAAACCAAATGCCTTCTCCACACAGCAACAACAGATCCTGGAAATAGGCGTGGTTGCTTCAAGGAGTTGCAGACAGTTTTGTGAAGCCTTTTTTTGCCTTCATATCCAAAGCACTGCACTGCTCTAATCTGCAAAATCTTTTAGACACAGTTTCAGCTGTTACTTGACATAACACAAATGCCCAATTTCTTATCATTATCCCCTTAGGAATCAATTCTTTTCTGTTTAAGGTTTGGAGCTAGGGAGACCTTTGCATCCTAAGCAAAATAATTTTCTCCTCTCATTTGTGGACTATTATTCCAAGCCCACTTGGAATAATATTCTTGGGTTGATAGAAATATTTTGCTCTTTTGTGGATCTTCTTTAGTAGTTTGCATATAGAACCTCACTTCCTGCTGGTTCAAAGCAAATATAGAATGACTAGGATGTTAGCAAAATACAGGTTAGTGACAACTTGTTCAGGAACTGTTTGAAGTCATGACAGCATTGAACAAATGGTACTTACGAGATGGCCTTGAAGTTCTGGCCACCACAGTGCTGCTCTGGTCATGTGAATGCAATTCAGGCATGAGAGCCCTCCCAAGTAAACCAGACAGGGAACATGACTAGGTGAGCTAATTCTACTTTATTGTACGGCTATATTAATAGAATATTGCAAGTTCGAAGGTACAAAGTTCCTGTCACTATGTACTTTTAACCACCCGATGAATTAGGGGAGGTCCTTCCTAAGTTTCACTGGTTCTCCCACCATCTTGTCTAATTGTTTCCTAGGTAACATCCCCTTGTCTCCCAAGGTCATCTTCATACACCATTACAGGGTACTTGACAACCAGTTTGCGCTTATGACAGTTGCAGTATCTCACAGTCACATGATTGTGATCTGTAACTTTCTCGGCTGGCTTCCAATAAGAAAAGTCAATGGGAAAACTGGCAGGTAAGGCCACAGGTCACCCCTACTTCCACTGCTTTTTCTTCTGAGAAGCCTCACTATGAAGTGTGAGGTCCCAGGAATTACATCTTTCATAGAGTGTGCCCACCCACAGTACACACAAACCCCCAAGCTCCTGCCAAGTCACAGCACCCAAGCTCTGCCCACCCCTCATTCTGTAGCACTTACCCCCTCCCCTTTGGCATGATTGCAAGCTGTCTAAGAAAAGGCTTGTCATCAGGGTTTGCAACTTCCTGCCAGCTTCCCCATTGACTTTGCATAATGGAAGCTAGCAGGAAGTTGTTGTTATCTGAGGTCCTTACTTAATGACCCATAATCCTTGTTTAACTATTGCAATCGAGACTGTCAGGATTACCATAGCTAACTGATGCACACATGATGTCCTACTATATGATTGCATCATTTAACGATAGAAATGTCCCAATTACTATTGTTGTGAGGACTACCTGTATAGAGTGATCTGAAGGTCTCTCCCTCATATATACTTTAAGATAAACTTTTTTATGCTGAGGGTTTTTTAAAGTCAATTCAGGGCTTGTTAACTTAGTATGTGTGGCCTGCTTAGAAACTTAGTATGTGTGCCCTGCTTAGGCCTGCTTTCCTTACCTGGTTGATCTTCCTGAACAGACTAATAATGCAATATACACAATGGTGGGATTCAGCCAGTTCGCACCACTTCGGGAGAACTGGTTGTTAACTTTCTGAGCAGTTTGGCAAACTGGTTTTTGGAAGAAATCATTAGGGCAGAGAACCAGTTGTTAAATTACTTAAATCCCACCACTGAATATACAGATAAGTAGTTGTTAGTTGTTAGTATCTTATAATTAATGATTGTAACTATGAGTTATGATCTAAGACATATCACTTTGTGGTTTGTATGTACATTGAGAGTTTATGCACTGGAGGCAAATTCCTTGTGTCCAATCACACTTGGCCAATAAAGATTTGTGCTGTGCTGTGCTGTGCTGTGCTGTGCTACTATGCTACACTGCTTCTATACTATGCTATGGTATGCTACGCTACGCTACTCCTGTCCTGTCCTGTCCTACCCTATTCTATTCTATTCTATTCTATTCTATTCTATTCTATTCTATTCTATTCTATTCTATTCTATTCTATTCTATTCTATTCTATTCTGCATTGTGCTACTCCTGTCCTGTTCTGTCCTACGCTAATTCTATTCTATTCTATTCTATTCTATTCTATTCTATTCTATTCTATTCTATTCTATTCTATTCTATTCTATTCTATTCTATTCTAAATTTGTTGGTCTGTCATATAGCCATCACCTATTTGCTTTCAACTTTGAATTTCAGCCGTTTCAGTGGCAGTTCCCTACAGAGTGGCTTGTAACATGGTATGACTTGAGGTTCCTTGGACCGCCATGAGAAATAGGAGTGTCACCTGTTATTTGCTTGTTTGTCACACATTATGGCCCATACATAGGCATTGGCAAGCTGAATGGAGGAAAGCATAACAACCTCTGTATGGCTCACTGCTTATCAGAAGCAACCACAGGCAGCCATATTGTAGGTCAGCTGAAGCAAAACAAAACAACAACAAAAAGAGTCCTTTTGTGACAGATGAAAAGAGCTTGGAAATGTCTGAGCCATAAAGTCACTACAGCTGCCAATGACTTCTTGACTATTTTTTTTTTTAATAAATCTTTTTATTGCCTGAGGCCTAGATATTTTTTTTGCTGGGCCTTTCCAAAATTCTGTATATTAATGGCTCTTGGAAGGAAAAAAAAAACCACCCTGATATAAAGTTGAGGCATAGACTGGGCAAAAAGTGATCCTTTCTCAAGAGAAATGAATCAAGTTTATAATACTGGAGCCTTGCAGCTTGTAAACCGAGATAAGGTTTTCGCTGCGCTTTCATTACCCAAGCACAAATTTCTTTTACAATCTATGCTGTAGCTTCACTCTTTGTGGCACAGCTTTTCCCAGTCCCCTTTGTGCTCACTGCACTTATTTTGTCCACCACTGTCCCAATTATGGAAGATAATGGAACAAACAAGAACTGGTTTATACACTAAAAAAAAAAAACCTTTTCTGCAAGGCGTGAAGCAGTCCTTTGTATTTTCAAAGCAAATTTACATAGAAGTAAGTAGCCCAGAAATGCATGAGAACGGTGGCTGAGTAAATATGGTTAAGGTGGCAGAGTTAAGAAACCACATCCTTATGTCGCCTTGTAATTTTAACTCACAATTCCAACTCAGATACTAAGAGCTTGCTTAAGCCTTTATGTGATGCCCGAGTCTGGCAGGAAGGAACAGGGCCTGCCATTCATATCTCAGATGGAAGTTTTGAAAATTAGTAAAAGCTAAAAACCCAATGACTCCCCCCACTTTTCTCTTCTTAAAGAGAAAAGACCCTTAATGGAATATTTGAGAAAAGCCGCTCCATTTAACAACAACCGCTGAATTAATGCCATTTTGACCTGGGTTTAATCCCATGCTATAATCCTGAGAAATGATATCTGTATTACTGGGGTGTTTGCTGCTACTGAACTATTTTCAATTATTTTAATATTTATTTCATAGGTTTGCAGTCTACTTGAGTAGCTCATCCAGAAAAAAAAAAACAGTGCTCCTTGGAAAATGTGGTATCAACTATTTTTTTTTTCCAAAGATGACACCTCTCATTTTGTACATTTTTCTTCCCACCAACCCATTATCTCTCTCTCTCTTTCTCTCTGACACACACAGCATGTAGTGTTTTTCAAAATTGGCAACTTTAAGATGAGTGGACTTCAGCTCCTAGAATTCTTCAGCCAGCATGCTGGTTGGAGAATTTTGGGAGTTGAAGTCTCCACATTTGAAAAACATGAATGTAGATTATCCCTGTTTCAAAATTCTACAGAACCCAATACTTGTATGAGAGGCTGCCTTTTAAATATCTAAGGTACATAGTGACCATTGGTTACATTATAAAACATTTATTTTCCTTTGGATTGGCAACAAAGAGACTCTTTTTAATGTCATTTAATGGTCAGCAGGATTTCCATATATCTTATATTTTCCTCTTTGGAGATATATCCAAACTTTTTGAGCATGGTTGAAAGTCTAAGTGTGCAATTTTATGTTTGCCCATATCTGCAGTTAGAATTGTTTTGAGGATTCGTTGCCTTATTAACCATTGTAAAGCAAAAAAGCAATATATGTCTATTGCTACAGATATTACACAATTTAACGCAATGGTTCAGCCAAGAAAACATTTCAATATAGCTCCTAATTACTTTATATTGCAGCAATGTGATTGTTATAGGAAAAAACAGATATGTTCAAATTCCTCTGTAACCAAATATAGCATTGGCCTGCAATATTTTTCTGCCTTTCCCCATCCCACCACAATTATGTTCATGAAATGTTGTTATCTGAAAAACACCTCTCTTTTCCACGAAGGCTTCCTAAAACTAGTTCCTTATTCAGCCGAAGTGTGATGTGATGTTTTCATCAAAACAATGCAATGAGTGTTGCATTCTCCCAATCTTAGGTGAACCCCTTTTGTATATGCTTGCAGGACGTATATCAAAGGGGCAGAATTTGCATCGTAACAACTCAGGGCTTGCTCCATCCCTTGCTTATCTTCTTGTGAATGCCTCCAGATCCAGCTACCTTTCGGGACTGACCCTTTCTGATCATTCCTATAATTCTCTCATGCCTATGCTGAATTAAAGTGGTCTCTGCCCATCCTTGAACCAGCAGAAAACTATACCGCTATCTCCATTGCTGATCCCTATTTCCTATTTCTATTTCCTCTCTTTCAAGTTGCTGCCAATCATTTGATTTCCTTCCAGCTCAGGGCTAAGCTAAACAGCTTCTTTTGTGTCTATATGCCTGCCTTTGAGCCAGTGCTGACTTCTGGTGGCTGCCTTAATTGATCCCTACAGTTTCCTTGGCTAGGTTTTTCGGAATTGGTTTGCCTTGGCCTGTTTCGTAGGGCTGCGAGTCAGCCCAGGGCCACCCAGTTGGCTTTTTGTCTAAGGCAGGACTGGAACTGAAGATTTCCCAGTTTCTAGTCTGGTGCCTTAACCACTACACCAAATTGGCTGTCTAACAGATTCTACACAGCTTAACATTGCCCTTAAATAGTATTGGAAGGAATATTTTAACCCTAGTATATTTAAAGATGACTTCAACTTGTCTTACTTGTGGGCTGGGAATGAAATAAAGTGAAGAAAATTACATAGAAACACTGGGAAAAAGAATGTTGACAGGGCACGTTTGCACCATAAGTAAGTGCAAATGGATTTTTAAAGAAACTGTTCCCATTCTGTGATCATACATCGGTCAAGTGAACGCATCAGGGCTAGCTAGGAATTTTTGACCCTACCACAGAACCTTGGTGTGGATGGGTTCACCAGTATCACTAAACTTCAAACCAACCATGTTACTGCTTTTGCATTATCGGTGAGTCATGCCGATACTTCCGATAGTCAGAGACAGGATTGAAATTATTACCAAGTTCTTATTCAGATCTTGCTTTATAACAAGAATGCGAGCAGAGTCCTTTTCTGTCATCTGCTTGGAAATGCTCCTTCTCTCCCCCTCTCTCTTCTCTCTCCCCCTCTCTCTTCTCTCTCCCCCCCCCCCCCAAATTTCAGGAGCCTATTAAATTAATGAGACAGAAGTCAGTGTGTTGCAGTAGTCAACATGTTATTGGTGGTAGAGCTCTGGTGCTGTTACAATGTGCCTGTTTTTTCTCCTGGGACATTTAATTTCCGCTTCTCAAATGAGCTGCAAAGCTGTGAAGCCTGGCACTGTTCTTTTAAGACATTCTGTGATGCAGATAATGAGGCTACTGATAGGTGCCTAGGAGACTGTGATGGCTCTAAGCACAGCTATGGTCTGATAATGCTTTATGCCAGTAGTGTCACAGCGGAACTACTGTCATCCCTCAAGGAATGGTTCATCTTTATGTGTAATGCAGCAGCTGTCACCTAAATGGCTAATGGGGAAGCCAAAGAGAACCTTACTGCCAGTAATCTTTGTCACTTAATAATTTTTAAGAGATCAAACTTCAGGAGCTCCCGCAACTTCTAATAAAAGGCCTCCTTGCCTCCCCATTTCCTTCCTTCTTCCCCTGCCTCCCACCCCCAGTGTCCCACGCTTCTAGTAGTATTGTTTGGTTTGCAGTGGATTAAATGTAAATTGAGAAATCTGCGCTACGACTCTGTGCCGATCTAATTTAGTATAATTTGAATGGCCAAGTAATTAAAATGTATTATAGGTTGAAGATGCTGAGATGGTGGCATGCCTGCGTTTAAGAGGAAGATTTATTGGGCTCGCAGCAACCACGGTGAACCTTCTACAACCACATTAGCTAACATCTGTTGAGAGGCAGGGGTGTGAGACATATGTACACAGCGACTGTGTGCCTGTACAGGTTTTAAGCAGCTCAGAAAGAAAAGAAAAGAAAACAACAAAGGAGAGGGAGTCGTTAGGCTGCATTGTAATCTGCCACATGCCCTTGTGAACGCAGACAACAAATAAGAGCTTTCCAATGTGTTTGCACTTATAAAAACAAATCTGCAAGTAGATGCATATACCACTTATATATACTCATCCATATTAATTAATGTTTGGCTCCTGCTGGGATTTGCAACTGCTGTTTCATTTAGGTTCAGCAGTTAGATAATAACAATAAGGATCATAATGGAACATATGACACTAACAATGTCACTGTTGACACTTTACCACTCTCATTTCATGGCAGGTATTTTTGTTTACCATTTGATTACTTTCCCCCTCCCTCCCTCCCTCCCTCCTCCTCCTGCCTCTTTGCTCCTAAGGTAACAGAAGGAGTTGGTTTGTGACATTGGGTGGGAGCCAATGTTGCTCTCCTCACTCCTCTAAACATATTTGGGCAGTTGTACATTTTAGAGTACATAGAGAACAATGCTGTATGTCCCCCCCCCCCCAAAAAAAAGAATTGAGAAAGTAATACTGATAAGCAGCTAAGTGTATCTACAAATGCAACCAACATTGTCCAATGAACATCAAAAGTGATGTCATATTTTTACACATTATATTCAGGTTGTTTTGAATCATATTTCTTCTCAAGAGGGAATATTTCTGGATTCTGAATATGAAATGATGTTTCTCTCCCACTTTTTATTCAACAAGTTCAAGGCAGTTCCCATTATACAAGGCGGTGCAATAAAAATATGAAACATGGGGATGACTTGAGATAGCAGTGTACAGTAATTATTAGCCTACTCAAAGGCATAGCTGAAGTAGGAAGCCAAGGCCAGTGATATCTTCTCACTGGCCCTCTCTGGTCTCATGGATGCAGTAAAGCAACTTCAGCAAAGGAACTAATATTGCTGAGGGAGACAAAATGAAAGCGATTTCATGGAATAGTACAATTCTGAACGAATTACAGAAGACTACCTAAGCTATGAGATTTTGGAATTCAATATTTAGAGTTGTTTAAAACTTACTTTAGCACTGGTTGAGATGAAGGAGACTAGCCAACCTACAGTGGGGGACAGATGACCCCCCAGATGTGGGAAGTTCCTGGCTATCAATCAAGAAAAATGTGGCTGTGGATTTCACACAAGTACAATATCTCTTTTCTATCCATTAAAACAGCTGTTTAAAACTTCCCCAAAATCCTGGGGGGGAAAAGATGCCACTGCCTTGAGAGTCACTTAATGAATTGATTTCTTAAATCAGTTGCATCTAGTTTCAAATTCACACAGAAATAGCTGTTTGGTGCCATACTCATATAAAGTCTGAAGCACATTTTCTAAATAGTTTTTGACACTTCGAAAGCCTTACCCAGGTTCAAGTCTGAGATTATAGAAGCTGCCTCCAACACACAATTGCCCATGTCCTGCTCAAAGCCTCCAGAACAGTGATGGCGAACCTTTTTGCCGTCGCGTGCCAAAAGTGGGTGGAGCGTGGTGGGGTCACACACACGCATGCCCACATCCATAATTCTATGTGCCCCGCCCCCCCTGTGCTCCCCCCCCCGCTTTTGGCACATGATGGCAGGATGGGCCCGGTAGGCCCATTTTTTGCTCTCCCCAGGCTCCAGAGCCTTTCTAGGAACCTGGGGAAGGCAAAAATGACCTTCCTCACCTCCCCCAGAGGCCCTCTGGATGCCGGAAACAGTGTGTTTCCTGACTTCTGGTGGGCCCAGAAGGCCCGAAAATCAGCTGGCTGACGCACGCATGTGTGCTGGAGCTGAGCTTGTGTGCCCACCGATATGGCTCCACGTGCCACCTGTGGCACCTGTGCCATAGGTTCGCCATCACGGCTTTAGAAAGTATTCCATCAGCCCAGATACCAAGGCCAGTATAAAGAACTGTGAGAACTGGAATCCAAAACAAATGAAGTTATAAATTTGCACATCCTGGGTTGTTAAGAGCTAAATCATTACTAAAATACACAGCACAATGTTCAATTAGCATAATTTTCATTATCATGAGACCCTGGATTCTCATTGAATAATAGTCTTTCATCTTTTTTGCTGACAGTTGAAAATAATTTTCCAGTAGGGACAATCTTGTAGGTAACATTTGCCCAGAAAACATTTATCACGTGTCTGAAACATCAGATCTTCCAAATCCAAATGTAAAGATTTTCTGCTTCTGTATTTTGATTTCTTTAAGATGATATAACTAGAAAAACTAACTTTTGGGGCACACAAAGCTTAACTTAATGTGAGGTGGGTCAGAAGGCTTCTGCTCACTCTTCTCCCAAGTTTCCATATGTTACACTGTCCTTCCAAAAAGAGCTATTCCTAATATACCTCCTTTGTTACTTATATTAACTTGTTCTTTCTACAGGTAGTCCTCATTTGTTTAGTGACCATTCGAAGTTACAACAGCACTGAAAAAAAGTGATTTATGACTGTTTTTTACACTTATGACTGTTGCAGCATCCCCATGGTCATGTGATCAAAATTCAGTCACTTGGCAACTGGTATCCATTTAGGATGGTTGCAGTGTCCTGGGGTCATGCAATCGTCTTTCGTTGACAAGCAAAGTCAATGAGGAAGCCAGATTCACTTAACAACCATGTTAAATAATCAAGTTACTAACTTAACAATTGCAGTGAGTCCAGGGGTGGGTTCTAAATTTTTTTACTACCGGTTCTGTGGGCGTGGCTTATTTTGTGGGTGTGGCTTGATGGTCATGTGACAATTATTTAGGATTTAGCAGAGGTACTGATCTCCAAGCTTTTAACTGCTTGCAGAGCTGTACCGATCTACCCGTTTATTTTTCAGGCACTGGTCTACCCATTTATTTTTGCAGGCACTGATCTACTCACATATTTTTGCAGGCACTGGTCTACCCATTTATTTTTGCAGGCACTGATCTACTCACGTATTTTTGTAGGCACTGGTCTACCCATTTATTTTTGCAGGCACTGTTCTACTCACATATTTTTTCAGGCACTGGTCTACCCATTTATTTTTGCAAGTACTGATCTACTCATGTATTTTTTCAGGCACTGGTCTACCCATTTATTTTTGCAGGTACTGATCTACTCATGTATTTTTGCAGGCACTGGCCTACCCATTTATTTTTTCAGGCACCAGTCTACTCACATATTTTTGCAGGCACTGGTCTACCCATTTATTTTTGCAGGCACTGATCTACTCACGTATTTTTGCAGGCACTGGTCTACCCATTTATTTTTGCAGGCACTGTTCTACTCACATATTTTTTCAGGCACTGGTCTACCCATTTATTTTTGCAAGTACTGATCTACTCATGTATTTTTGCAGGCACTGGTCTACCCATTTATTTTTGCAGGCACCAGTCTACTCACTTGTTTTCTTTTAACACTGATCAGCTGGAGGGTGGCCCTTTGAAGCCCCGCAGCAAGAGTTTAAACAGTTTTTTTTTCCTTTAGCCATCAGCTGGGACTCAGGAGGCAGCAGTAGATTGGGAGTGGGGCCAAATAAAAGATAAGAATAATGCAGGGGTGGGGGACAGAACCGGTTTGGTGATGTCATATTGTCACCGCTACTGGCTCGGCAGAACCAAGTCGAACTAGGAGGAACCCACCACTGAGTGAGTCACTTAACAACTTTGGCAAGGAAGATTATAAAATGGGGGAAAATTCACTTACTGTCTTGCTTAGCGATGGGAATTTTGAGCTCTATTGTGGTCATAAGTCAAGGACTACTTCTTGACCATTAAAATAATGTTCCTCTCTCCCTTACTTCTAGTTATTTATGATGCAGTTTGCAACTACCTCATAAATGTGGACATTATCCCCTGTTGTTCCAAAATTACTTTTAATTAACTCCGTATTAACAATACATGTTGTGATTCTAGGAAAAAATATTAATAATTGGGTTGATTTTGACTCCTAAACACTTTTAGTTTCTTAGTAACAATATGAAGGTTTACTTGTCTTTCAAATGAAGGTGAATATAGATCCAAACTGGATCGGTGTAGCCTTCTGAGCTTTCGGACTCATGCTGAAACCCATCCTCAGGGAGCTTCTCTCTAGCAGAATATGTTACTTACTTGTATTTGCTTTCTTCCTAGATGCTTTATCAACTTCCCATTTAGCTTGCATTTTTAGATCATGTCTCAGCCAAGTATTTCATGGAGTGATTGATTGGTTGATTGATTGGTATAGACAACCCTTCTCCAGGATGTTCTGTCTCCAATGTGACCCTGAATGTCTTCCAGTGACACAGCCATTGCTGCTGTAATCAGGTCTCCCCTTTTGGCTGCTGGTCATCCTCTTCTTATCTTTCCTTCCACCTTTCCCCATGTTATAAATTTCTCTAGAGAGTTATGTGAAGATCCTTCACATAACATATCAAAAATATGATAATTTGGACATAGTCATTTCTGCCAGAAGCAAGAACCCAGAACTGATTAGCTCTATGATCTGATTATTTATTTATTGTCTATCTATGTATTGTCAAGATTTTTCTCTTGTCTCTTGTTTTTGTCAATGTTGAAAAGCATCGATACTCTTTATTTATTTATTTATTTATTTATTTATTTATTTATTTATTTATTTATTTTGTCACATTTCTATACTGCCCAACTCCCAAGGGACTCTGGGCGGCTTGCAATAAAGAATAAAACAATGCCAACAATCCCATAAAAAATGTTAAAAAGAAAAACATTAAAACGTTAAAAACTTTTTAAAAAACGTTAAAACACATGCACTCCTATTCGTGGCAGGGTCTCGCAAGATCATTATAACGAGATCAATGGCCCCAGGCCTACCGGAAGAGCCAGGTCTTCACCGCTTTGCGGAAGGCCAATAGGGTGGGGGCGGTCCGGACCTCCTGAGGTAATTTCTATCTTGCTTTCTATCTTGCTTCTTCAAAGTCCAATTTTTCACACAAAATATTCCAGGAAAATCACTGCCTATGTAATACAAATCTTTGTATGTATCAGTATGTCATAGCATCTGAATTTTTTTTCCTAAGGTTTTCATTGCTACTCTAGAAAGTTTGGGGCATGTTTTTGGATTGCTAGTTCCTTTGCTATTCTAAAAGCCAGAAACTATCCACCACTTCAAGAACTAACCAGATTCAATTCTGCTAAAGTTAGAACATATAAAGAAAAGACTGAGAGGCATTTAATATCATACTTTATTCAGAATACTGTATTTATAAAAATCTCATAGAGTTATATCTCAGTAAACCCCCTACTCTTTTACCTTTTGCACAGGCATGAATAAATATGACATTTATTTATTTATTTATTGGTTCAATTTATATGCTGCTCTTCTCCAGAGATTCAGAGCGGCTTACAATGTGTTAAGCAATAGCCTTCATACTTTATTTTTTTGTATATACCTGCTTAGTAGGGCTTTTGCCCCCCACCCCCCAGCGGTGTTCTTTTTTAAACAAAGTCAGTTTATTGCCCCCACAATCCGGGTCCTCATTTTACCTACCTTGAAAGGATGGAAGGCTGAGTCAACCTTGAGCCTGGTGAGATTCGAACTTGCAGTAATTGCAAGCAGCTGGTGCTATTTAACAGCACTTTAGTCTGCTGCGCCACCAAGGCTCTTAATGTATAATATGTGTGGATCAAACATCGTTATATAAAGCTATGCTATCAAAAATGTTAATCATCTCCATTTTTATTTGTAATTAATCAACATGATTCAAAATTATTGCTTCTAGAGTCATGTAGTTTCCCTACATCTATTTTATTTGCTGAACTCATTTACTTCGTCTTAATAAAAATGAAAATAAAATAATCAGACTCTGTTTTACTGAGCATCTTTCCAGTACATGACATGCCAGTCAAGCTGTTTAATATATGGCCTTAAGTTAAAAGACAGCAGACTTACATTCCATGTTAGAAGAAATCTCTTGCTGATAAGAGCAGCTTGACAATAAAGCTAAATACCAGAAGAGCAGTAGAAATCTTCAAACAGATGTTGTATCAAGATGTTGGACTGTAGGAATCAAAATCCCCCCTTACAGTTCTTCCATTCTATGAAACTCTTGAGTTTATCATTTTAAAATGGTGGCAAACAATAGTTTAAACTATATTCATTTATTTAATCCTGAACTAAACATAAAAGAATTTATTTCAGCTAACTAGTTTGCTACATACAGCCTCAGATTGCAATATGTGTTTATTGGATAGGTTTAAAGTTTGCTATCATTCAGAAGGGGTTTATATATAGGTAATCCCTTGCCTGCTATTTACATTTTTTAAAAAAAATGATGACAAAAATCCACACAGGTTTAGATTGTGTGGATAACAGTGTGACACAGAGAGTAACTAGCTCCCCTTCTTTCAAAGCCAAATAATTAAAATACAGAAGAACCAAACAAATGAGCCATGGTTTTTAAGTACATCATTTTTCTTTTGCCTTGTATGCTAAAAAAATGAGTTCTCTACAATTCTTTGTACCTTCTCCTGTTATGTGTTTTCAGATGATAGCATATCATATAAATTAGTACACGAGACAATTATACCTTATTCCTTAGATGATTCTATTATCTCTGTCTCTTTCTCTATCTATCTATCTATCTATCTATCTATCTATCTATCTATCTATCTATATCTATCTATCTATCTATCTATCATCTATCTTCTATCTTCTATCTTCTATCTATCTATCTATCTATCTATCTATCTATCTATCTATCTATCTATCTATTCCCCCCTCTCTCCCCATCCATCCATCTATTATCAACTATATATACCTCCATAATCAACTATTGTTTTGTTAGTAATGCCATGGATATAATTTGCCATGATTTCATTAAAGTTTTTAACAAGGTTCCAGATGTCACCCTCATTGATAAATGGGATTTGGGTGGCGCTATACTAAGATGGGTCCACAACTGATGAGCATAAAGAATTTTCCAACGTGATAGAGCAGTAACCACTGAGGTTCCAGAAAGATCTGTCCATGATTTAGTATTAGTGAACATTTTTTATTAATGACCTGGATAATCAGGTTGATAGGGCTGCTTATCAAAATTGTGAGTGACACAAAAGTTGGCCAATATGCAGGATGGCGTTCATGTCAGAGAAAGCACATCGGAGAAAGCACTAAAGCCCAGTTTTAATTATTGTTCATATAAAACAATGTGCCCTGTTTAAGATTGTTATTATTCTTAACTATTCTAAATAATCTAATAACCCTAAACTTACATTCAGAAATATTTTTAAGAGACTGACTATAACAGTGTGAGGCTAATTTGGCATTCAAAAATCTGTCTGTGTGGAGAGGTGAAGGGCTTGGTGGGAGAGCAACTTTTTAAAAATGCATGCACAAACACTGGAGTAGAGAAACTCAGTAAATAAGATGCTTACTTTGTGTCAAGGTGAGAAGATTTAATACAGACTATATAAAGGGCTCTGATTTCAGATGGAAATAAAATATCCGAAGAGAGTCTAAACAGAGCTTTGCAACTAAAGGAGACAAATGCTGGTGACAACTACATTCAATCTTAAAAGTGTGTACCTTTAAGTATGCATTGGAACTTGTTCTAAATTCAAGAGTTGCAAATTTTGCCAGGCAGAATCTTTTTCAGCTTCTCACCCCATTTGCTGCTAGCTCCTTCACCAGCAGGGTACTTCCAAGTGGTACTTCTATCCTTTCCAAGGGCATCCAGTAAGTGTCAAGTAACTAGTTGTGAACACTTTTGCAATGTTTTCTTACATTATTAGAAACCGCATATGAACAGAACAACCACAGCACCCAAGGAACAGAAGGATTGAAGGAACAGCCAAACAGCTGCACCACCCTTCCAAAATGCATTCAGATAGTTCTCTTTGTCAATGTCACCTGAAACTGGCTATTTGCCAATCTCAGCTTTCCATAGGTGAGACATCCAGAATTCTGCATCCCAGCAAGTCACTGGTTGCTTTGGCATTCCTTGCCTAAGGTCTTGTGCTGTTTCTCCAGCATCTGTTGCTCCGAAATAGTTTTTCGGCCAGTAGAGGCCGAAAGACTATTTGCTAGCTTCAAATGCTCTTCCTTTTCTCTCTCTCACACACATACACATATACACACACCGAGCACTTTTTTTTTGACAAAAAAATTATTTTTTAAACAAATATTTAAAAAACAAATAAAAAACCATCTTCAATGTAAATACAAACAGTGTGTCAGTTGGTTACAAATCTTTTGTGCATCTTCACTCTATTCATATATATCCATATATTATCCTCATTAATCATATGTTTAACCATGGCTGTTTCTTCCCTCATTTCATACAGAATAATCTAAGCTTTAAGTTAATTTGTATTATGCCCTTCATTCTCCTAAATCATTCCAATAACAGTACATCTTTATATTGTATTTTATATAGTTCTACATTTCTTGCATTGAAAAAATCTCTACCATATTTCATTTCCATGTCTTTTTATCTAACCATTGATAAAATAAATCCCATATCTTATAATATTGTTTATCTTCTTGTTCTCTAATTTCAAATGTCAATTTACTCATTTCTGTGCATTCCATTGTTTTCTTAATAACTTCGTCTTGCTCTGGCATTCTCTCATTTTTCCAATTTTTAGCAAATACAATTCTAGCCGCTGTTAATACATTCACAATCAAATATCTCAATTCTCTATTGTATATTTCAGGTACAATCCCTAATTAAAAAAATCTCTGGTTTAAAGTCTATGTGTTTTTGTGTCATTTTTTCCATCCATGTGTGGATTTTAGTTCAGTATCTTTTAGCTTCTGTACACGTTCACCACATATGGTAATATGAGCCCAATATCTGATGACATTTCCAACATTTTTCTGATTTATTCTTAAACATTCTAGCTTCTCGTCGGGGGTAAGTGCCACCTGTAAAACATCTTATACAAATTTTCTTTATATGCAGTTGACATTGTCACTTTATGATTTTGCGACCACAATTTTTGCCATCTCTCTAAATCAATTCCATGTCCAAAATTTTTCCCCCAAGCAATCATTGTTTCTTTAACTTGTTCATCCTCCAATTTAACCTCTAATAGATATCCATACAGTTTTTAAATTATGTTTTCATCAGTACCTGTTAAAAATTTATCTAAACTAGTCAAATTGTTATAAAAACCTTCTGTCTTATAATCTTTATCATGTCTAGACTGTATCTGCAAATAAGAAAACCAATTCATCTTTATACCTTGTACTTCTAATTCTTGTAAAAATTTAAGTTCACCCTTTTCATTCAGTAATTCACTATATCTAACAATTTGTTCCTTTCTAAATGTTATTGAATGTGAGAATGCTTCAATAGTTGATAACCAGACCAGAATTTTTAAATAATGTTGTTTTTTACCTTCTCCCAGTTTAATAATAAAGCCTCTCGAATAACATGTTCTTCTAAAATACCCCTGTGTTTTTGTTTCTTTGTACCATAAAAAGGCATGCCAACCCAATAACAAATCATGCCCTTCTAAAGTCAATAATCTGGCATTTCTTAGCGTTATCCATTCCACACACAGCACTTTTAACACTCAAAGTTGAAGTCTTGTATAGGTTTCAGGCACATCTCTCCCTCCTTTCTCTCCCTCTCCCTTTCTCTGTCCCTCTCTCTCCTCACTTCCACTAGCTTTTTTCCTTCAATTTATTCTCTCTTCCTATTAGTGGTGCGTTTCAATGTTTTATACTACCGGTTCTATGGGCATGGCTTGGTGGGCGTAGCATGGCATGTCATGGCTGGGTGGACATGGCAGGGGAAGGATACTGTAAAATCTCCATTCCCTCCCCACTCCAGGGGAAGGATGCTGCAAAATCCCCATTTCCTCCCAATCAGCTGGGACTTGAGAGGCAGAGAATAGATGGGGATGGGGCCAGTTAGAATTTTTACTACCGGTTCTCTGAACTACTCAAAATTTCTGCTACCGGTTCTACAGAACTGGTCAGAACCTGTTGAATACCACCTCTGCTTCCTATGCAGGACATTTAAGGATGGGGCTAGTTAAACTATAACCTGGAGTCAGCAGACCTTTTACAAACAGTTTCCAATTTCTTCCCAAAATCTGTCTCTCCATTTACCTACCATTCCGCATCTTGTATTTATTTAACAACTTTTAGCCATTCTGCTTTGTATCCACCATACCTCCAACTCCAAGGTTACAAGTGAAAAAATTCAGGAGACTGAAATTAGACTGATTTTAATTGGCATATGGCTGTCTTCCTCTAAACCATAATATATGACACTGACTCCTTTCCTTCCTATCTGATAGTTTCTATATAGAGATGGATAGCTTCTTGAAATAGAGAATTTTAGATGCGTCTTGATTTCCAAGTACTATTATAAATTTTCAGGAATAAATCCTGGGCAATTATTTATTAGAGCCTATGGTGTGATGCAGCAAGTCAGTTTTTGTGTTCTTATTTTTAAAATGTGCTATAATATCTCAAAACTATCATGGGTGGACACAAAAAAAGGAATTGCCTGTATGTGCATAATCCACTGATTACATAGTTAGGAAGCCAAAATCCATTTAATAACTGTATTCATTATAGCCAATGTATTTATTATTACATTGTTTTCTATTTACATACCATTTTAAAACATTAAAAGTCCTTAATTATATTAATTTATTACAATCCTATCAGATCACCAGGATTATTCTGTATGATAAAAGTATTATTTAGGGTCTGAAGCAGTGGTGGGTTGCCCCCGCAAGAACCGGTAGTAAAACCGGTGGGAGGCCCCACCCACTGCCCCGGATGTTATCATCAGCGATCTGCGCATACGCAGAAGCTTCTACGCATGTGCAGAAGCAAGGCACGTGAATGAGTGAAACAAGCACATGCGCGATCCTGTTGTGAACTGGTAGTAAAGATAACTAGAACCCACCCCTGGTCTGAAGTGGTTAAGGCACCAGCTGGAAACTAGGAGACTGTGAGCTCTAGTCTCACTTCAGGCATAAAAGCTGCCTGGGTGACTTTGGGGTAGTCATTCTCAGCTCAAGCCACCTTGAATTAGGGAAACTAGGGGGAGGAAGGAGTATTTGTATGTTCACCACGTTGAGTTGTTTATAAAAATAATAAAGTCAGAATTTTTAAAAAGCTTAAAAAAAAAAAAGACTATCTGAGTTTGAATTTACAATTTGTATCAGGGATTTCCCGATGTGTAATTCAATTCTTCAGTATTGTACTGTATTTGGCTGCTTGTTAGGTATCTGGTGATAAACACAGTCATTGTGGCCTGATATCACCTTAATGTTTGACTCACATGAGTCTTATTATCACGTACTAGTGGCAACAAAGACATGCCCATTATCGTGACTGAAAACACTTGGTTTGAAATGCAGCATCCATAAAGCAGATTAGTTTCATTGCACCAAATATTGGATGATTTGCTTATTATTAGAACAAATGGCATAAATTAGTGACAAGCATTTGTAGCAGTGGAGAATTTACAGAAGTCTGCATGGTTCATTAAGAGCCTGTTGTGTGTTAAAGATGACCAGACTTTATTGTAAAGGAGTAATGATAAAGCCAGAAATAAACTAAGAAATGTATGTATATTTTGCTATTAATTCATAAACAAATGTATAAGGAGAAATTTTCTGACAGTGAGAACAATCGACCAATGGAACATCTTGCCTTCAAAAATTGTGGGTGCTTCATCACTGGAAGCATTCAAGAAGAGATTGGACAGTACTTGTCAGAAATGGTATGGGGTCTCCTGCTTGAACAGGGGGTTGGATTACATGGCCCCTTACAACTCTGTTATTATATATTCTGTACTCTTTATGAAAAATATACAATTGTATTGTTATTTATTTCAAATAATTATTTCCTTCAAACCATTTAAGTTTTAAGTTAAGTCTTTCTTAGGTATTCAGTGTATACTTCATGGCCACCAGATGTTTTGAGATCACAACCCGTAGAATTTCCACCCAACATGGACAAAAGACCCCAAGTTACAGTGGTACTCAGTATTCATTATTAATTGGTTCTAGTAGGTGCGCTGAGTACCAAAAACAATGTGTACCAAACGAATTATTCACATAAGGCAGTCAACACTGAAAAGTTTTAGCTTGTGTGCTGAGTATCAAATAATCAGCAAGTACCAGAACAAAATTTTTGTGTCAAAATGCATTGAGTACCAAATTTGTTGAGTTTCAAAGCAATTGAGTACCAAGATACCACTGAAACTTTTATTGGCGAAACTGCTGCCCTTTTTGTGACATTTGGCCTCCAAAAAAACATAATTGCTAAGGCACTGTGTGCAACTGTTTGGCAATTTATATCAATTACTGTACAGATTGCGCACCTAACAGAGAGTTCCTAATGGCATAGGCTGAAAGATACATAATTGAATGTTATACTTAGCCAGCACATGCTTTCCTCTGCACTGTGTAGCTTGGAAAGAGAAAGGAAGAAGTCCATCTAGATGTATGCCAACTATTATCCAGGAGTTATTGTTCCATTCTTCTAGGTTTTTTTCAGCTTAACAGTTGCTTTGTTTGGATAATGCTAGGGTATTTATTTCATAATTCCATCAGAGCTATAGAAAAATGCTTACTCAGCACTAAATTCTACTTGCTTCAGCACTAAAGCAATTGTTTGCATTTATTGCTTTGTACCAAACTATTCCTGTTTTATTTTGCTGTTCCACTACAAACACAGTTTACATCATGCGGGTGACTTCTCCATGCTGTGCTGCTGATTTTCTCAAGCCAAAATAAGTTACACATAGGATTATTTGGGTGATCTATACAATCTTATTATAAAAATGATGGAAAGCAAATACAGTATGTTTGGAATACAATACTCTAGGTTTCCAAAGGAGTTAATATTGATCTTGATATATTTCAGAATTCCATTAGTATCTTTTGTATTGTTTGGGTCTTGGGTCACTCATACCAGGAATTACTTTGGTCAGATGGATAGCTTCCTCAAGTGATTCATTTTCAAGCCAGATTCTTAGAAGCCACTTAGTTCTGGAACATTGGGGAAAGTGGAATTACTTGTTGGCTCACTTGCAAAACAAGCGAATAAATCAAATCACAATAATCTATAATCTGGGTGTAGAAATAGAGTGTAGTTAACAGTATTAATAGGGAAAAAACATTTCTGGGTTCGACAGGTATTTACTTATTTCTAGATCTTTTATGATGATTAAGCAACTTACAAAATCCAGTACATTATAATAAATAAATAACAATAGAAGTGCAATAGAATTAAAAATCCATATATCGATAATCCAAATTACATAATGTGCACCACAAAATACATCTTCTCACTTTATACTTTGGTCTTTGAAGGCTCCTTGAAAAAGCAGCATTTGAACAACAGGTTTTGAAACATCATCAGGGACCGATCCATCTTTACCTCAGAGAAAAAACTATTCTAAAAGAACATGCTGATGAAGATTCACAGTCATCTAAATAGAGTTGTCTGGAAGTTGAGTTATGACAACTAATTTTTTTTTCCTGTTTCGGTTTGAAATGTTTCCCTGCTTATCCAGAAGAAACTATTTAGATCAGCAGGGAAATGTTTCAAACCGAAAAAGAACAAAAGAAAAAAAGTCCAATTATCACGATTCAACTTCCAATGTTCTAAAACAGGGGTCTTCAAATTTGGCAACTTTAAGACTAGAGGACTTCAACTCCTAGAATTCCCCAACCAGCCAGGCTGGCTGGGGAATTCTGGGAGTTGAAGTCCACCAGTCTTAAAGTTCCCTGTCAGCTTGAATATATTGGACTTGTAACTCTAAAAAATCTACATATTGACCTTCGATATAATGATAATAATTTTCCAAAAATCACAGGAACATTTCAGCCAAGTTGGAGACACAAATCAATAAAAGTGAAATGTAACGAAGTTGAGTTTTGATTAATTCATCACAGCCCCATGAGTTCCACGCAAACTA
The DNA here is from genome assembly GCA_030761175.1 of Masticophis lateralis. Lineage (NCBI taxonomy): Eukaryota > Metazoa > Chordata > Lepidosauria > Squamata > Colubridae > Masticophis > Masticophis lateralis. The sequence goes on from JAUDYJ010000003.1 coordinate 65,977,241, forward strand.
AAGTGAATTGAAGTACCAAAGAAATGCTGGCAGAGGAAAGGTCATATTATCTACATAATGTAATTCAGTACTGCAAACTGTAGATCAAGCATTTTACATTTGTGTTTTAAAAAATCTCACATTCGAGCTATTATGTGAGGGGATTGCATATGAATCTAGAAATTGAGGAGTGTTCTAGATATCACACTCTTAATTTTTTGAGAGTTATGCTTTTAAATTGGCGTTGAATCTAAATATGCAAAGTGCTATCTAGTAGCCGATGGCCCCAGCATCATAAGTTCCCTCTGACATTATGATTCAATCCCAACAGGCTTGCTAATAAAGGAAAGCAAAGGAAGAAGGAATTCTCGAGTCTAGGGAAGAGCTACAAGCTGCCAATCATTTAAATTTCTTAACCGGTCTGAGGTAATATCCCTCTGCAGTGCATTGTGAAAAAGCTGCTAAGCTTCTGCTCTATTCTCGTGTGAGTTTACCTGAATTTCTAAGGCTGTTTAATGTGCTCCAGAGTCCCCAATGTCTGCGATTGCTGGAAAATATCAATATAATTTTCTATCATTTTAAGGTAGGAAAGACACAACTGTACAATGAACCCTAAAGTAGATCTAAAGTAATTTGGGGAATAAACATAAGAAAATACATGCATCTCTCTGCCCAAATCAGAAAAAAACTAAGCTATTGCCCTCTCACTTCGATAAAGTCCATTAACGCTCTTCGAAATGTAAGCATGGTCCCTGACCATATTTATCTTTAACTGTAGGCAAAGGAGTGGGCAAGAAAATTCACCAGAAACATTACTCTGGGCCTCTCTGATCCTTGGAGTTTTGGCAGCTGTTTAATGGAGTAAATTCTGCTGCCTGCTCTCTGTGAAGCCTGAAGTGCAGTCAGCAAAAAAGTACAATTTGCTCTGCTGATCAGGAACAATAGAACGCCAGGCTTCTCAGGTCTGTACAAGGTCTGAACAATTTGGAGTCTTCATGTTGCCTATGTATTGCGAGAATTGGTCTGGGGTGATATACCTATACTATTAGCATTGTGCAATGTTTTGGATTTAATTCCAACAAAGTGTTTTGAAGCACACTAAAGGTAGAGATTTTAACTATTTTAAAGAGTTGCAAACAGATGCTACATTTGCAGCTGGGCATGCTCCAATCAAAGCAATTTTTTTTTTTTTTTGCAAACCAATGGGAAGCAGTGCACAAACCCTGTGTGAATAGGTGACATCTCAGTTTTAGCTCTGGATGTTTGGGTTCATTGTTAGAAGTATAGAAATAAAGTATTAGAGTGTGCTAGGAGCTTTACTAATTTTTGTAGAGGGTGGGGGTTTCATTCTCATTTTGTGAATGATTGTTTTGTATGGATTATCATCCTGTCTAGATTCCATCACATCAGGGGTAGGAAATGTGCAATCTATACTGTAGTAGGGCTACTATTCCTGGGCTGCAGACATCTATTCAATTAGTAGAGAGCAGGAAAGGGATGTAGAAAATTCTAGCAGCTTGCTGCCATCTAGCAGCCTTCCAGATTTTTGCAAAATGCTAATCTTATCCATCACCAGCTTGTCCAGAGAAGGTTCCTGTGGGCATTTGCAAGCCTTCTTGCCCTCTGACTTGGCAGATTATTTTTTAAAAAATATTTAAACAAAAATAGGAAGCTGTCATTCTGTAAATCAAAGTGCTTGCATCTATCATCATAGTTATTATTATTATTTTTTAAATGTCCCTAGGTCACCTACAGTAGTTTTAGAAAATAAGGGGATGGACAGCTGCAGTCCACTCCTTTGTTTGGAACTGTTCCGCTTGCCCAGGTACAAACCACAGACAACTTGCAGGGGTAGAAAATCCTGAGGTTGGTGTGGCAGGAGTTGGCACATTCCAATGATTCTCCACCTAACTGACTTTCTCTAACTGATGAAGTCATTTGTATGAGTAGCAAAACATCTCAAGTTAACAAAAATTTGTCCAGTTGCCATATTCAACCTTCAGACCCCTTTGCCTGCCATGATTCAACCTTCAGACACCTTACAATTGTAAGAGGATGAGGGGCTGTTTTTTGGCTACTTATACCCACTGTGGCAGCCATTTTGTGAAAGTACAAATCCTTTCCAGTCTGGCATTTCTGTAGGTTTCTGTGCCTGCATTGTGCAAAACATGGCTACTGTTGATTTTATTCTTCATGTGATTGTTTTATTTAATCATGAAATCCTTGGATTATAGGACAATTCAGACATCAGTGCTGTCAACATACTAAATATATCTGCTAATCCCAAGGTTTCTCTTTTTATTTACATTGGATCTTATGGTTCATTTAAAATTATATTAGAACAACTTTCCCAACCTGGAAGCTTCTATCTATAATATATTACAATAGCTAGTCCATGCTGACTGAGGATGATGGTTAAGGTTAGGGATGATGGTAATTATAGTATTCTTTCTTATACCAAGTTGAGGATATTAAGTTAAAGAAGGCTGTTTTAGTACAAAAATAAGATACACTTTATCAAAGTAGAGTATTTTTTAAAAATGTAATTAATTTCTTTCCCCCAAAGTTGTCTCACTGATCCCAATTTTAAATATTTTCACATTTTCTGTCTTGGAACTATGCAAATAGCATTTGTTTCAACACCAATGCTATTTTTTCCTCAGTAACCACAGATTGTAATCATTGTGTTTGTCTAACAAAGCTGGCATTTATACGAACAGTCTGATATCTCCAGATTTGTTACCACAACATTGGGAATAGATTTTATTTGTTTTATTCAAAATTTATTAGTCCTTCCATATAGCTGCAGTTTGCCAATCAACATTGCTTCATTACGTTTTTGAAAGTTGCCCCATAAATAGGCAACTTAATTCACAATTAGACTCCATCACATATTTGGTTATGGTTCATGTTCTTTGCTTCAAATTGGTGATTCAAATCTGACCGTGGAATGCTCCTTCTAATGGACAGGGACCAGAGCCAATGTACTCAACTCAACTCAGTTCAATTCAACTCATGGGAAGTCATGATTATCATTGTTACTTTCAACAAAAGTAACTGAAAGGTTGATGCACGTACCAAAAAAAAAATAAAAATCAGTTGATCATGAAGCAAAATTAAAAGGGATAAGGAGGAATAGTGAAATGGAAGGACAGATACCGAAGCTGAAGCTCAAATACTTTGGCTACTTAATGAGAAGAGAGGAATAATTGGAAAAGACCCTGTTGTTAAGAAAGATTGAAGGCAAAGGGAGAATGAGATGGCAGAGGATGAGGTTTATTTGTCACATTTATTTATTTGTCGCATTTCTATGCTGCCCAACTCCCTGGGGGCTCTGAGCGGCTTACAACAAAAAATAATGCAAACAATATACCATAAAAGTTGTTTTTAAAAAAAAACCATGAAAAACCCATATACTCCATTCATGGCTGGATCTCGCAAGATTTCAGCAGCGAGATCAATGGCCCCAGGCCTGCCGGAAAAGCCAGGTCTTCACCGCTTTCCAGAAGGCCAATAGAGTGGGGGTGGTCCGGGCCTCAGGAGATAATTGGTCCCAGAGAGCTGGGGCAGCCATAGAGAAGGCCCTCTCCCGTGGGCCTACCAGCCAACGTTGCTTAGCTGACGGGACCCGGAAATGACCAACTCTGTGGGATCTTTCCAGTCGTTGGGAACTAGGCAGTAGAAGACTGTCTCGAAGATAGCCTGGCCCTAAGCCATGTAGGGCTTTAAAGATAATAACCAACACCTTGAATTGTGTCCGGAGACTGATAGGAAGCCAGTGCAGCTCGTGGAGAATTGATATAATGTGGGTGTATCTAGGTGCATCCACAATAGCTCACGCGGCTGCATTCTGGACCAACTGTAGTCTCCGAACACTTTTCAAGGGTAGCCCCATGTAGAGTGCTGGTTAAATAGTGTCATCAATGCAATGAATGTGAATTTGGGCAAACTCCAGGAGATGGTAGAGGACAGGGAGCCTGGCATATTGTGGTCGATGGGGTCTCAAAGAGTTGGGTATGGCTTAGCGTCAGAACAACAACATGGCCAAGGGATGAATTGGGGAAAACCAATAAGCTAGATCCTAAGCCAGATGAGATGGAAGAAGTACTATTCCTGGACATTCAGTATAGTTCAGCAGATTGGATTCAATCTGGGAAATTCTTGTGCAACTATCCTGAAATTCAAGTGGCATCAGTGGATTAGATCTTAGCTTGGAGTAGCAGCTCAGGTTTTGCCCACCTGAATGATGGCAATGGGCAATTCATAATTTATTAAATTTGAGCTTACCTCCATGCATAAATATCCAACCTTTTCTGGCTTGAAGGCCACTCTCAATCTTTGAGAGATATGCCAAAAACATCAAGATAAAAAGTAAAAGGGAGTAGGCCCAAATGTAATTTATTTTAATAAAACCTAAATTTATTACAATGGCTTCTCTTCTGTCACATTAAAAATTAGTCTGGTGAAAAAAAGGTAGAATATACACTAATAGACAATAGAATTTATTATAATTAAAAATAAGCTAAGGTTAAAAGACGGAAGTTTATAAGATTAACAGTGTGTTAAAATATATTGTGAATACTGTTAAGGATTAGAAATTGTGGGGATTTTAGTATATAATCCCAGGATTGATTAAATTTTGTTAATATTTGGTTTTATTAGTAGTCCTAGACATTTGGGTATCTAAATTATAGTGGAATAATGAGAAATTTTTAAATATTAAATATTAGTGATAGGGGGATAACAAATAAATGGTGCAAAGAAATGTTTAAATGTAAATGGATAAAGCCAATTTAGACATCTAAATTGTTAAAAAGTTATTAGAAAGGAAATAATACACATCTCCAATAGGAGATGTAAATGTATTACATCTTTAATTTAAATATATTAATGGGAAAAAACGATAAAGAATTATAAAGAGAGAATGGTATTGGTAAAGTTGGAAGATTAGGACTATGCATACTTATTTGTATTATTATTGTTAACATTGTTTAAAAAGGACATTGACCCAGTCAATACACTGTCCACAAAATATGTATAGTATGGATAAAATAAAATAAAAAACTTGACAACAAAATTAGTCTGGTGGAAACTTTTAGGAGCCCACTCTGAAAGAGGTGGGGGAGATGGGTTTGGCTGTATCTCTGATGTAATGTTTTATATGAAGGCAACCCAATGCTTTAAGATAGTCTATAGTAGCAAGGCTATTCAGACACCCGTACAACATGCCACGTAATGACAAGGCAATCCTGTTGACAGATTGGGGGGATAAAGTTGGCAGCTATATAGAATAGTCAATGCTACCCTGTCTGGCATAGGGCGGCCGCTGCAGTATTTGAAAACCTGCATCTTCTCATGTCCCATGCTCATCTGAGCCTCTGTTGCAAGTACATAATGAGGTCTGGCAGATGGCTCCTCGTGAATGTGCTGAAATCATCCATTTTTCAACATCAAGCAGAGGCTTTTATCCTCCTGGCCCTTTTAAGATTTTTTTTTTTAAAAAAGTCACTGGCTGCTTGGCTTTTGCATGCCAAATTGTCATTATGGTATTCTAAAACTGCCCATTTTTGTGTTTGCTGTGTATTCTTCCCTCTGCACTTAAATGGTTCCACTGTTATTAATTCTTTATTTTGTTGGTTTTATTCTTCATGGAATTGCTTTACTTCACTATGCATCTCACGGTTGGAATTTTGGGGATGATTCATACATAAACCCCAACCAGATCACTGGAATGGACTCTGCTGCCTTATTCCTGTCTTTAAAGTAAGCAAAGGCAATTCTGAAAGGACTAAGAACATTTCTTTCTTTGTTTCCTTGGTCTTCGTTCCATGAACCTCATTTGTTCATGTCTCTATGACTGGAAACTAAGATGGTCTCCATTTTATCTCCCATTCCTTAGAGTTTGCTAAGGGTCTTTGGTGCTATGCCTTCTGCAGCACTCTGCCCCTGCTCTCCCATGCTAGTGTTCGCTAAAGCAGCAAACCAATTTTATTTTGGCTCAGAGGTACCCCTCCCCATCTCAAAGAGCAAATGATTAGTTTTGCAAATTTGGAACCTATAGGTCTTTGGTGAACAGAGAGTGCTTTCTGGTGAACAGGAATCATTACAAATTTCAGCTGCTTGGCTGTTTGGGGTATCCCCCTTCCCGTCTTTGATAAAGCCTTTCCATTTTGGTGCCCTCATGTTGGACTTGGGCTAGCCTATTAAGCCATGATAATAGTTTTGAACAAAGACGTGTCAGATCATGGACAAGGGACCATGCTATGGAACCTGGGGACCAGCAAGCCAGTTTTGGTACTCATTGGCCAGGATACTGAGTGTTCACCATAAATACAGTGAGGACAACCAAAGACTGTCGTGACATTGGCTATGAAGGTACAAGAACGTAAGTGTCTAATGCAATTATACCATAACCTTTGGCAGTATGCATTAACTAGGATTATTATGTTGTTTAGTGTCAGACTTATGGGGGGGAAAAGATTCCTGAAAGTATAACTCTAACTTTTACTATTTTTACTTAATGATCAATGTATCAATGTTTTTAATGAAGAAACAATAAATCTTGCCTTTCTTTCAATGTACAATGTACAATGTCTGCAGGGAAAAATTAAGGTGGGGTCAGAAGTATAGATTAATAAGAAAAGAAGCAATTTAACAATCTGTATTTGGATCCATGAAACATAGAAGGCCCTGAATTGAAGCTCAGACTAGTTTAAACTGGAGACTCTTTGAAATGTATCTGCTCCTTGAGTTATCTGAAGTCGGAAGTTGTTGAGTATTGTGTTGTACACTGTCAGAATCTATTTACTTCTATTGCATTCTGCCTGTTTTGTGTTTCTCTCTTTCACTCATTCCAAGAAATAAAATATTGCCTCAGGACATTTTCACTACTCATGTAAATCAGGAGAGTGAAATTCTAAAAATTTTATCATTTATCAAATTCATTATTTTTCTAACTTCATCGGCAAACCAAGTTCACCTGCAAGTACCTTTCAGCTATATGCTCACCTCTCAACATTATTTCAGAGTATCTTAGAAAGTCTGTCAACAATCTTGTTTAAATTATCTCCCATTGACTCCCAGTTCAGTTGTACCTAGATTGCGATACAGTATACCAGTGAATGGGAGTTTTTCTCTAGTATGGCAATTTTGAAGACTGATTTCTTCTGAATATGGAGAAAGTTTTTGATACGAAGTGAATTTTCAACCACAGTGATGATCCCTATTTCACTTCTAAATATTTTGGAATTCCACTCTATTCCTTATAGAATTGAACATAGAATTGAATATAGAATCCCAATGAGAAGGAATAAAATTCTATTATATTCTATTCCTTCTCATTGGAAATAATTTTTTTAGTATCAGACTCACCTAAGTGCATTTTGTTCATTAATCAAACAGCTGAAGTAGATTTAACAAAAATATTTAGGGACTCATAAATATCTGTATATCCTGGTGAGTTTCATCACCTATTACTTCAACTTTCTAAAACAAGAGGCATATTAAAATACTTCTTTTTTGTTTCATCTCAAGTACGTTTACCGTTAGCTGCTTAGCTTCATTATGTATCATCCTCTGAATCTACAAATCAAGTATAATTGGACTTAGAGAACTGATTGGATTTCTAATTAAGCTACATTGGAAACAACAATGTGCAATCAGTAAATATTCTGACTATGTACATTTTAAAGAGCAACTCTTGGGCTTTTTGCTGATGACTAGACACCAATGTCATTAAATTTGTTGGTGGCAAGCAAATTTGAAAGCTAAAATAGAGGCAATTAGGAAAGATCTTGAAATATTTAATTACGTTTGTCCAATTAGTGGGCAATTAGGCAATGGTGTGGCGTGGGACAAACATTCTGCCTCAGAGTTTGGTGGAGAAGGATCCCTTTGAAATTTTGCTGTTTAGTTTATTGATATATAAAAAGGAAGTTATGGCTGTAATTTCCAATTTAAAAAAAGACCGTGCAGATGGTCTGTCTATATATTTAACAATGTTAAACAAAACTAAACAACAGAAGCATGGTACCTGAAATTACCCAGCTGTGATCAGTGAATATTTTCCAGATCACGGTAGATTACAGCTGTGGTTCGTGTGTTCACTGGAGCTGCCAATTATGTTTCGTTGGAAGATTTATAAACTCACCTGCTATGTCTTCCAATATGGATGACTCATTGTCTGAGTCATTTGGAGAGATCTTATTAAACACAGACCCTGTTCTTCAGAGACATCTTATGTTGCTGCACTCTTGAGCCCTACTGTTGACCTTGTGGAGTTGATTGCTTGGTAGCTTATTAAGGTTATTTGCTTTAATGAGTGTTTGCCTGCTTGATTTTAGTACATACTTTGCTAAGATTAGTCAGGTCAGCAGAAAATAAGGCCAAGGTCAAAATAGGATAAATGCAAGTAGGACAGATGAAAAAGGAGGTACTTCTCTCTTTGACAATGTTATTTTTAGTTTGTGATCTGCTCACTTGATAGCTTCCCCCCTCCCAGCATGTGATTTATGTATTTTTAATTTACATTTTAATTGTGTATTTTGGTTATTAATACAAATTACCAAAAGAAACTTTAATAACCACAGTACTTTTTGATTTAGGGCTGGCCCATTTAGTCCACATGTCTCCTTCTTTTTTCTTTTTTAAATAAACAGTAAAAAGAAAGCAACGTAAACATGTTGAAAATAAGCAATAGAGGTTGCATTAACTACAGCAACTTGATTTAATGAAGGTGGGATGGCAGCCACGTAGTCTGTTCTATCAGGTCATATGCCATGGCTATTCAAAGAAATTACAGATTGAGTTATTAATACAGATGGAAAGCAGCATGCACAAATATTAAAACGCATTGATTTATTACTTTGATATTTTGATTATTCTTACTTTATTGTTTGCATGTACAGTAAGAGCTTATGCACCGGAGACAAATTCCTTGTGTGTCTACTCATGCTTGGCCAATAATTCTATTCTATTCTATTCTATTCTATTCTATTCTATTCTATTCTATTCTATTCTATTCTATTCTATAGTGGGTTTCAAACCCATTGTTACTGGTTCGCTTGTGGGCACTTGTGTGCGTGTGCGACACTTCTGCGCATCACAGAAGCGTCAGGGCAGGAGGGCGGAGTCTCCCGTTTCTGCCGCTACCAGTTTGACTGATCCGGGGTGAACCGGTAGCAACCCTCCACCAATTCCATTCCGTTCTGTTCTGTTCCGTTCCACTCCACTCCACTCCACTCCACTCTTCACAAGATGTTTTCCATTCTTGGAACTGCTGCTTTCCTAGTTGCAGAAGTCTGAGAACTCCAGTGATATCTTCCCATTAAGGGCTGATATCTAATGACACCAGACTATAATGGCTTCGCCGGAGGTCCATGTCCCTCTGGGGACATGCACCCCTTGTTGCCTCCTCCAAAGTTTACACCAATGCATCGGAGTGCCTTATAAAGTTCCATAAATGAGGCAGGATCATTGTGCAATAAAAGCCTCGTCTGAAAAACTTTTTTAATTCAAATGGAAGTCTTCTCCCATATTGGTAATGCTGCAAATGGCTGTTGCTGGGGAGACACCATCTGTACTTCTATCCCATTTATATTGGCAATTACAGTCGCCTTGTCAGAGTTGGTAAACAGCTTTTAAAAACAGGGAGAGCCAGCACTTTCAAAGAGCAATACAGATCCTCCACATCGATAAACGAAAGGAAAAGACTTGAGGAAGATGCAGGAGAGGGCCTTACAATGCCTGTTGTGTCATATCAACACTAGGAATTTGTGACACTCATGTGATGACTATCCCACTGTTTCAGTTACTGGAGATAATGGCTTATAGTTCAACTTCAAGACAGGTCGATAGCCCGTTTCAAACAGTTCATCCAGTTCATAGGTTTTACTCTAGGTTGATTTGGGTCAGAAATAATGGATCAGGAATTGGAGTCTTTCTCTGAGAGCTAAGAAACTTGAGATTTTTTGATAATAGAATTGCTATTCCAGACAGCGTCACTGAGGAAATTCAACTGCAGCTTCCGCATTTCCTTTCAGTATAACAGTTGCATCTTGAAGAACTTTTAGATAAAATAAAAATGCGGGGGGAGGAGAGTCCCTTGATTCAACACCCTGCAATCCTTCCTCCTACCTTCAGGTTGAAAACAGGCTCATGTAGCCTTTTAGGGGGAGGTTATGGGTTACTCTCATCCTTTGACCTGTGTTTTGGTGGGAGGAGGGGGGTTGATTTATTCATGTCAATTGACATCACAATTAAAATAAGGCATACTATACGATATAACATTTAAAATAGAAAATACAAGATTAAAATATGTACAAGTTAAATAGATCTTGCCTGGAAACTAGCAACATTAATTGCATTCTGTTGCGCTGCTATGAGGCCCTCAAGCAGGGGTGAAATCTAGTAGGTTCTGACAGGTTCTGGAGAACCGGTAGTGGAAATTTTGAGCAATTTGGAGAACCAGTAGCGGAAATTTTGAGTAGTTCAGAGAACCGGCAAATACCACCTCTGGCCGGTACCAGAGTGGGGTGGGAATGGAGATTTTGCAGTATCTTTCCCCTGCCACGCCCACCAAGCCACACCATGCCCACTAAGCCACGCCCACAGAACCAGTAGTAAAAAATTTTGGATTTCCCCACTGCCCCCAAGTATGCACGGATCAGAACAGAAAGGACAGGTATACACATGCGTTGTCTGCCTGTCACACAATCACAAAGGACAGAGGCCACCAGATCGCTCCATTTGTTCAGGGTTTCTGTGGATCTTCTTAAACTTGTGCACAGTCTATTTAATGATTTCCATACTTTCCATACTTTTGCCAGACCCAGGTTCAGGTCCTTCATTGGTTCCAACCAGCATTGGTTCTTTAAAGCTTTACACAGATCCTCTCTGCTTTTAAATTCTCCAAAGCCTTCCATGGACCTAAGAAAGCTTTTCCTAGATACTGATGATTTGAACAAAAACTGAACATAAATTAATTTAACATTACATTGAATTCTAATTAAATGGCAATATATTAAATAGAATCAAGAGCCCAATCTGAATGATATTCATAATTGTTTTTTAATCAGTTGTGCTGCTATATTATATTTAATGTATGTATTTATTACATTTAATGTTTGCAATCTGCTGTGTGATATCATATTTCATATCATCCACATCCTTTCTTAGAAATGGGCTGGGCCATTTAAGAAAAACAGAAGAATGAAGAATTATATAATATGTTATGGAATAGAAGTTATAAATATATATATATATATATTTCTTGGCAAAAAGCTCTGTAGAAGGGTATCGTAATAAATAGGAAGCATTGTGTTCTGACATACAAAATGATTTTTTTAATTTGTTAATTTTCTATCTTGTTTTTCTCCCTTCCCTTGGAATTCAGAGTTTTCATTAAAAGAAAGAAATCTGAAGGTGCAGTATAATGTCAAGTAATTGCAGAACTGATATAGAACATTTAATTCCTTAAAAGAAATAAATACTTCATAGGTTGAAAATGGTCCTGTAATGAACATTTGGACATTTTCTTATGGAGAGAGAGAGAGAGAGAGAGAGAGAGAGAGAGAGAGAGAGGAATGTAGTAAACATTCAAATGCATTACAATATTAAACTTGGAGAGGGAAATACTAGGATTGCCGAGATTGTATTTTGAGATGTGTCCGCTACGAAAGCTTTTAGAAATTGCTTGTTCACACTACTGCCTTGCTATCATACGGCTGCTTTTCCACTGATAATAAATATATGTAGGGAGGACTGATTAGTATTCAGATTGAAGACGCTTGTTGCTCATAGATTTGTCTCAACCACTTCTTAATTCTAAGCAAACTGATGTTGGTTTTTCTAGCCTATTGGAGATGTGTATTATTTCCTTTCTAATAACTTTTTAACAACTTAGATGTCTAAATTGGCTTTATCCATTTAGATGTCCTCTTGGTATAATATAAGGAGAATAGAAATGTGGGGTCCTTGGTGCTCTCCCAGCTTGCAGATGTTTCATTATCCAATTAGGTTAGCTGGGTAATGAAACATCTGCAAACAGACAACCAGGCTCAGAGAGCCTCCAGACTTCACAATTCATCCCTGAACCACATGTATACTCTTCTGTCGGAACAGAATTGTCAGAATTTCATGCTGAGATGAAATTTGAAAACTGTAGTTCAGATATATCTGGAAGTCACCATTATGAGAAAGATAAATGTGGACCTCTCTACAAGTTAGAAATGCTTCCATCATTCTCAATTTTGGGTATCTTCCTTATAGATTATTTTATTAGACACATGTAATATAATGAAAGAACTCAGTCTGTGAGCCAAAAAAGTGTCTTTTTATTGTAGATGCATCTACCTCACATAAGTTTCAATAACTGAGTCACTGTAACATGGATGCTAAACTAATCACAGCTCCAGTTCATTTTTGCCTCTGATATAAACTCATTAAAATTTAGTCGGAGTTTATCTTCTGCTCCCTATATCTGCCATATATAAGGTAATGACTCAGCATACCAGGTCATTTGCAGATTTGCAACTAGGTGCTATATGACAGTCTACTCCAAAGTGATGCTCCTTCAAATATGTTGGACTACAGGCAATCCTAGTTACGTCTGCAATTGAGCCCAAAATTTATGTTGCTAAGCGAGACACTTGTTAAGTAAATTTTACCTCATGTGATGACTTTTCTTGCCACAATTGTTAAGTGAATCACTGAGGCTCTTAATTTGCTAACATGGTTGTTAAGGGATTCTGGCTTTTCCATTAATTTCGCAAAGCGTGATGACATGACCCCAGGACACTGCAACTGTCATAAATACATGTCAGTTGCCAAGTATCTGAATTTTGATCACATGACCATGGAGCAGTGATGAAATTCAATTTTTTTACTACTGGTTCTGTGGGTGTGGCTTGGTGGGCGTGGTGCGGCTTGGTGGGCGTGGCTTCATAGGCGTGGCAGGGGAAGGATACTGCAAAATCTCCATTCCCTCCCCACTCCTGGGAGAAGGATATTACAAAATCTCCATTCCTACCCCACTGTGGGATCAGAAGAGGTGGTATTTGCCAATTTTCTGAACTACTAAAAATTTCCTCTACCGGTTCTCCAAACTACTCAAAATTTCCGCTGCCAGTTCTCCAGAACCTGTCATAACCTGCTGGATTTCATCCTTGCCATGGAGGTGCTGAATTGAACGGAAGTGTGAAAACAGCCATAAGTCACTTTTTTTCAGTGCTGTTGTAATGCCAAACGATCACTACACGAATGGTTGTAAATCAAGGACTACCTGTATAATTCCTATTTCCTCTGGGCATCATGTTCAAGTGGCACCAGAAACAGGACTCTATCTGAAGAGTTTAGAAGACATGGAGGCATCATTAAAAATTGTGCTGATTATTAATTCACCGAATTTACAGAAAAGCTACCCGTTGCTCAATCCATGCCAAGACTTTGCTGCCTCCCACTCTGCATTGCCTCCCTAGCATGAATAGCTGCTCCCCATATATTCAGAGTTTCCTACAATTGTAGCTGCTGTTTAACTAGCAGAGAAAGAGCCCCTGAAAAGAGAAGAGCCGGTGACGGTGAAAACTAAAGGATCTACTCTTGCCTTTTATCTTTTAGAATTTATACCTCCCTCGCTCCAGTTTGTGCCGCAGTGTTTGCCACACACATCCTGGGACCGACTGGGTGGGCCACACACATTTCTCATCCAGGAGGAGCAGAACAGCTGTGCCTTGAAAGAACGATGCTAATGTGGCTGGGTGATTTGGCAACTCGATTAATGTGGTTTGATCAGATCTCTTCCCGTGACATTGTCAACAGTGTCGGCTGTGCCTCATTCTGTTGCTTCCCAGAAACATATATGTAATGAGTGACGGGAAATCAACCCCCACTTCCCACTCAGTAGCACACAGCAACTGCCTGTCAAAATCACACAGATGGCCTGGAATCCAGGATTCGTTTTGTTAGGAAAGGGTGGGGGTGGGGGAGAAAGAGAGAGAAATATTGCTTTTCCTACCTTCTTTTCCTATTTTATTCAAGACTATATGCATTCACAGGAAGGACCTGTGGAAATTAATTATACTCCATGTGCTTAGTAACCAATGAATTGTAAATTGTACATTATTAAAACAGCATCAGAGCACTAACTGATCCATTATTCTCTGGGGGAAATGAAGGAAGATAAGACCTTTGTCTGCTTTTGAGGTCTTTCTAGACACCATACAGCATGGCTTTGAAAAGAAAATATTACAGGAGACTTCACACACACACCCCTTGCCGCCTTTTGTTTTACAATCAGTTGCAACAGCAGCCGAGCTGCATTGTTTCATCCCACAAAATTATCATGCAGAAGTCAGGTGTCCGGCCGATTCCAGAGAATGCCTTCCTTCTTTGTCTCTGGCAGACAATTGGAGGGGAAGGATCTTAAGATCATCTGCGTTTGGACAAACCCTGGGGATGCTATCCCTCATTTGGCCTGGCTTCTCGTGCCTGGACTCGGAGCGCTTCCACAGGAGGAATCTGTGTCAGCTTGAAAGCGGTTCTGAATCTCCCCAATCCCTTAAACTTGGGGTATATTAGAGAGCTAAGCAGATTTGAAATGCCAATAAAACTTCTTTTTTTTAAAAAAAATAATGCAGCGCTGTGCAGCAGGTGAGAAATCCGTTGCACCATTTCCTGCCATTTCTGCCTTGCCACCCCTCCTACCTTCTGATCTTCCAAAGGGAATGGTGGTTTGGTACTGTCTCAGCTCTCCTCGTAGGAATTGCTGCCATGTTTTGCTTATACCCAAATGCCTCTAACAGCAGCAGGAGTGTGGATGAGGATGTCTAGATCAGACGTGGGTTTCAGGAGGTTCTGACCAGTTCTGGAGAACCGGTAGTGGAAATTTTGAGTTTGGAGAACCAGTAGCAGAAATTTTGAGTAGTTCAGAGAACCGGCAAATACCACCTCTGGTTGCTCCCAGAGTGGGGTGGGAATGGAGATTTTGCAATATCCTCCCCCCAAGAGTTGGGAGGGAATGGGGATTTTGCAGTATCCTTCCCCTGGAGTGGGGAGGGAATGAAGATTTTACAGTATCCTTCCCCTGCCATGCCCATCAAGCCATTCCCACCAAGCCATGCCATGCCCACCAAGCCACACCCACAGAACCGGTAGTAATTTTTTTTGAAACCCACCACTGCTCTAGATGCAGAGAACTGATATTAGTTTCCTTTCGTACAAAGTGAAGATGAAGGGATTCTGTTAATGCGGGGATTCTGTGGCATCTCAAGGACGGTGTAGAAATGTCAGCTATCTCAGTCAGAATCCATTGACTCATAGGATCAAATTACAAGTTAGTTCAGCTCAGCAGCACTCAAATCAGATTGGGGAAAAAATCCTACTCTTTACAGATCTTCTAGTAGCTGTTCATGGATCTAGAGCTGCATTATAATATCCCAGCACCTGGCAGCATATGTTCAACTATTTGTTCATTTTTGTCAGGCCAAAAGTGACATGAGGTTAACAGAATAACATAGTTGGAAGGGATGTTGGAGTTCTTCTAGTCCAATCCCAGCACAACCAGTGGATCTTTTACCATTCTGGACAAATGGTTATTCAATCTCTTCCTTAAAATTTTCAGTGATGGAGCACCCGCAACCCACAACCTATAAATGTGATTTTTCTAAACTGAGTTCTTTATTGTTTAAGACCTAAAGACAAAATCCTGCCAGACTCTACTATCTGCATCTACAATATACTCAGTGAACTATTAGGGAGGGCCTGTCTTCAATCTCTTTCTCTCACACACAAAATCTGATTGAGTTGCCTCTTACTCCTCTGCAGTGCACCCCCTCACTCCTGGAAATCCACTTTCTCACTTCATTTCATCACAATTTTGATTCACTATAATTTTTTTGGACAGACATACCCTTATGGACCCACAATCTCATAGCATACAATTGCATAAATCATAAAACAAATGCCTTTTAAAATCTGAGATTGGGTTTTCTGCTACTTTTGAAACTGACCTTTTGATCCTTACTAAAGCTATACTTTCAAGATTTATTAATCCCCGTGTTTTGGCTTATCATATCAACCAACTTACCAAGATAGATTTATAGTTCCAGGAGGGACGTAGCATAGCTTGATCCTATTTAAAGCATTGTTCTATAATGGGTTTTTTAAAAAAAACACACCAAGAAGTGATCCTAAGCTTTTATCATTGAATTCCTTGGATTTTTTCAATGATTCATGAATTATTTGCTAAAGTTAGTTTTCACCTGCAAGTTTCCAGTAACAGCCAAAGGAGTGTGAGAAAACTTTGTTTATTCTTTATGTTCTTTACTGTTCTGTTTATACCTATATTGTAGCATGGCAGATTTATTTATTTATTTATTTATTTATTTATTTATTTATTTATTTATTTATTTATTTATTTATTTATTTTGTTTGCTTGTTTGTTTGTCAAACATATATAAGATTACAGATATAAGTGTAGACATGATTATGAATACAGGATAAGGATACAAATAAATGGGTAGGCACATTGGTGCGCTTATGCACACCCCTTACAGACCTCTTAGGAATGGGTGAGGTCAACAGTAGACAATCTAAGGTTAAAGTTATGGGGGTTTGGGGAAGTAACCACAGAGTCAGGTAGTGCATTCCAGGCATTAACCACTCTGTTGCTGAAGTCGTATTTTCTGCAATCGAGTTTGGAGTTGTTTACCTTAAGTTTGCATCTATTGTGTGCTTCTTTGTTGCATTTTTTAAAAATGCAATTTGTTGCATTCAAGACATTTTCAGATTTTACTGGTATATAAAATAGGGTGGTAGATCCTCCTGTCCTGGGAAAAAGTCTGTATTATTATGAAAGAGTCTTATATTATCCATCAGTAAATGCCCTTTCCTTGTGTCTGTATGTATGTGTAAGGATTTCTAAGACAAGTAGATGTTGTAGTCAGGGGTAGGCTGCTGGGGGTTTGCAGGGGTCTGGGAGAACCTCTAGCTAAGATTTTGTGCAGTTTGGAGAACCTCCAAATTCCACTCCTGGGTGGCCCCTCCCACCCCCCTTCCCTTCCAGGAGTCCCCACACAGCCCATTTTGGATGCAGGTAAGTGCAGGGCACACGTGGAAGCTCAGGGAGGGCCAAAAAATGGGCCTACTGGAAGTTTGGGAAGGCCAAAAATGGGCCTCCAGAGGGGTTCTGGAGCCTGGGGAGGCCATTTTCACCCTCCCAGAGGCTTGAGGAAAGCCTCTAGAGCAGTGACGGCTAACCTTTTTCCCGTCGCATGCCAAAAGCGGGAGGAGCAGGAGGGGTTGCGCGTGTGCATGCCCACACCCATAATTCAATGCTGCGCCCCCCCCATGCACGCGCAACCTCCCGCCGACCTCCACTTTTGGCATGCAATGGCACGGTGGGCCTGGTAGGGCTATTTTTTGCCCTGCCTAGGCTCCAGAGGCTTTCTAGGAGCCTGGGGAGGGTGAAAACAGACTTCCCCGCCCCTACAGAGGCCCTCTGGAGGCCGGAAACAGCCCATTTCCTGACTTCCAGTAGGCCCAGAAGACCTGAAAATCAGATGACTGGCGCATGCATGAACGCTGGAGCTGAGCTAGGGCAACACTTGCATGCCCACAGATATGGCTCCGCATGTCACCTCTGGCACACATGCCATAGGTTCACTATCACGGCTCTAGAGCCTGGGGAGGGCAAAAATGCCCCCCTGCTGTGGTGCAGGAGGCTGACTAGGCCATGCCCACCATGGCCACGCTCACCCAGCAACCGGGCTGAGAACCCCTTGCTAAAAATTTGAAGCCACCCCTGGCTATAGTCCACCTTGATAAGATCCTTTTGACTTTGAATATGAGTAGCTTTGCTTTGCTCTGTTTCACTGAGAGGTCTGATCTGCCTTGGCTGTTTCATGTGTGTAGAATCATGGGCTCTGATCTGTGCAGAAACTCTTGTTATTCCGCAAAGTGAAAGAATACAAACTCCCCTCCCCCCATTGATTAAAACCAGATCAGTGCTTCGCTATGAAGTATCTAACTCTCCAGTGAAATGTCCCTTTGAAGATCTGCAAAACCTTGTTTCACCTTGGCTTCTTTTAAACTCAAGCAGATCTCACAAGATTTTTTTGACAAAAGGTTCCTAGCTAAAGGGAAATAAAATTTCATGAACCCTCCAGGCTAATCTATAATTTAACTCACTTTTTTTTTCATATGGAAATGAGTGTACAGCCTCCTGGTCCCAGCTTCCTTTAATGTCCTGGGCCCTGATAAAATGCATCCTTCCTCTTTTTCTCTGCTTGGAATTTGATCAAGAGCTGGGTTGCAACAGGACTTTCCTAGTATAAATGGATCTTCATCAGTGTTGAAATGTAAAATATTTTACTACTGGTTCTAAGGATGTGGCTTGGTGGGGGATAATGTGATTGGGTGGGCATGGCCAACTTTTTTTTTTACTTTTAAAACTATTTTTTCTACATCCTCTTCAGCTGAAGAGGTTGTAAAAAATGCTTTAAAAGCCTCTGACGATCAGGCAACTCAGCTAGGATTGTCAGAGGCTTTTAAAAGCATTTTTTCTAAACTCTTTGACCAAAGAGGTTGTAGAAAATGCTTTTAAAAGCCTCTGACGATCCCAGCTGAGCAGCGCGATCATCAGAGGCTTTTTAAAAAAACTTTTATAAGCATTTTTTCGGCCGAAGAGGTTGTAGAAATAATGCTTTTAAAAATAAAAATAAAAAGCCTCTGATGATTGCGTGGCTCAGCTGGGCATGTGGTGGTGGTGGGGGGAGGACAGGGATTTTTGCTACCGGTTCTCCGAACCACACATCGCCATTGTGACCAGATTGGGTGATCCGGTCCGATCCGGGAGCATTTCACCCCTGATCTTTATGTAGGTTAGCTGGGAGCAACAGCCTATGGAGATGTATAATCAGGGGTGGTATTGACTTAACTTCGCTACCGGTTCGCCTATGTGAGCACACACGGCACCTCTGTGCATGTGCATAACCTTCTGCGCATGCATAGAACATCGATAACTGGATATGATGACATCAGGGTGTGAGGACGGAGCCTCCCGCAGCTGCGGTTACTGATTCGCCCGAACCAGATAGAACCAGTTGAATACAACCACTGTGTATAATGTATGCATAAATATATATACTGTATGTATTATTACCATTTTGCCAAGCACTATTCTATTCTGCTTACACATTCATCCTGCATTTGGGGAGGTTTCCTAGGAATGAGTTTAGACATTCATAAGACTTATTGATGAAACAATTATGGCAAGTAATCATAGTCATGCAGAACATTATGTTGTTCAATTGGTAAGTCAAGTTTGAGTCTTTCCAACCCCATGGACCACAGCACGCCAGCCCCCATCCCCCATACTCCACTGCCTCCTGGAGTTTGCCCAAACTCATGTTCATTGCATTGACAACACTATCTAACCATCTCATTCTCCTGCCGTCCCCTTCTCTTTTTCCCATCAATCTTTCCCAACATCAGGGTCTTTTCCAATGAGTCCTCTCTTCTCATTTGGTGGCCAAAGTATTTGAGCTTCAGTTTCAGTATCTCTCCTTTCAAAGAACAACCAGGGTTAATTTCCTTTAGGATTGACCGATTTCATCTTTTGCAGTCCAAAGAAGCATTATGATGCTCATCAAATACAATTTTTTGGAGGGGCTGTTTTCATGTTTATCTTATACTCACCATTTGGGGGAGGGGGAGAGACAAAGTCAACTGATGCTTAGTAATTCATTGAATAATTACTGTGAAAAAGGTAGAGATAATGATTCATAGACATGAAAGTTTTATGGTTATACCCCACACAGTTCCTAAGTACACTTTTATATGTTTTTTTTCCTACTCAGTTTTGGTCAATAATTAACATCTTTGAAAGAGGTAGTTAACTGGAGACTAGAATAGTCTACTAGGGTTGATATGATGGTGCAGTGGTTAAAATGCAATACTGCAGGTTAATTCTGCCAACTGCCAGCAGTTCAATCCTGACCGGCCCAAGGCTGACTCAACCTTCCATCCTTTCGAGGTTGGTAAAAAGAGGACCCAGATTGTTGAGGACCAATATGTTGACTTTTTAAACAGCTTAGAGAAGCTGTAAAGCACTATGAAGTGGTACATAAGTCTAAATGCTATTGCTAATGCTACATTGCTTCTAATACCTCCAATTTTTCACAATGCCCTGAAATGCTAGGCATGGTATTACAGGGATCTGTGATTTTCCAAATATTACAAGTACAACTTTCCGCCTCTCTCATTATTGGTGGTGCTGGATGGACTGTTTGGAGTTATAATCCAGCAATGTCTAGACAGTCACAAATTGTCCTCTAGAGCAGCAAAACTCTGGATGATAATGAGGATTAATATGCCAATGTTGACTTTTGGTGTTCACTGCTTCCTGGACTAGACCCTACAGTTTTCTTGGTCAGATTTTCAGAAGCTGTCCAGAAGTTGTCTGAAAGAGAGTGACTGGTTCAAAGTCATTGAGCTGACTTTGTGCCTAAGGCAGGACTAGAACTCATGATGCTCCAGTTTCTAGTGTAGTACCTTTAGCCACTACACCACACTGATTTTCTTGGATCATTTTAAAAGATAAGCTTCTACCTGTTTACAATTGTTGTCAGGGTGCCTCAATATACATGGTCAAGAAGATAACTTCCACCAAACCTGGAGTAAATCTGCTACCCTTCCCTGACTCTTCTCTTAGGTTGCCATAGCACCCAGTTGTATTAAAAAAATTGGTGTGGAAGACGATAATACAAATCTCATTAATATAGGATTTTTTAAGCGGGTAACTATTTCAGTGAAGGTGGTTAAACCTTCATGGAGTGATGCTGGTCCCCACAAATAATAGAAGACAAATCTTTTTTCAAAAGGTCATGGAACCCTTCCTCCTAAAACTACAATATTGTAGCTGTGGCTGTTTGGTACTCCAGGCAGTCTGACTTGTAAAAGTTGCAGTACCCATCTTTATTCAAAAGAGGGCAGCAGTTTACCTCCACTTCCAGAAAGACAAGGAATTTCACAGTAGGAAGAATGTCTTAAGCAAAGAAATGGAGGGTTATGAAAAGCACACATGTTCTGAAAGATTAATTTTAATGCATAACGGATTTATGTTCTTGGGACTGAATACCTACACAGAAGTGCTTTTACTTGATTGCAGTTATTAGCAAATTCATTTGGCATTTCTTACAATCACTCCTTGTTGCACACTGGTGATTGTCAGGATAAGATTCGTGCATCAAGCTGACTGCACATCTCAACGAGCAATGTCCTAATGCAATAGATCCAGAACAGATCTATTCGGCAAATAGAAACCATTGTTAAAAGCTCACTTGACTGAGAGTGCTGCTTTCTGGAGAGAGTGAGGATGTTTTTATAGTGTGAAAACCAGCAGTTATTTTTCCCTAATTAAATCTATGTTGTCTTATTGATAGGAGAAGCAGGACAAATGTGGTTCTTTTCCATAAAGAATTTTGGGTGTCAGACCCTCTTGCTTGTAAGTGGATTGCTAAAAAATCAAGGACAAAGCTATTTCTTCTCTTTGATTTTATGGAATAGGCAAGACAGTTTTTTCACTGGCCAGCTGGACACCCACACAAGAATTGCAGATAACAGTAAGAGTAACCTACAGACAACCTTTGGTTGGCTTTGTTCCTCAACTCCTCCTTCAGTCCCAAGGAGTTATTTCTTACGGTATTGCAGAATTTAGGCCAATGTCAACGGGGAGGTTAGAGCAATGTGAAAAGCTCAAAATAGAGTAACTGCTTTATACAGGGGTGTGTGAATGTGAGGTGTGTACATATGACAAAAAAAGTGAAAGCAGCTTTCATTGCATGGGTCTTATGACAGTCCCTCCTACATCCAAGAGTTCCCAAACATTGGCCTGCTCTTTGGAACAGATCTTCTGCTCTTCTTCTTCCTCTTGTGCTGCTGCTATTACCACTCTCACCACCAGCTAAAAGTGGCCACTTATAGTGCTTTCCTGTAAATGCTTGAAATTAAATGCAATTGAAATTGAGTCCAATCTCTAAATTGGGCAGAGAAGATTCACAAGATTGTACATCCAGACTGTCCCAGATTTGTTCTCTATTTCCCCCTCCACAAGACCTCCAGGAAACTCAGAGAGGTGTATTTTTTGTTTGTTTGTTTGTTTGCTCCCTCATTTCAATCTTCAGAGTTAGATTTGGTTGAAAGACCAAAAGGTGAGTTTCGTAGCTGAATTGCTATTTTAGCTCCAATCATTCTGACCTCAACTCCAATTGCTA
This sequence comes from Masticophis lateralis, assembly GCA_030761175.1. Classification (NCBI taxonomy): domain Eukaryota; kingdom Metazoa; phylum Chordata; class Lepidosauria; order Squamata; family Colubridae; genus Masticophis; species Masticophis lateralis. Next base: position 65,999,488 of record JAUDYJ010000003.1, read on the forward strand.
ATGATTATCCAGCCTGGTGTAGTGGTTAAGGCACATGGTTAGAAGGCACATGGTTAGAAACCAGGAGGCTGAGTTCTAAGTGCCACCTTAGGCATAACACCACATGGGTGACCTTGAGCCACTTTAGGAAGAAAGCAACAGTGAAACACTTCTGAAATATTGCCAAACAACACTAAAGGGACATGACCAGGTAATCAACAGGAGTCAACACTGACTTGAAAGCACATGCATAAGCACACCCACACCACCCACCCACACACCCACACACCAATTACATAAGCCTTCTCAACTTCTTCCAGCGAGCATGTGACTTTTCAAACTCCTCAAGCCATTATGAATCCTCCCAGGTTTTTTTCCAGGTAGTATTCAAGCTCCCAATTTCTGCATTGATTCGTCTTCATTCATGGGCCATTATTATGGATTATATGACATTATAATTAGGATTATTGATTTTGGATTTTGATGGCATTTCATTTTTTTTTCATTTTTTAAAAAAATGTTATTAACTTTCACCCAAGATAAATTATGTCATACTGTGATGAATTCACTCATCTCTCACTTAACTGGCCAATGGAGTGAGTTTCTAAGAGTCTTTGCAGAGGAGACAATAGCCACTTAAGTTCAACAGGTTCCTTAAGCCAACTCAGTTTGTGTAATAACTAAAGTTAATACTCATATGTCTGTTCAGCCATTGAGGATATTGTGGAGAAAAGCTGTTGCATTAATTAGTTTGCTAGCAAACAGTGGGTGGTTAGATGCTGAAATATGTTTCTTTTCCTCCCTAGTCTTCAAGATGATTAGGAAATATTTTTCTTAATCTTCATTTTAACAGACCTGTTAAATTTTTCTAATCTAGCCAATTCATATAATGTGTATGTGTTTTAGACATTTTAGGTTTTGCCATTTGGAAAAATGGTAACCCAGTAGGGTTTGGTACAAATATATAAAACTGTGCTTCATATAGAGAACATAGAAAGGAAGCACACTTTCATTCTGTTCCTGTTGAGTTATTAAACTCAAGAGCTTCCAATGGAAATGAATTCTACAACATTTTGAACCTAGAATGTAGTGATGGGATTTGCTTTTATAAAATGTGGCATGGCTACCAACTTGGAATGCCATAAAAAAGGGATGAGATTTAAAAGAAGGCTATCAACTAACACCACTTTGGGTATGACTTCATATCCAATGGGATATTTTTAAATTGGGGGTTTTAATAGACAAGGCCATTGGTTTAATTCTTTTAACTGGTTTTAATTTTTGTATGATTTTGTATTTTATTATGGCTGTGCACCGCCCTGAGTCCTTTGGGAGAAGGGTGGTATACAAATCTAATAAACTGAAACTGAAACTGACACGTCAGTGTCAGAGGTAATATCATACTTCTGAATATCTGTTTTTTGGAATACTGTTGGGAAATATGGTACTGTAACACCAATGGGTTCTACTTACCTTTACTACGGTTCGCAATGGGAGTGCGCGCACAGATCACCCATGATGACATCATGGCAGGTGGGCGGAGCCTCCCGCTGGTTTTACTACCAGTTCTATAGAACTAGACAGAACTGGGAGCAACCCACCAGTGCATTGTACTTAATTCTTACTTGTAGATTTCTCAAAGCATCCAGTTGGTAACTAAGGCCTTTCATACCATTTCTTTTTGGAATACAAGATCCCACTTTTTTTTTAATTTGATCACAGGATTGCAGAGTTTATCAATAATAGTTTAGACTCTAAATTGAGGATAGGCTTTTAGTAACAAAATTACAAAGTTCACACATTACTTTAAGTCATGGTTTGTTTATTTAGTTAATCAGTTTTGTTGTATAAGCCACAATTAGCTGGGTCCACATAGTTTACCAAGCCATAAGCCATGTTCTACAAACGGTTGGATTTGCACAATAAGCCAGCCAATTAGGCTTAATAAACCAGTGAACAGATAGCATAAAACACCTGGTTGTCTTCAGGTTTATATGTGTAACCTACCCATTTTTTAAATTATTGCTCTAACAACATGGAAGAGGTTTTTCTTGGCTGATTCATAACACTGAAAAAAATGTATGTGTTTAATGAAGTTTGCAAGAGAATGAAGAGGAAGGAAATGTGGCAGAAATATATTATTAATGATGGCAAAATAATACCCATGCACAATGTCCTACCTATAATGAAAGTGAGCTCTATTATGAAACTTCTTTTATTATTTTTCAACTAACATACCTGCCTAGCTCAGCCTATCAGGTTGCCTGAGGCTATAATATTTTTAGAGCTGTCACAGTGAAGCATTCAGTTTAAGAAATTTCTGACCATGACCTCATAAACAGGGCTGAATTCAGACTAAGTCATGCTAAGAATAGATTTAACTTGTCCCAATCATTTCCAAGATTCAACCTGTAAAATTTTGGATCAAATTCAGTGTTATACAGGTGGTCCTTGACTTAACAATCATTCATTTATTCACATTTTAAAGTAACAACGGCACTGGAAAAAAGTGACTTATGACTGTTTTTCACACTTATGACCATTGCAGCATCTTCATGGTCATGAGATCGAAATTCAGATGCTTGGCAACTGACTCGTATTTATGACGGTTCCAGTGTCTCAGGCTCATGTAATCACCTTTTGTAACCCATTGACCAGCAAGGTTAATGGGGAAGCCAGATTCACTTAACAACCAGGTTACTAATTTAACAACTGCAGTGACTCACTTAACAATTGAGGCAAGAAGGGTAATAAAACCACTCAACTATCTCACTTAGCAACAGAAATTTTGCAATCATTTGTGGTCCTAAGTTGAGGACTATCTGTAATGGAGCAGCTGTACAATTTCTAGTGATCCTAGAATAGCTTTCTAACAACAATGCATCAATGTGAAATATGAAGTCAAAATCCTTATAGGACATTTTATACGGTAAACCTTATATTGCATCCACATATGCAAGCTAAGCCTAAACAAACAGTAGTGGCTTTTTTTTAAAAAAAAGAAAACTTGTTTCTGGAGTCATAATGTACATTTAGAATAGAGAGAAAGTGGGAGGGAAGCTACACAACAGTGCATTATGGAAAAGTTAGGAGAATATTCAACTTCAGTTTTTACTAAGGTTACACCTAGTTGAAAAGCCAAGTTTCTCCATGCATAATTTGGGGAGTAGTTCAAAGGATCACGTAGCACTGATGATACCGACATTACTATATTTAACATGTGTGTATCAGTGTCAGTTGTGAAATACTGTCACAGGTTTTCGTGCAAAAATCATATAAATATTCAAATCTTTATTTGTACAAAAATATAAAATCATAAAAATTGTGCTGGGCTTAGCAAGCCATTAATCCACCCACTTGTTTAACCTAAATAAACTTATTGAATGTGCTGTTCCCAAAGAAGTATCCAGCCTCTGCTTAAAGATGTTCAGTGAATGAGTTCACAGTGGAGCTGATGGAGGCATCTGCCCTGCAACCCTCACTATGTTCCTCAGTTCAGCAATGATTTTTATGTTTCCTAGACTTTCTAGTTGCATTTGATGCAAATGCTGAGGTATCTGGAAAGCACCAGGTTGAAGAAAGTTGTTTTTCTCACTTACCCAGGAAGGTGGTTGTTGAAATTGGAAGGGTTTGCTTCAGTTCTAAGCACATGTAGAGGATTGCACTTTATAAGTGTTATGTAAAAATAGCTAAAGTGGAGAGAAGTTAATAGAAAACTTATTCCTGACTCTTCTGCGTAAGAGCAAGCAAGATTTGTAAAATTATTAATAGTTAATATTAAAAGACCTGGTGGAACGCAGGTCTTTAGATCACCCTAGTCCAGTGATGGCTAACCCTTTTTTTCCTTGGGTGCCAAAAGCGTGCCTGCGTGCCTAATAGTGTGCATGCATGACAGTGCATGCGCGTGTGCCCACACCCATAATGCAATCCCCCCATGCACCCCTCCCATGCATGCGTGTGACACCCCCCCCTCACTCCTCATGCTCTGTTTTGGACCTAGGAGGCCTCCCTAAAGCCTCCACAGGCCGGAAATGGCCCATTTCTGGACTTCCGGTACTTCCGGTAGGCCTGTTTTTCACCCTCCCAAGGCTCCAGATGCTTTCCTGGAGCCTCTGGGAAGGTGAAAGGTGCTGTGTACTGAGCATGTGCAGGGGAATGTGCCCTCACTGAGCATGTGCAGGGGAACGTGCCTCTATGGTAATTGGTTGTAACATTCTGATTCATGATTGGTTGCCGCCTTTGACAGCCGGGTATAAAAAGGCTGTCAAAGGCAGAGTTGGTGTTCGTTGTTACTTTGAAGTTGAATAAATTACTTGTTGTAACTGCTGCCTCCGTTGCCTCAGAGCGATGAAAACAATTAATGACTAAATTTAACAAAAACGGCCTCTCCCAGCCCTCTGGAGGCCAGAAATGGCCCATTTCTGGACTTCCAGTACTTCCGGGAAGCCTGTTTTTTGCCGTCCCAGAGCCTCCGTGTGAGCCCTGTACTTACCTGGCATCCAAAATGGGCCACGTGGAGACTCCTGGAAGGGAAGGGGCAGCATGGGCGGGCCCAGTCAAAAATCAGCTGGCTGGCGGGAGCCACGCGCACATGCCCGGTGGAGTTGTCCTAGGGCAACGGCTTGCATGCCTGCAGAGATGGCTCTGCATGCCACCTGTGGCACACGTCCCATGGGTTTGCCATCACAGCCCTAGTCCAATCAAGATCCAGCTGGGAGAATAGGGTTCAAAAGACCAAGAAAAGGATGTCAGATCTTTCAGCACCTTCTCTGGGAATCCTAAAACTCAGTTTGGGGCATTTTATAAGCAGATGGGTACATACACAGTCATAGAAGAAGAGGGTTGATAACTTGTTTTGAAGTACAACCTATGAGTGATGCTAATCTTACAACTGAATATGAGAAGCAAAGACACCAAAGTATACATTTCTTTCATCTTTTACTCATACATATGTTGAACTAAATTTCAACAAAATCCTATTTATTTCTTAAGCATTTTTCTGAAGTTAATACCCAGGAGTTTCACACTCTTCTTCCCTTTCACTCTTTTTCTCAGCTGTGTACAGAAATAGCTCTCCAAGATTTGGAGGTGACATTGTACAGCTGCTCTCACCTCAATAGACTATTCTTCACATTCCCCATTGGGCTCTCAGGTTAAGCTGGTTTTGCAAAATAAGGTAGCGCTCTAACGTCTAACTTGGGTAGGAAAAAAATGTGAATGAACTTCCAAAAGCATGCTCAGAATGACCATAATATATCTTTAGTGTCATTTGAGTAGCATCCATAAGGAGCATGTACTTCTTCCATACCGTTTTTCTGGATCTACAGCAGGTCTACAATGGGTTTTTCAACTGTGGGTGGTTGTTGTCACTGGCATTCATTCATATTTTTTTAAAGGAAAGCTTTTTTAAAAAAAATAGTGTGAGACTATGCACTTTTCAAAGCATGTCAAAATGTAGGAGAGCTTGGTCTCTGCTTCAGCAGATGTATATTATATACAGTTATCACTACTTACTAGTTACAATCAATATATATGTCATATATTAAAAACATCTTGGTGATGACGCAGTGGCTGGAATGCAGCTCTGCAGGGCTAGCTCACTGCTCACTCCAGGAGTTAGAATCTCACCAGGCTCAAGGTTGACTCAGCCTTCCATCCTTTCAAAGTCAGTAAAATAAAGACTGAGATTGTTGGGGGCAATATGCTGACTCTGTGAACCGCTTAGAGAGGGCTGTAAAGCACTGTGAAGTGGTATATAAGTCTAAATGCTATTGCTATGCTTCCTGTTGCTATCTTCAAATGTGAGAAAATAATGGTAAAGTAAGCTGAGGATGTGAGAAAAGTAAGATTCTACATTTAGACAAGAAAAAAACCAAATGCACAAGTATAGAATAGGTGGTACCTGGATCAATAGTAGTAACTGTGAGTAAGATGTTGGAGTCCTAATGGACACTCACTTAAATATGAGTCAGCAGAAAGAGTGCAGAGAAGAGCAACAAAAATGATTAGGGGATTGGAGGTTAAACCTTATGAAGAACAATTGCAGAATTGGGTATTTCTAGTTTAATGAAAAGAAGGACTAGGAGTGACATGATAGCAGTGTTCCAATATCTAAGGGGCTGCCACACAAAAAAGGGGATCAATTTATTCTCCAAAGCACCTGAAGGCAGAACAAGAAGCAGTGAATGGAAACTAATCAAAGAGGGAACCAAACTAGGACTAAGGAGAAATTTCCGGACAGCTAGAACAATTATTCAGTGGAACAATTTGCCTCCAGAAGTTGTAAATGCTCCAACACTGGAAGTTTTTTAAGAAGAATTGGGCAACCATTTGTCTGAAATAGTATAAGTTTTCCTGCGTCAGCAGGGAGCTGGACCAGAAGACCCTCAATGTTCCTTCCATTGTTATTCTTTTATGTTTTTATGTCGTAGTCTGGACAGCCTCAGAAAAGGCTACTTGGTAAAGAATTTCTTTGTGGTGACACTCAGTGTAGGGAATTTTGCACCATGACACTTGCCCCATCTTGCATGGTGGGCTTTTTAAAACCAGCTGGAGATCCTTTTATTCTCGATTTTTTAAATCTTAGGCTCATAGGCTGCTTTTAGTGTACAGAAATGGGCCACCAAAATGATCAAAGAGCTTGAACACCTTTGCTATGATAAAAGTCTAGAACATTTTGAAGTCTTTAGTTCAGAAGAAAAGACAAAGGGGTGGGGATAAGAAGGGTTGAAGTATATAAAATTGGGCATGGCACAGAGAAAGTGAACATGAATGCTTTTCTCCCTCCCTAAAATACTAGAGGAAGATCTAGAACATGCACAAGAAAGAATGGTTTTTTTTCACAGCGAATACTTAACGTGTAGAATTCACAACTACGAAAAGAGTAATGGCACTGAGCGAATGAAGATGTTGTTTATACAAATAAGCATAGAAATATTGAGGTATGAATTAAAGAAAAAATAGGGGAAAAGGGGAAGATTTTGGCAAAATTGTAATTGAGTAAAATGTATCTGAACTTGAAAAATTGTATAAGATAAGACATGGCCAATACTCTGTTCAAAAAAAAAGACGCGGGTGAATGTGGGGGGGAAATTCAATAAAACTTGATTCAAAAAAAAAAAAAAGTGATGGCACTAACAAGGATGGCTTTAAATTAATGAAAAACATAGGCCATAGGTTTTTAAGACTCTGTTGTCTCCATGCCCCTAAATATCATTTGCAGAGGAACAATGGTGGGACACGAGTGTGCAAGGCTTCCAGAAACTTCATAAGTGTTCATGGGGGGAAAAGTAACAAGATGTGCATCACAATGCAAACACCTCTTCTTTTGTACTTGTTGTTTACTATAGTATATACATTTGTTTAATAAATAATAAAAATTTTAGAAGGTCAAAATGGAAGTACAAATGAACAGATATTACAGCAGTGGTGAAATCCATTTTTTTTACTACTGGTTGTGTGGGCATGGCTTGGTGGGCAAAGTGTGGCTTGGTGGGTGTGGCAGGGGAAGGATACTGCGAAATCTCCATTCCCACCCCACTCCAGCGGAAGGATACTGCAAAATCCCCATTCCCTACCCAATCCTGGGGGAAGGATATTGCAAAATCTCCATTCCCACCCCATTCTGGAGCCAGCCAGAGGTGGTATTTGCTGGTTCTCCAAACTACTCAAAATTTCAGCCACCGGTTCTCCGAACTGCTCAAAATTTCCGCTACCAGTATTCTAGAACCTATCAGAACCTGCTGGATTTCACCCCTGTATTACGGTATGACCTCACAATGTACATTTTATCACTTAGTCATCATCATGTTTAGGGAGGGACATATTTCATTTGGTCTGCCACTATTGGACTAAGATGAACCTTGGTCTGATCCACCAAGCTTTTTCTATACCATGTGAACAAAGACCAAGAGAATGGAGATTTGGTCAAAAAATGCATTAAACTGACCCAGTAAGTTGAAGAGTGATGGTACTATAAAATAATCTTTTTTAAACTTTATTTTTCATAAGCAGTTTTACTGGGTTTTCACCATACTTACTTACTGGAGTTAACTTCTCTTTAAAAATACAGAAGACTGTAATGCTAATATCTCATAAGCTTCTCTGTACAAAAAAAAGGAAAGAAAAAAATATGTGAGATTTGCTAAATATTTGGGTTTTGTCTTTGTGAAGCACTGTTGATTTTTTTTTTCAAACAGAAATGTTATTAGAATATTTTCTGGTTGACAATTGTTAATAAAACCATCTTTTCTTTTAAGAATTATTTAAAAGGGATTGATGTACAGCAGTGTTTTTGAAACTTGGCAACAAAGATGTGTGGACATCAATTCCCAGCTGAATAATTCTGGGAATTGGAGTCCGCACATCTTGAAGTTGCCAAGTTTGAAAAACACTCATCTGCTATCATCTACACCAGGGGTCTGCAACCTTGGCAACTTTAAGCCTGGAGGACTTAACTCCCAGAGTTGCTGGCTGGGGAATTCTGGGAGTTGAAGTTCGCCAGGCTTAAAGTTGCCACGGTTGGAGACCCATGATCTACACAATCTTCTCTAAAGGTGATCCCTCTAAATGACAAAAAATATGTCCATTTTTATATGGTTACAAACTGTATGGAGAATGTTAGCTGCTGATAGGCAGTATGAAAATACTTCAATAAACAAGGGGGAAAGAATAACAGGAGGAAACCTGTTCTATTTTTCCACAGAAATAATGGTGGAAAAATAACTTCAGTTCAAGAATGGAAATTTAGCAGGCCAGTTCCCCCCCCCCCCCCCCCGCTAGGTTTTGTGTGTGCATGTGAATGTGTGATTTTTTTGGGGTGCTCATTTGTCATTAATGATAGCTTTAAAGCGAGGTTTCAGTACGCCTTTTGCCATTTTATTACTCCTTATTTTTCTTGCTGTTAGAAAAGAATGATAACCTGAGTACTAATTGAATGATGTTGGCTTTATCAATACGGTAGCCCTTGGTAAAATCTTATACTCTGTGCACTTGTTGACAATAAGTGCCAGTGAACTCTGGTTATTACACGCACAGTTCCGTCCTAACTGCTCATTCTAGCAATGCTTAAATACTCCTGGTGTAGCAACACCTCACACACCTGTTCAAACAATAATCATCCTCATTACCTTCTGTTGACACTGACGCCATGCTTTTGCTTCATATAATAAGCACCGATGGTGAGTTGCAAACTGACAGCAAGGTAGGTAGGTAGAATTGTTTGTTTACCCATATCCAGTTTGTTACCACAGATACTTGCAGCCAAGAACTGAACAAAGATTGGATTGACATCCTTGTTGAGCAGGATTTGCCCCCCCCCCACCCGTAACACTGCCCCACCCCCAAAACTGGTGATTGCATAGAATTGCACACAGGTGTTCCCTCACACCTGTTTGACAGAGAACAGTGTAGGGTTTGTTAATAACCTCAGACTTACCTGGAATTAAGTATTTGTTTTAAGGTTTCTGGCAATCCAAGCAAAGAAAACATGATGGTGTGGTTCATGCTTAGGACTCACATTTAACAGAGTGAAATATTAAATCCAAACGATTTAAGAAATGCCTAATCTTCTTCCTGTAGAAGACAATGACCTGGTTCCTATTTGCTGCAATGCAAGCAAACAGAATTATCTCATTACTTCAAACCCTTTATGTTAAAGAGGTAATGTCTTAGAACCCTCGGGCCTGGGAGTCTATCTCTTTAGACATGTGAAGGCAGCAAGTAGATCATGACACTGAGTTATTTTGGCATCCAGCTGTTACCTGGAGTATGTGACCTCGATGTGTGGGAGCAAATGGAGTTTGGAGTCAGTAGCTAATGATGGTATTGCTTGCAGCTTATCCTCTTGAAATTACTTCTGTGGTGTTCCCACACTGATCTTCTTCTCTATCTATTGAGTCGTTTTTCCTTTTCTTCCACAGCACAAATATCCTTCCCTCCTACTGCTGTTTCCAAGCTTTATCTTTCAATCCTCCACTCCATCATTCTTACCGTGTTTCCCCAAAAATAAGACCCTGTCTTATATTTTTTTGAACCCTGAAATAAGCAGGGAGGTCTTATTATTTTGGGGCATGTAGAGGAAACCAGAAGAAATGGTGGGGATCGGCTGTGCATGCAATTAAATATTTTCGGGGAGGGCTTATTTTAGTGCATAAACTCAAAAGCCCAATTGGGCTTATTATCAGGGGATGTCTTATTTTAGAGGAAACAGGATACATTTCCATACCTGTTTGGGTCATTGACTTGTAATAAAAGTTTGGAATGGAATGGAATTGAAATACTTGTACCTGGAAAAATTCTTTTAGATGGCTTTCCTAAACTGGCAGTCTTCAATTATAATTCCAAGAGTTCCTCAGATCTCAGTTTTCCAAGGAATAAATTGTCTCTTCCCTTGATCACTAACTTTCTGATTACTATTAGGTGCCCTTTCACCTTCACGTACTGTACCATTTTCATCCCATTTAATATTCCTGGAAATATAATTTTTTATTTTAAAAATGCCTGTATCTTCAAGCTTGTCTATCCATTCTGGTCCAAGTTAAAAAACAAGACACGTTAGATTCTTGGTAAGTATGGAATATACACAATTTTGATGAAATTAGCAGGTGGCTTTCACAGCTAGTACTAACAGACATTAGAGACCCAGGTAAACGTTTGCAGTTCAACTGGTCACCGAAATTTTTTTCCCTTTAAAGATGTGTTAACAAAACTACATTTCCAAAATGCATTTGCAAATGTAAGAAGACTTCAGTTAAGTATCTTCCAACATTCTTGAACATTTGCAGATATGTGCCCACACTCAGAGCTTTATTTTTATTATGTTTCTATAGCAAATAACAAGGTCTCTGTGGATATGTTAACAGTAATAAAATAAACATAGAATTAAATTTAAGATGGGTGTCTAAACAGCAGATTATATTTTGTATACTGTATTCATTCTAAAAGTAAGCTATGTTGAAAATCATTTTAGGTTTTGTTTTAATTCAAGAGATAGATTTTCTGCCAAGAAATGCTATTGTTGAAGGAACAAGTGAATTAAACCAGAATTCCATTTCCCCCCCTCATTTTATGATCCATAGTTTCAATGCTAAAAGTAAAATTCAGATTTTAAATTAAAGGAATCTAAAATTCTCTTCCTCTTCATCCAAGCAATCCTGACTGATTTTGCTTTTGCATCTGGATAAAACTCCTGAAATCCTCAAGGGTTGTTTCTGTATATCCCATACTGATTGGATACCTGGTAGCCCTGGAACCTGTCAGGTGGTGGAAACTCATGGCACTATATGAACTGATGAAGTACAACTCTGATCAGATCCACCAGTGATGAAGAATTCAGAAACCCAGAAAATTGCAAACTCCCACTCCTGAAATAGAGAAACATTTAAGGAATATTTTGGGGGAATAGAATCTGAGAAGTGCAAGTACTTTGATTAAAGTAAAACGACATGAATGTAAGTTTGGTGTTTAAATAAAGAGCCTGTTTAAGTATAGTGGTTAAGGTGCTGGCCTAGAAAACAGGAGTTTGTGATTTCTAGTTTCTTAGGCATGAAAGCCGGCTGGGTGATTTTAGACCAGTCTTCCTCTCTCAGCCCTGCCCACTTCACAGAGTTGTAAGGAAAATAGGAGGAGGAAGGAGTATTATGTATGTTTGCTGACTTGAGTTACTTATAAAGTAATAAAGGCAGGATAAAAAAAAACCTAAAAAAATGTTAGGAGGGAGTCATTCCATTATAAAAAGCAAACTGGACTTCCAACCATTCTAATTTGGAACTGATCCAATATGTGGGTGGAATTTTTTAGCTGTTATCCCTCGTTTACAATGATAAACGAGGGATAAATGATCAAAACATTCACTATGGTCTATGTGGTCATCAGATGGACTGAAAACGTTAAACTCTTGATTTCTGGCCAAAAAAGCAACTCTCTGATAGCCAGGGCACTTTCCATCTCTTCCTGATTACTATAGACCTCTGTCCAATTTTGAAGAGACTTAATTGAAGGACTAGAGTACTACTGAACCAAATATTGCCTTATTAAAGTCTCCATTAATAAGCAGAAAAAAAGTTAGATAATAAGTCACTTTGGATAATAAGATGGGAGGCATGTAATTTAAATAAATAAATAAAAATAATAAACAAATACTGTAGTTGTGTTATTCCTTGAAGAAGAAACTTCCCTAATATGTGCGCGCTCTCTCTCTCTCTCTCTCTCGCTCTCATCTGAAATAAATACTAAGCTTACTCTGTAATTACTGTGTATTTATGCACATGCAGGTAAAGTTTTGAAACTGCTCATTGAATAGTTACATTTTGATTACGAGATATGCTTATTTCTTCTGAGCAAGCTGATGTCCATCAGATTGTCCATAGAAAATAGCTCGCTCTGGAATGATTTTTCTCAGGTGGATCACTTGTCAATAATGGTAAGAAAGCTACCATTATTGACAAGTTGATGAGCTCGGTTGAGATGATATGTGGCTGACAGCTAGACTGCTTTTTGATGAACTTGCCCACCTGTTATTCTGCCATGTTTGCATTCTTGGTATCTTTCTGCAGTGTTCACTTACCTGCAAATACGAAGGATGGAGAAAGGGATATAAGGTGAGAATTAAAGGTTCCCCAAAGACGGCAATCCCTAAGAGTTGTCTGTTGAGTATGTGTTGTCATTTATCTGGTAGGAACAATAGTCTCCACATGAGTTAAGTTGCTTTGTTTGAAGAGATTCAGAAGTTTAGAAAGCTAGATGAGATATTACTATCCCCTAGAACAGCAGTCCCCAACCTTTGTGGCTTGGCAGTCCATCGGGGGGGGGGGGAGGGGAACAGGCACGCATGTGTGCGCAGCTCAACTCGCACGAGTGCTGGGCCAATGTGCACAGGCATGCACATGTAACTTGACTGCAAGTTGGGCTGAAAGCATGTGTGTACACCCCGGCCCACTGCTTGGGTGAGTTGAGTTATGCGTTTGTTGGCCCGCCTCTCACGTGGCCTGGTTCCGAATAGGCAACGACCCAGTAGTGGGTTGTGGTCCAGGAATTGGGGACCCCTGCTCTAGAATTACCTGACCTTTGCTGATGGTAAAGGCAATCTGATTCCTTGGCTATCAGCATTGAACAAGAATTGCCTCCTTCCTTATTGTTTGAACCTTTTTGCAGTAAGATATTTTTAAGGGCACAGGTTAAGTTTTTTTTTCCCATCAGAGGCTTCATTTTGAGACACACACACACACACACACCCCCGTTTACAACACTCTCTAACCAGTGTAATCTACAGCTACATCCAGAATATGTTCTCTTTCCATCCTTTCACTAGAAGTCCTTCAATTTTCCATAGGGAAATATTACTTGCATAGTTATTGGGTCATGTGAAATCTAGAACATGGGAATGGATTTTCTTCATTTTTCCTTGTGCATTTATTCTATCAGAATATTTTGAAGTATTGTTTCCAGTTTAGCCTAATAATTTGATTATCAAGCCAAATCAGTTGTGCAGAGAAAAATGGGGGACTGGGGAAACGGGGGACAGGGGGATGGACAGGACTGTTAAGCAAAAAATATGAAAATAAAATATGAAAATATGAAAATAAAATCTATAACTAGCCACACTAGCTTATGCTGCAAGCTGAGTTTGGGATGTTCTTCCTGATTAATATTAATATTTCCAGAAGAACTCTTCTAAACTGAAGAGATATTTATCTTTAAATGGGCTAAATAGTTATTTAGATGATAGAATGAAAAATCCCTGAGAGAAGTGATAGCCTATTGAATAAATAATAAATCTTTTTAAAGTCTAAATGAGACTTTACAAGATAAAGTGCCAAAGCTTCAAAAGAGCTATTGATCTATAGAGTGCATAATATGCATGTTAAAAAAAATGTTTGAAACACTTATTTACATGACATATGGCTCTGAAGGAGCTCTTATACCCTTGAAGTAAATGGGATGCATTGTATAAATGGTCTAAGTATTTCTTTTATCAATTGGTAAGGAATCACTTTCTGCGCTAGAAAATTAAGATGGTTTAAAGAGCGGAACAGAAGCAGAAACATGGAACTCAAATCACGTTTAAGGAATTAAAGCCCATTGTTCATCTTTTCCATCCTACAAACATTCATTTTTGATCCATGGTTTTTCAGAAAATATATATTTGCATTCTAAATTGTATTTTCCTATCTTAAGAAAAAATTAAGAATCCTGGACATCTTCACACCTAAGTGATGGGTATATTTTCTAAGTTTTTTTTTTTAATAGATTTTATTTTGTGCCTCAGAATTGTAACTTAATTATTTAATTTCTTGAGTTGCATTTTAAAGGATTAACATTGTAATATTTTGATATTGTGGAATTAAACTATTTTAGACAAATCTTTTCAGTTCGTCTATTGCATTGTTGATGTTTTTATTTTTGTGCTTTCAAGTCAGTGTTGGCTTGTGATAATTTCCCGGAAGAGAGTGTCAAGGTCACTCAACTGGCTTCATGCCCAAGGCAGGATTAGAACTCAGTCGCCTGATGCCTTATCCATTACACCAAGGGTATAATGGGTGCATTTTTAAAATATGTATAATGATTTCATTGTTTTCTATGCAATCCAAGGAATATGGCTTTGAAGGGTGGCATACAAATATTTTCCAAAAACACCAGGGCACATATTAAAATCAAAGTATTTTTAATCAGTTTTATTGAACACTAAGTGTAGGTAATTCTCGACTTATGATCACAATTGAACCCAACATTTCTGTTGCCAAGTGAAATAGTTAAGTGACTTCTGCCCATTTTTCTTGCCACAATTTTTAAGTGAATCACTGCATTTGTTAAATTAGTAACATATTTATCAGGTGAATGTGGCTTCCCCATTCACTTTGCTTGTCAGAAGGTTGCAAAAGGTGATCACATGACCCGGGAACACTGCAACCATCATTTACCGTATATTTATTTATTAAAAGCTGTGGTGGTGCAGTCACTAGAATGCAGTATTGCAGGCTAATTCTGCTGACTGCCGATTGCCAGAAGTTTGGCAGTTCAAGTCTCATCATCTCCAGGTTGATTCAGCCTTCCATTCTTCCAAGATCGATAAAATGAGGACCCAGATTATGGGGGGCAATATGCTGACTCTTGTCAACTGTTTACAGAAGGTTGTAAAGTACTGTGAAGCGGTATATAAGTCTAAGTGCTATTGCTATTGCTATCTGAACCAGTTGCCAAGCATCTGAATATTAATAAAATGACCATGGGGATGATGCAATTGTCTCATTAAGTGCGAAAACAATCATAAGTCACTTTTTCAGTGCCGTTGTACATTCGAATGGTCACTAAACAAACTGTTGTAAGTCGAGGACTACCTGTACCAGCTGTATTGAGCACTGTTTTCAGATTAATAATGTGAAATGAGATTTCTAATGAGGAACACTAAGGAAATCGCTGAATTCTCAGAAGTTCTTAAATATATGTATGCTACTTCCATAGAAACTGTTGGACTCGGGAAGCAGAATTCCTGAGCAAGTGGCAGACTTTTTAGTATCTTCCCTATATACTACCATATACTACCTGAATATAATAACTTCAATGCCAAAGGAATTGTATTTTAACTTTTCCTAGAATTGTGTGGCATTGCACAATGTTCCATACTGAACATCACAGAACTGTGGGGAAATCAGAATGAAGAGAATGTACTTTACTACAGCAGAAGTGGTGGCTTCCATAATTTATCCCAAAAGTCATTTTTCCCCTCACAATGCAGAACTATTAAAATGATAGACAACTTCCCTGGGTGAGAATATTTTATACAAGAATGACGTGAATTCTGACATTTATACTTTTATACATTTAACACTTCTTTCAAAATAAAACATAGAATGTTGGTCCGCATGAAGTGTAATTGAAAGATGAAGAATTGGGGAACAAGAATTCTACTTCCCTGCAACAGAATAAGGCAAAAAAAAACAAACCTTCTTAAATTGAGAAATCATAAACTGAGAGTAAAGAATCCAATCTGAATGGAATCCTAATTCACCATAAATGTGATGTTATAGCAGATCCTGCCAAGTGGCAAATAACATTCCCCTACACACACGTACCAACACACTCACACAAAACACATTGCTACTGTCTTCACTCACTGATTTAGAAACATTTTCACATGAAGTTGAAGAAAGTCTTACCTTTTTATTGGCTAACGATCAATCAAGATACAGGAAATTCATTCATGAAATCTATGCTGCAATATGGTGAAATCGCAATAGCACTTAATCTTATATATGGCTTGACAGTGCTTTACAGCCCTAAGAGTTTTGTTCCTAAAGTATCAGAAAGTAGATATAACCACTTATCATTTGGATATACATTACAGGCTATTAGTGAGTTGCACATTGGTATTTAGGCTTATGTTGATTTCTTTCCCATTCGTATAATAAATGCTATTTAATATAAAATGCATATCTTTTATATTTCTACGGTAATTTATCTTCAGAAGAACACTTAATTTTGTATGGATGGATGGTGTTCTATGTTCCTGGATGTAATTGGAGATTGTATCCTATCTTTTTTTAACTACTGCAGTGAAATGTGTTTACCTGCACTGTAAATCTGTGCCAAAATAATTTCTGACAACTGCGTTTAAGCAGCATTTCCTGCAATTTAAATTGAGCATGCCTACATCTGTTTAACTAAAGATGGATTGCAGAACCCCATAATTCTAACAGTTTCCTTACTCATGCCACAAGAAACAGTGAACAAAAGCATCACTGAGATTTGATCAGTCTCCTACATTATACTAAAAAAAAGGGAAGGAAAAGAGTGTAATAATGAAATTCTGAGTCAACATTCCTTAGCAATCCACCAGCTAATTATCAAGCCATGGCTGCAATCCTTTGCACACATTCCTTGAAGAGTAAATCCCATTGTAAACGGAATTACTTCGGAGTATGAATCCTTACATCTCCATGTGATTTCTTCCTATAAAATTCAGTGACATTTTTGCCAACTCATTCCAAACCAAGCCATATCAATAAATGTCTTGGCAGCACACAAGTCAATCAACAGTTGAAGAGATCAGCATGAATAGCGTCTCAGATAAAAGTATCTGATTAAAAATTGTAGTAAACTCAATATCTATTGATTCTTGGTAGCGATTGCATGAAACCACAAGGGATTAAGATTCCCTACTTTAGTTGCAATTGTTAACAACTGGGAGGGCAAAAGCAGAATGTCCTGCATTTATTTATATGCCTTGTTGTATATGTAAAATAGTGCAAACCAATGCCCAAATTCCCTGTAGAGTGATTAGATAGAAGAACTGGTATTAGTGCAAGAGCTATTGCATAAAGGGTTTATTATTGCATAATAGCTCTGTACTCCACTGAGAAAAACTGTGGTCCTAAAGTGCCGTCATCCACAAGATGCTAATGGATATAAACGTAATTCAGGAACGTTTGCCTCCTTCCACTCGAATCAATTTTTTGATGGACATGTGTTAGTTTTTAAAAATGTAATTGCGTGTCAGCTTTAATATCAAATTCTCCAAATTACAATAAACTGTCGATGTTAAGGTAAGTATGAACTACACTTAAAGTAGGTTTTCCTTAAATCTCATGCGATAATCTAATTTTATTATCCTATAATTACATTTTATGACTTATTTGTTATTGCCACCATCCCAGCCTACAGTTGTTCAGTAGTTTATATAACTGGTTTCAAAGCACTTTTAAAAAGTGGGAATGAACTTTATAAACATAATTTTGGCTCATTTCTTAAATGGGTGTAGGTTATTCCTGCAAAGTGTTGGTAACATCTATTCTTATCAACTGTATTGTCAACCTTGAGATCATCATTCAAAACTGGCTTTTCTGCCACATTTCAGATGCCTGAGCTCATTTCGCTCCTTCTCTGTACAACCTGAACTCCAGTTTTGCACGGCGAATTATAAATGCTTTAGAAGTATAACCCAAAGCTCTCCCCTTCACAGAGATGCAACTTGCTTCAGTGTCACTATGCAGGGGATGGTAAGCATTGAACTGAGCAGTCAGGCTCACAGGAGGTAGATTTTAATCCATGACAGTACTAGGTCATAGACAGTAGCCCTTCAGAAGGAGTCCTTCTAATTGAAGTTAATGAGAGTGGAAAAAGGTTTGAGGTTTCAATGAAACAAGGTCATTCGAAAGAGACACATGCAATTTGGCTTATTTTTTTTTAAAGTTGCACTTAATCAGTGAATCAATGGAAAAGAAGCAACTGAAATAAACCCATGCTCATTCTTAAAACCCATGTTTCATTTAATTATGCTGCACTTATATAATCTATGACCCATGGTTTTCCAGACTTAACAGGAACAAACAAATTGGAACTGGTGTGCATTAAAAACCATGTACAGAGAGCCACCACAATGAATTAAAAAAAAAAATTAAATCCGACCTGATGATATTCTACACACTAGATTGAATTTTCCTTTTACCTCTCACGTATAAACCAAGTTAAATTAATGCCTGAATTTTGTGTTGTGGAAAAATCACCTCAAGTAAGAACTCATTAAGTGCTGCGTTTTAACTTTTACGCAACTCAAGATAGGAGCTATCTCAAGCCAAAAATGTATTTATCTGTGTGAAATATTTTTCTTTGGCAGTTAAGTCAAAATGAATGTAAATGAAGGAACAAGAATTTTGTTCTTTTCTAAGAAAAGTGGTTTTTATAAAAGTGTTGCTGGTTTGAATAGTTAAATTTCAAGCTAAACTACATTTCTTCAGTTTCGGGGCTTAATGATACTTTATAATAAACCAATAAACTCCCCCTTTTAAAACAGTTTTACATTTAATTTTAATCTGAATGTAGTGTTTGATGTTCCTTCCAACAAAACAAGCTAGTGTTTTGATTAATCTTAATATCAAGCATTTTAAATAAATGTCCTGCTGACATTTTACCACACTTATCAATATCTGATTTACTTCCAAGTATCCATTACCTCATAAATATTTATTTTAATAAAAAGAGGATCCCCAGGCCAACTTACTTTGACACTTGTCATCATCTGCAACAAATCCTCCCACTTTTTTTTAAGAAAATCAAGCAGACCATGCTTTCATACACAGTTGGATAACTCTTGACAAAGGATCCAATTAAATTCTACTTAATTCACCAACTCTGTGAAAATCCCTCCATGTTGGTATGTGGAAGACTGTTGATCACATGATATATGTAACTTTCCCAGAACCTGGCAGAAAGTAGATTTATCAGTCTTCCCCAATTCTGATAGTAGCAAATCCAGTTTTTGCCATAAAAATACCTATCAAGGGTAAGCAAAGGAAACAGATATACAGAGTCATGGAAATGGCAAAGAAAGAAAGAAGCAAATCACAGCATAAGCCACAATCAATCTAGTTTAATGTTTATATGTAGAAGTTACACATAACAGACACTAAACAGGAATTTCAGATGTTAACAGAGCTGCAATAAAATTAATGCTGCTATATATTAAAAAAATAATCTCAATACAGTCATCTGGTTGTGGTTTTTTTGGTCTACATAAGTTCTTTGAAATTGATTTATACCAGTAATTAAAACTGAAATTTTTCCCTATTATCCCATCCTACTCTCCACGTTTCTAGTCTTTGGATGAAAGAAACAGCAACTTTACATTTGTTGACAGTATGTGCCCTTTGGTCAGAAGCAGAAAACTTTTCAAAACCCCCTCTCCAAGTAAAATGTCACAGGGCTTAAAATGATGGGGTAACATCACCCCACTTGGTATTACAAAAATGTTTGTGACAACAAAAGACTACATAAATGCTGATAATACCTCAGCACCGTACCCAGACTGAAAAAACCCAAGCTGTCTTGGGTAAGAACCGATTCTTACATCTTGATAACCTCTCCTCGTACACTGTCATATAAATCTCAGTGCCAAACAGACAAAATGTAAGTTTCAAAACTGTATGATACAAACACCTCTTAATTGGATTGAAGAAAAGTACATCTGTATGGATTCAGAAGACATTTTATTTGTGGTTAGACAGCTCATGCATTCATGCAGGACCAAGCTACCTACACCTATAGCTTCAGAGTCTAGAGGAATGGAGTGGGGGGGCAACATCCAATATATTGTCTTTGTCAGCAGTTCTGCACTTGAGCCAGAAATATTGTTTTCCTAAAGAAACGTTCTCACATATTTTAAAAAAAACATACACATCTTGATAATATTTACAAAAAATATTTAATTAAAAATATTTCATAATTACAGTCGGTCTATTAAAGCATAAACTTTTCTCACTTACACTTATAGAAGCTCTCTCTATATACATAGTATGAAATGTCACTCATTTTAATCTATACAATATGTAACATTCCTGCAGGGAGAAGAAAATCCCCAAGGAAACAATAAAACCATCTATTTTAAACAATAGATGCCGAAACAAAAGTTATCTACAATGCCTCTGGTAGATTAGTAAAGCTTCAGATTTTAACTGCTCGACGCATTAAAGTTACATTTCTAAACTCCAGTTTTTGCCCTTGATCTTCAATCCAACAGAAAACCACACAATACTGAAGATTTAAATCCCCTCCCTCCCAGACATGTACACAATTCACATCTGATCTAAAAAAAAAAATGTTTAAGAGTCATGTGAAAAATGCTATGAACGTACAAAGTTGTGATTTTTTTTCTCTTTCTCTCACTCTAAAGGAAGTATGGAAAGAATTCTGGAGTAGTTGAGGTTTCTTTTTTCTTTAGCCTAGTGGCTGATTTTTTTTTTCCTGTTTTGTTTTTCATCTCTGTTTTTCCCCCTCCCTCCTCTAATGTGTCTTTCTGCTTCTGTGGCTCAGGATCTGCTTGCTGCACACCTGTGGAAGAGGAATGAATAGAGGAGGGGGTGTGAACCATTCTGCTCCAGACTGACTGGCGCCACCAACAAAACAGAAGACATGCTTGATCAACAACCCAAAACAAACCAGGTCAAACAACAAGGGCAGCTCCCAGGCTAGGCCAAGCAGAGGAATAGCTGCAAGTCCCAGCGAGAAGAAGCTTGCCGGGGAGTAGAAGAGAGGGAAGGAGTTAGGGAAAAGTGCCCTGCAAGTCACTCCTCCATTTCTGTTTGCACAGATGAAGAAGCACATGGGTGATAGAAACTCCTGATGCGTGTTTACTTGGGAATTAAGTTGTATGGAGTTAAATAGGATTTGCATCCAAGTAAAGGGGGGGGGGGGAAGGAGGGCAGTCGACAGCCTACGTGCCAAAGCAAAATACACAAGAGACATTCAACAGCAACCAATAAAGGAGAATATTTGTAGCTAAAAGTTGAAATGAGAGGTCGTTGGTGCTCTCTGAACTTGGTTTCTTGCAGATGTTTTGTTACCTAGTTTGGGTAATGCAAGAAAATCGCCAAGCTCAGAGAACATCAGGGACCCCTCATTCAACAGCATTTCCATAATGTATTATTCATGGCTTTTACAGAAAAGAAAAGGAGGGAATTCCTAAAGACTGTTCGAAAAGGGCAGCTTGCTCTTCCCGTCCTTTGCATCAGTCAAAAGATCTTGCAGTTAAGACCAAAGGCAGCTTTCTTTTTTTAAGCATGCAGAAAGCTGTTTCTTTTGGTTATGTTCTGTCCATTGTATAGGCTTAGAACATACCAAAAGTCTGGACTAATTAACACGCACTGTTTAATACACAGCCTTTTAGCACAAATGTACGGTATTTAGAACAAATGCAGTCTGACCCTACCTATCCTAAAATATGTATGCAGAATTAAAAAAGAAAATATAAGGGAAGAAGCTTGCCTCCTGCTCTGAGCCCCAAAACTATAATAACTTTTAACTCAACTGAAGGATTATGTTGTTAAAGAAGGATTATGTTGTTAAAACCTAAGTACCCAAGTTGAACTAGTTGGTGGACTGCAATCTCATGCCCTAGTTTGAAGCAGGTATTTTATTGCACTGCTGCTTTTAGGTTCTTACAAACATACCCAAGACTGGTGTGTATGCCTTACGCTAAGTGAGAAGCACTGAAACCTAATCCTCCTTCTATT
Organism: Masticophis lateralis; assembly: GCA_030761175.1. Classification (NCBI taxonomy): domain Eukaryota; kingdom Metazoa; phylum Chordata; class Lepidosauria; order Squamata; family Colubridae; genus Masticophis; species Masticophis lateralis. The sequence continues at coordinate 66,021,468 of JAUDYJ010000003.1, forward strand.
TGCACACGGGCACGTCCCACAGATTTCAGGGAGTCTTAGTTACAGGTGAGTGTGTCTAAGGTTGCTGCCTTAGATGAAACTACAAAGTCACTACTAGGAGCGATAAATGCTCTCAGCCCGTCCAACCGTGCCAATCTTAAAAGACATACTCACCTTGGAAGTGCAGTTCAGCGGCACAAAATACTATCTCCTTGCTTATTAACAGCACCCGCCTGCACAAGAACAAAACAACAGTTGAACATTACAGCAAATGCAAATACCAAGTTTAATGATAAACAGCTCTTTTTCCCTGGCAGGCTGGTTGCGAAGGCAATTTCAAACAGAGGCAGAGGGGGCTGCAAGAATTTGTCAAGTCTCAGAGGGCTGCAGATCCCCACCCAAGCCAGCAGTTAGCGTCAGACTAAAAGCTGCCAAGGATGACAACCTCTTGCTTGATAGACCCCTACGGAGATAGCCAACTGCGGCTGAGGGCTGATGTTTTTCCCCCCAGCGCAACACAACCAAGCAAAAAGAACCCCTCCTCACATAACTCACAGGTTTGTGAGACTGGAATCTTAATCTCTGGCACATGACTTCTTTTTTCTGGAAGCATATTTTTGATGTCTGGAAATAATGGATTATGAAGGTGGTGTCCCAAAACTATCTCCCCTTCGGTCCTTTACTAAACAATTATTTATTTAGAGCATGCTCCTATTCTTCCCAACAGTCCTTCTACTTCTAAGCCCTTTGACTCCAACCCTGCAAATCACAAATACCACAACTAACACATGTTGGTGGGATGAGTTCAGTATCTCCATTTGCTTCCAGTGCTATAAGTGTTGATATGTACTGTATTTATAATTAAGTGAAGGAAAAGAGTATTGTTTGACTAGTTAGATCAGGACAACTCTAAAAGAAATGACATCCATTAGAATCAAGCAGAAAGTTGCCTCTATACACAACTTACATACCCGATGCCATGCATATAAATAAATTGTGTTCTACATAGGTGCAAAAGCTATATTACTGAATGTTGCCTATAGTTCCTGAATGACAAGGGCCTGCAACACATAGTCTGGGAATGCATGCAATTCAATAAGCATGTGCAGTTGTATCTTATTTGTTATTAAGAGCTGGCAGGTACATATATGTATGTGTGTGTATATATATATATTGGATTGGATATATCCATCCAATCTGCTATACAATTTAAAGGCAATACCAATATACCGGCTTGCACCTCACAGCCTAATTAACCCGTATTTTCTGTCCGAAGACTTTTCGTCCTCAGAGATTATAAGGACCGGCATTTGGGCTAAAGCCGGTAGGTATTTCAACCAAACAGAGACGGCACTGGCAAATCTTGGCGCCGTGCGATCATTCAGATTTGGAAGCTCGACCGGGAGATCCAGATTCAAAGCCGTGGGAAATAGTGACCTCCTCGGGCTCCCGGGAGAGACAGGCGAGGCGTAATGAAATTCCAAAAGGTTGATCTAAAAAGGTAAGGCGACGCAAAGAAAAGAGGCGTGACGGGGCAGGGAAGCCAGCTATTAAGAACACTCCTCTTTCACGGGCTTGTGGATCGCGCGTGGGAATCGACCTTAGGATCTGAGGCTAAAATCGCGGCAGGTTGGGGTTTGCCTTTTGCCCCGATGCGCGGGAGGATAAATAAGACTCGGGGCTGGCACTGCTCCTTCTGGGGAGGGGGGGGGGGTCCGCAAGAAAAGAGCCACCGTCCCAACCTCTGTTCTCCGAAGCCGCCTCTCTCCCCTTCCCTTCCCCTCCCTGCGGTGGCGGCGGCTCTTACCGGGTCGGTGTTGAGCGCTGTGAGCGGGGTCCGGGGAGGCCCTCCCGGGTAACTTGCCGGGTGCAACGGAGGGGGCGGCGGCGGCGACGGCCGGAGCAAAGCCGGGTGGGTCTCCAAGGCCAGCTGCAGATCCAGGATGTAGTCGATCACATGCTGCAGGATCTCCACTTTGCTGACCCGCTTGTTGGGCGGAATGGTGGGCACCAGCTTCCGAAGGCGGCTGTAACAGTCATTCATGTCGCACTGAAGACACAGAGCGGCGGGCTCCTCCTCGCCCAGCGAGGGGTTCCCCTTGTAGCAGCCGTGCTCGGCCAGGCAACGCAGAGCCAGATCGTCACCGCCGCCTCCGTCGCCGCCGCAACAGCAGCCGCTAGTCAGGGCTTTCCTGCTGGGGTGTCGGACGGGACTCACTGCTTTCATGGTGCAAAAGAGAGACGCGAGCAGGCAAGAAGAGCCGCTCGGCGCCGGAGCCACAAAAACACACACACACACACACACAAAACCCGCTCCCGCCCGCAGGATGACAAGACAAGAGGCGATGCGGCGCTCTTTGGCTGGACAAATCGAGGGGAGGAAGAAGCCTGGCTCGGACCGCTGGCAATCTTCGGATTTTGCAAAAAATAAAAAATAAAAAAAGGAAGGGGAAAAAATAGCAGAGAGAGCAGAAAATGACAAATCGTGGAGGTGGGGTGGAAATTTAAAAAAATAAAAATAAAAAAATCCAGCCGCCACCTACCCGATCAATTTGTTTGTCGGTCCGATCAGTTCCCCTTCCCGGCTCTCACTTCGAACCCAATCAACCTCTGGCTCTGCCCGCTTTGCTATGCCGCTTTATCTATATATAGAGCACGGGGTACAGGTTGGGCGGGGCGCGCACGCTGCCCGAGTCCAGAGGGAGGGAGAAGGAGAATAAGCGAGTGGGTGAGACGCACACAAGACTAAGGGAGGGATAATGTGGACATTAAAGAAAAAACACAAAAAAACCCTAGGCACGAGAAAACGGCGTTGCGCTTTAGCCAATCGGAAGCGGCCGTTTTCTCCATGGAACGTCGCGTTAGCCAATGACAACTGTCTCCATTCTGTCAAACGCTCTATAGGGTCTCGGGGAAAAAGGGAGGTCTGTCGAGCCCGAGGGAGGAGAGCGGGACGGAGGGAGGGAAAAAAGAAGTTGCTTGCGAGGGAACTGCGGGAATGCGAATGGAATTCAAGCCGGGCTTGCCGGTGGTTTGCCTGGCTCTTGGGGATCCCCGGCGGCTTGGGGAGCCCTTGAAAATAGCTCCTGAGATCTGGCTCTCAATCCGAAGAGAAAGCAATGGCCGATGCGATCACTTCTGTCTCTCCCTCTTTTCTCTCTTTCTTTTTGTTCGCCACATTTATTCTTCAGACTGCCTAATTATCACTTCCAGCTAGTTCCCCAAGGAGACGTGCAGTTTCAGGCTTCATTCCACGTTTTTTTAAAAAAATGTTTTTCAACCCCCCTCCGCGGCTTTATTATTGACACTCAAGAATATTTTCCTTCAAAACAATCACTTCTAAACTCCAGAAAGTTGGTGAGAATTGGCAGGGGTGGGTCGGTGGGGAGTTTTTTATTTTGTTGTTGTTGTGCTTAAGGGAATTAATGGCCTTGCTACATTGAATTAAAGCCATCACGATTAAAAATTCATGACGATGCGGGGTGTTTAAAATTCCTTAGTGCCGTATAATATTAATCCATTTGATGTAAAATTCATACCTGTAACTTAATTTGCCTCATTAGTTTCCCGATCACATATTAGTTCCATGTGCCATTATTAAATGTGATGCTGGAAATGCCTGAATTTCTCTGCTTTGAATCGGTATGTTAAAATAGATTATGGAAATATTGCAGTGGACCGCTGTCTTTTAATTTAATAATGCTTTGGTGCAACTTTCTTTGAAGCCACCTTGCAAGACTCTAAATGCAAACCATTGAACTAATGAGCAAAAACTTCACTGTAATAAATAAAAGATTACTTCCCCATTTTTAGCCATGTGATAATTTTCTACTCATGGAATCGTGTAATTCTGCAAGATTAGTGAAATACATAAATAAATGCCTTAAAGCTTCTTGTATAGTCTACTGATGTTGAACTCAGAAAAGCCACTCATCAGAATGGGCTCCAGATTAAATAGACCACATGGTCTGATTTATCAGATGCTATGCAGAGGATTTTGCTTTTTAATGGAAAGCATATATGCCTTTTTCACTTGTATTTCTTGATTCTGCAATGCTCAGAACTCTAGAATTCTGAAATAGGATCACTACTACCACTAAATGGGAAATATGGGTGGGAAAATGAACACACCTACATACATGAACCACAGTAACAAAAATGTATATTTAGCTTGTCTTGAAAAGGGCATTTGAGAATCTGTGTTTGATAAGGAGATGTAGTAAAATCAGCATGCAGAATGAAGAGATAAGAGACAAAGAAATCAGCTAAAGCAAAATACTTTTAGAATTTTAGTCACAAGATTCCAATTTATATAGGATCTGGTTACTCTTACTCGAAATGTCCTGTGATTAATGAAGTATACTTTAGTAGAACATGTCTAAAGACAGCAGCATTAGTATTGAAAGAGCAAATGAACCTATCAGTGAACTTAGATACAGAATTGGATATGATTCAATACTTATTGTTTTTAAAAATGAGTGACTTCTTTGGAGTAGTAGCTTTTAATACATTTTTTTGCAGTACTAACTTTCCCACAGAATCCTGATTGTATAAAGGATATTCCATGCTAAATAAATGTGATTGCTGGAATGAATAGGTGGACCACATCTCACTGTTCCCATCCTAGTTACAATATGTGTAAAACTAGATCTATTGCTGCAGTTGATCGTTTTGATTGTTGAATAGGTTCTTGGAGCCAATCTGTTTCCACATCAGGATATTGATCAGAAATCCTTGTATGGATCCTTCTTTCTTGATGCCAATCTGGTCTAAACAGATATGTCCATGTTTTGAGGCATCTTAATGCTGAGCCGTTCTTGAAATTGTGCAACAAGCATGCAGGAACAAAATGTTTGCACATTTGTGAACTCTGATGGTTCTAAATTGTTTGGCCTAGGAAATGTATTCTCAGATTCAATACATAGTACAGTACAAAAAGTTGTATTCATATATTCAATTTGAAATGCTTTGAGTGTGTATGTTCCTTGATTAGCCATACTATTTTAATATTGAATTCAAAATAAAATACCCAACTTCCAATATTCCATGTACAGTATATTGTAAGTCAAGCATACTTTCATTAGCAACTGTACAGGATGTATTTGCTAGGGAAATAGAAATCTATTCTATTACTTCTTGAAGACATGTCAAACTTGTGACAAGTTGCTATTTATCTGTTGCATCTTGTTTTTGTTCATTCTCCCCAATTTAAACATAAGTGTAAGGCATTGTTCAAAACACAGTACTACAAGGATGATATTGTAGATGCAGTAAGCAAGCAAGCAAAGATGGGGGAAAAAAAGTTTAATTCATTCTTTGTTCATTCTTTTTTCAATTTTGTGTAAATCCTCAGTGAGTTTTAGGCGTGTTGGGTTTTAAAATTAAGCAAGCATTTCAAAATGCCAAACTGTGTTCTCATTTTTAGAATTTATGCTTGCATTAACAGTCCGATTCACATATGTTCATTATAATGTTAGGTTTTGGCTTAGTGTGCAGACTCAGGCAATTCGGGTTTAATCATCAAACCATGATTAAACAAACAATGGCACAGCATAATATGTAAAACAGGTACCGTATGTGGACATGGGTACATCTACAATTAAAAGACTTACAGGCAATTCTCCTTTAGCAACTGCCTCATTTAACAACCGTTTGCAGTTACGACAGTGATGAAAAATAATTTTGTGTCCAATGCGTCCATTTATGACCTTCACAGCAACTGTAAAGCAAAGGAAAGCTGAATCATAAGCACAGCTGCGGTTTCACTTACCGACTGCTTCACCTAAAACAACCGAGTTGCCAGTCCCAACTGTGGTAGCTAAACAAGGACTACCTACCGTATCTATAAATTCTTCTATTTTCAATAGCCATAATGGAGCTTGTATGTTTATGCGGCCTAAAGAGATTTTTTCGGTGTATGCATGTATGGGGGGGTCCTTATCCATTGACTAAGCATGCTTAACATACATAAAGTTTGACTAGGTGAGGTGGGGGCTAGTCAGAAGCACACTTCAATAGAATCTCATGAAGGAAGCACTGAAGAGAAAACATTTCATACTGTACATTTATCCAGTGACAAGCAGGTATGTAGGATGTCAGTATTATTCACATTCTGTTTTATCTGTGATCCCATTCTCTTGCTTTCAAAGCAATCTATATACAGTAGCGTTGTGAAAGTCACCCTTCTTTTCTTTTCCACTGATGGATGTTTCAGCCTTGTCTTTTAAATCATTTTTTATTCAAAGGGACAATGTTTCAATGTTAAATAAATATATAGGTATTATAGGCAAAAAAAAAAAAAACCCTAGTTAGGAAAGTTGCTAATGCATTGGGCCCAAGGAATAAAAATATCTGGGATTTACATCTCTATATACCTAAAGTAATTGCTGAGCCAGGGTGTGTCTATTTTTTAGGTACAACTTACCTTTCCGTGTGTCTTGGTTGTGGTTGTAAAATGCTCTGTTGTGTTTCCCGGAGGAAGGATAGGATAAATACAGCCAATGTTTATGTTTAGCACCGTGTAAATAAATATCAAGCAATCTGTGCAGACGATAACTAACACGTTTACCATATGCATTGACGCCAACCGTTCTGCTTAGGAGAGCCTATAAGGAGAATCCGTTTTTTAAAAAATTTTCTGAGGAAGTTGAAGAGACTTGAATAATTTTTAAAAATACATATTGTAAGTATCAATAGAAGAGGATGTCTGCAGTTTAGGATTGAATTGGGAAGCCTTGGTGCTACTCTGAGCTTGGATGTTTGCTTGCAGATGTTTCATCACCCAAATAGATAACAACATCAGTGCCAGTGAGAGCGGATTTTGGTTTATGTACAATAGTTGCCCTGCCAGTTTTGGGGTGTGGTTTTCAGCTTGGTAGTTTATTGATTAGGGTATTGTTTTCATTCTTTGTCTGGTGTCAATCCTGGCTTATCTGGCTGCTGGAAAGGATGTGTTTGATCTTTTGGTTTCCTTCTAGCTTTTCTATTGTCTCTTTTGAATGGCAGGTAAATATGCTTTATCTCTATTTGTCTACTGATGGCTGATTATTTCTGAATGTCAAGCTTCCAGAATTCCCTAATGTTTTTTTTTTTCTTTTTGGAAGGGGGCGAAATTTGTCTTGGTCTATGATGCTAACAATTTCTCATACTGTTCCCACACTCCCATGTGATCGAGTCTGTCCATGTGTTGTGATATTGGCTAAGGCGGTTTTCGCTGTGTCTTCTGACTGCTAGTTGGTGTTCATGGATGCACTCTGCCAGTCTTCAGCCTGTCCGTCTTATACAGTGGCTGTTACAGTCCTTACGCTGTATCTTGTAGATAACTCTGTACAATACTGTACAGCAAATACAGGTAGTCCTCGATTTATGGTCACAACTGAACGGTCACTAAATGAACAGTTGTAAATCGAGGACTACCTGTATCGACATCTAGCTTAAACAAATAAACCACCTGTTCTGATGCACTGAAAATGCTTTAAATTCTATTTTTTTTAAAAAAAAAGATTACAAGTGCCTGTTTACTTTATGCTTGGCTATATTTCAGCCTGATCCCTGTTTATAAGAGAACTTTCCTGTCTGAAAGAATGTGTGGCAGCTTTTGGGTTGGATTATCTTTATCACATGCTTACTGATGCTTTTGGGTGTTAGATGCAGAAGCTATTTCAGCTATTCTAACTCATTTAATAATCTTTGATCAGCATTGATCTAGAATAAGTTTGTCTGAAACTGGGTTCTATACATGATCATTAACAGAAATTACTCAGTTGTTGCCTTTTCAAAGTGGGAAGTCAAAACCGTCCTTAAAAAATAATATTCTATTTGGCTATGCCCATGTGATCACCAGGACTTGAGTGCAAACTGAATTAACATTTATTATATTTCATTGTGGCAATCAAGTAGATCCTCCTTGGATATTACTATTTGAAATGTTTTTTTTTTAGTTTCGCTCTTAGCTAGAAGATTTAAGCATAATTAACCCTTTCACTTTTCATGCCCTTTGTGGCTAATTAATTCCTTTTATGAGATTTCTATCCTACCCCAATCAAAAGATTCTTGGCAGCATGCCCCAATTCTTGCTCCAAAAATAGATCTAAAATTTTCGATAAAGATCCTGTCAGAGACAGTGCAGCTGGTACATCTATGACTAACCTTAATACACCAGTATTCACATTCTGTCACCTCTAAAGTAGAAGCCTTGATTATAGTATGGCATCTCTGCTCATTAACATCTCCAAGTGTTAACACTCTTAACACTTGGAGATAAGCAAGAGCCTACTGTAAATGGACATCACATTTACAATAAGCAACTTGAGATCAAAATCACTGGCTGGTCATTTGGACACAGAAGTGGGACAGCTAAAATGGAAGTGGAGATCCTCATCCAGGTTTCAGTCCCCTTTCACTTGGAATCCTCTTACCGTAATATCCCATGACCTGTCATAATCGGGATCAGTTTAGTCTTCCCACTATAGTAGTTCAACTCCACATACAGGAGGCCACCAAATAAAATCCACACAACTATCTATATATATCCAATCATCTCACTTTTGAAGGCATCAATCCCAAAGTGCTACTCATGTTGGCCCACCCACCCTCAATTCCTCATACCATCTCCTAGTGTACTACACAACAAGATCATCCACAGCCACTTGTCCTCATTGAATAAAAAGATGCAATCTCATTTCAGGTGAAGGCTCCCTCTGGATCCCCATATCAGATCTAGAAAACCTCCCAACCCAAGTGTAATTAGCACTTTCTTGAGAGACAGATCCCTCCAAGGGGTACAATGTACCTGACTGTGTGTAGATGCCAATGCCACTGTAGGAACTGGCTAAGCATGTGGGATGCGGAAGCCATATTATACCTCCATTGCTCCTATCTCTGTTACCTGGCACCGTGGCCCAAGATGTATCCCCTTGGGTAACCGTGACCTATGCCATAACATAGGCTTTATAGGTAATAACAAACATCTTGAATTGGATCTGGGGGCAATCAGGCAACAGGTGCAGAAAAGACGGATAGTCAGAAAAGACTATCTTCTCTGCTAGAAAAAAGAGTGGAGCATCTTCAAGAAGTCCCTCCTGCAAGTATTAACAACAAAACAAAAAAGATGTATCCCCTGGATGTTCAACAGTTTAATGGTCCATGTCAATACTTTAAATTCTGCCCTAGGCAATGGCCCCAGTGAGGATCCTTTAGTTCAGCTATCATATGATTCCTGAAGTTTACTTGGATAGTAGCCTAGCTATTGTGTTTTGCAACTTCCAGATATTTGTCAAGGACATTCCTACATGTATTACAATAATTAAGATAGAAAGCAATCAGGGCATGGATAACTATCACCGAACCCAAGAAAGAATGCAGCTGTCACATCAGAAGTAATTATGTAAAGATGCTTCTTGCCACCCAGCTGCCACCTGCAATCCCAACAGTAGCTGTGTGGAGCACTCTGGAGTCTGCACAGTTGCTCCTTTTATAGGTGGTACAAGAATTCCCAAGTCCATTTTCTATTTACTAACAGCATCATCCCCTTGTCTTTTCGATTTACTAACAGCATCGTCCTCTTGTCCTCTTACCAGGATCTTTATCCCAGTCCACTATTCCATCTTGTTTGAAGGCTACCACCATTGTTCCATTGCCAAAGAAGTTCCCTATCAATAACCTCAATGATTACAGATCAGTGGCACTCACTCCTATCATCTTGGAAGTGCTTTGAGAAATTGGTCTGCTGGCACATCATTTCTGGTCTTCCACATACATTTGATAAACACCAGTTTGCATACAGAAGAAATAGATCTACAGAGGATGCTATAGCCATCACTCTTCACACTGCTCTGACTCATTTGGAACAGCAGGGGGGGCTATGTGAGGATGCTTTTTGTAGCTATGCATTTAATACAATACTTCCACATAGACTAGTGTCTAAACTTATGGATTTTGGACTTCTTATTCAATCTGCTTTTGGATTATGGATTTCCTATCTGGCTGCTCTCAGAGGGTCAGAATAAGTAATCATATCTCTTCAGCCCTTATTCTTAACACGGTACACCACAGGGTTACGCGTTGAGTCCCTAACTCTATACTCTTAATGTGCATGACTGCATTCCCACTCATGTTAGTAATACTATTACTAAATTTTCAGATGATACAACAGTGGTAGGACTCATCTCTGGGAGGGGATGAGTCTGCCCATCATGATGAGGTAGACCGGTTGCTTTCGTGGTGTTGAGACAATAACTTGGTCCTTAACACCAATAAGACCAAGGAGCTTATGGTGGACTATAAAAGGAATAGATCAGACATCCAGCCCTTGCTTATCAATGGAGACTGAGTGGAGCAAGTGGCCAGTGTTAAGTTTCTGGGTGTTATCGTAAAAGAGGACCTGACCTGGAGCACTCACATTGCAGCACTGGTCAAAAGGGCCCAGCAGAGATTACACTGCCTGAGACTTCTCAGGAAACAACAACTGAATGAAAAACTGTTGGTGACCTTCTACCGCTACACCATAGAGTTTTTCAACTTAATGCACCTGTGTATGGTTTGCCAATTGCACAGTGGCAGATAGGACAGCACTCCAGAGGGTTAACGTCACTGCCCAGAAGATCATTGGTTGCCTTCTCTCCTCTTTGGAAGAGCTTTATAGCTCCCGCTGCCTTAAGAAAATTCAAAACATTCTTAAAGATCCATTTCATCCTGGGCACCCTTTTTTCGAACTATAACCATCTAGCAGATGGTACAGGACAAATAGTCTGAAAAACAGTTTCTATCCCAGGGCAGTAACTAAACTGAATTCTACTGTATAGTGCAATATTAATGCAATATCGGGTTTTCAATTCAATTGTAAAGAATGTGAAGGATGTGTGTTTGTATTTTATTTTTATAGTTATAATGTACACTGAAGATGGCATTTCATTTCATTGTACGAGGTGCAATGACAAAGTAAAGTAAAGTAAAGTAAAGTAAAGTAAAGTAAAGTAAAGTAAAGTAAACTAAACTAAACTAAACTAAACTAAACTAAACTAAACTAAACTAAACTAAACTAAACTAATTTAAAAGTTCAGCTTTTTCTCTCTTCCAGACCATTGCTAAACATAGGCAATGTTCCAAAGTACTTGTTCTGATGACTGTCTTTGAAACGTGTTTGTAATGATTTTGGAAACTTTGGGAACATCGTAGAGCCTTTCCCCACAAGTGATCCTCCCCATTCTTCTTGCTGTAGATAATAACACAATCTCCTGACCTCATAAGAGTCTTATCTGAGTAAACAATGTCCCCAGGGGTGGGTGGAGAAAACTTTTAAGAGCGTGGATCGTATATATGTCCCACCTTCTCTTCTACGACACAGGTGTCTCCTCATGGCGAGGATGTATTATTAGCAGCTCCATGAAGATCCCTCCCCCTAAAAAAAAATGGGGAAAGTGCTATGACATTCACACTAAAGTGCTATGGTTGCTGATTGAGGAAAGGCAGTCTTGGCAGAACATAAACCAGTGGAAATAAACCTATTTAAATGGTCAGCCTTTGGAGAACAGAGAATCGGTGGCACCAAACAGGAATAAAACTGGTGTTGCTGGGCTATTAAGGTGTTACAAATTGCAAGTGAACCTCAGCCCTGGGACTGTCTTGGCCTTTTCTTTCAAGCCCTTCACATAGGCATGACAGGTGGTAATTTAGCAGATGAGGAAAGTGGATTGGGGAACAATGGAGAGGCTTCTGCCTCTCTTCTCTTCTATCCTTAGCTGGAAGGCTAAGGGAGGGAGGTCTCAACAGGGAGATGCATCCAGGAATGAGTTACTGTTGACTGAAGTCTAACAGAACTCTTTGACATTCCCATTCATATAGCCCAGAAAGGAAATAAAAGAGGAAAAGGTGGGCACATCACTCCCTTCATTCTTTTTTTTTTCAAGTGGGATACCTTGATTCTAATTTCAGACTGATATGCCGATACATTTTTAAAAATCATTCCTTTTCCTATTGAATTTGGAACAGAATGGGTTAAGTGAGTGACTTGTTATTTGGAGAGCAGAGTTACTCAGCTATTCAGATGCCCTCTAAATGTTTTTGAGTTTGGACTTTTACATTCATGATCTCCAGCTAGGAAAGCTGAAGGGTAAAAATTGGAGGGTCTGAAGTCTAAGATATTTGGAGGGAACAAGTCTGGACATGCTAATTTGGAGACGGCCAATAATCCCAAAATTGGTGTAGGAAATTAAGCAGGATTAGTGGTTTGGCAGTATCAATTTTTGGAGATTGGCTGAGCTTTTTATGTTTTATTTTCAGATCTTTCTGTTTATTCTCCCCCCCCCTTTTTTTGATAATATTAGCAACTAAAATGTTTCTTAACTAATATCCATAGGGTCAAGGTTTAAAAGTCCAAATCATTAATACCTCTGTAGTTCATCTTAGTTTTGATGTGTTGAATCACCTAATCGGAGATATAAAAAATTACTGTTTTATAATATCAGCCAATAAGATCCCTTAAAACAGCTACAGGGCCCGCAACAGTTAGGATAGCCTATTCAAATGTATTAACTGAGGTGGCCTAGTGCAGTGGTAGGTTTCAAAAATTTTTACTGTGTGGAGGATGTTAAGCTTCTCCATCTCTATGTAACTAATTTATTGATTAATTTTATATACAGGCCATCTCACTATCAAATGACTCTGGGTGGTTAGTAAAGAAAAGCTCAGATGTATAAACTCCACGTTTATGAGCTTGACTGCTCAGCAGCCAAGAAATTATGCAAAACTAGCTCACATGAATGAGTCCCCACAGATTTATAAAAGGCCAAGAGAGCTTGAGATCAATTTCATCTAAGGACCATGATTTAGATGCTTTCTTGACAGAAAATAGCCACCCAGAGATGTTCCTTTTCATATTTAATTTACAGAAAAAGAAGTAATCTCTCCTTGCCTTCCTCTAATCTGCAGGTTTACCATCTCCCATGATTCCCCAAACTGTGAAAATATAGTCCCTAAGACTCCATCTTCCATTAGCTTCCCCCCCGCCACGCCATTTACTTCAGCTAGAGCTTCAGGTTACTACAACAGCGGCCTGAACTGAAACTTAACCTGATACTATAGAAACGCAGCACACAATGGGTAGGCTCTTGAGACATCATTTATTTCCAATTGTTATTGATGGCCTTTCATACTTTGCTCGTGGGTCTACTTTACCTTGTCGCTTATGAGCTATGAGGTTATCAATAACTCATGGAAATAAATGTCTTATTGATAGCTTGTTATATATCCAATGCTTTGTCTTCCTTTCCCGAACTCGCACACACGTATATAAAAATATACTCCGTCATATATAATGCAAACCAGAGGGAGAAGGAATAAAAGCGTTTGATGTCACCAATCCTCTTATCTTTGAACGTTGAGGCTTTTAAGACTCAAAGGATTTTTTTCCCCCTTCTATTCTTCCAAAGGCATTTCACAAAGATATGTCCCTAATTTATTTATTAAGGTAAGCCTGAAGAACAAGGTAAAATTACCATGCCGGCCTATCCATGCCTTTCTATACACACAAGTGTATTCATAATTAATGGACTGGCCTATAGTGTTGTGTCTAGAATAAACTTAAGGTCAGATCTCTGGGAGACCAACCATGCCATTATGCCTGACGGGAAATGAATACACGCAGGAACTCAGAAGTGCTGAGCTGAAAGGGAATGGGACTGAATGTACAAGAGGCATTTCGAACAATTCATTCCTAAAGTGAAAGTGCTTTTTCCTTAGTTTTCCTCCTTGCCTTGATCTAACTAAAACTGTTGTGAGGGCAGGTTAATGATTGACCTTTCCAGGGACTACATACCAAGCTTTGTTCCTGAGCAGTCAGGAGCTCCGAGAGGCTTGAAATCTTTGACAGAAAGAATAGGATTAAACTGCTGTAAGAAGTCCACTGCAGGTGATGATCAATGGGAAAAGAGGAAAGAGGCTCTCAGGATATTTCCAGGATATTTCCACAGGCTGCTACTGAATCACGTGAGATCTCGCCTGGGTCTAGTAAGATAAAGGAGGCAAAGATAAAACCACTGTTATTGTCCTTCAGCGGATTCTTAACAGCTTACAGTACCTCGTGAAAGTTTTTTTAAAAGTAAGGCAAAGAAAAAAAGGACATTCTGAATTAATAAACAACCACATATTATATATATTGTATATATACATATACATATACACATACACATACATACACACACACACACACACACACACACACAGACATATATGCGCTTTCTTTTGTCGTAGGTTTTGTGTGTATTTTTCTCCAACCGAGTATTTTTCTACATAACCAAGTTTGCAGCCATAGCTCAGTGAAATCACATCCACTATATCCTAGGCTTCTTCTGACAACAAGCAAGCATTTTGCTGCATATTGGGAGACTAATATAGATCTATTTCGGATTGATTGGTCCTCATTAGTTAGCCACACCCTTACCATATATTCCCGCCCCGTAGAGGCTCAGAAAGCAAATACTTAGCTTTCCTGAAAATCACAAAGAAGAATGGATAGATTTCTATTTAAGATCACACCCACTCGCCCCCCCGTAAATAAAAAGTATAGTACAGTATAGTGTTTAAAGCTGTTTTAAAACATCTTAAAATAAGAAATGATCCCTTGATTTAGCAAATTAATCCTTATAGTCAAAGTTTTAAGGGAAATCAATAGATCCCTTACTACAAATGTACACACAGATTTGAACCCATTACAAAACCCAATAAAATCTTATGGATCATTTTCACCCATGCCGCAAGCTCTGAAATAGTTACTCTAATGGTTGTGAACTTGATACAGTTCTGGTTAAAATGTAATTAAACAATGGATTTATTCATTGATTGCCTGCTGATTGATTTACCACTGGCTCCAATGAAGATTTCAGTCCTTAGAGTGACCTTCCCTGCTTAAACCAGTTAATTAAATAATAAATGCTGCAGAACTTTAATGAATGTAATTATGCTTTGAGTCTATTTATAGAGAGATCAAGCTTTTTATTAAAGAGACATTTTCTTCTTCCTTAAAAAATATAATTCTTAAGATAGAAGTCTATATGCTAAATTTATCCTTTGTGATATACATATGTATGTGCATATGTGTATGTGTGTATAAAGAGAGAGAGAATAATTCAAATTATTTTATAATTTTTGATGAATTAGGATAATTGCCTATCCATTCTATGCTTGATTTTTAACCAAGAACAATCTTTTTAAAAATTCCATGATTTTTCCTTTTTAATTTTTTTTATGGCAGAACTTGACTTTATACTTATCAACTATTATGCATCTGTGAAAAGCAAGTTTTTTTAAAAAAATGTTTAGTTTAACTTATTTGAACATTAGAAGTATTCAGTGAAAAAGGATATCTCTCTAGAGTAAGATATTCTATGAATTTTTCTTCAAATTAATCTCAAAAGCTCCGCAACAAAACATAAAAGAAAGGATTTCATTTGTTACCTAATAAATACGTTTATTATGCACTGTTCACAAAGTGCTTTCTAATGTTTAGCTTAGTCGACTCTTACGTAGGCAAACATGTGCCATGGTCAACTTGTTAAATCTCTTAAGAGCCTTTTCAGATGTTGGGGAAAAGAAAACCTCACAATGTAGCAAATTAAGCACTTCTAAATTCCACTGATTTTAGTAGAAGAATTAAGGACATGGTTAAGTTTCATCAATGAGACTTAACAGCGCCTGATTTGCCTGGATGGTATCTAATGCAATTTAGTTTGAGTACTTTAATAATCCTAAACAGTGGCAACCCTAGTTGCAATCCATAAAACATACCCCTTTTCAAGCAATGCATGGGAGAAGTCCTCTGGCTGGGAGAGAGGGAGGTCACTATTTAAAAATAATTGGGACTTCAGCACTCCAATTGTAGGATAGAAAAATGCTTAGCCTGCAAAGGGAAAAACAAATCAGCACTAAATCTGAAAAATAAATGGTTTCACAATGTGGTTTTGTACAGTTGCAGGGGAAAGGAGTTCCTTAGTAGTGGATTGCTGCCTATTCGGTTGTTTTCTAAAAGGTGTTATATTATCCATTACCAGTAAAGTCACAACTTGGAAATTGGCCAGTTGGCACTACATTGCTTTGTATTGTCACCCAAATGACAACCAGTAGAAAAGGGCAAGAAGAAAATCATTATCTTGGATGACAAAATATTGCCATTTGCACAAACCATTGGAATATACAAATCAGCTTGATCGGCACTAACTTGAGGCATCTGATGGTTGTGGCTGAAAGCAAACTCAACAAGTTGGCATTCAAACAGGTAAAAATCTAGCTCAGGCATTCAATCACTCATTCATTTATGCCGACACATCATTGCACTAACTTCAAATGGAATTTTTCTGCCAAGGAAAGATTGTTAATATTGGACAAGTAAAATCTTATGTGAGTAAGATCCACATGCAGAGATTGCTATATATAATTAACCTGCAACCAGTCATGGAAACTTGGATTGCCTGCCTGAATAAGAGACAGTAATTCCTTGTGTAACAAGAATCATGATGGGTACTATGGCAGTATTCCCCTTAAAGGGGAAAAAAACCAATCCCAACATCCCCAGCAAATCCATGGTAGAGCTATTTTTCCCCTTAGGATCAGATAAAATGGCATGAAAAAATGCCAGCTATTGACGTGTGCAGAGCTTTTAATCAGGCAAGATGTTACAACAAACAGCAAATAGGAAAAAAGAGCAATAGAAAAAGATTACCATAATTGGCATAAACCTGCATTTCAAACTTAGTCTCAAAATAGAATCTCTAAATTAAAGATTCTTCTAGGCAACCAGCCTGTCTCCCAATCCTGTTTAAAATATACATCAGATCAAAACGGCTTGAAACCATTTGAGACTGATCTGGAGTTATCTGACTAAAAGGTGATTCTGCTTGGATATTCACATATTATAAATGCCATCACATATAATATCTAGGGTCTAGATGTTTCAGAGTCTAAAGCAGGGATGTTAAACTTAATTTCATTGAGGGCTGCATCGGGGTTGTGTTTGACCTTGGGGAGCCGGGATGAGTTTGGCCAATTCGACATCACTTGTGTCGGGGGTGCCTGTTGCAGCCCGAGTGCTCTGCCAGTGAAAACAGGCTCTATTTTCGGCTGCGACGGCCTCCTGCACCCTCTGCCAGTGAAAATGAAGTTTGGGAGGGCCGCGCGTGGCCCTCCCAAACTCTGTTTCACTAGCAGAGGCACCTTTGCTGTTTCCAGGGTGGCCCTGTGGGCCAGATCTAGACACCCCATGGACCGGATACATCCTTGAGTTTGACACTCCTGGTCTGGATCTTTTAGAGAATCATCAGCCATCATCACTTGCCCTACAGACAAACCTCTGAGCACAGAGAATTGTTAACCAATCAAGACTCTTCTTTCAAGTTGGCCAATAATTGTCTATGTCATCCCATCTACTCGGAATTCATCCAAACCACCATTAAAATTATAGCTTTTCCTCCTTATAAACAGAAGAAAAAATAAATAGCTAGCGAAGTGCATTTCTTTGCTATGTGTTTCTGTGCATGCACTTGTGAACATTTGTCTTTGTTTTTGAGACACTACGTCTAAGCCAGTTTGAAAGGGAGCTATCGGAGGGAAGCTAGGTTTTAAATAAATTAATTAACAACCCTCAAAGCCCTCCCATTCACCACGACAGCAAACCTCTGTTGCTTTCCTGACTGCTGATGCTGGCAGACTTCCAATTCTGTTGGATACCTTCTCCAAGGCATGTCAGCAAGTTCTACAATTTGGATCCCAAGAAATGGGGAAAAAACCCTTCAAGCAGTTGGACTTGTTCTTTCTGAAACAGTTTGGGCTTCTTTGAAGTGACATTGCGGCAGTCACAAATGCTACCCTGCTGTTTAAATTGCTCACAAATGAAAGCCCTCCATTTACAATACTATATGATCAACAGGACAAATGTGAGTTTGGATATACAGGTATGGTTACATTATTAGACTGCCCTGAGTGAAGGCCTTTGCATGGACTTCTATAATTAAAAACTACATCATTATTCCTCTTTTTATTTATCTTTAGCTATCTGGGGGGGGGGGGGGGAATTTTAGTGTTTTACAATTCTGCTGTTTGTTGCTCTCTTTAGAATGCATGTTAATAATCATGGCTTTTATAACACAAATCTCCCATATGTGCGATGCAATATATAGGTTATCCTTCAGAAGTAGGGTGGTAGAATATTTTACTTGAAATACTTTGTTCTGCACTTGAAATATTTAAAATATAATGGTTTGCCTAACTTATATGAGACCTGTCAGTTACATAGGCTATTTCATTAACCTACTGATGCATTCTGCTGTTGGGCTGCTCACCTGAAAACCTCTAACTAATATAAAATAACCAGAGGGAAAGAAAACCAAGGACAAGTATGTACACACAGTTGCAAATATGAAGATGAAAATAATAGTCACAGCCCAACAAAGAATCTTCTCCAGGGTCAGTATGGAACATCTAGTCTTCACGGCTGAACACTAAAAGGATCTTATAAGTTTGAAGATTGCTGTGAGAAGCAATGGATACCCCAAAGTTCTATAATTTTGCTTTTTTTTTTTTTTAATGAAGAGGTTACTGACAGAAATGTGTATTGTAATAAATATTTTGGATCCTGATCTCTTCCATTGTGGGTTTTTTTTCAAGGAATTGCTTAAAGTATGATTGTGGGAAGGACTGATGGCTGAGTCAGAATCCAGTTTCCTAAGAAGCTTGTATGATACTTCAGTTGTAAAGTTACAAGGAATTTGGGCTTACAGGGAGCCTCAAAATATCGGCACCCTTTGTTCTTTTATTATACTTCATCACTTTTACTTATTGTTAGTAACCAGGATTAAAGAGTTAAGAGAACACCCCTCCCACTTACCACTGAGAAGGGATTTTAAGAAAGGGACAGTGACATGATTCACCAATTCAGACAAAAGAGTCAAAACTAAGACATGCCTCGTAATAAAATTCTTCAGATTGCACTGAGGGCTGAGAAACAGATGGTGCACAAATTGGCATCTCAATGTGCAGAAAACAGCACACAGTTTTAGCCTAGGACAGTGATGGCTAACCTTTTTGCCATCACGTGCCAAAAGCAGGGAGACATGGGAGGTCGTGTGTGTGTGTGTGCCCACATCCATAATTCAATGCGCCCCACCCTCCTACACATGCGCACATGACCCCCCCACACTTCCCCCTGCTTTTGGCATGTGATGGCACAGTGGGCCCAGTAGGCCCGTTTTCCACCTCCCCAGGCTCCAGAGGCTTTCTAGGAGCCTGGGGAGGGCAAAGACAGCCTTCCCCATCCCCCCAGAGGCCGGAAACAGCCAGTTTCCTGGCTTCCGGTGGGACCGGAAGGCCTAAAAATCAGTTGGCTGGTGCGCGCATGCGCGCTGGAGCTGAGCCAGGGCAACACTTGCGTGCCCACCAATATGGCTCCGCGTGCCACCTGTGGTACCCATGCCATAGGCTCACCATCACGGGCCTAGGAGCTGTGATTAAGACCACCTTACGGGCTCTGTCTTGGGCAGCAACAATTTTGAGTCTCCAGTGGGATTTCTCTTTCAATATGATGACAATGGGAGTTTGCACAAAGAGAAATTACATTAATGCATATGAATTTAACTCTAGTTACTTCCTTTCCATAGTTGAGAAGGATTCCCCAATTGCCAGGGTAGAAGTAGACAGCAATAGATGGGCTGGGGGTACAGAGGCATAGAGGAAGTATTCCCCTTCACAAGCAGAAACATTTTCCCTGGGAAAACGTACTATTAGGTGTAACCCACATGGATTAGCGAAAGGCAGAATCATACTAGAAAGCCTGAATATCTGGTTTGTACATGCTACTAAGGTTTGAGTAAGTCTTTAGAATGAGGGTTAAAGGTAAGGTGCAAACCACAATAGCTGCATTCAGAAAACCAAACAAACCTCAAATCCAGTTAGGTATCTCAGTTGGAGGACTGAGAGGCCCAGTCATAAAACAAGAAACAAGATTTTAAAAAATAGAATAATGGAAAAGGCACAACGTTTTCACTGGATGCAGAAGATGGGAATGTTATATTGGATTAGAGGCTGACTGAGAATTTTGGGTAGTAGTCCAACTTTTCTAGTGAGTTTTATGTTGGAGAACTGCAGTAAAGTGAATTTGCAACGGAATATATCTCATGGACAACTATGACCCTTTATTTCGGAGGCAGGATTTTAAATAGGATTTCTTTGCAACAAGAAGAAGGTAGCAATAGCCATGATGGTGCTGGAAACTAAGCTCTGGGGAAAAGATAATTATATGTTAGTGCCTGAAAATGGTTTATTCTGATGGGCTGCAGGTAGAATCCAGAGAAATGACAAGGGTAAATTTGAGCAATAAATCTAAACAAGAAGCACGTAGATACAATTATACTCACACCATGCAGTTGAACAAGATTCTTGTAAGTAAACTGGCATTGCATGAAATTAAGTTTGGATCTTGGGATATAATGTTTCTGGAGAAGGGTGCCATCTTGCCCCCTTTAAGAAATTGTGTGATATGTGCCTGTAAATATAAGATTCGGGTGTAATTGAAAAAGAAGGCAAATGAATTACGTAACTGGCAATTCTACACTGTGCATTTCCTTAGCGCCCAGTGCAACTCATCTAAAAAAGGAACCGGGCTCAAAGCATAGATCATAGCTGCTACTAACCATCAATGAAAAATGATCAGATTTTATAAAGGAGGCCAGTCATCGTTTTCCTCCTAATACTTTCTGTAAATTGGGTGGGTGTGGTGTGAGAATAATTTCTGAAATCCTTATTGCATGCCTGCTTTAAAAAACAAAACAAAACAGCAGTAACTGTCAGAAAACACACAAAAAATTCTTGTCTCCCGCTCAATCTCTGCACATGAGGACGAAAGGTGAAATCCGAACGTTTTACAGAGAAGGGAAATCAGATTTAAACAATTTGAAGGATTATTTCCTGGATTAAATTACTGGAATTCGATGGCAAATTCCATGTTGTCAAGCTGGGTATTCAAACGTTAAAGACTCTTCCAACTGGAAAAAAACCTTTATAGCAAACGCCTTTCGCGGTCTAGTCCGCGTAGAAGCCACTTTCCCAGGCCAGGGGCGGCGAAAGTTACGGAAAGTTCACCGCAGCGGCTTAATTTGCACCACTTTCTCTTCTCGCGCCCAGCTCGGAACTTTCTCCGCCGCTTCCGGGCTCCCGCTCTCAGCTGATTCATTGGTTGAGGCTACTCAGACGGGCCGGCGCCTGGCTCGTGACATCACCCATTCACACTTTGGCCCAGCTGGCGCCGCCCGGACGGTCGCCGTGGCAACGGGGACGCCGTGCTCAGAGGGGCAATGATTTCCAGCTGGAACGAGAGCTGAGGGAGCCGGCTTTGGCAAGCGCGCATGCGCCTTCCTCGGGTTCTCGCTACACCTCTGTAGAGAGGAACGAGTCGGTGGGAAAGGGTGGTGTTTTCTTTTCTTTCTTTTTTTTTGGCTGCCTTTGAGTATCCTGGGCGGCGGATTGGCAGGCAATTTAGGGAAAGTGCCGGGGTTTTCCGCAAAGCATGCTTGATTGTGGGCGACCCTGAAAGAATAGAACTAAATTAAGGAGAAAACGGGAGATGCGCTTAACTGCCTGCCAAATTATTTTGGTTAACATGTGCAGATTTTAACCGTAGTTAAGCGATATAAAGCAACAGTTGTTACGGGCGGGTGCGAATCTCGGAAATATTATCCCTTAGGAAAGGACAATTCAGAAACGAAAGAAGAAAAGCAGTGTCCTGCCTGAAATGAAATGTTAAAAAGGGAATGAAATGAAACGAACAAATGATTTAATAATCCAGCCACAGCTGCCTCCTCGGTTGTCAGTTTCATTGGATGCCTTGCGAGTCACATATAAATAACCCGGTTTTCACTCAAACTGATGGTGCTCAGTCTTTAAAATTTAATTTGGGAGGGGGGGGGCGTCAATTGTTCTTAGTTTCCATTGCAAAATGGACCTCTTTACCATGAGGCATATGTTGTCCTCGATTATTAGATGCTGTGGAAGAAATAAAAGGTAGGGCTGACAATTGTTTCATCTGCCAGAAAAATAAAAGGTTCAGTGGTTCATAGAACATGGAAGGGGAAATAATATTTACAATAGCTTAATATCTATTCCTTCTGGAAGCCAGGCAAAAAAGTACCTTCACGTTTTCAGGAAGCTCCATGAATTCTCCTCATTCTCTTCATATCAACTTTTGATGGGCAGTAGGGATAACATGAGAAAAAAATACTGTAGTTTAAAGACCACAATCAGGAACTGAGGTTAGTCATCTGCAGCCTTTGGGGCCGAATATATGCCTGGTAACTTTAAGCAATTTGATTTACATTTACTCACCAACATAAATTGGCCTTCTGCTAATGTCATTTCATGTATACTTTGAACACATTGTAAAATCAGTATTACCAACAAGACATGTGCCATTCTTTTTTTCTGTTTCCATCTTGTAAGAATCCATTTTTTACTTGGCTATTTGATTAAATTTTCTCTGCGTGATTTTCAGTTTTTCCTTTCTTCCTTTCTTTTTTTTCTATTCATCTCCCAACATGTCAACTCACTCTCTCTCAGAAAGGTTTTTAATTAGTTTCTTTCTGATGATATTGTTTTTGTCCTCCTGTCTAAGAAAATCTCTTCAAGTGGCTTTGATTTTAAAAATGAAGCATGACACGATCCTTCCTCTGCGGCTGCTGGATCTTTGTATTCACCATAGCAATGCTATTTCTCTCCTCTCCCTTCCCCTTTGAGGCTATTCTGTGTAGAGCCTTAAATAGGGAGACTATCTGAAGTTCAATTTGTTCCTGAAATTGGAAGCCCAATTCCCAGATGATGATGTGAGATTTTTGCTGAAAGATGTCTGGTTTAAAAATCTTACCTACAATTCCCTTCCTTCCCAATGTTTGATATGTCCTTTCAGTTAAATCCTATTGTCCATAATTCAAAGTGTCATGTCATTCTGCTCATTTGAGCCGTGTTTTCATCTACCAACCTTTTCCTAGTAATTATGAGCATGTTTTGAATACCAATTCCTGTGTCCTTTTCATGGATTTTAAGAGCTATTATAGAATTACAGGTTTTAATTTTCAGTTATTCCCAAATCTTTTTAGGAAAGCATATTATATAATAGTTGGTTGATAGCTTAGTTCACTCTGATGAGTTGCCTGGAAATATTTGTACCGTATTATTTAGAGTATAAGGAAAATAAAAGGAGTTGCAATAAGTAGAATAAAATAAAAATCAAAGAATTCAGAAAAGAGATGAAAAAATACATATTTAATGATTAATTTATAACTTTACTTGAGATGCATGAGAATATTTTCCCTTGATATTGATTGGCTGATTAAGAAAGTTTCTGAAATGATTGAATAGCTTAATAGTTTATTGAGCTTTTTAAAAAATATGGCAGTGAGATTTTTCTGCTTTTTTTGATTTTGCCAAACTGAGTTTTACATACTTCAGAAAAGTTGTACTTTCTCTCTCTCCCCCCATTTCCTCCTCCCCCCCCTCTCTGTACACACACACACACACACACACCATTTTTCTATTAGATATGGGCAAGATAGCAGACAACAGAAACACTAAAACCACAACATACAATGAATAATAGTAAAAGAGAGGTAATAGATAAAAACAAATGCAATCACATCTTTACAAATTATCATGTGAACTGAGGTCCTTTCTTGAGAAAAGAAGAGTTTAGTCTACCAGAAAGACACTGGTGAGAAGACTTGATGGAGTTCTAGATTTTAGAGATCATTCGGGAGAATAGTATGTATTATACTTGCAATGCACATTGATGAAACACAAAACAATTTTATTTTTGCAATTTTATTTTCCCAGGCTCTGATTGGTCTAAGGAAGTCAGTCTTGGAAACTGGCCAATTATTGTGCCTCAAAAGCTTGGAAATTAATTGCAAGACCAAAGTGGTATTTGCCAAATGGCCCCAAAGGCTTATTTGAATACTAAAAATCACTCCATGGAACAGGTTAAATAATTTAAGGCATAGACTTTCATGCCACAATCTCCTATAGATTGCACAGAGAAGGCCTAGTGCAAATAACCTAGAGATCTGGTGTAGGATTGCATTTTATTTATTTTTTTTACATTAAAGGAACATTCTTTGTAGTGCACTCCAAAAATTACAGCAGTTATTGTTGGGTTCCCAAGTAGGCACCTGGAATTCCTTTGTTGTGTTAAAAAAGCCCACATTAATTTTCTAAGGAACATATCTACAACTCCTTGTTATGTCTCAGTTGTGATTCTTTGCCATGAGGTTGGCATTAGTAAAATAGAGATCAAGGTATATATTGTTTTATTTATTTATTTATTTATTTATTTATTTATTTATTTATTTATTTATTTGTCAAACATGTACAAGATGACAAGTATAGGTATGAACGTAAACATAAATAAAGGAAATAAAATGGGGACAGTAAGACAGGGACGGTAGGCATGCTGGTGCACTTATGCATCCTCCCTTAAAAAGGGAATGAAGTCCATTGTGTGTGTTTGCATCTGTGTGTATGCCTTCAAGTCATTGTTAATGCCTACTGATTGCCTGGATTAGACCTGGAAGTTTTCTTGGCAAGATTTCAAGAATGGCTTCCCATGGCGTACTTCCTAGGGCTGAGAAAGAGTGACCAACCCAAGGTCACTAGATTGGCTTTGTGCTTCAAGTAGGATTAAAATTCAATATATTTTTGTTTCTAGTCTGGAATCACTACCCCAAATTGGCTTTTTCATATTTTTACATAGTAGGACTTTGCTTCGTAGGTCTAACACTTCACATCTTTATAGATAATTTGTCTCATCCTAGTGAAAAGCAGTGAATTAAAAATGGGAGCTCCTTTGATTCTCCTTAATTCAAATCCACACTCTCAGGCAACTGCCAATAAATACATTAAGGAATATCAATATCATATTGGACATGCCATCTTCTTCAAAGGATGTATTTCCAAATAGGGATCCATCACCATCTTTTGATCTGCTAGATGTCTACGTCAAATCATAGGAAGGTATTTGGCCGGCTTGATTTAATGCCCTTCCTACAGAAGTCTTAAATGAGAGATGCAAGGTGTCTATAGATATTCTCAGTCATCCAGGTCATAGTTGTCCCAAAGGTGCTTTTTCAAAAGGCAACTGGAGTTTGTTTTTGTTGTTTTGTTTTTTTGAAAAACAAAGTCCAGTTGCCTTTTGAAAAAGTACCTTTGGGAGATGCTACGGCATCCCTTTTGGACTAGGGTTCTGTCCATGCTGTGAAAAGACTATCAAAACCGTAACATAAATCTAATAATATAATGTATTTTGTGCTGGATTACACTCAGAATTGATAGCCCTACATCTAAATACATTTCCTGACCGTTTCAACCAGTCCAACTTACCATTTTTAATTTCAGATACATACAGTTTCTGTGTTTTATTTAAAATGTGGAGCTGACCAAATGATACATCTGCTTAATTTTATCATTTGCAGTTATTCTTATCCTTGTAGCCTGTGTTATATTACTTGGCTTTATTATGTACTGATCATTGATTGCAATAAAGATGTTCTTTTTACAGAAGAGAGCTTCTCTCAAGAATTTTAAAACCAAAGAAAGGAAGAATTGGATTGTCAAAATATTTGAGCTGATAATATTGTACTTTCATAGTCCAATTTTAAAACTTGCAAGATGTGATTTTCTTGATAATTTTTGAAGAAGATAAATGATGGATGAATTATCTTAGTTTCTTTTAAATTCAGTCAAGTTCTATTGGGATAATATAGACAAAATATTTTTATTTTCCTGATACGGTACATTTCTCAAGTGCATCTGACATTTGTAAAAGGTGTTCTTTAGACAATTTAAGATAAGTCCTATTATTAACCAACTATTAAATAAACCCACTGCAGACATAATTCTATTAATCTTTTAACTATAGTTAATCATTGAGAAGCACAGCATACTACTTCCTCATCCAGCATAAATCTCCCCTTTCTTTCCTTGTCATTTATTTATAGTATATCGGGACATCTATATTAATTATAGTTAAATCGATCATGTTCAAACCCTGGATTCAAATATTGCTTCAGGCTTGATTAAATATTGGATTAAACTGACATGCAATTTCTTTTTGGCTTGTATGAATCCAACCAGCTGAGATTCACTAAAACTATGGTTAAATCAATCATGGTATGTGATCCCAGTCTATAAAATTACTTGAATCCCAGTCTATAAAATTACTTGAATCCCACCACTGTCTAGAGCTAAATTTTAGCTCTGGACAGTGGTGGGATTCAAGTAATTTTACAACCGGTTCTCTGCCTTAATTATTTCTTCCAACAACCAGTTTGCCAAACTGCTCAGAAAGTTAACAACCAGTTCTCCTGAAGTGGTGCAAACTGGCTATATCCCACCACTGGCTCTGGATCATATTTATTGAGGTTAGCATGGTGCAACTCTATGGCTGTACCAGGAGGAAAGCTATAGATGAGAGGGAGAACCTGTTTGGGAAAATGTTTTCAGCCTTTGATCTACACTGGCATTAATGGCATATCCACAGCATGTTTCTCCTGGGTTTATGTGAATAAAGATTGAGCAGGTAATACAGTGGAGGTCAAAAGAGAGAGCCCCAAATATCAGTGCCTACCTCATTTAAGGAATGCAACATTTTTGCTACGTTGTAGAGTTCCTTTCTCTCCATGTTTCTCATTTCCCTTTTTCTTGTCTGCTTCTAATAATGGAAAGTATTTTGTTCAGTAACAGGATTGAGAGAGAAAATGGTACACATTTCATTAGTAGCAAAATCAATTATTACTTTTTTGGGGGGTTGGGGGACCCTACCTGCTTTCAATTAAGCAGGAAATTATCTAACCGATTACTTAATTTGCTCTGCTTGGCCATTTTGCAACTGCTTTATGCTGAATGAAGCATGAAATTAAATATGTAACGACTACCCTAATGGTTATGTTTTGAGAATGCTGCATTTTTAGAATCGCTGATGTCAATTTGTGACCAAAAATAATAAAAAAACATGATATGAGATGATTGCTACAGATATCAATTGTGTTATCTGGTGGGGTGGGGGGTGGGGAAGACCTGGCTTGCTGCTGGTTGTTTCAAGTTTTAAAGGCATAATAAAAGAACCTTAATCTGATAGGTATTTGATTTTGGATCCTTTTTCTTTAATTCTCTCCCTCCCCCCCCCCCCCGCCCACCAAGACTATAGATTCTAATCTCCCTGCCCCAAAAACTATTGGATCTATTGTTACAGGATTTTGGTGCCTGAAATACTGACAACTGGCAAAGGAATGTGTTAACCATTGTTATACTGATCTTAAAAATGACTTTTTGGAATCAATTTAAGCCCTATTTACTCTTGCATTCTGTTCCACAGTAGCTGTCCAGATGCTAAGGGAAGTCTAAAAGTAGTTTATAAATGCAATTTTCTTTTATTTGCCAGCAACTGGAATTCAGAACTAACAAGTTCTGAAACTTGCTCTTTCCAAAATTAAACCGAATGTAAGGCATTGTTGGACTTAATGTGCTTATTGCCATTTAAAGCTGTTCAAATCAAAACAACTTACTGTGGTAGGTTGCATAGATGGACTATGTGGTGTGGGAAGACACATCACAGATAAACAAGGTCATTGTTATGCTTGTAGGATAGTGCTGTTTGGCTTTTCTGCCAATTTTGGCAAGTATGGTTCTTTGAATTTGTTTCTTAAAACCTAAGAAAAATCGTGCCGGATGATAAAAACTGGTCCTTCTATTCCAGGGGTGGGGAACCATGGCTCTTTTATGACTTGTGGACTTCAACTCCCAGAATTCCTGAGCCAGCCATGGTACCCCACCCCTGCTCTATTCCAACATTCTGTTCTCACAGTGGCCAATTGGATGACAGTGGGAATGCCCTCAGGCTGAACAATTGCCCTCTCAAACTCAGCAGCAACTGTTATCAGGAGACCTATTGCTTTCCTCACTGGAGGCAGTGAATGGCTATTTTAACAAGTAGCTGAAGTTGTCCAATATCCTTTTAAAGTAGTCCAAGTTGATGGCCATTATTACATCTTGGCGTAGTGAATTCCAAAAAGCTTATTTCTTTTTTTATACATAGGGCAACCCTAAACTTCGTGTTTTAATAGCTAAAGAAAGCCTCCCTAACAATTTCTTCACTTATGCATAATATTAAGACCGTACAGAGGTCTGAATTTAATGGGCAAAGTGGTTAAAGTGTTTCTGGTAGGCACTACATATCCACACGTCTTAAATAATATTCTGCCCCTGAATCTGAATCTTCTCTCTACACAACCATACATAAATTTTTGCCATGTAATCCCTTTAATCATATTTCGTTGTATATTGAAATGACATAAAGCTTTTCTTGTAGAGGTGTTCAATCCTTTGATCGCTTTGTTTTCCATTTCTAGTAACTTATTTAAAGGCCCCACAATTTTGTTCTTGAGTTTTAGTGGCTAACGGTGCAAACCATATCGCAGATATTGAGACCAAACATTGAATAAAGGTATTGCATTCCCTCTGAGTCCCTCATAGACTCAGAGTTCCTGCTTAAAGAGTCCTTTCTTACAGTCACCCAGACCTTAATCATCTCTTGTGTTGCAATACAGTCTATTTGGGGTTGTTCATATAGGCCAGAGGTGTGCCCATTACTACATAGGCAGTAATGGGCACGCCTCTGCTAGCAGACCTGCATAGGGTTACCAGTAAGCTTCCGAGTGTAATTCAAGGTGCAGGTTATGACTCATAATGCCTTTCATGATACTTCCTGGATGTCTTTGGGATTGCTTTCTCCTACTATTTCTGCCTGTCCAGCAAAATCTAATAGAGTAGATTCTTCAGAACCCATATTTGAAATAATGGCACTTGATGGGGCCTAGGCATTTGGTCTTGTCTATCATTGTGCCTACACTGGGAAATGGGGATGCTATGAATTTGTACTATTCTTTAAATGAGTCTTAATCTGTCTTTTTCCCCAATTGCTAGGTTAGGATTCTGTGCCTTTGGGAATTTATCACTGAGGCATTAACTATGTTAGTCTCTGATTTATTGACTCTTTAAAAATATTATATTGTATTGTATTAAAAAAAATAATTCTTCGCCCATCCCCCAATTATAACCTATTCTGAGTTGGATAGGTTATAAACATGATTAATAAATAAATAGGCTATGGTGAAATGAGGCAGTTACTAATAATACATCATTACAGGTCTGGTTATTATTTCAGGTGGCCTGGCTGTATCTACCCTACATACAGTATGTATTCACTGATGCTCACTAGAAATTATAAGTTTACTAACTACTGTAAAGTCAGTAAAGTCATAATTTTATGGGCCTTGGTTTAACAGATTTCCAATGAAATAAAGACACTTTTCATTCAGACTTTGCCCCAACTGAATGGACTAATGTCCATTAAATTAAGAGTTGTGGATTAAAATGAGGTTTTACTGCAAATGACATTTATTTCAATTATGAAATTACATTACTTGAGGGAGATGACATCACTTCGGATTTAACAGACATTTGGTTTTAATGGATATCCCCCTCCCTCTAAACCATGGGTTGAATTGAGGCTTTATTGTTAACAATCTGTCATATTCACATTGCGCCATAATATGGTTTGCCTTATTTTACCTTAGTCTGTGCTGTGAACTTGGAGAGTTGCAGCTTATGAAGTAACTCATGGTTAAGCAAGTCATGGATTATGCATGATCTTTGTAATTTATAAATATTTCTGTGGACTGGAAAGAATGGCTGCCCAAATGGTGTTTGTTTCCTTTTGACTTAGTTTGATGTATTGATCTCAATACGACATTTTGTTTAACAAGCCATAATTGAGACAAACCATGGGAGAAGGTAACATGTGAACCCTGCTAAAGCATTATATTCTTGAATTAAATAGAAATGGCCTAGTGCAGCAAGACTTATAGAATAGCTTAGACCAGAGCTGTCAAACTCCAGGCCCATGGGCTGTATGCATCACGTGCTGGCCACAGCCCCGCCCGGTTTAAAAAGGGGGAAAAGTCCTGATATGTCATGTGATGCTGCCCTGACGATGTGAGTTTGACACCCTCGGCTTAGAGTAGAATATCCTTCACAAAAGTGGCCTTGAATGATGATGTTGAACCAGATTAAGGGTTACTCAATATTTAAATGGAATGAGGATCTGAATTTCAAGGAAGCATATGCAGTACTCCGGGCTTTTCAAAGGTGTTTTTTTATTTAATTCAGCACATATCAAAAGTCCCTGTGTTAAACTATCAATGACAAGTGGAAGACCTTCTGGTGAGGCCGGTGAGAAAATTAGATGTTTTTAATAAGAGAAGCTATCAATGGCATCTTGTTTGCGAGATGGCTGAATAACATACAGCAGGCCCCTCTAGCCTACTAAGTTGGCAAGAGGAATACTGCCAGTAGCAATCTTGGCTGATTTCCCAACAGCCACCGAGAAACACAACTTCAGCTGTCACTGGAGGCAGCGTTTTATGCGAAGGTGATGGTGGTGCTTCCAGTGGCTTTCTCAGACACAACCACTGGCGCCACTGTCATGGAGTAAAATTTAGAGTAAATAAATAACTGGATTAATGTACTTTCATTACCAGGGCCAGACAAGAGTAAGACTAAGAAGGACTTTGAGTAACTTGCTGTTGGACCATGGTTTTTTGCTTTAAAGAGTATCTAAATGTTATGAGTATTCCATCGAGCTCTATTTACATAACATATTTAAATAACAAGACAGACAATTTTGCAATTCTGAGATGTATTATCCTATTGGATTAATCTTTTCATGTGCTAACGACATTGCAAGTAAACATTTTCATAGTCTTCTCCACATGAATGTGGCTAAAAGCTTCCTTGTTATTTTATATTGCAGCACTTCAAATGTTCTTTTTTTCCCCCTGTCTCTCCTTTTTTTTTTTTTTTGACATTGTTAGGCACCATGCCAACTTCACTGCAGAATTACAGCAGAGAAAAATACTCCAAAGAATTTGATTAGCTTTCTTTTCCCAAAGAGTAAGGAAGACAAGACAAATTAGTGTTGATAGAGATACACATAAGATTATTGAGAACAACACAGCGTCCGCCTTTTAAAATGTCATAAATAAACACAACCATTTAAAATTGTAAATTGTACCCCTTGCTGAAACATACAAAGCTAGATGAATATGTGATTATAAAGGGCCAAATAATGGAGAAAATGCCATGAATTTATCTAAATCTTATAGCTCAGAATGAACTCCCACATGATGCTAACCCTTTAAGATTCTAGCCAAAGGAAGATGAGATGGATGAGTCTAATGTGGTTGTAACAGAAGCCTGAGAATTGGAGTCTAGGTTTGGCATCAGGATTCTGAAGTTTGGACAAGTAGGGTTGAAGCTGGACATCTGAAGTCTGTTTCATGAACAATGCTTCCACACAAGTCAACTCATTGGAGAGCTTGAGGGCTTTTATTCTGGGGGAAACCATGGAAAAATGAAATGCACATTTGAAGGCCAGGAGGTTGGTTTTTAAAAAGATCTGACCTAAATGTTTTAACCATGCAAGGTGGAGCTTTGGAACAACAGACTAATGAAAATAAAATTTCTAAGATTTTCATCCGTTATCAGTCTTGTTCACTTAGCATTTGTATCTCTCTGACCATGAAATCAGCAGCAGCAACCAGCCTGCCTTGGATCTACATCTTATGATTACAGGTTAAGGTCACAACTAGGCCTGAAATTTCCATCACTAAGTGATGCAATCATTGAGTCACACTCAGTTTTATGACATATTTTGGTTGTGGTCTTTAAGACAATGACTACTTTTGTTAAGTGAATTGCATGGTCATTGAGCGGATCCAGCCTTGTTCATTAACTTTGCTTGTTAGAAGCCTCCTGGGAAGGTCACAAGTGGTGTTCATGTGGTTTTGGGATGCTGAAATCAACATAAATATGTGCTGGTTGCCAAGTGCCTGAATTTTGATCACGGGAATGCGGTGACAGTCATAAGTGTGAGAATCTGTCTTAAGTCACATTTTTCAGTGCCACTCTAACTTTGAATGGACATTGAACAAATAGTTGTAAGCAGTGGTGGGTTGCCTCCAGTTCATACCGGTTCTATAGAACCAGTAGTAAAACCGGTGGGAGGCTCTGCCTACTGACTCTGACATCATCAAAATGATGTTGGGGTCGGTGCGAAGCAAGCAAGCAAGCACGGCCCCACTGCGAACCAGTAGTAAAGGTAAGTAGAACACACCTCTGGTTGTAAATCAAGAACTACCTGTACTACCTACAGATCTTTAGTATAGGGAAAGCAATAGAGAACTGGGAAAGTCAGCAGGGTGGAAGAGATCTAACCTATCTAGTGCCATATTAGAGTGAAGGTATCATCATACATTGTTCAGCTTGGATTGATAGTCTACTATATAGACCATTCCAATTTGTGCCTTACTGCTATACCAGGGAGGATGCTGATGGTTGCAGCTAGGTTCAGCTTAATTTGTTTGAAAAAAAAGTCCTGCCCTCCAAAACAGTAGCTTATTATCATGCAGGTATTTTTGGAATAGTTTCTTGAAATGAATAGGTTTATCATCTCCCTTAATCACCAAAAATGGATGAATTGTCTAGCTTAATGATGCATGAGAAAATGAGGAAGTATGAGATCATGGCTGAAAAGGGAATTGTGCTATGCAAAATGTATAGCTACAGAAAAGGGCCCATATGGAAACACTGATAGTGTCATTGTTTGAGCAATAGGAGGCTATGGATTTAAGGAGAGCAGATTAATCCTGAACTCCGTGTGGAGACCGCATTAGCACTCAGATGAGACAAAATCAAACTTGTTCACAAAGATAGTAGAGATAGATTCATACTCCAGCAGAAAAACCTCTGGAACTGTCTACAACTGTGTCAAACTTGGCAAGTTTAAGATATGTGGCCTTCAACTCTCAGAATTATCAGTAGCGTGCTGGCGGAGAAATTCTGGGAGTTGAAGTCCACACATCTTAAACTTGACAAACACTGATCTACAACTTGAGTAAGGTTTAGGTATAATTTTAAATAAAGAAGGCTGCAGTACTATATTCAGTTTAGATTCATTATTTATTAAATTTCTTTGCCACCAATCTCACTGTGAGGTGATTCTGGATTGCTTACTCTCTTAAAATCAATAAAAAACCATAAATATTTAGTTCTTTAGTTCTTTATTCTTTAGTTAGGAACTTGGCAAACTGCCTTAAAAGGTTATGAGAGGGAATGGCTGAATTACACTAAGACATGGCTTGTTTTAAGCATGGCTTGCTGAGTTAGCCAATACTGTATAACTGGGTAAATTCAAGAAGCAGAAATGGGGCAGAATCAGAGGTGGGTTTCAGCAGGTTCTGACCAGTTCTGGAGAACTGGTAGTGGAAATTTTGAGTAGTTTGGATAACTGGTAGTAAAAATTCTGACTGGCCCCGCCCCCATCTATTCTCTGCCTCCTAAATCCCAGATGATCGGGAGGAAATGGGGATTTTGCAGTAATTGGGGAGAGAATGGAGATTTTACAGTATCCTTCCCCTGACACACCCACCAAGCCATGCCCACCAAGCCATGCCACGCCTACCAAGCCACACCCACAGAACCGGTAGTAAAAATTTTTGAAACCCACCACTGGGCAAAAGTCAGACTTAACAAGAAATATGTTTTTGCAAATTTTGTGAAAGTTAGCTGTGAAAAGGACCTGTCCTATTAAAAATAATAATTTGTAGAAATAGAAAAAAAGGATCCTCAAAAAAAAAAGACAATATTTAATGTTGACATGGTAACTCAACAAGCCTATATATATATATATATGTTTGCATGCTAAATCATGATTTATTTTAAATCATAATTTGTTGAATAAGCTACAAATGTCACCCAGGGAGAAAATGCTTGTTGCCCCAAAAGGACACCTTTCTTTCATAAGCAACAGAAACTGGTTTTTACAGTGCAAAGTGTTTTCAAACATAAGTAAATATAGAAAGGAAGACTAAGAATAGACTTGGTGGTTTTGTAGTGTTGAGTTTATGAGCTAGCAATAAAGATGGACGTGCAAGGCATTGCCTAAGGATTAATAACAGGGAGGGAGGAGTTAATGGCCTGAGGTATAGACAGAGGGTCATTAACCACAGTTTACCATTAATTCTCATTATATATTAGTGCCTCTTGGCTCTTCAGTCCCAGTGAAGGACAAACCACATTTTATTCACTACCAACCTCCTTTAAAATAAAGCTGTGCAGTGTAGCTTACTAATAGCGTAAGGGCAAATTCAAGAATCGTTGCCCTGAGCAATTTAAAATGGCATGAGGCTAGTTTCTCAATTAGCAGGGCATCTTACATATTTTGATCCTTTATTTTAACACTGTGAGTACAAGGAAGACTCTCTGCTCGGACTGACTTTATACAAGGAATTGTGATGAGATGGCTCTTTGCTTCCTTTTTTGTGGATTTCTGACTGGCCGTGCTGCCCTTTGACCCAGTGGGAAGCAGGAATTAAAAGGCCAAGCTAGGCCTTGTGCCTGCGGTGACTTGTTTCTGAGTATCATATGCCACCATGTGAAAAGTTTGGATGAGATGTGGTTTGTATGATTGGTGATAGTTGTAGCTTATTCAACAAATTATGATTTAAAATTAATCATGGAACCATGGATGGAACCAGATATATCCGCTCAGAGGTGGTATTCAGCAGGTTCTGACCAGTTCTGGAGAACCGGTAGCGGAAATTTTGAGTAGTTTGGAGAACCAGTAAATACCACCTCTCCCTGTCCCCGCCCCCACCTATTCTCTGCCTCCCGAGTCACAGCTGATCAGGAGGAAATGGGAATTTTGCAGGATCCTTCCCCTGGAGTGAGGAGGGAATGGAGATTTTGCAGTAGCCTTCCCTTGCCACACCCACCAAGCCACGCCCACAGAACCAGTAGAATTTTTTTTAAAATCCCACCACTATATATGCTCAAACTGAGTTTCCTTGTCAACATTATAGAAGAGGTTTACCATTGCCTTTTTTTTTTTTTGAGGATGTTTTTTTATAGACAGCTCCCCCCACCCCCCATCTTTTGGAACAACATCCTTCTGGAGCTGGGTTGGGCATCTATGGCCCCTTTAGCACCTGTGGACTTCAGATTTCTGGGAGCCCATCCTTGCTCAGATATTTGTGTACCCTCTCCTGTATATTCTAGAAGTCCCTGAAGGCCTACACTGCCTTTACACTTCAGGCTTGGCTGTTTCTGAATGTTGCTTTCAGTCATGTTTTTTAATCTGTGTATTTTAAATATGTGTTTCTCAACTTTGGCAACTTTAAGATGTGTGGCCCTTAACTCCCAGAATTCCCCAGCTGGCATGCAGGTGCCAAGGTTGAGAAATAATGCTGTAGTGTGTGTGTGTGTGTGTGTGTGTGTGTGTGTGTGTGTTGGGCAGCCTCAAAATAAAAATAAAATAAAATGAATGAATGAATTTCTTAGTGTCCTCTAACCAAACTTGCTTAAACTTTCTTGAGATTGATCACAGTTGTCTAGGTGTTATCATCTGTTACCATTTATGAAACTATTAACTACTCTGTATAGATTAACAAATAAATCCTAAATATGGTAAAGAGGATAGCATAGTCAGTGAGCTATAATATTCTGGGTTAGGCTGAGAGTGATGTCTTTGTAATTTATTAACCATGATTTATGGTTTAGCCTAAAATGGCTTGCTGTGAAACAAACTATGGCTTAGCCCACTGTCTTGTAGACCCAGCCATGCTTATTACTGTGTGTTGGGTAATGATTCATTTACCAAAGTGGTTTATTATAATTCTTTTAATGTGGTCCTGCCAGTTATTATAGTTTTAATTTTACCGTAAATGTATCTTTGACATTTGATAGTTTTACTTTGCTTTGCTTTGGTAGGAATTCCATTATCAGCAACTTTTGGGTGTGTAGAATTCATTGCAATTAAATGCCATAAAATAAAGGGGAAAAGATATCTGAATGGGACAGAGCTAATTTTCTCCATGAATTTTCTCCATGAATATATAATTTGAATTTAATTGTGAAATACTATCCTTGGAATAGTGTGTTGTGACACATCCATTTTTCTATCATGAAATAAGCAACTTTCCTTTTTACTGTGGGGAAAAATGCCGTTCTAATTATGAAATCAGTCAAGCAGAAAACTATTCTGTTTTATACTGTGGATGTTGCTGCTTTTCAAACGTGGAGTACATTTTTTCCTTATGGTGTAATAACAGTGGAAAAATAACTAATTCTACTTTCCCTCCCCAGTCATTTTATGTGTGAATGGATTGTTCCCAGTTCAGTGTAGATGTTTTGTGAGATTCAGTGTGTCTCCTGTACTTATATGGTTGATGACTTCACACAGCATATTAACATGTAATTTGTTTTAATCATGACTTGTTGAACGAGCTACAATGGTATAATTCACAGATAATGGTAAAAAAAGAAATTTACAGATTGGAATAATTGGGTTCGCACATCTCTCAAAATCAGGGTGCAAGCGCACACACTCTTCTGCGCAAGCACAGAAGCATTTTGATGACGTCGGGGTGAGTGGGCAGAGCCTCCCGCCGGTTTTACTATCAGTTCTATAGAACCAGTGCGAACTGGGGGCAACCCACTAATGATACAGGTATAACTTTATACTTATCGATACTTGTTCAGTGACAGTTCAAAGTTATAACAGCACTGAAAAATGAGACTTACAACTGGTCCTTGAAGTTGTGGCTATCCTTGTGCTTACATAATTGTGTGGCAACTGGCTCACATTTATGAAGGTTGCAGTGTCCTGCAGTTACATGATCGTCATTTTCAACTTCAATGGAAAAGCTGGTAGGAAATAGCAAGTTGCAGTTACATGACATCACGCTTAAGGATCTGTGGTGATTTGTTTACTGACCACAACTAGAAGTGACATTGTAAGTTGGTACAGGCAAGCGATGGAGTTGCCAGTGCCTATTGCGGTTGATAAGTGATGAATATCTGTAAATACCAAATTATATTAGTTCTTAATGAATAAACCAGGCTCTCATGACTTGTTCAGCAAACCATGATTAAAATACTGTATTAGTATTAGTGATTCAGCCAGAAAGAGGTAACGGAATATTTACAGAAATCAGTAGAATGGAAGTGTCACCAAAACTGCCAGATAAATCTTAGATGAGCTCTGGCAGATGGAGTAAAAAACTCTCAAAGTCTTGCTAGCTGGTAGAACACTGAGTTTTTAAAAAAACCCTCCTGAATAGTTAGTCTTCTGGAACTTGTTTCTTTGGCTCTTTTTTGGGATCCTTTTGTGTGTAAAAAAAAAAAGAGGGTTTTTTTTGCCCTGGTTTCAGCTGCTATTTTAACTTTTTGACTTTTAACTTTAACTTTTAACTTTCCCCTACCCCGGTCTTTCTCCCTCCCTTCCCTTCCTCCCTCCCTCCCTCTCTCTCTCTCTTTCACACACACACACATATACACACACAACCCCAAAGCTACTGCTCTAGTATATGCAGCCAGGACATAGATGGGGCAAGGGAATAACTTGAAGAAGGCACAATTGCTGGTGATAAGGTATTTCTTCCACAATTTGCACATGGACGTGTTCGTTATATCCCAGTGTTTTCAGATGTCTCTTTTTTTCCTTTTTGTGTATCCTACTGTCTTTCAATGAGGCAATGAATCATTAGTTGGAGTGCTGCAAACAATAGCTTTGATTTTTCTTCCGCATTGCCTTGGCACCCATGTACGGTAGCTGAATTGGCAGTTGAGGAATCTCTTTGAAATCCATCTCCACCATTAACTGATGAACGAAAGCCAGTGTCTCTTGGCTCATGGCATCGAAGCTAAAAGTTGGTCGAACAGGCAGCCTTAAATGTTTTCTCCAAAGCTATATAAAATATGTCCTAGGATTATTGTAAGTATCCCCAGCCTTCTAGAACTTCCTTTTCCAGCCTTCTGAAGCTACTTTTCATTCCTTCGTGTCAAAGGCTTTTTCAACGTCTCAAACTCTCTTTTGCACAATGGGGTGTTGTGCTTGGCAATCATTGCTAACATATGATTCACATTCAGTTAGTTCAGTGAATGATGTACAACAGCTCTATTGTATACTCCAAATAACCTTTGGAGGTTGCTGTCAGTTTTTGGCCTTCCAGATTCTAGTCTTGTTTCTAGTCTTGTATTTGATAGGGGTGACTGGATTAGAGTGGAGATCATAAACTGTAAGAACCAGCCTGATTTCACAAGAATTCCCTCTTCTGAAAGCAGGAGGCAATGTTTTCCTGTTCTCTGCCCCCATCCATAGCTTGGATTGTGGAGAGTCACTTTGGTTTAAGACAGCATGTTAACAGGCCCCAACATGCCTCAGAACCAATGCAACTGAACTCAAGGAATCATTTCACGCTTCATTTCTAGCCCTGTCCCAGTAAGTCAACTACTGAAGTTCCCTTTCTTAACGGAAATCAGGTTGTGAATGTTGATGGCAACCAGCCCACACAGGCCTTTCAGAAAAAGGCAGTCCTATACTTACAATAGTTCATTCAGTGACTGTTTGTAGTTACAACAGCACCGAAAAAAGTGATTTATGGCTGTTTTTCACACTTTTGTCCATTGCTGCATCCCCATGATCATATTCTCAAAATTCAGATGCTTGTCGGACCTTCTGACAAGCAAAATCAATGGGGAAGCCGGATTCACTTAACAAGTGTGTTACTAACGTAACAGCTGCAACGATTCACTGAACAACTAGTTAAAACTATGGCAAGACAGGTCATAAAATAAGTCAAAACTCATTTAATGGTCTCGCTTAACAAGCAGACATTTTGGGCTCAATTGTGTTCATGAGTCAAGGACTACCTGTATCAGGCTCTGTATAGGAACCCGGGATTTGCAGAAATGGGAAGGAGTGAGGGGGGAAAAGAGAGCGAGAAAAACAAGGAGGAATGGAATGAGTGGAAATTGTGAGAAAGGGCATGATCCAGCTGCAAGAAAAACATTGTCTTTTGCCCTCCAATCTCCAGTGCCAGAAAACAAGTGTTGAAATCCTTTTGGTATTTCAGACAGATTGGCAATACGTGCAAGTCCACTGATGTAACTCCACTTCCTCCCCTAGAAGCGTTGTTCCTGCTGTGTGAAATAAATGGGTCATGTGACCAAGGCTGACTACATAACCGAGCATGAAGCTTTGAAGACTCAACAATTACTTTTCAACCAGTTTATTCTTTAGCAACATGGGGTTACAAAATGTTGGCCAATGCTGGAAATAACTCTGCTGTTTTGAGAGCAACCTGGCTCTACCCTTCTCCCTTGGCGTCTTTTGCCCACCCACTGAAATTTTAAACATCTGTATAAAGATATTGCAGAATTTATTTGAACATTAATTTTCAAGATCTTAGTGCTCAACTATTGCCTACTTCTGCCTCCTGCCTCTTCTCTCTTAAGAGAAGAAGGGGTTCTTGGGAGCCTGCAGAGAGGTTTTTTTCCCCCAGTGCCATGGTTTGTGTCTCCATATAGACTGCAATATCAAAAATGGTATGAATTACAATAGTTCTCTTAGGAAAAACATAAATGGAGGCTATGTGTTAGACAGATTTTATTTGAAATAAAAGCCGTGGTAACATAATGAATGATTTATCTTTTTCCTCATTGGACTTTACTGGGATGAGAGATGCCCATTATTTGTTAGGCAATGTTTTACACTCTATTTCTTGGACTATGAAACTGAATTTTCATTTGACATCATGTACTGCATTTCCTTACCTAAACTGAGAAACAGAATGACCATAGGCAGATTGCTATTGTTTGGGTTTTAAAATTAAAATTAAAGAAGAAATCACAATTTTATTGAAGAATATGGGATAGCAAGACAAATATAGTAATAGATTTACTTCTGCTGTCAATGGCCACTACTCTTTTACTAGCATACACATTGCAAACTAGAAGACATGTTTAGACTTCTAAAAGTCTGTGATACATGCAAATCTAATGCTTGTGTATCACACAAAACTTTATTTTAATTATTTATTTATCACTTTTATATGGCTGCCTGTCTCAAAAATCTCTCTGGGATTTTTGTGTACAAAATTTATCAATGCTGTACAAACTTTATGAACTCATCTGTCAAACGTGAGCAGACTTTGAGAAAGAGCTGTTGTTTTTGTAGACAAGTAATTCTTTACAAATAGTATCCTTCACTAAAAGTAGGTAAGGCTTGCATATGGAAGGAAAAGTGTGTGTACATTTATGTGTCTTAACAGGGAGTAACTTTATTTATTCATACAAATATATACATAATCCTAATCTGTATTAAACAAGGATAGCTTTGCCTCACGTTTGCCATTTCAATATTTTACACAAAAGGATAATTCATAGAATATTAAGCTATATACAATCCAAAATATTCTTAGCTGGGGTTATATGTCTCAAAAATAACTGTTAGTTCACCAATCCATTTTTATCTTCAGCATTATACAGAAGTCCTTCAATAATTTGAATTCCCTTCCTCGGTTTGAAAGAACTTAATATTTAAGATATTTGATTAAAAACCTTAGACTCGGGATTCATGGTTCATTGTCCATCTACTTGCTGCTCCCCCCACCCCCATGGAACAGTGACTTCAAGCAAGGTAGAACTCAGGAAGAAAGAGAAAGGTTTATATCCCTAGTCAAAGTAGGAAATGAGGCATCTTCTCATCCATGAAGTAATGTGAAACACATCCCAGATCAAATGGGTTGATGGAGACAAACGGATTCTATCATTTCCTGAAAGGTAAATGAGGAAATGTGGTAGGAAACACATTTGGATAGATCAAGACATATTTAAAGTAATTGCACTGGAACCAACAACACTGAAGTATGAGTAAAACTGAATTCAATTCTGCATTTTTTTCATACTCCTTCCTTCCTTCCTCCCTTCCCTCCCTCTCTCCCTCCCTCCCTTAGTTTCGTTTTGCGTTATCTGTAAAGTACTGTAGATAAACAAAAGCAACACCACCTTTCTAGCTATAAAGTTTGGTGAAGAAAAGAATAACAGAGGAATAACTAATCCACAAAGAATCCACAAAGAGATTCCATGAAGAATCTCTTATACAAGTAGTCCTCAACTTACAACAGTTCATTTAGTGACCGTTCAAAGTTACAACGGCATTGGAAAAAGTGACTTATGAGTGTTTCCCAGTTATGATCTTTGCAACATCCCCATTTTCATGTGATCAAAATTCAGATGCTTGGCAACTGGTTCATATTTATAACCATTGCTGTATCCCAGGGTCACGTGATCCCCTATTGCACTCTTCTGACAAGCAAAGTCAATGGGGAAGCCTGATTCACTCCACAACCGGGTTCCTAACTGATCAACTGCAGTGGTTCGCTTAACAACTGAGGCTAGGGACATTGTAAAATGGGGCAAAACTCATGTAATGAATGTCTTATTTAACAACATAAATTTTGGCTGAATGGCCATAAGTTAAAAGACTACCTGTACTGAATTTACCATTAAGGAGCAAAAGGGCCTGAAAAAGTGAACGCAGCATGTTTTTGGAGGACTTTTCAATCAACCTAACTTTAAATGTGCTTTAATTACTAATGCACTGGGTCATTGACTTTGACAATGACAACAAGACTATCACTTTTACCTTAATTAGCCACAGCTCTTGGTAAATAAAACAGCTTCCTAATTAAAAAAAAAAAAAAAAGGAAGGAAAACCAGTGCATGGAAAAAAAACAGACAGCAAAGCATTGATATACTGTTCTAAACTTCATACTCAGATTCTCTACAAAGTAGAAACCAAATTTTCCCAAGGATTATTTAAAAAACACCAAAAATCCTTGCAGTTGGAAAAGAGCAAGTGATTTTTGGTCTTCTATGTTACTTGGAAAATTGAGGTAGGGAAATAATTCACTAATATTATTTCTAGACCTATCATCATTTATAAACAATACCTGTGGATGTTTGATTGTAAACTATAAGATAGCTTGGAAAGGTGGAAAATACGTTAGAAGGAAAGTTTGCTGCATGATAATTTTTTTTTATTCCAGTTTTGGAATAAATACAGAAGGAACAAAATCACACATGCATTTCAGAATTCACTCACAGAATTTTGCAGTGTTTCACATCTCAAAAAATGCCCTCAAAATGTATATTATTAGGGAAAATGTAGTAAAATGAGTTGGAATAGATGAGACTATTGGTATCACGTGCTGCATAGAGCCTCCATTTACTTTTTTCTGAGACCCAGAACATTTTACCTTGGCCACATTTAGGCAGCAAACAGCTGGATCGAGAAACATTCTGCCTTTCCATGTGAAAGAATAAAATAAATCTTTTAGCCTTCTGATAAGTTGAGAGTCTAGAAAAAGTGCAGAAAAGAGCAACCAAGATGATTAAAAGACTGGAGGCTAAAACATATGATGAATAGTTGCAGGAACTGGGCATGGCTAGTCTTGTGTAGAGAAGGACCAGAGGAGACATGATAGCAGTATTCCAATATTTGAGGAGCTGCCACAGAGAGGAGGGGGTCAAACTATTTTCCAAAGCACCTGAAGGCCAGAAAAGGAATAATGGATGGAAACTGATCAAGGAGAGATACAACCTGGAAATAAGGAGAATTTTTCTGACAGCAAAAGCATTCTTTCACATGAAAAGGCAGAACATTTCCTTGTGAAATGTTCAGTTTCTCAAACCTTGGGGAAGGAGGCAAATGTGAACTTCTGGTCCCGTCTTTCTTACCACATTCCTGTAACCCTCCTTGGCCTCAAAGCTCAAACTTGTTTGAAAACCATGGTTTTAGAGCACCAATGGTAGACACAACGCTTTAGTTCCACATGATGAAGTTGCATACTTTGTATCTGAAAAACAAAGGCATTAAGTAGAGATAGTCCTCGACTTACAACCATTTGTTTAGTTACTTTTCAAAGCTACAACAGCATTGGGGGGAAAAAGTGACTTATGATTGTTTTTCACGATTGTTGCAGCATCCCCACAGTCACATGATCCATGTTCGGCCGCGTCGCAAGTGGTTCGTATTTATGACGGTTGCAGGCACCCAAGGTCACGTGATCACTTTTTGCAACTTCTGACAAGCAAAGTCAATGTGGGAAGCCAGATTCACTTAACAACGGTGTTACTAATTTAACAAATGCAGTGATTCACTTAAAACGTTGGCAAGAAAGGTCGTAACATGGGGCAAAATGTATGTAACAACTGCCTTGCTTAGCGACATAAAAATTTTGGGCTCGACTGTAGTCGTAAGTCGAGGCGAGGACAACCTGTACCCATACTGGGAAAAGTGCATTTAAAGTGCCTCTGAAAGGAAAAGGGGGTAAGAAAAGGATGTTCAGGCTACAGAGTAGGCAAGCAATGAAGAAAAACTGAATTTGCATCCAAAATGAGAAATTGGCCAAAAGAGGGGGAACTGCTCATCTTGATTTTTGCTGATTTTATTTTTTTTCCCCTTCATTCTTTCAAGTTTGGGGATTTTCAGCTTTAAG
This sequence comes from Masticophis lateralis, assembly GCA_030761175.1. Lineage (NCBI taxonomy): Eukaryota > Metazoa > Chordata > Lepidosauria > Squamata > Colubridae > Masticophis > Masticophis lateralis. The sequence goes on from JAUDYJ010000003.1 coordinate 66,064,925, forward strand.
TGTTTAGGAAGAAAGGATGGTGGAATCACAAACAACAATTCTGGAGAGGCAATACACCTTCAACCTTGCTTTGAACAATAGCGAAGAAAAGCAAGGCTAGACAAATAGAAATTCTGAATTGTGATTGATTAGCCGTTTCTATCAGACAAAAATATAATTCTTTCATTTACATTCTAAATTGCCAGCCTGAATGGCCTGCGCTTACCAAAATCAATCCTCTTAGTAGGATAATCCTGCTGATTTGCTCCATTTTATCCAGATAGCACGCACACAGGTGATTTATGTGAGCCTTTTGTGGGTGGCAATTGGATCATCTTCCCCGCGGTCTCTTCCAAATCTGGGTTTCTCCTGAACTTCTGAACCTGACAAAGCCTAACTTAACAGGACTGGCATCAAATAGACTGCTAAAGAGCAGATTGGTACCTGGCAGGTCTATCTTGCTGTCAGGTGAACTGATGATCCAGAATGATTGCTCCATCCTTCCTCGCCTCCTCTGGCAGCAGCAGTGCCTCTATAGAAAGCCTACATGCTTTTCATGTTGTAACGAAGGACAATGTTTTTACAGACAAAGGAGCGTCTAGTTTATTATTGTGCTGTCCTGGACGAGGGTGAGATGCTGGGAAAAAATGGTAATTCACAGTGTGAATTCTTCTTTTCCAGTGATATGGGTTAGCGCTGAGCCCCTACCGTTTATATTGCTGCAACACAATGGTGTACATTGTGAGTGAAGCAGAAATTGCAGCTCCCTCTCCCGTTCTCTTTGTGTTCTCCAACAGCCAAGTAATCACTGCCTTTTCTCTTTCTTTTTTTTCTAAAGTACAGCCAAATATACCCACAACTGTGACTTCCTAAGGTAGAGTGTGCGGGAAGTGGTTAACAATGTCAGTCTTCAGGAATAGCCAAAGATGAATTATATGAGGACACCTGCATTCCCCCATATCAGTCTTGGGAACCAAACTCAAGAATGCCGGTGTCTGTTTGATAGAAAAATAACGTGGACATCCACATAATTTTCCTTTGGTGTCACAAACAGGTCTGACTACAGTTTGATGGTGTCGGAAGGAGTAGATTTCACCCGATTCCTTTGTAATGGGTTCTATTCTGGAAGAGGATTTATCTGTAATTCTTTTCAATAAGAGGGCAGTGGAATTTGTCTATTTGCTTCTCTGCAAAAAATCTGCATTTTTCTCCCCACCCCTCCCTTAATTCAAATATCCGCAGAGCCTTTGGAAATTGTGTAGCTGGTGTGTTATAACATGTTGGAATGGGGGATGGAAAATTCAAAAGGGGCTGAGCAACATGGGAAGGTGGAGGATAAAAGGGAAGAGATATCTCCAGCAAGTTAGACATTTGGATTCCACATGCTGATATTCTTATCAAGGCTTTCCAGAATGTGGCAGGAATGCAAAGTGCAGAGAATGAGAAGAAAACAGCAAATGTGTATCAGTGCCTTCCTAGCTGCGTAGAAATGTTTCCTCATCTCCACAATGGGAAGAAAAAGAAAAGAAAAACAAACAACAACAACAAAACCCCCTTCCTCCACCTATTCAGTTGCAGCAGGAATTATTTTTTTGCAAAGTTTTTTTTAAAAAAAATCTATTCTGTTTTTAAGTTTTTTTGAATTAAAGTCAGATTTACTCAGTTGAGATAACAGATTTCGAGGTTAACTATCATTTGCTGTTACTTATGTAACCTATTGCAGAATTATGCAGATTTTAGGAATAGAACACAACTGAAATAACTAATTATAGGCAAAAAAAGAAAAAAAAAACTTGTGTCGTATTAATATGAATTGTGGCATTTCCAGCACGTTATTTCCCAGTGCTTTAAAGCTCAGCAGCAAATTGGCGGTATAATTTCACTAACCATTCCCTGAGTAAATACTTCTATTTCAAGAAGGATTTAAAACTAAAAGGATTTAAAAAGCAGCTTGCTAGATCAGACGAAAGCGCTATCAACTGTAGCCCTGGATTTCAAAAGTGAAATAAAGAAAGTGTAGCAAAAATGAAAAACTGGATTTTGGGGGAAGCCACAATCAGGACATAACCACAACAATTCAGTTGATGTTCAGAAAGTTTTATAGGCTAGAAACCAACACACACACACACACACACACACACACACACACACACACAAGGTTATCCAAGTTGAAATGTAAGTGAATCAAAGAAAGAGACAATCTTGTAAAGTTAAGTTCCTGAGCAAAAGATGGAAAGAGCTGGCCAGAATATCTCCTGATGACCCAGTCCTGGCCAGCAGAGCCAGTGACAAAGGACAAAGAAGACTTGTATGGAGAACTAGGTGGACTAAATCCACATCTGAATATTTAGATGCAGCAGATTACACGGATGAAATGCCTTCCCCTTGCCTGGAAACTGTATTTTTTTCAGTTGCAGAGAATAAATTTAACTGGATGCTATTTGGGCAGTGTTGATGCTGCATGGATAATTTACTTGAGCTATAATTAATACGTTGACCCAAATATTTGGGGTAGGCTTGCTGCATGGATGGAAGTGCATGCAATTAAGTCAAAAGGCTAGCAGGTAGGAAGGGTGTATGCTGTCCTCTTCTGCACTCAGATATCTGACAGAAAAAGGAAGCTCGGCCTCCATTCCTAGCATCCAAGCTATCAATTCTCTAGCACCCAGCTAACACCATTTCTGGGCTTATTCACAAAGTTTGTTGAGTAGGATTCAGGCTTTACCTTGCTCCTACACATAATACCTAGCAGCTAATGTCATTATGTTGGAGAAAAAGTGAATGAACCAACAGCCAGGTGGATGGACTCAGATGCAGTGGCGCTACTGATGGAAGAGCTGAAGGACTAGGTTAGGGACAATGTCATAGAAGACATCCATCTATCTAGTTGCTAAGAGTCAATGATGACTTGATAGCACATAATAATTAAAAACGACACTGGATTGTGGTAAAGCATGCTGTAGCAAATGGAGCTGGTTGAATTCTCCATTAGAATCTAAACAGCACTGACACATTTTAAAGCTAGCCAGGGATACCCAGATAATTCAGGATCTTCCCCTCTGCTTTCGTTTTAAATTGAGAACATCAGTTTTTGTTTGAGTTCTCTCTTTATAACCCTGCTGCAGATTGGTAACTTTTTACTTTTCTTTTTTTTAAAATCCAGCTTTTGAATGGTTTGTGTCAGTAAAAATGACCTCTGGGAACTCTCTCTCTCTCTCTCCCTCCCTCCCCCTCCCTCCCTCTCTCTGTCCCTCCCTCCCCCCATCTCTCTCTGTAAAACTTTGTGATTAATCACGCAAATCAACCTAGTAAGGACCTATTAGGTAATGAAAAGCCATGGTTTGGCCCTGCATTCCCAAAAGCTCCCAGTGGTTCTCAGTGGGGACATCAGAGGCCCTGAAAGCCAATTCCCATCCTTTAGCTGTTGGGCCGGCCAATCTCCCGGAGGAGTGAGGCACTCACTATTCACTCCCTGCCTGCCTCATCCTTTCCAGCATGTTCCCACTGATACATTAAAGGAATTAATTGCTCATAATGATCTCACCATCTGTTAACAGAGGTTCATACCTACAGGCTGGTGGCCTGTGGTGGTCCTATTCAGCCCTCAATAGGCAATGCTGGGGGAACGCTTTTCCCACATTGCCTTCCCTTCCCGTCTGAAAAGAGGAGGCGAGGTTGGTGTTGGCCATCTGCTCCTTGTCTTTCTGTGAGAGACCTTGATGCGGTCGAAGGCGGCTCTGATCTGACTCCAATCTGATTGGAATGTGGCTGATCTGAGAGCCTCTCAAAGCTGTGAAACTGAGTCAAAAGGAGATCCCCATTGTCCCGGACGGGCTGAAAGAAAATGATCACTTTAAAATTCATAACTCCCAGGTGCCGACCATCTATTCATGGGGAGGGAGGGGGGAGGAGAGAGAGAGAGAGAGAAAACCCCTTTCTGAACTTCTCTTCATTAAAAGAAGAGTGAGGGAGGGAGGGTGGGAGCCTGAGGATGTGGGGGGAGGAAGGAAGAGAAAAGGAAATAGTTTGTGGGAATGTGCAGAGGATTTCAAGCTCAACAAATGAGGAATTTGGATTTTCTTTCTTTCACTTTTAAAAGGGAGAGACAGAGACAGAAAGAGAGGGAAGGACAGGAACACACTGCAAAAGCAAGGGGTTTCTACTGGGGACCCTCCTCATTTTCCTTAACTTAAAAAAAAGTTAAAAAAGAACAAACATTGCAAATAGGAATTGTATACAGAATACTTATTTATTGAGGATGGGCAAGCTTATTCCAACATTTTAGGTAGTTTCAATTTTTTAAAAAAAAATTAAAGCCAGAGATATATAGTGATAAGACTCATACATCTGGTCTGTTACACATTTTGCCCTAGTTATAAGGTGGCTTGTTTACTTTTGCTTGGCAACATGTGGGAACTCAGTCGCTGGAGTTGGTAAGCTATGATTTATGACTTTTAATTCAACACATGAACCAGAGGTGACTTTAAGTATGGCAAAACGAGTGTGGCAGACTTTATTTCCCAGGAATAATACTAGGAATCATGTAAAACTGATTGGCTTTTTCATCCAGATTCAGAAGTTCTAATGTTGTGGTGGATTCAGAGATGCATCGATGTCTTTCCTTTTTCCTGTTCAAGTTTAGAATACAGATAGGTTAATTTCTTTGGGGAAAAAAATGGGAGGGCACTTGACTTTATGGTATGTAGAGGTTAGAGGAAAATTCCTTGATAGCTTTCTGTTTTCCAGTCCTTCAAACCCATCTATTGGGTAAAATGGAATCTGTCAAACATTTTGAGGATGAGACATATCCCATTTTCTCAAAGCTATAATTCCATGTCCATTGCATTCAATTTCCCCAAGAAGAATGGGGTGACAGTACTGCATCACCTACTGTGGGATTTGTTTTCGAAGAGCTTTCTAAGCTTCAAGGTGGTGGAATTGGAGTTAATGGTCCAGTCATAGTAGTAGGGACAACAAATACAAACTGATATTGCTTGTTCCTCCAACCACCTATGTTTCATTGCTAAATTCTCTTCATCTCAATACTCCCTTATAATTTAAATATCATTCTTAAACAAAAGATACTGATAGACCACCTGGTTCCCAAAGTCTAGATTATGCTTATGTTTGAAGGGTGTGAAATATTTCACCTTCAAATTGAATGATATTTCTGTGGGGTTTTTTTTAAACACACTTTAAGATGTAATGTATATTGTGTATATACATGTATCTGAGAGTCTGTTTAGTCCCAGGCACCATCATCTCACTTTTGCAACTGTTTCACAATTGTCTTCCAAAAAAGTCAAGATTATGCCACATGCATTCATAAAAGAGGTTGGGCTTCGATCATGGATGCCATCTTAAATTTTGGAGTTCCCCCCATGGATGTTCCTGTTCCAATGGATGGTCCTGTTACCAGCAACTGCTATTGTTTTTGAGGCAACAGCCAATTCAGGAGTGGCAAGGGAGGAACAGTTGATACAGCTATTTCTTCACTCGGTTCTACTTTCCTTCCATGCCCTTTCCATATAGGAGATTGTAGCAGCCATTTTGATTTAAAAAAACAAAAAACACCTCCCTCCAGCTGCCACAGGCTTAGAGGCACTGGTATATACCTTAAGGATACTTGCTCTTTTCCTCTTCTGCCTCTCCTCCTCCTCCCCATTTATCAAGAAAGTAGAGCCAGAGGTTTATGCTAATCACTTTTCTTAACGCATCTTGCAAGTGCATGATCAGGACAGCCCATTAAGCAATGAGTCACAACCAAAGCAACCAAGACTAGCAAAATGTAGTTTTCTGTTGACTCAAGGATGGGTGTAGAACGCTTTCACTCTGCAACAGAGAAGGATTCTTCGTTCATTATTTCATTTGCAAAAGAAGCTGGCACAAAGCATATTCATTTATTAAACAAATTCATATAACTGCCCAATTCACATCACTGCCCTGGTGATTCCAGGTGGCTTACAAAATTTAAAAATCCTCTATCTAATAAAAAAAAAACCCCATCCTTTCCTCCCTCCCCCCCCCAACACAATCAAATCAGCCACTTGATTGGCTTTGTCGTGTTCATGGTCCCCAGGCCCGCTGACAAAACCATGTTTTTAGGGCCTCTGGAAAAAAGCAAATTTCAAAAAAAAAAAATCCTTTGTGGGGAATGATGCTCTATGAAGAAGGAGAAATCACCAAGAAGGCCCTAATCCAGGAGACTCATTGCATGTCCTGCCTTCCCATCATGGTGGGCCAGGAAGATATAACAAAGGAGAGGCAGTCTTTCAGATAGGTAAAGGTTTCCCATGTCCAGTTGTGTCCAACTCTAGGGGGTGATCCACATCTCTGTTTTTTAACCCAGGGAGCCAGAATTGTCCAAAGATATTTTCATGGTCATGTGGCGAGCATGACTTTACACCAAGGTATATGGAATGCTATTACTTTCACACAAAAGTAGTACCCATTTCTCATGTAGGACTTTAAAGGGAATAACCAACATCTTGAATTGTACCCGGAGTTTGACAGGAGTTCTTGGAACAAGCTTTTGGTAGACTCTTACTAATCTATCATTTTTCTCTCTGCCCCACACTAGTACAATGGGTTTACTAATGGATGATGAAATAGAAAACAGGAGTGTTGATGTTTTGGTCATGTTTTGCATGATGTTTAGAATGATCCGAGGCCAGGATTATTGATGGAAATTAATGTGATGGCATCCAATTGGTTCAAACTATCAATTCAGAGGGCCTCAGATTTCAGTTGAGATCCAACAACTACCTGGAGATGCTATATCCGGATTCATGTCTGCTTGAACAAAAAACAAGCTTGATTCTGTCTTATTCAGATTTGGAAAAGTAGCTGAACAGGAACAGCAGTTCTGACAATGAGATACAGTAACAGTGCCCATTTGTGTCTTATTCAAAAAGCTGCTTGTAGGACTCTACATCATGTAATTATTCATTAGATTTATATTCCATGTTTCCAGTGGTGGGATTCAAATAATTTAACAACCAGTTTTCTGCCCTAATGACTCACTAGGTGGGTGTGGCCACACTGCACCCCCTTGCGCCCTATTTTGGGCCTAGTAGGCCTCCCTGCAGCCTCTTGGGAGCAAAAACAGGCTGCAGGGGGGCATACCCAGTGGTGGGTTCCTCCTGATTTGGCCCGGTTTGGCCGAGCCAGTATTGATGACAATATGACATCACCGAACCAGTTCTCTTTATTCTAGAGCTGGGCGCTCCCGTCCCCCTCCACCCCCCCCGCCCTCCCTGCATTATTCTTACCTTTTATTTGGCTCCAACCCCAATCTATTGCTGCCTCCCAAGTCCCAGCTGATCGGCTAGAAGGAAAAAACTTGTTTAAACTCTTGCCGCAGGGCTTCAAAGGGCCGCCCTACAGCTGATCAGCGTTAAAAGGCAGTGTGGTGGTAGACCAGTGCCTCCAAAAACAAATGAGTAGACCGATGCCTCCAAAGACGAATGAGTAGACCAGTGCCTCCAGAAACAAATGAGTAGACTGGTGCCTCCAAAAACGAATGAGTAGACCGGTACAGCTCTGCAAACAGTTAAAAGCCTGGTAGACCAGTACCTCTGCTAAATCCTAAAGAATTGTCACATGACCATCAAGCCATGCCCACAAAATAAGCCACGCCCACAGAACTGGTAGTAAAATAATTTAGAACCCACCCCTGGGCGCACTGCACCCCCACACCCCGTTTTGGCCCTAGTAGGCTTCCCTGCACTTACCTGGGAGCCAAAACGGGGCACATGGGGACTTCTGAAAGGGGCAGGGTGGGGAGCGGTGGGGGCCAGCCAGCAATTTGACAACTGGTTCGGCCGAAGTGGCGCGAACCAGTTGAATCCCACTGCATGTTTCCTTCAGCAATTCAAGGCATTGTACACAACCTTCCCTCCTCCGATTGCTCCACAAAAAGCAACCTCAAATTAGGTTTCTGAGAAATAGTGATGAGCTCAATAACTGATGTATATTCACCTGCATAGAAGTGCAACTCACTGAACTCAGTGAATCCTAATTTTATCTTTACGAGGGTGAGACTGCCCTAGAGCAGGATTCTCCAGTCTCTCAGATCTGTCCAAGGATTGACCTATATGTGCAGGCTGAAGTTAGTCCCTTTTGACTTCTGGACAATGGACTCAATCATCCTTTTTCATGGCTGTAGCTTCCAGGCCTTACTGGTTTCAGGCTGTTGAACCTATTGGAAGAGTTGTTTTGCTGCTGTGTTGCTATGGATGCCAGTTGAACAAGCAGTTAGCGGTGAGTTGCATTTCCAAGCAATCACCTACATGGCTATTTGCACAGGAATAGATTGGAATATTGCAAGTCTTGCCATTTGCAAGATGCACTAATTTGGATTCACTGTCCTTTCCAATACTACTAATTCAGATACACAATTATTTATGCTGCTCTTTTGCATTAGCCGATGTGACAATCATGTACTTTCTGCTTTTTCGCTCTTATAATTTCACTACCTTCGCATTTGTATTCACCAGGCTGAATACGATTCCCATAATAAGCAGAGTCAGTGTATTTGCATAATAATCTTGATAAATGCTGGAAAGATCCGACCTCTCTGGTCACTGATCATTTTAAAAGGTTAATGTCAAATTAGCGCTTAATAAATCCATACAGAGTAATGATGCAAAATGAAGAGCGATGATTAAACACACACAATCAAGGAGGTGTACACAATTTACCTTAATTCTCTTTCCTGTATCTTTTGCCTTACCATTTTCTCCCAAGACCATTCCCGCCTCACTTCCCGTTATAATTTTCTGTTCTTTCTATATACATTTATGATCTGTTAAAGGTGCCAGTGAGGTGACTCCGTTCCATTCCCTTTATTCCCCTTTAGTCTTCTGCTTATTTTTCCTGTCCCTCTCAACATTCTGTAGCCACTAAATATTGAACTGCTTTAAAGTTGCTTAGGATTTTTAAAATTCTTTTTCTCCCTAAAAATCTGAACCTGTGTGGAAAATGATATTTTTGATACATAAGCTCCTGCCCGTGGATATCTGAGGTTAATATTCAAATGGATTCTTAAGATTATTGATCAATTAAATAATGTTTTGGCTATCAAAGTTTTAAATCAATTTCTTGAGCAAATACTTATTCCTATTAGCAAAACATCTGAATGGGAGACATTTGGCTATCATTTAGAATTAAATAATTACTCCTATCATTACAAGGAAAAGCCGTTTTTCACGTACACTCTCCAAAGTCTGCAACTATTTCCTTTTTTTTAAAAGGTCTTTTTTATTTTTAAATCTCCAAGTGTCTGCAACACTTAAATAATGGCTGAGTCTGAATTCCCTCTTCTTTTTAGAACTGAAGTCCATAGATAGAGATAGCTAGCTAGCTAGCTAGCTAGATAGACAGACAGACAGACAGACAGACAGATAGATAGATGGATGAATATATACCGGTAGATAAGAGATAGATAGATGATAGATAGATAGATAGATAGATAGATAGATAGATAGATAGATAGATAGATAGATAGATAGATAGATAGATAGACAGACAGACAGATAGATTTTTGTATGATGTTTGAGACAGAGAGGAAATAATCAACGAGGCTTTACTTATTAGGGACTCTAGCAATTGCACTGGTCAGAATTTTTCAATTAACACTGCCTTTAAAACAGTTGCCCTCTCTGCTTTTGTCCATGAGCCACGAAGAGCAAATTGCTTTGGAGAAGGCTGTAGCTGCAGTTCTGGGAAAATTTAACAGGTGCTTTAACTCAGCTGGGTAGGAGCTGCATTAAAAAGGGCCACTCCGGGCCGTACCCATAGAATTCCCTTTTCTAACGGGGGAACTTCAAGTAGGGAGAAACTAATGACTTCATTACCATCTCAATTCTGGGAAATGCCTCATCCAGACCTGCATCATGAAAGGAAAGGTAGAGCACTCTTTGTGACCTTACAAGATCAAAATGTTATGTAGAGCAATTCCATTAGTCAAGGCTATAAACCTGAAAGAACACACCCATTGGTGCCAGCTTTTAGACCATAAAATCGGAGGGGAGAAGGGAGGGGGAGGAGGGGCAGATAGAGAAGGAGGCAGGAGGCGGGAAAGGAGCTCAAAGCATCTTCTAGCCTTATTGTGTCCCCCGAGTTCCTTCCTTGTCTCTGAGACTTCTACATCCCAACCTTCTCCCTTCATTGAAGAAGTGACACATTGAATAAGTCCTGCTTTTCTCCAAACTTAGTGGACTACTCTGCGGAACACCTACAGAAATGGATTTTAAAGCTTTTGCAGCAAAACACTCAGGGCAATAACGAATACATGAAATATTCATTATACAGAATTCACATATAGCCTGTCATTTTTATTTTATTTTTTTAGATATTTGTGCCCTGCCTTCACTCCAAAGAATCCTCCTGAGCCTGCTTGCAAGTTGGTAACTGAAACTTTGAAAGCGTATTTCCTGTTTAAAGCTGCACATAAAGCAGACACTCTAGTAGCACAGATTTGGACCAGGTTTGGTCTAAGGTTAAAGCACCAGGTTAGAGACTAAGAAACTGAGTTCTTTTATGCTTTCAACATGGAAAACTGGCTGGGGGACTTTGAGTCAGTTGCTCTGGCAGCCCAGCTACCTCACAGGGTGGTTGTTGTGGAGAAAATAGGAGGAGGGAAGGAGCATTAGATATCTTTGCTGCCTGGAGTTATTTACAAAATAATAAAGATGGGATAAAAAAAATCCATCTGAGCTCTGTATAATTAAGATATTTCCCCTTGCAAACATAGTCCAGTTAAAACAGCGCAAAGAAAATTACATGATATAAGTGATTTCCTTAAAAAAAAAGGAAGAGTTCCACAATTATCAGAACTCTATTAAAGGAGACATTTAATGTGTGTGTAAAGTCAATGATGCTATTCAACTAAGAAAAAACAACTGTGTAAGTAACTTACTAAGTAACATACTATTATCATTAAAAGGTGTTTTTATTGGTTAAAATTAAAACCAAAGAAAAATATAAAAATAAGCTTGAAATGCAAACAACTAACTTCAACTACTAATCCTCAGCAAGGATTAATTAATTAAGCGATCAGGGGGTTATTTCAGTACAAAGGGTTGCAGCTTTGTACTGATAAAAGGGAGTGGTGGTGTGGTGGTGAAGGTTTAGACTAGCATTGATGAGCTCAAGATTCAAAGCTATCCACAGTTATGGACTTTCAGTTGATAATTGATAGCAACATGACAATAGGATTGTTGTGCTAAAGAAAATTTTGAAAAGAAACCATTTATTCCTGAACGAAAAGCAGGATATGAATCAAGCAAAAAAGCAAGAAAAGAAACAAGCAAGCAAGGGTTGGAATAAATATCCTTCTGGGTTCAGTTCCAAGTGAGGAGAAAAACACTGGAAACATGGAGACTGCTTGAAAAGATGGTTTAATGGTGGATAGGACCACATGGTTTTGAGGTCCTGGGCAAAAAGGGCAGAGATGCTGAAAGTGCCCGGGTTTTATGCCCTCTGTTGGGTTTTGAATATGAGCTTGTGTTCTGATTGGTTGTCAGACCAATCAAATGGGACCATGGAGGGGTAACTTTGAAGGTTGTCTTTTGAGTCCCAGGGTTGGTTGACTCTTGCTGGGTGATGATGTAATGAAAGGGCTTTGGGCAATTCCTACTATGGCTCTGCCTGAAGGAAGTAGAACTTTGTTATGTAGAATAGACTGGCCTAGGCCTTAATGTCTCATTGACAAAGGTGGGGGGGGCTGAGTTTCTGCCCCCTTTTAGGGGAAGTATTCTGACCTTTTAATATTTCCTAAAATATCTCATTTTTCTAGGAGAAGGGTGGGTGCTAACTTCCTACACAAGCCAGCCAGCTTCTTGGTTTTGGCCTTGTTTGTTTGCAAAGGAGCTCAAAATCCATTCTATCTACCCACTAGGAAGTTATGCGTATTGCAAATAGGTCTTTATTTTGTTTGTCCATCCCAGCAGTACAAAAACGGCACATTTACATTACTTGTGCAAAATTCTTCAGCTGCTGGAAATTCAAAAGCCAGCAGAAAGCAAGCAAGAATGAAGGTGGGCCTTAAGAAGAAGGGAAAGAGAAATGGCATGCTATCTGCTAGGACCTGGGAGGGGGAGGAATCTCTGGATGGGAGAGACCACTTTACAGTATTTAGCTGTTTAGATTTATCAAGAAACGCTACTGTGTTTTAAAAATATTGTAACAGCCACAATAAAACATTTCCAGCATTCCCCCCTACAATATAAGTAGTTCTCACTGCAACCACAACTGGGGATAAGAATTTCCATTGCTAAGCAAGGGTTAGTGAGTCATGTCTGATTTTATAACCTTTTTTTTTTTGTGGTCATCGTTGTTAAGCGAATCACTGCAAGTTAAGTGAATTGTGCAGTTGTTAAGTGAATCCACTCCCCCTTTGATTTGGCTTCTAAGAACCCTCTGGGAAGGTTGCAAATGGGGATCACACAGCCCTGAGATGTGGATGTATGCCAATTGCCAAGGGCCCAAACCAGGGGTGGTGTTAACTTACCTTCGCTACCGGTTTGCAAATGTGACCGCGCACAGGACCTTCCGCGCAGGACCTTCCACATATGCGCAGAGCATCCAAAATGGGACGTGATTACATCCGGGCAGGTGGGCGGAGCCTCCCTCCGCCACTGCTACCAGTTCGCCAAAACCAGATAAAACTGGCTGAATACCACCACTGGCCCGAATTTTGATCCCACCACAATTGGGTGGCTGTGAATGTTGAAAGTGCATGGATCGGGTTATAAGTCACTTTTTTCCCACTCTGGTTGTAAATTCGAGGAATTGCTAAACAAATGGTTGTAAATCCAAGGTACTTTTGCACAAGGACTTTGTGCCAGTTCAATATGAGCTCCATCCTTGAATGCATGGTTTCAGCTCTTGGGAGTATAGTTCTGGCTGACCATCAATTTATATAAAATTGGAGCAATCCCATTCTCTTTAAATCGTTGTGGTTTCATAGAGTTTGTGAACAGGATTTTTTCCCCCTAAGTGGGAACTCTTGCCTGACCCTGTCTCGCAGTTCCTCTAAACATTTTCTCTCTGCCTCTGGGCCCCCTCCAATATAGCACCTGCAATCTGCTGCAACAATCATTGGGGAAAATGTCTGGTTGCAAAACGCAGTCGTGCATTTGCATCGCGTTAGCTCCTGATAGGGTTTTGAATGCAAGGGGAATGGTGTCTTTGCAGCCAAGAAACTCCCCCTCATATTAACTGCTTAGATTAGAAGGGGGAAAATCCTTGACAGCAGCTGGCTAACTGTGATAAAGCATTACGTTAGTCTAATCTGAATGCATGGTGGGTATCCACTTTGTCTAAGTTTGGTTCCTCTGACACATCACTCTAAATTGATAAAAGGCATACCCACTGCACTCTTTCCATTTCAACCATTGAAGGTATGAATTACTTTAACCTCTCAAGACATGGAATGAGCTGTGGTATGTTCCTTCCATTCCCCTTAAAGTCCCTGCATTATCAGCAGTGATGGTGTGACTGTAGGCATCCATAGGAGGGAATGGATGACAAGGTACACAGATTAACAGAGTTGGAAGGGACCTTGTAGGTCATCTAGTCCAACCCCCTGCTCAAGCAGGAGACCCTGCACCATTTCTGACCGATGTCAGTCTAGTCTCTTCTTGAAAGACTCCAGTGATGAAGCTCCCACAACTTCCGAAGGCAACTTCTGTTCCATTGGTTGTTTTTTTTCACTGTCAGAAAATTTCTCCCTAATTCCAGGTTGAATCTCTCCTTGATCAGTTTCCATCCATTATTCCTTGTCTGGCCTTTGGGTGCCCTAGAAAACAGCTTGACCCCCTCCTCTCTGTGGCAACCCCCCAAATATTGGAACACTGCTATCATGTCTCCTCTGGTCCTTCTCTACACAAGACTAGCCATGCCCAGTTCCTGCACATTCTTCATATGTTTTAGCCTCCAGTCCCCTAATCATCCTGGTTGGTCTTCTCTGCACTTTTTCTAGCATCTCAACATCGTTTTTATAGCGTGGTGACCAAAACTGGATGCAGGATTCTAGGTGTGGTCTTAGGTGTGGCTTTATAGATTATCACTTGATCTTGATTGTATCCCTCTGTACATTATGATGTCATTTTATAATCCTTTAGGTGCCTTGGAAAATAGCTTGAGCCTACCTGCTTGCCTTTGGAGCTGGGAAACAAGTATGGGATGACAGGGACTGTATTAATGGCATCAGCTTTTTCAATATTATGGTTGGAATTGGACTCCTCTGTTATATATGGACACAAATATCTTTTTGGCAATGCAAATGTCTTTTTCCCAATCCTATTGAGCATGTAACTGTGCTCTGTCAATTATACTTTTAACCTCTTTTCACACTCTCCCTATTAATACAGTGTGATATGGGGGTGGAGAAGAGGGTCATAACCAAACCATACATTTCTATCTCCCTCCATATGTTCTTTTTTTCAGAATGTCTAAAGAAAGTTTAAGTCTCTTTAAGCATTTGCATTGCTCATTATTTCTCTCTTTTCTTTTTTCCTCTTTTCAAAACAATTCTAATTTTAATCATTCTTTAATTTCCTGTTTTTTCCTCTTGTTGCAATCTGGCTTTATTGAGCTAGATGGTATTGAATGTGCCTATTATTTTGATCTTTACGTGCAAATAAACTTAAATGAACACCCTGTTCAATTTCTGTTTGTCTGGGGGGGATTCTGAGCTGATTTTTTTTTTTTTTTTTAGTTTCTGCTCTTACATAAAATGGCTTTTTGAAAGGATGAAATGAATACAGCTACTAAGAAGTCATATGAAGGGATGTCTTTAAGAAGTGGGACCCAAAGGTGCTTTTTCCAAAAGGCAACTGGACTTTCTTGGATTTTTCCTTTGATAACATTTTGCTTCTCATCCAAGAAGCTTCTTCAGTTCAGTTCTTGGATGAGAAACGGAATATTTTCAAAGGAAAAAAATCAAGAAAATCCAGTTATCTTTTGGAAAAAAACACTTTTGGGACAATGATGACCTGGATAATTCAGAATCTCCATAGACATTAATATATGGGAGATGGCAGCCTTGTTCAGAACAGAACAGAACAGAACAGAACAGAACAGAACAGAACAGAACAGAACAGAACAGAAGTGTAGAGCAGAGTGTAGAGTATAGAACAAAACAGAACAGAACAGAACAAAATAGAGTAGAATAGAATAGAATATTCTTTATTGGTCAAATGTGATTGGACGCACAAGGAATTTGTACCTAATTAGAATGAACTGATTACTGAGCATAAACTCCGAACATATTACTTAACTAATATGCTTAACCTGGTTAGTCACTAAAAATCAAAAATCAATGATGGTGGTTCTAATAATACAGTCATACTAATTGACTCGGAGATTCAGATGTTTCCCACCTGGTGATGTTCAGAAAGCTATTGGGACTTCTGTTATCAAACTTTGGGACAGTGTAACAGTTGAGTGCTTGTCAAATGGGTTTATTTTTGTTTATATGTTTGCCTTCTGGATACTCATGGTTTCCCTCCCTCCCTCCCTCCCTCCCTCCCTCCCTCCCTCCCTCCCTCCCTCCCTCCTTCCTTCCTTCCTTCCTTCCTTCCTTCCTTCCTTTTTTTTCTTACCTTTTTTAATTGCAACCCATCCAGAGCCACTAATCTTAATTTAATGAATAAACAAACAATAGTGTTCTGGAAACAGAGATTTGATTCCTCACCAGTTTTGTTCAGAAAGTACTTAGTATCCCAGGGCCTCAAAGTTTCAGAACATTATTTATATTTTCTCCTTTGGTTAGTCAAGCAGAAGAGACCCTGGCTTGGCCACTAAAGTCAGCTAGTATTTGCAAGGCTATTCTATGCTGCCACTCTTCTCTTTATAACAGAAGGGTTTGCAATTTCAGTTGCTCCATCACTTGGGGACAGTTTCTGGGAAGACAACTGATGCAAAATGAATCAGTTAGTTGGCTGTGAGTGTTCCCACAGCCCAAAAGCGTGGCTGGAATTCATCTAACCTGTTCATGATTGTCTCTTTTTGAGATTAAATTTATTTATGTTTTTATTTTATTAAATTTGTTGACCGCCCGTCTCACCACAATCTGCTACATTTAATCTGCTTGGTATTGACTCATGTGCCCAGAACACAATGATCTTCTTCTGCCCTGACTCAGCTACTGTAAGTATGCGGTGTTAACTGGGACAAGATATGCCCATAAATGGCTTTTTTGATTCTTGTATTCAGCAGTCTGAATTGGGGTCTGCATATATTGAGCTCATCCACACAACTGTATGAGTCAATGTAAGGATTATAATCTCACATGCAGTTCCTTATATGAAGATCCCAAAGTCTAGAATTTGTTTAGGGCTGCATGTAAACAAGACAACAGAGAACAAACAACCTGTTTTTTCCTGAACTTCCTCTGCAAAGCATTTCCTAGTTATTCATACATGGGAAAGGTCTATGGATGATACGGTTCTGCTACATATCGAGTCTTTGATCCACCCTGGAGCTACCCATTCCCTACTTAAATATCAGTAGCTTCACCAGTCTCAGGTAGCCATCTTCAAAATCATGTTTTACCTTTTTAAATGAAGATATCAAACATTACCACCACCCTTTATATACAAAATATGGGTTCTATCACTGAACTCTTAGACTAATGTATTTTTTTCTATGGTATATTTCTTGATTGGCATCTGTGCTCATGGTTATTTAAACAAATCCTCACATTCTCACTACTACTGGAGTCTGATTGTTCCACAGCTCATATTACTGTTGGCTTCATTTACAAAATAAACTATTAGGACATCTATTAAATAAACGTGGGATGTAATTGTGGCTGTATGGGATTGCAGCTTTCCTTGCTTTAGCTCAGGGGTCTCCAAACTTGGCAACTTTAAGAGTTGTGGACTTCAACTTCCAGAATTCTTCAGCCATGTCTGAGGTGATCCCTGTTGTACCTACTCAACTATTCTTCCAGAGATACCTAAATCATCTGTTGCCATCTCATGTAACAGAATAGGCTATCCAATGCTATATCTTTGGTTAAAAATGCAAAAAAACAACACTGGCCAAACAATTTGTAAAAGCTTCACTTTAGTTTTGGGGACCTAGAAATGGGTGTCTGGAGCGAAGGGGTCAAAACTGCCCGTATGTATAATGGTAGGTGGGAATCAGCTGAAGCATGCTGCAGCTAGGAACAATTAGATAAATGGTGGGAAGCCCACAATTGCATAATGAACAGAGAAAGAAACTTAGAAAGGAATCTCCTTAAGACAGGGGTATCAAACTTGATTTCATTGAGAGCCACATCAGGGTAGTGTTTGACCTCAAGGGGCCGGGTGGGCATGGCTGGGGTGGGCATGGACAGCTTGACATCACTCGTGTTGGAGGCACCTGTGGGCACTAGAAGAGGTCAGGAGGAGAAGACAAGGGGATGGTGAAAGGGCAGCAGGACCAACCTTCCTTCTTCCTTCCTTCCTTCCTTCCTTCCTTCCCATCCTCCCTTCTTCTTCTTCTTCTTCTTTTTTTTTTTTTTGGTCTTTCCTCTTTCCCTTTGCCCTTTCCTGTCCCTTCATGGATGCTCAAATGCAAAAGGGGAAACATTTCCCTTAAGAGCCATGGTGGCGCAGTGGTTAGAATGCAGTACTGTAGGCTACTTCTGCTGACTGCCGGCTGCCAGCAGTTCGGCAGTTCAATTCTCACCAGTTCAAGGTTAACTCAGCCTTCCATCCTTTTGAGGTGGGTAAAATGAGGACCCAGATTGTTGGGGGCAGTATGCTGTCTTTCTAACCCACTTAGAGAAGGCTGTAAAGCACTGTGAAGTGGTACATATATACAAGTCTAAGTGCTATTGCTATTGTTATTCCTCTTTTTGTTTTATTTTGCTTTAGTTTGCTTTGCTAGCTCTCAGTTTTCGCTGGCAGAGGGCTAGTAAAACAAACCCAGGGCCCCGTTTTCAGTCGCGATGACCTCCTGCAGCCCTCTGCCAGTGAAAATGGAACCAGGGGTGGGGTGGGGAGCTGTGCTTGGTCCAGTCAAAAATTCAGTTTTTGCTGACAGAGGCACCGCGGGCTGGTCCTTCACTGTTTCAGGGCGGTCCCATGGGCCAGATGTAAGCACTCCGCAGGCTGGATTTGGCTCATGGGTCTTGAGTTTGACACCCCTGCCCTAAGCTATCAGACTGTAAAAGAAACAGCAGGAGTTTTGTACCCTCAGATTTACAAGATTCTGTTAATGGAAGTCTTACCATAGAATAGAATTAACTCATCTGGTTTGTTTCCTGCTTGGGAAGCCTGATGGTGGCTATAACCATGCAATTGAAGCCCCACCCCCCCCTTTTTTTACTGGCATTATCTAGTATTATCCAAGAAAGCATGAATATCCCTCAAAATTAAAAATTAGAAAACAGCAATTTTATATCTGTATCTATGTCTGTCTGTATGTGAAGCCAGACAGGGCCATGCCTACAGTTGTGTCAACTGGAGTTCTGAGCCAAGGCAAAGAGACCAGTTTTTAGGGTTCCCTTAAGGCCTGTAATCATAGGACCTGGCAGATATCAACTGGAACAAAGTTCCCCAGGCAAGAGGCCACAATGGAGAAATGCAAGAGAGCTAATTTTGTGTGTGTTCCTTTGGTGCTTGCAGTTGAATTATTACTTATTTTTGTTATTGGATATAGTTTCTATCCCCTGCTTTTTAGTTCTTTCCCTGTGCAAATAGCTAATAATGCTAGTTCATTAGATACCAGGGCCGTACATCCAAAAAGTGTGGAATTTCAATGATATGAAAATCATAGGATGCCAACAGTTCTTGGCATTGTTGTCTGAAATATTGTCCGCCCCCGATTATGCGCTTTTTATAACCAGTTTCGAATGACTGTTAATACAGATATATTTCTCAAGCAAGTAGATTGGCTTGTCAAAGAATGAACACAGACATTGAAGAATCAATGTATTCCTCCAAAGATCACCTATACTCCCAAAATGTAGAGGAACATTTTTTTGATGGATTCTTGCTATTGTTAATATATTTCCCCCCCTTCATCTGGTGCTTGCCAAGTATCTCCACATTGTGACAGAAGGCACTCACCACATTGAACAAGCAACTTTCCATTGTATTAAGCCATTTCCATCTGGTTATAAAAAATATTTTAGTGTATTACTGGGTTGGCCTTGTACATAGAATGCAAACTATAATTTGCTTTATGGCACCATAAATATAACTAATGTAATTACAAAGACAGCAGGCCATAACATCACAAAAGTTTGGGTCACTGTGGAATATATGATGATGATGCAAAACCAGCTATAAATTGTATGATACGTGTAGATATGTGCTTGATGCAACCACTCACAATATAAAAATTCCCTGCTATAAAACAAATACTTTTCAATCTAGTACATTAATCTACAAGCCTAGATGTGCCCAGATCTATGATCAATTATTTTATGCATGTGGACTTCTCACCCTCTTCAACAAAAGGATGCAAAAATAATGGTGAGATTATTTTGATTTTAAAACTAGGTTCATCAAAAATGGTGTGTGTGTGTTTTAGGAAGGAAAAAATGATGATTCTTTCAGCTTCCCTGTAGCATGATTTTGGGTACATTGCTCTGTTTGTCTTCAGATTAATATACCTTGAAATATTACTTTCCCATATTGCAGTTTTCCAAATGAATAACTCAAGTACATGCAGTCCTCAATTTATGACCACAATCGAGCCCAAACATTTCTGTTTTGAAGTGAGACATTAATTAAGTGATTTTTTGTTGCCCCATTTCTTGCCACAGTTGTTAAATAAACCACTGCAGTTGTTAACGTTAGTAACAACTAACAACAATTAGTTTTCCCCATTGACTCTGCTTGTCAGAAAGTTGTAAAGGTGGATCACATGACCTTGGGACATTGCAACTATCATAAATATGAACCAGTTGCCGAGCATTTGAATTTCGATCATAAGACCCTGGGGATGCTGCAAAAGTTGTAACTGTGAAAAATGGTCATAAGTCACTTTTTCCAGTACTGTTGCAACTTTGAATAGTCACTAGATAGAAGATAGATAGAATTCTTTATTGGCCAAGTGTGATTGGACACAGAAAGAATTAGTCTCTGGTGCATAAGCTCTCAAGTGTACATACAAACAACAAAGTGATAGGTTTGCATAGGTTTGATCATAGTTACAATCATTCATCATAAGATACAACAACAAATGATAATCATAGACAACAATAGGAGAAGGTAGTAGGAATGATGAAAAAGATGAGAAGATAAGAAAGATGAGAAGATGAGATGTATAATAGCAATACAGCCTACTACGTGGGTAAATATCTTGAGACCTAAAACAGTACTGTGGGAAATAAATGAACTATTGTTAAGTTGAGGACTACCTGTTCTTCTGTTTGTGATAATTTGGGGACTGTTTTAAAATGCATGCAGAGCGATGAATTTCATTCTGGTAGGTCTGAGACCCACCCCAGAATAATAGAAGCAAATGCTGGGCAACCTGTGCCAGAGGATTTCTTCTGGTTGATGTCCATTGCTAAGGGACATCTTTTAATTTTTTTTTTTAAATCATGGCTTAGTTTACCTGGCATGGTTAAAGAAACATGGCACAAGAGTCATTGCTGCTGCTCTTTAAATTCTCCCCTGTGTCTATGCATATTGAGGTAGCACAAACCAGCCTCTGTAACAAATCACACTGTAATCAGAAAGATGACATGTGGGTGATGTCATTATGCCAGCATTGTGAAGATACACTTGCATTCTGATGCTAACCCAAGGACATCAGGGCCAGTTTTTATGTGATAACAGTTTCACACATGGATGAGTATTTGGCCTCCTCTGCCTCTGACAGGTGCCTAAAGCAGCAGGGTTCAGGGATCAATCAACCTGCTCCTGCTTCCTTTCCCAGAACCAGGTATAGCAGCAACCTAACCATTAGAAATGCCATCATAGAAACTTCAAGGAAGACAAGGACAACCTGCCTCTCGTGTTAAGCTTCCTGAGGAAGTTCTAGAGCAGGGGTATCCAACCTGGGCAACTTTAAGACTTGTGGATTTCAAGTGTCCACAAGACTTAAAAGCTGCCAAATTTGGACATCCTGTCCTAGGGAGTATCTTGCCAGCAAGCAGGAATATCCCCAGGAAGGAAGATCAAAAAAAACAAAATGTGAACCTCTACCATGCAACCCAAGCCCTACCCTTTCTTACATTCATGGTTATGGCCACCATCTTGATTTTTTGTTTTTTACCCCCTTCCTGCAAATAACCCTGCTTGTCATACCTCCTTTTAACCTAGCCGTAGCCCTGTCCTAACCTAATGGAAAACTTGTGACTGAATTGGACTTTTTCAGACAGGTGGGGGAGGGAGAACATATACAATATATATATTTAAGAGCAGGAAACTGTTGTCAGAAACATTTTAATGAACTGAATGGCAGTCTGGAGTCTGAAAGAACACATTGCAGGTACAGCCTTCCCATCTCAGAGAGAACAAGGCCTTCTCATCTCGTTTGCATGTTGCTGAAAAATTGGAGGTTTAAAATAGAGCCAGTTGTGCAGTATCAAACATCACACATCCCAAACAAGCATAAGATAAGGTAGATGTATCTCTCAGTTTCCTCCTAGATGCAGAAATTAATCTTTGACCAATTGTCCGCTGTGGGGCATTTATGCCTTGGCCTGCGCTACAGTAGGAAAAGGTATTTTTCCTACTGTAGCGTAAAACAATTGAAAGGTGCAGATTTGAAATGATTTTTTTTGAATGATTAAGGTGGAAAAATCTGCTTGCATGTCTCCTGCTTGTTGGCTGTTTGACTTATTCTGGTCCATTTCTTCTATATTTGTCCCAATTCAGCAACACTGGTGAACTGGTATCTGTTAGCACTGCCTTAAAAAGATTAGAAAAAGGATCTGGCTGGAAATTCAGAGAATTGCGGTCCCACAAATATCCAGGCGGCTTCAAACTAGGGAACCCTCAAGTTTAATGCACAATCCTGCTACATTCTTCCCACCAACTTTCATTCTTCTGTTCTGTTAGCCTGTTGCTCAAGCAGTCTTTTGTCTTTTTAATTTTTGGAATGGCTTGAAAGGATCTCTCTCCTGAATGCTTGTCTGTGGCTATGTCGGCCCAAATGACTAAGACCCATATATTAGAGTGCAAAGCAAATGAAAACAGCCTTATAGCCTTCAAGTCAAGCCTGGAATATATTGTTGCAACGTGCAGAGCAGCTGTTCAGGAGTCCAGCAAGCCACATCCTCTTCCAGCACATTCTATCCCTCGACTCCTATTTTGACATCCCTTTCCAGTTCTCAGCGTTTTGATTACAACCACTTTCACTTGTAATTGCTGGAATTTCCCTTTCTTCAAAAGTTTCTGTCACTTTTCTCCCATGCATTAATGGCTTGGCTGCTGAAGTAACAGCAATTAAGAGTGAGTTCTTTGTTTTTCTGTAGGGGTTTAAAAATGATGGGCCGCTTATGTCCCCTTATACTGGATCAGATTGAACTGCTTAGATTCACTTTTTGGCTCAGTGGAGAGTGTTGCAGGAGATAATGACCACAGTGCCAACCTCACTGTTTTCTCTAGGGCAGTGATTTGGTTTCATCTTATAGAAAGTAGAACTGGTTTTCAACCCACAGCAAAATTATATAAGATTTAGATGTTGATTCTCAGCAGTGGCAACCATGGAAAGTTGTGGTGTCAAAATCTACTTTGAACCTGCTGATAGAATATGCACCTATCTGATTTTGATGGATTTTGAATAAAGCAGGGTTAGGCTTGGTAAATATTAGGAATGGAGACTACCAGCAAATATCAGGCCCGTGGGCTAAATTGAGGAATGAACATCCTGGAAGAAGCCAATGAAAGATTAATTCTATATTTTTGTTTCCTCACCTCTGTCAACATCCATGAAGTCAGTAATCAAATTTGATTTGGGAAAATTTTTATATTTACCTTGGAATGCACTGAAAAAATATCCTATTTTCTAGTTCAGTGGCAGTCTTCTTCATTAAGTAGCTTGCCTAACGATTTCTCTCTTGCCATGTCATTGGAGCAGGAAAAATACAATGCATTTAAAAAAAGAAAAAAAAGCCACAGAATTGTTTCATGTTTTTCTCCACGTACGGGTATCTGTTTATAATGGAAGGTTAAAAACTATGCTACATAATATGCTATCACTATCATAATAACCCTGGTGGTGGCAGTGGTCGAAGTGCACTATTGCAGGCAAACCCTGCCCACAGCCTGGAGTTCGATCCTGATGGTGCTCAAGGTTGAGTCAGCCTTCCATCCTTCCGAGGTTGGAAAAATGAAGACCTAGGGTGGATATGTAAATAATAATGACATTGTAAACTGTCCAGAGAATACTGTAGAGTACCATGGGGCAGTATATAAGCTATTGCTGTGAGGAAATTCTGGAATCTAGACAACATCCTGTTTCCCTTTATGGAAAGATGAAAATACACCTCTTAGAGAAGTAGCTTGTTTTGAATTTTGTTGTTGAAGTCCACAACTCTTAAACAAAAACGGTGGCATGGCCAACTTACTGTAAGAGGCCTTCAGAAATAGTAGAATATTTTCAGTTTGGGAAAAATATCTCATCCTCCAAGTTCAGGATTTCAGCATGTTCCTCAAGTATAAAAGTTTAGAGAAGCCCAACCAGATAAACTGCCCATAGTCACTTAACACTAAGGTGGGCAGCATATAAATTTAATAATTAAGCTAAGTAACTCTCAATTCCTTAGCATTGAGATGTTAAGAATTCTTATTCTAACTGCATAAGTTAGCATTGGTTCAGAGTGAAGAAAAATGGAAAAACAATGCAATGGAAATTAGCTCTAAACCCATCTTCTTTAACAGCCCAATTTACAATGTAATCTCTTTCTCTGCAATCCCCAGCTTCTGCTTAATAGCTATATATTGAATTTACACACCATTTGATTAGAAGTGGACACCTACTGCTGAGACATGATGCTTTGTCTTGAAGATTTTCATTGAGGGATGATCTACGGAGGGCCACCAAAGCTCTTCAACTTAGAAAAAAAAAATCCACCTAACTAAACACATCTCAGCTGAATAGCATTCACAGTTTACCAAACAGTTTATGGGAGGTAAGTCAGTGGCATGTGAACATACCTGGTAATGGGGAACACATGCCCAATGATGCTTGTCTAGAAAATATATGGGGCAGAACTGCCTATTTTGAGAAGCACCATGTTATGTAAATTTCTGTAGATTTGTTATGCAGATTTAGAAGGGCTACTATATGAGTGTCCCTTTGTTTTTCTGCTTTGCATTTTCTGATGCTACTTACTACAGAGTAAGGACCAGGAGTTGCACAGTACAGAAATGATAGCATGAACGGTAAATTCCTTTTCTATAGAAGTAATATGTGGTTGCACCATGTGAAAGACAAATAATAAAATTATGAAGGGTCAGTCAATTACCAGATTGATTGTGTTATTGCCATTTGCACCTAAGGAGCATGGAGGATTTCTTTTCGATTCTTTTTAAAGGAAGGCTTCCTGTTTCCCTGCAGTACTCTTCATTTCTTTCCTGAAAACCAAGAAGAGAGAAATCAAGAGATATTATGGCAGATTTTTTTTTTTACATCTGTGATTTTGTGACCTTTTTTTAAACAAACTTACTGAAATGCTTTCAATATGTCTTAACCTAGCAAACTGTGTAACTGAATGACATCATACAGGAACACACTGGAGTTTGTGTGCACTTTGTAAGATTGAAAGATTTCTTTTCCTTGAATTGTGTAATCATGTGTGTGTGTGTGTGTACGTTTACATATATTTATCATTGCTGAGTTCCCCTTTCCTCATTCTTTCTTGACTATTTGCATCCCCCCCTTTTTTCCCCTTTTCTCTTATGATATGGCTGTCAGGCCACATTTTCTTGAGTTGTTGCCAGCTGTGCAGAAGAAGCAGCTGATTGTATCTTTAATCAAGAATGAAGAAGTTTTGGCTTGTCAACTTAACTGATTCACCTGAAGTAGTCCATTCAGTCTATAGACGCTTGAGGAAGCCGTCTTCTCTTCGCCGAAGCCTCACCTTCCCTTCCAACAGAAATGAGGATCACTTATTTTTAAAATATAAGACAAGTAAACAGGATTTTTTGTTTATGTCTTTCTATTTTAATTCTCTAACTGGAAGCACGGATAATTACAAAGAAATGAGAGAGAAAGAACAAAATGACAGAGTGAAGAATTGCAATTACTGGGCACAAAAAATAGCAGAGAGTATGCTAAACATCAGACAAACAGTTTGAGAGATAAGGAGGACAAAAAAAACCTATGGATTGGAGGAATAATAGAGAGCCACACAAGAAAGAACAATCAAAGCAAAAACAGCAGCCAAATAAATCTGTTTCTTTCTACTTCCAAATTAACCTGCCTAAGCAGATTTCTTTCAGAAGGGTGAGACATACACAACAAAGCATCCCTCCAAACGCAGAAAGATAGGCAAGATTTGTAGAAATCATACAATTCACTGACCAGGTACTCATATTGACATTGGAAAGCCCATTGTACCAATCTCTAATCTCTTAACTTTGACCATATGAGAAAAGCTTCTACAATGTTTTGTTGGCAAACCATTGCAAAGCCAATCACTTTCCAACTTCTTTGAAGCTATTTATACGCCCCTGATATGATTTGATGGCACAAACCGATTTGAAGGTGTGAAGAGGCAATTCAAAGGGATGACTCACTCAAAACTCCTTCAAATCAAATTTTCTTTTCATGCTTTCTACAACCATATCAAGGGTAAACTATGCCATTCTATAATACTTTTGTCTGTACACGTATGGGATCACAAACACATTTAATTTTCTCTTCAAATTTGCCATTTAATAAATCCTACTAGCTATTTTTGCCTAAAGTAAGTGAAAATATAGCATAAGATAAAATTGTATGATCAAAGTTTCAAAGATTCTTTATTATTTCTCTCTCTCTCTCTCATTTATCTATCCATCTATCTATATAGGTAGTTCTTCACTTACAACCACAACTGAGCTCAAAATTTCTGTGGCTAAGCGAGACAGTTGTTAAGTGAATTTTACCCCATTTTACAACCTTCCTTGTCACAGTTATTCAGTGAGTGACAGCGGTTGTTAAGCTAGCAACATGGTTATTAAGTGAATCTGGCTTCCCCGTTGACTTTGCTTGTCAGAAACTCGCAAAAGGTGATCACATGACCCTGGGACATTGCAACCGTCTTAAATATGAGTCAGTTCCCAAGTGTCTGGATTTTGATCATGTGATCATGGGGATTGCTGCAACAGTTGTAAGTGTGAAAAATGGTCATAAGTCACTTTTTTCAGTACCCTTGTAGCTTTGAACAGTCACTAAATGAACCGTTATATATCAAGAATAGCCTATACACACCCACCCGCACCCACATAGATCTCAGTTCTTGCAATGTATTTTATGTTGCTGAACTACTGAGGATTTTAGTCAAAGCTGCCTCTTTCTATTCTCACCCCTTTCTCACCTACTTTTACTTAATATCCTCCAGGAATGCACTGTTTTGCTTTCCCTATAGTAAAGCTCACTGATGCTCCCATTCACATACAGAAGGAATTACTTTCTTCTTCTTCTTCTTCTTCTTCTTCTTCTTCTTCTTCTTCTTCTTCTTCTTCTTCTTCTTCTTCTTCTTCTTCTTCTTCTCCTTCTCCTTCTCCTTCTCCTTCTCCTTCTCCTTCTCCTCCTCCTCCTCCTCCTCCTCCTCCTCCTCCTTCTCCTTCTCCTTCTTCTCCCTCTTCTTCTTGAGTGAGATTACCGCCACCCCTGTCCCTTTCCCTCCACTTCTTCCTCTGCCAGAGAGAGAGAAAAACAGAGCCTGCCCAGATGGTTGAGGACCAAAAAGAAGGAACATTTTCTCATGCTTTTAAAAAGAGCACTTTTCTTTCCTGCCTAATATTTAGCTCCTTCAAATGCAAATGGAGAGGTTTCACTCCAAGGTTAGCATAACAATTATGGGAAAGCTTTAAATCTGAAGCATTTGTTTACAGCATGAAAGGAACCCACAGTCCAAAGCTCCAAGGCTGGGCCTTTTCACCAGCTATTTTTTTTTTTTGACTAAGTAGTTAACGGCAAGTCAATTTTAGTTCACAAAGAAAACTAATTTATATCACTGAGTAAGCTAATTTTTGAAGGAACTTCCACATTAGAAATGAGGTTTTTCTTTTATGTTTTTAAGCGTCTGCTGCTGAAGAAAAGTATTAATTTCTTTTTTTTTTTTTCAGATGGCATTTTTAGTTTTAATGAGTCTCCTGAATGTTCAATAAGATCTTTACATTTCGGTATACTGCATATGGAATTATTATTGCAGTGTGAAGAGGGAATCCAAATTCAGAAGCATTTCTATAAAAACCTTACCTCATTCCCTGCCCCCATACAATGTTCTGCTTCACTTGCTGCCTCCACACTTTTTATGTGTGTTAATTAATTTTTTTTTAAAAAAAGCCCTTTTAGTGAATATTATAATGGTGAAATGGGCTATAATAAATCTTATATCTATGTCAGGGAAATTCACTGGGGATAGGAAATTTTCCTACAGAGATTTGTGCTGTATGGTCTCAACCTTGAATTATGCAGTTGTTATTATCCTCAAATGCAGCATTTTGCAGGTAACTTTTCCAATGCTTGAAGTTCACTCGATTTTCTGTCAGTGTTGGGGTCTTAAACCTTTTTCTAGAAAATATAACAATATTTGGTCCAGGACACACAACAATATAAAACAGGAATTGGGTTCAAATAGAATTTAATGCATGCCAACAGAGTCCACACTAGCTGGCGTTAATTAGAATTGAACTCCAACATATCTAAGATCTCAGCTTTTGAGGTAAGCCAGGTCAGGAAACAGATACCACACGAAATATTAAATCTCTACTTTTTTGATATGGGCCACATTAACAGAATTTTAGAAGCCTTGGTTACATTCCCCCTTCCTTCCTCTTGTACCAAAGAGAGTCAATACAGGGCAGTGGTGGGATTCAATTTTTTTTTTACTACCGGTTCTGTGGGCATGGCTTGGTGGGCATGTCATGGCTTGATGGGTGTGGTTTGGTGGGCATGACAGGGGTAGGATACTATAAAATCTCCATTCCCACCCCACTCCAGGGGAAGGTTACTGCAAAATCCCCATTTCCTCCAGATCAGCTGGGACTTGGGAGGCAGAGAATAGATGGGGGTGGGGCCAATCAGAATTTTTACTACCAGTTCTTCGAACTACTCAAAATTTCCACTACTAGTTCTCCAGAAACCCACCTCTGATACAAGGCAATCTTAAATCTTCCTTCTCAAGCTTCATTTCCAAGCTAGCTATGCTTTCTCCAAGGTCATCTTTCTGCTCCTCTACAAGACAGCATCGAAGTGGGGAAAGCCTGATTGAGGCACTGCTCCCAGTTCTCTCATTACATGGCTATATGAGGGGGAAAAAATTCTCCAGTCATATACCTCAAGGTTAAGGTATATGCTTGTGTGGGGACTGTCAACCTCTGTCTTGCTTTGAGTTGAGATTGGGAAAACAGAGGGTTCTGAACCTTGCATGATAAAACTTTGCCGAACACCTAGAAAATGGTTTTATTCTAGAGGCAGGGGAAATTTTAGTTCCCTTATTTTGTTTTTCTTTGCTGCAATTTTACAAACCTAGATTTTGTTTTTCACATGAATGCAAAACATCTTTACCAGCCACAACTTTTTTCTGGGTTATTCATGAGCCTAAGAAAAATATAGTTTAAAGGAACTATATTTTTCTTAGGCTTAGAGTTGTATTTAAGAAATATTGGTTTAATAGTTTGGCTTACTAAAACAGCAGCCACTTTTTCAGATTGTGGTGGAAGCCTGAAAAATAATGAATAGCAGAAAGATACCACCATTTCATGGGATTGGAAGATTCATTTATAAATAACTTATGGAGCATGCACAGCTCAATTAAACCTATTTGCTTCCAGAAACAAATTTATGTGAGATAAAACCTTCAGAGATTCAACATGAACAAAATTTCTTTAGTAGCATCTTTGTTTATTGGGAAACAATATAGTAGCTGCTTGGATAGAGAGAATGCATTATCAACCAGTTCAAAGAGGAATCAGATAATCTTTATATACAAAATTTGAATCCAGATAGCCAAAACAAAGAGCTAGGATTATTTTAGAACTGGCAATCATGTTAAATGAAGATACAATTCCACTCATAACATTGCAATGCAAATGTGTAACACATTCTAGCGATGTAAACCAGCCACAAAAGATATTGGTCCAATTTATCTTTTAAAGTATGATAATAACCAGAAGAACAAACAAATTCTTTCCCCTCTAATTCTCTTCTAAGAGATGTCTTTGTTCCTGAGCGGGTTGCATCTACACAAGTAATCTGTGGCCAAGAACTTTTCTCAAGGCTCCTTGGCAGTTTGAATAACAAAAAATAAATGTTACAGATCTTGATACACAACCATTTTACCATAACTCTGGCACTGTACAAGATTCTGCTCATTGTATGAAGCTGATAGCAAACTGGTCTTCCTCCTCTCTCTGAAAATGAAGGATTCCCTCCCACACTTACACTACAGATGGAATTTATGTTCTTGTGAGATCATTCCTTGTTTGTTTTCTTTCTCATCAGACAGAGTGTCTGCAATGGCCTGCCTCCCCATTCCTTTTCACCTAGCCGGACTTGGAGAAAAGTCCTTGAGCTTGTTTGATACGCTATCAGGATTTGTTGGGGTAAAACACAACACAGGGCCTGCCAGAATACCACTATGGTGAGTCAAAGGCTTGGTTTTCTTTGAGTTTCATGGAGTATAGAATCTTTTGGCAAGAGGACAGGGGAAGAAACTAAATGATTGGCAACCAAGTTCATGCACCATACTGATACATAACCCATAGCTTACTAGCCATAATGGTTAGGATCACACAATGTACCAAGGCAAACCTATCACATTATAGTTTATCATCTTATGTGAATCCACCCATCTGAGGTGACTGATAAAGGCTCAGTGTCCATCATGACAATATTTGGTTAATGATGTCATTACCAAAGTGATGTCATTTCCTATGCGAAAGCTAGTTACCAGGGGCTAGTTACCAGCTAGTATTGCAAATGTATGCCACATTGAGATTACACATTGGCCCTACAAAATGGGATTCTGGGATTTGTAATTTCAAACATCTGGAAAGTCCAGTTTGGGGGAAGCCTGTGCTAATGATTGCGACAACTGATATTTATTCCTTGGTGGATATTTATTGGTAAAATGGATAATGTGGAGAAAAAAAAGGAGAGACTTAACATATGCAAGGAATTCTTTTAGGTGGCCAGAAAATGCAGTTTTAGGATTAAAACAATGGGGTAATAGAAGTGCTTCCTTCAGAAAAGAGTTTCCTTGAATCTAATGAATATACATACAGTACACTATAAATGTCTGGTTGAGCTCTCTGGTTAGAGAGAGGAAGCCACAGACAAATGCAGAATGGGTTAAGGCTGCCACACTGCCAACCAAATTGGTGGCACATTCATCTTAAAGAGTTAAATACTTAATAGTTTTAAGAGAACAATAGAAGCAACGGAAGCAATATTTCCCACGATAAAAAAACCTCACCTCATTTGTACCACATTCTGCAGGTTTTGAAGGGGTGCAAAAACCCTTGAACAGGAAAAATGGGATATATGTGCTTCTCATAGATAATCACACTGTAATCTGTAGAAGATGGTCAACTATTATCTCTAGGCTAGAAGTTACTGAAATGCACACATACCGTAATAGAACATTGAACAAAGCAAGTGCTGTTTCTTCACAATCTGTCTTTGGACAGTCATGAATAAATAAATATGAGATCTAATTAAAGGATTCCTGAAAGACAAAAGGAACACCTACTTTTCTCAGTTTTGTTTTTAATTGCTACCATTTTAGCATAGAAACCTTATCACGAATAAAGGTGAATATACGTGTCTCAGGATAATGTTGCAGGATCCAATCTGGGTCAGTTACCGGGACCAGAGGTTTAATCTTCCGAGCTTTCAGACTCGTGTTGGAGCCCATCCTCAGGGAACTCCTCTCTAGCAGCGTGTCAACACCTTATTTCTCCTCAGCTTCTTGTCACATTTTTTTTTCCTCGTGGCTTTCCTTTATTTTCTTCTGTATTGAGTTTCTGGGTCCCTTACTTCCTATGCAGATGTATCAGTTTTCCCTCACACATCTGTCTTCCCCTAAAAAAGAAAGAAAAGTCAATGGACGCTTGCCTGTCTCATGAGGTTGTTATCTGCAATTGTGAATTCAGGTAAAAATACCTGTAGAATTACACAAGGAAGGGGAAGTGAGCATGCACTGAAACCTTGTGCCAAACCTCCCAGTATATTTGGCTATCTGAGAGGTCCTTGATGCTCTCTGAGCTTGGTTGTTTCCTTACAGATGTTTCATTACCCAAACTAGGTAACATCATCAGTGTTAGACTAGCACTGATGATGTTTTGTAGTTTGGATAATGAAACAAGCACCAAGGTCCCCTCATGTCAACCATGAACTACAAATATTCTCCTTTATTGGTATTTGGCCATCTGTATTGTGAAGATCTGGGCATAGTGGGGTGGAGGGAGAAACAAGTTAAAAGTATTCTCAGCTTTCCCCACATCTGGCAATGGCAGCTGGGCCTGGACTTCTAAATTCCTTCCCTAGTTTAAGTTTTTAAGTTGTGTTCTGTGGAATGGCATTCACTGTTCTGACCAATAGCATAAATAGTCCTAGGGTGACTGAAAGGGGGAGTACAGGTAGTTCATTTAGTGACCGAAGTTACAGTGGCACTGTAAAAAAGTGACTTATGACTATTTTTCACACTTATGACCATTGCAGCATCCCCATGGTCATGTGATCAAAATTCAGACGCTTGGCAACTGACTCATATTGATGACGGTTGCCGTATCCTGGGGTCATGTGACCTTCCGACAAGCAAAGTGAATGGGGAAGCCACATTCACTTAATAACCATGTTCCTAACTTTATCAACTGCAGTGATTCATTTAACTGTGGCAAGAAAATGGGGCAAACCCCACTTAACAGCTGTCTCATTAAGTAATAGAAATTTGGGGCTCAGTTGTGGTTTTAAGTCAAGGACTACTTGTATGTGGTGGAATGTGCACCTGGAGGAGGAGAGGGAGGGAGGGAGACTTCTGGCAACAGTGAGCTTTCTCACAGAGGTCCAGACTAAGAGACTGTGTAGTCCCAAACTGGATTGGTAAGGGAGAAAAAGGTTCATGGGAGGCACATCATAGAAGCTCTCAGGAGATCCCTAGTAGGTTAGCAAGTTATAGCTTTAGTTTGGCAAGATTCTGTCCATCAGCTATAAGCAAATAAAGGATGCAACTTGATTGGATTTTGCTGTGTTGTCTCTGGGCTCGAGCTTGACAGTGTATTACTGTTTTTATTTAGTGCCAGATTTTCACATCCCCTCCCCTTGGCCTCCAGCAGCTCAAGGCATTATAACACATAAAAATAATTAGATTTCAGACTTTATAAAACTCAGCATCTGAGATACCCTTTAGCATTTGCTAAAATTGCTGCTTCAGCATTCCCATCCACACGTACTTCTTCCTCTTTCTTTTGTGTGATTTATAGGACTAAAGAAAAAAAGAAAAACTTTGAGCACACGGAGCACCTTCAGATAGTGCCAGACTGCCCAAAAAAGGCCTAAAACTGGGATTCGATATTAGCAGTTTTTGTGGTCATTCTCTTGCTAGCAGGGTCTCCTGCCTATAATAAGCCAGTCATTTGGTCAATCTTTGTTTCAGGCATAGAACAATATCAAATACATAGTAGGAATAAAAATTAATATATAGAATAATATATTGTAATGTAATATAAATAATGTATATATAAAGATTACTAAGAGAAGTTCACAATAGATATTTTAATCTGCTAACTGTTCCTAATGAATTTTGTTTTCCTTCATCTATATGTTGCTAGTCTGCTTTATTGTTTATAGTGTATCATTATATAGTTGTAATATCCTATCTAAGATCTAATTCCTATAATTAAGTCTAAGTGATATAAGGTTTTATCATTCTCTTAGTAATCCTTCATGAAATCTGTGAGATCACAATACAATCTAGATATTTTAACCAGCTAACTGTTCTAATGAATTTTGTTTTCCTTCATCTATACGTTGCTAGTCTGCTTTATTGTTTATAGTGTATCGTTATATAGTTGTAATATCCTATCTAAGATCTAATTCCTATAATTATATCTAAGTGATATAAGGTTTTATCATTCTCACAGATTTCATGATGTAGGGAATTCACTGATAGTGGAAGTGAAACTGCATAAATAGAACTTAAGGTATAAAAAAGGTAATAATATCAATATTGATAGTGATAAACGAACGATCGTAAATTGAGGACCATCTCTCTCTCTCTCTCTCTCTCTCTCTCTCTCTCTCTCTCTCTCTCTCTCTCTCTCCCCCTCCCCACCCCTCTCTGCATTTGTGTATGTGTGAATAATCACTTACAAAACCCTGTCTTTTGAGATTTTCATGAAAAAGGTAGCGGCAGGAAAAAGGGTTGCTAAAACTGCTTCCTCCCAATTAATATTAATTTTGAAAAATTCAATGGGATTAGATTATCTTGTTTTCTGTTGTGTAATTGCAGGAATTACCTGTAGGTTTGGTGAGCCTACCCAGAATAAATTCACCACTTCTATAAATTAAAATTTGGCTCAGCGCTTTCTATTCATATGCTTGGCGGCCACAGAATTTCTCTTGTGATCCTTGGCAGCTGTGAGAGTTCTTTCTTAAAAGTGTCCTCACATATGTCGCAAAAATATGAAGGATACTGTTAGCCTATATTGATTTTTTTCCTCCTGTCAGCTTGAATTATTGCATGGTAACCTATCATGTGTCTACCTCCTCTGCATAGGTTAAACTGGGCCATTACAGTATTGTCCTGTCTGGGTACCACATGAAGATATATTGCTAACCATAGCTTAGTGTGCTATGCCCACTAGCCACTCTATTCTTTATGGCATATAGATTCCTGAGATCATATTAGTCCATTCTGAGCTTCAACAACTTGGATGACCACTAGATGGCAGCAAATTGATGCATCTTTGCTGCCATCTGGTGATTTATCAGATTTTGGCAGCCTAGATATGGAGGTCTAGTTAGTTATATGTGAGTCAGAAATCCCAGTGTAGTCTCTGAAACCTTTGATGTTAACTAATTAGCTAAAAATTCTACGAGAAAAAACCTAGCTCTCTAACCTAGAAAGTCTGCAGTTTAGTTTCACTTTCCCATAAAAAACTGTCCATGGAGAAAATAAAACTGTATAGAGGTTGGTAGGCTAGAAAGCCAAGGAAAACTGTCAGCCCATCTTCCATCTTGGGGAGATAGGAGGACTTTAGCTGTAGTGGTAGAACTACCACATTGCTTCCTCCTAACCAACTCCCTCCCCAATTCTCACACAGGCTTATGCTGAAAATCTTGCATGGTTTGAAGAGAAGAAAATTTGAAAATTTGCTAGAAGGGGTATTTAAAAAGGGATGCAAGACAAGCACATTTAACTGAACATGGCTGATCTCTAAAAAAGCTAAGCAGAGTCAAATTCGATTCCTCCTTGTATTAAAGATGACCAGCAAAACCTTAGGCAGCAGTCCAGATGATGAAAGTTTAAAAGAAATATTGGAAAAGCCACTGGGTATCCACCTTGGTACTGTTGCTGTGAAGACTGCATGGTTTTGGTACATGTAGTCACCCGGATTCAAACTTAGCTCAAAGGACCTTTGATCTTTTCTTAAAATAAAAAAAGGAAAAAGCCCAACAACCAGTGGTGAAATCCAATTTTTTTTACTACTGGTTCTGTGGCGTGGCTTGATGGGCATGGTGTGGCTTGATGAGTGTGGCAGGGGAAGGATACTGCAAAATCTCCATTCCCACCCACTCTGGGACCAGCCAGAGGTGGTATTTGCCAGTTTTCCGAACTACTCAAAATTTCTACTACCGGTTCTCCAGAACCTGTCAGAATCTGCTGGATTTCACCCCTGCCAACAACAAATTCCTTATGAATTAATCATTCTTAGAAAATGTTTGTTATTTCCCAAATATCATCTTTTATATTTGGCCTTGGCATGCATTTAAGTCAATATAAAATTTTCACACTAAGGCGAGGTACTTTGGAATGATTCGATGCCATTCCCCCTTTCCCTCATTTTAGAGTTTTTTTAAAGTATTTTTTTAAAAAATCTATTTACTATTTAAAAGAAACAAAGTACAGTAATGCCTTTGATTGTTCCTTGGCTATTTTCATCAAACTAGAAATTTGGCTCCATTCTCTCAGCAGGTAAATAGCCCAAAGCCTTTCATGGTTTTATCCAAGAAAAATGAAGCTGAGAAGCACTGCACACATTCCAAGTTACAAGAGGCAACTCTTGCTGCGTTTAAGTGGGCCTTTCCTTTCTCCCCCTCCCATCTCCTTTGTCTATATGCTTCCTATTAGGACTCAGATACAATGAGGCTTTAATCAGCTTCACTGATTTAAAGCTAATTTGCACTTGGCTTCAAGGCTAAAGTCCCTAGTACAAGTTAAAGGCTTTGCCAATAAGGAGTCAAAATAAAAAAGCCTTGAGCAGATCACATTATGTTGTGTGGGCAAAAAGAACGATAAATTCTGAAATTCTAAAGTAATGAGGAGGAGATGAATACAAAGTAATATTATTCTTATGTTGTACAGGTTCACATTTTTGTTTTATCATCTAGTAAAAGATCACGGATAGGCTAGATTTTTATTTTTATTTTTTTATCATGCCTCCAGCCCAGTCATTTTAACTACATTTGTAAAAAAAAAAAAAAGATTCATAACAATAATATACTAAAAAATTTATCTTCTCCGTGTAGCAAACACTTAAGAATTTAACCATCATTGGCTACTTTGATGGACGGTACATAGATCTCGCTTCTGAGTCTCATTTTTGTGTATTTGGGAGTAAGCATATTGGTGACACATGTCAATATATATCACAATGGAGGCTTATGGTATCTTTATCAATTGCTGGCAGAGCAGTTTGATTAGAATTTGCAGATGATTGATTAGCTAATGGTAAACTCCTACAAAGACATTATCAGATCAGAGGACAGTTTTGCATTTCTGTTCATTTTATACAATTGTCCATATACTTAGCCCATGTTGACAGAGCTGCACAGTAGACAGATGTGATTATTTAAGACTGAGATCATCTGTTTTTTGTGATGAGGCATGCACAGTTTTATCGGTCAAAGATGGTATTTGGTCTCTAAGTGGTATGCCAGGTATCATACTCCAAAAAGTATTACATGGGGCCTGTACAAAAAGAAAATCTGGTTTAATTAATATTAATATTTAATTCAAATTAAATAAAGAGGAAGTCCCTGACTTTCACTTGATATGTTCAAGCACCATATCAGATCGCATTCTTAAAGTGAAGGAGAAAGTCAAGAAAACCAAGATATGCCAGAGATTATCTGCCAAAGCCTGCCAGGAAGCAGGAACAGCATAGCTGAAAACATAAACTCCAGCAACTCAATTTTGTTTTATTCTTGGTCAGATGAAAAAGATCATTAGATATTTTGCCAGGCATGAAACAAATAACTGGTTAATTGTTTACTGATGTTGGAGATGGTTTCATTGTTGTCATAGGGAAGAAAATATAAGGTCAAGTTTTTCTTGCATCTTCCAAAAATAAATTCCCAGCAGAGGGAATATAAAATTCTCATTTTACAGCCTAGGAACCTTCAGTTTTATTGTTTACTTATTATCATGCATTATAATTGCTTTTATGGGGCCAAGTCTAGATCACCTATAAACTAAGTAATTTAAACTTCAATAAATTCAGTAAAGCATTAAACAAACTTAAAAAAAATATAAACCTTATAAATACACCTTATTTATTGGTTTTTAAAATATGATACTAAAAAGTCATGCCATAGGGAAGGAGAGCTGCAGCATTTCTTCCTAAGGAATAGAAGGATGGGGTTAGCCTAACTACAGGAAATAAACACTTCCAGAGGAGAACAAGATATTCACTTTAAAGAATGGCATTTGCTGAGTTTCTATCCTCTCTGATGTTTTTAGTGGTAGGAACTTCAGCATCTTCTTCCAGCCAGATCATGGAAGTTGAGCAGGTAATAAGGTATATAGGTACCAACTGGCACTTGAATTGAACCTGAAGCCTACCAATAACCAATGAAGCTTGCATAAGATAGGTGCTATTCTGTCAACTCCAACAAGCACCAATTAGTAGGTCAAACACCTGAACCTTCTGTTCATCTTCAAGCCCCATTGTGAAGAAATTGTAGTAGTCTAATTGGCATATGACAGAGGTTGCTTTCTTCAGGATCTCCCAATCCAGGAATGGGCAATACTGGCAGACCTGCTGGAGTTGGCCAAAGGCCCTCTTGTTCATTGCTTCCACACTTTCAGAGGAAGTGCAACCCTGTCAACAGGACTGGATGGAAGCTTCATCGTGTCATGGATTGTGTCTCAACAATAACTTCATTTTTCTGGGATTCAATTTCTAAGTCTCTTTTGCCCAGTGCATCCCTCACAGCTTCCATGACTGGTGTTGAGATATAGAGATGAGTATCATCAATATACTGGGTCCTGAACTAATAGATGACCTTCCTCAGGGGTTTTGTGTAGATTGTAAATATGGTGGGAAGCAGGATTGGGCTCTGGGAGACTCCATACTGGAATGCAGAAGCCAGAACAGGGCTCTCCAAACCTAGCAACTTTAAGACTTGTGGAATTCAATTGCCACAATTCCTCCAATTCCTGGGGAATCCTGGAAGTTGAAGTCCACAAGTCCTAAAGTTGCTAGGTTTGGACACTTCTGGTCTGGAACACCAATTGGAAAAGCTTACTCAGCAAGGAGTGGCACCTCTGCAATACAGTGCCTGCAATCCCCAAATCTCAGAGTTTCCCCCCAAAAAAAGAGGCTACTGTTGATATCAAATGATGCTGAGAGATCTAAAAGAATGAGGAGAGGAGCATACTACTTTCTTCCAAGATTAGCCACAAGTTATCCACAAGAGTGACCATGGTGCTTAAGACCCCTACTCTAGCCTCAACCCTGACAGAAAGGCAATTCATTTCATTCAAGATCTTTTGAATCTGAATTTAACAACTTCCTGAACAACCAAACAAAAGAACACTAGGTCAATAGTTACCTAAGGTAGCTGGATCAAGAAATAAATTTTTGAGGAACAAGGGGCTTGCCATCCCCCCTCCTTCAGGAAAGTGCCATTATCTCTTCCCCTAAGGATGCATTTACAATCTCTTGTACCCATACTATTGTACCTTCTGTAGCCACTGGTACTACCCAAGAGGGGAAGGCTCTAATTTACAAGTGGTTTCATTAATTCAGCAGAGTATCCTGCCACCTCCAAGTGTCACAGGCTTGAAAACATCCCAGATGAGATTGCAAATTGAGATCCTGCCTATCTTGTGTCCAGCTGAGAGTGAATATGAGCAGTTTTATCTGTAAAGTGTAGCAATTTTGTTTTGTAAAACGACCCCCACTGTGGAGCCTTGCAGCTATGCTGGACTCTAGAATAGCAATAGCAATAGCATTTAGATTTATATACCGCTTCACAGTGCTTTACAACTCTCTCTAAGTGGTTTACAGAGTCATCCTCTTGCCCCCAATAATCTGGGTCCTCATTTTACTGATCTTGGAAGGATGAAAGGCTGAGTCAATCTTGAGCCTGGTGAGATTCAAACTGCCAAATTGCAGGCAGCCAGCAGAGGTAGCCTGCAGTACTGCACTCTAACCACTGTGCCACCATGACTTTTAGAATAGATAGATTCTACTCAAGAGCTAAATTCTTATAGCCCTTACCCTAGATGGATAGATCTCAGTGGTGAAATGTAAAATTTGTTACAACCAGTTCTGTGGGCGTGGCTTGGTGGTGGTGGTGGTGGTTAATATGACTAAGTGGGTGTGGCCAATTTTTTTTAAAAAAAACTTGTAAAACCATTTTTTCTACAACCACTTCAGACAAATGGTTATCCAATCTCTTCTTAAAAACTTCCAGTGTTGGAGCATTTACAATTTCTGGAGGCAAGTTGTTCCACTGATTAATTGTTCTGTCAGGAAACTTCTCCTTAGTTCTAAGTTGCTTCTCTCCTTGATTAGTTTCTACCTTCAGGTGCTTTGGAGAATAATTTGACTCCCTCTTCTTTGTGGCAACCTCAGATATTGGAACATTGCTATCATGTCACCCTTAGTCCTTCTTTTCATTAAACTAGACATACCCAATTCCAACAACCGTTCTTTATATGTTTTAGCCTCCAGTCCCCTAATCAACTTTGTTGCTCTTCTCTGCACTCTTTCTAGAGTCTCGACATCTTTTTTACATTGTGGCAACCAAAACTGGATGCAGTATTCCAAGTGTGGCCTTACCAAGGCATTATCAAGTGGTATTAACACTTCATATGATCATTATAGATTAGCGCAATCTATAAACCCAGCTAACTGTTACTTATTTAACAAATCAAAACTAAAGAAAGTACAGCTTGATAGCATGAGCCCATTCATAGAACGTGCTCCATTTGTTGTTATTATATTTGCTGAGAAACATGGTAAAAATACTATCAACAACAGCTGAAAGCCAATCATCTCCTTTTATGTCTTTATAAACTGGGTATCTTTTAATTTCTAGCTGGCAAAAATGTAGGTGAGAACAGCGGGAGACAGAGCCGCTCTTCAGTGTTTATAACTTTCACTAAATCAAGCTGCTGCTAGAAATGGAATAATGAAAGTGCCAGACTAATGATTTGATCTATTTTAGCAGTTGTTCTTGGAAAGCCTCTCACCATAATCATTGGAAATGTGTGTGTGTGTGTGTGTGTGTGTGTGTGTGTGTGTGTGTGTGTGTGTTTTAATTGTGCTTATAAAGGAAATAGTCATCTTTGGGATCTTTTATTCTAGAGGAGCAAAATAAGAAATATTGCACTAGATGATTTTGTTCACTCTTTTGGGTGGTTAGTTCACTTTTTAGTGGACATCTTTAAGCATATGGCTTATGGCCTACATTCTTTCTAGTTAAAGGCATGACTGTATACATGTTCATAGGCTTCCTTCTAATGCAGGGGTGTCAAACTTGTGGTGTCACGTTGTTGTCACCTGACATATCGCAACCCTTGCTAAACTGGGGTGGGTGTGGCCAGCGCATGATGTGTCCGGCCTGTGGGCCGCGAGTTTAACATCCCTGTTCTAATGCTTTGAGATAAAGAGTCTCATAAATTTTATGAAGTTTGACCACTTCTCTGTGCATTTGTACAGCATTTGCTAAAGAGATGTCAAGAATTTCTCAGGAGTCTTTTACGTTGGCACATTAATTTGATGGATCTATATCAGGATATGAGACCATACCTATGGAAAAACAGTTCCACAGAAAAGAAAGTCCTATTCAAAAAGATAACAGAGAGTTGACATTTGCAGTGAACCTGGGTGTTATTCTAGAACCCATGCATCTAAGATAATAGCCAAGTTCTCTGCCAATCTCAAGTCTCTGCTATCTTTGTGTGCTTATTTATTTCCTTCTACATTCAACAGTTACACCATCTAAAGCAAAGGAAACTGAGGAAATCCATCCCTGTAGTTAACCTTTGGTCTTGGCTGAGGTAACTTCTTGAATTAAAGCTTTTAAAATGAGCAACGGTGGCGCAGTGGTTAGAGTGCAGTACTGCAGGCTACTTCTGCTGCCTGCTGGCTGCCTGCAATGAGGCAGATGGAATCTCACCAGGCTCAAGGTTTACTCAGCCTTCCATCCTGCCGAGGTGGGTAAAATGAGAACCCAAAATTGTTGGGGGCAATATGCTGACTCTGTATAACTGCTTAGAGAGGGCTGTAAAGCACTGTGAAGCAGTATATAAGTCTAAGTGCTATTTCTTTTCCTATTCAGTATTTACTATGCAGTAAAATTTTACACACCTAATTTTCTAACATTTCAATCCACTTGAGGTTTGGTATATATGACCCAAATTGTAATGCAATAGATTATGAAATTGTTACATTATATAAATCACAGTTTAAAGGTATGGGGGGTGATTTTCTAAAAGAATGGTAATTTTTAATGTAATATAAAGGGGAAAAATCTTAAATATGAATGAACTAACGTAGTAAGTGTAGTTCATTTAAGTGGCTAAATTAAACTAAATCAAATTTAGTTTTTGTCTTGGGAAAACAGCTTGACATTTTGGGAAAGTGGCTTGACATCTCACTCAAAAGGTTCAGCCTGAGTTTTGAGCCCCAAAAGCTGTGCCTGTTATATTTCAAGACTATCATTCTGACCTCTGTATCTCTACCACTAAGCAGGGGAGCTCAGATCCCAAACACTCTCAAATTAAAAAGAATGCCAACCCCCCTCCCCCAAATAATATACAACATGAATTGGTGAGCAAATAGCCTGAGGACTAATAAGGATGCTTTTGGGATTGCCTGGATGAGTCCCTGCAGTTTTCTTGGCAAAGGTTTTCATTAAGGGTTTCCTATTGCTCCTTCTTTGCGGGGCTGAGAGAATGTGACTGGCCCAAAGTCACCTACCTGGCTTTGTGCCTAAGGTACAACTAGAATTCATGTCTCTTGGCTTCTAGGCTGATGCCTTAACCACCAAGTCAAACTAGTGTATGAATTTGAATGAGATTAACTGCTGAGTTCCTCTCCTCCCCCCCCCCCCTCTTTTTTTGACCATGGTGTAAGCCAAGCAGTCAAGATAAAAAGAGGTACAACAGAGATGCAAAAAGGGGCAACCTTAACTATATAAGATAAGAACAAGTCAAGTCTTTATAATAGAACAACTATTTTCAAAGAGGAAATCTGGATGGAAGAAGTTTTGTAGGCTTATCAGGGCTAACTTCAGAAGTATTGATATTTCTTTATTGCAAAAATTAATAGCAATAGCACTTGGACTTATATACCGCTTTGTGGTGCTTTACAGCTCTCTCTAAGCAGTTTACAGAATCAGCATATTCCCACCAGCAATCTGGGTCCTCATTTTACCAAACTTGGATGGATGGAAGACTGAGTCAACCTTGAACCGGTCAGGATCTAACTCCTAGCAGTTGGCAGAATTAGCCTGCAGTACTGCATTCTAAACACATGCACCACCACGACTCATTTCTCATTCTAATACTGCAGTTTTCTAGACCTGGCTTCCTTGTGACCTGAAAATCAACACTATTGTATTTGCAAACGGTGCACTTTTCCCTCACTCCCCACCCCCTCAGTATTGCATATTCTGCTCTTAAGAATCCACAAGGGAGACACATTTCTGGTCTTGTCCAGAGCAACTGATTGTATGGAAGTGGTTATAAAGCTGATGTGAGATTGCATCATATGCTAGAGGTAGTTCTCGATTTACAATCACAATTGACCCCAACATTTCTATGGCTAAGCAAGATAGCAAAAAGATTTTCCTTCTTTTTTATGACCTTT
This sequence comes from Masticophis lateralis, assembly GCA_030761175.1. Lineage (NCBI taxonomy): Eukaryota > Metazoa > Chordata > Lepidosauria > Squamata > Colubridae > Masticophis > Masticophis lateralis. The sequence continues at coordinate 66,107,353 of JAUDYJ010000003.1, forward strand.
CTTGACACAGTTGTTAAGTGAATCACTGCAGTGGTTAGTAACATGGTTATTAAGTGAACCTGGCTTCCCCATTGGCTTTGCTTGTCGGTAGGTCGCAAAAGGTAATCACATCACCCTGGGACACTGCAACCATCATAAATACATGCCAGTTGCCAAGCAGCCAAATTTTGATCATCTGACTATGGGGATGCTGCAATGACTGCAAATGTGAAAAATTGTGATAAGTCACTTTTTAAAGTGACATTGTAACTCCGAACGCAGTGGTGAAATCCTACCGGTTTGCACCGGTTTGGGCAAACCAGTAGTGATAAAAGCTATCAGTTCAGTGAACTAGTAGTAAAAAAAAGCTACCAGTTGGTCCAAACCAGTATTTCCGATGATCAGCTGTGCTGCACAATTTAAAATCGCTAGAAAGCAGGAAATCCTGCTTTCTAGTGAATCTAAAATGCGCAGCACAGCTGTCCCCCCCCGCTGTTCTACTTACCTTCCCAAGCCTCCTTTTTCCACAGTGTGCATTTGGTGTGCACTGTGCATGTACGCTCAGTGTGCATCTGGCACACACCACTCATGCACGGGCAGTGAACCGGTGGCAAACTGGGGAGGATTTCACCACTGTCTGAACGGTCACTAAATTAATGGTTGTAAGTCAAGGACTACCTATAGATGAAGAAGGTCAAGAAATCAATATTTTATTTTATGAAAGCTTTTTGGATTAAACTCTGGTGGGTTATGCAGAATGTTTTGAAAAAGAAGCTTCAATTTTCTCCGCAATTGTTTTTGTTGGGTATAGTTAAGGATTGTTCACCGAGTGAAACGAGATTGATTTTATACATGATTACTGCAGCTAGGTTACTGATAGGACAATACTGGAAAAAAGATAGTGTACCTACTATAGAAGAATGGACCTTGAAGATGGCTAATTTTGCGGAAATGGCAAAGATTTCTGCATATTTAAAAGATAGGACCCATGAAGTTTTTGTTTAGGACTGGAAGAAATGTGTGGACTATGTGCAGAATAAATATCAAACTAAGAAGTATCAGTTAGTATTTGATTGAAGATATAGGGACTAGTTGTTTGGGTATAGGTATTTGAGGGATGTATTAAGGGGGTTTAATTAATATGGTTAATTAATATAGATAATTAGTTTTACTATATTTACTATATTGATATTTAGAAAAAGTGGGTTGATTATGTGTAGAATAAATACCAAATTAAGAATCTTCAGTTAGCTTTTTGATAGAGGTTGAAGAAATATAGAATTATTTTTATTGTTATTATCATGCTAAATATATATATTATATTGTTGTTTAGATAATTATTAACTTGATATAAACTTATATATTTTGGTTATACTGCTGTCTTGAACAAAAAGAAGGGAAAAATTTTATGTTTGAGTTAGGTTTAATGGGGCATTTATAAATTTTATATGTTTAAGTTTTTCTTTTATTTGTAGAGAATTTTGGATTTATCTTATTTTTGTTAAAACTTATGATATATATTGTGGATCTCACCTATATCTAATGTTTAATAATGATTGATATATACTTATGTTTTGCATGTAACGGAAGTCAGGGGGGGGAGGGTTGGGGGGAAAGGGGGGGAGGGGGGAAAACGTGGGGTTAAAATTGTATTGTAAAACTTTTTCAATTAAAAAAAAAAGAAATCAATATTTTATTAATAAATTAGGAAAAATGTTATGCGAAAGAAAAACTTTGTGTAGTGCCCAAAGATCTGAAGTTTGAGCATCTAGCCAATCTGGGCTACACTATAACTCTTTTCTCTTGGACAACCAATTAGAATAACCCGAAGACTGGATAAGTGGTTCTCGATGACTACATGTCACATTTTTGTTATGATTACAAATAAAAGATCCCTGCTCTTTGCTGGAAAATAAAATAATAATAAAAAATGACAGAGCATAGAACCATTTTCCAAATCTTGCTGGGGTAGCGAAAGAGCAGGATTGATTTCAGCAGTTTAATATGTGTGCAGCATGCTTAAATATTCATAGTTCTCGGTTTTGTAATAGAGTCACCTCGTCATAAAATGTTTTGAAGAGAGAGTGATGCTGCCCAGCCTCTGATACAGCTAATGGGTTTGAAGGGGATCCTAATGCATCAAGAATGACTGGATTGAGTCCTTGTGTGCAAAGGAGAATTATAAAATATAATTATGGAGAAGCAACAGCAGCCTGCCTGAGGCAATTTTATGCAGGCCCTGGGTGCTGCGAACAATACATTTTGCTGATGAAAATAACTAGAAGTTTCACCTCACAGATAGTTAATTAGTTATCCTAAAGGGCTGAGGGAAGGTCACCCAATTACTTGTTTATTAATAAGTAGAGTGAATGTTTGTCAGTAGAAAAGAGTTAAGAGAAAGTGGATAAACCTCATCCTTTATCTTTATGCATTTATCCCTTCTCCACATGCTCAACAGTATGAGTATGATTTCTTACACAGTATAATTTTGCCTTAGGAGGCAGAGAATTCTAGTCCACTTAGCTACCATATAAACTTGTCAAGTATAGGGTGTCCTGTTTGAGAGGGGGTTGGACAAAAAGACTTCCAATGTCCCTTCCAGCTCTATTCTGATTGAGCATTATGGAATGCCCTGCCTCCTACGACTACACACAACTACAATCCTCTGAGATAGATTGGGGTAAAAGAGAGTGAATTGGCCCAAAGTCATAACTACCCAAATAAGACTGGGTCTTGTATTAATTTTTGCTCCAAAAGACGCATTATGGCTTATCTTCCGGTTAGGTCTTATTTTGGGGGAAATACATTACTAAACGCCTCTGTCTGCTGACTATCTTAATTGGGGCTTATTTTTAGGGTAGAGCTTACATTACAAGCATCCTGAAAAATCATGCTAGGTCTTATTTTCCAGTTGGATCTTATTTTTGAGGAAACAGGGTAGCTACCAGACCATATTCACGGCTCTGGAGGAGGCACAAAGTGTGCATTTCTGACTAACTCCTTTCCTGAAGAATCCCTAAAGGAAGAAATACTCTTTATGCTCTTTGAATGATTATGCGTCATCAGGGCAGCCAAATAGACAGACCTTCTCCAGGATGATCTGTCTCCATCTTGGCTCTTCAGGTCTTCCGGTGACAAACCCATCACTGATATAATTGCTTGCTATTAGACAACCTCTTCTCTTTTTTACATTTTCCCCAGCGTAATGGACTTCTGTGGCATGGATGAACTGATGATGATATTTAAGGGATGACTTGTGTGAATGAGGAAGCTGTTCCAAAGTTGGTGCAACAGTTCAAAATCTAGATCATTGTTATAGTCTGTGCCTGCTGGTGCATTGCAGCATCTTTATCTGTTTCTTCTAAGTTCCATTTCTGTAGCGGATTTGATACTGGCAGATTGTCATCATGTGGCACTGGTCTCATGACCAACAGCAGATTGGGGTATTTGCATTTTTATTTTCAGCAGAGAAACCAGTGACGTTGGTGAGAAAAAAGTCACAGTCCGTCACATAATCATTCTGTTCTCGCCATATGATAGGAACAACAAACGGTATTGAGTTTCTGAGTGCCCGTTAGAATTTGCACAACAAAATTGAGGAGCTCAGGCCTTGTCCTGACCACCAATCTTTCAGCCAAAGTACAATTTATATGTTGTTTTTTTAAAGTGCATATTTGAGGCTTAAGAATATACTCACCACAAAGGTAACAACATGTATCGTGGCTGTTCTGACATTGACGAATCATTTCTGCTGTCATCAATCACCCAATAGCAAGTCTATAACTGGCTTGTTTGTTATGTAAATTACATGTTCATAGACAAGACTATGCCTTGAAACAATGAATCAAAATACAAGGAAATTGGTATCAATGAAATGAATAGCACCTGTGCAGGTGAGCTGCTTTTATAGGCTGCCCAGACAGCATCCATCCAGCCGAAACATGCTTAGGCATGCCTAAACTGTACCAGTTCCACAAATGCTAAGTAACAGGTGCTGACTGCATGCTGGGACATGCATGATCTACACAAAGCATCTTATAATGCAAGCAAAAATGAGTAAACTTAAAATATGTAGAAGAAATTTCAAAATCATAAGGTTTTTACAAAATAGTACATGGTAGGTTAAGTTATAGGTTATTTTCATGAGTAACAGCCCAAAATCTATAAGATATACCCCAAAGTGTTCAGGAAGCGAAATATTTGTTTTCCAGTGTAATTTAATAAACCAATGTATTTTCTCCCTCCCTAGACATAAAAATTTCAAATCTGGGTCAAAATTTTGGCCCTGTCTGCCCTAGTGGCACTCTGAATGCTCCAGAGCAGCAGAAAATGAGACCAGGCTGCATATGGTTTTATAGTCAACTGGGTGCTGACTTCTCAGAAAGTCAAAAGGAGAATTGTAACCTGTAGCCTTTCCTGGGGAGCCTTTTCACAGTGCAGAAAGCAAGCAATTGTTCAAGACATAAGAACTTGGACCAAGAACTGCTGTCTCTTTAAATGGAAAATGCATTTATAGCTTGCACTTAATGATACCTATTGAACTGAAAATTTTGTTTTCCGTAAAGAAGGAGAACCAGAAATATATAAAGACTTTTTGCTGTCCAGTTGGGTTTGAGCAGTCTCTGAATATTTTTTAATTTTATTCTTTCTTTTGGGGGAAAAATAAACCTGAAGGGTTTGTTTTAAATTATATCAGTCATTTATTTGGGTGTCATAAAGCAAATATTCTAGGCCATGAATGCAGAGTGCTGATGATCTTGAATAGGAATGATTACTGCTTCATGGCTTCAGGTACTTATTTAAAATGCAAGCTATGGATACATCTGTTTGTGTAAAATAGATGTGATGTTGCTCTCCTTTGAACAGAAAGGAAGCAAGTAAAACTAGAGGTGATCTGACCATGATGTTGGTTATGTGCTACTCACACATTTGCAATCTTATTACCTCATATTTTATGGAAATTGGAAACAGTTCTTGGCAAAGTTATTTATTTTGACTTATTCTGATTGTACTCTTCCAATTACATAGAAATTGTTGCCTGACTGATTAGTTTTATTCCTTTTTTTTTTTTTTGCTTTGTTATGATAAAATAATTTCGAAAGGCTTAAAGAAAAAAAATATAGAAAGAGATCAGGTGAATACCTCTCTTCTCAAAACATTTTTATCTTTGGCAAATGTAATAGACCATCACCATTATGTCTACTTCTAATTCACAACTGTACTTTTTTTTTTCTATTTTATTTATATCAGGACCATCAGTGTATAATGCTGTATAAAGATATAAGTACAAAAACAATAACAGTATTTGAAGCAGTAGAAACTAGGAAGTTAGTCAGGCAATCATTTTATTTTGGTCATCGACCAGTAAAGCAAAACTTTGGAGGGTGGGGGGAGTCACACTTAAATTTGTTGGATATCAATGCAGTATATACTATTTATGAAGCTATTTCATAGATTTCTTCTTAAAGAGAACAAGAACATGAAAATTATTAATGATGGTACTAATAATAGATCCTTGTAGTGCTGCTAAGGAACATGAAATAACAAGGCCTCTTTCCCTTTAAAAGTAAGGAGCTCGTGTAACATAAAATCAAAGTTACTTGCAAAAATAAAGGAAATCAATTGAATACAAAAGCTAAATATGATCGTTGGCCAGTGCCATTGGCAGCTTCAAATTACTACCAAATCAGCAAGAGCTGTTAAGAGAAAGGGATCTATTATTTTGCCCTCTTTTCTCTTAATTGATCACCAAGGGAGGTCATGTTCTGTTAAAATGAAGAATTTTGCTTTTATTTTTCATTGAGAAAAGATCAGTCTCCTCCCTAACATCTCACTTTCTTCAGCTAATTCTTCCAAAGTCTCAAGGAAAATGATCAAGTATTTCTAAATGATTAATTTTCAACATTGGTTAAAAGCTTCTAGTTATAAATTGTGGATACAGATTTGCTACAACATCATAGAAGGCGAAACCTGATGTACATTTAAAAAATAAATAAATAATGTCAATAGCTGGAAGAGAAATTTTGAAAATGTTTGGGCAATGCCTTGTATAATCTTAGAAATCAGGGTGGTGCCTAAACTGGGTACCAGAAGTCAGCAAGTATGGCAGAATTTCAACAGTAGCACCAAGGATTATAGTGTGGTGGTAATCCAGGACTACACACCTAAAAAGATTGCTTTATAGGATACTCTTCTTCATATGAAGATTATTTTATTGTTGAATCTTGAAATGAAGTTCAGGAAGGTTGGAAATTCAACTTCCTGCAACTTTCAGGGCAAATCTGTAATACAGCAACTACCCCACAGTTTAAAACATTGAACATAGCTTGAAAGAGGTAAAAACATTTTAATTCAACACTAGAAAAGCAAAGGATGAACACGAAGTTTTTAAAATTATGGCTACAATGAAAAAGTATTTACAAAACTAGCTTGGGAAGTTTGTGATGAGTTAAAGAATCTGACTCTACTAGTATAATTGTATTAAACATAGGAAAAATAAGAATAGCAAAGAAATCTTATATTTCATTTCCAATTGCAATTTTCTGTTTAAAGTAACCCTACTGGAAGCCTTTCCAATTCTTTATGCTTTATTTATTGGCATTGTAATTTCCATTGATTAGGAAGCTCTCTGAATTGCTGGGACTTTTTTTAACGTGTGCTAAAGGTAGGGAGATGTGTGTGTGTGTGTGTGTGTGTGTGTGTGTGTGTGTATGTGTGTGTTATTTTCATATATATGTAATGTTTTTATATGTGCCTCCTTATGCTTTCTTTTTGTTCAGGAAATGGTACCAACTTCAGGTTCCTAGGGAGCTGCATTTATTGTGTGGTTGCAGACAATCTGCTGTTCTTAACGTCTGTATACCATTTCTTTCTTCCTAAAAATCCATGGCTGCAAGTCAAGTATAAATTTGTCCTTCCGATGTTGTAGCACACGGGTGTCAAACTCGCTGCATCAGGTTACCATCACATGACATAGTACAACGTTTTTTCCCTTTGCAGAGATGGGGTGGGCGTGGCCTGCATGTGATGTATCTGGCCTGTGGGCCACCAGTTTGGCAGGCCTGTAGTAGAGTAATTCTGACTATCCATTTGTATGCAAAATCACAGTTCTTTGTGTTTTGATATATTCCGAATGCTGGGAATCTAGCCAAATGGAACATGTGTTTCCTTAACTAGCAATGATTGATCTAAAGTTATGTTAACAATCCATGGATTTCAGTCCAAAATGTGGTAATCCTAGAACAAGTTTAGAACAAGTTAGTTAATATTCTAACATTTATATTGCATCTGGGAGAGCAAGATGATCAAATCCAACTTTTAATAACCATTCTCAAGGTATCCAACATATATTAAATGAAATTTCAATCGAACTAACCTCACTTTAATATCAAAACAAATAGTTTTTGCCTTATTTAAGATGACTTTTCACTGCTTCATAGAACATTTAAGCTCATGATTCCACAATTTATGTAATTAGGATAATATCCATTTCATAAACTTCTTTCAATTTCTTAACAAAACACCAGCTTAGGTACTTGAACTAAATCCTCTGAAGTATTTAACAAGTATGTAACATCAGAGGCAATAATAGAATCAAAGTTGAACAGTCTAAAATGTGTTTAAGTTAAACTAAGTGCCAAGAAATACTTCTGATGACATCAAACTCTTAGTCTTCAAAAGTTGGAAGAGCAGCTGTAGCAGAATTAAATCCATATTTTTAAAGGTCCAGATAGCTTTTACTATTCATTTACCAGATATTTAATATTCCCATTATTTCATAGTATAAGTTTTTCATGGGTACAAGCATAACCCAATATTTTCCACATTGATTTTACAAGATTAAGATAGTCCCCAAAGTGGAACTGAAGTTCCCAACTGTAATCAATAAGCAAATTAAAATGCTCAATTCCAAATTTCCCATTGAAATGTCTACCGTAAATTGCAGAGACAATGACCAGAGAAAACTATTGTATGTTCACATTAAAAAACTGTGAAATAATAAAAATAAAAACACCTTTTTTACGGAACTAAGACAGTGCTGGATGTCCTGTCTCATGGTCTTTGTTGTGACCTGGATGGGGGAAGTACCTCTCTCCCAGTCCTGCTACAGCAGGCTTTGCTTCTATTGACCATAATATCCTTCTGTACCCCCTCCAGGGGTTAAGAGTTGAATCTTTGCAATCTATTTCTTCAGTGGCAAGTCCAGCCAATGGTTGTGGGGGATAGGAGCTGTTAAGTGGCCCCTTTCTTGGAGTTACTACAAGGCTCAGCCCTCTCTCTCCTACTCTATATGGGGCTACCTTTGAAGACCACACAGGATTTCACCCAATATAGAATGCAGCAGCTCAGTTGTTGATAGGTACTTGGCTGTATTCAGCTGGTTCGGACCACTTCACCCGAACCGGTAGTGGAAATCACAGGCAGATCTGCCCACTTGCCCCAGCTCTATGCCGTCCTATTTAGGCACGTTTTTCAGGCTGGCCACATGCGCTGAAGGTTTGCGTGCCAGCAAAGTGCATGTGTGGAAGGCTGAGCACATGCACGGGCGGGGCACATGCGAGTGAAGTGAGCAGGCACGTGCATGCGAACCGGTAGGGAAAGTAAGTGAATATTACCCATGTTCCTAATAGGTCCCACGTGCAATTCAAAGAGCTGTTTTCTAGTTTGGAAATCCTCCATGTCTTAGTAGTATCAAGACATCACCAGTAACATCTCCTCCATGAAGCTGGATCAATGTCTGATACAGAAGTCCCAAGAGATTCTACTAATAATAGTCTCCTATTCTCTTGAGATGCCTGCTAACCTTGTTTTTTTCAGGAGCAGCCCTACAATTAATGGCGTCCCCTCTCTTCTGAAATCCAATCAGCTTGTACCTTGTTGAGCTTCAGGAAGTTATTTTAAAAAATAAATTTTTCAAAAGGCCATCTATCTTGATTGCTTTTAGTTAATTTTTTTAAAACTGTAGCTTAAGTTTTGGAGGACTGTTCATTGATATGTAGTTTTCTTGAACCGTGAATAATTTGTTAACAGTATCTCTGATGAGTCTTTTAATTGTAGCAGGCATTTAAAAAATAATAATTAATACATCTTGGTATTAAATTTGGCTTGATCATATTTCTCTTATGCCTCATACCTTTCTGTCAAAGTGGGGATAATTTAAAATTTGCCTCTAATTCCTAATTCTGTCATAAATAAAATGAGATAAACAAATGAGTCAGAACACAACATATAGGAATTATTATTTGACTTAAATGGCATTAACTTCAACTTGTTCCAATTTGTAGAGCAAGCAATTTATAGAGATTAAGAGTGGATTGTTAATGAAACTGAACATATTGCTCCAATGTATTACAATTTAATACTCTGACTCTTCTAATCCAATCCCTTTAATGTTTTCAGAATTTTGAGCAATACAAGTAAGAGGTCCTGGAGCCATATCACGTGTAATTATCACATGCAATTCAAAGTTAAATCAGAAATCTTAGCAGTCACATTTTTCAACAAAATAATGTAAATCTTGCATGCATGGAAGCATGATATTGTTCCTTTGAAACAAAGTGTTAGGCATCTACTTGTCAAGTGTTTTGATCTATATTTCAAATAAAGTAGGTTATAAGAACTCTATATATGTTTTGCATTCATCAAATGTAAAATCATCAGGACCAGAAGCCTGCCTTATCTTTGTTAGAAAAATCAGATTAAAAGCCATGTATTTAGCACCACCCTTGTGCTGTTGGCACCCAGCATACAATGCAAACAGAAGCATTTGGCTTGGTGTCCTCATCAGATTCCCATTTGGCTAATTAAATTATGCTGATAGTAAATCTTCCCCTCATTTTGATTGGGCTAGATAGTTACTTTCACTCTTTGCCTTAAGGAAAGACTGCAGTGCTGCTGAATCAGTGGTGTTCCTAGTGTATTCATAAAGCATGATTTGATGAAAAAGGTTAAAGGGAACGTACAGCAATAGCACATCAAGCCACTACTCAAGGGATGTCCAAGTAAAGGCTCCATTCACTAGATTAAAGGTAAAGGTAAAGGTTCCCCTCGCACATATGTGCCAGTCATTCCTCAATAACTCTTGCCTGCAATCTACCTTAACAGCAAGTCATCAAAAGAACATAAAATGGTAGCTCAAATCCTCACATCTTCAGTGGAATGTAGATAACTACATACAGTAGTTATGCACTATACATGACATACCCTAGCAATATTATTGTGATTCCGTGTGCTTTTATATAGGCCAAGGTGCACATTCTTGAAGGTTAACTGACTTTTGGTATGTATGTTGGCTAGAAAATGAAAAAATAGATGATTTTGTTTTCTGACACAAGTGAGTTTGTCCCTCCTTCCTGGTGTAATTCAGGCACTACTTCAGATGAGAATTACGGCAAAGGAAAGGGACTCCGGCCTACTATCTACAATAATGTACCTCAGTTGGATTATGATGTTACTTAAACAGCTTGTGCCTCTCCTATGTATTTAATACAATATCATTTGTCATTCTATTGGCATCAGGTGGCTGCAAATGTATTGCAGCCTCAATGTTGTAAAAAAAACATTTGAATTATCTTTTGCTAAGTATATTTCTGTAGGTGCTTAACGAAAACACAAACAGCTGCAGGTGATTGGCTTGGGGCCATCTTCGTATTTTTCTTAGCATAGAAGTATCCTCTTCTTTTGTAGCTGTTCCAAAATGAGAGTTTGCCTTCTGGCAAAAGAAACATCAGGAAAACCTGGAACACAGAATCCTGTTGACGTTGAGATAACACTGAATTCCCTCTTTACTAAGATCACTTGGGACACTTGAAGGTGGAGTGATAGATTTGACCCTTTCTCAGAATTTAACATCACTGAGAGACGCATGGTCTTCAATTCTTATAAAGCTGTTCCATAAACCCCCCCAAATCAGCTTCTTTCCTGCTGTTCAGATGAGCTAGATGGCAGCATGTGCTAAAAGAGGTATGCACATAGAGAACGTGGCTGTCCAATGGTGCTAGGTGACTTCCTGAATAAAATTAAGGCTGCTGTACCTTGCAGGAAGGGACGCAGTGGCTCAGTGGCTAAGTTGCTGAGCATGTCGATCAGAAGGTCGGCAGTTCAGTGGTTCGAATCCCTAGTGCTGCGTAACGGAGTGAGCTCCCATTACTTGTCCCATCTTCTGCCAACCTAGCAGTTCGAAAGCACATTAAAAATGCAAGTAGAAAAATAGGGACCACTTTGGTGGGAAGGTAACAGCGCTTACGTGTGCCTTCGGGGTTTAGTCATGTCAGCCACATGACCATGGAGACCAGGGGTGGGTTGCCCCGGTTCTATAGAACCAGTAATAAAACTGGTGGGAGGCTCTGCCCACCGACCCTGATGTCATCAAAATGCTTCTGTGCTTATGCAGAAGAGCACACATACGCAGCTTCATTGTGAACCGGTAGTAAAGGTAAGTCGAACCCACCCCTGATGGAGATGTCTTCAGATAGCACTGGCTCTTCGGCTTTGAAATGGAGATGAGCACTGCCCCCTAGAGTCGGGAACGACTTGCTCACATGTGCAGGGGAATCTTTACCTTTACCTTGCAGGAAAAGGCAATCCCCATTTCTGAAAGATTTCTAAAAGGTAAGGTCTTTTTCAAGTTGAGTTTGAGTCTTAGTATCCTATGTTATAAGTATTGCTGCCTTTGGGAAGTTTCCCCCTAGTCCTGTGTCCAACCCTCCTTAGATACATAATAAAGTTGGCAGGTGTCTATGGAGATTCTCAATCAACCAGGTCATGGATGTCCCAAAAATACTTTTTACAAAAAGCAACTGATTTTGTTGGGTTCTTTTTTTTTTTAAACATGTTTAGCTTCTCTTCCAAGAAGCTTCTTCCATTCTGAACTGAACCGAAGAAGCTTCTTAGATGAGAAACGAAATGTTTATGAAGGACAAAAAAAAACCAAAACAAAAAACAAAGAAGTCCAATTGCCTTTTGGAAAAAGCACCTTTGGGACAAAGTCAGCAGGTTAAGATTAACCCACAAGTGAGAAAATTGCTTTTCTGATTCAAAATGCATACTTTGGTGTCTGATTGTGAGTCAAAATCTACCATGCAAAGAATAATTTACAATATAATATATAAGCCTGTATATCCTTGAAGTTCTGTTCTTTTAACATATTTTCGGTAAGTTATTTGTCTGGGTTTTTTTGTGGTTTTTGTTTGTAGCACTCAGTTGTAGTTTAAAAACTTTAGGTAACTTTTGGTACAATTTTTTCCAAAACGTATAAATCACTTAAATGCCAGGATTAGGCAATTGCCTCACAGTTACCCACAGCATCCTATTTCTCCCATTCTCCTACAGCTTATCTTGATAACAAGATATAACATGGATAAGAACGCTTGAATCTCATCTGATGTTCAGAAGTTTAGCCAGTACAATCATAGTTTGTAACTCTTCTAAAATACATCTTCAGTATTCTGGAGCCTGTCTACCTGTACAGCTTCACTAATTTTGAAAAATTCAGAATAGAGTTTTGCCACTTTAGAGATAATCCATGAAAGCTCTCTTCCTGTAGACCGTAATAAATCATATCCTCCACTAAAAGCTTGGGTGTCATTGGAAATTTATTGCACAGAGCTGGTAGTGGAGTTAAAAGCTATTTCACATGTCTTATTACTCCAGTCATCTAATTTATGAGTTCAGCCACTATTGTAGTTGGGAAAGTGTTTTCCTTCATCGGAGTAATATGATCTTTGCACTTTCATTTCATTTTCTTTCTTCCTCGTGCTGGATCATTTACTTTTCTTCTGATAACTGCAGCGGCATTTTTGGCATCGAGGCGGCACTTCAGATCTGAAGCAAAAAGAAAGGTCTCCCGCAGACAGGATGATGGAGATGAAAAGATGGATGCGGGAATAATATTACCAGTTTGGAGATGGACTTGACAAAAGGCATAGTTGTTACTGTAAGCCAAAACATTTGCCTTGGGAAAGGAGAAGCTGCCAGGAGAGCCCTTATTTTCGTGTAAAGGAGCAATCAGGCAACATATAAAAACACAAATGAGGAAGTCTGTTCATTCCAAATACAGGCAGTCCTTGATGTCCATTTAGTGACTGTTCGAAGTTACAAGAGCACTATGTTCTTACGACTTACGACCATTTTTCATACTTACGACCATTGCGGCATTTCCATGGTCACATTATCAAAATTCAGATGCTTGGCAACTGGTTCATATTTATGATGGTTGCAATGTTCGGAAGTCATATGATCCCCTTTTGCAACTTTATGACAAACAAAATCACTGAGCCCAACATTTCTGCTGTTAAGCGACACATTTGTTAACCGAGTTTTGACCCATTTCTTGCCACAGTTGGTTAAGTGAATCACTGCAGTTGATTAGTCAGTAACCCGGTTGTTAAGTGAATCTGACTTCCCCATTGACTTCCCTTGTCAGAAGGTTACAAAAGGTGATCGCGTGACCTGGGGATAGAGAAACGGTCATAAATATGAGCCAGTTGCCAAGCATCTGAATTTTGATCACATGATCTTAGGGATACTGCAAAGGTCATAACTGTGAAAAACAGTCAAAAGTTACTTTTTTCAGTGCCGTTGTAGCTTTGAACGGTTACTAAATGAACTGTTGTAAGTCAAGGACTGCCTGTATTGTTCTCTTCTGCTCCATCCAAAGGGGCTGGGCAATGGGCAATCTTTAACAATTAAAGGTGGGTTCTAAATTTTTTTACTACCGGTTCTGTGGGCGTGGCTTATTTTGTGGCTGTGGCTTGATGATCATGTGACAATTCTTTAGGGTTTAGCGGAAGTACTGGTCTTTCAGGCTTTTAACTGCTTGCAGAGCTGTACCAGTCTACTCATTTGTTTTTGGAGGCACCGGTCTACCCATTTGTTTTTGGAGGCACCGGTCTACCACCACACTGCCTTTTAACACTGATCAGCTGTAGGGTGGTCCTTTGAAGCCCCGTGGCAAGAGTTTAAACAGTTTTTTTCCTTCTAGCCCATCAGCTGGGACTCAGGAGGCAGCAATAGATTGGGGACAGGGCCAAATAAAAGGTAAGAATAATGCAGTGGGGGCGGGGGGGCAGAACTGGTTCGGTCATATCGTCACCACTACCGGCTTAGTGGAACCGGGCCGAACCGGGAGGAACCCACCACTGAACCAGATGTCTTGATTTTGGACTTTACAAAAGCCAAACCTGTGCCAATATCAGCACATGCTTCAAAATCACCATATCTTAGTAATTCTGCATCAGGATAGTCAGTTAGTATTACATCCAGTAAATAACTGAGGTTATTGAGTAGCTGTATTGGAGATACATGGATCATAACACAAATCAGTTTTCTGCTCTCCTGAGTCAGCAGAATGTAGCTTGATTGCAAGCTATTATGAACCTTTTACTGCTGTATCCAACACACACTTCAAAAATTATTTATAATTTAAAATTATATGGCTATCCATTTACAGTGACCCTGGATGTTATAGAAATCAAAGCAAAGCAAAACTAAACCTCATCCTTATAGTCATTTTCCTCCAATGCCCTGATTCCTTATTTTTAATTTCTCAAAAATGAAAAACAACAAGAAGTAAATTCAAGTATTCAAATGCCAACTCTCCTATAGGAAAACCAAATAAAAAGTGTGTCAAAATATTGAGAATTTTCCACTACAAAGTTGGCAGCCCACTCTGCTATGGGTTAAGCAAGATTGTGTTTCTTCCCTTGAACCTCAAGTCAACCTCAATGTTTCCATGGATAACTACTTCTGTTTCCTAGACGCCCAAAAGACTATCCTCATTTCAGCATATCTAGGGAATCTTAGATTGAAAGGTAGGGTTTCTCAGCAAGATCAATGGAGCTAGTCAGATTCTTATTTCTACTGATTGTGAAATTTAATGTAGGACAGAGCTTAGCCTACCTTTTCTTTTCCTTGCTGGACATTTCTTTCTTTCTTTCTTTCTTTCTTTCTTTCTTTCTTTCTTTCTTTCTTTCTTTCTTTCTTTCTTTCTTTCTTTCTTTCTTTCTTTTTGAATGGCATGGAGTTTCACTCATCTTTTCTTTCCTGGATAGAAATTTATCATCTCAGATGATCTTTCCAGAACTTCCATCTATTGATGAACTTTGGAGATTTTGTTGGATAGTGTTCTGATCGAGGCTTCCTGAGTCAGTAAAACACACGAGTAGTCCCAAAAACCTCTTTTATTGCAACAATTGTGAATTCTGTTCATTCACAGATGAGTCCCAAATAGTTGTAAAGAGTCCTTCGGGATAAGGCTGATAATCACCCACCTTTATCTCCCTTGATACGCTGCCAAAGACCTAATTGGCAAAGCCACATGGAGTCCAGAATCAAACAGAGCTTCAGACTTTAAACTGAACAGAATTAACAATGTTGCTTCCTGCAAAGGCCACGTGCCTTTGCTCCTCTTTTAAGTCTTATGGGAGGGGCCAATCATCTCCAAGCTCTACTCACGAGTCGTCCCTTTTGTTTTAACTGTTCTTGCCTTCTGGCAGCTCTGCGCATGCGCGCACTGGGAACAGGCTCCCCCTGTTCCTCTGCCTCACTGAAGTCTGACTCTGGAGGCTCCGGGGGCAACACATACCTCCCAGATGGCCCTTTCTCTGCCCCTGACACAGAGCCTTCGTCCAAGCCTTCCCCAGACTCCAGGACTGGCCCATATTACTCCCCAACCTCCTAACTGTCCGACTCTGCTGCCAGCTCTGCAGGCTGCCAGCGGACCACAACAGATAGGTATTCTGAGTTGACTCAGTTTGGCATCAGGCTAGAAACTGGGAGACAGGGAGTTCTAGTCCTGCCTTAGACATACAGTCAGCCGAATGACCTTGAGCCAATCCTTCCTTCTTAACCCTAGGAAGGGGGCAGTGGCAAATCACTTTTAAAAGCCTTGCCAAGAAATCTAGGCAGTTGCTAGGAGGCAAAAATTGACTGAAGTGTGTGTGTGTGTGTGTGTGTGTGTGCATGCGTGTGCATGCGTGTGTGTGTGTGTATGGTACATACACATGTGGTAACCTGGAACTTTGAGGTGTGTACTCTAGAATTATTCTTATTTAAATAATACTGCTTTGTCTTCATATTTGGGCTGAGGGCTCAGAAAGGATCAAGATCTCTCTATTTTCCCTGGCATCTGAAAAGGATAAAGATGCACATTTCAGGGTTGTTGATGGGTTTTTTTTGCCACACTCCTGTTCATAAATTGCCACAATGAGTAAATCTTGGGAGACCTCCGAGTCTAACTGTCATTTTGTAAAGCCTAGTTTTAAATGACAAATACATTTTTATGATCTAAAGAGGTAGCTGGATTCACTTCCTATATTTCTGTCATTAGACCTTGTGGGCTGGTGTCATTGACGTTATTTTGTTTTTTTTATTCTTGTTTCTATTATTATCCCTAATTACATCACTGTCCCTGGATGAGCATTCAGAGCTACTCTGTTCCGCCCAGCAACAGTAATTCCTTGCCATTCCTTTATAGGAATTAATGCAGCAGCAGAATCAAGACTTCTAAATCCAAGCTATCACTGACGTTGGTGATTATGAATATTGGTGTGAACCTTCACAGTGGATGATATTCCTATCCTGAAATGGTGCTGCTCCTTTTTCCTCACCTTATCAGGTTTAAATCTAATACTACCAACTAATCTATTGTATAGTAGTAGGTATATCATTAGACTCTATAAAAGATATTCCTAATATATCCATTTCCCATAACCAGCATTATTTGATTGTAACTCTTAAGGCTTGAGCTGAAAGAAATCACTGATCTCTGTACTTTGCTTTGGAGAAATACTGGGACAACTGCCCCTTCCAACTGTTCATTATCAAGTGAGGAATTTTCCTCCTGACTGAATCTATTAAGTAACCCACTGAGTACCAAAATGGGATCTTGAAACTATTTGCCAGTTGGGCCAGCATTACCCAGAGTTACTGTTCCTCTCGATCGCCACAATTCTTTATTAGTTAGTGCTACACTGCTCAGTCAGAGGAGTAGCTGATAATAGGTGTAAATAAATCTAATCTCTTTGCATCTGTCTTGGAACTGAAATAAGCAATGTAAGTTATGAAATAGGAAGAGTGGGTGAATAATCCAACATAGAAATTATAGCCAGTGGCAATAAGAGCAGACTGTTTATAGTTGAGTCTTTGAAACTCAAGTTGCTATTGTGATAATATAGATATCCAGATCTGAAAGTTTGAATAACCACAAATACATATTAAAATTGAAGATTATCCAATAACGATCAGTGTCTTATTTCAAATCTCCTAACTGCAAACCAATGTCTAAATCCAAGATCTTCATAGCTTTCCCAACTGGATATTACCGTATATCATGGCTTCCAGTTTTGATCCCGTCAGTCAGTTCCTGATTGGCTTCAGTTTTGGCTACAGCTGTTAATACTACGTCTATATCTGTACTTAGTGTTGCATTTTGCACAACATGGAGTGAATGCCTTGGATAGACAACCACATTGTTTTATATAACTATTGAAGAGGAAAAACAAGAACTTGAAGGTGTATGTAGTTACGCTAAAAATAAATAAGGTACTAGTGAATGAAGAGTAAATCACTAATAACTAGCTGGTGTTCAGACTTTACAGACATTTAAAAATAAGTGGGGAAATATTAGCTGCTAAGTGTTTTTTTAGAATTACAGAATAATTTGTTTATAATTTTCCATTTGTATCCTATTCTATTCCATTTGTATCCTATCCTATGATATTGGACAGTGTTGAAACATAACATCAACAACTGTTTCAAAACAATGGCTTGTTATTGAATTCCGGTACACTTATTTATTGCTTATATTTTCTGGCCTTTTAAAATCATGTTAATGAAATTGTATTAATTCAAATAAAATATATAAGTTTCTAACATATCCTCTTTGGTGCTTTCTTTCCATACCAAAGTGTAATACCATTGGGGAAAAGAAGCAGAAAAATATCAAGTAGTTTTGAATTTCAGACTTCCGCAGGTTCTTAGTCCCTATCCAATTACATTGGATGGCATCTTATTTACAAAAATAGTTAGGCCTCCCTAGAGAAATCCAGCTTTTCTTCCTTTCTTTATACTTCTTCACTAGGATTAACTTCAGCTGATTTCTCTCGTTGAGCACAATGGGGGGGGGGGGAAGTGAACTGCTCCTGGGAATTGCTGAACAAGGATTTCTTCAGTTGTTTGGTTCATTTACAAGTTTTTTAGGCAAACTGTTTAGATATGAAAACTAATACTGAATCATTAGCTCTCTCACACACACATACCCTTCTTTCCTGGATACTGCTGGGCTGGGTTGCAATTTTTCAAAACCTTTCCTCTTCTATGAAACAAGTTCCGTTTCCTATCTTATTCTCAAGGTGCTGGAGAATTCTTTTAAAATGGCTCTTGGTGTTTGTAGATTGCTGTATTGTTAGAGAGGGAGATAGCATATCTGATTGTGGTGGAGTTTTCAGTTGTACAACTTTCTTTAAGCTGTCCACCATTTTGTTGTTGTTAATTGTTAGTTCTCTACCATCCTCAGGAGTCCATTTAAGCTCACGCCCACTGCTTCAGTGACTCCATCCAGCCACCTCATTCTCTGTCATCCCCTTCTTCTTTTGCTCTCAATCTTTCCCAGCATTAGGTTCTTCTCCAGTGAGTCCTTCCTTCTCATTAGGTGGCCAAAGTATTTGAGTTTCATCTTCAGGATCTGGCCTTCTAGAGAGCATCAGGCTTGATCTCCTCTAGGACTGACCGGTTTGATCGCCTTGCAGTCCAAGAGATTTGCAGGAGCCTTATCCAGCACCATAGAATTGAGCACCAAAGGCCTCAATTCTTTGGCGTCAGCCTTTCTTATGTTCCAAGAATTTCACAGCCATACATTGCAACTGATTTATCCATCCTGTCTGGATGGGTTGCCTGTTACCAGAATGGGCCAACAACAATTTCTGAAAGGTGGAAACAAATCACACTGCCCTGTATTAATCTCCTATTCTTGGTCAGTGACTTCTGCTTCAGTTTAAAGTGTGGTTTCCCACACTATATCACCACAAAGAACCTAGTCTAGATAGTTGCTTGGATTTGTTGCAGGATAAGTCCAACACTTCCTTGCCTATTTTGCTAAGAAGAAACATCCCTTTAATCCTCATAAATTCTGTAGCAGG
The DNA here is from genome assembly GCA_030761175.1 of Masticophis lateralis. Lineage (NCBI taxonomy): Eukaryota > Metazoa > Chordata > Lepidosauria > Squamata > Colubridae > Masticophis > Masticophis lateralis. The sequence goes on from JAUDYJ010000003.1 coordinate 66,126,468, forward strand.
AAGAGTTGCTGTTCTTCTCCATAATATCACTGTAAGGATACCCTGTTGGGTAGACTAGGGAAAGTGTGGTGGGTTTTTTTAAAAAAATTATTATATGTTCATTGCAGAAAACACAATCACAAAAATTTGACATGTAGTTCTGAATAAAGTTTTAAGGGATACAATTTCACCATTAGATTCTGGTTTTTGCACTATGCAAAATAGCGTACAGAAGATCAGACATTTTATTTAACATTTTATGTGTGGAAATCTATTGTAGTGCTTCTTTAATATGTAACCCTACAATGGTGGTAGAGTTTGTTGTGGTATTAGATTACCTCACTTTTAATTTTAATGCTTACTGCTTTGCAGTTTTTCTATTTATCATAATTTGCTAGAAACAGAATGAAAAAGAATGAAATAATGGCTAATTGTTAAATATGGTTTAATTGATTGGATTCTGCTATAAAAATCTTTCCCAGATTTGGTGCACAAGGTCACAATGGTTAGGAATGGTGAGAAATATAGTTCATTCCAGTGCATCAAAAGAATGTGAGGCTGGAGAAGACTGGCACCAATTCTTTCTACGAAGCAATTTGTTCCTACGTGCAAAGCAGTGATCAAATCTGCAATGGGAATAATCCTGTAGCATTGACTGAATAAGAAATTAATTTTCTATAACCTGTATTTTTCTTGAAGACTCAATGAGCTTTGCCATTTTATTTTTTGCAAATATCCACATGGCAGTTTCTCCTCTTATAGATTTCATAGTGCTTTGAATATCTAGAAACCCAAAGACTATCAAGTATCCAAATTATCTTCGTTAATATCTGTTGGTAGGGGGAGGAGAAGTGTTTTTACTCTTGATTCCTGGTAACTTGACACTTTTTGTGGAAGTAATTTGCCCATTGCCTTCTCCCAAGGGTTTAGTGCAGGGTTCTCCAAAGCTGGCAACTTTAAGATTTGTGAACTTCAACTCCCAGGATTCCCCCTCAGCAAGGGCTGGCTGAGAAATTCTGGGAGTTGAAGTCCACAAGACTTAAAATTGCCAAGTTTGGAGACCTCTGGTTTAGAGGGAATAACTGGCCCACAGTTGCCCCGTTGACTTCTGCGCCTAAGGCAGAACAACTTTAACCACTACACCAAACAACCAATGTAGTATGATGCAATGTAATGTAACCTAACCACATAACACATAGGCTTGTAACTCTAAACTTCCCACCCACCAGTCTCTACAAATGGGGAAGCCCAGTGCCCGACGGAAAATAGACTGTGGCTTCTCTTGATTCCAATCCAGCCACGCTTTTTTTTTCAATGGAATTTTGGGGAGGGTGGGAAAAGATGAAAGGCATGTTGCCTTCCCCCTCAGTTGTTGCCTCTGCCTAGAGAAGTAGCACAGGGAACATTTTGCATTCTCTGAATGTATCACACAGTAATTCTGCTGTCTGAAAACTCTGTAATGTCAATAATTGATGCACTTGAGAAGTGGTAATTAAATTAGTTAATTATGCTGGTAAAATTACATGCAATTATGTGACTGCAGGGTATGTTTAGTAAATTAGGCTTTCCCATACTCACTACATATTGTGGTGCCAATTTTGTTCCTTGATGATTAGGTAGCTTTTGATACTTCTTAATTGATTTAATACCTGGATCTTCATTAGCCCTCAATTGCTATGCAATGTACGTCAGGCTCTCTCTCTCTCTCTCTCTCTCTCTCTCTCTCTCTCTCTCTCTCTCTCTCTCTCTCTCATACTTTATAGAGTATCATTCATAAAAAGCCCCAACCTATACAGACACACACACACAAACACACACACACAAACACAACCAGTCTTTTGGAGATACCCAAGCACTGAGAAAGTATCCGTTCCTGTAATTTGCACAGACAAGCATGTGCCAGCAATTAAAAGACCGCTTCCTGTGGTTTAAAAACAAAATGGCCGGTTCCATGCATGTTCTTTTTAAAGGATCAAAATACCTAAATGTTTCCAAATCAAATCCTGGCATAGTGGCAGTAATTCAAATGAACAGTTATATTGGGGGTGCTGTAAAATGAGGTCACGTTCATTTCCACAACATTGACTCAGGAAGTCCAAATTCTGGCAAGTATGGGGCCCTGAGGGTACCTTTGAGAAAAATGAGGGTCCATTGTAAATGCTAGATCTTGCTTTGGACAAGCAATGGCTGCTTTGAGCACAGCTATGATTCCTCCCAGGGCTTCCCCTGTCTCCATGTGGCTTGTCTGATTGGGAGACCTTCTTCTCTTTTTCACAATATCAGCTATGCTTAGTTTACGGGAACCTATAGGCCTCATCCAGTCCATGGTTCTCTTGTCCTCTTCTGGCCTCCTGTCAGGCACAGGAAATCAGGAGCCAAAATAGAGTTCAAAAACACTGTGAGTTTATTCCATGCAACCTGTACACAAGAATATGATCTACTAACAATCAAGGCAAGTTGGCACCAGATAAGAGCCAAGGGATGAGGATTAGAGAGAACTCATAATGCACTTCAGATTTGTGTCAGCCCTCCATTTAGCAATAGCAATAGACTTTTATACAGCCCGAACACTTTCTGAGCAGTCTACAATGTCAGAATTATTTGTATGTTGCCTCCAACAATCTGGACCCGCATTTTACTGACCTCAGAAGGCTGGAAGGCTGAATCAACCCTGAGCCCCATCATGATCGAACTCCATGCTGTGGGCAGAATTTACTTGTAACTGCCTTTAATCACAGTGCCACCAGAAGTTAACTATTACATAGAAACTATAGGTGAATATCAATTCTATTTCCACAAATAACAGTGAATACGTTCCAATAGAAGGTAGTATCTGTAACTCAGGTTGAATTGTGAACTTGGTGCTTTCTAGGCTTGATTGTTTGCTTGCAGGCATTTCATTACATGGTAAAGTGACATCATCAGCGTCACAATCAATAGGATGGTTAGCTATAGAAAATGTCATATGGAAATAAGTGAATGCAAGCCATACGATACAGTGTACTAGTATTTCATGTGAAAATATACCTGGTTGCTTGCAAACAAAGAGGTAAACCAAAGCAAGAGGATCATGGATGTTCACTGGGTGACTTTGATCTAGTTACTCTTCCTAAGTTGAGCTCCTGGAGGAAAGATTGGATATAAGTCTAACCAATGGATTAATCCAGGAGTCTCCAAACCTAACAACTTTAAGACTTGTGGACTTCAACTCCCAGAATTCCCCAGCCAGCATTTAATTCCATTAAATGTAATCACTGCATTAATGAACTCAATTAATTTGTGGATGAGTATCTATGCATATTATGCACATCTTTGTGCCGCTTAGTTCCAGAGGATGTATTTTAGGATGCCCTGGAAATAGTACTTCTAGCACAAGCCATCTCTCCCTGGCAGAAATTTTCTCATGGGAAAAGAGATCCCCATCACTTTGTCTAGGAATAAATCTGCATCTCCGCTTATTTATTCAAGCAAAGCTGGCAAGCTACCTTGTAAGCTGGCACCGTGCCATCCAACCAGATGGGCAGTAAGTAGGCAGCCAAGAGACTATGTCTAAGTATCAGATAAGTGTGTCGAGGGCAACATTCCGATCTAGGAGAGTGCCGAAATGACTCGATATCCTGAGCAGGCGTACTTGGCAGAAGGGAAATGCACCATCGCTATCCTAGCTGTGAAAATTAATAAATGAAGGCCTCCCCCCCCTCCTTCCCCCCCTCTTATCTACAAGGTGAGGATTTTGCTATACAGAAGCATGATTAATATTTCAAAGAGGCAGAGAGAGCAGGGGCATCTCAAGGTGGACTTGGACATCTGTTACATCTTTATATGCATTTAATGAGTGCCTTTAAATATCTTAAGCTGAAAGCATGGGCAATATGGACATCCTAGAAGGCTTTTGACCTCTTTATTCATTGCAGAGTCACCATATACATACTAAGGAGGTTTCAGATATTCGGGCTAGAAAAGCAACTTAAATCCAAACTGACCAAACCAACTTTGAATGTTGAGAAAAGGGGAGAAAAAAAAAACTGAAGAAGGAACACAGACTGATTTAACTCCCCCAATCTAGCATTCCCTGAGTTTCAATAGTCTTCTTTATAAACATAATATTGTAAAATGGTTAAATCATCACTGGATGGGCTTAAAAATGGGGTATCTTCAAACATCTAGAATAAGGGAATGAAAAATCATGGCTTAACGGACCTTATGTCTTCATTTTTCACTTCCTATGCATATGGTGTCTATATGCCCGAATCGTCTTTAGATGATACCCTTTTGTAATTTTAATCCTTTGATTAAAATTTTAATCACTTGATTCTAACCAACTAGTTGGAAGCCAAACTATGATGGGACTCCATACTCAAAATCAAGCAGTTGTTTACTTCTTTGACCACATTCCCATTCATAGGCCACTGGCTCACGAAAAGGAGAAAACTACGTGCACAGCTTCCATGCATTCACAAACCCTAGAACAACTGGGTTTCTAGATCATTCTGAAGCTTATGGATATAGGATTTATTTCTTTAGTTGTGCACTGCCAGCTCCAGATATCAAGAAGGTAGGCTAAAAAGATAGACAGAATCCGTTCTGAATCAAGTTCAGAATCAGTAGTGCTAGCACAAAAGCTGATACAATCAAGTTAGATTTTTCACTTGGACTCTGTTTTGTTAAATCACAAATTACTTTGTTAGAATCACCTTCCCTAAAACTCTAGAATACATTGTTTTTTCTAATAAATTCAGCCACCACCATGAGAGACAGTGCAGTTGAAAGCTGAAGCAGTATTTACATATGAAGCTAAATCTTTCAGGAACTTATTGTTCCTGCTGATATATGTGGCATTAAACTACAAAGGAACACCTTTGAAGTAGCACAAATGTGCCTTTATGGATGACAAAGTTACAAAGATACAAACTGCTGTTTACTTACCTCAAACCACGAGGTCAAAATGTTCCTACTCTTGCCTTGTGTTCCACTCGTGTTTTCTATGCGTCCTCTGGAATTTTACAGTGGCAATCGGAGACTTTGTTCTCCTGGCCTCAGAGAAAGAGAAGGGCAGCTGGAAAAGAGATTGACATGATGGCTATTTTGCCATTTGGCATTAGTATTGGTTATGCTGCTCTTCAGTAATATGGGCTTTTATATATTGATGAAAACTACCAGGCTATACATATCCTAGATTTGTCATGACTGCTAAATTGGCGTCATGGTTGCCAGTGTCTAGCTCATCTATATCATAGAATAGAATAACAGAGTTGGAAGGGACCTTGGAGGTCTTCTAGTCCAACCAGACAATCTGATTGGAATCAATGGGATTTTTGCCCTCTTAACTTTCTAGCCATGTAAGAATACCAGTGATGTGGAAAGACTAATGCCATAATCCATTCTCCAATGCACAATTTCTGGTAGTAATTCTCCTTCCATTCCACATGTCAGTAGTTAATTTAAAAAGTCCTCAATAGGTACACCTATGTTACCTAGCCATGGAATATCTGCTTTGTCCACCACCCCTCCCCGTTTTGAATATACCTGCAGAGGGTTTATCTATTTATGACCCCCTTTGGGTCATGAACAATTGACCGCAGGCTAAACAGAAAAAGAAAGTGAAGACCACTTCCTTGCACTGAGTAACGGAAGGCTACAATTAATCAAAAAAAGATAGTATGACCTCACAGTCAGGGGGTGGATGTCCTAATCTGACATGTTAATCTCAACAGAATATGCGCTAAACATAATAATCTGTTTGCACTTGTAGAAAGATTTATATGTGCACAGCCATCTCTGGCACATGAGTTTCATTCTTTGTGCTTATTTAAAGAAGGAGCATTTTTGCTTCTTTATGTAAGGAATACTTTTATTTTCCAGTGCATCCAAAGTAACCCTAACTAAACCATATAAAGGCAAATCACATCTTCAGACTTGGTGACTCACACTCATTTCTTGCTTGATTTGGTGCCAGGCAAAAAAAAAAAAAATTCCAGTTCTAGTTTATAATAACATTAGAGTTTAATTCTACAGATTCAATCAAAGTTGCACTTAATATAAAGAATCAAAGTTGCACTTAATATAAAGAAAACAAATTTGCCATTTTATAGCCACATAAATACTTTGCCTACAATGCTTTTGGGGGTGTCTCTTTTATTTATAGTTTTTTCATAGTGCTATAGACTTGATTTTAGGACTGTGTATTTATTGTAGAAGAATAATTATTTTCTGGTTGGTTTCACATCGAGCCCTTCAAAACTAGTTGTTATAGATTCGTGCTCTTTAATTTTTTCTTCTTCCTCTCTTTGCTGTTGCAATGTGTTACACTTTATATTGTTAAACTATAAAATCTTGGCTCACCTAATTATTTCTTGTGTTTTTATGTACAGTCCTTTAAAAAGACACAACCTTATAAAAATAATTACAAGTAAGATAAACAATGCTAACTATTATGGAAACGGAATAAAATTTGTCAGGGAGAGAAGAGAATAAAAGAAAAGAAAAGCTTGTGCATGAAATTGATAAGCAGACACATTGTGGAACGCACTAAAGGCCAGGCATCTTAAAACGAGGGTTGTCAATTGTTAATTATTATTTGTTCTTTTCAGTTAAGGAAGAAAGAGACAAGTCATTTTGCATTATTGATCACTTTTTTGCTGGAATTTTAATACAATTGTTTATATACTGTGTATTTCCTGCAATACAATTTAGGTTGCTTCAGAATCTTGTTTTTTCTGTTGTTCCTCATGAAATGAAATGAAATGAAATGAAATGAAGGGAAGGGAAGGGAAGGGAAGGGAAAGGAAAGGAAAGGAAAGGAAAGGAAAGGAAAGGAAAGGAAAGGAAAGGAAAGGAAACCTTCACAGTGCTGTACAGTCCTCTCTAAGTGGTTTACAAAGTCAGCTTATTGCTTCCAACAAACTAGGTCCTCATTTTACTCACCTTGGAAGGATGGAAGGCTGAATCAACCTTGAGCCAATGAAAATCAAACTGCTGGCAATCAGCAGAATTAGTGGGCAATTCTGCATTCTAACCATTACACCACCATGGCTCACCAAGGAAGGAAGGAAGGAAGGAAGGAAGGAAGGAAGGAAGGAAGGAAGGAAGGAAGGAAGGAAGGAAGGAAGGAAAGTGCAGTAGTTACTAAAAAGAAAGAAAATAAGCTCTAGCAATGGTTTTATATGTATTTGCTATGATAACAAGGAACTCTCTCCAAATCATCTTTATTTTCTGCTTCCTCATTTGCAGTGACTAGTATACTGCCAAATTTTTCTCCCAGGTTCTTGAAAATTTTATTTTCCTGTGTAAAAAGGTTCTTGGTTTATTTATATATTATTTAAATTCATACAGCTATATGACTCTGAGCGGCTAATATTCATTTTTAAAAAATCAATCCTACAAAAAAATAATAATAATAATTAAAAACCACCAAACACAGTTTTCTACCTCAGGATAAATTTCAGTAGAATTTGGCAGGTTGGTATTTTTAGCTAACTTCCCACTGTCAGATGTAGAGATGATGCTTTCTCTCAAGCTCTTGTCCCCATCCTTCTCTAACCTTCCAGGCTGCTTCTCATCTGAGAGATGCCCTAGAGGACCATTATTCATGATGTCACACCTTGACCTTTAATTGAAGGCTTGAGAGTGGGAGGTGAAGATGCTAAAGCTATGTTTGTTCAAAGAAACAGCCTTGTGTGAACAACACCCAGCTAATTTACTGTGTATGGAGCAGTCATAAGAATTTGGTTATGGATAAAACGTTCTCTTTACGCTTTGTGCCTCTATTATTTTTTTATGAACAAGCACTATTTTTATTAGTAACATGTGATAAAGTGTAAACTTCAAAATTTGTTTTTTTAATTATGGGATTATTTTTTTCTTCTTTGGGAGATAACCTTTTTTTTTTGTTCGGTGTTTTGTTTTATTTTATTTTTTGTTTCATTTCTTTATGTATGCATCTCATTCTTTATACTGGCTTTCTTGTTTGATATAGTATATTGTTATTAATAACTTACTCATCCCAAAGGTGCTTTTTCCAAAAGGCAACTGGCTTCCTTGGTTGCCCCAAAAGTGCTTTTTTCAAGAGGCAACTGGGCTTTCTTGTTTTTCTTTGAAGATGTTGAACTTCTCATCCAAGAAGCTTCTATAGCTCTGGCTGGATGGTGGGGAATGGAAGGAATTATATTCCTTGCAGACAGCTGATCATTTTCATTCTTTTAGAGAGTCATTGAGGCCAATTGGAGGTTTATCTGTGTTCCCCACCATCCAGTCAGAGCTGAAAAAGCTTCTTGGATGAGAAGCGAAATGTCGTCAAAGAAAAACAAGAAAGTCTGGTTGCCTCTTGAAAAAAAGCACCTTTGGAAAAGCCATGACCTGGATGAGAATCTCTATAGACATTCAACTTCCTTGATTATTGTTTTTTCTTTGCAAATGTTTCGCTTCTCATCTAAGAACCTTCTACAGTTCTGAACTAAACTGAGCTGGAAAAAACTTCTTGGAGAAGAAGAGAAACATTTTCAAAGAAAAAAAAATCAAGAAAGTCCAGTTGCCATCTGGAAAAAAAGCATTTTTGGGACAACTATGACCTGGATGATTGAGAATCTGCATAGATACTAATTTACTCATTTGTACATTTTAAACATTCAATTAAAGTGAATATGTATATTACAAAAGCTTCAGAAAATTCAAACTCAGCTTTCTCTATGGTTCCTTTGTTTTTCTATTCTTCCATGTCCTTCCTATTATCCCTGTCATCAAAGCCTCTTAGAGCCCCAGCCAAATTTGCTCATGATAGCTGAGATCCTTGGTGATTGCTGACTTGGCACACAGGGAGAACCTGGATGGCAGAAAACTGCTATGCAAAATATAATAGACTGAAGAGGAAGCAGGTGACATTCCTTCATTCCAGAACCAATCATATAGCAACAAGATATACACAGTGCAGGTAGAATGCCTTTCTCTCTTAGATGAATAAGCATAATTAGTAGATACTCATTGAAAAAAGGGCTTTCAAATGGCTGCATATGCAGGATAACGCAATGAAGATCAGAATGAAATGAAGCTGTGTTGTGATTCAAGATTCATCCCTTTTCTATGTGTTTTCACAGTCATTACAAAAAAGGGACAAAATGTCACCATGGTGCTCTTTTCATCACATGACAAAAGCGTTTAAATATTATAGTTGCCATTGGTTCCAAATAAAAGCCCAGGGAAACCTTATACAACAGTGCCCTTCAGATGTGTGTGTGTTTTCCCCCATCCTCAGAAATGGTCATGCCAAATAAAGACTTCTGGGAGTTGAAGACTACCCATCTGGAGAATTCTCAGATGGGAAATGTTAGCATCTGGCTTCAGGTGAATTGAAGTTGGAAAGATCTCTGTTAAGGAATGCTTTAAAATAATTTGTACATTTCTGGGTATACATTTTTGTCCAAGAAAAAAGGGAGCACTTCACCTCCCAGTGAGCCTCACCTGACATGACCTCCCCATCACAAGACTCTCACCTGATGCGACCCACACCTGACCAATCACTAGACCAATCACAAGACCTTTACCTGACATGATCCTCTCATCACAAGACCTACTGACCACAGAAAGCCCTTATAAGCAGAAGAAAACCAACAATGGCATTCCCTAAATTCAACTGAAGATGTTACCTAGCCTGGTAACAAAACATTTAGAAACCAACCCACAAGCTTGGAGAAGGAACCTCCACCCTCATCCTACACCTGAGTTACAGATATTTGCCAATGTGCTAATAAGAATAAGACTCTCCCTTTCTACGGGATGTTCAAATCTCACCCTGAATAGAAAAAGTAATAGAAAATAGAAAAGAAGCTAAGATGTTCTGGGTCTTTAGAATTTAAACAGGCAGGCACCTGAGACATAACAACCCAGATGTTGATAAGAAAGACAAAAAAGTATGGCTAGTGGATGTGGCAGAACCTGGAGACACCAGAATAGAAAGAACTGGAGAAGATAACAAAGTACAAAGACCTACAAATAGAAATAGAATGACTATGGCAAAAGCAAGCAAAGGGAATAGGGGCCTTGGGTGCAGTCCCAAAACAACTGGAGCACCACTTGAATACCATCAGCATTGATGAAAATCACCATCAGTCAATTGCAAAAGGCAGCTTTATTTTTGAACAGCTTATATCCTGTGACAATACCTTGAACACCATCAAACATACTTGTCCATCCCAGGTCCTTGGGCAGGACCCCATAGGTGGATAAAAATGCCAAATCCAGTCTAAGCATCTGCCTGACTGTGTGACCAACCATAATAATACGCCACAGCCACAACCAGGTAAAGAAATATCAAAACACAACTGTTGGGACTCCATACAAGAAGATAGCAACATCTATACTCTTAACTCCTTAAGTGTGAAAAGATTTTTTTCCCCAATTGGACACATCATAGGCTTGCATGCTAAATCAAATCTGGAAGCAGAGTGGAGGGTATCAATACCATCACAAAAGCTTTTGTAAGCTTTTTCTATGATCTGTCTGCAAAAGCTATCCTTGCTTTTTCCCACCACCAGGAGGTTGCTAGACTTTCCCATGAGTCTTCTTAATAACATTTATACAGAAAAGCGGAGCACAATAGTTGCACAAAGGAAAACACTCCCCACAGTACATTGTTTTTCCTTTTACAAGCCCTGGAAGATTCGTTGCTTATTGAGCAACCGAGGCCTTATCATTAGCAGACACTTTAGGATCATTCTGGTTTCTTTTTTCTTTTTCTTTTTCTGCATAAATAGGACTCCTTGGCTTTATTCTCAGTTATGGCTATATTCTCACTGGCGTTTTTTGGAACCTGTGCTTTTCACAGTGTGGTAAACATTTGAGGAAAAATTCCTTGGTATTAAATTAATGCAGGAAAATTCTGCTGCTTTGGTACAGAGTTATTTGCACACCAACATACTATGGCTCAAGTCCTTTTCGGTCACATAAAATGTAAGACTAGTTTGATTGGTCCAACTTAACTCTCACCTAGCCCAGCTTCTGTTCCCATGGAGGCTGACCAGATGCTTGTAGAAAGCTAACAAGCAGGTCATGATTACAATTGCAGTTTCCTGCTCCTGTTTCCAAGCAACTGCTCTCAAGCAGCACACTGCCTCTGATATCAGTGGTTATCTATAGCCATCAAGGCTAGTGGCATATAGATGCACAGGGATGACACGCCACTTATCAAAACCTCCTGTGCGATAACATTTCTATCATTATGGCTTCAGCTCATCCCTTCTCCAGATAGCAGTGATGCAGCCAAAGAGTAGAGCAGGCCCCACTCCCCTTCTTGCTCCCAATGCCACCCCAAAATTTCCATTTGTGTTGGGGGTTTTTCTTTTCTTTTCTTTTCTTTTTTTTTTTGCTAAGTTACATGACTACTTAGATTGATGATTTATATTTCTAAGTGCTTTCACTTTCACTGCCAGATCTTATAGTATCATTATTAAGAGCCTTGCAAAATGTCAGGAGAGCTGAGATATTCAACCGTAGAATAATAAATAGTCCCTTCCATGAGAAACCTCATATCCCATCCAAAGTATAATACATGAAATGCATAATAAGTAGCCCAGCTCATCATATTTCTATTACATTAGACAGTCTACTGGTTTTCTGGGAATTAGTATTGTTTTTGAGGGCCATTGGGAATTTTAGTCCTGCCTTAAATACACCAACTGGAGGGCTTTGGACAGAACACTCTCTGGAAACAGACAATGACAAGCTATCTCTGAAATCTCACCAAGAAACTTGCAGGGAGTGGTCTAAGCAGCCATCATGAATCAACACTGGTGGATGCACACACACACACACACACACACACACACATACAGCATTGCTTTAGTTGGTTTCTATAAGATGCTTTGCAGAGTAAGGAGGACATGTTAGACAGCAGAAGAGGGACAAATCCAGAGTACTGTAATTTTGGTGTATCAACTTGATAAGAATAAATGCCAAAGGGAAGAAGTTGGGCATTGCCTGAATAGATGCAAATAGTAGCCATTTTCATCTAGAGTAAGAACATGAAGTTATGTATTTTTTTTCCTCTATTGGAAATTTATTTGATTATAATTAGAAAGAAATAAAGACTATGAGAATTTGAGGGCGAAGTTTCGTTCTGCAAGCTTGTGGGTTGATTTCCTAACATTTTGTTACCAGGCTACTTCAGCAGAGTTTAGGGGATGTCATTGCCAATGTACTTCTGTTCATAAGGGCTTCAGGTGTGGGTGTGTCAAGTAAGGGTCTTATGATGGGTCAGGTGTGAGTCATAAGTGAGTCTTGTAATGGGTCTTATGATAAGGTGATTACCTCAGCGCAGGGTCATTGGGAGGTGAACTACTAGTGTGGGGGGGGGGGAATTGCATGGATTGGTTGAGGGTTGGTGCTGTCTCTGGTTGTCTGTGCAGTTGATTTGGATTCTGAGGGGTTCATAGGCTGGTTGTAGGTCAATGTGTCTGGTTTTTTTTTAAAAGATTTTTTTATTTTCAAAAAACAAAACAAAACAGATAAAAACCATTATCATTCCATACAATCAAAGACAGTGTGACAGTTGGTGGTATTTTTTGTGCTCCTCCTTTCTTCAATTTATCACTAAGCATTTTAACTTATTTTCAAGAAGTTTCAACATCATTTATACCATAATTATTTCCAATTCTTATTCTCTATCCATTGATAAAATAAATCCCATATCAAATAATATTGTCTATCTTCCTGTTCTCTTATTTCAAATGTCAATTTGCTTATTTCAGCACAATCCATCATTTTCTTAATAATTTCCTCATCATTAGGTAACTTTTCTCCTTTCCAGTTTTTAGCAAATACAATTCTGGCTGCTGTCAAAAGATTTACGATTAGATATTGCACTTCTTTATTATATATCTCTGGTACGATTCCTAATAAAAATATCTCTGGTTTAAATCAATATGTCTTTTTATCATTTTTTCCAACCACGTGTGTAACTTGGTCCAATATCTCCTTGGTTCTACGCATGTCCACCACATGTGGTAGTAGGATCCTGGGGTCTGATGACATTTCCCACATTTCTCCGATTTATTCTGGAACATTCGGGCTATCCTCGACGGGGGCAGATGCCACCTGTAAAACATCTTATACAAATTCTCCTTATATGTTGTAGACACTGTCATTTTATAATTATGTGACCATAATTTCTGCAATTTCTCTAAATCAATACCATAACCAAAATTCTTCCCCCATGCTATCATTGATTCTTTAACTTGTTCTTCCTCCAATTTAACTTCTAGCAAATAACCATATAGCTTTTTAATTACATGATCATCAGAACCCATCAATGTCTTATCCAAATTAATCAATACATTATAAAACCCTTCTTGTTTAAGATCTTCTCGATATCTAGAAAGTATTTGCATATATATGTAAACCAATCCATCTTATACCCTTGACCTTCTATATCTTGCTTTAATTTAAGTTCACCCTTTTCATCCAATAGTTCCTTATGATTTGTATCCCTTTAAACGTCACTGAATACGAAAATGCTTCAATTGTAGATACTCAGACTGGTATCTTCAAATAGTGTCTTTTTTCAGTCTTCTCCCAGTTCAACCATAAGGCTTCACGTATTTTAAGACTTCTAAAATACCCCTGTATTTTAGTTCCTTTATATCACAAATAGGCATGCCATCCCAACAACAAATCATGTCCCTCCAAATTTAACAATCTAGTATTTCCTAATAATAGCCATTCTTTAATCCACATTAGGCTAGCTGCTTGGTAATAAAGTTCAAAATTAGGTAAGCCAAGTCCACCCCTCATTTTAGCTTCTTGTAGCAACTTCATTGTGTCTGTTGATGGAATTGCTTGTGGAGTGCCAGGTTCCGAGGAACTCATGAACATGACAGGTGGTAGCATGGCCAATGATTTTTGTGTTACTCCAATTGAACTACTGTTGTTCGGTGTTGGTGTGGGTGTGGGTAGAGATTAAGGATTTGGTATGTTACCCAGCCTGGTAACGAAATGTTCAGAAACTAACCCAAAGCTTGGAGAAAAAAATTTCACCCTCATCCTACACTCAAGCTATAGATATTCGCCACTATTGCAACCTATTTCTTTTAAAAAAGAATTTCTTTAAAAAAATTTTTAAAAGTATTTGGTAAGACTTTACAGGAAAAGCTAAGCAAATTTGAAATGAGAATGGAGAAAAGCCTAGCAAAGGCTTTGAAAGACTGTAGTAGGCTTTGAAGAGAAAAGATTAGACGTGTAATAGAAGATGCAAAATACAGAGACAAAATATCAAGTAATAATTCAACGTCTACATGAAAGGCAATTTAAATTTCTAGGAGTAGATTATGGGGAAAAAACATAATTGGTAATGACATCTGGAAGATGTGAAATGATAATACAAAAATAATTTGTAGAATTTAATGTTCTGAGATAATTTGTGTAAAATATCCAGTCACTTGAAACACCATTTTGGGACACACTGGATTTATTATTTCATGATAATACAGGAAAGCAAAACACAGATTGGGGCCATCTGTGACTCTGGGACACAAAAAGTGTGGCTCATGGAAACCTATATAATGTCCTGTTGGCCAGTTGTTCATAAGGAAATTTATTAGCTGACTGGTTGACTAATTTTCTTAACTGCGAAAGTGAAATCAAAAGCCCAATGCGGTCACATGATTTTTCACCTAACAGCCATGGTGCTTAACAACAGAATTGCTGGTTCCAGTTGTTGTCAGTAAGTAAGGACTACCTGTAATTGCAGACCATAAGCAAAATCTGCTCTTTTCTTTGTGATACATAAAGAACCAAACTTGATTTTCCCTTAATAAACACTTTCCAGATATATATGAAGTTTTCCCCCCTCCCCAATAATTAAAAACATTAAGGAGAGAATCTTACCAGGCATATAGTACATGGTGGGAAGTTTTAATTCCTTCCAGCCTAGCTTCATCAGAACATAACTATATGCAACTAGAACACATTAAAAAAAAAACCCATTGGATGTTCCTGATTGCACTCCATGCTATTTTCCAAATAAGATTTGCTCCCTTCCAGCCTGTAATTAATTAAGGTAAAACTTGATATGCATTTAATTTAGCCCTTAATGACTACTGAAATACCACTCATATCCCCAAGAACAGTTTTTGGATTTCTTGCTTATAGCATTTAAGAAGCAGCCATGCATTTTAATGCCTTTTGTGTATAGAAAATCCAACAGTTAACCCTTGGCATCTCCAGTTAAATAGCAGATCATTTAAAAAAGACCACAGTCTTTTATGAGATAGAGGCAACCCACATAAATAAATTAGGCTAAGTGGACAAATGAGTAACAAGCGAGTCCAGACCTGAAATTCAGAAAGCCTTGTGAAAAGCCTTGTGTTAGAACAATTGTCCATTCTACCCTCGAATTGTTCATGAAAACTGTGCATCATTTGGACAAAAAAATCTACAGTCCAATGGCATGAATATGAAATAGCATTCAAATCTATTCTAACAATTTTTTCCCTGTTCTCATATGATACAATCATGCAAAAAGTGAAGCATTTAAAAAAAAAGGTCGATTGACTCACTTCAGAGTCAAAATCAATATCTTTGCAAGAGTAAAGCCTATTGATTCTCTTTCCAAGTAAGGAGAAAGCAGTAACAATGAGAAACGTGGCTACTTTGATATTTGGTAATTAGAAAAAAAATCAAAACACATGTAAGATATTTATAATTGTTCTAGGTATGCACTATTCTAAATGTGAAAAAATTACATACAAGGCTTTTACTATATACATCAATATATTGTAGATGTTAAAATGGAAGATTATATTCTGAGGGTTAAACATTACCAAAAGCAGAAGGGTAACTCCAGTGTAATACAAATGACTTTCTATTTTTAAAAGAAGCTTCAGCACTTGATTTGTTGATTCATTGAGGAAACAGTTACTTAGAACTAACTCTTAATCAGTTTATTAATGTTGAATTAATAAACAGATGTAGTATTTTCGATACTGTCAATTCTACATGCTTTTTCCTATCCTTACTTAAAAATCTGATTTGAGTGTACGTTTTGGCATTGATTTAGATGCTTTCAATGTGTAAAATAAATTCTGATATGCATTTTCAAAGTTTTTGGGTCCCGGAC
The DNA here is from genome assembly GCA_030761175.1 of Masticophis lateralis. Classification (NCBI taxonomy): domain Eukaryota; kingdom Metazoa; phylum Chordata; class Lepidosauria; order Squamata; family Colubridae; genus Masticophis; species Masticophis lateralis. Next base: position 66,142,549 of record JAUDYJ010000003.1, read on the forward strand.
TGTAGGATGCTGGTATAATCATGATCATGGTGGTGCAGTGGTTAGAATACAATATTGCAGGCTACTTCTGCTGACTGTTGGCTGCCTGCAATTTGGCAATTCGAATCTCACCAGGTTCAAGGTTGTCTCAGCCTTCCATCCTTCCGAGGTGGGTAAAATGGGAGGCCAGATTGTTAGGGGCAAAAGCTGATTCTCTAAACCGCTTAGAGGGGGCTGTAAAGCACTGTGAAGCATTATATAAGTCTAAGTGCTTCTGCTATCATCCAAATCACATGACATCAGAGATGCTGCCAGGGATGGAACTTTGAGATGCTTTTCAAGTGTTGCTCTTCAGTGCCGTCTTAAGTTTGAATGGTCCTTGAATGAACAGTTGCTAAGCAAGGGGCATCTGAATATCATTTTGGGATAGAGATGTTAATATTTAGAGTACTTGAGTCTTTTTTGTTTTGCTACCGTCTCTCTTTCTCCATGTTCTTACGGTAACAAAAATCTTAACTCACTGCGAATGTAGTCCATGAAGAGTCTGCCTGTTCATATATAGGTGGAACCACGGACAGCTCCTTCTACTACTGTACCACTTTCTCTTTCAGAGTACTTTCTGTTTTAGTAATAGATTCTTGCTATAGCTGAGCAAGTTTAATCTTTGTATTTCTTTTCCTCTACATTTTAAGAACTGCAAAGTAGCTGAATTCAGACAACTTAGAAGAGAGTTTGGTTGTTTTCCAATTGACCATGTTTCAAGGATTATTTTTAAATAAAGAAAAAACAAGAGATTTTCAGCTGCAAATAATATTGGAACTAGAAACTGTTCTATATTTTGGTACCACAACTGTATGCTTCTATAGTGATAAGATTTTGGATCACAGAATGCAACATTTTAACATAGGATCGCTGAACTGGAAAATGAAGCAAAGATTATCCACACAAAAGAGAAACAAGGATCAATTTCTCAATTATTTATTTTTTTACTAGCATTAGCTTTACAAATTTCCAAAGTAAAATACCCAACATTTTTTTTCAGCACTGTTTTACACTGTTCAGTTCTTTATTACAAGCTTTTTAAAGCTTTTAAATATTCATCTTAAATTGGCTCTGCAGTAACTTAACTAGTTTGGTTCCATTTTCCCCTTTAAAAACTGTAAAAACCATCTTCAAGATTGTGAAAAATGGACTTTAACAGATGTAATATTTTATTAATAAATAAAAAATAATAATAAATCATTGCCATGTGGGTAAAGGATAGATTCAAAAGTATTTGTGTATATTTAATAAAATCAAATTTTCAAAAACTGTAACACCAGGAACAATCATATTGTACCACAATAAGGAAAAAATGAGGCACACGAAATATAACATGACAGGGTGATGATCACCTCAACTCTATAACCATTCTAATCTTCAGGAAGTTATTTTTACATGAGGGAGTATGAAAATATGTGAACCTTAGTGGCAGTTGAAATGGGTATGATCCCAGGAAAATATTCGCCATTTGATTATTTGGCCTACTGTATATTATAATCAGGTGTTCAGAATTGTGAATATAGAACCAAGGAAGAGGTTTTATAGGTTAACGCCTATTAATGAGTTACATTATTGTATTTTATTCTAATAGACTGTCTTCCCCAGCAAACTAACTTCCTGAGCACTCCCTTGAAATTTTCTTCTGACAAAGATGAATTAAAACTGAAAAAAATACTCTTGTAGAAATCTTTCTTTTTTCATTCCCTTGAAATTGCAAAGAGCATAACTCAGTTTTTTCATGCACTCTTACAATTATGATAGTAGGGACTATACCTGTTTATAAAAGACTGCTAAAATGATATTTACAGTAAATGCTTTCTTTCACTTAAGCATAAACTGTTAGCACGCAAGTAACATTACCAAATTATAAGCAAGGGAAACTCATTCAGAAATATAGTTCTTGAGCAGTTTTGGCAAAGAAGGACCTATAGTTGTTGGGAAGTGCCTGTATTGTAACACTTAGCTGCCAATAGAAGAAAATGTTTGTAGCTCAGGGTTTCAGGAAGCATTTTGGATGATGATAAGAAAATTGACTGACTGGTTAACTAGAAGCAGGATACATGAGTGATAGGACAAAGTGGGGGAATCATGGGTTGTGATTGAATGAATTAGGAATGATCTGCAAATGGAATGAAGGTTAGTGCACCACATTTCCTCACAATGTTCATGGCCATTATGATAAACTTAGTTAGGCTAGGGGAAAAGGTGACATTAAAAATATGCAATAAACACAGATAGTTCTTGTGTTGACTCTATGCTCCATTTCTAAGTATTTTGCTCCATTCATAAATAATGCAAACATTATTTATGAATGGATACTTGATCTCTGATTGGAGATCAAGTATAGGAAATAATTCAGTTGCTTATTTAGCCACTCACTATTATTATTCCTTCTCCTTCTTCTCTTCTTTAATTACTCTTATTATATTTAATATTATCCTTCTCAAGTGCCTTTATTTTATTATTTTATTTTATAAATAAAATACAGATTTACTGCACATGGGATTCTGTTATTAAATGGGATTCTGTTGTTTTCATTCTCTTCGCACTTGTTTTATGACTTACTTTTACATGCTTTCTCAGTGAATTTAGCAGTCCTATTTTTTTGTGCATGGAAAGGAAGAGTAAACCAGCAATTTCTGGAAGACATACAGCTTCTTTAGTGGATAAGGATATTTTGAACCATCACCCAGATGAACAAGAAAATTACCTTTTGTTACATGGGACCTTATACAGTTATTATTATTTATTATTAATCATATTTCTATGCCGCCCACTCTCCGAGGACTCTGGGCGGCTTACAACAATCAACAGTATACTAAATAGCATATTGCCCCCAACAATCTGGGTCCTCACTTTACCCACGTCGGAAGGTTGGAAGGCTGAGTAAACCTTGAGCAGGTGAGATTTGATCTGCTGATCTGCTAAACTAACAGACAGCTGAAGTAGCTGCAGTACAGCACTCTAACCACTGTGCCACCTCGGCTTCAAAAATTAGAGGCAAATTAAAGTTGGCTTCAAAAATTATGTCTTGGGAAAACTCAATGCTTTTCATTGGCCTCTCAGGCAAAAAAACCAAGACACCATTAAAAAGAGAGGGAGGGTGGGAGGGAGGGAGGGAGGGAGAGAGAGAGAGAGAGAGAATAGTTATCACTTACAGAATATAAATATGTCATGCCAGGCTGAATGATCAGAATTTGAGCCAAGTTAAACATCCAGTGCTTGCATGGAATTATGCACCAATTTTTAAAAGCCTAGAGCTCAAAACTGATCACATGAATTATCTTGTAAAAAGGGCTGCTATCCCATATGGTAAACATTTCAAAAATCATCAGAGAAAAGAAGGTATAAAAGCAAACACATTTTCCAAGTGGGCTGAAATAAATTTCCGGGGAAACGGTTCCTAGTGACTTGAATTCTTTCTCAACTAGAGAAGATTGGTTCTTTCTCTCTGGCTTTTTTTCCTTTCAGCAAGCCAGAATTTTATATGCTAATATTCTTTGGTTGGATATTGTGTGGGATGAGAAGCTGGGAACTTGTAAATAAATAAATAAATAAATACTGTGAAGAGGACTTTCGCTATTGCTGTGTCACAGCAATGAACTTTAATGAAAATATTATTCGATAGCTTACCAACATTTCTTGTTAAATCTATATCACCTATATATCTATAGCTACATCTATAATCTACATCTACAATTATTCTATATATTATACTTTTAAAACATTTTAATTATTTATAATGGAATATAAGTAGCAATATAAAGATACAGTGATGGTACTATTATATAAAAATTCAATACTTTAAAAAGGATCTCTGACCAATTATATAAAAAGGGTTACAGCATATAGTGAGAAAGAAAACTATATTTATCTATATACTAAAAGATAAAACAGCAAAAAAAGCCCTAGAAAATAAAAATAAAACCTTTGAACACGCCACCCAAAAAACTAAAATCTCCAAAGTGAAAAAAACCTGAATGAGACCTATCTTTAAACATAAAGAGAAAAAATAAATAAATAAAGAGAAAAAAGCAGACTGCATGTTTATGATATTAAAATGTATAGTTTTCTTTAAATCTTAGTTTTATATTTCTATTTTTTTAACCTAGATCATACAGGATCTTATTGTCAGGTCTTGCCTCTCTTTTGGCACAGGGATAATAAATTTTATTAAGTCACATTTTAGAATCCAGGGCCCTTTCTTTCTTTCTTTCTTTCTTTCTTTCTTTCTTTCTTTCTTTCTTTCTTTCTTATTCGTATTTCTATGCCCCCCAACTCTCCGAGGACTCTGGGCGGCTTACAACAAAGACAGAATAAACAATATATAATAAGAAATGTTAGTAACCCATACACACCGCTCATGGCCAGATCTTATAAGATCGCAATGGTGAGATCAACGGCCCCAAGCCTGCCAGAAAAGCCAGGTTTTCACCATTTTCTGGAAGGCCAGTAGGGTGGGAACGGTCCTGGCCTCAGGAGGTAGCTGATTCCAGAGAGCTGGGGCAGCCACAGAGAAGGCCTTCTCCCGCAGACCTGCCAGGTGACATTGTTTAGCTGACAGGACCAGAGGAGGCCAACTCTGTGTGATCTTACCGGTCGTTGGCAGCTATGTGGTAGAAGATGGTCTTGAAGATAGCCTGGCCCTAAGCCATATAGGGCTTTAAAGGTAATAACCAACACCTTGAATTGTGACCGGAGACCAATAGGAAGCCAGTGCATCTCACCGAGGATTGGTGTAATGTGGGAGTACCTAGGTGCACCCACGACCGCTCGAGCGGCTGCATTCTGGACCAACTGTAGTCTCCGAACACTATTCAGGGATAGCCCCATGTAGAGCGTGTTGCAATAATCCAACCATGAGGTGACAAGGGAATGAGTGACTGTGAGAAGAGCCTCCCGATCCAGATAGGGTGTACAAGATGAACCTGTATTAAGGTCCCCTTAGCCACAGCTGCCAGGTGTTGCTCTAATCTCAGCTGTGGGTCAAGGAGGACACCCAAATTGCGAACCCATTCTGAGGGGGACAACTTCTCCCGCCCCCAGGGCTAAGGATGGACAATCGACATGGTCCTTGGAAGGCAATACCCACAGCCACTCAGTGTTGTCTGGATTAAGTCTTGTACCATTTTCTCAACAGTCTAAGCTTGCTGTCTCCACGTTCTTCCCAGGCTGAAAGATTCCAAATTAGTTTACTAACTAACACCTTTAACCCTTAGCTGCCTTCCAAGAACCTAATTCACCATTGTAATAATCAGAGTCATCTTCAGGATCCATTGCTTTTGTCAAAATGATGAAAGCAGCATTGCATAAATCTTTTCCCTTTTGTATGTGTGTGCAACATCATAATGCATATCCAATATGGACAGAACTTTTATTACATATTTAGTTGTGTGCAGTCAAATTACAGTCTGGCAGACAGACTGTAAACTCAACCTCCGGTAAAAGCTCATTTCGAAAGATAACATGAGAGTTTCAGACAGGAATGTAAAATTAATAAAACAACTTCTCTGCACTTAATAGGTCTTGACCTTGAGCATGTTCAAAATTTACCATTTCATGCTGAAGGGGTATGGATTTTATTAGCCTGATTTATACTTTCATGCTGGCCCTTGTAGGAATGAAGTCCTTAGAATAAGATCTCAAGTTTAAAATAAGTTTTAAATAGGCAATTTAGGCATGTGTAATTGTGACACTGTGGAGAATAAACTGTAAAGATGCTCCTTGAATAGGTTGCAAGATGTTTCTGCAAGTTACCATATTTGAACCCTGTTAGGAAACCTAAAGAACTCCATTTATCTTTTTCCATGTTGCCAGCCTCAGAATTAAGTACTGACTGCACTCATATCTAAAATTGCATGTTTTTACTACAGAGATATATAAAACATACAAGTAAAATCATTCTTATTTGGCTCAAAAAGATATATTCTGCCTAACAATCAGTTACCATATTTTTCATGATTTTACACACAAACAATATTACAGAATGCATTCTAAGTAGTTACCATTTCCACAGTAAGAGGGATATCAGAGCTAAAAAATGTGTTGTGGTTTACTTGTTTGAATGAAGCTTTGAAGCACTTGCCTGGAGTTTTGATCAAACTTCAGAACTAGAGGTCAGATGTTTACATAATTCTCCAGTTTTGTTCCTGATTTCACCTTAGAATATAGCATAGTTAATATTGCTAAATCATTCTTTGGGAGAATAAATTGCTGGCCTCCTCATATTTAGATCCAGGTACAGAGTAGTAGGTGTCATTTAAGACTTGGATGCCAATAAATCATTCCAGACAGATGGCTGTCTAGCTTCCAATGAAGGAGAGCCTACACCTTTTGGGACAATCAGATTCTTTCACTACCAAACTGATCTTACTGATAGAAATTTTTTCCTAACGTTTAGTTGGAATGCCTTCTGCCTTCCTATATTTAAATCCATTATATCAAAGTAAAAAGAAATTGATTTGTTTTGAGAGTTGAACCAAATTTAATTGCTTTTATGGAAAAGAAGTCTCCTCAGCATGATTTTCATCTTCAAGGCTCTTGTCAAAAGAGATCTGATGTAATCCAAGAGTATCCAACAATGGCAAGTTTAAGACTTCTGGACTTCAAATCCCAGAATTCCCTAGCCAGACATGCTGGCTGGGGAATTCTGGGAGTTAAAGTTCACAGGTCTTAAAGTTGCTAAGGTTGGACAACTCTGATGTACTCAATCAATGGAGCCCTTAAAAGAGGTGAGTCAAACTTGTGGTCCACGGGCCGGATGCATCACGCACTGGCCATGCCCACCCCTGGTTTAGCGAAGGGGGGAAAAGTCATGATACATCACGTGACGATGCAAGTTTGACACCCCTGCCTTAAAATAAAGCATTTGATTGCTCCACTGCCAGTAAATATTCAGATCTTCTAGCTTAACATTTGAAGGCCAAAAATAAAGGGGGACATAAATGCAATATCCTCCCCCACTCTATTTTTATTGCTTCAGTGCCTAAATCTACAAATTGTTGCATATTTTCATATCAAGAGCTGTGAGTTTGAAGAAATGCGTGGGAGAAATGGGAGATTTTATCCCACTTTTAAATATTGCATTAAGCTTTCAAACTTCACAGTGCAATTAGGGGACAAACAACACCAGTCGTTAAGTTTACTGTTTCTCATTAAAACTATCATTTACAAGTCATGTGCATTTTTCATGACTGATTTCCAATGGAAAAGATGACCTTACACTTCTGGTTTTGCATAGGGGATGCTTTACAGCCTCAGCATAACAAAGATGTTGTGATTAGTGTTGCAAACCATTTATATGAATTGACAAAATGAATCTGAAAACTTTTTAAAGACCAAGCAAGTGATGCTTTTGGTGAACTTTCTTACAAGCAAAACCAGATGTAAACTGATTGTGACACATCATTATTATTACATTATACATTGATGTAATTGTTAATGTTATTGCTAGTATTACTATTAATATAATCACTGTCACTATTTCTGCCAAACCTTATTTATATGCCTCTGTTACCTGTCAGAATAAAATATATGACTATATGACAAGCAGGCATATTTACACCTAGCTCCAGCTATAACTGATGACCTTGTCTATGCGGATTAGCCAGGTGAACAAACACACCTGAGAGGAAGTTAGACATTGGTCAGGTGACTTAATGGCTCAAATTAGAAGGAATCTGTGACAAGTAGTTACTGAAAAACTGCTTGATAGATTTGATATGTTCAGTACAGAAACAGGGTGTGGGAAAAAGTGGGTGACATTGTATACCAAAAGTTGTACTGTTTAGTGAAGTAGGAAAAATGTTTATTGATTTCAAAATCTGGATACAGAAATATAGCAGTGGAAAGCGAGTGGGGGAACCTGTTCTAGTTAATACTATAATTATTGGTCTCCAGATTTGTCGTGACACTCCTGCATTTGTTTTTGAAAAGGAAATTTAAGATACGGTGCATCGACCTTCAACATAAAGCATCTTAGCATATTGTGATTAAAACGGTTAACTGTTTGGTGAGCAATGTGAACCAATGTCATATGGGTGGGGTATGTAAATTTTGTGAAATATGCAAACTATATGCTTCAGTCTTTTGAATCTTGCAGTCTTGGTTTGCATTACTTAGGATTCCATCTACAGAAAGGATTGAGAGATAAAGGTTAGTCCCAACCTAATTTAAAAAATTAAAGTGAAAGAAGGGAACCAAAGGGGACCATTCAAAGGGTTGATATTACCCTTTAAAAAATGAAGACACATGACCTTGAAGGTGTATATCCTGTATACCTGCCTAGACTGTGTCATCATGTACAAATACGGTTTTCTGGGTGCTCCTGATAAATAGGTGAGGCAAGAGTTCTGGCTGTGAACACTCTGGTGCCAAATGAAGACCTATTTATTTACCCAAGCATACTCATTGCAATACCACACATTTTAATGCTATTTACAAAGCATGGGTCTCCTGCATCGACTAGTTGATCCTATATCTCATTCATTTAGAACAGGGGTCTCCAAATTTTATGCACACATATATCTACATCACACACAGAGAGGGGTGGGTTTCAGCAAGTTCTGTCCAGTTCTTTAGAACCGGTAGCGGAAATTTTGAGTAGTTCGGAGAACCGATAGTAAAAATTCTGACTGGCACCACCCCCATCTATTCTCTGCCTCCCCGGTCCCAGCTGATTGGGAGGAAATGGGGATTTTGCAGTAACCTTCCCCTGGATTGGGGAGGGAATGGAGATTTTACAGTATCCTTCCTCTGCCACGCCCATCAAGCCATGCCACACCCACTAAGCCACACCCACAGAACCGGTAGTAAAAAAGTTTGAAACCCACCACTGCACACACATATACACATGTGCACACATACACATACATATACACACACAGCCATTTTGTAACCAGGCAGGGATTTTTCCATGCAGCAATCTCAGAGAAATTGCTTTAGTTCCCACAGGCTGTTCAAACAGCCCAACGCTTAAATATTCTATGTGGCGCAAACCAAACAGTCTGCCTTTGTTTGGCCTATAGTTTTTGTTATCCTTCAAAGGGCTTTCTACAACTGCTACAAAATCATTATTGTTTTGGCATTATTCCTGACACTTTTGCCTGACATTATTTATTTAGCGGGCTGCATATTACTGTCTCGGAACAAAGCTGAAAAATAGTCCCACAAATGCCATTTCAGGAGGGTGGAAAAAGCACTTTATCATTTGCATGACTGTGGGTGTTGCCATTAACTTTTTAGACCTTCAAGGCAATTTGTTAGCTGAATATAAAAAGTTAAAACATTATTCTTGGGTTATTAGATTTCTTAACACAATTCTATACTATTTTAAGGGCTGTAATTCTAAATCATATATATTCCTAAATGCTCTGTGTGGAATATATGGGAAGAATGTTTGTGCTCAGAATGAAATAACTGCAGATGAAATAATGGAATATTTAAAATCAAGATATATTTTTTATTGTATTCATGTTAAAAAACCTCCTTTTTATGACACTGTAATCCCTTAATCTGAGGTAGAATCAGGGCAACTGGATGGAGTTGAGCGTTTCCTGGCCAGATGCCCTTCCTGGCACCATGTGGAGTTTGCAGCAGGAGTTTGGAGTTTTTGTACCTTAGGAGAGAAACATCTGCCGCTATTTAGGATTGAACTCTCAACCTCTGAGTGGGTGATAAGCATCTCCACCACTAGACTGCTCAACCCGTATATAAAGATAAAACGAATAACCTTATATCCATTCCCCAAATAGAAGTAAGATCAGTAAAATATCATAACAAAAAGATAAAATAGAAGATTAGTCATAATGGATAATTTTAAAGGTATGGTGCTTGTTAATTGGTATGAATTATTGCTACATCTACCGTCTAGTTCCTCAGTCTTTTTTTTCCCTGCAGTCTCAGCTGCCACAGCATCCCACGGAAACTCTTTCTACCACAAATACTTAATTGTATGTGTTCCATCTTTCATCTACTAAAATGGTCACTTCTCCCACTTTCCTTTCCCATTTAATTGGATAAGATTGGGCTGTAACACTACAGGCCTTCTGTGAGGAATATTGATATATTAAAGCAAACAGATAAAAAATCCCTAAAAGAGAAAAGAATGGAACAGCAAAGAAATATTTTGAATTAGTACTGTATACTAAGTACACGCAGCTGTTTAAAAAAAAAGTGACATTTAAAATGTTTCAGCCTAAGTGATAAGAATTATACTATCTGTATTGTACATTTAATAAGAAATATTTTTAGATCTCTTCCAGCACAGTTTTGTGGTTGTTTTAAGGAAACATGTTCTATGTGAATAGACATAGTTGACTTACAAGTGTGGATCAACTGAAATTTAAATTGGGAGACCTCAGGAGCAATGCGTGGGATGTTGCCCACTAGGCTAGACTAGATATATGAGCTAATATGAATATGACTTGGACTGAGCAACAAATTATCAAAATCCACTTTTCCATGCCACCTCATTGGAACGGTTGGATGGTTTTAGTTGGCTAAATTTATGTTAGTCCTCCAGTCCCCTGGCAAAGTTTTGAGTGAGTCATCCTAACAATTTCAGGCCCTTTTTCCATTCCTGCTGCACTGGAATTCAGAAGCTTCACATAAAAATAACGGGATTTGGCCTCACAATAAGCTTAGTCACAACTGTCTTCATTCCCAGATTTAACAGCTGTTTAATTTCCCCTTCCTTGTTTTACCACCAACAGATAAATCCCGCCAAAACAAGGAAGGGATTTGAATGAGGAGGCAATAAGCTTGAGCTGTCAGTCCCAACAAGAAGCACAAGCAGGCTGGCTGGCAAGGGAGGACAAGTCCTTCGGCATCTGTTTCTTTTGCCCAAGTCTGCCTTGTGGCTACAGTTGTCCATTTTGATTGATTTGAATCCCAAGCTGATGGGTTGGTTGTTTTTTTTTTTCACCATTACGTTCAGTTTGTTCAGATGCCTGTGACATGCAGCCCAGATGCAGCGAGTTGACAGACAATGTGAGGAGAACCAGACAGATGACAATTTTCCCCATTTTCTCGGCCCTGATACAGGATGATCTGTCTGTTGATGATGGGCCAAACTCTGTCATTTATTTACTTACACTGTAATGTAGGTAAAATAAATTGGAAGGAAGAAATGTGACACCACACAAGTAGAGAGAGAGTTGAAATATTTATAAATACATATTTAAAAAAAAAACTTCTGGGCACATGGCATTGTAATGTAATACGGAATCCTAGTTGTGTAAAATAAGCATGAGCCTTAATGTCAGGGGATTCAACCTCATTAAGGTGCCATCTTCCTTATCTAAGCATACAAAGCTTGAGTGAGGAGTTGAATTCATGATGTAACATATATCAGTGCGGCTTACCACCAGAAGGTTCTCCAGAAATCCATCCACAAGGGAGGAAAGAAGAGACCACTGTACTTCCATCTTAAGAGAATGCCGCATGGAGCCTGTTCAATCAAAACCCTAACTTAAACTGACATTTATCAAGCAGAAAGCAAACATTTGTGAGTAACCTTTAACCTATTTGCCTTATGGTTAAGCCTTCTGAAATTTATGATGGCAAGAATTTAGCATCCCATTAACTTGCATTCTCAGATAGGAGCTTGTGCCTTGGTGAAGAATGTCTGCTGTCACTTTCCATTTTCCTCAGCTTTGGATAGAAATTATGGCTGCAAGGAATTCTTAGGACACTTTAGTAGCCATTTAGCTTTGGACTGTGTTAACCCAACACATCCTTAAAATCTAGTATTTTCTTGCTCAGAGATGTCTTTCCTGCTTTATATTTTAAAACTGAAAGAGAAAAATCATTTGGAAATATTGTGAAAAACAAAAGGTCTTGCTCTATATGGGCACACAAAATGTTGCTAACGTAATATATTATTATATTAACCCAGCACTGATGTTACCTAGTTTAGGTAATAAATGTATGCAAAAAAGCAGGCAAGCTCAGAGAACACCAAGGACCTCTCATAGTAACATTTCTATATTCAAGAGTGGGCTGCTGGGGGTTTGCAGGGGTTTGGGAGAACCTCAAGCTAGGATTCTGTGCAGTTCGGAGAACCCCCAAATCCCACTCCTAGCTGGCCCCGCCCACCCCATCCCTCCCAGGAGTCCCCAAGCGGCCCATTTTGGATGCAGGTAAGTGCAGGGCATACATGGAGGCTTAGAGAGGGCAAAAAACAGGGCTACTGGAAGTTTGGGAAGACCGGAAACAGGCCTGTTTCCAGCCTCCAGAGGGCCTCCGGAGCCGGGGAAGGCTGTTTTCGCCCTCCCAGAGGCTTGAGGAAAGCCTTCGGGCTGGGGAGGGCAAAAACGCTTCCCAGTGGTGCAGGAGGCTGACTAGGCCACACCCACTATGGCCAAGCCCACCCAGCAACTGGGCAGAGAACCCCTTGCTAAAATTTTTGAAGCCAACCCATGTCTATATTCTTAGAAATTAAAATAGTGGTTGGTTGCAGGCCAGGGCTTTACTCGAAAGTGTGCCTGCCTTCCTCAACCCTCCCCATTTCCATAATGATTAAGTTGGTTTGATAGAGACATCTGGTTCAAGGGGATAATGGGCAAAACTCACCAGTTTGCTTCCTGACAAGTAAATATTATGTAGTAGGCTCGTAGAGTGTCAGCCTTGCTCTCAACATTCAAAATGTACTTACTCCTGAAAATGTTGCTTACTCAGAGATTACTCAATGTGATATTCTCCCAGTAGCATAAAGCAGCTCATTTTAAGGGTTGTAGAATCATCTTCTGTTGTGTTCTCCATGCTGGAGTAGTAGACCAATACATGTAGATCAGGGGTGGGTTCCACTTATCTTTGCTACTGGTTCATAGCGGGAGCGTTCTTGCGCATGCTTCTGTGCAAGAACCACTCCGCCCACCTACCATTCTGACCTCATGGTAGGTGGGCGGAGCCTCCTGCTGGTTTTACTACTGGTTCTATAGAACCAGACTGGACCGGAGCAATCCATCACTGATATGGATGATACAAAGCTAAGAGTGGCTATTTTCGGGGGCTGAATTATAGATTACACAAATGATCTCTAATACATTCCTAAGATACTCCAGGTAGTGCTCCTGGGTCTGAAAAAGGTAAAACTCAGAACCTACATACTTGTTGAAATAGCAGGCTTGGAGTGAAAGGAAAGGGGAAAAACTGCTCTCAAATAAAGGCAGCTTAGTAAAAAGCTCTCATTTCATTACATAAGGAATCTCTTTGTAACATGTGCTTAGTTGTTTACTCATGGAAGCAAGAAGAAATTAGTAAAGAATCCAAATTCATCTGTCCACAAAAAAGAAGACATTACTCTAGCTGAGGAGAAGTTGCTGACATCTAGAAGTTATCACTCTTTCTTTAAACAGGACTCCAAAGTAATATAATAGGTATAAATCAGATTAAGGGTCTGTCCATCTAATACTATGATTTTCCATTGCTTTGAGAAGTACAGAGAGCCCTCTACTTACAACCTTTCTTTAGCAGCCATTTGAAGCAACAGTAGCATTAAAGCTGTGATCATTTATTGTACACATTGTAAAATGTAAACTTTTTACAGAGAGGAGGATGGGCTCCAGCACGAGTTTGAAAGCTCAGAAAACTAAACCTCTGGTCTCAGTGACTGACCCAGATTGGATCTCGTACCCATTGTGTTTACATAATGGAATTAATTTGTCTATGGAGTTCTGCTGTTCAAGTAATGACCCCAATTTTGGAAAAAGATTTGGCTAACTGGCGTTGATCACATAAATTGCCCAGATTTACTCTATAAATAGTCGAAGTAGTACTAGAAGATGCTCAAAAATGAGTTGACTTATTTCTCACAAAGTCAGCTTGGATTGCATTGCTTAGAAAGGGAATAGTTTTTTTTTCTAGTGAGTATTCTTGCCCACATTGAAAAAAGTGACTTATAACCGTTAGTTCTCGCACTTACAACCATTGCAACATCCCTACGGTTAGGTGATTGAAATTCAGGCGCTTGGCAACTGGCATGTATTTATGATGGCTGCAGCATCCTGGGGTCATGTGGCTCACCATTTGTGACCTTTCCAGCTGATTTCCAATAAGTGAAGTCAATGGGGGGAACTGGATTTGCTTAACAACCAGATGATTCACTTAACAACTGCAGTGACAACCATGGCAGAAAAATACCTAAAACTAGATGCAACACACTTAACTGCCTTGCTTAGCAGCAGAAATTCTGGTACAACTTGTGATCATTGTAGGTTGAGGATTCCTTGCAGGCGATATATAACTATTTCTAGGAAATCTGTGGCACTATGTTTATTTTTCTTTTTAATGTTGCCATTGTATCTACTGTTTATGAATTTGTAAAGAAGCAAAGTAGTTCAGTGAGCTGCACAAGGAAAAAAGAGAAGCACCAAACTTTAATCTAGTAAAATCAGTGGGCCTAGGAAGTGCTTAAATATGGCTGGATGACTCTTAACATCAAAATAAATAAACAGCTTGTTGGCCCTGAGCTGAATTATAGGATCTTCGATAGAGTCTTGTTTGCAGCAAATAAAACACATTCCCCAGTGTAAACTCTACTTCACCTCTGATGCTCTCATTCTCACTTCCCTCCTGTAAACACCATACAACAATTAATATTCTGAAGTTCTTCACCTGAGATTTGGAAAGGAGGAAAAAACAGATATACTTAAGGGACAGGAACTGTCCTTAGATATTGTCAGTAATTCTCCTATTGTAATGATATAACTGGAACATTTTGACCTGCCAATTGGAGAAATATTTTTCAGATTATGATACACATAAATAATTTTCTATAATTAAAACTTTATGGCTGTTACAGAAGCACCTTGGGAGCACCTAAAGTTAAGAAGGATACATACTAGACAAACAGATGTATGTCTACTCAGAAGAAAAAGCTGGTAATTAACTAGGGATGACTTGAGTGAGGATGAAAAATCTATCACATGAAAATGTGGACCCAAATGTATTTGGACCTCTTAAATGTAGAGTAGAGTAGAGTAGAGTAGAGTAGAGTAGAGTAGAGTAGAGGAGTGGAGTGGAGTGGCGTGGTGTGGCATAGAGTAGAGTAGAGTAGAATAGAGTAGAGTAGAGTAGAGTAGAGTAGAGTAGAGTAGAGTAGAGTAGAGTAGAGTAGAGTAGAGTAGAGTAGAGTAGAGCTGGAAGAGACCTTGGAAGTCTTCTAATCCAATCCCCTGATGAGGCAGGAGATCCTCTACCATGTCACACAAATAGCTGTCCAATCTCTTCTTAAAAACCTCCAGTGATGAAGCATCCACACCTTCTTATTGAAGAACCTGACTGAAAAACTTCTGGTGTGTGTTTCAGGTTCTTATTGAAGAAAGTGAAACTTACACCAAAATCCATACTTTTCAGAATGAGACGATATAGCATGCTGCTAAAAAAAAAAGAAAAGAAAATACAGGCATTACAGGGCATTACAAGAATGTTTTCAGTTTACTGTGAAAAAGCTGCATATAAATATTATGCATAAGGGAAAATTGAGCACAAAATTCCCTTGTGCTAGAAGTGCACATATCTCTTTGGAATATTTTTGCCAGATTCATTTACAGATGAACAGAACATAGTCAGCAAAAACAGAATTTTAGCAAAAAAATTCTTCTAATTCTAATTCATTTGTGCTATAACAGACTATACATTGTTAAGTGTTATGTAAATCAGTTTATTACATTATTCCTGTTGTTTTTACAAAATACAATTTTTTTACGAAGTAAGTTTATCCTCGTGTATGTCCTCAAAGCAATTTTACAAGATACTGTTTAGACCAATGAAATATAAAATGCAAAGTAAACAAATCAAAATAACAGAATATAATAAGGAATGATTGCATACAAAACCTGCATGTTATTCGGATTTCAAGGTCTTGTTGTTGTGTTGGACTGCAGAATCCAACCAGAAAATCTATTAAAGCTAATGGAACTAAATATTTTCAATTTTAGTGTTTCGGGAAAAGATTGAAAAGGAAAGTTGAATCCAAGAATATCAGTGCCAGAATAAACTGCAGTCTCCTATGAAAAGGAAAAAGAAATGTTTGAATGAAAATATCTTAAATTGAAAAATGTATTAAAATCTCATCCAATATCACAATCAGATTTATAAGATGAAAGGGCAACACAGAAGAAAACGAGAGAGAGTAAGAGAGAGGGTGGAGGGAAGGAGGGGAGAGAGAAAGAGGGAGGGAGGGGAATAGAGAGAGAGGGAGAGAGGGAGGGGAGAGAGAGGGGGAGGGAGGGAAGAGAGATTGGTACAATGGCTAAGGAGTTGGGCTAGAAACTAGAAGGCAGTGAGTTCTAGTTATTGCTTAAACATAAAAACTGACTAGATGACTTTGATCTAATCTCTCTATCTCAGCCTACATAACTTTCAGGGTTGTTGTTGCCAAAATAACTCTTGATGGAAGTATTAGGTAGTATGCTGCTTTAAGTTGACCAACATAAAAGTGAAATAAAAATTAAATACAAATAGTGAAGTGACTAAATGAAAAATATATCATGATTCAATTTGTATTAAGCCATGCAACAAGCAGCAATTTTTACAAACACAAGTCATAACATAATAATTAGACACACACAGAATTTTATGACACTGTGTGTTTTTTCTAGACAAAGTTATCTGTCTGTTAATAGATGAATGTATAACTTGCTATAGTTCGTCATGATCTATCTCCAAATTAAAAATGAAAGGAAAAGTTAAATAGTCATTTTATAGGAATCCACTTAAAAGAGATCCCTTCAACTTCAGAGGAGTCTTGGAAGTAGTCAAAGACTGATCAGTGTTAGCACAATAGATGATAAAAGTTAGTTCAAGTAAGATTAGAGAAAGAGGAATTAAAAAATGAATTAGGAAAGCTTGACATTCATAATGGAATTCACAGAAAGAAAATTGTAAAAGTGCCAAATTATGAAGTCTCTTAGTTTGCATCTGAATATCAGAAACAGGTAAATGGATGGAGGTGAATGCTAACCATTATTGTTAAGCTTCGCTGTTTGTGTTCTTCCAAAAGTCATCAGTTGGCCATTTGCAAACAGAAAATTGGAGCAACAGATTTTTGATCTGTTCCATTCGTTTTTCAAAGTGAAGGCATAACGTTACTGAAATATGCTAAATAATGTAAGTGAAATTAAATAAAATCAAAGAAGGTATAAAACCTTTGGAGTTGCAATTCTGTTTTTATCCTGCAATTTTCCCAAATATTTTGCCTTCTAATCCAACAGTTACTTCCCATTTTTTTTCACTAAACAGTAGTTTTGAATATTGGATTGGGGATGAACATTTGCAAAATATTGGCTAGGTTCATATCACAAATGGAATCACAAAGCAGCCAACCAAACATCACTTATTGTTTTCTTTCTTTCTTTTCTTTCTTTCTTTTTTCTTTTCTTTTCTTTCTTTTCTTTTTTTTTCTTTTTGAAAATATTGCTGGATGGTGCCCAGGTCTCTGCAACAAAATAGGAATGTTTCAAGAAGATATGAGTTTTTAAAATTCTTTTTATTTTTAAATCTATTTTTATCCCACTTTTATCATTTTTATGAATAACTCAAGGTGGCAAGCATACCTCCTTCTCTTGGATAAATGTTTAAGTGCCTCAGAGGAACTGTAAAAACCAAAGGCAAATGGAAACAATAGAGCAGAGGTGTCAAACTCAAGACTTGGGGACTGGATCTGGCCTGCGGGGTGCTTAGATCTGGCCCATGGGGGCGCCCTGGAAATAGTGAAGGATGGTGCTTCTGCCATCAAAAACAGAATTTTTGGCAGAGCGCTTGGGCCACCACAGGTTCCCCCCCCCCGACATGTTGAACTGGGGACGATACGATCTCAACCTATTCTCAAACTTTAAATGGATAAGAAGCCCAGCTCATTGATGCGGAGCTGGGCATGGAATGCAAGACGCCTAGTGGGCCACTGAACTGAACTGAATGCTGGGTTAAAGCTCCCGATGCTAACGCTCATCAGACCCCAGAAAAGGTGTTGGTTGATATAGACAGCAGGACAGTGGCCATGGAAGTCGGAATCTGCTAAGGAGTGTGTAACAACTCACCAGCCGAATCAACTAGCCTTGAAAATGGATGGTGCTGGAGCACCGGGCCCATACTTGGCCATCGCTGGCAAAGCGTGCCCTGGGGGCTAGGCCACGACAAGTAGGAGGGCTGCCGTGGTGGGCCTTGAAGCCTAGGGCGTGGGCCTGGGCGGAGCCGCCATGGGTGCAGATCTTGGTGGTAGTAGCAAATATTCAAACAAGAACTTTGAAGGCCGAAGTGGAAAAGGCTTCCATGTGAACAGCAGTTGAACATGGGTCAGTTGGTCCTGAGAGATAGGTGAGTGCCATTCCAAAGGGACGGGTGATGGCCTCCATTGCCCTCGGCTGATCGAAAGGGAGTTGAGTTCAGATCCCCGAATCTGGAGTGGTGGAGACAGGTACCACAAGGTGTCCAGTGTAGTAACGCGACCGATCCCGGAGAAGCCAGCAGGAGCTTCTGAGGTCAAACACAACTGTGATGCGGCCCTCAATGAAATCGAGTTTGACACCACTGCAATAGAGCCTCATCCAGATTCAACTCAGCAGCTGCCAGCAAGTTCATTTGTTTAAAAAGTCTGAGGAATATTTCCAAGGAGGGCATCCTCTGGTAAATCTGGTCAGCATAGGCCCAACCTCTCTCAGGTTTTCGGCATTCTATTCCATTTGAAAAGGAATATTGGAACAGTTGAACTATAGGTAGCCCTAGATTTAAGACCACAATTGAGCCCCAAAAGTTCTCTTGCTAAGTGAAATAGTGAAATGAAGTAAATTTTGTTCCATTTTACAACCTTTCTTGCCACCGTTGATAGGAGAATCACTGCCGTTGTTAAGTTAGTAACACAACTTAATTTCCCCACTGACTTTGCTTGTCAGAAGATTGCAAAACGTGGGTCACATGATGTCAGGATACTTTTTTCAGTGCCATCTTAACTTCAAATGGTCACTAAATGAACTGTTGTAATTCAAGGACTATCTGTATAGACAAGCCCATCTAGCGGGGCATAATCAGTGAAGCAGGAACACACAGATTTCAATTCGGAGGGTTAAGGGAAGAATTGGGTGTATCGAATTTTGGAAACAGCAATAAGCACCTCAGCCTTCTTTTAATAGTTAAGCAATGCCTCTTTGAAAAGATTTTCAATCTCTTCTTTTCAGGGTTTCAGCAGTCTGGACCGAGATAAACTACTCATGAACCCCTATCTCATCTATTGGTTGTTCGTGTTCAGCTGGGTATTACTTTCTCAGTCTTCTCACATCAGTTCTCAATCAAAAATCAGCATTTATCATGTAAACATTGTTGTTTCCTGTTATTGTTCAGAGCTTGGAAAGTCTCTTGAGGGTTTCGTGAGTGACTTGTACCACAATGTTTCCATCTCCCTCTGTCCAGCTAGCGCATTCTGCTCTAAATGAAAAACCCCTCTTGGTTAATTGACCTTGAATCCACTTTTAATTTAGAAGAAAATGTTTATAGTAAACAAATATTAACTCTATAAAAGCTAAATAAAAAGAATGTTCCTTATTTAGAAACTAGTTAAAAGTGTTAATAACTGTGGAAATTTGAGTAGCATGAGTAACCAACCATTTCCAGATATTCAATGAATCACATCCCATGGACTGCCTCTCTGGGACCCATCACATTCTCTATGATATGCCAAAAATATCTCCTTAATCAACCTATTTGTAGCTGTGGAAAAGCAACTAAACGATTACATCTATGCTCCCCTTGGGTTTCACATTTTTTTACTACCGGTTCTGTGGGTGTGGCTTGGTGGGCATGGCATGGCTTGGTGGGTGTGGCTTGATGGGCATGGGAGGGGAAGGATACTGTAAAATCTCCATTCCTTCCCCACTCCAGGGGAAGGATACTGCAAAATCCCCATTTCCTCCTGATCAGCTGGGACTCAGGAGGCAGAGAATAGATGGGAGCGGGGCCAGTCAGAATTTTTATTACCGGTTCTCTGAACTACTCAAAATTTCTGCTACTGGCTCTCCAGAACTGGTCAGAACCTGCTGAAACCCACCTCTGCTTTAAGAGTACCATATGTGAAATTTGTAGCCTGTTATTAATGAAGTTTTCCAATAGATATGACCTGAAAGAAAAAATGCCATAGTAAAACTTTAATTCCTACCACTACATTAAATGTTCTCTTTTATATAAAGAATTCACTCGTATTCTTTCAATGAATTTATTTATTATAGGACTCTTTTACCTAATAGGATGAAGTGTTACTTTTCAGATGGAAAGATGAGATTTCTTAAGAGTTCATCAGTTAAAGACATTATTAAAAATGTCCTTAACTAAATATGGGATAGCTGCTTCTTAAAGATGAGATTTATCCCAGCCAATACTGAATAAATGCGACAAGGGAGTCTTAATTTTGCCTCTGTCTCCTTCTTCTGGATTCTAAAAATGAGTTATTTGATTCAAGAACTACATGCTGAAATTCTCTCTGTCCCTATATATGGCTTAAACCTTCCAATTTTAAAGATTTAAAAGCAACATTAATGGATAGTATGGCCTGCAAAGGGCATTTTTCATCAATTTTATTCTAATTAAAGGAAGCAACATCTCTCTCAAGAAATTACATGAATATCTAAAGAATTTAAAGATGAACAAATTACCAAGGATGACAGAAGAAGAGAAAGAGATTGTGAATGGATCTATAATAAATAAGATGAAGTTTCTGAAGTATTAAAACAAGATTAAAGCAGGAAACGTGTCTGAACCACATGAATTATGAGGTTCTTATTATAAATGTTTTGAGGATGAACTTGTACAACCTTTACAAAATATGATAAACTCTAACTTAGAGGAAGGAAAGATGCCAGAGAGTTAGAAATAAATCAATGTAGCACTAATAACTAAAGAGGGACAAAATTTGACGTTAACAGGAAACCAGAGGCCAATATCCTTACCACAAATCCTGCTTTAACAATATTCTGTTTTCCTGTACATCAGTAGCCCAGATCTCCAACCAATAGCAATAGGAGAAAGCAGAGAAAGTTTAGAAAAGAATAAACTTGTGTGGAAAGTTTAATAAGAGGACATATTCTTCTAGTGTTGTAATTTGGGATTGCCCAACTTGATAGATCTGCATAATATGTTGTCTGATCTTTAAAGATTACACACATAGACACAACCCATTCATCATAGTCATTGGCAATAATCTAGTATGTAAGAGGAAAATATTACTAGAAAATAGAAAAATGTCAGAGTTGCCAGCTGCTGGAGACAAGCAGTTTGAGACTGTTATTTCCATCTTATTGTGTTTGAGGATTCCTTAGGGATGCTTGACTGAACAATTTTTTTTAGAAATGAAGTGTTTGACTAAACTCTGTCACAATATGTTCCAGAAAAGTTACATTTTTACTATTTTCTTACTAGACTTTCTCAGAAATGATTGGTAATAAGTCACTATGTACGTATATGATAATTTTAGGTGGCAGATTCAGCATAAGTCAATTTTTTATCTGTGTCTTTTAGAAGCAGTTGTTATAAAAAACAGAGACCTAAGGAAACAGTCATCCTAAAGTGTTTATTTAAAACCCACCCTCTTTTTTTCCATTATACGCGTGGATATATTTATCAGAGGCAACTTTGGATCAGGAACTAGCAACATGGAGTATGCTTTGCGCCTGTTATATTAAATGCATTAAAAATCATCGTAGTTGCTATGTGGCATTTTTAACAGAAGAATTCTAAAACGCGTATACAGATTATAAATGGCACACTATGTCAGCACTGCTTCCCGTGTGATTTCATTTTCTATTTATAGTTGAAATGAAACACTTGATAAGGAAAAAAAAAATTCAATCCAAAGAAATGCCCAGAAAGCTTATACAATTTTTCTTTTGTAGACATCAATTAACAGATTATCTTTTGCTGCTTTGTATCTTCTGCAGACACCTGGGGGTGGAGGGATTGTTCCTATCATGACACATAATGCATCGATGTAATCTTCATCCCCTGCCATTAAATGCAACTGCAAAGGGGGAATATATATATATATATGTAGGTCTTTGGTTACTCGGGTCTTCTTCCACGTAAAATTGGAAGTGTCTTGGCGACGTTTCGACAAAGTCTCATTCGTCATCTTCAGGCTGGTGTTCTCGGCTTTGTGCTTCCAGGAACATTGCTCCTGGAAGCACGAAACCGAGAACACCAGCCTGAAGATGACGAATGAGACTTTGTCGAAACGTCGCCAAGACACTTCCAATTTTACACGGAAGAAGACCCGAGTAACCAAAGACCTACATACAAACACCCGCGAAAACCTCAGAATATATATATATATTCTCTGCACCTTCTCTGCGCCATGGTTGTTAAGTGAATCACTGCAGTTGTTAAGTTAGTGTTAAGTGACTCTATGTTCCCCATTGGCTTTGCTTGTCAGAAGGTTGCAAAAAGTGATCACATGACCTCGGGACATTGCAAACATCATAAATATGAACCAGTTGTCAAGCTTCTGAATTTTGATCACATGACCATGTGAGGCTGCAATGGTTGTAAGTATGAAAAAAGGTCATAAGTAAAATTTTTTCAGTGCCATTGTAATTTCAAATGGTGTGCTGTCCCGCTAATTCACACACACACAACTGTCATTTAGTGAGTTTATTAATATTCCCAAGCAATTCCAGTCATCAAAAACCTAGAACTGTCCCAATTAAGTCCAGCCACAAGGAGACCAATGCTAGTTCACAGAGCAATGGCCAAAGAGTCATTGCTCTTTCAAAACATGAAAGTTTCTCAATCAAAATCATCACCAGGCAAATTTATATCATAACATAAAAGAGTTCATGAAGCAAAATAAGTCGAGTTTCCAAGGCACAATCCAAGTCAAGGCAACCTGTCAATTCAAAGTGAGGCAGAAATCACAATAACTAGAAAACACACGGCTAGGAAACAAACATGTTGCTCCCAGCATTGTCTCCATCTGTCTGCTGTGTTTAATAGCCAGCTTCTGGTGCAGTCCATCAAGAAGGGTGAGGCTGCCTCCTCACGAGTAATCTGGCTGACCTTCTCTGCTCCTGTCTGTTCTCTGCCCTATGTGTTCTTGGATCAGGTGCAGAAGGCAGTTCCTCTTCCTCATCACTGACCAGCTGCAGCTGCATACTTTCCCCACCTGGAGCCTCAGGACTGTTCAGCTGCAGCTGCGCTTCAGCCAACTCCCACATAGATGGCTGCTCAGAGCCATCAATCAGCTCAGCTCCTGTCATGCCAGGAACTGGTTCATTCTCCCCTGAGCTGACATCCAGAGAGGTAAATGAGGAAGCGTCTAGGGGAGTCATCACAAATGGTCATAAACAAACTGTAGTAAGTCAAAGACTACCTATAGTCCGCATATGTCTCTTGATTCCCTACCATTATAAAATCACTTATTTACTAGCACATTATATTTAAGAATTAGATGAATGCAAGACCTAAGGCAGATGTTGTAGATCAGAAGCTCTTAAAGAGTCCTGCTTCACAATATCTTTGACTTCTGGAATCTTCTCTGACTTAAAGAGCATTGTGTGGGTGTGGTCCATTGATGTCATAATTACTGTTGCCATTAGCTACCGACCAGAGTAATGCTTTGAGCTGGGGTTCCATGTGAAATAGAGAAGATTTTCCAGCCTGGGTACCTCACTGGTAAGTAAAAAGGAAAATAATGATTAGAAATAAATCCTAGAAGGCCACTCCTGAGGTACAGAATAGGGAAATCAGTGCCTTCTTTTCTCCACTCCTGCCTGCAGAGATATACAATCAAACTTTATTTTGAAAATCTTTATATTGAAAGTTTTTTAACCAATGGTATCTGCAACCTACCGTCCATGCTTGACCAGATGGGATGGGATGATGTAATTGGAATGAGATGGTTCCTCAAGGAATCTGGTCCCATGCCATGAAGGGCTTTAAATGTGATAACATGAATTAGACCCAGAAGTAAACTGGCACCCAATACAGTTTGCAACTCCAGAACCAACGAAAACTACTAAGGCCACTACATTTTTCCCTACTCGTAGCTTCCATATATTCTTCAAGGGTAGCCTCATATAGAGCATATTGCAGTAGTCCATAATGAAGATGAACAGGACATGCGTGACTGAAAGAAGGGCTTTCTCAATCAAGAAAAGATGCAACTGGCATACACCACAAAACTGAACCAAAGTCCTCCCAGATATGCTTGCCACCTGCTCCCTGATCAGCAATCCTGAATTCAGGAGGACCCCCAGATTACACATTGGGTCTGTCTGGGGCAGCACAATCCCATCCAGGACCGAAGATGGTAAACTCCCGGTTCTGGAGGAGCCTCCAGTACATAGTTACTCCCACTTACCAAGGTTTAATTGAAGCCTGCTGTTCCTCATCCAAATCTTCTACAACATCCAGGTCCCATGAAAGGACACCCACAGTATTACCTATTTTCCACAGGATGAAAACATACATCTGGGTGTCATCAGCATGCTGTTGATACTTCATGCCATGGCAATGGATGATCTCGCCCAACAGCTTCATGTAAATGTTGAAAAAAGAACAGAGAGAACACTGAAACATGTGGCACTATACAGAGCAGGGTCTATGGGTTGGGCCTCTCACTCCCAATCAACACTGATTGGGACTGGTCCCAGAGGAAGAAGGTGAACCAGCACAAAACTGTGCCTCCCATCCTCCCCCAACTCCCGAAGCCAGCCCAAAAAGAAACCATGGTTGATGGTATTTAAAGCTCCAAGAGATCAAGGACAGCCAGAATGGATGCACTGCCCCCCCCTGCTCTAATTGAAAATCAAAGTGAGTATTTTTAATTTTCTGCCCTTGACACCAAGTGAGAAATGTGTGGAGATTGACTTGTCCGATCACATTCACTGAAGAACGTACCAACAATTACAGTACAATGCTTAATTTTTGATGGCACAATTTGATTGAACTCTGCTCTTCTTTGTCTGTAAACAGAGAAAAGAGAACAGAGAGGAGGCTGCCTCAAAATGAAGTAAGAGTTCAGAATTATTAGAAGCATTTTTCCCCCCAAGCTGGGATTTATTTTAAAAATTGCTTAAGTGAGGATAGAGGAAAATGCCATGAAGATGGCACTTAGCTCTTTCTAGAGGATGTAATGACATTAAAATAACTAATCTTCTCAGTTTTTATGACACCCTATCTCAAAAAGATGTTCATTTCCAGGCTTTTAAAGAAGTAGCACTGAAAGGTAATTATACTGCGAAGTAATGGAGTTACAGAGACAATTGCGAGTTTTGATGGAATAACAGGCTCCTGATAGAAGCCATTAGCCTACCAAGTAGAGAAAGTGTGCCACTAAGCAATGCATGACAGCTATTTCAGATGTAGAAAACTATTTCAAATCACTGTAATTCTATGAGCAACCAAATTAAAGCAGTCACATGCAGAATTACAGATGGCTGAGCGTCCCTATCTTTGGCCTGTTAGCTGTGATTGAGAGGAAAGGTCGTGTAACTAAAGAGAAAAATTCTTTTACGCACTTGTTGACTTGGAAAGCAGTGTTGCCTTCCATATTTATCAGAACCTATACAATGGTCTCAGTGAGACAGAGTAACAGGACAACAGAATTAAAAGTCTTTTAGTCCAACTCCCTTGTCATGCGTTGATTGATTTTCATGCATTGTTTCTTACCTTGTCTTCTGGTCCTTTGGAAAATAGGTTGAACCCCCTCCTCTTCTTTGTGGCAGCCCCTCAAATATTGGAACATTGCTATCATGTCACCCCTGCCTGGTCCCTCTTTTCACTAGATTAGACATACCCAATTCCTGCAACTGTTCTTCATGCTGTATGTTTAGCCTCCAGCACTCTAATCATCTTTGTTGCTCTTTTCTGCACTCTTTCCAGAGTCTCAACATCTTTTTTTTATATAAGTTTTCATTAGAGCCAGTTTTTTTAAAACTAGAGCTAGACAGTTTTCATTAGAGTTAGATACTGAAGGCTTTTGAAAAAACTCTATCAAATAAGTGAACATCAAAGTTGGATGAACATTTTCTCAGGATTCTCTCATAATTTCTCCAAGGCTATATTGCCCCTTAACAGTGATTGTACAGTAGCACAAATCAGTAGAAAACAGTAGAAAAAATCCAGTGAGGGGAAGGTTTTTTTGTAATATCTTCCTTTGAGATTTAATTGAAGTTTGGGAAGCTCAGAGGGCTGGAGTGGGCTGAAGAGATGATTACACAATGTAAAAATTAGACAATCTTATGCTTGCCCAACTTCCTTTGCCACCTCATAAGTAGTCCAGCACAGGAACACCAAAAGACAAAATGAATCTTCCTCTTTGGAAAAAAAATTAAAGCATCAAAGTAATTTTTCTGCCCATCTGTAGCTTTTACATATTGCAGTATTATATATAAACTCTCTAAGGAGAGAATCTGGGTCAAAAGAAGGGTGCTTTTGATACTATTTCAGCACATAGATGAATAATAAATGTGGTCTGGTATATGATTCTGACCAGTGGTGAAATGCATTTTTTTTTTTTTTGCTACCAGTTCTGTGGGTGTGGCTTGCTGGGCGTGGCTTGTTGGGGGGGGTCATGTGACTGGGTGGGCGTTGCCAACTTTTTTTTTTTACTTTTGTAAGCATTTTTTACTACCCATTCACCTGAACCGGTAGTAAAAAATGCTTTAAAAAAGTAAAAAAAAAAGGTTCCGACGATCGCGCAGGACAGCTGATTGACAATCAATTGCGCTGTGCCCAAACCACAGTGAACCAGTAGCATATCACCCCTGATTCTGACCACTTGGTCAAAAGAGGGCTGTCATTATTTGCCTGATGTGGAATGCCATCAAATATTTGGCTTTAAAACGTAGGGTTACCTATATTTGATACACTAAGTAGATTAGATATTCTTGCCTTCCCCAACCAGATATCCTTCAGGCTGTCAGATATGTCAAGTCCAATAATATTGGTGGTTTGTTCTCCGAGCTTGTTGTTTAGTTTAGTTCATCAAAGCCTGGTATTCAATGAATGGGTGACCAGCCAGGGTGACTTTACCACCAGATGACCCTCACACGGCATGACCATTTGGTCACATGACCAACTGATCACATAAGACCTATAAAAACAGAAGAAAACTGAATCAAGACAATTCAACCACTGCTGATGTAGCCTGTTGACGAAAATTTTGGACACTCAACAACCAGCTCAGAGAACAAACCATCACCCACCTCTACTACCTGAGCTACAAATATTTTCCACCATTTCTAAATTCAATAATTTATGTCATAATGACTGGAGATTTGGAAAACACATTGAGAAATCGCACGGTTGGAAAAGGATGTTCTAAATGTTTTGCTACTAGGTTGACATTTTCTTCTATGTGTAAGTCAGTTGACCTGGTTTCTTTCTGAAGAAACATGTTGAATCTTGAGTTGAATTGTAATCAATGCTTTTGGATGATGGCAGTTCCTAGAAAGCCTCAACATCAGCTTTTTCACAAAGAAAGATAAGATTTAGGCTCCCCTCCTTACATAGAGGTTAAAATGATCTCAGACAGACTGTGCAGACTAACAATATATTGAGTAATGTCAGCCTTAAGGGTCACCTCCCAGCTTACTCTTACACATTTTGTGGCAAGCAATCTGTGTTGTAACCAATGAATTCAGCTGTAGTTTCAGAAATGGAGAATATTTACTGTTAAGCCT
Source organism: Masticophis lateralis (assembly GCA_030761175.1). Lineage (NCBI taxonomy): Eukaryota > Metazoa > Chordata > Lepidosauria > Squamata > Colubridae > Masticophis > Masticophis lateralis. Next base: position 66,170,235 of record JAUDYJ010000003.1, read on the forward strand.
AATGTTTTTGATGAGAGATTTCCCGCATATTCAGATAATTATATATGAAGAACATTTCAATGTGCTACTTACATAAGGCTTAATTTATGTGGCAATAAACAGAGCATATGGTGACAAAGATGTACTATAAGGCTAAAAGCTTGTTCCCATATGCATTTTCTTTATTTCATGACTGCAATCTTCAAAGATGAACTCACGAATTTAAAAAAACCTAACTAAATATCATGTTGTCTTTATCATTGATCATTTGCCCCTTCCTTTCAGTTCTTATTTACTTTTACTTGTTTGTCAGGCTTTGTGAAGCACAGAAGGGACGAGTCAATTGAAAGGGGATTCTGTTGAATCTTCAGATCAATTTGTGATGTTAAACAATGCCTTTGAACTGATATAGAGAGAACTGGAGACAATTGCAGATTTGAGCTTCTTCTTCTTCCTCTTCCTCTCTTACCATTTTGGGTGTTAAGGAAGGAGGCAGTGGTGGGTTGCCCAGGGTTTGGGCCAGTTTGCAAGAACTGGTAGTAAAACCGGCGGGAGGCACCACCCACTGACCCAGATGTCATCAGGAAGTTTGTACACATGCACAGAATATTCTGTGCATGCGCAGAAGCATGCACACACGTAGTCCCATTGCAAACTGGTAGTAAAGGTAAGTAGAACCCACCCTGGGAGGAGGTACAAAAGTTCTGGTTCTTGCTATTCTGACAGCCTCAACCATTGTTCATTTGCAGTGTGTCTGATGTATCTCCATCTTCTTCTGGGTCTGCCTAGTGTTCTTTGACCTTCTCTTTTTGTATATGCCTTTTATGATATAGAATCCCATGACATTGACATGACGCACAAAGATTTACGGACTTTCTTCTCTTTTGCAGTCTTCCTTCCATTTAGCCAATGTCAAACCTGTTTGAATCAAATCTTCTCGTCTTTATATTTTAAATGGACTCATGCCTCTTCTGAATCTTAAATCTCAATTCAATACAGATCTTGGCTAATTTGGTACTTGTTTGAGTATTTTTATCGATTCTGCAGGCCAACAAAGCTCCTACAAATATGTTTTCCTAAACATATTATTATACATAGTAGTTATAAAACAAAAGAAAAAGAGATTGGGAATAAAAAGGAAAAATGCAAACAGTGGCACGGATTCTTTCTTAATGCATTGCCAACGTTATACACCCAATCACTTTTTTTCTCCTTCCCAGGCCTCTGCTAATGTGACTTGGGGAAAATTCTAAGTTATTTCTTGCAAACTATAATCGCGTTGAAATGCAACGGTTTTTAGAAGTGACCCCTAGGATCCTTATCAGAATCTGTTTTTTTATACAATATGCAAATCCTTTTAATCTTAATTAACAGCTTCTGATTACTGTATTTTAAATACAACCAGCTATCAAAAAATAGAGGAAGTAGGCTTTTTTTTTTTTTCATTTTTGCACTGCCAGTGGAAGAATCAGCTAGGGCAGCTGCATGCTGCTGGGGAATTCTGGGAGTTGAAGTCCACGCATCTTAAAATTGCCAAGGTTGCGAGACACACAAGTAGACACACGTGGAACTTAATCTGCATGCATAATTTTGAGTACGATGCATGTGTTGACATATGATTATTAAGCCTATAATACAGCTGGGAATTCTGAGTCTTCGACACAGATTCATATATAAATAAACATGCATATATTATAGCCTAATGAGCAACAAAGAACTACTGTATATAAGGGAAAGATGATGCACAGTATACATATTTTAAATGAATTTAATCCAAATTACAAAGAAATTCTAACAGAATTTCATAATTTTGAAATAATGAAAAATATTTCGTCTGAATTATGTAAAAAAAATAATAAAAGCAGTTTGAGCATAAATTTTGTTTCAAACCGCTGTAAATTGCGTGAATTTAGCAGAAGTATTAATAATTAAGTGACATAAAACACTATATAGAAGGTTATACAAAAATGCAGCAAACATTACAGCAAAGAGAAGTTATAGGCTGGAAATACATGAAATGAATTTGAAAATAAAATTATTTATCTTCATACAATATTCCATTAAAACCAATCCGAACTCTCACAGGAAAATATTAAGCAGATAAATCTGAGTTCCCATATTATTTGTTTGTTTGCTTGTATCCTGCTTTTATTATTGTTACAAACAAAGCAATGCAGTGAACGTATCTTCCTCCTCCTATTTTCCCCATAACAACAACCCTGTGAGGTGGGTTGGTCTGAGAGACAGTGATTGGCCCAAGGACACTGAGCTGCTCAAGATTACCCAATTGGTGAAGTCGTCTAAGGGGGGGGGGGGGAACCCTATGTTTCTTCTCAGCTCCTTTGGTGCCAAGATTCAGATTTGTTCCTCTCCTCAGTCAGGACATAGATTATAGCCTCCAAAACTTTATTAAGAATCTATAGCTTGTTGATCAGACACGCTAAGGATACTTTAAGTAATTTTCCCAAGGGAAAGATCCTGAATGGACAGACAAGTAAGCTTATGTAGTCAGCGTCACACAAATCACTTCAAACTGTGTAATCCAGGGGTGGGTTCTACTTACCTTTACTACCGGTTCACAGCGGGGCTGCATTTTGATGATGTCGGGGTCAGTGGGCGGAGCCTCTGCCGGTTTTACTACCGGTTCTATGGAACCGATGCAAACCGGGGGCAACCCACCACTGGTGTAATCTTATTGGCGAATTCATATTTGGTCCTGTTCAGATTTCTAAGCAAATGGAAACTCCCTCCCCAAAGTTTACCTGTGCATATGCATAGAAGAGTAATATTATCATAATAAGCTACCAAAGGGTTTGTTCTGTTACCTGCAGCAGCTGTTTTGTGACATAAGAGTCTGGTTCTACCACAGCTGAATTCAGGGGTGGGTTCTAGTTACCTTTACTACCGGTTTGCAATGGGGCTGTGCATGCGCTCTTCTGTGCATGTGCAAAAGTGTTTTGATGATGTCAGGGTCAGTGGGCGGAGCCTCCCACCGGTTTTACTACCGGTTCTATAGAACCGGTGCAAACCGGGGGCAACCCACCATTGGCTGAATTGTAGTCTTCTAGCCATGTAAACACAGCAGCCATTTGCTTAACTATTTTGTGCGGTTTCAGCTAACTTGCATCTTTATTCTGAGGAATGGTTGGCTAAAGCTAAACCTCTTTATTAAGAGTAAATTCCTCATGATTTCCCCCAAATTCCTCTGGGTTCATCCATCTCTTGCACGTTCATGTATTGCATCTCGTGAAAGAAATAGCTTTGTCACATTTATTTTCCTTCACTGGCTCTGGCAAGCAGAACAGAAAGGGCTCATAAACTGGGTCATCTTGCAAAATGTCTTAATTCTGTTTTTCCTTCCCCCATTCAATAACATGGCGCGTTTTTTTTTATTAAATAGACTTCTCTCAGAATAGAAATTGAAACATTTTAAATTGCACAAAAGGCCACACTGCATATTTGAAATAATTCCACAATTATACTTTAACAATTGAAATAAATTGCTCACCAAATGCTAATTTTAACAAAATGTTTATGAAAAGGAATGAGATAAAAAACACAACAGTCTTACTACCCTCCACAGGTAAGGCTCTGGGGAAGCAGGTGGGAAGCTCTTAATGGTTCAGGAAAAGTTTTGCTCTGTTATGAAATGTATAATACAATAGTAGGTTTCACTAGAATACAAGTAATGCTCGATTTACGACCCCAAATGAACCCCAAATTTCCATTGCTATGTAAGATAGTTGTTAAGTAAATTTCGGATTATTTTATGACCTTTCTTGCAACAGATGTTAAACGAATCACTTTAGTTGTTAAGTTGCTTATTATCAAGCTTGTTAAGTGAATTTGGCTTCTCCATTGACTTTGCTTGTCAATAGGTCGCAAAAGGTGATCACATGAGCCCGGGATACTACAGCCGTCATAAATATGAACCAATTGCCAAGCATCTGAATTTTGATCGTGTGACTATGGGAAATGCTGTAACAATCGTTAAGTGTGAAAAACAGTCATAAGCAGTGGTGAAATCTTCTCCGGTTTGCAACTAGTTCGCTGCCCACGTGTGCACATTGCTCACTGAACCCATGCTGCCCACGCACATGCATGGTGTGTGCCAAGTGCAAGTTGCACACGTATGTGCAGTGCACGTCAAACGCATGCTGCGCACGCATGCGCAGTACACACCAAATGCACACTGTGCACGCATGCGCAGTGTGTGCCAAATGCGAGCTGCGCGGAAGCTTGGGAAGATAAATAGAACAGCGATGGGGGGAAACAGTTGTGTCGTGCAATTTAGATTCACTAGAAAGCAGGATTTCTTGCTTTCTAACGATTTTAAATCGTGCAGCACAGCTGATCCTCAGAAATACTAGTTTGGACCAACTGGTAGTTTTTTTTTTACTACCGGTTCTCCAAACCAATAGCATTTATCACTACCGGTTCGTCCGAACTGGTGCAAACCGGTAGGATTTCACCACTGGTCGTAAGACACTTTTTTCATTGTAACATTGGCCATGCAATTCACAGTCACTAAATGAAGAGTTGTAAGTTGAGGACTACCTGTATAGCATGTTTTCTAACTCACTTCTCTCTCCTCTAATATTTCCACCTGTCTTTTCTCACTTCTTAACCACAATTCTTGCCCCTTCTTTGTTTCTAACTCCATGAGAAGAGCCAGCTCTCTGGAAAAGGCTCTAATGTTGAGAAAGGTGGAGCATAAAAGAGAAGCATAACAACCATCAGCAAGGAGGATGGATTGTTATGGTGGCTATGGAGGTACCATTGGGAAACCTGGAAGAACAGCTCAGGGACAGTTCATCATGGAGAAAATCTATCTGCGGTCATTAGAAGTCAACAATGACTTGATGGCATATAATCAATCTATCTGTCAAAACAGCAACACGCATTTTTCAAACTTTAAATTTCAGATAGAGGAGGCTGAGATTTCCCCCCTCTTTTGATAAATTAGTGCTATTTTGTGTAGTCGTCATTGTACATAGACAAAGAGCATACAGTGTAGCAGCGATGGGCTTTAAAATGATTTACTGTTTTCCTGATGCAATGTATTTACAGAAATACCTGCTGAGCGTACAATCGGGGGATACATTCCTGGCTCAACACACGTAAAAAGTTGAAATGCTCAATGCACATAAAAAGCAACCAGAGCCTTGACTGTAACCCAATGACCACATTTTCATTTTTTGCTGTTGTCCCCAGCTAGATCCATACTTTCTCTTCAAAACAGCAAAATTATAACCTCAAGAATTATTTGGGTTTCTTCACACTGACTTGATTGCAGGGGCATGGACCATAAAAAACTGTAAAGAAAACCCTGAGCATGGATGTGGTGATAAGTAAGTTAAAAAAAGGGTTGAAGTGAATCTTCGGTTCCCGAGCCATTTGGAATCTTTCAAAGGGAAAAGGTCTGTAGCAGCGGGTGGGTTTCAATTTTTTTTACTACCGGTTCTGTGGGTGTGGCTTGGTAGGCGTGGCAGGGGAAGGATACTGTAAAATCTCCATTCCCACCCCACTCCAGGGGAAGGATACTGTAAAATCTCCATTCTGTTCCCAATCCAGTGGAAGGTTACTGCAAAATCCCCATTTCCCCCCGATCAGCTGGGACATGGGAGGCAGAGAATAGATGGGGGCAGGGCCAGTCAGAAGTTTTACTAGCGGTTCTCCAAACTACTCAAAATTTCCGCTACCGGTTCTCCAGAACTGGTCAGAACTTGCTGAAACCCACCTCCGGTCTGTAGGTATTTCTACGGGAGATCTGCGGATAGAAAGGAGATCAGAGACTAAAACCCTTGTTGTGTAAAGGCAAGTTTCCCCATTCTGGACTATTCTTGGAATCTTCAGCCTAAATTTTGATATTTATAATCCAAGCGCAATGGACACGATGAGAAAATTTATATTCAGGTGAGACCCCCACAGGACCCAAGTTTCTTCTCATCCCAGGAATGACACAATCCCTGGACCCACTAAGACTCTTTCCAAATTTGTCTCTTACTGCTACAATCCTTCGACATCCTCTTGTGCTGTATGCCAGCGCAGCTGCATATATTTTTTTAGCACAAGTCTGCTAGGGGTGTGGCTGATGCAAAACCAGTGCACCACTCATGCCAACACAGCTCTGCCTACTGGCTCGGAAAAGGCTGAATTATGCCACCAAAGCAATTAAATATCCCAAGTACAAATTACAAAAAAAAAAAAAAAAAGGCATTGAAAACTACTAGTTGCCTTAGAGGAAATATCACTCAGTTAGTTCTTCTTTGTCTCTCTGATTGCACAAAAGCCATTTACTCACACAAAGGTAACAGCTGAATGTTTTTTTCCCCCACTTGCTGTTCATGCAATTTCTTCCTCTAGTTGCTGGATCATCAAAAATTCTAATCAACCCTGATATAATGTAAAACACTATGTGGCATTTATCATCTGTTTTAGTCTTTAATGCCCCATGCAGGGTTTAATCAAAGGTAAGAAACCACTAACATACATACAGTACATGCACGCACACTCTCCTGCACACTTACACCAGGGAAAAAAAAGCCAAAAAGTAAAGCTTTGTGCTTGGAAGTCCAGATTACAGGTGGCACATAACACTATGCATGCCCCTGAACTGAAATTGAAATTCAGGGCGGTAAAGGAAGGTCTGGAGAGCTTAGATATTTCCATATTTCTACACTGATTGTCTCTTGATAGCTTGTAATACTGTTGTCCCGAACCAGGGGCTCTCCAGATTTCTCATCCAGAAGTCCATAGTGTGCAGAAGAAGAGCAAACAATGGAGTCAGTTTTAATTTTTTAATTTTATTTTGATCCTGTATTGTCAGGCGCAGGAAATCAGGAACCAGAATTAGATCCAAAATGTAAACAAGTTGATTTTATGCTACTTCTAAACAAGAATCTGAACTACTAACGGTCAAAGCGAATTGGCGGTAGATAGGAGTCAATGGGAATCAAGGTGGGCTGGACTTAGAACCCTTGTGGGCAGTGGTGGGATTCAAGTAATTTAACAACCGGGTCTCTGCCCTAATGATTTCTTCCAACAACCAGTTTTCCAAACTGCTCAGGAAGTTAACAACCGGTTCTCCCGAAGTGGTGCGAACTGGCTGAATCCCACCACTGCTGGTGGGCGTGAAGGGACTCCAAATAGTTGATGTGCAGCATGAGCTTGAGCCCTCTCTAGGGCTCTGCCTTATTATTTCCTACACGTATTTGCATACAGTATATAAAAATATGTAACCATATTTTAATGATGAAAAGAAGGCATATACAGTATTAATTAAACAAAAAATACACTTGAGACTGTAATTTCCAGAAAGAACATCACCCTCATCTTGGAGACTAAGATCTTGGAACAACATATTGGAAGCTAATATGTTGTTATATTAACATATTAACATATTATGGTTGTTATATTTCTTCAAGTTAATAGCTTGAAATGCTCTTGTGTTTGTATAATAGGTCATACAATTTGAAATAAGTTTGAAAACAAGGAGAATACATTTCTCCAGGTTTTCCTCATCATATGACAACAAAATCGATAACAGAGAAATGTCTGTCTCCATGATGAACAGTGGAGATCTATGTTCCTGGACAGGTCCAGTAAATTTGATCCTGGACAGGTCCAGTAAACCCAGTGATGGGTTTCTACTGGTTCCCTCCAGTTTGGGCAAATAGGTAGTGGCAGCAGCGGGAGGCTCCACCCACCTGCCTGGACATCATCACAAATATGCTGCGCATGCACAGAAGCGTCATGCATGCACTCACAGTTCCGAAGTGGTAGTGAAGGTAAGTGGAACCCACAACTGTGGTGGACATGACTTTTCTTATGTATCAGACAAGGCTTAAAGTTGAAGTTGAAAGAAAAACTAGGTGTTTTTATATATTTTCACCCAAACAATTGGCAGCTATGCTTAAAATTTTGTAATTACAGTCTACAGTTGGAAAATTATCAAAGCTTTCCAATGCTCTGAATAATCTATTGTGTTGGATTATTTTCCCACCATAAAATGTTATGAAGATTTGCTTCTTTTAATCTCCATCTATTTCACCAAAGTAGTTCACTAATTTCATCTTCCACATAAGTATTCAATTATTTCTCGTGAACCGTTTGAGATCCCAAGAGGAATCCAAACTGTGGGATAATACATCAGAGATTTATTTCCAGGTCACAGGCAACTCATGAAAACAGCCGTTACAGAGAATTTGATTTACACATTGCAATGAGTAACAGGAAAGCCTCTTTTGTGAGATGAAAAGTCCCCCTCTAGGGACTGGAGCCTAACCTGTGAAAAAACATCCAACCTCCTGATGCTTCCAATGCCAATTAGACCAAAGCCTCTTATCATATAATGTAGGCTTGTTGTAATGATACTAGCTAGAATAATTATGTGAGCAAATTTCCAAACTGAGAAAGTTATTGATATGGCACGACTAATGGTTTCTTTCATCAGTAAAAGACAGAAGAAGAGGGAGAAGGGGAAGATCAGCCTTAACAGTAATTTTATTCAACAGAGTCCTGTGATGCCTGGTAGTTTTTTTTCTCCCCCTAGGGAAATAGGATAAAAATAAATCATTGATGTTTTAAATCGTATTATATGATTGCAAGCAAGCAAATAGTTTCACAATGTAGGGTGCAGCTCAATGAAGTATCCTACATTTTAATAGATCTTATTTTATGCAGCTATAATGCTTGCACACTTAGGGCATACTGTTTTGCGAGAAAAACATACTAATTAACATACAGCATGGCTATTTTCAGCAAAGGACGTATAAATCTATATTTCTATAGAGACCGAGCCAAATTACAACTGCCAGCGGACAAAATGGCCAATGATGAAAAAGCTGTAGGTCAGTACCATTTAGAACTGGGGTGTGGGGTGTGGAACTGTGCCCCTTTATGACCTGTGGACTTCAACTCCCAGAATTCCTGAACCAGTATTGCTGGCTCAGGAATTCTGGGAGTTGAAGTCCACAGGTCATAAAGGGGCCACAGTTCCCACCCCTGATTTAGAAGATCACAAATTTCCTACTGAATAATAGAAGAGTAAAGTCTCTTATCAGGAATCTTTCGTCTGTGTTTTCATAGCTTTCTGTTTGATGTTTCTCACGGTTTTTAAATTCTCCACGCCTCAATTGGCCAATGTCCTCCAGAAATAGCAATCTTAATAGTCAGTTGCATTAATAATGATATAGAGAGAGGGAACGAGGAAAGTTCTGGCATCATGGGCAGAGAGAAGACACCATGGAGATAAGATAATGAGGTATCTTAATTTCACAATAAGGTAAAACTGGGGAAAAGTGATAAATATAACAAATAAATAAATCTTGAATTTTATAAGAGAAGTAAGGGTTTTAATTTGGCAGGTAGTATTTTATATTTCTTTTTCTCTTGAATATTGTTTTACTATATTTATTCTTACACAGACTGCCTTGGGAAGGTTTTGCCCTCAAATGCAGCTTTGATAATCTTAGAATAAATCAATTTAAAATAAATATACAGTTGTTACAAAATCATCAACCCCAGACATTGGGTGATTATATATTTTGATTCTGAGCAGCTCACAATATAAAGAGGGGGAAAAGAAGAGTAGTAATACAATCAAGTAAATACAAATACAATAAAATAAACAAAATGGAAAATCTGGCCAACCTACTTCCAAATATATACATTGTATATTAAACACCTCTAGGGGATACTTCAAGGCCTGGGAGAACAGCCAGGTCATAAGGCCTCCCTGAATGTCATCAGGGTGGGAGCTCCATGGACTTCAGGAGGAACCTCATTCCAGAGGGCAGATGCTAGGACAGAGAAGGCACAGCCGCAAGAGGGGACTGTTAAATTGTACTGATCAGGCAGAAACCAGGGCAGATAGATGATAATCTCTCAAATTATCATGATTTATGTCACTTTGGGCTCTATGGGTGATAAACAGCACTCTGAATCATGCCTGGATGCACAATGATAACCTGAGAAGCTGACAAGGCAGGGGACTCACATGGGCCAGTTAAAACTTCCAAGGACAGCCTCATGTAGAGTGTCTTGCAATAGCCAAGCTGTGAGATAATGTAGGCATGAGTGACTCTTTCGAAGTCTGCCTGATCCAGAATCCATGGTTGTATATGCTGATAGGTGGATCTGGAGATGTAAAAAAAGTGCAGGTTTCCCTTGGTCAAAATGTCCTACCTAATAAGATGGAAGAAGAAACTCTTGTTCACAAATGAACAAACAAGCAAACCCAAAGACAAGGTACCACTGTTAAACACATGAACAGCATTGGTTGTGAGGCCCAACCAATGAGTTATGTTATTGCCTCATATTGTGAAATGATGGCTTCTATGTTGTATTTTGCAACATGAAAGGAAAGGGGGAGAAAGGCTGAATGAAATCCCAGTCTTTGTATAATAATAGCAAAGCCCCAATGGAAACTCTTCGTTACTATACTTTTCAGAACGGAAAAGACATACTGCTTTGGGGATGGCATGGCTCCAATCTCTAACTAGAATCGATTGCTCTGCCAACACCGAACACAAAAGATGTTCATTGTTTGCAAACTGCATTGCATGCAGAGCTACCTTTTTTCTGGAATGCTTACAAAATGGTCGAGAGGTGTGTGTATGTGCACACACACGCATACACATACACACACAGAGAGAGAGAGAGAGAGAGAGAGAGAGAGAGAGAGAGAGAGAGAGAGAGGCAGAGAGAGAGAGGCATGTGAGCAAAGCTTTTCCTCCCTCCTGCTTTTCGAAATCTCCCACAGCGAATAAACTAGGCTGATCTGTGCTGCTTGTCCCAGAGGGCGGGAAAAGCTTTTCACTTCACAGTATGGTTTCCCCATAATAGCTGTGTGACAACCGCCTGCCAGTGTTTCTGAAAAGGCACTGGCCAAAATTATAATGAAATTACTTATGTTAAGAGCCTCGCTAGGGAGGCTTTTACAAGAAAAATGACTTCCTTTATAGTCTCCCATAAAATTCTTCAGGGCATGTCCAGTAACCTACCCGAGCTTGAGAACGCAGGGTGGGTAAGCCAGGGTTAGGTACCAGGCCCACTGACTGGGGTTATTGGATTCAGTGTCATGAGGATTTGGACTTCACCCGAAATCAGCGGGTGTTTAACTTTGCAAAGTTGTGGTTTTGTTGCCAGCTGTACTCCCGTGGGGTCCATTGTAAAGGACTCCAAATTACAGAGAGTTGCTTTCCGCTAAAGAGCCGGCTTTACGTGGTCTTTCGGAAACAATGCAAACAGCTGACATGAGACTATGAACGATCCAGCATTAGAGCATTAGTATGTATATACATGGATCTTCGAATTATAGCTCAGACAAGCTTTGTGGCATGTTGGGCCTGCTTCTCGGCCTGCAGATTGCTTGCTTCCTTGAGAACTGGCTTCGGCTTTCACAGCTGTGCCCATTCTCCCAAAATTTATTTTTAAGTTTTTGTTTTTTCCCCTTGCCATATTTCTGTCTAATAATAAAATATGCGGCTGATTGTTCAAATCGCTGCATAGAATCCAGCCCTGCCTTCCTCTCCCTCCTTCAACCTCTTTGCTGTCTCCCAGGGCCATAGCTGTCAAAAGTCACAAGCGTTATTTCACAGAGCCTCTACTTCACTGAGGCCGCTTCTGTCCTTTTCAAAGTCGCCTTCTCTTTCATTAATTCTTCTCTTATGCTGATGTTTCTCACCCTACTTTCCTCCAGTTACACCTTTCTTCGGCTGCTCTGCTATTGAAAAAGGGATTCACAGATGGGTAAAAAAAGAAAAAAATCTCATTTATTTTGCTGCTCGTGTTAATAGGTTAATATTCCAGTCTGTGAAGGGAGGAAATGTGTTATAGATGCATTTAAAATTATCAGCAGAAGATAATCTATTTTCATTTCCACCTTTTTCTGTTGCCGTAATTTAAGGAGGAGAGCCTGTGACCTACCAGAGCAAAATGGCTAGCATCTGCAGAGGCCCCAGTTCCCCCTCTGTGTCCCCCATGTGTGAAGTTTGTAACAGAAAGTCACATAATATATCCTTTCTAAAATGTACAAGCCTCTGATCCTGTTCTTTATGAATGCTAATTTCCTAGCTGTAAGCACATTTTCAACATGATTGCCCTTTTATGTGGGTTTTTTCCCCCATTCACAATTCTAAAAATGGGGAGGCAGAGGGAAGCTGTATTATTGACTAAGGAAAGTTATATTGTGTTTAGTGCTAAGATTATGCGGCAGTGGAGTTCGTTCTGTCTCATCCCAACCTGCCATAGAAGCGGCTTAAATTTACCCTCAGCTATTCCATTTTCAACACTTTCAGTCTTTTCCACAGACTGTGGTGGAGAATGAACCATCGTCAGTGCTTGATTCATGATATGGAGATGGCGTGGTCAAGGGCCGGATTTCACTGAGCTCCTATTGGCCAGATGAGGCTGCTGTGGATACGCCCCTTCTTCTGGTCACTGTATTCTGTCTTCCATTGCCATTTTGGCTTGAACTGCAGCATTAAACAGGCAGCTGCCCATATAACGAAATAATAGAATAACAGAATGGCAGAATAACTATAACAGAATAACAACAGAATAACAGAATTGGAAAGGACCTTGGAGGTCTTCTAGTCCAATCCCTTGTTCAAGCAGGAGACCTTATACCATTTCAAACAAATGGCTATCCAGTCTCTGACGCATGCTTCACAAAACGCCATTCAAGCGTTACATAGGCTTCTTAGTGGTAAAATCCAAATTTTTTTACTACCGATTCTGTGGGCTTGGATTGGTGGGCATGGCTTGGCTTGGTGGGCGTAGCTTGGTGGCATGGCAGGGGAAAGATACTGCAAAATCTCCATTCCCACCCCACTCCAGGGGGAAGGATACTGCAAAATCCCCATTCCCCCCCCCCCATTCCTGGGGGAAGGATATTGCAAAATCTCCATTCCCATCCCATTCTGGGGCCAGCCAGAGGTGGCATTTGCCGGTTCTCTGAACTACTCAAAATTTCTGCTACCAGTTCTCCAGAACCTGTCAGAAGCTGCTGGATTTCACCCCTGCTTATGCGATTTCACCCCTGATACGCTGGCATATCAGTCCTATGGACGACTACTAGACCAATTATAAAATATGTGTTCAGTCATCTTTCAAAAAATTTATTTGTAAAACGATAACTAACTTCCCAGGAAAGAGATGTACTCCTGGTTCAGTTCCAAAGGAACACGTTAAAAGGTTTTGCAGCATTTACCGATAAGGAATATTTGTGAGCTGGGATAAAAATTGGTAAGAGATTCTGCCAGTTTCTCTGCCAAAAAAGAGCCTAATGGACATATGAGCTGGATGAAGTAAGACAGAGTGTTCTCAATAAGTTGAGAAGCGCCTTCTAGTGCAGTGATCTATCAGCTGCCTCATTTTGGAGATGGGTTACTGGTCTTCCAAAAGATCAAGAAGCCAAGGTTCAGAAAGAACCTTAGTGATAGGTTACTGACATGAACTGCAGAACATCAGACATGTCACTAGAAGGCAAAATCACAAAATTGTGTCTCACTTATTTTGGTCATGTCATATGGGGGAATTCACTGGAGAAATCAATTACTGTATTTTTCGGAATATAAGACGCACCTCTCCCCCCCCCCCCCCCAAGGAGGTGAAAATTTAGGTGCATCTTGTACACCAAATGTAACCCTGCCCACCCACTGGCTCCCACCCTTTGGCCTCTGCCTCGATGCAGTTACCTCCTTGTAAGCAAACAGCAAGAAAAAATCAGCTCCTTTCAGCTTCACCACAGCCTAATTAACACAAGTTGAATGGATTGGCTTTCCAAATCTCAGCTGATTTGCTCTCAGCTGTTTTGCGCAGGGTTCTGCTGCTTGCTACAAAGAGGTAAATTGCTGGAGCAGATTTTTTTTTCCTTGTGCTAATCAAGCTATGCTGAAAATGAAAATGAAAGTAAAGCAGGCTGTTTGCTGTTTGCTGCAACAAAGCAAAATTGCTCAGAGACAGAGGGAGATTTCTTCTTCTTCTCCTCACCAAAAAAGGTAGGTGTGTCTTATACTCCGGTGCATCTCATACTCTGAAAAATACAGTATGTTTGGAAAAGTTAGTGGTAAGAGAAAACCAACCCGCCAAAGAACACAGTGGCCGGATACCATCAAAGCTAACACCAGCCAGTGTTCTGTCCCCGTCTCACCCCCCCACACACACACACATACAGACGGGCCAGAGTTAATAAGCCACATGACAAAGTCTTTGAAGGTAAAGCTGGCAGCAACCCAGTGGCTGGCTGCCAATTCAGACTTTACTCACACAAAACAAAGATTAGACTGGAAGCATTCCGATAAGGCAGGCAAGGTCCCAGCAATACAAGGATTATTCCGAATGCAGTCTAATAAGGCAGGCAGAGTTCCAGTAACACAGAGACTATGGATTGCTTCTAGTTTTTTGCTCGTCACAAACTGAGCCGGCCACCACACCCGCATTTACCACCTTTACCATCTTACCATCTGTATCATCTGCCAGCGCATTGAGACCAACTTTACCCACTACGCTCTGTTTTGAGAAGAGGTCCCAGCCTGGGTGTGGGCTTCAAGGGAGCCGACCTATTGCTGCTGCCACTGGACAGGATTACATCCATTAATGCCAGTTGCCGTGAGAGGGCAACTAGGTACTATCTCTCCGGGGGCAGCAGCCTGAGACTCCTCTTCACTGCTGTGAGAGGACAGTGAAGCCCGATGGACTTATTCACACCAGAAATGGGCGGACTCTTTCTCTTGGACCTTTGCTTTTAAGATGTTTTATGAATCCTTGGCCTTATTTATTCTCTCAGCTGAATTGTGATGTATTTATTAGCCGATCTCTTAGCACTGCGAGATTCCCCCCTCTGGCAGGCCTGGCCCTCTTCGTTATCGAGGGCCTACCTTAATGACGGGCTTTGGGACCCCGAGAGGTGGCATGTGGCAAAGAGGGGGCTGAGGGGTTTTTTATATAAATTTTTATTTAAACTTTTAAGGGGTTCCGGGAGGGGGGTGGAGGGGATAGTGGGTAGGGGGGACAACCCACCTAGGGAAGGGTTGGGTCGAGCTGTAAAGAGTGGTGGGGGGAGTGTGGGACCTGGGGTCGTGGAGGGGATTAGAGCGGATCCGGATAGTATATTGAACATCATTACTGTAGGTGGGAGAGGTAGATATGGCGGGAGCAGGGGGCCATATCGTGTCAGGGGAACATGTACCCGCTGTTTACGCGCGGTGGCGTAAACAGCGGGTACAAGCCCCAAGGCTCCTCCCGCTCCTTAGGTTGCACAGATCCTCAGGGCCCGGGCCTTCGGCTGATGTTGTGCAATGCCAGGTCTGCAGTAAATAAAGCCCCCCTCATCTGTGAGCTTGTTCAGGAGGGGGGTGCAGACCTGGCAGGTGTTACGGAGACCTAGTTGGGCCACGAGGGGGGGGTGCCCCTTGTTGAAATGTGCCCACGGGGTTTCCAAGCATTTCATCAGCCGAAGTCACAGGGGAGGGGCGGGGGGGTTGCGGTTATTATTAGAGAAGGTCTGAAACCGAGGGAGGCCACTGTTCCTCAGACGGCCAGTTGTGAATCCCTCCTTGTGAAATGGGGTCATGGGGTTCAGATGGGTTTGCTGATCACGTACCTGGCTCCCTGCCACGTGGCAGCAGCCCTGCCTGAGCTTCTCGGCGTCATCGCCGCGGTGGCGGTTGATACTCCCAGGCTTATGGTCATGGGGGATTTCAACCTGCCATCCGTGGGGGAGATGTCTGAGGTGGCTCAGGAGTTCATGGCTTCCATGACGGCTATGGACCTGACCCAGTTAATTCATGGCCCTACCCACACGGGGGGAAACACACTGGACCTGGTTTTTGTCTCTGGACAGTGGTTGAGAGATCTTGATATAGGGGACATAGTCATCAAACCCTTGTCATGGTCAGATCACTCTCTCCTTCGTTTTGACTTTTGAACCGCAATACCCCGCCGCAGGGAGGTGGAGCCGGTAAGATGGTTCCGCCCCAGGCGCCTGATGGAACCTGATAGGTTCCAGATGGAGCTTGGGCCATTCCCTGAGGCTCTGGCACACGCCTCGGCCAGAGACCTGGTGGCCGCCTGGGATAGGGCGGCCGCCGGAGCTCTGGATCGGGTCGTGCCTTTGCGGCCTCTGACCTGGCGTCGATCTCACTTGGGTCCTTGGTTCACTGAGGAGCTGAGGGAGTTGAAGCGCCGGAAAAGACGCCTAGAGAGTAGTTGGAGGGCCAGTCTTGCTGAATCTGACCGGACACTGGTGAGATCCCATATTAGGACTTACTTAGTGGCAATAAAAGCAGCAAAATGTAGCTATTTTGCTGCTCTTATTGCGTCATCAGATAATCGCCCGGCTGCCCTGTTTAGGGTGACCCGCTCCCTGCTCCACCAGGAAGCGCGGGAGGACCCCTTGGAGGGTAGAGCCGAGGATTTTGTTCAATATCTGCATGACAAAATCACTCAGATTCGGGAAGATTTGGACTCCGACTGGGTGGTCTCGGGGGAAGGGACCGGGGCAGGTCTTGAGAATCTTATCTGGACTGAGTTTGATCCTGTGACCCCTGAGGATGTGGACAGGATACTGGGTGGACTGAACGCAACCACGTGTTTATTGGACCCGTGTCCTTCCTGGTTAGTGCTGGCTTCCCGGGAAGTGACACGAGGCTGGCTCCAGGGGATTATAAAGGCTTCATTGGGGGAGGGTGTCTTTCCTGCCACCTTGAAAGAGGCGGTAGTGAGGCCTCTCCTCAAGAAGCCTTCCCTGGACCCGGCAATGTTGGTAAATTATCGTCCGGTCTCCAACCTTCGCTTTGTGGCGAAGGTTGTTGAGAGCGTGGTTGCGAAACAGTTTCCCCAGCACCTGGATGAAGCGACGTATCTAGATCAGTTCCAGTCGGGTTTCAGGCCCGGGTACAGCACGGAAACGGCATTGGTCGCGTTGGTTGATGATCTCTGGAGGACTCGGGACAGGGGGTGCTCCTCTGTCCTGGTCCTGTTAGACCTCTCAGCGGCTTTTGATACCATCGACCATGGTATCATGCTGCACCGGTTGGTAGAGATGGGGGTGGGAGGCACTGTGTTGCGGTGGTTCTCCTCCTATCTCTCCGACCGGTCGCAGTCTGTGTTGGCAGGGGGACAGAGGTCGACCCCGAGGCCCCTTATATGTGGGGTGCCACAAGTATCGGTCCTCTCGCCCCTCCTGTTCAACATTTATGTGAAGCCGCTGGGTGAGATCATCCGTGGTTTTGGGGTGAAGTACCATCAGTACGCTGATGACACTCAGCTGTACATCTCCACCCCAGACCACCCCAACGATGCCCTTGAAGTGACGTCCCGGTGCCTGGAGGCCGTGCGGATCTGGATGGGGAGGAACAGGCTCAGGCTCAACCCATCCAAGACCGAGTGGCTGTGGTTTCCGACGTCCCGATATAGTCAGTTGGCGCCATCACTGACTATTGGGGGCGAATCACTGGCCCCCACGGAGAGGGTTCGTAACTTGGGCGTCCTCCTGGATTCACGGCTGTCCTTGGAAGGGCATCTGACGGCCGTGGCCGGGAGGATTTTCTATCAGGTCCGCCTGATCCGCCAGTTACATCCCTTTCTGGATCGGGACTCCTTGCTCACAGTCACTCACGCCCTTGTCACTTCCCGTCTAGACTACTGTAATGCTCTCTACATGGGGCTCCCCTTGAGGAGCACCCGGAGGCTCCAACTGGTGCAGAGTGCGGCCGCGCGGGTGGTGATGGGAGCGACATGGCGTTCCCATGTGACACCTCTCCTGCGCGAGCTGCACTGGCTCCCGGTGGTCTTCCGGGTGCGCTTCAAGGTCCTGGTTACTACCTTTAAAGCGCTCCATGGCTTAGGACCTGGGTACTTGCAGGACCGCCTACTACCACCAATAGCCTCCCACCGGCCAGTACGCTCACATAGAGAGGGTCTCCTCCGGGTGCCATCAGCCAAACAATGTCGGCTGGCAGCCCCCAGGGGGAGAGCTTTCTCTGTGGGGGCACCTACTATCTGGAATGAGCTCCCCCCAGAGATACGGAGGATCCCGGATCTGCCCACCTTCCGCCGCGCTCTTAAGACTTTTCTATTTCGCCAGGCGGGCCTGGCCTAACCACTCCCCGTTTTTAGTGTTAAATTTTAAAAAATTTTAAATTATATTGGGGTGTTTTAATTCTGTCCGGGCCAAATTCATTTAATCTGTTTTTAGTTGGTTTTTAAATTTTGTACGTATGTATTTTTATTGTTGGCTGTACACCGCCCTGAGTCCTTCGGGAGTAGGGCGGTATATAAATCCAATAAATAAATAAATAAATTTATACCCTGTGGTGTGTGGTCCAGTGACTCAGCTAATTTCTGGCACGCCTCTTCCTCTGCTGTGCACGTTTCTCCCTGTGCCGCTGTCAAGGATCCAGCCAGCACTTATCTCCTTCGTCGCTGTCCACCTGTGGCTGCGGGGACATGCTTGGCTCTGGGCCTATCTCTTGGCCTTCAGTGTCCTCCAGAGGCATTGCCAGAGAGGAGGGTCCTGGAGCGGGAGTCCTTGCCAACTCCTCTCCCTCACTCTCAGAGTCTGCATCTGTCGATAGCCCAGGCTCAGGCAATGGAGCCACAACAGCCAGTGCATAGACCAACTCAAAAAAGTAGTACAACATGGAGAGATCTGGTCTATATATTTGCCAAGAGTCAGACATGACTGAATGGATATCATCATCATCATCATCATCATCATTATCATCAACACAGAACTTCTCTACATGGTAACTATCATTTGGGCAATTTGAAAAGTGACTACAGTCTCCATCCTAGGCTTCCACTCACCCTTTTGGCAGCCCATCCTGCTATACTTTCCTGAGAACTGAGGGTAATGTTTCAAGTAAGTTTATTTATTTATTTATTGGTTCAATTTATATGCTGTCCTTCTCTGGGGACTCAGGGCGGCTTACAATGCATTAAGCAATAGCCTTCATACTTTTGTATATACCTGCTTCGTAGGGCTTTCCCCCCCCCCCACCCCCAAGCAGTGTTCTTTTTTATACAAAGTCAGCTTATTGCCCCCACAATCCAGGTCCCCATTTTACCTACCTAGAAAGGATGGAAGGCTGAGTCAACCTTGAGCCTGGTGAGATTCGAACTTGCAGTAATTGCAGGCAGCTGGTGCTAATTAACAGCACTTTAGTCTGTTGTGCCACCAAGGCTCTTGTTGACATTAGGTTTGAGAGTAAATAAAGCTAGGGGGAAATCTATCAATAGTTTTCCTCAAGGACAAAGACAGTTTGCATTTTATTGAGGCAGATCTGAGCTTGGCATAAATTATGCCATAAATTTTGGGGCTGATTCAAGGATTGGAAGAATGCACGTTAATGCAGTTCTTTATTTCTGTCCCCAGCCAGTTCATATTAATGCTATATATTGGTTTGGTGCCACCTCTTTCTTTTCATTTTGCTTGTTCTTCCCTCTTGTCAGTTTTTCCCTTAAACTTTCATTTTTTACTAGTTATCCCATTGGCCTGTTCTATCCATGATAATTCATTCTCCCATGACACTTTAATAATTAACAGTGGTTCTGATTTTCCCCATTTCTATAAACGCTCTTCCTTTTCATGGCTATCGGGGAAAAATGTTCTCATTTCAAAACAGATATTTTATGAGCAAAATCTACATTGTCAATGAATTATCGGCATCTTTTCTTATTACATTTAGAATATGCGCTAACTCATTATGACATCAGAGTATTTTAACCAATGGCTAAGGCTTGTAACTTAAATGGCGATAAGGGGTATTTTTGATCTATTATAAGACTCCAATTTCATTAGTTATTCTTCAGTTTGGTTTGGGTTTTTTTGCTTTTATCACCAGCATTACATTTCTAATTTCCCCTTTCTCAACAGCATTCCTGAAATAGTTTAAATTTTAATGAACTAGTTACTGTTGCGAACAGAATACTAGACTATGGGGACATATCCTGATTCAAGAAAACATGTTCTTATATTAAACTTCACATTTGGATATCTATTCAAGCCCTATTATCCTTAAAGATCAGCCATAACTATCAAAAATCTGCCAATATTCATATATATATATATATATATATATATATATATATATATATATATATATATGAAAAAGAAAACATCTTCAAGGATGTCAAAATATTGCATTGGCTCCAGTTTTTATAAGTCTCTAAAGGAAAGGATATTCTGCAATTGTAGGGTAATATCCAAAATGCCTCTTTATGTGTTCTTGTGTACAAATGGGGTGCACAGATGGTATAATCAAGAAGGCATTCTCAGTTGATCTTCAGAGTTGTAATGGGATATAGGGGAGGAGGAAAGCTCTTAAGTATGTTGGGCCCAAGCTGTTGAGGACATTATAGGTCAAGGTAAATATGGACATTTTTCTTACAAAAAATATCCACTATTAAAAATAACAGTATACCAAAAACAATACATTACTATAAATATTCACAATTTCCCTAGAGGATTGGGGGTGAGGGGAAGTGGTAGAAAGTAAACCCAAAACTCTATACTAGTTGAGGTACATAAAGAGACCTAAATCTGCCAAAAGGCTAAAACTAACATCATGAACCATCTGCTGGGTGGCAAGCAACACACAACAATACACAGACTGCACACTGCTCCCTTCATATCTCTTTGGATCAGTGTCCTTGTAATTAAATTAATACACTGAGTAACACTTTAGAAAAATCTCTGATGACATTGGAAAACATATGAAAAATTTATAAAGCCTGTAGAACTGTATTTTGTAGTTATTTAATAGTGGTGTGTTAAGTTTTCAGCCTATTATTTTCTGCTGCTTACTGAATATAAAGGTCATCATCTTATTTGACTGAAGTGCAGCTATGTTTATTACAAGAGGGCAAAACAAACAAGAAGTCTAAAGAGAGCATTTAACATAAATGAAACTATAGCTAAACAAGTGTTCAATTCATTAGTTAAACCCATCTACTCACATTTGAGTTGCACTGAATTTAGGGACACTTACTCCCAAAGAAATGGGATAGGATTGAAATCTTCAAGAGTAGACAAAAGTATAGAAAATAATAAGCATGAAAACCACACCATAGCACATCAGCACAAATTCAAGCTATTTCCACAACATGTCTAAAAACTTCTCTTCTGAGAAGTATTAATCTGTGCAGTAAATGTAAGAAATTTAATGGGGTGCGTTGACTTTTGAAAAGAAAGCATCTTACATTATTACTGATTCTCCAAATTAAACCATTTGGGTTATGAACAATATCCAGAATACTAAAAATATTAGAAAAATAACACATCTTAATTTTTGGATTTCCATAATGGCAAAATTAACTATGTAGTCACCTCGACATATATTTCTTAGAATTTTCAACCAGCATGGTCAAAGGAAGTGCTGGCTAGGAAATTGGGGAGCTGCAGCCCCAACATGTGGACAATTTGATAATCATAATATCTTGCATTGCATCCCTTCTTCAATAAAGAAATCCTTTATGTTCAACAGTATAAGGACATGAAATAAAATGTTGAGTTGCAATTATTGTGGGCAACAAGTCCCACAGTGTTTTCAAATCAACTTATTTTTCTTAATTGTACTCAGAAATATGGAAAATCCAATTAACTTCTTAACAAAGAAATTACAATAATTATGGTGCCTAATAGTGGTGATTAAGGAGGAAACTGTGATGAGAGGTAAGGAAGGAAAAGACCAGGGAAGATATCTGAAGGCAAGAGGAGAAGGAATAAGAAGCAGCAGCAGCAGCAGAAGCAATGGCTGCCTCTTAAAAATTACACAATATATATCCATGGATAGATATAGATTGCAACATGTGTTATTTTTGAGTGCTTCTCCTGTAAGAGATAGGAAACCCTCCAAATCCCTGCTATTCCAGCCAGTAGAAAAGGATGTTGAGTAAGTCTGAAGCAAGGATAAAATGCACTTACCTTCGCTACTGGATTGGAAATGTGAGCACTTACGCTTCTTCTGGTATGAGCCAGTGAGTCAAAAACGAGACATGATGATGTCCTGGGGGGTGGACGGAGCCTTCTGCTGCCAGCCCTACCACCTCGTGCGAACCAGATAGATCCGGCCGCATTTCACCGCTGGTCTGAAGGTTGTCTGAAGTTGTTTGAAGGTTGAATCATTGCAACTGGATTAATTTGTGTTTAATTTTTATTTTATTTTATTAACAAAAAATTAATCCAGTTGCAATGATTCAACTTTTGGACAATTTCAGACAATCTTCAGACAACTCTACCTGGATGGCACCAAAGATGCTTTTTCCAGAGGCAACTGGACTTGTCTTGTTTTTCTTTGACGACGTTTCGCTTCTCATCCAAAAACCTTCTTCAGAGCTGAAGAAGCTTCATTGGATGAGAAGCGAAATGTCTTCAAAGAAAAACAAGACAAGTCTAGTTGCCTCTTGAAAAAGCACCTTTGGGACAGCCATGACTTGGATGACTGAGAATCTCCATAGACACTCTACTTGGATGATTGAGAAACTTCATCAACAGGCGTTGAGTAAGGGTCTTGTGTAGCATCTAAGAGGAAGGAGGGATTATTAGAAAGCCAGTTTGGTGAAGTGGTTAAGGTGCTGGCCTACAAACCAGAGACTGTAAGTTCTAGGTCCTGCCTTAGATATAAAAGCCAACTGGCTGACTCTCTCAGCCCAGCTCACCTCACATGGTTGTTGATGTGCGGAAAAGGAGGCAGATGAAAGAATATGTATGATTAAATTATTTGTACTAAATGTAGGATTAAAAATTAATAAATTAATTAAATAAAAAAATAAGATCGCAATTATTGAAAATAAGGTTGGAGGTCATTGTTTTTCATAACTTTAGTTCCTTTTCCTTTAGATTTTTTATTTTATGTAAATGCTTAACCAAAAAATTTTAAAAAGAAAATAATGTTGGGTGATGTCATTTAAAGGGGGGTGGATCCTTCTAGGATAACAAAATACTGTAGCTCTATTGCTATAATATTTTATAACCAAACTAATCTTACATTTTAAGGTTGAAATTTGGCCTATGCAGCCAAACACTTTATTGTGATCAGCTCTGTACTCTTTGAAGCAGCTGTCTAAATTTTTGAAGACTTAATGCTTAATCTTTGCAAGGCTCAGGAGATGGATGTTCTGCTGAAGTTTTATCCCCTGAAAGGGGAATTATTTACCTTCTCCAGAGTTCTCCTCATCTATATCTCCAAAGGTTGAGAATATGCTCTGGAGAAGACCTGTGTTTCAGCTGTGAAAGCAGCCAAATGAAATATTGAGTCAAAATGGTTGTTATAGCAGTAAAGATGTTGTCAGAACATTATGAAGAGGCATCTCAGATACTCTCACATTTATATTATGTGTACAGTAACATGTATCTATAGAAGATTCATTCTTTTCAGTCTCCAGTACCAAAATGAGTGTATGGAAGCTTAGATGGAAAGTGTTGCAAGTTAGCTAAACAATTTCTAACTGCAGCCATTTTTTTACCAAGTGATGCTAGGAAAGTTACCACAGATACAGACTGAAAAAAAAAGTTGGCACTTCTATTCAGTACTTAAAGACATACCGCATAAGAGTATCAGTGACAATAAGGACTTCCATAATCCTCCTCCCTATCAATAGTTGTTTGAAGCTTAAATATTGTTATTTTTACCAGTTGAAATTTGTATTAAACACATAACCCGGTCTCCCTTGCTTGGTGTCTTTCTTTCAAAATAAAAATGGAACTCTTTTGAGAGGATTAACACATAGGACCCTAGCAAGTAATTCACATTTTTTTACATTCTTTGTATTTCTGCAGGTGAAATGGTAGACAGACAACTTTTGCCAGTTATTTCTACTCTTTCACAAAAGGAAACGGAAGAACAGTCCGAACTGCTGGTGTTTTGCCAGTTTTCTCTGAGTATTCACTTCTCTTTGGAGGTTTTACAAGTGTTTGCAAGAAATCTTTGCAAAATGAGACAGGTCCTTGAGGAGAGCGATGTGTTTTTTTTCTTCATATTTCAAAATTATTCAAAAAGCACAGTTCATTTCTTTGTGAAAGAACTGTGTAGTAGCAGCTGAAAACAGGCAACATCTAGAAGCTGATTCACAAGTTCCAACTCAGCGGAAAAAATAATGGAAGAACATGACCATGGAGTCCTCTATGTAGGAAACTACCTTGAATCCATTTTATTATTTATTTATTTGTTTGTTTATTTATTTATTTGCTATATACCTGACTTTTATTCAGGAGTTCAAAGTAATGCATATATGCTCTCTCCTTCCACTTCCCTTCTCTCCCTTCCCAGCAACATGCTACGAGATACTTACCCCAAAACACACAATGAGCTTCCATGGCTGAGGGTGGACCACAAACTGGGTAGTTCTACAGCTAATCAGTACTCCATCAGTTTCTTATGGTGTAGCCTAACAGTCTCAGAATTGACTGGAATGATTCTGATTTTATGCAGGAGGCAGTGCCGTCTTTCTTTGAGATGTGAAATACTGAACTGAATTCACTTTTACACAGATAACATTTCTGTATGTTTTGGGGACAAAATGGGCTTATGGCTACTGCTTCAAAAACAGTGGAGGTTTTGCCCAGAGATAAGGCCTGGGAGAAAAGATAAATCTTCATTAGACATCTGATGGATAAGATTAGGAGCCTAATGGCTATCAAGAAAGAGAGAGTGTCTCCATTCAGACATTGCTAAACATTGGGAATTATATTAAAATTGCTCCCTCGTCTTATAGTTTCTTCTCTGTATCTATGCTGCTATCC
This sequence comes from Masticophis lateralis, assembly GCA_030761175.1. NCBI lineage: Eukaryota > Metazoa > Chordata > Lepidosauria > Squamata > Colubridae > Masticophis > Masticophis lateralis. The sequence goes on from JAUDYJ010000003.1 coordinate 66,194,965, forward strand.
TTAACAGAGTCCATAAAATTGAAATATAGATGCTAGGAAACTACTTGGTGGCAAGTAGCTTGTCCTGAACGCTTCTTTCAGTATATGCATTAATCATAATCAAAGAATGAACTACTATCTTAAATTCATATTTCAGGCTGGAAAAAAAGGGGGATAGGCTTTAATATTGCCAAGATGTCCCAAAGTTGTAGACAGAGAAGAGCTTCATAAGGATTACAGTTGAAGGAATCATTGAATACTTGTCATTTCCGTCCCTCAACCACTCTATGGATCACCACTTTCCATATTCCTCTGTCTTGCATCACCTTCTTCAGATGCCCCATAGGCATCCTCCAATCATCCTTTATAGCAGGGGTCTCCAACCTTGGCAACTTTAATTGAGTTGAAGTCCACAAGTCTTAAGTTGCCAAGGTTGGAGACTCCTGCTTTATAGTGTCCAGCCAATGGATACCAGGGTGGCCCCTTCTCCTTTCCCACTGATCACTCTCAGCATGATTGACTTTTTGAGTGAGTCAGCTGTCATGACAGGACCAAAGTAGGACAGCCTCTGTTTAGTGGCGATCTTGGCTTCAAGTGATATTTTTGGTGAAGTTCAGTCTAGGACTTCGTTGGTATTTTTGCAGTCCAAGGGATACGTCATACCACAATTCAAAGGCATCCACTCTTCACCTGTCTGCCTTTTTTGGAGTCCAGTTTTCGTAGCCATAAGTAGCAATTGGAGAAATTATTGCATTAACTAATCTGCATTTGGTTATGAGGCCAGTGTATACTTCCAGATGTTACTCATGCCAGACATTGCATGTGTTTATTTTATTTTGCCATTTCAATAGCCAACATAATGTTTCTCCTATTTTTTGTCCCATCAGGATCAGTGCTGTATCATGCACTTGGTTCTGTACAAAAATAAATAAATAAAAATCGTCCCTGCAACTTCAGCAGAAGGATGCTGGACTTCAGAGATGTCAGCAATGTAGCTGGCCCTCTAACAATTCGGCGTAACCACGAGAGAAGTGAATGTTAGTGATGCACTGTTCTAGATCAACAGTTCCTCCAACTGAGACATCTTAATCGAGCAATTAGATAGCTTTCTGTTGTCATCCTTTAGTGTTTCCCAGATTGGAGAAGGGAACAGATTTGCTGCTTTGCTCCAATGACTGCCAGCAGCAGTGTTTGTTGTTAACAAAGATATTTACACCTAACCAACAGTTGGCAGGTGTTAACACTTTGTTACTTGCTATTCCCACATGCTGAGAGTTGTGGGAAGGCTGCCAAGCCCTTCGTCTTGATCAACACTTGAGTTTTACAACAGGAACACAACAAGAAAAGCAATAATATTTTTTAAAAAAAATTGAATAGAAGCAAAGGAAATGCCATATTTTAGGTTTGGAGGTTTTACTTGAAGGAAGTATTAAGCTTTATGGGATTTGGCCCCCTTTTTTTTTTTTCCGGTGAAGAGATGAAAGCAGCTGGCCTGGGAGGCAGCAGCCTTAACATGTACCGTAGTGCGTACATAATGTGCTCACCAATCAGGCTTGACATTTGCATCAAGAGGAGGACATTAAAGTGTATTTTGTCAGCAAGGTCCTCCATAATGTAGCTTTGCCATGCATGAAAAACATTGTAAAGAAACAGACATTTTTATACAATTCTCTTCCAACCTGGTTGGAGACAATTTTCCATCTGTTTTGATCTTTAGGTAGTAATTTTTGCTGGCCATGAGAACTGAAATCCAACAAATTTGGGAAGCGGACAATGTTTCATGCCTTTCTGGGGAATGGCTTTGGGAATTGGGAAATACGTTTTTTTCCTCACAAACTATAAAGTATCTTCATTGTCCTATAGAAAAAAACTTGGAATCAAATCTTGTGAATATTAAAAATAGCGTAATAAGTACGATATCAGCTTTGGCTGGCAGGTTAACAGTAACATTGAAGTTCCTGGCTTCCTCGGTTGGGGACTCTGTCTGACATGGGATGAAAGAAATAGGTGCGGCTGGCTTTTTTCTCTGGCGCAGGGGTCTCCAAACTTGGCAATTTTAAGACTTGTAAACTTCAACTCTCAGAGCTCCGGACATGCTTGCTTATTTATTTATTTATTTATTTAAATTTATATGCCGCCCTTCTCCCGTAGGACTTGGGGTGGCGCACAGGATAAAAACATGTAACAATAAGAAATCCTAAAAACAGCCAAAACCCCAAACAGAATAAAATCTCATAGCAGATCAGGGAAATTGCTGAAACAGCCATGTCTTCAGGTCGGTGCGGAAAGTGCGGAGGTCAGGGGCCATCTGGAGCCCGATGGGTAACCCATTCCATAGGGTCGGTGTGGCCATGGAGAACGCCCTCATCCTGAGGACCACCAGTCAGCATTGTCTGGCCGATGGCACCCGGAGGAGGGCAATCCTATGTGACCACACAGGGCGATGGGAGGCTGGTAGGAGGTGGTCCTGCAAGTACCCCGGGCCCATGCCATGTAGGGCTTTATAGGTGAGAACCAGCACCTTGAAGCGGATCTGAAGGGCAACCAGCAGCCAGTGCAGATCATGCAGGATGCTTCATCTGTTTCTTTCACCCCATGTCAGAAAAAGTCCCCAATTGAGGAAGCCAGGGAATTCTACCTTATTGTTACATGCCTGGTTGAAGTCTAAAAGTCTTATAGTTTCCAAGTTTGGAGGCTCCCTTGCTCTAGTAGCACAGCAGGATTGGAGCAGGATGTCTTAGAAGAATGGAAGACAGGCATCCACAAAATGGTGGCCAAGATCTTTTTTTCACAGGAGAATGCTACTCAGCTAAGGTATTTTCCTAGATACTGATTACGGACACCACTCCTCCCATTCTGCAATATCTTAGAAATATTGAAAGAATTTTTTTTTAATTTTTTTTTATTTATATGCTGCCCTTCTCCGGAGACTCAGGGCGGCTTACAATGCGTTAAGCAATAGCCTTCATACTTTTGTATATTTATACAAAGTCAGCTTATTGCCCCCACAAACTGGGTCCTCAATTTACCCATCTTAGAAAGGATGGAAGGCTGAGTCGACCTTGAGCCTGGCTAGGATTGAACTCACAGAAATTACAGGCAGCTGGTGTTAATTGCTGCCTTTAGTAGGAGGCATTAGCCCCCTATGCTACACAGGCTCCTTTTATCCCTGGTGCATTTGAGTTGTGGTTTTTTTGCTTTCAGTCTCTCCAGGTAGAGTTCTGTGAGCCATATTGGAAATGGCTTACTGGGAAAACTGAAGGGTTTAAGGGTTGGTTTTTTTTTTTTTTTTTATGAGAACGGGGTGTTGTTTGTCCCCTTCTAAGAAATGTCCAGTGTTGGAGACAGGTGGAAGAATAATGCACTTTTGTTAAACTACAAAAATCCAATTATAGAAGGGCTGGAGGAAAGAATTACTTAACACTTAGTCAGCAATGATTATTTTTTTTTAAATGGTTCACAATTTCTCTTTTTCGAATTCAGAAGAAATATTTTTAGTTACTTGAATTCCTTATCCTCACTAAAGAAGAGTTCAAGAGAAACGACTATTTGTCTTCCCACTTCTCCCTAGGTCAGTGATGGCTAACCTTTTCCAGACCGAGTGCCCAAAGTATGTGCATATGTGAATGTGCATGCGAGCGCCCAAACCCCCAAAATACAATGTGCGTGTGGCCCCTGCGCATGCGCCCTGACCCCCCACATGTGTGTGCAACCCCACCCCCCACCCCCACATGCGCATGTGGCACCCTGCATGCATGGCAGAGCCCCACAGACCAACTGGACAGCAGGAGGCACATGCACAGCAGGAGCTGAACTGGGGCGACGGCTCGCATGCCATCAGAGAGGGTACTGCTTGCCTAGGGACACGTGTCATAGGTTCGCCATCATGGCCCTAGGTAAATACCATAGGCCTGAATTTCTATGTTTTCAGCACAATAAAGATAGCTTGACGATAGCAGATACTAATGAGAAAACTGTATGCAGACAGTTCTAGTTCCTTCTGTGCTATTCTATAGGGAAAATGAACTTCATCTGTCCTGGAAAAATCCAAAGCCATTGAGCAAGCTCACTTCAGATTTATATAGCAAACTGAAATGTTTGCTTTTTAAAAGTAAGTAAATAAGTAAGTTTATAAGTAAGTAAATAAGTAAGCTTTTTTTTTTTTAAAGAGAAGTATTTGAAGAGCTTCTCTTAAAGGTTTTATTTTATTCAGAAACATCTCTGGAACAACAGTCTTACAAACAATATTCCCTGCTGAGATACACAAGGTACCACTGTTCCTAAGATTTTGAACCCAAGGGAAGAATTGTGACTTACCTAAAGCCGCTGTGGATTGTTTTTGCCAAGAACTGACTGCTGCATGGAAAACACTGCATGGAAACCACATCTCTTCAAGTTGGTGTGCATGAAGTACCAACACTGGTGTGTGAAAGGACATGCTATGACAGTGCCAGGTACTCAGCTGCCAATAACTGCAGGAGAGTTTTTTAAAACTATAAGTAACAAGCTGTAAACCAAGAGTGAATAAAATACAGCATGACTTTAGTAATATAACAGAACCCTGAGAATGAATTTATCTTTGCCGGGAGTTGAGCACTGCCTGGCTTTATTTGTGAATGCAGTGCAATGCTTTACCTATGAATAGACTTCAACATCAAAGATAGATAGTCCTCCACTTACAACAGTTCATTTAGTAACCATTCAAAGTTATAACGGCACTGAAAAAAGTGACCTATGATCGTTTTTCACACTTTGCAGCATCCCCACATGGTCATGTGATCAAAATTCAGACGCTTCCCTCTCCTCTTTTTATCTTTACAAATAGCTCAAGATGGCGAACATATCCAACATACTTTCCTCCTGTTTTCCCCACAATGACAACCCTGTGAGGTGGGTTGAGCTGAGAGAGAGTGACTGGCCCCAAAACATCCACCTGGTTCCATGGCTAAGGCAGGAAAAACTCCCAGTTTACAGCCTGGTGCCATAACTACTAGATTTAACTGCTATGACCTGATATACTGATGTACTGATACACCACAATTGTTGGTTTCATACAATCCAGTAAGGCATAAATCATAATTTATAACCCATAATGGCTAGATGCGTACAGACCTAGTCAACACAGATATTGCTATGTTTGGTGCATGAATTAAGTCTAGAAATCAGATGCATTATCTATGTTTCTAAATGGCTTATATATATCAACTATATATTATCACACCAGATGAAATAAAGAAGAATCTTTAAAAAAAAAAACACCACCCTTGGAATGTTAATGGTTCATTCAGTGTGGAACACTCTTCTCTCAATAATCAATTGATTAATCTAAATCTTCACTTTATTATTTTTACACACATGTTAAACATTACAGTTTTGATATATCAAATGATGTAATAAAAAATGTCCCAACAAGATCCGCATTTTCTTTGTCTTATGAAAGAGAAAAGATATATTTGCTGACAGAGTCCACCCACATTTGGTTTTTCATAGGACAAGTTAAAATGATAAAATGTATTTGTGAAAAACTGTCAGCTGCCATTTCTCATAATGTTTATTCTTGTCTCTTTCTCCAATCTCTCTCTCTCTCTCTCTCTGTGACTTTTCAACAGTTAAAACGAACAGCAAGACATAAAGATCAAACGAGTTCTTAGTGTGGATCTTCATTTAGTTTTATATTTCATGTCCTTAGCTCCGGTGTGTCTTTGTAGCAATTGGATATCTGTCCGGAGATAAGGCATTGCTCCAATTTCTGAAAAATAAAAGTTATATATCTTCTGTATTATCTGCTCCTTGTACTGGCCGTTTCTTTTAAAAGAGTTGTCTATGACCCCCCCCCCCTTCAAGAAGCAATCATGTTTCTAGTCTACTAGCATAGAAGCATGTGAGAAAGATGGTTATGCTTTACCTATGTTAAAGCTGATTATTACAGCTATAACAGCTACATACTTGTATCTGAGAAATGAATTCATTACATGCTGCATCACATTCGCCACCGTTTCTCTACTAGCGTAAAGTATGGATAACCTAAAACATTTTTGTTTTATACTTGCAATAGCTTTCTTACAAAGATTATCCAGGCTTAGTATAATTCAGTCTCCTGTGTTCTAAGGAAAAAAACATTCCCAGCTCATTTTTAAACTACCAATTGCTATGTAGGACTGATTGGGGTAGGTTGTAGGGGTAACACCGAAATATAATGTTATTGTATTATATCTATATCTTAAATTATTGTATTTTATTCCAATTTCATTTTAAATTGTATTTTATCCAATTCCATTTTAAACTGCTTTTATCAAATTTAGTAATAAGTTGTTTCTGGAACTCTGGACCCCAAGGGCTAATCAATCAATCAATCAATCAATCAATCAATCAAAAAGCATTCCCAGCTCATATTTAAACTACCAGGTGCTATTGCTGGAAATTCTGGGATTTGTTTATTTATTTATTGCCAGCAAAAGCTTGATTGGCAGTTGTGATATTAGTTTTATTTACTAACTTGGCACTCCAATCATTATTGACTGTGAGCAGCGTACAACACATCTAAACCAGGTTAAATATGTAAATGTATACAATAAACACTGTACCAGTACCAAGGACAATTCAGTGGTATTACTGCACAGGTCTTATTTAGTTTTCTGGGGTCACACTGATCTCAATGGTACATCTGGCACATTCTATAAAAGTTCTCTGATTTAGATCCTGGCATCTCCAGTTATGCCAATTGGGCACCACCTACCCCCCAGAGAAGGAAATAGTATGTTTATATACAGCTTTCAATGTATCCAACAAAATGTTTATGTTTATACACATGTACATGGCTACTCAGACTTTCTCCCACAAAGGACACAGATTGATAAGATTATGAACAGGGATAAAGCCAGCCTTGCATTCTGGCATTTTCGATATGTAAAATTATTACAGACATTGTTAAAGCAAAGAAAATAAAACCCCTGGAGAAATACTGCCTGGGAAAAGCGCCTCCCTTATAATTTGATGGGTCTTCTCATATAGTAGAATCAAGACCTGTAATATGGGGTTTAAATATATAGTAGTAGTTAGAGTAGGGACACAGGCGTTGCCAAAACCCCAAAACAATGGGAAAATGACAAGCACATGGGGACTTCAGAATGTATCTTGCCCTAACGAACTTGACATCGGATGCAAATACCTAAATTGTGGAATTTGCCTGCCATGTTATGACACGCTTCATCATTTGCCTTCCCTGCAGATACCTTTGAAGAGAACTACAAAATACGAAAGACTCAAAAATTGTACTTGATCTTTTGAGTGTCATGCTGCAGCTTATATTCCAAAACTAAGCAGGATAAATTGAAATTTCAACTGAGTTTAAATTGAATTAAATTTACAAGTTTACGATGGAATGTAGGTTTTACTCGGAGAAGAGGGAGTGGGCATGCCAAGCCATTACAGAAAAGACATGAGTCTGGGAAAGTAGAAAGCATGAGAAGGAAATTCAAACCAACTCTGCCTTGATTGTGTCAGATATAAGTGAAAGCAGAGACGGGCTTTGAAATGTTTTCAGATTCTGTGCAGTACCTTAATCCCATTAAACAATCTAAGACTCCTAACCATGCCTATCTGAAAAGGCTGACAAACATAGAATTAACATAATAATTTATTATGTATTTAATAATGTTTCCACTAAGTCTGGATACAGAGTTTTGTTTTGCTGTTGCTTTATTTTCAATAGAAGTTTGTAGTCAAATGAGAGATGTTTCTTGCGTTTATATACTACTTTTTTTCCTGAGGAGTTCAAGGATGTGAACACGTCAACCCTTTCAGTTTTGTCTTTACAAAGACAAATTACTTGCAAAGTAATTTAGATTGAGGCAGGGAACTTGGATCTCCCCAATTAGTTCAATACGTTAATCTAGGGGTGTGCAATCTTAGCTAGATCTTGTAGTGGGATAATATCTCAGACTGCACAGCCCTAGATTGGACTTGAATTACAAACGTCTACTGAAAATAAAGTCACAGCAAAACAAAACTATGTATCCAGACAGCTCAACTCTGAAAAAGAATGTTCTACTTAGCAGATCTAAGTGGAAGCTTCCCCAAGTGCTTCGTAGTCTACAGAGACTGCCTAGTGCACCTGCTCATTTCATTCTCTCCTGTTCTGTCAGCCAGCAGCTTTTTTTAAAAAAAAATGAGCCAAATGCTGTGGAGTTAAGCAGGACATCCTTCAGAACTGTATTCTTGGGAAGCCAGAATGATATTTAGGAATGGCAGCCGGAGGCCTCCATTCAATGCAGAATGATTTGTCTTCTGCTCTCTAATCAGAAGGAGCGGCGGAAAGGACACGTCCTGAAGTTTCCTCTTATTACAGGAGGAAAATCTTCAATATTATTTGTGTAATACTATCTGAGAAGCCCTGCACGGCTTGGGATCTGGTTACCTTAGAGATCATGTATCTCTAGACAGAGTTGTCGATGAGGATGCTGAGATCAGCTGGGCCAATCTTATTAATCGCCTAAAATTCTCTGTGGAGGACCTGCACCTTGGCAATTTCTAGCCTGCTTTCAGCATCTGCAGAAATAATCACTCCTCAGACCACTAAAGGAGAATATTTGTAGCTCAGGGTTGAAGTGAGGGGTCCTTGATGCTTTCTGAGCTTGGTTATTTTCTTACAGACATTTCAATACCCAATACTATAATAACATACTAGGTAACATCATCATTGATGCTGGGGGGAGGGGGGATATTTTGGGAGTTGAACTCACAAGTCTTAAAGTTGCCAAGGTTGGACACCCCTGTTTTAAGGACAAAAAAATTAAATGGTTGAGATGTGCCTCAAATTTCCTCAAAGGTGAGAAAGGGAGAAGGATCATTTTGAAGCAGTATTCTCTAATATCACCGAGTGTTGATTGCTCTACATAATCTGGGACCAGGGGTGGGTTGCCCTCAGTTTGGACCGGTTTGCAAGAATTGGTAGTAAAACCAGCAGGAGGCCCTGCCCACCACCCCGGTTGTCATCATCGGCGATCTGCGCATGCGCAGAAGCAAGGCGCGTGTGTGAGCTTCGCTCGCATGTGCGCGATCCCATTGCAAACCGGTAGTAAAGATAAGTAGAACCCACCCCTGCCTGGAATCTTTTTATTTGAAAGGTATTCCAAGTGAAGATTTGGAAGGGGCAACATTAGAGGAACACTGAATCTGAGAAATTCAACTCAAAGCAGTCCGGAATAAATCTTTCTGTTGCAAAGATTTGTGTAATTTTATTTAGAATTTATTTATTTTGATATTGATTGTTTCCTGATTGTTTATTTGTACCCTACGACTATCATTAAGTGTTGTACCTTATGATTCTTGATGAATGTATCTTTTCTTTTATGTACGCTGAGAGCATATGCACCAAGACAAAGTCCTTGTGTGTCCAATCACACTTGGCCAATTAAAAAAAAATTCTATCTATCTATCTAGAAGACTTATTAGGAGATAATCTTTCTATTTTAAATGTTAATTTAAACCTTGATTAACTACAGACAGTCAACTTGATGTATAACCCAGCCAAAATTCTGAAATAATTAAGCAGTTACCGTAGTTTGTGAACTTTTGGATGGAAAGAGCATTGCTTTGCGTGAGTCAGCAGAGGTTTATTAAGAATAATAGCAATAGCAATAGCGCTTGTATAACAGCCCATTGCACTTTCCAGCCCTCTCTGAGCAGTTTAAAATGTTAGCATCTTGCCTCCAACAATCTGGGTCCTCATTTTACTGACCTTGGAAGGATTGGAGGCTGAGTCAACTTTAAGCCGGTGAGGATTGAACTCCTGGCTGTGGGCAGAGTTTGACTTCAATACTCTATTCTCACCACTCTGCCACCATGGCTCAATAGTGCCACCATGGCTCACTAGCCCATGCTAAACCATGCTAAACCAATCAACTTTTGCTAAACCATGCTAAACTAGTCCACTTTTTTGATAGTGATAGTTGTCCCCAGGACTACAGTATGTATCGTGACTTCAGCAAAGTACCAAAAAAAAAGTATCCTGTAAAATTTTAGTGCAAAAAAAGATTGCTTGGATTAATGCTTGCGTACAGTTGAACAGTTGAGTTCAACTATTCAAATGAGTCTATGACAATGGCTCCACATCAACCTACTCATTCTTGGCTTTGTTGTTCAGTGTATTTATTAGTAATGTGGATGTGAGGTTAAAAATATTATCAAATTTGTAGACAACAGAAAAAACAGAGAGGACAATAAATCTCTTAGAATATCAAGATTCCAAAACCCTTGAAATTGGAATATTATAGTAGTATAGTATAGCCTTTATTGTCATTGTATATATATACAACGAAATTGGTTAGGGTTAGGGCAGTGGTGAAATCTAAAATTTGTTACTACCGGTTCTGTGCGCGTGGCTTGGTTGGGTGGATTATGTGACTGGGTGGGCATGGCCAATTTTTTATTTTACTTTTAAAACCATCTTTTCTACAACCTCTTCAGTGAAGAGGTTGTTTAAAAAATGCTTTCAAAAGGCTCTGACAATCCAAGCTGAGTTGCCTGATCGGCAGAGGCTTTTTTTCTTTTAAAAGCTTCTGCCAATCGGGCAACTCAGCTGGGATCGTCAGAGGCATTTAAAAGAAAAAACCACCTCTGCCAATCAGGCAACTCAGCTTGGATCGTCAGAGGCTTTGACAATCCCAGCTGAGCCACGCAATCATCAGAGGCTTTTTTTTTTTTACTTTTAAAAGCATTTTTTCGGCCGAAGAGGTTGTAGAAAAAATGCTTTTAATTTTTTTTTAAAAAAAGCCTCTGATGATTGCGCGGCTCAGCTGGGCATGGGGGTGGCGCAGGGATTTTTGCTACCGGTTCTCCGAACCACCCACCTCCATTGCTACCGGATCGGATGATCCAGTCCGAACCGGGAGCATTTCACCCCTGGGGTTAGGGTTAGATGGGTTTCTGCATGGACAAATGTCAAGCCTTGAATTTGGGTAGGAAAAATAAAAGACATAAGTCAATGATGGCAGGTGGAGGTGTGCATGGAAACCCTACTAGGCAGGAGAAGTTATTAAAGATTGATTCTTGATGGATAGCAAGAAAGTCCCCTTGCTGGCTGCTAGAATACCATTCTAGATTGAATTGAAAAGGGAAACAACAAGAGAGAGGGAAAGGAATAGAGAGGAAGGAAGAAGAGAGGAAAGGAGAGGGAGAGATAGAAAAGAGGGAAAAGGAGAGGAAGAAAAGGAAGGGTAAAGAGGAGAGAGGGTTAGAAAGGGAGGAAAAGAGAGGAGGGGGAAGGGAAGGGGAAGTAGGAAAGAAAAGGAGAGCAAGAACGAAGAAAGTAGGAAGAAATGGAGGAAGGAAGAGAAGGGGAGGAGAAAAGGAAAGGCTGTGGTAAAATAAAAGAGGGTAAATGGTAAAAAAGCAGTCCTGACCAACTAAAAATTTATTTGTTTGTTTGTTTGTTTGTTTATTCATTCAATTTATATGCCGCCCTTCTCCGGAGACTCAGGGCGGCTTACAATGCGTTAAGCAATAGCCTTCATACTTGGTATATATCTGCTTAGTAGGGCTTTTGGCCCCCCCTAAGCAGTGTTCTTTTTTATACAAAGTCAGCTTATTGCCCCCACAATCCGGGTCCTCATTTTACCTACCTCAGAAAGATGGAAGGCTGAGTCAACCTTGAGCCTGGTGAGATTTGAACTTGCAATAATTGTAGGCAGCTGGTGTTACTTAACAGCACTTTAGTCTGCTGAGCCACCAAGGCTCTTTATAAGTTAAAAGATAAGATGAATGGAAAATGATGGATAAAAGATTGTACACTCAAATATGCTTATGAGAAATAAAAATAAAAAACTTTTTGAAAATAGATAAATAAATAAAAAGAAAATCCCCTTGCCTTTTGGAAAAAGCACTTTTGGGACAACCATGAATTGGATGATTGAGAATCTCCATAGACCTAAGCCAAGAGTTTGATGCAGCCTCAAAAAAACAAAACAAATTAAGCCTAAGCTGCATCAGCAGAAATATAACGTCATGTTCATTCTTCTCTACTCTGAGTTGGTGAGATCACACCTCATGGGCGTTGAATAGCAATTGACAAACTGGAGCATGTCCAAAGGAAAACTACCAACATGATCACATATTGGAATGAAAAACAGCAGAAACAATTGGCATTGTTGAATATGGATTAGCTTGGAGAAGATTGTAGGAATGCATGAAAACTGTCTTAAATCTCTGGCAAGGTATCGTGTAGAAGAATATTGGAGTTGTTTTAGGAGAAAAGATCAGAAGCAATGGGTTCAATTTGTACCGAAGTAGATTTCAGTTGCACGTCAGAAAATTGTTCATAACACAAATGCTGTTCAACAATCAAACAGATAATCTTGGAAGGTGGTGAATTCTTCTTCAGTGAAAGTTTTTAAAAGAGGTGGATGACCATCTGGTTGTTATAGTAAAGAATTCCTACACTGGCCAAAGGGGTGGACTAAATTATTTCTAGGATCTCCTATATTCTGTGATTTTATTAGTACCTGGATTGAGAGCTAAACATACACTCAAGCATTTCATTTCTATTAAAATTATAGTCATTATTTCTAACTTTGCACATCTACATATAAATCAGCACATGCAAATGTTATGCAAATTGCATTTTCCTTTCTCTTCTCGTTGGGGATGGGGGCATTTCAGTTTGTCTGTAGCTAAAGAAGGGTCACCTCAGTTGCTATTGCTAGACTGCAGGATGAATTTTCAGGTGTCAATTCATTTTGTGCACAATGCACAGTTATCCTAAAACCATGTAAAACAAAACCCACCTTTGTTAGAAAGATATTTGGAAGCTAATGTAGTACTGGCTGATTATGACCTTGCTTTAATTGGATGTGTTTGCATTGCAATTTTAGTGAAATGATGTGTAGTTTCATTTTTAATTGGATTTTATTATTGTATTTTATTAATTTTCCAAGCTGCCTCAACATGGGAGAAGCAGTGTAGCAATAAAAGGGAGCAGAATTAGACATTTCCATTTTATTATTTATAATTTATTTATAGACCTGTTTATGAATTGCCCATCCATCTACCAGATGCTCAAGTGGCTACACAACTGACTAAATAATAAATAAAAATAAAAACCTGCATATTTCAGAAATAAATTCACACAGCAGCAAATATATCCAGGGTAACTAAAGAACCATATTGAAACCATTCAAATTTCATTAAAACAGAATTCTTTTCACTGACTGCCCAAAGCGTGGGAAAGGGGACCAATTTAATCTCCTTAGGGAAGAAGTTTCATAATAAAGGTGCAACGCAGATAAGACTCTGTCTCAATGACCTACAGGTCTAACATCACTAGGAAGGGGAATAGATAAAGAACTGAGGTAACAGCTACAGATTATGAGTGGAAAAGATTGAGTCTGCTTAGTTTAACTATGTTAGTCCTTCTTATTTCATCTTCTTTTGATACTTGGGGGAGGGGGGGATAGCTTTATAGCTTTATAGCACACAGCAATACCAATAGCACTTAGACTTATATACCGCTTCACAGTGCTTTACAGCCTTCTCTAAGCAGTTTACGGAGTCACCATATTGCCCCAACAATCTGGGTCCTCATTTTACTGACCTCAGAAAGATGAATGGCTGAGTCAACCTTGAGCTGGTGAGAATCAAACTGCCGAACTGCTGGCAGCCAGCAGTCAGCAAAAGTATATAGTTTCTGACAACCAGAATTGAGTTAGTGGTATAATCTTCCTATATACCCGGAATACAGTTTACCCAGTATTCCTAGGGCAAACTTTATCTAGGTAATATCCTCAAATCTTACTACAGTACCTCTCCCAGTGGTATTCAGAGCAGGGCTCTCCAACCTTGGCAACTTTAAGCCTGGTGAACTTCAATTCCCAGCAAGCTGGCTGGGGAATTCTGAGAGTTGAAGTCCATCAGGCTTAAAGTTGCTAAGGTTGGAGAGCCCTGATTCACAGGACTTCATCCCACCCCATAAAAAGAAGATCTGAATAAACTGCCTTAATTTAAGGTACCAGAATCTGCACTATAAATATGCAAATGGACCAGTGGTGGGATTCAGCCAGTTCGCACCACTTAGGGAGAACCGGTTGTTAACTTTCTGAGCAGTTTGGCAAACTGGTTGTTGAAAGAAATCATTAGGGCAGAGAACCGGTGGTTAAATTACTTGAATCCCACCACTGTGATGGACCATTATATAGCAGCACAGAAATTGCTTCGATGCCATTTAATGGTCTTCTCCATCTTTGTGCGCTATTTTTTTTTAAAAAAACCCCGATCTTATCTTAAAATATGTACAAATTAAAATATCTGGTTAACTCCTGAAAGTAACAGGGCTTCCTCAAAAATGTTTGACAAATACATATGAAGTCCCTCTACTGGATTAATTAGTCCAGTCTATCCAACTGACAAAGCAAGGGGAGGAGAAATTGTTTAAAAAGGCTTGGATTTCGTTACTTTCTTTTTTCCCCAGCCTTTATGCCAAGAACACTTTGCAGATCCATTGGTGTGTATCTTTAGGAGACAGGAGAGAAAACCAAGGGAATCTATTAGAAATTGCTTCTGCTGGCTCATTAATCTTTTACAGCAAATAATATATGCATAACATAAGATAGGAGATGGTCTCCAAAGAATAACATTTTTGTAAGGTTATAAAACAAATTGGAGAAATATATTAAGTTACTGGAGCATTAGAGACCTTTGAAAAATGTTGAAACTTCTTCAGTCTTGCTATTGATCTAAAAATAAGCATGTGGATGTTTGTGCATCTTGGTGCGTACATGGGGGCTAGAGGAAGGGGGAAACATTCCACCGAAAATAATATTTATTCTAAATTATGCTGTTTTATTTTGCTTCTGTGTCACATTTCATAACTGCCAGAATCTTTTGCCCTCCACAGTTGAAAGTTTGTAAAGAATCCGGGAAAGAAATAAATCTAACCTACTGGTGAGTTTGTGAATCCAAAAAAGCTCCTTGGCTCTGATTCAGTTAAGGAAAACTTGCAGATCTATGCATTGCTCAAACCCAACTCCAATTAATTCAATAGGACTTGAGCCCAAGTAAATGCATTATAGAATTGCAGCCCAACTCAATTAATCATATCAGTTTTTAATCAATTAAAATATCTGATCTACATAAATTTACATATCAATAAATAATTGTTCTGAAGAAAAGTTGTTTCAGATGATTGATAGCTTTCTTTAAGGAAAGAACAATATCTTCCGAAATGGTGCTTGCGCCTTGAATTTATAACTATTTACATTAAAAACCATTAGTTGCTTATAGAACTGCTGCCTAATTAAACTGAGGACAATTTATTTGATTAAATTATGTTAATCAAGTAGGGTAGGACAGTTTTGCAATGAATGTACATGCCCAACCTCTTCAGTAAAAGGCCCAGGTCAGAATGGCTGAAAAAAACTGTTCTTGCAATTCAGATCAGTAAGAACTGTATTAGTTGGATAACCAGACAGACAAAGCCTAAAGTAGCATTCCCTAGTCCTGAAATACTATAATCTGACTGTCTGTAATCCATTTTCTCATCACTGTTTTCAGAGCCATTCCTATATACCAGGTTTGTCTCAGTAACTAGCCTCTATACTAGGGGTGAAATCCAGCAGATTCTGACAGGTTCTGGAGAACCGGTAGCAGAAATTTTGAGCAGTTCAGAGAACTGGCAGTGGAAATTTTGAGTAGTTTGGAGAACCAGCAAATACTCCAGTTCTACAGCTGGCCCCAGAGTGGAGTGGGAATGGATATTTTGCAATATCCTTCCCCCAGGAGTGGGGAGGGAATGGGGATTTTGCAGTAGCCTTACCTTGGAGTGGGGTGGGAATGGAGATTTTGCAGTATCCTTCCCCTGCCATGCCCACCAAGCCACGCCCACAGAACCGGTAGTAAGAAAATTTGGATTTCACCACTACTCTATACCATATGTCACCAACTTTGTGATAAAGTTTACCATAGTGTGTTCCCCTTTGCTTTTCTACCTACTTCTTTCTTGAGCCCCTAGTTGCCATCCCTGCCTTTCTCCACTTCTCTTTTTGCCAGCCCACATTTTCTGCGCTCCTCTTAAAGCCAAATTCAAACCGTTTAAGTCTCCTTAATGCTGTCAGAAATGGGAAGCTACGTTTTCTCACAACTCTGCAGCACTCGTCTTGAGTATTAGACAAGTATCAGGGCCTGAAGGAAGAACTAGAGAGGAGGTGGAACGGAAAAGCCAAAGTAATCCCAGTGGTGATAGGAACACTTGGGGCTGGGAGGGTGGCTCCAACAGACCCCAGGAATAACATCAGAGCTCTCTGTCCAGAAGAGTGCAGTGCTAAGGAAAACTAAGATTGTGCGTAAAACTCTCAAACTGTCCGGTAGAGGAGCTGAGATAGAGGAAGACACATACCACCCATAGGGGTAAGAAAGGATTTACACACACACACACACACACACACTCAAATACATACATACAAGTGTGGGTGTATGTATGTATGTACAGCATGTATGTGTATGTATATGTATGTATATGTGTGTGTGTCTATACACACTCTATATCTTAGTGTATAATAATAAATGATAATAATAATAGTGCTGCAGTGAACAGTGAATGTGCCCTTTGTTTCTTCTTGCATTTCTTCTAAAGGTAAGTAGGTAGGTAGTTCTTGACTTAAAACCATAATTGAGACCAGAATTTCAGTCACTATACAATGTGGTCGTTAAGTGAGTCTTTACATAACTGGGCTCAATTTTATGTCCATTTTACAGTGGTCATTAAGTGAATCACTTAATTTAATGGTGGTTAAAGAAATCATGTGGTTCATAAGTGACTCAAACAATCAGTAAGCTGATTCCAGCTTCCACTTAATTAACTGACTTTACTTGTGAGAAGCCAGCCGGTTACAGATTATAATCATGTGACTACAGGGATGGTGCGGTGGTCATAACTTCGAGGACAGGTCATAAGTCACTTTTTCCGAGCCCATCGTAACTTCATTAAACCATCATTAAATTAAACAACCCCAAGTCAAGGACTACTTATAGATTACTGTGTCAATTCAAACCCTTCCAAGATAAACCCAGGCCCCTCCACAAGAATTTCCCAATTCTCATACATGAAGCTTAATATTTATCCTCCCACCCCCCCAGGACTGCAACTTTGTGTACATGATAATACATTGCAAGAAAACTGACAGCTTGAAGACCTACTACTACTAGGAAACATCAGGATTAAAAATAAGAATCTAGTAACAGTAAATCCCTTTTAGAATGTTGTGGAGATCAGCAATGTTGATCTGTATCCTGCAAAATATATGAAAACTGAGATATATGTAGAAAGATACCATATAGAGATACATTAATTTTAAAGCCATCAACTGAAGAAAAGACCCCTAGCTGATTAATCACATGAGTTTTAATTGATTCATTACTTGATTGAGGCAGTATAAATTTTTGGATCAGACTACAACAAAAAAAAAAGAAAAATAATTTTTTTCCCAGTAGATTCCCATAGACATATGGATGTCCAGTGCAAAGGCTAGACTAGATATGCCTTTGATGTCCTCTTTTATTTATTAGTTATCTGGCTAGATGCTATAGAAAATATACTAATCAGCCTTTCCCTGTCTAACCGAGAAGTTTGATTAAAATTGCCACTATTTATATATTAGAAACGAAAACAATTTTTAAAATGATAACATTATAGAGCACTTTTTTTTTATTGAAAAAGTTTTACATTACATTTTATTATGAAACCCCCTTCCCCCTCCCCCTCCCGACCCCCTACCAAACCCCCCCTACCCCCCCTACCCCTCCCTCCCCCCCTTGACTTCCGCTATTTAACAAACATCAACCTTAACATATTTAACAATTTTTAAAGGTGAGATCCCTCTAAGAAAAGAAAAAAAAAAACTCTATAACCTTATTTTAAAACATTTTTAACCTTAAATAAAAAAACACTTACCCCTAAACAATCTATTTAAAAATTCTAGTAACATGTTTTGAGCATCATACGGATACTAAAAATATATAACATTAACTATAATTCCCAACATTGCGCTTGTAAATTCCATTACGTAAAATATCATTAAAAATCAAATTCAATAAATTCCATTCTTTGAATATCAGAAAAAAGAAATACATTTCTCTTTAACATTTAGTCTAAATATCAAACTTATAAATACAATTACATGAAATATAATACTCCATTTCTCCTTAAAATAGAAATTTATCAAATTCAATAACTTTCTTTTAAATTACTTAAATATATAAAATTTAAATTCAGCTGAGCACTAATTGAAACTTCTTACTTTGATATTTATTCTTCATATATTCTACCCATTTCCTCCACTCCTTAACAAAAACTTCATGGGTCCTATCCTTCAAGTATGCAGAAATTTTGGCCATCTCTACCAAATTAGACATCTTCAATATCCATTCCTCTATAGTAGGCACATTATCTTTCTTCCAGTATTGACCTATCAATAATCTAGCTGCAGTAATCATGTGCAAAATTAATCTAGTATCAGTTGCTGAACAACCTTTAACTATTCCCAACAAAAAAAACTGAGGAGAAAACTCCAACTTCTTCTTCAAGATGTTCTGCATTACTTACAAATCTTTTCCCATGTTTCCAACATTACTGGTTCTGCAAAATTCTGTGCCCATTTTATCATGCAATCTTTAACTAATTCACCCTCTGAATCTCTTTCTAACAATAAATTATACACTCGTTTAATATGCATCGGCCCTTTACATTTTATCTGAGTCACCAAATCTTCTTCATGTAGCATCAATCCAATTTTCTGATCTTCTCTCCATCTTGCTTGAAGTTGAAAATACTGCAACCAGGTTAGATTGACTCCTTCTTCCAACAGGGTGTTCAAGGATTTCAAATACCATCTGCCCCCATCATTAAAAAGTATCTCTTTATACAACAACCCCCCGAGTGACTTTATATTTGGCATAATATGCCCAAGATCCAACCACAAAGGTATTTTGTAATCCAATTGAAGCTGGTGCTTCTTCCAAACTCTCAACCAGGCGTGTCTTAAGATATGCCTATTAAATACACTGTCTCTCTTGTCTTCATAAAGTAAGTATGCATTATAGAGCACTTTTTAATAAGGAAAGTACACAATGTTCACTCTGCTTTTCATGTGTCTCTATGAAGTTAAGGTTACCATAACTGGTAACAAAAATCTGGCTGACCATTAGATGGTAACAGAAATATACAGAAAACTTTAATGCTTTGCTGCCATCTAGTATCTCTCAGGATTTTGCAGCCCAGATGTGCAAAGATCAGTAGCCTGAAATGCCCTTGAATTGAAATTGACTCTTGATTATTACATATATATGCTGACTCTGTAAATCGCTTAGAGCGGCCTGTAAAGCACTATGAAGCGGTATATAAGTTTAAGTGCTACTGCTATTGCTATATCCAACCTGAAACCAGATAGATAGATAGATATTGAATAACTATTAAGCTCACCCTTGCTGTAAGGTTGAAAGAGTAGAGATGAAGAGAGGTTGAAAGCAGAGTGGACTTTACAAAGGAGACAGCCCAGCAGGTAGAGAAAGCTTCTTACCTGGAAGAAGACACATTAGAATTGAAAATCCCTTTTTTTCACTAGAAACTGAAATATGGATATAATAAACTAGTTGGCCAGGCACAGGTGAAACACCAACTGGACTAAACAGTTGAGGAAAAGAGGCAATAACGATGTTGACAGTTCTATATCAACCAATATGGAAGAAGTGGATTGGAAAAGGTTTGTGTCTATCCTGCACCAAAAAGAGAGAGAAGAAGTTGCAAGAAATATGACAAATTATTAAAATACTGCACTAATTTTTCATACCGGCAAAGTTTTGCTTAAAAGATTACAAAGAAAAACAGTATATGTGGAAATGAAAATACTAAATGAATAGGTACATTTCAGAAAAAACAGGCATATAAGACTATACAGTCATTATCAGGGTGGATAACAGAAAATTTAAGGTTTACTTTTATTTTATTGACTAAATTTGTAACATAATGTAGTGGGCCAGTATACCTGATTATTCTTTAGAGGAACATCTATATTGAATAAGAAGCTACTGTAAGAACTAAATTAAGAGAAACTGTGATTCACTCTTCCAAGCCAGCTATTTTTCTAATAGATTAGATAACTGGTAGCATCTATCTAATGGGAAAAGGATAGATGCTACAGTTATCTAATGTATTAAAAAAATAACTGGACTGGAAGAGTTGACAACTGAAATAGAAATTGGAAATCCAAATAGTGACAATATACAGATGCACAATTTTGTTAGTTGAAAATAAAAGAGACTTAAGAGAACTCACTTTTAGGAAAATAAAAAAAGATAACGCTGATTTAATGTTAAATGTTAAGAAGGCAAAGGCAATGACAACCACCAACATGCTCTGATGTAACAAAGTGAAGGTAGTTTTATTTTCTGGGATAAAGACGGTGTAAGAGGAAGAAAGGCAATGAAAATGTAGAAAAGATCATGAAGAAAAAGGATTTTTGTGGAAACGAAAATCAGACTAACACTAAATTCTCAGTCTGAATTATCAGAAGCTCCATTTAGCTCTATTCATTCCATCAAAAAAGTGGTATTGCCAATATATCAGGGAATAATCTTGCCCCCTACTGTAATTATTTATTTGCCTCAGTCTTAAGTAATTAATGGACATATGTATATGTGTGTATCTATGTGTAGGTGTGTATTTACACACATGAACTTCCATCTTATGAGTATAAACAGGTTTAAAGGACTATGTTCTATTTGGAAGCAGATATTCTATTTATATCAAGAGACATTATAGCCGGCCAGAGTCACCATATACTCCCCTACATGGTGACTCTGGCTGGCTATGATGTCTCTTAGTATAAACAGAATATCTATTTCTGTGCAGAACACAGTCCTTTAAACCAGGGGTGGGTACTACTTACCTTTACCACCGGTTCGCAGCAGGGCTGCACGCTCGCTCACACTCTTCTGCGCAAGCGCAGAAGCATTTTGATGATGTCAGGGTCGGTGGGTGGAGCATCCCGCTGGTTTTACTACCAGTTCTATAGAACTGGTGCAAACCGGGGCAACCCACCACTGCTTTAAACCTGTCCAACTTCATAAGAGACATATTTATGATAAATCAATCAATACTCACATA
The DNA here is from genome assembly GCA_030761175.1 of Masticophis lateralis. Taxonomy (NCBI): domain Eukaryota; kingdom Metazoa; phylum Chordata; class Lepidosauria; order Squamata; family Colubridae; genus Masticophis; species Masticophis lateralis. Next base: position 66,216,092 of record JAUDYJ010000003.1, read on the forward strand.
TCTGCTTTTTGAATTGTGATTTCTGTAACCAGAAGCAATATCCATGTTTCTTTTTTGAATTTAACTATATATCATCTTGCACAAGTTCCCCACTTGACTATTGTTTACAGTGAGTGAATAATTGTTGGTGCATTCTCATCACTTCTGTATACTCTGAAGAGAAATCTCCATTTCTTAGTTTCACCCGAAGGTTACCAAAAATAGTATACTTCCCTGGTGTAGAGAAATTAAATTCTGTCAAATGGAAATGGAGGTTAGGGCAAAGTGACCTACTTGCAATCAGACAAACAGTCTTTGAGAAAGTCAAGTACTCCTATCTCCGTTTGACCTAATTTCCTGGATTTGTATAAATGGGAGTAAAACCCTACTCCCTACAAGTGGTATTTGATGTAAGGAATAGCTGGAAAGAGAACAACAAATCAAGAAATGTCTACTCAGATTTCACAATTGACTATAGTAGATGGCCTTAGGCTCTCTTTTGTCTCAATGGTCTCATTTGAGGTATGGGATGGATTAAGTAAGGCTTTAAAAGAGCCTGGATAGCTCAGCAGACTAATGCATTGTGCATTGTGCATTGTGATTAACTCCAGCTGTCTGCAATTACTGTAAATTCGAATCTCACCAGGCTCAAGGTTGACTCAGCCTTCCATCCTTTCTAAGGTAGGTAAATTGAGGACCCAGTTTGTGGGGGCAATAAGCTGACTTTGTATAAAATATACAAAAGTATGAAGGCTATTGCTTAACGCATTGTAAGCCGCCCTGAGTCTCCGGAGAAGGGCGGCATATAAATCAAATTTTTAAAAAAAGTCATCCCAAGGCAAGGATAGAAAGTTTTTTTTTCTCCCATAGGCCAAATTTCCACCCAAAATGTCTGTGGATTGGACACCACTGGTTTTTCCTTTATCTTTCTCCTTCCCAACTCCTGCATTTGAAGCTTTCAGAGTCAACGAATGGCAGATGAGAAGCAGATAGATCCTCCATGGTGACTTTTGTGTAGGGGTCATGACATCATTTGCATTTACAAAAAGGGCAGAGCTTTCACGATGGCATGCTGCTGCTTTTGCCATTTGAATTAAAAGTGGTGGATTGTGAGAGCGTGCATGGGGACTGGATCTCCCAGAGCAGGGTTCAAGGGACAGTATTTTTCTCTGCGAGCTGAGAAGCATAGAACTATCTGACTAAAGGAATGGTTGTAGCTCGGGAACTACCTTAAATGAAAATGTTGGAAGTACATATAGGGCTCTGTAATTTAAATATACTTGCCTTGCTTTTAGTTGTGTTAGAATGCCATATATTGCATTATATAATGACACTGCTTCACATTTATACAAATGCTTGAATGCTTGAATGCTTTCAAGCATTCAAAACAGTGGTGGTTTCCTCCCAGTTCGGCCCGGTTCTTCCGAGCCGGTAGCGGTGATGATATAATGTTACCGAATCAGTTCTGCCCCCTGCCCCCTGACGCCCCCCCCGCATTATTCTTACCTTTTATTTGGCCCCACCCCCAATCTATTGCTTCCTCCTGAGTCCCAGCTGATGGCTAGAGGGAAAAAAAACTGTTTAAACTCTTGCTGCCGGGCTTCAAAGGGCCGCCATACAGCTGATCAGTGTTAAAAGAAAACAAATGAGTAGACCAGTGTCTGCAAAAATATATGAGTAGATCAGTGCCTGCAAAAAAAAACGTGAGTAGACCAGTGCCTGCAAAAATACATGAGTAGATCAGTGCCTGCAAAAATAAATGGGTAGACCAGTACCTCTGCTAAATCCTAAATAATTGTCACATGACCATCAAGCCATGCCTACAAAATAAGCCACGCCCACAGAACTGGTAGTAAAAATGTTTAGAACCCACCCCTGATTCAAAGCACTTCATTTAGCATTAACTGGTTACTGTCCTTAAAAGGATAGTGTTTCTGGGGCCATCCCATCTACTCTTCCCTCCCTAAAACCTCCAATAAAACCTTCATTTTAAGGTTTATGAAGTGCTTTGAATGTTTGAAAGGTGTGTATAAATGTGAAGCAGTGTCATTATATCATGCAATATATGGCATTCCTACAGCGCTAAAAGCAAGGCAAGTATATTTAGATTACAGAGCCCTATATGTACTTCCAACATTTTCATTTAAGGTAATTCTCAATTTACAAGCATTCATTCAGTTACTGTTCAAAGTTAGAACAACACTGAAAAAAGTGACATATGTTTTTCACATTTACAACTGTTTCAGCATTCCTATGGTCACATGTTCAGAAGCTTGGCAACTGGTTCGTATTTATGACGGTTGCACTGTCCTACGGTCATGTGATCAACTTTTGTGACCTTCTGACCAGCAAAATAAACAAGGAAGCTAGATTAACTTAATAACGGTGTTACTAACTTAACAATTGCAGTGATGCACTTAACAACTGTACATCGTAAAGTTCATAAAGGTCATAAAATGGAGCAAAACTCACTTAACTGTCTCGCTTAGCAACAGAAATTGGGGGCTCAATTGTGGTCATAAATTGAGGACTACAGGCATTGGTTTCTCCATCTTGTGGCTGAGTTCACACATTGGTCTCTTCTTTCTTTGCATCTCTAGCAACCGGTCAACCACCACAGATCATAAAGGGGAGGGTTTCAGTCTTTGAATTCTTTTCAGAATCTGCTAGTGGTAGGGAATAAAACCCTCCCCATTTTATCATTTGAGGGGTTCCTGGGATTGTACAGAAGGCTTTAGAATTTGAGATGAAAATGCAACTCACTTGGTGAAAGGGGGGAGGCGGGAACCCACAGAAAACTACTTAATCCTGAACTAAACCAGATAAAACCCAATATTTTATAAAATCTCCTGATTTCATCACTGCATGAAGTATAATTCTCCTATGAACTACTCAAGAGTTGTCGTGAATCAGGCGCTATACAAATCAAATTAATCAACCCATTAATTAAGGGTAGTCTTGCCCACATAGAACTGTTCCTTAGAAAATATTGCAGTTTATAGGCATTTACAGGGGCTATTTCCCTAACGGAAGACTTACTAGCACTGATGATGATGTTACCTAGTTTGGTTACATCTGCAAGAAAACAACCAACCTCAGAGAGCATCAAGGACCCCTCATTTCAACCCTGAACTTCAAATATTCTCCTTTATTGAGACTTTCTCTTGAAACTCACTTCCAGTTCCACTACGTTCAGCGGACCTTACTCCCTGAAACACAATGGTCCTTCGGTCCTTCGTGGTCACATTCCAGATCTTTGTACATTCCCTATATACATGTTCGCCTTCCATCTGCAACTTTCCTAATTAATTTGTTTTATTTGGGGCTGTACTGTTGTATTTCAGTGTGTTTCCCCACCCCCACCCCAAAGTGGGAGGGAAAAAAAACAATTGGTGAGATTTTCAGGATAACATGTGCACTACAAATAAGTTAAACAAAATTATCAAATTCAAATGAAATCCCTTTGGCAGTGAAGCACGAAGTTATCTGGAAAAAGCTCTAAGGTTGGGAAAGAGGGAAAGAAAGAGGAGGGAAACGAACAGAACCAGCAGCAAAATAAATAGACTCTGTTACAGTGGTAAGGATACAATTTTGGAAGATCTGAAGGACCAGGGCGCGGCGCAAGGAGAAGACCGATCTATGTGGTTGCTAGGAGTCAAATACGACTTGATGGCACATAAACGATCAAATTAAATCATTATGCAGAAACTCTAATGATAGAAACATTAAGTTGCAAGGTAATGGGTACTAAGGAATAGTTTTATAGATGGTGGAGTTAAATGGGCATACCTTTAAGTCCAGATTTATTACAACATAAAATGAAATAAAAATATTACTGACCAAGAAGGACTTTTCAGAATTCTTCCCAGACAAGCTGATTTTCATGTTTTTATCATGATTAGCTCCAACATTGACTGATAAACAGGGAAAGATCTCCCAAAATGTGTAGCAGCAGTTGCTTTCCAATACAGCATCCGTGGCCTCTAGCACAGCAGTAATTATGGTCAGCCCTGGCAGCCATTTCCACCAGATTCTGCCTGCCAGATGTTTTGGGCTGCAGCTCCCATACTTCCCCATTCAGATGGCCGTTGGCGGGAAACGATGGGGATAGGAGTCCAGCTCCTGTGACAGATGCCAGAGTAAGGGAAAGCTGCCCAGTGATATCCTTTTCAATTACAAGAGTTGCCAGATTTCATCAAAAGTGAACTTGAAGCAAATTTGGATGCGGCTGCTTTTGTCATCACTCCTGAATACTGTAGCAATTAGGAAGGGAACCAAAATATCATGCGTGAGAGTAATAAAATTTCTCGGGAATCTCGCAGATTTTTCATTGGATTTCATTAAACGTGAAATCGGAAGAGACTTTGAGATTTCAGAGATTGTATATTTCAAGCAAAGGGGGGGGATATCAATCAGCAAGTTCCCTTCCTTCTACTGTATGGAATCTCCCATCTGGACTTGGGAGGGTCTATTTGTGCAGATGTTCCTGTACATGATGCAGATACTTGGTTGTGCCAAACAGCTTTTTCCTACTTTTTCTTCCAGAAGGCCAAAGTAGTGATAGGAACACTCAGCCCTGTGACTCCTAAGCTGTGATGATGGCTCCAACAGATCCCAAGAACAACATCAGAGCTCTCTATCCGGAAGAGTACAGTGCTAGGAAGAGGTAAGATTGTGAGTAAAACATTCTAACCCCAAGGCCTCTGGTAGAGGATCTGACATTGAGGAAGACAAACTGCTTATGAGGGTGAGAAGGGAATATGTGTATGTATATCTGTAGATAGATAGATAGATAGATAGATAGATAGATAGATAGATAGATGGATGGATGGACGGACGGACAGACAGATATTGGCCCAAAGTCACCCAGCTGGCTTTCATGATTAATGTGGGACTTGAACTCATGGTCTCATGCTTTCTAGCCTGGTGTCTTAACCACTAGTCCAAAACTGACTTTCTAATATATTCTAATAAAGTCAATCAGAGGAGGTCATCAATAACAATTTGTTATATTCTATTTTAAATTTGTCTGATGGCAATCTTAAAATATTTTGAATAAATATTATAAGGTTGCCACCAGACAGATTTTAAATTTGTCTGATGGCAAATTTTATACTCTGAACCACCTTGAGACTTTCAAGTATGTATTATGAAAGTACGGCTGAAATATATTAAAGATTAAAAGAAAAACCACTTACATAAACAGCACAGTTGGCACTGATCTGACACATGTTGAATTCCTTTTAGGAAATTTATTTTATTCGCATTTCATATTCTGTTTATTATTTTACAGGAAAATGATTTGATATCTTGCCAAATGTTATGCTCTCATTGAATGCAAAATTGTGAGGTATTTAGGAGAAGTTTTCATTTATTAGTTACCCTATAATCATATTAAGCGAGGCTAAAAAAGGGGGGCAAACCAATTTCAAGCTAATACTTTTCCCCTGAGTCCAGCAGGCAATAATAGTAAAAATCTGTGAAATAGGATAAATACAATTCAATAATTATATTGATAAATAAAATGAAAATCAACTAATTGTGCCTTTCACTCAGATGCTTGCCTCCGTTGTTGCTGGCTTTCTGCTTCAATGCGTGTTAAACTTTTTCTGTCACACTTCAATAAATTTAATTGTGCAGAATAAATGAGCTAATTTTTGAAGTCGCAGGCTCTGTTTGCAAGATAAGGGTGGTGATTTATTGACCTCCTCAGACTCTCTAAGAGTGTCCCCTCCTTTGCTAATGACAACTGGGTAAAACCTTTCTCTTTTTTTGTCCTTCTCTTCCACAATCCCGTTAAGCCCATCGTTGATTTACCTTTCGGTCTCATTTTGTGAAATCACTTAACTGATCACAATAGTCTCCTGTGCCATTATGTAGTTATGGCCAAATTCCTGGTGGCATTTGGGGATCTGTGGGAGGATGCTGAAGAGGAAACATTTACTTCCTGAAGCACTTATGTGTGTTGTCTGCATAATATACACAAAGAGATATACAACCGTATTTCTGTGCCACATAGAATTTCAACAAAGAAAGAGAAAAAAAACCAGAGGATTTTTTTTAGATCCTTACAGCTGCTATGGGTTCTGATGGGCATTAGGTTGAAAGTCCATTTCTCAACATCAGAGGTTGCCATAAATGGAGACCTTCTTTAAAGTAATGTGCCCCAAGGTGAGTGGTTTGTCTACTAATACAGAGATTAGATTTAGTGCACTGTTTTGCATGTAATGAAGATACAGCAGGTGCTTAAAAATGTATCATGGAGTCAGAGAAGGTATGTTGAGGGAATTTAACCTTCCCTTCCCTGCTGCCATCCCCTGAAAATCTCATATCTCAAACTAACATTTGCATGTGGAGGAAATCTGTTCTTATGGCTTTGATCATCCCCAATGAGAAGAGCTGAAATGAGCAAAAGAAATTTGGGTACTTCCTGGTTATTAAGAAAGTATGATGCTGGGTCTACAATCCAATGAAGCTAAAGGGAGTCCTCAAATCAGCAATATAATTACTTATTGACTCAAGTATCATCAATGAGGCATTTCATTTCTGCAAGCTTCAAAAAGAGAGAGAAACAAACATAATGTAGATCACCAACTGCTTACATTTGAGAATTAGCAAACAACCCAGTTTACCCATAGAAAGTTGATTTTTTTTTTTTTTGGAGATCCCTGTTTTTGTCATATTTGGAATTTTTTTTTTTTGAAGAATCTGAATATTCATATTTTCATTGTCAGGGTCCTGGGAACCCAAGGCTAACACAGACATTCATTAAATGACTAGCATTATTGGGGGTTTACAAAGGCCCACCGTTGTCCAGTTTTACAGCCACTGCCTACTTACTCACTCTGAGCTTGAGCAATGGCAGGAATACAGAGAAATGGCGATAACCTTTTTTTCCTCATTTCCCTCCAAGTCCGTAATGATGGCAAATAAGCAAGCAAGAGTACAAATTAAAGGAGACATGCCTGGAACCAGCATGGACTCACTTGTGGGGGGGGGGGGGTGCCAAGGAGACAGTCAAGAAAAAAAGTGTCTCTGTAAATAGGTTATCTCAAGACCTATGGAAATGATGCTGAGTAAACGTACCAAAGGTCCAGTCTTTGAATAAAGACAATTAAGATAACAGCTCAGAGCACAGACCTTAACAGAATAATGCAGAATTTTTTGTAGCCTGCTGGAAGCGAGATATTTATCTGAATATGTTTTCATACACAGCGATAGAACAGTAAAAGTGCTGGACAAAAGCTCCCAAGTACTTATACTGCCACGGTGAAAACTTCAGAGATATATGCAGATAAAAATCTAGCAAGTTCTACTCAAGGTGATTTAAACTGACTTTTACTTCTTTAGGGAAGGACAAAGCATTCCCGGAGGGACTGCCAAGTAAAGCCATTGCTAATTTCAGTTGTATTATGTGAGTGCGAGGGAGAGCTCATTAGGGCAAGCAGAAAGCTGAGTTAGCAAAAGAAATGATTAAAGCAGATTAGCCGGGTAAAATTGTACAGAACTTGCACAATTAAATGAAAAAGTGGTACAGCGATGGTGGACGAACTGGAAAACCTTTATTTTTTCCTCAGAAAGTTCCCAAAGGGATATTATCCTAGAATGAAACAATATAAACTAGTTTTTTCCCAATGGCCCTAGGTCAAAGGGAGCAATATTGAAAGACAGAGATGTGGAATATATATTTTGGGACTGAACCCAGGCATCACATCCTGTGCCTGAGCCCTTTCACAGGTTATTATGATAGCAAGACATGGATATAAATATACAGGTGGTCCTTCATTCACAACCACAATTAAGCCCAAATTTTATGTTGCTAAATGAGATAGTTGCTAAGTGAGTTTTGCCCAATTTTACAAACTTTCTTGCCAGGGCTGTTTTAACAGCATTATGGGCTCCGGGCAAAGCAGTGCCCCTACGCAACTACTCACAGGAATAAAAGTGTAAATGGTCAATAAAATTAAACATATATTTATTTTATTGGCACTTCCAATAAAATCAGTGTTGGTATGGGGTCCCTATGCTTGTGGGGCCAGGGGTGAAATGCTCCTGGTTCGGACCAGATCGTCCGATCTGGTAGCGATGGAGGTGGGTGGTTCGGAGAACCGGTAGCAAAAATCCCTGCCCCCCCCATGCCCAGCTGAGCCGCACGATCATCAGAGGCTTCTTTTTTTTTACTTTTAAAAGCATTTTTTCTACAACTTCCACCGAAAAAATGCTTTTAAAAGTTTTTAATAAAAGCTTCTGATCATTGCATGGCTCATCTGGGATCTCAGAGGCTTTTCAAAGCATTTTTTTCTGCAACCACTTCCGGGGAAGAGGTGGTTCAAAAAATGCTTTGAAAAGGATCTGACGATCCCAGCTGCGTTCCTGATTGGCAGAGGCTTTTCAAAGCATTTTTTTGCATTTGTAGAAAAAAATGCTTTGAAAAGTTAAAATAATTTTTTTTAAAAATTGGCCACGCCCACCCAGTCACATAACCCCCCCACCAAGCCACGCCCACAGAACCGGTAGTAACAAATTTTACATTTCACCCCTGAGTGGGGCCCAGAGGCAAGTGCCCATAAGGCCCATTCATTAAGACAGCCCTGTTTCTTGCCACAGTTAAGTGTATGACTGCAGCTAGTAACTTGGTTATTAAGTGAACCTGGCTTCCCCACTGACATTGCTTGTCAGAAGGTCACAAAAGAGGATCACATGACCATAGGACAGTACAACTGTCATAAATATGAATCAGTTGCCAAGAATCCAAATTTTGACCACGTGACCGTGGGCATGCTGCAACAGTCGTGTGAAAAATGGTCATAGGTCACTTTTTTTCAGTGCTGCTGTAACTTTGAATGGTCGCTAAGTGAATGGTTGTAAGTCAAGGACTACCTGTATAGGAAACTTTCTTATTCCAGGCCAGGACATTAGTACCGCTTTGTTAGTGCACAATCATTATCTTTACGAATTTAAATTTATCAATAGGGGTCTCAAATCAGGGGTGGGTTCTAAATTTTTTTACTACCAGTTCTGTGGGTGTGGCTTATTTTGTGGGCGTGGCTTGATGGTCATGTGAGAATTCTTTAGGATTTAGCAGAGGTACTGATCTACCAGGCTTTTAACTGCTTGCAGAGCTGTACCGGTCTACCCATTTATTTTTGCAGGCACCGGTTTACTCATTTGTTTTTGGAGGCACCGGTCTATTCATTTGTTTTTGGAGGCACCAGTCTACCACCACACTGCCTTTTAACACTGATCAGCTGTAGGGTGGCCCTTTGAAGCCCCACGGCAAGAGTTTAAACAGTTTTTTTCCTTTCTATCCGATCAGCTGGGACTCAGGGGGCAGCAATCGATTGGGGGTGGGGCCAAATAAAAGGTAAGAATAACGGGGGGTGGGGGGCAGAACCGGTTCGGTGACATCATATCGTCACCACTACCAGCTCGGTGGAGCTGGGCAGAACTGGGAGGAACCCACCTCTGTCTCAAATGGATATTTATGGCAGATATAGACAGTTGGTATAAGATAGTATGGTGTGGTTATTTATTCAAATCACTGTTGACTTACTATTACACCTTAGATGTGAGTCAATAACTGGCCTTTGTTTTAAAGGTTGGTACCCAGCCTGCCAAAAGTACGTTCAATACAGATGGCAGCACTAGCCAAGTGTAATGGTCTTCCCTTCTGCCATTCAAAAATCCACTTTTTAAAAAATCAGTATTTGCCTGTTAACAAACATGTGTTTCTAAAAATTATACAAAAGTGCCCATACAGTTTATGATGCAATTTGCATAAGAGAAGTGCTAAAGACTGCTGAGAAAACTCTATTTGAAAAGAGAGGAAATGGATATCACAAACTGGTGTTTACCAAAGCCTTCCTGAGTAAATACTGCTATTGGCCTTCTCTAGGTTTTGTGTACAATCTAGATTTTTTTTTCCAAGCCCCAAAATGTCAGCTGATTTGGCAGTGGTGGTGGATACCAGGGCCAACACTAAGACAGTTAAAGAAAATGGAGAAGAAGAAGCAATCAAACTTGCCATGTTGTGGGTGGCTCCATCACTAGAGGTTTTCAAGAACAGACTGGACAGCCATTTTTCTGGAATGATACAGGGTCTCTTCCTTGAGAAGGAGGTTGGATTAGACGATCTTCAAGGTCCTTTCCAACCATATTATTCTAAATTCTATATTCTATATTTGTCAAACCTGTATAGGAGAAGTAATACAGTAGCATTACAGTGATGTTTTACAGTGGTGCTTTGGCTCCAGCAAGAAAAAAAAATGCAATTATATTCCAACCTGTATGAATCAAGGAAACGTTAAAATAAACTTCTAATCATGTTTAATTCCCGGCAACAAGAAACCAATCAAAAGAATACTAAACTGCTAATAGTGCAACATAATGGCTCAGAACTTTATTGAACTGTATTTTCAAAGTGAGAAGTGAATTCTTTTGACTATCATCCCAAATTTTTCAGCCTTATCCAGTCTTGTGTGTTTTTTATTTATTTATTTCCCTGATTAGGAAATGTCATTTCAGAAGATGGCCTCGTCTTTTGCCACCAGTGGGTTTCTCAGGCTATCATGTTAAGCATGTTCCGTTTCTTTGAATGTGGAATGCCTCCAGTAGTCCAAAGTACATGCCTGACAAAATTATATTTGCCTACCTCCCCATTGTCTTGTGACAGAGGCACGGTCGAGATCGCACAAAACTGGTAGGCTGCTGTGTTATTTCAAGAAAAAGATTGCTTGGAACATTTCTCAGTGACATTAGCCAAAGTGCAGATTTGTGTATTGTATTATAATTACCTAAATAGGGATTTTGCATGCTATAGCCAGTGATTCATGAACTGCAGGGTATCTGCAGAAACAGGCTGTCATCGGGATTAAGGGATGTAAAATGCCGGAAGGTTTTTTTTCTTTTCTTTTCCCCCTTTGATAGCAGACCTGTTATTGCATCCTCATAGGCTTTGTCTGATAAATTATATTGGTGCTTTGCAGCTGCATCCTACATCTTCTCTCCCTAATTTTATGCCTTTGAAAGAAAGAAAAAATACATTTATGTGAGAGTTTGGGCTGTGAAGATATATAATGTACTGGGTTCTGCTTAAAGACAGGTTGCTCTGCACTAGAAAGAAAATAATAAGGTCTTTGGGCTTATATGTCTTTATTATGTTTTCTCTACTGCTTGCAGCAGGACGAGAGGGCAATTATATTAATAGGAAAATAGTGATACTTCACTGGAGCAAGCTTACCTCTTGAGCTAGAAAACAGTTACTGCAGAGAATACAGTGCAAACGCCTACATATTTATTTGCACAGAAGTAAATTTAATTGGGTTCACGGGGCATTATATCTTTGTACATATGTTTATTACAGTAGTCTGAATGACTTAATATTAAAAGTCATATTTTCTGTTTCATATTATTGTTATTCAGCTGTAGAAAACTGTGCCTCCTCTACAAAGGCATTAGACAAAATGAAACTCAGTAATATTAAAGGTAAAGGGTGTGGTGGCTGTGGGTTAAGATGCTGGGCTACTTGACTGAAAGGTTGGCAGTTTGAGACCCAACCACCGTGTGACAGGGTGAGTTCCTGTTCTCGCCCCAGCTCCTGCCAACCTAGCAGTTTGAAAGTATGCAAATGTGAGTAGATAAATAGGAACCATTATGGTGGGAAGATAACAGCATGAGCACTGCTCCCTAGAGTCAGATATGACTGAACAGGAAAAACTTTTACTTTTAGTACTGTATTAAAGATGAAGCTGTTAACCTTTAAGCTTTTATTAACACTATTAAGCTTTTTCACATATGCCTAGCTTAAAGACACTTCACTGAACCTTGACCCAGCAAGTAAACAAAATTGCTTTCAAACCAAGGAACTCAAGTACAGAATGCACCAAGTTTTATGGTGGCAATGTTTCTCTACAAAGCAGATTTGATTTCTATGTATTTTTAAAAAAATTTGTAGTAATAAATTGAGGAATACTATCAGTACTTCTACTTCCTATGTATTAGATCTCATCAGCAACTAAAAATGTTAAATGCCACGACATTCTATGCATGTTAATGGTGAAACATTCCTCCTCTCCAAGACACCACCCTAAGAAATTGTATTGGTTTGTGTAAATTTATATTGTGTATATTTATACATAATTTCCGCCTGCCTGCCTGCCTGCCTGCCTGCCTTTGAGACAACCATAACTTGGATGACTGAGAATCTCCATAGACATTCAACGCATTTAAATCTTTGATTTACTTAGAGGTTAGAGAGGTGAATTAGGGAAAGTTTGAATATTAGACAACTCCCCATGTGGAAAACTATGCTTAGACTAAAATTTGGTAGTCAATCCAGAACTCACACTCATTCTGATTGTGAAGAAGCTGCTCCAGCACAAGCTGTGGAATGTCAGCCTTAGGAAACACAAAAACAAGAACCATTCCAAGATCGATTAAACACAGGCACCACAATTGAAGCAGTCAGAAAATAGTGACATAATGCTGCCCAGCTTCTGCACCCCATGAGTAGAATGAAGATCAGAACAGAGACATTCTATGAAACTCCTTGCCAAACAAGGAAGTAAATCTCTTGATTAAAGACAGCTGACTGCAGCCTAATTTAAGAGACAATTTTGATCCATGATCCTTCATTGGATAAACCATTTGATTTCTGGCTCTTGAATAATGTTTATTTGGACTCTGCTTGTGGAATTGCGACCTTTGGATTGGCTGACTAATCTGACTTGACTCACAGAACCTTGGACTGGATTTTTACTATTCTTCTGCATGTGCCTGTTAAAAGCAATCATTCAGGCAAGATCTTTTCAGATATTCTGCTCAACTGCCATGTGTTCGAAACCAGAAGCAGAACACAATCTCACTTGAAGTGAGAGTCTGTTCCAAAATATAGGCATTGTTAACAAAAACACTACCTAGTAGGTAATATATATCTCACTAGACTGGAGAACTATGAGCAGGACAAACAATGGGGGGAGGGATGTTAAATTGTGGCTTTTTATTGCTGTATGCTGCCTGGAGTCATTGTGTGTGGGTGGCTATAAAGATTTGTTTAATAAAAATAAGACCATTTCAAATGAAGCAGTTGAGAGTCTGAAAGACCAGATTTGCACTTATGCTGGGCTAAACCAGAAAAAAAAAACCTAGGCAAATTTATCCACACAGTGGTTAGATTTTTAACTAATCTGGTTAGATATGTAGACTGGACACTGCCAGTATATACCAAAGTATGTAGGATAAATATTTTATTTTAATCTAACCTTGCTGGTCACATAACAAGGGTGGCTTACAACAATTAAAATACAAAGCATAAATATAAACCAATATTATTAGAAGCAGAATTGAGTTCAGTCAACAATTAAAGGTTGATGGAAGAGAGGGATATTTGTCATTTTACTACATATTGAAACAGTAGAGACCAAATGCGTCTTCCCACGTAAGAGAAGGCCTCTTCCACATCCCAAATAAACAACTTTCTAGCAGGAGAGGACTCTTCAAAAGGGTCTCTCCAATGACTTGAGTAATTAGGCAAGTTCATAGTTGGAAAGTTCATCCTTCAGATACTCATCAGTTGTATTTCCGTAAGACAGCTGTGCATGCACCATATACACGCAAACACCCATTAATTTCATTGTTCCTGTTATAACTTTCAGATGAGCTTACAAAGGAAAATTATTACTGATGATCATTCGTAATTTATATTTTCATAAGCCAGGTGCACAAGCACACATAAATGCACACACACACAAGCACATTCAATTATTTCATTATTCCTCTTGTAGCTTTCTGATGAGGTTACATCAGAACATTATTACTGATTATTGTTCATTCAATAACTGATCTAGTTCACCAGTTCATCTAGCTCCAACAATATTAAAGCTATAGGTTCTCCATACCCATACGCTGCACTGTTTCAAATTAGTAGATTAGTAGCAATTGAAAAAAATTACCCTAAATCTTTTCAGAGTTTTACTTTTACCTCTGATTAGAAATTCCATTATTTTAGCATTCTAGGGAGACTGTACGTATAATATTTGAGAGAGTGATCATTTAGTAATGGTATTTGTCATGGAAGCAGGTTAAAGACTTATAATAAACACGACAATGATGAAAAGATTTCTGGCTTCGAAACAGAAGACCTGTTTGAATTTAAATTGGCTTCCAATAGTGAACCAGCTCTTTCCTTTCTTCTTTCAAGTAAGTGAAACAGTTGTATTGCTTGTCTCAATAGCTAACAGCATGAGTGACCTTCGGTGTTACCACTGAATGGTGACACAAGATTATCTCACTGCTTATCCATATTAAATAAAACTTTCCATCCTTCTGGTGATTCCACCATCCTCAAACACATGTGCTGAAACAAACAGGGGAACTGGAATTTTCTGCACAAAAATTGACAGCAAGATCTTTTCCCCCTCACTTCCTTCTCTGATTTTCCTCTTTGATTAACTTTGGACCAGATGGCCAGTCCCCAGTCTCCCAGCATGCCTATGACTGACAGGAGCCTTTGATAAACCTCGGAAGAATGGAGTCATCTCCAGGTCACCTCCTCTGCCTGGCCTTTAACATCCAAGCACATCCCACCATTATCTGCTGAATAGGAGACAAAGGAAATTAGCTGCTATTCCCTATCATTCCCATTATTTCTACACTTAAACAAGGAAGTAATGAGATGCCCTTCATTTTCCTTGGAAAGGTACAAATGTCAGCTGTTCAGAAATGCAAACAAGCAGTTTCCCATGTTAATGGATGGGCTTCTATAGTTTTACCACAAAGTGGTAAAACTGGGTTTGGTCTGTGCCTGTCTCAGGAAAAAAAAAATACTTAGCGTGCTTGGAAATATGTTCACCACTTTTTATTTTTTGGGGGAAAGAAGCACCTGGAAAAAAAAACCCCATGAGACTTGTGCTTTGCTTAGTACAGGGGTCTGCAACCTTAAATACTCAAGGAGCCATTTGGACCAGTTTCTCACAGAAATGAAAACACCCAGAGCCACAAAACCCTTCCCGTGCCTGACTATTTCTTGAGCGGCCATAAAACTAGCATATGTAGTTGAATTAAACATTCTGTTTTCTTCTGAAACTTTTCTTTTCTTGGATTTATCCATGGTTGGCCTACCAAGGGTTCAATAAATCGCTTGCCAGCAGGTGTCGCACATTGGTGGTTGTGACACATATTTCAAGTGACAGGGAGCCGCAGCAGGGGGGTGAAAGAGCCACATGCGGCTCCAGAGCCGCAGGTTGCTGACCCCTGGCTTAGTAAATAACTCCTGATGCAAAATGTAGATGAGCACGAATGAAAATCTTGAATCCAAGTATCAGCAAAATGTTCAAGCTAGTAGTACATTGCCATTTATTCTTGCATCTGGGTCTAAGATAGGAATACACTTGAATGGGCTTCTATATCCAACAGTTGGGAACTTGATCCAACTAGGTTGGCATTAGAGGTGCGATTCACTTCCTTCCCTACCAGTTTGCAAATGTGAGTGTGTGTGTGAGCGTGCATGCTTCGCTCCCACATGCCTCATCTGCGCATGTGAATGGCCTTCTGCACATGCGCAGTAGTCATGCATTACATCCGGGCGGGTAGGCGGAGCATTCTGCAATCGCCACTACCGGGCCTGATCCGGAAAGAACCGGCTGAATCCCCACCACTGGTTGGCATGGTCTTTCCACACAGTTCTATGCCTAGGGAAGAACAGTATACAATTTCCCTACATTTGTTTCCTCTATCAGTATGAATTAACCCTAGAAAAACTCTGTTGCTTTATATTTTGCTGCTCTCAGTTTTTTTTAAAAAAAAACTTCTCAGGTCTTACTAGGCAGAAATAGCAATCATGGCTGACAACACAGAAAGAATTTAGCCTGACCAGATTATTTTACAGCTGTTTAGAAAAATAATTGGGAGGCCAGATGAGATCTGCCCATTCAATAAATTCCGCTTTGCCTCTTTCTAAGCAAGTAAGTATCATAGTCCGGTACCATTTGAAATGAAAGGACATGAAAAAAAGTGATTTTACTTTTTTTTTTTTTTTTTTAAAGGAGGAGAGCTATGAAAGTTTTTTTCAGAATCAAAACAAACATGTATTTCCTTTTGGAAATACATGTTTTGGTATAGAGGTGATACTAAACCTGCCTGATTAAAATAACTTAATGTAATTTTTATTTGCGAATGCATATCCTTCCCTTCGGTTACAATCCATCTTTTAAGAGAGATTGAGTGGAATCCTTCCTACAATACCAAATGACACCTGTTGATCAGTATCTAGTACTGAAGAAGGAGCAGAAACTAACAGGCTGTTGTCGACAAGGATCTTATTGTTCGTCCAGTTCAGGACAAATGATAAAGTTATTTAGTATTGTACCCTTTGCAGTTTTCTCTCATGCCAACTATGGTGGCTGTGGCAGTTGACGGAAAGGCCCTCAACCCATTTCCTCAACATGTCGCCACTTCAGCCCCACTCCAACCCTACCATTCATATTTTCTAAGGGAAAGAAATCTATATTACTTTGTATTAAAATCTGGATTTTCCATGCCCACATAAATGTGGTAAGTAAGGTTCAGAAGTACAAGGGATGTGTGCACAGTGCAATCCAAATCTCCATCTTCTTACATAGCATCTTTATCTCCTTCGGAACTTTTTTCAAACAGGAATCAAGTCTAATAACATAATCTCACTTTACGGAAGTGGGATTTTTTTGCAATGAAGGTGACCCATAGGAAAAGACTCATAATAATAATAACTTTATTGTCATTATACATGTATACACATGTATAATGTATACCCATTCACTTAACACCCAAAGACCAGAGCCAACATCTTCCAGGTATTTCTTGACTCCCTGGCTGACTCATTTTGCTGTATTATTGTGGCAATATATTAATTGAAATACGATGTTATGCTGCTGTATGTATATCTCCTCGAGATGATATGAACAGCAGAGGACAAACAAATTAAATTTAATTCCATTCATAGCATTTTTAAACAGATGCTAAATTGGATAATTTGATAGCACAACTGCAGATAATCTCTTTATCCTTTAGGAAAAAAGGGTTATAGTGTAAGAAAATAGCAGTTACTTATTCTACAAATGTGGATTCCTTTCCAGTGCTGTAAGACTCTGAGTGGTACACAACAAAGGAAAACAGTAATAAAGATATGTCAAATCTCAATAAAAACACAATAAAAATAAAAATCCATTGGATCCCCCAATCGTCCTAAAGGACCATTAAAGAGTCTTCAGGGTCTTTCAGTATAAAAGGAAAGTTGGGGCCAGGGGATGCTGCAAAGGTCAAAACTTTGAAAAATGTTCATGTCTCTTTTTTCAGTGATGTTGTAACTTTGAACAGTCACTAAATGAACTGTTGTAAGTCGAGGACTACCTGTAGTTGGAATTGAGATGCAAAACATGCAGAGTAAGGTGTTCTTTGATATATTCCAATGCCATGCCATATACAACTTTAGACTAATCATCAGATGGCTATTGAATTGGTTTGATGTTTAGTGGCAGCTTATGACCTCAAGATGGGGATAAATCTGGCAGGTTTCTTCCTCTAACAAATTTGCTTTTGTGTTCTGTATCAGTTACAGCTTCCATGTCATTTGCAAAGGCAGCTCACAGAGAATTGTTGCAATAGGCCAATAGTAAGATGATCAGAGCGCAAGTTATAGTCACAAAGGTTTCCTGGTCCTGAATCCCTCTGCTGTTTCAAATGGAGCCATGAATTTTTTCAGGGTGAGTGTGACCCTGTTGAGAGTTGGGCTGATGTTCTCAGATGACTAGTTCCATTTTGATAAAATTTAATCTATATTCTTAGCCTCTGATATCCTCTAGACACTGTTTCAGGACTTCCAGCTTGGCCTGGATAGCAATCGGTTTCATCATTTGCCGTGAAACCTCACTCCAAACTACTAGATGACTTCTTTCAAGTGAAATTTGAAATCACATTAGAATAGCTTGATCACTGATTCTTTAAGAATGCCAATTGGAATTGTCTGCTCATAAGTGAAACCATTATATTACATTGCTGTCTGTTTCCATTTCTTAGAGGCACTCCAGTTGAACACCATGATATATACCAGCGGTCATCAACTGGTGGTCCATGGACCACTGCTGGTCTGTGAGAAAATTTTGGTGGGCTGCAGAAAAATTATTTGCATTTTTTATACATTGCACTAAATCAGGGGTCCTCAAACTATGGTCCCTGGGCTGGAATATGTGCAATGAATGTTTGTGTTGCTGCAGAGAGTCTCCCCCTTTGGGGCCTTTTTGTGTGGGTCAGAGGGGGGAAGAAATTCCGTCTCAGGATCTGCTTCAGCCTCCTGGTACAGGGCTTTGGGTGAAGGCTGGAGGGAAGTGCTGCTGCTGGCAAAGAGCCGGAGGGCCTTGTTCCAGTGGGACTGCATCATGGCCTGGAACTGGCTCACCATCTTAGCCCACTAAGCCTCCAGGCACCAATACCTGGCCTTGCACTCCCGCAGGTCTTCCCTCTGCTTGGAAAGACTATGCTCATAGTCCTCAGTGAGGTGCTTCTGCTGAGCCTCCTTTTCGGTCAGATCCAATTTGAACTGAGCCAGCTGTTTTGCCAACTCTTTCTCGAGGTGGCTGCTTAGCTCCAACATCTGCTTCCTGTTGGGACCCTAAGGAGCCCGGGTGGGGAGGCAAGGAGTGGCTGGCAGGAGAGGGGGGAGTAGAGGCTGGTGAGGCGCCCCTTGATGTGAGTGACATCAAGTTGGCAATCAAGTTGGCCATGCCCACCCAGTCACATGACTACCTAGCCACGCCCACCCAGCCGGTCATTAGGTAGATCATATTAGTGGTCCTTGGGTTTTAAAATTATGAATTTAATGGTCCCTGAAGTCCGAAAGGTTGGAAACTCCTGATATATACTATCTAACACCTCCAAGAAATCTAATAGAACCAGTGGGGGCATTTCCAAATTACAGAGAAAGTCATCCATTAGAGTGACTGGACTAGAAACATTTCCTCTAGAAGAGCAAACATTGTCAAATACAACAGGATTAGAATGATGGAAGACCTATGAATCTTCTGACAGATTAGATTCTCTTTAAGTATCTTAATTAGACAGTAATTGATGACCCAGCCATATCATTAGATGATATGCAAAAATCAGCTTGATTTTTCACGAAAATTCAGTAATTCATTAGCTATATAATATACAATTGCTGTTTTTTTTTTAATAGACAGGAAACAGCTTCTTGTGGAATTTAAAGCTCAGATCCTATCAGAGCTGAGGTATGACTATTATGCACAATGGCTTGGGAAAGTAAGAAAGACACCCCTATTGTCTCTCAAACAGCAAAACATCTTTCCTGGTGACACCGATATGGACAATAGCACAATTAGAATAACTGGACATTTTGCTGAAAGGAGATAATCTCCTTGACTACACCGAATAGCAAAGCGCACAGACACTTCAGCCTCCCTTGTTACACTGACTGATGTGGCGTCCTTTATAGAGTTCTGCATGGAGTGGATAGCCATTTGCAAATCAGATGCCAAAAGGGTCCCTAACACCAGAAGAACTAGCTGTAATTTCAAGGTTTGTTATTAAAACAAAAGGGACCCTAGACACAATGACGATCTGCAATTTTTAACGCACAGGCATTTTGTCACTTCCTCTTTTGCTCTTAAAGCTGGTCAGGACAACAAAGTATGCGATTAAATCTCTGGAACAATGCTGACTATGAGAAAGACAAAGGTTTGTCAGAGTACTCCGAAGGGAACAGGAAGAAAGTGGGGGTGGGGGAGAGATTGGCATTAGATTTTAAAGGTATATTTCAAAGAGTGATTATTTTATTTTATTTTAAATCTGCTTTCAAGTCCCTGGGGACGTTCCACTTTATCAAGAGAGACACATTCTTCCTAATGAAAGGTTACTGACCTTCATGAATGTGACAGTTCAATTACAGCCCATTCATATGCAGAACGGCCGTTGATAAAGGATTTAGAAAATGTGACTTGCATAGCAAAAGAGAGAGGAAAAAGAAGAAGAAAAGTGCCTGGGAATGTATTTTCATATAGTGAATTAAGAATTATAAATAAGATTCACTCAGGTGGTGGGGGAACCTTTTTTCCCCCCCTTTTCCTCTGGCCCAGCAAACCATTAGATTTGCTTCAGTGAATACATTGACTTTTTCTTTTTCTCTCTTTTTTTTTTATCCTGCTAATATTCCTGTCTTTTTAATCCCCTGAACTATTAAACCTAACAAATCATAAAGCCCTTCAGCTGCTTAGATGCAGGATTTCATACCTCCCCCCCCCCTTCATTCTGGCTCGCAGTAAGGCAATGTTTTTCTCGTTTTTAGCATCTTAAAGGGGTGGAAACTGTCTATAAAATAATGATGATTGAGCGAACATAAATATGCAGATATTGCCCTAATTGTCTTGTGTTAACACCTCCGTCACGTTGGACCAAGTTCTGGTTTTTCAGCCTTCTTTGCTACTCAAATTAGATTTTTGCCAGATTTGCCAGTGTAAGGAAGGCACCCCTTTCTCTGAACATTCCAGGCATGGGAAAGTTGAATACAAAACAGTGGATCTCTCAAATAAGCCAAAAAAACAGAGAGAGAGACAGACACCCTAGAATGATTTACTGTAGCTGTTCCTGTAAGTAAAATGCACTTATGATGTTGCCTATGTTTTTGTGAAATGATTTCATTTTCTCATACAATCTGTGTGCTTAAAAGGGTACAAATCTATCTTCAGATAGACAGTATTTTTCTCTGAAGTCATTGTTTTCATTGTTAATATAAAAATTCAAACTCAGGGAGAAAATATTATATTACAAAGGTTTTATTTAGTAATAGTTCTTGAGACTTAATTATTTTCCTTGAGTTCAGTAAAGGTACCCCTAATAGTTCCACTGAAGACAATGGAAATTGAATTAGTCAGAAATTAACTTTAGGACAGCCCCAAATATAATTGTCCTGCTATTATAATTCAAACTCCATAAAAAAACAGATTAAGAATACATACAGAGATACTTAGAGAAGCAAGTACCAAATTTCCCTTGGCATTTAGCCATGCTTATCATTCTTGAATCAAATTAACAATTCACTGAATTGAAGCACTACCTCATGTTAATGCATATGTTCTTGGTAAGGCAAACATCTAAGATAGCTACAGGAATTTTAACCACTCAAGTGCATCCTGGCACTAAAAAAATGCACTGGTTTCATATCAATGAAGCCAATCATACAAATATTATGTGCTGTTAGTTCATACAACTTCCCTGATTCGTGCGATCTTATTTTATTCTGGTTGGCAACCTATAATTGATGAAGAAATTCATCTTCTATGCAGGTCTCACCAAGTTTTGAATAGGACATAATCAGCGGTGGGTTGCACATTATGTTGCTACTGGTTCACCCTGTGCGCGCATGCTCACTTCCTGCGTACACACAACCAGTTCATGCACACCTGCCTTCTGCACATGCGCCTGGTCTTCCACACACGCACTTTGCTCATGCACACGCCTTCTGCACATGCAGTCATCCTCAAAAACATCCCTAAATAAGACGACATAGAGCCAGGGCAGGTGGGCAGGCCCACCTGCAACTTCCGCTACTGATTGGGACAAACCAGTCCAAACCAGCTGAATACTACCTCTGGACATAATGACTTAATACTGTATAATACAAAGCTACAAAACTAAAGCAAAGCTGCCTAACCATGATTAAACCCTAGTCCTTAAGATCTGAAGGTCACTAGTTTGTATACACCTAAGGGAGAGAAAGAGAAGAAGGAAGGAAGGAAGGAAGGAAGGAAGGAAGGAAGGAAGGAAGGAAGGAAGGAAGGAAGGAAGGAAGGAGGATGTGACTTCAGTTAAAAACAGACCTAGCAGACAGCAAAAGAAAATTCTTCAACCAGCAATGCTGCTCTTTCCTTCCTACTCCTATCACAAGTCACTTTCACCCTTCCTTCTCCTGATGGTTGAATTTATACAATACATGTCAAGATTAAAATAAGATTAGTTAGCTTGTAAATTGTTGTGGGAACTCTATCTCCATCGTAGCATGGTCATTGCGTTAACACATAATATAGTTTATCAGCTTAAGCATGTCATATTGTAGAGCAGGGGTGTCAAACTTGTGGCCCAGGGGCTCAATTTGTCATGCGCTGGTCACGTCCACCCCCGGTTTAGTAAAGGGGGGAAGTCACAATACATCACGTGATGATGACGTGACGACACGAGTTTGACACCCCTGTTGTAGAGCTAAAGAAAAGGTGAGATTTACATAGTAAAATCATCAAAAGGCAGCTTTTATTTTGATTTCCCATAGTGTAAAGTTGATATCAAGTCAACTTTTCTTTTGAGGAATGTAGGGTGGCATCCACATCAACCATCTGGGGATATATGGGAACAGGCAAATGGTAGCAGCATTTGAGTAAAAGAGGCATTTTGTTAATCATCCCAGAGTATTAATTGAACCCGGTGATTCAATACTTCTCATGCAAGGTTTTGGACCTGGCAGCTTGGAAAATGGATCAAGGGAAAATCAAGGGAAGAATGGATTTAAAAGGCAAAGAGTTGGAACTGAGGACTAGAAAGAGAACTAGCTAAAATTTGCGCTGCATGTTTGGAATAATTGGCAATTACTATATGAATTTTGGGTAAAAATTGCTGCCATTTATACATGCATATTGTTGACAGTCAGTTCAAAAATGAAAAAAGACTTCAGCAAGCCTGGTTTTCAAGTAAGTTTTTTCCTTCTAATATCCTATTATTTGCTGTTGCATTTTTTAATTGTACTATCTATTTTTACTTTTATTTTTGCCCTCCTCAAAATACAGGTGATAGGAAAGGATGAGGGAGACCAATTTATCCAAAACAAATCCAGTCTCCTCTGCTTTGGGTACAAATTCAATAAATCATAAACACGATACAGTGCAATACAATGAACGGTAAGAGTGAATAGGGATATAAGCCTGATTCTCTTGAGCCAAGCCCATCTATTGCAGTGCATGTTAAAGTAACCACAATGAACTTGTTTAAAAATATGAAAAAGTAATATTATACACAGAGCTTGATTAAACCTTTTGAAAATATAATATGTTTCTGTTCATATCCTTTGTGGACAGGGGAGCTTTAAAGTTTACTGTTCCCCAACAGGGTTAAGAGTGCAGCCAGGCATGTAATTAAGAGCAATTCTGATGTGCGCATTGGCAGAGGCAAAAGTAGCTAAAGGTTGAAGACCATGAGGGGGTTTGTTCACTATGGGGAAAACACAAATGAAGATGAACTTTACATACTGTTGGCCTTGCTGCTTGATTAAAAATGCATTATCCTTTGAGGCAAATCACCCCATGACTTATAATAAGACACAGTTACAAAGATATATTTGCTGAGCAGACTCTTCCTTGGAGGAAAGCAAGAGAAAGAATCAGGCACTGCCAAATAAACTGGTGGAGACAAGTTTTGATGCAAAAGTACTGAGCAATGGGCATTGAAGCCCCTTTCCAGTTTGCTGGCACAAAGAAGATTCTCGGTAACCTGGCTTCTTAAAATAGTAAGCTCTTGTTCATATTACGATTACATGAGCAACCTGTCTCTGACCTAACTCTATGTCTCCCAGGGTCTATTACCCTTTCATCCACTATCTCCTGAACAGTAGAATTTCTTTTCTTTTCTTTTTTCTTTTCTTCCTTCCTTTCTTTCTTTGTAGAGGACAAGATGGTAACTGTTATCCTAGAACAGGGGTCCCCAACCTCCATCCATGGACCAGCACTGGGCCACAGCATGCCAGAAATCAAACCACACAAAGCAGCAAATCCTCACCAGTGGGATGCAGGCAGCATGTGAAACCATGCCCCCTCCAGTCCACGGAAAAATCTTTCTCCACGGAACTGGTCCCTAGTGCCCAAAAGGTTTGGGGGCTGCTATCCTAGACGATAAGAAAGAAAATTTAAAAATGATTTTGATAGCTTTAGAGGACTTGATTTCAAGAAATGAATGCAATATAAAAGAGAGAGTGAGAAAGAGAGATGCAAAGCTATTCATTAGGGGGCCAGGGGAAGGCCCAACCTTACTGAGGCTCATTTAGGAAATCATTGAAGATCTGATTCCCGGCCTCTGGGGCAGGGTGATCGTAGAGCTCCCTTTTGTTTAAACTTGTGCGGGTTTTGTGTGGTTCTATGGGCTGGATTATGTGGCTCTATTTTGTGTTGCTCTATTTCGCTCTTCAGGTTGATTTTCTTTTTTATACAGTTAGCTTTTTTTAATTATAAGCCTTCAAGAGTTGCTGGGAAATAAATTGGGCTTGTAATTCGATACACAGATAGAAAATAGATAGATGGATAGATGGATAGAGATGATAGATAGATAGATAGATAGATAGATAGATAGATAGATAGATAGATAGATAGATAGATAGATAGATAGCAAAGTTATAGGATGGGCCAAACCACCTCACACTGTGAGATGATCCTCATCTAAATTTGATGAATAAAATAAAGTAAAACCAAGCTTGGAAGTACTACAATACTTCTGAAAAAGATTATTGGAAATATAATTGATCTCAGATTGAATATGTGTCTGTAAAGTGACATTGCTCCCCATCAAAAAAGGAAATGCAGTTTTAAACTACATTAATAGCAGTATGCTTTCTATACTGTATCATGGAAAGTCCACTTCCATTCTGTTAGGCACTGTTTAGATCCCACTAAGCATGTTATTCTACTTCTAGCTCACCAAGAACTAACACAGAGTAGAACAGCTTCGGAGAAGGTTGCAAGAGTGAAAGGACCAGAAAACGAGTTCTTCTGAGGAAAAAGTTAAGGAATAGAGACTGCCCACGCAGGGATGAGCAGTGATTTGTTTTGTCATACCAAGAAGCATCGGTTGAAATGACACAATCAACTCTCCAGAAGCAAAGACAGTTTTGTTCCTGAATTGGTCAGACAGTAGCCAGACAATTCCACTGACCTTGGGGGTTGTGGTTGTCCTGGGGTCAGTCCCAAAATTTAAAAGCCAATTGCCATTTGAGGGTCGGGGCCAATAAGTGAAGGCATATTACAAAAGAGGAGGATTTTATGGTGAGGCGGACATATTTAGTATCATTTATTTATTTATTTATTTATTTATTGAATTTCTATACTGCCCTTCTCCCAAAGGACTCAGGGCGGTGAACAGATTAAGATTTCATATACATATAAATATATTTTATAAACAATAAATAATAAATTGAGTCAACTTGGTGTATCTATCATGCCCTGGTCTTAATGAGGAAGGACAGACTTCAGACCCTCCCAATACACTATGAGAATGTCTGAAATAGGGGAGAGAAAGAAAAGAGAAAGGAAGGTCTTGTAGAGATCTGTCTGAAGCATGAAAGGTATGACAAGGTTAATGTGTGATGAGATCATAATTTTAAACAGAAGGCAGGTCAGATTAGAGAGCCAGTCATCAGTACAGACGCCTCTAGCAACTGTAAAGACACAATTTCCTATCCATCTGAATTCTCTTCACAGGTTCCTATAAATTCTAGCTCACTGAATCCCTCTAGAGGCATTAAAACCTTTGTAAAAATATTATTTTTCAACTAGGCCAAAGCACGCATCTTGCACAGGAACTCAGACTGCAATTACAGAAAAGTACTTTACACCCAGTCACTTGTTTTAATTTTGTTAAAATATCGAATGGTACCATCGAGGTCTGCAGATGGGAAGGGGAGAGCATGGAAGGAAATGCTGAAATGTGGGTTATAAATATTGTGATACAATATAATATGTTGTATCCCTTATATACATAGGATTGATAATGTGATGTAATTACAGGTAGTCCTCAACATACAATTGTAACGGAGCCCTGCCATTAGGGCAATATATTGTGACAGTTCTAAATTGGGTCAATCACATGACTGATCCAATTTATTATCTTTTTTGTAGCACTCATTAAGCAAATGCTGATAGTCGTTAGGTGAATCCACTGCTATGCAACCAGTTGTAAATCAAAGAACACTTGTATGAAAGGAACACTTATGTCATGATCAACCACTCTTGTTTTGCTATTTTGTTGTCACTGTAGCTATGAATTATATTGGCAGTACTTTCTATGGTTGCAGATTTATTTATTTATTTATTTATTAGTTGAATTTATATGCCGTCCTTCTCTGGAGACTCGGGGCGGCTTACAATGCGTTAAGCAATAGCCTTCATACTTTTGTATATAGCTGTTTAGTAGGGCTTTTGCCCGCCCCCAAGCAGTGTTCTTTTTTATACAGTCAGCTTATTGTCCCCACAATCCGGGTCCTCATTTTACCTACCTCGAAAGGATGGAAGGCTGAGTCAACCTTGATTAAAGTGTTTCCCAACCATTTCTAGAGATAACATATGGAATATTGTTGGTGCAAGGAAGCATCATCTTTAATAACCTGCTTCATATATAATAATATATGGTGTATATATAATAATATATAGTACAAAGGAATTATTTAGTCTGTCATCTGCACCTCCATAACTGGTTTGACTCTGCAACCAAACAAGACAAACACAGACTTCAATGGATAATTAGATCTGCAGAAAAAACAATTGCTACCAATCTGACTTCCATTGAGGACCTGTGTACTGCATGAGTCAAAAAGAGGGCTGTGAAAATATCTACAGACTCTTTACATCCTGGACATAAATTGTTTCAACTTCTGCCCTCAGAACGACGCTATAGGGCACTGCACACCAAAACAACTAGACACAAGGACAGTTTTTTCCCAAATGCCATCACTCTGCTTAACAAATAATTCCCACAACACTGTCAAATAACTTACTAAGACTATATTATTATTATTATTATTATTATTATTATTATTATTATTATTATTATTATTATTATCTTCCTTCCTAGTGTCTATCTTTTTCCACTTATGACTATAACCATGTTGCTTGTATCTTTCAATTTATATTGTTTTATTTATTAGTACAATTTGATAGCTTATTAGTAACCTTGACTATCACTAAGTATTGTGTCATTTTATTCCTGATGAATGTATTTTATTCTCCTTATGTACACTGAAAGCATATACACCAAAGACAAATTCCTTGTGTGTCCACACTTGGCCAATAAAGAATTCTATTCTATTCCATTCCATTCCATTCCATTCCATTCCATTCCATTCCATTCCATTCCATTCTATTCGATAGAAATTTTATTATATTTATTCACTGGAAATTGTATGGCAAAATTGTTCAATATCTTTATTGTATGTGGTTTTCTAACCTCTCTATACACATTTGTACATACATACATACATACACACACACACACACACACACACATATATTTCACTTCTGCAAATAATGCACACACATACTGTACATACCTAGACTACTGTAGGATACAATGATGAAAACGTAAGGTTAAAAACTTGAATATTTATTTAGATAGCCTGTCTTCGCACTCCATGTATGCTGAGGAGACCATAGGCCTAGAGAAAGTGGGTAGGCACACACTCAAGCACGAAGAACAATGTGTTTAAGGAATGATCTGGGACTTAACAAATCAGGAAGTTTTCAAGACTCCAACTAGCACAGAGCGTGACTTACTGCCCTAACCAGCAGATCTCCTGCATAACTTTGTAGAAAATTGAAACCACCCAATGGATGTTCAATTGATTCTTGTGGTTATTTCTAAAGTCAGGAATCACTAAGGAAATTCATCCTCAAAGTCTAAATTAACAGTTGAGGTTAGGGCTGTGTTCATAGGTCAGAAAAGCATAAGAGATTCTACATAAAGTTAGTTGCCATATAGCCTATTGGTTCAGAGCATTACTGAGCCCCTTAGTCAAGGGATATGAAACCATTGTCAAAGCAAAAGCAGGGTTTTCTATGTTTTAGCAATGAAAAATAATTATATTTGGTAAGAAGGACATGGCTGACATTCATACAAGGCAACAATCAACAATGATCATGATGTGATAAACCCAAACTTAAATATTTAATTTTTTCATTAGTTGTTATAGGTAATTATAAAGGCAATAAAGCCACTCCTGAAATCACTGTAACTTACGAATGTGCAATCTGGATGAGGACATTTGGACCACGTTCTAATTCTAGCAGTGAGACTCTTTAAAGTCATCTTTGCAATATTATTTTATTAAAAAGTACCATTTACAGGAAAACTAAAAATAGCTTTCTGGGAGAGGGTTTTTTTTTTCCCTATTATTGAACATTCCTTTTTGATTTACATTTTATCTTCCATATGTTTTGGTTGTAATCCTCCCCCCAACTATTTTACAAATCACATCCATACAATCTGGAATGATGCTAGATACCTATCCCCTACCCAATCACACACACACACACAAACATATAGTTTTCCTTCTAAATTTTAGACCCTGTCTTGATCTAGCAAAGTCCAAAGGTCTAATATTCTGTAAAAAAAAGAGGCCACCAAACATTTAGGCTATGCTGGAACAATTAAAACAGCAGGTGATGTTTTCCTTCAAAGCTTTCAATCATAATGATCAACAAACCCCAGGGCTGGTTTTCCTCCATAGTCGCTGTGAATTATGGGAATTTACCAGTGACCTCTTTATAATAATCATCTGACAATAAGTGAAGTATCTGAGCTCTTCTGCAACGGTTTTCAGGCAATGGACAGTAAATCCTTTGAAACAAGCTGTCACAAACAGGCTTATTGTCAGCTCTGAAACCTTCATAGCTGGCTAAAATGCTCTTCTAAGAGGCAGCAAGACCTGACATTTCTTGTCAGAAGAATATTCACATTAGGAGGAATATTTTTTTAAGACTTATCTAGCTGGCTATCGCTGGTATTTTTGTGGTGGATTAATTAATTGCAATTTCATCTTCCAATATATTCCTCCCTCTCCAAAATGCACTGAGACTGTACAATTCTACAAGTAACACGCTCATCAAGCACTATTGCACGAGCCCCTATCCTGCCTGAATTTTAAAAAATAAATTTGCACTTGACAATAGTCATCTTGCTGTTTTCCACAGAGCTACACAATTGCTAGGCAGCCTAAGCAATGACAGATTAACCTAACCCTAACCTGTAACGGTTGGAGCAGGATTTTCAAAATACACACCGAACACCTAACGGTATTTGTTTATTCACTGGCTTTGGAAGCAAAGCATTTAAAAACAACATCAGATTACAAGAAGCTATAATAATTCTGTTAAAACTTAACAGCATTTAATGGAAGATTAAAGGTTACAATGGTATAATTAGAGAACAAACACCTTCCACGGTATTTGCTAATTGGAACAGAAAACTGTGGTGTTGGAACAGCAGCATTCAGGATCTCCCACCCTATCTTACTAGCTGGAGGAGTTGCAGACCGCGAGATCTCCAAGCTACTCCACTGAAATAGATTGGCATTAAATGGCGCTTCAAAGGGGAAAGGGATTTACGGCAATCCAATGTTTTATTCTTTTGCTGTTGGCATCTGTCTTCTACAATCTCACAATATCCAAATGCATTGGTCTGCAGATCCTATTATGTGCCATCAAGTAGGTGTTGACCACAAATATAATTTTTTCCCCATGATCTCACACAGATCCTATTATCCAAAGTGAATATGCTTCACCGTTGCCTCCTCAACATTATTTTCAGTTTAAAATTTGTTTTCTTGCCATTCCTCCATTAGCATCACTCCATATTTGGTGTGATGGTCCTTGAAATATTTGAAATATTCCCCTTCCTATGTGGGATCATGGGAAAAAAATCTATCTATATGGTCTTCCATGCTGTTAACACATGGAAGGTAACACAGTAGTGGATTTGTCCTCACTTTGGATGTTGTCTAAATCTAACATTGAAAAATCAAATAGGGATAATTATATGAAAATCTGGATTATTTGCGCCATACGTAGCACTTGGCCATTTCCCACTTCTGATCTGGTTCTTACTTTGAGGCTTAGTTGTCCAACACTGCAAGCTGGCTGGCAACTGGAGTTAGATGCACAGCAGCCAAGGATATTCATACATGAATTCACAGGGATAAATTTGTGTTTCTGGGTCTTCAGAAATAAATGGCATTGTCATGGATTGAGACGCCAAAATTCAATCCTTCAGAAAAGCATTGTCTATGTCAGCATCATGCTCTTTAGGATCCTGATGGAGACAGCTACAAATGCTTCAAATTCTTCTAATAGAGTATTACTTCAAAATGTTTAAAATGGGACTTACTTATTTTTGCAATGCATAAGCTACTAAATCTTCATCAACATAATAAAACATTAATACACAATACTTAATAATAATGGATAGCAGATGCAGCAGTATCTGGAGATAGAAGGGTACAAGAAAGAAATAGAGAAGATAACAAAACACAAAGACCTGCAAATAGAAGCAGAATGACTGAGGCAAAAGAAAGCAAAGGTAGTACCAATAATAATAAACATTTTGGCTAGAATCCCAAAACAACCAGAACACCATCAGCATTGACAAAATCATTATTCGAGCAATTGCAAAAGGCAGCTTTATTTAGGACGCCTGACATCCTGTGATGATATTTTTAACACCATCCAACATCCACCTCTGCCTATCCCAGGTCCTTGGAAAGGATTCAATAGGTAGACAAAAATGCCAAATCCAGTCTGAACATCTGACTGATTGTGTGATGAACTATAATAATAGTAATAGAAGTGCCAGCCTGGCAACTCGATCAAGGAGGCTGAGATCCAGGGGAATAGCAACGCATCCAGTACACCCAGAAAGATATCCAGTGTAATCTGCAGGCTCTAACATTTCACTCAGAGGTGGTATTTAGCCGGTTCAGACCAGTTCGCCCGAACCGGTAGCAGAAATCGCGGCTGGGTCTGCCTCCTCACCCTGGCTCTATGCCATCCTATTTAGGCATGTTTTTGAAGCCGGGTGCATGCACAGAAGGTGCACACATGAGCAAAGTGCATGTGTGGAAGGCCGAGAGCATGCACGGAAGGCAGGCGCACACACAAAGCGAGTGTGCACAGGCGGGGTGAACCAGTCGTAACATAATGTAAAACCCACCGCTGATTTCACTATCTTAGCAGCAGGATTCAAATGGTCTTTTCTTGACCTCTGCATTCTCCTCTGTCACTTGATGGTGTACAGTGCCAGTTCACTAAAAATATTTGCAAGTGATGTTGTTAAAGCATTAGCAAGCTTAATTATATCAGAAGAAAAAATTGAATATTTGAAAATGTAAACCAATGCAAACCACAAAATATAATTCTATCCTTCTTTTGCTTCTTTAAAAAAATCACATGTATAGCTATTTCCTGGAAGACTCATGTATTCTGAAATAAAGGTATCAGCTTGCAGCATTTACCGATAATCAAGACAATAACCTGAGCAAAACTGTCTCCATACATAAAGGTACAATCCCTAATTAGATCTGCAAGGCAAGAGTGAGAGAACTGGCATTGTCTTCCATTGAAAAAGCCCCTCACTATGCAGACAACAAATCTATGAAGGATGTAAATGCCAGACTCAGGATAATATGAAGTTAATAAATGCAACCTGTTTTCAACCAGTGATTAATTTTCTTCAGATTTTATCTGTAGGAAACACAGAAATGAGATGCAAGATGTTCCTTCATCTCCATCCATCCCTACGTGCAGGTCGATGGTTCCAGGAACCGGGTAACAGTTCAATATTGGAAAGAACAAGCAAAAAGACTAATGCTGCCGTCATTGAATTCAGATTTTCCCAACTTTTAATTCTCAGATATAGTCCTGCCCCGACATTCTTTGTCTGACTTAAAAATCACGTTGAGGTAAGGACTTGAATGCCTTACATGTATCAAAATGAAAATCTGTAGCATGCCCGACTGAGAAAGACAGTCAATATTTAAGGTTGAAAGAAATGTTCTACTGAGAAAAATACTAGTGATTGAAAAAAGCAGTTCAGATGACAAGAAATGGTGTTTCTGGTGGCAAGAATTAGCTTTCTTAAAAACTGCTGAGCAGAATCCAATTCTGCAAATACCAATTGTTCTGATTAAAAATCAACTCTCCCAGAAGTCCATTAAGTGTTATTACACTAGAAATGATGTGGCATCAGATTAAATTGGGTAGATTACCCAGTTTTGTTCAGTACTGATGATTCATCAGTAGTGTTATCAGTTTAGGAGGGCATGATCTTTCCTTGAAAGTGCACTGCTGCAGCCAACTTCTCCCCCCCCCCCCAATAATTTTATCGAAGATTATATTATACAGATAAAACGAATACAACTACAAAGAAACAGAAATACATTAAAGTTCTTTTTTTAAAAAAAAAGAAGTGCAGAAAAAGTAAAAGAAAAAAGATAGAAGGAGCCTCCCTCTACATCCCCAGCAAGTATAATCAATAACTTATCACTATCACTTAAAAAAACATCCAAGTATCTCTTCATTCCATAACTCATCCCATTCTCAATAAGCTTGTCTCTAAAACCTCATATTTCTTTATCCATCAGCAAATATCCAGGAAGGGTTATCCAAAATAGCAACATTTCTGCTAAGTCTTACTAACTATCTGTTATATCCAAACTGAATCCGTCCTTTGATATGTATATGTATATTTATATTTAAACAGATCTCCCCATGTCCTCTCTTCAAATAGCCACTCAAAATAAAAAAACCCAATTACTAGAAATAACCATCATAATCTAACATGATCGTGGGATGCTGTGACCGTCATAAATGGCCGCAGGTTGCAAAGTACCAAATGTCAATCACTTGACTGTGAGGATGCAATGGTTATTAATTAGTTTTTTATAAATTAGATTATTATAATGGTAAAGGTTCCCCTTGCACATATGTGGAACTTGTTCCCTACTCTAGGGGGGCAGTGCTCATCTCCGTTTCAAAGCCAGCGCTGTCCAAAGACATCTCCGTGGTCATGTGGCCGGCATGACTAAATGCCAAACACGCACAGAACGCTGTTATCTTTTCACCAAAGGTAGTCCCTATTTTTCTACTTGCATTTTTTATGTGCTTTTGAACTGCTAGGTTGACAGAAGCTGGGGCAAATAATGGGAGCTCACCCCCATTACACAGCACTAGGGATTTGAACCGCTAAACTGCTGACCTTTCAACCGACAAGCTCAGCGTCTTAGCCACTGAGTCAGTGCTTCCCTATATAATAGTTTATTAAAAACTAGTTATAAATTAGTTTTTCAGCACTGTTGTAACTTCAAACGATCGCTAAACAAGGTATTCATTAAGGGAGAACCTCCTGTATGTGAGATTTAATCTCAAACAAACTAGCAATAGTCTTATGAAAATATGAAAATAGCACAGCCTAGTGAACTTCCTGCCACTGTGGATTCTAATAATTCCAGTCGAGGTGATTCTGGCTTTTTTAAAATCTGTATCTGCACAAGGCACTTAAGGAATTCATTAACTAATGTCCCCTGATATGGAACAGAACCAGTTTGTGAAAGTAACTGAAGACAGCAACACAAGAGCACATGCAAGGAAGACAGATGACATCAGAAAGATGCATGGAATACAAACATTTAAGGGCATGTTTTTACATATCAGTCTTTGAGGAGAAAGCGATTACTGCTGTGTTCTACCATTCAACAACTCTTACTCTTCAGTGAGATGCACTTTGCTGACATTTTTGTTCCAGATTGGAGTTTTATTTTTCTTTCTTCTTGATTTTCCTCTTTTCCTTAATTTAAAATTTCTTTTTTTCAATCCACTCGTTATTACTTTTAAAACACACCAACTGAACTTAGTACAATCATTGCCACAATGATGAGCACTCTTTAATAAAAGCACTTTGCATTCCTAAGGGAAAATGTGTTTGGTAGATTCCACCGGTAACATTTTATACGCACCACTGAGCAAGAAACATTATAGGATAAAGTGATTCTTTGACAGCTTCTCAAAGCCAACCAGCAATGATCATTGACATTTAGCAAAATGCCCAGTAGCATCTCTATCCTGGGAAGATCCTGGAACAAATTTCAAATTGCTAGTTCAACAGTTCACTGTGTCTGCCTAAAAGACTCTAAGGGCAATAGTAGGAGAAATATTTTTTATTTTATTTTAGGGCACTGTGATACTGTGCATTAATTGGTGTCTGGAAAAATGTAATGCCTTGTATGACTACAGAGCTTGACCTAGTGATTCCAAGATTGCTTCAGCAGGTCCTTTTAGTGATTTTATTTAAATATATTTACAGGTTATCTACAGGAGAATGAAGGCTCATATTACAAATTTTATTTTCTTTTATTTTCTATGTATCACATTTAAATCATATCATAAGCATCAAGAACATACAATCGGAATACAAAATCATCTTAATAACTAATAAGTACTGTGCAGTAAGACTAAAATGAAACACAGATATAAATATAAACCACCCACTTCAATAATTTCTATAACACATTTAAGGAAAAATCAGTGAGCATAACAGGTACTTCTTCAGGATACTTCTAAAAGTATCTATGGCTTAGGACCGGGGTATTTACGGGACCGCCTTCTGACACCAGTGGCCTCCCACCGACCAGTACGCTCCCATAGAGAGGGTGCCGTCAGTCAAGCAAGGTGCCGTCAGTCAAGCAGTGCCGACTGGCGGCCCCCAGGGGGAGAGCCTTCTCTGTGGGGGCACCCGCCCTTTGGAACGAGCTTCCCCCGGAGATATGGAGGATCCTGGATCTGCACGCTTTCCGCCGGGCCCTCAAAACATTCCTATCCATCAGGCCGACCTGGCCTCACCACTGCAAGGTTGTTTTCTTAAAACATCCTTTCTTGCCACAGTTATTAAGGTAATTGCTGCAGATTGTTAAGTGAATCTGGCTTCCTCGCGGATTTTGCTTGTCAGAAGGTTACAAAAAGTGATCATGTGACCCAGGACACTGCAACTATCATAAATATGAACCAGTTGCCAAGCATTGGCATGAATTTTGATCATGTAACCATGGGGATGCTGCAGCAATCATAAGGTGAAAATGTGGTCATAAGTCACTTTTTTCAGTGCCATTGTGACTTTGAACAGTTTTCATGTTCAACAGTTTTCATGTACCCTTTTCCATCCCAAACAATCAGCATCTCTGTTTTGTCTAGATTAAATCTGATTTTATATTTTGTCATTCATCCCAAATTATCAGGCATGAATTCAAATTTCCAATAGCATTCCTGGGAGAGATCCTGAAGGAATAGAGTCAAATATCATTAGAATACTACCAACATTTAAGTTTAGACTAAACCTCTGGATGATAGATTTTACCTAGGAGGTTTATGTTGATGTTATTAAATATGAGGGATATAAATGAAATGCTACATCATTCCGTATTAATAAACCCAAAGTATTAGCAAGGTAGATGTCTTACAGCAGGGCTGTCAAACTGGATGCTGGATGTGTCACATGCTGGCCATGCCCACACTCAGTTCAGTGAAGGGGAAAAAAATCCCAATACATCACATGAATGTGAGTTTGACACCCCTGTCTTACAGGAAGAAAATCTGTAGACCTTTCAGAAAGAAACAGCAACACACACACACCCCAAAAAATCCTAGGTTTTCATAGGGAGAGAACCAAATACTAAACAACTCCATTGACTCTAACTAAAGATTTCAGTATCAGCAACATAGTCCAAACCAGCCTACCCCAGCCTTATGGCTGCCTACTGATGTATTTCTGGATTCCTTCCAGTCAGATTTCACACCCGGGCATGGGCCTGAAACAGCATTGGTCACACTTTTGGATAACTTCTAATGAGAACAGGATGGAAGTAATGCATCCATCATTGCCCTTCTTGACCTCTTGGTGGCCTTTGATACCATCAATCATGGTATCCTTCAGGACCAGCTCCTGGGATTGAGAGTAGGTGGTACTAGATTGTGCTGGTTCTCTTCCTTCATCTGGATCTGGTTCCAATTGTTATTGGAGCAAGAGGTCCAGCTGCAGAGCTCATTACTATCTTTACTCCTGTTTAACACCTACATGAAGCCAGCAGGTAAGGTGATCCATCATTTGGGAATGAAGTATTAATAGCATGCTGATGATATCCAGCTGTATATCTCCACCTGTAGCAAACTAAGAGGTGCTATTCATGTCTTGTCTTGGCTGTCTGAAGGATGCAGTGGTATGGAGGGGGAACAATAGATTTCAGCTCAAGCCTAGCAAGAGTGAGTAGCTTTTGGGTTTGGGGCCCTTCAGTTCCAGGAACTTACCATCTTAAGTACTGGATGAGGTTGTGGTGAAGGTCCTCCTGGACTCATGACTCCTCATGTCTTAGTAAGCACGTGGAAGTCATGGCTAGGAGAGTTTTGCATAGGGTTGTGGGCCACTTGCACTGATTCCTGGATTGGCAGGCTCTACATTCAATCACTCATGCTCTGGTCAACGTCCCCCAACAGAAGCCACTGCACAGGAACAAAGTCCAAGGAATAAATGCAAGGCCTCAGAGATGGCGCGAGGGCCTGATAAAATGGCCGCCAGCTACAGAGCACTAGAGAAACGTCTCACAAATGCACTGAGGTAGGACTCAAGGAGAAGCACCAGAGCGGGCCGGCTCAAATGTGCAATGGTGGCTCGTGCGTAGGTAATCCACCGCTCTCAGCAAGGGACCTTCTGGAGTTAGCGGTATGACGGCGAAGAGGAAGACAAAATGGCAGCCACATGGGAAAATGCCTGCCTGAAAGCACCACCGTGGCTGTAGTCCCAATAAGCCTCTTTGCACAGTGACGACGCAGCCCCGCCAATGGCAGAAATCAGGTGCAAGACCTAGACCAGGCTTCAAAGTGCCTCAGCGATAGAAAGGACGAGCCACGGCGCACGAGCACTCAAAAGTGCTCCAAACGCCTCCAATGAATTAAACGTCAGAGTATGCTGTGGCCGTCGGGCAGGAACTCCGAAGCCACCCAATCACCAAGGAAAGCAAAGGTTGCGCCTGCTCGTCCACCGGCGGCTCAATCACACACGCACGCAGAGATGCCAATGTTGGGGCAGAGCTCACATGCTAGGAAGCGGAGGCGGGAGGCTTGGAGCCCAAAGCCAACACCACCCCGCTGTCAGAATCCGATAAAGACTCACAGTCACTGTAGAAAGGTAAAATGTGGAAGAGTCTAGGAGCGAATAGCAACAACTGTCAAAGTCCAAATTGAAGGGAGAAATCTCCAAAGCACTCCTTTCACCTGACTGAGTGAAAGGAACTGAACCTCAGCCAGGCCTGGGAGGCGGAGTCAACTGTCTTAAAGAGATATGCACTCAGTATCAATCAGCCTAACTGAGGGAATTACCCATGCTCTTGGATTCTCCAAGCAGCGCGCTAGAGAACAGCTGTGCAGCACAAATCAGCTGAGCCAGAAAGAAGGAAATATAGGACAGGATAGGGAGGGGGTGCGTGGGCAGGGCCCATTCGATCATCGGAACTACCGGTTCACTAGAACCAGTCCGAACTGGCAGCAGCCCACCACTGCATCAGAGCCTGCAGA
Organism: Masticophis lateralis; assembly: GCA_030761175.1. NCBI lineage: Eukaryota > Metazoa > Chordata > Lepidosauria > Squamata > Colubridae > Masticophis > Masticophis lateralis. Next base: position 66,253,465 of record JAUDYJ010000003.1, read on the forward strand.
AGAGGCTTGGTAGGCTCCTATCCACTAAGGACTCAGGAGATGAGCCTTTTCTGCCCATCCTTTGGAACATCATTCCCCCAACCTGGCCCCAACCCTGCTGGACTTTCCGAAGGCTTTGTCATTGTGCCTGGGGAACCAGTGGGGATATGGAGCCTCTTGATTGTACTGTTAGCCATTGTACGGTTTGTATTTTCCCACAACTTAAATGTTAATTGCTTTCATTAGTTTTTAATGATTCTCATTTTAGTTGTTTATTTGTACCTATTGTTTTCTGTTTTAAGTGTGTGAGCCACCCAGAGTCATTTATGTGAGATTGGTAACTAAATAAATAAACATTAGATGCAAGTAGCATCATGCTTAGCTAGCCTGATGGAACTTGCATTGGGAAGCCAAATCCAGCCATTTACAATGGATATTCTGCATATCACACAATTTCCAACCCTCTCTAATACATCTTACTCTAATGAAGCCGAAATATGTTAACTGAAACAACACAGTATTCCCTTGTCCCCATTTTCTTTTCTCCTTCTGCTCTTGTCTCCCTTGTGTTGGCATCTAAATTGTAAGCTCCCCCCCCCCCCCGAGGCACTTGTAAAGCGCCATATACACAGATGGTGTTACATAAACAATAACAAGAATCTACTTCTTGAGAAATCTTGAAAGGGAGAAAAAAAAAGCAGCCCAGATTTTTTGCAATGCCAGGCATCCAGATTGCCTCGCCGGATCAATAGCCCAACTATTTTGCCTAATTAAAGACGCTGCTCCTTCAACAACTATTAGTCATGAGAGCTATTAACACCACTATTACTAATGCCAATAACCACTCAGGTAGATATCAAAAGCGGCTAACAAGGATCTGCGAACCTCTCAGAACCTCCGTGTAAAATCTTTCCACATTATTAAATCAAATGCCACTTGTTTTATGATGCAGTAGATGTAGTATTTATTATCAAATTTAGGTACCATTTATCTCACCCTAATATTAAATGCACTATAAAAGCAGGTTGTTCAGACAAAGCCAGAGCCAGCACTGAGTAATCAAATTCATTGATATACCACATTAAGACCTCTGTTAAATTAGATAGTATGATATATGATTCGTTAGAATAAGAATGCACGTGCATATCCTGCTATTACCAGTAGGTCTCTCCTTCTCCTCCAAACAAGCTGCTCTTTGGAGGTACCTGGCTGGGATTGTTCTTTCACTGTGAGCAGAGAAAACAAAGCTAGAGAAAGCAGTGATCAGGATTCTGACTGAGACTTTTCCTCTGTAAAGGCCTGATCATTTTAATTTACCCTATTCCAGTGTGGTAAAGACAAGTGCAACTCAGCCTCTGTGTGCCTAATTTTAGAGCCACACTAGCTCTTTACCTTGCAACATACTAAGAGCATATGCGGTACATATAAAAGATGAGTAATATGTTGTTTGCAAAGGTAATATATTTAAATATAACGTTTATTATGATGTATGTCTTCTTATTCTAATCTATTTAGAATAAATAGCACAGTGGTTGGAATGCAGTACTGCAGGCTATTTCTGCTGACTGCCGGCTGCCTGCAATTTGGCAGTTTGAATCTCACCAGGCTCAAGGCAGACTCAGCCTTCCATCCTTTTGAGATAAAATGGTAAAATGAGGACCCAGATTGTTGGAGGCTATATGCTGACACTGTAAATTGCTTAGAGAGGGCTGTAAAGCACTGTGAAGTGGTATATAAGTCTAAGTGCTATTGCTATTGCTACTTATGATCTCTAACCTGCTTTCCAGCCCTAAAACCTTCCGAGGTGGTTAAAAGCCTCAAGCCAGTCCTTGATCCATCATCACCCACCCTGTCGTATAAATAGGTTTGATGCTGATACAAGCTATCTTCTTCTAACACATTGCTTAAAAAACCAAACAAACCTCTATTCTCCCATTCCAATTTTATTCATATTTTTTTCTTTTGGTGGAACTATTTTTCTTACTGGAAAACAAATAGTTTTTACCCAGCATCAACCAGACAACACTTCTAAACAGCCGTTCTTCAAGCTGGCAGCCTCTATCGGCTGATGCCAAGGCAAGTGACCAATAATGTAAAGAGGAAACAAGTATTGCAAATATTTGGAAAGAGTTCAGAGAGTCAAATCTTGTCACCACTTGCAGAGATCTTTAGTTTGAGACTCAGGACATCTGGATGATATATTTATGCTCTCTGCGGTTGTACATTCACATCTGGAGTCTAGACTTACTGACTCAAGTGATTCTCTTCAGATCTCCTGCCCCCTTATCTTTGTCTGCAACCACTATTTGCCCACTGCTGCCCTTGAAGATAGCATCAGAGTTTTATCTCTAACAGTTGGATCTTCCAATTCTTACTTAGTAGTAGAAATGTATCTGATCTTACTTCCCAGAAATGGTGCCTATTTCCCCAGTTCAGTCCATTTCCATTTGAGATGCCTCTTAAAACCAACGTTGGGATGAACTGAGAATTACTATTCAAAATGCCTTTCAAACAGATGACTCTTCAACACGTTAAGTTCATCTCTTCTTCGTTAGATTGCTTGTTTGATTTGGTAATAAGAGATTATAGTTTAACCACCTAATTCAGATTTATTACATTATTTATCTGACTCACTTATAGCCTACTTTGCATTATTCCCAAAATAGGATATAATGGAACTACCAATAAAATCTTATGAAATTGGGAAAAGTTGCAACTATTGCAAAGACTGCTTAGTGTGGTTATAATATTGGACCCATTTAACATACTTCTAAAGACACTTTTTTAAAAAAAATTAGATTTATATGCCGCCCTTCTCCGGAGACTCAGGGCAGCTTACAATGCGTTAAGCAATAGCCTTCATACTTTTGTATATTTATACAAAGTCAGCTTATTGCCCCCACAAACTGGGTCCTCAATTTACCTACCTTAGAAAGGATGGAAGGCTGAGTCAACCTTGAGCCTCGAACTTGCAATAATTGCAGACAGCTGAATGTTAATAACAGGCTATTTAGCCTGTTGAGCTATCTGAGGCTCTTGTTCTCTGAACCTGGCACTTTCCACAAATGTAGGTCTATGATTTTCTATACTTCCCAGTAGAAACCTATGTACAGGTGTTGTTGGGCATGAAAAGAAAAGTCCTTTAACTATTCTATACAATTAAAACCCAAAAGGAAACATTTCATTTTGCATCAGAATGAAGGCATCAAAAAAGAAAATGAAACAGAAAATTGGAAATAGGAAATAACATATCTCGATGGTCTGATGTCACTTTTTCAAACTTGCAAAGATTAGTAATTACTTATTAATTAATCACAGTGTTTTTCAAATTTAGCAACTTTAAAATGTGTATGTTCCCACTATGCTGACTGGGGGATTCTGGGATTTTAAAGTTGCCAACTTTGAAAAATGCTGGTATATTACAAAAAAGAAATACCATTCCTCATCTTTTAAAAGCAATTAGGAAGTTCTCCCTTGCCTCCCTTCTTCCCTCCCTTTTTCGTTTTTGGAAATAACCATTAGAAAGAGTAACCATTTCTATTGTACTCATGAAGCTATTGAGTAGACGCTGGTCACGTATCTCAGTATTCACGAGAGAATGTCATTGGTTTTAGTCTGTTTCAATGACAATTTCAAATGCCATGCTAGAAGAAACAGCAACTTCCATTTCAGCGTGTGAATTTGAGTCAGTCTGAAAGTTCTCCTTCAATGGATCACATCATCTGGTCACCAGGGAGCGAACAGACCTTTCTCAAAGCCAGTAACACACGCTTGAAAAGTTTTCCCCAACAATGAATTGTTATTTTGATGTTATAGCATTTTTATTCTTCTGATCTTCTGATCTCCACAGAAATTACAGTAGCAGTATTGAAATCTTTTTTTTTAAAAAACTGCTTTAAGAAAAAAGTATTATATACTTTTTAGATAAGTCACATGGAGGTGTGAACAATGATGCTTATTTGCAAAGCTCATTCTAGTTAACTATTATCTCATTTCACTCACTCATATTTAGTTTCATGGGTTCAGGAATCTGTTCTCATTTTATAGACAGGAATGTCCACTGTGGACAGGTAGTTCTGCTGATGCACTAACTGTCAATTGCCAAGAACAGCTTGCAGCTAATGGTCTGGATTTTGTCAGCAAAGAACACTTAAAGCATATGTATAAGCTGATAAAATACAATTCTATCATTTGTAACAGAATAACAGAGTTGGAAGGGACCTTGAGGTATTCCAGTTCAACCTCCTGCTCAAACAGGAGACCATATCCTATTCCGGACAAGTAGTTGTCCAATGTCTTATAAATACCTCCAGTGTTGAAAACCCACAATTTCTGGAGGCAGTTCATTCCACTGACTAATTGTTCAAACTGTCAGGAAATTTCTCCTTGGTTTTAGGTTAGTTCTCTCCTTGTTTTTATTCCATTAATTGCTTTTTGTCCTACCTTCAGGTGCTTCAGAGAATAGTTTGACGCCTTCTTTTTTGTGGCAGCCTCTTAGATTTTGGGACATTGCTATCATGTCACTCCTAGTCCTTCTTTTCATTAAACTAGACAATTCCAGCAACCTTTCTTCATATTTTTTTAGCCACCAGTCCCCTAATCATCTTTGTTGCTCTTTTCTATGCTCTTTTTAGAATCTCAACATATTTTTTGTATTGTGGCAACCAAAACTGGTTGCAATATTCCCAGTGTAGTCTTACCAAGGCATTATAAAGTGGTATTAACACTTAACATGATCTTGATTCTATCTCCCTGTCAATGCAACCTAAGACTGCATTAGCTTTTTGGCAGCTGCCACACACTTCTGTCTGTCTGTCAGTATCTATCTATCTATCTATCTATCTATCTATCTATCTATCTATCTATCTATCTATCATCTATCATCTATCTAAAATCTCTATCAAATATTTGTTGCCTTCTGCTCTGATTCTTTTTTTAAAAAAAAATTCTAGGATCATAGTATGTCAATTGACTTCCCTACTCATAGTGTAGGTCGTAGACAGATTAGGTCAAGAGATCATAACTACATAATAGTCTAATGATAAAATAAATAAATAAAATAAGCAAACATTGGAATTGCCATGCCAAAACTAAATTAGTCCCATTGAGTTACACTACTGTGTATTTCATTTTAGATCCTGCTTGAACTTCTTCCCTTCATCAACCAGACAACTGTGAAGCCATTGCCATAATGGGAACACATTACTGTAATCACTATAATTGGAGTGGAGTGGCTGCGGAGTGGGGAACTATACATGCAAGCAAGCATCAACTCAAGTACCCTTTTTCAGCCTGGCTTTTTCAGAAGAACATGAGTGTAGCCCTGGAAAAGTTATTTGGAAAATTTATATTGTGGAGTGCATACGAATTCTGATAAACATGAATGTTTTAGATAATGTGACAAGCCTCTTTTAACACACTGAGAGGGAGGCAAAAATGTGGAACCATTGATGTGAAGATCAATGTTAAGATATCCAAAATCCATATTTAGATCCCAAAACAGAGGAAATAAGACGAATGAGCTTATATGCTAAAAATACCCTAAATGTGAAGAGGAATTTATTTATTATAGAAATAAATTATATCTCTGTTACACACATAAGTACATACAACTAGGCAACACACTAAGAAACACACAGTATGATATTGTAAATGAGTACCATATATAAATATTGTAGCTTCATCCATGCACAGAACAATTCTGAAAAATATTAGCATTTTCTGTTCAGTATTCAGGCTGAGTGTAGATCAGACAGTCATAGGCAGCAGGAATTCAGACAGAGTAAATAAGGAGAGAGAGCACAGAAAACAGAAGAGTTGCAAAAACTAGAGTACGCCTATGAATTATTCAGGCCCAAGGGAAGAGAATTATGGTTTTTGTTTCAGTCTATTCATATGGGTGGGCAATTCTCAAAAGCAATCCTTCCTAAAAATTATTACTTGTACAAATGCCTTGACAGATCACCTTTACAGTAGCCTCATTTGGCCATTAGCTAGAATGTACTTGAAAGCAGTGGTGAAATCCAATTTTTTTTACTACCGGTTCTGTGGGTGTGGCTTGGTGGACATGGTGTGGTGTGGTGTGGTTTGGTAGGTGTGGCAGGAGAAGGATACTGCAAAATCTCCATTCCCACACCACTCTAGGGGAAGGATATTGCAAAATCCCCATTCCCTTCCCACTCCTGGGGGAAGGATATTGCAAAATCTCCATTCCCAACCCACTCTGGGGCCAGCCAGAGGTGGTATTTGCTGGTTTTCTGAACTACTCAAAATTTCTGCTACCGGTTCTCCAGAACCTGTCAGAAGCTGCTGGATTTCAGCCCTGCCTGAAAGGTGTGTGTATCTATCTAGATAAATACTGTATAGAGATAAAAATATGAAATCCATAATACTTTTTCTCTACTTAGACAATGTTGGGGGGGAAAAATCCAAGAACGTAAAAGAAATGAGGGGGGGGGAACAATCCACTATCTGCAAGTGAGACCTTTGAATTAAAGTATATCAGAAATTAAAAAGGAAACTCATACAATCTGCCATAATTATAACATTAAACCCATACCACATTTCTATTTGTGGTAAAACAAAACAGATCACATAGAGGACTAGAATAGTGGACACAGAGGACTTCCTTCATAGAAAGGGGGAAGATCTACTACCAAGGAAGCAATCAAACTAATGCAACTTGAGCCAAGAAGTCAGGAAAGTCATTGAAAATGCTTCAGACAATTCCCCATCCAAGCCTCATGAAGATAAAAGAGGAAGGAAAGGTGGCACATCCAGACTTGCAAGTTTCTGTTCCTATAACCACTTTAATCAAAGTAACTTACATAAATCAATCTTGGAAGTCTCAAGCTGCTACCTTTCTTCCTTCTTTTATTTTCATGAGAACTGGGAGGGTGGGTGCTTCCGGAGGCATTTTCACAACTTACTTTTTTGGGCCGAGTTAAAATTTACCCGCTGCTTTGGTAGCAGATCTTCCCTCTGTTCTTCAAGGCCCTTCTCTTTATCCACTATAGCTAGACTGCAAACTCCTCAGGATTTCCAGGGACAACCTTCAGACTTAGTTCTAAGAACCAATACTCAGTTAGGATCCTACCATGGCTCCGGTCGACATTGTCCTGTCTTCACGATCCAATGTCTTCCTAAGATGCACATGCTCATGGGGAGGCACCCAGCTGTAATTTAGTGCTGGGATGAAATATCTCTTCAACTTTACAGCCTAATCAAGGTCGTAATAGGGGGCTCTCCCAAAGGTGCTTTTTCAGGAGGCAACCAGACTTTTGTTTTTTTTCTTTTGAAGACGTTTTGCTTTTTAGTTATTAGAATAACAGAGTTGGAAGGGACCTTGGAGGTCTTTTAGTCCAACCCCCTGCTTAGGTAGGAAACCCTACACTACTACAGACAAAAGGTTATCCAATGTCTTCTTAATAATTTCCAGTGTTGGAGCATTCACAACTTCTGGAGGCAAATTGTTCCAAATTGTTCTAACTGTCAGGAAATTTCTCCTTAGTTCTAAGTTGCTTCTCTCCTTGATTAGTTTCCACCCATTGCTTCTTGTCCTACCCTCAGTTGCTTTGGGGAATAGCTTGACTCCCTCTTCTTTGTGGCAGCCCCTGAGATATTGGAACACTGCCATCCTGTCTCTTTTCATTCTCATCCAAGAAGCTTCTTCAGCTCTAACAGGATAGTGGAGAATGGGAGGATTTGTATTCCTTGCAGACAGCTGGTAATTTGCATCCTTTTAGAGGGTCATTGAAGAACTTGGAGGCTTACCTGTGTTCTCAGAGTCACCTGAGTAGTGCTTCTGGTTCCTGTACTCTGCAATTTTTTCCACTGGAAATCCATTCCTACTCCCACACCATTCAAAGAGGGTTCATCCCAAATTGTATGGCTAAAAATCTGTAGAGATTCTCAGTCATCCAGGTCATTTTGGGACAACCAACCCACTTTGGGACAACCATGACCTGGGTGATTGAGAATCTCTACAGACTAATAGAGTAGTCCAATTTTAATAGAGTACAATTTTTTGTACAAAAAAGCTCCAAACAAAGCTATGTGCTGCAGTACCATTTTCAATGCTTTTCTGGGACAGTGGACAAAAAGAAAATGAAGTCTGACCTTAATGGTCTATAGCACTATGATCCTGTTCAAATTCAATCTGAAATTCTTTATTTATGATCAGAGATCACCAATAGATATAACCATATAAAGTTAATCCCGCTTGCTTCTATAATTCTCTTTCTCTTATGCTCAGCTAAATCAAGCAAGTTAAAGTTTCTTCAGAAGAGAGAGAGAAAAAAAACCTTCAGCCACACTTTTTCAATATGTTATCTCTAGGCTACAGGAAGCTCAGAACAACATATTTTTAATGGGCCTTTGTGAAAGCACGTTCTGAATAACTGAAATATTTCAACCTCTTTTGAAGGACTCACTAAAACATTGCCAAAAAGAATGATTTTTTAAAATAGGCTGAGTTTTATTTTATCTAATCTGCAGTGTGCACAAAACATTTTGCTTGTTATAGTGCAAGTGTTAGCAGAGTTCAGTTTTTCCATTCACCAACTGAATTGAAGCAGAAAATGCATCAGCTCCAAATAGGTTAGAGAATACCGATTCTTCCCTACTCCCTTTCTATACAGATCTGTGGGTGTCATTAAAAAAGAGCAAACATATATTTTAACTGCTCTACTGGTTATTCTCACAGGAAAGGAAATTAAAAAAAAGATGATCGTTGCAGGGTTCAATAGAATGTAAATACACTAATAATTTCACAATAATACATTGTATGTGACACATGTGGTAATGTCACCTGAATTCATCATGAGCCGCATTATGCCAATGAATATTCAATGTCTGCTAAGCAGGATATGCCTTTGTGTAAACATTGTATCATACAACTGGGTGTCATTGATATTGGAAACATGCTGCACGGTGCTTAGGAAACAAACATGCCACTTGTATATCACTGCCAACAGTCCTGTAAACACCAACTCAAACAAGAGTAACTGCTACAACTATGATAAGGCTGCTAAAATGCACAAAAATATTAAATTGGTATTAATAAATGAGGCTCCAAGGAGAGCAAACTTTGAGGATGTGTACTGTAGGAAACATTTGACATCATGATCGATTCAGAGCAATAGCAACCTTGATTTTTTACCTTATTTTTCTTTCTTTGCTTTCTGTGACTTGGGATTTTATCCCTGTCACTTTATCTGAGCCCTTAAGTGCTTGTTCCTCTTTTTCATTTAATCTTGTCCCATACTCTTAATATGCTCTGCTTGTAGACCTATCAACTGACAAATCCAATTCTACTCCTGCTCCCTTTATCTCTCCCTCTTCCCATCCCTATTTTTCCCTCCTCCTCTTCCATTTTCTGCTCTTCTTCCCGTCGCTCCTCCCACTCACTCTTTCCCTTCCTCTCTCCTCTTCCCCAAACCATCATGGTCTATCTCCCCCACTCATCCCCCTCCTCATCCTCTTATTCCTTGGCCTTACCATCTCTCCCTCCCCTCCCCTTCCATCACACTTCACATCTATTTCATTCTCCACTTTCCTCATCCTCTCCCCTCCCCCTTGCTTCCACCTTCTTAACCCCCTACCCTACCCTTCCCCGCCCCATCCCTCTCCTCCTTTCCCTGCCTTGTTTCTCCCGCACTCTTTCCCTCTTTCTCCCTCTTCCTAACCTCCATTTGGTCCTAATCCCTATGAATCCCTCTTTCTCTCACACTCTCTCATTCCCTCTTTCCTTTCTGTCCCCCTCCTCCCCATTCCCTTCCTATCTTTTCTTCTGCTTTTCTGTTCCTTTATTTTCCCTTTCCCCCTGCATATTCCTCTCCCTGTCCCTTTTCCTCTCTGTCTTCCATTCCTTCCACCTCCCAAACTCTCCCCCTGATCCTGACTCTCAACCTCGCTTTCATTCTACCTTTCACCCTCGCCCTCATCTTAAACCTAACCCTAATCACAGCCAAAACTCTCACCCCTCACCACCACTTACCCCTAATAATTGGTTAGAAAAAGAGGGAAGGTTCTCCGGAGTCCAGGAGCCTTTCTGAAGACCAACTGGCCTCTTAGGTGCCATCTTCACTCTGACAATTGACATAGCTGAAAGTTTAGCCTGTCAGTTAGGGAAAGATGAAGTCATAAAGCCATCAGAATTTCCAAAGAGATGACAGGCCTTCTCTGGCATCCTATCAGGTCTTGCTAGATCAAGGGTATGTCATAGCCAAAGACAAGCTAGCTGAAGTATAAGAGGCCAACAGAAATAGCAATACCCCACACCTGAGGATCCCTGGATTAAACATGCAGAGTTCTCTTAGGCAGAGGTTCTTGAGCTCTGGGTCACACTGTCTGGGGAGAAATGAATAGATTAAAGAGAGGAGGCTTGCCCATAAAAATCAGTTTAGAATGTGAGAATTGGCTCAATTTCTTTCGGAACAATTGGTTGGTGATCCTCCTAGAGTGAATTTATTGCACCCAAACTCAAGCATCCCAAGTTTGATGGGAAGCTGATAAAAACATGAACCCCTGAATTTGGGTGAGATCCATATATATGATATGCCAGTAAACAAATGATCAAACAATTAAAGTCACTGATTACATGTGAGACTTGAACAGTAGAAAATATGGATTCTACATAACAATCCACAGGTGGCAAATTTATGGGTTTCATTACTCTTTCCCAGCTGGGTTTCTATCTTTCTTAAAACTTGCAAGTGTGTTGAGGGAATTCCAGAATAGGCTTTCTGTTTAGTGTTGAAAATGGGTTGTCCCATACCAAAAGAAATGGCTTTGACAAAAAGAAGAAAAAAACAATTTTTCCAGAATTTAAAAATATGTAAAAAGTGCTAATGTCACCTTTTAAAATGCTAATAATATAGCCTAAAATTTGAGGCAACCAATTCATTCACCATTTTGTGTTAGGCAGAGATTGTCTACACTTTGCTAAATCACAATGTCTAAAAGCTCAATTTCTGAAAGGCCATAGCTTTTCTGCCCTGGTTGAAAGAATGAAATTAATCCATTCTTACATAATGAATTGACTTCTTACCAAGAAGAAATCTTTAGAAAAGACACTCGTATAGCCCTTAAACCATTTTATACAGTAAAATATAAATCCTTCTACAAGTGAATAGAATTACCTTCTACTTTAAAACATTATTAATGCAAATAACAATAAACAGTATATAGATATGATTGTTTTGAGAGTCATAGCACTTACTGACTGCAAAAAAATCTATTCACTAAGGAATACAAGATTAAATCCCAACAGATTGATATTTCATGTGTGTCTTTTAAGTTTTTATTGTCACAACTTGATGGACAGGGTTACATTTCACTTTCCTGCTATTACTCAAAGACTTTTCAAGTCATTATATGATAAGCAGGTGGAAGAGGTAGTTTAACTCAAATCCTCTAGGAGGATAATCTTCACTATCTCATCTGACGTTGCAGAATTACATGAAATATAGACATATAAATAGCTTAGTTGCAGGCAAAAGTATATTAAAGGATTCTAAAAGGAAAAGATTAATCTTAGTTTTCTCTAGTTTTTCAGAATAGACCTCACTTAGATGACAATTTTGAATCAGGAATGAAGGAACATTTAGATTTGTTAGCAAGTGACAAGATCGTACTTTATTGTTCTCCATATGAACATTGGCCATAGGGATGGAGAATTCTTGTTTGCGGCCTCAAGTTGCAGAAACCTTATTTACTTTGACATTTTTTTCCTTTATTTTTCTTGTATAAAGATAGATCCATGATTTAAATTTAAAATCATAAGTAGATATAATGTGCTGCACAATTCAGTATAAAACAGCTGTCTGATGGCAGTGGCACAGCCCAACTCTTTAAATATTGCATCACTGTTCAATACTAACAATACAAGTAGCCTTTGACATACAACTGTTCATTCATTGACCATTTGAAGTTACAATGGCACTGAAAAAAGTTACTTACGACTGTTTTTCACACTTGTGACCATTGCAGCATCCCCACAGTGACAAGATCAAAATTTAGATATTTGGCAACTGACTCATCTTTATAACGATTACAATGACCCTGCCTCATGTGTCACTTTTTGTGACCTTGTGACGAGCAAAGTCAATGAGGAAGCCAGATTGGCTTAACAACCATGTTACTAGCTTAACAACTGCAGTGAGTCATTTAACAATTATGGCAAGAAAGGTCATAAAATGAGGCAAAATTCACTTAAAAACTGTCTCACTTAGCAACAGAAATTTCAGGCTCAATTGTGGTCATGAGTCGAGGATTACATATACCTTTATACAAAGATCTTGAAATCAGATTTAATGCAACTTTTATTTTCAGAGCCATTCTTAGGATTATTATATACATTGCTTTCATTTAAAAAATTCATCATTTGATGAACTTGAACTGTAGTGATGTGGACAATAAAAAATGAGATATCTACCATACCATCATTGGTATTAATTGTATAAATAAGATTTAATGCAACTTTTACTTTAAAATCCTTCTTATGTGTTCACCTCTCTCCCTAACAACATTTAGCAACATGCACAAATTTAGCAGGCAAAAAACGTTTTTCAGTAGACAAGAGTTTCAAATACCCTTCATCTGCCAACTGGAGCCTTGCACTTGTAATCGGAACCAAATTAAGTGTGTCCTTATTTAAATTATCTCCCCCTAAATTTTTTAATTGTCACGTTTTCTCTACTTTTTTATACCTTCCCAAACTTTTAAGCTGTCCATAAGTCTTCAATCTTGCTAGGGGGGAAAAAAAAGATATCCTTTGCTGGTTTGCTTCTGGATGCCATTTTACATCAGCTGACACTCAGAAGCATTACAACACCCCCCCCCCCAATAAGGATATATAGGATTACTATTCTAATTGCTATTCTTTCCATTTGCATTGCATGTAGAAAATATGGATGCAATCTCTCAGAAGGAGATCCTAGCTTGTATTCAGATGCACATATAGTTGTCCATTTAGCATCAATTTTGCCTATTTTGCTTGGAAATAACTGAGTGAGAAACAACAGGGTAACTCAAGATGCCCATAACCTACAGTAGACTTTTAGTTCTTCTCATGAATAAGGATCTATCTGCCTGTTGTTTTTCCATTGAGTCCACTAGAAGCCCCAAAACAAAACACAACCAAAGAAAGAAAAGCCCTTACTTGAAATGACATACAGCCCCATCTAGTGGCTAGAAGAAGCAAAACCTCCCAGCATGAAGAATTGCCAAATTCTATTGCAGGCTGTCTTGCGACATCTGAATTTTGATTGGGTTTGATTGCACTCTTAACGATAATCTCGGATAGCAAAGGTACTAACAAGCAAGTACTGGAGCTCATAACACCAGACATGTCACTGGAAGGCAAAAATCACAAAACTGTGTCTCGCCTACTTTGACCATGTCATGTGGGGGAATACACTGGAGAAAGCAATTATCTTTGGAAGAGTTACAGGAAACAAGGCCACCAAAGAACATAGTGGCTGAACATCATCAAAACTGACACCAGCCGGAGCATAGAACCAATCAAAGAAGGAATGCAAGATCAGAAGATGTAGACAAATCTGGCGCCAGAATCACCAAGAGTCACGACTGAATGAATAACATCATCACATCATCATAGCCATAATCACTTGCCTACCATCATATACATTGCCTGCAGCCAGAAACATATACAGTATTATGCTCAGATGGTGATATTTAACAAATTGACAAATGGTGATATCTAGAATTGACGGTGATTTTCATTGGAGTTCACAGTAACTAACCAAGCTAGTTGCTTAACCGTGCATTTTGTACATATGAAAAGTTGTGAGAGAACAGCCCTCTGTAGGAAAACATATTTTGTATGTAGAAAGTTGCTGGGCTCAAAGCCTGAATGAAAGAACTGGCGGGGTGGGAGGGGGGGAGATAGTTGAAGCTTTCTAGCTTAATAATTATAACCTGGATAGCAGAACACAGTCGTAGATGTTGGTTATAGTCATTATAGTTGAAATCTATTTGTTTGTTTGTTTGTTTGTTTAATCAATCTTTACTGCTCAGTATGAGTAGTTCCAATAAAAAAGAAAAATAAGATATAAGATAAAAGGCAAAATAGATATAATACCAACCTAAAAACACAGAACAATTTGGAATCATATATATTTTATAATAAATTAAAATTGATCGACACTGACACTGATTGGTTTTTAACTGAACTGCATATCCCTAATCAAGTCTGAGAAGGTCCAAATAATGGAGAAATGAATGAGGAAACATATTCAACAATTAAGCTCTGGATTTCGGGCACTTACAGGCTTTCAACAGAACCATCCCATTTTAGACAGTAAAGTGAATTACATTACTTACATCAAAATCAAGTAGTATAGTCTACACTACTGCATCTCCTTCCTTCCTTCTATCTTTCCTTCCTTCCTTCCTTCCTTCCTTCCTTCCTTCCTTCCTTCCTTCCTTCCTTCCTTCCTTCCTTCCTCTACATAGCCACCCATCTTTCAAAGCAAATGACTCTGGGCAGTCTACAACTGAACTAAAAAATAGTCATACAGTAAATATAAAACTGTTAATATGGTTTGTCACAGCCGGATGTTTAGTCTGGATTTGGCATTTTTATCTACCTGTCGGGTCCTTCTCAAAAGCTTGGATAGACAGGTGGTATTTAATGGTATCAATGGTATTGCTGCAGGATGTAAGATGATGATGATTAAAATATATTTAAAATCTATAAAAAAAAAGTTAAAAAGAGGAAATTGTAAGAGTGTTAATTTCCATCTCACTAGTACACCACTTCCTTAGAGTCTCCAGGCTTAATGGCATATAGCCAGGTCTTGCAGGACCTTTGAAAACTTAAAAATGATGAATTCAATCTCACTTCGGGGGGGAAGTTATTGTATAATGTGGGTGTCATGGACAAAAAGGCCTATGGCCTAAGGCCTGTCAACTGTAGCTCCCTAGCATATAAACCTGTTAACGTGCCTTCTCTGCTTGAACTGGTGGGTCAAGCAGATCTTACTGGAAAAAAGCACACACATGCACTGATAACCTATGCTAGGTAGTGCTTTAAAGGTCAAAAACAGCACTTTGAATTGGACCAGGAAACATACTGGTAATCAATACAGCTCATGAGGCAGAGACAGAGATGGTATTCAGCAAGTTCTGAACAGTTCTGGAGAACCGGTAGTGGAAATTTTGAGTAGTTTGGAGAACTGGTAAATATCGCCTCTGACTAGCCCCACCCCATCTATTCTCTGCCTCCCGGGTCCCAGCTGATCGAAAAGAAATGGGGATTTTGTAGTATCCTTCCCCTGGAGTGGGGAGGGAATGAGATTTTACAGTATCCTTCCCTTCTACATCCACCAAGCTATGCCCACCAAACCATGCCACGCCCAGCAAGCCACGCCCACAGAACCGGTAGTAAAAATATTTGAATCCCTCCACCGGGCAGAGATATAACATGTGAAACACACATAACTGCCTGAACCACTGCATTTTACACCAGCTGAAGTTTCCAAATAGTCTTCAAGGGCAGACCCCATGAAGAGTCCATTACAAATAGGGCATGAGTGACCATGTGTAGAGCCCCTTGATCTAGGAAGAGGAGCAACTGGCGCCCAATACCAAGTTGTGCAAAGGCCTTCCTAGCTACAACTGCCACTTGCTCTTTGACCAAGAGTCATGAGTCTAAGTGGAGCACCAGATTGTACACAGGTCTGTAGGATGCATTTAAAAGAACAACATCACATTTTGAACTCATTCAATGTCATGACGGAGATGGGCAGTTCAAAAATGTAGTAAATAAGTAAATAAATAAATTTAAAAAGTTTCTTCATGCAATGGTCTCCCTGAATATTTAAGATGGCTTAGTCACAGAGAGAATAACTGGCTTGTTTAAATTGTGATCATGAAACATCTAAGAATATTTTTTTTCATCTGCCAAAGTGATTATTGCTGAATATATTAATCAAAAGCCAAAATGCAGAAGTTGCCATCATAATCAGCAGTTAATCATGACATATTTTTCGCCTGGTGAAGCCATTTTGTTGATCTGCAAAATATTCTTCAATCTCTAGGCGAGAGGGCATGGCATTCATTTCAGGGAATCTACCCATTTATAATGTATGAATGGGAGAGGAAAGGAGGAAACCATTTGCTCTGGCATGAGAACATAAAAGCTTTCTGTCACTGGGGAAAGCAGAGTTCAGATGACAAGAAACAATCTACCATGTGCTTGAATCATGTGGCAGTTCATCTGTACGTTCAAGCTTCATCATCAAATGTTAATGAAGCTTGATGTGGGATGTTCTGCATAACATCATTTTCATTTCTGCAGCAGATCAATTCATGTTACCCGCACTCACGATGGGAACAGCAAAAGAGCAAGCTATCAAGCTGCTCTAAAGAATTGCTCTTTATTTATGCATGTGTAGGAAGTGATGGCGGATGGATGGTGGACCTGTTCAGCTTCTGCCTGCTCAGTTATTGTAGTAACAGGAACCATTTACAGCACTGCGAATTATGTAAATATGTATCCGTCAGAAATACATACAATAGCCCTGATGAAAATGTTGGTGAATGGATAGTGAGCCTGTTCAGTTCCTGCCTCCAAAAACAGTAAGCACTGTTTAGAATAATAGGAATTAATGTCAGGGCAGATCAGGCAGGAACTATGATTTCTAAATGCCAGACTCCTTCTGATAAATAAGATCACAAAGCCTTTATAAGTTATGTTGTATGGAAATTATTTCATTTACAACTTGGTGGGTTTCCGAAGCAAGAGTAAAAAACACAGTACAGTTAATACTCTCATGAAGTTGACTGTGTTTTGATAATGGAATATGGGTAGTCTGTCTTCTATGCCCTAAACATACAAATGTTATAACTCCACAGTCTGACATGGACCAGGTTAAAAAAGTATTTGATTTTACAGCTTTTCTTCAAAATGGCATCCCACAAAAAAAAAAAAAGCCCTAGAGACATGCTTGAGAAAATTTTTGTCCACTATCTGAGCATTGCTCCTCTCAGAACAGAATCATGAAAGTAGGGGTTACCTCCCAAAATTTGTTTTTACATGTTTACACGTTTCATGTTTATTAGGGCTATCTTGAAGACCCACACTATGAAAAAAATCCGTAGTATGAAAAGAGCCTTGGCTTTTGGGTAGCATTTTATTTCTTTGAACAACAAACGTATCTTAGAAATGAACACTTTGGGAACTTCGCTAAGGTTCTTGAATTCTAAACTGATTGAGTAGCAGTGATGAGTTTCTATTGGTTCGGACCGGTTCAGGTGAACCATTAAGTCCAATTTTCAGCCATGAGTGAACGGGTTCTCTCTTTCTTTCAAATGGGCCCGCCCACCCGCCCTTGCATTATACTTACCTATATTTCTACTTCCGAAGCCCAGCTGATTGGGAAGGCAGAGTGGATTGCCGTTCCTCAGCTGTTTTCCTTGCTCTCAGTTTAATTTTCTGCAAATTGTGCACACCTTCTCAGTGTGCATCTGGTGCGCGTGCTCAGTGAACCGGTCATTAAACCAGTAGAAACCCACCCCTGTTGAGTAGGTGAATGGAACTTGAGACTGGGAACTAGAAATGCAACCAGCTCAGAAAGTCGGGAGTGATTAGATAGTCTCTAGTTCTCCCACCCTTACTCCCTGCCCCATCTCATTAGCATTTTTCCTTTCCTAACATTCCCACCTGGAAATATCAAACAAAGCCTGGCAGGAGAGACCCAGTTAGACTCCTTTGCTTTTAGCCACAAAATAGCACACGAGAAATGGAACAGATGGATCTTTTCTTATCTCTGCAACCCACATCCTGCCACTAAAACTTTCACCTGCTGTGCCTCTCCCTATTATTCAGCTGTTAAAGGCACAAGAACCCTAATATGGACACGCACCAAGGCAGCAACGATGAATAGAATGAGGCAGTTCACACCTGAGATCAAATCCCTGATCAGTACTGTCCTTACAGGGTGGTCTCCCAGGATCCAACCTATTTTGCAGAAACATTGGGAGGATAAGCTGTAATTAGCTTTAAGAGCCCTGAGAGAAGCATTATTACCCGATATTTACCGCAGATGAAATTGCTGCTACGGGCCAGGTCAAAATCGACAAGCCTAGGGACAGGATATTCAGAGGAGCAATATTACAAATTGAACTATCCATTCATTCAGGGGTCTTTTCTCTGGATTGCATACCCCGAGCTACTTAACTTTAAAGTGAAAAGTATTTTCATTCTTAATTCTTTTCTGTCATTTTGTTCTGATGCATTGCTTGGCCTTCTAAATCAAGCTGAAATGTATGCCTGAAATACAGCATGTAAATTCACTAAAGTTCTCTATCATAATATTTAAATAGCCTTTAGAGCATTTTTTTTAATTGTTCAAAGCTCTTTGTATACATGCTAAATCAAACATCCTAATTATGATCGGGTGCTTCTTTCAGATTGTGTTGAAAGCATGCAAAATTCTTTATATGAAGTCTCCACCATGCCTTTTTGAATGAACTGGCTCCTATTTGATCCTGAATTTGCAAAATAGCTGTTGTACTGCATGCATAATGCTGGAAATTCTTCAGACCCAGTACGATCATTTATATAACTTGATTATTTTTGACCCCATTAATCTAGACCTTGGCCACTATTACATTCTTATATAGATGGGACTTGGTAAACAGGATTCTAGCTCAGATTACTTTCAATGTTTCCTTCTCAGTAGAAACCCAAAGCAGAATAAGGAAGCACATTTTGAAACAGTACATACAGTTCATGCATTGCCAAACATCCTTTGCATTAATTAGTAGGAGGAAAAAAATGTATTTCCATCAACAAATGACAGTTAACTCAAATGTCTCATTTTCCTGCACGGAAATGAAGATCTGGAGAAAGTCTGAGAATATAAGCCTTCTAACAAACAATGTAGGGAAAACAGGTTGGCTAGAAATAGGCTTGACTAATGATGCAATTCTTGAGATAATGTATACAAAAAGCTTTGAACAATTAAAAAATGCTCTAAAGGCTATTTAAAAATGATAGAGAACTTTAGTGAATTTACATGCTGTATTTCAGGCATACATTTCAGCCAATGTTGTATTTCTGAGGAGGAGGCAGAAAAAAAATTATAGATTATTTTTGGAATATCATAATTCACAGGATACATATTGACATACAGTATTAGCCCAAATATTCAAAAATATAAAGGGAACCATTACATCAGTTTTGACTGCTACACAAAAGATGAAGTGTTGTATATTATTACTGGAGCAGAATCCTGTTTTAAGTCTAAGAGGTGTTGCTTACTCTCCAAATGTCTACACTTTGTTTGAAGACATTGGGCTAAATTAGAAATATGTGGAATGTTAGGGGAGGGGCGAGGAAGTATTATGAGTAAAATCAGTGGATATCTGTGGCCTAAAACTGTCATTCCTCACTGTTTAATCCTAGGCATACAGATAGTCTTCCGATAAAGTTATTTTATATGTCAATTACAACAGGGAATTTTCTTATTAGTATATATTTACAAAGGAATGCTCAAATACTTTGGCCGCTTAATGAGAAGGAAGGACTCACTGGAGAAGAGCCTAAAGCTGGGAAAGATTGAAGGCAAAAGAAGAAAGGGACGACAGAGAACGAGGTGGCTGGATCGAGTCACTGAAGCAGTAGGCGTGATCTTAAATGGACTCCAGAGGATGGTAGAGGACAGGAAGCTCTGGAGGAACGTTGTCCATGGGGTCATGATGAGTCGGACACGACTTTGCAACTAACAACAACAACAAAGGGATAAAGCATGATGGTCTAAATTTGACTGCTGCATTTAGAAAAGCCCAGTGTTGGCTGATGATCTTGCACAGCCAAGATCAGGAATCAAGGATCAGACTACTTTCTGTTTGTCTTTTTCTCCTACACTAGGAGTATTCCTATTGTTTTGTTTTATTATTTTATTTTATTATTATTTAAGATTTACTCTTCAATTCAATTCACAGTCTGGGACTGGTAAAAACTTAACAGTTCAAGTCCTAACCAAGAACCTAAGTTAGCATCTGAGTATGTAAGCAGTTCTGAGTAAAGTTGTTGTTGTTGTTGTTGTTGTTGTTGTTGTTGTTGTTGTTGTTATGCCCTACAACAGATATGAATATTACACATTGTTCTCAGCTTTTATTTCCTAAAAGAGAAGATACTATTAGTCCATAGCTTACAACCACAATGGAACCCAGAATTTCAGTCACAAATAATCAAAGGCACCATGCCACCAAGCTTGATTTTATGACCATATTTAGTCATAAAGCTAGATACTGCAGTTGCAAAGCAAATCATGTGTCATTAAACAAATCAATTCTTCTGAAAGGACTTTTTTTTTTTTGCCAGAAATCATGGTCACGTGACTGTGGGATGCTGCAACTGGTTGTAAATATGACCCAGTTACCTAGTGCCTGAAATACAATCATGTGACCCTAGCCGACAGTCATAACTTCAAAAATGGGTTGTAAATAGTTTTCTAAAACTGTGTCATAACTTTGAAAGGTCATTAAATAGCCAGTTGTAAATCAAGGACTACCTATATTAGTCTGGGCGAAGAATGGAGGCAGTATAGCCCTACTTAAATAAGATTCAAATTATTTGGAAAGTGTTTATTTTATAATCATACTCTTCTCATTTCCACATTTCAATTCCTCCCAACAAATATTATTCAAGTCTGATTAAAATGAAATAATCCTTCGCTTGTTCATTGTTTTTTTAAAAAATGTAGGCTTCTTAAATTGAATACTTTGCTGCATTAATGTTGCTTTCCTTATTCCATATCTCCATCAATGCAAACATTTTCTCTAGAATGGTTTTTAAAAAGGTAACTTTTCCTTTTACTAGTAGGAAAAGTTCTTGCTTTACAAGTATATAAGTAGAAGACAGGTCTGAAGTGGTACTTAACTTAGCTACTTAAAAAGTATCTTGTGGCTTAGCCAGGAAGATAAATAATGGGAAAACATCTGCTATTTAAGCATTGGACTTGCCGATAAATCGAAATGACAAATGTGATCCCAAAAGCAGAAATCATCTGCAGTTTGCAGTTTCTATTTTATTGTTTCTCCCTTTTGATTCCTGGGAATTTCAGGGCCCTTAATGCTTGTTCTTTCTTTTCCTGTAAAAGTAGGCAAAAGACAAATGGAACTGGGATGCTTTATCAAGACCAAATTTTGTTGAAATATACAAATGTGACAAGGGTCATTACAAATAAATTGGATATACTATTTGTTTGTCTTTTAAGTATGGGTGTTTATGAATCAACTGTTGCAACCCCGCTCTAGAAAAGCTAAAGCCAATTAGCCTATGATTTTTTTCTGTAAAACAAGAAGAAAATAAAAGGATGGTTAGAAAAGGGTGAAATATCTAGTGGAGGGGAATACAATAATGGTTCCTCTTTATCAGGTGGACTTTTTTTGTTTAAAAAAATATGCAATGCTTCAGACGTTCAAAAAGAACATTTCTTTTAACACAGCATTGTGCCTACATCCCTGATTCTGTTAAAAGAAATCCTCTGAGCATGGTGTAATGTTGATTTTTCCAGAATGGCTAAAGAATGGCTAATCACTAAAGACAGCACAAATTATTTGGTACTCAAATCATTAATTTCTCATATTCATATGCGAATGTTCACATTCTCAAATTCCTCCTTGGAAGTCATTTCAAGACCTCTCCCACTTTTCTAGAGATGTTATTACAGTTATTCTTTCTTATTCCCAGGGTGTAGTAAAGTGTGAGGAAGGTGAGGAAGAAAATGTGGTCTTGAGGTTCTTTCTCAACAGCCTACTGATCTATGCTTTATGTGTAATCTTGCTCTCTATTAACCTGTTCCTTCCGGTGTTTAATTGGCTGTGATGAAATGAAAGGCCTTTTAAATAGCAGCATCTAAGATCTAGGCCAGCGGTGTCAAACTCACCTCGTCACGTTGTCATCACATGATGTATCATGACTTTTTCTCCCTTCGCTAAAATGGGAGTGGGGGTGGCCAGCGCATGACACACCCAGCCCGCAGACCGCGGATTTGATACCCCTGAGTCCTTTCCTTGTCCTCTAATATTTGGATGGTAGAACAGAAAGCATATAATGCCAGTGTTTATTTTCTTAAATTTTGTTTTTATTAAAGTAAAATTGCTCAGGAGCAGAGATGAGGTGATGGAAGGAGGAAAAGTTGGGAGGACTTTTAGCAACATGAAACTTTCTCAGAGAGAACTCACTACTCCCAGAGGCAAGCCATGATTAATTATTCCCACTGTCAGGAAATTTCTCCTGAGTTCTAGGTTGAATCTCTCTTTAATGATCTTCCACCGATTACTTCTTGTCCTGCCCTCAGGTGCTTTGGAGAGTAGGTCAATCCCCTCTTCTATGTGACAACTCATCAAATACTAGAAGACTGGTAATGTTACAGACGTTAAGAAACTGCACCGTCCTGAGTTGGATAGGGGAGGGAAGAAGTAGTTCAGGGTAATCAGACACCAGAGGATATATCCAATAGGTAGAAAGTTATACCTTTAGTGTGGCAAGATTCTGTCCACTAGGTGTAAGCTAATAAAGGATTGAACTTGATTAGATTTCGTTCTGTCTCTGGGCTTGGGCCTGACAGATTGGCTCATTGCGTCTATAACCACCTGCACATATTAAATTTCTAAAATAGTACAGATGATTCAATTGTAAATGTGTTTTGCTCTTCCTTCCCTAGAAGTTTTTTTTTCTGAGTAGTTTTGCTTCCTAGGAGAGATAGAAAAAAGGTTTCCAAAGAGTTAATGAAACTAGAATATTTAAATAAAGATATATTAGATAATGGTTGTTGTTTTTTTAAAGTATGGCACATACAGTAGTTTGACCTTCAGGATGAACACAGAAAAGAGTGAAGCTTTTGCATTTGACTGGGTTAACAAGTGACAGTGCATATGTCCTTGAGATAAAGTGAATCACTTTGTCAGAAGGTGGCTGTTTATTTATTGCAACTTCAGTATCATTTGTAGAATCAAATTATCCATTTCCTGAGATTTCCTATTGTAATAAGGAAATTAGAAAAAGAAAATTGACTATGTTAGATATGTTCTATGTCATGTACTAGATCAATCACAACTTAGAAGTAATTCTGGAAAACTCAACTTCTTCCAAATTTAAATGGAAAAATCCCTATAAAGATATACTTCTTTGCAAATGGGTAACAAATTGTAATCAAACTTCAGTTATGCAATTTTTAAAATCACAGGGCAAAATGCACGACAACCCTTTGGAAGCTAGAAAAAAGCAATCAGTTTGAGAGCCACTTTGATATAGTACTTAAGGTGCTGCCCTAGAAACCAGGAGACTGAATTCTAGTTCTGCCTTAGGTAGGAAAACCAACTGGGTGACTTTGGGCAAGTTACTCTCTCAGTCCAACTCACCTCATAGGCTTGTTGTTATGGGGAAAATAGGACAAGGAAGGATTATCAATGTTTACTACCATCAGTTGTATATGGAGAAAAAAAATGGAATAAAAATCTTTGAAAAATGTTTTGATAGCGAGAAATTATCCTCAGGTACACTTCACATCTACTTGTATACTGTTTGTACCACTATTTCCCCATAGCTACTACTATGTTGCTTCTTCTCTTCTATTCCACAAATTAGTGCTAGGATTAGTGAGTACCTAATCAAGGTTTACACACTAACAAAATGATATATTACGTCTGACAATGTGACAGCATCACCCAACTTTAATAAATGTAACCCCTGTGGTCTTACACAGGGTATCAAATTTTACCATTCAAGAGCAATGAGAAATTGTGAGAGGACCATTTTTTAAAAACTGCATAAAGCACTCCAATCAGAATATGAATTTGAATCAGAGGTTGGTTTCAGCAGGTTCTTATCTGACCAGTTCTGGAGAACTGTTAGCAGAAATTTCAAGTAGTTCAGAGAAGCCAGACAATGCCGGCTGGCGACCCCCAGGGGGAGAGCCTTCTCTGTGGTAGCCCCCACCCTCTGGAACGACCTTCCTCCAGAACTGAGAACGATCGCCGACCTCCGGACTTTTCGTCGGGCTTTGAAAACTCATCTTTTCCAACTTGCCGGTCTAGCCTGATCCCTTCTAATTTTAAAATCTTTTAGAGTTTTTTAGATTTGATCTATTTTAATACCTATCTGTTTTAAATTGTTCAGCCTAATTTATATTTGTTTTTAGTATTATCTTAACTTTTATGTACTGGTTTTTTATTCGGCTGTTCACCGCCTGAGTCTGCAAGGAGAAGGGCAATATATAAGTCTAATTAATAAATAATAAATAAATAAATAAGCAGTAAATACCACCTCTGACTGGCCCCCACCCCCATCTATTCTCTGCCTCCTGAGTCCCAGCTGATCGGGAGGAAATGGGGATTCTGTAGTAACCTTCCCCTGGAGTGGGGTGGGAATGGAGATTTTATAGTATCCTTCCCCTGCCACGCCCACCAAGCCACACCCACCAAGCCATACCCACAGAACCAGTAGTAAAAAAAATTGAATCCCACCACTGATTTGAATGCCCATTTGGTCACTCATAAAATATCCTACCTCAGCTATTTGGAAAGCCACTCCTGTAACTTGTTATCTTCTTTTTGAGGGTTTTGGAGAAATTTGTATGAAAACATTTTACATCAAAAAGGTGCTCAAAGGGAAGATACTAACAATATTTTAGAAAAATAGACACCTGCGAGTTTTATGCTATCTTTTAAGCCAATTATGCAGTGAGAGTGAGAATTCTTATTTTGTGGGAGAAACTTGTACACCTGTTACACTGGCATGCCTCGGTATAAATAAACTGTCAGAAGTATAGGTAGCTGGCTAGGAGATTATGATCAATGAAAAACTCCTTTGATTTGTTTTGGTTTCTGTTCCATTGATAGCAACAGTATTATAAAATCTTTAAATACTTCAGCTGTGATAGAATGAAGAGGACACTTAACTGAGAAAATAATATAATTAGATTCACTGCAGAATGTTGTGCTCATAAAATGGCACTAATACTTGACATGATTCTATCTCTCTGTTAATGCAACCTAGGAGTGCATTGGCTTTATTTGGCTACTGCCACACACTGCTGGCTCATATTTAAGTGGTTATCCACTAGGACTCAAAGATCCTTCTCACAGTTATTGCTATTGAGTCAGGTTTCACCTAATCTGTATCGGTACATTGCTTTTTCTTGCCTAAATGTAAAATCTTATTTTTCTCTACACTGAATTTCATTTTGCTAGACAAAATACAGTGTTCAAGATCCATCATCTTGAGCCTATCTTCTGGGGTGTTGGCTATTCCTTCCAGTTTAGCGTCATTTCAAATTTGATGAATTCCCCTTTGATTCCCTCATCTAAATTGTTTTTGAAGACACTGAAGAGTATTGAGTAAAACAGAACTTTGTGGTACACACTGCTTACTTCCCTCCATGTAAATGTAATTATATTAAGGACTACATATTAAGGGTGGTTTGTCAGCCAATTATGAATCCATCTGGTAGTGATCCTGTCTATCCCACATTTTTCTAACTTACCAAGTAGTAGTTATGGCATTGTTTGACTTCAAAATGATGAATTTGTTGCCTCAAATTTTAAGCTACATTATTGTCTCTCACTGTTTGAGAAAGTTGCATAACATTCTCAGAGACTCTTCCCATCTTGCTAACAATCTTTTTGGACTGTTGCCTTCTGGCAGAAGATACAGAACAATTAAAACTCGGACCACACATTTTCTGAATATTTTTTATCCCAGAGCTATAATTGCACTCAACAATGAACTAAAGGGCCACCATCAGTGAACTGTTGGACAGTATTACTTGATCTGTTGTGTGGATGTTTGGGTAGTTTAGGGGTGAGGAACTGTGGTGGGTGAGAGTGTGTTTGGGGATTATTATGTGTGTTGGACCTGATCTTTGGGTGTTAAGTGAATTTTGTTGTATGGGTATACTGTGTATGTATCTTGATCTGGTAAGATCTGATAGGATGCCAAAGGAGACATATCATCTCCTTGGTAATTCTGGCTTTATGACTTCACCCTTCCCTAACTGACAAATAAACTATCAATGATGTCAATTGTCAGAGTGAAGATGGCTCCTAAGAGGTCAGTTGGTCTTGGAGAACCTTCCCGCTTTTTCTAACCAAATATCAGGAGTAAGTGGTGGTGAGAATTTTAGTTGTGATTAGGGTTAGGTTTAAGATGGGGATGAGGGCAAAAGATAGAATGACAGTGAGGTTGAGAGTCAGGATCAAAGGGGGTGGAAGGTTGGGAGGTGGAAGGAATGGAAAACAGAGAGTGGGAATGGGAGAGGAGTATGCAGGGGGAAAGGGAAGAAAATGGGACAAAGAAGCAGAAGAATAGGTAGGAAGGGAATGGAGAGGAGGGGGGATAGAAAGGAAAGAAGGAGGGAGGGAGAGAGGAAGAGAGAAAGAGGGATTCATTGGGAGGTAGATGGGGAAGAGGGGAAGTCAGTGAGGGGGAGGGGGAAGGGGTGGGGGAGCAGGAGAGGATACATCGGGTGGTGATGCTGTCTATTCCACATTTTTTTTAGCTTACTAAGAAGTAGGTTGTGGTCTACTTTGTCAAATGCCTTATTGAAATTGAAGTATACTTTGTCCACAGCATTTCACTTGTCCACTAATGTAGTCACTTTGTCAATTAAGTAAGATTTGTTTGGCATGATCTGTTTTTGACAAACCCCTGTTGGCTTCGGTTTATAACTTTGCTTTTGGTTATAACTTTTTTCTCTTTAAAATTTTCATCCATGAAAGCTCTAAGTTTGTTAAAATCAACTCTTTTAAAGCCTAAGACACTGATTTGATTATATTCTATTGTTTGTGTTTGCATTACATTGAATTCCAATATGACATCGTCACTCTAGCCCAAAATGCTAGCAACTTCAAATCCCTCTATCACTTCTTCCCTGTTAGTAAGAACTGGATCCAGTATAGTTGTCCCTCTAGTTCCCTCTTCTACCTTTTGTATGACAAAGTTGTCAGCTAGGTTGGTCAGGAATCTCTTCAATTTCCCACTTGATGCAGAATTTATCTCTCAGTTATTGTCAGGATAATTAAAGTCCCCCATTAGTACTGTGGTGTGCTTCCTATATATTGTAGGAAACATTGTCATACGTTATTTTTCATTGTGTGCATTGTCTTTTCTTGTGTGACAGTAGTGTAACAGTCAAACATATTTTTGTAAAAGAGCATCTTGGTCATTGTATGCCCTCAGGTAAGAGGTGGGGGGAAGGTATCCTTTAATTTCCGTCTTTCAGAGCGAAAACCCCATGAAAACCCTTAATACATTGTATATTAAGCAGTGATAAAGCTGACAACCAAGCCAAGAGGTCAATTCTTCTATTCAATCACCCTGTGAACTCCAGTATGTAGCTAGTATGCAACACCTTTAAGCAGACAGGTAGTGCTTGGGCTTTGGTCCTCAGCAAGAGAAGAATGCTGGGGGTGCTTGAGTCAGATCCTGGGATTTTGGGGAACTCCATAAGGAAAGATATCAAAAGCAACAACTTCTGTGTGTTTAGACTTCAGCTAGTTTTCCAGCCATTCCTAGAAATCTTTTAGAGTGGTTGATACTGTGAAAGCTGTGAAACAGCTTAACGGCATTTATTTAATTTCTTTACATCCTTACAAAGACATTCTGAATGGAAACAAAATTGAGAGCCTTAGTAAAACTAGCCCCTGGTTGAAGGAAGTGTGACCATTCCAAAATTACACTTCACATTTCTCCCTTGTTGGCAGGATTCCTTATATGGAGAAAATGCATAACTCTATGTTTGTGTTTTCTGTTTCTTTAGTTGTCTGATTTTCTCACAAAGCTTTGGGATGATCTTTAATTCTATAGAAATTTAATTTAATCAAGAGCCTGGTGGCGCAGTGGACTAAGTGCTGTTAAAGTAGTACTTAGTTGCCAGCTGTCTGCAATTATTGCAAGTTCAAATCTCACCAGGCTCAAGGTTGACTCAGCCTTCCATCCTTTCGAGGTAGGTGATATGAGGACCCGGATTGTGGGGGCAATAAGCTGACTTTGTATAAAAAAGAATACTGCTTAGGGGGCCCCGAAAGCCCCGCTAAGCAGATACATACAAAAGTATGAAGGTTATTGCTTAACGCATTGTAAGCTGCTCTGAGTCTCCAGAAAAGGGAGGTATATAAATCTAGCCAATAAATAAATAAATAAATAAATAATTCTGTCCATGTCTTTCTGATTTGGTCCTAGATTCAAGGAATCATTTACTATGAACCATTCCTTTCCTAATTCTTTCTATTTCTAATAGCCAGGGAAAAAAAGAAAAGTATCTGTCACAGACATTGTCAGGAACAAAATAAAAGAAAGCTTTAGGGTGATCCCTTTCCCTCCCTCCCTCCCTCCCTCCCCCCCCCCGAGAGAGAGAGAGAGAGAGAGAGAGCAATGAAGAGAAATGGAACAGGTATTTCTGATCCAAATAGGCATAAATAGAAGAGGGTAAAAGAGATATATTTCTTACCCTATTTTTTATGTGGAACAACCTGGGCTGTGCATCCTAATAATTATCTTGCAAGGAACCATCCCACATGCATTTAAATGATCACAAAGACAGTTTCAAAATTCTCGAGAGATTACTGTATTATGCCCACACGTCCCTTAGTGTAAATGCACAAAGCAAAGAAGTAATATTAAGCACTAGGTTCTTGAAAGCTGTTCAAAGCTTTCTTGCTTCAAATGTAATTGGTCACATCTATATGATAAATTTCTATACAGCCATCCTTGGCCATAGATCGTAGCTTTTAAAAAAGGAGATAAAATAAATATGCATCCAGATGTCTGTCTGTATAAAAAGAACTGAAGCAGGATATGAATGCAAGTGAAGCGAGTAGCAAAACGAAAAGATGAAGAAGGGAAAAAAAGTGAAGATGGACATTCTTGAGCAGAACTTCCCACAAGTAGAGTAGAAAAGTTGCTTAAAAGACAAATCACAGGCACTTAACTTGTATCAAAAATAATTCTTTTATCAGGTCATTGTTGCATGCTCATTTCTTAAAATCTAATTAATTGGAGATATCTGACTGATTTACTGTTTATGCCCACCAATAATAATTTCAAATAGTTCTCCCTATACTGTCTTTGGCTTAGAAATGAGCCACATATTATTTAGACATGTGAGGAAAAAACATGCTTATTATTATTGATTGGACAATATTGGAAAAAAGATACTCTACCTACTATTGAAGAATGGACTTTGAAGGTGGCTAGTTTGGCAGAAATGGCAAAGATATCAGCATATTTAAAAGATAAGACCCAAGAAAATTTTGTCTGGGAATGGAAGAGATGGATAGATTATGTGCAGAACAAATATCAAACAAAGAAGTATCAGATAGCTTTTAGTTGAATGTTAAGTATGATTTGTTATATAGATGTAGAATGTTATATAGAAAATATTATGTTGTGTTGAAAGTTATAGTATATAGGGTATAAAGCAATTGGGGGGAATTATGATCTGGATTAAATAAAAGTTGTTAGATGTAGAAGGTTATGTGGGTAAAGTAATTGGGGGGAACTATGATTTGGATTTTATTTTGTAATATTTGGGATAGATTATGTTTAGATATTATAAATTAAGAAAGGAATAGATAGTTTATACTTGGATGTTATATAAAAATTTTTAGTATTGACAGGGGGTAGAGTAGATGAGGAAATTGTATGATATGATATGATTTGGATTTCACCTTTTTTTAATATATATCTGTGGAGTTAATATGAAGAGTAATCTTTAAGGTTATAAGGGAAGCCAAGGGATGGGGGGGATGGGGTAGGGGGGTAGGGGGGAAGGGGGGAGGGGGAAAAAGGGGGGTGAAAAATTTGTATTTGTAAAACTTTTTCAATAAAAAAAACATACTTCACACACACACACCTTTTTCATTTTTGAGAGCAAGCAGTCATTCTCAGGGACACTGGTCAGAATTATAACTCCAGCCGTACACTGGACAGAAGCCAACTTTTCTCCCCATCTCCCTTTATCAGAAAGTTCCTCAAATGGTTGCTATAATCGAAAATACATCTCTAAAGATTATTGCAGGGGTGGGCTTCAAAAATTTTAGCAAGGGGTTGCTTGGTGGGTGTGGCCATGGTGGCCATGGCCTAGACGGCTGCCTGCACCATGGGGGGGATGTTTATGCCCTCCCTGGGCTCCGGAGGCTTTCTTTGAGCCTCCAGGAGGGCAAAAATTACCTCCCCAGGCTCCGGAGGCCCTCTGGAAGCCAGAAACAGGCTTGTTTCTGGCCTTCCCAAACTTCCAGTAGACCCCTTTTTTGGCCTCCCTGAGCCCAGTGGTGGGTTGCCCCCGGTTTGCACTGGTTCTATAGAACTGGTAGTAAAACCGGCAGGAAGCTCCACCCACCAACCCCGACGTCATCAAAACACTTCTGCATGTGAGCAAAGCGAGTACACACGTGCAGCCCCGCTGTGAACCAGTAGTAAAGGTAAGTAGAACCCACTCCTGCCTGAGCCTCTGCACACCCTGCACTTAGTTGCACCCAAAACAGGCTGCATAGAGACTCCTGGGAAGGGCGGGATGAGGTGGGTGGGGCCAGCCAGGGGAGGTATTTGCGGGTTCTCTGAACTGCACAGAATCTTAACTAGAGGTTCTCCCAAACCGCTGTGAACCCCCAGCAGCCCACCCTTGGATTATTGTAAATTAAAAGTGGGTATGTCTGAGAATAAGGACATCCTAGGTCCAAAGCATTTAGTCTTTTGTAGATCATAAAAAGCATTCTCTTGTCCTCTGGACAAGCTGCATGCCATCAAAATTAGTTATCAGCAATAGAATTTTTTTTTTCCTGTTCCAGTCTTCCCAGATTTTGTACTTTGTAGATATGCCAGTTTATGTCACCTTAGAATTCCTATTCCAGTATTCTCAGACAGCATACCAGTGGAATTGTAGAGAAACATGTCTGCAAGGTGCCACATCAGGGAAAGCTGTTCTATAGAAACTGAAAGTAAATAGCTTTTTGCCTGGATTATGACAGCGCTAATTGTGAATCCATATATCTATTTCAAAAAAGAAAGAAATTTTTCTCCACTAATATTTTTAAAAGAGCACCTTTAGCTGCTCTACAGTATGAGCAAAAATAGAATGTGTCCGTGTCCGTGTGTGTGTGTGTGTGTGTGTGTGTGTGTGTTACGAGGTTGCTACCTGTTGTTGACCAGAAAAAGCAGGAAATCAGTGTGAAATTTCACTTGCTGGATATAAGATGAGGAACAAATAACAAATCCTGATGATTTCATCTCTAGCAATTTTCATGGTTACTCATGAAAGCAATTCTCTAGAATTGCTACCTCAAGGAGTTCTGGCAAATTCTGTTTGATGCCTGGCACAGAGGTTATTCCACATGCTGCGATATTTGCAAGCTGCAATAAGAATGATCAGGGGAGGTGGTGTAATAATATCGTGCCACCAGGAGGATTACTATGTGAGAGCATAAAAGCAATCAGACCGGGCCAATATCAAGGGATGACAGGCATAACTAAAGGCATGGCTTCCGAGGATAATCCAAAACCACTACTTAGCATTATTTACTAATTTGGATTTCATGAATCAGATTTAGCTAAGTTTATCGTGCTTTGTAGAGCAAACTGGCTTTTTCTTGTTTACCAAAATTGCTCCTTCCCATTTGTCTGTTTTACACTTGTGTTTACTCCAATTGCTTTTACAGTCTGCGTACAATGCCACCCAGGAGAGATAATGGAAACATGTTTCCTTCCTATCTTCTTCAACTCATCTGAGAAATCCCAAACACCCTTGTGCAGTAAATTAGAAGCAAATCATAGCTTCTGTGCCCAAAGGGTCACAGAGTCCAACACAGGGACACCAGATAAGACTTCTTCACCGGGTCTAAAATTAATAAATTATCCTATGAACAGTGAATTAAGAAATAATTGCATGCCCTTTCATTTTGGCTACGCAATATTTGTTCTCTTGCCATTGGCCGTATTGAAGCAGAGTGGATCCATCCTGACAAAATATAATAAGAAAGCCCTGTGGGATGTGGAATAACCCATTCACACATGAAAACCGAAATGCTACAATCACCATCACACATTTTGTTTGAAAACATTACAAAGATACCAACACACATTTCTCTACTGTATTTTGTCCACGTTGCCTCTAGCTCCTAAATGTGTTCAGCACAGTGATCGGTTGTAGAGAGCAATTTCAACCTATTGGCCTTAGTTCTGAAAAGGAACTCCAGGAAAGCCAAAAGAAAAAGAAAAAAAAGTCCAAAAACATATGCAACATTTGTAGAAAGGGGACAGAGCTTCAAATGGTCTGACTTTTTGTCCCCCACCAACTCACCTGTATCTTAGTTAGTCTACAGTTATTTGACAATTGCAATTTACCATCCCATACCTGACAGCTTTCAGCATTCCGTGAATTGACTGATTATTATTCTTTTATGACATCTTGTAGGCATCCCTGAAAAGAAAAATCTTTGTGGATATATGCTGTCAGGAAAAAAACAGTACATTGTTCACTCCACGTATGGGGTACAAAAGTTTTTTTAAAAAAAACATGTTTCAGTGTCTCCTTTGAATAAGGAGACACATTTAAAAAAAATGTGCCAATCATAGAGGCCTTGCCTTATACTTACCTTTATAGCTCTGTAAAATACCCTTGAGAATCAAGCTGGCTTGCAATTCATAAATAAACTTTCTTTATTCTGTTGCTATTCTGCCATTGGTCATTTAAATGTAACACACCAGGCAGAGTAAACTTCTGAAGAGTCGAATAGCACCCATTCTTGTTCTCTCTTGGTATCCGTTAGAAAGAGAAATGCAGAACCAATTCTTTTTTTTCCCCCTCCTTGACCTCTAAATAATAAATGTGTATTTTAAAAACGAGATGACAGAAGTAATTGCTGAAATAAAAAGAAAAGTGAGAAAAAAATCGAATGTCATCACATTATAAAAGTGATGAAAATATAAACCATGAAAAGATCTGAACAGGGGGGAAAAATACTTGGTTCCCATTCATTTGAAAAGCATTTTTAAAGAAACAATTTCAGTAAAAGTAATGCATTTTTTTTCCTCCCAAATTTGAAAGGGAAAACATCTTTAGCAGTGTTTGGAAAAGATTGGGAAGGAAAGGTGGCAAAACACTTCAGGGTAAACTTGCTTGTCTAAATTGGCTTTTGTTGTGCCAATGCAAATCTCTTAATAATTCATTTTTTCCAGAATACATTAATGCATTAAAAAAAAAGCTAGCACTTGAAATTTAAATACGTTCTACAGTCACTTTGCATTTCTTTTGACTATTCAGGTTCAAATGTTTGGACATGGCTGTATCGATAGCACTATCCACAACTCCTCCGCTGCTTTCATTATTGGTTTGAGGGATAATATAGATCCACGCACAGAAATATGTTCTATACACACAGAGATCATGTGTACAGAGTGTGATTACAATACAGGTAGTCCTTGACTTTTGACCCCAGTTGACCCCAAAATTTCTGTTGCTGTAGGAAGTTAGCACCTACCCCTGTCCTAGAAGAATGAAATATTTTTAGGAAATATTAAAGGCAGAATATTATATTTCCCTGGATGAGAAATGGATAAGCATGTTTTGAAGCTGTTCCCATCTTCCTGCCCCCACCCTTTGTCAATGGGCCATTAAGGCATGAGCCAGTCTATTCTATATAACAAAGATCTACCTCCTTCAGGCAGAGCCATAGTAGGAATTGCCAAAGATCCAACAAGATAGGATTAGCCCTCTACACAATAGCAGCAGAAACTCACCACATGTGACCTGGGAAGCATGTGACTTGGGAAACACATGTGACCATCAGCCAGCAAGGCTAGCTAAGACCCCCACCCCCTGGGAGTCTGACAACCGATCAGGATACTCTTTCTGGGTCCCCGGGAGTTCAAAACCAGAGAGAGCATAAAACCCGAAAACGCCCTGTATCCCTTCCTTTTCTGTTCAGGAACTCAAGCCATGTGATCCTGTTCACCATTAAACCATCTTTCCAAGCAGTCTCCGTGTCTCCAGTGTCTTTTTCCCCTCCAGTGTCTTTTTCCCCTAGCAGGATGTTTCCTGCTAGGGGAAACATCCTGCTAGGGGTGTTTCTTACAACATCCTAGCAGGATGTTTCTTACAACATTGCTAAGTGAGACATTTGTTAAGGGAATTTTGTCCCATTCTATGTCCTTTCTTGCCATGGTTGTTAAATGAATCATTGCAGTTGTTAAGTTGGTAACAAGGTTAAACTTAAAGTACCTGGGAGCAGGACAAGAAGCAATGGGTGGAAACCAGTGGTGGGTTGGCCTCGGTTTGCACCGGTTTTATAGAACTGGTAGTAAAACTGGTGGGAGACTCCGCCCACCGACCCCAATGTCATCAGAATGCGCCTGTACATGCTCAGAAGAGCGCGCACATGCAGAAGACCGCACACGCACAAGCAAAGCGAGCGTGAACACGCTGCCCCATTGCAAACCGGTAGTAAAGTTAAGTAGAACCCACCCCTGGTGGAAACTAATCAAGGAGAGAAGCAACCTAGAACTAAGGGGGAATTTCCTGACAGTTAGAACAATTAATCAGTGGAACAACTTGCCTCCAGAAGTTGTAAATGCTCCAACACTGGAAGTTTTAAGAAGAGATTGGATAACCAATCCAATTTCAGATTTGTCTGAAATGGTATAGGGTTTCCTGCCTAAGCGGGGGGTTGGACTAGAAGACCTCCAAGGTCCCTTCCAACTCTGTTATTCTAAGGTTGTTATGTGAATCCGGTTTCCTCATTGACTTTGCTTGTAAGAAGGTCGCAAAAAGTGATCATGTGACCCTGGGGCACTGCAACCATCATAAATATAAACCAGTTGCCTAGAATCCAAATTTTGATCACATGACCATGGGGATATTGCAATAGTCATAAGTGTGAAAAATGGTCATAAATCATGTTTTTCAGTGCTGTTCATTGGTCACTAAATGAACTGTTTTAAATCAAGAACTACCTATTGTTATGTAAATGTTTAAATCTTTAACAGAGTCGATCATAATCTGTTAAAGATAGGGTTTCCAAACAGTTCAGAAAGTTCGATGCAATATCAGTATGGCTCACATCATTAAGAGTGGGAAGCTGTAGCTCTCCAGAACTTTTGAATTCCACCTTCCATTAGTCTAATCCCCAAAGGCAATGTCTGGAGAATCACTGATTTCTCCTTTTCATAAATTCTCCAGAATAAGTTAACATTGTAAGTTGATACATAAATGATGGCAATGAGTGAATCAGCCACTGGAACATATGAACTTATGTATCATAAAGTGTGCATTTATGCTACCGTATCCTTTAATTCCCATTAAGCAGACATGAGCAATTCATGCTTTTACGCAGGTAGCCCCAAATCTCTTTTTTGTAATCCAAAGAATCGAACCACGGATTTTCAGGAAAAAGTTACAGAAAAACCGGGGCATTATTTTCTACCAATTTTGCCTTTTTATAAGACAGAACGAGACTTCTTTTAGGCTTAACACATTAGAGGAAAAATAGTCCCCCAAAACCTCCTCAGAAACTGTAGCCCAACCATTTCAGTGATATTGTTTTAACACTGCATCACGCACAATATTTCTTGGCTGTCTCTCCTCTCCCCAAATAGCTTCAGGTATATGAAAGGTTACTTCTCCACCCCCACCCCCCGCATTAAAGAAATGTTTCTGTTCGAAGAAATAGAAAGAGCTACGTTTTGAATATTTTCTGAAAATCATATTCTCCCACTTTTGCCAGTTTCTGATAAAAACCCTTTTCAGAAAAACAAGTGTGCTTTACTGATAAACTCAAAGCATTTTCTGAATACCATTATTAGTATACCAACTCTGACTTCTATTTTGCTGGTTTAATGAAATAGCAGTTACAAGAAGGAAGGAAGGAAGGAAGGAAGGAAGGAAGGAAGGAAGGAAGGAAGGAAGGAAGGAAGGAAGGAAGGAAGGACATTTACCTATGGACTAAGAACACATTCCTGTAAATGTTTAGATAAAAGAAAGCCCCATTATGTTTGGAGGAGTTGATGTCCAGATAATAATGCTTCAGGTGGCAACCTGAAACTTCAAAACTAAATATGCTGGGAATAAGCTATATTGACTCGGCAGGCTCAATATTTCACTTCAGAGAAAATGTACTATAAATCTCACAAATGGGAATTTTTTTCTTTTCTTTTTTTTTACTGAAGCTATATATCTCACTGTATATCTAAAGGCAGAAAGAGAGAGGGAGAATTGCAAACAAATACATAGATAACAGGGGAAGGCAAACAAGTAGTTCTAAAAGCAGATTACAGCCCAGAGACATAAATGTGCCTTGTTATTGGAAGATGCACCTTCCCCTTTAAAGCATTGCTGGGAGCATAAAACTTCCCACAACATTCTGCATTGGTCACTGCATCTCTGTAAGAAGGTGCTTTGTATCTCTGAGTTAGCACAAGAGCCATTAGATAGGAGGGTTGCTATGGTAACTGCTCTCTCTCTCTTTTTTTTAATTGAATAGCATAGTAAGTAGTCTTGTAAAACCCACCAACCCAGAACTTGCTACGGCCTCGAGGCAGCTTTAATTTAAGCACCTTCTTGTTTTGTCTCTTTTTTCTTTCCAGATATTGTGAAGCTTTTGCAGACATCTTAACACACGCACACACATTCAAAGACCCACACAAACACGCACACACAGAGAGAGGTTGGCTTTGAGGCCATCGGATACGGAAGTCCCAGCCTGCCATCTCCAGCACACAGGATTGTGACCATGGAGAATGCTTAAGAAAATGCTCTTATTCTCCCAATCTTCTCAGATGATATTGTTGAGGGCTTCTATGGGTTCCTAACACTCACTGATTTCCGTTTTATATTTACTTTACAGGATTTCTAACATTTTGGCTTGTTTGTTTTTTTTTAATAACAAATGCAGTAGTAAACATCTTATTTTACCCACCAAATGTGTTGCTAGCTGGCTGGGGATTAAAGAAGTTGTAGTCCAACAGGTTGGGAATCATGGTTTGCACTGTTTTAAAACCAAGATAACTTTCCCGGCCAATTCACCTAATCTTATAATTCCTGAAAGACTCAGCAGGCCAACCATGCATGGATTGAAGATTAACTTTCCCTGAAATCCATTTGCATTCTCATGTGCTCCAGTCATTAAATACAACTTCCGTCAGTTAGGAATAGCTTAGGCAAGGAAGGTAGTAGGCAGTGGAGAATGGTAGGTAGAAATTGCCAGTAAGAGAAAAGGGTACAGAAGCAACAACAGAGGGCAGGAGGATAAGCCATCCTCCTTTAAGAATATTGAACTCTGAAAAACAATAAACCCATTTGAAGTTCTAGAATGGCAGTAGAGTTTTTAGATTCTGTAGGTACATCCTAGTTGGTTGGATACTAACAAAATTATATTGGCTCTACAATAGTGATCCTAGCTTCCACAGAGAATAGTTGAGGTAAAATTGGCTTTGGTCATTCTTGTGTCACAAAAACCAAAAAGTACACAAACTGGCTGGGGCTGTCCTTATCATTAATGGAGAATGCTGCATTAGCTTGGATGCAACTAAAGTCGGTTAGTCTAGTCTATTTATATTACCAAAAGCATTAGGGAAACTTTGAGTGGAGAAAAGGAGAGATCAATACATCTGAAGGGCCCATCTGAAGAAAGTCACTGCACGTGAAGGACTGAGTTCTGGAAATCAGGAGGAGTAAATGATGAAGAGCACAAATTAACAGATGAAAGGAAAAAAGAAAGAACACTAGATATGTAGTGTATTTATGCAACAAAGATAAAAGGGGCTATCTCAATGAAATGGGCCTGATCTTATGGAGCTGAATATATGCAGAATGGTGAAGATTAGGTTATTTATGTATGCAGGAAAGAGCCAAGGATATGTTAAAAAGTGTGAATTGTTATTATTATGGTTGGTCACACAGTCAATCGGATTTTCAGACCAGATTTGGCATTTTATCCATTTACCAAGGACCCGGGATAGGCAGATGATGATGTTGGTTGGTATTAAAGGTATCTTCGCAGGATGTATAAAGCTACTTTTGCACTTGGCTAATGGTGATTTTGTCAATAGTGTTCAAGTGATACTCCAGATTTTCAGAATTGTACCCAAGGTGATTGTCACTATCGATACTACTTTATTTTGACACAGTCGTTATATTTGCAGTACTTTGTATTTTGTGATTTTTCTCCAGCTTTTTGTCTTTTATTTTCCAGGTACTATCCAGACTTTTTTTTTTTTGGCAAGGAATTTTTTAATTAACCTTTTCATTTCAATCACAATTCTAAGGACAAATAAAGGATCCATACCCCTTATATTCCACATTTCCAACCTGTTTCCTTTTGTATAATCTCTTCTTTTGTATCACTGCAGCTGCATTTGAGCTGATTCTCTCTCTCTCTTTCTCTCTTTTTAGTAAAGGACTGACATTCCATATTTAAAAGGATTTTTAAAGAGAAAAAGAATGGCTTTAGTGAATAATTGTTTCATAGCCCAAAATCTTAAACACTTTGTTAAAAAAAGGCTGCATAGTTTCTAGTTCAAAAATGAAGATCATTTTCTCCACTCTCCAAATAATGTTTGGGCTGAAAACTATTTTATATTAGACTAATAAATTACTCCTCTCTATATTTTTTTTTTTGGTAATGCATTATATTATCTATTGATGCAAACAATTTGTTTGACTCAAATGTTGAATCTATTGTTTAGCCAGAGTGAATGTGAAGTATTGTTTTGACAGAGCACAAGGTAGAATCTAAGAGGTATGTTAACTAAAAATAAAAATGTTCCTATTTTATCATCATTCATGATTAAGAGCACTTTCGAATGCTTTATTTGAACCATTACAAACAGATTATTAACACTTTTTCTAGCTTTTCCCACTCTAAACCATTGTGGTATGTTTTGTAATATATGGATTGGATGAGAGGACAAATGTGAATGCATTACAATGAATATTAATGAGGATCCCCCACTGATATTACTACTTTGAAAACAATTGAAGTAGGAGGGGGAGTAAGAAAAAGAAATCTAAAATATTTCTTTAAGAGTTAGTTCAGCAGAAGCTCATAAGCTTGCCAGCAGGAGAATGCTGAACACAGGCATTCAATACATTTGCTAATAATTTAAGGCACCTCCCCCAGCACAAGCCAATAATATATATTAGACTATAACAATCATTATCCTTAGCAAAATGACTTTTTGGTCTTTTTTGTTGCGGACAATAGGAATGGCTGTTCAGCATCTCTGGAAGGTGCCTGTTTAGAGAAGACCGATTTTAAAGGAAATTTAGACTAGGCTGGAAGGGGGGTGGGGAGTCACAGGAGAAGCCAATGCCACTTCTATATTGTTCCAGGAAATTGACATGAAAATGTCCATGAAGCTACCAGACTTCCTCACCCTTTCAAATCTATTTTCTCTGCAGTCCAGCCTTTGAACAGCAAATACGCAACATTTGAAAATGATTAACCAAAACGCAGTCACATTAAAGCGATTAACCAAGTCACATTAAAAAGCATTAGTTAGGCTAACTATTTAATTATTCTTTTTGCAAAGATGTTTGTAAACATTTCAGCCACTTATATAAATCATCGGTGAAAAAACAACAGCTATCAGAAAGCCAAATACTGATTCATCAAATCTAGGGACAATTCACAATGTCTAACTAAATATTAAAAACGTCCCTACTTTCTAATCTACTAGAAAATGCTTCTATTAAGATAGTATAATATTGTATATTATATTCTTCTGTTATTGAAGCAATAATTCAATCACATCTATCGCAATAGGAATGGTGGTTCTTGAACCCAAATCAAAGCCAAACAACCAGACAAACTTACTTTCTGTATGTTATGTTTCAGGAAATAGCTTTATAATTCTTAGAAGGATTCAACACAGTTTGACATCTGCCTTTTATTTTCTTGTGGGATATGGGATCAAGTACAAATTAATACAAGCTAATATTCAGGATTACAATCTGGCACAT
This sequence comes from Masticophis lateralis, assembly GCA_030761175.1. Classification (NCBI taxonomy): domain Eukaryota; kingdom Metazoa; phylum Chordata; class Lepidosauria; order Squamata; family Colubridae; genus Masticophis; species Masticophis lateralis. The sequence goes on from JAUDYJ010000003.1 coordinate 66,293,433, forward strand.
ATTTCCTGTGTACCAGTGGAAGTTCAATTAGTAAAACATTAATAAGAGATTTCAGTAAAGATTCCGTAAAAATCTATTCTTTTTGGCATGGATATATATTTGCCAGTCAGTAATCCTTTTTAGAGGGAGGGAGAGAGGGAGGGAGGGAGACTATAAATAATTATTATGCACATAAAATATAATTGAGTTTATTTTAAAAAAAAATACCATAAAAACACATATTTAGAATAGAATAACAGAGTTGGAAGGGACCTTGGAGGTCTTCTAGTCCAACCCCCTGCTTAGGCAGGAAACCCTATACCATTTCAGACAAATGGTTATCTAATCTCTTCTTAAAAATTTCCAGTGTTGGAACATTTACAACTTCTGAAGGCAAGTCGTTCCACTGATTAATTGTTCTAACTGTCAGGAAATTTCTCCTTAGTTCTAGGTTGCTTCTCTCCTTGATTAGTTTCCACCCATTGCTTCTTGTCTTACCCTCAGGTGCTTTGGAGAAGAACTTGACTCCCTCTTCTTTGTGGCAGCCTCTGAGATATTAGAATATTGCTATCATGTCACCCCTAGTCCTTCTTTTCATCAGACTTCTTGCTGTTATTAGTTGCGAAGTCATGTCCAACCCATCGTGACCCCATGGACAATGTTCCTCCAGGCCTTTCTGTCCTCTACCATCCCCCGGAGTTCATTTAAGTTCACACTGACTGCTTCAGTGACTCCATCCAGCCACCTCATTCTCTGCCGTCCCCTTCTTCTTTTGCCCTCAATTGTTGATTCATCAGACTAGTCATACCCAGTTCCAGCAACTGTTCTTCATATGTTTTAGCCTCCAGTCCCCTAATCATCTTTGTTGATCTCTGCACTCTTTCTAGAGTCTCAACATCTGCTTTTACATGGTTCTGATATTTATTTACAATGGTTCTGATATTGGTGTCATTTAATGATCTTATAAAATGAATTTCTTCAAAATTAATCTTTCATTCCATTTCCAGATTTATGAATATATTCACAATTTTTTCCCAGCTCTCCCAAATATTTACTAGTTTGTCTTTGAAATCAACATTTGTTCAAATGTTCTCCAGAGACTCTGCTAAATTATTCTATTCCTGCAGAGCTTCTTCCGTTCATTTATCATGCTGTGACATCAAGACTCAAGTAAAGATGCAAAGGTGTTAAGGCTTTAACCCAGGAAAATAAATATCAATGCATAATCCAGTAGACTCAGAGTCCACTGTTCTCTCTTCAAACCTCCCATCCCGCCAGTCTCTTACTGATTGCTTTTAGCAGATTGAACTGCACTAGAGCAGATTGAGATGAATTCAAAGTCTGAGAAATTCTCCAATCAAAGCCCTTTTAAATACTTTGTTTAGCTGAACCAGTCAATTTTCTTATTCTTGCTTATAGTTGAGAGGTTACATTCCTTCAAAGATACCAACAGCCAATAGTTGCTGTATTTTGTTCTTTCTGCCCTGCTAACAGGGCTTGGGGGTTTACTGAAGCACTCTGATGGATTGTTCTGATAGTTAATTATATTATTTTTAGTCAATTAGTTATTAATATATTAGTTGTATTTGTGCATTCTAGTAAATTACTGGTTCAAACTTAAAATAGGGGAAATAAAGAGTATTTATGAAAGATTTTCCTAGCTCTTCTATTATAAACAATGTATGTCACCAAATAGCTTTTCCAGATAACATGGGATAGAGCCGAGTTGTCTGACCTTGGCAACTTTAAAACCAGTGGACTTCAACTCCAAGAATTCCCCAGCTAGCATGGCTGGCTGGGGAATTCTTGGAGTTGAAGTCCATAGGTCAGGGGTGTCAACATAGCCTGTGGGCCAGATTCATCATGCACTGGCCACGCCCACCCCCAGTTTAGCGAAGGGGGGAGGAAGTCACAATACGTCATATGATGAAATGATACTGCAAGTTTGACACCCCTACCATAGATTTTAAAGTTGCCAAAGTCAGACAACCCTGGGATTGAGATGTCATTGAGAAAAGGAAAACTCCCCCAAACTGAATAGCCTTCTATCCAAGAGTGATACAATCAGGATGCAACACTGAAGAAGTCAAAAATCCCATTCCTTAAAAGAGAAGACCTCTCCAGTTTTCTCTCTGCTCATTTATTTCCATCCAAGCCAACATTTCAACATTGGTGAAAAGGAAGCATAACTTACGGAGTATTTCTATTACAAAAATGTAGAGCACTGTAGTACAATCTTCTTTGGTTCATTAACATATAAAAGTGTGGGAAATTGATTGAAAAATGAGCACTTGTTGAACGCTGTGATTCAATATTTTTTAAAAGAATAATAATGGGGCCATCAGTGAACAAAGCCACTGTACATGTATACACATTTTAGACAACTCTTTGTCTAATTTGAAGCATATTTTTATTATGAGGTTGGTACTTTAGATTAATAAAATGCCCCAAGTGGAATGCAAGACATCAATTCTGTATTATTGCTTTGTGAAACTCTCTTTTATTTCCTCCATTTTATGAAAGTAGAACCACCTTAGTTGATGGTTGCATTCAACTTTGTACAGGTATCAGCTCGGAATAGGTCCATTTCTTGTTATAGAATTTGACACTTAGTCATGTAACATTTATGTCATCATTTTTAAAAAATCAAGAGTTGAGCATTCCAACAATGGCTATGCTTCAGGGAAAAAACTCAGCAAACAGTTAAGAAGAAAGAATAAACTCCTGCACAATTTTTTCATTTAAAAAGTCTATCCTATGGTCATTTTGCTCCTTTTTACAAATTTTAATTTCCAGATGAATAATGATTTTACCGTGATACATCTAAGGTAACATTTATCTCATTTTACTATAGCTGATTTCCTCATTTCCACACATTAAAAATATGCTTACAAATATACCATGTAATCAACTGTGGTCTTTTTCCTTATTGTGTTGCTTCTCCCAAAGACTTGTGCAATAACTAGGGCTAAGAAAGACTTTACTAAAACACAGGGGACAATTCAAGATGAAAAGCTACCAAAAGAACAAGGCATGAATAAAATAAAAAACAGATGAAGAGTCAAAAATCCCCATTTGATGTTGTCAAACCACTAGGGATTGCTTGCTAAAAGAAAAATTGCTAAAAGAGCCTTGGTGGTGCAGCGGACTAAAGTGCTGTTAAGTAGCATTTAGCTGCCAGCTGCCTGCAATTACTGCAAGTTCAAATCTCACCAGGCTCAAGGTTGACTCAGCCTTCCATCCTTCTGAGGTAGGTAAAATGAGGACCCGGATTGTGGGGGCAATAAGCTGTATAAAAAAAAGAACACCGCTTAGGGTGGGCCAGACCCTACTAAGCAGGTATATACAAAAGTATGAAGGCTATTGCTTAAAGCATTGTAAGCCGCCCTGAGTCTCCGGAAAAGGGCAGCATATAAATCGAATCAATCAATCAATCAATCAATAAATAAATAAATATCAGTAGTGAATTGAATTCTTTTTAGCATGTTGCATATAGAACATCTTGGCTTATTCAGCAAAGATCAGAGGGGAAAGGGGAGGAAGAAAAGAAGAGCTAGAGTATTATTTTCACATAGATCCTCTTCAAAAGTTCAAAAGGTATCCTCTTCCTATCTTTAAAGTAGCAAAATCTTGATGATTTTTTAAGATAATAAAATTCTAAAAAATAAACAAACCCCAAACAACACTGTTCTAGTGAGAACACATGGTCTGTCCAACTTAAATGAAGTTTAAGTTTCACTGATTTTCCTACCCAGAATCCTCCATTTTGAAGCGACTTTTGTGCTTTTCTTTCGAGAATAATCTTTAGAAGACATAAAATTAAAAGCTAGGGTGTCCACTTCAGTGTTACCACTAGCCAAGAAAGACAGCAATGTAACCTATGTCAAACAGAAAATGATGTACATGTTAATTTATATAAAGACATATTTGGATCTAATTGCTACATCTCAATCAGGAAAATTATACAACTCTGCTCTGCAAAGAAGGGTAAACTATAACCAGATGCTCCTGTTAGATGGGCAACTTGAAGATCCACTGTTTTCCATTCTGGATTCTTTCGCCTTAACTCAGACTTAAAATGGATAGCTATTCAGATGGACAATATCTTCAAATAGAAGAGTATCCTATATAAAAGTAGTGCAAGATAGTAAGATGTGAAAAGAGTCAATCCATAGAATAGCCAAGAGTTGGACACAACTGAATGGATAATATCATCATCCTAAATAAAGTAGATCCCTGATCACTATAATAATGCCCAAAGGATTATACTCAGTATATACACTTTCATGATACTAACACTCAGTATACTCTAAGTATTGGATAATTTATTATCTAATTCACTGCCATTTTTTCCTAACTATCTACAGTGGCTAATTTTGACAGCTTTATCTTTCAACCTAGTGGTATATTCTCCCTTGGAATGTAACCTCCCTTTTTGCATTAAGAATCCTTATTATTTTATTATTAATCATCTTGACTACAGATCAGAAGGATAGAGAGATGGAGATAAATAGGCCATGATGGTTAGTCCATTCTATTGTCCTTACCAGAAATGAAAGGTGTTTTTTTCCCCCTCTCACCTAGACCAATCCTGGTCTAGAGCTATGTTTTTCCTTGGCAAGGACTTATTGGGCAAATGGGAGGAATTTTAATCCAATGCATCCAAGAACTTTTTACTTAATCCTTTTTTTTCTCTGTAACAATATTGTAACACAAACAGGAAAGGAAATAATATGGTTCTGACTGTCATAAGTAAGCTACAATACTGATCTTCATTCTCTCAAAAATATCACAAGAATTCTAGGACATTTTCCCAGCAATCATAAAGTTTCTGTTGGTTGCATTCATTATTACTGTGTGTTTGAATGAACAGGGACATTGACTTTATGATATGAAAAACAATACTGTGTTGTTTTGTGTTATTAAATATCTATATTGATTCTGGATTTTTTAACACACACACACACACCGAGTCAATAGCCGTATTACATTCAAATAAAATAATAACAACATTAATAATACTGGAAATACTATCCAAATGGAATATAGAATGAAATATAGATGGTAAATGATCCTTGAGGGACGTGGATGGCCTAGAAACATGAAATATAAATTAATATGCCTAAGAATCCTGAGTAGCAAGCATTTGAACATGAATATGAAATTGCAGTGATTTAATTTTGGGAAGTAAAGGTATCTACTCTTTTCAGTTCCTCTCTCTTGCTTTATTAGAAAATCTAAGTATTCTTTCCCAGCTTTAACTTATGCCAAATGCTTGAAGTATCTTTTGGTCAGTGTAGTTGCAAAGGAAATTCTCCTTCAAAGGGAGTTTTCATTGCGCATGTAGGACAACAGGTGTGCAAAAGGTGCAGGTGTGTAGATGGGTGTCGCTGATATTTGCAGATCGGCTTTTGTGAGTTATTACTTTGCGTGAGATTTGTCCTGGTTTTCATGCCATCCCTAACCTCCAAATTCCCACAGCAATAAGCTACTGCAAGCCACTTGTTGGCTTTGTTTTCTGAAAAGACAACTGTTGCAGAAACACCCTTTCCAAAAAAGAGACAACTGTCCATCTTTCATTCACTGCTTCCCATTCCTATGGAAGAAGACTTGTTTGGCACCAGGAACACATCCCTGCACCAACCGACTATTGCAGGATATTTTGCAGCCTGAGGTAAAGAACAAGATGGCGGCCCTTTCCTTTGCAAAAGCCAGTTGATATGATGGCTAAGTGGTGAGGTAACATATTTCTCAACCTCAAAGGCAAGAAATTAGTTGAAGGAACTCAGGAACAGCAGCATCTTCTTTTTCAACAGTCACAAGGCTTCCTGAAGGCTGCTATCATGACCCCCCCCCCCCCCAGCCACTGCTTCCTTTGCTCTAGGAAGAAAATGAGCCCCATCCATATAGAAAAAGAGGGGGTTCTCTGGCATGAATTTTGTCCCCCCACCTTCTGTGAAACTGTCTCCAAGACCAAGAACTACCGAGAATAAACTTTATACTTTCTTTCTCTTTTGTTCATCCCCAAATTGACTGTGAAGAAATGTTGGCTGGTCTCAAGAAACCGCACTCAGGGTTTTGGATCGGAGCTGTGAGAATACTCACGGGAGACAACGGTATCGTCATGCCTTGAATAAACAATTGCAGCTCTGTGAAACCCCATCCTTGTTAGCCAGATTCTAGGATGGAGTTCCTGGCTTGCCATGGTTACTCGCCTTTCAAACCAAAGGCTTCCCCCTCTGCATCGCTAGCCTCTGCCTTTTGGGCCAAGATGTTTTGCAGGCTTGGCAGTGGTTCGTTCTCATGTGAACTCTCGCCCTCTTTTTAATCTCGTCCAAATTTTGCACTAAAAGAACTTTCAACTGATACCTTTTGTTGCCCAGAATTCCACAGGGATGTGAGAATGAAGTCGGGGATCTTCTTGCGGTAATGAGCTCAAGTGACCGTCTTCTTCCTCTGAGTAACCAGCACCTGACAATGAGAGGCATGCGTGGGAAGGTTGGAAACAAAAACACAAGAGCACAAGATGCTCGCCAGTTCCTGGAGCAAAATCCAAAGAAGAAAGAGGGCACACACAACTGCTCTCTCTCCCTCCCTCCTCCAGGCCATTAAGGAGGAGATTTACTTACAGTTAACATTTCCAGAACCCCTTGCACTTGGGGACAACACAGCTGAAACCTGGGTAAAACACTGCCCTGGTTCTGAATGCTGAATCCTTCTCTTGTTCCTCACTCCCAGGCCTGGGATATGGTCTGGAGCCAATATGCAGCTGGAGGGGGAACGAGGGGGAAAAAAATTCCCATCCATCTAATTATGCAAAATGGATGTCTAGTGGAATGTAAACTATCCAAGCCTAGTTTTCTAAAAGCATTTTGATTTTTTAAAAATATCTTTTATATTAAAAGACCGAATCGTGAATCTCTTTTTCCAGAGTCTTGGTAAGAAGGCAGTGAATGTGAAGTTCTCAATTAATTGTACAATACAGGTGGTCCTCGGATTACAATGGTTCCTTTAGTGATCCTTTGGAGTTACAACGGCACAGAAAAAGTGACCTATGGCTGTTTTTCCACACTTATGACCATTGCAACATCCCCAAGGTCCCGTGATCGAAATTCAGAGGCTTGGAAACTGACTCATATTTATGACGGTTGCAGGGTCTCATGTGGTCAGTTTTTGTGCCCTTCTGACAAGCAAAGCAGAGGTGAAATTCACTTACCTTCTCTACCGGTTTGCAAATGTCCATGCGCCGTCATCTGTGCATGCACAAAGCTTTCTGCGCATGCACAGAGGCTTAAAATAATCACAAAAAAGCGAAGTCATGACATCCACATGGGCGGATGGAGATGTCCGCATGGCTGGGCAGAGCCTCCCACATCTGCCGCTACAGGTTCGCCCGAGCAGGATAGAACCAGCTGAATTTCACCCCTGAAGCCAGATTCACTGAACAACTGTGTGACTAACTTATCAACTGCAATGATTCACTTTAACAACTGCAGCAAAACAGGTCATAAAGCAAATGATCAATGAGCAAAACTCACTTAATAACTGCCTTGCTTAGGAACAGACATTTTGGGCTCAACAGTAGCCATAAGTTGAAGACTACCTGTACAATTTCTGATACAGCTGCATATCTTACATTTTACATGTAAACACATAACATTTAGGAGGGGAAAGGAGGAATTTCCAGGGCATGATACATATCAGAATTGACTACCTTTGGAGTCAATTTAATGCATTCAGAAGGCATTAAATGCATTCAGAAGGCATTAAAGAAAATAATTATGCTGGAACGAGAGTGTGACTTAGACACCAGTACTTTAAGCTGCAAATTCAACAGCAGCCACATAGGGGGGGCAACGGGAGGAGTTCAAAACAAATTGTGTCTATAGGAGGAAAGTACAGGTGGTCTTCGACTTAGGACCACAATTGAGCCCAGAAATTCTGTTGACATTTGTTAGGTGAGTTTTGCCCCATTTTATGACTTTTCCTGCCATGGTTGTTAAGTGAATCTACCTTCCCCGTTTTTGCTTGTCAGAAGATTGCAAAAGGGGATTACGTGACTTTAGGACACTGCAGCCGTCATAAATAGGAATTAGTTACCAAGTGTCTGAATTTTGATCACATGGCCATGGGGATGCTGAAATGATCGTAAGTGTTGAAAAATCGTCATAAGTCACTTTTTTTTAGTGCTGTTCAATGGTGGGATTCAAATAATTTAACAACCAGTTCTCTGCCCTAATGATTTCTTCCAACAACCAGTTCACCAAATTGCTCAGAAAGTTAACAACCAGTTCTCCCGAAGTGGTGCAAACTGGCTGAATCCCACCACTGGTGCTGTTGTAACTTTGAATGGTCATGAAATGAACTGTTGTAAATCGAGGATTACCTGTGGGGAGCCCTTGGGAATCTAGAGAAGGCGTTACGAATGGCATGTGGCCTGTTGTCTTGTCCCCCATGTCTTGTCCACTGAAAAATGGCCTTTTCCTCAGACGGAGAAAAATGCTTTCCCCTCACCTCTCCTCACCTGATAAGATGCTCCCAGTTTTGAGCGGGAGGTATAAACTTGGCAAATTCTCACTTAGGGGTTTGTTTAAAAAGGGAATTACTTGGTGGATTCTTTGGAGAACAAGCGTGATGCTTTCTTGCAGGCAGATCCATGACAGATGATTGTCAGAATAAAAGGCAGACAGTGCGCATTCTTCCCTGGACAATTGTGTTTTTGAGCAGATGGGAATTGCAATTATTTTCTAACAAGTATAAAGTGGCAGAGGAACCTCAGCTTTGAAAAACCCTATGTCATTTCAGAAGCTCGGTGCTATCAAAGAACACTGGTGCTTCCTTGAACGTGATGTGGCATTCCCATGTGACCTTAGTATTGTAATTTTGCCCCCTTATTTTGTGAACTGCTCGTAGAGCAATGGATGAAGTCCCATGTTGCATGAGGTTGTTTTTTGTTTTTGTTTTTGTTTTCCCTTTCTTTTTCTGTTTGTATTTTTTTTTAGCACTCTCCTTGTATAGGACATTCTCTTTCTCCCTATTTTTCTCCCTGCCCCAAACCGGGCTTGGAAGGTCCCTAAGCTGCTAAGGAGAAAGAAAGAAAAAAAGGAATAGAGCTGCCTCCTACAAGAGGCATTACATTAGTGGGAAAACTGCATTTGGATTGCAAACAATGTCTGTGGCTGATTATAAAAATAGAATAAGCAAGTTAGAAATTGCCATTCTTTTAGGACAAATGAGAATAAATACAGTTCAACTGCACCACCAAATCCAAGACCCCAGAAGAAATTCTCTTATCACCAGAAAAACTTGGCATAAGTTCCATTTTGTAAGGCTGTTCTTTACTTCTCAAGTCAGCACTCAGCTACTTACTTACTGTGAATTGTTCTATAAGGTATAATTCATTACAGGTAGTCCTTGATTTACAACAGTTCATTTAGTGACCAAAGCACTGAAAAAAAGTGAATTATGACCATTTTTCACACTTACAACTATTGGAGCATCCCCAGAGTCACGTGATCAAAATTCGGATGCTTGGCAACTGGCATGTAATTAAGACGGTTGCAGTGTTGTCACATGATTTTCTATTTTGTGACCTTCTGACAAGCAAAGTCAATGGGGAAGCCAGATTCACTTAACAACCCGGTTACTAACTTAACAACTGCAATGATTCACTTAACAACTATAGCAAGAAAAGTCGTAAAATGGAACAAAACTCACTTAACAACATAAATTTTGGGCTCAATTGTGGTCATAAGTCGAGGACTACCTGTATTCCCATGATGCATGAAAGTTCATGGACTTATTCTGGCTAGCTCAACCATGAGTTTTCATGATCATTTACCAGACCACTGGACAACCTGGTCACTTTCTGAACCAGGGAAGGAGATGTATGTGTGCTTAGTAGTACTAACTAAAGTGACGTGCGTTACCTATGAGACTAAGACAGGAAAAAGAGGCATGACTTGAAGGAAAATCGACACAGGAAAGCACAAAACCAAGCACAATCAATAGCATATGGAATAAACTAAACAGGAAAAAAGAAATCTTTTTAAGATGCCATCACTTAAATATCCAGGGTATTGCAAGGGAACAGCTCAAAGCGTAAGAATTTGTAGTAAAGTGATAAATTCACATTACAGAAACCCGGCTAAAAACTACATTGGGGAATAAATGCATAAACAAAATATAATAAAAATACATTGTTCATTAGGGCTGTACAAAGGGCTGAATGACAAAAATGTGATTCCGAATGAATATAGGCCTGCACATATGGTAGTATCTGTTGGGAACACCTTTAAATTAAATATAGGCAGACCTCGATTTACAACAGTTCATTTAGTGAACATCAAAGTTACAACGGCACTGAAAAAAGTGGCTTAAGATCATTTTTCACAGTTGCAACCTTTGTAGAATCTCCATGGTCATGTGATCAAAATTCAGATGCTTGGCAGTTGGTTCGTACATGACCATTGCTGTGTCCCAAGGTCATGTGCTCACCTCTTGCGATCTTTTGACAACGGGGAAAGCCAGATTCACATAACTGCTTACTAACTTAACAATTGAAGTGATTCACTTAAGAACTGTGGCAAGAAAGATCATAAAATGGGGCAAAACTCACTTAACAAATGTTTCACTATACAAAACAGAAATTTTGGGCTTAATTGTGGTCAGAAGTGGAAGATTACCCGTGCAGCTTTTCCCAGAATTGTGCATCATCTGTAGAGAGCATCTGTCCGAACCCGGGAAATACATACCTGCTTTAGAAAATTCCAGGTCCTGCACACAATATACACCCACATGACTTCTGAGTCATATTTTACTTTTTAAAACTGCCCCTCTGCACAGCACTATTATTTATTAAAATGTACAAGGCAAGAAGAAATTACATGCAACAACTGTATACATCAATGGCATTGATTTATTTGACACAACGACAATTGCACTGTATAATCTTTGTGATGAAAAGCATTTGTGTTTTTTCATTCAAAATGCTGGATCGTATCATGCCAAAAAGTGTTACCATGGAAGAATAATGTTGGTTCACAAACTGCAGTCTAGGAAAAATATCAGTTACCGTAAATGAACTACCTAATAATGCATTGTTCAAGAGGCGATTCTCTAGAGGCCAATGGTGCAATGGACTAATATACTGTACCATCAAAGACTATGAGATGAAGCTGACACCAATGGTGAAAATGTTTTTGCTATCACTGAAGTTATAACTAAGCCTCTTCGTCATAACTTGAGCTATTTCATTGACCCAAACACTCCACTTTTCTCTTTCATTATGCTCCGTAGTTTTGTTGGTTGGCCTTTGATAATTCCAATTTAGTTTACTTCAAGAAGATGCTATTCCAGAAGAGTTGAGTGGCTTGTGGAGTTTGAGGGTAGATATGTTTCTTTTCACACTTCGCAGCATTTAAAGTAGAACAAGATTATGTCTTATTCCAAAGACAATGTGAACAACAGATTAAAAGTGACTATGGTTCTGGGTAGCAAGGGTCTGCTGAAGACATCTGAACTTTCTTATACCAAATGACTTATTGTGAAATCAATAGGAACCACCTTATTATATTGAGATTTATTACTAAATGTTAAGAGAGGTGTGTGTGTGTGTGTGTGTGTGTGTGTGTGTGTGTGTGAGAGAGAGAGAGAGAGAGAGAGAGGGAGAGAGAGATTCATTTTTATTTATTAATATAATCCTTTAATATTTCTATTCAGGTATTTGAATAGCACAGTCATAGATGGGGATTCCAGCTGATACAGCTTGAGCTTCTCCTATAAGTGTTGTCTATAGATATTGAGATGATAGAAGAGTACATTAGACAGAATATTTTATTTTATTCTGCAGCTGCAATCGCTACCCCTAATGATCTACCTGCCAGTAATTCCCACCTGTAGAGGTCTACTTCTTGTAAAATCCCAGACATATTACAAAGGGAAATGAAGGCATTAGGGTAAGGAGCCTCTTGCTGGGAAAGGCTTAAAATTGCTGTGGTTCACTCTGCATGTGTTCATGACTCTGGATTAGTTTGAGGATCAAGAGATGCCTTCTTGTCCAGTGAGCAAGAAATAGTAGAAAGGGCAGCTTTTTTGCATGATACGTTACAAAACCTGTCTAAGTCATGGGAGCCACAATGGCCAGATCCTAGCTGCATAGTAATAACTCAGTATATAAAGAATTTTCTGAGAGGTTTGTGGTAGAGATTAAAGAGCACAGATTGGACATTCTAAGGCGTGACTGCAAAGTGTGCAGGAAGCCTAGAAAATTTAAGAAGTATGTTTGTTTGTTTGTTTGTTTGTTTAAAACACTTACATAGCCACTTATTTTAAAACAACTCTGAGCAGTTTACAACCAATAAAGAGAGGGTTTGTCTATTCTTTGATATTGTTTTTCCTTTCAGCAATTGCAGTTACTGGGACTATATGAGGGCAGTGCTAAGAAATAGAATTAAATTTTGATATTTTATTATTCAGAAAGATCCTAAACTTACTTATGTACTTACTTACTTATTTATATTTCATATTTCTGAATCAACCATCTCCCTCAAAGAGGGATTCTGGGTGGTACACAATAAAACGTCATATAAAAACATATAAAAACAGTATTCAAGAGTAAAATTTTAGAATTAAAATTTTAAAAGGAGGCAAGAATAATAAAACCTTGTTAAAAATTAATAACAAAGGTGAGGGGAGGGTTCTCTTTATGACTGTGCCAAGTGGGAAAAAAATATTTTAATTTTTGGACAAGAAAAATTACAATTCTGTAGTTGCTGATAACTCTTCTGAATATGCGACACATTTTCCAGCCTTTATCAAGGATCTGCCAAGAAAAGAAAAGGAGGTATTGTACAAAACATTGTGTAATTAAGTTGATTTCACAAAAAGATATACAATAGCTCCACACTGTACTCAATAGTAAGCCAGTCGCTTGTTTGAATGGGAAAGAGCAATAAGCAATAGCAGGCATAGTCTATGATAGAAAGTCTGACAGCATTTTGTTCCTTAAATAGAAAAGCCACGTACTAAAAATCATGCTTTAGCAGAAAACACATTTCTGTTTTTTTATAAATTGCAATACATTCTTATCCAGTATGTTCAGAGACAGGTTTCTCTGTATTCAAGAGAGAATATTCATTCGTAAGTTCATTTCAGAGGTGCTACAAAAGTACCTGGACTTTATAATGATGCATTGTGGTGAGAAAAAAAAATGTTGGGAAAATAAACAGTGATTCTCTCTGTTGCCTGATGCAGTCTTTTTTTTTTTTAAAGGCAGTTCCATCTTTCATTTCAGGCCCATCATGTAGGTGACTGAATAATGTAACCTGACAGAAGAGGATTCACTTATCTTATTTTTCAAAATTGTTCTTAAAAAATACACTTCATTTTTTCCTGAAATTTCTTTCCTGTGAAAGCTTTTTAAAAGTAGCTAAAACAAAATTTGCTTTGAGCATTTCATTTAATAAATGGTCTGTGAACAAAGAACTGACTGAAGAAGTAGAGGGAAATATTTGCAAGAGATACTTTTTCTCTTTATATCTAGCACAGCCCTTTATATCTAGCACAGCTATCGCTTAAGGCAGAAGGTGGTTGGGGTGGGATGGGGAGTGTAGTTTTAAGGGCAAATTATCTGAAATATAAGATAGTGTGTATATTTGCGCTTGAGATATCAACATTTGGGCCCTAAGAACTCTTCCAGATACCAAATTCACAGTTTACAATCCACAATTGATTATTATTTAGCGTATGATTATTGTAGTTTCGATAATAGCTGGTATGTCTGAAGAACTCACCACAGAACAAACCACAGACAGAAAACATAACATCATAGACCTATCCATCATTCTCTTCCCAAAATGATCAACCAGATTCCTTTGGAAAGTCTACTTTAATAAAACAGAAATTAAATTAAATTAATTAAATTAATTAAACAGAAATTGCATTATTTATAATAAAGAAGTATGTTATTCCTTATTCAGTTTATGAAACCCAGGTCCACATCCTCTGTACTCACATTGAAATTCACAAATCAATTTGTTGTCTGTCCTTTACACAATTTTTGTTGCTGGCCTATTTTGGTGGGGTTTGTTTTTTTCATTCTGCATGTCTGAGGTCATCACAACTGTAGCTATTGGTTTGCTCAGCTGGTCGCAGAATCTATTGGTCTCAGAACTTGTTGCTAATTGAGTTGATCTAGAAAACTCCAGTTGACCACTAGATTCCAGCAAAAGAAAACTCTAAATCTTTGCTGAGATCCCTACTGGCTGTTGGATTTTTGCAGCCCAGATTTGATAGCCCTAATACTAAAGTCTAGACAGATGATAGATAGATAGATAGATAGATAGATAGATAGATAGATAGATAGATAGATAGATAGATAGATAGATGATAGATAGATAGATAGATGCCGTGTTTCCCCAAAAATAAGGCCCTGTCTTATATTTTTTTGAACCCTGAAATAAGCGCTTGGCCTTATTGCCATGCGCTCAAAAGCCCAATTGGGCTTATTATCAGGGAATGTCTTATTTTGGGGGAAACAGGATAGATAAATAGATAGAATGTTCCACTGGAAATTGTTCACACACTGACCAGTAAAACTCAGTCTGAATATGAAAACAAAAATCATTTTAATGTTTCTGCTTGTTTTCTTAAAATACTTCAATTCTCTATTAACCTGAAAAACATATGTAGCACTCAAGTGATAGGGGCTGAATTAAAAGTCTGTGATTACTAACAAACCATACTTGATGTAGGAACAGGAATTCCAAATCTCTTCAGATTTTACCAGTATCTCTGAATTTAGAGTTTAAGCATTGTTGCAAGATTAGGCAATTAAGCTATCCTTTGATGCTGCTGTGATCATTTATCTAGAGAACAAGAACAGTTTTTTTCCCAAACACCATCACTCTGCTAAACAAATAATTCCCTCAACACTGTCAAACTATTTACTAAGTCTGCACTACATACTAATCTTCTCATTCCTATCACCCACCTCCTCCCACTTATGACTCTATGACTGTAACCTTGTTGCTGGTATCCTTACGATTTATATTGACTGTTTCCTAATATGATTTGATTGCTTATTTGTATCCTATGACTATCATTAAGTGTATGATTCTTGATGAAGGTATCTTTTCTTTTATGTACACTGAGAGCATATGTACCAAGACAAATTCCTTGTGTGTCCAATCATACTTGGCCAATAAAGAATTCTATTCTATTCTATTCTATTCTATTCTATTCTATTCTACTCTACTCTACTCTACTCTACTCTACTCTACTCTACTCTACTCTACTCTACTCTACTCTACTCTACTCTATTCTATGTATTATTTTTAGAAAGGTTAAAATTAATCTAGAGTCTGACCAAAGCTCTAGGCAATATGGTGCAAAGAGGGCATATGAAGGGACCAGCCTTCAGAATTACACAGTTGCCAGCTGCATGTACTTCGGAAGTTCACAAGGCTGCCTTAGATGGGGATTGTCATTTTTTTACATTGTTTTTTATATTGTTTTCTAGCAGTCATATCCTGGCATGTGGCCTCCAAGTCCAGAGACAGTAAATGCTGATCTCTTCATATGCCTCTAGTAACCATGGATAACCTGATCCTTTATAAAATATCTAGCCCTCTTTTAAAATCACACAAATTGGCTGCCATTATCACAGCCACTGCCAGAAAAACCTAAAGTTTAACTGGAAAAAATGTCTTCCCTTCCACCAAATCCCCCTGCATGTAGTTTTTATAGATGTCTTCAAGTTGAGACATGAAGAAAAAAAGATCTCCATCCAAATTATCTCTGGTATTAAAAAGATTTTGTCTTAGCTGTCCTAATTCACCATCATTCCCAACAGATGAATCCTAAGTGTTTCAGTATTTCTTCAGAGGGGAACTTCTCTAATCTTGTTATTACTTTTTTTCCCACCTTTTAAACTCTATAATAACTTTCTTAAGGTGCAGTGTCCAGAATATTGCCAGTCCTTTGAAACACACCAGATAAGAAATCTGATTCCTAGAACTATCCTTCATTAAAGAGAGGCTACAGTAATAAAATCTTGCAGAACTGAACGTGCTTTAACTCCTCCTTATATCTCATAAATCAGGGAGGAGTCTGCCATATTTTTCCTAATACAAGTAGCCCTCAACCTATGGCCACAATTGAGTCCAAAATTTCCATGCTAAGTGAGACAGTTGTTAAGTGAGTTTTGCCCCATTTTACTTTCTTGCCACAGATGTTAAGTGAATCCCTGCAGTGGTTTGGTTACTAACACAGTTGATAAGTGAATCTGATTTCTCCATTGACTTTGCTTGCAAAAGGTGATCTCGCATGATCCCAGGGACACTGCAACTGTCATAAATATGAGCCAAGCTGCACAGTGCCCAAATTTTGATCATGTGACTGTGGGGCTGCTACAATGGTCATAAGTGTGAAAAACAGTCGTAAGTCACTTTTTTCAAGGCCACTGTAACTTCAAATGGTCTCTAAACAAATGTACTATCTTGTTTCTGAGGAAGAAAAAATTCCCCATCACCCAATTTAGAAGTTGAGACCAAACAATGTGCTTTGAATCATGTTTATTTGAACAGCGCTAGGAACAGACTCCAAGGTTCTGCCCACTGAAGGAAGGTGCCAAACACCAATCACAACATGGCTTGGATTTCCTATTTATAATAAGATAAGCAGAATAATGAAGTGGAGGTTGGCACTAGGCAGTTTAGTGGGTAGTTCCCGTTTAAATTTACAAGTGTTGATTTAAGATAACCCATGAGTCAGCATATGCAAACTCGTAAGCAAGGTGTTAGGGAGGTTTAGATGAGTTCAGGGTCCTTTCTAGTTTGGAGGTTTTGATTCATGTATTTGTTTTACTCCTTCATTACCCAGGGTTTCAGCCCTGTTGGCTTATATAATGGTTCTTGACCCTCAAGGTTGTCTCTCCTTGATTCTCTACACATAAACAACACTCTGAATATCTGCAGTACACAATACTCCAAGATTGGTCTCACCATAGATTTATATACTGACACTGTAATATTGGCAGTTCTATTTTTCAGTTCTCTTTCTAATTAACTGAAGCATGGCATCTCCTTTTTAATTCTTTCCAACCTAACAAAATGTTGGAAACAAATTCCATAAAATGACTTCAGGACTCTCTCTCTCTGTCTCAGCTGTAAATCCTGATCTTTTGTACACAAGGGAAAAAATACATCCCAGAATCGATCCCTGAGAGACCACACTTTGCCGGTATGAAAATGACCCAGCTAGCCATACTGTTTTTTGGGGGGGGGTTATAATTAGTTACCAGGGATAGCTGCAGAGGGAACGGGGGCTCAAAAAAGACAAACTGATGGCCACAGCTTTGTAATCGAAGCCCCACCCATTTATGCATTCATTCCTATAAAAGAGGTGGAGCTTCACTGACATTGTTGGAGCCATCATTTGACTTTTTTTTTATCAGCCCTCATGGATACCCCTGTCTGTTACCAATCCATTACACAACTTGGCATTCTATTTTGTGAAGTATATAAGACCTACAAGCCATCCCTATCTGTTCACTGAGAAAATGGTGTGATGGAAAGTCAGTAAGACACAATATACTTAATACAACTTCAGCAACAGAGTGGTCAACGCCGGGAATGCTCTACCTGAGTCCGTTGTTACATCTTCTAACCCTCACAGCTTCAACCTTAAACTGTCTACCGTGGACCTCACCCCATTCCTAAGAGGTCCATAAAGGGGGCGTGCATAAGCACACCAGCGTGCCTACCCTCCTTGTCCTACTGTCCCCATTTATTTGTATTCATTTCTTTCATTCATATCTATGTCTATATTTATACCTGCTATCTTGTACATGTTTGACAAATTAATAAATACAAATACTAATACTTCTGTGAAAGTCAAGTGCCTTTTCAACAAGGCTCATTTTTTTAACGCATGGTCACTTTCTTTTTAATAATATTTTTAACAATTTCTCCCAGAAAAAAATATGAAACGAACTTGGCCTTCATTTTTTTTATCACCCACTGATCCTTTATCAAAAGTTCAGAGAAACTTGCTATTTTCCAGTTGTTGAGTAACTAGATAAAATCACCTAACTCATAATTTGATAATGATAGTGATAAAAAGGAGGCGACTGAAGCATCTGTGTATGAAAAACTGTATGGAACTAGGCTTCTTGAATGTTGATTGGAAATATTTTCTGATTATGAAGATACTTGGACAGCCTTGTCTATTCAGAATCCCATGTATGACTTTGAATTACAGGAAACTTTAGTACATAACCACCCACAAAATGCACGTAGAAATGTAGGTTATGTTGCTTAAAATTTAAAGGAAATATAATTGTTATTCTCTTCTTTAGAATGAAGGGGGGAATAAATCATTACTTGTTTTCACAGCAACACTCACTCAAATTTGCAGATAGTATATGTGGCAAATCAAACTGATGTTTTGAAAGGCAGACCATATGTCATACTGAGTTACCGAAAAAGCATCAAACCTCCCTTCCCAAAGATTCTTAAAAGATAAAATTTTATGCTCAGTTAAAATGGAAAAGAACATTATGCTTAAGGATAAACTAATTTAGTGTGCAGCTCTTTGCTGCAATTTGTTGCCAAATTGTTAGTGAGCGACACATTCAGGCCACCTAAGGGAAAAAGAGAAAAAGAAGGGAAAATGTTTGCAAACTGTAACGATCACATAAAGGAATGTTGTTCAAGTTCAAGTTTGTTAATTCCATATATAACATGCTTCTTAAATACTTTATTGTATATTAGAACACATGATTAAAGGAATCAAAGACACAAATATTTACTGACAAGCCAATGGAGATAATTTTGCTAAGAACCTCATTTAGATGTTGGCAGTTTCCACATCTTAAAAATATACCTGCATTCTGTGTGATACCATTGTCCTGAGAACTTCAATTACATTAACAGTTTTAAAATATGTTTCAGTTGAGTAAAATACAGATTTGGAACTTGCCACTTCACTAATTTCTTTTGGTTGCAATCTTCATTTCAACCACAATGATCAAATTAGTACTGGTTTCCCAGAAAATATCTAAAGCCAGATTCACAAATGAACATGTGTGGCTGATGGAGGTCTAAATCCTAGACAGGATCCAAACTCTGCCTTCTCCTGCAAAGTTAACTATTCCATGACAAAATATTGTCTGAGAATCACTTCATTTCTTTTCCCAAGTGTCATTAATGAATTGTTTTATTACAAAGCAACACCAGATGTTTGCGATCTGCCTTCTTTCAGCTTCCATTTCACACCAGTGAATATTCTGTAGTTAATCTTTCATTCTTTTGCGTAGAATTTGATGCTGGCACCGTCAAAGTTCTTATGTCCCCTCCCATGTCTATTTTAGAAGCATCTATTAATAAATTGACAGTCTGTGACATATTATAGCAACTGGAATGAGTTTTTTTCCATCCTTGCCATATATTTGAACGTAGCCTTTGATGTTTTTGAAGGCTTTTCTTTATACTGTCATACTTACCTTCTTCACTTGCTCCTCAAACAGGATTGTCAAGCCACCTGTATTAGATATGCACTTTTTAGTCCATGACTTCTATCTATTCAACTTGCTGCTCTTTTTTAAAAGGTAACTTTCAGTTTCTGCAGATGGGGAAACTGCATTAATTCAAATAACCTGGAACTTATGCTCAACCACATTCTACTTTTGGAGCATTTCAGCAAATGCAATTAATGTCCTATTGCTTTGTGTATGTAGGAACTTCACTTTCTCTCTGTTGGGCTACATATTCCCATTTTATATGCTTCAGAAAGACTATAGCAATGTTCTATTCAGTCACCCCACAGTGAGACATTTATTTTGGAAAGAATATTGTTACTAGTTTTTTTACACAGTGAGAGAAAGGCCAGTGTGAGTCTGCATCGATGCCTGCCTAGAAATTTAAGTGCATCCAGCAAGAAAAATCTAGCTGTTATCTTGGCAACTGTATTCTTATTCTTTTTTTAAAAAAGTTTCAATGAAGCTGTAAGCGTGGGAATACAAATAAATATTTGGAGAAAAAGATCCATCCTGTTACAGGATGATCTAACTCTTAAGTGTTGTACAGAAGTTCTTTTCAGAATTTGGAAGCCATTTCAGATGCTAATGAGTTTTAATCATATGACTTCCTAACAACTTAAACTATTAGAGACCAGATTTTCATCCTAGCATGATAGTACTCTGGTACACTTGATGAATAGATATAGATGTGGATGTTATATAATTAAAGATACAGAAATATGTACCTTTAATATGTAACATATGTGCATGCTCATTATTGGAAAGAATCTTATTATTCTATCAAAATTATCAGTCATTAATAATAATATATTGTCATACTCATCTCAATCAGATTTCTTTATTTATTGTATTTTTTTCACTGTCCCTATCACCAGACTCCAGCTAATGTTCAAAACATAAAACCCACACATACTATAAAACATCACTTAAGTCCTCTACATTACGGAATAAACTATTCCTCTAAAATCATATTAAAACATATGAATAATTCAACATTGCCAGACCAGCCACTGTTCTAATCAGCTTTCAAGGAAAACACTGTATTAGGAAAAACAAGGATTGCTGTATGGTATTAACTATTTTCCTATAAAGACTACAATTTCCTATTTACTATAAGTAACATCTAACAAGTGTATATAATAAAAAGGAGCAGAACTAAAAGTAATAAAAATAATAAAATAGTATTTTCTGTCCTTACGTGCCTGGTGATTTCAAGCATTTAGTTTTAGTTCTGTCTGATTTCATCTGATTGGAAATACAAATCTTGCTTAAAGGGTAGCCTTGTTTATTTTTAGCATATACCTGGAGCAGAAATAAAATTTCTTATAAGGTGTGAAATTTTGAGATTTAAGTACTCTGAATAAATTAATAAGTACAACAATGAAATCTGAGACATGGGTCATAATGCCAATATGAGAATTAATATGGCTGTGATACGATGCACTGCTGGAATTATTAACTGGACACCAACTCATAGTTTGGACTGAAAAACAAGAAAGATAATAACTTTCACTGTGCATTGTATCCTCATAGTGATATCGACAGAATATATCTGCCCCACGAAATGGAGGGAGAGGTTTACAGGTTGTCCTTAACGCACTATAATGAGCCTGCCCATTATGGTTGGAAGTTATGATGGCCATTAAGTGAAGCACCAACATGATTGCAACACTTGCAACCTCCCATCTCTGTTCTTCCTTGAAACAGTTATTAAATCTAATTATTTCGCCGCTCTTATCGCGTCATCAGATAATCGCCCAGCCGCCCTGTTTAGGGTGACCCGCTCCCTCCTCCATCTGGGAGTGCGGGAGGATCCCTTGCAGGGACGTGCTGAGGATTTTGTTCAATATCTGGATGATAAAATAACTCAGATTCGGGACGATCTGGCCGCTGACTGGGTTAGTTCGGGCGAGGTGACTGAGCCCGGTCCTGAGAGTGTTATCTGGGCTGAGTTCGATCCTGTGGCTTCCGAGGACATGGACAGGATTCTGGGAAGACTGAACGCTACCACATGTTTATTGGACCTGTGTCCCTCCTGGTTGGTGCTGGCCTCCCGGGAGGTTACACGAGGCTGGCTCCAGGAGATTATAAATGCTTCTTTGAGTGAGGGTGCCCTACCGACCGCTTTGAAGGAGGCGGTGGTGAGGCCCCTCCTCAAGAAGCCCTCCCTGGATCCAGCTGTTTTGGCAAATTATCGTCCAGTCTCCAACCTTCCCTTTCTAGCGAAGGTTGTTGAGAGTGTGGTGGCGTGGCAGCTCCCCCGGTACCTGGATGAAGCTGTCTATTTAGACCCGCTCCAGTCCGGCTTCAGGTCTGGTTACAGCACTGAAACGGCATTGGTCGCATTGGTGGATGATCTCTGGAGGGCCCGGGGTAGGGGGTACTCCTCTATCCTGGTGCTGTTAGACCTCTCAGCGGCTTTTGATACCATCGACCATGGTATCATGTTGCGCCGGTTGGAGGGATTGGGGGTGGGAGGCACCGTTTTACGGTGGTTCTCCTCCTACCTCTCCAACCGGTCGCAATCTGTGTTGACAGGGGGGCAGCGGTCGACCCCGAGGCGCCTAATGTGTGGGGTGCCACAAGGGTCGGTCCTCTCGCCCCTTCTGTTCAACATTTATGTAAAGCCGCTGGGTGAGATCATCCATGGTTTTGGGGTGGAATTCCATCAGTACGCTGATGACACTCAGCTGTACATCTCCACCCCAGACCACCCCAACGATGCCGTGGAAGTGATGTCCCAGTGCCTTGAAGCTGTGCGGGTCTGGATGGGGAGAAACAGGCTTCGACTCAACCCCTCCAAGACCCAGTGGCTGTGGCTGCCGGCGTCCCGATATAGCCAGCTGACTCCATCGCTGGTTATTGGGGGCGAATCATTGGCCCCCATGGAAAGGGTTCGCAACTTGGGCGTCCTCCTGGATCCACGGCTGTCATTAGAGGATCATACGACAGCTGTGGCCAGGGAGGCTTTTTATCAGGTTCGCCTGATACGCCAGTTGCGGCCCTTTCTAGATCGGGACTCCCTTCGCATAGTCACTCAGGCGCTCGTCACGTCTTGCTTGGACTACTGCAATGCTCTCTACATGGGGCTCCCCTTGGGATGCACCCGGAGGCTTCAGCTGGTACAGAATGCGGCCGCGCGGGGGATTATGGGAGCGACGGGGCGCTCCCACGTGACACCTCTCCTGCGTGAGCTGCATTGGTTGCCGGTTGACTTCCGGGTGCGTTTCAAGGTGCTGGTAATCACCTTTAAAGCACTCCATGGCTTAGGACCAGGGTACTTACGGGACCGCCTTCTGCCACCAATTGCCTCCCACCGGCCGGTTCGCTCCCACAGAGAGGGCCTCCTCAGGGTGCCGTCAGCCAGACAATGTCGGCTGGCGACCCCCAGGGGGAGAGCCTTCTCTGTGGTAGCCCCCACCCTCTGGAACGATCTTCCTCCAGTATTGAGAACAATTGCTGACCTCCGGACTTTTCGTCGGGCTCTGAAGACTTATCTCTTTCAACTTGCCGGACTTGCCTGATCCCTTCTATTTTTAAAATTTTTTTAGTACTTTTATCTGTTTTTAAACTTTCAGCCTAATTTATATCTGTTTTAGTATGATTTTAACTTTTTTGTATTGGTTTTTAGTTGGCTGTTCACCGCCCTGAGTCCGTCAGGAGAAGGGCGGTATATAAATTTAATTAATAAAATAAAATAAATAAATGAATGTGTAGGTTATTAGGCCGCCCCACAGACCCAGAGGCACCCAATGCTCCACTTCCTGCTTCCCAAGAGTGACAAAGGCATTGGGGCTACTTCCCCCCATCATCAACCCATACCTTCCTCCTCATCCCATGTCAGCAACTGCACACTTATCTTTTGGAGAACTCAGGAGCTCCAGAAGTCACTAAGGAAAGCAAGGCAATCCGCTTTATTGCTGGGCTATGTGACACAATCCTGGAAGTGGCCACCATTTTCTAGGAGCCCCAATTCACTTGGAAAATGGTGGCCGCTTCTAAGATAGCTCACACAACCCAGCAATGGAGCAGCTTACTTTGCTTCCCGAATGTATTTTTTTGCCATACCAAATAATTTTGGACAGCACTTAGAAAATATGAAAATTGACAACATTTCCATCTCAACTACAAAATACCACTCCACTTGGATCCACATATATGCTATGCTCATAAAATGACTATTACCATTATCATGTAATAATGTAATATTAGTATTACATTATGACATCCTGGGAAGAACTCAATGCCTATGAAAGCCAATACCAGCTAAAGAACCAGCAGATGTGATTTCACACTGTTGTGTATAATAATACAAACAATGACACAACAAAGTAACAACAAAGGTGCACTGGAGTATGTGCAAGAAATACTTGCAAGAAATACTATTTGCCTAAAAGCAAGACCTGACAATGTAGAGAAAATGAAGAATCTAAAACATTCTAGCTTTAGAATTTAAATAGATGAGCACCTGCCACTTAACATCCCAGAATTTAACAAATGTTGATGAGAAAGACAAAGAAGTCTGGAAAGCGGACATAGCAATGCTTGGAGACAGCAAAAGAGAAGAGAAAGAATTAGAGAAAACCACAAAATACGAAGATCTGCAAATAGAAGTAGAACTATGGCAAAAGAATGCAAAGATAATATCAATAGTTAATAGGTGCCTTGACAAAATCACCAGTCAATTGCAAAAGGCAGTTTTAAGAGCTTACACCCTTAATAATACCTTAAACACCATTAACAACAACATCCTCCTATCCCAGGTCCTTTGGAAGGACTTGATAGATAAAAATGCCAACCCAGCCTAAATATCTGGTTGATTACATGATCACCAAAATCTCTATAATCAAATTTATTGAAAGAGAAAAGGAATAAAGTCACAGGAATTTCAATTAGAATCATTCTTAATTTATTTTTCTAACCACACTTTAATGGACAGGAATACTGACTGTCCATTTTCCTGATGAAGGAAGAATATGTATATCTTCAGAGCTGACTTTTTGTTCCAAATTAGTCTCCTTTCCCAGTTTTCGAGAAGAACATGACACATGTATATACTCTCTTTAGATAAGGAATTCTTTTTTTAAAAAAAGCCTTCTTCACTCCTTGTAGCTATCTTCATTCTTATCCCCTTCTCTAAGGAATAGTTGTGATCGTGAAATACACGCACGCATACACAGAAGTCATTTTAGAAGCCATCAATTGTTTGGGGATACTTATGCTGATCATATTTAGTTGTAGGGTGTGTATAGTTGTTTAAGCTTCACATAATGAAAGCACGTACATTTACACATCCATATGCTTTGTGAGTATAAATAATATTTGTGCCTTGGACTGCTTCCTGGAGGAATTATGAATAAGTCCATGCAGCTTTCTTAGCAACATTTTTTTGGAAATGGTTTGTCGCTGCCATTTTCTTTCTAAGGAGGAACTGTTCCAAATCAGCCAGTTTGCTTCCATGCTTAAGGCAGGGCCTTGAATTCAGGTCTCTCTGCTCCTAATCTGGCACTCATTCATTAATATTAATTGTATAGTTAAGATATAAGTGCAGATTTCTACACCAAGTACAGAAATCTCAATTATGTTCCATAGAAACCTTGAGAAAGAAAACAAGGGATGAGCAAAACTAGGAAAGCAGTTTCCACATGTGTTGTATTTTAGTTCCCATAATCCCCATTCATGGGAACATCTGGCTGGAGGTGACTATAATAGTAGTTTGAGAATCCAGTGGGACACAGTTAATAAGGTTGTTGATGAAGGTCTGCTGACAACCATGATTCATCAGCTGCCAACTTTAATTGATAAAGGAGAATATTTGTAGCTCAGGGTTGAAATGAGAAGTCCTTTGCTCTCTCTGAGTTCGGCTGTTTTCTTGGAGACATTTCATTACCTTACTAGGTAACATCATCTGTGTTAACGCTGATGCTGCTACTAAATTTGGGTAATGAAACATCTGCAAGAAAATGTACTAAGGACGCACACACCCCAACTTTAATCCAACGGGCAAAGAAGGCCTGCTGTTAAAGATCATAAATTAAAAATCGCAGGTGTTAGCATAACTTCTCTTGGGAATTCCCTAACATGAAAATCTTTTAAAACCCAAGAAAGATTTAGTGCGCGCGTGCTTGCACAGCTCCTTTTAAGAGGTGGGAGGGGCTTTGCACTTCTCAAGGATTTTGCTGGAAATTTCTCTGGCCTCCTCCAAGCAGGAAACGTTACCTTTCCGCTTGCCGGGTGCTGTCCCGTCTTGTCGGGACAGATACTCCAAAACTGTGCCCTCCGAAAGCTTGCCGACATCCCAAAAGGAGCTGGTAAATTAAACCCGGCGCCCTGCTGGAAGCTGACAGCTGATGGGCTCCCCCTAGGGGTAAAAGACTCTGGGAGGAGAGTGGGCGGGCGCTGGTGTCCGTTGCTAGGAAACGAGTCCCACCGCCTTTTCTGGCAGGAAAACCTAAGCAAATGGGAAGGAGAAGGGAGGGGGAGGGTTGGGGGGCGGGGTTCCTTTTGTTGTGCGGTTGAAGCTTCTCTCCAGTTCAGTGTATATCCCGATTCTTTTAAAAGATGTTTTTGTGGGGTGTTTTGTTATGTTTTTTTGTATTGGCACTCTTCTCTCTGGAACGCTCTGCACGGCGGGGCCAAGTTCTCACACTGCCCCAGCAACCTCTCGGAAGCTGTTTCTCATTACTTGCTCCTCATTTGCCGAAATCAGATTCCACGGCTGTTTTTAGAAAACCCAGAGATGCTTAAATGGGGTGTTCATGAGAAGCTAGAGGGGTGTCTCTGCCATTTACACCAGGATTGGAGGTGGAGAGATGGGGAGAACCCAGCAACTCCAAGGCCACACTGTCCGCTTCTTTTGCACACCCCGTCCCCCACCCCAAAATCTGGTGCCTTCTGACCTGTCAGGATGAACAGGCGTGGAGACCTTGGAGCCAGTCTTACCAGTGGGAGAAATTTGCAGAGGTGCTTTCCACACATAACTTAATAACACACATGCCCATTTTAAGATTTGGGGACTGGCTGGAGAATTCTAGGAATTGAAGTCCACAAGTCTGAAAGTGGCCCAAAAGTTGTGGGAGCTTCATCACTGGAAGCTTTCAAGAATTGACTGGACTGCCATCTTCAGAAATGGTGTAGGTAGGATCTCCTGCTTGGGCTGAGAGGAAGGTTGGACTAGATGACCTACAAGGTCCCTTCCAACTCTTCTGTTCTGGCCAAGTTTGGAGAGCACTGCTATAGGAAAAGAAACTGCAGTTATCAAGAGTCAGAGTATTTATGAGCATGCTAAATGCCTCTGTTTTGGGATTCCTTTGCACACTGGATTTTATTGGAGGAATAGGATTTTAGGGAAAGCTCTTCAGTGGACGTTTAACTTCATAGAACTTCAACCACTTTGCTCCTGGGTCTTGTTGCCCAGGCTTGGTGCTGGTAAGTAGTCAGTAAATCTTCCTTGTGCTTTTTGTCCTCACCAACACCTCGTTTGACCATCTCTTTTAGACCAAAGAATAGATGAGGAGAAAACAGGTGGCAAAGGTGACTAAGATTGGTGAAAAGGGTCCCCTATTTCCACAGGGGAACTGGATCTAGGGAATTCAGCTTAAAAGCAAACTGTTTAAAAGCAAACTGTTCAAACAATGCATCATTTCCACTCGTATTATATATGAAGCTTTCATGTACATAATTGTGCATTTCCCTGAACCTTAAGTATTAATTTATTTTGGCTAGGAGGTAACAAGAGCATTGAAAGGGTGCTAATAGAGGATAGGAATGGCAGGAACATTTTCCCACAAAATGTTTTGCCTGGACATGGATCAGACATCCCACAGAGTTACACAAACGCATGCATTCCCTCCTCATTCCTCTAGACGCTCCCACAAATTCCAGAACTAGCTCATCGAGAAGTCACTCTTTAAGGCATGTTAAGGGAGCATTTTAAGCCATGGGTTCCTTAATGGGGGCAGAGGAAGGTTAGTCTTGAAGGGCCAAGATTATAATCTTATTTTTTATAGTTAGGGCAGGAGGCTATAAGAGCACCAGAAGTTTTCTATATTTGAACTATACAATGGCAAGTCCTGAAGCTGAAACTAGATGCTTGAAAGGATATTTTGATTAATACATGTCTTCTGTGTCATAGACCAGATGTGAACACATATTAGTATTCATATTGAGAGTTGCAGACAGGCAGTCTCGACAAAAGTGATAGATGTTCCTCATTGTTCAGTCTAGACCAGTGTTTCTCAACCTTGGCCGCTGGACGATGTGTGGACTTCAACTCCCAGAATTCCCCAGCCAGTCCCCAAATCTTAAAATGGGCATGTGTGTTATTAAGTTATGTGTGGAAAGCACCTCTGCTGGCTGGGGAATTCTGGGAGTTGAAGTCCACACATCATCCAGTGGCCAAGGTTGAGAAACACTGGTCTAGAAAATCAGACCATGACCTGGATCAAGAACTAGTCCAGAATACAGATCGTCCTCAACTTAACAACCATTCACTAAGTGACCATTTGAAGATACAATGGCACTGAAAAAGCAACTTATGGCTGTTTTTCAAACTTACGATCGTTGCAACATCCCCAGGATCAAAATCCAGATGCTTGGCAACTGATTCATATTTATGACAGTTGTGCAACCTTCTGGCAAGCAAAGTCACATTCATGTAACAACCGTATTACTAACTTAACGGCAATGATTCACTTAACAACTGTGGCAAGAAAGGTCATAAAAAGGAGCAAAACTCATTTAACAACTGTCTCACTTTAACAACAGAAATTTTGGGCTCAGTTGTGGTGGTAAGTCAAGGTACATCTTTTTTTTCTGAAGGAATGCAATACGACACAGAGAAAAAAAGAGGATAAGTCATTTGCTTGAAATTATGACCTCTTATAAGAATCACTGTCTTGCCTGGGTTCAGCCTAATTTATTATGTCTCCTCCAACTGTAATGACTACAGAGAATTGATCAGCGAGCCACGCTTTTCTTGGAGCTGTTACCGAGAAATAGATTTGGTTGGCATCCATGTATTGACAAGCCCATCTGCAGACCTCCAGGTGGTTCCCCCATGAGGCTTCCTGCAGAGATTGCAGCGTATTAGAGATGGAATGGAGCCCTGCAGGAGAGCATATAATAGCTTCTACTTAGCAGAACAACTGTCTCCAAGCAACACCATCTGAAATATCTGTCAGAGACTGGAATGAGACCAGTATTAAGTAGTGTCTCCTATTCCTAAATCTCTGACAATTCATGGTCAATAGTGACGAAAGGTACAGGGAGGTTGAGAAGAACACTGTCTCTGCCAATCATCAAACATCCCTTTTTGGAAACTTTTGCACATTTTGGTCCTTGTACCTTAACAGTTATATGGTTTGAGGATGATCATGAATGCTACTCTGGGTACTGTTTTTGGGATAATGACAACACAAATGTATAATTGGTGGCTGTGTAAAAATGAAGCGTTAGCTTTGTATTTCCGGATACTCTTTCAGAAACATCAAATGAAGAAAGTGCTGGTATTTTTGTTACCTAATGCAGAAGGAATATATATCAATTTATATATGGATTGTAGAAAATATGAACACAACAAATATATAATAAATCTAACTTCTTTTTTAAAAAATAGGAAAAGTGCTTACTGCACTTTTACTTGGCTGGCAGATTTGCTTATAATAGTGATATATACCGTAGTGAGTAGTTTTTTTTTTTTTATTTTACTCATAGTTCCTATTAAACCTTTATTAAGCAAGACCTTACAGTAAGCACTGCCTTTGCATCTTTCTTTAGACAGATAGCTGCCAAAGTGTGGTGCCGACACAGCTTCTTCTAATGGTGAAAGAAATTGTGCTTTTCTGTTCTCCTAGTATGCCAGCCAAAATTTTTAAATATCTTTGTGTGTGAGAGAGAGAGAGGGGGGGGGGGGGAAGGATTCTGGTTACTGCTGAATAAGAGGGAGATGGAGAAGGAGAAAGGTCTTGCCTAGCATAAGGCAGAAAATAATTATCATCACTTGCCAAATTACAACCATGATGACAAGGGGCGGTAAGCCATGAGTCGCTGACCCGAGGCAACACAATATGTCACAGAAAAAGAGAACCAACTCAATCATGCAAGTGGCCCAGAGCCTCTATTTGTAACAACTATACAGTCCACATGTTCCACATGTCCTATTTTCTCTAGGAATCGGCATGGATAATAATGATAATGATAATACTTAGAAAATCTGTACATGGATGGAATTTCCATCTGTCAATTACAAAAGGCCACATTACTTGGATCCGCCCATATGTTACACAGAGACAATACAACATCCCAGGTTCTTCGGAAGAATGTGATGTATATAAAGGCCAACACCAAGTAAAGAGCTGGCAGTTGTGATTTCACGTTGTGCATATAATAATAATTAACATTGCATATTCTCAAATTGAAACTAAGATATTTGATCAAACAACATGGCAAGACGTGAATATAATTCAGAACTTTTAACACCTGTGAATTAGTCAATGGAAAATTCTCCTCATCTTTACAACGCAGATGAGTTGAACCTTCTGGGCATTTGAGCAGTTAACCATCTGTACACATAACCTTTTTTATTTTTCCTACTAGAATACAGAAGTGTTGGAGGAGAATGTAAAATCCAGAAACCGCGATGAGAAAATACACTGATACTAACTCTGTGCGCTCTAAAATTTATAGTCTGCATTGGGCTGTGGCTTTGCTTTTTCAAATACCATTTCACCATTTTTGATAAATGCCACTTATTTAAAAAATGGACATGAGTATACTTCTTCCCAAAGTACCCTCCCTCCTCTGTACAAAGTTTACTGGCATATTTAAACCATTTTATCTTTTTAGCTAAGTATTGACCTACTGTGATTTTCTATCTGTCTGCAGGTCCTTCAGATGCTGTCACTGCCACCTTTTAAAAGAGAGACAGAAAGAGAGAAGGAGAAAAGGAGAGATAGAAAAAAACATTTTATTTATTCAAACATGCCACTGAATATGTAATATTACTCCATCCAGGCACCAGTTGAAATGGGTTGATTTTACAGCTTGGGAGAGGTAGTTTAATTTTTGTATTCCACTGCTTTTATTCAGGTTTTATTTCTTTTACATGCACAAGCTGCCCTGGAAAACCTTTTGTCTTTCAAGATAGCCTAGAAATAAACTCTAAAAGTAATTTCCTGCCTTCTGTTAAAAGACATCCATGCAAGGTTTGCTAAGCACACTATGTCTTGGGAAAAGTATCCCCCAGACATAACCAGATTTTAAATGGAGACCAAGGAGGTTAGAAAACAGCAATCTCAACTCACACGGGTGCAATTTGCCCCTTTGTCTCTTCCCTGCCAGTCACTCTGTCCTAGCACTTATTAAACGTGTCATTGGCTCAGTGATGAGGACATCCATGCTGACTCTTAGCCTAAATGACCAGCTCAAAACACCCTTCTGTCCGCAACTTCCACCTCACAGCTCTAAATGAGCTGCTGGTTGCAGGAACTGCCACTTTCTATCAACTCCATGTGTAAAGGATTTTTAGATACCTCTCAATATGAATTAAGATGCTGACATTCATTTCAACAGCAGCTGACTGAAAAGCATGCTCTTTTTATCAGCATCCACCTTTTTCTTCTTCCTCTAGTCAACTATAAACAGATTGATTCACAGTTTGATTTCTGTGATTGCCCTCTCCATCAAATTAATGTTTCGTCTTCCTGCATGCAACATTACTAACCTAGCCATTCTTACCCACTGTATTTGGCAGGTTGTATCGTGTGTGGCTCCCATTCTTAAAAACTAGTCTCTTATGTTTTATCATTGGGTTTATGCTCTAAGAGACTTGGAAAGAAAAGACACCATGGTTGAGGCAGCCTGATTTAAAAAAAAAATTAAGACTACATTCCACAAATGTATAACTTATTGGGCAAAATGCCCTCAAATGACTGCTGGTTTGGAAGGCACATTTTATTTAAGACAAATCACCATCCCAAGTCCGTAAACAAACAGAGCTATTTGATGGCGGGTTCCTCGCTCATGACTGCATATCAGAGGTATGCCACTACCAGCTCTCTGAGTACCCTATTCTTCTACATTGACAAAGGATCTAGTATCTTTTCAAAATTGTTGCGAGAACACTAGGACTAGCAATGATACTCAAGGCACAAATGTAAAATGAAGAGACCAGCAAGAAAATTAAAAGTCTGAAATAACACTTTGCAAGGGGTTGCTACTTTGGTGTAACATAAATCCTAAGTTGCCCAGCTCTAAATCTTGCTGCAAAGCAGAATTAAAAGATCCTTCTTAAAGATGGTTGGGACACAGCAATCCATTCCACAGTGGAACAGAGTCAAGAATGTTTTCTCTGCTATTAAAAGATATTGGACTATTAATTTTCCTGGAATGCACTTTAACAGCACTGATTTCAAGAACCAGATATGCTCTTCAATGCTTTGGGTTTCCTCCTGTGACTATAACATCAGTCCCACTGGTTTAACTCTAGGATGGCTGGTAGCTTGTTCAGAATCAAACTAAACTAGGCAGTATAAGTCTATAGCAGGGGGTCCAACCTTGACTTGTAGACTTCAACTCCCAGAATTCCCCAACCACTAAGAATTCCCCAGTCCCAGCTTCTAGCCTGGGTGCCTTAACCACAACACCAAATTCCTTCTTTCTAACCTTACTATTGCCATCAAACTATCTCTGGATCGGTGTACCACAGATCCAATGCCCTGTTTTACATTAATTCTTCTGGGGCTTGGTGGTTTTTGAGTAAATAATAATATAGGTTGGAAATAATGTAAATGAGGTTTTCTACATTAGTATTCCAAGGAGCCCAAGCATAATTTGCATGTTCATAAATAATCTACATTATAAATGACAAAGAGTCCTGCGGTGCTTCCAGGATTAAGAGCTGTATTATTACTTAAATGTCTACAGACCCGACTCTTGTTTGGCAGGTATAATAATAATCAGAGCACTTTCTGGCATCATGGGATTGATGCATGGCATTTTTCATCCATTTGGAAATAAAGGAGGAGGGGAATACCAAAGTTGAAATAATGTAAAATTATATCAGTAAATGCAAAAGCATAATGGTTGTTGATCTGAATCCTGCCATGATTCTAACTGCTTGCGTGCTATACTTACACAGAAAAGCATTATGCATTCCCGAGGGATCTTTAGCCATGTGATCTTTGATTCTCATTATTTTCTCCAAGATGCTGTTAGAAGTATTGGAAATGGAATTAAAATGATATAATTCTCGCTGTCCCAGTTCCATAAGTCTAGCACCAAAAAGTCACCGCAGGAGCACAAAGTGAGCACGACAACTCCAGAGAGTGTGTTATGCTCACAAGCCAAGTACAGGATTAAGCAAAGGAAACCCTGCTACAGTTACAGAGAAAACAGGATAGAAATGGAGCCAAGTCTTTGTTGTTGTTTGTTGGTTGGTTGGTTTTACATTTTATTAGGTTATATGATAAGATACAAATTACAAAAGTAAATAGGAAGACAGTGAGGGGAAAGAAGGGAAAAAGAAGTGAGGAAGGGTTTGGAAGAAGAAGAAAAAATGTTGATTTCCAACTCCCTCTGATGCAATAAAACAAAGCATTAACATCAAAACACAAATTTTTGCTTTCTCATAGTAATATAAACTAGCCATTTCTATAAACGTCCATCAATCTAACCGGTAAAACCCAAAATCAAAGTTTCATTTTTTTTCCCCCACCTCAAGCACAAAGTTCAGAAGCAGTCTCCGTATTGCAACAAAGGTACTTATATTCTTTTCTTTAATCCAAATAGTCAATTTAGCCATTTCTGCCAACTCCATCAGCTTCTGCAGCTATTCATCCATGGTGGGAATCAAAATGCCCTTCCATTTAAACAGGATAGAAATGGGAGCCAAGTCTTTGTGGTGGAGCTCAAGAAGTCCTTCCTATCCATGAAGTTTGGGTCAAGCACCGGGGAATTCAGGAGATTCAGGCAGTTCAAACGAGTATAAAGATTTATTGCAAGCTTCAGCTCTATACAAGAATCTGACCAACTAACAGTCAAGGGAAATGAGCAGGAGATAAGGGAGGCACTCAAGGTGGGTTGGACTTAGATTTCACGCAGGCACGCAGGGACTCGTGACTTATGACGCATTTGACCCCCTCCCTTGGGCTCAGCCTGGTCATCTCCTACAGTTTGCTCAGTGACTATGTGGAATCACTATTTCTCAATCTACTATTAAGTGAGATCCTTGGCTATAGGCATCCTGAAAGTCCCACCCCACCCACGGACCCAGTTTTTCTGACATAAAAACAAAAAACAATTCCTCAGAATCTAGTGCACCTACATCTGCTGGGTTAATTTCTTCTTGCAAATATATTTCTCGGATCAGCTCATTTGAATTTGCAATCCCTATTTTGTATTCCAAAATGAAATAATCCATTCCACCATCTAAGCGTTGTACCATGACTTCCTCACCTCATTTTACAACATATGGACAACTAATAGTTTTCATATCATCTTTTCCTTATTATCATCACCACCACAACTCCCTGGCATTTATCCAAGTGAAGTAGGCATCAGTGAGAAATGCAAATAGATACATACTGTAACAATGAACTTACATAGAGTAATTTGTTTTAATATTCACAAAAACAAAGCAATCTGAAATAATTCATCTTGCTAAATGTTTGCTGTTCTTATCCCAGGCATGACGGTTTGTTTTCTTTTTCTTTTTAGGTAAGATGAGGGCCAGTGAATAAGGGCTATATGAATAACACTTGATTGGGTAAGGCAAATAGCCATGTAATTAAACTGTAAACACTGTATGGGGTAATTTTAATGTAGTTTAAGGTCTTGTAAATTACATGGTCATAAAACAGCACTTGGGGTTTTGCTTTGCAAAAATATTGATGTTTGTGTGGATTAATTAGTGTCATTTGCATAGTGAGAGGAGCAAAGAGCCCAATTCTTGATCAAGGTCAAGCCTTGACAAAAATTGCCTACAGAACAGGACACCAAAAATGGCTGGTCAGACCATACAATCCAATTAATTAAAATATTAGGGAAACAAAAGATACTAATAATATGCCTTGTGGATAATATTAACACTTCTGAAAGGGCACATTTTTAAAATGAGTTGTGTCCCAGTATTGCTTTGAAAGTGGTATACTTGCTGGTATTGAAGAGGTCAACCTGTTTTGAGGAAGTTCCAGTTTATCTCCTCCCTAAGTACATATACCAGTAATTCTTACATTGTATCAAGGTAGATTTCTTTTTGTGCTGATATTTCTAAAATGAAAATTTTAGAAATATCAGCACAAAACCAACACTGGTTTTGGCAACAGGGCGAACTTCTGTGCAATGTAATAAACAAGCTGCACAAGCCTGAGACTGTTTTGCTATTCAAATCTGGCTATTCTGCATCCAATTTTTTCCCCAACACACTAATTTGCACCGTGCAAATAATGGGTTTTGTTTTATTTCTGTATAGAGCAGTGACAGATAATGGATGGCCTAGAGTCCACATGCAGCCTTTTGGACCTATTCTTGCAGCCCGCTCCCAGATCACGCTGCTATATTCAGAGGCCAAACGGTGATCTGATATTAAGATGACATCCAGATGGGTTGTGTTTACAGGAATCCAGTGATGAATGGAATTTTGACATGAGTTTTTCTTGCATTTCAGGATGCAGGGAATGTAGCAAATGACAATGCGCCCACAAAACATTCTATTTCCAATTGTATGCATCCCAGCCTCCCATTTGGGAAAGAGGAAAAACATGGACACCAACCAGCTTCATCACCAAAGTCCTTTCCCTTTGAACCTCTCAAATCCTGCATTTCTTGTCAGCCAATTCGTTAAACAACAATAAAAAAAAATTAGATACCTCAGGAGCTGTCCAGTCCAGCACTGTCCAATGCCAAACAGGTGATTGATGGCAACACTATCACTGCTCCACTGCCAGCTCATCACATATTGCAAATGGCTGCCCTGCCTAGTCTATGTTTGGACCCATTCCAGCCATCAAGCACTTTGACCTGCCAGTCATTCAATAGGCCACTCTAGAGGTTGTCTTGCCATTGGCTACAGGAGCCACCACAGAAGTGCTGACTCATAATCCCAAAGAAATCTGAAGAGCCTTCAACATTTTTTCTGGGGACCTCAGCACCTTAACACCTTAACAAACCAATGCCAATTGACTATTAACAGCTACTCCGAGGCCCCACCAGTTCTGCATTAATACAGTTATCAAAAAAGAAGTTAGTATTCTCAATTATGTCACCCAGAAACCTCTAAGAATGATTTTCAGGGATACAACAACAAAAAAATGATCCTTTCCTTCCTTGCTTTCTCACCCATCTTATCTTTCCCCCTTCAAAAGAGTTTTAAGGATGCTGCATACCGTACTATATTTGAGCACCTGCAGTTGCATCAAAATGATGAGAAATTTAATTATCTATTAAAGTCAGGCTCAATTACATGGACACTCCAGTTCAGCTTATTAACTTTTATCCAGGTAAGAACGAAATCTTGGCTGAACACAATCCCTTTCTATCCTAGGAGATCTCTGAAAAGAACTGACTTGGCCATTTTCCCTTCGCTTTTGTTATATCTCAAAAAGAGATCTATTCAGGAAAGCAAATAAAGTGCTTTTCAGAGACTAATTCTGGTTGTTTGACAAGTATCAGAAATAAAATAAGGTATCTGTCCACAATATTGTCAGTATTAGCGACATGACAACAAATTCAACATTTCAAATACTGTGTTTCCCTCAAAATAAGACAGGGTCTTATTTTCTTTTGAACCCCGGAAAATGGCCTTGGCCTTATTATTGGAGTTCTTATTATTTTTGAGGTGCAGGAGGCCCCTAAACCTTGGCCTGTGGCAGAAGGACTGATACCAGAGCGCTGACCAGTTGCTTTGCTGGTGCCGCTCAGGCCACTGCCTCCAGCAATTGTGGCAGCTTTTCTGTTGTTTCCCGTGCAAATAGCACAAGGTGAGGAGGCAAGGCAGGGGGTCGAAAGCGGGGATATGCCCTACACACACCTATCATCCATGCGGAATGGCCTTGCTCCTGCAAACCCTAGCTCATGCCCCCCTTCTCTTAGTGGCGACCGCAAAAGAGCGGCCACCAAAAAAACTTTTGCTAGCCCTAGCCCTGTTGACCTGGGATTGGAGCAAGGGGGACTGGCACTGGAGCTCCAAGCAGTGACCGGTACGGGCTGTCTGTGCAGCCACAAAGCAGGATCAGTGTGTCCAGTTCTTGCCTGCAGCATTGCAGGCGAGGATCAGGTCAGAGCCGCTGCCGCCCAAGATCAGCAGGCCAGATTCAGTGAGCCAGATGCACTGATGCCACTCAGGAGAAGAAAAGAGAGAGGAGGTGCTGTGAAAGATCCCATTTCTCACTTTCTTCTCCTCCTGGGCGGTGGCAGTGAGTTCAGCTCCCTGAATCTGGCTTGCCGATCTCGGCCGATGAGGGGGAATGGCAGGTGGGGAGGGGTGGGGTGGTGGAGAAGCAAGACTCATGGACAGAGATGGGCTCCCCTTGCTGTCTCTTCTACCCCTCTCGCTGGGCATGGCAGGAGCTGGAAGTCAGATAAGACACAGCAGAGAAGTGAGATGCCAAGAAGTGATGTGGGTTGGGCTTGGGAGAGAGTGACAGGCCCAAAGTCACCCAGTCGGCTTTCATGACTAAGGTGGGACTAGAACTCACAGATTTCTAGCCTAGGGCCTTAACCACTACACCAAACTAGTCCACATTGCTACCGACAAAATCTTTAAGTGTTTAAGGTAATAATTTTTATAATCTCAACTTTTTCAAATCATCCCCAGTTAGTATTCTTTAAAAAAAATATTATCTTTTCTCTAACTCAAAACAGTACTAAACAGAGCAATTCTGTTATTTCTTATGTCTCTCATACTGTGCAGTTAGAAATACAGTCCAAAGATATTTAAACTTGTGTTTTACAATATAATTATCATGCTGTTAAATCAAGGCATAATTCACTAAATACTTTAGGTTCTGCTAAAATCTAGTTACATTTCTTCCATTCCAAACACAGTTTTCCAAACATATCTGAAACTGCACCCCAGGAATATTTACAGTTCATGTTTATAGCATTTATAAATTGACATAGTCAAACACCATTCAAGGTTTTGCCAGTAAAGTTTCATAGTTTATTACAATGGAAGTTTTAGAATCAAAGGTAGGGACATTTTCACCATATGACACCACTGGTTTTTGCATAGGTTGCTGCTTGTAAAAAGGCATTTCGCCCTCAAGAAATCAGTAATATTTATTAACGATCACAGCAGAGTGCTTTTCTTTTTGGTTGCCCTATTAGAGAAGCTCTTTGTTGTAATAAACACCCTCAAAAGAGCTTGCTCTTCAGGCACTTCCCCTGTGCTTTATTTATAATGACCCTTATAATGAATTCACCATGTTTATGTTTCCTTAAGAGACTCATCATTCCCTTTTCTCAGTATGTTAAAAAGAGAATTGTATGAAGTAGTCAGAGGCAGCTACCCATCCTCTAAAAGACAAATCACCATCTGAAAGAGTAAAGTTATAGAATATGGAAGGGCACTGCTCTTCTCTATGAGGGCCTCCTGCTTCTACCTCAGTTATCTATGTCATCCATCTACACTCTCTCTCCTTCTCAATATACCCACCTATGTACCTATCCATTTGTTTATTAATTGGACTGGATTGGATGTATGTGCTACTGATATAAATCATTATGGGTATCTATGCTTTAATGATAAGTAACCAGGAAACTCTGTTCAAAAATCTACAAGAAATTTCTGAAAATATCTTCAATTCAACATAGTTTCAAGTGTCCTTATTCCAGTCATAAATATCTATTACAATAGTCACAGCCTTCCACCAATTATTGCAAAACATGGATTGCTGGTCATATAGTCGATGATTACTATTCTACACTTATATTAAATAAATTGAAGAAATTTTTGAACAAAAACTTCATCTCGGCACCCTCAAGCAAGTTTCCAAGCTAAACAGATGGTGCAGCTAAGAAAGGATGCCCGGAAGCAGATTGTTGGAGAAGACCAGCCAAAAAAATCTAATATCTTCCATGGCTCAACAAGCTATTCTGTGTTTAAGAAAGTGAATAGCTGCATGGGAAACAGCTCCAGACCTTTCTGAACCATTTCAACCAGAACAGAACAGAATAATAGAGTTGGAAGGGACCTTGGAGGTCTTCCAGTCCAACCCCCTGCTCAAACGGGAGAGTTAAACTTAAAAGCACTTTCAGATGCCACTATTCATTTATTCACATAGGAGATTAATTTCCACAGTGATTATCTGACACTACTGGTCAGTATTCAGTACACCTGAGCTCAGCTTCTTCCCATAGCAGTCATGAAGCTTAGTAATTAATATGTAGTTTGCTATGGGGAGACGTTGTATGTACGCAAAAGGACAAGGTGAAATAGTGTCTGTGTTGCTGGGTTTTTTTCCTGCTACCCCCATCACAACACAACAATGTTTGCAGTAGCACTTATTCTTCCAATAGCTTCATCAAGAGAGTAACAGAATAGATGCTGCATTAAATTCTATTTTCACTGGTAAATCTTATTAGCACTTCCTAGATTTTTGCAATCAATCAACCCTAATTCATCATAGACTAGAAGATAAAACACACAATTGTGACAAAAGTCACAATTAATTAGGAGAAAAAAGAAAAAATATATAATTGCTGTAAAATATCTAAAGGGGAAATACTACAGCATACTAGATATTTGCCTTAAAATAACAATACTACATTTCCTGCAACCACAGTACTGCCATAAGTGATTATCTGAATGACAATAAGACATTCATAATTGTGTGCTTCTAAATTTCTGGAAGATGGAAATATGCTAATAGCTTATGCTGTAAAATAAAACTAAAACATTCTTAATGCCTAAAAAATATTTAGGAGCTTTTCAAAATTTTAGATTAGCAAGAGCAAAACTTTCATCCAATAACCTGGATCTACAACTCACTTTAATTGAAACTATTCCTCCTCCCCCCCCCCCCAGTTCTACCTTGGAGTTGCTCGCAATATGTCATACCAGATCAATATAAATGTAAATAAATCCTAAAATTACAACATTGATTTCATAATTGAATCATAATGTTGGAAAGAGACATTTCAATCACTGTCCAATTCCCCGCTCAGTGCATTGATCCACAAACTGCTCACTCCTACTCCATCATGTGGGTTTTGTTTGTATATAATTCCTGTTTTCTAAGATATTTGTATCATCTCCAAATCCAAAAAAAAAAAAATTCTTTTCTCCTTGCCATTTAAATAATTCATAAAATATTGAAATATGCCAGTTATAAATTTGAATCCCAAGCAGCACCTCAATACCTGCCTTCCTCTTGATGACAACCACTGATTAACGTTTTTCTAACGTATTTTCTGAACCAACTATGCATCTAACTGCCCTTAATGAATCTTTGCTACGTAAGTAGTGATGAACGAATTTGCATATTGCATACCACAAGCAATATGGTTGGGGGTGAATACTTCTGGAAGGCATAGTTTAGAGAAGAGAAATCAAATTCAATGCAATCCATTGAAGACAGAAGTGGCAATCCAGTCTTCTGTCCCCCCAAAAAACCCAAATGGATATTCACAATCAGGACAATGTTTACATGAATCTGGAAGATCAGTCCTTCAATTCAGAAGATATACAATGAACCACCAGGAAAAGCAAAAAGCAAATGTGAGTAACCAAATGAAGTTTATAATGTGGCTGGATTAAAACTGGACAGCTAACTGCTAATGTGCCTAGAGGCGAAATAAAAGTTTGGTATTATAAAGATATAGACATATAGATATATATACGCACGCACACACACACAAGGAATGTCAGAACTATGAACCAAGGCAACTTTTGTCGAAGCAGAAAAATTGAGAGTGAACATTGACATTCCAGAAATCATTCATCTGCAACCAATTGGCATGGGTCACTTCATATCATAAGAGCACCAGATGTACTGTGGGCAAGAGGATCATAGAAATGGAATAGTCATTATTATTAACAAAAAAAGTGCTAAAGTCAATGTTGAATTCAACTCCCCAAAATGTCAGCCTGATCTCAATATGTCCAAAACAAGCATTTCAATATTATGGTGGTTCCAACATTATGCTCCAACCATAGAGTTCTATGCCAACTTCCAAAACATTGTAGATAGAGCATCAGAAAATAAGGACATGTTCCTAATAAGTAATTGGAATGCTAAAGGTGTAAGAAAAGTAGCATCTGGAATAACAGGAGCAGTTGACCTCGATATACAAAGCAGGTGACAAACTAAGAGAATTCTGGGGGGAATACCAACAAGTAATTTTTCCCAACAACCTAAAAATCAGCTCTACATGAACATCACAGAAAGTAACGTCATCGTCAAATTAACTGTCTACTTTGCAAGGAACTATGAAGGAGTTCTATTTAATAAACTTTTAAAAACATCTAGCTCTGAATGTGACAGAGAAGATGAACTTTTTGTAAAATTCCAACTAAGATTGAAAAAAGCAACCAATGCCATTAAGGTACCATCTCAACAAGATGCCTGCATGAATACACAGTGAAAGTAAAAATCAAGTTTATTGGGTTAGTTCTGATAAACAGAGCACTGGAAGAGCTCTGGTTTGAAATTCAGAATATCATTAAAGATGAAACAATTTAAAAAGTCCACTTTCTATAAAACAAAAGGCAATGAAATGGCTATCTACTGAGATATGGAGCTAGTTGAAGGAAGGCAAAAAGCCTTTCTTCAGCTTTAAATGTTGAATTCCAGAGAAGAACAATATTTATCTGAATCTAAATAAGAATGGGAGGGGGGGGGGAATAAAGACAGCAATAAAACAAGAACAAAAAACTGATGTAAAAAAATTAGAAAAATCAAAGGAACATTTTATTCAGAGACGGCCACAATGGAGAAAAGAATATATAAAGAAAACCGAATGCATGTAGCTACGCACGCACACATACAAAAAAAAAAAAAAGACCCCAAATCCCTGATATGCATAAAGATACAATCAATGAGCTAGAGCTAGACATTTTGGGAAATGAAGTAAAATGGGTTGTAGAAAATACTGCTAACAATAAGACTACAGGACTGATAAAATTCCATCTAGCAAGACAATGCTGTTAAAAACTGCCTGCAGTTTGTGTGCAAGGGTGAAAGCACAGCAGCAGCCAGATGACTGGAAAAAAATCAGTCTATAGTGCAATACCAAAA
The DNA here is from genome assembly GCA_030761175.1 of Masticophis lateralis. Lineage (NCBI taxonomy): Eukaryota > Metazoa > Chordata > Lepidosauria > Squamata > Colubridae > Masticophis > Masticophis lateralis. Next base: position 66,335,187 of record JAUDYJ010000003.1, read on the forward strand.
AAAAAAAAAACCACTGGTTAAAAATGCTTAAACTACTGAACAACTGCAATTCAGACTTCAGTAATAAATAGAACAAGAACTACCATGGATGTAAGTCATTGTCAGAAAAGAGAAGCAGCCAAGATTATACTGCAAACATTCAAAAGGTAAAAGTTTCAGAAAGCCCTATTTTTGCTTTATTGATCATACTGTGGCTTTTGATTCTATGAAAACACGAATCTATCACACCATCACTTCCATGTAATGGAAAAATGTGTATTCTAGGAAGCAACGGTTAAAATGGAATACAAAGTTGCTTTATTGTTTCAAAACTGGCAAAGGGCTATCCCACATACCGTCAGCCTATCTATTTACTTCATATGCGGAATACAGGGGAAAAAAGAAGTTGCAATTAAAATTTCTAGGAGAAATATTAACGGTCCCTAGTATGGGGATGATACCCTTTGTCATCTGGGGGTGAGGAAGATTCAAGGAATCTGTGGTTGAAAATGAAATGTGCGAATGCAAAAGCTTACCAGATACTCCACATATATATATTTTTAAAAGATTGTGCAAAATGCTGGAGTCTAACCAATGTTAATAGCTGAGGAAGCTATAATAGATTTTATCTATCTAGGCTAAGAATCCACAGAGGTGATGAAATGCAGGGAGATCTACTATTCTGTAGAAAAACTTTAACGAATCCAAAGACAATATCGAAGTGGAGAGACATCACCCTGACAAAAAAGGAACATGTTGTCAAGGCCACGAATTTCCTATTTTAACAAATGGCTGTGAAAGCTCAACCAAAAAAAAGAGCTAACAAAGAAGAATCAATGTCTTTGTTTGAAATGAAACATTGGAGAAAGTTGTTGAAAGTACCTTGGACTACAAGAAAGATGAATCATTTAATACTAAATGAAGTAAAGCCAGACAGCTCACTGAAAGCACTAACGGTAAAACCTAAGTATTTTAGATGCACAACTCAGAAGTAAGAATCTTCAGAGGAGATCTGATGTTTGCAAAAACTGAAGGCAACAAAAAAAAAAAAAAAGATAGAAAAGGTAGCGAAAGACAAAGTAGCTAGATGCTTTCACTGATTTCACAAACATGGGCTTATAAGAACTCAAAGAAGCAGCTATGGATACACAATCCTGGTAAACTACTGTCCATCAGGGGACACAGTGGTGCAGAGGCTTAATGACACTGGATGTGCTGAACAATTGCCAGCACTCCAGAGGTTCAAATCCAGCTCCACAGGAACGATGAGCCCCCAGCTCTTGTTCCTAGCTCCTGCCCACCTAGCAGTTTGAAAGCATCATTTGTGAGCTGATAGGTATCGCCATTTCGGTGGTGTGAAACTGCTGGCTGCGTAGGGAGCCAGGACCAGTGCTAGATCTGCCCAGATGCAATCAGTGGAGGAGCAGTGGAGAAAAGTGCTGGATGAACTGACTTCCTCTGATAATGCTGCGGGCCAGCCAGTGTGAAGCTCTCTTGTGGTGCACCGATGCAACAAATGGACTAGCGACTGTCAGCTGCCAGGACTTCTACTATGTGCATAACACTGGTGCCTCTCTGGCCTTGTATACCATATGCTAAATAATTAAATAAATAAATCATCCACCAGGTAAGACAGACATCAAAACAGCTGAACAACAAGGATCCACCTGATTGTCAAATCATGTTTGGAAGTATTTGTTTCGTGATGTCTGTAGTTATTTACTATGTTCAAAGGAAATCTTTGACTTTTTTGTTAGCTAAACAAGTGATCTAGGTGCTTCCTTTGATCTTTATGTAAAATCAATTAGATAAATTGACCTATACAGATTACCCAACAAGAATAACTATATAAAGGGAAATCAGATTATATGCTTGTATTTTTTATTTGCACTTCACTGTGCAATTGATTATTAGTTTTGACTATTATTTCCCATCAATGCAGTCTTTCAGATTGAAATCCATGAACATGTTCTGATCTAGAGCAGGGGTCTCCAACCTTGGCAACTTTAAGACTTGTGGACTTCAACTCCCAGAGTTCCTCAGCCAGCAAAGGCTGGAGACCCCTGATCTAGAGGATTGTAGGCACAACATATTGGCTTTGAGCAGTTAGTAAAATATATGAAAAGCTGAGCCCAACTGCTTTCCTCTGTAAAATGTTAGATAGCGGCAGCAACATTTGAAGAAAATATTAAAAGAATTCCAAGCTCAGGGGATATGGTCAGTACCCTGCTCAATAATGTCTAAATTTCAAGTATATCCTCTCCTTAAAAAGATAGCCCTGGAATCAGGCAATTTTCTCCCACAAACAAATCCTGAGGTGGAAACATTTAATGTTTATATTAAAGGTTAAAATTAAAAGTTTCAAACTAAAGATGCCATTTTCCTAATATGGAATTTCTTGACGTATGTTACAGTCAGTTTTGACTTTTCCCTTCCTTTTTGGGTTTTCTACCATATTTGCCTGAAAATAAGACCCTGTCTTATATTTTTTGAACCCAGAAATAAGTGCTTGGCCTTATTTTCAGGGAGGTCTTATTATTTGGGGGCATGTGGAGCAAGATGGGCTCCCCTTGCTGTCTTACCTGATTTCCAGCTATATCTCCCTAACCCTAATCAAAGGAAATGGCGGGAACCAGCTGTGCATGCAATTAAATATTTTTGGGCAGGGCTTATTTTGGGGGGACGGCTTATTTTCAGGGGAGGGTTTATTTTGGGGGGAGGGCTTATTATCAGGGGATGTCTTCTTTTGGGGGAAACATGGTAATAACATCCAGAAGCAAAAATGACAAAAAGTCTATATTAAAATGATCATTCAAAAGTATTAGTCTTGATCGATAAGCTCCCCAAATTTCAATTTGTTCTGTCCTCAAGATATCCAAGCCAATAATGGCTGCCCATTAAGTGGAACTTTTAAAGCTTCCATAGAAAAGTTTATTTCCTCTGCTTAGGATAAGATTCAGAAGAACCAATATGCATTGATAAATGCAGAATTATGCAACTGCATGGTATAGCGCTGATTGTAGTGTGTATCTCTAGATGCAATTGCCCTTATGATCTGGATTTCTCATTCTGTTTTCAATAAGGCATTGTCTGCCTATTATGAATGACAAATGTATTGTATTACTGTATGCCGTGTTTTGGATCAGGCAAGAATTGACAGCTACAAATACAATGTCAGTAGGGGTGCTGTAGTTGCTGAGACTCTTTCCAGAATAAGATTGGGAGATTAAACCATTCTAACTGGGTTAACACCTGGGAAAAGGTAGCAGTGGCTATGTCTGAAGGGCCAACTCTTCCAGAGAGGAGAGGGTGCTAATTGAGTTACTATGACAAAGACCTGAAAACCCCATTGCTTCTCAAAAAGAAGGCTTTTTTTCCCCCATTTAGTGCCAAGAATGCCTCACAAAGGAAGCTGTGCTCTTTTGTCCTATTTCTTCCATTATTTCCATAGCCCGCGTTTTCTCTTGATTTACTACTCCTTGCACATTATGCCCAGTGGAAAAAGGAACTGGAAGGTGGTGTCAGCATGGAGGAGGTCATTATGGTCATTTTCCCATTTGTGATTTATAACACTTTCTAGAGTTCTCCAACCATCATTATGCCCCTCCCAAAAAACCCACCCAGTAATAAGAACAGGCTTGTATCACTTTGACTATTGGCTGGGTGATACTATAAAGATGCTATAAGTCACTAATAGGGAAATGGCCTAAACTTCAGATCTAACACAGCTAGCTGGTACAGTGATTTGATTTGTATACACATCAGGTTTTCTCCCTAATTGTCTTATTTTACAGAATATATGCCTAGAGTTGCCCAGTACTATACTGTAGGTTTTTCATCTCTATGACAATATGATAAATAGTGTGAATGCAACAGTTGTGTAGATGGTTTAAAATCAGCACATGTGATTTTATTAAATGGCATTTCTTTTGTCATGTGCGCTGTTGTTGACTTTTAAATGTGGGGAAGGAAAATTAGATACTGTGCCCAGATGCAAGTTGTTTATCACAGAATATCAGGTTCTCATTCTTTCCTACTGTTAGAACCACAGAACAGTTTACATATTTCATTACTGTTTCATAATCTATTCAAAAGACTCACTGTATTTCAATCTGTATCTGATCATTTTGGGGTACTTATCTTCTTAATATTATCCTGTCTGCTTAGGATGAATTTTCACTTCTGTGTTCTTCTCCTTGGTTTGCAGAACTAACAGGCGTTTACTTCTTGAACATTTTTTTTTAATGGTTCAGAACTGAATTTATAGAAAACTGGAATTCAAGAGAAATAATATGCCAAGTTTCCTTGGTTGGATGATTTTACATTTATTTCTTCCTTGGCATAAGTTTGGGTAGTACACAATTAGATCAGCAAAGTTTGCACAAGGAGCTCTGCATGCCTAATCTTTGCACATGTTTTTACCTGAACTGCAGAAGTGTGAAAGACATGTACCAAACTTTTTACAAGCATGCCTCTTGCATTTTCAATTTAAAGATTGTCCTGCATTATAACTACCACTGTATTTCCCAAGCATTCTGGGTGTGTATGGAGATTCTCAGTCATCCGGGTCATAATTATCTCAAAGGTGTTTTTTAGAGGCAACTGGACTTCCCTGTTTTTCTTTGAAGACATTTCACTTCTCATCCAAGAAGCTTCTTCAGCTCTGACTAGGTGGTGGGGAATGGAAGTTGTCTGCAAGGAGTATAAAGCCTTCCGTTCTCCACTATCCAGTTAGAACTGAATAAGTTTCTTGGATGAGAAGCAAAACATCTTCAAAGAAAAACAAAGTCCAATTGCCTCTTGAAAAAGCACCTTTGAAACAAACATTCTGGAATTCTGGAACAAGAAACAAAACTATTTTAAAATTCCCAGATTATCATTATAACATTATAACAGTATGTATATGCTGGGCCATGAGAGGAAACAGCATGGGAGAAACTGAACCAAGAGCAGCAATATCAGTCACTGCTGATGTAGCAACCAACCTCTCAGGATAAGGTAGAATTTCATAGCATGCAACATTCACAAGAACAAAAGACCTTGAGTTACGCTACTTTTACCTAAGTGGATTATTCCTGCAAACAGAAAAAACAGATGGAAGGAAGGTAAAATATGGCCTATTCCCTAAATAAAGGCTGAATCATCTGGAGGCAAAATTTGCACAATTAACTGTTGGTGTTGCATATTAAAAGGTCCATCTGGACATAGCCAAAAATGAACAAGCACATGTTCAATATTCCACAGAGATGATACCGTCTTCTTTTTAAAAACAACAACAACCACCACTTTTTGCAAATCACATTGATGAATTATTGACAGATTATATACTTAGAACAAAAAGAGGACCCCGGAAGCAATTTAGTAAAGGAATGTAATGTGAAACAGTCAAGGAGGAAGATGAAGAAAGAATGAGGAGCAAAGACAGAAGAAGAATGGAACAATAAAAGAGAAACATTGTTGTTGAGGGTGGAAAATCAGTTTGCCAGCAAAAAGAAATGTGCTACTTAATAAGGTTAATAATAGATAATGTTGCCTAAAGATGATTTGTTATCACCGACAACCATTACATTAAAATGTTAATGGCCTGAAGCAAAAGCAAATTGTTTCCTTAATCTGCCAGAAGAACAATTTTCTCAGGAATTATATACACATCAGAATGCTTTGGGATCTAAAATAACCATAATAAACAGAACTGAAATTTGGTCCACACGCCAAGTGCCATGTTAACACGATTAAAAATGGGATGCATTTCATCTTTTTTTAAAGGATGCTGTATTTGTCCTAAAAACAAACAGGCAAACAAAACCCAACATAGCCATCAATTTCTATACTGATGTTTGTTTGTTTTTTTTAAAAAAAACCTGTGGTTCTGCCTTCCAAGTAGCCTGCTCTTTTTCCAGTTAAAAGGAAACAGTGTGGTATTCCCTCTGCTCCATATATCAAACAAAATAAATAAGTGAAGGCTATAGCTTTACAAATGTATTGTTGTTTTTAACCATTTGGTCATCTTCAACTCTTGGTGGACTTTATAGGTAAGTTAGGGATTCCTCAGAAGAAAAGATGGAGATTGTACCCAGTCTGGCTAGAAAATGACAAGCAGAGGCAAACAAAGGGGATCTGAAAGAAACTCTGTCTATGGGAATCTTCTAAGGCAAAAAAAAAATAGGAGAAATACACAGAGCCTAAGCATCTTGTTAGGACATCATTTGGGTCCTGTGAGAAATGAAAGTAAGCAAAGAAATGTTTTGGGGAGAAAATCTAAAAGGCTTTAGAAAACCTGAAAAATCCTGACATTGCTGATGTTAAGGTATCCAAACTTTGGTAAAGATTGTTGGTCTGAAAAAAGAAAAAATATGCCTTATTCTGAAATAAGTAGTATTATAGGATTAGTACGATCTGATAGGTGTATATACCTATTCATTCAGGGCTTTTCTCTTGTTCTCTTATTTAAACAACAGAAAAGTTAACTAGATACTAGTTACTAGTGAACTAGTAACTAGATGTTTCCGTTCATTTGGAATTAACTTTTTTGTTCAGGTGCCCCTTTAAAAATGGGAATTTGCAGGTCTTCGCTGTGTTACCTCCCTCCCTGCCAAGCTGGATTCCAGAGACAAGGTCAGTGTTGAGGACTCCTTTGTATTAAATGAGCAAGGAAACATATATGCATTGCAGATTCTCTGCCCTTGAGATCTGTTGTCTAAAACAATCTGTTCAAAAGTGATAGGGTTGAAGTCCAGGCGAGACAACATGCATATGGCAAAGGATTTGTAATATTCAAAGTATCATCAACTGTGCCCTCCTGGGTCAACAGACAAAGTGTATTGATATATCACAGTCTCCTCAAAAAGAGGCAAGACTATTTATCAAGGTATTCCGCAGCAAAAACAGAAATGACATTGTTTCACTGAAAATGTTATTTCGGCACTGTTGGCAGTAGCCATTTTTGTAAAGTGTAAGCTTAAGTAGTTCTCTCAAGATGGTGAAGAATGTGCTTGGCTGCTCCTGAGTTGCCCATTACTAGTCCGTATAAATGTTTTATTTATACAATGAATACAGTTGTTAGAATACGTGAATCTTCAGTAATGTAGGGCACTTCTTTAAACTTAATATTTTGGTGCAGTAATAGTCTCACCAGCACTCTGTCATAGCACATGCACTTTTAATTATAGCCTCCATCATTTCATCAGCAGATATGTGTTAAGAGTGCTTCACTGAGTGAATGTTCAGCATGATATGCTCTTGACAGAACGACAAGTTTCAGAACAGTTTATCGGCGCAGCTTCCACAATGTAGAGATATTGGGGTTACAATTTTAGAAGTTCTAACACAACAGAACACTAAGTTAGGAAAAACATCTGTTATTTTTGTCTCTTCTGGATTCCTAGCTGACCCATCATTTTTCTCAGCTTGGTGATCTCTGCCTGCTTTACATTAAAATTATTAAGAACCCCAGTTTTTGCAGCTGCTGAAAATTGTAGCCGAAAGAAGCAAGAGCAACAAGTAGGCAAGAATACAACACAATACTGTATAAATACTTGAGATTATAACATCATCTGATGTATATGGTTGCTTCATATATCCATGAGAATCAGGGATGGGTTCTAAAAATTTTTACTACTGGTTCTCTGGGTGTGGCTTATTTTGTGGGTATGGTTTGATGGTCATGTGACAAGCAATTTTTTAGGATTTAGCAGAGGTACTGGCTTTTAACTACCAGGCTTTTAACTGCTTGCAGAGCCGTACTGGTCTACCCATTTGTTTTTGGAGCGCACTAGTCTACCACCACACTGCCTTTTACCACTGTAGAGCAGCCCTTTGAAGCGCCGCAGCAAGAGTTTAAACAGTTTTTTGCCGCTCTGCCACCACCAAGAGCATCGGAAACTGCTTTCAGGCAGATTGGCCTCAATTGCCAATCTACCACCACCGAGTGGTTTACAAGGAATGGATCTGTTCTAGCTGATCAGTTGGGAGCCTTCTTGGCTCCTCTATTTAAAGCTAAGATGTCTTGCTTTTTTTCCCCTCTTCTTTGTCAAGTGAGCCCTGATGTTTTTCCTTCTAGCCTATAAGCTGGGACTCAGGAGGCAGCGAATAGATTGGGGGCAGGGACAGGCAGAGGTGGTATTTACCAGTTCTCCAAACTACTCAAAATTTCCACTACCAGTTCACAAGAACCGTGGAGAACCAGTAGCAACCCACCACTGATGAGAATAGAACATATAAGGGAGACTATTCTTAAATCATTCCCAATAAAAATTATGATCACAACCCATTGAATCAGCACAATGTTAAATCCTCAGTGAGCAACATAAAGAAAATATAGAATAAATTATTATTCAGCAGCACCAGTGGAATCTTCCTTTTAAAGAGAGAGAGAAAGAAAATATATAAATTCAATAAAAAAATGAATTAAAAGTTCTCTGGGTATGATGCAAAGTACAAGCCAATGGCTATTGCTGCTGTTGGAAGAGAACACAGACTTGCCTTTCCTAGTAGGTGGCACATAATCAATCAATCAATCTGGAACATCATTCCCTCCAAGATTAGAATGGTCCCCACTCTAATTCTCTTCTGGAAGGCGCTGAAAACCTGGTTCTGCCAACAGGCCTGAGGAACTCAGAGTGGGAGAGAGCCCATTAAATGGCTCATGTGATCTGCTGTCGCCGGGATGGGAGGTGGGGGGGTGGGGAGTGATTTTATTATGATTTTATTACTATATTAATTTATTTGATTTGTAATTAGTTTTATTGTTTTTAAATGTGGTTTTAATATTCTGTAAGCCGCCTTTAGTCGCCATGGGTGAATAGGCAGCAATATAAATTTAATAATACATACATACATACATACATACATACATACTTACTTGGGAATATTGTCCATTGTATATTTTAAAATTCAATTTTCTTAAAAGTTCTTTCTGTTAAAATCAAAGGGCATACCATTAAATAAAACTCCTATGTGAAGATAACATTTCTAACCTAGTATAAGCTGAAATATCACTACCATCCCCAGATTGATCCCTTGTCTCTTCAATAAAAGTTATGATTGTAGTCTGTAACACTGGTCAGTTGGGTTAATATTTTAACTTCCCAGTCAAGAACTGAGAAAAGTGTTACCCAAGTCACCCACTCAAGTCACCCAAGTCACCCAGCAGGATTGAATGCCTGAAGACTAGAACCTTATATCTCTACTTCTAGTCCAACAACTTCACTACTTCTCTCCAATGTGTGTATGCATGCACATGTACACACAAAACAAAATACAATCCTAAATTTTCTTTTCCTGAGGAACCTAACGAATATTTAGCTTATTGTTTGTGTGAAAGAGAATCTAATTGGAAATAAGAAATCAAAATTGACTATTCTACATGCCATGCCTGAAAAGTTCTGGGGGAACATCATGCAAAAAGTACTTATGTTTGAGAGGGCTTTTAACGAGGCTCTGAACTTTTCTCTCGGTTAATTATTCATTCACAAAAGTTTCCTGCTTCACATTATTCCAAGTAAATTCTCAAAGGTTTCTTTCTTTCTCTATCCCATCTACTTTTCACATCACCAGTATTCTGTAGTAGTGTGCTTACATTTAAAAAAACAAAAAACTTCACAACCCACAACTTCCCCTGTTGTACATTTGAAGCTTGCTGGTGCCATCAAGCAAACACAAATCAACAACACGCACATTCTGTTGAAATGTTTAGCTAAATGGAACCAAAACAGTCACAGTTCACTATTTCATAAATACATTAATTAGAAGTATCTCCAAATAGCATGTGATTTTTGAATTATTAACATAAAATACTGCATTATAAATGACTGCAAATTGCATTCCTAGTGCTCTCCATGCTTAATTTATTATGCTGTAGGAAAATTTGCAAATTACTTTGCTGTTTTATATTTAATGGATAGTTTTATATGTATATTTTTTCATTAAAATAAAATTAAATCCCATTGTACACATCAGAGGCTTTCCACTCACACTTTGTCAGAAATTTGTCACTTTGCCTGTCCCTACACTGGTGTAATGAAACAAGGAAGATGAACTTTAAATTGCCGCAGTTGCTAACCACAAATCCCTTCTGTACTTTTCGCCTGTGCTCACTAATTCCTTTTCTGTCATGCTTAAGGATGTCAGAAAAGCTCTCCTAAAGATTGGACTAAACTATTTATTAGATCAGTGTTCCCATCCCTTGATGCCCAATGTGTGAACTTGGTCCCCAAATTTTCAGGAATAACCCTTTCACTTGGGGAATTCCAAGTGACAAAGCCCATCTATGCTGGAAAACATTACATTAGGTTGTCTCCAACTACTCAGTGTAAACAGGGGTGAAATCCAGCAGATTCTGACGGGTTCTGGAGAACCGGTAGTGGAAATTTTGAACAGTTTGGCGAACCGGTAGCGGAAATTTTGAGTAGTTCGGAGAACCGGCAAATACCACCTCTGGCTGGCCCCAAAGTGGGGTGGGAATGGAGATTTTGCAATATCCTTCCCCTGGAGTAGGTTAGGAATGGAGATTTTTTCAGTATCCTTCTCCTGGAGTGGGATGGGAATGGAGATTTTGCAGTATCCTTCCCCTGCCATGCCCACCAAGTAACACCACACACCCCAGGCCAAACCCACAGAACTGCTGGTATAAAAATTTGGATTTCACCACTGGTCTAAAATCAAATATATTTCAACTACTTCATCTAGAACAGTATTTCTGAACCTTTGTCAATTTAAGATGTGTGGACTTCAACTCCCAGAATTCTGGGAATTGAAATCCACACATCTTAAAAGTTAAAAGTTGTCAATGCTGAGAAACACTGAATTAAATACTTATCCGTGTCTTTACCCTGCATCCAGGGTGGCCTTCTTATTGGAGGCTGAGGTCATAACCTCACAATGGAGTTTCTTCCTTGGGGCAGTCCATTGCTGACATTATTCAAAGGCAGATCAAGACAGTTTGGCCAGAAAAAGAGATATTTTTTAATAGGGAAGTGGAAGAAATGTTATATGGTGGCAGAGACATTTCTTCCACAGACATTTGGCAATCTGCTGTGCTCCAATTGGTCCCCTCCAGAATTATTCCTCCTATCCAGCTGTGGAGCTTCAGGCTTTTGTGGACATTTGTACTATGGCTACAGAGAGTGTGGATTTCTCTTATGGATAACTACCTCTTTTTCTTTTTTGTTCTGTTTTCATAAGAACAAAATCTTTCATGAAGATCAGATGTAGATCGACCATAAGGTTGATATGCCCAAATGATAACTTCTAGCAAAAATACACTGATCAGAGGTAAAATTGACAATAATTTGGAGGAGTTCTTCCTGGTCATTTAGGTTGCTGCCCAAACTACTCCTCTGCAAGTTTAGCCTTGCATGGGATGATGTTGGTGACCAAGAAAGATAGAAGAGATTACTATATTTTCCCCCCACTCTCCTTTTCCATCCTGCTTCCTCTTCTCTCTTCCTATTAATCTCTAATTTCTAATTCCTCCAGTCTTCAGCTTTATCCCAGCCCATTGCTGTCAGAAAGCAGCCCATGTGTGGGTGGAGGTGCTCAATCTCACAGCTGAAGACCATGAAAAGATCATGAAAAGTGGAAGCAACCACTTTAACACGGATGTTTGCCAGGGGTGGGTTCTACTCATCTTTTCTATCGGTTTGCAACGGGTCCATGCGTGCACTCTTCTGTGCATGCACAGAATTGTTCTGATGATGTTGGGGTTGGTGGGTGGAGCCTCCCGATGGTTTTACTACCGGTTTTATAGGACCGGTCCGAACCGGGGACTACTCACCACTGATGTGTGCCTCAACAGGGCTGCGAGGCAGCAGAGCTGCCTGCCAGGATTCTTCTTTAGAAAGGCTGCACATTCTGGTTGCCTCAGTTCTACTTGTTCTAATTTGTAGAGGAAATTGTCTTCCTGAGTAGATAGAGATGAGTTTTAATGACTGGGAGTGAGGCAGCAAACTCACAATTTGAAGAGCAACAAGTCTCAGGACCAGATGGCATTCATCTGAGAGTTTCTCTGAAGGAACATGTGAATGAAATTGCTAAATGCTACCAACAATAGTCAGCCTCTCATTTAAATCCCATCACATTTTTGGATGATGCTCAAAAAACACTCTATAAATTGCTATTAAACTATATTTTTTTAACAGAATGGAAAATATTTTTTTAAATAGGAGAATAATTACATTTACCATATTTAATTGTCTGTTCAAATACTTCAGAGGGTCTTCTTTTAGGACTGTTTTCAATTATCCCGGCATCAACTTTTAAGTACCAGGTAAAGACTTATTTCTCCAGATCGTTCTAATGCATGTTTGACATCCATTCTAATTTTCTCTGGCCCTAATGACTTGTGATTTCACAGTTATTTAGGGTTTAGGACTTTTTGGCTTCTACCTTGGTCCCACCTGCTTCTCTGTCAGGGTTCCGCCTCCGGGTATTCATTGCTAGCTTTTCTCCTCGACTGACATGCCCCTATTCATTCACCCTGGCCAATGGGCCATGGCCCCGCCATTCCACACACTTTAGCTAGGCCCATTTGATGACATACTGTTCATCCTGGACTTTTAGCCACCTGGGACAGTTAGTGCTTGAGGGGGGAGGCTCCCTCTGCTGTTTTACACACAGTGCCAAAGCTAGCTTATATGTTCTACAGAGATCCTTAAGAGGAGCATTATGGAAGGTTCAAAACATTTAAGAATAATCGGCAGTACTTTGAGTTCCCATGACAGTATACATGATCCTAAATAAAGCTAGTAAGTATATCTATATACTATCTATTTTATGAACATATTCAAAATATATGGAAAAAGCTAGACATTACAGTATAACAAGTTATATACAGCATACAGTATTTTGGTAAAACAAAAGTTTACTTCATCACTAATTTCTTACATTGTCTGCTAATTAGCATGATTAAAGTTGGTAAAGCTCTGTACCTCTTCCTAGTACTTGTTTTAAAACATGAAAATGTTGTTTGAATCTGAATATATTTACACTTGATATATTTTAATACTCCACATGCTAATTGTAATACCAAACAATGCACTAAAATAGTATTTCTCATCCTTAGCCATTTTAAGATGTGTGGCTGGCTAAGAAATTCTGAGAGTCAAAATTCTAATTGCACTAAATTCAATTAATTTGACCATGTTAGCAGTCCGTTTCTTAAAACCATAAAACTTCTCCTCTGGAAATAACTCTGGAAATCCTATTGTTCAGCCCCTCATAATATAACAGTGTGTCTTTATGTGAATTATTTAACATTTTAATTTGTATAAGGACAATTGATTAGAAAATAGAAAGCAGCTGTAAAATCTGGTGGGAGGTCTGGCAGAAGAGGTATGCTGCAGATCCTGTCTATGAACGAGTCTCAAGTGGTGGGACCTAGGAGATGGGCCTTTTCTACTATGGCAGTTGCCCTGTAGAACATCAACCCCCTGAATAAGATTGGCCCCATCCTAGACATCCTTCCAGAGGTTCCTTAACACATGGCTAACCATGATTTGGGGACATTTAGGACCACTGAAGCATCCATTCTCTACTTCCAGGCTACCATATTAAATTTCAGGCAATGTCCCAAAGCACCCAGCTTCACTTCAGAAAGTTTGCAAAGAATTTAGGGTTACCAGGTATAGAATGCAGCAATAGCAACAAAGAATTATAGTCTTATGTTCTCTGGTTGCTATCTACTTGTCATCTAGATTTTTGCAACCCTTACAGGCTTTAGAGAATTTATACGATAGATTATCATAATAATAATAGAGGCCTACCATTTCCTTAATAATGGTGATGGGGACTTGGAAATAGATGCGTATAATTGTGCTTGGGTGTGGCATGTATAGTTCACCTGTTTTATTCGCAGTCCAGCCCTAGGCTTTGCTCTCCAAAGGACACACTCCATACCTATCCATCTACATGACAGGTGTCTTTATGATTATCTTAGCAACACATGAAAGTCCATTATCTGAGAAATCTCATGCGTCAAATTCCAAGCCAGCATCAAAAGAAAAAGAAAAGTAAACTTACAGGTTTTCTATAAACCAGTATATAGTGTTTGGGAATGCTGTAGCTAGGCCTGGCTAGAGAATTACCTTTGAAACTTATTAGTTTGATAAACATGACACTCCACTATTGTTAAATTTCAGTGTGATGAGTCATTCTTCTATCTCCTTGGCCCAGCAAGAGCCATTAGCAGTTACATAGCTTCAGTCTAATATTGTCCATAAATCAAGCTAATCTTGGTCTGTGAAGGTAGCAGATGAGGTTCAACCTTCAGCTGTAAAAAAATACTCCTTATTTTAAGAGGTTATTGTAAAACCAACTTAATGTTTTCCTAACCTGGGCTTAATTAAAACAGAAAAGGCCAGTGTGGGTTTCTTGTTGTTTCTTTCCTTTGTGGCAGAGCTGCCACCTGAATCAGTGAATGGTATCATTACAGAAGGAGATTTATTTTCTTGCTTGCCATTTGACTGAGTCCTCAGAGCTGCCTTTGGGGACTCAACAGTCACAGCAAAGCCAGTGATTTTTTTTTCTTTCTCCTTGCTGCTAAATTTCATTCTTCCCTACCCTTTTTCACGTTTTACTTCAGACTTTTGAGTTGCTTAAAATTCTGGATCTAAAATTCTTCTTTCCTTTCCTCATTATAAATCTAAGGAAAGTTTCAAAAATAAAAAAAAGCAGCACTACAAAGGAAATAAAATTCTTTTCAATTATTCTTTGGCTTGTGTCTCCACAAATATTCTTTTACTTATCTCTCATTTGTCCTTCAAACAAGTAAAAATTGTTCTTGTCTCTTGTTCCCTCAATTTAAAGTTCTGTTCTCTTTTCCTCTGCCTCAGATCATTACTTCTTTCTGCCTTTCTCTCGTATTCCCCAACTTCTTTGTGTCAAATCATATTACAGTACATTAAATATCCATGACATACAAAGCACTTTGAAATGTTCTTTGGGGTTTCTTCCCTGAGTAATGTTTTTCTCACTAAAAAGTGACAGAATAACATGAGTGGTTGACATACCAATAAAGCATTACCAGCCTATATCAATGCTTTCAAATGCCACATATCAATTCACATTAACCTTACCAGGTCTGGGCTGCAAAACTCTGAAAGACCACTAGATGGCAAGAAAGAGAGTTTCCTTTATTTCTTTGCTAGCGTTTCCCATCTATGGGGATGGAGAGAGTGCAAAAATACCTCTTTGAGCGGCTTAAATTAGGAAAAGGCAGTAGTGGGTTTCTACCAGTTCGCCCCAGTTCAGGTGAAACGGTAGCGGCAGCGGCAGGCTCCACCCCCCCCGGATGTCATCATGGATGCTCTTCGCTTGCGCAGAAGTTCTGAGCATGTGCAGAAGCGTAGCATGCAAGCAAAGCGAGCACACACACATGTATGCTCACAGTTCCGAACAGGTAGCAAAGGTAAGTGAAACCCACTACTGGGAAAAGGCAATATAAATATCTATTCCAGTGGTGGGTTTCAGCAGGTTCTGACCAGTTCTGGAGAACTGGTAGCGGAAATTTTGAATAGTTCGGAGAACCGGTAGTAAATATTCAGACTGGCCCCACCCCCATCTATTCTCTGCCTCCTGAGTCCCAGCTGATCGGGAGGAAATAGGGATTTTGCAGTAACCTTCCCCTAGAGCGGGGTGGGAATGGAGATTTTAAAGTATCTTTCCCCTGCCACACTCACCAAGCCACACCCACCAAGTCATGCCACACCCACCAAGCCACACCCACAGAACCGGTAGTAAAGTTTTTTTGAAACCCACCACTGATCTATTCTATGCAATTATGGTTTGAGCCACCGCATGGGATGCGGTGGCTCAATGGGATCCAGTGGCTCAGTGGCTAAGATGCTGAGCTTGTCGATCGAAAGGTCGGCAATTCAGAGGTTCAATTTCCTAGTGCCACATAACAGAGTGAGCTCCCATTACTTGTCCCAGCTTCTGCCAACCTAGCAGTTCGAAAGCACATAAAAAATGCAAGTAGAAAAATAGAGAACACTTTTGGTGGGAAGGTAACAGCATCCCGTGCGCCTTTGGCATTTAGTCGTATGGGCCACATGACCACAGAGACATCTTTGGACAGCACTGGCTCTTCAGCTTTGAAACAGAGATGAGCACCGTTCCCTAGAGTCAGGAACGACTAGCACATATATGTGAGGGAAACCTTTACCTTATGCAATTATATGGAAATGTTCTCACTTACTTGGCCAAGAGTCTGGGGTCTGTCAGGTTCAAATCAAAGCAAAAGAGGATTTTTGCAATCTCATCCTGTTTATTAACCAGTACCATAATTTATATTATTTGTGGTATCAAAAGAGAAAGAAATGAATGAAAGAATTAAGAGGAATCTCTGACCTTTAAAATGAGACAATACTAATAAAGATAGTTGGTCTCAAGAAGCTCACATAGTGAAGGACAATGTTTTTTGTTTTAATTTGATTTATATGCCGCCCTTCTCCGAAGACTCAGGGCGGCTTACAATGCGTTAAGCAATAGCCTTCATACTTTTGTATATTTATACGAAGTCAGCTTATTGCCCCCACAAACTGGGGGCTATAGCAAACACAAACTCATGTTTGCTATTGATGGTTCACAAAAAGTAGATCTTTCTAGTATAGTTTTGTAATTACTGAGTTTGGGGAAAACTGATTTAATCTGAATATGATTACAGATAGTCCTCAATTTACGACCAAAATTGAGCCCAACAATACTGTTGCTAAATGAAATATTTGTTAAGTGAATTTTGCCCCATTTTACGAGCTTTCTTGCCACAGTTAAGTAAACCACTGCAGTTGTTAAGTGAGTAATATGGTTGCTAAGTGAATCTGGCTTCCCCATTGACTTTAGTTCTCAGAAGGTCGCAAAAGCTGGTCACATGATTCTGGGATTTTGCAACTGTCATAAATATGAGTCATTTGCCAAGTGTTTGGATTTTGATCATGGGAATGCTGCAACGGTCATAAGTGTAAAAAATGGTCATAAGTCACTATTTTCAGTGCCTTGTAGCTTTGAACGGTCACTAAATGAACTGTTGTAAATCGAGGACTACCTGTATTAGGAAGAAAGTTACTTTAAAAGTTAAGTGGAGCTTTCTTCCAGGTTAATATATATGGGACTATAAGAACCTTAGTCTTAAATACCTCAATGGTAGTAGATAGATGTCCTTATTAAGGTAAATATTGGGCTTCTCCTTCTATAAACTAAGATTATTTAATAAAATTGTAAACAAAAATGTAGCATAAACTTTAAAATCATATTAGGCTGGAGTGAAATCCAGCAGGTTCTGGTAGGTTCTGGAGAACCGGTAGGGGAAATTTTGAGTAGTTCGGAAAACCGGCAAATACCATCTCTGGCTGGCCCCAAAGTGGGGTGGGAATGGAGATTTTGCAATATCCTTTCCCCCAGGAGTGGGGTAGGAATGGGGATTTTGCAATATCCTTTCCCCCAGGAGTGGGGTGGGAATGGAGTTTTTGCAATATCCTTTCCCCCAGGAGTGGGGAGGAATGGGCATTTTGCAGTATCCTTCCCCTGGAGTGGAGTGGGAGTGGAGATTTTGCAGTCCTTCCTTCCCCTACCATGTCCATCAAGCCACACCACTCCTGACAAGCCATGCCCACAGAACTGATAGTAAAAAAAATTTGGATTTCACCACCGATATTAGGATAAATAAATGGTACAAAATCACAATTCTCATGAAGCTGAGAAAAAATGTAATATTTTGGATCTCTCCGTTGTGTTTGACATGGTGTCATTAATCCATCTATTGTCCTCACCCTACTTAAAAATCACTGGATGGCCTTTTACTATCAAAGATATCCCTCTTCTAAATAAGAACATTAAACATTACAGTTTGATTCAGAAATTCAAGGAAAGAAAAAGAACTACTCTGATCTCACGAAAGCTCAGTGAGATATGATGTGGATTAACACTAGAACTGATGCTTTTAGAATGACAGCGGTAAATGGCTTTGTCTATACTCAGTTTGTATAGTTTGTACATTTTTAAACAAGAAAAAAAATATCCTGATTTACAAGGATGTCCTGAGTTTCCTGAATATCATGAAATTCAACAAGTAATATCTTTAGAATTTCTCCCACTTTGGGGCTATCCATTTCATTTCCATAGGAGTTAAAGTGGCAGTTTTCTAGAGATTAACTGAAGATAAATCCATGTTGCCACTATGTTTGAGTTTTAAAGTCTTGATCAAACATTGTGAAAACGGAGAGGAAAAATTAGGGCATCTGTCACATGCATTTTTATGTCTTACATTTACCTCTGTGACAATGAGGATTAATTTTTTTTAATAAAGTAACATAACCCAGAAATTTGCAGTAGAGTTGAAAATAGATAAATCTGAATTAAACTGCTGGAAGACCTCCAGGGGAATCAGCTTCTCGAATTTATGATCTGCTACTATCTTAAAACGGGAGTTGCACTTGAGCTACAAACAAAAGATTAATTCAATATCTTTGTAAAACCCAAAGACCTAGAAGTCCTATAATTGGCAGCTGCTAATTTCAGCTTAGAATTTGCAGGACTTCCTGTCCTATGTGACTTCTAAGTTTCAGTCTGCATATGCAACAATTTCATTTGAAAAGCAGTATTTTAGTTATTATACAGTTGTAAATTTTTTTGCATAATACTAAACTGGTGAAATTGCATCTAGGCATTGGACCAAGGATATAAAGCAGTTCATCTATTTGACATTTGTGTATAATTCGGGGGTCCTTCTGGATTTACAGCACTTGCTCAGTTAGAAAATGATGGTTGTTACCAGGAGAACCACTGCACATATTCATTTGGTAGACAATTACACTCGTTCCTGCTTTGGAAGGCTCTTCTCACCATCATTTGTGCAATAATCAGCTCTCATTGGGCCAACAGAAGGTGCTTTACTTACAGTTGTCCTTGAAGACTACTTAAAAGCTACAGTTAGTACAGAATACAGTAGCGCAAGTCAAGAAAGAAGGACCAAGGTTGTTCAATTATAAGTTTATTCCATGCCAGCGATCTACAAAAATCTGACTTATTAACAGTCAAGGCAAATTGGCACTAAATAAGAATCAATGAAATTCACAGGGGGAGGGGCAGACTCAGATCTCTTGTGAGAGCAGAGGGATTTCAAACCCATGATGCACTCAATCTATCCATTAGGCTCAGCCTGGTCATCTCCTACACCTTCATTTTATTTCACCCATCTGACATTTCTAATTCATGCAGCTTAGGGATGGGTTCTACTTATCTTTACTACCGGTTCTCAATGGGAGTGCATGTGCAGATCGTCCCACCACCATTATTACCGTTTCGCAAGAACCAGACCGAACCGATAGCAACCCACCACTGATGCAACTGCTGTGGTTACCAGCAAGCTTCCAAGGAGAATTCAAGGTACTGACTGTCCCCATGACTCAAGGCCTTTAGTTATAAGGACCCCGGGGTGGGTTCTACTTACCTTTACTACCGGTTCGCAACGGGGCTGCGCATGTGCACTCACTTCACTTGCACAGAAGCTTCTGCGCATGCACAGAAGTGTTCTGATGATGTCAGGGTCGGTGGGAAGAACCTCCCTCCAGTTTTACTACTGGTTTTATAGAACCGGTCCAAACTGGGGGCAACCCACCACTGAAGGACCCTTCTTTTTCCGATCATCTCTGACATACAGTAAGATTTGGCATGCTCCAGGTGCCATCATTAAAGCAATGCTGTCCCATAAGATCTTGGAGTTAGGCTTCTCTGTGGCTGATCATACCTATGGAACAAACTCTGAACCAACATCTCCCCAAGTATATTGCCCTTTGGGAAAGACTTGAAGACCTGACTCTTTTAACAGACCTGGATCGGGGTGATTTGGAAAGTGGCTTAAACATGATGGACTAATGTACTGTATGTTGTTGTGCAATTATTGGGTTCCCCCCCCCCCAACATGGGTCATTTCTTTAGGGTTAGAGTTTTTTCCTTGTTGTTTTAAACTATACCGAGATGGCACAGTGGTTAGAGTGCAGTACTGCAGACTACTTCAGCTGACTGCTAGCTGCAGTTTGGCAGTTCAAATCTCACCGGCTCAAGGTTGACTCAGCCTTCCATCCTTCCGAGGTGGGTGAAATGAGGACCCAGATTGGGGGAATATGCTGACTCTGTAAACCACTTAGAGAGGGCTGTAAAAGCACTGTGAAGTGGTATATAAAGTGCTATTGCTATACTCATTACATTATTGGACATTGCACAGAATTGCTGTGATGATTGAGACGGTTTATACAATGAGTGATTAAATTAATACTAGATGACTGGTATGATCATAAACTAGGTCCCAGTCACTGAATGCCCTACTTTGCTTCTTCAGCAGAGCAGAGTATAATTAGCAAAAAGCCTCATTGTCCCCAGTCTAACAAAATTGATTGCACTTCTGGGCAAAAGCAGTTAATACACATTTTACCTAATTTCAAAATTAATACATTTCATTTTAGGAGTGCATCCATGTGGACTGCTTTTACCCTACCAATTAAAAATCATTGTGCAGTTAATGCGGTAGGTGCCAACAATGTTGACATGTAGAGACAAAAAAAAAGTTTATCTCAAGGTAGAAATTATAGACATTAAATAGAATTAATGGATATAATTATGGTTCCTGGCAAATTTCTATAAACAGATCCATTTGGTCAACATCACAGATTTATCAGAGGAGTTATAGACAGCTCATAAAATTCAAAGTCTGTATCTTCATGTGAGCTAAGAAGGCTATTGGATGGTCAAAAGAGATAACACAACCAGATTCCCAACATCCCACACCTGGCAAGAATAACAATTTTTGCAAATTGAGCTTCAAGAGATTGAGAACAACTTAGAGATGCTGCCTATTTCCAGACAACCTGCTGCTAGAAAGGGTAAAGCTATTCTGTTTTTTTCCCCAACCAAATAGATTTTCTGCTCTAAGAAAAAGGAAGAAGCAGAGAGAAAACACAGAAAGCAGCACCCTTGGGGAAGAAAAATGGTATATCAATACTAATTAATAATATTCTGAAGGCATCGTTTGGATAACCTCGTAACATTCTGTGAACGAAGCGAGACAATTCTACAATAAAAGCTTCATCTGGAAGCACTCTTAGCTGAAACACTAATTGCTTGATTTGCTTCCCTAACAGAATAAGGAAGAAATCGTAAAAGCATATCTTTTATGCTATCAACTCAGTGTAGAATTATTTCTACATACACAATTGAAATTAATATCACTAAATATTTTCCATGATTATATTGGCTAGAAAGGATCTGCTGCCTTCAGAGCACAAACTTGGATGCCTCCCCCCCCACCCCCACAATTCTGACAAGGTTATAAAGCATATTGATTCTAAAATTATAATTCTACATTGGTTTTGTCATTTTTTCCTATTAGCAGCTTTTAAATCAAATAATGCAACATTACAATTAATCTTATATTCCATTATACACTTCCTGATGCTAAAAAGTTAGATCAATTCTAATTAAGTATACCGGCTTAAGCATTTGGATAGAATTTATTTTAAAGAACATCATGCAGCAACACACACACACACACACATATATATACTCGGCTTCGTGCTTCCTGGAAGCACGAAGCCAAGAACACCAGCCTGAAGATGACGAATGAGACTTCGTCGAAACGTCGCCAAGACACTTCCAATTTTATGCGGGAGAAGACCCAAATAACCAAAGATAGATAGATAGATAGATAGATAGATAGATAGATAGATAGATAGATAGATAGATATCACTATACAGGTAGTCCTCGACTTACAACCAAAATTGAGCTCAAAATTTCTGTTGCTAAACAAGACAATTGTTAAGTGAGTTTTACCCCACATTATGACATTTCTTGCCAAAGCTGTTAAGTGAATCATGGTAGTCAAGTTAGTAACATGATTGTTAAGTGAATCTGGTTTCTCCATTGACTTTGCTCATCAGAAGGTCACAGAAGGTGAGGACATAACTCCGGACATTGCAACCAGTGGTGGGTTCCTCCCGGTTCCACCCGGTTCCACCGAGCCGGTAGTGGTCACGATATGACATCACCGAACCGGTTCTGCCCCCCCCCGCCCCCGTGGCCTCCCCGCATTATTCTTACCTTTTATTTGGTCCCACCCCCAATCTATTGCTGCCTCCTGAGTCCCAGCTGATGGGCTATAAGGAAAAACTATTTAAACTCTTGCCGCAGGGCTTCAAAGGGCCGCCCTACAGCTGATCAATGGTAAAAGGCAGTTTGGTGGTAGACCGGTGCCTCCAAAAACAAATGGGTAGACCGGTGTCTGCAAAAATAAATGGGTAGACTGGTACAGCTCTGCAAGCAGTTAAAAGCCTGGTAGATCAGTACCTTTGCTAAATCCTAAAGAATTATCACATGACCATCAAGCCACGCCCACAAAATAAGCCACGCCCACAGAACCGGTAGTAAAAAAATTTAGAACCCACCCCTGACTGCATAATTTAGTCAGTTGCCAAGCACCCAAATTTTGATCACATGTCTATGGGAATTCTGCAACAGTCATAAGTGTGATCATAAGTCACTTTTTTCAATGCCATTGTTACTTTGAATGGTCAATAAATGAATGTTGTAAGTTGAGGACTACCTGTAGTAGCTTGGGAGTAGGAACGCTAATAATAATAAAATATAGTCTGTTGTAATTTTTTTGTATTTTTAAAAGGGAACATAATAGTTTTTGATGTAAATGTACTGTAAAGTATGATAAAATTTGCAAGTAACATCACTATGTACACTGAAAATACTGAAGTCACATGTCATATTTTCAGTAGAACTTCCAAAACTCTAAAAAGTAGCTTCTAATATCAATTTTTAAGAATCCAACAAAACTGAGTTTTTTGTTATATTCCTATAACAAAGAAAAATAAAGCTATATTTAATCTTGATTTTACATTACTGTATTTTTAATAGCATTTGTAATTACTTTTACTTTCTGTAAATGCTTATTAGAAGAAACGTTTTAAAGAAAAACTCTTAACTGGTGGTAAACATTATAGATATGAGCAAACTTATTTCCTTTTTTAATTAAAATTTTTGAATGCAATAAGAGTATAACAAAATAAAGGAAAAATAAGAAAACTGCAAAAAGAAAAAAAGGGAAATATAGAATTATGACTTTGACCTTCTTCCTATCGAGTAGTTTCCATCTTAATTTTTAATCTCTCTCTTCAAACCTTTTGATTCTCAAATCTATAGATCATCAATTTAGTCTTTTCTTCTTTCAACAAAAAATCTATATGAGGTTTCCAGTTCCTCAAAAATGTTTTCGTTGTTGTTGTTGTTTTCCTGACCAAACTGATCATCTTTGCTGTTTTCACAAGGATAAGACATACACAGTGCGGCAGCATTGGCAGGTTTGGGCACCCCTAGAATAACTCCAGTAACACCACAAGCTGCACCCAGTCTGCTTCCAGGTGCAATTCAGTGGATTGGTGATCACTTTTAAAGCCCTTTATGGCACAGATGTCAAACTCATAGTGTCACGTATTGCGATGTTTTTTTCCCTTTGCAGAGCTGGGGTGGGAGTGGCCTGCATGTGACGCATTCAGCCGTGGGCCGCCAGTTTGACACTCCTGCTTTATGGCATTGGTGCATGTTTCTTGAGGGGCCGTCTCACTCCACTAGGATTGGCCCATCCCACCTGTGCCGGCAGAGGAGGCATGCTGCGGGTCCCATCAGACTCTTCCAGCTGGTGGGGTCCAGGAGGAGGGCCTTCTCTGCTGTTGCTCCTGCCCTTTGGAATATCTTTTCCCCCGATGTGAGGTTGGCGCCAACCCTCCTATCCTTTCGTTAGGACCCTTGGTTGTGGCCTTGCCAGTTGGATTGGTGCCCCAGTGGGGGAACAGCTCAGTGGAGATGGTTGATTGAGTAACAACAGATCTCCCCTACTCTGCTCCCCCACCCTCCCCATGCATCCTTAGGTTTTAATGTTAAATTATCTATGCTTTTAATTGTACATGTATAAATCCCCCCCCCATGGTAAAATAGGTAGCCAATACATTTTATAAAGATATAGATAGATAGATAGATAGATAGATAGATAGATAGATAGATAGATAGATAGATAGATAGATAGATAGATAGATAGAGTTTGCCTAGCCTTGCTACAGACTTAGATGCCCTTATTAAGGAATAGATCTCATTGATACCAGCCCCTGAGCAGGGCTTACATTGCTTATGTTCCAGTCACAAGTCTTTTTAGCTTTCTAGCAATTTAGAATTAATGCATTCAGACAACAATTCACATATTAGTTTTAATTCCTTAAATGTTACACCCAGTAAGATTGGCAACCAGAATGGTAAAAGAGGATCACAGGGATGTGAGAGGCAATTAATGAACACAAGATTTTATATATATAATCAATCTGAAGAGTGTCAGGAAGAGAAAAACTTTATTACTCTTCCTCTGTGGGTATGATGCAAAGCACACTCCAGCATTTGTTCCGTTAATGCTCCGAACCATTGCAAAATAATGTGAATCGTTTTCCTGATCAACTTCAGTTTCTTGAAATAACTTTCGCCTGATTCTTGACTAAAACAAGCCAACACTCTATCCAGGCTGTTCATAATCCTTGAGAAAGTTCAGGGCCACTTCAACTTGCTTTGTTCTGGAAATGATCGTCATGAAGTTCCACCCTTTGAGAAGTGACCTCACCCTCCTCAAATTCCCCCAAAATGTTTCCGCTGTGCTCTTTTCTACCTCGGAGCACTCTTGTCCATTAATTGGCCTTGAAATCCAATTACCCACAGCATATAAATATATTGCCGTGCACGGGTCTATGGGAACAGCTGCAAAATTGCTAATATTAGGTCTAATTTAGCTACAATAAATTAACAAGTGTGTGGAGGCACAGTGATGACAGCATAATTATAACAAAAGTCTGTGTGTTGAAGTATACAGATGACAATACATACTAATTTTAGCAAAGAAAAGTGGGGGAGGAGCCCACTCCAAATGAAATCCATGCAACGAACAGACGGGACTAATAGCTCACACACATATTCTTAATGTGACCAGTCACTGTAAAAACAAAAAGATAGATGAAGCTGTTCAGAATCAAGAGCTAACAAGCAATGCAGTCTGAAACCATTAACTGTCAGGGGTAATAACACTCAAAATACTGAAGTGCAGTAAAACAGCAGCACTTTTCTGCGGATGATACACTGATGTGCAAGCACACACCTGTGAAGAGGGCACTAAATCTCTCCTTGCATTTATTACTATCGACGGAGAAAGCCCGGCACTAATAATGTAAAGTATAAAAGGAAATAGCAGACAGCAGAGAGTGACATTTGTATGGTCCCAGTCAGCTTGTTAGCTGAAGTGGGTTTTAATTAGCTATTTTCCAGCAAGCAAATGAGCAAATTAGTGGCAGTCATAAACACAGACAATCAGGACCAAAGAAGAAAAATTTATCATAAACCTCACAACCCTCCCTATTTTAAGGAATGCAGTCTTTGGTGCCACCTCTAAATATGCACAGAACAGAGCAAACCATGTAGAACACAACTCTTGAGATCTTCCTATCAGACATTAGAACCAGATAACCAGTGGAGTAGGAAATGGTATCGGGGGCAGGGGGGATGTCCTTTAGCTGACAGCAGGTTCATAGGAAAGCGACAAAACTGAAATTGCAGTAAAATAAGTTACTTTTGTAATGCAATATGTATACAGGAAGTTTATGATTTTTTTTTAAAAAAAATTGTGAGCCTAAATGACCTTACAAAAGATAGTATAACAGGACTACCACTCAAAGAGCACATGTTGGTGAAGAATGGGGCCACATATGGGCACAGTCTGTAAAATTCTATACTTTGGGGAAAGTTCAGAATATGGTGTTATTTTCTAATTCCCAAGAAAAAGAAAAAGAAAATTTTGTGGTAAGGGAATCTCCTTTTCTAACAACAGAGAAAGAAATATATATTGTTTAAGTGGGAGTAAAGATGAAGGAAAGTCAAAGAGACAGTATCAAAAAGTTCCTGTGAAAAAGATCTAGGCTGACTCATCTCAACTTTTATTAAATACCCTGGCAATTCCAATTTGTTTCATCTTAAAATGCTATTATCAGATCATTCTGGTTCCATCTCTCTGTCTACAGCCAAATATTTTTCAGTAATCTGTACTTTATGCTACATTATTGATTCTAACCCCTCTTGGATATTTTAGATATTTTAGATATTTTAGAATACATATATATACATACACAAACACATACACACACACATATCTCTTTTCTTTCTATTTTATTCTAATTAACTACAATTTCTGTATTCCAAATGGTGGTCTATGACTGAATAAAGATTTGAGCTGAGAAAGACTGGTTCTGCCCATATCAAAAATACAGTGTGATTTCTCCTGCTGTTCTCCAAGTATGACATCTTCTCAGTCACTGTTGATGTAGTAATTTTAGTTGGAGAGTAAACAGATACAGTATGCAGCTGTATTATTTGTTCCAGGTTACTTTGGCATCTGCCCCATTCTAGTGTATTTTCTCCTCCTGTCCATTGACTCTGGGTTTTGTTGTTCCCTGGCCTCCATCTGTCTCCTCATTTGTCCAGGGTGTAAGCCCTTTTACAATTCCTCTACCTGTCAATCAAATATCGTCTTCCCTCAATTGGGTGTCTGTCATTGTCCTGTCATTCAGGTGGTGGTGTGGTGCCAGGTGACTCTCCCGGTATTAACTACTGAAGTGTGACCACCACCACCCCAGACTCTGCACCACATGAGATCATGAACAGGTCAAGAGCTAATGGAAGGCATTCTGAGAAAAGTACTATTCGGGAAGGAATAAGTGAGGACATCAAAAGGAGAACCTGAGGGAGGGCTGTAGTTTGAAATTCTTCACAGCTTTGTGATTGAACAATCATAGCAGCCCAGAATCATATCTATGAAATGGATGGCTATACAAATTAGAAAAGCAAACAAACAAGCATTCACGGGAGCTGTGGTGGCACAGTGGTTAGAGTGCAGTACTGCAGACTACTGCTGACTGCCAGCTGACTGCAATTTGGCAGTTCAAATCTCACCAGGCTCAAGGTTGACTCAGCCTTTCATCCTTCCAACGTTTGTAAAATGAGGACCCAGATTGTTGGGGGCAATATGCTGACACTGTAAACTGCTTAGAGAGGGCTGTAAAGCACTGTAAATCAGTATATAAATCTAAGTGCTATTGTTATTCAAAGTATATGGGCTGTCTATAAGCAGAAAAGAAGACAGGTGATTATAGTCTATTTTCAACTATAGCTCCTTATGTTCCAATATGGTTCCCCATGGCAACTGTTAAACATCTAACAAAGATAATGTAATGGTTAATTGTATTTAATATAACATTACAAACATATAAGCAGCATTTGTGGGTGTACTTTCATCCTCTTGAAAATATCATATTATTTGTATTTTTATGATCAGCCCATTAAGATAACTGTAATAGAAAATTACAAATATGTATGAGTGATTCTTTAAAATAAGATTTTTTTAAAAGGTTTTTTTAAGTTATATGAAATCACTGAGCAAACTTCAAATATTTTGGCTGCCAATTAGGTAATTAGGTAGGAAGGCAATTAGAATGTGGATAAATGTCTGGAAATTTCAAATAATGCCAATTAAGAGAAAAACTGCTATTAAAAGTGATAGCGAATAGTTTCATATTCCCAAAGCAACACATTATTTAGATGCCTGTTCATTACCAAAATTATTAAAATTGCTTTTTTTAAAAAAAAGAACCAGCTATTCAGCCCTTAAAGATAATTAAGGTTTGTATACTTTGTTACAGAAAGGAATTTACCAGTCATGTGCGTAAAAATCTTGGCCTTCATAAAATCATAGAATCATAGGGCAAAAGTAGATTTTACCTTTAGAATGATATATACAGTCCACCTTCATTTTATTAAGCATTCAGAAGAGAGGGAGGGAGGGAGGGAGGGAGGGAGGGAGGGAGGGAGAGAAAGAAAGAAGGAAGGAAGGAAGGAAGGAAGGAAGGAAGGAAGGAAGGAAGGAAGGAAGGAAGGAAGGAAGGAAAGAAAGAAAGAAAGAAAGAAAGAAAGAAAGAAAGAAAGAAAGAAAGAAAGAAAAGATTACATTGTGTCAGTCTCATATGAAGTTTTCACATGACTGCCACTATCTAAGAAAAGGAAGGTATATAAACTGCATACCATTCTAAAAATAATCTATGTATTCCTTCCTGCAATACTAGAGAGCACCAGGACCTGGATAATTACTAAAGCAATATATTATATATACTCATCCAAAGTTCAATGGCCCATGAGTTCAATTCCCAGTAGCAAATTTGTGGTGATATGATATGATGTTTTGGGTGACATGCCAGCATTTACAACACCCGACAACTATTCTCAAAAGGAAAGTCCCATTCTCCTGCAATTTTGGGAGGCTGTGGAACAGTAGTGGGATTCAAAAAAAATTACTACCAGTTCTCTGGGTGTGGCTTGGTGGGCGTGGGAGGGGAAGGATACTGCAAAATCTCCATTCCCTCCCCACCCCACTAACCTGCTTTCCAGCTCTGTTCTCCTGTGCAGGGCAACAGAAGAAGACCCAGCCGATCAGCTGGGACTGGATCAGCTGAGATTCGGGAGGCACAGAATAGATCAGGGGCGGGGACAGCCAGAGGTGATATCCAAACTACTCAAAATTTCCACTACTGGGTGAATACCACCTCTGCTGTGAAAGCAAGGCTCTGTACAAGAGCCTGGTGGCGCAGCAGACTGAAGCCTGTTATTAACATTCAGCTGCCTACAATTACTGTAAGTTCGAATCTCACCAGGCTCAAGGTTGACTCAGCCTTCCATCCTTTCTAAGGTAGGTCAAATGAGGATCCAGATTGTGGGGGCAATAAGCTGACTTTGTATAAATATACAAAAGTATGAAGGCCATTGCTTAACGCATTGTAAGCCGCCCTGAGTCTCCGGAGAAGGACAGCATATAAATCAATTTTTTTTAAAAAAAGCCGTATGAGAAGGGGGTGTAATCTATGTGGCCTCTGGACTCTCTGAAAGTCACATGAGAGAACCATGCTCTTGCATGGTCTCCAGGGCCTCTTGTATAGCACGACCTGCACAAGAACAGGTCATGCTTTCCCACAGTTTCTGGAAGCTGCAGAGATCATGCACAAGCCTTCTCAGAGGATGCTTCAAGTACAAAGGGCTCATGGAGCAGCCACAGGTAGACTGCAGGGACCTATCAACCGAAAGACAACACCACCTGAAGGTAGATGGCAGATCCTGGGGAGTGCTGGACCCCCAAGGCAATTGCACCATTGTCCAAGATTCACACACCTTGGGAAACAGTTCAAGGCAGGCTTTTAGAGTAGCAGTGATGGTACTAGGGCTGAAATCAAGGATCAGGCCTTGACTTAAGGCCCAGTCTTGATGCTGGTGACACTCTTCATGATGGCCTAAATGAGAGAGGAGATAGAGAATTTTTTCACTTTTATTGGGGTGGGATATGTTTGTGTGGCACACCAGCAAAGTCAAGTTAGGCATTTTCCAAATTTTTGATGCGCCTAGCCCAGGGGTGGGCAAATGTGGCTCTTTTACAACCTGTGGACTTCAACTCCCTGAATTCCTGAGCCAAGCCCAGCCCAAAAGTTTTTGCCATCACTGCCATAGAAAGTCTTTGGCTATGTGTGTCTGATGAGTCTAAACTAAGATGAAACAGGTCATATGCTGCTTCTTGGTGGTCAAGAAGCTCCTCCCACCCTCCTGGACGTCATCACGGATGCTCTGCGCATGCACAGAAGCACCGCACGCATAGCCCCCGTGTGCACCCGCACGGTCACAGTTCTGAACCGGTAGTGGAGGTAAGTGAAACCCACCACTGAGATGAAACATGCTTTATAGGGGATGACAATAGGTGACTATATTACTCTTAAAAGTAATATTTAAAGGGGGCAATGGTGAGTGAACTTTAAATAATAAGTAGATCCAAAATCCAAAGTAAGCCAGGCCATCATTTCTCATTTTCAACGTCTTTCTTACTTCCATTTTTTCTGACTCCACCTTTTTAGGATTATCAGATCAAGGCTACAACATTTGAAATGACTACTAGGTGGCAGCAAAGAGATACAGGAAACTCTTTCTTCCCCTCTAGTGGTTGCTCCTATTATGATAGATATACTTTTTTTTAAATTAATTTTTCTTTGAATCAATATCCTGGTTATCTCTTTTACACCCTCTCCACAAAGATTGTGCAAGGTTCTGTTAATGTAACCTAACAATAAAGATCCTGACCATGCTTCTTGTCTGGACTACCTTGGAAGACTAACATCAAACTTGCAAGTCTCAAAATACCCCTCCCTTCCTTCATTCTTGCTCTCCCCAAAAGTACTGAGACACTCTTGTCACCCTTCCTCCTTCTGACTCAAATTTTGTTTATTAGATTGTTGTCTAGGGAGAAAAGAGGCTATGCTCTTATCTCCCTAGGTCACTCCCATTCACTATTGCAGATAATGGTGGCACTCTATCTTTTGGTCACCACAAATCAGGTTTACAAAGACCTCCATGTGGTAGGCTGAGTGTGATCAATGCCTTCCACCCTGATTCTATCTGTGTGTTTTCCCTTCCAAAAGGCCATTAAAACTTGGCTTTTCCCACAGGGACTGGATCAGGAGACTGTTATAGCACTTCATGATCTGAAACAGTTCTTTTTAATTTCAGTTTATTATCCAGAGTTATTTTATATTTATTCAAATTTGATAAGGCCACCTAACACCAGTGGCTTCTGGGCAGGCTTCAAAACCAAAACAATTAAAAGCAAATAAAGCATAAAACCACACAGGCTGCCCAGATTAAAATGATCTTAAAAGCAACATGAAGCAAACAAAGCAGGGGTCCCAAAAACACAATAATACTTTAGCCCAGGTCTGGGATCAAAGCCAGGTTTTAAGAGCTTTGTGGAATCCTAGAAGAAAGGGTATTTTCCTTATTTCTGAGGAGGGGCACCATTAGGGCTATGAAAATATTTAAAGACCCCTCATATCCTGGACATAAACTGTTTCAACTCCTACCCTCAAAACGACGCTTTAGAGCACTGCACACCAGAACAACTAGATGCAAGAACAGTTTTTTTCTCAAACGCCATCACTCTGCTAAAACAAATAATTCCCTCAACACTGTCAAACTAGTTACTAAGTCTGCATTACTATTAATCTTCTCATCATTCCTATCACCCATCACTTATGACTGTATGACTGTAACCTTGTTGCTGATATCCTTAAGATTTATATTGACTGTTTCCCTATGACTATTATTAAGTTTTGTACCTTATGATTCTTGACATAAGAATTTTTTATGTCATTTTCTTTTATGTACACTGAGAGAATATGCACTAAGACAAATTCCTTGCGTGTCCAATCACACTTGGCCAATAAAGAATTCTATTCTATTCTAAAGGGGGGGGCACCATTATAATAAGAGTGGCTATACAATCAACTAACTAAATAAATGTCTTGTACTCTTAAAACAGTTATAAAATTAGATGTTATCAATATAGATTTCTCTCTCTGACAGATTGGGTGATGCATGCGTGAGTGTGTGCATATATATAGCCACATTTGGGAAATTACAAATGACAAAGTTTGTAGAGTGAAAAAATATTTGATGGGGAGCATATGATAATTTCTGTGTTATGAATAAAAGTTCTGAAACAAGCTGCTTTATAATCTTAGAAACTGAAGTTCTGTTTCTGAAGTGTTTATTTTTATTCTACTTCTTTAAATTTTAATTTTGTTAGCTCATTTTCCATTTCTAGTTGTAGTGACACATTCCCTTTGTTCTTCTTGCTTTGCATTTGAATTATCTGAGTTTGAGCCTTTTTTTTAAAATTCCCAACCCTTCTGTTCAGTCTTATTTCATCTTTATTCATTCCACTAACGAATATTCCAGATCCAACCACTTTTCCAACTGGCACACATTTATTTATTTTCTTAAAAACACAAAACAAAATAAAAATATTTGCAGGCAGGTTCCAACTCTTTCAAGCATGTTTTATTCAATAATAACCACCAGGCTGGGAAGAGGGGGAGTTATAAAGCCCCCTTAAAGTAGCCCCATTAAAATCACGTAGCCCCATTAAAATCACGTATGAATTCATGGAGGAGATACAAATATGAACCTTGGATTTACTGGAATATAGTCCCTCTTCTCAACATCAACATGAAAGAATAACAGATATGGGAATATCTGTGAATATTTTAAGGGCATTGTTTTTTTAATAAATAAAAAAAGTAAAAAAGTGAGGGATACAAGAGAATCCAAACAAAGAGAAGAAGTAGTGTGTATGGATTTTGTCCAGAAGACAAACATAATTAGTGATTATATAAGTATCCTTCGTGATGAAAAGATCACCTAAAAATCCATTTAAATTTGATCAGTAGTAGGGGAAATGTAGGATTCTATGCTGATTGGAAGGAGACTATTTACATCGCTAGCACAAACAATGATTAACCATCACATACTTTGCATGTGTTAGATTGGTCATTATGGCCTGTAAACAGTGACTATTGAGCAGGAAGCATGCCTTGGGACACTTGCACTTTGTATCATACACCTATAGAATTACTCTTTCCAAACCTATCGAAAGAAATGTTGGAATGTTAAACCACAATGAAGCCATCATTCAGATTTTTTGTTCCTCTGCATTAGACTGGGAAATTAATCAACTGAATATTAAAGCAACTTTGCACAATCCAAATTCCTCTTGAGATATTTCAAATGGTTTAAAAGGTGATAGCAATAAGTTGATTTAAAGTGTTAATACTGTATTCCTGTTAGTTTAGTTTATGAATATTTTCCCCAATCCAAAGATTTACCAACAGTTTCAAAACTGGGATTACATATTCAAAAGTGTTGAATTTATGACACAAATCAGTTATGGTTTCATTCCCAATAATTTCCAAGTATGTTCTGTTGCCTTGAATAACATGATGACTAGAAAGAGAAGCAAGGCCTTGCCATAACCCTGAAAGATTTACCTAATAATGTTCTAATTGTCCCAGGATGGTGATTGATCTTGAGCACTTGAATTCCACAAGAAACAGTCAGATACCCAGTGATAAAACTAATAATAAAAATTGTTAAAGCACATCATCATATAATTTGATTTTGTTTAAGTCTAGGATTTATTTTTACCATTAAAAAATCATGACTTATTTATCTACTTAACATACATAAAAAGGTATGCCTTCAAGTACATACAATCTTGAAGTAATATTCATTTTTACAACATTTATCTTTCCTCACAGTGGAATCTATTTATATCAGTATGAAATTGATATAAACCAATTGGTACATACATAGAAATCAAGACAATCCCCTTGCAATAATAATTCCCAGATATTTAAAGTGAACCCAAACACCAGATAACATCTTACTTTTTACAAATATCCTACATTGGCACCTATAGACAGTGTAAGTGTCTATGCATTTAACAAGATTCTTATATGAGATGTCTCCAATTAATCAAATATTGTCTGGTATTCTACCATATTTTTCTACTATACCTATACATTTTGCGATGCTTGTGTATGAATTTCACACAGCTTGTGAAAGTCTGTCTTCTCTTAATATACATCAAACATGTATTTCAATTCAGAGTGTTGAAGAATTGCTTATAAATGTCTTTAATTTCAGGAAAAGAGAAAAGGGAGTCTTTATCACGTTGTCAGTAATTGCTCCTTTGCAATACAAAATACCATTTAACTACATAATGGCAAAGCTATTTTTCTAACAGGTATTATATACTCAAAAGACCACAGAGCTTTGCTTCCAACCCCAAAGATGCTTTCTGTGCTTGTTATTTGGGTCTATCAGGTATTGTAATTATGCAATTAGCGGATTTTTAAAGACTGTTTTAGGTACCCAATAGATTAAAATGGCTGCTTTGAAACAGATTTTGGACTGATGTATAATTACATCATTAAGTCTATGAAATGAAAAATCTTTCCCCCAAAATGAAATACAAGGAATGATTTGAACTCTGGAAAAAAGCATCTTAAGACCAAGAAGCAAAAACAAAACAACAGCAACAGCCTTTGAAGGAAAATATATTTTTATTTTTTTTAAAAAAGCAGATCAATGATTCTATGAGTTAAAACAGCGGCCAAATAAGAATGATCAATCTGGTGACTGCATGTTTAACTTCAAGTAGAAATTTGCTCAAGCTTTCATTTTATCCACCCATTTCAGAGGATGTCAAAGGTCTCAACTTCTCCCCGTTTGAAAATAGATTAGGCTCATGGGTGGCCATTTTTATTTGAGTCACAGAGAAAAGAAACATGTTGAATATAGCTAGTCCTCATTTGGGAAACGCTATTGGGACTGTCAATCATTAAGTGAAGCGGTTGCTAAGTGAAACCGTAACTATACTTATGATCTTACTTCAGCTTTCCCTTGCTTGACAAAGGTTGTAAATGCGAAGACTGATTGCAAAGTAACTTTTTCATCACTATCGTAACTGCAAAAGGTTGCTAAATGAGGCAGTTGCTAAACAAGGATTACCTGTAATTATATGGTAAATTCTAAGACAAATGGAGACGATGTGTTGAACAAAAATTTAAGCAGAAAATGCTACAGAGTACAATTATATTCTGCTGAAATTAGCAAGTACTTAGTTAATTTCTTGTGATTTGTCTGGAAACTGGTCACCTATTGAGGTGATTCTGGACTATATAGTGCTATGGTTTTATGTCTATATCTGCCTGCAGGCTGGGTGACTCCTAGCCAGTCACTCTCTCTCTCTCTCTCTGCCCAACTCACCTCAGAAGGATGTTGTTGTGAAGCAAAGAGCAGGAGGAAGGAGTATTAGGTATGTTCACTGCCTTGAATTAATTATAAAAAATAATAAAGGTGGAATTTAAAAATATAATTAATAAATAACAATTTTTTTAATCAAATGAAAATATAATCTGTGGATTGCCCTGGCTTGACTCTGAACCAGAAGAAGCTCATGACCATCAGTCAAACCAGAGTTGTAGGGCACTGGAGATCTTAAATTAGCAGCTTTGCTTTTAGGATATTTGGAATCCTAAGGAGCCCTCATCACTTCTTGGCTGTTTTCCCTCTCTTTCCTTAATGCTTTATTCATCTAGAAAGCAAAGCTGTTTATTATCAGATGTCTCTAACACTATTTGGGTGCTTAATTTGCCATTCAGTTGAGTATCCTCCTAAATTCTCACTAAGACTGGCATTCTATCGTGGTGATCGAAGATCCTTTTTTTTTTCAATCACAACAGGACAGAGTAGACATAGCAAGTCCTATAATCCAAAACCAGATTTTTTTTCAAACTTAATTCTAGATAAACTGAAATAATACTAAAAGCTTCCCAACTGCAGAATCCCTGCAGAACCATCCTCTTTATTTGCATTTCCACTTCGCTTCTTTTTCTTTTTCCTTTTCTCCATGTCCTCAGACCACTTCTCTTGCCTGCTTGCCCTGCCCCTCATCTCTCTCCCCCCACCATGAAGAAAAAACATATTTTGCACGTCTTAGTCCCATCTTCATTCAAACACTTTCAATTGCACACACACCCTCCTTCAATGCTATTGCTGCACGAATTATGCCTATTGTATTTTAACACCGGTCATCTTCAACATAGTCTAGAAAGCACATAAAGTGCTGGAAGCGCTTTCTCCCTTCTTCCCTCCCTCCCTCCCTCTCTCTTTCTGTCTCTCTCTCCCACCACCTCTCCTCAGTCTCCCATTAAACCCCCAGAGTTCAACATTATCAAACTCCATTGTTATGTGTCCAATTTTTCTACTCATTAATAATGTGAAATCTTCTTCCTTTTCAAAGCCTGCCTTGAATTTCTTCAAGATAGCAGTAATGAAGCTCCCAGAAAGAGTCAGGGGACTGCAGCTAATTAAAATGCAGCAGGGTGTGGAAGTCAGGGTAGCTGCGGCTTGCCGTGCCACGTCTCTCGTAATCAGCAGTCCCTGCTTTACCATCGCTAATTGACAGGAGACATGGCAGCCCTTCGGAGTGTGCACACAGTTAACATTAATGGAGCCAACGCAAACGGCTCTCTACCTGGCTGACTTGTCTCACTTTTGGCCTTGAACTGGCAAAGGTCAGCAGATGAGGCTGCTTTCATCAAGATGTTGGTCGGGCTTTTCTGTGTAGCCTTCTAATTTTGGCATTTGTCTTAACCTGCACATGAATTAGTGATTTGATCTCTATCCTTAAGATTGGCAGGATGAAAGATCGCTGCTGGCCTCATATAGCTAAGAGCCCAATCGCTTCCGTTGCTGTGAAAATTACAACCAGTCTAGTTTCCACAGAAGACCTCTATATTGTGCAGGGTAGAAGGAAGGCTGAGAAGATGTCTGCAGACCCTCTCACATCCTGGATGTCAACTGTTTCAACTCCTCCCCTTAGGACAGCACTATACGGTAAAACAACTATACATAGGGACAGTTTCTTCCCTGATGTCATCACTCAGCTGAACACCTAATTCTCACTGCTGACAAAATAGGGT
The DNA here is from genome assembly GCA_030761175.1 of Masticophis lateralis. Lineage (NCBI taxonomy): Eukaryota > Metazoa > Chordata > Lepidosauria > Squamata > Colubridae > Masticophis > Masticophis lateralis. The sequence goes on from JAUDYJ010000003.1 coordinate 66,371,649, forward strand.
AGGGTAGGGTAGGGTTTGGTAGGGTAGGGTTGGGTAGAATAGAATAGAATAGAATGGAATGGAATGGAATGGAATGGAATGGAATGGAATGGAATGGAATGGAATAGAAGAATAGAATAGAATAGAATAGAATAGAATAGAATAGAATAGAATAGAATAGAATAGAATAGAATAGAATAGAATAGAATAGAATAGAATAGAATAGAATAGAATAGAAATCTTCATTTGGCCAAATGTGATTAGACATGCAAGAAATTTGTTTCCATTGCATAAGCTCTCAATGTACATGCAACAATAGTGATAGCTCATTAACATAGTCATTGTAAAATACATTCATCATAAAACATTAGATACAACATTTAGTGATAGTCATGGATACTAAATAAGCAATCAACATAAATCATAGTAGGATAATACTAAGTAAACAGTATAAATAAAATACAGTGACTACTACATCATTTTGTCTAATGTGTATGTTTATTAACCCATAGGGTGTGGCTGCAGTATTATTATTTATCTCTTTTATTATTTTTACTTTCCCCTTTTATTGGCTGTATACTTTAGTCTCATTATTAGTAATATATTTTGTTGTTTTGCAAGTTCACTGAGCGCTTCTGTCCTGGAGACAAATTCTTGATGTCTCTAACCACACTTGACCAAATAAATAAAGTACAAATAACTATAAGTATAAAGTATAAGACTTTACCTTCCATAACACCTTGAAAACTAAGCTCTGTCATTGGGTTTAGGGCTCCAATGGAGAGGTATCACATTGGGGATGGTTGATAGATTAATAAATCCCACCTCCTCTTCACATCATATTCTCTCCATCCCCATCTTTTAGTTAGGCTGATTTTTGTGGTATTGTATTTCTATTATTAGCTTTTATATAGCTTTGTCTTTTAATATTGTAAGCCACTCAGAGTTACTGCATGGTAAGTCTGACAGCTAATACATTTTACAAATAAATAAGTACAAAATCACAACTGAGTCAGAGCCAAAGCGAGCCCATCTCAGTTTTTGGTATCTTCACACTGGAAACACTGGGATAATTGTGGAGGCTCCTGCTTGAAATGTACAAGATACTTCAAAGATATTGCAGGTTCAGTTCTAGAGTACCAAAATAAGTGAATATCACAATAAAATGAATATCATGAATAAAGGGAGTTGCACAAAATTTGGGGGCTTCCCAGTGCATATAAAAGTTACATTTACACTATACCATAATCTATGAAGTAAGCCATAGCATTATGTCTAAAATAATGTACATTCCTTAATTAAAAATACTTTATTGTTAAAAAATGCTAATCCTTATCTGAGCCTTCAGCAAGCCATTATTTCTGTTGGTGTTGGAAGGTCTTGTAAAAAAATGTAATATTTGCAAAATGCAATAAAACAAGGCACAATAAAATGAGGTACGTACTTAACATGTCTGTTCTCTTTTCTTTAGAATTTAGCTACAGATGCCTGGCAAATGAAAAAGATCTGACTACTGCGTAGCAGAGGAAGAATATCTGGCTATGGATACTATTTTGTGTATGAGTATGTACACACACTCACATAGGAGACCCAGTAAGGTGTACTAGTTAAGGTGTTGGACTAGGAATCAAGAGCCCTAGCTTCTAGTCTCTTCTTCAGCATGGAAGCTAGCTGAGTGATAAATACATTGCACACTTATACAGGTAGTCCTTGACTTATGAAGAGTTAATTTAGTGACTGTTCAAAGTTACAACAGCATAGAAAAATATGACTTATGATCACATTTCATGGTTATAACCATTGCAGCATCCCCATGATCAAAATTCAGATGCTTGGCAACAAACTCATATTTATGATTTATTTTTCAGTGTCCTGGGGTCATGTAATCACCTTTTGTTTCCTTTTGATAAGCAAAGCCAATGGAGAAACCAGATTCACTCAACAACCATGTTACTAACTTATCAACCGCAGTGATTCATTTAATGAGATTCACTTAACAACTGTGGCAAGAAAAGTCATAAAATGGATCAAAACTCACTCTGCAAACGTCTCACTTAACAACAGAAATGTTGGGCTCAAACCAAGATCCAAATAATGCTCTCAAGCAGAAATAAAAATGGGAGAAGGCCCTATTTGTTGCTCCCTTCTATAGGCAATACTTTATTTTATTTTATTCTCTCTAAATGGATTTCTATAATCTTTGGGAAATCAAGACCAAAATTATTTTCATTCCTTGGACAAAGGGAGGAATCATTGCAACAAAGGTGAGGATTATAAAATTCACTTTGAATTTAACTTATTCAAGCATTGTTTGAAGATGGATGTACAGTAATGACAAATATCAAATTGATGAATACTATTTATCATATATTATTTATCTTATGATTTGCTTGTGATCATCATTCCTCTTATAATATTCAGAATTCTATACACCCCTTCCCAAATTTATTCACACCTACCTTGTCATTCTGTATTTAAAAAAGCAAAAAATATAATTAGCTACCAAGTGGATTTTTTTGCTTATTCTTCTACAATTGATGATATTCAGTTTTGTTAGTGAATACCCAGGTGACTGTAAGTAGAGAATACTAATGAGGATGAGCTCTGTATTATATTCAATAAGTCGACAACTGAATAACTACTAAGCTACAAAAGACAGGAGAAAGTTTTTAACTTTTGTTTTTCATTACGGCATGGGTTGTTGTTCTTTTCAATTGTTCTTTTCAAATCATGAAAAGCTGTTTTAACAGTTTAAAAACAACAAGCAACAATAAACGTATGATGCTTATTAATATCTTTATATTAATAATATATATTTATATTATTATCTGGGAATCAAAAACAAAAATTATGGAGCAGCAGAAATTACATCACTAGTCAAGATTACTGCTAAGTTTTTTTTCTAAAAAGAAAAGATATCTTCAAAAAAAACAGGCCTTTCCTGTTCTAGTTTGCTGTTTGTGAGGCATCAAAATTTTGTAACCTCTTCTTTCCACAGGAAACATGCAATTTTTTGGACTGAGGGCCAGAGACCTATCCGTTTTCACAAAATAAAGTTATCTTAAAGTACCTGAGGTATTTACAGCAGAACAAACCTTCAAAGCTGAAAAAATAACATCATTTTCATCACCTTCCTGAATCCAGAAAGAGCAGGTCCACCTGGTCCTCAAGGATAGATTATCCTTGAGGACCAACCTCAAAGAAGACCTGCTTTCTCTATTTTTTTTCTTTTAACCCTATTCCTCTAACCTCCTGAGGGGGCTGGGCCTGAAGTACCATTTTCAGGTGAGCAAGCTAATCTTGGATTAGAAGTTTTGCATAGCAGCATCCACACATTATCAAAAAGCACCCTTGCAAAAACATGGGTAACCTATTAATGGGGAGCTATAGTAGCCTGCCCACTTCCAAAAAGAGTTTAGCAGGTCACATATGGCTAGAATTACCCACTTGTCTCCTGTAAAGGTATCCTATGTTCTTAACAGCAATCCTACCAAGACCAATTCAGCAGCTAGAGGTCTTGTCACCCTTTATGTAGGTAACAGATTTTAAAGATCCCTATGTCCGGGGCAAAAAAGCTATGATCCATTTGTACATGATCTGATTGATAAGAAGAAGGCCGTGAGTTCAACCCAAGCCAGCTCCTTCCCTGGTCAAGTTTTTAAAGACACAGGAATTTCTACTACAGTATATAACCAACATTTCTTTGCTGCAAGGGCCATCTGTTGGAAAGCCCTGATGGAAGGCAATTCTTTTAGTTCTCTGAGTAGATTTGTTATTGTCCAAGAAAACAAAATGAATAGATATAATCCATTTCTTCCTGAACGCACATGATGTGTGTCCATGCTTGTGTTCTCTCTTCCTTTCCCTGCCTCCCCCCCATTTCTTTTTCTTTTATTTCTTATCAAATACATTATTCTCGTTAGGTCAGCATCTAGCGGTACTTCTTTATATGAATTATTGACCTGAATGTAACTGCTGAGTATAGAATAATGCAATTAAATTCTCACTGGCGCTATATTCTTTTCATTTTTGCCTCCCCTCCAACATCTTGCCTTGCCTTCTGCGGTGCTTCTCGCCGTTCAGGCTATTTGTTCAATTATGTTTCTTCTTCTTTCTTTTTTTTCCCTTTAAGTTCTCCGTTAGAGATATTGTAGAAAATCATTATCCTGTGACCAAAAACTGCAGAACGCCTGAGGTAGGAAAATGCTATTTGTTCTCAGAACAACATCTATGAACAAATGGAATGAAGTGAGATGGGGTGGGGGGGGGGGGGGTTGTTTTTATGTTTTTTGGTTTTTTTGAAAATTTGATCATTCATCACCAAAGCCTATTTCCAGATCTTGTGCACGCATTGGTAATATTGAGGGTAAAGATTTGTGTATATATATAAAAAAAAAACCAGACTGACTCACTGAACAATTTTTTTCTTTTTCTTTCATTTAGTGACTGAATGAATTATAAAGAAGAACTTAATTGGGGTTCGTTTGATGGTGCTCCATTTTCTCTTAAAACAGATTTTTATTTGAATAATTTCTAAGGTCGGGGGTGGGGGGAAATCAGGGAAAAGCTTTTATATCTGATTGTGTTAAACAATACACCTCTGGCATTCACTGTCTGAAACACATTCACAATAGCCCAGGGCTTGTCATTCGAAAGTCAAGGGTGCACCTGCCCTCCCACAATTCTTTGAGGGGGAAAAATAGCACAAAAGTCAAATGAGCCTCTTTCTCAGTTCAATAAGCACCCATTTTTTTCATGGTTGCCCAGGTCTAAAATCTTCTCTGTGGTAGGGCAATTATGAAAAAGGCTAGCTAAAAGAACTTCCACATACAAAGGCAGTCTACCTCTGATAAATTGTTAAAGAAAAGCAGCCAAAACTCTGCCAGGACCTCCTGTGAGGTATCAAAAATCCCTCTTTGGTTCTTCTTGGGTATAGAAGGAGACTAGAAGTGCTTTGGCCGATAACAGAAGCCACTTTTCTCCCCCCCCCCCTTTTTTTTTCAGATTTTATTTTATTCAAAAGATTAAAGTACAAAATCCAAATTAAAGACAAAACAAAACTAAACAAGAACATTAAAAATGTGAATTTAAAGGGCAAAAAACAAAAACACATATTTATCGCCCGCCCCCTCAGACACTGACAGACACATTGCAACAATAACAGTTTCACACACACACACACACACCTGCAAAACAGATTTTTTAAAAATTAAATGTCTACCTCTATTTGCAACAAAATTTGACCTATCTTACATTGTATATATGAAGAAAAAGTAGTTATAGGTTAAACATCAACCAAATTAAAGGTCAAGGCTCTCTATTAACAATATATTATTGTTATTTACTTGCAGAAAACCTACCATGGTTTCTTTTTTTTTTTAATTGAAAAAGTTTTACAATACAATTTTTTCCCCATTTCCCCCCCCCCTTTCCCCCCTCCCGTCCACCCCCCCCCCTTCCCTTCCCCTCCCTCCCCTCCTTTCCCTCCCTGGGCTTCCTTTACTAATAAAACATTAACCTTATATATCAATCAATATTGAACAAAAAAAATATAGGTGAAATCCAGATAACATATCATAAATTTTAACATTGAATAAGGTAAAATTAATCTATCAAATATATGCTAAACATAAATCATATATACATACTTATCAGGTACTTCTAACATTATATTTTTCCCCTAAATCAAATATATACTAACCATAAGTCATATATAAAAACTTAACAGATATTCTTAAGATTTTTCTAGACAACAGTATAACAAATATATATAAACTTATTTTTAACATTATAATTTTTCTAAGTAGTGATGTAGTAAATATATATAACATAATAAGTTTTCTAAATAGCAATATAATTTCAAATATTTAATAAAATAATTATAATAAAAATAATTATGAATCATATTATTTTTAACATTATAATTTTTCTAAGTATTGATATAATAAATGTATATGACATAATAAATTTTCTAAATAACAATATAATTTCAAATATTTAATAAAATAGTTATAATAAAAATAATTATGAATCAAATACTAATTGAAACTTCTTGGTTTGATATTTGTTCTGCACATAGTCTAGCCATTTCTTCCACTCCCTAACAAAGGCTTCATCAGTCCTGTCTTTTAAGTATGCAGAAATCTTTCCGCAAAATTAGCCATCTTCGATGTCCATTCCTCTATAGTAGGTACACTATCTTTTTTCCAATATTGTCCAATCAGTAACCTAGCTGCAGTAATCATATATAAAATCAATCTCGTTTCACTCGGTGAACAATCCTTAACTATACCTAACAGAAACAATTGCGGAGAAAATTGAAGCTTCTTTTTCAAAACGTTCTGCATAACCCACCAAACTTTAATCCAAAATGCTTTCACTTTTCTGCAAGTCCACCAAATATGAAAATATGTAGCACCCAAACAATCACACCTCCAACATTTAGGTTGAACATTTGGATACATACATGACAATTTCTTGGGATCTAAATGCCATCTATAAAACATTTTATAGAAATTTTCCCGCAGATTCTGTGCTTGAGTAAATTTGACATTCTGGACCCAGATCTTTTCCCATGTTTCCAACATAACTGGTTCTGCAAATTTTGTGCCCACTTTATCATACAATCTTTAACTAATTCGCTCTCTGAATCTCTTTCTAACAGTAAATTATACACCCTCTTGATATGCATCGGCCCTTTCCGTTTCATCTGAATCACCAAATCTTCTTCACGTAGCATTAAACCAATTTTCTGGTCTTCTCTCCATCTCGATTGAAGATGAGAATACTGCAACCAAGTTAAATTCTTCCCTTCTTCCAACAGAGTTTTCAAAGGTTTCAAACTCCATCTGCCCGCATCATTAAAAAGCATCTCTTTGTATAAAATCCCCCAAGATCCAACCACAAAGGTATTTTGTAATCCAGTTTAAGATGGTGCTTCTTCCAAACTCTTATCAAAGCATGTCTCAATATATGACTTTTAAATACATTGTCCAACTTGTCTTCGTAAAATAAGTATGCATGCCAACCAAAGTCCAAATCATGGCCTTCTATATTCAAAATTTCAGTTTTTGTTGTTCCAAACCAATCGCCCACTTGAGTCAACACTGCAGCTTCATAATATAAACGTAAGTTTGGAACTTTAAGGCCACCTCTCTCACGAACATCTTGCATTATTTTAAATTTAACTCTTGGTTTTTTTTTCATTCCAAATAAATTTATTTAGTCCTGATTGCCATTCAGCCAAGATTTTGTCACTTTTAAGCACCGGAATCATTTGAAACAAAACCTACCATGGTTTCTTATCCACCACAAATCACCCCAGTCATTATCTCTGATCCGTAGCAGAATCTACTTTTCTATCGCACATAAGAGCAATTTATCAACAGTGCCCTTTATGTTGTTTGAAACAGAAAGATCATATTTTTTAAAAAATGCTTCATTTTATGATATTATTTAAGACTTCCTCAGGTTAACTCAAAGGGTCATGAGAGCCATGAAATGGATCAATCAGAGCTTGGTAAACTGCTTTTAGATATAGTGAATTGTTATCAATAAAGATGCTGCACAATTTTATTTTATTTTTATTTATTTTTTATTTCTATCTTCCTGTATTTTTTATAAATAACTCAAGGTGGTATATAACATAGATTATATGCCTTCCTATTCCTATTTTCCCCACAACAACAACCCTGTGAGGGGAGTTGGGCTCAGAGAGAGTAACTGGCCCGAAGTCATTTTACTCCAAAGACCAGAACAAAATATGGGTGCTTTGCTGCCTGGGCACTCTATTAGGGATTTGGTTCTAGAACAGGGGTGTCAAACTCGATTTCATTGAGGGCCACATCAGAATTGTGTTTGACCTCGGAGGGCCAGGGTGGGCATGTCTAGCTCAATGTCACTCGTGTTGGGGGTGCCTGTGGTGGCCCAAGCAGTCTGCCAGCAAAAATGGGCTCCCAAGCTCTGTTTTTGGCTGCAATGGACTCCTGCAACCCTCTGCCAGCAAAAACAGAGCTCAGGATCCGACCCACAGGCCTTGAGTTTGACACCCCTGTTCTAGAAGAAACATGATCAGATAGAGTGCCAGTTGTGTAAAGAAGCAGGCTTGTTATCCTTCTTTCTAATACTTCTGGTAATTTTTATTTGATTAAGTCAAAAAGTGAGACATTCGCAAAACTTTAGGCAACATGAGAGAAGAATGGAAGGGACTCTAGGTGCAAGAAAGCTTAAGAAGAATAGAAATTACAAGCCTTTGCAGATGACCTGGTTTTTATTATTGAAGAACCACTAATAACAATAAATAAATTGACAGAAACTATTGGAGAGTTTGGGAAAGTAGCTGGTTTGAAAATTAATAAAGATAAAACGAAGATAATGACTAAAAATATGTTGAAAAAGCAAAAAGAGGGATTGATGGAGATCTCAAAGATGCATGTCACAAGCAAGGTAAAATATTTGGGGATATAGTTGACAGCAAGGTGTAGTGCACTTAAAGAAAATAATTATAATAAGCTTAAATAACAAATAGGGCAAGATTTGATGAAATGGGGAAACTTGCAGTTATCTTTGATCGGTAGGATCTCAACTATTAAGATGAATATTTTGCCTAGAATTTTTTACTTATTCCAGACAATTCCAATTAAGTTGGGTAAGGAATTCTTTGTAGACTTGAATAAAATGATACTGAAAGATATTTGGCAGAGTAAGAAGGCGAGGATAAAATTAAAGTTGTTACAAAATGCTAAAATGAGGGGTGACTTTGGCCTGCCTAACTTTGAACTATATTATCAAGCAACAAGTTTAATGTGGATTAAAGAATGGATAACTTTAAGAAATACTAGATTATTGAACTTGGAGGGACATGATTGTTGATGGGATGGCATGCCTTTTTATGGTATAAAGGAACTAAAATACAGGGGTACTTTAGAAGACATCAGATACGTGAAACTTTGTGGTTGAATTGGGAGAAGGTTAAAAAACATCATTATTTGAAGATTCCAGTCTGGGTATCTACAACTGAAGCTTTTTCATATCCAGTAATATCTAAAAGGGAACAAATTTTTAGATATAGTGAATTATTAGGTGAAAAGGGTGAACTTAAAGCAGGAATTAGAAGATCAGGGATGTAAAATGGATTGGTTTTCATCTATGCAAATATTTTCTAGATCTCAAGAAGATCTCAAACAAGAAGGTTTTTATAATGTTTTGACTAATTTAGACAAGATATTAATGGGTTCTGATGACCATATAATTAAAAAGTTATACGGATATTTGTTAGAGGTAAAATTGGAAGAAGAACAAGTTAAAGAATCAATGATGGCGTGGGGGAAAAATTTTGGTTATGGTATTGATTTAGAGAAATGGCAAAAATTATGGTCGCATAATTATAAAATGACAATGTCTACAGCATATAAGGAAAATTTGTATAAGATGTTTTACAGGGTGCACTTACCCCCAATGAGGATAGCCAGAATGTTCAAGAATAAATCGGAGAAATGTCACCAGATCCCAGGATCATATTACCATATGTGGTGGGCATGCGTAGAAGCAAGGAGATATTGGTCTAAGATACACCTGTGGTTGGAAAAAATGATAAAGAGACATATTGATTTTAAACCAGAGACATTTTTATTAGGGATCGTATCAGAGACATTCAATAAAGAATTGCAATATTTAATTGTGAATATCTTAACAGCAGCTAGAATTGTATTTGCTAAAAATTGGAAAGGAGAGAAGATATCTATTGTTGAAAAAATTATTAAGAAAATGTTGGACTGGATTTATCAATTCATAGATAATGAAACATGGAGATGAAATATGATATGGGAAATGAAATTTAGATAAAATGTATAAAAACTTGTTTTTTCTGTAGGGGAAAAGAATAAGTGTCATATATTGATATTTTGAAGATTCTAGAGCACGAAAGGATTTTAACCGACCAAAACACTGTCTGTAATTGTTTGGAAGGATGATGCTTTTATGTTGTTTTTGTTTGAAAATTAAAAAAAAATATTTTAAAAAAAGGTGCAAGAAAGCTTCATTAATTAATTTATCAGTGTAACAGAATCCTGAGGTTTATTGAAGCAGAATCTGCTGCTCTTCATGATAGGAAGGATCTCTTTAAACACTTACAACTGAATGTCATCTTGCAGCAGCTGCCCAAGAAGGAAGATATTGTGCAAAGACAGCAGCATAGCAGTAATGCTCAATTAACTAGGAACTAGTACAGTGCATTGGTTAAAGGAAGGTTGAAATATACCCTCAATCCAGGGGTGAAATGCTCCCGGATCAGACCGGATCACCCGATCTGGTAGTGATTTTTCCCTGTGGTTCAGCGATCCAGTAGCGATCACCGTCCGGGTGTCATTACTTCCTGGTTTTAACCAGGAAGTAGTTTTTTTTAACCTTCTGCACATGCGAAGCGAGCACGTGCATGTGGAGCATACGCTTCTGAACCGGTAAGAAAGGTAAGTAGATTTCACCCCTGCCTCAATCATACAAGACCCATGGGTAGCAATATCAGACATCCATCAAAAAGAAGGTAAAAGAAGGTCCCCATGTCCTCCATCTATATTGGGTGTGAAAGATCAGGTCCACACATGAAGGTCCAATTAAACTGATTTATTGTTAAATAGTATATACACAGGAATCTTCTCAAATAATGGTTAGCATCTGCCTGGAGTTAGATAAAGGTCCACTGAATTCACAGGGTGGCAGTGGTGGAATTAATCCACTTGTGGCTATGTAGGGATTCTAGGCTGACCACTCTTTTAACTCTATCCCCAGATTCTGCCGCTCCTTTTACAATTTAGCCAACATAACCTTGAAATCAAATATTTACTGGTTTTTCAAAATATTTAAGACTTTTTAAAAGACTGGAAATCATACAGGATCTTACTGAAGGGGGGGGAAACGATCTGTTGATTTCAGGATAAAAATTTGGAGACTTTTGGCCTAATGTTCTCAGCCCAATCAATCTCACAGGGTTATTACTGTGAGAAAAGGGAGGAAGAACAGCATCTAACATTCTCTGAGCTCCAAAAAGAATGGTAAGATATAAATCTAACCCAAAAACAATATTATTTTTTACTTTCCCATCCACCCCCAAATGACATTTTCTATCAAATCAACAGAAGTGCAAGCATTGGTAGCAAGCCAGACATTTTACCCACTTGTACTTCCATTTACAGTGCATTTACAGTTGTTTTCAGTGGCTGGAATGTATTGCTGTTGGTTTACTTTTGGGTTTGTTTGGTTCTGTAAATCAGATTACATAGGTCACTTCACAGCATATCTGCTAAAAGATAAACAAACAAAGCTGCTCCAGAGAACTCATGTTTCCTCATTTAGCAATGCTGCTCTTTTTGTGAAGGAAAATATAAGAATTTCCCCTTTATTTTGAAAGGATTTCAAGGCCAAATCAGCGGTGGGTTGCCCCCGGTTCGCACTAGTTCCATAGAACTGGTAGTAAAACCAGTGGGAGGCTCCGCCCACTGACCCCAACATCATCAAAATGCTTTTGCGCATGTGCGCACGGCCCCGTTGCAAACCAGTAGTAAAGGTAAGTAGAACCCACCCCTGGGCCGAATCTAGATATTACACTACTGGAAGTAAACCTCTTTTAAGTTCAGAAAAATATTTTATTAAATTAAAGGGGAAAGACACAATGCCAGGCTGTTTGCATTCTTCCTCATTTCTGTTTATGACATCATTTTTTAAATTTTATACTTCTATTAATAACGAGAAAAACTTTTCATTAATAACATTTAAAGCCTTCTAGAGTATACTGCAGAGGAACATCAATTCATTATCCAAATAATTTTATTATTTGTTGTAATAATCAAAAATTAGCATTACTTAGAATGGTGATTTTACATTCTTTCTTTTTTTACCATTAATGTAAATTATGTGCATAAAAGGATGAATAAATCACTGAAAAAAGGTGAACTAAATGATCCTAAGGCAGTGTTTTATTCATTTGAACACTATGCATTAGCGATACATCATGGAAATATAATGTTGATGCAATCACACTTACCCTCTCACACCAAGAATGCTTATTTGAAACGGCTTATTAAACATGTGCATTAATGAAAGGCAGCACAATAGGAATGTCAAAGCAATCATACATATGATTGCATTAAGATTGTTTTTATGCAGATTTATCAATGCATTTATCAATGCATACTTTGATAAATACTGCTTCAATATTTTATCGAAGAGAAACAAATGAATGGAGGCAACTCAAAGCAATTGAAAACCTTGTCCGTGATGTGCACTCCTTATGGTATGCCTACATGTGCTGCAATTTAGAAATCTTTAAAAAAAATACAGGAGAAAGGAATAAGTAAGACAAGCTGTGCTTCCAAACAAGGATGCGTAACATAGCACTCCAAGATCTTTTAAGAAATATGCCTGGGAAGAATTTTGCAAACATTCATAATTCACAAGAATCTGTGACTCACAGTTCGAGCTAATCAAAACATAGGAGGAATGTATGAGAACTGTAACCCCTGCATCCACAAACAGCTTTATCAGTTGCCAAACTATTCAACTGTTGCTGAGAGGTTTTTATGACCTTCATACATTGGATTGAGAAAGGATTTTGTTTTTGGCCAGCTCAAGTGCAGTAGTGACATTTGGTCCCTGTCACCCAGGCTTCTTCTAAAAAAGAAATGATTATGCCATCTGAGTCTCCACTTGGAAAAAAAAAATAAAATAAAAGAGTCAGAGAAGAATAATGATGCCCGCTCCAAAGTCAAAATAGGTTGTTAGGAAAACGTTTTGCATCCTTGCGTTTCCTCATCATTCCACAAATGACAAAGCAATAAAACCAGAAAATGCTTATCAATTATTAAATGTGCTTCCATGTCAGCGGTGAGGAAAGGCACCGTAGCGTAACTTTCGAAGTCAGACCATTATTTACAACCCAAGTTGAAAGCTCACACAGCGGCCCTTGTAAATGTCCTCCGTGTAATGTAAGCTTTGCTGCAAGAGATGCTATTGAGTGCTAAGGTTATGGCAAAATTAAATTACGCACACAGGCACATCCAAACAATGTTTAGTGGGATCAGAAATGCTTTTAGTAATAAGAGTCAGAAAAGTAAAGAGCTAGAGATGAATGAATGCTTAACAAAATAAACACATGGGGAAGGTACATATGCTTGCACTTATGCAGAGGATTGGAAACACTGTCTTTTTCTAGAGATTGTACCGGGGGGGGGGGGGGGATTGTGTGCAGCAAGGAAAGGATATCCTTAACAACAACTATAAAAATCAACCAGACAAAAGGAATTGCTGAGAAAGTGACAATAAAGCAGAATTAGAGGTATAAGAAGCCAAGCAGGAATACAGTTTGGAAGGTCAATTGATAAAATGTGTGTAGCAAGCACTGAACCAACTCCAATCAATACAGCTCAGTATGAATCGAATCACGGCCTAATAACCACATCACATCCATTTCATGCTACGATCTATCACACGAACAGCAGGAAGTGTTGGCAATTCAATGTACTGCACCGGACCAGCCTCACGGAGGCTTCCAAGTGGTTTAAGGTTGACTGTAAGAACAGAAGCTTGTAAAAGGTTATGCAGACTTATTTTAGAATGTCGGGATAATAGATATTCCGTATAGATGACAATTCAGAACTTCAAGGACGGATGGACATGGTATAACAAAGATGGGAAAAGGAAATCCATGGAAGAAAGTCACGGACAAAACCACAAGAATGATTAATGAGCTAATATGAGTGAAACATTTGAGAAATACTAGGCTGAGAGAAATGAAACCAACTAGAATACTAACCTTATAGACAGTGGTGGAATTCAAATTTTTTTACTACCGGTTCTGTAAGCGTGGCTTGGTGGGAGTGGTGTGGCTTAGTGGCATGGCTTGGTGGGCATGGCAGGGGAAGGATACTGCAAAATCCCCATTTCCACCCCACTCTGGGGCCAACCAGAGGTGGTATTTTGGTTCTCTGGACTACTCAAAATTTCCACTACCAGTTCTCCAGAACCTGTCAGAACCTGCTGAATAGCATCCTTGCTCAAAGGCGGCTTTTGTGAATAATGCCAAGGAAGAGATCTGATGGAATAAACTTTTGAAAAAGAGAAAGTATACATATTATCACAGTGTAACCAGAATTTGCTAGCTGAAAATGGATTCCATAGATAGGAATATAATATGGACATCAGCATTTATTTATTATGTTTCTGAGCTGCCCAATACCAATGCTATCTGGATAATTGTTTTTTCAGCAACTCTTTTTAAAGAATGTGAAGATACAATATTAAATAAACAAATAACTCAAGAAAAAAGCAACTGAAGGAATATATGAAGTACACGAAATCCAGTTACAAATAAATCCACCTGCCTGAGATCAAAACTATAGAAAGACTTGAAAGGAGAATGCTTTTGCCTATCACCAAAAATACACAAACTTGGACATGCTTCCTGAGTGAGGAAGGAGAACAGTCACCTACAGGCATCCTACGATAATGAAACAACCCAGATACACTGCATACTATACGTAAGATTTTACTCTTCCTACTCTTAACTTTACTCACTCGATACTTACAATCCCTCATCAAGCAAATGATATGTATTCCATTAAATCACTGTGTTGTGGCCCACCAGTGGCCTGCGCGAATCATGGTTGATCCTGATGACAACGAGGCTGGTGTGGTGTTGTGCCAGCAGCCTGCGCAGCCGGCACTCGCGTCAGACAGTGAGGAGGCTGAAGAGGATTTGGTGCCAGAGGCAGAGACTCAGCCAGGGCCTTCAGAACCTCCAGAGGCTCTTTCAAGTGGAGAGAGCAAAGTGGAGGAGTCTCTTCTCAATGCTCGAGCACGCAGGGCTGCCAAAAGGAAGCAGTGGCTACTCAGGAGGAGGAGGTCTCCTCGAGAGTAAGGCTTGAGGATAATTGGCCATTCCCTTAGCCTATTTAAGTCACACACGGTTAGTAAGTTTCTTGCTGGAAACAACTTGTAATTATCATTGAAGCATTTTTGGAAAAGTCTTATTGTATCTTGCTTTCTGGGCTGGTTGCCAACTTTTGCCGGACTTTGATTTATTCTTGCTACTTAATAAATTTGATAGGGACCATTGGTGTGTGTCTATATCCTCGGGAATCCGGAGCTGGGGCAGAACACACTGGTTGTCAAACTGTGTAAAACAGGAGTTCCTTGAAAAGCATATTACAAACCTTCAATAAGAAATTTGGTATTGTTAGACCCGTGATGGCGAACCTATGGCACAGGTGCCACAGGTGGCACGCGGAGCCATATTGATGGACGAGCTCAGCTCCGACACGCATGTGTGCACCAGCCAGCTGATTTTCTGGCCTTCTGGGCCCACCAGAAGTCAGGAAACAGGCTATTTCCGGCCTTCGGAGGGCCTCTGGGGGGGTGGGGAAGACCGTTTTTGCCCTCCCCAGGCTCCTAGAAAGGCTCTGAAGCCTGGGGAGAGCAAAAAACAGGCCTACCGGGCCCACCGGGCCATCACATGCTAAAAATGGGGGGAGCACATAGAATTATGGATGTGGGCACACGGGTGTGTGACCCTACCACGCTCCCCCCGCTTTTGATACACGATGGCAAAAAGGATAGCCATCACTGTGTTAGACCATTCCACCCCCCTCAAAAAAAGGCAGCTTCTTCCAATCCTCCACTGTAATGGAAGAAGATAAATATTACCTACATTGTAAAGCAGGCAGACCATTTGCAATGAACAACACTCTTTTAGCTGCTGTAGTACAGTAGCAACAGTGATGTGACATGCCACCAGTGACATCATCAACTGTGACAGATCACCAGGACATTGACAGCTCCACACTTCACTGCACCTACAATATTGATCAGAATGTCTACAGCAACTCTAGAGCAAACCTGGCTTATGCTACCCTTTACCTCTCCCCTCCCCTCACTAAAGCTCTTTTACATTTCTCTAGAAGAGGATATCTCCAACACACAGTTGAATTGTAGATTCCTCAGTTCTCCATGAGCTTGGTTTTGTGTGTGCAAACATTTCATTACCCACCTAGGTAACATCATCAGTGCAAGTCAGGGAGCCTTTCACATTTGCCTCTCCAACATTAATTATTAAGAGACAAACACACCATATCTTCTATGTAATCAGAGCCATGTATTTATCAACAGCCATCCATTTACAATTCAGGTTTTTAAAGAAGCTGAACAATGGTGATGTGTAATCTTCAAGATAACCAGATGTAGGACAGGCCTTTGCTTCTTTGAATTTTGCTACTGATTTTTTTAAAAAAAACATGTTCACGGTTTTCACCTTATCTTTTATTTAAAATTTTAATTGCAATTATAGAGGTCCCGCCTATTTAAAGTCAGATGCCCATTGCTATTGCTGTATATGTTTAAAAGCATACTCTTCTCTGCGGGGGAATTTTTTAAAATAGTCTATTCGCAGGGCTGATGTGTCTATATTTATCATAATATTCACTCTCCAGACATTGAATGCATCCAGAGAACTGTGTAGGAAACTCAAACACTAGTTGTATTCCTTCAGTTCTGGAAAAAAAATATGTTTAAATCCATTTTTACTCTGACCTTACTTTAAACACGTGTCTTCAAAACATGATAAATTTCCAGAACTGATAGACATGATAAATTTCCAATCCAGCTAATAAAAGAAAAGAACCTCTAAATTCTGGGAAAAGTTGGTTCTTCTGTGGTTAGAACAGAGTGCAAAAAATCTCCAGGACCATGAAAGTTGCTGTAACAACAAACCATGGCTTATCGTTACACATGCACAAGGCATGGATAAGGAACATGCCCTAATTTTCAGAAATAGATATATTCTGTGTTGAGAAAAATGAGGCGTAATCATTCAGCGATTTAAAGGGAAAAGCCAGGATTTACAGAATGCTTGGTTGTGTAACCATGTGCCACAGGTGATACGCGGAGCCATATCAATGGGAACGCGAGCTCAGCTCTGCCAGCTGATTCTTGGGCCTGTTTCCAGCCTCCGGGGTGAGGGGTGGGGAAGGCTGTTTTCACCCTCCCCAGGCTCCAAGAAAGCCTCTGGAGCAGTGTTTCTCAACCTTGGAAGCTTGAAGATGGGTGGACTTCAACTCCCAGAATCCCCCAGCCAGCGCTGCTGGCTGGGGGATTCTGGGAGTTGAAGTCCACCCATCTTCAAGTTACCAAGGTTGAGAAACACTGCTCTGGAGCCTGGAGAGGCCCAAAAAACAGGCCTACTGGGCCCACCATACCATCGCATGCCAAAAGCGGGGGAATCTGGGGAGGTCGCGCATTGCCTGCGCGTGGGGGCAGGGTGCATTGAGTTATGGGTGTGAGCATGCGTACACGCGACCCCCACGCGCTCCCCCCGCTTTTGGCACACGATGGCAAAAAGGTTAGCCATCACTGCCATAAAGGATGAGTTGGTATTTTATACAAAGCCAAAAACTGGCCACATTATGGTTCAGTATTATACTGTATAGGAATTAAGCATAATATATGTACGCCAAAAAACATATGGGTTCTATCTATACCTATGATTCTATTTATATAGGAGTTGAAGACAAAGAGCCTAAAATAAAAGCTTTCTACCACACATTCAGTAGCAATGTGCACTTGATGACAAGGGGTGTCTGGAGAGGGAGGGGGGGCAAAAAATGAAGATGATAGCCACAAGCCTGCTGTCAAAGCTCTACTCCTTAATTTTATGTGTGTTACAATGCAAAATAAAGAGAGGACCTATGATTGACTGGTTGTGGCTGCCATCTTGACTCTTTTGACCTAGTTGCAGCAACAAAGAAATAAGAACCTGGGAGAAAAAAACTGCAAAATGGACTAGAGCCATGCATATCCATTCTCACACAGTTTGTTTTCTGAAATGTCTTCGAAACCTCTGATCACTCCTAAGTTAAAGAGGGGCGGAGGAAGACAGATTTCGGATTTATTTATTGGCTTCCCCGCTTTATTTATTTATTTAAAAATTAAATTGACTGCACCAAGTTTAATGAAAAGGCTCCCCCGCTGTGTTTGGAGCCCAGAAAGCTATTGTCTCTCTGGTTTACATATCCTAGACTGTGTTAATGTTGGCTATAATGCAAATAATAACCACCCTCAGCAATAAATGCCTTGTCATCTCATTGCCACGCACAGCAATAGCTGGAGCAGTGATACTGACAAATGAACCTGTGTAATCACTTTAGCTTTCTTTGTTACATTTCACAGTGGGGAGATGGCGTTCGCTCAGCGTGACACACGCCAACAAACATGAACGATTGCTGCCTCCCCCATCCATCTTGGCTGATTTTTGTCAGAGGCATCTTTGCCCCTCGCTCGCCACCCAAAGCCTCCTCACAAAAGTAAAGTCAACAGGGTTGAAGGCTTTCTTCCAGCAGATCAGACAAGATGGAGCTTTGATTTGTCTTTTCTCCTGCCGCTCCTTTGTAAACTGTTATGAGACCAACGTGGTGAGAACAAGCAGTGGGTGAAAGTTAGAGAAAAAGAAAATGAACTTTTGCTACTAAGACTCTCCAAGATTGGCACGGGAGTGGGGGAGGCCCTCATTAAAATCCATTTGAGGCTGACATTTTCCCTTCTCAATCTTTTTATAGTTTTTGAAATCATTAGCTATCAGCATGAAGCTTAAAAGGTAGTTCTAGCCATCTATGAAACAGTGACACATTTGACAATAATGCTTTTGAAGTGCTTGTCATATCTTCTCTCCAAACAAGTCTCATTAATGCTCAGGACTGTCTCTCACTGTTTCTTTTCTCCTGGTTTCTCTCTAATTAGCTGAGGTTTTGTACGTGTGTTTTAATGTTCTCTCGTTCCTCGGTTTGGGATTAGGGGGGAAAAAAAGGAGGCAGAGGTGGATGTCATCTTCATGAATCCCTAGGATAAGTTAATCAGAAGAATTAATGACTATTACCCCTAGACTAGAGGCAATCATTCTTATATCCCAGAACCCAGCATATTCCTTGGTATGGGTCTCTATGTTTCCATTTTGCTCTGATAAATGTAGACAGTCACTTCCTCTGATTGAATGTATATTTAGATTTAGAAATACATAGTAGCTGTACATATTCAATGCTGGGATAAATTGTCACCTTTGGTGTAATCCATTGGTTACACTGATGTAATCCTGGATGGCATCATCTCAGACAGAAGGGCTAGAAGTTGCCTTGCATATTGACTCGACATTATGTGACTCGACATTAAAACAAAGAAACCAACAGATCTTCATATAAGCACATTGGCATCCAGAATCATAGCATCTAACTGTAAGGCATTCTGTATTTTGCTGAAGAGCCTTTTTTTCTTGTCATGCTTTCTACATATTGTTCCTCCCTGCAGATACAAAATGGTACAGTCCAGGAAAAGGTCTATCACTCGATTATGATACCCTGGTAATTTTTGGGAGTCTTCCTCAGATGTAATTGAACGGACTACAGGTAGTTCTCGACTTATAACCACAACTGAGACCAGATTTTCCATTACTAAGCAGGACAGTTGTTAAGTAAGTTTTGCCCTATGTGATTCAGTGAATCACTGAAGTTACACTAATAACATGGATGTTAAGTGAATCTGGTTCTCCCATTGATTTTGCTTGTCAATCAAATGGGATCACATTATCCTGGGGACACTGCAAGCGTCATAAATACTTGCCAGTTGCCAAGCGTCCAAATTTTGATCATATGACTGTGGGGATGCTGCAAGTTATAAGTGTGAAAAACAGTTATGTCACTATTGTCAGTGCCATTGTAACTTCAAACAGTCACTAAATGAATGGTTGTAAATCAAGGACTACCTTTAAGTATTGATTCCTCTTCACTTTAGTTTCTACCTGCAGAACTTCTTTTGGAGATGTTAGAAACCTGAAAAAGTCTGAGAGATTTTAGAGACAAAGAAAATATAGATAGCCTACATATATAAAGGATGATGACAGAAGAGGAGGAGATAGCATACTGAATCTGTCCTCCATTCATATAGTTTACTAAGAATTCTCTTAAAATGGTGAGGAATCTGGAAGCCAAGCAGTATGACAGGGAGTTAAAGTTGGCCTGTTAATCATGTAAAAACAATGGTTGAGGGCAGATATGATAGCAGCTTTCAAAAATATGAAAGTGGTTACATTGAAAATAGGATAGACCATTCTCTATATTTTCCCAAAGGAATGACCAGAAGTAGTAAGTTAAGGCTACAAGGAAATATGTTCAGGCTAAATGTAGACGTTCCAGAGTGTATAAAATGCCAGCTAACTGAATTGGCTACCACATGTAGTGAAAAAATACCAAACATAGAATAATAGGGCTGGAAAAGGGATATTGGAGGTTTTGGAGCCCAACTTCCTGCCTGTGGCAGGAAATCCTATACCATTCTGGACTTTCTTTGGGCTTGATGGGATGAATTCATGCTCCCAGTTCAGACCAGATCGCCCGATCCAGTAGCAATGGTGGTGGGTGGTTTGGAGAACTGGTAGCAAAAATCCCTGCCCCCTCCCCCACCATGCCCAGCTGAGCTGAAAAAATGGTTTTAAAAGTAAAAAAAAAAAACCTCTTATGATCGTGCAGCTCAGTTGGGATCGTCAGAGCCTTTTAAAAGCATTTTTCCTACAACCTCTTTGGCTGAAGAGGTTGTAGAAAAAATGCTTTTAAAAGTAAAAAAAAAAATGGCCACGCCCACCTAGTCACATTACCCCACACACCAAGCCACACCCTCAGAACCGGTAGTAACAAATTTTACATTTCATCACTGGTTGATCCCCACTTCTTTGTGGCAACCTCTCAACTATTGGAAAGCTGCTATCAAGTCATTCCTAGTCTTATTTATTTATTTATTATTTATTAATTCAATTTGTATGCCGCCCCTCTCCAAAGACTCAGGGCGGCTCACAATGCATTTAAAATCATTATAAAAAACATTTAAGAATTAAAAACTTTAAAAACATTAAAACTTTTTCACACCATTCATGACCGGATCTCGCCAAATTGCAGGAGCGAGATCAACGCCCCCAGGCATGCCGGAAAAGCCAGGTCTTCACCGCTTTTCGGAAGGCCAATAGGGTGGGGATGGTCCGGATCTCAGGAAGTAACTTGTTCCAGAGAGCTGGGGCAGCCACAGAGAAGGCCCTCCCACACGGGGCCACCAGCCGGCATTGTTTAGCTGATGGGACCCGGAGGATACCAACTCTGTGGGATCTTACTAGTCGTTGGGAGTTATGCAGTAGAAGGTGGTCTCGAAGATACCCTGGCCCTGACCCATGTAGGGCTTTAAAGGTAATAACCAACCCCTTGAATTGTCACCGGAGACCAATAGTGAGCCAGTGCAGTTCACAGAGAATTAGTGTAATGTGGGTATACCTAGGTGCACCCATGACAGCTCGCGCGGCTGCGTTCTAGACCAACTGTAATCTCCAAACATTTTTCAAGAGTAGCCCCATGTGGAGCGTGTTGCAATAATCTAACCATGAGGTGACAAGGGCATGAGTGACCGTGAGGAGAGCCTCCCAATCCAAGTAGGGTCGCAATTGGTGCACCAGGCAAACCAGTGCAAAGGTCCCCCTAGCCACAGCTGTCAGATGTTGCTCTAATCTTAGCTATGAGTCTAGGAGGACATTCAAATTGCAAACCTGTTCTGAGGGGGACAATTTCTCCTCCCCCAGAACCAAGGATGGACAGTCAACATAGTCTTTAGGAGGCAATATCCACAGCCACTCGGTCTTGTCTGGGTTAAGTCTGAGCCTGTTGACTCCCATCCAGACCCTCACAACCTCCAGGCACCAGCCCATCACATCCACCGCATCACTGAATTGATGCGGGGTAGATATACAGCTGGGTATCATCCACATATTGCTGATACCTAACCCCGTATTGTCAGATGATCTGTCTTTCACTAAGCTAGACATACCTAATTCCTGAAACCATTCTTGATATGTTTTTCATATGATAAGTTAACCTAGTTCAGTGAATCATGAATTAGTGTGTTTTGTGAATACAGCTTTGAGTAATAACATCACACAAATGATGCAAACTATATAATACATCATTTGCATCATTTATACAATGATATCATGAGATTCATAGCAACTCTTGCCCCTTTGCACATTACCTATATTACTATTGTACTATTTCATCACTGATAAATTCCTGTAATAAGTTGGTAAATATTAGCAAATAGCTTCTTCCCTTAGCAAATTTTGAAACCAGGGCTTGATGCTCCTTTAATAACTCTACTTAATGTTTGTAACCAGTGTTAGCAGTGATGCATTTGATACTAGCAAGGTTAACTTGTTGCACTAATTCATAATGCGTTTTGTTGGGTTTTAACTCAGTGTATTGTGTGAAACTGAACATTGCAGTTTGAAAATCATGATATTGGGGGAGTGGGGGGGCATCAGCCAGTTATGTTTTACTCATTTAATAATTTTAAGCAAATAATGGTTTCTATCAATTTGTAAATGCAATTTGAAGCTGCAACTTTAAGATCTACTTAATTTGAAGTAAGTTTCACTGAGTTTATTGAAGTCATTTAGACTTGTATAAGTTCACACTGCTACATTTAATGTTTAAAAAGTATGGTCAGATTTACACAACAGAGGGAAAAAATAAGCCTGTGGCTTACTTCCAAACTCTTAGTAATATGTCTGTACTGGGTCCTAGAGGACTATTACTCAACTTTAAAATTCATTTCTCTTAATATATCTATCCATAAATACCTCTTCATTGCTCATAAATGACTTTCAGTGCTTTGAAATTCAACTCAGCTTGAGACATATTTTAACCTGCTGCTTTTCAAAACACTTTCTGCCCTAAATATATTTAAAGACATATGCCCACGTGCAAATAGAATGATATATTTGATTCTCTGTGTCAAATAATAAGAAATTAGGAACCAAGGACCTTGAAAAGTTTTTCTTATTGGAGTCCAGATGAACCCCCAAAATCCATAACAACAATAACAATGTTTTTTTTAAAAAAAGAAACTGTAAATATACAGTATACCAGCACTTATATCTCATATATCTCAAAGGCTTTTAAATGGAACACCTAGGAAAAATTAAAACAATCTAAATTTCTTGAACATCAGGTCTTAATCTACTATGGATTACTTCTTATTTGCATACCATAGTTGTTTAGACATCTAGAATTCATACTATCACCAAATTTTTAGCTACATTTATATTTTACCATTCTCTCCACGTTTTCCTGACTCCATAATTTATTTTTTCTGAAATTGTTTCTAAAGTTTTCTTTTTTCAAGTTCAGTCAGAAGGATAAAGTACACATTGTTCTACCAAGTCCAGAAAAATCAAGGACACCAATCCAGAAACCAGTTCTGATTTGGGAAGATGTAGGAGGGATAGCTGAAGATAGCCTATCCACATAGGCTCTTTGCTCAATGTTCAGAGAAGCTCCATCATCCTTTGCTGAAGATATATCTTCAGTGCAGAACCCTCACCCATTTCATTATCAGCCCAGTATTGGGCAGACTGGGGCCAATCTAAAGTATTCCCAGAGAAAACAGAAGAAAACTTGCCATACAAACATTGTAGGTTACATGGAGGAGGGATCTTCAGAGATCTCCAACTAACCCAGAGCAAGACTATATCCTTCCATTTGGCAATTCATCTCTAGCTACCAGAGAGACCAGATACTTCTTCCACATAGATAATCTTCCCCTCTCTCTTTGTTTTTCCGTGAGTTCAAAATTCCCATTGGTAATCAGGAACTTTCTATGTGGTAGGGCAATACTTTGAATTCACTTCCAAAAAAGTAATATGGAGCATACAGGTGTACAAGTATAAGACCCATCTTCAGTTCTTTAAAGCAGCTATCTCTTTTCCCAGGATCATCTTTATCAGGAATGTCAAACTTGATTTCATTAAGGGCCACATCAGGGTTGTGTTTGACCTTGGGGGTGCCACGTGGTCATGGCCAGAGTGGTTGTGGCCAGCTCAACATCACTGGTGTCTGGGGCACCTGTGGTGGGCTGGATGGGGCTGGGGGGATCCACTGTCTCCAGCAGAGGAAGGCAAGACCTGGGAGAGTGCCAAACTCTTGTCCTCCAGAGGAGCCGCACCGACTGTCTTTTGCAGTACTCTGCCAGCAAAAATGGAACTCAAGTGGGTAGTTCTGATATGGTACCCTGATTTAGTTGGTTTTGAAAGGGTGAAGACAACGCCATTTCTTTTGAACTACATATAGATATAAATATATGATGGACAATGTTTATAAAATATATTCACCGAATTGGAGGTGTTTATTTTCAAGGCAGAGAGTGAGGTCTGCTTTAAACCTTTTTCTATTCTATTAATTCAGCAATCTGATGCCTACTTGCTAGGAATAAGTCCTATTAATTCAGTGATATCTGCTATAAAAACATGTTTCACTATTATTTGTTCTAGAAGATGCAAAACAAATGTTTGTATAATGAGTCTCCAAACATGGACTTCAAGTCCCAGAATTCCTCAGCCACCCATGCTGGCTGTGGAATTCTGGGAGTTAAAGTCCATGAGTCTTAAATTTGCCAGGTTTGGAGACCCCTGCATAAGAGAGAAGCAATGTATCTTACAAACATATTGTACCAGTATGTTGTGACCTAAGCATCCTGAGTCATTAAAACATACAAGTAGTCCCAAAAACCTCTTTTATTGCAAAACCTGTGAATACATATATTCATTCACAGCTGAGTCCCAATTAGTTGCAAAAAGTCCTTCAGGAGAAGTCCTTTGGGATAACCACCAACCTTTATCTCCCTTGACATGCTGCCAAAGACCTACTTGACAAAGCCACATGGAGTCCAGAATCAAACAGAGATGCCGACTGGGAACAGAATTAACAACGTTGCTTTCCTGCAAATGGCCTACATACCTTTGCTCCTCTTTTAAACCTATGGGAGGGGCCAATCATCTCCAGGCCTTACTCCTGAGTCATGCCTTTTGTTTTAGCTGTCTTGCCTTCTGGTAGCTCTGCGCATATGCGCACTAGGAACAGGCTCCTCCTGTTTCTCTGCCTCTCTGATGTCTGACTCTGGAGGCTCCAGAGTCCGCGCATAACTCCCAGATGGCCCTGGCCCCATCTCTGCCTCCAATGCAGAGCCCTCGACTGAGCCTTCCCCAGACTCCAGGACTGGCCCATGTTCCTCCCCAGCCTCCTCACTGTCTCACTCTGCTGCCAGCTTCGCAGGCTGCTGGCGGACCACAACACAGTAGCTGGATGATGAAATGCCTTCTTTTTAAAATCATAACCTATAAAAAAGTATCCTGGCATTTTCTTAGTGATTCTCTGCTTGGAGGCTGTTGTTAATTAAAATGCAAAATGTCAAACATTAATGGGAGGGGGTTTCCTGTAGGGAGTGAGGGTGAATCAGATTTATTAGTCACTTAGAAGCAGCCTATTAAGCCTTCTTTTGACAACATGTTATAAGGTACCTAAATAATGCTGAACAACAAAATATTCTGAGCTGCGTACTTTTTTCTCAAATATAGAAATGTAAAGAAACTACAAGATTAGTAATTATATTTCTATATTAGTAATATAGAAATGTAAAGAAACTACAAACTGAAGCTACATGCATGTTATTACACTGAGACCACACATTTCTTAAAATTGCTCTTATATGGAACTGTTCGTTACTGTTTTGAATAATAACTATCATTCAAATTCAATAATATTATAGCACAATGAAAACATGGTTATTATAGGAGTACAGAACTTCTCCCCTATTTAAGACCAAACTTCTGCATCATATCATAGAATTACAGATTCAAAGAACTGGAAGGAGCTTTATATCAACACATTCTTCCTCCTAATTAGTAGAGAAGTCCAAATTAAATCATCACTAATGAAAAGCTATCATACCTCTGCTTGAATGTATCCAGCAAAAGTGACACACACACATACCAAAAAAAGTTATTGGAATTTGTTTCAGGTTTGCAACATTCATTTTTGTATCATCTACACATTTCCCAAATCTTCATTTTGCCTATTCACCCAAGTCCGCAAAGAAACTCCAAAATTAACCCCAGGACTGCAGTACCTTGCTCATTTTTCTTTGAGAAACCACTTCTTGCACATTTTAAGTACAGTACCTAACAGGTATGCCATCCAGCCAGTGGTGAGATTCAAAAAATTTTACTACCGGATCTGTGGGCGTGGCTTTATGGGCATGGCGTGGCTTGGTGGGCATGGCAGAGGAAGGATACTGTAAAATCTCCATTCCCACCCCACTCCAGGGGAAGGATTCTGTAAAATCCCCATTTCCTCCCCATCATCTGGGACTTGGGAAGCAGAGAATAGATAGGGGTGGGGCCAGTCGCAGCTGGTATTTACCGGTTCTCCGAACTACTAAAAATTTCTGCTACCGGTTCTCCAGAACTGGCCAGAACCTGGTGAAACCCACCTCTGCATCCAGCCCACAATTACGTAACTTGTAAATTAGAACAACATGGAATACCTTTCAAAAATTTTAATGAAATCAAGATATATTATGTCCAGAGCATTCCTACAGTCTATGAAGAAAGTTAACTGAAAAAATTAATTGAAAAATATTATGGATAAATTCATTGTGACTTCTAGTAATTGTTATTTTGTTTTCATGGTGCTTATGGGTTCAAATATGTTCCGAAATCTTCTCAAATACTGATATCCTGATTTAAATCTTTTCCCCTTTCTGAAGAAAAACGTTTTCAGATTACTGTCAGCCCTCCCAGGTAAATCAGAAAGAGAACAGGAAGGAAGAATATGTGAGCTAATTCTATTTTCTTGTAAGGCAACAGTAACAGAATCTTGCAAATCTGAAGGTGCAAACATCTCACCGCCACTTTTAACTATCTGATCAATTAGGACAAGTTCTTTCTAAATTTCTTTCTCTGATCATAAGCCCTGGGAGGCTCCTCCCTCTCCTGATTGTTTCCTAAGCAGCACCTCTTCCCCTTATTCCCCAGGGTAACCCACACATTCCATTACAATTACCCACCATTTGGGTTGTGTAGGCATTCTACCAAGCCATGTTGATCAACTCCTATTAAAAACTGAGGCAAAGCTTACTCTGCTTCAATCAGCCAGTCTGGTTCATTAGCAGCAGAAGCCACTAATCAAATAAAATGAAGTGGTTGCTCCACTTTAACAAAGAGAAGTGAAGCACCACTTCACTTCTTGGCTTCCCTTTCAAAGAGGTGCTTCAGTCAAAGCCTCCAGGAAGCAAAGTGTCCTTTCAGCTTTGCACAGCTGTAGACAACATTTGACTCCTTACAGTATATTTGGCAAGGCTGAAGACAGTGAAAGGGAGAGTGTATGGGTAAGGTAGATGTATGCTTTCAAAGAAATTACTGTGACATCTTTGGGAAAAATACAAATTGTTCGAGACTTATTATTCACATTGTTGTTGAAAAATTGGTCACATGGATGAGATTTTGTCTATCCAATCAAAAGAAATTGGACTCAATTCAGTTGCTTCTAATTAACCATAGAGCATATCACCTGTCTTTTACCTCTTCCCTTAGGAATTTCCACCTGCCTTGAACGTACTTTCTTATTAGTGTCTTATGCTAATCTTTGCTAGGACTTTATTAAAATCTGCAGAGACCATTTCACTACAGGTAGTTCTCAGTTTACAATGGCAATTGGGACTAGAATTGTCACCGCTAAGCAACACAATTGTAAAGTGCAATATCACATGACCATGGTAGTTAATTATGGCATTTCCAGTTGCCAGTGTAAACTGAGGGTTTACACATTAAGGAAGGACCTCATGTGACTATGACTTCCAACTTCCCACCAGCTTTCCCGGTGATTTTGCTTGTGGGAAGTCAGCAGGAAATATTGGAAATTGCAATCACATGACTGCAACTTGCTGCCACGTAATTGCGATCCAGGCACTTGGTGCTTGGATTTCAATCATGTGACCATGAGGAGCTACAATGACCAATTCTGAGGACTGGTTGTAACTACCACTCGTTCAGCACCATCGTAAGTTTGAACAATCACACAATGAGAGCTTAAACAGGGACTACTTATACACTATTCTTCAATTTTCTACAAGAATTACATAGCTACTTTTTTTTTTCTCATTTCCATTTAGAGACATACAATATAGGGATTTCAACTTGATTTGTCTCTGTAGGAGCCCTCCTGATGAAACATACCTTGATATCATGTCTGTAATGAGGTATTCATTAACAATTGACTTTTTCTCCTTCCAGTCCATTTCCGTGGGCCAAAAAAAGTAGATAAGAACAATAAGCCTTCGATTCAGTGGTACACGACAGACTATTTCTAAAACTAAAATCTTATGGCATTTCTGGATTCCTGCATAAATGGATAGCTGCAGTGGTGGGATTCAAATAATTTAAGAACTGGTTCTCTGCCATAATGATTTCTTCCAACAACCAGTTCACCAAACTGCTCAGAAAGTTAACAACCGGTTCTCCCGAAGTAGTGCAAACTGGCTGAATCCCACCACTGGATAGTAGTGTTCCTATCAAACAGGCAACAAGTAGTCAAAATAGGGAACACCTTATCTAACCCTGCACCTGTTAATAGCGGTGTCCCCCAGGGTAGCGTTTTAGGACCCACACTTTTTATACTTTACATAAATGACCTTTGCGATCATATTATAAGCAATTGCATTCTCTTTGCTGATGATGTAAAACTATTCAACACCACTGACAATGCTGCTACTCTACAAAAAGATCTTGACTATGTGTCAGAATGGTCAAGCAATTGGCAATTCCAAATCTCAATCAACAAATGCTCTGTCTTACACATTGGCAAAACAAATCAGAACACAAAATACAAGCTGGGCGGATACGACCTAGCAGATGACCCTCACTCTGTCAAAAACCTTGGAGTAATCATCTCAAATGAACTAAGTGCCAGAGCTCACTGTAACAGCATTGCTAAAAAAAACATTAAGAGTTGTTAACCTAATCTTGTGTAGCTTCTCTGGTAATATTGAACTGCAAACTAGGGCATACAAAACTTCTGGAACCCTCACTGCATATCGGATATTAATACAATCGAACGAGTCCAGAGATATTTCACAAGATGAGTCCTCCACTCCTCTGCTCGCAACAAAATACCTTATGCCACCAGACCTGAAATTTTGGGCTTAGACAATTTAGAACTTTGCTGTCTTCAGTCTGACCTAAGCGTAGTACATAAAATCATCTGCTACAATGTCCTACCAGTCAATGAATACTTCAGCTTCAACCAAAACAATACAAGAGCACACAATAGATACAAACCCATGGTAAATTGATCCAAACTAGATTGCAGAAAATACGACTTCAGTAACAGAGTTGTCAATGCCTGGAATGCACTACCTGACTCTGTGGTTTCTTCCCCAAACCCCCAAAACTTTAACTTTAGACTGTCTACTGTAGACTCACCCCATTCCTAAGAGGTCTTTAAGAAGCGTGCATACGCGCACCAGCATGCCTACCGTCCCTGTCCTAATGTTTCCTTTTATTTGTATTTCATGTATTCATAATTATGTATCTGTTATCAAATACATGCTTGATGAAATACATAAATAAAAGACAGAAAGAAAGAAAAATACAGGTAGTCCTTGACTTGCAATCACAATTGAGCCCAACATTTCTTGTGGTAGGTGAGACATTTCTTAAGTGACTTTTGCCCCCATTTTATGACTTTTCTTGCCACAGTTGTTAAGTGAATCACTGCAATTGTTAAGTTAGTAACACGGTAATTAAATGAAGCTGGTTTTTCCATTGATTTTGCCTCTCAAAAGGTGGCAAAAGGTGATCACATGACCCCGGGACACTGAGATTGTCATAAATATGAGCCAGTTGCCAAGCATCCAAACTTGGATCATATGACCATGGACATGCTGCAATGGTCATAAGTGTGAAAAAACAAGCATAACTCACTTTTTTCTCACTAGGAGCAGAATGTTATGAGGAACAGAATTTTCAACTTCTATTTTCTGCAATGCACATTATATAGGAAGCTCAAGCTAGCTTCTGTTAGACAGATTTTTCCATTTAGTTTAATATTATTAGACTTAATGCCATCCTAAGTGCATTCTAATTAACTTTGTCTTGTCATAGAAGAGCAACCAAAGAAAAATATACATCAACATTTGCAGTGTTTGAAACTAACCCTACAAAAGGCTGTTTCGAACCTCACAAGATTTGGGGGAAGGAGACAAACTGCTGTTATGCAGAAAATATAAGTTTAGCTTCACAAAGAAGGCAAACAATTAATGAAAGCTCTTTCAACCATTTCACTGTAAAGCTTATTTTGTAAATTATTTTAGAAAACACTTAAAGCAATGGTCTCAGCTAAAAGTTAAATTTATGTCTAAATTTAAAAAAACAGGCTGAGGCTACAGAAGAATGCATCTTTATTTACTTATGTCTGAATTAGATTTACTATGTGCCTCAACTTTCATTCAAGAGCTCAAGACGGCATAGACAATTCCTGCCTCCATTGTTTGATTTTACACAGTAAAAATTCATGTAAAAATGTTGTTTGTTTGTTTGTTTGTTTGTTTGTTTTTGAAGCTCCTTGTGTCTGATAACCATTTATTTTTAGGTCCACCGTCTTTCATAACTATCTGTCAAACAACTAGAAAGCCTACAGTCTGTTGGGTGTTCCTTTATCAATATTTTACTTACCTAAACAGATAAACAGAATGACCACAGGCAGGCAAAAGAACAGTGGGAACAAGAGCCACTTCCAATTTCCTGCCAGCTTCCCCATTGACCTTGCTTGTGGGGAGCTGGCAGAGAGTGTCAGAATTCACAATCATTGACCATGATTGACCACACTGAGCACTGCAGCAGCCCCAAGTTTATGAATACAACTGGTATGAAGATCCTTGAAATTTTAATAATACGGGAGTAATGGATCTCGGAGATTCTATGCATTCTTTACATTTGTAGATTTGAGGTACCTTAATTTAAAATTTTGTGCCCTATGATGCATCATTTTTGCTCAATGAAAGTTATAGAAAGTCAAGAGTTTTACTGAACACCATTTCAGAATTCTACCTTTGTTTGAAAAGAAATCCTTTCCAAACTTGCTTCTTTATGGAAGACATTTCTGCAAGGAATCTGTCTACTCACCCACATGATTATGCTTTAGGCATCAGGTTAAAGTGTTTTTGTTATCTCAAGCATTTTAATTAATTGAAGTTTTAACTACTGGCAATAGTTTTCTATTTGAAAGTTAAATAGATTGATTGCTGATTTTAACTACTTTATTATGTATTTAGTATAATGTGAACACCCTGGGATATATTTTTAAAGGGCAGTATATGGATGCCTTAAATTAAATTACAGTCTCCTTTCAATGCCCTAATTACATAGTCCATTTGTATGTATAACAACATGCACATTGTTGCTTTTATGCATGATCCACACTATTTTTCCCTAGTCGGAATTATGCCGTTATGGCTGAAATAAGAGTTTATTTCCAGGAGACGTTTCCTAGTTCATGCAAACGTGACAGGAACCAGATTCAGTTTCCCATTTTATAAAATCCTGCCAGACCCAAATGAACTATTCCTGCCCCTAAACAACACCCCCCTCCCCCACACACACACTAATCCTCTCCTGGCAGAAAAGAAAGAAGCATTGCTCCCCATTAAGAAAGGCAGAATGAAATTGACTAAGGGCAGCAAAGATCCAGCCCCCTGTGATTGACTAAGGCAACCTTAATAAGGACATTGGACAAACTAATGGGGTGATAGGCACCTAATCTCATCAACGTTGCTAACGTTGCTTTCTTGCTAACAAGAAAGAATGGCTATTTCCATCACTCCTGTTGCCTTCTAAAAAGCACAATGCTTCTTAATAAAACATCTCTCCTTGTAAAATCAATCTTACCCTCTGGGGTCCCAAGATCCTAACAGAAAATCAGAACTCTAAAATTTCCCATCTTGCAATTCAACATCCTTTTAAAAGATCTTCCTTTCTGTTGTCCGTGTTTCTCTTTATTTGGAAGTGGAACCCAATTATCTTTGTTTCAACGAAGTATTATCTTCCTCCTCATAATTGCACTTCTTCTTTTGCATCTACAACAATATTTGTTGTAGATGCAAAAATATATTTGTTGTAGATGCAACAAGTGAAATTAACAATACTTAATTTCAGTACAAAGATGGTGTGAATTAACACAAGGAGATCAGGAACAGAAGTAGCCAGGGTGATCCTCGTTCATTTTCTCTCACACCCTTCTACCTAAAGAGGCCAGCAGAAGGAGACTCTCATCTAAAAGACATCAGACTATGTTTGTTATGTAGAGTAAAACCTATTTAAGAACAGGATGCCCAGGCAATAATTAACTTAATTAAAAAATTAAGCCCCCACTCATTGCTTTTCTTCGTACTTTAAATGCACTCTAATTTTTTTTAACATTGTTTTAGTTCACTGAAGCCAATAGTCCAAAAATGGAAGTCTATGAGGAAGGGTCAGATTTTAAGAGCTCTTGGAAATGTATTTTTATTCATTAGTTGAATTGCCTTGAATTAAAATTTAAAATTTATAAAATGTATCAATTTTATCATTTACGTTATAAATTTATTCATCATTTAATCATTTCCAAGATTGCATCATACATTCGATTATTTCCCATCCATAAAGTGGGCCCAGGGCAATAGCACCCATTGCCCCCAGCAGCACCCATCACCACATGTGTGCGGAATCAATGTTAGTATTTTTCAAATTTAACAACTTTAAGATGTGTGATCTTAAACTCCTAGAATTCCTCAGCCAGTATGCAATTTGAAAAACACCAATTTATATGAAAATCAACTCTCCATATGAACTCCCTTGGATTTAAATGTTCCCTGCTACTCCCAAATAGGATGTAGCTTCATCCCATTCCCTCATCTAGTGTCCTGGAAATTGTCAAGATTGTCAACAGACTCTTTATCCTGCCTTCTATTTTATCAATCCAGGCTTCAGAATTAGATTTGGACCACATTGATCAAATGTCCTTCTCGTGATGTCTGTATTTAAATCTTTGTATCTCTCAGGCCCCATTAATATTACAAGTTTTGGTGCCCCAGCTAAACCAACAGTGTTGCATTTCATGGTTCAAGCTTCAAAAATCTTGGTATTTTAGCACAAGCTTGTCTGTGATATATACTGGACTCCATCACAGTCTGAAAATACCCTTGAGGTCCTTCAGGACAAAGGGTTCTATTAAGAACGTATATAGTCTGTATATACAATCCACAATCAAGGCCCTTAGTCCCCAAATTGCAGGACCATTAGCCTGTTTAAATTAATAAATCAGACGCCACCATCATTTTTTAAAAGACTCCCAACCAGACCAAATGAACTGCTTGCAGCTTATTTCCAGTGTTCCTAATGTTATTAGAGATTCTTCTTTGCTACAGCCAATAATCTACTGTATCTAAAAAGTAAAATGGCGCAGCGCACATTACCACAATGTGCAGAAACGCAGTAACAGTGAACAGCATAAATTATAACGTCAATTGTGAATTACTAGTGTTTTTTGTTCATTCCTGGATCATTTAGAAAATTATTTCAAAGCATCATTTCCAAAGTGCTTTAATGAGAGTAAAAATGCATTACTTTTTCAAGCAACAGTTTTTAGTACCTTAACATATCATGTTATTGGAGATAAAGGGATATCACCTTAAAAAACAAATAAGCGTTCTTCTCTCTACCAAGGACCACATATACAGGTAGTCCTCAACTTCTGACCACAATTGAGTCCAACATTTCTGTTAAGTGAAACAGTTGTTAGGTGAGTTTTGCCCCATTTTATGATTTTTCTTGCCACAACTGTTAAGTCAATCACTGCAATTTTTTAAGTTAGTAACACCATTGTTAAATGAATCTGGCTTCCCCAATGACTTTGCTTGTTAGAAGGTCACAAAAGTTGACCGCATGACCTTAGGACATTGCAGTTGTCATAAATATGAGTCAATTGCCCAGCGTCCGAATTTTGATCACATGACCATAGGGATGTTACAAAGACTGTAAGTGTGAAAAATGGTCATAAGTCATTTTTTTCACTGCTGTTGTAACTTTGACTGGTCACTAAAGTGAACTGTTGCAAGACTGGTCACCTGTAAATGGTGACCAAAGACAAAAGGAATGGAAATGCACTTTTTACCTGCTCTCTCTCCCCTCTCTATCCTTTTTTACTCCCCCTTTTTCCCCAATGGGCAGAAAATCACTCTTGCTGGAAGCTAAACGGATTCTTATACAGGAAGTTTAGACTTCTGTCCTCCAAAAGAATCAGAGATGGGCAAGCAACTATGATTCTTCTATCTATAACCTTAGCCAAATACAAGGCAAACTGAGTGCCTTAAAACTCCCAAAATTGAATTCCAAAATAAAGAAACAAAGATTCTAACTGTACATATCTATGCTTGTCAGTCGAAGTTGGATTATTTATAGAGACTAGACCTGCCAAATGCTTTCTTACCTGATCAGCACACAAATTATACTCTGTCCCTGAGAAAGATGCAGTTAAGGTAATTTCATAGCATCATAATCACACTGAAATTGCTGGTACTGGTGAATAGCTTTAAATAATAATGTGGTGAATTGTTTGTTTTGCCTCATGCTACTGAATTGGTATTATTCTTTTATTCCATCTGTTTTTCCAAAACAAATGAATTTTCATTTACATCATAATTTGGAAGGGTTTGAGGTTTTGTTCTGTGTCTCCACACAGATGTGAAACCAAGGGTTAAATACCAAGGATGTCATTCAGTGGAAACTGTTGTGGAGCAGGGATCCTACTCGTCTTCACAAAGGGCTTCATAGGAATCAGGAGGCCTGAAATAGAGTCATCACTCAGTCCCCAGATGGAAAACACAGAGCCCACCCAGTTTAATAAGAGACAATTCATTTAAACGGATTTTACATAAATGGAGTAGGTCTTGCAGGATGTGCTGTTTTCCTTTCTTGGCTTTACACTCTTTACAAAAGCTTCAGATCTACCCAATGCTATGTTTCTGCGGCAAAATGCAGCACAAACCAATAAATGTGAAAGTTGGATGAAACATGGATGTTGAAACATGATGTTGCTCCGTCTCCTTTGAAAAGTAAGAAAAAGAATGTACGCAAAATTCAGAATTATCTCTGTAGTCATTGTTCCATCGTTCAAAATATAAAATTTTCACAGTTCCCAGAAAACTGTAAGGGACACAGGAAGATATTTTTGGGGAGGGAGGGAGGGAGGGAAGAAGGAAGGAAGGAAGGAAGGAAGGAAGGAAGGAAGGAAGGAAGGAAGGAAGGAAGGAAGGAAGGAAGGTTATATTTAACAGAGTAAAAGAATAACAGAGTTGGAAGGGACCTTGGAGGTCTCCCGTTCAAACAGGAGACCCTTTACCATGTTAGACAAATGGGTGTGCAATCTCTTCTTAAAATCTTTCCATGTTGCAGCATCCACAACTTCTGAAGGCAAACCATTCCACTGATTAATTGTTCTCATTGTCTCTTTATTTCTAGGCTGGATCTCTGATAACTTTCCCTCTGTTGCTTCTTGTTTTGCCTTCAGGTGCTTTGGAGAATAGGTTGGCCCCCGACTTCTTTATGGCAACCCCTTATATATTAGAAGACAGCCATCATAAACACACACACCCCTTAGCCTTTCTCTTTATTGGACTGGATATACCCACTTCCTGCAATCGCTCTTCATATGTTTTAGCTTTCAGTCTCCTAATCAATTTATATCACTTGAGAGCACATATCAAATATAGGGAAGTTAGAAGACATGCATACAATAGTTAATGGAGGGAGAAAGAAAAAGAAGTGAATTCAGAGGTAAAGAAAAACAAAACTTGATTGATGGATATGTGGGCACCCTGCCAGCTTAGTGATACGGAACTGGGGTAGGAGTATTGAGAGTGTAGCATTGAGAAGGGCATCTAAAATGCCCAAAGTGCAATCATACGGGCTGAAGGCGGGGAGCTACCAGAACATTGAATCCAGGTTTTAAGTAGCCCCAAAAAGGTATGTGGTAATTTTCAATGGCTGCTAAGTGACTTGGTTGTAAAGCTACCTCATCCCCATCAATCAAACTGTTTTCCTAATAGAGCAGAATGGAGAAGTCATAATAGGAAAATGTAATAAATATGTACTTGCTTTTTCTACTGATGGGCACTGTCGGCCTGCCATGCCTCAATAAATCAGTCCTTGGGCTGGATTGCAGATTTCATACATAAGCAAATCAGTAATATACATCCTTCGAATAAAGACAGGACTTGTCATACCCAGCGATGATCTCCCAAATGTGTTTGTTCACATTGCCTGAGATCCCTGAGAAAGAAAAATCCCTCAGAGATCTCCTAGCACGTCACTAAACAAAACTAAGACCCCCGTGGCAAGAAATATATTGTCAGGGATCAAAGGTGAAAAATGTCAGCAATGAGGCATGAAAGCTGGAGTGCATTTATATGGCTCTTCTAACATATGACTTATGACCAATCTCACATCCTTGTTTTTTTTCCTCAGGGCAGGTAGTATATATATAGCTTTGTCTCCCATGACAGGAATTCATGCTCCCTTGGATCACAAATGCTGTAAGCCACTATAATTTTCTCAGCCTTGTCTAGATTCAGAGGCTGTTCTATTGTAAAACGAAGATGAAAAGGCCAAATATTTCTGTTCTATTTGTCTGTCTATCCATCACATTTGTACACCTCAAACTCCTGGCAGAAGATTGCCTGCAGCTTCTCACTCCAGGAATGGAATCCAGAAATTAAAACGTTCCTTTCTTAGTCATGAGAAAAGGCTGTAGCACCATCAAACCCAAAATACAAATACCAAAAACTGAGCCCATTTTTCTATAGGAGGAAAACATTGCTTGTCTTGTCCCAATTTCTTTGTGCCTTTTTCAGAAGGCAATTGGACTTTCTTATTTTTTTCTTTTGAAGACATTTCACTTCCCATCAAAGAAGCTTCCTCAGCTCTGACAGGATAGTGGGGAATGGAAGGATTTGCAAGGAATATTAATCCTTCCATTCCTCACTATCCTGTCAGAGCTGAAGAAGTTTCTTGGATGGGAAGCGAAATGTCTTCAAAAAAAGAAGAAAGAAAGAAAGAAAGTCCAGTTGCCAAGTCCTAAAAACATGGCTTGGATGACTGAGAATCTCTACAGACTCATTGCTTGGCTTGATCTTTCCTCACCACTAGATTTGAGCCACTAAATCAATATCCAATGGGAGGAAAGCTCTAATGTTAAATCATAGAAGTTGTATGCCGCACCCCATCTCTCAATGACTTTTTGGTGGCTCACAACAATCAAACAAATAAATTACAGTAAAACCCATAAAACATAAATATAAAAGATGGCAAGCATAATTTAGCAAGGGGTATCACTCTCCTTTGCCAAAGGCCAGGATGAAGACAGAGATCTTTATAGATCTTCTAAATAACAGTGAATCTAAGAAGCTTAGAGAGCTGAAGAAGCTTCTTGGATGAGAAGCGAAACTTCTTCAAAGAAAAACCAGAAAGTTCAGTTGCCTCTTGAGAAAAAAAAGCATCTTTGGGACAACCATGGCCTGGATGACTGAGAATCTCCATAGACAACACCAAAATAACCATACAAATGTACTAATACTATTGTTAGAGCTTCTTGTATTGCCTTCGCCTACTGCTTGCTTTAAAAGTAATCCCTTAAACCCATATACACTGATACAGAATCAAGTCTGTAAGCATCTGATCCACAGCAAATGAGTTCCAACAGAATGGAATACCAGGACTTCTGTAGTAATAATTAAGGCATTCCAGCCAGGGCAAATGTTTTGTTTACTTCTTTTGTGGGTTATTGGCTTCCTTGTAGTGAAATACCAAAATCTATATAACATATACCCGATAATACAATTTGAAAACCTTTTTTAATATATTGTTCTTAGACAAAGCACCTGGGAACTAAGCAGCATCTATATTCCTTTAGATGCACAGGTATTTACGGGTCCCAGTTTTTGCCAAGAATTCATTAAACATATCAAGAGCAATTCTTGCAAATATTATTGTATTGCAATACAATAATATATAATTGTCTTCTGGGGGAAAAAAATCTCTTCAGGCTGTTTTAGTTCTATTACAAGTGCAACTCTGCTTGCTAGTGTTTTTCCCATCCAACTGACACAGATAAGCAACAGTGTTGAACTTTTATTATTATTGCCATAGATCTACATCTTCACAGGAGATAGAAAAGAGGATCATTATAGGTTAAATTTAGATACAGGAAAGTGATGGTATTGATTTTGTACTAAAGAAAACAGGAAAGTAGAAAAAGGAAATTGCTAGGTTGTAGCTTCTTCTCCACGATGCTTTTGTTTCTATCACTTTACTGGATAAAATAGATTAATTCAACTTAACACAGTCGCCCTAATCTAACCAGCCTGGATCTTCTAGTTGTTTGCCTTTAAACTGATGCTTTTCTAGTACATTCATTCTTAGTAAAACTCAGTTACAAAATAATGCACAAGGCTCTCCTGAAATACTTTGATTTTTATCAGACACATTTCCGTGACATGTTGCAAACAGAAATTAAACTTCTAAAATCTAGAATCAATCCAGTTTTCATGCAGAAAATAACAACAAAGGTAACAGCAGTTAATAAACTGGCATTGGTTTCACTAATTACACACTTCCTAGAGGGTTTGATTATGTGTTTATTTGAATCAAACCCTGCTTGGTCTGAGGAAATACCCACATTTCATACATCAAAAAGTCACTCCTTTCATATTCTCTGTGCCAGTCTCCCTTTAGTATAGTGCAAGACAAGACAACAGCATCATTCATTACCTTGCTCTCCTACTGGTACTGTGTGTTCAGTGTTTTTCTTTTTAGTAATCTCATATTCATAAATAGGATTGTAGCAAATAGAATTAATTGAATCTGTTCTTAGTAAGGTCAACAAGCCAAGTCTCTAATCAATTCCTATGTCTAAGATTTTGGCAACGTGGCAAATACGGGTTTCAATCATTATGGGAAAAGCTAATGTGCTGGATCATACAAGCATATTGCTTGTGTGTGTGTGTGTGTGTGTGTGTGTGTGTGTGTGTCTGAGAGAGAGAGAGGGAGGGAGGGAGGGAGGGAGGGAGGGAGGGAGAGATCTTAAAACTATGTATACATTTGCATGTAGAATTTACGAAACTTATTGGGGAAATTTCACCATTTTCTTAAATGTTGTGTAACATTCAGATACACAATGGCTTGAGGTACATTAAATTTCAAGGTATTTCTGAATAGAAATTCACTGGTTTGTAGTCTTAGAAAAGCAACTTTCGTGTGCTAAAGTGTATTTCAGTTTTGGTTAAGAAACCAAGTACAGTAGAATGCTACTTTCAGGAAATAAATCCCAATAATGTTGCTAATTGTAAGAAAATGGCATTTAGTGGGTGCTTCTGATAATCAACTCCATTCCACTAACCAATCTGTTGCTAGGGGAAAAACTCACATATATGTCTATGGTGAGGCAATTAATGGAAATTTCTATTTAGTCCACCTGCCCATTGCCAAGAGAAACTAGTCAAATCCTTTTGGAAAAGTCAATAGCTGTCCCTTTTCCCAGTACCTACATTACTAAGGGTATCCTATGTTTGAACATGGAGGTTTTACTCATCACCAGTTTACCAAACCTTCTCGAAAAGCTTGCTCCATAAATGGAAATATACCTCCTCAATAGATGCTGTTTAATTCTTCTTCCTCTTTTTTTTCCTCAAGACTGTGTTTCTCTGGTGGGTTAATACATTGATTTTGGAAATACACTGTACTGGAGCCAAGAAAATGCAATATTTTTTCTCAAGTAATACATTCCTCATTAATTCTAATTATGTTAAATCACATTTCACTTTGAGGGGGTTTTTTTCTCCTGTCTAAGCAGCACAGAATAATTGTTTTCAAATATAGACAGCGCTGTTCTTTAAGAAAAGGTCAGCACTGAATGTTTTGTAAAACAACACTATACAATTCAGCTCTTCTAGCTGCTATGAGGACCTGAATCTCTCTGTAAAAGCAACATGGGTTTAGCTCTCTTGTTCACAGAGCGGCAATAATGGCTAATGGGACTTGGAAATCAGAGTCACATTGGGCTTCTGTTCAAATAGCTCTTGAAATTGCAATAATACAAGTCATCAAAAGTCTCCAAACAACTGTGCACAATTTAGAATTTAATTTGGAAATACCGACACTGATACAATTCCAGTTGGGATTGAAGGTGGTACTTTCCCATATCCACGAGTCAGTAAAAGAGAAGGCCTGCTCATTTTCTGTATTTGGCAAGAACCTAGAATTGTTTTCCTCTTCTTGGTCCTGAGCATAAATATGTTTCTACATAATAAACTAGAAAGATATTTAAGTAGGTGCATTCAAAGCATTTCTATGTGTTTGTTTTTCCTTTTCTTTGACAAGGCAATGCATACAACTTTGTGTAAGTATTTTTTCATTTTTCTGTCCCTATAGGTAATCCTGGAGTTACAACCATTTCAGAGGTAAGTTCCACTTGCCTTTACTACCAGTTCACAACGGGAGCGAGCGCACATGCGCAGATCCTCCATTACGATGTCCAGGCGGGTGGGCGGAGCCTCCCACCGCTTTTACTACCAGTTCGCAAGAACCGGACTGAACCGGGAGCAACCCACCACTGAACCATTTGTTTAGTAACTGTTCAAAGTTACAATGGCACTGACAAAAGTGTCTTATGACC
Organism: Masticophis lateralis; assembly: GCA_030761175.1. Classification (NCBI taxonomy): domain Eukaryota; kingdom Metazoa; phylum Chordata; class Lepidosauria; order Squamata; family Colubridae; genus Masticophis; species Masticophis lateralis. Next base: position 66,412,283 of record JAUDYJ010000003.1, read on the forward strand.
ATTTCTCACACTTATGATAGTTGCGGCGTCCCTGTGGTCACATGACTAAAATTCGGGCACTGGGCAGTAGATGTATTTCTGATCATGTGATCACCATTTATAACCTTCTCAGCAGGTTTCTACATGCCAAGTCAATGGAGTCAAAGTCAGATTTTCTTAACGACCGCATGATTCATTTAACAACAACAACAATTTGCTTGACAACTGTGGCAAGAAAGATTGCAAAATGGGGTACAACTCATTTAACAACTGCCTTGCTTAGCAATAGAAATTTTGGGCTCAATTGTGGTCATAAGTCGAGGACTACCTGTATTTTAAAACCAGGAAAACAATATTTTTTTAAAAAAAATAGGTGCATTGAAAGCAAATAAATGAAAGCGCCAAATGAATTTGATATGCCTGGAGGAAGCTTCTAGTTTTTATGGCTTTTTACTTTGGTGATAAAGGTCATAATAAAATTGATTGATTGATTGAGGGTTATTACGAAGAGAAATAACTACATAATAAACTGGGCATTTTCAAAAATGTACACTCAAACTAAACACAAAACCAAAATAAAACAGATGTATCTAAATAATGCCCATATCCTTGGGCACTTGTCTAAAGCTTCTGATTCTATATTTTTTTAAAAATATACATATGTAAATACAAAAATCCAGCCCATTTTTATTCATGAGGAAAACATTTCTGTCTTGATTAGCAACCTTCTTCACCTAGATTTGGGGGCAACCATGATGTCTAAAATTGTCAGCCAAAATAGACTAAGTCTTTCTGGTTGATGGTGAAAGTTATAGTAGTCACAGATCTTAAGGAGCTCGAAGAAAAGTGGCTTGTTTTGCTGACCATTGACTCAGATTATCACAGCACTATCCTAGTGGTATCAAGTCTGCTTCTTTATTTCCTTATTCCTCTTCAATTCAAGGAGAGGATTATGCCACCAAGGCACAATATTTTATAAAGCAGAATTTTAGAAGAATAAGTAGTAAGAACTGAAGCGATAATTAGGAGTGGGTCTATAGTTGCTTCAATATCTTCCTGGTTCTAAACCCAAAATGGTAACCTCTGATTGATCTACCCTTCATAAAAGTCTTCTTTTTAAATGTTGTGCTTTGGCTAGCTAAACAATACTTTCATGGTACGCATTGCTTCTCGTGGAATTGGGGATCACTTGAGGCCTACATCTGGATCAAAGGGCCCTATATTAGTGTCAAGACGTCTAACGGAAGGGTTCTTGGTGCTCTCTGAGCTTGGTTGTTTTATTGCAGATATTTCATTACCCAAACTAGGTAACATCATCAGTGCTAGTGCTAGGAGAGGTTGGCCATCACTGTCATGAATACTTCCCAGCGACATGACAGAAAAAGAAAAACTAAACTTCAAACCAAACTCCTGAAACTCAACCCCAGAATCAAAACTAGCATAATGTTACCTAGTTTGGGTAATGAAATGTCTGAAGGAAAATAACCAAGCTCAAAGAACACCAAAAATCCCTCATTTCAACCCTGAGGTACGAATATTTTCCTTTATTAGAATTCTAACTCTTACTGCACCTCTGGTTGTGTCCTAATCCATGGGATGCCAGGAACAAAACTAAGTAGTCTCAGTTTTGGCCTACGTATTTTATAGGCCCGGGTCTACATATTTTATCATACTGAGAGCAACATGGAGATCTTCAATAACATGTGGGGACAAAAAGAAAATGAATCACTCCCAGAAAAGAAACCCATTAACCCCATTCCCCTCCCAATCTACCGTATATGTTGATTTCCTCCAACTCCATATTCTGCCATTTTCCTTTGTCTCAAAACAGCTTTAATTTTAAGTTACTGAAGATTCACAGCAGCTGAAGGGGAGGCTGCAGATAATACAGAAACATTTGTCAGCTGCATCAGGCGCTGGAGCTGTGAGTTGTGCATCAAACATGTAGGCAAATAGACACGGAAACGTGTTTTTATGGCTCTGAGTGCACATTAATAAAACTACAGATTTAGTGCCAGAAAATCTTGTCTCAAATTTGCTCCTCGTAAGTATCAATGTTAAACAAAATATAGTATTTGGCCCAATGGTGGGATTCAGGTAATTTAACAACCGGTTCTCTGCCCTAATGATTTCTTCCAACAACCAGTTCACCAAACTGCTCAGAAAGTTAACAACCAGTTCTCCCGAAGTGGTGAGAACTAGCTGAATCCCACCACTGATTTGGCCATAAGAAAAATATTTAATAAGAGGTGTTATTACTAATAAATAAAAAATAATATTTAATGTATTATCATTCTCAATTTGTTCTCAATTAGACAAAGTGTGACTTTATAAAGATAAAGATGATTGAAAGGATGAAATAATAAACAGAAAGTGAAGAGAAAGTAGAATGATACTATCAAGGCATTTTATTTTTAAAAAATCAGACTCAGAAGAGATTGACAGGTGATTGGCAGAACAAAACTTGCATTAGAGGGGGAAGGCAAGGGGAAAGATATTCCATATTTCTATGAGAGATTTCTCAGATTTTTCTAAATATTAGCATCACCACTATGTATGGTCTAATAAACCATCTCATCAGTGGGGGGTTGCTACCGGTGTAGTGGTGGTGGGAAGCCCCACCCATCTGCCCGGGCGCTTCTGCGCATGCGCAGAAGTGTTGCACACATGCAAGCACAAACTGGTAGCAATGGGTTTTGTAACCCGCCCCTGCATCTCATCACATATTAGGGTGAGATCAAACACATGAGAGAGCAAAAGCTTTTTAGGTTACCAAAAAATAGAAATTTAGGAACAAAAGTTAAAGTCAAAGTACAATTATTTGATACTTTAGCCTAGATTATTATTCAGATGCTATACTTCATACTAATCTTTAAAGACATTCTCCACAGATTGTAATAATTCAGTTCAAGCAGCTGAGTCTAACTCTCCATTTTCAGGGAATATATTTCAGCTGCCTCTTCCAGCAAGAGCTGATGACCTTATTTTGCTCCTTATTTAACTTCTGATCTAGTGAATACCTTCTGGACAATCTAAAACAGGAGTGTCAAACTCGTGTCATCAAGTTGTCATCACATGATGCATCATGACTTTTTCCCCCTTCACTAAAACGGGTAGGCGTGGCCAGTGCATGACAAATCCAGCCTGTGGGCCGCAAGTTTGACAGCCCTGATCTAAAACAACAGGGTGTTTTTTTGTGTGTAAAGAATCTGTTGTCAGTGATCTCAGTTGGGATGTAAACATTTGCTGACAAATCTTTTTTTTTTTCTGCAGATATCATCCCTTTTTAAAACAAAAGAGTCTGCCCAAGTCCCCAAACCCGAATCCTGAGCTTTAGGGAAATCCTTCATCCTGAAAGCTAGGACATCTCAAAAAAGATGGTTTTGAAAGAAATCTAACTTGAGCTGACCAAAAGAAGTATGTTACCATGTTTCCCTGAAAATAAGGCCCTGTCTTATATTTTTTTGCACCCCGAAATAAGCGCTGGCCTTATTTTTGGGGAGGTCTTATTATTTTGGGGTGCATGGAGCAAGACGGGGCTTCTCTTGCCATCTTACCTGATTTCCAGCTCTGTCTCCCTAATCCTAATCAGAGGAAATGATGGGGACCAGCTGTGCATGTGCTTAAATATTTTGGGGAGGGTTTATTTTCAGGGGATGGTTTATTTTGGGGGAAGGGTTTATTAATCGGGGAGATCTCATTTTTGGGGAAATATGGTATATATATATATATATATATATATATATATATATATATATATATATATATATATATATATATATATATATATATATATATATAGTGTTTACCGAGACACCTGGTCTACTTCAACATGTGGGAGGAGGCATTCTTCTCCCTTTTGTCTTTCAGTTCTAATCCAGGAGCCCTCAAGTAGTCGCATTCATGACAAACCATTTTTATGCCATACACACACACACACACACACACACACACACACACATGCATATTAACTTGCGCAGAGGGTCAAAAATGGGTTACTTCCTGGTTTTAACGACACCCGGCCAGGTGGGCGGAACCTCACACCACCACTGCTACCAATTCACCAAATCACGTGCCACCAGCACTACCGGACAGAACCGGCAGGATTTTATCACTGCCATAATCACTATAGAGGGTAAATGTAACCTTAAAGGCGTAATTGATATTTTAAAAGTCAGAAACATGCTTTAAATGTGTAAGATCCTGGAGGATCAGACCTTAGGAATTTGGAGGTAAAAAGTGTTTTATAAAATGTGAGGATCTGCACTCTACATGTATATACCAGCAAAGAGTCCATGCTATAGATATCTTTATTTAAAAGAGATTTGCTTTTGTTCATGAGAACAGAGCCCACGGCTGGGAAATGGCACAGTGCCAGGATAAAACTGCTCCTAATTTTCGAAGGAGGCCATTGGCTAATTACACAAACTGCAGGTGTGAAGAGAGAAGCTCAAAGTAATCAATAGCAGTAATTAATCTGCTAGACTAGAGCTAAAGAGCTAACAGCTGGACATCAGCAATGGACACATGCAACAAGATCAGCAATAATTACCTCTTTAAATATTGAATTACCATAGTAACAATTAGGTAAATAAATAAATCAAGGTATCAAAGCAAGATGCAAAACTAAAAACACAATCTTCTCCAGAATAAAAATCTTAAAAGCACTGGCGTCTTATTCTTAAATTGACTGATCATTGGCTGTAACACAAGCATCTTCTAGACCCTCCAATTGAGTTGAGTTTAATTTATTTTTCTTCATCCATTTCCAATTACAGGAGAAGTCAAGATCCCAAATAACAATTGCTTAGATACCAAAATGAGTTTTCCCATCATAGGTTGAAATTGGCACAAGATTCTTATTCCAAATGTAGAATGTGTTTTTCTCAATATTGCTCTGCATTCCAGATTGTGTGTGTGTGTGCAACTCATATTCTAGCTTTTCCAAAACTATCAGCTTTCTGGAGATTTTTTATTTGTTTATCAAATTAGTTCTTTTCATAATGCTGTTAAAATTGTCTTCCCATAGAATATTGATAATTCATGAATTGTGGTTGTAAGTCAGTTCTATCACGAAGTCCAAATATCCATAGAGACATGCACACAATTTTTTCCTGGAAAAAACTATATAGAAAAATAATCTGGGTGGACCACCCCATAAATATTCATTTTTGCATAAATTATTCAGACTCTTAACTGTACTTGTTTGTTTATGCCATTGTGATGTTTGACTCACTGTGTAATCCCTGACTCATTAGATCCATTTAAGTAATTAATTCAGAAAAAGTAAACTTATATGGGTGATGCCAATGAAAATAAGGATCTCTGTAATCCAGTAAAATCTACTCACTTTGAAGTGCCTTAAGCAATTGTGTGACAAAATTGATTAGCCATATAGCATTAAACTCAGGGCATTGTCTTATTCGTATTTTGGCTTGATAATTGTTGAAAACATTTTTACTGTTCTAGGAAAAATAGCAGTATGGTTATAGGCAAAACTAGAAAATTAAAAAAAAACTGTGAAAAAAAGGTAACAGCCAACTATTTCGGTATTGCTGCCAAGAAAACTATATAGATAGATCTATTTTAATCACAGCATTTGCGCTTGACACAAGAAATAATTTATCGCATGAAATAATTGCATGAAAATTACTCTTTTGAGGATGAAGGGGAAGAAATGGATAATGTTTAGTATAAAACATATGCACTTTGCTTGAATCCAGAACATGAGTAGAACTTTATCAGGTATAGAATGTTTGAATGTCTGCAAGGAGAATTTCTGAGTGAACTTATAGAGAAACAGTAGATTAGATTAGATTAGATTTATTGGATTTATATACCGCCCTACTCCCGAAGGACTCAGGGCGGTGTACAGACAACAATAAAAATACATACGTACAAAATTTAAAAACCAACTAAAAACAGATTAAATGAATTTGGCCCGAACAGAATTAAAACACCCCAATATAATTTAAAAACTTTAAAATTTGACACTAAAAACGGGGAGTGGTTAGGCCATCTACATACTTCTGTGCATTGCAGTCACAGTAGCTATTCTGATGAATAGCTGAAAATGAGGCATGAGGTTCTTCCCAAGATCAAAATGGCCTTCATCCGATAGATGTTTCAAAAGAGTCGGATGTCCTGGCTTTTCTCCCAGGCTTTGGGAGTGATGTTCCTTTAAATTGGGGGTAGGGGGACTTTTTTTCTATCTTTTTTTTCTGTTTGCTCCTGTCCAAACTACATCATCTTTGCCATCATTTATTTGTTTATCTTATTTATGGAGTTCTTACTGCTCGGTGTGCTGGGTGGTTTGCTTACTGATGTTTCATTAGCTAGTGAAATACCTAGTAATGATTCAGCTGGATCATGAAACTTCTGCAAGCAAACTATCCAACTAAGAAAACACCAAGAACTTTACACTTCAACCCTGAGCATTACAGGTACAGTATTCTCTGTTGTTAGGTGTGAGACAGGGGTGGGTTCTAAATTTTTTTACTACTGTTTCTCTGGGCGTGGCTTATTTGGTGGGCATGGCTTGATGGTCATGTGACAATTATTTATGATTTAGCAGAGGTACTGATCTACTGATGTATTTTTGCAGGCACTGATCTACCCATTTATTTTTGCAGGCACTGATCTACTCATGTATTATTGCAGGCACTGGTCTACCCATTTATTTTTGCAGGCACAGGTCTACTCATTTGTTTTCTTTTACCACTGATCAGCTGTAGGGCAGCCCTTTGAATCCCGGCGGCAAGAGTTTAAACAGTTTTTTTTTTCCCTCTAGCCTTCAGCTGGGACTCAGGAGGCAGTAATAGATTGGGGGTGGGGTCAAATAAAAGGTAAGAATAACACGGGGATGGGGGGGCTGGGGGGCAGGGGGGCAGAACCGGTTTGGTGATGTCATATCATTACCACTACCAGCTTGGCGGAACCGGGAGGACCTGGGAGGAACCGACCACTGGTATGAGATGGTATACACATTTCTGGGATGTGTAAGGATATGTAAGAGTATATGTTTATATACTGTAGACACACACACATAAACACACACTGCAGCTCAATACAATGAATACAACTAAGCATCCTATCCAACAGTACAGGATAAATTACTTTGCATACAGTGATTTAAATATAAAATAGTTTAGCTCATATGGCGCTTTAAAAATAAATGCATTGCATGGTTCTCAAAAGAACATCTTATTTCTATTTTTCCCCTTCCTAATAAAGACATGAAGCAGGGTTCTATTTACTTACACTCCAGAGACGTCAATTTTTTGAACCTTTTAAGAAATCAAATGTATCTACTAGGACACCTGCATTCTCTTAATGTAGATTAGTTCCTGCCAGCATCCTGCATTAATAGCATGATTATTTTGGACTCATAAAGCCCCATAGAAATGTTGACAAGAAATGCTTTAGGACAGAAGTAGCTCCCAACTTGTGTTTTACAGATGCAGGTGTGTATCAGACAAATTTGCAAACAATTCAAACTTTTAAACTTATTACAAGTAGTGTAGTATGATTTTGTTGTTGTTGTTAGCTGCAAAGTCATGTCCGACCCATCGCGATCTCATGGATAACATTCCTCCAGGCCTTCCTGTCCTCTACCATCCCCTGGAGTCTATTTAAGCTCACACCTACTGCTTCAGTGAGTCCATCCAGCCACCTCATTCTCTGTCATCCTCTCCTTCTTTTGCCCTCAACCTTTCCCAGCATTAGGCTCTTCTCCAGTGAGTCCTTCTTTCTCATTAGCTGGCCAAAGTATTTGAGTTTCATCTTCAGGATCTGGCCTTCTAAAGAGCAGTCAGGGTTGATCTCCTCTAGGACTGACCAGTTTGATCGCCTTGTAGTCCAAGGGACTCGCACAAGTCTTCTTCAGCACCATAGTTCAAAGGCTTCAATTCTTTAGTGCTCAGTAGTATGATTTATTATGTCTAAAAAGACAGCACTGAGTTAGACCTCCTTGAGGCCCATTCTCCTATCTGGCACCAATACATCTGGACTTCTACTGTAGTAGTTCAGTTTCTTGGGCAGGGGTCTCCAAACTTGGCAACTTCAAACCATGTGGACTTTGACTCCCAGAATTACCCAGCCAGCATGTTGAAGTCCACAAACCTTTATATTGCCAAATTTTGAGATACCCTACTCTTGGGTATTGCATGGCTATCAAACAGAGAATCAATATTGCTTTGTGTTCAAGCCTGAATCCTAATGAAGAAAAATCCAGATAACCTAATGCCTCTAGGATTCTCTTGTCACTTATTCCCATCACCCTTTCAAGAATTGCACTCGAAAAGGGAATATTGGAGACTAGACAGAAATTTTCCATTATGGCTCAATAAAAAGAACTGGTTGTTTCCCCAGTTCTGAGGCCAAAAGATTAGATGACTTCTGTTATGTGTTCTGTGGTTTATTGGTTTAACCTTGGGTGTCACGAGTCGTGACTTATATAGTTGTTGGGGTTTTGTTTTGCTTTTGTTTTGGGGATTCTTATATCCCATCTAGAATCACTATTGTCAGATGGCTGGCCTTATAAATCATTTAAATAAACAAATCTCTTCACTCCAGCCATCAATCTCTATCCCAATAACTTTTTAATTTACTGTATCTTCATTGTAGCATCCTATTTCATTACCTTTTCCTTCTTCAGTTGATCTAATTTCTTCTGTACTATCATAATAGTTGACAAAAGAAAATGATAAAACAATTGCCCAGGCCAATGACCCAAGCTCAGTGCTGTCTTTTTATTTTTTTAAAAAGCACCCACATTGCTTCCTTGACTTCAAAGCAAAGTTGAGAATAAATACAATGAACGAATGAATGAACGAATGAACGAATGAACAAATGCCTTCTGTGCCAAACTATTGTGTTTGAGATAGTATCAAGTAATAACATGCTCTCATCAGTGTTGATTTTGCAGCTTCTGTGTAAAAAGAGAATGTTTGCCAACTTAGGCTTTAGCACCTATAAAGTCCTACTTGTGTCTTGCATTTTTCTAGAAATAAATATACAATATATGTTTTTCTAGTCAATATATGTAAGTTGCATATGTATGTTATACATATGTATGTTATATATATATATTCTAGTCAATATATACATATGTTATACTGTTACTCTGTTATTCTGTTTCTGAATTGTTCAGCAACAGTGAGAAGCTAAAGCTCTTGACATTCATAATATGACAACAAGCTATCAGGGAGCAAGGCTATATCATAAATCAGCGGTGGGCAATTATGACAATTTTACAACCTGTTGACTTAAACTTCCAGAATTCATGACCCAGCCATGCTCCATGGGAGTTGAAGTTCACAGGTCCTATAGTTGCCAAAGTTGCCCATCCCTGTCATAGATGAAAAAGTCATTTTTTTGCATCTGTCAGCATGCAAAAGTAGATCCAGGGAGTCAGAGCCAAGGGATGAAGGTGGAAAGTTTTCAGAACATACCTACTACAGCCAGAAATATTTTGATACTCAGATGAGAGCTTGATCAAAAAAGGAAGCTTTTCATAAATACTTTATCTAGAAAGCTTCAGTGGCCAGCCTTCATGAAAGGCTCAGTTCAAAACTGAGAATATTTGCTAAAAATGCTTTTTAAATTATAGTTCTGGCAATTTACTGAAGGGGCAGTTGCATACAACCCAGAGTTTGCTTTGATAGCTCTTGAGGATTGGAGAACTGTGAGTCTCCTTTCAAGAGCCCCCAAACATAGAATACTCATTAACTATAATTCCATCTATCTATCTATCCATCCATCCATCTATCCATCCATCCATCCATCATTTATCTCTCTTATAATTATAAATTATAACTATACTGTGTATAATATACTTCAACATTACAAATTAGAAAAATGCTTATTCTAAATCATAACACTCTGAAATGCAACAATATTGCTAGCATCTAGTCATCTGAAAAATAATTAGGTTGAAACAATTCCCAGTATCCATAATATTAGCAAAGGCATTGTGTTCCTGACAGTGCATTGTGCTGCCATGTACTGTACATAAAACTGCTCTGCTCCCTTTCCCTTCCCTTCCCTTCCCTTCCCCTTCCCTTCCCCTTCCCCTTCCCCTTCCCCTTCCCCTTCCCCTTCCCCTTCCCTTGCCAGGGTTAGGCATTTGGGAGTATCATATCTAAGAACCATTTTATGTGATAACATAAATAGAATCTTAGACTTCACTCAAGAGGATTCAAGTTGAGGATATCCTATCGCATTCTTCTTAAACTTAGTTCCCATAGTGTTTCCTACCCCCAAATGCTGTTCTGCAGTTCTTGATTCAGGTTTCAGTATAATAGCACCCCGTGTACCCATTTCAAGATGTAGTATCACTACCTGGTCACCTTTCACGATCCAGCTGCACCATCGTGCCTACAATAAACTACTTAATTACCATAGCTAAGCAGGTGGCTTGTTAAATATTCATTAAATTTCATTTATTCATTACAATAGAAAGCAGTCCTTTTGAAACCTGCCGCTTATGCGTGTGGCTATTTTGTGTAACCATGTGGTGCCATAGTTATTTTAGTAACTCTTGTTCTGCTTGGTGATGCAGCCGTCTGTTATATCCTTTGCAAACGTCTGCTATGATTCATTTAAATCCCATTTTGACTGCAGCCGTAGGGATTTTTTTTTATTATTTTGTTGTGTCATACTGCGTATCCCAACCAAGGTTCTGCTTAATCCTTAGACAGTAGGACATGGGAGAAGATGATTCTGAATATAACAGAACACGAAACTGTTCTTGTCTTTTCCATGCCCATTCTTCAGGCATAACCTATTTGTAGACAGGTATAACCAGTAAGACTTCTGCCATGTATCTTGAAAGGTCAATGGGCAGACTCTGGGTCAAGACTAATCCCAACACAGTGTGTTAAAATATAGAGCATTCTAGACGTCAACCCTTTTCCATAAGAATTCAATGCCTGGGCATGGAACCAAGGCTGCACTGATCCCTCTTTTTATTTTTGTTTTATATGATGTTTATTGAAGCTTTTAAAAAAGAAGATAAAAGCTAATAGAAACTAATATAAAGTAAAGAAGAAACAAGAAAAAGAAAGCTAGCAAAAAGTGCAAGAAAAGAAAGAAGTCGAAGAAAAATGGAAAAGTACATTGTTAAGTCTTTTTGGATGATCTATGTCAGGGGCCAGCAACCTCCGGCTCTGGAGCCACATGTGGCCCTTTCACCCCTCTGCTGCGGCTCCCTGTCACTCAAAATATGCATCACAACCACCAATGTGCGACACCCGCTGGCATGCGATTTATTGAGCTTTCCAACCCCCAGCAGGCCAACCATGGATAAATCCAAGATAAGAAAAGTTTCAGAAGAAAACAGAACATTTAATTCAACTACATATGCTAATTTTGTGGCCACTCAAGAAATAGTCAGGGATGGGAAGGGTTTTGTGGTTCCCGGTGTTTTCTTTTCTGTGGGAAATGGATCCAAATGGCTCTTTGGGTGTTTAAGGTTGCAGACCCCTGACCTATGTTGTAGCTTGGATGGGGGAAATATGTCTTTCCTAGTTCTTTCGGATTTCTTCAGTCCCATCATACATGGCATATTTCTGGATCACCGGCGGGAGTTGGGGTTTGGAGCCACGCTTTTTGCAATAGTTCCACTCCTTCCTTTTTGTGTGGCTCTTTGGCAAAGAAGACACCAATCTTCAGAGTATGACATTGTCTCTTTTAATTTTTAATATCTCTATAAACCCACTGGGGAAGTGCAGTTTGGGATGCAATACCTTCAATATAGTAATCTCAAAGATGCTTTTTCAAAAGGCAACTGGACTCTTTTTCCTTGAAGAAGAAGGAAAAAAAGTTTTTGCTTCTCATCCAAGAAGCTTCATCAGTTGTTCAATATAGTGATGATAGCTATGGATAATCACTGCCCAGGCCATGCAGATGATACTATCAACATCTTTGCCCAGTGTTTGGAGGCTGTGAGAATCTGGGTCAGATAAAACAAGCTGAACCCAAGCAAGTGTTACCATTGTTCATCACAGATTTCTGATCTCTCCAGTGTTGTCTCTGGAGATCAGAGATCAGAGAACCCCTGCTCTGAAGCAGGGGTGAAATCAATCAGGTTATAACAGGTTCTGGAGAACCGGTAGCGGAAAGTTTGAGTAGTTCGGAGAACCGGCAAATACCACCTCTGGCTGACCCCAGAGTGGCGTGGGAATGGAGATTTTGCAATATCCTTCCCCTAGGGGTTGGGAGGGAATGGGGATTTTGCAGTATCCTTCCTCTGCCACGCCCACAGAAGCGGTAGGGGAAAATTTTGAATTTCACCCGTCATGAAAGAACAGCTTCATGATATGAGGTCCTCCTAGAATCACTGCTGTGTTAGATAGCTAGGTAAAGATTGTAACCAGGGGAGCTCTGTCCAGCTTTGGCCGATCCATCAGTTGTGAGGCCCTGGAACAGTAACATCATCTTCTTCTTCTTCATCATCATCATTATTATTAATACTACTACTATTATTATTATTATTAAATTTATTTATTTAATTATTTATTTATTTATTTATTTTACCTCCCGAAGGACTCAGGGCGGTACCCAGCCAACAATAAAACAAACCCAATACAAAATTTAAAAGCAATTTTAAAAACATATTAAACAATTTGGCCCTAATCGTTAAAAAATAAACTCCAATTAAAAATCATGTTTAGGCCAGCCCAGCTTGTTGGAACAATAGAATCTTGAGGACACGGCGAAAGGTGCGCAGGTCAGAGATCATCCGTATTTCCGGGGGCAATTTGTTCTAGAGGGCAGGTGCCCCCATAGGTGCCCCCACATAACGTATCATTATCATTCATTGTCTAGACTATCACAGGCCTTGCAAATAGAGTTGCCATTGAAAATAGCTGGAAGTTTTAATTAGTTCAGAATGCAACAATCGGGTTGCTGACTGGTATATCTGACACGAACATGTAACATTATTCCTTCTAACCCCGCACTCCTTCTTAACAGCCACCAAGTAGAATTCCAAGAACTGCTTTTAAGTTTAAAGCATTGCATGGCTTGTCCAAGTTCTCTAATCAGTTTCAACCAACCCACTGCAGACATCCCAGGAAATCCTTCTGATGGTCCCCATTATTTATTTATTTGGATGTTTTTTTTATTTATTTAGGTAAAGGAGATCAAAGTTTGCAGGCTGTTTTTTTGTTGCCACACTTGCTATATGTCTTCCTTAAGATATGCTCACCTCCTATTTTAAATGCATTTTGCAAACTTTTTAAATAGAATTATTTAAGAGAGCATTTGAATTGTGACAGTCAGCATCAATCACTTTATTGTACTTAGGGATTTTATTTTTTGACTTTATAGAACTTCTTCTGAATTTGGTTACATGCATCTTATTATTATATATTACTATTACTTATTACTATTTATTATTTTACACTAGTAATGTTTTAATGGCAAGTTTTGGAAGCTATTAAAAGCTGCCAAATGTGTTTTGATTCAGTCTACGAAAATTCATCACGGCTAACTCGCTACAGCCAACTTGCCATGGCCAACTCAATGCAGGACAATTTGCCATGGCCATCTTGCCACTTGCTGTGGGATGAGAGTTACACTAATATCAAAGAAATGGTGAGAGAGAATCATTGAAGAAAGGATGCAAAAGGAAGGAAAGAATAAAATGGGAAAAATTAAAATAATTTTTATTTATTTAAAATAATTAAATAGAATTGTTAAATTGACCTGCAGCGAGTTCTCCCACAGCAAATTGGTTGTGATAAGTTGGCCAAGGTGAGTTGGCCGCAGCAAGCTGGCTGTGGCAAGTTGTCTTATTCCCATTTTGATTGTGATAGGTAAGAAATGCAATAAATAAATTAAAATGGGCAGGCTTTTGGTTAAGCCTAATCAGAGGTGGGTTTCAGCAGGTTCTGACCAGTTCTGGAGAACCGGTAGCAGAAATTTTAAGTAATTCAGAGAACCGGTAGTGGAAATTTTGAGTAGTTCAGAGAACCTGTAAATACCACCTCTGACTGGCCCCACCCCCATCTATTCTTTGCCTCCCTTGTTCCAGCTGACCAGGAAGAAATGGGGATTTTGCAGTATCCTTCCCCTAGAGAGGGGTGGGAATGGAAATTTTACAGTATCCTTTCCCTGCTATGCCCACCAAGCCATGCCACGCCCACAAAGCCACACCCACAGAACCGGTAGTAAAAAAATTTGAAATCCACCACTGAGCCTAATCCCAGCATTGTCAGAAACTGGGAGCTGATGGGGTCTTCTGATGAACAGAGGGGAATCTAATTATGGAATCCAATGAGTCAAAAATAGCTAAGAGGTTGGACAAAGAGAAACCTGGAAAAGTTTTACTTCTGCCTCCTACCCTGAACCATGGTCTTTTGAATAGATCAAATCCTCTGTCTTTGCACGAATCAGAGAATCACCTTGGCTGGGATGATACAGCCCTAAGCTAAAATGTACTAATTAGCTTGTGCTGAACAGGGTGTGCCAAACCAACTAAAGGTCTAACCCCCACTCCCTTTCACTGCTGTTAATTTATTACATAGTCACTGCTTGCCACTACTTTGGCCCTCAATAACCTTGGCTTGGTTCTGAATCTGAGGAATACAATGATTTCTCCAGCAAAGGCCACAAGCACAAATATCCGTAACAGTAATAACTTTAGATTTCAGGAAAATTAAAACACATTTAAGCGTTTTAACCATTTTAATATAAGGACCCATTAGTTGACCACAACATTTGGACGTTGAGCAGAAGTCATACGGCAACTTCAGAAGTGATTTGGAGCTAATTAGATACAGCAAAATTTTATTTTTGGCAGGGTAACAAAATATCGCCTGATATTTTAAGATTATTCCCTCCTTAGTAAAGTTTCTGCTCATGAAGGACTTCTTTGCTCTTAACCTTCTATGACTGCAATAAATAAATAATCAAAACACTCATTTGTAGAACACAACTTAAAATCTCCCTTAATATTTCCTTGCGTTTATGTTACTTCTGCTAAAACAATAGATCTCTGAACTGCTTTTAAAACCAGCATGAGTTCAGCAGCAAAGAATGCACAATGTCTTCATGTAACTAGCAAAAGCATCTTAAACAAAATGCAACTCATGAAAATCAAATGGAAACATGGTGTAATGGAGGACATCTAATAGTTCATGTCCAATTGGTTAATGCAGATAAGTGTCTGTTCTGCATGTACTTTATTAGAAATGGCCTCACTGCTGCTAATTTAAGGAAAGGGAGAAAACTATGCTTCAACTCCCATGCTGCAAAATTACGGTGGTAATTTTTTTTCTTGCAAAAAAAATTTGTCTTCTTCAAATGTGATTTCCCATCTTTAATCACTTAGAAACTGCATCATACACATTTATTTGAATTTTTCAGAGTTAGGTTTTGAGTGTCATTTTCATTGCTTACTTCCAGAAAAAGAAATCCCATAGGTTTTCATATGTTCACTCAGCTGCTTTGTAGCATGCACTAGGTAGTATTAAGGCTGCTTAAGCAGTACCTTCATTAGTATCCAGGGAAATTTTTCTCCAAGTTCAAAACTGGGAAGAAGCTTTTGAGGAAGGATGAAAAAACCTTATCTCCTTTTTAAAAATCTTTTTAGTGGAGACATTCTTTGCTCTTGTTTTTCTCATTAAAAGTTAATACATTACTAAACTACTAATTCTGCTATTTACCATATCTCTCAGGAAAACAAAGCTAATTCAAACTGATATCTGCTTATGAACTTTGGTGACATAAATTTATCAGTGGTGATTTGATATATAGGAATGCATACTAAATGAAGAACATATAGATGAAAGATGCTGTATACAGTATGCTCCATGTCTTTCTGTATGCATGCATCTATACCTTTCTCACATATCGTAGCCAACGGGCCAATTTTTTTAAAAAAATGTTTCTACAGAGAGAATATTTTTTATTAAACATCTACAATGCTTTCTGCTCAGAGCTGATCTTTTTCCTGTATGCATATTTTGTTCTCAATTATGTTTCAGTGGAGAATTAGAATTTCATAAACAGTGCTGCTCTCTCACACACGTCTTTTCCATTCCTTATGACTACATAAAAAAAAAGCCGAGGAGTGAATTGTTTAAGTGGACTGGGAAATAAATAGTCTTGAGAGAAACATTCTGAAGTTGAAGCTCAAATACTTTGGCTACCAAATGAGGAGAGAGGATCCATTGGAAAAGACCCTGATTTTGGGAAAGACTAAAGGCAAAAGGAGAAGGGGACAGCAGAGGATGAGATGGTTAGATGGTGTCATCAACGCAACCAACATGAATTTAGGCAGACTCTGGGAGACAGTGAAGGATGGCGGGGGGGTGGGTGTCTGGCCTGCTGTGATCCATGGGGTTGTGAAGATTCAAGGTTTTGGTTACCACCTTTAGAGCGCTCCATGGCTTAGGACCGGGGTATTTATGGGACTGCCTTCTGACCCCAGTGGCCTCCCACCGACCAATACACTCCCATAGAGAGGGGCTCCTCAGGGTGCCATCAGTCAAACAGTGTCGACTGGTGGCCCCCAAGGGGAGAGCCTTCTCTGTGGGGGCACCTGCCCTGTGGAACGAGCTCCCCCTGGAGATACGGAGGATCCCGGATCTGCGCGCTTTCCGCTGGGCCCTCAAAACATTCCTATTCCAGCAGGCTGGCCTGGCCTAACTTCTCTTTTACGCTGCTTTTAAATTTTTAATTTGTCTAAACTGGGGTGTTTTAATTTGTATCTTGGGCCGAACTATTTAATATATTTTAAATGATTCTTTTAACGTTTGTATTATATGTATTTTTATCTTTTGGCTGTTCACCGCCCTGAGTCCTTCGGGAGTAGGGCGGTATATAAATTTAATAATAAAGAAAGAAAGAAAGAAAGAAAGAAAGAAAGAAAGAAAGAAAGAAAGAAAGAAAGAAAGAAAGAAAGAAAGAAAGAAATAAGAGTCAGACATGACATAGGCACTGAACAACAACAAAAAGAAACATTATTGTAAAATTCAGAAAAATTTCAAGATATATTTGAATGTCATGAAGAGGGAAACTATCACAATTATATCACACGGCTGAAACATCAGATTTTGAAAACCTGTGCAGAATTTCAAAACTTCAGCACAAGTGTACATTTTAAAAGAGAACCTTATTTCACCAGAATTCAGACCTTAAAACGTTAGATATTTAAGAAGTGTTTTAAAATGAAGTGTTCCAAAAAGAAAAGATCTTGCACCTGCAATCACCTTTACTAAGACATGAGACATTCTTTCTCTGAAAGAAACGTGCACTTACTTGCACTATCCTCATACACTGGAGAGTTTTACCTAGTCCCTAATTATTTTTTAAATAATCTGCAAACAGAAATAATACAATGAGATTTGATTTATGGAATGGACACTTATTGATTAGAAAGTAAGGCTCTTGAAATCCTTCTAGTTACCATATTGAAGTCAGTGGGAGTTATCTTCAAATAAGATCAATGCACATTCATTTTAAAAAGTTACTCCTATAATAAGTGAAGCTATTCATTAGTTCTGCAAATCTGCTGCCATCAACTGGTCGCCCAATTGGGTCTCTCCCTAGCTTTGTCAATGTTGTTGGTACACACAGTCCTCGACTTACAACTGTTTATTTAGTGACCGTTCATTGCTACAACATCCTTGAAAAAAAGTGACTTATGACCATTTTTCACACATAAGACCATTGCAGCATCCTCATGGTCACATGATCAAAATTGAGACCCCTGGCAACTGGTTTGTATTTATGACGGTTGCAGTGTCCCCAGATCATGCAAACTCCTTTTGCGACCTTCTGAGAAGCAAAGTCAATGGGGAAGCCAGATTCCCTTAACAACTGGCTTATTAACTTAACCACAGCAATGGTTCATTTAACAACTGTGGTGAGAAAGATCATAAAATGGAGCAAAACTCACTTAATAAATGTCTCGCTTAGCAACATAAATTTTGGGTTCAATTAAGGAGCCTTGGTAGTGCAGCGGATTAAAGTGCAGTTAAGTAGCACTTAGCTGCCAGCTGCCTGCAATTACTGCGAGTTCAAATCTCACCAGGCTCAAGGTTGACTTAGCCTTCCATCCTTCCGAGGTAGGTAAAATGAGGACCCAGATTGTGGGGGCAATAAGCTGACTTTGTATAAAAAAGAACACCGCCAAAAGTCCTAGTAAGCAGGTATATACAAAAGTATGAAGGCTATTGCTTAACGCATTGTAAGCTGCCCTGAGTCTCCAGAGAAGGGCAGCATATAAATTGAACCAATAAATAAATTTAAATAAATAAAATTATGGTCGTAAGTCGAGGACTACCTGTATAGGTCCATGTATATATGCATACATACATATGTGTATAGGCACAGACCTTGCCATTTTTCTTGGGAAGGAAGAAAAGGGATGGGGGGAGAGAATGAACCACAAATATGTTTGGAACAGATAAAAGCCCCCCTTTTGTGTTTAAATTGGTGGTCTCAGAGATTAAGCAGCAGGAATAGATCCATGCTGATTCCAAAGCTGCCCTGGGTCAGAAACCAGAGGCGCCTTAAACAGATTTGGTTGTAATCCTTCCACAAATTATATGCCCCAGTTTATGAAATATGAGAACTGCATTACAAAAGGAGACCTACTAATATGTGTCATTATACCTCAACAGCATCAGATGGAAATGCCAAAGAGCTCGATGTCTTGGCATAGTCCCATGCATTTCCCTTTTTTTTGTTTTTTTATGAATCTCTGCCCGCTTTCTCTGGCAAGGAAAGCCTCAACAGTGAGAAAATGTCGACATAAAGCAAAATGTTAAGCCATGCTGCAGTACTTAAAAATCAATATTATTGGCCCGGCTATCAGACAGGCTACACCACAGGGGAATATCTTGATTAAGAGCAAAGTCGGTGCCACAAGATAAGTCAGCCCTGTCAAAAAGCAAGTGGTAAATTGCACGTGCTCCTAGCAGAACGGTTTTCTTATAGAATAACATGAACATCAAAAGAAAGACACAGTCCAGCAAAATGAAGTGCAATTTCTTTCTTCTACAAAAGTGTGGCTAGATCCTCATAGGGATGAACTGGTTTGCAGTTGAGATTTAAGCTTCCAGAATCAGGATACACACTGGGAATTCCTCATCATCATAATCAGAGTTGGAAGGGATGTTGGAGGTCTTCTAGTCTCCTATTCAAGCAGGAGACCCTATACCAGTGGTGGGTTCCTCCCGGTTCCGCCCGGTTAGCCAAGATGGTAGCGGTGACGATATGATGTCACCGAACCGGTTCTGCCTGCCCCCCCCGCCGCCACCCCCACGTTATTCTTACCTTTTATTTGGCCCCACCCCCAATCTATTGCTGCCTCCGGAGTCCCAGCTGATCGGCTAGAAGTAAAAAAACTGTTTACTCTTGCCGCAGGGATTCAAAGGGTTGCCCTACAGTTGATCAGTGGTAAAAGGCAGTTTGGTGGTAGACCAGTGCATCCAAAAACAAATGAGTAGACTGGTGCCTGCAAAAACAAATGAGTAGATCAGTACAGCTCTGCAAGCAGTTAAAAGCCTGGTAGACCAGTACCTCTGCTAAATCCTAAAGAATTGTCACATGACCATCAAGCCACGCCCACAAAATAACCCACGCCCACAAAACCGGTAGTAAAATAATTTAGAACCCACCCCTGCCCTATACCCGCGATGGCAAACCTATGGCACATGTGCCAGAGGTGGCACACAGAGCCCTCTATGTGGGCATCCATGCCATCACCATCTGGTCTTCGCGGGCACTGGAAAACAGTCCAAAAAATGACCTGAAAACAGCCCAAAAATGCCCCAAAACCAACATGTGCATACCAGCCTGTTGGTGTTCGGGTTTCCGGTGCTTTGCCCCCCCCACACACACACACATGCACATGTTTTCTGGATTGGGCGCTCGGTGCCGAAATGATTCGCCGTCACTGCCCTATACCATTCCAGACAAAGGGATGTCCACCCTCTTCTTAAAAGCCTCCGGTGATGCAACTCCTTTTTTGGGAGTTGAGTTGATGTTGAAAAATTCTGGGAATTGAAGTCCTAATGCAGCTGGAAGGTGTCAGTTTAGGGAAAGGTTTCTTCACACAAAATGGTCACATCTTCTCAAATTCAGGTTTGCTTTGAGTCAATGGAAGCATCTCATTTGCTGTCATCATCTGTGCAACCACCAAGAGGAAAGAAATCATGAATTCAGAAGAATGTGTGAATCAGTGCCTCAGCTCCATTAGACATCTAAATTTTACAAGTGGGTTGGTTATTTATTTATTTCTGGATATTCATGAAATGCAAGAATACCAAAAGAAACATGAGTAGCAGATATAGCCAATACAGTTTTTAGAACAGTGTCATTTACTATATTTTAAGTAGTTTCCAAGCAGTACATGCATCAGATAGGTTTGTCTTTCTCTGGGGAAAAAAAATTAAGGTTTTTTTTTATGCAGGGCTGGCAAAATAACACCTATGGGCATCAGGACATCTACAATAACTGTTGATGGCACCCGCATTACAATGCTATTGAAAATAGATATCATTTTAATTAAATGCCTCAGATTTTATGAGAGTACCAAATCTGATTTCAGCAGCTTTTCATTCAATTTCATGTGAAAGTTTCAAAATCTTATTTAATACGGGAAATATCACCAGCATTACTCAAGATCTGAAAACCTCATGAGATTCCAAACCACTGACTACAATAAAGTTGCACCGTACGCTGTTGTCAGTGTGAATGCTATTGGATGATCTCATGCACTTTGATGTATATGATAGATTGAAGGGTGCTTTTACCAATCAAACGGAAGATACTTTTAGTTACTAAGTAAGAAAGAGTATCACACTCTTGCCTGTTGAGAGATTCTTATGGGATGTGATAATTTAGTTTAGTTTAGTAAAAAGAAAAATAGAGGTGGTTTGGGCCTGATGGGACTCTTAATTAAAAAAGAAAAGAGATACAAACATAATCACTTCACTTCCAGTTTAATTTCATATTTATATGAATTGTAATTGTATATCATAAACCTTGTTTTTAATCTTAGGAGACTCTTCAGTTGAAGCTGTTATCAAACAATCATGCTGCTTTATTCACCACAATGCAGATGATACCATCTTCTATTCGTAACTCCTCTAAGTTTTTCTACTGTTTTGTCCTTTTCAGGAAAAAAAAAATATTCGAAGGGGGAAAAACCAAAATAGTTCTGAAATGCCTTTTGATGATGACTCCTAGTGTTAAAACCTAAAAGCATCCTTATTATCAGGAGCCTGCAGTGAATTATGTACAAGGGCTGTGTACTTTTTCAAAAATTATCTGGAAAATGTGTGCATTTCTCAACTGTTAATGAAAGCAGCCATATCCTTTTTCAGGCTTCCTTGTGAGCTGAAATAGATATTACTTCTTTGAAACAAAGATAGTAGAAAAGTCATGTGTTTTTGTTCACATGAGTTCCATTTATCCCCACCCCCACCCCCACCAGTAACATAATCAGTGATTTATTAGAACTCCACTCTCTTATATCAGGATTCCAAGAAAAAAAAAATGTCTGTTGAGGAAAGGGAACAACAATAACGTAGTCATAGATACCATAAATCTAGCAGTTTAATTTTTTTAAAAATAATAGTTTCTTTTATTATCTACCTACTTATGTTGTTAACTTTTTAAAAAAATTCTGCTAATGAACATGCTTTAGACATGCTTTTTATTGGTAGTCCTTGACTTATAACCACTCATTCAGCAACCATTCAAAATTGCAATGACATTGAAGAAAAAAGACTTGCAACTGCTCTACAAAATTGAGGCGGTGGTAGCCTCCTCACAGTCACATGATCCCAAGCTCCGTTTTCACTGGCAGAGGGTTGCAGGAGGCAGTCCCAGCCGAAAACCGTGATTGAGAACCCGTTTTCGCTGGCAGAGCACTCAGGCCACCACAGGCGCCCCTGACATGAGTGATGTCAAGCTGGCCCCCCAGCCCCCCAAGGTCAAAGACAAACCTGATGCATCCCTCAATGAAATTGAGTTTGACACCCCCGCCCTAAAGCACCCATGTGGTCCTGAGATTAGCCCAACAATGGAGATGGCTGGCATTGCCATTGCTAAGCAATGTGGTCGCATGACATCATGCTAAAGAATAGCACTGCCACATATGGATGGATGTAGTAAAGGTTACAATAATCAAGAGTAACAGGAGCAATGACATGAATTACCTATCTTCGTGCCAAGCAAGGTTTGACATACCCTTCACCCCCAAAATTAGCATCCTTGCCATTCTTATCAGTCTATGGTGCATATGTTCTGCCAAAAGTAACATGAAGTTGTAATTCTAGAGATCTTAGCTGTCACCCTGGCCACCAATGCATAGCAGGGATTTTGCTTTTAATTAGTATTTGAAGATCCTGGGAGTCATTCCTCATTCTGCCTAGTAATAGTTCTGGTCATACTGGCTTAATTGATTCCTTCATGACTGAAAGGCATGGAACTGCATGGACATGGTCTTACTCCCATTCCTATTTGAATATGCCTTTGCATATAACTGGCTATAAAGACCAGAAACAATACACATTCGCTTCTGTTTGTGGTACAACATTCCAGAGTAGCTCATGAAGCCACTTGTAAATGACAACGTTCCACCAGCCTTTGTTACACACCTTCATCTGCCAGTACAAATTCTGCCCCGCCAGTACCATGGTTCTGCCTGAATCAGTCTTGCTTCTGTCTTTTCTTGCTTACGAAGACCTATTTCATCGTTGCATCTGTCAGCTTCTGGGCTTCTTAAAAGCCAAGCTGCAGTGGATCCAATATCCTCAGAAGCCTCAGCCAGGCCCTCTCCATGCCTTCTGGTCTGCACTGCTTCTGTCGCAGTGATTATGAAGGCAGCAGTTGTACTGCAATTAGGATCCTCATGGGCTGCCCAGTCCGCATCAGCCCTTGATGCCAGCTGCTCCATCGCCAGAAACATCTTCTTGGCATAACTTCCTTGGAGGCACTTGTCCTTCCTGGAATCCATCTCCTTTTCCAGACCACTGCCTTTATTCCTCTAGGCCTCTGGCCAGCTACACCACCTTTCCCTATTCCAGACTTGATTCACTCAAGCAATTCTTTTTAAATGCCACCTGTGCTTAGGACCACAGCCTGTACTTCAGGCTCTGACAACAGAAATTCATCCTCCAAGCATCCTCACTGTTAGTTTTTTCGTTCCCTCCTGTTCTCTTCAAGAAAACAGATGTTTGCAGGGAATGTACCATCTTTTATGCCCCATCTAAGGCTTTTCTTGTGTTAACCTTCATCTTCATACACAGATGATATGTAGTCTTCAGATTCTCTGCCTATTGTTATATATGAAGTGTTTTTCTATCGAGACACCTGGTCTACCCCAGCATGTGGGAGGAAGCGTACTGCATCCCTTTTGCCTTTCCGCTCCAATCCAGGAGCCCTCAAGCAGTCACATTCACGACAAACCACTTTATACCAAATTTATATTTCGCTGATAAAGAAATAAAGGGAGACTAGTATAGATCTATTCTATCCAAGTAAGGGTATGGCTAGCTGATAAGAGCTAATAGCTTGAAATAGATCTATACTAGTCTCCCTTTATTTCTTTATCAGTGAAATATAAATTTTATACATATATATTTATATGTATAAAAACCTATTATAGATTTATTACTAGATCACGTTTGGAAAGAATCTTATACATACATTTTGAATTTTAAAAAAAATTAATTGCTTCATTTGTGCTGAGGATGAAAATGTAAAAAATATACCCGAAGAAAATGGAAAATGTAAGATTTTCCATTTTAATTTTTAAAAGAACATTTGAAAGTATGAAAAGCACATTAGGCTTGTTCAGACAATCTAACTTATGTTGATTGAATGATTATCCAGGAAGACTTGTAGTCTTGTTTGGGGGTCTCCTACCTTATACATAACTTCTGAATAGATATGGTATAAGTGCAAATAATACTTGCGTGTTATCTAGCCAATATAGAACTTTGAACATAGGAATGTAAGATTAGAAGTAGAGCCCAAGGTTGTAGGACCATCTAATCCTGCATTCTGCATTACCTAAAGCTAAAAGAATTTTAAAAAAAAACAAAACCTTCTGGGATTAGAAAGCACATCTCAGCCATCAGTATTTAAGGCCTGCTGCCTTTGATTCAATACATAGAAAAGAGTTGTCAATATTAGTAGCCATAGCGAGACTCTCAACTTTGTGACGAGACAAGAAGCACATCCAGAAATACCAGTGCTAGTACTAATTTTATGGTAATGTGACACTAACAGAATCTTGCAAGTCTACAAGTACATCGCTATCCCACACTCAGCTTTACAGTGCAAGAAACTAAGGAGGGTCCCTTCTGAAACATTTACCATTGAGGAGGAAGCTTCTCTCTCCCAGTTATGCATGATTTGATATACTCCTACTATGTTTGCAATAGTGGCAAATATCTGTAGCTCAGGTATAGGATGAGGGCAGGGGTGGGTTCCACATACCTTTACTACCAGTTTGCAGCAGGAGCACACATAATGATGTTGTGGCAGATGGGCAGAGCCTCCTGCTGGTTTTACTACCGGTTCTATAGAACCAGGCCGAACCAGGAGCAACCCACCACTGGATGAGGGTGAAGGTTCATTCTCTGAGCTTGTAGGTTGGTTTCTGAACATTTCGTTACCAGCAGAGGTGGTATTCAGCAGGTTCTGACCAGTTCTGGAGAACCGGTAGTGGAAATTTTGAGTAGTTCAGAGAACCAGTAAATACCACCTCTGACTGGTCCCACACCCATCTATTCTCTGCTTACCGAGTCCCAGCTAATTGGGAGGAAATGGGGATTTTGCAGTAACCTTCCCCTGGAGTGGGGAAGGAATGGATATTTTACAGTAACCTTCCCCTGGAGTGGGGAAGGAATGGAGATTTTACAGTATCCTTCCCTGCCATACCCACCAAGCCATGCCACACCCACCAAGCCATGCCCACAGAACCAGTAGTAAAAAAATTTGAATCCCACCACTGGTTACCAAGCTAGGTAACATATTCAGCGGAGTTTAGGGAATGTCAGTGTCAGTGTTTTTCTGTTCTGAAGCCCTTATAAACAGGATACTGGCACTGACATCCCCTACACTCCACTGAAGATGTTACCTAGCCTGGTAACAAAATGTTTGGAAACCAACACAAAAGCTCGGAGAACAAGCCTCACTTCTACTATGTCTCTTCTTGCTGTCAGCCACAGCCAAGTTCAGTTCTTTATTTCTCACACCCGATAGACAGAATCTTGGCAGACTAAACCAGTACTACTCTCAGCCTAGAGCTATATCCTGGGACATTCTAGGGAGTTGCTATCTTTGCTATGGGCTGTATTGCCTCTTATCTTATCCTTCTTCTTACAATATGCTCCCACCTTCCTAGGAATCTGCTGCTTCACCGTAGTCTAGTTACCCTTCTTCATTCCAAGTTCTTTTTTTATCCCCATAGGGCTAAACCTCAACAGCTTTAAGATGTGCAGACTCCCAGAATCCAGCATCCCACAGAAGAATGTTCTAGGTCTCTAATCATCCCCCATTTTTTGTTGCACCTTATCTAGCTTTGCAGTATCCTTTTTAAGAATCAGTAATCAATACTGTCTACATTCCTTCTGGTGTGGTCTTACCACAGATTTGCATAAGGATGTGCTTCAAGTTTGGGGAGATACTTCTGGATCTTTACTACCTTGAAGGACTTGATATCACCAACAAACATCCCTTCGCTCTTCTGTCCAGTACCAGAACATTTATACAAATTTGAAAAACACCAGTCCCAAAGCCAATTCCTGCAGGCACCTCACTTTACATATCTTACCATATGAGAATTGTCTATTTATTTAATTGTGAAAAAGCCTGCAAATCCCATATACCTGTTCTCATACATCAGATTACTTACATGTACACTCTTTCAGGAGTTACGCACGAGGTGAATGGCAGCATGGATGTAGCAAGGTTCCTGTCTTGCTCTGTTTACTTTATTAGATAATTTACTTCCAAGCACGAGAATTAGATGGCTTCAATATATAATCCAAGCACAGCATTACTGCAGTGGTAGGCATGTTTGTTTATTGAGTTCTACATCACTTATATTCTAATAGGTATACTGAGATTTGCAGCCTTCTGTCTACCTGGATATGACTCCATGATAAGCTTCAGAGAAACATAAACAAGCTTGTATCATTTCTGTAGATTTTTTAAAAATCCTTCTACAACATGCCTTTAGTATCGTCCTCTGTAACCAAAGCACATACCATTAATTTTGGATTATAGATTTTTTACAAATTAAAACTTGTTCATTCTAGATAAATGTATATTAAGTACAGAAATGAATAATCATGACTTCATCAAAAGTAAGTTTTATTTCCCTGAAAATGAAGAAATAGTAGAAATAGACAACAAATAAATAGGTTTTAGGAATATTCCAGCAAACATTCTGAAAAGTTTTTGATAAAATAACTTGTCAAAGTGCACTGAAAATTGGATAATGATAAGATAAGACAGGCTTCCTCTCGCCTTGGTAACTGAGTAAAAAGAAATATTAAATGGATAATCCTCAGAATGAAAGAACTACATTTGATAAGAAAGCTGCACTATTTAGAATAGTTAAAAACTAAAAAAGGACATCTCTAGAAACGATCTATATAAACAAGAACAGTGACATTAAAATGTAAGCAAGTGTCATGTAAAATAGCATAGTTAAGATTAAAATAATAGCAATTTATCATTTAAATAAGTGAGCTGATGGTAACACACACACACACACACACACACACATATATACATATGCATGCACATATACATATACATACGTACGTACACACACACACACACACACACACACACACACACACACACACGAATCACTAAATATCCTGTCTTCTATACTATCCATATTTGTACAGCAGTGTTCAGTTTGCTAACAATTGCAGAAAAAACATTATTTATATTTTACAATATAATGGAGACTTTCTAATCATCTTCCCTTTACGGTTAAAATGCATCAACTTAATGTATTTATTCTTTGAATTGTACATTTCCTTGATATAAGTTTTTAAAAGGCAAATCTTCCAAGAAATAAGCTCTTTTTTAATTGTAGTAACTGATATTTGCATGGTGTTAGCATACCAATTTTTTTAAAAAAATAACTTATTGATCAGAGTAAGGCTATATTGCTGAAAGAATTCAGGACAGATGAAAAGAAGTATTTTTCCCCCATGGCACATATTTAAATTATGAAATTTGCATCTGAAGATAAAAGTTAAGAGAAGACCATCAAGCAGAAGAACAAGTAGAAACAGTATCAGAGCACTGATAAAATAAAATCAGATTTTATTAAATTCTCCTCATGTCTTTTCTCATTGTGAACATTAGTATTTCAGATTATGGTATAGCAGATATTTGACAGTGCTTTATACAATGAGATATATTTTAGCCTCCTTAAGAATGCCATCGTGTACAATCTGACATGACCATTTCTCCATGCTTGAAAAGGAGTTCACAGATCGTCTTAGATGTTTCCAGATAAAACTCTTATCATCTCATTGATGAAATTCCATGGGTGGTGCAGAAAAATGAAGTATTTCTTTTGTTTTCTTTAGTCTTAACTATTTTTTTCATTTAAGGAAGGAAAGTTAGAATAACTGTACCAATGACTTTTGATTGACAGTACAGGGAGCTGGAAGCATCTTTTCAGAGAGCTAAATGGAGGGTCCTTGAGTTTAAATTTCCCATCATATTCCAAATTAGAAGCAGGAATTTCCCTTCTATAATAAGAGTGCTGTTTAGCTACTAAATTCTGGTTTTTGCACAGCATTCAGACAAGACCAGAATAAAAAGTCTTCAGTGATTTTTTTTGCTTTACATAGAAGGTAAGTGTTTAATTCTATGTAGTTGCCCTCCCTCTAGTGACAGATGTGAACATTACAGTAAATGAAAGCATTTAATATTATATTTTTTATTCCAAGGTTGGGGCTAACAGGCAGAATGAGGTACTCAGAGCCCCAATGCATGTGAAAATATTCATCTGCTTGTGGATACTATTTATATTGATTATATTGTTTCCAAGAAAAGGAAGCTCAATTCAGATGTGAACAAATCTTCCTCATTGTATTATTGCTTTGGGATTGGATACACTAAGCAGGACAACAAATACTATCATCTGGCTGCCCTTTCTTGGGCTTGAAGGCTAAGAAAGAGTCCTAATATTTAGGTTAGACTAGAAAGTTTTTAAAAAGTCTAGAGGAAGAGTAATCCATTTTTACATTGTTCTCACAAAATCTCTGTGCACGTGTCCATTAAATCACTAGGAATCAGTTTCGACTCAAAAGAGACTTAATGATAAGGAAGTTCAAATATGAAATTTATATTTAACTACAGCTCAATGGGGCATATATTCCCTTTTTTGCCAGGAGTGATAGAACAATAACTGTATTTACCATTAGATTTGTCTGCTTGCTTCTGCATCCCAAGGTTAGCAAACTACTATTGCCCTACTCTAAAATGCAGTGTGCCAATTCCACATACAAAACTAACCGTCTTGTTAGAAAGATTAAATAAATGGGTTAAATTTGGGCAGGCAGGATAAGCAGAAAATGGGGTGAAGAGCAAATCCAGGACACACCAGTTCAAAAAAAGACACAGGTAGGTCAGGACAAGTGAAGGGATTTGTTATTTTTTTATGTATGAAATTTGATATGGCTGCATATTCTTCCAGGTCAGTAAAGTCTGATTGGCTAACAACAGTTCACAAAACCAATGGAATAATAAAACCTCCATAAATCAAGCTAAAAACAGAATCAAAATAATCACAATACGATAGCCAAAAATAAAAGTAAAAGGTAAAGGTTTCTCCTTCCAGTCGTGTCTGACTCTAGGGACTGGTGCTCATCTCCGTTTCCTAGCTGAAAGAACCACTGATGTCCAAAGACCTTTCCGTGGTCAAGGCGCTGTATAAACAGACTCAATGAACAAAACAAACCATCTAGCATCCTGACTCTTCACAGCCTCTTAGCATAGAATAACAGAGTTGGAAGGGACTGTGGAGATCTTCTAGTCCAACCCCCTGCTTAGGCAGGAAACCCTATAGCAGTGATTGCTAACCTTTTTGCAATCGCGTGCCAAAAGTGGGGGGAGCGTGGTGGGGTCACACGCACGCATGCCCACATAAGGAGCCTGAGTAGCGTAGGGGGCTAATGCCTCCTACTAAAGGCAGCAATTAACATCCAGCTGCCTGTAATTCTGTGAGTTCAATCCAAGCCAGGCTCAAGGTCAACTCAGCCTTCCATCCTTTCTAAGGTGGGTAATTGAGGACCCAGTTTGTGGGGGCAATAAGCTGACTTTGTATAAATATATACAAAACTATGAAGGCTATTGCTTAATCCACTGCAAGCTGCCATGAGTCTTCGGAGAAGGGCGGCATATAAATCAAATTTAAGAAAAAAATTCTATGCGCCCCACCCTCCCGTGCTCCCCCTGCTTTTGGAACGGTGGGCCCAGTAGTCCCGTTTTTTGCTCTCTCCAGGCTCCAGAGCCTTTCTAGGAGCTTGGAGAGGGCAAAAATGGCCTCTCCCCCCGCCCCCCGCCCCAGAGGCTCTCCAGAGGCTGGAAACAGTGTGTTTCCTGATTTCTGGTAGGCCCAGAAGACCCGAAAATCAACTGGCTGGCACACACATACGTGCCAGAGCTGAGCTCGTGTGCCCACCAATATGGCTCTGCATGCCACCTGTGGCATCCATGCCATAGGTTCGCCAACATGGCCCTATAGCATTTCAGACAAATGGTTATCCAATCTCTTCTTCAAAACTTCCAGTGTTGGAGCATTTACAACTTCTGGAGGCAAGTTGTTCCACTGATGAATTGTTCTAATTATAGGAAATTTCTCCTTAGTTCTAGGTTGCTTCCCTCCTTGATTAATTTCCACCTGTTGCTTCTTGTCCTGCCCTCTGCGCAAGACCCACCAGATCTCAGAGGCGAGGTTATTCCACAGGGCAAGTGTCATGACTGAGAAGGCCTTGTTTAATAGAGGGGACCAGCACCGTAAGATCTGGTGAGATGGGCAGAGATCTTTAGAAGATCTTTAAAGAGCAAGTGCCCATTCAGATATTGTAAATTCTCAGGAAGAAGATACACTTTGAAGTTTTCACCTGGTGCTCAGATAGCTTGGCTGCTCTTCAATATTATACACTGAATTTGACAGGGGATGCCCTATTCTGTCCTGATTACAGCAGCAAAATAATTCAGGCTAACCTTAATACTGCTGTTGCCAGAGTTGTTGTTTGACAAAACCAGTATTGCATGTCTCCTTTTCTGAATAGGCTGATAAAAATGATTAAAAACTATTTATGTGCTCCATGCCCTTGGTTAAAATGCAAATGTAAACTTTTCTATCCCTCACCTGTGCAGGTAGCCACCAAGCTAATTCTCTGTCTCAGGAACTTTTTTAAAAAAAGTTTTTAAATTAAAAAAAAATAACAGTATTATAGAATCTATAAAAACGCAGCAATGAATGTTTCTTTAGAAAATGCTAGAGGTTCAGTTGCTTTTGCCTGTGCTATTGTTTGTTGGAACAAACATCAGCTATTGCATTTTCTGTAATTTGATACAATTTCACACATGCAAAAAACCAAGATGTAACATATACATTAGAGTCTAAAACATATCCTACTGCTGTCAAACTCTGATGAAAGCTGTTTTCTATGCTGGGCTAAGCTTGGGGTTTTTTTTTTTTTTTTTTGGTTCCTATAGGCCAGGGGTCTCCAACCCTCGGCCCGTGGACCAGCCAGCATCTGGGCTGCGCAAACATGCAAAGCCCTATCCGCAGGATGCAGACAGCACACAAAACCACATCCCCTCCGGTCCGTGGAAAAACCTTTCTCCACAGAACCGGTCCCTGGTGCTCCAAAAGTTTGGACCCGCTGCTTTAGGTGGACAAGTCACCATGTGTTATTTTTTCCCCTCCAATTTTAATCCAGGAAAACGACACAGTGAACATTTGATAAGAACTCACAAAATGAGATTGGCACTTATTTCATTTTCTTGTAATCCTAAATTCTTTTTAAAAAATTGTCTTTTCCATAATTCCAGGATCATTTTATCTTCTATTTTGTCTGAATATTGAACTTACATATTTCACTTAGGTACCTGATCCCAGAAATATCCATGTTTGTAATGAAAGAATTACTGTTTTGACATACAGCCAAGTTAGCTCCTAAAATACAAAAATAAAGGAATAGAATGCATTCAGCATTGGTTTGTTTGTTTATGTAGGCAAAACTCCAGCAATGAAGCAGGTTGGTGTCGCAGTCATTAAAAGGAAAAAGTGCAAGATGTCTGCCAAGATTTCAACATGATCAAAATAAATAAATCAAGAAATTGATCTAGTATTGTTGTATCTTTTGCCAAAAAAAGCAGAAGGCATCACAAAAGGGGTATAATATAATAAAATCTGCATATAATAATTAATATATAGAAATGCTGATTTAGAACTAAGTTTGTGGTATCCTTGGTGCTTTCTGAGTTTGGTTGCTTTTTGCAGATTTTTCATTACCAAACTAGGTAAGATCATCAGTGCTAGTGGGGAGTTGGGTTTTCTCACATTTTATATACTAGCGGTTCCCTGTCAGTGTTGTAGGAGCAGTCTTAGTAGTTCCACCAATATTCCTACCAACACTGACAGGGCAAGCCACTAGTATAT
Source organism: Masticophis lateralis (assembly GCA_030761175.1). Classification (NCBI taxonomy): domain Eukaryota; kingdom Metazoa; phylum Chordata; class Lepidosauria; order Squamata; family Colubridae; genus Masticophis; species Masticophis lateralis. The sequence continues at coordinate 66,443,946 of JAUDYJ010000003.1, forward strand.
AAAATGAGAGCAAAGCCCACTCCCTACTAACACTGATGATTTTACCTAGTTTGGTAATAAAATGTCTGCAAGAAAACAGCCAAGCTCAGAGAGCACCAAGGATCCCACAGTTCAACCCTAAACTACATACCGTATTTTCCGGCGTATAAGACGACTGGGCGTATAAGATGACCCCTGACTTTTCCTGTAAAAATATAGGGTTTGGGCTATACTTGCTGTATAAGATGACCTCTCTTCCAACGCACACCAAATAAAAATTAAAAAACATCAACTGGCTTACCCACAATGTAAAAGCAGCTATGCTAGACCCAAAATGGCCCCTGCAACAAGCAGGGACCTCACACAGCCACAAAAAGCCCAAAAAAACAACTTTCACACTTTACACACACAAAATTCCACATACAGCTTTGTGAGATTTTGTGCGTTTGTGTAGTTAGAGTGAAACACTACAGAAACACACTAAATCTCAGAAAGCTGCACAAATATTATTTTATATATATATATTTTTTTATTATTTTTATTTTTATTTTTATTTTTATATGAAAGCTAAATTTAAAACTTCCTAGCCTAAAACTTAGACCTAGCCTTTAAATGGCTAGGTCTAAAAAAGAACAACTAAAAAAAAACCCAATTAACTATTTTTTTTAAAGCTCCCAAAGGGGAAAAAACCTTACCCAATAGAACAGGGGTCTCCAACCTTGGCAACTTTAAGACTTGTAGACTTCAACTCCCAAAATTCCTCAGCCAGCTTTGCTTTGCTGGCTGAGTAATTCTGGGAGTTGAAGTCCACAACTCCCTGCCTGCTTGATTGCAGGCAGGGAGATTTAGGTGCTTGCTGATGCAATGGATTGCAGGCAAGGCAAGGCAAGCGTTGCTGCTAGCACCTAAGGTAAGCAAGCTGGAGGGGGGGGAGAAATTTTGCTATGTACCAATTAGCAGGTAAAAATTAGCAGCTGGGATGGCCAGCGTTGTGTAAAAGGAAAGTTTTTCCCTTTTACACAGCCCTTGGCCATCCAGGCTCTGGCTATCCCAGCTGAGTTGCCTGCTAATCAGGCAACTCAGCTGGGATGGCCAGCGTTGTGTAAAAGGAAAGTTTTTCCCTTTTACACTGGGCTTGAGTGTAACTCAGCTGATTAGCAGCAACTCAGCAGGCAATTCAGCTTGGCTCCTTAGAGCCATTTAAGGCTCGTCAAAGCCTCTCAGGCTGGTCTGCCTGGTTACAGGAGACCGACACCCGGCGTATAAGACGACCCCCGACTTTTGAGAAGATTTTTGTGTGTTAGAAAGTCGTCTTAAACGCCGGAAAATACGGTACTTTGTTTTGCAACTCTTGCAGAGGTTCATTGAGTGACAGTATAGAATGGCAACATTTCTATAATGGTACTGGAAAATGGGGTTAGGGGAATGCTTCTCAGCAAGAGTAGAAGAAAACCATCGCCAAATATGTTCACCCTGCAATCTTTTTACAGAACTAAGGCAACTCTAATACGATATGTCTATCACCCCAGCAAGCATGGACTAAAACTGGCAGAATTGTGCCTCGTTTCATTTTTCGAGAACAATCTAGCTGTCATTTTAAGAATGCTTTTTAATATGCTTTTTTTTAAAAAAAAAACCCCATATCTGGCAGAAGAATGCCTTCCTCATATCTGAAGTTATAATGTTATTATTTTATCTTTAGGTTTATCAATCCGTGTTTGGTTTCTATGGAAGAATACAAGAATGTTCGGAGAATCTCATTTTGGTAATTAAAGGGATTCTAAGGAGGGATTTCGTGAGAAGACATTGCTCATTTTTCAGAATTGCTTTCTGAACTGAAAGAAAATATATGGAAAATGGGGGATGGGAAAGTAGAAAAAGAATTATCTGTTTGATGAAACTCTGGTGACCAGGCTGGATTAAGGCAGACATTGATTCATCAATCTTTTCTAATTTAGCACCTCCCAGAAATATTGGAGAATAGCTTTCTAATTGTTAGCTTCCTTGTCCACTGGCCAGTCAAGGTGAAAATTATGGAATTGAGGGGTCCTGGGTGGTCTCCGAGCTTGGTTGTTTCCTTTGCAAATGTTTTATTACCCAAACTAGTAACATCACCAGTGCTAGTTAAGGAGTGGGGTTTACTCTCAGCTTATGTTCTACTGGCTTGCCCTGACAATGTTGGTGGGAGTGGTCTTAGAAGTTCTTTGGTTGGGTTGTTTAGTGTTGACTTGCTTAGTAGTTCCTTCATTGGGTTATTGTTTACTTCTTGAATGTTGGTCTGATGTTAATATTGAAGTTAATCTTTGCTGGTGGGGAGGTGCTTTGGTCTTTTTGTTCTCCTTTTGGCCCACTGATTGTCTCTTTTGCATAGTATGTAGACATCGTTTATGTCTATGTTTCTATTGATGGCTAATTTGTCAGAGTGCTAGGCTTCTAGAAATTCCCTAGCTTTTTGGACTTGGCCTGGACTAGGATAGTGACAGTTTCCCAGTTGAAATTATGTCTGGAGTTATGGAGTTATTCTCCAAGACATCTGGAAAACATTAGATTGAGAAATGAGGACATCAACACTGATCTGAGAATCATTCATATTGATCAGAGTGTAGATTATTTTTGAGTAGGCACTTTAAACTAATATTTGAAAGGAAAATTTGTCAAAAGATCAGTGCCACCATACATTTTAGTATTTCTACAATGAACTAGCCAAAGATGCATATCCAATATCCAGTGGCGTGAACTGAACAAAGAGAGAATATTGCTGGTTATATATCTTTTTTTAATCTGAGAGACACTACACCACTAGAGAAATGGGACATAAAGCCTTCATAAAATCTAAATAATAATAATAATAATAATAATAATAATAATAATAATAATCCTGATCAACAGCACCTTCAACTCAGCAACTCAGAAAAAAACCAGCAACTAATGCAACTCCCATCATATTGATGTTATATGTCAATACTGATTTGTCTTGCTTAATATGTAAGCTATTGTGTGTACATCTGGGTGATCTTCCCAATGGAGAAATGTATAGTAGTCTCTTCATGAGGCAACAAAGGCAGTAGCAATTTTGCTGGGGCCTTCTATTTCAGGAAAGGTTGCACCTGACTAGCAGTCAAAGCTGGGGAATGGCCCTGCTGGCCATAGTTCCCACCTGCTTTGAAATGAAAATCCAGAAGCATCACTAGTTTGGGCAACAGCTCTTTCTTGCAGAGCAAAAACTCATCAACAACCAAAGTTGGTATCATCCCAGGATCATTTGGTAGGGTTGAATATCAACTTATTTCTGCCCATCCAGACACTTAAAGAACCCTTCCAAATACTAATATGTTTGCTTTATTTATCTTGCCACCCAGATTCACATACCTTTTGCTTAGAAAGGACTGAGTCAGTGAATACATTAACAAGGCATTAAATGATGCGCCTGTAGCCAATACACAAAAATTTACCTAAACTACATTCAAAAGAGTCTTCAGGCTTCTTGTATATATAAATTGATTTTGCATTCTGCTATGATTCAACATCCTTTTTTCTGCTTCCACGTCTTTAAAAAAATTAAACAGCATTAACCTCATAGCCAGTGATAGACAAAAACTGTGCATGTTTGCTCCAAAAATTCCTCACAATTGATAAATGCAATTGGTTAATGTTAAATGCAACTGCATTTTACATAATGGTCCTTTAATTAATGTTATATTTACTATGTGTATTAGGATTCCCCGCCCATTTGCTCCTTCTGCTGACCGCATCTCTGCACTCGTGTAATGCATGAGAGAGAAGTACAAAAAGTTAGTGACAGAATTAGAGGAGCCCTAAATAAGTTGTAGATGGTGACTCATCCCCAGATCACTGCTGTTGACATTTGAGCTTCAGTCAACTGTTCATCTGTACTGGCCATCTGGACAGAGTAGGAATGTTTTGTTCTTAACTGAGACCAGAAAAAGAAAATGCTTTCATGCATTTGTGGATTTATGTCATTGTGGTATGAATTTATCCATTTTTACTCCCAAAAAACTGTGCAGGGACATGTTATACACACAGTCAACCACTCTGCTTGTCCTATATGCACCTTTAGGTTGCCTGGTCAATCATAGAAAGGACTCTAATACAGGGGTCCCCCATCCCTTGGGCCACAGCCCACAACCAGGCCACAGCCCATTCAGAACCAGGCCACAGAAGCAGGCATGCACAGTTCCATTTGTGGGAACGGCAAACACAAGTGCCTGCTACTTGCCTAAGTGGAGCTGCTTTGAGTGCACGCGCCTGCCACTCCCAAGGAACCATCCCCTTTCCCCCCTTCCATCAGTCCACAAAGCCAGAAAGATTGGTGGCTGCTGCTCTAATTAACTAAGCAATAATTATATTTAAAATAGATTCCACAGCAGAAGCCAGTTGGTTAATTCTACAAAGGATGTAAGACCAACTTCATGAAAATGTCTTCCTTCCTGAAGGAAACATGGTAAATTGTTGAAAGAAGCACTCATTTTTATAAGCCTGGAGTTTCCCCATTAATCAGAGAACAGCAGTTACCCTCACCTATACATTTTAAAATTCATTTTATCTATGAAGACAAAGCAAAAACCAATAAAATAAAAATAATTCTAAATGTGGAAAACTTTTAAAGGGCATGTATAAACAATTTATTCGCTCTGAAAAATAAAAAGAGAAATTCAAGAGCAAAAAGGTTTTAAAACTGTTGATTGGAATATTTGCATGCAGAGTATTGTTTTCTTCTCCTTGTTCCCTGAATAGCAAAACAGAAAAATTATATGTAATTAAAATGGAAAAAAGCATCAATTAGCAGTGATTCTCAAGAGCTGGGGAAAGTGTTGACTAATGAGAAAAACAGAACTCATCTTTTAGCAGACTCTTCACAGCAAGATTATCCTGGAGAAAACAGACATTTCCTCTCCAGTTAAAATTTAAATTAAAAAAGAAACAGGAAAATATTGTTTATAATTTAGAAATGCTTCATACTTTTTAAAGGCACTGGCTTGCAAAAATTGCTGCATGTTGGACAAACTGGGTGCCAATAATTTTAAAAAAAACTTTTTTTAGTACCATATATTGAGACATCAGTGAGAAAGAACATACCTGAATGTGACCTAAAAAAAAAACTACATAAGAAAACAGGATTCCAATACATGGCAGGAATTTAATTATAACTGACTTAATTATCTTGCTTTGTCTGACATTCCAATAAAATGCTAAATTGTTTACTTTGATTAAAGAATAGAACGATCCACTCTGGATGCACATATCACACTAAACCAGTATTTCTCAACCTTGGCAACTTTGAGATGAACTTCAATTCCCAGAATTCCCTAGCCAGAAAGTAAAAGAAGTGGCTACTCAGACTTTAGGTATGACATAATTAGAAACAAAATATGGAGTATATCTGCCCAAGGCCCAAACTTCAGATAATCGCCTTGCAGCAGGTATTGACATAGTTAAAGAAATAACTTCAATATTTATCCTCTCTTAAATCTAATGAATTTGGAGTTGCTCACATGTAGGGGCTTTTAAGAAGAATCTCTATAGGAAACAAAGGCCTGTGGTTTGCAGCTGAGAGACAAGGCCATCATCAATCCATTTTGCTTCTCAACCTTGATGTTCTAAGTCACAGCAAAACATATGATCTGTTCCTATAGATAGAGTCTTAGGGACAGGGTTACATGTGTTGCATCATGTCCATCCTCTTCCTCACAATTCTGGGAAATAAATGGTGGATTATGGATAGTTCTGCAAAAAGCCAACGACTGTGGTGAAATGAAGAAAAGCAAAGATCAGCTCTTTGAAAATTCCTCTCCAGACAAGGAGAGGACTTGAGAATGCTCATAAGTGTTCAAGACAGCACTTTAAAGCTCGGGTATATGAGGAAGTAGCCATCTTGCTCTAACTGCAGTTGGGGGCTTTGAAAGGACAGGGATATTGGGGGGCATTTTTTATTTAAAACAGAACAGAAGGTAAGGGGGAGGGGGGTGGGGGAGGGGAGAAAGGAAAGGAAAGGAAAGGAAAGGAAAGGAAAGGAAAGGAAAGGAAAGGAAAGGAAAGGAAAGGAAAGGAAAGGATCCTCACATGTATCAGTGGTGGGTTTCAAAATTTTTTACTACCAGTTCTGTGGCTTGGTGGGCGTGGCATGGTTTGGTGGGTGTGGCATGGTGGGCATGGCAGGGGAAGGATACTGTAAAATCTCCATTCCCTCCCCAATCCAGAGGAAGGTTACTGCAAAATCCCCATTTCCTCCTGATCATCTGGGACTTGGGAGGCAGAGAATAGAGGGGAGCGGGGTCAGTCAGAATTTTTACTACCGGTTCTCCGAACTACCCAAAATTTCCGCTACCGATTCTCCAGAACTGGTCAGAACCTGCTGAAACCCACCTCTGACATGTATGTGCGTGTGATACAGAGATGGAGATACATACATATATGAGCAGTTTCACTAAACCAGCACCATATTTCACTCTACTGTAATTGACAATGTAGTCCATAATTCAGTCTTATTATAGCATTATTCTCTCACTATTAAGTCACTTTATTCATATAAAATTGTAATGATACAAAGTATTCGTCCTTTTTTGATGGCTTTTTTGTTTAATTAGATTTATATGCTGCCCTTCTCCGGAGACTCAGGGCGGTTTACAATGCGTTAAGCAATAGCCTTCATACTTTTTGTATATTTATACAAAGTCAGCTTATTGCCCCCACAAACTGGGTCCTCAATTTACCTACCTTAGAAAGGATGGAAGGCTGAGTCAACCTTGAGCCTCGAACTTGAACAATTGCAGACAGCTGGGTGTTAATAACACGCTATCTAGCCTGTTGAGCTATCTGAGGCTCGCTAAATAAAAATAGAATGTTGAAGATAAGGCATTATTACTTATTAGCAGCACTCCTTGTTGACACCAGATTTATTTTTCATCTCAATGTATAAATGAGTACAAGGACTGGTGGAAGAAAAATAAAGCAAGTATCCAGCAAAATAGAATATGCTATAATCATAACATTAATTGATAATGGTAGATGGTTTGAAGTGGATTCCAGAAGTGTCAAAAAAAAAGTTCCCAGGGCCTATTTAAGGCAAATGTGTGTTGTCTAAACAAGGACAACAGAAATCTGCCAAGGCTTGAAAACTGACTACACTTCATAATTTAATGAGGTCTCTTGAGCCTCCATTAAAGGCCCTCCTTTTAATGGTCCACACACTTTGAATAGAGCACGGCTTATGAAGCAAACACAGCCTTGGATTCAGAAAAACTATGATGGAGCTGCCCGATGTTGAAAACCAAACCTGTAGTGCCACAGACCTGCAATGACATCCTTCTACAATGGATTAATTTATGAGGAAAAGCAACCATCTCTATTTCATAGCATAGCATAAAATCAGTCTACCATTTAAGAAACAAGCAGCCAATTCAGTGTAGAAATTGATGGGTTGGACTAGAAACTAGAAAACTGAATTCTAATCCTCTCTTAGGCATGGACATGGTCTGGGTGATTTTGACTCACTCACTCATTCAGCCAACCCTCCTTAAGGAATTCTTGTTGTGAAGAAAATAGAAGTCAGGTATATTATATAAAATAGAAATATAATAATAATAACAGCAACAATTTGGCATGAAAGAACAATGCTAGCCTTCCCTAAGACCCAAAGCCTCCGTGATGCCATATTGGCCTGGGAACTTGGAGTCCGAAGCCAATGCACCTAGAAGACATTTACACTGGGGCAATGGTGGGTTTCAAAACTTTTTACTACCGGTTCTGTGGGTGTGGCTTGGTGGGCGTGGCTTGGTGGGTGTGACAGGGGAAGGATACTGTAAAATCTCCATTCCCACTCCAATCCAGGGGAAGGTTACTGCAAAATCCCCATTTCTTCCTGATCAGTTGGGACTTGGGAGGCAGAGAATAAATGGGGGTGGGACCAGTCAGAATTTTTACTACCGGTTCTCCAAACTACCCAAAATTTCCGCTACCGGTTCTCCAGAACTGGTCAGAACCTGCTGAAACCCACTTCTGCACTGTGGATGGACAAATTACACTGTATTTGGGGATAATATGACTACAGCATCTTCATTAATGGTACAAATGTGAAAGAGCCTTGTCCCTTTAAAAAAAACGGGGAATTGCAACTGGAGGGGACAGGTCTTCAAACATCACCGATTCATCGTGACAGGCTTTTGTGTCCATTCCCACCCACCAACTGCCTCCAGACAACATTTTAAATTGTAAGTGATTATATAAACCAATGATCAATTCAAATGGTTGGATTCACATAACTGCACTAAATCTAAATATGGATGTTTGTCGTTGGCTAGATGTTTGGTGAACTCATCCTTTGTGAAATAAGGTGATCCTAAAATCTGATGCTAAGCTAGGCAGGAGCATCTCAAAGACCTGGGAAGAAATGTCCGTACCATTTCTGTCCTATAACATTAGACTTAAAAGGAACAAAATATGAATCTCAGATGCAAACACAGATACAACTGCAAGCACCATGCTGAGAATTAAGGCTAAGTTTCAACTTCTTCATGCCTTCAAAATTGGCTTTGAGGGAGTTTCTTTTTAAAGAAGGTGTTGCAGAAATTTTAAAGATATGATAGAAGTTCAGCCAAACTGCAGGGAAAGGGCCCTTCCTTCCCGTTGACCTCTGATAACATCTGCCCAAGGTTTTCTTTAACCAGCGCAGTTAGAAATGTGTAGGAAAACATGATCAGCAAACTTCCAAGGCTTCTGTGTTGTGCTATCCTGATATCCAGACATCTGATCTTCACCAGTTGCACAGTGCACCCTTTTAAATCTTTTTTTTTTTTAGTCAATTTGGCATCCCCACAATAGACAGCAAATCGCTGTGGGATGGTTTTCTGATTTTATTTTAATTTTTTTTTTGAGAAGGAAGAGGAAGATCTCTTACAGACAAGCTAAGCAATTGTTTCCTACTTCTCGTGTTCAGATGTGCCCTGCGGTAACCTTTGTGCTCCGAAATGCTCATATTAGTTATTTCAAAGTTGGGTGCAGAGCTGTGCTTTCCCATGTCTGCCACTAATGACTTGCAGCTGTTGCTAATCTGTGCCTCTGATTTCCTTTGATTACTATGTGTATTGATGCCTCTGGTAAATAGGCATCTGCCAGGTGCCAACACAATTGGGGAGGGGAGGTATAAAAAGTTCCCTGTTTCAAACTCAATGTGACATTGTGTGAGCTGAGCTACAGAGAGGGAAAAGGGGCACATCTGTCTCTTTAACTATTGAAGGGCAAGCAGTTATGGGGATTCTTATTCCATGCTTGGGCAGGGAAATTCTTCTATCCCAGGGGAATAAAATCCTACACACACTTTTTTTTTAAGGAAAGGATGATAATAAAGCAACAAATGCACAATCAGAAGAGCCGGGGGTTTCCAAGGAGGCTTTGCACCAGCATGCAGCAGCCATTAACAAAGCTTCCAGATAACCTTTAAGTGAAAGCTAACAAAAATGATATCCCATGGTTTAAAGAAATATATTGTGGAGCAGACCACTCCCATGGCTTGTGATTGCTAACTCTACTTTGCACTTTCAGCAAACAAACAGTTTTTGGACTGCAGTATACAGCAGTAGTGAGTTGCCCCCCCCCCCCCGGTTCACACCGGTTCTATAGAACTGGTAGTAAAACCCGTGGGAGGCTCCACCCACTGACCCTGACGTCACTAAAACACTTCTGCGCATGCGCAGAAGAGCGCACAAATGGCCCCGCTACAAACCGGTAGTAAAGGTAAGTAGAACCCACCCCGGGGTACACTGCTGTAAGTCCTAGACTTACAACAATTCATTTACCGACCATTTGAAGTTACAATGGCACCCAAAAAAGGGACTTATGACCAGTTTTCACACTTAATGACCATTACATGATCAAAATTTGGGCACTTGGCACTTGTATTTATGAAAGTTGCACTGTCTCTTTGTCATGCAATCACCTTTTGTAACCTTCCCAGCTGGCTTCTGACAAGCAGAATCAAAGGAGGAAGTTGGATTCGCTTAACAACTGCATGACTCACTTAACAACTGTATCAATTCACTTAATATCTGTGGCGAAAAATGTCATTAAATGGGTCAAAACTCAATTAACAACTGCTTTGCTTAACAGTAGAAATTTAGGTCTCAATTGTGATTGTAAGACGAGGACCACCTGTAATGTGGTTTGTGCATGTTGAAACCCATATATTGGCTTCTGTTTTTAAAATGTAAAATAAAGCACGCACGCACACACACACACACACACACACACACACACTCACTCACTCCAGCCACTGCAATCCTAAAATTATGTTTTGAGTTTATCACTGCAAAGAAATAACCTGTGGCTTTCACTAAATCAGAAGCCCAGATGTGGGCCTGTGTCCACATAACACATTAAGATAAAATGAGTTTGACGACTTTGTGGTTCAGTAGGTCCCACCACTGAAGCCATTTTGTTTTTCCTATTGTGATGAGGCAGCCCACCTGACAGTCCCTGGCTGTCCCCATCACTCCTGTTTCCAGAGCCAGCCAGGGACTTCCATCTGCTAATTATCCCAGATGGGAACACCTGTCCACTGACTTTGTCTTCCATTAAAGATGCCAACCTGTATTAGAGCATTGAAAAGTTTAGAGACAAAGAAACGGGAGCCAATTAACTTGCCCAACACCCAGAAGAGACATCTAACTGCCAAATCCTGAAAGAATTATCTGATTTTAAATAATTGCTGCCGGTCTGATCTGACTGATTTGTTTTGCTACCAGAATATGTTTGAACTTTAACATTAAAATGGATATTGGAAAAGTCTACCTCAAAACATAAAACTGATATTCAACCTTGTTCAGAATACCCAGATTGGGGTCATAGAATAAGCTAAACTGCATAGAGTCGGATGAATAAACCACCATATGCTGGCTTCCCACAATACACTGAGGCAACACCAGATAAACTGTATTTTATTTAAGCACAATATGTGAATTTACCACTAATTGTCTTGGCATGAACTGCTTTATTCAGCTTGCTTCTGAGCAGAAGTATCCAGGATGTTGCGGGGAAAATAGGAGAAGGAAGGAGTACAAGGTATATTTGCTGCCTTGAATTAGTTAAAAAATAATAAAGGTGGGATCAAAAAAATCATACATATGGAAAGTGATAGGCCAAAGTGGTACCAGTGGTGCTAGGAGTATTTGGGGCTGTGACTCCTGAGCTGGGAAAGTGACTCCAACTGCCCAGCATTGAGACCCAAGTACCAGGTGACGATGAACATCTGTCCTTGCCCCCATTCCTGCCCCTCTAGCAGTTCAAAAACATGCAAATGTGAGTAGATAAATAGGTTCCACTTTGGTGCTGGAAGTTAACAGTGTTCCATGGGCCTCAGTAGATAGTCATGATGGTCACATGACCATGGAAATGTCCTTTCATGATCAACCATTTTTATTCAATTTTCATTCCCAGTCCTATGACTGCAAAATATAGAATTCAAGGCTGATTTCCCCCATTACCTTTCTTGTTTCTCTTGCAACACTTCTGAGCATTTATTATCTATGTGATTTGGAAAACTCTCCTGGTGAAACTTAACATCACTCCATCTGTAGTTAAAACTCCATCTGATAAATGTCTGCTTATTGAGTTGTTGCAATACACCTCTCTCTCCCTCTCTCTCTTCAGACATGTTGGCTAGGAAATTAGAAATATTTTAATGCCTAACACAATTAAAGCCTACAAATGAATGACCACAAGGAAATAACATTATTTTTTCTCTAAATAATGCATGCTTATTTAACAAGTTCTGCTGCATTCAGAGTCTTTTTTTTTTCCATGCATGCCCTGATAATTTCAGACTTTTTCACTCTTGTTAAAGAAAATCAGATATCACAATTTAATCCAGATTCCAGATTATTATATCCTGCAAATACAATTCCTTTGCTCTAGTGGAATTTAGTAGCACTAGTAGCTTCCTCAACAATGGCTGAATTACCAATTAATAAGTTTATGTGGATAACTAAGATGGAAAGCTTTAAAAAAAACTGTTCCTTTCACTGACAAGAAATGAATAAAGTACCTGGATGTGTTATCTTTCACTTCCGAGGCTCCCAAAGGTTCTTTAAAGAGCCTGAAGTTGTTTAATACTACAGAAGGAGAGAAAGGGGGAAAAATATGGAATTCCCACTCCGGTTTATCTCTTGCTACTGGCAAGATTTGTGTCCACAAGCAAAGAGTAACCTGCCAGGGGAAAATGTTTCTCTTTTTAATAGCATGAAGGAGACAGGAAATTTATGTTATCTCCCCAATGGTATATCTTGTTACCAGAAACTTGCATGCTATAACTTACTAAGCAGAACTCCGTGTCACAAAGCAGAGACTGAAGGGAGTACAAGGAAATGTTAGGTCAGAAATAAAACTGAGACAGTTGAGTATTTGGGTCCCGGGAAGCATCTCATAATGCTTGCCTCTTCTATAATTGCTACATTCAGGAAAGAAAGCATAGGGAGCATATTAAAAAGATTTGTTTGGGTGATGGACTGTATAAATATTCCTTTGAAACCACATTGTCAAGAGGTTTGATTCAATGTGTATCTTCTGAGATTTTGAACCTATATTATGGACACTCCTTCTTTTAAGGAACTCCTATTCCTATTTTTTATTATGGAAATAATGTAGTATAGAAGGTTAGCACCAGGGGTGGGCTCTACTTACCTTTACTACGGGTTCTGTGAGCATGGCTTAGTGGGCATGTGACCGGGAAAACCAACTATCACACTTTACACAAAAATAACACAAAAGTACACAACTGACTCACACACAATGCAAAAGCAGCTGGACATCACACAAAATGGCCCCTGCAACAAACAGGAATCTCACTGAGTCACAGAGAGCTCAAAAACAAACTCATATTTTACACAAAAATAACAGTTCGGGCAATAGATAGTAAAAAAAAATGCTTTAATTTTTTTTTAAAAAAAAGTTCTGACAATTGCACAGCACAGCTGATTGTCACAGCTAATTGTAGGAAGGATTTATATTCCTTTCAGTCATCTGGTCATTACAGTCCTTTCAGCAGTTCCAAGAAGATTCCATACCCATTTGCATTCTGATTCAGGTGGTCCTGAGAGACCAAGTGGCCTCAGTTACTCTCAGAGAGAGTACTAATGACCAGATGACTGCAAGGAATATAAATCCTTCCATTCCCCACCTCAGCCATCATTCAATCAGAACTGAAGAAGCTTCTTGGATGAGAAGCGAAACGTCTTTGTGGACAAAAACAACATTCAGTTACCTCTTCAAATTTTTTTCAACCTTTGTCCTAATAAATATCTTTTATATCTTTTTTTAAAAAACTTTTTATTAAAGAGTTTTACAAAACTGGAAGATAATACAAACTAAAATCAGAAGAAAAAAGAAAAATGAAAGCAGGTAGAAAAAAAACTATTTAAAGCCACTCTCAATCTTCCTTGCAACAAGTACAGGAAAATTAATAGTTCCCTGCCACCTATGAAATTATCTGCATGATTCTCTTCTTACTATAGACCCTAGCCCACTGACACACACACACACTCATCCATTCACAAATCCAACAATCATTGTCATTTCTGTCCAGGAGTCAGCAAAAAGTTCTGTAAAGGGTTTTCAGTATTTTATAAAAATATTTCTTATTTTAGCCCCAATCAAACAAAACTGGCAGGAAAGTAGTGAGTGGTTAATGCATTAGCCTAAAAACCAGGAGACCTTCAATTCTAGTCTCATTTTAGGAATGAAAGTCATTGGGATGACTTGGAGCCAGTCACTCTCTCTTGTCCAACCCACCTCACAGGGTTGTCATTGTGAGGAAAATAGGAGGTAGAAAATATATAAAGTATGTTTGCCACCTTGAGTTACATATAAAAATAATAAATGAGGGATTTAAAAACTCTTTTAAAAGGCAACTTTACCTTCCTTTCTTATGCTTCTGTCAGTCTGAATGTTTAAGTCATCAAACTTGCAGGAGTGAATCTCCATTCAGACTTACTTTCATCTCAAACATTTCTTCAAGGTTTTAGAAACCGTTTTTGGTCAATCCAAAACTGTCTTTGGCCAAGTTCTATTCCAGGGACACCATTCCCCCCCCCCCACAAAAAAAACCTTAAGGAGGGTGTTGGTTACTGTATTTTATTTACTAGAAAACAAATTTGTGTCCATGACGGAGGTTAAAAAAAGTCAAGATGGCAGCTGTGAGGCATGCCACTTTTTAACCAGGATACAAAAAAGGGGGGAAAAGCACAATTACTTGTAGCCTCTGTAAATCCTGCTAAAATGCTTTTGTAAATGGTGTTGTTTTGTAGAAGAAAGAAGAGGCTGTAAGCCAGGGGTGGCCCCTTTAACAGCCTATGGACTACAACTCCCAGAATTCCTGAGCCAGCATGCAGCCTCCTTATTTAAAAAGGTCATAATTGTGATATACTGTTTTAAGAAGGGGGGGAGGGGTTAGAGACAAATGTTGAAAAGGAAACACAGATCAGATTTTGGACAAGGGATCGATTCTCGGTAGCATGAATGCCTCCATTCTATTCCCAAACTATTTTGTAATCTAGCAACTATACCTTCTAATGTAAATAAACTACAAAATAGTTTGAAGAATTCACTGCAAGGTATACATTGCAATATTATCACAAAATAATCTGCAACATCAGTCCTTGGTTCTGACTCATAGCAAAGCAGAGGGGGAGGAGGGGGAGCCCATGACAAAGCTTGATAGTGAATTAATCATTTAATATGGCTTTTGAAAATAGCTGAAACAAATGATGATCAGCCATATTGCATCTCTTGGCTTTCCCTCCATGGCCCTTCATCCGTAAGTGATAATCCACAGAGTGAAGAGAACATATTTCACTCTAATTAGGGAGGAGCTAATTATCTCTCATCAATTAGATCCTACAACAGTTATCTGTAAACAGTTGTTGGAGATACACATAAACAGATTAGGGACTGAAAGCCTAATTAATAAGAAATAATGAGCTCCTTCCTGTACAAGGTAGAAAAGGCATATTCTTCCTCTGCCAAGGCCACTGCAGAAGTTGCACGGAGGGATGTTGAATGACATTTCACTAGTTATCACTACTTAAGCAAGATTTTTTTCCCCTTATACTCATTTGATTATTTCTAGTACTATTTAGAATTTAAAGTACCACCCCTGGCAATGGCATATTACAAAAACAGCAAAAGGATAGGAAGAGAATAACATAGCCAGGTGCAGAGGAAATTGTTGCAGTTCCATACAACATTGTATGGAAAATGTTAGTAGAAAAGGTTGTCGTTGAAAGGAATGACAGCTGATACAGTCCCTCAAGGTCCTTGTCCAGTCCTTGAGTTTCATGTTGTCTGCACAGCTGGCTTGCAAGATATAAAATATCCATCATGACTTTCCAAAACCCCATGCCATCCAAACATCTTGCAAGAGGAAGGAAAGAAAATAATTCCTAGTCAGCTGTAGGAAATGTTGTTTTTCCCAGTCAGCATTCGGAAAGATTGCTCTTATCAGATATTGGCCCTGGGATCAATAGCATCATTTTTTACAAAGGATGAACCACTCCAAATACAATTGATGTACTGATCTTCCTCAGGATGAACAAGTGAAGATTTTCAAGGGCATTAATATTGTTACAAGAAAGCAATGAGGTGTATTGTTAGATGGTAGGGATCATCGAAGAACTGATCCCCTGAATTTCAATATAGATTATTTATTTGTTAATTTATATCCCCAACTTTTCTTCAAAAGTTCAAGATAGCTATATAAAATTTTCTGTTCCAATAATCTATTGGTAGACTAGACAAAGAAATGGTGTTTGGCCCATAAAAACCCAACACATTCTAGATTTCTCTGGGTCTACTCTAATACTTCAACCACCATAAGTCATAACCCAATTTCACACATTGTGCACAATGCCCATAAAGCAATAGACTAGGTATTCTTTTTTTGCTGAAAAGTAATCATACATAAATAGAATCGCATCTGGTATTCTGAACTAGAAAATAATTCCTCAGTGATATAGCATTCATAATACAGTCCATCTTTTAAGCTATGCAAATTAATAAGATGATTTAAGTCAATATAATCACTGACAGCAACCCTGCAATTGATTTCATTCATGGATATGTCTCTGACTTTTAAGAATCTTTAATGTTAAATATGTTCTTTAAGGAATTCTACTATTTTATTCCATTCCAAAATAAATTAAATAAACTGCCTGTCCTGGGCTGGCATTTAAATCTCAGAACATTAGGCCTCTCATCCCAATATAGTTTAGGCTTATCATGAGAGGGATAGTAGTTAAAGGCTAGAAACTGCAAGACAATGAGTTCTATTCCTGCCTTAGGCTCAAAGGCAACTGGGAGACCTTTAGCCAGTCATTCTCTTTTGGCCCTAGGAAGAAACCACTGGCAAAACTAAAATTTACTAAAACTGCAGGAATTTGTGCTTTCAAAAAACCAGATAAAAGAGGTAGAATCATTGTCTTGTTATATAATCAGGTAGAGAACAAATTTGGAAATGGACAGTAAATTCCACACTGAATACATTTATGTTTGGTTTTTCCTGCAGGGAAAAAAATCATTTTTGTATGGAAAAGCAACCATAAATTAGTCTCTCTCACACAGAGATAAATCATACAAACACAAAGCTCTGTTTGCATCAAGTACATCAACAATTTAAAGAGTTTTTTAAAGATATAGCATGTCTTATTATATAAGTATGAATAATACAATCATGACAGATTTTATCATTGCTTTTTTTTCTTTAGTGTCATATGATATACAAGATATACATTTGTATTGTTGTAGAATTTAATCCTGTACAAAGGGTGATCTTTCACAATTTTTTTAAAGTCACCTTTTCAGACTTTTAACTCACACATTACTAGGGCTGAAAACATTTTAGAGCTGTTAACTACTTTTGATCTGTGGAAATTACATTGCGGCAGCTTACAAAAAATGAAACAAAACATTGGGGGCTTAAGGAATCACAATATTACTTCCAGAGTTAACATGGCCAATCAATAACCATATTTACCAGTAAACAAACTGGTGAGATTACATTTTACTTGAGGTTCCCAGGTAGCTGTCTGCCACACCAGTTTTACTCTTTCTTTAGGCACATTTCCAACAAACCATAAGGTTGTAGTTTCCTGTCAGTTTTTGTTATAAGACACCATGGGACTCCTTCTTGAAAGAGAAAGAGAGAATGCTAAAAACTAGTCCTTGCTTCAAGAACTTGCTTCATTACTTAGCCTGCTCATCACCAGTAGTTGGAAGAAATTGTTGGCTTTGCGGGTCCTAGAAGGACTCTACAAAGTTACAGCCAGGGGTGGGATTCAGCCGGTTCGGACATTTTACATCTGATTTGCCAAACCGGTAGTTGCAAGGATTGGCTGGCCCCTCCTGCCCCATCCCTCTCAGGAGTCTCCATGCAGCCCATTTTGGATGCCAGGTAAATGCAGGGCCTGCGCGGAGGCTCTGATAGGCTGAAAAATGGGCCTCCCAGTAGCTCTGGAAGTCTGGAAACAGGCCTGTTTCCAGCCTCCAGAGGGCCTCCGGAGTCCAGGGAAGGCTGTTTTCGCCCTCCCGGAGGCTTGAAGAAAGAAAATCCCCCTCCCCCGCCATGGTGCAAGAGGCCGAGTGGGCCATGCCCGCCATGGCCATGCCCACCCAGCAACCAGACAGAAAACTGGTTACTAAAATTTTTGAATCCCACCCCTGGTTACAGTATATCAAAAACAAGAATGAGAGATAGGGAATGGCAGACTAGGAACTGGTGATCTGCTCAAGAGATGGTTGGTATTTTCTAAGAAATCATGGCATCCTCTGAGCTTTGCTAATCCACACAGAGAACAAGTGCAGTATAGGTAGTCCTCGACTTACAACAGTTCATTTAATAACCGTTCAAAGTTACAATGGCACTGAAAAAAGTGACTTATGACTATTTTTTACGCTTACGAAAGTTGTAGCATTCCCATGGTCACTGATCAAAAGCTTGGAAATTGGTGTGTATTTGTGACACTTGCAGTGTTCCAGGGTCATGTGATCCCCTTTTGGGACCTTTTGACAAAACAAAGTCAATGTGGAAGCCAGATTCACTTAACAACTGTGTTACTAACTTAACAATTCCAAAGATTCACTTAACAACAGTGGCAAAAAAGATCGTAAAACGGGGCAAAATTCACTTAACAAATGTCTTGCTTAGCAACAGAAATTTTGGGCTCATTTGTAGTCATACGTCAAGGGCTATCTGTAGTACTTTTTCAACATTGCCCAATGACCTCCCTGCAATTCCCTTATATCCACTCCCTGGCTTTACAAACTATTAAATGTTTGGATTTTTTTATGATTGGGAACAAATGTTCTCAAAATACATACGATTTGTGGGCTGTAGGGCAATAATTGCATTTTAGATCGACATGCCTAAATCCAGCAGAGAGAGTTACTGCTATTGCACTCTCCTCCCAGCGTCCTTCCTCCTGGTACCCATCTCTCATCCCTCTCAGCCATCTCCGAATGGCAAAACTCAGATTCTGCTTGCTTAATTGGGCCCCTTTGGGGACACCATACATACACGCTCAGTCAACTGTATTTGGCAAGGCACTTAATGTTCCAGGGTTGTCGGAATCAAGGAAGACAGCCTTCCATTAAAAATGCGTCTGTTTTCCCTTTGTGAGAAGGGGCTCTGAGAATATATGAGTCAACTAAGATGTCAGCACCATAACTCACCGATCATGAGGGTTTAGGCTCATCAGGCATAGTCATTCTGAGCTGAACCATCTCTTCGTCCAAATAAGTCACCTTCATTACTGTGGAGCATATTAATGTTGTTACAGCTGTTAAGTCCTTGTTTTCGAAGTCATTAGGCTTTGTGCCAGAAAGAATTCCTGGGCATTCTTTCCTCATCAACATCTAACATGTTCCTAGGTTTTCAGAGCTGCTCGGCAGCCAAATCACGCTTATTTAATCCAGATGGATAGCTCATTAAATTATCTCAGGGATGCCCTTTCCTTTTCTAGGGTTTAATTTGAGGGTTAAAACATATTTTGCTCTTGTGGCAGATAGGGGCTGAAGAAGAGATGAGGGTCCATCATTCACAGGGCTTTGATTTACGCTTATTTTAACCATTTCATAATTGTCTGAATTAACAGTCGGAAGCGAGGAACTAATTTACTTAGATGTGCTGTTTTATTCAGGGCAGAGGTTTGTCTGTGATAAGAAGTCTGATCGAATAAGATTGGTTTTTATACAACCATGCTGGATAAAATTAGCATTCCTTTAAGGAGAGAGGGAGCTCATATTTAGGTGACTGAGCAATGATGCAGCATGGACAAGACTGTACCATATAAAGATTATGACTTTTTTTTCCTTCTGGTTCTTTATTGTGGGGAGAAGGTGATTCCTTTACAGATAGTCCTTGATTTACAATAATTTATTCAGTGACCATTCAAAGTTACAATATCACTGAAAAAAGTGACTTATGACTATTTTTCACATATACAACTGTTGCAGCATTCCCATGATCATGTGATAAAATTCAGACACCAGGCAATGTATTTCTTTCTTTATTTACTTAGCATATGATATACAATGCCAAGGAAATCTACACATGCTAGATACAATGCAGTATTAACAGCCTAGATTGCTAGTCAATTCTGTTGTGTTGCCTATCCTTGGTGCACCACGGGGGCAGGGATAAAATCCAAATATTTAACTACCAGTTCTGTGGGCATGGCTTGGTGGGCGTGATGTGGCTTGTGGGTGTGTCAAGGGAAGGATAATGCAAAATCCCCATTCCCTCCCCACTCCTGGGGGAAGGATATTGCAAAATCTCCATTCCCACCCTACTCTGGGGCCAGCCAGAGGTGGTATTTGTTGGTTCTCCGAACTACTCAAAATTTCCATTACCAGTTTTCCAGACCCTGCTGGATTTCACTCTGCATGAGGGGATTGAACTAGCCTTACACCAATTAGCTAGAGGTGCTCATGTTCTGGCTCTTCCATCCTCCTTCTCTGGCCGCACCTTACCTCATGTCACAATGCCTTGCCAGGTCCAGTGTCGGCTTTCCCCTCTGTGCACACGAACACAGCTAGATTTTTTCTCACAGAAGTGGTAAATGAGTATCTACTCACAATATAGCATGTTTTCGAACTGTTGGGTGGGCAGGAGCTAGAGATCAAGTGGCATGAGCTCATTAATGATGCTTGAACTGCCAGAATGCAGACCAAATTTCTGGTCAGTAGTTCCAGCGTCATTAAGCCACTGGGCCACCTCGTCCCTACTTGGCAACTGGCATGTATTTATGACGGTTGCAGTGTCCTGGGGTCATGTGATCACCTTTTGCAATCTTTTGACAAGCAAAGTCAATGGGGAAGCCAAATTCACTTTGTAACAGTGTTACTAATTTAATAGCTGCAATGATTCATTTTACAACTGCAGCATGAAAAGTTGTAAAGTGGAGCAAAATTCACTTAGCAACCAAAATTTTGGGCTCAATTGTGATAATCGTAAATCAAGGACTATTTGTACTTTTCAAAGTTTGTTAAGAATATTTTGTTGCACACATAATCGTTTGTCCTTATACAGCAGAAAATAGCACTGATTCTCAGCAAGAATAGTTGGCAGAACTTAAGTTTAAGGGCTTTATGCAGCTGAAAGCCTTTTGGCTGCACAGTTCTGCTTTAAAGAAAATACAAGATAGTCCTCAAATTACAACCACAATTGAGCCAAACCCTTTGTTGCTAAGTAAAACATTTCTTAAGTGAGTTTTGCCCCATTTTACAACCTTGCTTGCCATAGTTGTTAAATGGATCACTGTAATTGTTAAATTAGCAACATGGCTATTAAATAAATCTGGCTTCCCCATTCACTTTGCTTGTCAGATGTTCACAAAAAGTAATCACATGACCCTGGGACACTGCAACTGTCATAAATATGAACCAGTTGCCAAGCATCTGAGTTTTGGTCATGTGATCAAGGGGATGCCCCAATGGCCATAAGTATGAAAAATGGTCATAGGTCACTTTTTTTCAGTGCCTTTGTAACTTTGAATGGTCAATAAATGAAGAGTTGTAAGTTGATGTCTACCTGTATAGAATTGATAGAATCTGTCTCCAAAACATTTTAGAATAGCCTTTTTTCAGCATGGTTTCTCCAGCTGTGTATTGTCATCTCCCGTAATTCCCAATAAGCACAACTTTTGGGGGATGCATTAAAAGACTGAAGATTCTCTGCCATATCGCTGCTGCTGCCCCATATAATTACTGATTTTAATGTTATTGACTACCTGAAAAGGAGGGAATGGTTATCATGTCCTGCTCCATTTCTCAGAAAGGTGGGCAAACCAGAGCAATGTAGGAATGCATTGCGAACATCCTTGTCTACTTGTATTTTGCTTTGACTGGATGGATATCATCCACAGGAGAGAACAAGGACACTTTGACTCTTCCTAACAAAAAGCAAATAGATCCAGAATGAAGAATAATATAAATGATAATAACCATGAGGGGCACATATTAGACGTTAGGGACGGTGCGCGTCAACTAACTCTGCTTTAACCACCTGGGGGAATATAAAAATTGTATAGAAAAGTTTGACTTTGAGAATGTATTAATGTGTTGCAAATTCCCAGGATCCAAATTCCTTTAGAAATCCCCCATGAAGCAGATGGATACACCTTTAGAGACCCTCAGAAATGTTTTTACTGTCTTGTTTTGAAGTTATTCACTCAAAGAACATCCCTGATTCATGACTCTCAAATCCACTGAAGTGTCTTATAAATTCCCTCAAGAAACAGGCATGTGTCTGGCATATGTGAAAAAATACCCCCTAGTGCCCAGTTCTCTAAAGGGACTAATGTTGATTTGGCAATAATCCTTTTTTTTTAAAAAAACTAAAAACTAAAAAACCCTGCATATTGTTTTAAAGCAAATTCTTTGACCTTGTCTCAATATGATAACAAAGTGTATTGTGCTGCAATGCAGCTTCCTGTAATTGCTCCAATTAAATTAAAGAGTAGGACTGAGCTGGGATAAGAAGAATCTTAAATGGGAGACATACACTTGTCTACATAGGTGGAGATCCAAACACAAGATTTAGTGTCACTTAGAACAATTACTTATGTGGAAGAGAAGATTGGATTAATAGAATCTAGCTGTTTATTTGGATAAGTAAGCAAGTAAATGAATTATACAGAGGAATGTACATTCCATAAAAAACGCTATGAGATGAGTTTTGAGTAAAATGTTTGACTTGATATTCAACTCTTTGTTTTTAAGCTGATAGAAAGAGTAGATTTTAGATGGCGGATTTTAAACTGTGGACTAGGGTCTGTAGAATTAGTTTCTCTCAAAAGAGCTCATATGATCATCTCTATCATATAAAATCCTGAGGCCTATTTATGGGATAGATGGATAAATTTCCAGACAGATTACATGCCTTTCTAAGCAAATCTAGATCCAATTTCAGTAATAGGTCTCCTAACATATTATCTTGATACTTTTTGTTGATTGTATTAGGAGGGTTTTAATTGGAGATTAAAATAATAGTATTTTTTTAAAAAGTCTCAAATGTATCTTAGATATTTTATTGTCCGGACTAAGAATAATGGCTTCATCTTTAAACTGGAGTGTAGCTACATTGTTTTCTGAACTTCGGACATCACCTCTATTTACTACAATAAAAACATAAAGAATACCTAAGATAAACTTTGTAATTTATTATTCTCTTTTTTAATGGCAACAATAAAGAATATGGAAGGATGAAGACAATCACATTTCAAACAAATAGATATATACACTTTATGTCTATTTGTTAATATTTATTTTTAAGGGATGATTTTTTCTCTGCAGCTGTTTCAATGACTGTGAAATATAGTATATGATAAAAATAAGTCTTGGTAAATTCTCTGCAAATTTCACAAAAATTAGAAGTTTGCACAAGGTCAATTTTTATAGTTCAGGTTTCTTTTAAATGTTACCGTTCCCTCCTCAAATAGGCAATTTCTTGGGAGGGAGGAATTTCAATACTGCTGCCTTTCCTAAAATCCTCAGAACATCAGTTTTTCCAGAGTAACAAGAAACCGCAGCTCACAATTGTGTCTTTGCTTGTTAAAGCCAAAGGAGAGGAGATACCAGATATGGCAAAACCATCTCCAATAACCCCAACCAAAACACCTGGCTAAAACTGGTTGCCTTGATAGCATAAATCATTTGTTGCTGTTTTAACCATTTAATTGTGTCTTTCTCTTGTTAACTTTATAGGCAAGTGTTTTCCATGCTATCCTGTCAAGCACAACTTCTTTCAATTGTTGGATGTTCAACTTTGTATCAGATTTGATGTTATCAAGCCAACATGTTCTTTGCTTGCCCCTTTTCTTCTTGTTCCACTAATCATTCCTACTAGCCTCATCCAATGAATTTGCAGGCATGACATGGCCAAAATAAATCCAACATAATCTGATGATTTTAACTTCTAGTGATGTGTCTGGTTTTATACGATTTACCACCTCTCTGTTAGTTACTCTGGTTGTCTATGGTACACACAATACCAGAGGTGTCAAATTCAAGGTCCGGGGTCCAAATCTGGCCTGTGGGTTACATAGATCTGGCCTGCGCTGCCCACCCTGGAAACACCAAAGGACCAGCCTGCAGTGCCTCTGCCAACAAAAACAGAGCTCGGGAGGGCTGCATGCAGAGGATTTTTGCTGGCAGAGGATTGCAGGAATCTCTTGCAGCAGAAAAGGAGTTCGGGAGCCCTTTTTTTCTGGCAGAGCGCTCAAGTCACCACAGGCACCCCCAACACGAGTGACATCGAGTTGGCCACACCCACCCTGGCCACGCCCCCCAAGGTCAAACACAACCCTGATGTGGCCCTCAATGAAATTGAGTTTGACATTCCTGCACAATACCATGTCTTTGATAAATTATGCCAGCATCACCGTTCAAAGGCATCATGTCTTCTTCAATCAGCCATTCTTAGTGTCCAACTCATGAGCAATTTACAGAAATTTAATAGCAAAGTGCTGCCCTGCTTTTTACTAAACTGACACGGTAAGGAGGAGGCGAGATCTGATTACGGAACTATGGTGAAGGTTCACATATATGACTGAGGAATTCATTGGCCCTGAAACATTGACCTGGACATCTCCTGTATGATGCATTGCTGAGGCTGCATTTTCTATCCACAGTAACCAATACATGATAAACTCCTTCCCTTCACTTATTTGGTAATATAAATGTTTTGGGTTTTTAAAATAAATTTTATTAATCATATATAAATGTTTTGGATTACCCATGAAATCTGATAGTTGCATAATAATTAAATAAGGTTGTATTATGGATACCCTTTGATTATTTATTTTTTACATCAAAGCTGAATTTCATCCCTTTTCCCTTGTTGGTAAACCAATCTCCATGTATTCTGGTGATGTGCTAATCTCATCTGTTTCTCAAGCAAGACTGCAATTCCTTCATGCTTTAACATCCCACTGGCAACTGGCAACGCTAGAAATTAATTGCACAAAAATCAAGGTGGCCGTATTCATCAAGCAAAGCACTAATCGTGCCCCATATTTGAAACATGGATAACTACCAACCTGAGCAGGAGAAGGCTTTCAAATGCTTTGGCATCTATATCCAGTCATCGTCTTCCTGGAAGCTTTACTTTCCAAATCTTTCTTTGTGAGCCTCTAATGCAATCAACCCATTCAAGCCATCAGGGTAAGAAATACATGCCCATAGCAATTAAAAGTTTTTAAAGCCCAAACGCTAAGTGTTTTAATGCATGGTTCTTAATGTTCCACTTACAAGAACACTCGTGCATTAGAAGCTGTACAATCTAAACTTCTGAGTCCTTCAGTTTTCCTGCTCTGCCACTAATGCACTTCTCCATCTAGAATTTGGCTTTATTTCAATCAAAGCTTAATTACAATTCTGCCAGGGGAAGTATTGGCTCAAAAAAGGTAAGTGGGGGGAAGGAAGAATGAAATTTTTAGCTGAACTAATTTTGACTCTTCTTGGAGCGGATGGCTTGGCTAATATGGGATCACCTCCCACTCTATATCTTTGCTAGGCTTGGGTAAAACCAGGAAACAGCTCAAATAGAGACATTTAGTTATTATTTTATAAAGAGATGGAACTAGAATTTATCTATGCTACAATGAGCTCTTGTACCTTCTTTTTACATTTCTTCTATATCTATATCATTTATAAATCCTGCCTCACTGGACCAAATTTACATAGACACGATGCCACAATTGTTAAGTGAATCACTGCAGTTGATAAATTTAGTAACACACTTATTAAGTGAATCTGACTTCCCCATTGAATCTGCTTCTCAGAAGGTCGCAAAAGTGAATACAGCAAAGTTCATAAATATGAACCAGTTGCCAAGCATCCCAATTTTGATCACGTGACCAAAGGGATGCGGCAAAAATTGTAACTATGAAAAACAGTCATAAATCACAATTTTCAGTGCTGTTGTAAATTTGAACAGTCACTAAACAAACTGTAACTCGAGGACTACCTGTACTACCTGTACTGTACTCCAGGAGCCTTGGTAGTGCAGCAGACTAAAGTGCTGTTAAGTAGCACGTAGCTGCCAGCTGCTTGCAATTACTGCGAGTTCAAATCTCACAAGGCTCAAGATTGACTCAGCCTTCCATCCTTCCAAGGTAGGTAAAATAAGGACCCAGATTGTGGGGGCAATAAGCTGACTTTGTATAAAAAAGAACACCGCTTAGGGGGGGCCAAAAGCCCTACTAAGCAGGTATATACAAAAGTATGAAGGCTATTGCTTAGCGCATTGTAAGCTGCCCTGAGTCTCCGGAGAAGGGCGGCATATAAATCGAACCAATAAACAATAAATAAATAAATTCTGTCTATCACTTTTAGAGGGTAGAGTTAATCTCCCTTCTAATTACAGACTATTCAGAATGGTTTTATGTGGCAAATGTGCATTACTGACTCAATGACCAGGACGGGGAAGTCTCTAGAATTAAAGCCAAATGTTGTACCTTTAATATAACAATTAGCAAAATCACAAAACTGTGCCTCACTTATTTTGGCCATATCATGTGGAGGAATTCAGTTATGTTGTGAAGGGTTAGTGACAGTGGTGTGATTCAGCCAGTTCGCACCACTTCGTGAGAACCAGTTGTTAACTTTCTGAGCAGTTTGGCAAACTGTTGTTGGAAGAAATCATTAGGGCAGAGAACCAGTTGTTAAATTACTTGAATCCCACCACTGGTTAGTGGTAAAGAAAATCAGGCCGCCATCGAAGTTGACACTAGCCAGAGCATAGAAAAACTCAAAGAAGTAAGGCAAGATTGGAAGATGTGGAGAGACCTGACCAGAGGTGGGTTTCAGCAGGTTCTGACCAGTTCTGGTGAACTGGTAGCGGAAATTTTGAGTAGTTCAGAGAACTGGCAAATACCACTTCTGACTGGCCCCACCCCCATCTATTCTCGGCCCCCCGAGTCCCAACTGATCTGGAGGAAATGCGGATTTTGCAGTTACCTTCCCCTGGAGTGGGGAGGGAATGGAGATTTTACAGTATCCTTCCCCTGCCATGCCCACCCAGCCACACCCATCAACCCATGCCACACCCACCAAGCCACACCCACAGAACCGATAGTTCAAACAAATTTGAAACCTACCGCTGGACCTGACCCATAGAATTGCCAAGAGTTGAACATGACGAAATGGATAAAAATATCATCACAATATAACAAGTAGGAGGTTTTGAATCTGACTGTTTCCCAGCAGTCTCTGAGGCATAAATAGGCTTTTATTGGATCATCATAGAATATATTTTTTTTTAGCTTTTGAGTGTTTGGTCAGTAACTGTATATTCTAATTAATACAGTAATGTATTCTAA
The DNA here is from genome assembly GCA_030761175.1 of Masticophis lateralis. Taxonomy (NCBI): domain Eukaryota; kingdom Metazoa; phylum Chordata; class Lepidosauria; order Squamata; family Colubridae; genus Masticophis; species Masticophis lateralis. Next base: position 66,470,804 of record JAUDYJ010000003.1, read on the forward strand.
TGGGTTTAGATAACTGCATGTATATGGTCATTTTTATATTCACCGAACAATATGCATCCTCCTGAATAATTATATTTAAGTGATATCACTCTGTGATAGACTTGCCTTTAGCTCAGGATATTAGTGCCCAGTGGTGAAATGTAAAATTTGTTACTACCAGTTCTGGGGCGTGGCTTGGTGGTGGTGGTTGTAATTTGACTGGGTGGGCGTCGCCAACTTTATTTTTTTTTACTGTTAAAAGCATTTTTTCTACACCCTTAAGAGGTTGCAGAAAAAAATGCTTTTAAAAGCCTCTGATGATCCCAGCTGAGCCGCACAATCATCAGAGGCTTTTTTTTTTACTTTTAAAAGCATTTTTTCGGCCGAAGAGGTTGCCTCTGATGATCACGCGGCTCAGCTGGACATGGAGGGGGGCAGGGATTTTTGCTACCGGTTCTCTGAACCACCCGCCGCCATCACTACTGGATCGGGTGACCCAGTCCGAACGGGGAGCGTTTCACCCCTGTTAGTGCCCCTCATTAAAATTTCTTAAACATAAAAAAAGGAGTATACCTTAGCTAAAACACTGAACATGCATTGAAAATATCTGGTACATTCAGTGGTGGGATTCAAATAATTTAATAACCAGTTCTCCCAAAGTCAGGTTGTCTGTCATGGGAGGTGTGGCCCAGCTCGGCTGCACATGCAGGACGAGCCTCTCACAACAGCCACCCTGACCCTGGGCAAACCAGTTGTTAAATTACCCATCCTCACTATCAAAGTGGATCCTGGGTGCTGCACTGCAGTGGATAAATGGGCAACCGAGCAGCCGACACAAGGGGAGGAGCAGGAGCAGGGAGAAGAAAGACGGAACGTGGCCTTCTCATTCCCTTGCACTGGCCGCTCCGTTGCCCATTTCTCCATTGCAGCGCAGTGCCCAGGATCCATTTTGATAATGGGGGGTGGGTAATTTAACAACCGGTTTGCCCAAACTGGTGCAAACTGGCTGAATCCCACCACTGCAGATATACCAGCAACTTTCAAAATCTTAGAAACTAAGATTCAGTCTATTGGAGAAGGTTACCAGAGAGAGACTAAACCAAGAATCTGTTATTAATATAATATAACAGCCATGGTAGCACAGTGGTTAGAATGCAGTATTGCAGGCTAATGCTGTCCACTGCCAGCAGTTTGATCCTGATCAGCTCAAGGTTGACTCAGCCTTCCATTCTTCCGAAGTCAATAAAATGAGGACCCAAATTGTTGGGGCAATATGCTGACATTTGTAAACGACTCAGAAAGTGCTGAAATGTACTGTGAAGTGGAATATAAGTCTATATGCTGCTGCTATATTAAAAAATTAAAAAGAGAATAAATTTGGGTAATGTATTAGGAATTTGGAATAGGCAATTAGAATATTCATGAATGAAGGCAAATATATGTGTCCCAGGATAATGTTTCAGGATCCAATCTGGGTGGGTCACCGGGACGAGAGGTTTAGTCTTCCAAGCTTTCAGACTCATGCTACAGCCCATTCTCAGGGAATTTCTCTATCACCAGAATACCAAGATCAGGGACATGGCAAAACCCAGTTGAGGAAAGGAGGAAGGCGGGTGAACTTTCTGGTGAGAGACAAGTTCCCTAGGAGCGGCTTCAGCACAAGTCCAAATTCCCAGAAGACTAAACCTCTGGTTCCGCTTATAAAAGTTATTAGAGTTTTCTATATTGCAAAGCCAATGGTTTCAGCTTTTAAGAAATTATTATTAATTAGATTTTTTATTATTAATTAGATTTATATACCGCCCTTCTCCTTACGGACTCATTAATGTTAAGTAAGTTTTGTTATATTTAAAACATGGGTAATCTAACCAAAGTAAAAATTGCATTTGTGTTAATTGGGCACCTAAAAGCATGTGACTGGCTCTCGTTTTGTAATCAGTTCGAAGGATCTTTAGTGACATGCTAGGAAAATATCCCCTGGATATTTTTGAAATTTTGTGTGATATTGTTGGATTCTTCCTTTTTGATGTCATTTTCTTTTTGGTTTTTTAATATATTTTTTCTCTTTCTTTAGTTAGCTTTGTATAGTTTATTTTATGCGTATCGTTTTTCTTATAAAAGTTTTATAGCTTAACTATAAACTTATTACTAATTGCTACTAATTAATACACTTGTAAGGAAAAAATGTAATATAAGTTTCATATTATATTATATATATATATTAAAGATTTCTATTTATTTATATTTAATACATATCGTCATTTTAGCCATTGTCTATCAGGTGCAGGATGAAGGCTTCTTCCGCATGTTTTATATGTTAAAATGCAAAACACAAAACAAAATTACTCTGACTATGACACCACTAGGTGGTGCACAAATACTGCACTACAGCCTGTTGTAGCTGTTCCACTTCTTTAAATTGCAAAAATGATCACTGTGTACAAATAAAATTTGCAAAAATAATCCATAACTGGTTTGTTTTGAATCAGAATATCCAGATTGTCTAGCTGGATATTTGTGCTTCTGGCATATTTTAAAGTCAACAAAAATACCTTTCAAACCATTAGAAACCATTAGGCTTTGCTCATAATTAACAATACATTTCTATACGCATTAATTTACAGAGCATAAATTGACTTCATTTGGTACAAAACTGCCAATATTTGTAGGTTAAGATTATAATAATTTTACAGGAAGTATATAACGAATCAGCTCTGATCAGCATACTTCATTAGCATTTTTATGCCCATTTCTCAAATCTAGAGTTTTTGCGCTGTGTGGTTTTTGTTCACTAAGCCAAAGAAGGGCAATTTTTTTTTAGATCAAGAGGCATGATTTTTCAGCAAAAATGCATAGGCTACATATTTTTAAAAATGAACATACTTCTGCCCTTTGTCTCTATCTACATCATAGCTCATGGAAAGCTAAATTCTCTTCTTTCTCACCCATATAATTGCAGGGGCACATCAAATATCATACAAAGAACATTCCTATAATTCCATAATAATTCTCACCTGAGATAACCTACTTGTGCAGGCAGTTTGGCAAAGCACAAAATGGCCAGGTGAATTGGGAAGGGTATAAAGTAGTCTTAACCAAGATGGATAGGGGATGGATATGGGATGGATATCCATTATACGTATGGTGTTCATCTCCCAGAATTCCGAATAATGAAATTTGTATATACTTTTGCAAGGCAGCCAAATTTGGGGAAATAAATGTAAAAACACAAACTCTGTAACTTGAAAAAACAAATCTGTAACAATGGTGAAAATTTTGATGCAGATTCATTCCTCAGTCATTTCCACTTCCCAATCTACCTACCTAGTAGCTTCTAGATTCTATTGCATTCTGTGGCTGGAGAATCCAAATGGATTCCATAGTCATTTCCAAAAGGAAAAGGAATAGAGTTACAGGATTTGCTTGTTTGTTTTAAAGGAGGAAAGATTATACTGTTGGTTGGAGGATTTAGCATACACCTTTTTTTCCCAATATTTCCCCCCCCCTCCCATATTCAAGGCTGCAATTTTTTTTTAAAGTGAACACATGTTGGAAGAAATATCCATTTGGTTCCGTTCCAAGCTGGAAGAAAGATACTGGAGACATGGAAAGATGATTGGAAAGATGGTTTAATGATAAACAGAAACACCAGTGTTCATGGTTCTGGTGCAGCTGACAAAATTAAGTTTTGGCGAGGGGTTTATAACTTTTTGGGGCTTTGCATTTGAGTTTCCTGTTCCTGTGCAAGAACATGTCCTTTAATATTCTATTGGCTATTGTCAGATTCCTGGGGGGGGTGGTGTCTTGTAGGGGTTATGTAGAGATCATAGCTAGTTCTATAGGCAAAAGAGGAAATGCAAATCCTAGATTTTTGTCTGGGGCTCCGGGCCGATCTGGTCAACTGCTGGCTTATTGTTTATCTGAGCTCCCGGGTTTTTGTGACTTTGAAGTTTGGACTACAATGAAGGGGCTTGTGTTCTGAAAGTGGATTGGGCAATTCCTATTGTGGCTAATTGGCTTTCGTCCTGTGTTGAATCTTGGGTAAGGGGTTGCTTCTAATCCTACCATTATGCCTTTGTTCAGACTTTGCTGGAGGGAGTTTCAAAATATTCTTTCTTGAATGGATTTCTGCCTGCAGTATTTGCTTTGCTTATGAATAGAGCTATTTAGATAGGTGGCTTCTTTCAATAAGTTCTTTATCTCTTAAGTGCTGATATCTGCTCTGGGCTATTAAGAAAAAGTGGGGGCTGCTTTCTTCCTCTAAAAAAACATGTTTCTCCATTTCTTCTTTTGGAGAATTATAAAATTATTCCTTTTTAATATTCCTCAAAATATTTCATTCTTCTAGGAGGGGGTAGGGCTTTTCAAACACACATGGTTAGTATGATTTTTTTTTTTCCGTACAAAGAAACAGTAGTTAGTTACTCAAGGCTTTCTCCTGGCAAAAGACTTATACACTTAGAAGCATTTGTGGGAAGCTTATAATTGGTCGAGGGGTGAAGATATGGGATCTATTCTGGGAGTACAGTTCCTAAAGGCAGGAAAGACTTACTCAGAAAAAGGTAAGAACCTTTTTTCGCATAAAGTACATTTTCCAAACTATTCGACATTCTCAGGGAGAAAGAACTTGAGTCAGAGGGTTATTCAACAACATTATTTTGAAAAAGAAAATATAGTTTATACAGCTGTGTTGATATGACCACAACTTACAGCTAATGGCCATGTCGAATTATAGGGGAGTCTGTATGCCAACAATCAAAACAAATCAAAGCTTCAGTGACCTTGGTTTCAAACATTATTCTTCGATGGAGGAAATATTTTAAAAGGATCAGATGCATAATTAGCCCAATGTCATTTTGTCCCATTTTCTCTCCATTTGATAACCTTGCTCTTGATCTGTATTTTGAATCTGTCACCTCTCTCAGGAGAGAACTATATTGCTTGTTTCACTTGAAATAAAAGTGCCAGCCATTAGTGACAGCTTCAATTCTCTTGAAATATAAATTAAAATTCTGTTTTTGAAGCAATTTGGACTTTGTACTACATACACAAAGGGATAGAAAAACTGGATCTGCATTTCTCAATATCATATAAAGTTTTTGGGGTCTTTTTTTTTTCCGTTTTGTATTCATATAGCAGGTAAATGTTGGCTGTGAATTGTAGTTCACCTCATCATCAATACAAAGTTAGGGAAACCTGTATTGCTGTGATGTCAAACCTATGGCACGTATGCCAGACATGGCACGCAGAGCCCTCTCTGTGGGCATGCATGCCGTCACCCCAGCCCAGCTCCAATCGCGTTTCTCCATCGCGTTTCACTCAATCAATTCCAAAGTCTCGCCAAAAAAAAATATATCTCGCAAAGTTGGAATTCATAGAGTGAACTTTTTCACTCGCATGCTTCACAATGGGGGAGGCAGGGTCCCATCCTCCTCCTGAAGCCCACTATGACACGGAGTCACAATGCGACCCATTTGGTGCTTTCATCCCTCTGCTGCGGCTCCTTGTCACCCTGTCGCAGCAGAGGGATGAAAGAGCTGTCGTCCTGTTGCGGCGGTGGCAATGGATGGGCAATGGCTTGTCTTTGCACAACAGCATTCCCCCTTCAATGTGGTATGTTTGCTGTTGCCGCCAGCAAAGAGGGCTAGGAAAGAATGGCAGGGGTGGATCTTGCGGGGTGAGGGCCATCCCCCAACTCTGGCCTTCCTCCTCCCTTGTTGGTGGGGCCAAGAGAAAGAAGGGGGAGGTGTGGAGAAGCATTCCCCTCCCCCGGCTGAGCATTGAGCACAAAAGCCCAGCAGGAGGGGGGGCAGCTGGCCCTGCAGAAGCTTCCCCATTGGTGAGTCAGGCGGTGGAGAGGCCTGGCCCAGTTCTTGCAGCACGACACTCTTTGGCACCTCCAGACATGAGCTGCCACCTTTGAAATGTGCCGTGCCTATGAGGAAGCTGGGCAGCAATGGCTGGGACCCTGGGGGAGGGGAACAGCAGAGGCATCAGGGCTGTTCCTCCCCTTCCTCAGCAAGCTGGGCCTGGAGGAGCGTGGAGAGTTGCGGGCCGAGCGCCAGAGGGTCAGAAGCTGTGCTCCCACATGTCCCAACACACATTTCCAGTGCACGCTCCTCTGTCCCGAAGTGGGATTGAGTGGGGGGAAAGGAGCAGGGAGCAGGGGGAAGGGTAGGGGGGCTTCTAGGAGAAGCCCGGCTGGCTTTCCTTTTGGCATGGGACAGGGGAAAGACCCAATAAAAATCTAATTTCCCCCAATAAATGGGGAAAATAAAGGCCCGGCGGTTCAGAGTCCAAAAAGGGAGGTGGGATCTTTTCATTGGAGTATCGGAGAGGAAATCACTTGAAATCTGCGCAGGAGGCTATTCAGAGGGATCAGCCTAGGTCTCTTCTTCCCTCCCCATTAGATTCCCCCCTCCCAGCTTTCTTCCCTAGCCTCGTTTTAAGGGGAGGGGGAAACAAGGTGGGACAATAGTAGCTAAAAGACCTTAATGGGGGTTAGGGTTTATTAAGGACGGTGATGGGGGAAAATGCCATTCCTTTCCCAAGGACCCAGGGACAGTGGAATAAAAATAGGTGTGTGTGTGTGTGTGTGTGTAAATAACAGCTTGGGATAGCTTCAGCCACAAACAACAGCTGCTGTTATCTTTGCTGAGAGCTTCTAAGCTACACAGCATTCTTTAATAAATACTAACACTAACGAATCATAATATACAGGATTAAACGAAGGAAGGTGAAATCAGAGGAGGGAGGGAGGGAGGGAGGAAGGAAGGAAGGAAGGAAGGAAGGAAGGAAGGAAGGAAGGAAGGAAAGGTTGCTTCTCTGCTTGATTAGTTTCCACCCATTGCTTCTTGTTTTACCCTCAGGTGCTTTGGCGAATAGTTTGACTCCCTCTTCTTTGTGGCAACTCCTGAGATATCGGAACACTGCTATCATGTCACCCCTAGTCCTTCTTTTCATAAGACTAGACATATCCAGTTCCAGCAACCATTCTTCATGTGCTTTATCCTTGAGTCCCCTAATCATCTTTGTTGCTCTTCTCTGCACCCTTTCTAGAGTCTCAACATCTTTTTTACAGCGTGGCGACCAAAATTGGATGCAGTATTCCAAGTGTGGCCTTACCAAGGCATGATAAAGTGGTATTAACACTTCATGTGACCTTGATTCTATCCCTGTTTATGCAGCCTAGAACTGTGTTGGCTTTTTTGGCAGCTGCAGCACACTGCTGGCTCATATTTAAATGGTTGTCCACTAGGACTCCAAGATCCCTCTTACAGTCACCACTATTGAGCAAGGTACCATATACTGTACCTGTGCATTTTGTATTTCTTGCCTAAATGTAGAACCTTTCTTTTTTCACCATTGAATTTCATTCTGTTAGATAGCGCTCAATGTTCAAGCCTGTCAAGATCTTTCTGTATCTTAAGCCTATCTTCCGGAGTGTTGGCTATTCCTGCTAGCTTGGTGTCATCTGCAAATTTGATGAGTTCTCCATCTATCCCATCGTCCAAATCATTGATGAATATGTTGAAGAGTACTGGGCCTAAAACAGAGCCCTGGGCTACCCCACTGCATACCTCCCTCCTTGTAGATGCAGTTCCATTGAGGACTACATGTTGAGTATGGTTGGTTGGTCATTTACGAATCCATCTGGTGGTGATGCTATCTAATCCACATTTTTCCATTTTATCAAGTAGTAGGTTATGGTCTACTTTGTTAAATGTCTTACTGAAGTACAAGTAAATTATATCAACAGCATTCCTCTGGTCCACTAGTTTTGTCACTTTGTCAAAGAATGCAATAAGATTAGTCTGGCACAATCTGTTTTTGACAAGCCCATGCTGGCTTTTGATTATTACTTTGTTTGCTTCTAGGTGTTCGCTGATTCATTGCTTGATTATCTGTTCCAAAGTCTTGACCATCACACAGTTACCGTATTTTCCGGCGTATAAGACGACTGGGCGTATAAGACCACCCCTGACTTTTCCTGTAAAAATATAGGGTTTGGGCTATACTTGCTGTATAAGACGACCTCTCTTCCAATGCACACCAAATAAAAATTAAAAAACATCAACTGGCTCACCCACAATGTAAAAGCAGCTGTGCTAGACCCCAAATGGCCCCTGCAACAAGCAGGGACCTCACACAAAAAACAACTTTCACACTTTACACACACAAAATTCCACATACAGCTTTGTGATATTTTGTGCGTTTGTGTAGTTAGAGTGAAATACTACAGAAACACACTAAATCTCAGAAAGCTGCACAAATATTATTTTATTTTTATTTTTATTTTTATATGAAAGCTAAATTTAAAACTTCCTAGCCTAAAACTTAGATCTAGCCTTTAAATGGCTAGGTTTAAAAAAGAACAACTAACCCCCCCCCCCCCATTAACTATTTTTTTAAAGCTCCCAAAGGGGAAAAAACCTTACCCAATAGAACAGGGGTCTGCAACTTTGGCAACTTTAAGACTTGTAGACTTCAACTCCCAGAATTCCTCAGCCAGCTTTGCTTTGCTGGCTGAGTAATTCTGGGAGTTGAAGTCCACAACTCCCTGCCTGCTTGATTGCAGGCAGGGAGATTTAGTTGCTTGCTGATGCAATGGATTGCAGGCAAGGCAAGCCAAGCGTTGCGGCTAGCAGCTAAGGTAAGCAAGCTGGAGGGGGGGGGGATTTTTGCTACGGACCAATTAGCAGGCAAAAATTAGCAGCTGGGATGGCCAGCCTGGTGTAAAAGGGACGTTTTTCCCTTTTAAACGGGGCTTGGCCATCCAAGCTCTGGTGATCCCAGCTCAGTTGCCTGCTAATAAAGCAACTCAGCTGGGATGGCCAGCGTTGTGTAAAAGGGAAGTTTTTCCCTTTTACACGGGGCTTGGCCATCCAAGTTCTGGCGATCCCAGCTGCACCAGCGTTGTGTAAAAGGGAAGTTTTTCCCTTTTACACAGGGCTTGCGTGTAACTCAGCTGATTAGTGGCAACTCAGCAGGCAATTCAGCTTGGCTCCTTAGAGCCATTTAAGGCTCATCAAAGTCTTTCGGGCTGGTCTGCCTGGTTACAGGAGACCGGCACCCGGCGTATAAGACGACCCCCAACTTTTGAGAAGATTTTTGCATGTTAGAAAGTCGTCTTATACCCCGGAAAATACGGTAAGTGGATCTGGGTTCCACCACTGACATTGCTTTTGGGGAATCAGTTGGGAAAGTCGCAAATGGCAATCATGTGACCCCCTCCAGGATGCTGCAACCATAATAAAAATATGCCAAATGCCAAGCACTCAAATTGTGATCACATGACCATAGCATGTTGCAACAGTTGTAAGTGCAAGGACTGATCATAAGTAACTTTTTTCAATGCTGCACTAAGCTTGAGTAGTTGCTAACAAATGGTTTTAAGCAAGGACTATCTGTACCTAAAGCACATCAATGAGCCATCTTCCATTCTACCAATGGACATGAATTACTCAGTCAAGAAATCATAAATAGGTTCCTCTTGCTGATTTTCTTGACTAGAGTTGGAGTATGGAGTTGGGTCCCAATGTTTTTAAAGTATTGAATTATAAAGCAGTGGTGAAATCCAAATTTTTTTACTACTGGTTCTGTGGCATGGCTTGGTTGGCGTGGTATGGCTTAGTGGGCATGGCTTGGTGGGCGTGGCAGCGGAATGATACTGCAAAATCTCCATTCCCACCCCATTCTGGGACCAGCCAGGGGTGGTATTTGCCGGTTCTCTGAACTACTCAAATTTTCCGCTACCGGTTCTCCAGAACCTGTCAGAACCTGCTGGATTTCACCCCTGGTATAAAGCCATAAGACAAATGTTACTTTCCCTCTTTTCTGGATTCTTCTCTTGGTGATACTTATATGTGACCATACCAAAATGTCTTGGAATAACAAAGCTAAATATTTGCAGTCTCTTTTAAAAGCAGCTTGCTGAAGACAAGCTTTGCTGAATTTTTGATTTTGCCCATATTGCATGCTATGACTTTAAAAGTAGGGGAAAGAAAGAAAATACAGACTCATATACATTTCTATTTTTAAAATCTCCTAATGCTGAATCATTAAATAACTTGGAACATTTGCACTTTCTTCCTGCGCAGTTTCTAATGTATCTTTTTAAAAAAAATTATAGCCTTGCACTTTCAGTTACACTAAGAGAGTAATAAAATTGTACCAGCTTAAACAAACATCAACAGACAATGATCTCCTTTTTTAAATCCTTGATTAGCATGATAACGTCTGTGAATGTCTACAGGATGTCTATTTTTTTCCCCCAAACCTAAAATACATTTTCTGTACTAATGTCCATTTGCCATTCACATGACAGAATGCACAGTAGAAATGAAAGCCCACGCTTTGGGCCATTATTTCCTGCTCTTTTCCACTTAATGCTGAATGTATAGAAAAATTATTGAGATGTCTATTGAAAATAGTGATAGACTTTAAAACAGTGGTAGAATTCAATTTTTTTTACTACCGGTTCTGTGGGCATGGCTTGGTGGGCATGGCAGGGGAAGGATACTGTGAAATCTCCATTCTCACCACACTCTGGGGCCAGCCAAAGGTGGTGTTTGATGGTTCTTTGAACTACTCAAAATTTCCGCTACCGGTTCTCCAGAAACCGTCAGAACCTACTAAATAGCACCCCTGCTTTAAAACATTAAAAAACCCTTTCCTGTAGTGGGTCAACAGCTCTTTGTCAAAATAAGTTTTATTTATTTATGTTAACAAGTTTTACACAAAGAAAAAATGAAAAAAAAAAAGAAATATACATCCTTAATCTGATCGGCTACCGTTTTCTGGTAAACATTTTCTCATATTGATTTCCTACAAAGTTCATCAATTTTAAATGGAAAAAAAACTGAGGACCTAGAAAGATTTGAGGTTGGGTAGAGAAATTTACAGTAGAGAACTGGTCCTTCTTTGTGGTTCCTCCTACGTCCTTCCCCTTTTCATTCAGACCCTAAAGATTCAAGTTCTAATTATTATTTATTAAAATTTTACACCAGCCAAGATTCCTAAGGCTTATATTTTACTATCAAACTAGATATCAGAAAATTAGACGCATCCAAGTCAGACAGTTCTAGGTCTGTGGTTCTCAACTTCAGCAACTTTAAGATATGTAGATTTCAACTCCAGAATTCCCCATCCATGCTAGATATTGAAGATAGAAGATTGCTGTTTCATAAGCATTAAGAGGGATAATATAAATATAAAAGTATTCTGTTAACTAAAACATTCCTTAATGATATGGCAATTTATTTCTACATAATTGATCCAATAATTTAAGCTTATTAAAAGATTTTTTTGTAAAAGTCCAGACAATTTTATGAGATTAGACAACATTTTGAACATTATGAAACATATATGGCTTTCCTTAATGAATTCAACTACATACCATAGAATACATAAACTTAATTGTTCAAGAAACAATTGAGTGCCTTATTTATGTAATGCCACCTTTTACTATAGAATGGGGTGGTATGGATGAATGCATGATCAGAATAGAGAATTGTTTTCTTGTAACCAAGATTGCAGAGCTGTATATTCTCCATCATCCTTTGTTCTTTTCAAGGCTCTTTTTTTAAATTTATATTTTCAAGGCTCTTTTTTTAAATTTCACACTAGCTGAGGATCCGTTTGAGATAACAGATATTCCAACTCGGACAAGTAGTCATTTCACCTGAAAACTATATTTATTAACTATTCTTGCACGTGTACCTTGTTTTGAGCTGTATGTTATCTTCACAGTTTTGTTGTAAATATACAGGGAGTCCACAACTTACAAACATTTGATCAGAGAACACCATGTTTTCACAGTCTCTCCCTAGCTCAACAAAATGGCTATTATTTGTTGCAACAATATGTATTAGGACAGAGGTGAAATCTAAAATTTGTTACTACTGGTTCTGTGGATGTGGCTTGGTGGGTGGGGGGTTGTTAATGTGACTGGGTGAGTGTGGCCAACCTTTTTTTTTTTAACTTTTAAAAGCATTTTTTCTACAACCTCTTCGGGTGAAGAGGTTGCAGCAAAAACATGCTTTTAAAAGCCCCTGATGATCAGGCAACTCAGCTGGGATCGTCAGAGGCTTTTAAAGGCATTTTTTTTTCTACAGCCTCTTCAGCATTTTTTCTGCTGAAGAGGGTGTAGAAAAAATGCTTTTAAAAGTAAAAAAAGCAGCCTCTGATGATCATGCGGCTCAGCTGGGCATGGGGGGGCAGGGATTTTTACTGCTGGTTCTCCGAACCACCCACCGCCATCGCTACCAGATTGGGCGATCCGGTCCAAACCGGGAGCATTTCACCCCTGTATTAGGAGCATGTTCTTGGTTTTTTATTTGTTATTCTTTACTGAACAGTATGTCTACAAAGGCAAACCTTTTGGCAAGTTCAGTTGTTCCCACTGATGACCAAAGTCCTTATGTCTCAATATCATTTTCACTTCTCTGCTAAACTTCAACCATGAGAAATAAGACAGTAATAATGAAAATTAGAGAAAAATAAATAAAGGCCCAGTCATGTCATATTCAGGTCAGTTATGCTACACTTCCGACTTCTGGACCAAAGCTAGCTTCTCAACTAGCACTAAGGATTTATCTACTGCTTGGAAATAATTAATGTATAGGCCATATAAATGATACAAATAGGATGATCTGCTCAGCATTTTATGCTTACCATGTAAGGCCAGACAAGTATTATTGGGTTTGGTGGTGTAACAAGGTAGAACTTATTTTAAATAAATTATTTGATCTGACTTGTCTTTGAAAAAAGTGTAAATTAACAAGGTGGTCTATCAATGATGTTCAACACTTGAGTGTTATAGTTTCCTCCCTTTTCAGCTATAGATTTTTTTACAAAAAATAAAAAGTTGTACAATAACTTAAAAAGTTGGGTTTTTTTAAATTGCCACTAAATCTGCACTAGAAATCTAAAATTTAAAGTAACCAATATTTTCTTTTAAAAGTGCTGAATTACCCATTTTATTTTCTTACTCAACTGTATGACGTCTTCAGGAGATACAGTTATCAAAGTGCTCTGAAAATCAATAGTCATTCAGAATCTGGTGAACAGTTGCAGTTTCATCTGCCAATTTCAACAAAGCAGTCATTTTGAAGCACCTTAAAATACCTTACAAGCCCGGCTCCATTAAAAAAAAATGAAAAAACAGAATTAACTCTGATCACAACAAATAGCCCCACCCTACCCACACCCCTGCTAAACTGCAGCTTGCAAATAAAGTGGCAACCTGTGAACCAGTAGGCACTTTTTACAGAAGTTGGCAAAACAAAGGAGAATCGGTTGGTAAAGCACAGTGCAAGACGTCAACCGTTAGTCTTCTCCCTGACAAACACGATAAGACATTCACATCCAAAGTAGGCAGAACATTTTATGTTGGTGGTGGGCCATGTTTCTTTTTCTTGCTTTGGCAGGATTTGCAGACGCAACAAATGATGCACGGCGAAGCTAAGAGCAGTAATGGAGATGTGACCAAAGCAACGATTCCCAGGCCCACTAGAATGCCAACAACCTAAAAATTGAAAAGAAGAAATAAGAAGGAAAACCCTATATCTATGAAAACCCTACATCTATATCTACACCATTGAAGCTTATTTTTAGATTATTTTTATCCTGCCTTTTTAATTTAATTATTTTAAATAACTCGAGGTAGTAAACATAACTATTATTCCTTCCTCCTCCTATTTTCTCCACAATCTTATGAGGTGAGTTGAGCTAAGAGAGAGAGAATGACTGGCCCAAAGTCAACCAGCCAGTTTTCGTGCCTAAAGTGAGACTAGAACTCACAGTCTCCAGATTTCCAGCCTGGTGCTTTAAAACTATGAGACCAAACTGACTTATAATAAACACAAATCCATGTTATTGACATACCTGTGTTCTGTTCCACATAACTGAGGCTCGTGAATGGCCCAGTTTATTTCGACAGGGACCTTTGTCATAATGCCTTAAGAAGATGTCATTCTGAAAGGCAAAATAGTACGCCGTCAATCATGTATAAGTTCAGCCTTCTTGGATATCAAAGTGGCAACATGAAGCTTTAGGCTTCCTCCAGCTCTACTTTATATACTTGGAATTTCACAAAAAACACTGTCACTAACACTTTGACACCAATTAACCTTCTATGAAGCAATTATTTACTATATGTTTTATAAAGTTAGGCTTTATGAAGCATGCAGCTTTATAAAGCAGGAAAAAGAATCACTGGTAAATGAGGAGCAAGTTCTAGTAAAGCTAAACAAAAAGGAAGATGTATCATTTGCAAAACTCCATTTAACCTCATCAAGTGTTATAGGTCTGAGATCTGCTGCCATAAGATTTGGATGCTGAACTTGAAAGAAAACAGAAGAAAAACCATAAGATGCAATCATGGAAAGGTAATTGTGTTAAGCATCAGTCTTCCTAGCTCGAAATGTTAAATAACTATAGAGGAAAAACCTCTTTGCCAGAGACTACTTACATCCAAATTTTGTAGGCAGTACCAGCAAAATGTGTGCTTGCAATTTTTGCACATCATTTGAGCGCAGCCTTCGTTCCGTTCAATATAGATCCGACAAACTGGACACTGTTTAATTGGAGCTTCTGAATTGTTTTTAATAAGTGTTCTAGAAAAGAAAGGGAGGAAAATAATCTGAAACAGTCTTAACGGTATCCTGGCTATTTCCCTAATCATTCAGACTGAACTGAAGCACGGTTGCCTAGAAGAATATTGACCCATGTAAATGTGCTTCATCTGGAGAAAAGCACTTCCTTTATGCAACAATTATTCACCGCAACCTTTGCAAACACACGCAAAAATAACAGACGCCCTCCCCCCCCCCCCCCCCCGCTTTATTTTGTTGTTGTATTTAATGTCTGAACAATGTTGGCATTCAAATATTTCCTCCCCTGCGAAAATGAGCAGATAAATTCATCTGATTTCTGCTTTGGTATTCTGTTTTAACGATATGAAAGTACCATATTTTTCAGAGTATAAGATACACCTACCTTTTTTTGGTGAGGAAAAGAAGAAAAAGAAATCTCCCTCTGCCTCTGTGCAATTTTTGCCTCTTTGCAGCAAACAGCCTGCTTTACTTTCATTTTCGTTTTCAGCAGCTTGATTAGCACAAGAAAAAAAAATCTGCTCCAGCAATTTACCTCTTTGCAGAAAGCAGCAGAGCCCTGTGTAAAACAGCTGAGAACAAATCAGCTGAGAGTCGGAAAGCCGATCCAATCAACTTGTGCTAATTAGACTGTGCTGAAGCTGAAAGGAGCTGTTTTTTCTTGCTGTTTGCTTGCAAGGAAGTAACTGCTGCAAGGCAGAGGCCAAAGGGTGGGGGCCAGTGGGTGGGCGGGACTACATCCGATGTATAAGATGCTCCTAAATTTTCACCCCCTTTTGGGGGGGGGGAAGGTGCGTCTTATACACTGAAAAATACGTTAAAATATATTTCTCATCCATGCTTCCTCATAAAGTACAAAACATCCCTTAACTAATTCCCTGTATTTACCCTGCTGAAGTTATACCCAGGCAACAGCTTCCATTGGACTTGCCCACCAAGAAATTGCCATATTGCCTAGCTATACCTGATCCCTAAATCTGCCATTTGAGCTGACAAAAAGCCAGCCTAGTTGATGGTACCCATGGAACTGACCTTCCAGAATCAAGAATGCTGAAGCAGCACATCAAATACTTGAGATGCCTCAATGAAAGCCCAGAATGTTTTCCCTTCAGCTAGTAAACAATTAATTAATTAATTACATTATTTAACCAGTGTCAGAAATGTAATTTCTTGCTAAAGAAATATAGTATTTATAGCAATTTGAATGATATGAAGATTTCGCAAGAGCTAGACAGATTCTTCACTTACCCTTGCTCACTTGCAATCCCGATTGAATTGTTTTCCGAGCATGATCCCTCCACATGCCAAGGCTCTTTGCACGATGAACAGAATGTCAAGTAACACGTCTGACATTTTATAGGCACTGGTAATCCAGAGTTGCTTGGTTCAATTTGGCACACAGTCTGACAATTAGCAGAGGGACACCAGGTCCTCAGTGGATCCAAATGCACTTCTGAGATGTTACAAATCAAAACATAAGTTTTTAAAAAAGTGAAAGATTTATACAGTCAGAAGAGAAATCAAAGTTATAAACAGGGGGTATGATATGGTTTATATCTACCAGCATGTTTTAGAAAAGAGGAAATTTCTTATCCATCTTGTCTATCTTGTCTTCATCTAAACCACGGGTGTCAAACTCAATCACGTCACGTAACGTATCGTGACATAGCATGACATTTTTTGCCTTTGTGGAGCCTGGGTGGGTGTGGTCTGTGTGTGATGCATCAAGCCCATAGGCTGCCAGTTTGACAACTATGAATTTACACCTCAGTGTAAGATGGGGAAAAAAATGACTGATTTCCCTAGCATGAGTTTCCTTACTGTGCAGTATTTTAGGAAATGTGAGATTGCTTCTGAAAAATAATTTGTTCCTACAGGAAACGAATCATTAGGCAAAAGGAATCATTCTTTGATTACATCAGATGTTTTACCCAGCTGTGGTCTGAATCCTGCAAGCATTCTCAAAAAAAAAAAAAATCATATAATTCATTTCACACGAGGAAGAACTACTAGAGCATCATGGCAGGTATTCTAGCTTGGTAAAACCTGCAAAAGGAAATTCTATTTCTAGCCCAATGCGACCATGTTATGTAAGAAAGGAAGGTAGGAATGCAATTTTCTGCTTTTTAAACATTGACAGCAAAAAGTTATTATTATAAATACAACCACATGAAGTCACTGCTGCCAGTTCTTTAGCTGCTGTTGGCCTTTATCTTCCTGAGAACCTAGGACGTTTTAATGAACTGGCGTAGTACATGCATGGATCCGAGCAGCATGGCCTTTTGTGATTGACAGATGAAGAGTTTGTCAAGGTGCAGATTTTTTAAGTGTCATCCAAGTCCTTTTTGTATTGCACCCAGTGTGCTGATAACCACTGGGACCGCCACTGTCAGTTTATGCCTTAATCTTTCAAATGGCTTATTATTAGTAATTTGTTTAAATGTATTGCCTCCCAACTTCAATGGACACCGGGCAAGGAAAGAGCATGCCAAACCATGAAGAACGGACAGCAAGGGTTAAACTTTTCTCTGTGGGACCCTTGTAAAACCTACACATGTGTAAGTAGAAAGTGTGTGTATGCATGCACATGGCATGAGCCCAGTGCTGGGATTGAAATAATTTAACAAGCAGTTCTCTGCCCTAATGATCAGCTGGGTGGGTGTGGCCATGGTGGGCGTGGCCAGGGTGTGTGACAGGCAGCACTCAGCCTCCTGAACCCCTCTGGGGGCAAAGATGGGCCACAGGGGGGGATATGCTGCCACCCCCACACCCCATGCCCCATTTTGGGCCAAGGAGGCCTCCCTGAACTTACCTGGGAGCCAAAAAGGAGTACGTGGGACTCCTGGTAGGGATGGGCTGGGAAGGGGTGGAGCCAGCCAGCAATTTAACTACCAATTCACCTGAACCAGCCTGAACCGGCTGAATCCCACCACTGCATGAGCTCCTGCTGATTCCCATGAAGAGTCTACATATCTCTTTGCATAACCCAGCTGCCATCAGCCACTTTGTACCAGATAAATCTTACGATTTCTGATCAGGAGATTAAAGAAGAAGGAGATAACCTTCTTCTTTAATCTGATCTGCAGACTGTGTGCACTAAAAAGCTTTTCTCAGAATGAGTCCCATTAGATCATTAAGAATTGTAAATCTTTTATTGTTGTAAATCTATAGTAGTAAAGCTATAGATTCTTTGGTTTTAGAACTGAGATCTAGACTATGTTAAGTTCAGAGATTCTGAGTTCGAAGGAGCAACTGATTTTTTTCTCTTTTCTCCCCCCTTTTCTCTGATTTTCTCTGCTAGCAATATATTATTAATTTATATTAATATCTATATATATTAGTTTAGGCTACAATTCTATATATTTATCCAAGGTTTAAGTGTCATTGAACTAAATGAGACTTACTTTTGAGTAGACATTAATAAGATTGTGCAACCAGTCAAGTAACTTTTCCTACATCTTCTTTGCTACTTTGTGAATTGAACAAGGTAATCTGAACCCCTACAAATTAATGTAAAAAAAATTACCTCTTTCAAATTTCAACTGTTTGTACAACTGAAATTGGTCTGCAGACACCAAGCTGGCTATCTGGAATGAAGAACACAATAGCAAAATGTTAAAAAGAAAATGCGAATTACCATTCATTTCTAAAAATAACTCAATCAAGATTTCCCCCCCCCTCACTCACAGAAAAATTGCAACATTAGTGATTGAGGTAAATTTAAAGGAAAAAAGTCTGAATGCAATTAATAGTAAATACTCTCAAAATCTCAGTGAATAATTTTTTTAAAATGTTTCTCTTTATGAAAGTCACTCCGAAGGACCACATGGATTTATCCATATTATTTTCTTAGTAAAAATATGAAAACTTTTGAATTTTACATCTAGTTTCCTGCTATCTATTCTAAGCCTGAAATGGTAACACTAGGAATTTGATCAGAGAGAGAGCGGGGGGGGGGGGGAGTAGGGGAGGGAGGGAGGGAGAAAAACAGAAAATGTGTGCAGCTGAGTATGGGGAAACACTGGAAGATATCAACCTGTAATCAAAAAGCAGAAAAACCATAATATCTGAAGGAATTACATATCTCAAAATGTGTATGGAGTCCCAAATAAATCTTACATTTAAATAATATTAAGACACCTATTTCAGGTCTAGCCATATAGAATCTCTTCTGAAGGCTTTGAAACATTAGTGGGTTTCAATTTCGGTCGCTACTGGTTTGCTCACTCGTGTAGGCACACTCACACACACACGATGGGTGCATCCGGGAGGGTGCGAGGAGTCTCCCGCCGCCGCTGGTACCGATTCGCCTAATCTGGGGCGAACCGGTAGCAACCCACTACTGCTTTGAAAGATGAGCCATGTTTTTCAGTATTCAGTATAACTTGCTTTGAATTTGTTTTTTGTTTTTTCCTGTTGACAGTAACAACTCTAAGGTGATGATTGACTATGTGCCAGTATGGAAGATTCAAATGACCAGAACTGTCACATGATAATGATCATAATAACTAAAACATCACTTGCTGAATATACTCAGATTATTCCCCTGTGCAAGATTCTAATCATTCCAGCACTCAGCTCCCTCCCTACGCAGAGCAAATGTATCCCTAGGCAAAACAGATTTATTATCAGACAGAAAGGGCCCTGTTAGCATCTCCCACTGATATTAATCATTTGGATTTTATTCTGCTTTCCATGGCAGCAGTTAATGACATCTGTGATTATCCTAAATTGAAACACTGTTCTAAGGCCCTTTGATTCTGACATCGGAAGATCAGGAATTGTATTTATTTTATGCATCAGATTTCTATACATGCGAAGAACCAACATATCTATACATATACAGACACACACATGCACCAAAAAAAAAAAAAAAAAAAAAGCTGCCACCAAAAAAGGAAATGGGACAAAGATTAAAAGAAACTCTTGTAGTAAAAACCCTGCTGCTATCTGCCGCCATATACTTCAAAAGGGAACAGGATATGCTAACACTGCCTCAACCTCTACCCACATATATATGCCATTAACTTCTTCGACTCTAGCAGGAATAGCTAGTTTGTGAATTTTTGCTGTTTGAGAAATTGTAACTCTGACACTAATAAAAGTGCCTCATCAAAATGCTTCTCTCCAGCAAATAATGATAGACAGTAGTATTACTATCTTACTCTTTTACTGTTTTATTACCGAAGCAACTTCAAAATAATTTCTCAGGGACATTCAGTTTCTCTTTAACGTGAATATGTAGTAGACAACGCAACTGTCTACAGATAAGTCATCTAGAGCAATCCTAATTTAAATGCCAGTAATTAGTAATGGATGCAAGGTAATGAATGCTATTGACACCATGATTTCAGAATCATGTTTCTACAAATCAGGATGACAGATTTAATGTGCTTTTTCTCTTACTCTTTCTTTCATCACTATTTTTGGTTTCCAGTGGATGTCAGTTTATTGCTACCCCTACTCTAGCAAGAGAGTGCACATTACTCCTATCATAAAATATTCATTTCTGTTCATTAAATACCTCCTTCGCCATCTCAAACAAGACTTTTGAGGATTTGTTAGGAGCAGCAGAAAGAAAAATGAAATAATTGGATATAGAAAAGCAAACATCTTTGGGCAGTGTTTCTCCTTTTTGCTATGGAATATAAAAATAAAACAAGCCCAAATCAAAACAATGGAATAGGGGAGAGCTATCACACAAGACAGCATTGTGTTGTTATTAATAATAAAGAGTTTGGTGAAGTACGAACCCAGAGATGGAGATTTGTCTTCCCCAGACAATGAGGTTATATAATGCAAAATTTTATAGCAGTCAATGGAAAGCAGATGTTTACTGTCAGATCATATTTGTTGTGATAAGAAAGAAATGCACAGCTCTCCCAAATAAAGCCATTTATTTCCCAAAGATCTCTCATTACAATATCATTAAGACTTGATCTCAGTGAGGGGAAAAAGGGCAGCTAATGACAGGTCATGGAGAAGCTGAAGGCAACAAATAGGGACAAGGATTTGAGCACAACAAAACAGACTCTGGAAGTAAATATGTAACTAAATTAAGATGGTATTTCCTTGTTACCCTATCCTCTAAGCCCAAGACAAAGGCTTTCCAATGTCTCAAGCTTCCCTCTTGAATCTGCACTAAGGAAGGAGTTACTCAGGGCTCTGTCCCACAACACTTGCTAATGTGCATTTCTCCAGTCCATGAATCAGCAAAAAAAAAAAAAGGTGGGGGGGGGACAGAATCCCAGCATAATCTGCACTGCTCCAACTGACAAGCACAAATCTTACTTGCTGACAAGGCTCGGGAATGGTTTTGTTTTCAACTTTTACTACAGGACAATTTAAGGGAAATGATGGGTAAACTTCCCAAACTTCAATTGTTTTCTCACCCAACATCACAAGCTGACAGAGAAAAAAACCCATCAGCAATTGAAGTCAGGGGCAGGTCTGAGTAGAATGGTTAAATCAGTGTTTCTCAAGCTGAGCAACTTTAAGATTTGTGATATTGTTGTTGGAAGAAATATCCTTCTGAGTTCAGTTCCAAGTGGGGAAAAAGACACTGGAAACATAGAGACTGCTTGGAAAGATGGTTTAATGGTGGATTGGAATCACATGGCTTGTGTTCCTGAACAGAGCACATGGCTTGAGTTCCTGAGTAGAAAACAAAGAAGCCCAAGATGCTGGGAGTGCCTTGGTTTTATTCCCTCTGTTGGACCCCACCTCTGACTTTCTTGTTCCTGTATAAGAAATGTATCCTGATTGGTTGTCAAACTCTCAGGTGGTCTAGGGGTCTCAGCTAACTTTGTAGGTTGACTCTCAAGCTTGCTTGAGTCTTGCCATGTGGTGAGTTTCTGTTGCTAGATGGGTCCTATTATGTTGCAGATGATGATCCATTGACAAAGGTGGGGGAAAATGAGTGAGCTTGGCTGAAGCCTTAATGGCCCATTGACAAAGGTGGGGGGGAGGCAGGAAGCTGCTTTGTCTTTAAAACATGTTTCTCCATTTCTCATCCAGGGAAATATAATATTCTGCCTTTTTAAATATTTCCTAAAATATTTCATTCTTCTAGGAGAGGGGTGTGTGCTAACTTCCTACAATATCTTCAACTCCCAGAATTCTCCAGCCATCCTGTTGAGAAACAGTGAGTTAGGTGCCTGGGATGGAAACTACAGTCATGTTTCAAGTTGCCTGGGCAAAAAGATGTCACAGCAAAAGTGTTCCATGAAATAATTAACACTTGAACTGTTTTGTAAACATGGGTCTACTGG
Organism: Masticophis lateralis; assembly: GCA_030761175.1. Lineage (NCBI taxonomy): Eukaryota > Metazoa > Chordata > Lepidosauria > Squamata > Colubridae > Masticophis > Masticophis lateralis. Next base: position 66,492,669 of record JAUDYJ010000003.1, read on the forward strand.
TCTTCTGGAAAACCAGTCAAATCTATCTCCAAAAATAGTCCATCTGATAGATTGGTGGGGCAAAGAACAATTGTAAAACTGGAGAAAATTCACCCAGCACATTGAATGAGTTTCTCATGCTTCACCCTGGGTCTGTCTTCTTACCTCTTCCCCTTTCCTTTTATCAGATGAACTAATTTTGGGCAGAATTTTACCAAACTTCCAGAGAAGTTACTTTACTTTCAGTAGTAGCCTGAATAATAGGTCACAGGCTGTGAGGGTGTGGCTAACAGACCCTGGGAAAGTGGAAGAGGAAACAGGACTTTGCACAAGAAACACCACAGCAAGGGGAGAGGAAAGCGTGAGAAACAGACAAGAGTAAATTATGCTGGGTATAACCTAAGCAGGAGAATTGCTTTGACAGGCTTTCAAGATCCTGTTATATTACCTTACTAGCAATTCACATCTTTTCAGAAACCTAACTGCTTCTCATTTGTTTCCCCTTTAGAAAGGGAAACTGGCTAAATGCCTGTTAATTTAAAAATGCCTGTTTAATTTGATGGTGTTACCTAGTTTGGTAATGAAAACACCCAAGATCAGAGAGCACCGGGGACCCTTACAGTTAATCCCAACTTCCCAATGTCCCAAAGGCACTAGGGGAAATGTGTAGTTGCAGAAAGCAGCATCTTGAAGTATTCTTTGGAGAATGTAAAATGTATGCATGTAAGAATAGAGTGGAATGAAATGGAACAGAATAGAATAGAGCAGAGCAGAGCAGAGCAGAACAGAACAGAACAGAACAGAACATAAGCTGGAAGGGACCTTGGAAGCCTTCTACCGTGTTACCCCCAAAATAAGACCCTGTCTTATATTTTTTTGAACCCTGAAATAAGCGCTTGGCCTTATTGCCATGTGCTCAAAAGCCCGACTGGGTTTATGTCTTACTTTGGGAGAAACAGGGTAGTCCAACCCCCTGCTCAGGCAGGAAACCCTATACCCATGATGGCGAACCTATGGCACACATGCCATAAGCGGCACGTGGAGCCATATCTGTGAGCACGTGAGCACTGCCCTAGCTCAGCTCCAGCGTCTATGTGCGTGCCGGCCAGCTGATTTTCGGGCCTTCCGGACTCACCAGAAGTCGGGAAATGGGCCGTTTCTGGCCTCCGGAGGGTCTCTGGGGCGGGTGGGGAAGGCCGTTTTCACCCTCCCCAGGCTCCAAGAAAGCCTCTGAAGCCTGGGGAGGGAGAAAATGGGCCTACTGGGCCCACCGGGCACCTTTTTGCTGTCGCGTGCCATAAGTGGGGGGAGTGCAGGGGGAACGGATTTATGGATGTGGGCACGCACACATATGACACCCACCCCCCACGACCCCCAATTTTGGCACATAATGGCAAAAAGGTTAGGCATCACTGACCTATATCATTTCAAACTAATGTTTGTCCAATCTCTTTTTAAAAACTTCCAGTGTTGGACCATTCACAACTTCTGGAGGCAAATTATTCCACTGATTAATTGTTCTAACTGTCAGGAAATTTCTTCTTAGTTCTACGTTCCTTCTCTCCTTGATTAGTTTCCATCCCTTCCTTCTTGTCCTGCTTTCAGTTGCTTTGGAGAATAGCTCTTCTTCTTGTGGAACCTCCTAAGATATTGGAACATTGTTATCATGTCACCCCCTAGCATGTAAAATGGAATGGCCAGATTTATTTATTTATCTATTTTAATCCTGCCTTTATTATTTTCACAAATAACTCAAGGCAGCAAACATATACAATACGCCTTCCTTTTGTTTCCCCCACAATAACAACACTGTGAGATAAGTTTTGCTGAGACAGAGTGAGTGGCCCTCGGTCACTCCACCAACTTTCATGGCTAAGACAGCACTAGAACTCAGAGTCCCCTGTTTTTTAGCCTGAAGCCTTAACCAAATCGATGTTCTTCCCACCTGCAAACAATAAAAATAGTATAAAGTATAGCTACACAAAAGCCCTTGTTGGCTTAAGTAACAGAAAACTTGTACAGGTAATTCTTGACTTATAACAGTTTGCTTAGTGACCATTCAAATTACCATTATTCACTTTTATAACTGTTGCAGCATCCCCATGGTCACATTATTTACATTCAGATGCTTGACAGCAACTCACATTTATGAAGGTGGCAGTGTCCATGTATCCCCTTTTGTGACCTTCTGACAAGCGAAGACAATCGGGAAACCAAATTCACTTAACAACCGTGTTACTAATTTAACAACTGCAGTGATTCACTTAACACATGTGGCAAGAAAAGCTGTAAAGTAGAGCAAAACTCACTTAACAAATTTCTCACTTAGCAACATAAATTTTGGGCTCAATTGTGGTCATAAGGTGAGGACTACCTTATAGTAAACAGTATAGTATAGTATACAGTACCTATACTGTAATATCCCAATTTGTGGCAAAACCCACAACACACATCTGACAAAACCAGATTTTTTCCCAGTTTAAAATGACCTTATGTTCACAGAGCACCAAGCTCACTGAATAAGACTTCAAGAAAATACTATTTTAAGATGGTTATATTCATTCTAATTAGTTGTTTCATTGCCTTCTGTTTCCTTTTGTGATGGCCACAATTGTTACCTAATGAATTCAAGTCAAATATTTTGTTTTCACAAATATTATTTTATGTTTCCTTTGAACTACAGAACCCTTGAAAAAGGAAACACATATTCAAAACAAGTTAGGCAGTACCCTAACATTTGGCTTAAGCACCATGAAAACATTTTTCCTGGTTGTCTCTGTTTGATATTCAAAACCTGATTTAGGAACTGAAATACTATTTGTTATACTTTTAGGCAGCAAAATGTGCTGAATGATATGTACCTGGCAACCAACGGGAGAGAGTTTTCTGTAAGATTTTCATCTTTCAATTTCAGCATCCATCAGAGTTCCATTATAAATTATCATGATTTTTCCATAGAAGCATTAGTTTTGCAGTGTATCTACTATTTCTGCTTTTACTCAGTACAACAGAGGAGTACAGAGCAACTGTAATTTGAAGATAGATTTCTTTTTAGAAAAATTATGAAATATTGGCAAGGCTAGATTTGGTTTCTGGATGAAGGGTGTTGGTTTTTTTTTTAAGTGTTTACTATTTTACAATAAAGACAGGTGGCTAATGCTGCTATCTCTAGGTCAGGGGTCTGCAATCTTAAACACTCAAAGAGCCATTTGGACTCCTTTCCCACAGAAAAGAAAACACCAGGCGCTACAAAACCTTTCCCGTGCCTGACTATTTCTTGAGCGGCCACAAAACTAGCGTGTGTAGTTGAATTAAATGTTTTCTTTTCTTCTGAAACTTTTCTTTTCTTGGATTTATCTACGGTTGGCCTACCGGGGATTGAAAAGCTCAATAAATCGCGTGCCAGCAGGTGTCACACATTGGTGGTTGTGACATATACTTTGAGTGACAGGGAGCAGCAGCAGAGGGGTGAAAGAGCCACATGCAGCTCCAGAGCCGCAGGTTGATGACCCCTGCTCTAGGTCAACATTTTCATACGTGTCACTGAAATGATGACAAAAAATATCCACTCCTGATTATCATTCCACATCTTTGGTATGGTGCAAATGAGTTCTATGTGGCAAAGGAACGTATACAAGGAAGGAAAAAGAAAAAAGTTCCTTACTGGGTGTTTAAATGATTTGCATGCTTGCTAGAGAAACAACAGCAGCATCTTTGTGCTTGAAATACAAACAGCTGTGTGATAGCTTTGTAGCAATTCTACATAAAATATAATGGACTACACTACCATTCTGGATTTATATCATGGAATTTAGATGTCCATTAAACCTTATGCTATTGATTGAGCATATCTCTTCATTTTATGTATTAGTATTTAGTAATTGATTGCCCATAGTTGCCATCTGTTACACACTTCAATCAATATAATAATTGGATTCATATGTTGCTGTAAGGCTGGGTTCTCCAAAATGATATGGTACTATGCTAATATTCTCCCTTGAGACTTGCTATGCTCCTTGCCCCACCTGGCTTTTTACATTAAAAAAAAAAGAAAAGAAAAGAAAAAAGAACAACTTGCCTCCAGTAGTTATAACTGCTCCAACACTGGAAGTTTTAAAGAAAAGATAGAAAAGATTTGTCTGAAGTGGAGTAGGATTTCCTGCCTAAGCAGAGAGTTGGAATAGAAGACCTCCAAGGTCCCTTCCAACTCTGTTATTTTATTCTATTATTTCCAAACAGAGAGCCAGTCTCCTTCATCAGCTTTATTTCCAAAAATGCACCCCATATGGTTTTATGGAAAATAGAAATAATGTGCACCTGTGGCCCTGTTCTTCTCTGCCCTCCCCCCCACCCCCCAATATATAGAGTTGCTCAGAAAAAAAGATAGAGATTTGCAGTTGTCATTCTGTAAGAGATGATGCTAGAGGGAAAGGCAGGTGGCATCCTGATAAATCGGCACATTTTCAGCTTAGCATATTGTGTGAACTCAGTTATTGTGGTTTATAAACTTTGGTTTTAGGGATTAGTACAATGTATGAACCAAGCCAATTAGGGGTCTTCTAAAAATCATGCCAAAGCCAATTATGGTTTACCACAATATGTAAACAAGATCATTTTTCATTCTGTCTTCTTCTTCTTCTTCTTCTTCTTCTTCTTCTTCTTCTTCTTCTTCTTCTTCTTCTTCTTCTTCTTCTTCTTCTTCTTCTTCTTCTTCTTCTTCTTCTTCTTCTTTTTTCTTGGATTATTTGAATAGTTCAACCTTAACTTTTCTATTGCTTCACACTCATCCTCCTATCTATCCTTTCAGTACAACTTGCTAAACAAAGTTGTATTCAGATGGGTTGAAGGCAACAAGATGTTAGTCATGTAAGAATGAGCCCCCCTGTTCTAATAGCTGTCACCTCTTTGCCCACCGCTCAACCAAGGCAGTGCCAAAGTAAATGCTCAAGAGAGCCATTACAAAGATACTTCATCCCTTCCTAGCACTGCCAACAAATCTTTTAAAAATGCACTCAAAATTAAAGGTAGAAAAAACAATCAGGCTTGTCTTTTAAATGTCACCCATCATTCGCTTGCTGTCTCATTTCCCCTCCATACAATTATCCTCCATCTACTTCTAATTCCTATTATTCCCCTCAAATTTAAAAGAAAATGAACAGGGCTTAGAAGGAGCCTTAATCATCCGGCTGTGTTCTACAAAAAGACAGGATAAGCAAACTAAATAGGAGTTATGTTACTATTTTTAGGCACTGAGTAGTATTGAAATCTTGCTTCAGTTGCCATGGAAGTGTTCCAAAGGCTTATTACAGTTGTTTTTGAACAGAATTTATTCCAAGAAAACCTATGTAACCAATTAATGCTATTTCAGGTAAACGGATATGGAGGGGAAAGTGTTTTTCTGCTCTAATGGGTAATGTGGGCCTTGGAAAGACACTCAAAACAATGTTATTCTTGTCAACCGACTTGCTCCAGGATACCAAATGGGATTTGCAAAGGTACTTCAAATGGACTACTTCCAATTCACTCCTCACAATACTTGGAGTGCATATATTAGAACTTCTTGTAGGTCTCTGCAGCCAACAAATTACTTCAGTCAAGATGGAATTTTAAAAGCTTAGATTATCAAGTGGAAATCTGGGGTTTTAAGACCCGCACCATAAAGTCGCACTGCATACTTTTCCATAGCAATTTGTATTTATCATTCAGGCACTGAATAGTGCCCATTTAATGGAATATGCAGACATGATTTTTCAAAAAAGTTATCATTAAAGGACCGTAAGGATAATAACCATACAACCAGATTAGAATCTACAACTACTTTGACTGCTTCCATCATTCCTAGTCATTTACTGTCTTGGACTATTCTTTCTGGAGTCACCTAGAAAGTAAGTTAAAATGGTTTATATTCTCTCAGTCATAGAGCTACCATAATAATGCATTTCCATATGCAAAAATAGATCTTTTTCCACTAAACCTATCATAGAGCTCTCATTCTTCTTAGTTCTAATGCAAGTCAGCAGACTGGGCCTCTTTCTGTTGATCTCTAGGCTGTTTTAATCTAAGTGTTTTAAAGTAAGAATTGGTTTTACCATCTACACCAAGAAATACTGCTGAATGTCAGTGCACTTATAAGCTGGCACCTTATTAGTCTAGTGACCAAATAACATAAACATGTAACTACATGTATCAACACACAATGACAGCCATGCTTGTATAAGTTCCAGGTGACAAGCCCCTGAGTATTAAAAAGGAGAACAGTTTCAGGCAATCTTTCGAAGATAAATCAAGACCTCTAGGAAATTGGAACTAAATTGGGAAGAGATCTGGGTACCATGTATGTATCTACTCCAAATATCTTTATATGACAGGATTCCTTGGAGATCTTTGGGTTCTTAGCATGAAAACCTGAAATGGGGTATAACTGGGGACCCTGACAAGAAATTATCTTGAAAGTCCTGCTCATTATTCTAACAAGCCATTTTCAGATCTTGACAATTTTATACCAAGAGTACCGGGACAAGAGTGGATATCCTTGCCTCTCTGCACCCTAGAATACCTCCTTCCCCAGCATGCTGCCCACACCATGTGTTATAATGTGTAACACATCTCTCTATCCCTAGCTAGCTAGCTATCTATCTATCTACTTAATACATTATCAGAATGATATATGCATTCAGTTGTGTCGGACTCTTGGAAATTGTATGGGCCAGGTCTTTCCATGTCTTTTGATCTTGCATTATTTCTTTGAGTTGTTCTATGCTCTGGCTGATGTCAGCTTTGATGATGATGTAATATATAAACCTGTTTAACAAATAACATAATAGTATTTCCGAGCAAGTATGATCAAAGGTTAGCAAGGGCATCAATGCAACATGTTTGGTGGACAACGGACAAAGCTGGTCTTCAGAATAGATAAAATTTAGAAATATAATCAGAGCAGCATATGAAGTAATCTATAGTAGCAAGCAGTAACATACCCATACTCTTTATTCATTAAGAGAGGTAAAAGCTCTTTACTAAAGTTTTGGTCCAGCATAGATCATTTGCTGCTTTTAAGAGCATCTATTCTGGTTGGAATGATTACTCGTCACTATAATATATCAATAAAGATCACAAATACATAAGGAACAAAACCCATAACAAACTTCAGCGCTTCCCATCATGCATGATCCATTAAATCTTCCTCATTGTTTATTCATTCAATATTTAAGGTTGCATACTAAAGAAAACATTAACGGCCCATTAGATGTATATCCTCAAGTGCCCTCTTGCCTGGCTAACTGAAATGAAGCTTAGATTTCAGGAGCTTTACCAACAATAATCTTGGAACGCTCTTCTATGATTTTCATGCATACTTTAGCACTGCATTATCTCTACATTCAAAATGTTGAAAGCTTATTATTATTTCAGGTCTATGTGAATAATGGTAGAACTTTGATCTAAGAAGACAAAGCAACTTTATTCCTTAACAGACTCTACAATTCAAGGTGAATATGTGCAATGTACCCCTTAAAAATTCAACTTGAAAATCATGTGAATTCTATGTAAATGTGAAGATCTTTTATTTGTATAATTTTGGATTGGATTTAGTACTTCACAGCAATTTTTAAAAAACTCCATCTTGTATGTCAAGAAAACTGTTTGATCAGGCAGTTAAAAGTGACCGATGAAAAGTTTTTATCTTCAGACTTGCAAGATGGATGTCAGCCTTCTGGGATAAACCAGATGAAAAAATCATGACTAAGTGAGCTAAATCTACTTTTATTGTAAGGCTACATTAACAGAATCTTGTGAGTCTGAAGATATAAGCTTCCTTCCAGCACTTTTAATCACCTGATCAATTAGGCTAAGTCTTTCCTAAATTTCTTCCTCTGACCAATAATCCTTTGGGGTCTCCTCCCATTCTCATCTGATTGATTCCTAGGCATTTCTTCCCTTTGTCCCCCAAAGTTATCCACACATTTCATTGCAACGCCTTCCAAGAGAGGATATCTCATGTTCCATTATTTTATCAAACCTTTTAATGAATTATATTAACATTTAATGTCTAGACTGCTCCTAACCTTTTAACCAACTAATCATCCTTGCACATTTTTAATCCTATTATAAATCATCTTAATTTAAAATTCGCAAATTTTGCCATCTGTCAGTTATCCTGAGAAAACTCACTTTGGAATGGCAACATACAAGTAATTCGGATAATGACAAGGGGGATGATCAGACATGAATGTTCCATGAAGAGATTTAATAGAAATTGGCCGTGTGAATTTTTTTCTATCCTGAAATTTTATTAAAAAGAACTGCATAGTTGGGTATACATGACATTTCAGACTGCAATTAGAGTCATAGATACCCTTCCAAGTATGTATACACAAGCATCATTTTCACCATCCCCCAAAAAAGACATTATGCTTCTCAAGCGACATGTAACATTTCTATCATTTGTGTTTTACAATTCTGAATGCCATAGTACATCTTCCAGAATCTATTGCTAACAAAGAACTAGGGACATTCAAATTGAGTATGTTCTTGTTGCAAGCAAGTAATTCTGAGACTGTCTGGATGCCAAGTAAACATTTCCCCAGGAAAGGGAAAACAAGTGAAAAACCATCTGCTTGTTTCTAGTTTCTCCTGTGAGGTGGGCTTCCTGCCAAGTAGTCATTAGAGTAATTAAGGGGGAAAACAATCTAATATATTCATTATGTAAATGAATGACGAAGATTAAAAGGCAATGAGAGAGGAACTAAATATAAATACCTCTGTTTCTCGCAGCATCCCATGGCCTAAGCAGACCATGTCTGGACAAGTGATGGGAGAACCACATCCTTCACGAATGGCCAGCTGCATGTATTGTTTTAGACACTAAGGAAGAAGAAATACATAAGTTATAAATCATATGTAAATTATAATATGTAATAATATGTTATATATGTAATATATAATATGTAATATATAATATGTAAATATATAATATGTAAGAAATTAATCAAGGAGAGAAGCAACCTAGAACTGAGGAGAAATTTCCTAATGGTGAAAATAATCAACCTATGGAATGGCTTGCCTTCAGAAGTTGTGGGTGCCCCACCACTGGAGGCTTTCAAGAAGAGACTGAACAGCCACCTGTCTGAAATGATATAGACTCTCTTGCTCATGCAGAGTTGGACTAGATGACCTCCAAGGTCCCTTCCAACCAGTGGTGTTTGCTCCCGGTTCGGTCTGGTTCTCAAGAACTGGTAGTAAAAGTGATGGGAGGCTCCACCCATCCACCCTGACATCATCATCGGTGATATGTGCATGCACAGAAACTTCTGTGCATGTGCAGAAGCGCGCATACGAACAAAGCGAACGCCTATGCATGCTCCCATTGCAAACCAGTAGTAAAGGTAAGTAGAACCCACCCCTGCTTCCAACTCTGTTATTCTACTTCCTATGTTCTAAGTTATAAACTTAGGCACCTTCACTAGCTATTGGAGGTAACTCACCTTTTTCAGCACCATTGTAATTTTGACTATTAATCAAATAGTCATAAGTCAAGGATTCTCTCTCTGTTACTATGGGAGGATTGGTAGACTTTTTGATTAATAGGGCAAAGAGTTAGACTTTAGAGGCGGACAAAATTACTTTATATTTATTGGTTGCCAACTAATGGATATACAAGTTCATATAGTCAAACTATAGCTAATAGATAAGTACTGTATAGCTGACAAACTAAAATATCAGAAAGCAACTACAGTTTATTGTTGAGATTGGGTGGGAGCTCTAGACTACCCTAATAACATTACATGAGGAGAGGAAATGAGACCCAGGACCTCTCTGGGAAGCATCCATGGATAAGGAAATTCTCACTACCCAAGAGCCAAATCATTTCAGTTATACTTTCAATTCAATTACATGTATTAAAAATTAAATTAGTTATTTAGGGCTTTGCATAGTCTAGATCAGGGCTCTCAAATTTGACAACTTTAAGACTTACAGACTTCAATGCCCACAATTCCCCAGCCAGCTACTATAATTAAACCTGTTGCTGGGCCTGCTCTGTGGAAAATGACCCTGGAGATTCAGGTGGCCTTGGGCAAGAAATATTTTCCTTGTTTTCATTTCTGGTATTTTTCTTTTAATGGGGTGGATATAATTTGCATAAATTAATGCATGGATATACTTAGCAGTATAAAAACATTATTCAGTAATAACTCTGAAGCAAACGCATGAAATTAAAGATGAAGATCTACACAAGGATTCCCAGTCTTGGCAACTCTAAGACATGTGGACTTCACTCAGCATTAGAATAGAATTTAGAATAGAATTCTTTATTGGCCAAGTGTGACTGGACACACTTGGCCAATAGGAAGGGGAATTTGTCTTTGATGCATATGCAAAGGAATTTGTCTTTGATGCATATGCTTTCAGTGTACATAAGGAGAATAAAATACATTCATCAAGAATAAAAAGATACAACACTTAGTGATAGTCAAGGTTACTAATAAGCTATCAAATTGTATTAATAAACAAATAAAACAATATAAATTGAAAGATACAAGCAACATGGTTATAGTCATAAGTGGGAAAAGACAGATACTAGAAAGGAAGAGAATAATAATAATAATACGGTCTTAGTAAATTATTTGACAGTGTTGTGGGAATTAGTTGTTAAGCAGAGTGATGGCATTTGGGAAAAAACTGTCCTTATGTCTAGTTGTTTTGGTGTGCAGTGCCCTATAGCGTCGTTTTGAGGGTAGAAGTTGAAGCAATTTATGTCCAGGATGTGACAGGTCTGTAGATATTTTCTTATCTTAATTAATCTTGGTTAAATTGCCAAGATTGGGAAGACTAGTCTATAACCTTGATAAGAAAACTTTTCTCATGTTTTATTTACCCTTTCAATAATTTCACTTCAAAAAAATCATTCACATATGTTAATACCAATTTGTTAATATATTCATTTCAAGGAAGTGCCATGCTTGCAATTTTCAATTAAAGTTAGATAAATTCACTGAATAAGGGTTCTGAATTCTTATAAGTAAATGAACTGAATTCTGATTTTTTAAAGCTTTTATGGTGAACATTTAAACACTCTCTTGCAATATAATTATTACTATCAGAGATATAAATGTAGGTTGAGGTTTAAGATGAGCTGGGAAACGTGAACTGGGAAATTGATATCCCACAAATCTATCTCTATTTTGTGGAAATTACACCTAATCCATAATATTAAGTACACATTCAATGTTGTATTTTATATTACATAAAGTCCTATAATAGCTGGTGTTACGAAATGTTTACTTATTTTGTCATATTTAAGAACCGCCGATCTCCCTCACATGAGGTGTTCTGACCTTATAATCTCACTATAAACTGCTTCATTAAGTATCACAAAAGCTATTTATAAGACTTCTATATGGTGGCTTAGTGACTAAGACACTGAGCTTGTCTATCGAAAGGAGACATCTTCGGAGAGCGTTGGCTCTTCAGCTTTAAAACAGAGATGAACACTGCTCCCTAGAGTCAGGAATGACTAGCACATATGTGCAAGGGAAACCTTTACCTTTATACATTATATTCTCACACAGAAGGGTTACTGCAAACTAGGATTTTAATCTTCTGGAGTAAATGGTACACTTCAGGGATTGCCCACATTTAGAGAGTTTCACAGGAAATTTAAGCAGCATCTCTAGCGTAAAGTATGTTTTTCAGCTAAATACTAAATAATCAATATCTCTTGGCAGCACATCCTGATCAGAAATAGTCTAGGCGAGAGGCAGGCAACTGTTGTGTGCAAGAGGGCGCGTTGAAAATAAGTCAGGGTTGCCAAAGGTTTGGTAGCTTGTTGCCTATTCACAAAATGGTTGTTACAGTAGAAGTGGCCCATCAGAAAACATCCATTAACTAGAAGGTAATCTGGTGAAGTTGCTCTTTGACACCCTCCCTATCTGAGTGAGGGAATGGGAGAGAAGAGGGAAGTCATGTTTTATTCAGCCTTAAGTTTAAGCATTAACTCAGCCATATTCCTTGTGTGTCCAATCACACCTGGCCAATAAAGAATTATATTCTGTTATGTTCTATTCTATTCTATATAGGAAACTAGGCATTGCATTGCAGTCAAAGATATAATGTATGAAGGAAGGTTTTGCTCTGTGCCTCACATAGGAGTTCTCTCTTTCCCTCTGCCTAATGTCCAATGGTCATTCCGCATAGTTTTGAGTTGACTTCACCCTTTCCATGTTGGTCTGTTCAAAATTTACTTGTGCCTTCCCCACCCCACATCAGTGGGACTCGGGAGGCAGAGAATAGATGGGAGTGGGGCCAGTGAGATGTGGTATTTACCGGTTCTCCGAACTACTCAAAATTTTCGCTACAGATTCTCCAGAACTGGTCAGAACCTGCTGAATACTACCTCTGGCCTCCACACCCGGAGAGTTGTGAGTACTTTGTCCATGTTTATAAAGAAACTGACATTGGTGGGACAAGTGAAGGAAGAAGCACAAATAATTTCCAGCTGATGACGATGAGGAAAGATTTAAGTGTATCATTTGCTGCCAAGCGTCTGCTCAAAATGTTCATTTCCAAAACCTTTAGGGATTTATTTGCACTCAATATGTAGCTCAACCCATCAGGCGAAGTGTTCAGATCTCGTGGTGCTAACTAATGGCTTAAGAAGGCATTTTGTACTTCCTCTCACCTCAAATCCATCAAGGCCACTTTTAGATAATCTTCCCTGGCATTCAAAAACAAAGGGCTGGCTCGTTCAGGTCACCATTTCAACCCTGTTACATTAACTATCCCTGTGATTCAACATTTTAAAAGGCTTCCAGCTGATTTACTTCAACTCTTACACTTTTTCAGAAAGCAAATGGCAAAAGGAAGAAAAATGCTGTAGCAATACGGCAAATGTTAGTATGGAAGATAAAGGAAGTTTATATAAAACATAGGACTATATGCCTGTATAAACAAACATACTTAGTGTGCTGTTTCAGATAGTGAGTCATAGTGAATTAGTTTCCTTAAGGATTAAGAGCTGTCTCCTTAAGAGAGTGCATTGTGGGACATGTGGAGAGAGATTGCATTATGGGAAATGTAGTCCATGACATGTGACCATATCTATGTGTCTGATTAGCCACTGAAACTCTCTGCCTGGGTGCAGAACAAAGACCCCGCCATTTTGAACTACCACAGAAGAGAGAAGCATGCTTTCTGAACAGAGGAACAGAACTACCACCATTTACACTAGGAAATGGGATAAATTATGAAATACTTGGATGAACCTCAACTTGACTCACCATGATTGTAAATCTGTTTTAAGGATACCCGAAATAAATATAATCTGCATGAAAACCTGTGTGCTAGAGTTTATCTGCCTGTTCCCAGTGGAGCCAGATGCCTCGGGAACAGAACACTTAGTTTATTGGGGATAAGAGGCTACCCATGTAATCAGGTGAGGGTCATACAGATCGTCCTCAGTTTACAACCATTCATTTAATGAGCATTCGGAGTTGCGGCAGCACTGAAAAAAGTGACGTATGACTGTTTTTCAAAGTTACAACCACTGGTCATGTGATCAAAATTCAGTGGCTCAGCAATTGGTTCAGATTTATGACAGTTGCAGTGTCCCAGGTTCATGTGATCACCTTCTGTGATCCTCTGACAAGCAAATCAATGGGGAGGCCAGATTCACTTAACAACCATGTTACTAACTTAACAAGTACAGTGATTTGCTTAACACCTGTGGCAAGAAGGGTCATAAAATGGGGCAAAATTCACTTAACAACAGTCTTGTTTAAAAGCTCAATTGTGGTCTTAAGTCAATGACTTCCTGTACAACTTCTTCAGACTTCATTACAAAACAGTCCTTTTATTTTTATTTTTTTTTACAGGGTGATTTTTATTGATTTTAACAGTACTGTGACAATCTCCTAAATATATACAAATCTTAAATTTCATTGCACAAAAATTTGTTCACTTAGAACTATTATTTCTTTTATAATTAAAGTACAAAGTTGTTAATGAAGCCAACTAACAAATAAGTGAGCTTCTGATTTGCCGGCTAGATCTTTGATATCATTTATGAAAAATATCACACCATTGGACAAAATAAGAGTCTGACTCTACTAAGGAGATGAAGATATTCCCTCAGATAGTGACATTTTACTCACAATTTTGGATTTTTAAAAAGATAACCAGGAGGGTTCTCTGAACTGCACAGAATCTTGGCCTGAACCCCTGCAAACCCCGAACCCCTGCAAACCCCCACCCCTGGTTCTGATGGAGCAACAGAACTGATGAAGCTTCTGAGATGAGAAACAAAATATTTTCTTCTTCTTCCTCAAGGGAAAGACAGTCCAGTTGGCTTTTGAAAAAGCACCTTTGAAACAACTATAACCTGGATGATTGAGAATCTCCACAGACATTTACCTATAAAGCCTTATGTGGCATCGAATCGTATTACTTCAGAGATCACCTGTCTCCCATAACATCTGCCTACTGGTTCAATCTGGCAAGGTTGGCACGCTCTGGGTTCCATTGACCAAATGGATCATATCCCATGTATCGTATCTCAGGAAGCACATTCCCTGTGGCAGCATGCATGCTCTTGGAATGAGGTTCCTCAAACACACATACACCAAGGTTTGCTTTCTCTGCCATCTTTGTTCCTTGATTTTGTGTTTCTTGTAATGTCACTTGCTTTTAAATGTTTTTTTTTCTTCAAAGTTTTTATTTTATTCAAAAGTAAGTTAAAATATAAAACTCTAAAAAAAATCCTCCAAAAAGAAACAAAAAACAAAACATTTAAGACATTAAAAAGGTGCATTAAAAAAAACCCAGCCCATATACACGTTATCCCCTCTAACTGAATAGTGCCTAACCCATCACTACAATATTAATTCCCACCCCTTGCAAAACAGACCCATTTTTTTAAAGTATCACCGGTAGTAAATCTATTTGCAAATTATCGTTCTCAGTATATGCTATATTAATAATAAAATGGTTAACAAGAAGAAAGTTGCTTTTAAATGTTTTAACAAATCGTAAACGGCCCAATCACAGAGCTGGCACCATATACATTTAATAAAATATTATTATTGTTGTTGTTGTTGTTGTTATTTTCTATATTTTAGCAGCAACTGGAAATAGAGATTTTATTTCTCAGGTAAACTTATTATCCGACCAGGCTAAACTACAATGTAAGTTTTCTGGGCTTTGGCCTAGCGTACCTTATGATTACAGCCAATGATGGTATAGCATGATGCTGAACCCTGACTGTATCAAACAAAGTTTAGCTCCCTCATAAAAATATTTTCCTGGCCATTGACCCTTTACATAGTAATTTTCCTAACAAAAGGACTAGTCTGGTAGGATTATTGCCATGAGCTTTTTAATGATAACTGATTTCTCAGTCTGCCTCCTTGGATGAAGGTCTCAGCTAAGATAAATAAAAACTGCTATTTGCAAAGTATTCGTAAAGTAAGCCTATAGAATAGCTATATTTAGTTATTTGTGTTTCAATAAATTGTAGCAGCTTATAATATTCACTTACAGATTTTTACTAGTAACTTACAAGTTTCAACAGAATCCAGTTACATACTCAGTTCTAGCACACTTCTGCTTCATTTCCCCATATGATATATTAAACTTAAAACATTTTAATAAAAACACACATGTAAGTCAGACCTTCTGGCTATGGTACTTACTTCTAGATAAACTCATAGGAAAGCAGCCTTAATTTATCAACCTCTCAAAACTAGAAAAGTCCCATTTATTTAAATCTAGATGTATATATCGACCACTAATTCAACCTCACAGCTCCATTGCTATATTTTCCACTGCAATTATTTTGCATCTTTCTCAAATCTATCTTGGCACGTTGCCTTAGAGCTATCTTTGCAGAGAAACTGCATCCAAATAATCACAACCACCAACCCTATTTGGGTTTCAGCAGTCATGCTATTTGCTCTTGATACAGCTATAGTGATAAAACCCCAGGCTCTCTTATTCCAGTGTGAAACAGAAGTAACACATTTTAATGATCTGACTAAATCTGAAAGATGCTTTGCTGTTTTATTTTTAAATAAAATACTATACATGTAGAGATCTGGGGCCTAACCACTGCAACAGGTACACTTGTGATTGGCATTAAGATCCTGATCAGGGGTAAAATTCAAAATTTTTCCCTACTGGTTTTGTGGGTGTAGCTTGGTGGGCATGGCAGGGGAAGGATATTGCAAAATCTTCATTCCTACCCCACTCTGGGGACAGCCAGAGGTGGTATTTGCCAGTTCTCTGAATTACTCAAAATTTCCCCTGCCAGTTCTCCAAACTGTTCAAAATTTCCTCTACCGGGTCTCCAGAACCTGTTAGGATCTGCTGGATTTCATCCCTGATCCTGATGTAATTCTATCAAGGGAGTTGCCAATATATAGCTTTAAAATGGTTATCAGTGTGATTCCCATAATCAATTGCCTTTTAAAGCAGGCTCCTGTACTGCAAGTTAATTAGTGTGTGATGCACACAATCCAGTACACTTGGTCTGCTATTCTGTCAAGCAGCATGTTTCCTGGCTCTGTCAACAATTTTAGGGAAAAAAAAAAAAAAAAAGAGAGACTTCCGGTTGGCGTTCTCTTCGTCGTGGGCGGCTTGTTTGATCGGTCGCCGCCCCCGCCGCCTGTAGAGCCGCTTTTTAGACCGAAAAGTGGCTCGGAAAGCTCCCCTTTGGAATTAAGGGGGGGCTAGAGTGGGCAGCTCAAGGTTGAGCCCCAGAACCGCTACCAGGGTGGTTTTTTTGTGCCCTGGCAAGCGCTCTGTGTCTGGGCTCCCTCTTCAAGCTGCTGAATCTCCGAGCGGCGCGGGACCTCTGCAAGACAGAGCGAGACGGAGAGGCAACTCCAACTGTTATAACATACTTTTAAACGAACTACAACGAATTTGGTGAGACCTGGAATTTTTTATGAGAATTATAACTATTTTAAATGGACTTTTTTTTAACTTTGGAAAGTATGCTGTCTCTCTGTAAAAGTGCTGAAAATGGCGTCTGCTTAAAGCTGAGCTAGTGAAAACAGAAAGCGCAGCAAGAAAGTGAAAGTGTGCCTGCCTGAAATTGTACTGGGTTTATTTATAAGTTCTATAAGTTCCTTCTAATTGCAAAATACAACGGATTTGACTCCTTTTCTGTAAAACTGGGGAGGACAGGAAAAGGAGGAAGATTTCTTTCTGTTTTTCAAAGATTTAAATCCTGCTCAGGCATGGCTTCAAAGAAAGCAGGGGGGGATTCCCCCACACATCAGACAAAGGAAAAGTTAGTGTCAGCTTCAAAACATCACAGGACAGCGAGACAGAGGATTTGAAAGCATTTATATTAAATATACATAAATCTTTGGGAGAGCTTTCTGGAAAAATGAGTAAAATGGATGAAAGGATGGGGAAAAATCAAAAGGAAATGAAGGAGATGGTGGAGGAAGTGAAGGAGTTGGTGGAGGAAAAAACTGATGGATTACATCAGAGTGTAACCAAAGTAGCTACAGTTCTTACTGATGCCCTACTGGCTGTTGAGAAAAAAGTGGAAGACTTAAATTCTGAAGTGGAAGCTAATAAGAAGGAAGCAAAGGAACAGATGTTTAAGGTCGTGGTGCAGAGTCAGAGGCTTGAAGAGGAGATCACGATGTTACAATTTCGGAATATGGAATATGCCATAAGACTGAGAGGTTTAAGGGAGAATAACAGAGAAAATTTGAGGGCAACTTGTGTGGAAGTTTTGGCCAAGATTTTAAAAATTGAACCAGATGTGATTGCCAACAGAATTGATAAGCTGTACAGAGCCAACTCACGTATAGCAAGACAGAGGAATTTGCCAAGAGACGTGG
This sequence comes from Masticophis lateralis, assembly GCA_030761175.1. Lineage (NCBI taxonomy): Eukaryota > Metazoa > Chordata > Lepidosauria > Squamata > Colubridae > Masticophis > Masticophis lateralis. Next base: position 66,510,497 of record JAUDYJ010000003.1, read on the forward strand.
TGATTTATTTCACTGAGAGAAAATTGAGAAATGACATTTTGCAAAGTTCTTTCCATACTACCGTTCAACATGAAGGTAACCAAATTGGTGTTTACAAAGAGCTGCCACCAAAAATGTTAAGAGATCGGAAAGATTTTGGCTTTCTTGTAAATGAATTGAAAAAGCGTCAGATCCCATTTCGATGGGATGCTCCTGTTGGTATCATTTTGCGATATGAGGATGTAAGATATCGTATTAATTCTGTGGAAAAGGTGGAACAGTTTTACAACAATGTTCTTAAAAAGATTTCAGTATCACCTCGTTCATCTACACTTTTACCTATCGAAGATATTTCAGTTGAGAAGGTTTCTGAAGAGGGGATTCAAGAAGTCATTTTGCTAAAAGAAGGACAGGCAATTCAAGAAGCAGCAAGGGAGGAAACTCTAGGTGCTGTAGGAGGTTTCTTAGAGGATTCGCCAACAGAATTTCTCGAGGTTAAACCAAAGCAATCTAGAGCTACAAGAGAGGTGGAGCCTGATCTTGATTTATTGATGCAAGAACCAAAAGATCAACGTATAACTCGAGCCACAGAAAAGCAAAGATTAGACAAACATCAGGAGTTAAGGAAACCACAGGAAGAGAATGGTACAGAAGGGAAAAAATTATACTCTGAAGTAGTGGGAGGGGCGAGACCGAAGACATCCGCTGTTGGAGAGAGTCTTCGTCAAATGCTCAAAGGGCTTCATTCATTTTCAGAATGACACTCAGACTCTTATCATGGAACGTGAATGGTTTGAACTCACCACAGAAAAGAAGAAAAATATTTCATTATTTGAAGCAATATAAAAATGATGTTGTTTGTTTGCAGGAAACTCATATTAGAACCCAGGACCAGAAATTTCTGATTTCAAAACTTGGATCACATTTCATATCTTCTAGTTCTGTGAAAAGGAATGGACTTGTTTTTTATATCTCCAAAAGAATACCAGCTAAACTGATAGAGGCGGATGATGAGGGGAGATATACTGCAGTTGAAATAAATATACAGAATGCTTTGATACTTTTAATTGGCATTTATGCCCCGAACCAGCAGCAGGAAACTTTCTACAAAGTGCTGAACAATAAAATATTGCAGTGGAATTATAAGTCTTTTTTGATTATGGGTGATTGGAACGGGGTGATTGATGCAACGCTTGATAAAAAGACGTCGGCCAAGAAAGGGAATAAGTTACCACCGACTTTTTTTTCATTGAAAGAAGAATTGGATCTGAAGGATGTATGGAGAATTCATCATCCCAAGGAATTGGATTTTACCTTCTTCTCTGAGAGACATAAATCTTTTTCGAGAATTGACTTTATGCTGGCTACTACTGATTTACTTACTATAGTGACTAAGACAAAAATATTTCCCAGAACTTTAACGGATCATAGCCCGGTGTGGATGGAGATAAATTTGGGTAAAAGAGAAAGAAGATCTTGGCGTATGAATGAAAATTTATTTAGATATGAAAAGAATATTATGGACCTCAAGAAATATGTTAAAGAATTTTTTGATATTAACTTGAATAAAGGTACACCTATTGAGATTGTATGGGATGCATGCAAGGCTTATATGAGGGGTGTACTGATTCACATGAATTCTAAATACAGATTAATACGTCAGAAGTCAAGAATGGAATTGGAGACAGAGATAAAGGAGAAAGAGCAAGTGCTTATTAAGAACCCGACTGATGAAAAGGTACAACTAACGATAAAACTCCTGAAAGATCAATTTCAAATATTGATGGCGGATCAAACAGCAACTAATCTGCAATATGCTAAACATAATACTTTTTGCAACGCTAATAAACCCGGCAGATGGTTGGCATATACTTTGAGGAAACAACAAAGTTCTCGTATAATCAACACTATTGAGTATAATGGGAAACAAGTGCATCAACAGAACTTAATACATCAAGCTTTTTTAGCTTATTATTCTAAATTGTACCAAGCTGATAAAATTAAAGAGGACTTTATCGATGATTATCTGCAGAAGATGAGAGTTACAAAAATTTCAAGTACACAAAGTGATAGATTGAATCGACTTATAACATCTGAAGAGATTTTATTTGCAATAAAACAACTGAAAACACCTAAAGCTCCTGGGACAGACGGTTTGACAGCAGTATACTATAAGACTTTACAAGTGGAATTGGTTGAGCATCTTAAGGACTTGTTTTGTAATATTCAGCAGGGGGGTAAAATACCCCCCTCATGGAAGACGGCTTTTATTTCACTGATACCTAAAGAAGAAGAATCTGTAAAACCTGAAAATTTTAGACCAATATCTCTCCTGAATACGGATTACAAAATTTATGCTAAAGTATTAGCCAACAGATTGATGCCAGTTATTCAAGATGTGATTCATGAAGACCAAGCAGGTTTTATAGCAGGTAGACACATAAAGGACAATGTCAGGCAACTCATAGACTTATTGGAATATCTTGAGAAAAATAAACAGATCCCTGCGGTGCTGGTGTTTTTGGATGCGGAGAAGGCCTTTGATCGAGTCAACTGGGATTTTCTAAAAAAGACCTTGCACAAAATGGATTTTGGGGAACAGTTTATACAAGCGATTTCGGCAATTTATCAAGAACAGACGGCACAAATTATTATTAACGGTAGTTTAACTACCAATTTTAACATACAGAAAGGAACAAGACAAGGCTGTCCATTATCCCCATTACTATTTATTTTGACTTTGGAAGTGCTGTTGAATGCTCTACGGGACTCGGACAATCTGAATGGAATAGTTGTAAGGCAAAGAGATTACAGAACAAAGGCATTCGCAGATGATCTGGTTGTTACCCTAACACGACCTTTGGAATCAATCATCCAGATGAAAAACATTATAGAGGAATATGGTCTGGTTTCAGGTTTTAGCCTGAACCAGAAAAAGACTAAGATGATAGTTAAAAATATGTTGGAACCACAAAGGAATGAGCTTGAAAGGTTGGCAGGCTTTGAAATAGCTACAAAGGTGAAATATCTAGGGGTCCAAGTTGCAGCATCCAATATAAAACTCTTTCAAAATAATTATGAGGTACTCTGGCATAAGATTCAAAAGGATCTTGAAACATGGAAGAAGCTGCAACTAACTTTGCTTGGTAGAATAGCAGCTGTTAAGATGAACGTTCTACCTAGATTTCTGTTTTTGTTTCAAATGATACCGGTGCTTAAAAATGATAAGTTTTTGATGGAATGGCATGCAGGTTTAAATAAATTTATTTGGAATGGGAAAAAACCAAGAGTTAAACTTAAAATTATGCAAGATGCTCGTGAGAGAGGTGGCCTCAAAGTTCCAAATCTACGTCTATATTATGAGTCTGCAGTGCTGACACAAGTTGGAGATTGGATCGGAACAACAAAAATAGAAATTTTGAATATAGAAGGCCATGACTTGCAATTTGGATGGCATGCATATCTACTTTATGAAGATAAGAGAGACAGTGTATTCAATAGTCATATTTTAAGACATGCTTGATGAGAGTTTGGAAGAAGCACCAGCTTCAATTGGATTACAAAATACCTTTGTGGTTGGATCTTGGGCAGATTATGCCAAATATAAAGTCACTCGGGGGGTTGTTGTATAAAGAGATACTTTTTAATGATGGGGGCAGATGGAGTTTGAAATCTTTGAATACCCTGTTGGAAGAAGGAGTGAACTTAACCTGGTTGCAGTATTTTCAACTTCAAGCAAGATGGAGAGAAGATCAGAAAACTGGACTAATGTTACATGAAGAAGATTTGGTGACTCAGATAAAATGTAAAGGGCCGATGCATATTAAACGAGTATATAATTTACTGTTAGAAAGAGATTCAGAGGGGGAATTAGTTAAAGATTGTATGATTAAATGGGCGCAAAATTTTGAAGAACCTGTAATGTTGGAAACATGGGAAAAGATTTGGGTCCAGAATGTTAAATTTACACAGGCACAGAACTTGAGGGAAAAATTTTATAAGATGGCATTTAGATCCCAAGAAGTTATCATGTATGTATCCAAATGTTCAACCTAAATGTTGGAGGTGTGATTGTTTGGATGCAACATATTTTCATATTGGTGGACGTGCAGAAAATTGAAAGCATTTTAGATTAAACTTTGGTGGGTAATGCAGAACATTTTGAAGAAGAAGCTTGAGTTTTCTCCTCAATTTTTTTTGTTGGGAATAGTTAAGGGTTGTTCAGCAACTGACACTAGATTAATTTTACACATGATTACCGCAGCTAGATTATTGATTGGTCAATATTGGAAGAAGGATAACGTACCTACTATAGAGGAATGGATACTGAAGATGTCTAATTTTGTAGAGATGGCTAAAATTTCTGCATACCTAAAAGAAAGGACCCATGAAGTTTTTGCTAGGGAGTGGAAGAAATGGGTAGAATACATGAAGAATAAATACCAAAGTAAGAAGTTTCAATTAGCACTTAACTGAATTTATATTTTTTATATTTAGAATTAATCTAAAAGAGAAATGTATTGAATTTTATATTCTATGCAATTGAACTTATATTTTTAATATTCAGATTTAATTTTAAAGAGAAATGTACTATGTACTGTTTGATTTTGATTTTGATATATGTAATATTGGGAATTATAGTTAATGTTATATATTTATATTACTTAAATGATACTTCAATTTAAATCTTATGATGCTCAAAATTATTTTACCAGATTTTTTTTTAAATAGATTGTTAAGAGTTAAGAGTTTTTTATATTTGATTTATATTGTTATACATTGGTTTAAAAGAAAAAAAAAAATTTTTTATTACCAAAGGTTAAAATTGGTTATAAAATAAGGTTATAGTTTTTTTAGTTGGATCTCACCTAAAAAAATTGTTAAATATTGAATGTTAATGTTTGTTTAATAGCGGAAGTCAAGGGGGGGATTGGGGAGGGACAGGGGGGATAGGGTGGGGGTGGTAAGGGGGTGGGATGGGAAAGGGGTTTTAAAAATAAACTGTAATGTAAAACTTTTTCAATAAAAAAAAAACAAAAAAACAATTTTAGGAAAAAAACACAAAAAATTGACGTATCTTTCAAATCATCTCCATCTTCTTCTGATGTCATGGATACTACCAAGTCATTTTTTTTCTTTTGTAAATTAGATTTATATGCCGCCCTTCTCCGGAGACTCAGGGCGGCTTATTTTTTATACAAAGTCAGCTTATTGCCCCCACAAACTGGGTCCTACCTTAGAAAGGATGGAAGGCTGAGTCAACCTTGAGAACAATTTTCTTAAGGACAATAGATAAATGTCTGCTATTGACATTTTCCGATATGCTTTTTTTCAATTTCTAGCTAGCCTCCAGTCCTAGCAGTTTTGGGTGCTCTCCCATCCATGTGCTAACCAAGTCTGATCCTGCTTAGCTTTCTGAGATCAACTGTCGTTTATCTGACCATACAGAAATTGAAGTGCCATTTCAAAAAGCGTTTGCTGTTGGATGAGAAATGAATACAAGCATTTTAAATGACAGAGCTTAGTTCAAAGGGATCAAATAGGAACAGAGCGAAATGTGTATCTAACCGGAATAGGTCTCTCATAATACCATTTCTAGAGGCACACAAGCAAATTCCACATAAATCCATTCATCCTTAGTTCACATTCTTCTTCTCTGCATAGGTCTCAAGAATGGGGCATTGAGAAACAGGATAAACAACTGAAACCATATGTTGCTGCATAGCTCTATTTCTGCAAAAGAATTTAACCTAAAACAAAGAAAGGAAGTAACACATGAGTTTACCTGCCAATTCTCAAGAGAAATATTCAAAACAGAAACTGGATACCAATCTGCACTGTACTATACAGTATACAAGATAAAGTAGGTTTATAATGTTAAGCTAACTTTTTGTGGAGGCCATATTCTCGCTAGTTAAATTCAGCTGATCACACAAGAGCAGGGAAGTGACAAAGCTCACTTATTTTTTAATAAAGACAAACTGGAAGGCTTTGTTTTAATTTAAAATATTATAATAGAACTGGCCTTAGTGTGGATGAACTTCTCATTCCAATGCAGAATTTATAGAATTCACTCTAAAGAGATATTTTTTATTTCTATAGAACACAGGTGTCAAACTCACAGCATCACATTGCCGTCACATGATGTATCGTGACGTTTTTCCCCTTCGTATGATGCATCCGGCCCACAGGCTGCCAGTTTGACACCCATGCAGAGAGATACTCCCTATAAATTGTTAGTATCTCTGATTTATAGCAAATAAAATGTACATTTGCGCTTATCTTCAAGCCATCCCAAAACATAGCACTGAAAATTCAAAGAACTAACTTTAACCCTGCTTAAGGGCAGTTATTTTTTGAATCAGACCAAAAGTCTATTTAAGCAAGATGCACAGAAGCCAGCCAGATAACTATCCAAAGGCCATAAGTCAGATGTGAGGATAATAATTCTCTATATGCTACCTGTAATTCAGAAGATAGTACCTTACTGCCTGTAATTCAGATGGTAGTGTCTGGTCATGTGATCAAAATTCAGTTGCTTGGCAACTGATTCATATTTATGACGGTTACAGTGTCCCGGGGTCATGTGATCACCTTTTGTGACCTTCTGACAAGCAAAATCAATGGGAAAGCCGGATTCACTTAAGGACCATGTTACTAATTTAGCAATTGCAGTGATTCACTTAACAATTGTGGCAAGAAAGGATGTAAAATGGGGCAAAACCTACTTAACAACTGTCTTGCTTAGCAACATAAATTTTGGGCTCAGTTGTGATCGTAACTCAAGGATTATCTGCAGTGCTGAAATTCAAAAATTTTTACCATGGATTCTGTGGGCGTGGCTTGATGGGCATGGCTTGGCTTGGTGGGCGTGGCAAGGGAAGGATACTGCAAAAATCTCAATTTTTCACCCCACTCCGGGGAAGGATATTGCAAAATCTCCATTTCCACCCCACTCTGCGGCCAGTCAGAGGTGGTATTTGCCAGTTCTCCAAACTACTGAAAATTTCCACTACCGGTTCTCCAAAACCTCTCAGAACCTGCTGGATTTCACCCCTGATTATCTGTATCTTAACATTTGGCTGGGTAGGTTAATATACATTGGACATGCTACACAGGTAAATTGCTTAATATTTGCAGCCTCAAGCAAATACAGGATCCAGATCTCTGTTATGTGGTATATTAGAAAAAGTAGGGCCGCAACTGGTTCAGACAGATTCTTTTTTTGAGAATACCAGAAAAGTCATACACCTATCATTACAACTACTACTCTATCTTGTGTTTATCAATGTGTGATATACTATATCACTAGGTATAGAGAACCTATGGAATGACCTTAAAGGACAGGAAGATGAAACACTACTAAGGCAACAATCATATTAGGAGGGGCTTTAACTTGGACCAAAGAATTAGTTTCAATAAACATCTCAAACAGACCCCTTCCTAGCGCACAGTAATATAGAATGAGGGAGGGGAATGCATCTTCAGACTTACAACATTCTGTTACTATAGCTGTTACAATAAAAGTAATCCTAACCTCTACATTCTATGATTGTAATGAAAATACTTCCCTTGAAATAAAACTTATAAAAAATACAGTTAATGATCTATAGATATTATCAATTTAATTGTAAGATTAGATTCTGTAAGAAGAGCTATTAAGGCTGAAAGACACTGAGACAACACCCAAGATCTTCTCTTGAATTCTAATTTACATGAGCAAAATGCTGAAATAATATTTAGGTTTCAAAATAAAGTATACATTATCAAACTCACCCCAAACGAACTTGTTAAGAGTTCACATAAATGTTGCAAGAGTGTAAGCCACAAACATTTTGTGAAATGTGAAGTCTACGTCACTGAACTTCAGTTCGTACCATCTACTATTCTTGGCAAATAAGATTACTAGAAGGCCATTATTAAGACTTGAAGAATTTGTAATAGTGCATTCCTTAATGTGCATGTGTTTGCTTTAAAACAAGTAGTACAATATTTAGTCCTTTTTTTTTACTACTCTAGACAATTTTATACCAAAAATATTATTGTAAAATTAATATTAATAAAATTAATAAAGAGCAACTAGATCCAAATTAATACCTTATGAAAAATTTTACAATTATACAAACTGGTTTTCAAGAATTCATTGTTATACATCAGAAGTATGAACATTGTCTTCACTAGATCAGAGCTATTGGCAGCCTGCTTTTCTGGCTTAATTCCCAAACAGCCTCAGCACTCAAATTATTTATTATTTAAATATTTCACTCAGATGTATATGCTGTTCCAGTCACATGCATATATATAGGTAGCTTTTTGAGATATTTTACTGCATAAGAAATAGATCATACAGGCCTGGAATGCAACAGGGGTATATTTGTTACAAATTGCTACTGATATTAAGATTCATACTTAAGAGAAACCCATTATATCTGTGTGAATATGGAAACTTAGTATTTAAATTACATACATATATGCATGCATACCAGAGGTGGGTCCCATTGCGAACCGGTAGTAAATGTAAGTAGAACCCACCCCTGATCTGAACACTATTCATTCCTTACCTCTACCACTACTGCAGAATTTTAATTAAAGAACTAAATTCCAAATTAGTTAAGGAAAGCCTGAAGAAGAGTATAATTACTGGAGTTCTTTCTAATCTTTCTGTCAGCACCTGCCATAGGAACCATCTGTATTTTCTCACGTGTAACAAAGCAATGCATGGCACCTCATCTATGTCTGTCTATTCCACTTTCATCTGTGTGCTGTTGTGCAAGTATGCACATTAAGAAGCACGAGTGGGTGGAGTTGGATGTGCTCTGTGATCAGGAGGCAGGATAAGGGCTTAGAATGGAGCAGGAGCTACCATTCTGAGTCACTTCCATCACTGCCCATCCTATAAGGATGTCTTTTTTCCTATACTTCTATACTTTTTTTCACTGCAGTCCAAACGTTGCCCATTTTCAAAGTCAATCTCTCTTTTTTTTTCATCTATTTTAAGAAAGTTGTCCTGTTGACAGATACATTGACAAGAGTTTTGCACTTCTTTACATGATTTTTCTCATTTTGCTGGGTTAGTAGGAATAAAAAAAAGGACCCGCAGCTTGGCAAACAAGGACACGATCTGTAGGGCTGGATTTTAGGTGTAATATAGTGCATCTATAAGATGTCAAGACACCCTGAGCTTGTCAATCGAAAGATCGGCAGTTCAGCGTTTCAAATCCCTAGTGTCGAATCCCAACTTCTGCCAACCTAGCAGTTCGAAAACACATAAAAAATGCAAGTAGAAAAATAGGGACCACCTTTGGTGGGAAGGTAACAGCGTTCCGTGCACCTTTGGCATTTAGTCATGCTGGCCATATGACCACAGAGACGTCTTTGGGCAGCACTGCTCTTTGGCTATAAAATGGAGATGAGCACCGTACCCTAGTGTTGGGATCAACTAGCACATATGTGCGAGGGGAACCTTTACTTTTACCTTATAAAATGTCAGGAAAGGGTAAGGAATGCTCTGTTGCAGAGGCACAGGAATGCTGCTACCGAATTAGAACAGACAGCCCTGAATCTACAGGGTTTAATGTAAAAAAGCATTATAAAAATCAGAAAAAATACCAGCTGTATATTTATTACTGATGGAAAAGGTCAGGGCTTTTGCAGATATCCCTCTTTTTAAAAAAAAAAAAATTATCTGAAAAAAAGAAGTATCTATAAAATTAAAAAAAAGATGAAGGGAATCTGTTTAGAACCTGGTGCACAAAGTCATTGGTAACCATGAAAATCATGTTGTCTACCCTCCTCTAAAATATAATATTGAAAATATCATTCTTAATTACTGCATTCTTAATCTGCTAGTTAATTTTACAGAGAAGTTTTATAGCTCATTCTTTTCTTTCCACAATAGATATATACTTACTGAGGTACAAAAGATGCAACTGCAATCCTGAAGAGCGGTCATCTTATCCAGTGAATATTCAGATAAGCACAGTTTGCAAGTCACCAAAGATTCCAAGGGCAATTCCCCAACTTCTGCTACTCCGGTTGTCATGGTGCTGAAGCAGATTTCAGTAGCAGAGGACATCAATTTAAACACACACGACAATTCTACAAGATATAAATCAGAATGTGCCAATGAGAATTATTTTGCAAGCTAAAATTTAACATAGCGGAATTTTAAGCAACGTATAAGCTGTGGACGTCTTTCACAGCTCCGTCTTTTAACCTGTTCTTTTACTCATCAATATATTATAGACTGTCAAATACACTGATAGGGCTAACCCACTTATATTTTGTGCAAGATAACACAAGTATATTCCCTCCTAATTCTACAGCAGCCTTCATCAGTTCAGGTGGAGAAAACACATTCAGATAAATCAACAACATAAGCTTACCAGAAATAAATATTTTCTATCAGAAATGTTCGTAACGTGCCACAGAAGCTATGGCATGGCCCACAACTAGACAAAATGAGCCACTTCCTCGGATTCTACAACAGGGGTGTTCAACTCAAGGGGCCAAATCCGGCCAGTGGGGTGTTTAGATTTGGCCCACAGGGCCACCCTGGAAACAGTGAAGGACTGTCCGGTGGTGCCTTTGCATGGCCCCCCAAGCTCCGTTTTTGGTTACAACGGCCTCCTGCAGCTTCTGCTACTGAAAACAGAGCCCGGGCGGGCTGTGCATGGTCCCTCAAGCTCATTTTTGCTGGCAGAGGGCTGTAGAAGGCTGCCTTGACCAAAACCAGAGTCTGGGCAGGCTGCGTGCATCTCCCCTGGGCTCTGCTGCAGGAAGCCGTCGCAGCTGAAAACAGAGCCCATTCACTGGCAGAAGGCTGCAGGAGGCTGTTACGCCTGAAAACAGAGCCTCGACAAGTGACGTCAGGCTGTCTATGCCCACCCTGGCTACACCAGATTAGCCACACCCATTCAAACCACACCCACCCCAGACAACCGAGGTCAAACACAACCCTGATGCGGTCCTCAATGAAATTGAGTTTGACACCCCTGTTCTACAAACTCAAAATAATCCCTGATGATTCCACAAGACATTGCCTTGCTGATCACTATAGACCAGGCTTGCCAATATGTAGCTTTCCTAGCAGACTTCCACAGTCCACAGACATTTTTAAAAAGTTAACAGATTCACCACTGCTGCCCCAAAAGATGCACTGTCAAGAACCTACAAAACTTCCAGGCCACAGTGCCACCACCAGCTCCAGCATTGCTGCCATTCCGTCAGCTGCCAAATATACCAAGTATTCCTTTGTGGCCTGCAACAATTTTTAATTTATCAATGTGACATTTTCCTGTGTACTAATTCTGCAGCTCTGCTATGGACTCTGTCCAGTTGGCATCCATCCCAGACCATAAACCCCTAAGGAACCAACAACTTCAACCTGTGTATCTATTGAAGCACTTCCCAGAAAGATCCAGATTATCCAGTCCAGTAGACAGTTCACCTTATGTTTGGGTGACCTATGTAATATGGCCAGAACACTTGATAAAATAGCACAATTTCTCTCCAATCACTCATCAAAAACAAATGTTTGGTTTACTGAGGATTTTGAGAGAAATGAAGTGCCTGAAGAGATGTTGGTATAAAACACAAAGCGGACACCACCAAGTAGTGTTAAGAACTCAGATCTCAGCCTACCCACTGGTGATAAGAGTGGCAAAGTGTCAATTCTTCTCAGTGGCGATTGTATCTGCAAGCTTCTGAGTAGAAGCTCTGTTTCATGCATGCAACAGAGGTCTGTTCTTGAAGACCATTTGGAAGTAAGGCTGGTCAAAATGCAGGGGCACAAGCAGTTGTGTATGCCTCTTGGTGCACTCATGTAACATCTCTGTTACACAAACCGTGTTGGTTACCAATGTGTTCTATACCAATAACTCCTGGGGATCAACTATATATATCTCTTCACGGCAAAGACCTTGGCTTTCTGAGGGTCAGTTTTTCTTCTGACATTTCTTCCAGCGGTGTAAAATCTGACAGAGTAGGTGTTTTTATGTCCTGACAATTAAGTAGTAATTGAGGTAAACAGTTTATTCTGTCATGGCTCCTATCCCTTAAAATGGCTCCCACCCACCCACCACCCACCCCGATGGTTCAGACTGTATCAAACCTGCCAGTCTTCAGAAGACCTTTAAAAACCTCTTTTTCCACAAACGTATGTCAATCTGTTGCACATTATTTGTTTAGTGAAATGCGCTTCCTGATATGTGAGTTTGCTTTGGGTTCATTTTGTTTGCTTTTTTAGTATAAAAACATCTCAAGTTTTTAATTTCCACTCCCCCTAATCAGTTTCGAGTCCAAATTATAAAGAAGCATAAATACATAAATACTGTAATACACAGAAAATATTTTGGCAATCCCAGCTGGGAGTTTTGGGTGAACTGCAAATCCAAATGGTTTGCCAAGTACCGGAATGAAAAAGTCTGGTTTACTGAAATGCCAATATCTTGGCTTGAAATCTATTAATGCTGCTGCTTTATACTCTGTACATGGTGAGTTTCTAGAAGCATATATTTTATGACAAGTGGCCTAAAGACCTCATAAACATTTGCAAACCTAATCAAATTAAATAATGCATAGGTCTGACTTGCCAGCAAACTTGTGTACTGCAATAGCAAACCAACCTTGAAGTTCATCAAGGTTTTACAAGCCTGCCAAGTTACAAACAAGAGTCTAGGAAAGTACCCAGACAGAAAAATGCTGCTATAAAGCAGAAACATGTAAATGATTTCTGCTATACAGACACTTTGATTAAATGTGTTTTATCCAATAGTTTAGCTGCTTTGTTTTCACCCATTATATTTGTCCTTCATGAATATCGGAAGCCAGAACATACATTGCTTTTAAACTTTCTGTGAAGTAAGAACTTGGCCTGCATATCATATTTGCCCGAATATGTTATTGATACACACGGGCTTTTTCATATTAACAAAATGCAGTCTGTGCAACAGATCTCTCATTATTCATCAAAGCACCAAGGAACAATAATTGATGTTTGTGTTGTATCAATCAGCCACTTAAACTTTGTATATGCACGTACTACCAAATATTTAATCTTTTTGCACAAAAAAACTAACAATTGTGCCCACTTTCAAATGAAATTTCACAATGGAGGCTCATTGGATTGCAGAATCTCTTTCTATAAAAGTAATTGACTTCCTCCAATGGCATACAATAACAACTCTTTTACACAACAAACTGCCCCTTTCAAATATTACCAGAAATTTTGGCAACATCTTTTAGCAAACTCACAATCGACAAGCTATCGTTCTTTAACTGCTGCAGCTATTCTTATCAGTGAAGCAACAACAGTACACTGACAGTATCAAAGGTTTTATTTATTTGCGTTGACAAGTTATTTTCCATCCATCCATATTCCTCCTGTCTTCTTCAAGGCTCTCTTCCTGGCCAGGCCTTCCTTATTCTATGCCTTATTCTATGCCTGTATTCTATACCTGTAAAGTCAGGTACATATTTGCTAATGTTTTATTAATATACACATAAAAGTAACATTTCCCTTAAGTCAGCCATGACTCCTGATGACATCAAGAGCAAGTCTATACAGAGTTTTTTTTGGGGGGGGGGGCAACTGTACAAAGATAACCCCTAGGCTCAGTGGTGAAATCCAATTTTTTTTACCACTGGTTCTGTGGGCATGGCTTGGTGGGCGTGGCAAGGGAAGGATACTGCAAAATCTCCATTCCCTCCCCACTCCAGGGGAAGGATACTGCAAAATCCCCATTCCCTCCCCACTCTAGGAGAAGAATATTGCAATCTCCATTCCCACCCCACTCTGGGGCCAGCCAGAGGTGGCATTTGCTGTTTCTCCTAACTACTCAAAATTTCCACTACCGGTTCTCCAGAACCTGTCAGAACCTGCTGGATTTCATCCCTGCCTAGGCTTCTGAGTAAGGGAGGACAGAATGATCTGGATGAAATTATTGAACCAGCAATCCCAGTTCATTCTTCATTACATGAAGGTTGTTCTCCCAAACTTAAAATAAGCAGCAAGTTAAAATCAGAACATTGTGAAATTCTATTTCCAGTATTATTGTAGTACAGGGACCATATGACATAAAACACAATTGTGTCCTGGAATTCTTAATCAGTATAAAGATACTTTCAAAGAGAACATGGCGCCAGCTTCCAGTGAAATAAGTAGGAGAGTCTCCATGGCTTCATTTTGTAGACTCTCAGCACTTATCTCCAGTAGCATCAGCATTTCTGTCCATTCTGCTTAGCAGAAAGCTATTACTTTATCCTGTCGATCTCTGGCGTCGTTGAACGTTCTAAGATATCTCGTACGCATCAATGTATAAATGCGTCTTTGTTTTACTGATAAATGCTGTTCCATCAGCAGAATGACACCACTTGATGCAATCGTGTAAAATATACAACCAGGATTAATTAGTTGGATGTCACTAAGTTTTTTATTATCTAATCAAGGCATTTATGATTGAAAATAGTAGATTTTTCATCAGAAAACAGAACTAAATTACTGGAAGTCTTTATTTGTAACATTATTGTACATTATTTCTCCATGTGCACATAGGAATTCTCTTTTATGATTTTTTCACAGAGATTGGCCAGGATCAAACCTGCTTAACTTTACAGCTAACGTGTATAAAAATATTCAGCATGCTGTTTGTGTGGGATTCTAAGTACTACAACTCTTAATGTTAAAACAGCAGCCTACTTTTTGAGAAAATCATCGTTTGACTAAGAACTTACACTTACTTTGAACTGTTAGTCTAAAAATCTAAGTCCTTAATGTATGATAAAGCAAACTTCTTTTTTTATTGGTTTTGGGAAGTTTTATCTTCAACCCTGCAACAGTGTTTTTCTTTCTAATCTTTCAAGAACATTATGTGTATAGATTATAACAAAGTCTATTTAAAAATTAATTTCCCCACAGAATATTGGGAAAGACTAGAAGAGATAAGCAAATGCTAATGCTTCGTCCATTTAAAAGCACCCAATGTGCAGAATATTTTATGTTGCTTGGAAGTAATAAAACACAACTAACAGGAAAGAGGGGAAAAATGAGTGGTAGTATGATGCAGGTATTCAAAATATTTTTACCATCAAGATCTTTGTCATGCATAAAATGTGTTACTTTCCAAAGGCCAACATTTTATTAAAGCAGCTTTTCTCAACTTGGGGGTCCCCCAGAAGTATTAACTCACCGTCTTGAGAAATAACGCAGATTAAAATGCCAATCATTTTAGGGCATCATGTAAGAGAATGCTGTTGTTACATTTGTACATTGTATGACATTTCAAAGCTGAGCAATTAGAATATAAAACAATGCTAAGAGCTGATACAGTTTGTTAGTTACATATTCCTTGGCTTTTTCATTGGGCACTAGCTACATTCATGAATTTTATATATATTAGCTACAATGAAAGCCGAAAACAGCCTATCAAAGTTGTCAGCTTCCCTCACCAAGTAAGAATAAATAAGTAGAAAAGAGATTTTACAGCATCATAACAACTGTGCCATAATGAATGCATAATGGAATCAAATGCATATATAAGATATGATACAACAAAGTGAAGGGAGATGAGTGACAAGATCAATCTTATTTGAGGGGTCTACTGCACCAATGATGAAAAAAGAATTAAAAGCCAACAAAATCCATTATCCTGACATGGATTCAGTTTAATTGATTTTCCAATACTAAATGGAAACTTGAATAAGAGTTTGTCTAATTATGCAATAACAATCCAACCTTTGACAAGTGCTAATTCTGAGCCCACATATGAACTGTTCATTTTGCTTTTCATTTGAACAGTGTTTCTCAACCTTGGCAGCTTTTAAGATTTGTGGACTTCAATTCTCAGAATTCCTCAGGCAGCACATCTGGCTGAGGAATTCTGAGAGTTGAAGTCCCCATATCTTCAAGTTGACAAGGTTAAGAAACATTACTTTAGAGGCTGGCAGGAAAGAAGATGATCCTGTGACAGTTGTGACAGAAGATGATCCTGTGGTAGTTGAAGACCACACAACTTAAAGTTCCAAAGCTGAGAAAGATTGCATTAAATCAGTAGTGTTAAATTCAATTTCATCAGGCTTGTGTTTGACCTCGGAGGGCAGGGTGGGCATGGCTACTTTGACGTCACTCATGTCGTGGGTGCCTGTAGTGGCCCGAGGACTCTGCCAGTGAAAACGGGCCTCCTGCAACCCTCTGCCAGTGAAAATGGAGCTCAAGAAGCCGCGTGCAGCCCTCCCAAGCTGTTTTTGGCTGGGATCGCCTCCTGCAATGCCCTGCCAGCGAAAAGGGAGCTTGGGAAGGCCACATGGGGCCCTCCCAAGCTCCGTTTTCGCTGGCAGAGGCGGGACAGTCGTTCACTATTGAGTGACCCCAGGAGCCTTGAGCCTTGAGTTTGGCAACCCTGCATTAGATAGAAGTCTTTGATTAAAATCATCCTATATACACCAGGAAGGAAGGAAGGAAGGAAGGAAGGAAGGAAGGAAGGAAGGAAGGAGAAGGGGAGGGAGGGAGGGAGGGAGGGAGGAAAGAAACCCTCAAGTCAAGCACTGTCATTTCTTTCATTATTTCTTTATCATTTTTACCCCATTTTATTATTTATTTATTTATTTATTAATTCAATTGGACACTGCTTGACTCTAATTGACCCAGGGTACCAACAGTAACTAACTAACTAACTCAAAACAAATAACATCCTAAACTCAGGACAGTCCCAGAATTGTGTACTGTGTTCAAAACAACATCCTTTTTTTCTTAAATCAGTAGGCCAGTTTTGCACAAGCGACACTGAGATATTTAGAGATCTAAGGAAGTTTGGCAGAAGCAGGAGTGATATGCCATGCCCACGGCTACTGAAAATAAAGACAATATGTCAGATGGTAAATAATGCACCAGAGCATTGCCAATGCTTACATCTATATTCAAATGCCCTCCTGGGCCAAAATCTGCTGCCCATTTTCCCAAATCATCATTTTCCTGTGAAAAAGTTTCCATTTCTCCCCTTGCTGTCCATGTAGCTTTACTAAAGAAATAGTAATGTTCTTTGACATGTGTTATGGTTGCAAATAGCAGAAGATGTCAGTTTTGCTTCCTTTGCCCAGCTCTTCCATTATTGTATGACTTCCGTGACTGACCGTACTTTCCTGCTGCAAAAGGTCCTTGGGAGACATTCCAGGAGAAAGTTTTATGCCTGGATTTATGTGAAGGAAGTGGAGCCTGCCTACCAGTCAAAGACGATTGTGCGGTCAGATTCAGGACACTCAATGTGCCTTGAACAATCTTGTAACCGCAGTAATGAAGGAGGACAGAATTTGGGAGAAAAATTAAAGCAAACTCTTCCCCATCATATTGGACAACAGAGCTACAGGGGGAAAAAATCAATACTATCTACAGGTAGTGTTGTGGCCCATCAGCGGCCTGTGCAGATTGTAACTGATTCTGACAGCAAGGAGGCTGGTGTGGTGCTGCACCAGCAGCTTGTGCAGCTGGCACTCGAGTCAGACAATGAGGAGGCTGGAGAAGATGTGGTGCCAGAGGCAGGGATTCAGCCAGGGCCTTCAGAACCTCCAGAAACTCCTTTAAGTGAAGAGGATGAAGAGGAGGAGACTCTTCTTGATGCACGGGCACACAGTTGCCAAAAGGCAGGAGTGGCTCCTCAGGAGGTCTCCTCAAGGGAAAGGCTTGGGGCTAATTGGCCACTCCCTTAGCCTATTTAAGAAGGAACGCTGACTGAAGCAATTTGTAGGGAACAACTTTAGTTCACTCTTCTTCGCGTCTGGATTCTCTGCAAAATTGCTTCTGGGCTTTCTGCCAACCTTAGTAAGATTGTGATTACTTTATCTTTGGTTTCTTGTAGGCTGTTAAGAAAGTTTATTAACAGCCTTTGTTTTGAAAAAGGCTGAGTTATTTTAGTAAATTAAGTTTTATACAAATTTTGTGTGTGCTGTGTTCTTTGGGGTCTGTAGCTGGGGCAGAACAGGTAGTCCTCGTCTTACAACCATTCATTTAGTGAGTGTTTGAAGTTAGAATTGCACTGAAAAAAAAGTGACACAGCTGTTTTTCATACTTATAATAGTGCAGCATCCCCAGGGTCACATGTTCAAAATTCTGATGCTTGGCCCCTGGTATGTATTTATGACGGTTGCAGTGTCATATGATCCCCGTTTGCGACCTTCTGACAAGCAAAGTCAATGGGGAAACCAGATTGACTTTATAACTGTGTTACTAACTTAATCACTGCAGTGATTTACTTAACAAGTGGCCAGAAAGGTTGTAAAATGGGGTAAAACTCACTTAACATCTGTCTCGCTTAGCAACAGGCCTCGCAATTTTGGCCTCACAATTTTAGTCATATGTCGAGGGCTAGCTGTATTCACAAAATCCATGCCATATGGAAAACAAAACTAAATAGAAGCTGCTTTGTTTTAATTTGCTACAATTTCAACCCTATTAAAGGTCCTCGGCTTATGACCATAATTGAGCACAAAATTTCTGTTGCTAAAAGAAACATTTGCTAAGTGCGTTTTGTCCTCACTTTATGATCTTGCCACAGTTGTTCAGTGAATTGCTGCAGTTGTTATATCAGTAACATGGCTGTTAAGTGAAACTGGCTTCCCTGTTCACTTTACTTGTAAGAAGGTCGCAAAAGGGCATTATATGACCCTGGGACACTGCAGCCATCATTAATATGAACCAGAGCCAAGCCTCTGAAGTTTGATCAAATGACCATGGGGATGCTGCAATGGTCGTGTCATAAGTCACTTTTTTCAGTGCCGTTGTAACTGTGAACTGTCACTAAATGAACTACAGAAAGTCGAGGGGTACCTGCATTACTTATCCATTATTTCTTTACCCATTTTCTTCCAAGTCACAATTGATATCACCTCTCAATTCAGTCTCCTGCATGTATTATAACAGTGATGGTGAACCTTTTTGGCACAGAGTGCCAAAAAGGGAGCACTTCATGCATGCGCGCGCATCAGAACCACAACCAGGAGGAGGAACTGCCCAGGGGGCATGCACACGCCGGAAAAGGTACTTCCGGTTTCCGACGCACACATGCAGGCTGGCAAGTCTTCCGGTTACTGCCATGCATGCTCACATGCCAATCAGCTGGCCAGCGTGCATGCTCACGCCGGAAAATGGAAGACTAGCTCTTCCAGTTTTTGGCACTGCCGCACGCACAAAGGCCAGCTGATCATTGTGTGTGCATGCGTGCCAGAAACCCAGAAGAGGAACAGGTGACGCCGTGTGTGCCAGGCGACATGGCTCCGTGTGCCACTTTGCCATAGGTTCACCATCACGGCATTATAACGATATTTTACAGAATTCCCAGACTAGCTATATTAGGTGAAAATTCAAGGAATTACAGTTGAAACAGTTTGAAAAATTCTGAGATTGGAGAAAGCTGTTTGTCAGCCTTGTGTGGTAATCTAGACAAGAAGCAGACTCAGAACTATCTACTCCATTTTGTTGTAAGATTACTTGAACAAAATCTTCCAAGTCTGAAGGTAGATTTGAAGGGCAGCTATAGCGAGCTTTAGCCGCAGAAACTCTATTTTGTCTATCCTAGCTTTCAGATGTCTCCCTTCAGGCCCCTTGCTTTGCCTTGCAAATTCCTGGAATGGTCATGTGGGTGTTGTTGTCAAAGAGCTCATACAATCCTGACTCAGAGCAGCGATAGATTCAAGGCTAACTCCCTTTTCTTGTTGTTGATATCAATCAGATCTTTATTAAGGTCACAGACCAGCATAAGGAGAGTGGAATATAAACAATAATTTTTAAAAGGCTAAAAATATTATATACCTACACAAACACCCACATGTAGCAGCATAAGGAGGATGGCGTTCTCAGGATTAAAAAAAAAGTATAGAAGATCAAAGTCTAATTTTAAAAAATAGCTAACAATATGAAAAAAAACTTTTAAAATGTTTAAAAACAATATTTAAAAATCTAGAGGGAGAGGTAGGAACATGATATGGATTCGGGGGAACTTAAAATCTAGTATAGGGCAGACTAAATCTATCACAATGCAAGGAATTCTTAAACAACAAATTAAATGCTTGTTAAGATTAGTTTATGACACAGGTCCACAATGATGCACTGCTGCCCAGAACCTGGCAACATTATAAATTGTAGCAGGATTAGGATCTGCAAGCAACAGGAAGATGTGGAATTGTCCTATGCGCTGTAGGTATTTATATTGTAATGGTGAGAGGACACTAGTATGGATCTCTCTGTAATACAGACCCTGGAAAAATACATGCTGTGTTGCTCCTGTGAGTCCCGAGTTACAAAGGCATTGTCTCTCTGGGTAAGGAATTTTCCTGTTATCAGCCTTCAAGGACAGCTGAGGGCATCACATTGTACCAGGGTAAAGGTCTCTGGTGGTTAGGTATTTTTAATTAAGTATGTCACCAGGGAGACAGAGTACCTATTGGATTCATTGGCAATAAAGTTTGGGGACTTGGCTAGGTCCAATTAATGCTCTGTGTCTGTTACACACTGTTTAATGAGAGCCTTGGCCTGATTGTCATAAATGAAAAACTTGAAAAGAAGCCCAAGGATGAGATTTTAGTTGCCACTGTTTTTGTTTTTTTTTCCAAAATGGACCGAAATAGTTAATGAGGCAAGACCAAAGGGGAAAAGAAAGATAGGATCCAATCTGGCTTGGTCATCCACTGGTTTTATCTTCTGAGCTTTTGGATGTGAGCCCTATCTTCAGTGCACACACTCTGCTAGAGAGAAGTTCCCTGAAGATGGGCTCCAGTAGGAGGCTGAAAGCTTGGAAGACAAAACTGCTGGTCTCAGTGGATTCAGTTTGGATACTGCAACATTATCCTGGGACACGTATATTTGCCTTCGTTCTTGAAATAGTCTGAGCTAATAATTGAGTATGTCACCCACACTCTAGATTACACTTTCATGAGCCCTGTCTCCAGTCTCAGGATAGCATTACCCATTTGGGAACTTGGCTGATTTTAGAAATTTAGATTGAACAAGTTCTATTGATGCAGAATTGGGGAAGAGGCTCAGGAGCACCATAAAGTAGTTGTGTCATCTTAGCTTCAAATAGTTTGAGTGCGGCAGGTGTATGGTAGCCACCTCTTGAGTAATTTGAGGATGACATTTTCAGCAGTATATTCTCCATGGAGTTCCCTATGCTTGGCAGAATGAAGGACTATTCCCAGGTATTTGCAACAAGAGATCTGCTCAACCTTGTGGCCATCTATCCTCCAGGAGTGATTCTTGGGCTTTATGGCAAATGTCATGCTTTTCTTTTTCTGATATTTGAGCACCAGTTGGCCTCCTTGCATTACTGTGTTAGTGTTCTCAGGGTTCTTTTAAGGCCAATCAATGCTTTTGAAAATATTGCTACATTTACTGTATAGAGTAAAAGGTATGTATGAGATGTATGTCTTCCAGCAACTTCTAAGTGTTGGTTTGGGTATGTGTGAAAGTACATGTTGAGAAAATGGCCCACCATGAAGTTAATACAGAAACTGAATAACTCTAGGGTCAGTATAAAGCCTTGCTTTATACCTTACTCAGTTCCAATGGCACTGGTGAGATGGTCCTGGGAGTTACATCTTACTTTGAGTGAAGTCCCTTCATGTAGCACACCTATTAAATGAAGTAGATGTTGATCAGTCAAGGAGGCTTCTAGTTTTTCCCACAATTTAGCTTGGGATATAGAATCAAAAGTTGCTTTGAAGTCTATGAAAGCAGCATATAGGGAAGCTTTGTTGAAGGAGAAACATTTTTCAATGAGATTGTAGAATACAAGGCCAATCTACCATTAGATCAATGGTAGACTGGTCTTCCCAAAAGTCAGATTGCTTCTCTGTTCAAGCCAGTACTGGAGTTTCCATTGTAGTGTCTTGCATAAAGTTTGCTGATTATGTTGAGGAGGCTAATTAGTCTATAATTGTCAGGATCATCCTTTACATTGTAAATGAAGAAATCAGTTTCCCTAGAAATAACATTTCCATAATTTCCCAGTTTCCCAGAGGTGATGAAGATAGATGAAACAAGGCTTCCAGAATTCTTCAGAGGCCTGGGAAAGTTTAAAGGGAAGTTAGCAGTCTTCGATACAATTTTACTGAAGCAATAATTCAGCACCAGAGGTCAGTTTCAGAATTTAGAACTGGGTTTAGAACCAAATCAGATCCAATAAGTTAATAGTTAGGATTCCTAGTCAAAAACAAACTTTCATAAATTCTTCCTTTTGAATTTTCTCAACAGTTATCTGATTTGGGGATAAAGAAAAAGTGGATATGTATGTATCCTTATGCCCGCCAAAATTTTCTCTCCAGGAGTTTAGATACCTCCAAATTGTTTTCAAAGGTACTGTGTCATTGCAGTGAAAATCCATTTTAAAGACGAGTATGTGGCATCTGAACATAAATAGGGCAAGACTGATAATACATAGATCATTCCTGTCCATAAACAGACAAAGCTGGTGTACTAACATATGTTGGGGGGGGGGGGGGGGAGAAAGTACCAGCCAGCATTGCCATCTGGTTCAGTCTAACCAAGAACAGAAATATAACACAAGTAGTCCTTGACTTATAACAGTTCACTTAGTAACCGTTTAAAGTTACAATGGCACTGAAAAAAATGACTTATGATCATTTTTCATACTTACGACCATTGCAGCACCCCCATGGTCACCTGATTTACATTTGGATGCTTGCAACTGACTCACATTTATGACGGTTGCAGTGTCCCAGAGTCATTTGATCCCCTTTTGTGACCTTCTGATAAGCAAAGTCAACGGGGGAAACTGGATTCCTTTCACAAATTAGCACTAGTTACTAATTTAACAACTGCACTGATTGAATTAACAAATGTGGCAAGAAAACTCATAAAATGAGGCAAAACAAATTTCTCATATATAGCAATAGAAATTTTGGGCTCGATTGTGGCCATAAGTTGAGGACTACCTGTATAGTTCTTTATCACACTTATGGACCAGAATTATGCAGGTTAATAAAGTAAAGACTTACCTATTCCAACAAGCCGGCCTAGCCCAAAGGGTTTTTTAATAGGGTTTTTAAATTATATGGATTTGGGGTTTTAAATTGGAATTTTATGGATTTGGGGGTTTTAAATTGAGAAGCCAAGGATTTAATTTATTCACTTTAGTTCCTTATAACTTTTGTATTTTATGTATTTTAATTTTCTGGCTGTTCACCGCCCTGAGTCCCTTTTGGGAGAAAGGGCGATATATAAATCCGAAATAAACTAAACTAAACTAAACTAAACTAAATGAATTTGGTTTCAAATTAAATACAATATAAACATATAATTGTAACTACATCTTCAAGGCAATCAAATTCAAGGCGAGTTTTATAGATGGTCTTACATTGTTTTGCTCCAATCAAGGAAACTAAATTATATTAACCTGACAGGAGCTGAGCAGCTATACATAAAGACTGTTAAATTAAATTCAAAAGAGCAGGCATAGGATACGAAAGCAGTCTCAAGTCACTGACTTCTACCTAAAGTGGGAATAATACATTGTCCATCTACTCAAGCAACATTCTGCCGCCTCTTCCCAGGAAGAGCAATCTTCTTAATGGATGACTCATATTTGTGTATTTTGAAATGCCTCATTAATCCCATGACTACAGTAGAGGAAAAGAGACAAAACAATATATCATTCCTCACCTTTCCAATACTGAAATGTCAATATTTATAAGTGGGCGTAAGCTTGGGTACAAAATCCAAAAAGCTTATAACAGTAAGGTTACCATTCCATCATGTCTCTTTGTGATCATCGTCACCTAGAGACCCAATAAGTAACAATAGCAGCTCCAAAACAGTACAGGTAATCCTGGACTTTGCAACCATTCATTTAGTGACTGTTTGAACTTACAATCATTTTTCACACTTCCAACCACTGCAGCATCCCCATGGCCATGTGTTCAAATTTCACATGCTGGGCAATTGATTCATATGTATGATGGTTGCAGTGTCCTGGGGTCATGTGATCACCTTTTGCGACCGTCTTACAAGCAAAGTCAATGGGGAAGTCAGATTCCCTTAACAGCCATGGTATTAACCTAACAACTGCAGTGTCTCACTTAACAACTGTGGCAAGAAAGGTCATAAAATGGGACAAAACTTACTTAACGACTGTCTTGCTTAGAAATACAAATTTTGGGTTCGATTGCAGTTGTAAGTGGAGGACTACCTCTGCAAAGATCCTTGCACTAAATAAAAAGCTTAGTTCAATGAGCCACATAGTTTTTGTAAAGCATCAGCCGTAAGCAAGAGCAGAGGTCCTGGACCGCCCAGAATCCACGTTCATGGCTGCTGCTATAGCTGAATTTACTTCTCATAAAATTCCGTGGAAGCATTTCCACTAGCTTTAGTGTGGTCAGAAGTGGAGGAAAACAAAGGTAGACAACAAAAACATTGCATCCAGTCTGGACCAAAGCTTGACAATCTTTGTAAGGAAGCCAGGGCATTGTGGTATTGGAAAGGAATGTAGTATTATCTATGCCAAGTCTTGTGGATATCATAAATGCTAGTGTCTCCAGATAAAGGTCAACAGCACTGTTCAGGTTCACTAACCGATTTACAGAACCGAAACTCCTGGAACAAAAGAACAGCAATTTATCAAAGCGGAGACTGGAGGACTCCTTTGTGCCAAGAGGCACATTCAGTCTTGTACGGAATGTCAAGCAGTGGGCAGGGCCCAAAGAGAAAGAGATATGGGCACAAATATCCCCCAGTGCTAATTTTCTAGCGGATTAATCACTTGTTTATTCAAATGACACTAAAATTTTATACTATCCTGTTCTACATAATGATAAAACCCTGATTCAATTCCCTAACAGTGAAACTGGGCTGGGTAGGTTACTATAAACCGACTAAAGACAAAGAAAAAGAAATGAAAAATTATAGGATCAAAACACTCTAATTCCATCCTTTTTCATTAGCATTAGAGTGCAATCGACCAAACTAAATGTGCAGAATAAATGACGTAGCTTCTCGCTAAAAATCAGGGGCAGACTTTATTTTTCACCAATTTTCACAAGAAAATGAAGAGGGGGGTCCTGTACCTGTAGGAAAAGATATGTTTCGCCCCAAAGTTGCTAAAGCTTGACCTAGACCTTAAAACCATTTCTGGTCATATAGTATTTCCTACCCTATTCAGCTATAGGCTGCTTTCATAAGAGCAATTTTACCCTATTGTTCATCATAAAAGAATTTGGAAGTATCACAGCTTAAGCCACATACATTTAATGAAAACCACATACATTTTATGACGCGGCATTCAAACACATGAGTATATCAAGACAGGAACTTCACCACTACACTTGGCCATATCATTTTCAAATTAAAATTTAGTTTTAGACTTTCTTGTTACTGTGCAGTAAAGATCAATTAAGTCCCTCCTGAAAGATCCTTTTATATAAAAAAACAAAGACAGCAAACTCTGAACACAAGAGTTATTTGGCACAGACAACTAAGTCAACATTTGGAACCTTGCTACTTTACTTACTGCTGAACAATACTCAGAATTGTCTCTTAATGAGGTTGAAAGTTCAGGGGATCCCAAAACGTTTGTGTTCAGAAATGTCAGCAGAGAATAAAATAAATATCATATTACTCCTGGATTTATTGTTTAAGAATATTTGCCTTTGCCTCACGGTTAGGTACTCTGTATCTTATTTCGGTAAGTTAACGACTGTTGTTTCTACTCACCAAGCCTTAAGGAGAATGAAACCAATGTCCAGAGTGAGCCATAGAATTATGTTTTTTAAGACCTGAACTCCTAATTAATTTAGTGCCTCCCACTTAGAGGAGGAGTCAAGTGATAGTGATAAGGCAGGGTGCACTGGAATTCTTGCTTATAATCAATAAATTAGGAACATGAAGCATTCTAGCCTAGCACATTGAGAGAAGTCAGCTATGTTAATTTCTAATTCCTATGGCTGGAAAAAAAAATCCTATCTGAGAAAATTCCAAGCTGCTTTTGGCTAATTCAGAGGCAAATGAGTTTTTGTAGTCAGTTATGGATGTGTTGAAGTGGAGACTAGACAATAATTCGCTGGGAATGCTTTAATTTGTATTCCTACACTGAGCAGTGTTGGATTTGTTAGCCCCTTTTAATTATTCTATTCTCATCCATAACAATTATGTCTCCCTTAGTTCATACAGGCTTTAATCTTCTTCCAATTCAGGCTTTCTTCCCTTAGCTCTACCAAAATAAACACAGATCTGAATCACATGCAAAAAGAAGAAGAAGAAGAAGGAGAAGAAGAAAAAGACCCCATCTGTTATTCAAAACATTTGGCAGAGCTGATCCAGTTTTCAGTGTTGCACCTGAATGAAAATGAGCTCAGTCAAGTTTACTGATTGCAGGCTATTAGCCACAATTTAACAGAAAAAGTCTGGGCTCTTCGTATCTCAATATTCCAAAGTCCTTAGCATGTCTGCAGACTGAATTAGGGACTTCACTTTGTCATTTTATCTTTGGTCATTACCATGCAATGTGGAACTTACTCATATTAGCATACCTATACTGAAAGCAACAGATTAATAGGAAAGCTCAAAAACATCCAGCTCTCCAAGGGGTGAGGAAGATAGGAGAAGAGAGTTCCAAGTTCCAAGGTTAATAGTAATATTTACAAAGAGTTCTCAGATAGAACTTAAATATTCAGCTTGCCTTGGAAACCTGAAGAAATGCCAGGAACCACACTGAACTCTTCCAGCCATTTACCAGGGATTGTCATTCAGCTGCTTTCAAAGCAGAAAACAGAATAAAAGACAAGAAAAGGTTTTATTGGGAGAATATCATGAACCCTGATTGAACTGTCAACTAGAACTAGTCCGTCTATCAACCCATTTCACCTGTTTCCAGCACCAGTGGTTGTAATACTATAATTTTTACCTATCCAGTCCTCTTATTTGCCAGATAATGAGACTTGTCCTGTCCTACTATATTGTAAAGTTGCTTGTGGGGGAAAAGTGGATAAAGACTAAGCTTTGAGACCAATGCTGATTTTCAAGAGCAAATATGAAAGACTGGGGGTGACATGATAGCAGTCTTCCAGTATCTCAGGGGTTGCCACAAAGAAGAGGCGGATCAACCTATTCCCCAAAGCATCTGAAGGCAGAACAAGAAGCAACGGTGAGAAACTAATCAAGGAGAGAAGCAATTTAGAATTAAGCAGAAATTTCTTGATAGTTAGAACAATTAATCAGTGGAACAGCTTGGCTTCAGAGGTTGTGGGTGTTCCATCACTGGAAATTTTTAAGAAGAGATTGGACAAACATTTGTCTGGCATCTCCTTCTTGAGCAGGGAGACTAGAAGACCTCCAGGATTCCTTTCAATTCTGTTATTCTGTACAATAGTGGGTGAGGTCGTTATAGTGGGGTGAGGAGCTTGCCTGAAACCCTGCCTCTGCCCTTCAGTTTCTGCCAGCATTACAGTATCTAAGCAAACATTCATCCAAAGAAGGTAAACACTGCACACATATTGTATACTGTGCAGAAATGGCAGGTAGCAAGGGTTACAATTAGTGCCTGAAGATTGTGAAAATGCCAGCAGGTATGATACTAAATCTGTCTTACTTGTGCATAAATCCGGTTTGGGTCATCCCAACAAGGCTAAGATGAAAGTGAAAGAATCAAAATTCCACAAGCATAGGCTGTACGAAGTCTCTGAAACTGTGTTTCCAGAAGTAAACCAATGTATGTTGCAGAAAACACATTTTATACAAGTATTTAAAAAAAAAGAAGAAGTTCAAAGCACTTAACTGAAATTCAAACTCTGAGGGTTTATTAGCTCCTTTGTGACACACAATAATATTTCAAAGGCAAAGCAGAAACAACTGCTTTGTACCAAGACCATCACATAAGAATTTGGTTTCCAAGAGATCTATAAATATGTAAACACACATTTCATTTTCTGCTTAGAAAATGGTAATCTGTGTTAAAAGACAGATCTCCATATACTACTTATTCAATATTTGCCAATCTACCTATCACCGTACTGTACTTTCTAAATTACTGAACAAATAAAATGTCCCTTATAAACTGGTGTTTTTTTTCACAGACAAGTTACAGATAAACTGTATTGCCAATGTTATCCACAAGCCACAATAAATGAATATGTTTTCAGACAGACCCTCTCATTCATCCCTTTTATATTATCTTTTTGCATAAACTGTTAAGTTTCCATTTCAAATGGATGAGCCTGTAACCTTAGCCATTTGAGTTTCATCTTCCCTACAGATAAAATTACTCTTTTTAAATGCTGCACTGATCAAATCGTCCTTTTCTCAGAGATACCCATGCACAAAACTCATATATTTACAGTCACACAACTGTGTTGCAGTTTGAACCCTGGCACTGAACATCTAAAAATAGTTTTTGTCTGTTTTCTTAGTATTACACTACCCACAGTTTAAGTTTAAGCAAACATGATTTCTGTTTAGGATTTCCCATCTGAAAATGGGAAAAAAACCCTACACAGCTCTGAATCAACAGTCCTTGCTCTTAACGAATGCTGATCTTTCTGACATACCTTACAAATGGAGAGGATTCCCTCTTCGGCGCTGGACTTTTCAACAGCTTCACTCACATTTCAGTGGTTCCAAGACAGGTCACAGCCAGCAAGAGCTCAGACTGAAAAAATAAAACAATTTCCCCCTTTCCGTCCTTCTTCCTTGCTGCATGGGAAAGCTTTACACGTTATAGACTTGAAAGTGCACTCATCTCCCTCCCTCTCGTCACTACGAGAAATAATCTCCTCCCTGCTATTAGAAGCATGTTACCATTATCTCTTAAAGCACATGTCACCACACATATGCAAAAGCTGTGTGAAAGCTATACTTATTTATACAGGAAGCACGAGCCACAGCACTTCCTAGTTCCCAAGTCCCATTTCAACGGCAGGTGATTATTTTTAACCCTCCCAGAGGCTGGCTGATGCCTAATTTACCTTTTTTTTAAAATTTTAATTAAGAGCAAATTCTTCCTGAATTCTAACTGGGTAGTCCAAGAAAGCTATCAAAACATTTTGTTTGAGCTGTAATTAAAGAGTTGGATCACAATTGATTTGGAGCGTGCGCGCGCAAACACACACACACACACACACACAAAGACAAAAGCATCATAAGCTTTTGATTAGAGCTGCTGCTTTTTATTTCCTCCGGACTTCTTGGTCTTTAACTGTTGTGAGAGACGCAGAAACACAACAAAGGGTATCATAAGGGCTGCATCCACTTAATTTCTTTACGTTATACACATCTATATGTATATAGATGTGTATAACCAGGAGTCTGGTGGAACAATGGACTAAAGTGCTGTTAAATAACACTTAGCTGCCAAGTGCCTGCAGTTACTGCAAGTTCGAATCTCACCATGCTCAGGGTTGACTCAGCCTTCCATCCTTCCGAGGTAGGTAAAACGAGGACCCAGATTATCGGGGCAATAAACTGACTTTATATAAAAAAGAACACCTCTTAGGTGGGCCAAAAGCCCTACTAAGCAGGTATATACAAAAGTATGAAGGCTATTGCTTAACTCATTGTAAGCCAGCCTGAGTCTTCGGAGAAGGGCGGCATATAAATCAATCCAATAAATAAATAAATAAATAAATAAAGGTACAACCAATGTGTTTAGAGATGGGTTATGCTGCTCAGAATTCATTTTTCTGTTGTCTTAAACAGCACCCCAATGTTTAGGCATGGGAGAGGAACTACACTGAATGTAACACACAAAAGCAACATTAGATTGATGTAGTAGTGCTTAAGATGCTAACTAGAAACTGGGAGACTGAGTTCGAGTTCTCCCTTAGACATGAAATCTAGCTGCATGACTTTGGGCAAGAAACCTTCTCTCAGCCCAACCCACCTCACAGGACTGTTATTGTGGGGAAAGTAGAGACCAGATGCATTATGTTATGTCTCCTTGACTGTATGTCTCCAAATTAAAGATCGGAAAGAAATGTAAGATTAGACAGATAGATAGATAGATAGATAGATAGATAGATAGATAGATAGATAGATAGATAGATAGATAGACGGATGGATGGATGGATGGGTGGGTGGGTGGGTGGGTTAGGGTTAGGGTCGGACAGGGACAGATAGACAGATAGACAGGCATGTAAATGTTATCAGTGTAAATATATATAATGCTGCCGTATCCTGAAATATTAACCCTATGAGGCTTTCCTATTGTTGAACTGAAGTGTCAAAAGCTACCCTAAAGTTTTCCAGCCGTTTACCAGTGGTTGTTGTTCAATTAGTTTCGGGGGGGGGGGAGGGAGCATAAGATATAAGAGAAGTAGGAGCATAGATGATTTTGCACTAAGATGGAGTGCATGTTCTAAGTCACTTATAACTGGATTTCTGCAATAAATCATAAAAACCTGAGATATTCTTTTTCTGATTATGAGTCCGATGTTCCTTATTATGAAAACAATCAATTTGCTGAGGCTGAATGTCTTTCAGAACTTCAGTGAAGTGTAACATGACTACCTACAACTGCTGCACATCAGATGTCAGTAGATAGTATCATTTCTGGCAGGCAAATTCCAAAGCATCTCTATATATAAATACGGACCATGCAAATCTGCAAAATGTTATATAATCTATTATTGGTATATAAACAGCTCAGCCTTAATTTTATGCGGTCTAATTCTATTATTGTTTCTTAATAATAGGCTACTGTGTTTATTGGACATTCTTCCTGAATACACATGTAGTAGTATGTAGCGTAATTGTTATTTAATCACAGGTTACAACAAAGCAAAATGTTAAATGCTTCCATACCATGTTAACTACCAGTACGTTTGAGCTACTTCTACAGAATCTAGCAAAGTGTGTTAAGAACTGTTACACCGAATTTGTAGGTGAGTAATTTTTCTCCTTCCTTTTACAACTAATACTGTGTGTAAAAATTATCAAAGAAGGTATTTCTATTTTTCTATCTGACAGGAAATCATGAAAAATCTGAATTTCCAAGTAGACAGAGAACTGTAATCAGGTACAATGACAACACTGTAGCTTCTCTGTAGAGCCAGTTGAATGTATGGCAAGAGGGAAGCTGGATTGCTTATTCCCTTTCATAATTCAAGCTGACCACAGAAATGGTGTATGCTATATAGCCGTGATGGCGAACCTATGGCACGGGTGCCACAGGTGGCACGCGGAACCATATTGGTGGGCACGCAAGTGTTGCCCTAGCTCAGCTCCAGTGCACATGCACGCACCAGCCAACTGATTTTCAGGCTTTCTGGTCCCACTGGAAGTCAGGAAACAGGCTGTTTCCAGCCTCCGGAAGGCCTCCAGAGGGATGGGGAAGGCTGTTTTTGCCCTCCCCAGGCTCCTAGAAAGCCTCTGGAGCCTGGGGAGGGGGAAAAATGGGCCCACCGTGCCATTGCATGCCAAAAGCAGGGGGAAGTGTGGGGGGGTCACGTGCGCATGCATGGGAGGGTGGAGCGCATTGAATTATGGATGTGGGCACATGCACCCATGACCCCCCACGCTTTTGGCACGCAACGGCAAAAAGGTTAGCCATCACTACTATATAGAAACACAGAAGATATCTGAGTATAAAGGCCTTAGATGACCCTTTTCATCCTTCCTGAAGCTACATTTTTTTCCCTTTCACCTGGAAAAGTGAGAGATTGGCAAAGTCGGGATCATGCAGCCATTACTTCAAGGAACAATTAGAAAGTTGAAATGTCCAAAAACTTAATTCTTCTCACAGTTCCTGCTGGGAAAGGTCAGGTAGAAGCAAAATCAATTGAGTCCCACTGCTCCAAGATACATAGTATGTCTTAAAAATGACAAGCTCCCAGGAAGATGGATGCTATCCAGTCTTGGAATTGAGAGATTCTTCATTTCATGTCAATTAACTGGACAATATATGTAATTTTAGAACAATATTTTACCCATTCTTTCATTTCAGCTATTTGAAAGTTGTATTGGATAGATATTTTCTTAAGTAACGTTTTTAGAATAGTAGAGATTCTCAGTCATCCAGGTCATAGCTGTCCCAAAGGTGCTTTTTCAGGAGGCAACTTTTCTTGTTTTTTTTTTCCTTTTGAAGACATTTCACTTCTCATCCAAAAAGCTTCTTTAGCTCTTGGATGAGAAGCGAAACATCTTTATAAAAAAAAAAAGTCCAGTTGCCTCCTGAAAAAGCATCTTTGGGACAACCATCACCTAGATAACTGAGAATCTCTACAGACTTTTAGCTATACAATTTGGGATGAACACCCTTTGAATGGAATGGGAGTAGGAATGGATTTCCAGAGGAAAAATTTCAAACTACAGGAACCAGAAGCACTACTCAAGTGACCCTGAGGACACAGATAAACCTCCAAGTGTTTCAAGGACCCTCTAAAAGGATGCAAATAACCAGCTGATTGCAAGGAATATAAATCCATCCATTCCCCACTATCCTGTCAGAGCTGAAGAAGCTTCTTGGATGAGAAGTGAAACGTCTTCAAAGAGGAAAACAAGAAAGTCCACTTGCCTCCTGAAAAAGCACCTTTGGGATTTTTAGAACAGGCTTTGTGTTCTACATGACATATGTCCTCTTATTCACAATTTCACCAGATTACGGATCTCACACTCAAAATCATCAGCCTCAAACACATTAGGAGACAACAAGTCATTTCGAAAAAGCATTGTTGAATTGATCCTTAAGTGAGATGGTTCCAACTGGGTTTTGTCTCTTCCTAAACAAGCCATTGTTGGATCCAACAGTGCTGAATAATTTCTAATCAAGTTTCCCTTTCTGGAAAAGATTCTTGAGAAGGTAGTCAGGCTGCAGGCTAAGAGGGCTCTATAGAGGATGATGATTCATCGGATCCTGTCTAGCTGTGTTTCAATCCTAAGCACAGTGCTAAATCAGCATTGATAACACTTAGTGACAACATGGGGCAAGGCCAGGATGGGAGTTGTGCATCCATTCTGGCCCTCCTTAATTTCTCAACAGCTTGATCTACCATCAATCAGAAATTAAGCATAAAAGAAAACTGAAGAAAATGAGGATGTTTAGGTTTGAGAAGAGGCTAGAGTACATGTGGGATCCCCAACCCCTGGACCATGGACTGGCACCGGGACATGGCATCAGTGGTGGTATTCAGCCGATTCAATCCAGTTCAGGAGAACCGGTAGCGGCAGCTGCGGGAGGCTCCACCCACCCATCCGGATGTCATCGCGTCCCGTTTTTGATGCTCTGTGCATGGGCAGAAGGTCCTGCGGATGCGTGGAGGTGGCTGGCACGTGCTCACATTTGCAAACCGGTAGTGAAGGTAAGTGAATAGCACCCCTGCGTGGCATGCCAGAAACCGGGCAAACAAGCGAAGCCCCATCTGCAGTATACAGGCAGCATACAAAACCACGCCCCCTCCAGTCTGTGGAAGAACCTCTCTCCACAGAAGCAGCCCCTGGTGTTCAAAAGGTTGGGGGCTGCTGGACACATTACTCATTATTCAAACAGCTGAACAGAGTAGAGGACATGGACTAATGAATTTCAATGATAAGATGGCAGATTCGTGTAAGACAATTATCCAGAATGGGATGGGTTTCCTTCTCTGGGTATGCTTAAGCAGAGGCTGTATCTGTCGTGGCAGTTTTTAATTTGGATTCTTACCTCAAGCAATGGAACAGACCACTGGTTGAGGAATTCTGGGAGTTGAAGTCCACAAGTCTTAAAAGTTGCCAAGTTTGGAGACCCCTGGATTAGACTCATTGGACATTTCTACCTGTATGATTTGATAAACCCATAACATATACACACACATTTTAAAACGCATTGAAAATTCAGTACACAGAGGGGTTTTTAACCTTTGTTGTACAACTGGTTATTATGGTACCAAATGCACCTCTTTCTAACTCAGAGCAGGAATAAAGGCTAATAAAATTAATCCCTTTGGAATATGGAATTTCACACCCACTATCTGACTACTGCATTGTTATCCCAAATTGTACAGTAGATAGATACAAAACTGGAACAGTGGGTAGAATTCTATTTTTACTAGCACTAAAATAATGTCAGTCTTTCCTTTGGTCTGATATGCCGTCACTTTATTTTAATTCAGGTTGCTTTGTCAATTTTCTGCTCACTTTTGAAACACTTACAGCATTGGAGTAAATATCAATCATCATCTGGCCTAGACATCACCAATAGATTACAGCAAAAAAAAATCCATTGCACTGTACTGAAAAAAGGAAATCATTGCTTAGAAAAACAGGGTGATGAATCTTCATTCCTAGAATCCTAAACTTCCCATTTTCTACATCATTAGCAATATACCGGATAAAAGCACCTTCATCTGCTTCTCTGATAGATGACAGGAATCTTATTCTGAGTAGTCCCTGAAAAAGAA
This sequence comes from Masticophis lateralis, assembly GCA_030761175.1. NCBI lineage: Eukaryota > Metazoa > Chordata > Lepidosauria > Squamata > Colubridae > Masticophis > Masticophis lateralis. The sequence goes on from JAUDYJ010000003.1 coordinate 66,544,838, forward strand.
AAATAGAAAATGCAATATCCCTGCACTGTCATTATAATATAAAGTACTGTAATATTTGCACAAATTTAAAATATAAAGAATATACAGTGAAACAAAATTAGATCAACAGGTCCTCAACTGATGCTTTCTAGGGGACACCATGCCTTGATTTAAAGAGCCCTGTCCTCTTTTACAGCTAAAATGTAGCTGTAAGCAGAGCCACTGTGGCGCAGTGGTTAGAGTGCAGTACTACAAGGCTACTTCTACTGATCACTGGCTGCCAGCAGTCTGGCAGATCGAATCACACCAGGCTCAAGGTTGACTCAGCCTTCCATCCTTCCAAGGTCGGTAAAATGAGGACCCAGACTGCTGGGGCAATATGCTGACTCTGTAAACCGCTTAGAGACGGCTGTAAAGCACTATGAAGCAGTCTATAAGTCCAAGTGCTATTGCTACAATGAAATTGTAGAAACAATTAGATTTTTTTTGGTTATAAGTGTAGCTTTTGGACAGAATAGGACAAGTTGCCCCAGCCAACTCGCTCCGGCTGATGTCGCAGCCAACTCACCATAGGACAACTCGCCACCATTCAATGTAGGATTATTCAAGACAGAGACAAATAGAATTACAGCTCACCCTAGCTTTAAGAACTTCTAACTTGAGAAGGCTTCAAACCTAAAGCGAAGCAGGGTGTCTGCAATTCATTTGTCTCTCTCTTGAGTTATCCTGCATTGAATTTGCCCATGGAGAGTTGGCTGGAGCAAGTTGTCGTAAACCCACTTTTGGATGGTTTGACTTTAATGTATTATGTGAATGCTTTGTAAGCACTGGTTTATGGCTCAGAGTGATACTTGAAGTCATCCAGTTATGCCTTAGCCAACAAGCCAAAGTAAATTGTGGCTTATCACGATGGGAACAGAGGCAACAATCTTAATAGCTCATCATCTATGAGGACACAATCCATCCGCAGAATGCATATTGATTATCATGTTCTGAAGGATTTGTACCAGCCTATTTCTTACAAGGAAGCAGGCTGTGCAATTGCAGAATGTACCCATTCCTAATGATGGAACGTTACAGTCCACAGTTCTTATAACCTGAACTTCATGGTCTATGTGAGAGAAAGACAGTAAGCAAAGCTTTTAATCCTTTCAACCCACACAACTCTTATTTATTCATGTACTTATTAAATTTACTCATCTCCCATTTCACTGTTGCACAACTCTGGGCAACTTACAATCCAATAAAACTATAGTATAAACATTAAAAAGGTAAAGGTGAAAAGTTCCCATTTCCAGTTGTGTCAACTTTAGAGGGCAGTGCTCATCTCCATTTCCATCTCCAACATGATTATATGCTGAAGTGCAAGGAGTGCATCTGCCCACCGAAATGGTAGCTATTAATCTACTCGCATTTGCATGTTTTCAAACTGGTAGGTGGGCAGGAGCTGAGGCAAATAACGGAGCTCACCCCATTGCACGACACTCAGATTTCAAATTTGGTCTGTCAGCTTTTCAGCGGAGCAGCTCAGCATCTTTAACCTGTGAGCCATCGCACCTTCTCTTATACAAACTAACACAGTAAAGCAATAAAAATATCAAAATTAACAAGAAATAGCCACAATAGCTGGGAGGAGGAGAATAGAGTGGAGGCGAGATTTTCTAGTTAAACTAGTAACCAGGATGAGACTCCCCTACCTGGGCCACAAGCCAACTGGCAGATTCAGGTTTTAAAACCTTTACTATGGAAGGCCAAGAAGATGGGGGCAGATTTCACCCGAAGGATATGATGCTCCAGAGGACAGGTGCTGTGGCAGGAAAGGCTTTTCTTGGACTCTGCCAGCTGAAATTATTTGGCCGATGGGGTCCGCAGCATGCCCCTTCTGCCTGTGCACATGGGACAGGTCAATCCCATTGTGAGACTGTTCCTCAGGTAACTTGGACCCATGCCATAAAATAATAACTAACACCTTGAATTGGATATTGTATTTATTTATAGAAATCTATTTGTAGAATGTACGTTTGTATTTGATCACATAAAAAGCAAAAGAAGCATATTTTCCTGCTTTTTGAATTTATTATTTCTGCTTTTATGAATTTATTTCACTGAATAAATATATGTTAGGAACCGTTTATACAAGTGTCTGTAATTAAACAGGCTACTTTGCTGGGCAAATAAAGTGAAAGGGTTGCAGATATTATTCTCTTAGGAAAGTCTGTGTAAATATTTTTGAAACCAAAACATGAAGAAATCCAATAATCAGTGGGGGTTACTAGATTGCTCTACCAAGCACGAGTCACAAGGAGCATAAAATGAGAAAGTGTGCAGTTACCTAGGAAATAACATACAAAAACTCTGGTCAATAACTAATGGTACATGCACCAAGCAATGACTTTGTGCATTTTTGGTAACTGTCACCTAAACAGAGGTACGGGAATTAGTAAATTGTGATTCACGGCTTAAGTGCAGGACAGGCAATTTTGGATTTTGCAAGTGTCACAGCATATTTTTGTGGTATGTTACAGACTATGCCCCAAAAGCAGCTGTAATAGAATCTATATATATAAACGCGAAAACCAATCATGCCGTAATCATGAACTCTGTGGAACCGTAAAGCCTACAAACTTGAAATTTGGCACGTATGTTCCTCTTGGCTTCTAGATGCTCACTAAGAAAGGATTTTTCGAAATGACCATCAGAGCATTAGTATTTCCTATATTATTATAACACGCTCTGATGCTGATTAGACAGACTTTCTAGTCCCCCTCCCAACTTGAAAATAACTCTGGAGAGAACAGGATAGCATAGGACAGGCTTCTGTGGGGCAAGCCTGAGGGAGAGAAGGGGCTAGAAAGCCTGAGGGAGAGAAGGGGCTAGAAAGCCTGAGGGAGAGAAGGGGCTAGAAAGCCTGAGGGAGAGAAGGGGCTAGGATAGGGGAGGCTTCTGTGGGGCAAGGCTGAAGGAGACAAAGGGAGAGAGGCCAATCGTAACTACTCATTAATTTTCAAGCTGTAAGTGTAGATTTATCAAGCCCCATCATATAGTTTCGTAGCGAAGCACGGGTACCCAGCTAGTTGAACATGAAGCAGGGCCATTTTTCTCATTTTTGTGCTTACAATTTATTTCTGCTGCTGTTTTAGGTGCAATAATAGTGAATTTCTTTTAAAATGCCACTTTTCTATCATCAGAGGGTACTGTGATTTTGCTTGTTATAATCCTCTGTTCTTGAAACTTACATATAATGTTTACATTTCTGGTGAAGAACCAACAGATGCATAGCCCACCTTTCTTTCAAGAACTGAGGATACCTCACAATGCACTTCCTCCTCCTTTTTCCCACCACAACAATCTTGTGTAGCAGACTGAATGTGCCTAGCCTAAAGTCATCCTGTGAGCTTCATGACTTGAAACTGGATTTCCCCAGTGCCAACTGTAAACTGCTTCTTGCTACCGTGTTATTAGTAAAGCTGGATGTAATTGAATAAGTTTAGTTGAAAGAAAGGTGTGGGGGGAGGGGGAACTACTCAGACAGGTTTTACAAAGTAGCCTGCCAGAAAAGAACAAGATTAAACACATTCCTACCTATGCTGAAACAAATATTTGAAAATGAGCACAGGTGAAATTGCCTTTGAAGTAGCTCCTTCCTTTTTCCTATCTCAACAAAAAGGGGGGAAGGGTGTGTTTTTTTGTTTTTTGTTTTTTTTTTGAAGCAGGCAAGTAGAAAAGACTGTAATCCAAATCACACATTTTGACATATGTAAAATTTTGGTTTAAACTTGTATTCATTCTCTCTGGACTACTTCATATAGTGTTGTTTTCTTTCGTTTTGATTCAGTTGAATGTTCCCACCCAATTATGTTGATTCAATAAATAATTGTAGCTTTGGCACAAAAGATTAATCCGGCCAAACTTCCTCATATTAGAATCAGCAGAATCTCCAATTTATTGGGGGGGGGGGGGAAGGATCATAAAAATAAAATAAAGTATAAAGAAATAGGGGGGGGGGGGAATCATTCTGATCTGCTGATACCCTAAGTGAGGTATCTCTGCAAAACTGGCCTGCTAATCAGATGTTTCTTTTCTGATAATTTTATTAAAGATTATAATTTACAGCAGTAAAAACTAATGCAAACTGAAAAAAAGATAGAATAAAAAGAAAGAGCTAAAGGCACAGAAAAGAAAGAAAACAAGTGACAAATAGTGAAATAGAAAAGAAAATAAGAATACTGTAAAGAGAACTAAAACAAATATATAAAGGACTTTCCATCTTCATTTCAAGTATAATTTTAATAACTTCTCTTTAAATCTAGCAAATGACTTCTTCCGTATTTCATCTCTAATCTATAAACAAATCCATAAAATATCATTTCAGTCCTGATGCCAGCAAAAGTCTATTAAGGGTTACCAGAAATAACAACATATCTATTTTAAGTTTGATCAAATAAACCAACTTTTTATTTCTTTCTTTTACTACTAACAATCTTAATCTTTTTTATTTGTATTGCTTCTAAAATACTAACAGAAAAATAATTATAATGCAGATGCATGCATTCTGAAAAAAGAGAATATATAAAACCTGATTTAAAAAGGGAAAAAGAAAAAATAAAACAGAAAAAATACACTGTTGTAACATTTACAATGTTATACAAGATTCTTTGAAACATTAGCAAGCCTCTTTTGTAAAGCCAATATAGGAAAATTATCCAGATGACTCTCTAGGTTTATTGTTTGCATGTCTCTTTTAATTTAATAATTAAGTATGTCGGTTTCTTTTGTACATCCAGTGTAATACTTTTCCCATGTCATATCCGCAGCCTTTCATTTGTAAATCTTTCAACCCAGTCTTAATCTTTCAGGTAAAACATGTTCCTCTTTCAAAACAACTTTTAGACACAGTGTCTCCACCATCCAGAGCACAAGTAGGCGATCTCCTGTACTCTCCCTATCCAAAGAAGTTCCAAATGCTACTTATAAAAGAAATGTTTCCAAATTATTATTGTGGTGACTGTTAATTCTGTGGTTATATCTACACAAGGAATACTAGTAACTGGAGGAATTTGGATAACACTGTGAAACATACAGTACTAAAACAATCAGACCAAACAATCAGACGAAAGTTCTTTCTTTGGGAAAGAAAGAGCTTTCAGGAATAATTATTCTAGGCTGAGTGCAACCAACACATTTGGGAAGTACTAGTTTAGAAAAATCTGTTTTAACCATTGCACAGATGTAATGTTTCTAAAGCTTTCCTCAAACCTCTACAGGTAGTCTTTGCTTAGCAATCACAATTGGGACTGGCAACTCAGTTGTTAAGCCAAGCTATGTGAAAACATGACTGTACTTGTGATCATTTCAGCTTTCCTTTACAGATCTATGGGGATAGAATATGTGAAGGTTGATCATAAAGTGACTTTTTCACCACTTTTGTAACTTCAAGTAGTCTCTAAAAGAGCCCTGTACTTTAGTGGATATCAATATTTATTGCTGTTGATCCATTAGTAAACGTTCAGTTTGATGAAAAATATAAAGATATAAATGCTACTGTCTTTTCCATTTTTACCAGACATTGGATAATATCTTCTATAGATATTGGCGAACAGTAAGAATAATTTCCTTTTCAGCATTGTTCTGCTGTTAGGCTCACAATGATGTTGACATTCCTTGACTTCTCTATTAAAGAACCAATGTGTTTGAAAAACAGGATGTCAGGTCCACTATCTTTGGCTTGGTACCTTGCTGGCAACCTGCCATCAAAGCATTGGGGAAGGGAGGGGTAACACATGGGCAATAAATATGTGCCTATGGTGGGAATTAGGGAGGAGGGAACGAGAGCAGAATATTTTGGAATCCGATCCATGTCATGCATCTTCAAGGCCGTTTGCCTGAGGGTGGAATTTCACCAGCCTCAACACCTCAGTGTTTCCCAAAACATCTCGGCAATGTTGGATTAGCTAAAGACGGACTGATCATGGGGGGCGGGGGGGGAGGAATAGGGAACCAAGGGGCATAGCCTGGCTTTATTGCAACGTGCATCTCTTAGTAAAAGTACTTTTTGATTCAACCAAATGGAGTCAAGAGTTTTTCTTCTCTAAGGGAACAGAATGGGGCAGGTCTGACACACGGCCTCTTGAAGACACTGGGATGCCTCCAGTGCAAGTGAACTGGTATTTATCTAATTCTATAAATGGACTGATGACTAACCCTTTTTTCACAGTTGGAATAGGACAATATCTGTCACTGAACTTGAAGAAAACAGGATAGCTGAGTGTGCAAGACAGATGCTGCCCTCAGCTTTCTCTTTCCACAGTTGTTGCCATCTCCCAGCATCTGAGCCTGAGGCAATTGCCTCCAATTGCCAAATGACAGTCATCCCTTCTGAGGATGAAAATGCATCAAACAAATATTTCGAAATCAAGCTGTACACTCAAAATTACACGGAAACGATAAATAATATATGTCTTCTTCATTCCCTTTCTCAAGTTTCTGTCTATGAGATTATAAGATTAATAAATGCATTCTATTCCTTTGCATTCATTGATTAGGTTACAACATAAATAGAAAAAAACCTGTTAGATATAAAAATAATAGATCACAATGCATTTGTAGGATCAGTTTGTATCTACTTATTTTCTTATGAGCTCCCATAGAGAGGGAGGAAATGACCATAAGGTATTCGCAAAGGAAAACAAAAAGTGATGTACAATAAATTTGTTCATAGAGAATTCATAATTTAGCATGGAATCACAGCAAAATATAATTATCAGGTCCTAAACACATACGAAGTATCATTGTTGTCCACCCTTTAGGTACATTAGATCTTTATCTATAGCAGAGTCACTATATAGAAGACAAATCTGACCCAGTAGAAAATGCCAGTTGTGCCCCTAACACAATATGACCCACTGATTGTTCTCGTCCCCAAAATCATTGTTCGTAGATGGCCCAAATGAAACAAACGAAATGTTAAAAAGTGATATTTATGTAGTTACTTACCAAGCACACCTAATTATATTACAGTAACCAAAATATCTTTACAATCACCAAAACACATCACAACTTTTGAGCATCCCTAATATTTGGAAATTGAAAGTTGAAAATTTTGACAAGCCCTAAAATTGGCCCAATAGGAAGAGAAAGAAAAGTGCCCTCACATTCCAAACCTTCAGATGGCCTAGAAAGATGCCATGGTCAGGATTGTTCCCCAAAAGTCTTCTTTTAACAAAAAAGAGATCCAGGACCAATGGAAAGGTTGAGGAATCACAGGAACTGTTAAGGAAGAACTGCAGGGGAATGCTTCATGAAAAGCAGAAACAATTGGCAGCAATTCTTTCTGGTCCTAGAAAATGGCACTTTCTCAGGCTGCAAATGGTATGTGGCAGAAACTGTCCCATCTGATTAACCAAGTGGCATCTGCGAAAAGATGCCCAGCCTTGTTGATTTAAGCAAGATCATTGCACATTCTCACTATTGTTTGAACATGAAATCCTTTCTTATCATGGCTGTACACATCCCACATCAAGGAGACATCGATCACTTCTCTTAACCATGAGTCCAATGGTTAATTTAAAATTGTCCAATGGACAATTTAATTAGCCCCAGGAGCAAGCATGAGTATTTTAAAGGAAATATTTACTTTAAACTTCTTAAAAGGTGATGGTGAGGAAACTGAGCAAAATTGCAGATTAACAAACAAATATAGCACAAAAATACTGGATTAACCAATTCAAGAGAGTTCTATATTTTCCCCACGTTTGTTTAAAAACAGATTACAGATATTCCTCGTTTAGCAGTCATTTGAAGTTCAAATGGCACCAAACGAAAGCATTTACATTTGGTCTTTAAGTTCCAACTGTTGCAGTTTTCCTGTAGTTACATGAACAATATTTGGGATCCTGGCAACCAACTTTCACTTATGATCAGTTGCAGTATTCTGCAGTCATGAATTGTCATTTGCAGCCTTCCCTGCTGGCTTCCCACAAGCAAAGTCAATAGGAAGTTGGCTCAGATAAGTCTCCCACATCCCATCTTTGCCTTTTTTCTCCCTTCACTTGCATGTATGCACTATACTTTCCTTTTCCCCTTGGTTTGCACACCCACTCACCAATGCCTACTTTCCCTGGGTGTCCCTGTACTTGCACACACACATGCACCCACCAGTGCCTTCCTTCCCTGGGCCCTCCTGTGCTTGCACATACAATGTAATCAATGCTCTCTTTCTTAGGCCTCCTTACATTCACATGCTTTCCTTCCCAGGCCTTCCTATGCTCACCGACACACACACCCTCCTTCTCTGGCCTCTTTGCATTCCTATCGGTTGCGCCACACTGCAGCAGCCCTCTCCCTCAACTCACATGCGGCCTGCGCTGGCCCTCTTAGGTTCTCCCCCACACCCTGAGACACTGCCACAGCTCCTTACCTGGGCCACCCATGCTTCTCACTTAATGACTCACATATCTCAAGTGACAATGGCACTAGGGACTGCCTGGATTGCCACCACTAACTAATGTGGTCACATGACATCATGCTTTATGACCACTGTTTAGCAGTGGTTCCCATTGCCATCACAACTCAAGGACTACCTGATTGCATTTTTGAGTTTTTTAAAGTCTATTATTGTAACAGAGAGGAAAAATAAGGAAATTGAAACAACGGGTTTTATCTTTTATGAAGCTTTTATTATAGCTAAATGTTTTGCAAGTTTAGCTCAAATCTTATAAAAACTTTTCCTAACATTGCTTACATATGCAAAGAAGTTGATTAGTTAATTTGTTTTAACTAAACCTGAGGATTATAAAAATCATTGTTGCACTTTGATGCAAAGCTCCCTCTAGCGTTCACATGAAAAAATTCCATTTAGACTATTCATAAACACAAAACCAATGTCAAAAATTCATCCAATGCCTCTTTCTGTCATTATAGATGATCCTTGTTTAAAACCACTCATTTAATGACCATTCAAACTTGCAATAGAACTGAACGACTGGACCTTGTACTTATAGATGGCACAGCATCCCTTGGTCACAAGATCACAAACCAGATGCTCATCACACAGGTCATGATCATGACGTTACAACATCCCAAATTGCAACTTGTGACTTTTTCTGCCAGCTTCCCACAAGCAAAGTCAGTGGGGAAGTTGATAGGTTGGAAGTCATAGTCAGGTAAGATCCTCGCTAAACAACCTTCATGTTCCTTGCTTAATGACAGCAACTGGGTGTCAGTCCTGGCACACCTGGCGGCTCGGGGCTGCCATTCTGGTGGCAACGGGTGACATTGGGTTCAGGGTCAGTTCAGCATAAGTTAAAGAGGAGGGGAAGGATAGCTCTCTTAAAACACAAGAGGGATCACATAGAGGAAGATCAAGACCTTGAAATATAGGATAAATTGTTTAAAAAGTCCATGATAAAATGGACTGCATGATAAATAAACTTCAAATTTTGCTTATATAGATACATGGGGAAAATGCGTGAAACTATTGTTAAATTTGCACCATGTCATAATTTAAGATATTTTTTAATAAAATATATCGTTGGTCACCAGTCAAGCTGTGAAAATTGTACAAAGGAATACCAAACCAATGTTGTGAGAGTAAAAATAAAAAAGAGGATCTTCTCTCATGCATGATGGAAAAAGCAATAGATCTGGCCTGTGGGACCACCCTGGAAATAGCAAAAGACTGGACTGCGGTGCTTCTGTCAGTGAAAACGGAGCTCAGCAGGGCCACACATGGCCCTCCTGGGCCCTATTTTTGGCTGCAACAGCCTCCTGCAGCCCTCTGCCAGCAAAAATAGAGCTTGGGGGGGGGCATGCACAGCCCCCCTGGGCCCCGTTTTCAGCCACAACGGCCTCCTGCAACACTCTGCCAGCAAAAATGGGACCCGCCTCACCAGTGATGGCTAACCTTTTTGCCATCGCATGCCAAAAGCATGGGGAGCGTAGGGGGGGGGTCACACGCATGTGTGCCCACATCCAAAATTGTATGCACCCTGCCTACCCCATGCTCCCCGTTTTTGGCACACGATGGCACGTGGGCCCGATAGGCCCATTTTTCGCTCTCCCCAGGCCCCAGAGCCTTTTTAGGAGACTGGAAAGAGCAAACACGGCCTCCCCCACCCAAAGGCTCTCCAGAGGCCGGAAACAGTGTGATTCCTGACTTCTGGTGGGCCCAGAAGGCCCGAAAATCAACTGGCTGCTGCACGCATGTATGCCGGAGCTGAGCTCGTGTGCTCAGCAATATGGCTCCACGTGCCACCTGTGGCATCCGTGCCATAGGTTCGCCATCACAGCCCTACACCATTTCCAACCAAAATGGTTGTCCAATCGTTTCTTACAAACATTCAGTGTTGAAGCACCTGCAACTTCTGGAGGCAAGCTGTTCCACTGATTAACTGTTCTGTCAGGAAATTTCTTAATTCTAGGTTGCTTCTCTCCTTGGTTAGTTTCCATCTGTTGCTTATCCTCCTTTCAGGTGCTTTAGAGAATAGATTGACTCCTTCTTCTTTGTGGCACCTCCCAAATACTGGAACACCGCTATCATGCCACCACAATCCTTCTTTTCACTAACCAGACATATCCAATTAATCTTTGCTTTGTGCAACTCATTTAAGCACAGACCAAACTAAGAATTCACCTATCCACCTCTTTGGGATAAGTGTCGTTTCCCAAGCTATACCTGCTCTACTTATTCCAGGTAAATAAATCATGTACTTCCCCCACGGAGTTTTAAAGGGTGAGGCAAAAAAAAAAAGCTAAGCTTTAAGAAACGATACCCTGCCTTACTCCATTCTCTGGATTTGTTAGGGAATGCAACTTCCACCTCACAATTAAGAAGAAAAAAACGCACGGGGAATGGCCTCGCGGACCTCTTCACCCGCTACGGACAGAGTTCCGAACTCTGCGCATGCTCCGTCTACTTTCCTCGAAAAATGCATGTCTTTGACTTGCTCTCCTGCCCATCACTTTCTAACCCCGCCTCCTCGGGTCTACGCCTTGAGCATCTATTGGCCGGCACTTTCCCGCTTCCTTCTTCTCCTTTGACAACCCGCCATTTTGAAACGTTGTTGATTTTCTGTGAGGAAAGCCAGTAACGTCAATATCACCCCCTACCCCTCTTCTGTGAAACGCGGGTCGTGCCCTCCTGAAGCGTTTTGTTTTGTCGCCATCCGGGGGCCGCCTCCGTCGCTGCTGGGCCCGTTTTCTTAGAAGCGCCCCGAAGTATCCGAGGTGGGTGTTTCGGTGTTGTTGGGATAACGGTCGAAAAGATGCTTGTGACAGGCCCGAGTGGAGGGACAGTGTGCTAGTAACTCGGCCGGGGAAGGGAAGAGGGCCTAGCACAGCGCCCCATAGAACCAGGAAAGGAGAAAGAGTCCCTCAGCGCCTCTCTTCCCTTCTCCCCTCAGAGGACTTCAATTCCGGCCAGCGCGAGGCCTGTCGTTTTCCGCGGCTCCAACTGTTTTTCCCGCCGGAATTCTGCTGCCTGTCATAATCCTCGCCGGCTGCCCGGGGCTGTGTTCTCTACCCTCTGAGGCTACAAGGGCCTATGGTCTTTAAGCAAGCAGCGGTAGTAAAGTGGGATAAATCGCGGTAGAAGAAGAAGGCGCCTAACTGATCAGTTCTCCTCTTGGGGACGCCGCGTAATTCCTCGGCCGCGATATTGTATTATTATTATTCTCCTCTTCCTCCTTGGTGTAATTTCTTAGCCTCGGTGCTCTTCCTTTGCTTCACGTCCCTGTAATTCCTTGTCTGAAATCTCCTCCTTTAAAACTCAGGCGAGCAGACTTAATACTCCTACCTCCGATTTTCTCCACAACAAACAACCCCGCGAGGTAGGTTGGGCTGAGAAAAAGAGTCTGGCCCAAAGTCACCCATCCGACTTTATTTCACAAGTTACTGGTATTTGCAGTTCTAAGGGGAAGGTGGGGGTGTTTTGATTTCCTACTCGTAGCGCCTTGATTTATTGTTAGTATTAGTATTAGTATTTTATTCATTAAACATTAAACTCAGTCAACTGAACATTTAAAAATATATCACAAATATCATTGACTGGCACTAATGGTTGATACTATTAGTGCCAGCATCATCATCATCATCATCATCATTATTATTATTATTAGTAGTAGTAGTAGTAGTAGTAGTACATTTATTGGCAGCCTATCTCACCAATGTGCTACTACCTCCAGGTATTAGCTATTGGAGAATTTGTTTCAAAATAGCTGCTAAAAGTTAAAACATTGAAGCTGAAAAGTTCTGTGCAACTCAGAAACGTTCCTTTTTGGTGTTATTTCGAAAAATATATTTTGTTTCTATGAGCTGACAATCTGCAAACATCAATACTGCATCAGAAAACAACCAGCTGTATTTTAGCCTAAAATGCTGTGAGAAATGTACCAGTATGGTTAGTTTATGGTATGGTGTATTATGCAAGACCAGATGATTGGTTATTTCCATCACATGATGCAATTAGTAAGCATGTTGTACAGATTCATCTGTTGCATGCTCGCTCCACCAACTGCATGAAGTGGCCTCTTAAAATAGTCTGTTTATATCTGCAGGGATAGCAAGAATTGCCTACTTCAGTGAAGAAAATATATAAGTGTGAAAATCAGACACAGAATGTCATATTGGGGTTTATTATTTAGCATTATACAGAATGTTCTGGTGTCCTTATTCTAGCAGCTTGGTTTCCAGAGCTAGTAGTTTGAGTTGTACTGCCTTATCCAAAGTAACCATTGAATTTCATGGCTGAGTGGAATTTTTGAACTTATATTTCACTTCTCAAAAGTTCTGAATTATAAATAAACTACATTATTTAATGCAAAGCTTCATTAACTTAGACAATTTTAAAAGGGGATAAATGCATTCAAGGAACATAAGGCTTTCATCACTGAAAAACAGTATTCCTCTTGACTATCAATTTTTGGTAAATACACATGGAAGATTCTGCTCTCGTTTTCTTGTGTGCTGTCCATATGTATTCAAGTGATCATGGTCTAAATTGATCTTTATTGTGTTCTTATGTATAATAGTGACTTGGTCAAAATGAACGAGGATTTTTAAGTCTATCTTGGTTGCTATATCTATACATCTGAATTTTTTGGTATTGATTCTATACATATTAGCATAGTAACAAAGCCAAGAATTGACTAATTTCATTATAAATATTTTTTTGGAATTCTGTCTGTCCCTGTACAAAATTTACCAAGCAGATCTATACCAAATACTATTTAAAATACATATTGAATATTCTAATGTATTGAGTGATCCATTGCCACTTTTTATAGGTGAGACGAAAGTCTGTCTAGTTCAGAAATATTCTCAAAGCAGCACTACAAAACAGTTTTGACTTGAGTTATAAAGCAAAAATTTTCTAACTTAATTTTATAATTAATAAGTATAATATATATACTATAAATATAATAAGTAAATAATTGGTTTAGTAATAGTTTTCTAAGTCAATTTTGATTAATTTCCTTTCATATGTGGGAGTCATATTGTCTAATTCTGTTTAAGTAACTGGAAATCTCGAATCAGGATATAATAATTTGAAATTGTATGCTAAAAATTATGGAAAGCGTTATTTTGAATGCATCGTTCTGTTTTTTAGTGTGTTTAATGCGGAATTTATTTTACTTAATTTGCAGAACAGCTTACTCTAGAGCAAAATTTAAGTTATTTGATTCCATGGCAAATTTGGATGCTTCCAACTTCCTGTATAATATATGCATGCAGTGCCCTAGCCATTGAAGATATTGCTCATATTTGATTCATTTGTTAATGCCCCTTTTAGGCTTAGGTGTTTTAAATCCATATATGAAAGGATTGCCCATTGGGACCTGAATCTCACATGGTTCTATTTCCACTTAGGCTCTAACATATACATTGTTAGCAGAACTGCTAAGTTTACAGACAAGGCAGTTCAGCTAAGAATTATATTAAATAACTCAGGGTATCATGTAGAGCCAATGTATTTCAATTCAGTTCAATTTTCTTTATTGGCCAAGTGATTGGACACACAAGGAATTTGTTTCCAGTTTTGTCCATTACCAATAATAGAAGGTAATAATTGATTAATTTTAGCATACTTGTTGTGATATGGGGAATAAATAAATTTAATATATAATAATGTATTGTATTTTCTTTTACCTAGTTTATCCTGGAAATACACCTTGTATTTTACCTTTGATGTCATAAAACTATTCAATAGATTATCCATCTGTTTTATTTACCAGTAGTTTGTCTTTATCTGCATGTTTATTAGCATATGATTTACCTACCAGATAATGTTGAATTTATAGCAAAATATTCACATGAGATTTGGGGCTGTATTTAATAGGTTATATAACAAATACATACCTACTCTTAAAAACTGCTTCTTGTGTAAGAAAATTTGAAAGGCAGTAACTGAGTTTATATAATGGTAAAGCAGGACTTTTAAATCCTTGTTTATGGAACAAATATAAGTGACCTAATTATATAACATTAAATGGTAATGAGTGGGCTCACAAGAAGGGACGTGGGAGCTCTGGCTAAGACGTGAGCTTGTCGATCGAAAGGTCGGCGGTTCAGTGGTTCAAATCCCTAATGCCACATAACGTGGTGAGCTCCTGTTACTTGTCCCAGCTTCTGCTAACGTAGCAGTTCGAAAGCACGTAAAAAATGCAAGTAGAAAAATAGGGACCACCTTTGGTGGGAAGGTAACGGTGTTCCATGCACCTTTGAAGTTTAGTCATGCTGGCACATGACCATGGAGACCTCTTCAGACAGCGCTGGCTCTTTGGCTTTGAAACAGAGGTGAGCACTGTCCCCTAGAGTCAGGAATGACTAGCACATATGTGGAAGGGGAACCTTTACCTTTACCTTAAGGTTCACATATCCTTCTAAGCCAAAAATAAACCAATTATGACTATGCATATTGAACCGTTGTGCTAGAAGGTGCAACACTGCTGCTGTGTGTTGAAATTCTCAGTACTAGTAGTAATAAAATGCTTCATATTAAGTTGACATTTTCCCCTATATTGTCTATGCAGAAAGAAAGCAGATATGTCTTCTGTTTCTGAAAAAGACGATTTACTTTCTACTGAACAAAAAGAAAAAAGAGAACCACGAACTGAAAACAAAGCTGAAAATAGTGAGGACGATGAAGAGGAAGAAGAAGAGGAAGAAGAAAAAGGTGAGTGGAATTTATTCTGAACAGAGATTCAACAACTGTATAGTCAGCAAGCTATTTTCAGATCCTGTCCCCCTCTGGCTCCTTGTCACTTTCAAGTAGAAACTCCCCAGAATGGACTTTATTGTAGATTGTAGAGAACAGTGAATATATTTTTTTTACATTTATTTTCTGTTCTTTATCCATTAAGATGGAGAACTTCAAATTGTAGGATGTAACCCTCAGTAGTCACATTTAAAAAGTGGGGAACATGCTCATTCTTTGACTGTCACTTTGTCCTGGCTGAGTGGAAGTATGGTTTGCCATTGATAAAGCTGTTCATTTACAAGCCAAGCTTGTATGAAGAGAATTGCTACTTTCAGACAGGGGATAGAAAAGAGAAACAGTAACAATAAGTCTCAGTGAACCTCACCAGATTTGCCTGAAAGGGAGTACACTTCCCAATGTGAAAGAGAACAGAATATCATTTCTGCTTACATAAGTGAAGCAAAGATACACTCCTGGTACAAGCTTCAGCAGTCTAATTTCATTGTTAGTGCCTATAGATCTGCCATAGGACCAAGAAAAAAAAGCTACGGTGTTTTCCACAGGCCTTTCCTGTTGCTAAGTTACTATCCTACTGTAACAGGTACTGGCATGCCCAGTGCTTATATAGCCCAGGAGTGGAGACAAGCTATCTGGAAATAAATGTGCTGAGGAGAGTTCTATACTGTCAGTGCCAATCCACCTGTGCAAGATTCATCAAGTCGTCTATCTCAGGTCAGGCACGAGGCCTGGCTCTGATTGCTGCCATAAGATTGCTTGGCTGTGTGGGACTGACTTCTAAGCTAGTGGAGGAGGTTGTTCTGCTGACTTAGATTCCTCCAAAGGGGCTTCTGGGATTAGACACCAAAAAGATTCCCCCAGAAATAGGCAAAAGAAGCAGCTGGTATTGGCTGCACCATACTACAGGTAGTCCTTGACTTTCAACCACAGTTGAACCCAATTTTTCCGTTAAGTGAGTCATGCCCTATTTTATTACCTTTTTTTTTGTCACAGTTGTTAAGTGAATCATATGGTCGCAACAAATCTGGCTTGGGAAGGTCACATGGTGATCACATGACCCTAGGACAGTTCAACCATCAGAAATCTATGCCAGTTGCAAAGTGTCTAATTTTTATCATATAACCACAGGAATGCTGCAATGGTCGTGTGAGAACTGGTCATAAGTCACTTTTTTTTTACTGGCTTTTGAACAATCACTAAATAAATGGTTGTAAGTCAACTACCCTTAAATAATAAATGAATGTATACAACTCCACTCTCCCCTGAATAAAGCTGTCAGACTACACTTTGACAGAGCTCCCATTGTCTGGGCTTGTCCAGGCATATGAACCATGTCACTTTGTTATGATAGTTCTGTTTATGGAAAGGACTTGTCACCCAAATGCATTTAATTTAGCAGGTCATGGCACCAAAACGTTTGACCTTTGTATTAATGGTCATATTGATGACATATTGGGAGGTAATATTTTCATTTCCAGTGATTTAATTCAAAACATTAATTATATTCATTCATCATGCTTAAGAGAAATGAAGCATGACTGTATATACAATGTATTGAGAAATATTTTGTTGGTATTTGTTCATTGTCTTCTGCTAACTAAAAAAGCTTTTGAATGTATAGTAATTCATATTTGTGTTCAGTATTCATTAAATACCTGCAAGTCAGTTTGTGATAAAAGATTCATCTGTTGAGATTGCTTCTATCTGCAAAATCCTTTAGTCCCCAAAAACCAAACAATGCACTTCCTAATTTGCAGCAACAATGAGGAAAGTATACATATACGTGAGGTATAAAAAAAATATAGAAGTATCAAGACAAAGTAGAGAGTTTTACCCCTAGAGAATTGTTCAAAATCAAATTTATTCACTTAATGTCTGAAAATTTTGTATATTTTTGAAAATATAATAAAATTATTTTTAAAAGCCTATCAATATTTTTACTAGCATCCCCAGTCTAACTTTTTCAGGTTTCCTACTTTAAGTTATACTTTTAGTTCCAAACTTTGTAATAAGAGACAGTATTTTTAACTTATGCTTTGACGTTTTAAAATATCAGAACATAGAAATCAGTATTTGATGTTATACTACAATAATTATTTTCTATATGTATAATGCCATGTTGAGTCATGCAGGGAAATATATTGATTTTCATTTATTTATTGCATGATTCTCTGGTTGACAGGAGATTCATTATACTCACTGGATTCATTCTATGGTGTAGGATGCAAACAGACAACCAGAGAACCTGTTACTTGGTTAACATAACATCATAAATTATGCTATATTTTCATGATCCTTAAATTTCAAATTGTATTGGAAGTGCTTGATAGGAGATAATGCATAAAATCCCACTGAATCATCAACTGAATGTGTTCTACTATAGGTCTGAGAGGAGATCACTGTCATCTACCGCTACCTTCCCCACCTCATATATACCAACTGTAGCCAAATTTCCTACACCTATCTCCATCCCTTTGGGCTCCCTACCTCTGGTGATCTTAGAAAAAGATGTGTGAGGTCCATTTCATAGACAAAAGATCAGAAAAGCACCTGCCTCAAATAGTAACTCCTTGTTTGAAAGCTTGTGCTGAATAACTGGCCCCCATCTTCATGCCGATTTTTAATAAATCACTGGAGATGTGTTATGTCCTTTCTTGCTTCAAACTCTCTACCATTATCCCATTTCCTAAGAAATCCTACATCATGGAGCTGAATGACTTTAGGCTAGTTGTGCTGACATCTGTAGTTATGAAGAGCTTTGAGAGGTTAGTGCTGGCCCACCTGAAAGTCATCGTGGATTCACTGTTAGACCCCTTGCAGTTTGCCTATAGCAAATAGGATGACAGATGATGCTGTCAATATGGCATTGCACTACATTTTGCAACACCTTCAATCTCCGGACACCTGTGCACTTCAGCTTGGTATTCAATAACATCATTCCAGAAAATTTTTATTCTGAACTGATTAAGCTCACTGTGCTTGTCCATACTTGTAAATGGATTATTAGCTTTTTGATAACTAGGAAGCAACAGGGGAAGGTAGGGAAAATTACATCTAGTACTCGGGCAATTAACACAGGGCTCCCTCAGGGCTGTGTGCTCTCTCCATTGCTCTTCTCTTTCTATATCAATGACTGCATCTCTAGGGATTCTTCTGTTAAAGTACTGAAGTTTACAGATGATACAAGTGTCATTGGCCTCATTTGAGACTGGTGAATCTGTATATAGATGGGGGTTAAACAACTGGCCATGTGGTGCAGCTGGAACAGTCTGGAGCTGAACACACTTAAAACTAGATATTTTAGGTGATGATTCTGTTGCTTTGGATGTTCATTTAGAGCTTCTGAATCAGACAAATCCCTTGTGTGTCTAATCATAGTTTGTCAAATATATTCTATTCCATTCCATTTGTCGATAAATTGTTAAATTATTTGAGTATCTGACTACATCTGATTCTAATTTGCTTGTATTTTAGGTCAGAATGCTTTTTCAAGTGACACATACACTTTTATTAAGCCTACATATTACTTTATTTTTGATTATTCTGTGCAGTAATTTCAACCACTTTCCTGACTGCATGAAACTATCAATTGTCTTTCAGAAAAGAGCCTCATTGTTGAAGGAAAGCGAGAGAAAAAGAAAGTAGAAAGATTGACAATGCAGGTGTCATCATTACAGAAGGAACCTTTTACAATTACACCAGGCAAGCTATTTCTTTTGCATATTACACTTTTCTTTGTTTGAAATCAAACAAGTATTAATTGAAGAGGAAGCCTTTGTGTATATAATATGAAAGATCACATTTGTAATTTTCTAAACTATCATATGTTTAGGTATTTGGGGCATTTAATGTTTATTTTGAAGCAGTATTGCAATAAATATGGGGATGGGCTTTGATTAAAGCAAATAACAGATTGGCTAAAAAGTGATTAAGTAACTTTGTTTGATTATTATAACATAATATTTGCTTTTTCAGGAAAGGGTCAAAAACTTTGTGAAATTGAAAGAATACAGTACTTTTTAAGTAAGAAGAAAACTGATGAACTTCGAAATTTACACAAACTTCTTTACAACAGGCCAGGCACAGTAAGAAATCTCCTAACATGCTTTTCATTCATGTTGATATATAATGATTCTATGAAATCACACCATTTCCTAGATTAAGCACATTTATATGCTGCATATTACCATCAATGGAAGCCTACAGTAAGTTACAATATAATCCAGTAAATTCCAATCACATCCAAAGTTGAAAATATAATACATAATGTAAACAAAATAACAAAACCATAAATAGTTAAAATTATCAGATATTGGCTCATAAAAACATGTCACTGTTCTTAAAAGCAGATTGAAAACAAGTCTATATGGGAAATGCTTAAGCTATAAAAGTAAAAGCAAAATCTACAAAAGTAAATTCTTCAGTGGAAGTGATTCAAAAATATTGGAAGCATTGCCATAAAGGCCCTAGTCCTGGTAATACTAGATGAGCCTCTTTCTGGTGAGGCACATATTTTATTTATGCCTCTTAGAATTACATGATTTATCTTTTGGTTACCAGTAGCCCTTAACTTTCAATTGGTCACTCAACAACCATTCAAAGTTATGATGGATTTCAAAAAAGCTACTGAAGACCCATTCTCAACATTACAACTGCTGCACCTACAACCCCATGTTTGCATCCCAAGGATAGGCAGATGTTGTTTGAATATATTAAAGGTAAAAGGTATTGTGGCAAGATACAAGCTGTTCTGAGGAAGGCTGCCTTTTGCAATTGGCTGATGGTGATTTTGTTGGTGATCCTGTTCTGTTCAAATGGTGTTCCAGATTTTTTGGTACTGCCGCTAACGTACCTATTACTACTCTTACTATATTTGCTTTCTTTTGCCACAGTCATGTTATTTCTATTTGCATATGCATTCTGTTATTTTCTCCAGTTTTTTCTCTTCTATTTTGCTGTCTCCAGGCACTGCCATGTGCACTATCCAGAATTTTTTGTCTTTCTTATTGACAATGGTTATGTAGCAGATGCTTGTCTGACAGAGCACTTTAACTTCTTTTAACTTTTTCATTTTCTGTTGCATTGTTTCTTTTATGGTCCTAACAATTCCTGCTTGCAGGCAAATGGTATTTCTTGGAGATCTTCCAATGCATCATTGTTGCTACTTGGTCATGTCATTTGTGGTCAGTCTGTACCATCTTTTTGCAACAGCTAACTAGGTGACCCACTGTTTCTTCAGCTTCTTTGCAGAGGCGGCATTTGCTGTCTGTTGTTCTCTTTTCAGTTCTGTTGTTTTGTGTGCATTTGTTCTTAAGGCTTGGTCTTGTGAAGCCAGAATTAGCCCGTCTTGTCTTATTGTGGATGGGCAGCCTCCATTATGATTGTATATTAAGAACTACTCTGAAGTTTGATTGTTATGTATTTAGAATTTAGTCAAAGTTGATATGACAGTTTTCTGTCTGATTTTAAGGCTACACATTTGTACTTTGATATTTTGACAATTAGATGAAATAATGAATATTGCAACATTGTTTTATACTGACCAATTGTATTCTTTTTTAGGTTACTTCACTGAAAAAGAATGTTGGACAGTTCAGTGGCTTTCCATTTGAAAAAGGAAGTGATCAATACAAGAAAAAGGAAGAAATGCTGAAAAAGTGAGACTTTAACATGTTTAATCAATATAATTAATGTTCAAAATATTTTGAGCCTAATGTGCATTCCCTGGACAAAATTCAATTAGTAACTTCACTGTACAAGTATTTCAAATCATATCTGTGAATATAATTTAATATAATTTGACATTCTACTCTAACATAGCATGTTTAAAAAATTAAACAACTGAAATATAAATATTACCTTAAATTATACTAAAACATTACATTGTTGCTAATATGTTTATAGAAGTGTAGCTTTGAGTATAATTTATTGAATTAAATACTGTACATTTTCACATCTATACATTTAAAATGCAATCCAGTCAAAAGAGAACATATTAGTTCCCTTTGAAGAAATGTTAAAGGTCCTCTACTGTCAAATTTTAATGTTTTCTCTATTTGCATTAACTGTAGTATCTTCCATAGTTTTCAAGTTGCTATTGATATTTATGATTAAGAGAACTTTTTGTGCAATTTTATTTCATGTATAGTCAATGTAACAATCAGAACAATTGTTAATATTTGAATTTTCATTAATTTTAAGAATACTTGATTAATGTGAGTGATTTGGATATGTTGTGTGGAGGCTAAAAAAGAAGCATAAAACATATTAATGTAATGTCTATCTGCAAAATGATGGTTGGTAACATTGATAAGTAGTGTTGATTAAAATTTGAAAGGGCTTGGAGGCCTCTGCATTTTAAATACATTGGTCTACCAAGGTGCGAGTGTGTGTATATATACATACCAGTGGTGGTATTCACTTACCTTCTCTACCGGTTCGCAAATGGAAGCGCAAGCGAAGCAAGCGACCAACACCTCTACGGATGCGCAGAACATCAAAAACGGGATGTGATGACATCTGGGTTGGTGGGCGGAGCCTTGCGCAGCCACCGCTACTGGTTCTCCTGAACCAGCTAAATACCACCGCTGATACATACACACTCAAACACATGTATGTATGTATATAAATCCCACACTTTTATATTACCTATATTTAATATATTGTCTATTTGTATTACATATTTAGTAAATACTTATAAAACGTTTTAGAAAGTGTGTTTCTCTACAGATACAGAAATGCAATGCTAAAAAGCATATGTGAAGTTCTTGATTTGGAAAGATCAGGAGTTAACAGTGAACTGGTAGCAAGAATCTTAAATTTCTTAATGCATCCAAAACCTTCAGGCAAGGTGAGAGCTATACTTAGATCATTGTTTTAATCTAAATTAAAATGGGGTTTAGGACATAAATTGAACATATTAGCATTGTTCCCTATAACAAAAAAGACAGGATGTTGTGCCTGGTTTTTTACAACTGTTCCTTCTGAGCCTAGTTGTTAGCACAAAATTACACTAATGCTTTACTTATTTCATGCATACCCATGTGCCATGGCTTAGGACACAGTTATAAAGGTGAGATATTATTGAGATTAAAGTTTACCTAAAGTAACTCTCAACACCAAATCAAATGCCCTTTTAACCTCAGTAAGTTATTAAAGATTGTTACTTTCAAGAGTTGCCCTGCATCTACAAATGCATGGGTTAATTATGTCTTCATGATTCCATTAACAATACAAGTATATGATTTGAAACCTAATAGCTTTGCTTGCCCTCAATATTTATATGACTTCCCACTCACCACAACTACTGTGGCTTATCAGTTTGTTTATCAGATTGATAAGCATGCTTGTCAGCATTTGCTTTCAGAAAACATGACCTTACAAATATATCTAAAATAAACAGTAATTTTTTGTACTAACATGCCTTGAAAATTAAAACATTTTAGTGGAGCTTATTTTTAAACTATTAAGTTCTTTCTTTATTTTTTCCTTTTTAAAAAACAGAAAATACTGTATTCTTTGCACTATAAAACGCTCTGGACCATAAGATGCACCTAGCTTTTGGGAAGGAAAACAAGGGAAAAAAATCTACCTCTGCCTCCCAGCATCCATTGGTATTCATCTGGCTAGCGTCCTTGCAGCAAGAACGCTAGCCAGGTCCTTGATAGCCTGGTCAGCTTCAGCACATTATCGCAGCCTGATTTAGCATGAGCAGCTGATTGGCAGTGGGATCGGACTCCTGGAATACCACTGATCAGCTGTTCCAGGCTGTGGGGATTGCCGCCACCCATCGTCGTCACCTATCTCCGCCTCCACACGTTTTATTTTCAGCCTCCGCGCCCCATTTTCAGACTCCACACTCCCCATTTTTGTGTGGGAGTGCCTCCATGTGTCCCATTTTCAGCCCGTTCCAGGCAGTGGGGATCCCTGCCAGTTGCTGCTGCCGATTGCATTAGGCGGTGGCGGCAGCCACCTGTAATGGGCCAAAAACAGGACATGCAGAAGCCGAAAACGGCCAAAGGGTGGGGGCCAGCGGGTGGGCAGGGGTTCAGCAACATTACCTCTATAAGATGCACATTTCCACCCACTTTTGGGGGGCGGGATGTATCTTATAGTGCGAAAAATACTGTAGTTGCAAATTGAAGGAGCCAATTAGAACAAAACTACAGTTCATTAAGAGTTGTTAAGATTTCTGTAATAGCATTTAAATTTTATAAACCCGTATTCTCCTTACCTCTTCAATCTTCCCTAATCTCTATAAGTAATAAAAAGTATCTCAGATCACCAGAGTCCATGAGACTGAGGACTAAATGCAAATTATAAAGAAACAATCCTCTTCAGTCAGGGAATAGAAATCCTTAAACTCTGCTTTTAACAATTTTCTGCTGAATTCTATGGAACCGACTTTCTGGGAGTTACTGCCCACTTACAGAGCACCTTTGAAAAATGTATCAAAAAGGTCACATATATGTAACATTCAATATTTAATCTGAATGGGGATTAAATTCTTAGTTCTATTTCTTTTTAAAAAATGCATGTGTTTACTCATCTAATGTGTATTATGACTTTCCATAGAAAAAGAATTAATCTAATACACAAAAGTAAAAATAAGTTGAGAAATTAAAAAAATGAAAACACAAAATACATAATATATATTGAAAGCTAAAATTAGCCCAAAACAATTTATAAAAGCCAAAAAATGTTGATTCACTTAAAATAAACCTATAATCCTATGAAACTATTTTCCCAACAAATTTTCAAAATAGGAACAATCATCAAAGTTAGTTAAATTACAGTATTTTCTATGGTTCATATAGATTGTAAAATTATTTGTTTTTAAATAAATTACTTCATTTTCAATATTTAATAGCCATTGCCAAAATCCAAGAAAACTCCTAATAAAGGTGGTAAAAAAGAGCGTAGTAGCTCTGGAACAGCACGGAAAGCCAAACGCACCAAATGTCCTGAAATCCTAACAGATGAATCTAGCAGTGAGGACGATGAAAAGAAAGGGAAAGATGAATCATCTGAGGAAGATAAAGAAAGTGAAGAAGAGGTAAGAACTTCAGTATAAATAATATGTGCTAAAGAATTATACTGTTGCTGATAATTTAAGTTAAATGGCAAACACATGGGAACAGATTGTTAGATAGTCCCAAAATACCTTGAATTTATCGCTTTTAAGATATATTCATATTATAAATTTGCTGGATAATGGCAGTTATAAACTTCAGTTTATAATGTTATAAAATTGTTATTTTAAGGTCAAAATCATCTACGTATCAGATTTCTAGACACAATTCTACATGTTCTATAATGTATCTTTTTGCATACTGAAAAAAAAATAGAACACCTGTTCTAACAAGCCACAGTTTTGGGACAGGTAAAGCGTACAGAATAGTGTTTAAATGGATTACACTTTTATTTTATTTCTTCAGCATTAAATTTGCATTAGTTCAGTATGTTTGAAACTGATATTGAAATAGATTTTACTGTGCTTTCTACCTACCTCACAGCGACCTAAAAAATCAACAAAGAAAGAAAAACCCAAACAAAAAGTAGCTTCAAAAAGCAAAAAGGGTTCAAGAAATGCTAATGTCAAGAAAGCAGATAGCAGTACAACCAAGAAGAGTCAGAACTCTTCCAAAAAAGGTAAATTCACCACTCATCAAATCTCAGATATTATAAGCTGACAAAAAAACACTAATTTCAAATTGTGTGGTTCCCCCCCCCCCCCAAAAAAAAATCAGGCATCCTTAATGTCTCAAAATATTTTGTGCTATTTCATGGCTTTTAATGCTCACTTTGACAGTTGGGACCAAAAAGCAAATGTCTTGGCAGGCCAGTTGGAAATACTGAACTCAGTTTCTGTTAAACAACTTCAGTCACATGATTTGGAGCTATTGCATGGAAACTAGGGCACTTTTGAATTTCATATTTTATACAAAAATAATTTTTCCTTTGTTCTGTCGGGTTAAGAGGAATTGTTTTTTTAGTGAAATCAACCATATTAGAAATCGAACATTATCTTGATTATCCTTTCTCATTTATACTGGATGAAAAGAACCCAGAGATAACTGGGATAAGAAATAGTAAAGTTGGAGGATACTGTATGAAAACAGGAGAAAAGAAATCTAAAATATGAGTCCCCAACTGCTGGGCCGCAGCCCACTACTGGGACTTGAATGGCATTTGCATGAGCATTGGGCAAGCACAGATGCTCCAAATGGAGCTGCTTGTGTGCATGTACTTGCCCACCACTCGCATGGGACCTTCCCCTTCTCCCCCCTTCCCCTGGCCAGTCCGCAAAGCCAAAAAGGTTGAGGTACTCTAATATAAAAGATACCTTTTTACTATCTGAATCTTTCTCTTTGAAAAATCCCAGTATGTAAAGCTTTTTTTAATATAAATTAATTTGCAATTTTATTCAAAATTAAATTTGACTGGTGGAAGAAAAACCCAGTTATCTGCATTTTAACAAAATATTTTTCATTTAGAAAGTGAATCTGAGAATAGTTCAGATGATGAGCCTTTAATTAAAAAATTGAAAAAGCCACCCACAGATGAAGAATTGAAAGAAACTGTGAAAAAACTACTTGCTGATGCAAATTTGGAAGAAGTTACCATGAAACAAATTTGTAAAGAGGTATGTATTTGCCATTTATTTTGTGTACTATTTAGTGTGTACATTTAGTTTTCAAGACTGTGAATAAAGGTCCAGTATTTCTGTAGTTTTTGCCTTTGCAGCAAGGAAGTCTATTCCTCCCTACCCCCCCCCCCCCATCTTTTAATGGTTGCAATCAGCTCAGTGAATAGCTGAAATTTAATTAGTCAACCAAACTATTACAGATTACAGACCACCCTGCATAAAAGAAAATACAGTACAAAATAGAATGTAGCATGCATGATAAAAAGGCCTGTACTTTTGTTTTGTCTACTTTGCCATCAACAACATATGAATTCTTTAGAAATTAGTATGGTTTTGAGCTGAGGTATACTGACAAGCCCATGGTCATTAATGAGGATCATAATGGAATAGAATTCTGAATATGAGCCTTCCCGTCCTAAACTGACATTTTCAATATTGATTTGTATATTTCCTCTTTCATAGCTCTCCTGTAATACATATTAAACATTTTTTTAATATAGCATTCAAAATAAATATTTTTAATGAGATCTGAAGCAGTATACACACAACTCTTCCTTTATTCTGTTCCTGCAGCAATTACTTTCTGTGGTAGATTAGACAGAGGAAGTAATTGGCCCAATTTCTGGCAATGATTTTGTGTATTAACGTCCCCCTTCCTTTTTGTCTTCCTTTATTTGATGGATTCCTTTGGTTTGTACTTTCTCAGAGTCAGCTATACAAGAGAAGTCTAAGGAGTCCATGAGTACAGCATTTAAAAGATAAATATCTAGGTCATATGAGCCCTGCCTTTCAAGTTATAGGAAACATGAATCCATTCTTAAATGCCTTTGTCAAATCAAACAAGTAGTAAACCTTCAGGATAAGCATTTAGCTCAGTTTTCTCTTTTCCGTATATGAAGATGAGAACTGGAAAGATGAGAACTGTGAAATAGAGTGCAAGTCAATACTAGTTTTCCTCAGTTTTGTTGTAATGGTTGAGGACATGAGTACTTTTTATTTTTATTGCATAATTTCCTTCGTGCAAATAGTTGAGGGAACAATTTTAATAATGAAAATACTGAAATAAATATTTCTTAAAACAGAATCCTTCCTTTTTCCCATCATAAGTGGATTCATTTCATTTCACCCGATTAAACTTGTTTTAAATTGATCATTACAGGTATATAAAAGCTATCCCAGTTATGACTTATCTGACAGAAAAGAATTCATCAAAAAGACAGTGAAAGAGGTAAATACTTGATCAATGAGATCATATATTAAATTTCAACTATAATATATGTCTTGCTTCGCTGAGATGGGTTTGGTAAATAAATATATTTAAATTTTAGAAAACTTAAAAACTGAGTAGTAAACTTAACTATGAAACTCAGTTCCTCAGGCCCAAATTTTATTCAACTCTGTGCTTAATATGCATTTTGGTAATTTTGCTTTAACGTTTGTTTAATCACTTCTTGATCCTATGCTATAGATGTATAATAACAGTAAAAACACCAAAATATACAACTTTCTTTTAAGATATAAAATGGAGGAAGAGACAGTAAAGGAGACAATAATAAGCTGGGCCAGGAATTTTGGCTATAATATTGAGCTACAACATTGGGACAAATTGTGGGAAAGAAATTATAAGGTTATGATGCCGGTAGCCTATAAGGAGAATCTATATAAAATATTCTACCGATGGCACTTACCCCCAGCGAGATTGGCCAAAATGTTTCCAAACTTATCCCCTGAGTGTTGGAGATGTAGACATAAATCTGGAACATTCTACCATATGTGGTGGACATGTCCCAGCGCCAGGAAATATTGGCTTAAAATTAAGGAATGGCTGGAAGGAATCATGGAACATAAGATAGAATTGAAACCAGAATTATGTTTATTAGGCATACTAGATCCAAAAATGGATAAGAATTTTCAATACATAATATTACACATACTAACCACTGCTAGTATCACTTTTGCACAAAACTGGAAACAAATAAATACCCCCTGAGATGAAATGGTAATTAGGAAGATATTTGAATGTGCTGAAATGGACAGGATGATCATGGAGTTAAAAGAAAGAAAAGAGTCAGACCATTATAAAACTTGAAGTAGACTGTATAAGTGGCTAGAGAATAGAAGCCAAAACAAGAAATAAAAGTTAAAAAACCATTGACTATAATATAAAGATAAATGTATATATGTACAATCAGAACACGCTATATTATTATAATATTTTTATACTATTACTAGAATTGTTATAATCTATGAGAAGTCAAATATTGAATAGTGAATTACAAAAGCAGAATATATATGCTGATATGGAAAGCTGTAAAATTATATCACACTTGTGTTGCTGGTGTTTTTTTATTTGTATTTGAATTTCCCCCCCTTTTTTCTTTTTTACTTGTGGTTTTTAAAGTTGAAAAATGTTTAATAAAAACTATTTTTTTTAAAAAAAGGAACAGCAAAAACCTTAATATTAATTGAAAATCCTTTTGATTTTTTGGAACTTTCTCTAAAGTAATATGTTAAAATTGTAGCCTGAGCAAAATGTTCATGGAAAGGTGGATATATATATAGAAGATGAAATATTTTTTTTTCTTTTCTTTTTAGCTCATTTCATGATCTAATGGGAAGGAAATGAAGGCTACAGACTTGTTCTCCTCGATTTAAATATTTTACAAAAACCAGCAAATTGTAAAATTTATTATTTTTGTTTTACTCTTTTGGTATAACATAATATTAGTCGGAGATTACTATTGGCTTAATGTTCTAAGTGTTGATGGGAATTACCAACTTTTTAAAAACTGAGTTTAATATAATTCCTAAATTTTGCATGGTAATACATGTCCCCTACTTTTTCTTTGTACATTATGATATTTCTTTGTAAAAATAGTCATATAGCTATTGTAGGTTTTAGTGTTTGTAATGTAGAGGTTTTTTTAAAAGAACAATATGAAAGCTGTTGTATTAGTACATACACATGCAGAGACTTAAATACTACAGTATTGGGCATTAAATTTATTTTGAATACATACCCATTTTCTATCAGGAGCTAGTCACATGCCCGGACTAGGACTGCTGTTATGTTTTACTATCTTGCATGTGTATTCAACTGAAAGTTGTAAAGCATGATCAATCACAAATAGATATTATTTTTGTATTTTTAAAGGCTTTTGTATATAAGTTTATTTCAGATTTCTTTGCTTAAAACCAGGTTAAGAAAGAAAAATGTGTTTTAGATTTATGACCGGTATCAGTGTTTATGAATCATGTTGTGATTAAGTAGGAAGTAAATATAATCACCATACAAAAAGATAGCACATTTCTTTTTTGTAAGGAATTTAATTGCACTCATTTTTCAGTCTTTAACTGAGTGCAGAGGTTTATAGCTCTAAAGGCTTAATGTGATATCCTATATTGTTAATTCATAAAAAAAATAAATATGATTTTGATTTCTAAAATGCTTTTTCCAAGGTGGTAGTATTGACCATTTATCTGGTGTCGCTTGAACAATGTAGTATTCTTGCAAAACTGTATCCTTGTTTTGGATTCTCAGAATCTATACCTTGGGAGAATACATACTTAAATGCATTAATCTTAGGCGACTCCTGCATAGTATGATACTAAATTAAAATCTCAATTCTGCAAATAATTGTTCATGAAATTTTTATTCAATTCCAGAATGAAATACCTGTTCACAAAAATCTTTAAGGGATCAGATCATCATGTGTTAAAATTTCCAGCAAATGCCAAATAAATGTGTCATAAAGTGAAGTCAAGTATAACTAATTTCTCCATGACTGTATTGATGAAAATGATTGCAGGTTTTAAACAATGTATTAATATGTAGTTATGGAATCATAGATCTATATTCCAAAATATTGTTAATTGATCAACATATCATTTTTATCACTTTCTTTGCACGCAATCATTTTTACTAAGCTGAGTGTAAGTTTTTTATTCAATAAATGTCTTTTAAGGAAAATGTACACTGATATTTTAATACATATACAGTAAATTTGATACAGAATCAAAGGTGCTTGTGTGTGTCATCTAGACAAAATATTCCTTGTTTATGCTAAATGAAGCAAAATTTTAAGGTAAGAACCTTATTTTTGTGTAGACAATTATACATTTCCCTAAGCAACAATTTTTTTAAAGAATAAAAAAGAGTACTAATGATTAATTCTCCAAATATTTCTAAGGAACTATGAGCTGTCATAGACTCCTATCCTATTTCTCAGTTATATCCTTCACTTGTTTGTAGGTTTTGCCTGTATATAATATTAACAGTTCTAATGTATAATAGTTTAAGCAAGCTATAGGATTAATTAAAATCAGGACTTCAAGTTGATTTATAATCTTGGCTTTTAAGTATGTCATTTTAAGAGAAACAAAAATAGTATTTCATTTGTTTGTCTATTTGATAAATGTTCAGTTTGGAGCTACAAGCAAATTATACTTTAAAAAGCAGATATGAAAGCTATCTTACATGGTTATAGCACTATGCCCAAGTACCACTATATCCAACTCTTTTAGATTTAGATTTAGATTTTATTCAATTTCTATACCACCCTTCTCCCGAAGGACTCAGGGCGGTGCACAGCCAACAATAAAGCAAGTCCAAATACAAAATTTAAAAAACATTTTAAAAAACATACTAAACCATTGGCCTAATCATTAAAAATAAACCCCAGTTAAAAATCATGTATAGGCCAGCCCCGCTTGTTGAAATAATAGTGTCTTGAGGGCACGGCGAAAGGTACGTAAGTCAGGGATCCTCTGTATCTCCAGGGGCAGTTCGTTCCAGAGGGCAGGTTCCCACACACAGAAGGCTCTCCCCCTGGGGGCCGCCAGTCGACACTGTTTGACCGGCGGCACCCTGAGGAGTCCCTCTCTGTGGGAGAGTATTGGCCGGTGGGAGGCTATCGGCAGCAGAAGGCGGTCCCGTAAGTACCCGGGTCCTAAGCCATGGATTGCTTTAAAGATGGTCACCACCACCTTGAATTGCACCCAGAAGACCACCGGGAACCAGTGCAGCTTGCGCAGGAAGGGTGTTACATGGGTGCGCCGAGTCGCTCCCATAATTGCCCGCGCGGCCACATTCTGGACCAGTTGGAGCCTCCGAGTGCTCTTCAAGGGGAGCCCCATCTAGAGTCTAGTCTCTTTCTAGTATTTAGTCTTCTATTTTTTTGAATTAATGCCAACAGGTTTTCATTAAATATCTAACAAGGTGATTGACTTCTTACCCTATTTCTATTTTCCAAACAGCCTAAGCAGAGAACAGATACAGTCACATGTTATATACAGACACTGTACAGGTAGTCCTTAACTTTACAACCATTTGTTTGATAACTGTTCAAAGTTACAACAGGACTGAAAAAAATAACTCTTTTTTTCACACAACCATTGCAGCATCCCCACGATCACGATTAAAATTCAGATACTTGGCAACGGGCATGTATTTATGACGGTTGCAGTGTCCTAGGGTCATGTGATCACCTTTTGCAACCTTCTAACAAGCAAAGTCAATGGGGAAGCCAGATTCACTTAATAATCACATTATTAACTGCAGTAATTCATTTAACTGTGGCAAGAAAGATCATAAAATGGGGTAAAACTCACTTAACAAATATCTTGCTTGGCAAGAAAAATTTTAGGTTCAATTGTAATTTTATACTACACCTGTGTTAACAAATGAACATTTTTGCAGTTACTATATTACTATTAAGTCACTTTACTTATGATCACTAGTAAATATTTCAAAATACTTTACAAGACATAAATTACCATATGAGCAAGTTTCAAAAAATCTTTGGGATTTTTTCCTGAATATTTTAGCTCATTTAAATAAATGTGAAAAATATTCATATCTGATCTTTCCTTGTAAAAACAATTTATACAGTGATTCAATATTTAAGGCAGGAGTTCCACATTAATGACAATAAAATACCTACAGATGCCTATAAATGCTCTACAATTACATTTCCCCAAAAATAAGACCCTGTCTTATATTTTTTATAACCCTGAAATAAGCACTTGGCACTCAAAAGCCCAACTGGGCTTATTATCAGGGGATGTCTTATTTAGGGGAAACAAGATATATCATTTGGGTTTAAGATGTGTTTCCTTTATTTGCTAATACCATTTGTTATTTGTTAAAAACTTCGCATAAAAAGGTTAATAAGTACCAAAGAAAATAAGTTTAGGTTAAAAAAAAAACAGCTAAACTGCTTTAGATGAACAGTCACATAATTCGAACATTTTAGATCACAGAAAATTTCCAGAAATTATGTTTATTTTGTTTTTCTTTATATACATGTTTTCATTATTATAGTCCATTTAATTTAGTAAAATTTACAATGTTAAAACTTGTCTATTTTAAAACAGTAATTCTTTTCCAGTAGATCCTCTACTGTGTAAATCAGGTTATTCTTCAAGTCTTCATAGAATCGCAAGGCTGGAAGGGACCCTGGAGGTCTTCTAGTCAACCCCCCTGCCCAAGGCAGGAGTCATACCATCTCAGACAAATGGTTGTGCAATGTTTCTTGAAAATCTCCAGCAATGGAGCACTCAAAACTCCGTTCCATTATATATTTAGAAAATATTGCATATTGCATGTTTGCAGCAAACAGTTTTTAAATACATCTAAGCAATGTTTTTGAAAAATAAAGAAAAGGTGTTGATGCTGGCATACTGAAATTCTCACTGTACATGTTATTACATCATCTTAAATTTGCTTCTGGATGATGTCACATCATTTAAGTTTTCAAAAACAAACCTACCCCAATTTTAAGCCCCCCCCCCCAAAATTCAGAGTTGCCTACTTCCGTTATATTTCTTTAATTAAAGTTCTAATTATTAAAACTAAATGCACAGAAAGGAAATGTCCACATATTTTTATTAGGCCATTTACATGATGAGCAAATACTGGTTTCATACAGAAGTTCTTTTTATGTTATTTTTTACCAAATGGTACCAAAGGCTGTTCGCATTTCTAACCATTTCTTAGACTTTTTTTTCACCCTATACATGATTGGAGAAACCTACTATCCTTTTGAAGAAACATTCAACTACTTATGAGCTATTTGACAGTCCATCTACCACTATTTAAGGTTCATTACAGTTCCACCTTTCATAATACAGACTTCCCAGTTAAAAAATAAGGGATGAAGTGTGTGAAGTGCATCTTCAAGGCATAAACAATGAAATTGTTTTTGTCTTCACAAATTTGAGCACCACGTGGATTTAGGATTTGTTTTAAAATGTAAACTAGTATTCAAAACGCTGATATTTTGCTTGCTTCTCGAACACCACTCAAGTAGGCTCCTGTAACTGTCTGCGGAAAGTGCCGATTTGTGGCCTGTTTAAAATAAAAAAAGAGTATATATTTTGAGAGAAATACAAAAGGCTCTTCTAGACCACTTTTATGACTGCATTGCTTAGCAACTAATTCCAGTCCCAATTTTTCAAGGATAATAATTTCAGAAATCCTACAGCTTATTCAAAGGGCGAATATGTTTTTAGTCTTTTCAAACTTGGCTTTGATTTGAACAAAGCTCTATTTTTTAAAAAAAATGTAATTTGAGATTTCACCTCTCCAGCAAAGAAGATTTTTTCCTGTATGTCTTCAGCAAGTATATCATACGCTTCACCGCTGCCCCCTGTCTTTACAAAACTATATGCCATTTGGATCCAAGGGTCTTTGCTCCACCTTGTAATGAAATATTTGACTGGATCTGGCACTTCCTGAATTGCAAAGATAAGCAAAATTAATAGCAATAAAATGAAACCATGTGTGTCCAAAACTAGACACTTGTTTAAAATGTATATTGAATGTTTTAACATCTTGTTAAAACAAAAATGCATAATTGTCCCGTGAATAATTAAACAAAGCAGACTTCATTAATTATGTCCTCTGAGGTGATTCCTCATTCAATACAAAATACAGGAAACAACTAGAGCCATGATGGCAAACCTATGGCATGGGTGCCACAGGTGGCACGCAGAGCCATATTGGTGGGCACAAGAGCTCTGCTCCGACATGCATGTGTGCACCAGCCAGCTGATTTTCGGGCCTTCTGGGCCCACCAGAAGTCAGGAAACACACTGTTTCTGGCCTCCAGAGTGCCTCGGGGGGGTGGTGGTTTTTGCCCTCCCCAGGCTCCTAGAAAGGCTCTGGAGCCTAGGGAGAGCAAAAAAACGGGCCTAACAGGCCCACTTTGCCATCACGTGCCAAAAGCGGGGGGGGGGAGTACTGGGGGGGCAGGGCACATAGAATTATGGATGTGGGCTTGCGTGCATGTGATCCCACCATGCTCCCCCCACTTTTGGCACGCGATGGCAAAAAGGTTAGCCATCACAGAACTAGAGTATTATCATTCTTGTTATAGTTATGATGCATGAATTCACAGATTTTGGCTTTGTGAAACGCACAATATATAACCTAGCAAATTCAATCAATCAGTCACTCCTTCAGTCATTTCCTGCAAATTTCAGTTTCTTAGGCATCCGTGATAGTGCTACGCGCAACATCTCAAATTAAGTTGGATTTGGTTGTGTGTGTGTGTGTGTGCATATGTACTAGGTAAAATACTCTTTTCCCTAGTGTGCTAAAAATATGCACAATTTTAAACTCAAGTCATGTAGACGTAGATCAAATTTAATAAACATTTAGAAAATGACATATAATAAATTCATCCATCCCTGATTTTTTTTTTAAAAGTCCTGGGAAGTCTCTGCTTTCCATCTTTATGGAATGAATGTTGTTATCTCTGAGAAAGAAACTGACCTGTTCCTTAAACAATTCCCGAAGCACGGCCATGCACTGTTGCAGTACTTCCTTGTCATCTAAGTTCCTTATTGCTCGCACAGCATCTCCAGTTATTACAGACATTAGAACACTGCATTTACGCTGAAAACATAAAGGAAGGATCAGCTATTGTTTTCTTTACTGATGGCTCCCTTTAACAACCTCTAAATGAATGCTGGACAGCCCAAAAAACTGTACTTAGAACATTGCCAGTGCAAAATAATTGCAGTACCGTTTTTTTAATGCTTGTCTTATAACAAAATGCATTCATTTTAGATGACAAAAGTAAAAATTGCCAAATATTCTTAGCATAAAATGTACCATAAAGGTGAAATATTATATATTAGAAAAATGCCAATTTACATTAAATTCCAAGAGGAAAAGTATTCTGAAGGTAATCATTTTTTTTTCCAAATCAGAAGAATAGGAAGATACTGGATACCTGTGGGTCCATGTCGTAGAAAACACTGAAGAGTCCACGTTTACTTGAATTAGGTGGAATATGGCCAAAGTAATCAGCTCCTTGAATTTTGCTCTCCCAGAATCTGTAAGGAAACTGTAGTGCAATCTAAACAAAAAAAGCAGTATTTACCCTCTGCTCACATGGGTTGTCACCTTGCATAAGTTTAGTATATAGCAGTAGGGAGTAAAATCCATCTCTTTCCATAAACATAGTTCCCATTATAGGGGCATAAGATCAAGCCATTACTTTCAAAGATTTTTCTCTCATCCAAACTAACCCAACTAATGATGTCAAGAAGTCTCAAAAGACTGGATTTGACAAATAAAGGGGTATGGATTATTTTTTATGAATACATACATGTGACATCAATTCTTACTGGAATAAGTTTATCTAAACCAGATTATGTAAAGAACATAACTTCTAAAAATGTTATGAAGGAATCAATAGGGCAGAGGTCTTCAAACTTGGCAGCTTTAAGACTTGTGGACTTCAACTCCCAGAATTCTCCAGCCAGCTATCCTGCCATAGGGACTCAAGATTAGTTTTAGGACCCTTTGCCATATTAATAAAAGTATATGAACTTGTATCAGTATTCAAATAATAATTTCTCTACAGCACAGACTTGGAAGGCCTTCACTGGCCTCTACACATTTCTATTGGAAAACATTCCCTGCACATATTTGCTTTTTGTATTCTACTTTTTATAACAAAAAACAAACTCTTACCTTCTCAATGACTCCAGTTCCTAAACTGTTGATAGCTTTCATTTTTCTATCTGATAAAGCTGGATTGAACTGAATTGCTGGTTTTTGAAGAATAGTTAAAGGTACAGCAACTAGAACCTTTGGAGAGAAAAATATTATAATAGAATGCTAAAGGACCCCATATTTCCAAATTTTCTAATTTACACTTTGCTGGGTTAATGTGCAAATAAGAATGCAATAAACCGTATCTTGCAATATTATTTTTTTCCACATTTAAACTAATAATTTAATTGGCTACCAATGGATTTTTCTCATAGTAAAAAGGTAATATGTGCTAGTCGTTCCCGACTCTATATACCATTCTATATAACATTCTCATGGTATATACATTATTCTATCTCAAAATTTTCAGTATCGATAAACATTGAAAAGTGTACTTTAAGCAACATTTGATAAAAAAATCTAGAAAGATACAGTTTTATACAGTTGAAATTTGTTAGAAATATTCTTTGAAATAGCTTCCTTGATTTTTATTTTTAATTTGCAGGATTGGGGAAATGGCACAGAAGGGATTTATAAGGAAATAAATACATATGAAACTAACACTGACCAGATGTAAACTGATTAATCTATCCCTACATTATATTAAAATAACTTAACCCAGTATATTCAATAGATTTGTTTCTATATTTAAAAAGGGAAATAAAACACAGGAAAAAATGATTGAACCAACTTTGAAGAAGTACTTTAAAGAAAAATTTTCAGCAGCATTTTTCCAGCAATAAATCTGATCAAATCCAGAAAGAAACAATGTCATGATAAAAATGCAGAAAAACATGTTAAGTAGGAAACCACCTATCTAAAACAATAAATATTCTCTTCCTCTTTTAAAACAATTCAAAGACACAGTCCATCAAGGAAAATTTTCTTGCTCTTCCTTCTTTCAATTCTTAGTAATTCAAGGACACAAGCAAGCATTTCAACTGCCTTTCCCTCCCTCAAACCAAATAACATTCAACCTTCCCTCTGTTGATAGAGCAGAACCCAAAACAGATCCAAAAGAGGAAGTCTAATTGATATTATTTACTTCTGAATTATTTTCTGTGTAATTTTCATGCAATGTCTCCTATTGCGCTGTGATCTTCCCTAACCTTTGCATCACAGATTTTCTGTACTGAAATTTCAACAGCTTGCTCACTGGAAATTGAAGTCCACACATCTAGAAGACATCACACTGGAGAAAGCTGTCCTATAATCTTAATGCTGAAGTGTTTTAATTTGGAAGTAACCGAACAGAACTGCTTTGAAAGAGACTCAGATAATGGATAACCAAAGCAAAACACTTAACAGAGAGCTTTTGAGTGCCACTGAGCCCATATGTGTGTCTGAAACTGCACAATCTCAAATGCCCTAGCACTACTTCACCAATCCCAAGAGGTGGTTCTAAATATCACCCAAAGATTAGAAAGAGGATGCAGAATTGGGCTAACAAATTAAGAGTCGTGAAAATAAAAGGGAGGGTGCCACAGAATGGATTAGCCTACCAGCCTGAGTTTTCCCACTTCTGAACTATGGTTTACATTTGTGAAGGCAGGTTGCAGGGTTTTGAAACACAATAGATATTAAAAGCCGTAGTGCATATTTTCTGCTTCTTGCAAAAACATTTCTCAAAAGCCCAGGTCATAAATCAGAGGCAGACAATATTGGCTCTAAAAAGGTTTAAATAAACATTTAATTCATCAAATGCATTTAACTCCCCTGCTCCTCCACCCAGGAAGGAAGGAATCGAAACTGTTGGCTGCCCACCCAGCATGAAAATCTCATGAACATCAAACATGCCATCTTCAGCTGTCAAAGGTAAAAGTACAGTAATAACAAAATGGAAGTGTTCTCCAATGCTGAAAAAGATTGCCCACTCCAACATGGGCCAGCCTGTTCTAGACTTCAACCCCAAAAAATGAGAGATCACCTTTTGTGCTGTCCACAAAGTTCCATCCTTTGTGGTCACTTTCACCTCTTCTCCTGAGTAATCAATGCGACAGACCTTTATAGAATGAAAAGGAGATTTTAAAATACTTACTTGTACCGCATCAAGTCATTAATTAACACAAGTAGACCAGAGTTCCTTATTTATTTCAGTTGACATTAAAGAAGCTGAAACATTGTCCATGAAGAAGCAGGAATATTTTCAGCAAGAGGCACAAGAACAATACAGGGAAGACCTGACTTAGCAGGAGTACAAGAAAAGGATCTGGATCTAGTATAACATATGTTGAACATGAGCCACAAGTGTGATTTGGCTGCTGCAAAAGCAAATGCTTTTTCTGATGAATCAGCAAAACTTTAAATGATGGAGAGGCACTGAGAAAAGTCATTTGGAACAGGGTGGAAGAAGAGAGCTAACAAGCTAGTTTGGGTTGAGGTTGTAAAGACAAGCAGCATCTATAAGTTGACTATAAGAATGAATACAGAGTGAATGCAGCTTGGCTTGTCAAAAATTCAGAAAATGCCAAATTTGACTCTGTTGACATGTCACACATATGCACATATATGAACAAAGGAAACTATTTTCTGTCTCCTCCCCACTCCTCCATCTAGGCCACCCTGAACAGCGGCATTCAATGGCAACATTGAGGCTGGACCTGAAGTAGAGGAAAGGAAGAGTCCATGCGGAATTTACTCTGCTGATCGTTGCTGACTATTGGGGGCAGCACTCACATTCATTTCAAGGCCATTGAGCCAGCACTGTCTAAAGACATTTCCGCAGTCATGTGGTCAGCATGACATCACGGAGCAGTGTTTCCTCTCCATGGAAGTGGTAGCTATTCAACTACTGGCATTTGCATACTTTCAAACTGCTATGTGGGCAGGAGCCAGGCGAAGACGGGCACTCACCCTGTTGTGTGACAGGGCCTGGGTCTCAAAGTAGAGGTCTTGTAGTAGAGGGCTAGGCCTCAATTTCAGCTCTAGCGCCACAGCTGTCATCAAAAGGCCACCTCATAGTGTTTCTGCAGTTCCCAGCACTTCCCAGGATCTGCCATGTGCCACTTATTTTTGGATAACCTATCTGAGGCTGCTCTGGGTCGCATAAGGCCTTTGTCCCTAAATTGGCTTCAGAGAATGCTCTTCTGCAACCTCTACAAACCGCACAAAACATGCCGCATTCTCACACGATTTCTGGAGACTCCAGAGGCCTTGAGAAAGCAGGGCCCTCCTGTGCAACTTCTGGAGTTTCCAGAGGCTGCATGAATTCTCACTCAATCTCATGCAGCCTCAACAATTCCAAAGAATGGACTGTGCTTTTGAGAATAGTTATCAAGTGTTGATGAATGCTGACTTCCCATCCAAAACATCATAGTGATGTCACCTTTGATACACATTTTAATACATTCATCATCTCTGCTGTAGACTATAAAAAGGTCTAGTATATATTTAAAATAGGCTATATGAAGCCCTATTTATATTTCTTTCAAAATGTATATTAAGTTGGGCATCCATACAAGCAGTTTGGAAAGTTTGTGTATATGCTATAATTCAAACAGAACTAAACTGAATATCAGTGAGATGAAATACTCAATGACAAAGCCAGGAAAACTATTCTTCCATGTTTCGATACTTACTGGAACATTTAACCGAATATCAAGGCCTTCGGCTAATTTTTCCATTAGGACTGAATATCCTGAACTCAATAAGGTGTGGTCACCAGAAAACTGCGCAAAAAATTCATTATGATCCCAAGACCGTGCAGAAACCTATGTGGCAAAAGAATTCTTCATTCAGCTTCAATTCAAGTTAACTCTTTTTAGCATATTTTCTTTTCCCATGTACATAAAGAAATCTCCCCATTCTCCTGACTGTCCTATATGTAAAAGGCTAATTGTGTTAGGTTGTAGCTATACCATCCCTTCTTGCAAGCCTAGCACTTAGCACATTTAACACTGCAAGCCAGTTACCTTTTTCCACCTTTATTTGAGCACAAAATTTTTTTAAAAAACCTTCCAACAAGCAATACTGTTTTTTGAAGCATTTTTATCCTTTTCACCCGCAGAGGCTCACAGAGTAACTTGTATGTAGCCAACGAAGAGCAATTTGCAAATTAAGACAGAGAGAGAAAGAGGCCCTGCC
Source organism: Masticophis lateralis (assembly GCA_030761175.1). Lineage (NCBI taxonomy): Eukaryota > Metazoa > Chordata > Lepidosauria > Squamata > Colubridae > Masticophis > Masticophis lateralis. The sequence goes on from JAUDYJ010000003.1 coordinate 66,584,765, forward strand.
ACAAAGCAAGGCCGACTATGAAAGGAAAAACATGCAGAAAGAAGGAAAACACCCCCATATTTAGCCACCAATAGTCATTCCTCTACAAGGAACAGCTGATGTTCAAGGAGAAGAGGATAGTTTGATGCGGGTTTTCAGCAGGGCAGACTCAATGACCTGGCCTATCATCTCATCTCCCTTTTTTGCAAGGGATGAAATTTGCACTTGCCAGAATTTTGCAGCCACGTAAAATGGATTCTACTGCTTACTAGGCTCTGGGAGGCTAGTTCATTAACTTTTCCCGTCCAATCATTTTATAATTTTCTTTCAGGATGTAGGGTTAGAATCAGCTGGTTAGCAGTCCCCACATTAATTAAAACCCTGAAACATTTATAATGTGAAACATGTCTGCTTAATAAGAAAATATGGATCTGGATACATTGTTATGACAATAGATAAAACATATTTTAATTATATTGTTCAGTCATTATAAGAAAAGTATTTCCACTCACTTCATGGAGGTTACTGCCACAGGCATATTCTAAATTGCTAACATGGAACTGGAGCACTTTTTCCTCTAGTTCATTGAACTGGATACCAGATTCCTGAATAAAAACTTTATAGATTTCCTGAATTTTATCTGCAAATGTTTTAAAACAATTCAACAGTTAGTAAAAATATTCATTTATCTCAGTGTCTCGTCATTTCAGCAACAATTTAGCACATGTATTTAAATAACGTCCATACACACATACATACTTTTCCTTCTACAGTCAAAATGTAACAAATTTGAACTCTTAAATTGCAAACATTTCAAAAAGAGTTAAACTCACTAACCTGATATTTGTAACAGAATTTAAGAACTTTCAGGTCTTATCTAGTGACCACTTTATGGTATCATTTTACATACAGATCTACAGGTCACCAACAGAGACAACTACCTCCACCAATACACATTCATGTGTTAATCTGGTCAATATAAGGCCATAGCAAACGTAATAAATGCAAAACCTTGCTTATGTTCAGGTTCAAAATACTTCTTACAATTCTCCCAGATCCCGTACAAAGGTGCAATTCTGCACTTACAGATGTTGTATATCTTCCTAGCAATGCAATAATTCAATGAAACCTCTTAACAACTGAACTGGTTGAGTTTCAGCTGTTCATACGTGCAAATGATGAATAAAAAAAGTTTGAAGAAGAAACCATTTTTATGTTCTCCTCAATGAGCAACACATGACCAAGCTTGTATTCTGTATAAACCAAAATATTAAAAATAGTTTGGTTTATTTTCCCTTTGGTACATTGTATAAACCTGACAAGCTATCCTCATTCAATAAACCATGTACATTTAGCTAGGATTCAAGCTGGCTCAATTCATGAGTACCAAGTGATTATGCAAATGTATAAATTAGATAAGCTAATACACAACAAATACATACTTCTCTGGATGTTGCCATAGAAGTATTCTATGCTGCCACAGAAGTATTCTGCTGCCATTGTTGCACTATTTTAGTCTTTCATGATTCTTTCTTACCTCCAAGAGGAATGTCTTGATGTTGACTTTTATCTTTTCTCCAATTTGCCACAACATCAAGGATAGAATTGAAATGAAAATCCATGCGCTTATCTATTGCAGGATCAGTTATCCTTCCACCTTCTTGGATCAAGTCACACTTCTCTCCAATTTTGTGCATTTTAATGCCCAACTTTAGAAAAAGAAATTTTAAAGATGGAAGCATGTGAGTAATTCAAACTTCATTTTCATTGGTAGCAATACACAATAATCCCAACCAACAGCTATTGCAACAAAATATTTATCGGTATTTTAAAGACAAGTAATCAGAATGGTATCAAAACAGGCAGCAAACAAAAACTAAGGAAACTTTTGAAATCTTGAGAGTTTTCTATTTCTAAAACAATCATTTAATTTATCATAAAGTATTTGTAAGCCTTTCGTGTGTCATGAAGAATAGCCATTCTAAATGACAAGGATTATTCACTGAAAAAGAATTGTCTGTTGTTTACTGCAAGAGTGACATAATCCATTATAAATTTAAATATATGATGCAGGAAGAAACTTTGTATACAGAGGAGCCACGGTAGCACAGTAGTCAAAATGCAGTTCCCCTTCCCCCAGGTATGGCAAACTCCCACTGGGGTTTGACAGCAGTATTGCAGTCTAATTCTGCCGATTGCCAGGAGTTCAATCCTGACTGGCTCAAAGTTGACTCAGCCTTCCATCCTTCCAAGGTCAGTTAAAATGAGGACCCTGATTGTTGGGGATAATATGCTGACTCCGTAAACCGCTTAGAGAGGGCTGTAAAGCACTGTATATAAGTCTAAGTGCTATTGTTAACTGTAGCTTAATAGCAAATCCTAAAATTTTAAAATATGATTTGCTCTTAAGAATTGTATTTACCTTATCTCCTATTCCTTTAAACAAACCTTTAGACTGGTTAAATGTCAAACCGGCGGCCCACGGGCCAGATGCGTCACGCATAGACCACACCCCCCAATTCTGCAAAAATCATCACAGTACATTACATGACACGATCAAGTTTGACACTTATGCTTTAGACAAATCCTTGCTCTTTTCCAAGTGATAAAACTAAATAAACATTCCCAAGCTTCCCAATAAACCTACAATTAGAATACCTTCAGACCAAATCCTCAAGTGGAACACAAAAAATCCTTGTAAAATATATTCAAAATAGAGATGTACATTAACAGGAATCAATATATACTAAGCTTGTTATCTGCAATGTGTCATCTTCAAAAGTGCAACCCACTTGCTCACACATTAGTGCTATAGGATTGTTGATACAGCCATTCACAATCTGAGCTCCTTTTCCCACAATGATCCCCTTGAAAGTCTTATCGTCCCAGACTCGCCCGCCAATTCTATTCTTTGCTTCCAGCACAAGGACCTGTAATATACAAACAAGGTAATGGAGGTGGTAAGAAGCACTTTACTCTCAATGGTTTTTTTTTTAAGCAGTTAGTATAACTTCCCAGAGTCATCAAGAGGATAGAAGAGTAGTATCTAATTATGTGAGTTGTTTAGCAAGCTTTTGATATAATTACAAAAAGTGAGATGAGACCTAAATAGGTGAGCCGTGGTGGCACGGTGGTTAAAATGCAATACTGCAGGCTATTTCTGCTGACTGCCAGGAGTTCGATTCTGACGAGCTCAAGGTTTGACTCAGTCTTCCATCCTTCCCGAGGTGGGTAAACTGAGGACCCAGATTGCTGGGGACAATATGCTGACTCTGTAAACCGCTTAGAGAGGACTGTAAATCATTGTGAAGCAGTATGTAAGTCTAAGTGATATTGATATTGCTAAATATAGGCTCTTGAACTATTAAGCATACTCATATGAAGTTTTTCTTAAAGAAGGAAAGTGTAAGAAGACAGTTGACTCTGTCACATCCCAATGCTGGCTAAACTCTGTGTTACATAACGAAATCACACTATAATAACTTTAAAGTCATCTTAATCTTTAGTCCCTCCAACTAGATACTAACTCTGCTCCTAACTGTGCAATGGAATAATTCACTAGAATATTTTCTGGATTGCAAAGGTTCATGTTCAAGTTATTGGAATGTAATAAAATTATGCCAAAAGACAACAGTATTGCAGTATCTTGATTTATATGATCAGGTCTTACTTTAATTCCGAAGTTTTGAAGTTGTCGTGCAGCTGCTAATCCTGCTGGGCCAGCTCCAACCACAATTACAGATTTCTGCAGTGAAGGAAAGAAGGATCTATTACAAATACTATTTTTCTAAAGCTAGTCAAATAGACCTTACAAGACTTCCTTCAAGTTGCATAAAATATAGAGATAATATTCTCACTGAAGCGAACTATTGACAACTAGAGAATTAATACAAGTAATCCTCAACTTAAAACAGTTCATTTATGTTTGGATCAACTGTGGTCATTAAGTCAAGGATCTCCTAAACTAAGAACGTACCAGAAACATATTTTTTACTTTGAAAATCTTTGTAGGGATGTTTCTGTACTTTCATAATATTCTAAAATATAACCAATTTAATGATATACTAAATTTTAAAAGACCTACATTGTGGTAGTCTTTGGGAAGCAGGGCTTGGGCTCGATTAACTGACAAAACTCCTGTATTAATCAGACCTTTCCTGGTCATAAAATGAAGAATTCGTTCTGTCTCCCGAACACAGCGAATGCGTACAAGTCCTCGAACAATTATGTGATGAGTACATTTCTGAGGGGTTAGAGGTTCCTGTAGATTGAGAGAAGAAAACCAAACCCAAAATGAGAAAAAGAGTCATGAAGCAGATCCAACTCAAACCATGCACCAAACTATCTTACAACCGAGGAATACTGGCTTATAATTATCTATACTTCTGAAAAATAATGACAAAGAATTCTATAACACACTCAACAGTTTTACGGCATAATAATGATATCACCAATTAGATGGGACCAATGTTTCCTCACTTTTGGACCAGAGGAAATTAGCCCAATTCTGGATGTTTTCAAGAAATGGAATCAATTCCTTAAGACTGTGCATGACTTAAAGCACTTTTTTTTCTCTCTTACAATCCCCATTTCCCTTCCCTGGGAAACAAAATTTTGGTTCAACCTATCCTGGAGATACACAGAAAACTTTCTTGCAGTTTGTAAGCCATTGGTTGCATATCTATGAGATAGATCAACTGTAGATGTGATGTCTTCCAAAGTAGTTGAAGTATAAAGCATTACTTGAAGTTGTAGGAATCATAGCTTCCACACATGTGGAGGATATCAGATTGAGGAATGTTGTGGTATAGCTTTCATGTGAAGAAATTATCCGAGTATATAAAGTGAGATTATCAAAATTAAATGAGTGGAAAACACATGCTTCAGAAAACAGTACTTTGCAATCCTGTATTTCGTTTTCTACAAGAAATATGTGCACCATATAAACCTCATGAATAAATCAATAAAGAAACAATTGAAAAACTTTTAGATAAAAACCTTTGGGTCTAGCGAACGAAACACAAAGGAAGGAGAATTAGCTTGGTCTTCCTCACAAGAAGTTTCAGAGCCCAGGAACAATCACTAAGAAGATGATGGCATGGACAGAAAAGTTTCACAGTCTCACAAAGTTATCAAAATATTAAACTGGTGTTACTTGATCAATCTTTTGAGAATGCGTAAAACGTACTTTGCAGTTTGTGTACCACAAGGCCAGAATGAGATTTCGCAGCGCTAGGTACATGGTAGGATCCCGGGAATATTCTGGAAACTCATAGAGTTCATCTAATTCCATGACATCTGGCCTTACACACAAGGCTTTACCGCATTCATTGGGCTGATAGAAAGGCTGGAAGTATTTGTTCATCCCTGAAACACGAGAAAGAATCAATTGCCCATAGAACAGAAGTAAGTTTTCATTCGGTAAAGATAGTATAATATTTCTGCAATGCCAGAAATGTTCACAACTATAGTCACCAAAAAAAAAAAAACAAAAAAAAAAAAAAACCCCAAGATCAAGTGGAATGGAAAACACACAATGGCAGTGTTTACTGATCACTGGGAGAATAAATCTGCTTGAACCTACAGCTGATAATGCCTATCAGTCATAATTCAATTCTAAATACAGAGTATTTAAGGAAGGACAGAGAAGAAATCCTGGCTTACCAGCTATGGAAGGTGGAGTCTTTAAGTTCTCCATTTTCATCGGACTGGATTCACTAACCGATCTGTGAGTACTAGTACAAGAGGGACTCATGCCCACACAGTCTGGGTAGTATGCAGACAGTAGTGGAGCAGCTACACTGTCCTTCAATAGGGGAGGAAGGATAAGCATGGAATACCACCAATGATCTGAAACTTCAGCAACTCTCTAAAAAGAAGCATTAGAGCAAAAGTCAAGAAGAAAAATCTTGGCAACAGATCAAGTTTCTTCCCCATCCCCAATATTATTTCTCAATCCTGATTGAATTTCACATCAGAAGATAAATTGGACATATGTATGTTTGAGTATATAATTATGTATGTATGTAATCATCAGTATGTGAAATTAGGCATTTTATAGAATGCCTAGGAAATCTAAAGAATGCCAAAAGTGGGATGTCAAGTATGATTGTTGTTGTTGTTAGTTACGAAGTCGTGTCTGTCCCATTGCGATCCCATGGACAATGTTCCTCCAGGCCTTCCTGTCCTATACCATCCTCTGGAGTCCATTTAAGCTCACGCCTATTGCTTCAGTGACTCCATCCAGCCACCTCGTTCTCTGTTGTCCCCTTTTGCCCTCAATCTTTTCCAGCATTAGGCTCTTCTCCAGTGAGTCCTTCCTTCTCATTAGGTGGCCAAAGTATTTGAGTTTCATCTTCAGGATCTGGCCTTCTAAAGAGCAGTCAGAGTTGATCTCCTCTAGGACTTTTCCTTGGCATTCTATGCAATGCCAAATGGCAAAGTGACAAAATACAAAATATTCCCGCTAAAATCCCATTCTAGCCTTCCTTATTGCAACATAGGTCACTGCTGGTAGTTTTTTCTTGTTTTTTTTTTTCAGTAAGAAAATCCTGTACTTCACTTTGCATTTTTTCTTTCATTTTAATATACATCTTTTCAATATAGGGTTAGAATTAGGAATAACTCCAACCCTAACCCTTTTCATGATTCTCTTTTCAACCTTTGCCTAAATAGTTCTTGCTATTCTGCATAATGCCTAAGTATTATAAACAATGTCTAGGGAAAGTATATTAAAATAATGCATATTAAAATAATGCAGACATTTCATATTTGCCTAAAACTGTCTTATATTCTATAGATTTCCTAGGCATTCTATATGCCAGCTTTTTACACATAGCCAGTAACATACATATACACATACATCTGCCAATTCTATCAGTGCAAGGAAAGCTCTCTAAATATGTCTTAAAGTATACAGATTATTCAATTGAAGATGCTTAGAACTAGTTGAGTTAATTGGTGTATAACATATCATCATCAGTATGAAAGATTCAAGAGCTAAGACTTTATTGGGAAGGTAAAAGTGCTCCACTTCGATCTTTCTAGAACAGAAATAACATGCAGATATAGAACAAGAATACTAATCACATCACTTTAATTCAATAGCTCTGCATTCTCAAAAAGTGATCTAAAATAGAGGCAGTCCTCGACTTACAATTCACTTCGTGAGCATTCAAAGCTACAACAGCACTGAAAAATGTGACTTATGACTGTTTTTCACACTTATGGCCTTTGGTCATGTGATCAAAATTCAGGTGCTTGGCAATTGATTTGTATTTATGATGGCTGCAATGTCCTGGGGTCTTGTGATTCCCCCTTTTGCCACCTTCTGATAAGCAAAGTCAACGGGAAAGCCCAAGTCCCTTAATCACCGTGTTACTAACTTATCAACTGCAGTGATTCACTTATCAACTGTTGCAAGAAAAGTCATAAAATGGGGCAGAACTCACTTAACGCATGCCTCATTTAACAAAAGAATGTTTAGGTTCAATTGTGGTTGTAAGTCGAGGACTACCTGTAGAATTGTTTGACCACGTCATGTATTCATGGCTAAGGCTCCAGCCTCTATTAATCCATTGATTTTAATATCACAGGCATTGCTTACCAGATCCTCAGGCATGGCGCACTGGTCTGAGCCTTCCACCTGGAATAAATATAAGTAGCCTGAATGTTTCCAGCTAGAATAAACTGCCCCTCTGACCAGCACTGTAAATGAAGCCGTTTTTTAAAAAGTTGGATAATATTCTGTGACTGAAGCAAAGGTATTGCTGATGTCCAATATCACACAACATTGCACCCGACACTCAAAGCTAAGGGTGTGGAAGGTTTTGTTTTCTTAAGACACGGGAAGTGTTTTCTTCAGAAGGACAGCATTTTTAAAGAGAAACACTTGCCCTTGACAAGCAAGAAACAAATCAACAATTTCGCTCAAAAAAACTGCTGCACCACAGATGGTCCCTGGAACAAGTGCCAAGATAATTTCTTACAGCGGCCTTAACAGTGGGTGATCGTTAAAATCTCACAAAACTTTGGCACTCCAATATTTACAAGATTTCTAACAGGAACACTAAAATCTGTTTTTCCTTTTGTAAAATTAAATTAATTTCTGATTTAATCTGTGAACCTCCTCTAAAATACACATTAAGTCATGTGCCTGTTAGTAACACACCATTGATCCCCCAGAGATCCTCAAGAGATATCTGATGCTACCAAAAAAAAAAAAAAAGAATTGGGAATTACTACTTTAGTGCAAACTACAGGAGCTGCACCTGTGAAGTCATTGGTATGAATGATTAGCGAGTATGAAGAGATGTAACAACACAACTGTTTATGGAGCCACTGAGCATCCATGTATAGTCCATTGCAAGCTCACAGAGGAACTGTATAGCTGGGGTAGAAGTAGAAACAACCAAGCCACCAGCCTATTCCAATACAAATGGATGTTGAAGTACCTTAGCAGAATTGTTCAGTTTCATGCCACAGCGATAAGATTTGGCTATTTGTGAGGTAAGTTGAATTTCCTTTGTCAACTGACGCCACTTCCCACACTCCGCCTTTGTGCACTGAACCTATGGGGTTAATAAATGACATTTTAAGAATTACAAATGTAGGCACTGAAATTGGTTCAGAAAATTCAAATGAACTTTAATTACATCTGGCCACTTTGTTTCAGAAATATTGCTGGAAACTACTTGAAGCTTCAAGAGAGAACAATATAAAGCAGGCACAAAATATCCAGCAGACCTCATGCTTTCCATGAAGAGGTCTTGGAGTCAGGCCCTGAGTAAGGGCTGAGTAAATTCCCTGCTTTACTTTCTTCTGAGAGCTCAAGGCAATATGGTGATCTTAAACAAATTAATTTTTTCAGAATGTTATTTTATCCAATGGCAAAATTCTAAGGCACTGTAGGATTATTTACGATGACACCAAATACATGTATGCGGACAGTATCTATCCAACCCCTATTACATGTTCTAATTCATTGAATGAGTTACCTATTCTGATTTTTCACTACAAGAACTCAAAATGTACAGCACAGCACTTGTATCAGAAAGGGCTACTGAGAATCGATTAGGTGTCATCAAGTTTTTCTTTACACCTTGCAATCAAGGTCTAATTAAAAAAATGAAAAATGTGCTTGGTTATTTATTATTTATAAAGATGCATCATTATAAACAAAAAAGCTGTTACCCAGTAAGGAAGCTGTTGATCAGCCATAAAAGCTTTTGGACTGGGTTCACTTTTTCCATTACTGGTCCAGATCCTTTTCCACGCGGTGTATTTTTCATAACCATCTTTATGACTAACAAAAGTAGAAAAAGTAAATGATGAGTATAAGGAATAAGCAGGCTAAGACTTCTGTAGTTTATCCAAATGGGCAATATTAATGAAAAAAGGCAGTCATTAAAATAATATGACCATAGTCAGCAGGGTTTTCCCATAAATCATCATCATCTTCTTTTAACGAGTGCATAATCCCTTGCGGGGTGGAATCTGGGCAACTGAATGGAGCTAGCAGAGTGTTTACTGCCCCCCTGCACCCCGTTTTGGGCCTGGAAAGCAGATGATTATCTCAAAATACTTCCAATTCAAGGAGATATCTGAATACTTTTTGGTCCCTCACAAGTTCTAGTTGCAAATATTTGTTATGTAGGGAAAGGTTGCAAATGTAATTAAGCTCTATTAAAGTCACCTGTGAGTGAGCTGGGAGTAGGTACTGCTGCTTCCCATGTGCATTCAATACATACTTAGCAACAGAGAGATAAAAAGAACCAAATTCTAAAATACGTTTTGCCTTTTACTGTGAAGGCTTTAGACATAGTTTTGAAAGAGAGTATCTATTAATATATTAGTATTGCACCTTCTAATACAAGGTGCTCAGGTTGTCCAGGAAATTGTACCTGCAAACCAAAATTTCTGTTAAAGGGCAGATTGCCTACTCCCAAGAATTTAACATTCCCACATGATAAAAGATACTAACATTCTTGCATTAAATACATAAACTCTTAGGATAGAGATCGATATGTTCTCAAAGTATTTATGGCTCTCTTGAGATTGGGCATTTTTTTTTAATGGGGGTGGGCAGAATTTGGACCTGAATATATTACCAACCTGGTTCTAGAAAGAAGCAAAATACATAGTTCACAATCATTACCATGTTTCCCCGAAAATAAGATCCTGTCTTATATTTTTTTGAACCCCGAAATAAGCGCTTGGCCTTATTATTTTGAGGCGCGTGGAGCCAAATGGGGCTCCTCTTGCAATCTTACCTGATTTCCAGCTCTGCATTTAAATATGTTTGGGGAGGGCTTATTTTCGGCGGGAGGCTTATTTTAACGCATGCGCTCAAAAGCCTGATTGGGCTTATTATCAGGGGATGTCTTATTTTCAGGGAAACAGGGTAAAACGTTTTTTTGCTTGATATAACAGTACTACAAATGTGGCAGTTATATTTAATCTCTTTATTAAAAATCAAATCCAAATGGGCAAAGCACCCAACTATGGATAATAGACAATCCCAAAATTTGCTCACCTGGGAATAGATCCCACTGAACTCAGTGTCGTTCACTTCCAAGGAGTGAAGTCTTGTAAGTCTCATTTATTTCCTTGTTTTAAATTGCTAATGACTACAGGATATGTGCTACTGGAATGAAGTCATTTCAGGGTATAAACTCTTATAAATAAGATTACCTTCTGTAGTAATGATCAAAACATTCATTACAGAAATGTTCCCCGCAGGACAGATGATACCACCTTGACGTATAGCCATTTTTAGCACACCTAAAACAGAAAATATTTAAAAACTCTGTTTACTAAGATGATATGCTTTGCTCTACAGCAGGGATATCAAACTGGCGGCCCATGGGCCAGGATCCAACAAATGTAGGACGCGCCCACCCCAGCTCCGCAAAGGCAAAAAACATTGCAATATGTCACGACATCATGTGACACATCATTTAACACCCGCACTCTAGAGTTTCAGATTGCTTTTTACATTAACCATCAATGAAGCGCTTCAACTTATTCATACTTGAAATAAAAGTCATGAACAGGAGCTGTATAACACTCATGTATGGCAGATTAAAAACCATTTCCTGTATACGTAGTCCTTTTTTTAAAAAAATTTGATTTATATGCCGCCCTTCTCCGGAGACTCAGGGCGGCTTACAATGTATTAAGCAATAGCCTTCATACTTTTGTATATTTATACAAAGTCAGCTTATTGCCCCCACAACTGGGTCCTCAATTTACCCACCTTAGAAAGGATGGAAGGCTGAGTCGACCTTGAGCCGGGGGAGTTTCGAACTGGTGTAATTGCAGGCAGCTGGATGTTAAGTGCTGCCTTTAGTAGGAGGCATTAGCCTCCTACGCCACTCAGGCTCGTCCTTGACTTATGGCCTGGAAGGATACCCATTTATCATCAATTACAAAATGATTTGAAGAACTCATCTACATTTTGACAAACATAGAAGCAGAGCTGTTTTTTTCAAATCGTGTAATGAATAACAAATGAAAGATTGCTTTGAAATTTGGACTGCGTGTTATTTGCTTGATTTCCCTTTTTTCCTATAGTTAAATGAAAATGAATTAACTATTAATAATTTAATTATAAAACTTGACATAAATGCATAAACAAGATTAATTTTATTGAAATGATTTCTGGGCAATAACAATATAACAACTACACTTTACAGTCTAGTTTTAGAATAGAGGGCAGGTGAACTTTATTTTTTCCCCTCTTCTTTTTTTGCTTTCCTTGGCATATAATAATAAAATGAATAGAAAAATAAAATGAAAATTCCTGAATTAAAAATGATGAAATTTTATTATTGTTGTTGTTATTTAAATTTATATACTGCCAAACTCCCAGAGACTTTACAATTGTTAAACCATTTAGAAGCAAAGAACAACTCCTAACTAAGATCATTAAAATCTTATAAACAATTTTTTAATATATATCTTGGCAAAATACCACAAGATTTCAACAGTGGGATTTACATATAAGGTGGCAGTTTCGGCCCTACTAGATAGACAAGACAGGAGACACAACCAGATAAGCCAATTCTATCTTAATATAAAGCTACATTAACAGAATCTTTCAAATCTGAAAGTACAATTCTCCTGCCATCTCATTTACAACTTTAGAAACTAGGGAGGGTTCCTTCTGAGCCTCTTGCCCTTCCCACTTTCCAGCTATAGGCTATGCTGTCTCTTATCTGACTGTTTCCCTAAGTAGCATCTCTTTGCCCTGTCTACCAACCTCTTTCCCACATTCCATTACAGGCAGTCACCAAACTAAAAATGTTGCAAATCCCTGTGTTGAGAATATAGAAAACTATTCCAACCTCCTAAAACCCAAGGAAAACAAGATAGGTCAATCTTACATTGGCTTTACTCAATTGAGAATAAACAAAGCAAAGTCAAACTAATCTTTATCACACTGAAGAGCTGTTGCTGAGGACCAGAGAAGACTCAGGGGTGGGGAGGGTGTTGGAGTGGAAGAAGAGACTCACCCATGGGTTCAGGCTACTTGAGAGACCATGTTCTGACCTAGGCTTCCTTAGAAATTAAACAGCACAAACGTAGTCTCGACAAACCTCTTTAATTCATATGGCTGTAAATTACTTTCATATACAATCCACAAGGCTTGATAAACTGTCTTTCAGAGGAAGGTTATCAACACCCACTTATCTCACGTGGAACGCTGCCAAAGAGCCAATTTCCAGATGCAGGGCAAAGGCCAAACTTGGCACAGAGTCACAAACAGAAGTTTCAAATCTTGGATCGGCCAAATGAACTAATTGCTTCTTGCAAAAGTTCACGTCCCGTTCACTTCTCTTTTATGTCTTATGAGAGGGGCCAATCATCTCCAAGCCTTACTCCCAAGTCGACCCTGTTTCCTTAATTGTTCCTGTCTCCTGGCAGCTCTGCAGATGTGCACACTGGGAACAGTCTCATGCTGTTCTTCTGCCTTGCTGTTGTCAGACTCTGGTGATTCCGGAGGCAGCAAGAACTGGATGAGTTCTTGCTGCCAGAAGAGCCTGGATATCTCAACAGACTAAAAGCCTGTTATTAACATTCAGCTGTCTGCAATTATTGCAAGTTCGAATCTCACTAGGCTCAAGGTTGACTCAGCCTTCCATCCTTTCTAAGGTAGGTAAATTGAGGACCCAGTTTGTGGGGGCAATAAGCTGACTTTGTATAAAATATACAAAAGTATGAAGGCTATTGCTTAACGCATTGTAAGCCGCCCAGTCTCCGGAGAAGGGGGGCATATAAATCTAATTTAAAAAAAAAAGAACTACCAGATGGCCTTGGCCCCCCTCTGCCTCTGACTCACAAGCCATTGTCCAATCCTTCCCCAGACTCCAGGACTGGTCCTCCCCAACCTATGCTGTCAGCTTTGCTGGCCACTGGCGGGCCACAACAGACCATTTCATCCTACTGGGATTGACCTGCCCCACCTATGCTGGCAGAGGAGGCATGCTGTGGGCCCCATCGGCCAGGGTATTCTGGCTGGCAGGATCCAGGACAAGGGCCTACTCTGACACTGTACTTGCCCTCTGGAACATCTTGCTCCCTGGAGTGAGGTTAGCTCCAAGCCTCCTGGTCTCCCACGAGAACTTAAGGACCTGGCTCTGGGAGTTGGTTTGGCGCTCCAATGGAGAGTCTTCACATTGCCCCCCTCTCATCCTACTCCCTCCCTCCCCGTCTTTGCAGTTAGGGCTCAGTAATTTGGAACTTTATAGTATTTCATTTAAATCATCTAGGTTTTGTACATCTTTTTAATAAAGTAAGCTGCCCAAGGTTGCCCCACGGTAAGATGGACGGCCAATAAATTTTACAAATAAAAATGAATACTAAATAAATAAACCCAAACCTTTCGGCAGCACTAGCAAAGCAGACTGGGCAAGTTGCAGTACACCCGGCTTTTTCACATTTCCGGTATTTCTTCTCTGATATTTCTTCATCCTCTTCAGGTGCCTCTGCTGCCTTCCTCCTCACCTAATGTGACACAGAGAACTTCATGACTAAAGAGACTTGTGCAGTTGCCCTTTCTGTTTACCACCACATATGATGACAACCTTGATTTCTCCTGCATTCCTGTTTACAACCTCCTGTATTTGTATGGAAATGCTGCATGAGTAGCTGGGCACAGAGGAAATATTTTTTTTAAAAAAACTGTCAAGACTTGGTAATGTTGTGTATACAGTGTGTCTTACTCTGAGTAAAGCAATAATAAATAGCAGCCTAATAATCCAAAAATCGTAACTAGTTCTCAGAGGGAAAAAGGAGCCAAGCCCCACCCCCCAAAAAGCAATATTTCAGATATCATAAACGTCAAAAGGCAACCGGATTTCCATGGTTTTTTCCTTTAAAAATGTTTCACTTCTTATTTCACCTATCCCTTGTCTGCAGCAAACTTCTCCAATCTTTCCGGGTTGGCAGCCCAGAGTGGGGTGAGAGGGGGAAATAGGCAATGGTTTTGTGGGAGGGGCAGGCAACATGCCCCTCCCACATGCAAATGAGTGGGACCGCAAGTGCCAGTGACACTCGTGAGAGTGGAGCTTTGCACCATCACACACACACACACCGGCCCCCATGCGACCCGGTGACAAATAGGCAACAGCTCAGTAGTGGGCTGTAGCCCAGAGGTTGGAGATACCTGATCTACAACACAGTCCTTTCAGTAGAAGCTCCACAATCGTTTGCACTCTGATTCAGGTGACCCTGAGAGTATAGATAAATCCCCAAGTTGCTCCAATGATTCTCAGAGACCTAACGAGTCTAACGACCAGATGACTACAAACAATATAAATCCTTCTATTCTTTACCATTCAGTCAGAACTGAAGAAGCTTCTTGGATGAGAAGCAAAATGTTTTCAAAGGAAAAAAAAAAGGAAGAAAGTCCAGTTGCCTTTTGAAAAGCATCTTTGGGACAACCATGACATGGGTGATTGAGGATCTCCATATACAGTATTCCAGATAGGAAACAGCCCAGTCTGCAACTATAATGTTATTTATTTTAATGGTGGGGGCTAGATATATTTTAATGCTATAAACTGCTTCAATATTCCAACTGAAAAGAAGCTTAATTTTTAAATAGCATCACACAATAAGGGCAACTAAAATTCAAATGCTTAAGATTCTAATGCACTTGAAGAAATAACCTTAATAGGAGTCTCAGGTATTTAAAGCTCTGTTCAAACATTTGAGCTGCCAGAGAATCCAATATTTTCTCTTTCTGCTACATATTCAAAATGGTCAGTGATTAATGAGTGTGTGTGTGTGTGTGTGTAGGTATATATAGTACGTATGAATATAACATGTGTATATGTGTGTTATGTATATGAATGGATAGATATATACTTTCTTTTGGAGAGCAGGCAACAGAATTTCATTTTTAAGGTTTCTCAGTATGCTCACAGTAAAAAATGACAATAAGGGTTACTTTATCTATCTTATTGTATCTAATGCAAGGGTGAAGATGAAATAATTTCTCTTGCCCCTTCCATCCATAATTGTTGCCTGGCTTTCTGCCCTATTATTTATTTGGGAAACAATGGTAGCAGCAAAGGGTTGCTTTGCATACACGTTGCTATCCATGCAACATACAACTATATGAATTCAGCGTTCTGAATCTACTACAAGTTCTCACTTTTCCAACAGCTGGATAGTAGTAGAGCAGTAGGCAACAGATATACACAGATAAATACGGGGAATGGGGGGAAATGCATCAGAAATGCAAATGTATGCTCAATATAAAGAAGATTTAAGTGATTACCATTTCCATTTCATTTATATATTTAGAAAGACATATAATACCTGTCTCCCAGAACTTCTCAATGGAAGATTATCAGGTGCTTGATCTAAAGCGGTGACCTTTTTCTTCGTTCGGACTCTGCCAGCCGACATGGTACTGAAGGGTTTAAAGAGAGAGAGAGAAGACATTAAACAGTCTTCTTAATGGAGAATTTGAAGTGCCCTGCTATGCTCCCTAGGTAAGAGAAAAGGCCATATCTGGTCTTACTTATAGGTGCCATTCCATAAACCGATCCATCTGTCAACTGAACTGGGAAGAAGGAAACTAAAGAATTTCTATTTAGGAGCATAGCATAAAGAACAAGAAGTAATCATAACAAAGCTTCTCATTCTCATCCCTCAAAAGAATGTAACATCCATGGATTGCATAGACCCTGAAGGAAATCTCTGTTGGTCTTGGCAAGAAAAGGAAAGAATGGTTCTTGAAGAAAATGAAAGAAGCTCCTTTATGATCAACGTAAGATTGCATTCAGTAAAACGTATCTAAAAATTGTTGGAAAAATATGTACATTTAAAAAGTTCCTCTGCTGAATTTGTTTTCATCAGCCTAACCTGCAATTCCCAGGAGATCCTACTAGTAGCTCCCTATTTTTGTAAATCAAAGGGGAACAGAAGCCCCCAGACACTGCTTCTCGGATGGTGTTTTGGATCCCTTTCCCACAAAAACTCAACTAGGTCTTGCTTAATTAGTTTGGAATGTATTAAAGGTATATTTATTTAAGATGGCCTTTAAGAATTATGAATGTTGGCCATCTGTTTATATATGTTTCTGTTTTTTGACTGCTTCTTTGGCTTTTTATTATATTGTGTTGTGCTGTAGTTTTAATGTTACTTTGTGATTATTTATTTTAAATCTAGGTTTAGTAGAGATTTACTGAAATGTGATTATTGTAACTTGCCAGATGTTTGTCAACTGCAGTAGACAGAAATCAATCGAGAAAATACTTCAGCCCAAGCAATAACAAGAAGAGAAACTGGCATGACAACTTTTCATCCAGATCTTCCCATCAGGATTTTCTTAGATACGTCTAGACTGATAAAATAATCCTCGGGAAGTTTGTGTAACTTTACAGAGGCTCCAAGCACAGCCTAGGTTTGTTAAAAACAGATCATGCCAGACACACCGTATTGCCTTCTTTGATAAAGTGACTAAATTACTGAATCAAGGAAATGCTGCGGATAAGAGTGTACTGGAGCTTCAGTAAGGCATGTCACAAAGTAGATCACAGCCTACTTCTTGATAAAATAGAACAATGTGAGAATGACTATCACTTAAGTATGAGCCAGCAGTATGTTGCAGCTGCCAAAAAAAGCCAATGCAGTTCTAGATTGTATCAACAGAAGGGTAGCATCAAGATCACTAGAAGTGATAGTACCACTCTATATTGCACTAGTGAGGCCACACTTGGAATATTGCATCTAGTTCTGGTCACTACTATACAAAAAATATGTTGAGACTGTAGAGAGAGTGCAGTGAAGAAGAATAAAAAATAAAGGATCTGGATCATAAACCGTACGATGAACAGTTAAGGAAACTAAGTATGTCTAGCTTAATGAAGAAAAGGATTAGGAATGACAGCTGTCTTCCAGTACTTGTGGGGCTGTCACAGAGAAGACAGGGTTAACTTATTCGCCAAAGCACTTGACAGCAGGACAAGAAGCTATGAGCAAAAGCTCATTAAAGAGAGATCCAACCTTGGAACTAAGAAGAAATTTCCTGACAAGTGAGAACAATTAATCAGTTGGATAGCTTGCCTCCTGGACTTGTGGGTGCTCTGGATCAGCGGTATCCAACCTTGGCAACTTTAAGACTTGTGGACTTCAACTCCCAGAATTCCTCAGCCAGCTTTGCAAAGTTGAAGTCTACAAGTCTTAAAGTTGCCAAGGTTGGAGACCCCTGCTCTGGAGTTTTTTAAGAAAAGATTTTGTCTTCTGTCCAGGATGAAACTGACATTCAGCTGTAGATTTTTTAAAATTTATTTTTAAATGAGAACTGAGAAATTAATACACCATAAAAGATTGTTAGAAACATTTACAGGTCATCAACTCCACAATTCCTTATGGACTATACAAGTAGTCCTCGACTTATGGCCATAATTGAGTCTGCAATGGTCATAAGCATGAAAAGCCTGTCCGTTTTTTCTATGTAACATCAAACGGTCACTAAACAAACTGATGTAAATAAGAAGATGGGTTGCAATTGCACGAAAAAGAACAAAATTATGTTTCCTGCAAGTTTCATAATACAAAGGGCAGTTTCCTGTTTACCTAGGAATCCAAGAACCCAATTTTCAGATGTTCAGTCAAGTCAATCTGTAATAATACAAAAAAGAAAGAAATCATTGTAAAGACAAAGGAAAGTGACATAAATAGCACTGAATCCTCTTTCTTTATGGACCGTCTCACTCCTCCCAATTTCCTTTTTTCTCCAAGTAGATATACTACATCCATTTCAGATAATAATAATAATAATAGTAGTAGTAGTAGTAGTAGTAGTAGTAGTAGCTTTATTTATACCCATTTATACCCACCTTCCTTGAAAAATTCTAGGGAAGCACTTCTTAGAATCCCCCCAATTCACTGTCTCCAAGGAGACAAAAACCCTGCCTGGAAATCTTACCCTCCTCTGGTCTTCTCCTAATCCTGACCAGCTTCTCGTAGAGTTTTATTTTATTTTTTATTCCACCCTACCCCTTGTAATGAAAAGGCCCTCTGCCCATGGCTCAGAGACAAAAGGCAATGTCTGTCTGTCTGTCTGTCTGTCTGTCTGTCTGTCTCTGGAGGGGGGGGAGTTGTTAAACAAGAAAGACTGCTGCGCCCGGCACTGAAATTGAGCTCCAGGGCGAAGTCCCCGGCTGGCGTCCCTTTCCAAATTCAGCATCTGCAAGGCAAGGAGCTAACCCCCTTTCTTGCGCAATGTCCCCGATCCGCGTACGCACATTTTTTTGCAACAGAGGATTCCCCTACCGAAGACATGCAGCTTGGGGAGGAGGTGGGGAGGAGAGACCGCGAGTCAAAGAAAGGCAAAAGACCCGCAGGGCCACTTTAACGTTTCCCCCCTCACCAAGAGGGATCGGGCGCCTCAGTGCCTGCAGCCGTAGGATCCCACCATCACCCCACCCTCGGCCCCGCGCTCTTACCCCTCCGGGCCAGCCCTTCCCCCTGCTCGACCCAGCACGCAGCTCTACCGCAGCTGCTTCCGCTGGTCTCAGCGCGGGGCGTGCCGGGCGAGGGGAGGAGACAATGTTGCCAGCCTCTCGCTTCCTCTCTTCTCCGCCCGCGCGCCCTCGCTCGCCCAGCCTGAAGGAGCGGCGGCGCGCAGTGCAGCGGAGGAGCGAGGAGCTGAGCTGCGTTTCCCCTTGTTGCCGCCTCGTCCCCGCAGTTTACTCTTCGCTCAGGTGCTTTTTTGTTTCCCGCCACTTGGTTCCGGTTGCGGTTGTTTTTGTCCAGTTGCAGGTCCGAGGGAGGAAGGGGAGGGTGTCCTTGGTGCTCTTTTGAGCCTTGGTGGTTTTCTTGAAGGCGTTGCATGATCAAACTTGGTAGCATTATCAGCGTTAGCCCAAAGGTGCTTTTTTTTCCGGAGGCAACTGGACTTTCTGGTTTTTCTTTGAAGACGTTTCGCTTCTCAGCCAAGAAGCTTCTGAAGAGTTGAAAGTCCAGTTGCCTCTGGAAAAATCCAGTTGCCTCTGGAAAAATAGCACCTTTGGAATAACCATGAATGAGAATCTTCATAGACATTTATCAGAGTAAACGAGGGAAGGAGGTTAAAGGGCAGGCCATCAAATCAAACTAAGCAGCTTGTTTATTTCTATTTACTATTTAGGTAGGTTTCTATCCCCGGTTTCTTTCCGTTTGTAGGAACACTAGGATAGTGTTCAGGATAATCTATGGAGATTCTCAATCATCCATGTCAGGGTTGTCTGAAGTTGCTTTTCCAAGAGGCAGCTTGACTTATTTTGGGTTTTTTTCCTTGAAAATATTTCGCTTCTCATCCAAATTCTGAACTGAAGAAGCTTCTTGGATGAGAAGCAAAATGTTTTTAAGGAAAAGAAGATAAAAGTCCAGTTGCCCTTTGGAAAAGTACCTTTGGGACCCAGGATAATTGATAAAAATGTACAGTAATAGTAAAATCATTGCGGTGAACAATCAAAATTAAAAACATGTATCATTATTTTAATGTGTAGCTGCATCTGGTGGTTCTTGGCTGAAGTAACTGTTAGCAAGGTCAGTATTTGGGCAACCATCAAAAGATTTTAGGGAAGTAGGACAACAAGAGAAAGCAAAGCAAACAACTTCCTGAATTTGTCAGCTATATTGAAGTTTCAGTGGAGTCTTCAAAAATTCAGATTCACTCAAGGAAATTTATGCTGGCTTGCATTGGCTAGATTTAAATTCAGTGATTGCAGGTTTACTCATGTTTGCTAGGTACAATACAATGAAAGTTTTACTTTTGAGCAGAAAGAGATACAACTGCCGGAACGTTATAGCCTAAATGCAGCTTTCAGTTTTGAAACTTTAGAAGTAGTTAATGGATCAATAAAACATCTAACAGCAGGAAATCCACAATATGAAGATCAGAGGATACAAATTTTAACTAGTAAATTTTAATGTGCTGAACAAAGCAGCATTTTAAAAGAAATTTAACATCCTCTCTGAAACTAAAGAAAAAAAGACCCCGGGAATGCTTTAAATAATGTACAGAATCACATAGGCAGAAATGATTTTCAGGTATTTTGTTCTAAAAAAAACATTGAAACAAGCCCAGTGAAGTTTCACCACATTGTTCTATCTGAACTTTCTGGATATTCTAAAAGAACAATTCTGCATTGACTGGGACCTTAAATCAGAAAAGCACCCAGGAAAGTAGTGGCTGACCTTTATCTCTTTAATGTTGGTTGGGAAAATACATCTTTAATCTATTGGAAGTAGTAAGCCACCCCAGGAAAACAGCTGAAAAGTGGATACGTGCTTTCAAAAAAATCAGGAAATTGGGAAGGAGTTAGTGAATTATTTGAAGCATGTCTTCACTATTAAAAGGAGTAAGGAGAATTGATCACAGTTTGAATCAATTTAGGATGCTATGAAATTTGTTGTGGGTCTGGTAGCAGTTTGGTAGCATTTTTTGCAACACGCTTGGGATTAGAAATCATGCTGGAGTCTTCTAAACATGATTGCAATCCAGAGAACATCAATCTGCCCTTTGACCTTTCCCTGTCCTCCAGACATTTATTAACACAACCATAAAGCATGCTCTTTTTTTTTCTTCCTTTTCTTCCCTCCCTGTCTCATACACACACTACTTTCACTTGTTCAGGAAATCAGCAAGCCTGAACATTATTGGATGTATGCTGTGAGGTGAACTAGGAAGAAAGCCAAATATAATTCTTTAAATAGCTATTTCCTGCATATGTTGCACTTTTATTTTAAAAGTAATTTTTAGCCTGAGGATGTAAAACCCATCACCTTATGAACGTAGACAAAGGTTTTAAAAGGAATGTTAATAATTTACATAATTCGGTAATTTTTGAATATGTCAGGCTGTACAAAGGTTGTCTGGACCATGGAAAATTCCTCCAGCTCCTCTAGAAATGAAGATTGTGATGATCCAGAGTTACAGTGGGATCGAGTGATGACCGAAAAAGACTGGCTAAATTGCTGGGAAACAAACAATATTGGATTTCATAAAAAGGAAGAACATCAGTAAGTATTCTGCTAGCCAAGGAATCCTCATGACTTTCAGCCTGATGTCACTTTAAAAAAACATTGCCACTTTGCAAAATGTGTGAAAGAGGCCTGGCCAATTCAAAGTGTAACTCTTGGTCTTAACCAACCCCATGTGGGTTTTTAAATCATTTTTTCCTTCTATATCCTTCAAGTATTGACCATACATTTGCTCGTTCTTCCAATGAACAAATCGCTTTGCAATTGTTTCTTTTCTATATTCAGCCTTCATCTTTGTTGTTTTCAAGAACTTTCCTTGGTTGACTGCTTTCAGTAAAGGTCCTTAGCTTTTTTAAATACAATTCATCAGGTCATGCTGAAGAAAGCTCAGTATTTGAATTGGCATTTTACAAATTATTAAGGTTCTATAAGAATATGAGTATGAAGATCAGT
Organism: Masticophis lateralis; assembly: GCA_030761175.1. NCBI lineage: Eukaryota > Metazoa > Chordata > Lepidosauria > Squamata > Colubridae > Masticophis > Masticophis lateralis. The sequence continues at coordinate 66,606,683 of JAUDYJ010000003.1, forward strand.
TACTATTTGTTCTTTTTAAAAAATAACATTTTCTTTTCTCTTTTTTTTGTTCCAGATTCCTGAAGAAATACTTGGATATCTTTGTCAATGGCAGGAAGGAATTAAGAATATTTTTTCCACTTTGTGGGAAAGCTGTTGAAATGAAATGGTAAATGAATTGTCAGATCATTTCAATTTTATGTAGATTTTGTTATACCACTTCATGTATATTAACAAATAACAACTAATAAAACATGAGGAAAAAGATTGGGTAACTTTGCTGAGTCCCTCATGTATTTTCAGCCATGTGATGTTCTCCTTCACTAGGCAAATTTAAGCCCGGTATAACTGTACCTTGAAACTCATCAAATTTGGTACACAATGCATTTTAACACGATAATTTTGTCCCTGTAGTTATTGTTTGTTTGGTACTCAATGTATAAGTTAGATCTTGTTGGTGTCGGCTATGACTCACAACATTCTCCTTAGGAGAAAAATTTGTTTGGTGCTCACCATATTTGGTTCTCATTATGCCTTCTGGAACCAATTGACGATGAGTACTGAGATAACCACTGTATTTCAAAATCTTCACTTTATTAAGTCATTCTTCTCAAGGTGAGAAATGAGCCAGCTTTCTTCAACCTACCATCCTTCAGAGCTTTGGACTTTAGCATCCATCATCCATAAACATTAATAGACCAGCTGGGACACATGGAGCTGGAATCCAAAACATCTGAAGGCTGTCTGGTTGTGAATATGGATTAGGATTTAAACAATTTAATCTTAAATCCAATTTAAAATGTCTTTCTTTGTAGCTTGATCAATTTATTGAGACAAGCCATTGTCTGTTAAAATAAGCAGAAGCTGTGCAGAGACTCTAATAACCAGTTAGACCCCTTACAGATAGCCAGAGACGTTAGCTGAGAGTGATAGAGTCAATACAGAATTGTGATTAGAATAGGCTTATGGCTGAAAAAGATGTGACTGTCCAGATATTGCTTAATTATGCAGGAAGTCCTCAACTTACAACCATTTGTTTAGTGATGTTCTAAGTTACAACAGCACTGAAAAAAGTGACATATGACTGTCTTTCACACTTGTGACCATTGCAGCATCCCCATGATCACGTGATCAAAATTCAGCTGCTTGGCAAGTGGCATGTATTTTTTTTTCAGTTTGAAGTGTCCAAGGGTCATGTGATCATGATTTTGCAACCTTCTGAGAGGCAAAGTCAATGGGGAAGCCAGATTCATATAACAATCATCTTACTCACTTAACAACTGCAGTGATTCAGTTAACTATGTCAACAAAGGCCATAAAATGGGTCAAAATTTACTTAACAACTGTCCTTATCAATGGAAATTTTGGACTCAGTTGTGGCTGTATGTCAAGGACAACCTGTAGTTCCTAAGCTCCTAAGCCTAATATCCCAACAACATCTGGAGGGGTAATTGCTCCTTGCTCCTAGAATAATCAGTAAAATATGAAAGTTTTATGTTTGAATAATAATGCAACCCATTTGGATGCACATAATTTTCAATGTATTATAGAAGTAAAGTCTTTATGTTATTCACAACACTGCTAATATCAAAATGGATTTTTCTATGTTTGTTTGTTTGATTGATAGTCACCAAAGGAATCAATGTAATTTGGACTGTGCTCCCTTTGAACAAAGCGGGGATGGGGGTGGAATCTCATTCATTATATCAGTGCACTGATGGTTTATGATGCCATGTTTCGTCAAATGTTCCCAGTTTATTAAGGATCCACAATCTGAGTGAATTTAATCAATGTGGAAATAAACTTTTAAAATGTAAATTAATAATCTTGGACCAGTTTTACATTCAAAGCAGTTGCTGTAGTCCTTCACGCGTCTACATCTTCATATTCCAATTTTATTACATCGCTGTTGGAAAAAAAATGGGGAGGAAGGCACCCTATGCTTTTAACATAATGGGGAAAAGATCCCCATGATATTTAATAGGTTAAAAGTCTTACAAAAAAGTAGAGAAATAAAGTAGGACAAAGCATTCAGTGCTGCTTCTTGCCATTCTATTGCATTGTGCTTCAGTTTCTTCAGTCCAAAGTTTTGTTTGCTTTAAAAATAATAGAACTTTCCACAGACAATATCCTGATGTTTATAATATGCAGTTGCCCACGAACACAAAGAGGACTTTGATCTCTCTTCTTTTATTGTAAAACACACACACACACACACACACACCTCAGACAGTAATAAATGAGTAAACATGGCATGTTTTATTGTTCTGTATAGGTTAGCTGACATGGGACACCATGTGGTTGGTGTGGAAATTAGTGAAAGTGCATTGAAGGACTTTTTCACGGAACAAAATCTTTCATTTTCAGAAGAAATAGTTCCAGAAATCCCTGGAGCTAAATTATTGAAGGTATGTATTGAACCCTCTGTTTTCTTTCTTTTATCAGTGGCCCAAAGTAGATATGTCTCTGTTTATTGATTTAAAATATGAATTCTTGCAAACTGTGAATTAAAATAACAATGAAGATTGGGCATCATTAAAATACATGTAATGAAGTAATGATATTAATTATCCCAAAAGAAGTATAGTAGGAAATTCATAGCAGTAGGGTATTAATAATGAAAGTGGAATTAAAATCTATAATTGTTATTGAAAGAATAGAATGTCTTGATGATAGAAGGGAATTCCTTGATGAAAACTGTAAAATTCATCCCTTTTGGACCTCTTCTGAAGTTCCTTTATTTAAACTGAAATGTAAATAAACCTTGCATGTTTAAGGCTAGATAGTTCACTATCCTTAAGCATTATATACAATATAAACATATACCCATTTATATCAAGGCTCATCTTAAATGAAAATTAAAACATGCTATTGCTTATATTATGTCAGTGCTGAATTGTTTTAATGCTTAATTTTGCTTTATGCCTACAGAAACAATATAGCATTGGCACTTAGAAAATACAACTAATAATAAAATAAGATAGAATGTTTAGATTTTAAATATGTTACTTATATTTTTGTTGCTTTATCTTTTTTTTAAAAAAATCATTTATTTTTCATTGTAGTGCACATCTCTGAATATTTGTCTCTATTGTTGCAATCTATATGATTTAACCAGGTAAGAAGAAATTAATGTTGAGTCTTTTCACACATTTAACATATTTGATGGCTTTCAGCTCTACCTGCTATGCATCTATGGGAAATCTTACTCTAGCTCAGGTGTGTATATGATGGGTAATGAGCTTTTCATGCCATGAAAATAGACATTGACTGAGCTCACACATCATGCTAATATTTGATAGATGGGCTAGATTATATATAAAACAAAGCCAGGGATCTATCATCTTAAGCACTGAGCACTATGACATAATACAGGTAGTTCTTGACTCATGACCACAATTGAGCCCAAAATTTATGTTGCTAAGTGAAACATTTGTTAAGTGAATTTTGCCCCATTTTACAACTTTTCTTGCTACAGTTGTTAAGTGAATCACTGTAATTTATTCAGTTAGTAACATGGTTGTGAAGTGACTCTGGCTTCCCCTTTGACTTTTGCTTGTAAAACAGTTGTAAAAAGTGATCACATGACCCTGGGATACTGCAATCGTCATAAATATGAGACAGTTGCCAAGCGTCTGAATTTCGATAATATGACCATGGGAAGGCTACAATGGTTGTAATTGTGAAAAATTGTCATAAGTCACTTTTTTCAATGCTATTGTAACTTCAATTCATCAACAATTCATTCTGATTCTTGGACCATATCAAGCATATTGCCGTACAATAAATTCTCCCTAGTTCTGTAAAACTTTCAGCATCCATATCAAAGGTGTATCTTTAGACTGTTTCTTGCTCATGTGGCTTTTAAAACCTTTTGTCTTCTGTATTTGTTTTTTTAATGCAACATTGCTTTTCTGGATTGACTAAAAATAGTACTTAAGATGTTTGATGTGACTTTTTCTCTCCCACCCTGTAGCTCTGTCACTGGTCATTTTGATGGGATTTGGGACAGAGGTTCTCTAGTAGCTGTTAACCCTTCTGACAGAGAACGGTCAGTAACTGGGAACTGCATTTTATGTTCATATCAGGAACCACGGTGTTGCTTGTTGAGGGTGCCAAGGAAATTGCTCTTTCTTCCTGAGTGATTAACTTGTTCCGATCATTCTGTACTGGGGATGCCTTTACTAAATAACTTTTGCAATATTAGACGAAATAATTATCAGGATACTTGACATAATAAGGTCATTACGTTTAAGTCACAAGTGCGCCCTCACAGGTAACATGTAAGGTGTGGTGAGGCTTGAATGACAGCAGTACTCAAATACTTTATTTCTCTTCTACTGACAGCATTGCCCTAATAGAAAATGCAGTGCAGCATGTTAGTGCAATGGACCGAATATTCTGAAAGACCCATCAAGACCTTGCTGATGTATATAAACTGTTTGCTTCAGGGTTGGTTTCATCAGAACAACTTGGTATCTAAAATAGCTTCTCTACAATTCCTTGACACTTTTCTCCACAATTGTTTCATTATCCTCTTAGCCTCTGTATTGGGTATTGCTCCCATCTAGACTTTCAGAGTGTTTTGCTTTTTTAATTTAATTCTTAACCAACTTGGATGATGTTGCTTGCTTCTGGAGATATTGGTTGATATCTCTAAACTGTGATCTGTCCCTTCTCTGGACAATGCTACTTACTTGTCTTTCTTTGCACAGGCTGAGTATAGGTAGTCCTTGATTTACGACCACAATTGAGTCCAAAATTTCTGCTGCTAAGTAAGACATTTGTTAATTGAGTTTTTCCCCATTGACTTTGCTTATCAGAAGGTCGCGAAAGGTGACCCTAGAACAGTGATGGCTAACCTTTTTGCCATCACGTGCCAAAAGTGGGGGGAGTGTGGGGTGGTTGTGCATGTGCGTGCCCACACCCATAATTCTATGCGCCCTGCCCCCCCTGCGTATGCATGCGTGACCTCCCCATGGTCCCCCCACTTTTGCCTTGTGATGGCACGGTGGGCCCGATAGGCCCGTTTTTCACCCTCCCCAGGCTCCAGAGGCTTTCTAGGAGCCTGGGGAGGGTGAAAACAGCCTTCCCCACCCCCATCCCTGGAGGCCCTCCAGAGGCCGGAAATAGCCCATTTGCCAACTTCCAGTGGGGCCACAAGGCCCGAAAATCAGCTGGCCAGTATGCATGTGCATGCTGGAGCTGAGCTAAGGCAACGCTCGCATGCCCAACAATATGGCTCCGCATGCCACCTGTGGCAAGTGTGCCATAGGTTTACCATCACGGCCCTAGGACCAGTGGTGAAATGCAAATTTTTTTGCTATTGGTTCTGTGGGTTTGGCTTGGTGGGCGTGGCTTGGTGGGCATGTCATGTGACTGAGTGGGTGTGGCCACCTTTTTTTTTTTTACTTTTTAAAGCATTTTTTACTACCTATTCACCCGAACCGGTAGTAAAAAAAATGCTTTAAAAAAGTTTTTTTAAAAAGTTCCAATAATCACAGCTGTGCCGCACAGTTTTTCTACTACTGGTTCACCCGAACCAGACTGAACCAGTAGCATTTCACTCCTGCCTAGGAAACTGTAACCATCATAAACATGAGTCAGTTGCCAAATGGCTGAAATTTGATCACATGACCATAGAGTTACTGCAATAGTTTGTAAATGTGAAAAACAGTCATAAGTCACTTTTTTGCAGGCCCATTGTAACTTCAAACAGTCACTAAATGATCTATTTTTAAATTAATCTGTAGTCCTCATCTTCCCAAACTTGAATTTAGTTAAGGCTGATTAAGTAGGCTCTTCTGTAAGTAGAGCATGGATCTACTATGACATAAGCAGGGGTTTAAACATATATATCGTATCAGTATTGTGTGTATGTAAAATCAAACCAAATATTTATTTATTTACTTATTTAATATAATTTATCTCCATAGGACTCAAGGCGGCTCACAACAATTAAAACAAACCAATAAAAACATAAAATACGTACATAAACAAATATTAAAACCTGGTAAAATAATCGAAACCCCCCTCAGTCCAAGCTAAGTGCCGCGAACAGCCATGTTTTTAATTCGCGGTGGAAGGTGCGGGGTCAGGAGCCAGCCGGAACCCCATGGGGGGCTTGATTCCAAAGAGTGGGCGCGCCCACAGAGAAAGTTCTACCCCTAGGGGCCGCCAGCCGACATTGTCTAGTTGACAGTACCCGGAGCAGGCCCTCCCTGTGGGAATGCACCGGGTGATAGGAAGCTGTTGCTGGTTGCAGATGGTCCGCAAAGTATCCTGGGCCTAAGCCATGTAGAGCTTTATAGGTCTACATGGCTTTATAGGTGCCTCCCACTCCCAACCCCTTGAGGTGCCACAGCAAGATACCATGGTCGATGGTATCAAAAGCCGCCAAAAGATCCAACAGGACCAGAACAGAGGAATAACCTCTGTCCCGAGCCCTCATCCACCACAGCGACCAATGCCGTCTCCGTGCTGTACCCAGGCCTGAAACCCGATTGGTATGGATCGAGGTAAACCGCTTCATCCAGGGCCATCAGGAGCTGACATGCCACCACGCTTTCAACAACCTTCGCAACCTTGTGTGTTTATAACACACAAACCCAGCCAATATAAAGCCTGAATCTGAATATTTAAGTAACATCTTGCTTCTTCCCCCCCCCCCAATATATGAGTGAGATCCAGTGTGCTGTTGTGCGTAATGTGCCACAATGTGTATTAATGTGCCACAACATACATCACAGGATTGTTGTGGAGATAAAATGGACACTCGGTATATGTCTCCTTCAGCTCTCTGGAAAAGGAAAAGGAAGCAGCAGCAGTTGTGTTGTTTCACACTCCATGCTAAGCTACAGCATAGTTTTGGCTTGGCATAATTTTAGGAAACAAACCTTTTCAGCAAGTCAGTTGCCCTTTAGTCTGGTTAGCAAGACAATTGTCTGCATCAATTGTGACTTTAAAAGGACTTTAAGAATCATAGCTCATCATATATGAACTTTTCTTATGTTCTGCATTTTCAATTCCTTCTTTGTAATAAAATATCAGCTTTCCCCAGTATCTGTTTCTTGTCCTTTCCTTTTAGCTATGCCCAGTTGATATTATCACTAATGAACAGAATGTGTCGCTGCCTTCTAGTTACTTTGTTGTATGATGCAAGGAAACACAAAGGTAAGATATTGGGACTAAAGTCTCAGCTAGATATTGGGAGAATCTTTCATCCTTTGTAATTGGAAGTAAGGCCTTAAGATTAGTATGGGATTGGTCTGGCACAGTGTTTCTCAACTTTGGTGACTTTAAAATGGGTGGACTTCAACTATCAGCAAGGGGAATTCTGGGAGTTTTAAGTCCACCCATCTTAAAGTAGCCCAGGTTGAGAAATACAGGTCTACCATGATTAGAGGACAGCCTTAGCAAGTCTAAACAGATAGAGTCCCTCAGTGAATGTGAGTCTGAAATCCTTTCTAATCCTTTCTAATCGTTTTACTGTATTTATTCAGTGATTTGTGTCTTTCATGGCTTTAGCTTTTAAACTAAATTATTTATTTTAAACTAAATTAAACTAAATTATTTAAAGACACAATTTAAAAAATGTTTAAAACAAACCAGATCACTAATGTATAAGAATATACTATAATGAACAATCAAAATATTCATGACTCTCCAGGGTATGGCAGTGGCAATTCAGTTTTTTTTTAATCTGCTATTCAGTATTCTAGGAATCTGCCATAATTTTATAACATTCAGTTCAGAACTAAAACTGGGAGTGCAGTTTCAGATATCAAGAGCAAGCCATTGCATAAAGTTTCTCAAGTGACTGTCCTTTCTGTCCTCACATTTCTACTGCCATTCATCTATTTTTCAAAATAGAAATGGACTGTTACGAACTGAATTGACATTAAACTAAATAAATCCCTGAATTCTCATTTCTTAAAAGTGAATGTATAGGGCTTTTCTTTAATTTCTGAATTTCTAACTTCAACTTTTCTGCTATAGGTCCACCATTCTATGTTGCTGATTCAGACGTGAAAAGTTTATTTGGTGAGTCAATGAAAAAGAAACGTTACCTATGTCTAAAAGTGCTTTACAGTGGCACTTGTCCCCTTCAGGAATTAAAATGCTTATTTTCATGGACTAGGAGGGAACAGAGCCATGTCAAATACCCCCCAAATCAGTACCTTAATATGATATTTGGGAAAGGGGCTACTGCTTACATCCAAATGTCTGATAAATCTAAATGAGTGGCATTTCTGTCAACTTACATTATTTGCATAATCAATGTAAATGGCATCATTTGCACACACAAATCTAGATTTAATAGACAAACCATTCAATGTAATGAAACATTCCTCCCTCGCATGCAAAATCCACTAAATTGAGGTATTTGAAATAGAAAGTCCTCAAATAATGCATTCTGCTGATGTGGGTATATATTTGCTTGTATGAAGAATCTTTTTCTTTCTCTGTTCAAATAATTGTTCTGTTTGGAGGTCAGCTACTCAGGCTTATTCTTCTGACCTATTGTCTTACGTACTCTTAGTAATGCCTGGGAGCTAATGTTTAGAAACAAATGCAGCATTTTCTATATTGAAAATATGCGGGGATATTATGTAGGAACATTTTATTTCCTAAATTGAATCTAGAGACATATGCAATCCAAAACAAAAGCTTAGGATAAATATCAATGACCTCAATCTATTCCTGCCAATTTTTTGTGCTGGGAAAAAAAGAAATTTGAACCTGTGCATCTAGCAAACAGATACTGTATCCTTTCAGTTCAAGGTTACTTTCCGTGCTGAGTTCCAGTAATTCAATCTAGATTCTTGGATTTATTCTGTTTTTAGATCCCAGAGTCGTACTATAAATCTAACACCCCTTTGTGTTCACCTTTCCTAACTACTTTGGACAAAATCTACTTTGCAGATCTACGACAGGGACTGTTTATTTTTAACCTCAATCCATACCCAGTTCTATTATCTGGACTGAGCCACATGGAAATGACTCATTTCTCTGCATTGCTTCAAGCTAGTTGGGTCTAGAGTGATGCTAGTGGAACACATTCTTGTTGCCATGGCCTTGTGCTTGCAGAAAGCTGTACAAAGGACAGTAAAGAATGCCTCATATTTGTGGTAGCCTCATGACATATTGAGCAAAGTTCTGTGAGAACAGCACTTGGGAAGTTGGACGTTAGCAGCAAACGTCTGTAAGGGATCAGAACAGAACAACAGAGTTGCAAGGGTCCTTGGAGGTCTTCTAGTCCAACCCCCTGCTCAAGCAGGAAGCCCTATACCATTTCAGACAAATGGCTGTCCCGTCTCTTAAAAAGCTGCAGTGATCCACAACTTCTGATGGCAAGCTGTTCCACTGGCTAATTGAAATGGTGCAACTGCTTCTGCTAGTGTATATCTTAAAATACTGGGCAAGTCCTTTGTGTGACATGAATTTTGAGAGACTGGCCAAGGGTTTTGTCATGCATAGTGCTAAGAAAAGCACAGTGTTATTTTAAAATATCATTCCTTATGCAAGACTCTTATTTTAGTTGGAAAATGCCCTCCATTTATGGAGGGGCTGTCCCTTTTGGTAGGCTACCCCTGGGTCCGATTTTTAACAAGAATAACATCTCTCAATATAAATGCACATAATTGTTTTCTCACTCATGCCACTATTTGCTATGGCTGCCTGGCTGCATTCATAGTCTTTCATTTGGGGATTATTATTTTTTTTAGCTCAAAAGCATGCAGAGGAAATAGCTTCACCATCATACATCAATATTGCAAAACCTATTAACAGCCTCCCTATTAATTAAAGCATTAAGTGAGAGCACATTAAAGTGATTCAAACAGATTTTATCATAGCAGCGTATAAATTTAGGAATCCTATTTTGATAAGAGTTATTTTTTAAAAATAAGTACTTTTTGTTCTATATGAGGCATTTACTGTATAATGTGTAACAGAAGGGGAAAGAATAGTTTATTCAAAACCCAAAGGATAATGAATAGCAATAGCACTTAGCACTTAGATTTATATACTACTTTACCATGTTGTACAGCTCTCGCTAAGTGGTTTACAGAGTCAGCATATTGCCCCCAACAATCTGGATTATTATTTTACCCACCTCGGAAGGATGGAAGGCTGAGTCAACCTTGAATGTTGAATGTTGTCAAAACCATTGAAAGTCATTTTTTTCCCCTCTTTTCTCCTAGGAAAAGACTGCGATATTCAATGTCTTGAAAAAGTCTATAGTTTGGAAGAGCGACATAAGAAGTGGGGTTTAGATTATTTATGGGAGGTTTTATACTTGATTATAGTGAAAGAACCAAGATGACTCCTAGACCTACTCCTCGGAGGATGAGAAAAACCATTTGGTTGCCATACACCATAATGTTTCTGGTCTGAGGATCGATTATTCTTCAGATACTTTCTTCTATTATCGATATCTCTGAGAACAATGTTCTTGAAATTTGCCTTTGCAAATAAACCTACATTGTTAAAATGGAATCTCAAGAGTTACATCAGGATTTGTGCTTTCTCCCCATTTTCCCATCTGTTAGGTTCATCCTAGTAATCAGCATTATGCCGAGCTAAATAAATTCATAACATTACTCAATATTGACTTTGCTGGAAAGGTTTCTTGGCTGTAGGATGCTCAGTAAAACCTCTATTAGCGGCCTCCTGTTGTATGTGTGTTTGTTGCTTTTTGTAGTATTTCTGCCTGGTCCACCATTTGATGTATGGCACACAGCTTTTCTCTTGTATAAGGTAAAGACTTCTATATAAGCCTATATAAGGTAAAGACTTCACTCAAGTCAAGCTTAAAATTGGATGACTCTATGGATGTTTATGGGTAGTTTTTGTGACAAATATATGGAAGAGATTCCCCACAGTTGTTTTTCAATATTTTGTTTCCAAATACTATTGCGAGATCTCCTGTGCTCTCTCATGCAAGGATCAGCAAAGATCAGCTTTGCGCTGCCATCTGCTTTGAGCAACAAGTTCAGCCAGGCAATCTGAGGCAGGAAGAGAATGTGCCAACATGAAATTCCAGAAGTCAGAATCATTTAATTATCAACCAGTTTGTGTAGTTTGGTTCCCCCCCCCCCGCATTGCAGTACTATTACTGATATATTTTCAAGCAGTGGTAGGCATGCCAGAAGTTTGCCCTTGCTTAGAATGAGTCATTTCCAATGGTAAGAAATTACCAACTGGGTGAGGGAGAGATAAATAAGAAATTATTGGCAAGGCTTAGGAGACCTTCAATTCCAATAACTTCTGCTGATATCATCCTGCTTGGCTGCTATCGCCTGTCACTTACACCAAGCTGTTTGGAAAAAAAAGAGCACAATATATCAAAAGCTGGTTCATACTTTATGGGCAATTCTATTTGTGACAGATACACAAATAGCTAACATGAAGGCCTGGTTTTGTTTGGTTACCAGTTCTTTATTTGAAAAGTATTAAGAGAGTAGTTTATGAAAGATTTCCAGCAAATGAGATTTCCTCACCTGTTTATAATTTGAGACGCACAATATAAAAATATAAAAGAAATAGGAAGAAGAAAATAAATGTAAGCATTGGTTTTTTAAAATACTTATTATATTTAAAATAAGTAATATTATAAGAGTGTATTGTAATGTAAAATGCAAATGGAAATAATGATCAGAGGGGAAAGAAATGTGAGATGAAAAGAAGAAGGCAACTCTTTACTTAGCTGTGGCTATGGCTTTTGCCATCGTCTCCATCCACTCCCACATGTGAAATTAGGAATGGAAACTCGGTTCTGTTTAAAGGTGTCATTCACCCAGAGAAGAAAGAAAGGGTTTGCTCATATACCACCTTCTTATCATTACTGCATCTTTGATGATGGCACTGGGTCATCAGTTACATTTCAGGGGTAATTGGTAATGATAGTACTCTGATCTCCCCCAATGTGGTCCCCATAAGAGATCTTGGAAAGTGTTGTGACCCCGGCCCCGGAGGCTGATTTATCTTTGCATGCTGATTCGGAGGATGATATGGAGGAGGAGGAAGCTGTCACGAGCTATGTGCCAGAGGGGCCGTCTTCACTGGTGAGTCAGCAAGAACTGACAGTTGCTGACGTGCCTATGGACCCCAGCCAAATTGAGGAGGAAACAGGCTGGTAACGAAGAGGGGGAGCCTCTATTGGATGCAAGAGAGAGAGATGGAGACGTTGTAGAGAATAAGCTATTGCCACATCCTAAGAGGTGTGGTCAGGAGACGTAGGGCCACACCCTACAAAGTATAAAAGGGGTGTGACTGGGCTGGAAAAGCGTGGTGAACAATTTGTTGGAGTTTTGGGTGCAGTGGAGTTACAACTGTTAGTTTGGAGTTTTTTGACAAAGAGACTGCATTCCTGCATTAGCCTGCTGGCTGTCTGCCAAGACCTTTGGAACATTGCCCGGTAACTATTGGGCTGATATACGCTTTGGAAGAGAACTATTTATTAAAGGGCCAGCTTCAGTCTCTCTAGCCTACGTTTGTTACTGCTGGGCTAATTGATCCTCTGCAAGGCCACTCGTGGGAGGGGACAGAACAGAAGGTGAGATTCAAAGATCTATTTCAGCATAAAGGTGATTATAGCCAAGTAACAGGAGACGCCTATAATGGTAGCTTCTGTTATAGTGGTAAGTCCACAGTCTGCCCACAACAATCTGTCATATTGAATGAATAGTAAAACTGAGCTGCACATGGCCAAGTATTTCTTGCCTTCTAGAATTAGCCACTGAAAGTACCAGAATGGGAAAGCCAGTATCATGCTATTAAAAATAAAAAAATAGTTGCCTGTTTTAATCTAAAAAGTGAGTGAGTGCAGTGAGTGATTTTTATTTCCTAGCCTGTTTTTCTTTCTCTCCCTAAAAGGCACAATGGGTGCATGTAAACATTTGTGCATACAAAAGAAAGACTATTGGACCAATTATCCTGTATATCAGAATATTGATATCATTCATTCACTGAATTGTCTTTCTACCTCATCTGTTGCATAAAGGAATCCAGAGCAGCAGTTCCATTGATCTCTATCTTTGCAAATTCACTACATGAGGGCAAGATGGCATTTAATCTTATGCCAGGATAATGATTCAGAACTAACTACCCAGCAGACAGAAATAGCTGGAAGGGTAGAAGATTGGTTGAAAAGTTGACATTGCTGACTAATAGAGGGGAATTTGAGTCCACCTACTCTCAGGTCAAGGTAGTTCTTCAGATCCCAGATCTTTGAACCAAACTGCCTTCCTATGTAATGATAGTGGGGGCGAAGAGATGCTGCCTAGGGAACAGTCAGGTTAAGAGGGAGCATAGCCTCCAGCTGAATAGTGGGCAGAATAAGAGGGTCAGGAAAGACCCTCCCTGATGTCCCACCTCATCTACCTGGTAAGGTTGATAATCTATTCTTATCCTATCTGCTGATTTAGCAAGTCTGAGAGGTTAAAAGTGATGTGCCTGCATTTAATGTACACTGATTCTTAACACAATAAACACTAGGAAGAGTTAGCCATCTTTAGGAAGAGCTTCAACTAATTCTATAATACCTTCTTCATGGCAAAATTTCCTTTCTGTTTGCTGTAATTTGTTTGGTAGCTAATTTGCCCCAGTGATTTTCTGTAATTCTATTTTTGATACTGATCTACAATGAACGTTAAGCTGTTGAAAGCACGGGGACTTACATAACTTTAAACTTTATTGTTTTCTTCCAATATCTCTTTTTTATTTTTTTATTTCCTAGTCCAAGCTTGGATTTCCTGGTTATCCCGTGTTACTAATATTATTTTGGGATCAGCCAAGATCAGCATTTCCACCTAGTCATTCCTAGCTTTTTAGATTTTTATTTATTACTTTTTTTTAATAGCTACCAAAGTACTTTATAGGTAATACATTTAAGGGAAGAATCTTTAACAAAACTATGAATACAAGTAGTCCTTGTTTAGTGACTGCCTCATTTAGTCTGCTAAAGTACAATGCTGATGAAAAAGCAGTTTTGCAACCATTGCCCACATTTACAATCTTTGCAGGTCTGTAAAGCAAAAAAAAAGTTGAAATAAGATCATAATCATAGTTGCACTTTCACTTAGCCACTGCTTTGCTTAACAACTTAATTGCAGGTCCCAGTTGGAATCACTAAAAACGGATTACTTATATTGTTAGTTCTAATCAACCGAGACTGCCAAATCAACTTTCACCCTTCCTTGCTCTGTCTTTTTTACTGGTCTTTAATCTCAAGTGAGTTGTTTGTGAATCAAATCAGACTTGCTAGCTTCCCAAACTCACTGGAACAAATATCTTTACGTGGAGGATATTACAATTGTTGGGATTCATCTTTCAGTGATTCTGGTGCATAGCTCTATCTCCTTTTTCTCACATTACAACCAATGAAGAAAAACAGAATGCATCAATTATTTGCATCCAGATGTTCCTCATGCAAGAATTTTTGTGAGTGTCCTCAAGAGGGCAGCAAACATCAATGCAAGCTTGCATTGTGGATTGCAGCCATCAGTAAAGGCCTCTGAGGTAAGAGGGTCTTGTGACCGCACCAATGTGACCAGATGGCACAGCACTCCCCCCTCTCCCACTCCTCAGCAGCGCAACAATCAATCCTCTTAGACGTCTCCTAATGACTGCCAAAGCCGCTGATCAAACAGAAATCATGACAGAGCTGCTGGATCAGTCTGAGAACAATCTGCTCGAATGCAAAGTGTGCTTTGAAAATTTTAACCCCGAGAAAAAACATCGGCCGAAGAACTTGCCATGCGGACATGTGATGTGCCTGGAGTGTGTCATGTCTCTGGCCCACCCTCGGAATTTCAGGCTGGAGTGCCCTTTCTGCCGCAGGGCTTGCAAAGCTTCAGAGACCAGCGACTGCTTGCCGTTGTTGCACCTGATGGAAATCTTGAATCCTTCAGCCAATCGGACTCCGGTTGCTGGAAGGACAGTAGGGAGACGGGAGGCTGTGGCTGCCCCTGGATCTCAGGTCTTTACCTTTCATCTTTCTTTTGGAGGCTGGGGAACGCTGATCAACCCCACGGGGCTGGCTGTGTGCCAGAGCTCCAGCTGTTTAGCAGTAGCCCACGATGGCAAGAAACGAATCAAACTGTTTAGCTTCAGTGGCAGCTGCATACAGCAGTTTGGAGAAAGAGGGCAATCGGGAAATGACCTCAGGTACCCCACTGATGTCGCGGTCACGCTGGATGGCCATATTGTGGTCACAGATAGCGGGGATCGTTCGGTCAAAGTGTTCGATTGTGACGGCAGAGGCAAGATGGTCATCGCAGAGTCCTTTTCTTTGCCGTGGGGCCTTGACACCCTGCCACAAAATGACATCCTCATGACCGATTCGGAGGCAGGTGCTCTGTACTGCTTGTCGGCTGACTTTAAAAAGGGAGAATTAAAGGGAGTGAAAAAGTTGTACTCTAACCTGTGTTACCCAAGGAAAGTGGCTGTTTCGCCCGTCTCTGGAGCCATCGCTGTCATCGAACACTTGATGGCCAGAGGGCCCTGCTACGGCAATACCAGGCTGAAAATCTTCAACAGAGACTTGCAGCTAATCAGTCAGGTGGACAGTTTTGGCCTGCACCTTGTCTTCCCTTCCGAAGTCCATGCCAGTGCTGTGACCTTTAGCAGGGAAGGGCAAGTAATAGTAACTGATGCTTATAACCAAGCCGTTTTCTCTCTCGGAAAACCTGAAGAATTCCCTATGTGTACACCATTGATAACTCAGGGTCTTTCCTATCCTTTGGCGTTAGCTTTCACATCAGATAATTCTCTAGTCATTTTGGATGGGGGTGATCATTCTTTAAAAATATATACTCTCAGCTAAACAGTGGTCTCTGGGTAGGACTCAACTAGCTCACAATTTCAAGAAAGAATATACAAAATGCTTAATTCTCCAGCTGGTGGGTTTGAGTCTTCTCTGGCTTAGCTGTAATGAATTTCGGTTCAAACAAGTTGAGGCAAACTTAGCTCTGCAGCTTTGTATCTCCGTCCCTGAATGGAAGGCATGTTAACTTATTTCTGAGTGGAACTGCACCGCAAAATGATCACCCTTACTAGAATTAATGTAGTAAAATATATGGAGCCATGTGCGACCTACTTTGAAACTGTATATATTCGGTTCTGGATAGAATGAGTTTCTCTTTGGGTTATTGATGATACAAAGCCAGTCCATTTGATCCTTTCACCAGAAAGTTAGGGTTTCTTAAAACAAAATAAAAGATTCTTTTATTTTCTACATTAGAAAACAATTCTGACTTCTGTTCATTTTCCTAACCTGATACCCTCCAGTTATGTTGAACTTGCCAATCACATTATTTCTAACTAATGTGACCGAGGACTCTGGAAGTTGATGTTTCATTTAAATTTGTAAATTTAGAAATATATGGAGCCACATGTGACCTACTAAATTTGTAAATTTAGGAAGGCTGGTATATAACCAAGACTGACCCAGGAAACATCAGGGAAAATGATACTTGTTACTTATTCTGGGAAAAGTTGCCTTCAGTAAACACTTTGCAGTGTCATCGTGTAAATAATTTAAAATGGAACAAAGCAGGGCATTGGAGTGACATGTTCACAGCTAGTCAAGGCATGAGGATGACTCACTTCCATATCATTATATTAATTTCTTTTTAAAACCTTGCAGCTAGTTAAACCAGTGCAAACCTGCATGTGGAGAACATTAAGCATTAACCGAAGTGTTAAGATAATTCAGTACTTCAGAAATTCACTACAGATTTTCAAAGAAGAGACATAGTTTAGATCAACCATTTCATCAATGCAAGGGACAAACTACTGTACATATACAGAATTATATTTTACATCATGTATTCCTTTAATGGGTGTGAATGAAATATATAACACATAATAGTGATATTTTGATGCATGTGTAGGCAGGTAACATATATCTAAATGTATTAACTACATTTTTGTGTGAGAAAGAGGGGGAAGGAGGGAGAAATACGGTCTTTAGAACTATAAATTCTATTTAAATTTAACACACACACACACACACACACCCAAAAAATTTAAGGAAATTCTGGCAATTTTTCTTGGAGCTATTTTTCTGATATTATCCCCATGGTTGTTTTCATCCAATAAACATCCAGAAATTACCTTCAAAGAATAAAATACAGTTGGAGACCCATTGGGGCAGGAGGAAGGAGGGTGGATAGCTAATGGAATTTAAGCATTTTCACCCCACCATCTTTTCCTTTAAAGGGTAAAATCTCAAAAACCATGCTTTTTTTAAAAAAAACAATAACAACCCCAAAATAAATATGGTTGCTGCTAACATATATTTGACTTAGATTTAACAAAAAGCAGGCTTAAACTTCCTTCAAAATCAACTGGAGTTAATTTCATGAACGCATCCATGGAAAACGGAGGAATAGTTTGCCATTGTTTTCTTTCCAATTTTTTCCCCCAGTTTTCCAGTCTAGTCTGCAACTAGGTTATTCTCTGTGATCTCCCATCCAATTACCAACTTGACCCAATCCTACTTAGGTTTTAAAGTTACACGTGTTTAAGCAGGTGCTGCTTCCTGCTTTTTCAGTCTTGGCGTTGTTAGGATTCTAGAATTCACAACCTGAGAAATGCAGGTGTATTCCTCACAACACAAGACATACTGCTGTTGCTGTTTTTTAACAAGAACATACAAGTGATTTTATGGGATGAACTTAAAGAATCTCTGTTAGCAAATAATTTTCCAACTTCTGGGGTGTTAAAAAAAATGCAGCACATTTTTCATTGGTTAATCTGGTGGAATTTTACTCTTTACCTAGCATCCTTATGTAAATTAAAATGGTTACATATGAAAAACTCATGAGAGGCTATAAAAACATCATATTCTTGGAAACCCACATGGAAAAAAAATACTGAGTCAAATGACTGAATTGCGTCCAGAGTTCTTCTGAGTGGAAGAATAAGGAAGGCAATATTTGTCATTTCCCCCATCCTCTTTATGCTCTTGAAGACTGGGACATTCCCTTGAATAAAGAAGCACTAAATTAGGACTCACTGTAATTTATGCCCCATCCTCTACTCTCAGAGCAAACTGCTGTTAAATCTTGGATCCTTCTGCCAATAGAAGAAAATGTTTTGATTCTCCGGAAGCTAATTCTGGATCCTTCCCATGATTTGTACAAAATTTACCATCTGGTATGTTGTAGTTAGAAAAGGAATGGAATTAGGATAAAAATAATGTTTTCTTTTTTCTCCCTTGGTTTTTGGAGAAGAAGTTGGCAGTCAAGTATCCCAGTTACTTCTGGCAAAAAAAAAAAAAAAAATGTTTCACATCAGCACAGACAAGATACTATCAGAAAAGTATCTCCATGTTCATTTACAGAAGTAAAGCTACACAGCATCTACCAAAACTGACAGGATTAAGAAGTATTTTCAATACTAGTCATGTCATTGGCTCCATGTACTGAAAAGTAAAATAAAGATCAACAAATTGACTACACGAGGCCGGAGAATAGTTTGTACTGTACACAGTTTGGATTAGTATATATACATACTGCCCACATCCATAGAACATGTATTCTGGTTATTTTTAAAATAACCTATAAATAACCACAGTAGGATTTGATTCATTTAATAGCTCTGGGCCAAAAGAGATGTAGTGCCAGTAAATCGAGTTGGATCTCTTGAAAGTTGTTTTCATTTTAAGTCACGAGGTTTAATTTTCATACTTCTGCCTAGGAAGTCTTTCATTCCAAAAATCTATTCTATAAGTAGGGATAATAAAGTGCAGCCTTGAATTACGTTCAACTTGCCAGCATTCCTATAGCCGTGGCTTTCAGAGACCCCCCAGAGTAGAGGGATACCGAAAATATTACCTCTTTTTAAAAATTTCCAGGCAGATAAGAAAAAAAATTCTTAAAACACAGAGAAAACTTAAGATACCCATTGCATGCCACCATGTCCCTTGCCTATTTCCCCATATTGGAAAAAAGAAAGTTACATTTTTGGGAATGAGATTCTTAACACAAAAATTACACCAAGGATTTCTTTTTTCATCTGCTTGCTATAAGGATGAAAAGGTTGGAGAAACTTTTCCTGTCCAGGACCCATGGGTTGTGAGTAAAAAAGAGCAGCAAAATTGGCAAGGCCAACCTTTACTTATTTCTCTTTTTCCTTCCTTCCCTTCTTTCTTCCTTCCTTCCTTCCTTCCCTCCATCCCTCCTTCTGTTTCCTTTCCTTTGCTTCCCTTCCCACATTAATACCAACACCAACACCAACAGTCACACCAACACCACTGCCCCCTTTAGTTTTCTTGTTTGTTTTGTATTTTGCTACAAAAGAACATAGCTAGAAAGTTAATGGGAAGTTAATGTTATTTTCTTAAAGGAATTCCTGGTCGTCCTCACTTAACAACCACAATTGGGACTAGTAACTCCATTGCTAAGCGATGTGGTCATTAAGCAAGACATCACACGATCACCACGGATTTACAACCCTACTTCTACCTCAATCGTTAAGTGAATCACTTGTGGTTGTTAAGCAAAACACCACGAGTGCAACTTGCAATTTTAACTGCCAGATTCTCCATTGACTCTGCTTGTCAGAAGCCAGCTGTGGAGTTCACAAATGGCAATCACGTGACTGTGGGATGCTGCAACAGTCATAAACTCCCATCAGTTGCAATGTGCTTGAAACCGTCATGGCTGTAAATGCAAGTATTGGTCATAAAGTTACTTTTTTTAACATCATCATAACTTCAAATAGTTGCTAAACAGGGCAATCCTTAAGTGAGGACACCTATACAATAAATTCTACTTGGTATAGTATGACATATATTGAATGTATTAATGTAGTATACACAAGAAAATTGCCTCCCTTTGTCACATTCTTTACAAAATTACACTTAAATTAAAAATAATTTTCATCTTTGATGCAGCTCAGATGTTTCAGGGTAACACGGCCTAAATCCATCAGCAAACATTGCAGACCTATTTTGTGTTAGAGTGAAACTATTTGCAGTTTTGTAAATGAAAGGAAAGCCAGCCAATGAAAAGAGAAGAACTTCCTTTCTACCCTGTCTCCCATCAGTACCCCAGGTTGGACTTGCTCAGCTGATTGAGCTAACCGGTCTGTTATTATTTATTTTATTTTATTTATTTATTTATATCAAGAACATATTTGGTAATAAATATAAGCATGGATTGGATACATAAAATAGAAGAAACATTAGACAGGGACGCTGGTGCTCTTATGCATGCCCCTTACAGACCTCTTAGGAATGGGGTGAGGTCAACAGTAGACAGTCTTAGGTTAAAATTTTGGGGGTTTTGAGATGAAACCACAGAGTCAGGTAGTGTATTCCAGGCATTGACGACTCTGTTGTTTAAGTCATATTTTCTGCAATCGACTTTGGTGCGGTTTACCTTAAGTTTGTATCACTGGTGAAATCTAAAATTTGTTACTACCGGTTCTATGGGCATGGCTTAGTGGAGGGGGTAATGTGACTGGGTGGACATGGCCTTTTTTTTTCTTAAACTTTTAAAACTATTTTTTCTACAACCTCTTCGGCGAAGAGGTTGTAAAAAAATGCTTTCAAAAGGGTCTGACGATCCTGGCTGAGTTATCTGATTGGCAGAGACTTTTTTTCTTTTAAATGCCTCTGGCGATCAGGCAACTCAGCTTGGATCAGCAGAGGCATTTAAAAGAAAAAAAGGTTTTTTTTAAAAAAAAAGCCTTTGAGGATCCCAGCTGAACCGCGCGATCATTAGTTTTTTTTTTTTTTTTACTTTTAAAAGCATTTTTTCGGCCATAGAGGTTGTAGAAAAAATGCTAAAGTAAAAAAAAAAATCCTCTGATGATTGTGTGGCTCAGCTGGGAAGGGGGGGGGGAGGTAGGGATTTTTGCTACCAGTTCTTTGAACCACCTGCCTCCATCACTACCTGATCGGGTGATCCAGTGTGAACCGGGAGCATTTCACCCTTGGTTTGTATCTATTGTGTGCTCGTGTAATGTTGTGCTTTTATTGTAGATTTGATTTTGAAATGAGAGTGAAAATCAAGCATGTCTAGGATGCAACAGGCAATGGAAACGACCCTTTCAGAATTTAAACTCAAAAGAGGGGCCAAGAAGGATGTCTCCTGAACACAATTTCCCAACTCTCTATTATCCTTTACATTGTAGAAAAACACATCGAGAGGTTTTAAGGACTTGCAAGCTGCATATGGGACAAGCGTTATCTATTTCTTACCTTCAAAGAAAATAATAGAACCCGGTAAATATTCTAAAGAAGAATGGTACAATATTCAGGCATCACCATTTCCAAAATTTAGGAAACGTAGAAACGACGTATTGGATGGTTTCCTATAATATTCTACACCTGGTTAAAGTGGAACTTGACTGTTGTTTTGACTACCTCAAGAACTTAAAATCTTTCTTTTGGCATGTTCTTGTATAAGAAAGGCCAGCATTTAAGCTATAATTTTGTTTAGTTGAATGTATGAGACCCAAGTTTTAGTTATAGTTTTAGTATGTTGTGTGAAGTCCTCCGTTTAAAAACAGTCTTGCAGTTCAGAAACGGTCATCCTTTATGGATGTCCTCTTTTTCCAGTTCAGGGACATCACAATCACATGATACACAATGTAGCAACATGGTCTGCTTTGTTCCAAAGGTTTACACAGAGCAAAATTAAAGTCAGAACAAATTGCAAACAATATCCTGCCTGAAACATGATTGCATAGAGTGTAACATTGCTGTTGTAATATTTTTACCTTAATCTGTCTCTCTTCAAGAAACGAAGATGATCAGATTTTTGGAATCAACAGATTGTTCGCTTAGATGATGATGGCGAACAAGGGGATATCAATTCCAGCACTTCTTACAAAATAAAGAAACCAATATCTGTACCATTGTACATGCTGTATTTGTACTAATTTGGGACAAATGTATCCTCTGTGTACTGTGTAACATGCAAGTTCTTTGGCAGTTCTCCAACTCTGTTGTGATATAGGAAAACAAAGTAAAGAGAGTTTTGCAGCGTTAATGTTGAAGTTGTAAGACTTCCATTGGGGAACTCTTTCCTTATCTTATCTCCAAGGTTTCCTCCCCCCTTGTTGAAGTCAAAGAACCATAGTGCTCTATCACTCTTTCCCTGTTCCTCTTTTGTTCTTCATTGGAAAATAACATTGGGACAGAATGTTAACTGGACCCTTGATTTTATATATTTATAATGCCTTAATCAATGCATCAGATTTACTCCATTCAGGTCATCAGAATTATGATAGGAAATCATATCCCTGGCAATATGTTGCAACGAAGAGGTGCTTCTATCTTAACAAAACTTTCCACCAGTCAGCTTTATGGAAAAAAACATGGTCCTATTATTTACACTAAGATATTTTTAAATTCCCTTTTACCTTTTTCTAAAAGTTGGTTCACCGATTTTGATTACAGCAATTGCTTCTTTCTGCATTTCTTTACCTCTCTATAGAATCCTTTGTAATATATATTCTAGTTAGAACTGCACACATTCTAATTAATGCACTCCAACTGTAGCCAGTCTAAAGATTGTATAAAGGCATTGTAATACAAGGGCTTATTAATTTTTTGCATAGCTTTATGGAATTGGGTGTATCCCTTACGTAAGAATTCATTATTTTTATATAAATCTACAATACTAATGGGCTTTCTGTTAACAGAAAGGCATTTTAGTTTTAAATAAGACTTACACATGTAGATTATCTTGAAATACAAAATGCTATGATTTGTATTGTATATATGATTTCAGAAAGTATCTTCGAAAACTACCGTATATATTTAAGGAATATGTCCTAAATTCTTAAGCTCTTTAGATCTTGGCCTCTTTTGTCAGGAACCTCTGGTTTCAATTCAGAATCCATGTTCATAACGGAGTGATGGGGATGTGTTTCTTGCATACCAGACATTCTTTTGTCATAATGATGAAGAGTGGATAACTTAGGGAGGGGCAAATAATGGGAGTCTTGTTTTCTCTCTAGTTTACACTAATTTGTGTTGAATATGTCAGAAACTGAAAACGGGTTGCTAAATGTTTTGTAGACCAAGCAGTTTATCTTCCAGTTCCAGAATAGAAATGAGAATTAAAAGTGAAAAGTGTTAGAACAAAGGCCACCCAATTAAGTCTTAATCATTATGCTTTGCAACAGAAGGAAATAGCATGGTGTCAGTCTCAGTATGCTAATTTCTCACCCACACTTACTTCTTTGACTGCCTATCATAAAGTATACCACCATAGGGGCATGTAGGGAATTGATATAGTATTGCTTAAATAATGTAACTTTTCCTTTTGTTTGAGAGAATCATGTATGCATTTGTTTTAATAAACCATAAAGCCTAAACCGAGTTTCTTCCTCACCAAAATGTGTTTTAATGACTGTGTCAATTTAAAAAAAACCCAAAACTACAATGTACTGAAAAAGGTCTTGTGGTTTTTTTCATCAAGAAATAAGCTATAATTAGGGCAGTCAGTTTGGTATAGTGGTTAAGGCACCAGGCTAGAAATCAGGGGGCTGCAAGTTCTAATCCTGCCTTAGGCATAAAGCACACTGGGTGATCTTGCACCAGTCACTCTCAGACTAGGAAAGAGACAAAACGACTTCTGAAACCTTCCTAAGAAACCCAGAGGACTTGTCCAGGCATTTGCCAAGGACTCAAATTGACTCGAAGAGTGTGAGTGTGGGTTATGAGTGTGTCAAACTGAAACAAATCAAACACAGTGTACAGTGGGCAGACCTAGTCAATGGCTTAGTTCCCATACTGTGCTATGACATGTCACATTGATGGCAAGGATCAAAACAGAGAATTTGAGGCACTCTGGAGTTTTATTAGTCATGGATCAAAAAAGAAAAAGATTTTTCCTAAAATGTTTAGGGAAAAACCCGGCATAATAATTACTGTAAAGGTTAGGGTTCAGAAGGGGTGGAATTTATACTCTATAACACAGCAGTCTTTCAACTGCATGCATATGCATTTAGGAAGGGAACAAGTCCACATTCTTCTCCCAGTATATCAGAATTGAGGGCTAAATCGGAGGTGCAGTCCTTGATTGATGACAAATGAGCCCAAAATTTCTGTGGCTAAGCAAGATAGTTAAGCCAATTTTGCCCCGTTTTATGACCTTTCTTGCTTGCCATAGTTGTTGAGTGAATCACTGCAGTTGTTAAGCGAGTAACATGGTTGTGAAGTGAGCCTGCTTCCCCGTTGACTCTGCTTGTCAGAAGGCTGCAAAAGGTAATCTTCATGACACTTCAACTGTCATGAGTCAATTGCCAAGTGTCTGAATTTTGATCATGTGACCATGAGAATGCCAACGCTGTGAAAAATGGTCATAAGTCATTTTTTTCAGTGCCATTGTAACTTCAAACAGTCGGCAAACGACAGGAGTTCCTGTAGGTATTCATTCGTCCTGCTATTAAAGGTCAATAGAAAGCCCATCCTGTCCCTCAGGACCCCATTCTCCCCTCCTTTAAGCAACTTTACCAGCAAGGAGAAAAGGCTTGACAGCAGTTAAGATGCAAACATTCCTTGTAGGATGCATAAATAAAAATAAAATAAATCCTTTTGGGCACCATGGAGGAAGTTGATCACAAGAAGCAACAGACCCAGAAGGAGAAGGGAGGCTGACAAGGGAAGGAGGAGGTGAGAGAAGAAAGCAGAAAAGGGGACAAATTATTACGGCCCCTTTGTTGCAAACAGGGCTACAGGTGGTTCTGTGATCTCCAAAATTCAGACTAGTGCTGCACCCCGATTTCTTAAGTGAATTATTCAATCCCGTCGTAGCTGAAAAGAAACACAGCCTGGAGCACAGGAGTGAAATGCTCCCGGTTTGGACCAGATCGCCTGATCCGGTAGCGATGGTGGCGGGTGGTTCAGAGAACTGGTAGCAAAAATCCCTGTGCCCCCCCCCCCATGCCCAGCTGAGCCGCACAATCATCAGGTTTTTTAAAAAAAATTTTAAAAGCATTTTTTCTACAACCTCTTCCGACGAAAAAATGCTTTTAAAAGTAAAAAAAAAAGCCTCTGATGATCCTGCGGCTCAGCTTTTTTGCAACCTCTTTGTCCGAAGAGGTTGTAGAAAAAATGCTTTGAAAAGTTAAAAAAAAAATTGGCTATGCCCACCCAGTCACATTATCCCAAGCCATGCCCACCGAACCTGTAGTAACAAATTTCACCCCTGCTGGAGCAGATGAGACCTGTGTCCCTTTCCAACGACAGGTAGTCCTCAACTTACAACAGTTCATTTAGTGACCGTTCCAAGTTACGACGACACTGAAAAAAGTGACTTAAGACCATTTTTCACACTTATGACCGCTGCAGCATCCCCATGGTCACATGATCAAAATTCAGATGCTCGGCAACTGACTCACAGTTATGACGGTTGCAGTGCCTTGGGGTCACGTGATCTCCTTTTGCAACCTCCTGACCAGCAAAGTCAATGGGGAAACCAGATTCGCTCAACAACCACGTGACTAATTTAACAACTGCAGTGATTCAGTTAACAAATGTTAACTTTTAACATTTAAAAGTCGTAAAATGGGGCAAAAGTGACAACAAATTTCTCACTTAACATAGGCTTTGGACTCAATGATGGTCGTAAATTGAGGACTACCTGTATTTCACTTTCCACGCTTTTCCTCCGCGCGGGCAGTGGCTCCCGCGCTATTTCACGCCCGTCCACGTCCCCGTCTTTCCCCGTCCTCCAAGGACAACCCGCAGCGTTAAACTTGCTGCTCCGTCGGGCGGCTCAAGCTGTACCATCGCCGCCCGTCCCTCTTTTCACTCTTAACCCTTCCAGAAGGAGAGAGGAGCTAGCACGACACCTCTCCTTCCCGCCCCGATTTAGAGGCGCGCTCGACTGCGGTTGCGCCAGCCGCCCTCCCAGCTGGCGGCCGGGGAAAGTTCGCGCATGACTTTTAGCCACCCTTTCGGGCAGTTGGCTGGCTGTGCCGCGGAGTCTCCCCTCCCCTCCTCACCCGTCGCTTCGCTTCTGAGGGGCGAAGTCGCTCGGGTATTTCCGACAGCGGCCCTCGCTGCCCCTCCCCCTCCTCCGGAATCTCCACAGGGGAGAAGGGACTGAGGCAGGAGCTGCCGCCGCCGCCGCCGCCGCGGAAGCTGGAAGATGGCGGTGGCGGGGGAGAGGAGGAGGAGGCGGCGGCAGCAGCGGAGTTTGTCGCGCAGGCGAGGCTGAAGCGAGGCGGCCGCCTCGGCGTCTCTGAGAAACACTTTTCTCCCGTGGCGGCTGCTGCTCCTCGAGCTTCGCGCGGTTCCCCCCTCCCCACCCGTGACTTTCCCTCCCGGGCCGGGATGAGCCTCGTCGGCGCCGCGCTCGTCGCGCTGCCCGGGCGGCTGCGGGAGAGTCTTTGCGAGCGGCTGCCGCGGCTCTGAAGGGTCGCGCGGCGAAAGGAAGGAGGCTCCCAAGACCTGCGTTTGCTTCTGCGGGGAGGATTCACCCTCGCTTGCCGGGAAAGATGTCGGATACCAAGGTGAAAGTGGCCGTCAGAGTCCGGCCCATGAACAGGCGAGGTAATAAATCCGATGGAAGAATAAAGATCG
This sequence comes from Masticophis lateralis, assembly GCA_030761175.1. Lineage (NCBI taxonomy): Eukaryota > Metazoa > Chordata > Lepidosauria > Squamata > Colubridae > Masticophis > Masticophis lateralis. The sequence continues at coordinate 66,633,219 of JAUDYJ010000003.1, forward strand.
TGCTCATTTCTCCCTGAAATGATCCCTTCTCTTCTTCCTCCTCCTCTCCTCCTCCTCTTCTTCTTCCCTGGCCAGGCTTTTTGCAGAATGCACTTGTTTGCAAAAGGATTGCAAAAAAAAAAAAAGGGGGGGGGGAAGCAAAAAGGAGAGTTCAGAGTTGCAGCTTTTCGGGAAAGGGGGTGCTTGTGGTTCCCACCATTTCAGCAAACTCTTTGCAACGGCGGAAGGTCGTGGGAAGCCGGGTGCGAACCTGTGAAAAAAAAAACGGGGACTCTCGGATTGTGCGGTGGGCGAGCCCGGAGCGTTTTATAGCAAAAATTCTCGAGTGTCTTGCTGGGCTTCACCCCGTCGCGCTCCTTTCAGTATTTTGGAGAACAACGCCCATCTCGTTTCCTATGCTTTTCTAGTCGTATATGGGAATGGCTTTTTTTTTTTTTTTGGCTAGGCATGGGAAAGAATTGGCTGGCTAGCAATGAAGTGTGTATCAATCAATCAATCAACCAATCAATCAGAAGATAGCTGGAAGGGAAGTATGCTTTGAGGGAGACAAAAGTTCTGAAGTGCCCTGTGTTACATTGTAGAGTTGGAGTTGAATACCAAGTGTATTGTGGAAATGGAAGGGAATCAGACTGTCTTGCATCCTCCGCCTTCAAACAACAAGCAAGGAGAAAGCAGGTAAAGAACAAATCCAAACTTGTGTTCTGGAGACCAGCATCTTTTGTTATCTGCACATCAGCTGCTTCCATAATCTGCCTCTGTTAAAAAAAAATCAGTTTTGGCCATGATCCTCTTCTGGCTCAGGCAGGTGCCAAGTAGAAATAAGGTTACTTAACCTGAGGAGTATTGAGCTGCATGAACAAAAAGTTAACTGCTGTCTTCTAACTAATTTGCATTTAGTATATTTATATATGTATATAAATATATAGTATATTTAGTATATTTGCATGTAGTATGTTCATGGTGTTTGGGGTTGATCTGAAAGATAGCTAGAATTTCAAGCAAAAATGGATGTTCTTGGCACTTAAATACAGAGATTCATAAATATGTGCAGATGCCTCCTGCACATATTAATTATTTATTAATTGTGGCTTATTTCAGTTGTGAGAATATATCTGGCATTTATTTATAAATCCCTGAAAAGAGCAATTGGAAATCATCCAAAATACCAAAATAACTAAAAATAGATAGGATTTCCCCCCCATTCATTTGATATTCATAAGGAGGACTTACGCAGCAAAGGTGCAGAAGGAAAATTTACATTTTCTACTTTTTGAGAGTGATCTGACTATAATATGAATCTGTGTCTCTGTGTGTTTTTATTCTGTGGACCTGAGTTACAACTTTCTTATAAAAAGGGAAACTTATATTATTTGAGCCTACCTTTTAATGAAAGTTATGTGTCTTAATTATGGAGATGAGGAATAAGTGACTATTGGATGTGTAAGGGATATTTCTGTATAATTTTAGAACTTCTTGTGTTACTCATATATTCCAGTATTTTATATTATATCAAGACACAGTTCCACAGAATTAAAGGAAATATTAGGGCTGTGAGAAATTTGGATTCAGAGATTTGATTTGAAGACTATTAATTTGACTCTCCTAGTTGAATTACCTTTCCAAATCAAATCAGAAGGCCAAATGGATGGCTTTACATTTATCTAAATTATTTCAAAGCCTCAGCATATGCCCAGAAATATTTTTTTTAATTCAAATGGAAATTCAAATCAAATTGACCCAGTTAAGCTCAAATAACTGAATTGGATTGATTTTCTGAATCTCTTTGATTCATCAAGTGAAATGTGTTTTCTAAATCAGATTCATTTGAATTGAATCAAGTTGATTATCTTTTTGAGCAATTGAGACTCTGTCCTGTATATCAATGCAATACCAATTGTATAGTTAGTATGGCTTGCTATGACTGATTTACAACATTATACTAGGAATGTAAGTCACTATAATGTAGAGTGTGACATTGACATCTGAATGTATTAAACAATAGGGCTTCATATGGATAGTTTGCTTCAATGAAAGATAAAAGAAAGCTGACTCTGGAATCTCTTTCATGAAGAAATATGGCTCCTTCACTTTTCATAATAAACTGCAGTGGCTATATTGCTTTGCTCTCTTCTGCAGCATCCTGCAGTTCCTCTGGCACTCATAATTAGAAGAAGTCTTCCAAGTCAGCTAGTAAAAGAATTAGAAGAAGTTTCTGCACAAGTACAGTATTTTACGGAAACTGTACTAACTTTTGCAAGCGCTGGAGGAAATTTCAAAGGGATGTGTAATGCTTGTTTGTACAAATGTTAGTTGCTACATGTCACTAATTACAGTATGTCTGCAAATAACTCACCAGGTAGTTTATACTGTGCTGAAAACATATACAGGTAGTCCTTAGCTTATGACTGTTAATTTAACAAAGGTTCAAAGTTATTACAGCCTTGGAAAAAGTGACTTATTGTCAGGTGCAAGAAACCAGAATCACTAGTGAATAGATATTTTTGTTGATCACTTGCAGTCAATCTGACAAGGAATCTTGTCAGATTGATTGCATTCCCTTGGGAATGGTCAGAGAAGGCATCAGGGATTCTGAGATAGGTCAAGTCTGTGGAGATTTCCACAGTGCAAGGATTCTAAGCTTGGCCCACTCTTAATACATCCCTCCAGTGTAGCTGGAGTTTCCCCCACACTAATGTTTTGATCTCAGACATTTTCACTCCCAAACTGATTCCATGCTGGAATGTCTCTTTATTCCCCCTAAAGGGACTTCCTCTCCTTCAATTGGTGATTCCACCAAATTTATAATCTGTACTCCATTTACAACCATTGTATCATCTCTACAGTAATGTGGTCATAATTCAGGCAGTTGCAGTGTCCTATGGTCATGTAATCATGGTTTGCAGCTTTTTTTTGCCCATTTCTGGTAAAAAATGCCTTTTGGGGAAGCTGGATTGATTGAATAACTGTGTGATTTGCTTAACAACCACAAAACCTGTGGTAAAATTGGGCCTGACTTAACCTATGACCACAACAACTTAAAATGAAAATTCTGGTCCCAATTCTGGTCTCAAGGTGAGGACTATCTATACAGTATGGTGCAGTCTAATAAATGAAATAAAGATCCACAATGAAACTATTGCAAAACAATGTAACAGGCGAATTAAATACTTGCTTTACAGCTTTTTCAGAAGGTAGAGTAAAATAGAACTCTTGCAGGAGGTAATTGCAGAGTCTGCTGTCCACTGATGAGAAATATCTACCCCCTCCTGCCCATTGATAGAACTTCAAATGGAAGTAAGCTATGAACCAGACTTTTCCAATATATCACAACAATATTAGGTCTGGCTGCATTTTGTATGAGCTACAGGTTCCAAATATTTCTGAAAGCAGACCTGTATTTGGCAATAATATACCTGCTTTAGTAACAGCTCCAAGTGTAGTATCATCAAAAGCTGAGTGGCAATTTTTTGAGCCACAGTGGCTGTCAGCCCAGGAGTAATGATGGTTCCAGAAGTGCTCTCAAGATTCTCATCTATCCACTGACTTAGTTGTAGTTCTTAATTTGTTATCAATAGCCTAATGAAGCTATAGCCCAGTTCCATCTAAAATTAGATATATCCAAAGATAGTAAAAGTAAGAAGCTTCAATATGTCCAATTCTGCTATCAAGATACTAATACTTATTCTTCGTTTTGCTTAGTTGCATGGTCCATTTCTTTTGTATTTCACATGCTCTTCCAATAAAGTTTATAATGCACAATGTGAAAAGATGGATTGTTTATCAGCTAGCTGACATTGATTTGGCTTCTATGTCTAAGAGAAGACTAAACTTGGGTCTTTCTATTCTGAGTTCACTATTAATCATTACACCATGCTGGCACTTACATAGAATCAAGTTGATAACAACCAAGAAAGTCCTATTGTAACACAATTTATGTCTTTAAGAATTAATAATAATTTATGTGTGCTTAAGTCCTAATTGTTTTGTATAGTCTCCCATGCAGATTGAAATGATTACTATATTTCATGAAGGAATGTGCAAAATATTTTTGAGTTGAAACACCCAGTATCAAGTTCAAAGTGGGTTATTCAGACCAATCTGAAAGTGTTTCAAGCTCAGAAGAGCTATTTCCAAGCTCAAAATAATTGCTTTAAGCTTGAAACAGGGCTTCTAAACATTTCTACAGTGATTGATGCAACATATTTTGGACATGAAATATTTTTTATTTTAACATGGCGTGCATATCTCTAATTATAATGAGTTAAATAATTTGTATTTTTTCATAATTATATGTTACGTTTTAAACGTTACGTATATGTTTTAAATTTAGATAACATTTTTATTTATAATTTTCTAAAACCACTTTTTCATTAGAAGCAATATATGCCATTTATAGTGGCTGATGTGGTTATTTATCATAGCTTCAAGCTTTAGACCAAGTTAATAGGTAAAAGTTATAGTTGTGGTGAGTTAGTAGGTCATTGTAAAACCCTCAGTTTCATCTTATCTAAGTGGAGTGTCTGGTGAAATGAGACAGATACCAACTGTTTCCTTATCCAACATATTATCAGCCAGATAGAAGTTGCTATGCAGGCCCTCTTAATATCACCTGCCAGCAGCAGTGGATGGAATAACAGCTGACTGCATCCTTTGCCTTTATTTATAGAAAACTAAAAAAAAGTTATTCTGATTTCTCTTAAATTGCTGATCCTGTTCAAATGATACATCAGTCAGGAAAAAAAAATACCTTACATAGTATAAGGATGATTCTTTTAAGGATATTCAACCTACAGTGATGCAGGGTGTTTGGCAATAGCAAAACACAAAACAAAACCTTACAGTTGTCCTTGATGTACAACCACAATTGAGCTCAAAATTTCTGTTGCTAAGTGAGACAGTTGTTAAGTCAGTTTTGTCCCATTTTGTGACCTTTCTTGCTACAGTTATTAAACAAATCTCTGCAGTTGTTAAGTTAGTAACAAAGTTGTTAAGTGAATCTGGCTTCCCCAATGACTTTGCTTGTCAGAAGGTTGCAAAAGGTAATCACGCATCCGTGGGATTCTGCAATCATCATAAACATGAACCAGTATTGAACACGTGACCATGGAGATGGTGCAATGGTCATAAGTGTAAAAAATGGTCATAAGTCACTTTTTTCAGTACCGTTCTAACTTTGGACAGTCACTAAATGAATGGTTATAAGTCAAGGACTACCTGTAATTTGTAAACATTCAAAACAAAAAAAAATGAAGTATTGCTCTTCCATTATCTCTTGACTCTGCCTTGAATTGAAGAGAAACAAGTCCTAAATTCTTCTATTGAAAATACAAAAACATATGAATAACTGCATCTGTTACTTCAGACTTAAAGGTTCTAATCATAACACTAGTCTCAAAAAGAGATTTTGGGGATCTCCAAGAGAGGTTTCAGAAAAGTATTCAATCAATCCAAACTAAAAAACTTTTGTTGGATTCTTGGACATCTTGCTGTATATGGACATCTTGCTGTAGTATAACCCTCTTTTTGACCAGAAATTTTAAATTAAGATTTCATATATGTCTTTTCTTTTTTCTTTAAAACCACTCTGACGCTTTCTATCTCTAAAGAAATTAAAAATTGGATTGAAAAACCAGTGATAGAAACGCTCCATAGAGAATTGACTTCATTACAAAACAGATATAAATTGGCATAATCTCACCATAAGTACCAATATTTTTAACATGGGGTTTTCTTTTTTCTTCAAAATTCCATGATTTTATCAGCAATGCTAGAAGTTTTTTACTTAGAAAATGTTAACCTCCATAAAATATTATTTCATTAATTCTTTAGAAAGATTATGCCCATTATTGTTGTAAAATCAGGTGTAACTCAGTTAACTATTGCATTGCACATTCCAGTCCCAATTGTGGTCATAAGTAGGGGATTACCTGTATTCAACTTTTCTTTGAAAAGATCCAATGAAGAAAAGTCTACTTCTCTGGGTAATTATACTACATTAGAAATTAATTATCTTTTCTAAGTATTTTCTCCATCTACTTATCCAAATTATTTATGAACTGTTAAAGGGTTTAGAATCGGACTGAGCTTTGTGGCACCCTATATTATCCATTCTTCCAGAAATAATCAATTACTATTGTTTGAATAATAAATTTAAGTCTGCTATGTATTATATGTCTGAAACTGCAGAATTTCATGCAAATTAATATAAAATTGATTTAAAATTGGTGTAAATCTAACTTAGAAAAACTTCTCATTTAGCAGCAAATAATACCAACAATATATAGTCTCCTTTTGGATAGTGAAGTTTTCACTTTCCGCATCTTTCTGCATGTAATCTTTTACATGCAGTTGAATATAGATATATTAAGATATTTTAAGTCAGCCATTCCCTAAATTCTTAAAATAATTTAACTTACTAAAAAGCACAATGGCAACAGTGAATGGCCTATTTAACGAAAAGAGACTTAGGTGCATGCTTCCAGTATTATTACCTTGTTTCAGTATCCTCTTGTTTCAAGTGTACAGCAACTAAACGTAGCCCATGAACTTTGGACATGCTGAACCCTTGAACTTCCAAAAAAACATTATGTTCTCAATGAACATAAGATTGTGGCCCAGATGGACACGTGCAGTAAACAATCATTGCCGTACTGACATGATCAGTTAAAACCATGGGGTAGTAATCTTCATTACACAGTAAGCAAAAGATAATGTTAGTGGAACTAGAACTGAACAACAAAATTAGGGTTGAAGGAAAATTGATGTTTCCAATGTTATTACCCATAGATGGCAGTACTGATATGCTAGAAGCTCTGATGTGTTCTTTCACTTTAGTTGGCAAGAAGTTAGTGAGGGAAAGTTGCTATTATTTGTGAAATCGAAAACTGTAGTGAGTACTTATCAGTTGCTTCAGGGATATGCCATGATTGAATTTTTTACTGCCAAAAGAGGCTCTGTTAATGATATTCATTGTTGAATGCAGGTTATTTATGATGATGAGTACTCTGTGGACTTGAGTACTGTGCACTACTGGGCCAAAAAATAAAGATGTGAACTAGAAAGAACTGATTTTTGTGATTAAGAATCAAGTGGAAGACCTATGATGACAGCTTCATATGAAAAAAGGTTGATATGATTACAGTCAGCAAAACAGTCAAAAGAAAATTTGTGTCAATCTTGGTATTTCACAGAAAAGTAATGGTTCGTTGTTTATGTTCTTCAATATTGGAAAGTCTGTGCAATATAGGCTCTTCACATGCCCATGGTAGAGATGAATGTTTCACAAGTTGAAATTTGCTCACAATTGTTCTCATATTGGCATTGAACCGGGGTACTTACGGGACCGCCTTTTGCCACCGATAGCCTCCCACCAACCAGTTCGCTCCCACAGAGAAGGATTCCTCAGGGTGCTGTCGGCCAAATTATGTAGGCTGGCGGCACGCAGGAGGAGAGCCTTCTCTGTGGGAGCTCCTGCCCTTTGGAACGAACTGCCCCTGGAAATACGTACAATCTCTGACCTCTGGGTTTTTCGCTGTGCCCTCAAGACCCTACTGTTCCGTCAGCAGGGCTGTCTATTTAAATGATTTTAAATTGGAGTTTTAACTTGGGGTTTTAAATTTTGGCCGAAACTGTTTAATGATTTTCATTAATTTTAATTATGATGTCTGTATATTTGTGTTTTAAATTGGCTTTACACCGCCCCGAGTCCTTCAGGAGAAGGGCGGTATATAAATATAATTACCAAAGCATTACCATACCATATTATCAGAATAAAAATGAGGAATTTCTTAGTATCGTGACAGCTCCCCTCCTCCCCCCCCCCCCCCCCCCCCCGGCAAATTGTTATGAGCCAGAAATGAAACGCCTATCTATAAAATATTATTGATAGAGAAAGAGCGAGAAATAGACCTCAGGTCTAATTACATATGGGGAAGTACGTTGGATATTATTCACATTGATTTCCTTCAATCTGGCACCACAGTCAACTCAATGCTACATTGTAACATTCAAAACTTTGAAACAACAGTTTAGTAGCATTCAGAAGCACAAAAAGGATGAAGCATGAAAGCACTGTGCCTTACAAGTCACCCAAGAGGCAGTTGTGATGTTAATTTCACTGCTAGTCTATGCAGTCTGGATGCCTTACAAATTCTGCCTTTCTGCAAAATAGAGAAAATACCATTGTGGGTATCTGTTTGACTCAAATGAAAGACTGGAAGGTTTGTCAAGATCTGGTTGAAAGGGCAAAGTGTGGAGTTCTTTCATGATGACTGTAAGAAGTCTGTCCCTTGTTGGCAGAAGTATAGAGCAAGCGGTCGTGATCATGTGGAAAAGTAAATACAGGTACCAAAAGAGCTTATTTCAGGAATTATTTTCCTGTTTCATTTATTAACATACCCCAAATTAAAGGTAAAAATATGGAGGTGGAGCAATACTTTTCATTCAACCCATCATATAGTATTTTCTTCTTCCTTTAAATCATGCCTGATTCTTGTTCAGATTGCCTGGACAAATCCCTGCAGTTTTCTTAACAGCATTTTTCAGAAGTGATTTGCCATTGTCTCCTTCCTAGGTCTGAAAGAAGGTTGACTGGCCCATGATTACCCAGCTGCTTTGTGCCCAAAGCAGCACTAGAACTCATGGTCTCCTGGTTACTAGCCTGATGCCTTAACCCTTATACCAAATTGGCTCTCAGTAGTACTATAGTTACAAGCAAAAGTTTAAGCACCTCTGGATTTCAGAAGGGCACAATCATCATGGATAGCAACAATGTACATTCAGATTTACTGAATCACAGCTTGCTGCTTTAGTAGGTTTCATAATTGCAGCTAATAATTGAAGGTACATAACATGGATCCACATAGTTTTTCCCAAGCAATGTGGTTCTCTAAATTAGTGAAAGTTCTTGCTGCTCTTTCATTTCAGAAAGCTATCCCAAAGTATAGAAGATAGCAAGAAAAAAAGCTGGCAAAAGCAGTAAGCAAAATAGTATGCTTGATATACACACATGTACACAGCTTACTCTTTTCCACTTTATAACCTAAAAGTATTGAACTGTAACCAACTGGTTTTTATCAGTCTTGGAATAATGTTACAATTTAAAATGCAATTTCAGGAGGGGTCTGGCTCTTTTTAAGCAGTTCTGTATCATGAAAGTTTATGTCCTAACACTTGGCACTTTAATCCATTAGTCATACCTTGATCAATTTCTGGTTTGTGAATATCATCGTTTCTGTCCACCCTAAAGGTTAAAAGATTATTTTCTGGACAAGGCTGCAAAGAGGTTTTATTCCTCTGAAACATAAATTCTCTCTGGTTCAGCTAGCAATGTCCAAAGTACGCTTCCAACTAGAAGAAACTGATGCAACTTCTACATAGTTCTGCAAATCTGAATGTATACTTACTGATTATGTGTAAATTGTTTACAGATCTTAAATAAGAAAATAATGAATATGAAATTGCAAAGGTTTGAATGCACTTTCAGACAGTATAACACCTCTCTTGGCAGAAATAAATGTTTCTACTCAGCTGAGTCTTTCAGGTCTTTTTGTTGGATTCCCCCCCCCCCCCAATTTTAGTTGCAGAAATATTCTTGGGTGTACCACATGTTGAGATCGCACAGATTTTCAATAATAAAAAAAAATTCCAAAATCTTTACTTTTCTTTCATGTAAATACTTCATGTAGATGTGGAGATACCTTTCACCTAATTGACTTCTGAAATATCCAATATCTTTTCAGCTTCAGTTTCTTCACTGAGTGTGGGACATCAGTTTCTAGAATAGGTTGTTATATATTTTTAAGACTCTTTTATTTATGTGTGAAAGAATTTGGCCAAGAATTTTCTGTCAGTTTTCAGTTGAATTTACTGTTTCTTCAGACTAATTATTTAACCCTAAGTACCTATTATCATAGCATTTTTCATAATACACTGTTTCCTTCCATGGAAAAGCTGTCTATCACATTAAATGCCACATGACAAATCCTTCTTATGTTTCATGTGACTCATCTCTCCATGCAAAGTACATACAATATGTACAACTCATCATTAATCTTTCTTCAGAAGGAACAATGAGGAAAAAATGGTTGATAACACATTTTCTCCATCTGTTAAGCAATATTAAAATACAGACTACAGCAGAAGTCATTTTATTGTTCAAAACCTGAGGCTGAGCTTTAATCAGAGGCTCCAGATAGAATTGTATTAGTGGGATCTGAAACACATACAGGTGACTTTAACAGTTCAAAATTACAGTGAGTTTATGAATGAAACAGTAGCAACCAGTGATCTTTGCAGCAATTCTCCCCCTCCACCACCTGCCCCCTTTCCCCCCCCCTCGTGTTCTATTAATGACCATTTTATTTCTTATTTAAGAAAGGAATTGTAGTCACAAAATGAGGAGAGGATGTAATATTAGGGTGTTAAGCAGTTATTTTTATCTACATCTTGTTGGTGTTACTTTTTTCCATTATCAAAACCACATTTTCCCCCTATCAATAAATATTAAATTTAACTATCTTTCACACTAGGAAAAAAGTATATTAGAGTGATTTAATAGTTACAAACACTAATCAGATTTCAATTCTTTTTAATGCTTACTCATCTTCCACTTGAATTTCCACACCACAGAAAATTACCAAAGGTAAGCAACTTATTTCTATTCCCTTTGATTTTGTAATTCCAAATCAAGATCATTTGCTTATAGTGATACATAATACAGGTCTTAGTTTAAAGCACTGATAATGCTACTTTGCTCTCAGATCAATACTTTTGTAATCTAATGTGGTTTAGTGCAACTTCCTGTATTTTATTAATCTGTTGAATAGGTACAGAGAAAGAACTTCAAGATATATACAAGAGTCTGTGCTTGCCAATGAACAAAATTTCAAATAATAATGATAAATTTGAGGTGAATGTCCAATGCATGTACTCGATTATATATTACTGATGGTCAGTTCAGATGGAATAGCCTCTAGATGTATGTCTATATTTGCTGCAGTGTTCTATGGTGTATTTAAATGATTATATGAATAACCTTGATATGATTTCTTTTCACTTTTGTTTAAGAGTTGAAAAAATGGGAAAATACTGTAAACATTTATATATGTGAATTGTGTTTTCTAATAAGCAGAAACATATATAACCTCTACTTGGATTTAGTTTACACCTATAAAATAGAAGTGAGAGGCATTTAAATTGGAAGAGCAGACTAGGGAACAAGAATATTAATTTTCAGTTCAAATAATGCCAAACCCCTGAAACTAATATTAAAAAATATTTTAAATGCATATACAGTGGTATGAAAGAGTTTCAGCATCTCTAGTCAAATTCCATGTTTTAGCTAATTTTAAAATGAACAAAATCTGAGATAATCTCATATACAAATTTTAATATTATATATGTCTGTAAACCTTAATAATAGTTTTGAAATGCACCTCAGAGGCCACAGACATGAATATTTTGGAGATTTATAGGAAGATCCCAGGCACACAGTATATACCAAGAGTACTAAGAATCTTTTAAGCTAGAAGATTTCTGCAAGTAAGAGTGGGAAAAATTGCAAAATCAGGCACAGAAAGATTTTTAGGGAAAGTTTCGAAGTTGTTATTTCTACAAAAAGATATGTGGTGTAAGAAATAAATTTAAAGGAGCCTAAACTTTGCATGTCATATCCAATATTCTTTCCCTGAATCTGCACACAGTTGCACATGAAAAGTAAACATATATTCCAAATTGCAGAAAGGGGTTCTGTTTAATTTTATGTCACGAAGATCTTACGTGACAAGTGATCTTCTGTTCACTTATGAATTCATTGGAATACATGGTTTTGATTAGGAGCTGGGTGCTTAAACTTACTTGTACAACTGTATTCATATTAACTTTAAGTATGAAGAACCTTATCACTACTACGCTATACACTATAGCTATTTAGTGACGAGTATAGGATTAATATGGAATCTTCACTAGGAATAAAGGATAAGCATATTAGATTGGATTTTTGGTATCTTATTTTGTATAAGAAATTAGTTGGAATAAACAAAGGGAAACTAAGAACTAAGTATGTAAGCTTAATTAACTTTTTAAAACATGGTTTGAGGTTCATATAAGTGTAAGTAGTGACCTAAAGTATATTTACCCACAGGTATTTGCCTTTGATTACTGTTTCTGGTCTATGGATGAATCAAACACTGCCAAATATGCAGGTATGATTTTTCATTATTACTATCTTTAGCTAATTCAAAAATTTCTTCTCCATTTCTGTTTAACATAAAATATTAGTTTCTTGCTTTCTCAATTGTTATGGTATTTGTGCTAATATATTTGGGCTGTACAGGTAATCCTCACTTAATGACCACTTGTTCAGCAGCTGTTCAAAATTGTAGTGGCGCTGAATGAGTGATAAACTGTTTCTTGAAATTTCATTCATTACAATGCTGCCACAATCATATAAATGTAATTTGGGAGCTTGGCAACCGGCTTACATTTACAATGATTGCAGCATCCTGTGATTGCCATTTGTGACCTTCCCTGCTGGCAAAGCAAAGTCATTAGAGAAGGTTGCAAGATGATCTGTTAAATCCTATCAGCCTTCCAATCATTGGCTACACACCCTTAGCCAAGGATCAATCCTAACAAACTGCCATTTAAAGCCTCACTTGCAACAACTCATGTGCTAGCTTTGCATTAACTAAATTTTGGATTCCATTAAATGAACTGGTATCAATTTATAATTCATGTTAAATTGTATACTGCATTATTTGTACTCATCCTAATCATGACCTATTTGTACTTGTTTCTTACATATATCGCTAGGCTAGCCCAAGCTTTCTACCAAATTTCCCTCTGCCATCTTTAGTTTTCTTTATTAAGCAGGGACAGTGTGGGTTCTATCCTTTTCTTTCCACCAGGCAATGGGAACATATCAACTTCAACCAATAGAACAGCAAGAGACCATGGTTGATTCTCTGACGTGTACACATCAGTAAAAACTAAAAGTAAACTAAATTATGGCTCAGAGAATCTAAGTCACTTAGCTGAAATAGGCAGCATAGAAATACAGAGAAGTCTTGACTGTTTTTGACAGGTTAGTCCTTGACATACGACCACAATTGAGCCCAATGTTGTTAAATGAGACAGATTTGCCCCATTTTAGGACCTTGCTTGCTACAGTTGTTTAGTGAATCACTGCAGTTATTAAATTAGTAACATGGTTGTTAAGTGAATTTGGCTTCCCCATTGACTTTGCTTGTCATAAGGTTGCAAAATGTGATCACATTACCTGGAACACTGCAACTGTCATAAATATGAATCAGTGTGTTCCAAAAGTTAGAATTGCTGTTGGTGAAAAGCAACAGTGGTAGTTCCATGAACGATCTGATTGATACAGAGGGGGCAAAGTGCATCACAGTATAGATTATTCCATTTCAGTTATTTCCTTTTTTTTTCTTTTTTCTTTTGTAGATCAACAAGTTGTGTTTAAGTGCCTTGGAGAAGGAATTCTTGAGAAAGCCTTTCAGGGATATAATGCTTGCATTTTTGCATATGGACAAACAGGTAAGAGTTGTATTTATAAGTTCCAAATGGAAATGATACATTTTGCGGAGGTTGTCACCATCTTCTGGGAAAGAGGAACCACTCACTAGTGTCTTCTTCACTGTGTGAACTTCTCCTTAAGGTCAAGGACTTGATTTAGGTCCAATAATTTCATCCTCCCTCCCCACAATTCTGCCTCATTTGGGCTTTTTTATATATAAACAGAAAGGGCCTGTTCTCTCTTGAATTCTCCTTGGTCCAATTTTTTTTTCTGGATTTCTCAACCTGCTTTTCTAATGTTATCTTACTTTAACCCTGGTGGTTTTCTAGAACCGCCCCAACCCCTGGTCTGTGGACCAGCACTGGGACGCAACATGCCAGAAACCAGGCTGCACAAACAAGTGTCCATGGGATGTAGGCAGCATGGGAAACTATACTTCCTCTGGTCTGCTGAAAAACCTTTCCATAGAACCGATTCCCAGTGCTGGTTGGGTGGGGGCTGCTGCTCTAGAACTCTTGGAAGCTTTCAATACAATCAGTCATAGAATTTTTCTGAGTGAGTGGTCAGGGCTGAGTCTTGGGAGCATAGTTTTGCATTATTCATGATCTTTCCCGTTGGGTGGTAAGGAAAAACTATTTGACAGGGTTATGTGGAGATCTGGAACTGAAAGGTAAAATGTGATTGTGAGTATGTGTGGACATGTGTAGCATCTTTTGGGAACACCTTAAAGCAGCCATTTTTTTCCTGAGCTTATGAATCTTCCCTCTGTAGTTAACATGCATCCTTGGGAAATGATACTTTGTTGTATGCTACCTCCTTAACTCAAATACACGTTTTTCCTGAGATGATGCAGTTGGTACCGTTTATTGTTTGTTAACCTTTATGAAAGGGATAGGAATTGATAACTTTTCCAGTTTTAAATATAAAATGCATTTTTATATCCCTCTTTTAGGCTCAGGAAAATCCTTCTCAATGATGGGAAATGCGGAGCAGTTGGGTCTGATCCCACGCCTCTGCTGTGCTTTATTTCAGAGAATCACTTTAGAACAAAATGATTCACACACTTTTAAAGTAGAGGTGTCCTATATGGAAATCTATAATGAAAAGGTCAGAGATCTACTTGATCCTAAAGGGTGAGTGAACCCCCAACCCTTTTTAATTCTAGATGTGTAGTATAATTGAGGGAACTTTGGTACATATTATTTAGTTTCGCTTTATAGTTTGTATTTTTTACTGTTTTCCTAATAGTATAGGAATAACAATGATAATATTTGTTTACCCTGCTAGTTGCTGTGGTGGGTTCAAAAAAGAATTTCTTTTTTAATTTGAGAGTCAATTACACATCATGGCTGTGATGGTCCATCCTTAAACTTAACTGTTCTTAATAGGGAAAATATATATGGACAAGAATGGAAACTATTTTCTTAACTGATAGCATTTCCATTTGTTGCTCTCTACCAGCACTTTATCTAAATTGGAGAAACCAGTTTGAAGTCACATCTCTGCTCCTGGGATGTGTAATGTAAGCCTGACACTGTTTATTACAGAGAGTTATAGTTATTCAAGCAGAATTGTCAAGAGACTCTAGTGAGTAGTGTTTACTAAGGCTGCTAGTTATAAGATTTTGTCTTAAAAAGAATATACAAATGCTAATTTTAATGGAACAGTGAGATCTTTTTTAAAAAAAAACAATTTGTAAAGGAACCAGATTTTTTTCAAGGAGGGTGTTAATTTCATCATTTCATTTTCTGTTTCAGGTCTTTTTACCATGCAGATACGAAAATATTTTTAATAAAAATAGATCTTTATATTTCTGATACATGAGTTTTCCTTTTGAGAACAAGTTTATATGTTCATTGGCCTATAATAAGTTATTTTTACTTATTCATTTTCCTAACAAAATTTAAATTATAGTAATATTTTTGTCTCAAAGGAGTCGGCAATCCCTCAAAGTTCGGGAGCATAAAGTTTTGGGTCCATATGTAGATGGTTTATCTCAACTAGCCGTTACTTGCTTTGAAGTAAGTAAAGTGTAAGAATTTGGTCAATATAAAGGTATTCCTGGGTTGAAGAATGAATTTGCATTTCTATGCTTTTACTGCAGGGTGAGAGAAGAAGCATAGAAGCACTAATTTATATAAGGACAGTATGTGTAAGAAAGTTATTTGTAGTAAGACAGATTCACTTACATAAAAAGTATGCATGTGTTAAACATATTGTTAAAAAACAGACAAGGAAAATGTGCATTAGAGGAGAAAATATAAGTTATTTACAGTAATGAGTATTTAAAACACATTAGCCACTAATACATTTTAGATATACAAGTTTTGTTTAAAAAATTAATTTATATTGATTTATTCATTTTCAGTTGACTAAGCTATTTTGGAGGTACATTTTGAATTAGGTATATCAAACATGAAACAATTTTGCAAATCATATATGTATAACTGAGTTTTTATTTTATTTTATACTTGTGGAAACAAAAATATCTACAGCTGCAATAACTTTGAGCCAATTAAATGAAGTTAATATTAATGTAAGTGGGATGACACATTGTTTTCATCTGAAATGATGAAATGGGTTTGTGTTGGCCTCTTTGATCTATTTTGGAATATGCACTTGGAGATGATTTATCGGTTCAATTTTTTTTTTTAAATTAGATTTATATGCCGCCCTTCTCCGGAGACTCAGGGCGGCTTACAAGGCGTTAAGCAATAGCCTTCATACTTTTGTATATTTTTTATACAAAGTCAGCTTATTGCCCCCACAAACTAGGTCCTCAATTTACCTAGCTTAGAAAGGATGGAAGGCTGAGTCAACCTTGAGCCTCGAACTGGTGTAATTGCAGACAGCTGGATGTTAATAACAGGCTATTCAGCCGGTTGAGTTATCTGAGGCTGAATTATAGGCAAAAGCAAGTTTAAATTTATTTATACATCACATTGTAAGGGCCTAGGGCAAATAACACAAGTCTCTCTTTCCAGTCAGCAAAACAACATAAAACTATATTTTTACAAACAGGGAAATCTCTCCATCTTTCTAGGGTTATTCTGAACAGCAACCTCGGAGAATAGATCTTAACCATGCTTTTGAAAGTACCGTAGATGGAACTTTAGTAAGTGTAGAGTAGAAAGGCGTTCCATAAGACTGAAAAAATATACATATAATATGCATATAATGTTTTAAGTTGTATTTGTTTAGTTGTATCAAATGATAAATTGCAAATGCTGCAATTGGAAAAAGGAAATTGTTGTGTCTAATGTTTTATGTTATTTATCAGGATATAGAGTCATTAATGTCAGAGGGAAATAAGTCCCGGACGGTTGCAGCAACAAACATGAATGAAGAAAGCAGCCGCTCTCATGCTGTATTTAATATTATCATCACTCAAACACTTTATGACCTGCAGTCTGGTGTAAGTGAATTAAATATAAAGACATGTTATTATTTGAGTAATATGTTGAAAAATTTAACAGTTGATTTCAGTGGTATTTGCCTAAAATTGTATAAATGACAATGTAAAATATGAACGTGTGTCCATTGAAATTTCTACTGTTGTAGGT
This sequence comes from Masticophis lateralis, assembly GCA_030761175.1. NCBI lineage: Eukaryota > Metazoa > Chordata > Lepidosauria > Squamata > Colubridae > Masticophis > Masticophis lateralis. The sequence continues at coordinate 66,650,316 of JAUDYJ010000003.1, forward strand.
GTAAAGATTATTTTTAAAAACTGAAATAAATGGCTAGCGTGACACTAGGAGATAAAACAGTTTTAAAATTAAAATGCTTTGACAGTTAAATTCAGCCAAAGAAGGCATTGAGTCTCTAATATGATAAGATTTCCAATGCATACTACAGTTTATTTTGTATTAAGTACCAAAATAAATATTGAATGATAAAGATCCAATAACTACATTTATTTTATTCTACATTTATTGTAGACCCTTAACTACATTTATTTTATAGAGCTTTTCAATGTGTGTCAGTTGAAAGAAACAAAACTGGGTGCAATTCAGCAATCTGGAACTTTACATAAGTAATTTATGGAAGAGTGTTGGTCAGTAATCATACCTTAGGTCTGCGATGGCAAACCTTTTGGACTCCACATGTCAGAAATTCAGAAAATGCTTACCTTGACTGCTGGCATGTCATGTCACCATCTGTATCTTGTCCAAAAGAGGCCTCTCAAGACCTCCTCTCCGGACTCTCCTCTTCATTCTCCGAATCCTCAAAAGTCACATGAGGGAGCCCTGCAAGGCTTCTGCAACCTCAGAAAATTGTGTGAGAATCCTTGTATGATTTTCAGATGCCTCAGAGGCTGTGCAAGAGAAAGGTCCTCTCAGATGAACTTAAGAGAGTCACAGCATGTCACCTGTGACACACATTTCATAAATTTGCTACCACTGCCTTAGGTATTTGGTGGTAAGAGAGTGACAGACTGAGGTCAGTAAAGGAAAACTCAGCTTTGTTGCGTACTGTCTAGATTGAAGGACAATTTAATCTTGTCTCTTGTATTTAAAGTATCATGAAAATTTTATGAACAAATAAAAGAAATTTCATCTGTTTAGAATCCTGATGCTATAGTGGTTATAAGTGTGAAAGTATAAGTGTGATAAGTCACTTTTTTCAGTATCATTGTAACTTTGAATGATCAATAAACAAGTGGTTGTAAGTTGAAGACTACATGTACCAGTATATCTCCATTAAGCTTGTCTTCAAATGTCGTATGGGCATAATTAATTTGTAGCTTGTAACTTTTATAGTATAGTAGTGTTCTGTGCTAAAATGTAATTTGAATGTGAAAAAAAATAAAAATATGTAAACTTTTGTTGTGCTATAATGATAAATTCAATAACAACATTTATATTATGTAAGAAGCGAGTATTTTCCCAACTGTTGGCCTTTCAAGATGATAGTGAACTTTGGGAGTTTTAAAAATTGATGCCAGCAGAAGGGGAAGACCAAATCTTTTCATCCAGTTTTTTTTTTTTAAAGGCACAGGGGAAATAAGCTGAAATGACACAGGCTCAGCTTTGTTAGATGCCCAAATGGCTGAATAGTATCCCGTTTTGTTAGAAAAGTTAAGAATAATAATGGTGGTTTATCTCTAAAGGTTTCCTTATTTTCAAAAAAAACTATTCAGCCATTTGGCCATCAAATTTCAGCAGTGAAATCTCTCGATGCTGGATGTGATCAGTGAGGTACTGTGGACGTACATGGTACTGTGCGCACATGTGTTGTGAGTTTTTACTACTTCTGTAAATCATTCATAATGTCCATTAATAAAGCTTCAGCTTTTTTTCCCCTTCTGCTTAGAACTCTGGAGAGAAAGTGAGCAAAGTTAGCCTGGTTGATCTGGCTGGTAGTGAGAGAGTATCTAAAACAGGAGCTGCAGGAGAACGTTTGAAGGAAGGCAGCAACATAAACAAGTAAGGCACTGATGAAACTATATTATCCAAGTACTGGTAAATTGATTCTAGCTGCATTTATAGGAAGGCCTTCAGATCAAGTTTCTGGTCATTTTACTACATGCTAATTGTATTTTTACGTCTTCGATGTCTTAATTTTTTTCTGCATTTATTTTCTATTGATGAGCTAGAAATATAATTTAAACAGGATCTTCTGCCTTGAAGCAAATTCACTGAAATCAACCCAAGCAGTTTTTGGTATGGTAACGAGGAGAAATTAGGTTCATGAATACAGATTTATTTCAAACTATTCTTTCTATGGGGTTTTAAAATACAATTATAAAATATAATAATAATTAACAGAGTACAGGAACATGTTTTCAAAATGTATAGCTATTAAATAAATGAGAAGAATCATAACTGAAGGGCTCCTTCACATAATTAATGTACTTTTCAGAAATAAGTAAATGAAAGAAACAAGTTTTAACTAAATAACTTTTTTTTCAAAAGAAAAGATCATGATCCAGAAACTGCCTTATTTGCCTTAAAATGTCTTATTTGCTTCCACTAAAGCTATTTGTACCATGGTTTTTTTTAATGAAATGGATGGCTGATGAAATAATTATTTCTTATATGCTTTTTAGCGGACCTATTTTATTATATTTTTGAACATACATGCCTATTTCCTCTTAATTCATTTTTTTTCTGAGCAGTGTTACCATACATTTAGAATTGTTGCAGAATTTGAAAATAGCCACAGATCATGTTTTCTGTTTCTTCAGCCCTGTCTTGTATGAAAGCCCATCTCCTTCTTCTTGTCTGGGTTCATTGTGATGGCACATTTTATCTGGACCAGCACTGTCCAATATTTTGATCAGTATTAGGTTTTTTAATCAGGCTTGCAGCTTCTGCCATTATTCGAGGCATTTTCCAGTAATTTGATCAAGCATATGTATTCACAGTATAATTCTGTGTATAATTACTTAAAAATATGTCCCAGTGAGCCCATGCAGGTTTTTTTTTTCAGGTAAGCAATTTTATACTACATAGGATTGTAGTGTTGCATTGTGAAGTGTAGCATTTGCCAAAAGACCAGAACTGCTTGAACTCTTTGCGTTTCAAAATTGCTTATGTATATCTTGATTTGAATTTTGACTTTATGATAATTCTTTTTTTTTTTTTTGCAAGATGAGACAGTAAGTCATTTAAAGGCCTTTTCCCATAATTATCCTTTAACCTGAAAGTACTTCAAGTCGGCCACAGTAATTAAACTTGAATTATCGAATGTTTATAGCAGATCTTAGTATTCATTTAGTTCTAAGGATATAATAATAACCATTCATGGGTTAGCCTAAGGCTATTTTTAGCTACCATAGTACTTTGCTTCTTTGGGAGGCTCATAAGCAATAGGTGAAGGTATGCTCTTTTCCTGCTCCCATTGTAGCTGATATTTCAGGGCTACAACTACCCCTCAGTGTTGAGGTTTCAAAAATGATAGCCCTCAGTATATTTGCATATTTTTCCAATCCCCTTTTTAAAAATGATATTATGACTGTATTGCCAGGTCTTCTTTAATACCACAGGCTGATTATATGTTGTATGACAGGCAAAAAGTTTTTTCCTGTTTTAAATTGCTTCCAAATCAGTTAGGGTTTTCTTAATCTGGTACAGATCACTGGCACAAAGACTAAGTTTGGGGTTCCAACCCCGCCCAAAGCTGCTTTATAGAAAATTAAAGTATTATATTTTACTTCTACTCTTAATGCTAATTCTATGCTCATTTCTATTTTCCTACCTATCTTAATCTAGCAACTTCCTGTCACTATTATAACTATTTTTTTTAACCTCTGCATACTATCTCTATGTTCATAGCAATACATTTTTCTGCCTTAACTATTTCCTATCTATTAAAATATTTCCCTTTTCCCTAGCTCTTGTCACAGAGTCATTTGAAGATCCTTTCTGCTCCATTATAGACTTACAAAATAGTTTTTTCTCCAGGATCCAACCTGGATACCAGCACCAGAAGTTTTGTCTTCCAAGCCTCTAGACTGGTCACTTTTCCTTCTCCTTTCTTTCCCCTCTGTCTCTTGGCAGGTCTTGGGGCATCAGGACTTACAGTTTTGTTTCTCTATCTGGGGTTGCCGCTGAGTTGCTTGCCTCAGTGCTTTTTCCCCACTTCTCTGTTGTCTTACTGGCTTGACTCCTTTTTTCCCACACCCACACCCATGCCTGATTCATCTGATCCATTTCATATACAAAATCTCCCAATTAAGGAGGGGTTGGGGCTGTTTTAACCTTCCTACCTAGGCAGCCCCAAAGCACTGGATCCCAGGAGGAAAGGATTAATGCCTGCACACTCTGGGGGTGAATTCATTCTCCCTCCTCAGACAATTTTATTAATTGATTTCTGAGCCTAATGTTTTGAGAAAGAGAGAAATTTTCCATATGGTTTTATATGATCATTGATTTGTGATTTGGCCTCCCGTCTCAAATATAATACAAATGAAGGTGAGTATATGTGTCTCAGAATAATGTTGCAGGATCCAATCTGGGTCAGTCACCAGGGCCAGAGTTTTTGTCTTCCAAGCTTTCGGACCCATGCTGGAGCCCATCTTCAGGGAACTTCTTTCTAGCAGAGTGTGCTAGAGAGACTCTGCTACAGAGAAGTTCCGTGAAGATGGGCTCCAGCACAAGTCCAAAAGCTTGAAAGACAAAATCTCTGGTCCTGGTGACCGACCCAGATTGGATCAAATATAATAATTTAACAGCAATAGCAGCAAAGATAAATAACTTTAATTGATGCAATTCAATGGCATTGAGATCTGAATCAGCCCCTCTTCCTCAGATGTATATCATAAAACCAGGTTTAATTAACATCCTGACCCAAGGCATGGGGAGACAACTAGGTCTTAAGACTTTGCAAAAGACCCACAGAGAGAGGGCCACCCAGATCACAGGGGAAATGGTGTCTATAGGGCAGGCAATGCGATAGAGGAGGCACACTTCCAGGATCCCACACTTTCATGGTCATTTTCTTTGGGTCACTCTAAACAGAGCCTCTAGTTAGTTCTGTATGGACACAGTAAGAGGGGGAAATATTTATTTTTCGCCACCCACATGGTCACAAAGTAACCCTTAAGAAAGGTTATTATCAATGTTTGGTCAGATTCATTCTTCATCTGTTCTTCATCTTCTAGAGCCATGTTTCTCAACCTTAGCAACTTTAAGATGTTTGGACTTGAACATCCAGTAATACTGTTCTAAGCATTTTGATATAATCTAGAGACTTGGGCAGATCACTGCTTACCCCATTTCTTAATTCTCTACATTAAGGACTCTCAGGTGGATGGCATTTCAGACCCAGGGAATTGTTAATTGTGTAGTGTCTCTCACGCTATTCTAAGATACCTTGTTATTTGAATTCTCTGTCATTGTTCCAATTCCCTCCCTGAAAAAGTCAGAACTAGTTCAAGAATCACAAATACTAATGCTTTCCATATGTATTTGAAAGGATATGCATTCCAGTGTATGATGTGTCCTTTCCTCTGTTCTATGACACGCTTATGTGTACAGAAATGTATTAGTGTTGTTTAGCTTTGCAGTACATATAATGAAGTTTTACTTGGGCAAAAAGGGAGAACAAAATGTGAAGTCTTAAAAAGGCATTTTTTTAATGTGACTGGTGTTATACTACAAAGGATTTTTTTTCTTATAGTTTGCATGCTATATGAAACCATTTTAAATCACACTATACCAAAACTAATCATGTTTGTCAATAATTCATAACATTACTGCATTTAAAGTCTTTAAATAATTGACCCTAAAATAGATTCATTTGGATTATTTTTTTGCATGTATGTATAATGTCATCTTATGCTTCTACAGATTCCTGTTCCTCTTCAAAAAGTTTATTACGTATTGTACAGCCTGCTTTTTTAGAATAAGGCAGTGTTAATTGCATACATTTTTTTGAATCGTAGGTCACATGCTCAAACTGATCACATTTGCTATTTTCTTAGGTCCCTTTCAACACTAGGTTTGGTTATTTCATCACTTGCAGACCAAGCAGCAGGAAAGGGGAAAAATAAATTTGTGCCTTACCGAGATTCTGTACTCACTTGGCTTCTCAAGGTAAAATGCAAGCATAGAATAGCCACATTCTATTCCTATTTAAAAATGGAGATATCATTTATTGCCCTCAAATAACCTTGCACATAGGTATACTTAATAAAAATGGCTGGTATTTAGTAAAATGAGCATATTTAGTAAAAATGAGCAATGCTGCAATAAGATCTCTTCTGGGGTTTGTGTTTTCCTTTATGACCTTTGCAACAAAACTTGTCATTCTAATTTTTACATAGTCATTTCTAATGCTGAATGTTAAAAATGTCTAAGGGTGAGCAGATCAATTACAATTGAAATAGATTTTAAAATGGTATCTGTCAAGAAGAAATAATATATTTCAGGCATAAGAATAATTTTGTTTTACACATTTTATCTATTCCCTAATAAATCTTTTAGGACAATTTGGGAGGAAATAGCCAAACAGCTATGATAGCTACAATCAGTCCAGCAGCTGATAATTATGAAGAAACATTGTCTACATTGAGATACGCAGATAGAGCTAAAAGAATAGTAAATCATGCTATAGTGAATGAGGATCCCAATGCTAGGGTTATCCGAGAACTACGGGAAGAAGTAGAGAAGCTGAAAGAGCAACTTTCTCAGGCAGAGGTAAAGCAGATAAAAATTTAGTTTTGTTCAGTAATATTTATAAAATGAGTAAAATGGAAATAAGAGAAAGGAGCAAATGCATTTGTATTCTGAAATTCTTTTCGATAAAATTAATTATTTGGAGTTTTCTGTAAACTTTGTATCAGAAAAGGGTTTTGTTGAAGGTTGCTGTTTTGAGGTTCTAATGGTAAGAAAAGAGAGAAATATAACTCGGTATTCATGCTATGATTCTATGAAGGAGAATGAAGAGTAATGTCTGCAGTTAACAAATATACCCTAAGAGAGTGATTTGATTTGTGCGCTCTGTTTTCCAATTTATTTAATTATAATTTTGAAATGAAAATATTTTGTATAAACCACTCTGGAATTTTGAGAAAGTTGTAACAGGTGTATTTTCAATATTAAAGTCTATGAAAGCACCAGAATTAAAGGAAAAATTGGAGGAATCTGAAAAACTAATAAAAGAACTCACCATTACCTGGGAAGAGAAATTAAGAAAAACTGAAGAAATTGCACAGGTATTTATGCATTTAGTACTTCATTGAGATGAACTAAATTTATATTCCTAAACATGCTCAGGTGCAACATATTTTTAATTTTGTAATAATGTTATAGAGCCAATACACACTGCTGGGCTTGAAGAGGTTTTGAGTCTTATATATGCTGTAGGTAGTCACAGCATTTCGAAGGCAAGTATTTCTCATTATAACAGAAAAATGCAACTGTTCATTCTACATTGTATTAAAATTAATATCTGTGGGTCTGAGTTCTTCAAGGAAAGCTGAGTGTTTTCAGTTTCTACACATTTGCTTTTCTTCTCTATCTGTTATTGACTTTGAAGAACAGTGATTCTGCTCATAGCGAAATTTTGTGTGCTTAATAATTGAACACTATATCAAAAATTGTTCTGCTCAAATGGCAAATTAATACAGCATCTTACTCAATACCCAACATTGTTTTGCATAAACTGTGACATAAGTATTTATAGAGAAGTATTAGCAAGCATATTTCTTCCACTTGCGATTTTTTGGACACAGTTTATAATACTTAAATTCATTATTATGAAGATAATTAACAGCTCTTACTTCAAACCTTCTATGAATTTTACAGGAAAGACAAAAGCAATTAGAGAGCATGGGCATTTCTCTTGAAACTTCGGGCATCAAGATGGGAGAAGACAAATGTTATCTGGTGAATTTAAATGCAGATCCTGCACTCAATGAATTGTTGCTTTATTATTTAAAGGTAAAAAACAATACTAATCCACACTTACAAGTTCTTTAAAGCTTCCTTTTATTGAAGTTTGTCGAACAGGGTTTGAGGGGGAAAAAAGGAAGATTACTATGTCTACTGCAGCCAGTAAATCTTTTACAGGTATTCCTCAGCTTAAGACCACAATTGAGTCCAAAATTTATGTTGCTAAGCAAAACATTTTTAAAGTGAGTTTTACTCTATTTTATGATCCTTCTTGCCACAGTTGTTAAGTGAATCTCTGCAATTGTTAAATTAGTAAATGGTTGTTAAGTGAACCTGACGTCCCCATTGACTTTGCTTGTCAGAAGATCACAAAAAGTGATTGTATGACCCTGGGTGGAGCACTGCAACCAGCATAAATATGAACCGGTTGCCAAGCGTCCAAATTTTGCTCACATGACCATGGGGATACTGCAGAGGTTTTAAATGTGAAAAACAGTCATAAGTCACTTTTTCAGTGTCATTGTAATTTGGAATAGTCACTAAACAAATTGTTATAAATAGAGGACTACCTGTATTTTGAAATTATGAGTCATCTATCCATACAGTAGTTAGCGTTTAATGAATCCCTTGTGATATGAAGTTTTCTCATGTGATTGTCAAAGATTTCAAAATAGCTGTTTCTGACATACTTCCTCTCGGTTTACATGAGGCATGGAGGAACTAAATAGAGAAGATTAAAGGAGTTTAAAGCAGTGCTCTGTAGAAAGATGCAATATCACTCATTTCACATTTTACAGTAAATATAAACATTTTGAGTTTGGATTAGTTTGCACATACAGTGTAATTTATAAATCTTTACTTAGGATGATAGAAATGGCAGATTTTATTTTCACTCTATTTGTCTTAATCAGGACCACACTAGGGTTGGTGCGGATACCTCACAGGACATACAGCTATTTGGGATAGGAATTCAACCAGAACATTGTGAGATAGACATTGCACTAGATGGAGAAGTTTCTCTCTCACCAAAAGAAAATGCAAGGTAAGGGCATCTGTAAAATTGGGAGCCTTTGTAGTTTAAACAAAAAGACCTTGCATTAACAAAGAGAGGAAGACTGTAAACTTGCCTAAACTTTGAAAGCTACAGTTTATTCTAACTAGTACTAATTTCTGTTCCTGACTTCTTCCCTCAGAAAAACTTGACAGCGTGCATACATTTCACAAAGTTTGTGTCTAATGGTTCCAAGTAGTTTTGAGGTTAAGAGTCCTCCTTATTTCACATCATGCAGATATTAGTATCAGTAATTTTGGGATTGAATGCTCATTTGTGTTCCCCTAGACATTTATCATTAGTTACACTTTTGTCACTTTTTAAAGCCAAAAACAAAGCAGGAAAGTGTTTTCAGTAAGATTTTAGTATAATTGCTTTAGAGAGATTTTACACAAATATTCTTACTCTTTAATTGGGGAAGGCCAGATGTTTGGAAACATGTAAATATATAGAAAAATTGTTTCACTATGGTTTTGTGTAAGCTCTGAGTGTGTTACCATGAAAGTTCAAGGCTTAACAACAAAAATATTCCAAACAGATGGAATAAAGAGGCATGTCATTGGAAAAAATGTATAAATAAATAAACTTTTTAAATTTGTGTTTCATCCAAGATTTCTAAATACACAAACTACATTACAGAGTTACAATGACAATCAATTGAGTCAGTTCATTGTTGATTCTTGTGGAAAAAGCAATTAAGTTCTTTATGATTGGAAAATGAATTTAAAATGAGGATTTTTTTTTACAATTGAAGTACTGAGGATTATTTATATTGTCAGCCACAAAACAAAGACATAAAATATTATCTGCTTGAGAATATTGAGATGGAAAATTAATTATTGGTTTATGTGCCTCTGTTTATGAGCAGAGTGGAATGTTATAGAAAAGCTACTTTTTAAAAATTATATTCCAAACTGAGAATAAAAGGTATATTTTGCTTCTTTTGGCTTATGTAGGGAATAAACTTTACTTCCACAGAATAACTGCATATTAGAAGGATTCATATTACAAAGTGATTTAAGTAAATGTCTCATTAAGGAGATTTAAACTAGGTTTCTGCAGATGGCTTGCAGTAAACAGCCTGTGACCCAGTTACTTAAATACATGCACTGCATTGGCTACTTCCCCATTTTTTTTACAGCAGGGATGTACTGCAGCAAATATGTTTTTGTCAGGAAGAATTGAAGTCTTAATTAAATTAAGATTTAACACTGAGTACAAAGTTTACAAAATTTATTTCATTCATGTTTGTATTAGGTTAAGAAAATGGGTAACCTACTAATATACTCCCAAAACTGGAATATACAAGCTTTAAAAAATTCTGTCTCATTAGTTTGCAAAATGTTGAATAGAGAAAGATACAAGTAGTAAAAGTTAGTAAGGGATAAAATGGTAGCCTTTGAAGGGGCTGCTCATTATCAAGTAATTCTAGTTATAATTGTAAGACCTCAATAGAACTTCCTACAATCAGCAATCAGATTCAGATGGAGCATCTGCAGTGCGAGTTTCTCATGACTTTATAGGACTCATTTCAATGGGGAGTTGGGTGGTCTAATGGAGAAGTCTCGTATGATTCTACTATGGGGTGTGTAAGGCCATAATTTATACCTTCCATCTGGTCATGTGTATGTGCAAGAGTCAATCATTTTTTTCTTCAGGACTGCCCTTGTTTATTTATACATCAACACACCAATTCTGCCCCACAAGCATATGCACAAGTCCCTATCTCCAGTCCATTGCAACCTTCATTTTGGGGTGGCTTATAAAGAGCCATCTATACACTTTCCAGAAGAGCAGAGTTATTGAGGTTCAGAGATGTCCTGGTTAAGATATTTTCTAGAGTTTACACAAGTTCTCCTTGTCCACTCATTTCCACCCCATGTGTGGCTCACCAGATGAGCTAAGCGGTTTTCTGATTTTCAACTTTTTATTTTTCTCTTCGCTTCCTGCCATACATGCTACAACAGCTTGCTAGGTTGAGTGTAGCTATTCAAATGCCATTTAAATTATGCTATATTTCTCTAGCCTAGCATCAAATCAAATCACTTGGATGAAGTCTTGGGGCAGGCAGCCTACAAAGGCACTAGAGCAATGAGAGATTTGTCACTTCTATATTCCATTACACTTAATGGCCACATAATTGTATTTAGCCTATCAAGCAGTGAGCTGCATCAATTTAGTTTAATATCATAGTGACCCAGCAGCGATTTGAAACGGCTGGTCAATCCAGCACTTACTAAATATAGCCTGTCTAAGGGGACATTTGGAACTCTTCCCAGATTGTTGGGGAATGAGGGCAAATTCACAGCCAAAAAGGCAATGATTATCCACTCTTTCATTAAAGGACAAAAGAGGGAAGAGACATGACCAGGCTTTCTGTTTCTCTCATAGAAAGAGGTAGCAAATGTCTAGTGCTTACTCATCCTGCCTGATTTTACAGACTAAAATAATTCCCTGGTAGACTGGGCTTTGCTGAAGTATTATCCACACTAGCGTGTGGGAACTTGGATATGAAGAGTGATTTTAGTCTTATAAATGTGTTTTATTTTTCAGATCATGCGTAAATGGCACACTGGTATGTTCTGTGACTCAACTATGGCATGGAGATAGAATCTTATGGGGAAACAACCACTTTTTTAGGTATTGGTTTTTAATGTTCCATAGTAGTTCAGTTGTAATACTAGATAACAATACCTAGCCAACCTTTTTCTGATGTCATAAAGTTAAACATGAGGGGAACTGGATTGTACTTAGCACTGATGAGAGACCACTAGGAATACCAGACTTTGAAGTCAAAAAAGCATCCCTGAAGAAGATAGCAGCAAAGCTCATATTTTTCCTGTAAAGAAAAATAACATGGACTTGTCCATGAAACTACCAAGAGTCAATGTCAAGATTTTACTTAGTTTACCTTATTTATATATACAAGTGAATGATTTTCCTTTTGCAAAGGATAATTCCAAATAGCATTAATTAAAAAGTTACTATGTTTGAAAATCCAGAATTAGTTTTTTTGAGTCTGAGATAGTGATATACAGGCGCCAGCAACTATTTCTAGGATTTTATTGTCCACTTGATATTTTTTAAGCTATTTCATACTATGACAACTATATGGAAGATAATTTGAACTTAATTTAATCTAAATTCAGTTAGTTTGGTTATCATATGCATCAGCTTTTAATATTCAGCAATATCCATCACAAACCATCTTGATAGTAAAAGGCAACAAATATCATTTTTCATAATATAAAATTGTTTTATTCTTTTAAAAAACAAAAATCACATTTTATCACATTTACCATTGGTACTAGGAAGACTGACACTTCAGCACAGTGGTTTTTAGAATGTTTGACACAATTAAACCCTTTCAGAGATTAAATAATGACATTATCCCCACAAAAAAAACCTAGGCACTGTTGCTTTATACAAATACCTCCGTGTTAGCAATTCCAAACTCGACTCACAAGAAACCAGTGCTGTGGAGTCGGAGTCGAGGAGTTGGAGTCGGAGGAAATTTTGGGTACCTGGAGTCGGAGTCGGAAGTACAAAAAACTGAGGAGTCAGAGTCGGAGTTGGAGTCGGAACATTTATCTCCCTGCAAGAAACTATAAATTGTTCCATTATCCCCAGGCTACTCCCAGAGCACATTCTTGGGGAATAATTATCCATGATCTAAGAATCTCTACCATAATACATCCTCGCTTCCTGCTACTAGTGCAAGGTTGTCTTCCATAATGATCCTCCATAGCAACACTTTAGTGATGTTTCAAGGGCTTAATAGGCAGCTAGCAGTACACTTTTGTATTCACATTTCGTAGGATGAGCAAGGACTATAATTGCATGTTTTGCTTCCAGAGTTTTGGAGCAAGTATGTCTGTTCCTGCTGTCCCCAGTTCCTTCATACAAGTTCATTTAAAAACCATTTTGGTATCTTTTATTTTTCATATAGAATTAATCTTCCTAAGAGAAAGCGTCGAGATTGTTTTAAAGACTCTGAAAAAGAGAAAGATCATGAAGCAGAACATGATTTAGATGCAGCCAGTGAAGCTTCTTCAGAACCAGACTATAACTATGAATTTGCACAAATGGAAGTTATAATGAAAATGCTAAACAGCAATGGTGAGAAAATGGTGTTCAGGGATGCTGAAACCAGACAGGTTTCTGGGTTGTCTTGATATATAACAAAAAAGAGACAATTTTTCTATATCAATACAATCTGTGATTGTAGTGATTTTCTATAGGTAGATATTCTAGTAGAAAATAGTACTTTTTCCCAAGGTTATTTTTTTTCTGATAGATGGAACCTAAATATATTTCCTGAAAATTTATGGGGTTTAATCGCTGAAATTGAGTCTGTCATGCATTTTTCTAGAATATATACTTCTTTTAGGGTGGGGTGGGGGGGTCATGTCCTTTATTCCACTTTAAACATTGTAGGTGTAAGAATGTGTGAAAATGTTCCATGTTAAGAAGTAACAGAGCCGAACTATGCAAAATGCATATTGGGGTAGCATTTTAATCAGATCAGTGCATAGGGTTGTGAAGCCTAGGGGGATTTTCAGAAAGTGATACTGTTATATTAAGCATTCCCACTGGAAATCATTTTTAAAATGGCATGGACTCCTTTATGTCTAGATCCATTGCAAAATGTGGTCCAGGTATTGGAGAAACAATATTTGGAAGAAAAACGTAGTGCTTTGGAAGAACAGCGGATAATGTATGAGCGGGAGCTGGAACAGCTCAGGCAACAGCTTTCTCCAGAAAGGCATTATCAGCAGTGTGGTGGCAGCCTTTCAGATGCTGCCCAGACTGCTCAGCAGAAAATAAACTTCTGGTCAGAAGAGAGGTAAGAATATTGGTATTTAAGTAACCGAGAGATTGTGCTGGAGGACAAAAAAATCTTGAAATAATTTTGAATTAATAGTGATATAAAAGGGTTATCTACTTAATTTGGTGCTCAAATCCAAGGCAATTAAATTTTTCATATTTTGTGTCTGTGAGGCCTTCAGTGCATTGAACTAGATTGATGTTGTTTTTGCATGATCTCCTCTTTAAATGTTGTATAATCCATTTTACTAAGAGGCTGTACCTGCCTTGATTCATTCTAACAGTCCTTGTTTAATAATGGCAATTGGAATCAGCCATTCTGTCACTCAGCGACGTGGTCATAAAATGTGATGTCACCTGACCGCATTGATTTACCACAGCAGTTGCACAAGTTCCCTTTGCTGTCATTAGGTAAATCCCATAGGATTTCAACATCCTGCAGTCATGTAGTCACCATTTGCGACCTCCTGCCAGCTTCCCCATTGACTTCGCTTATTGAAAGCTGACAGTGAAGGTCACGAATGGCAATGATCACAGGATGTTGTAATCATCATAATTGCGAGCCGGCTGCCAAGTGCCTGAATCACAATCATGTGACTCAAAATGCTGTGATGGCTGCAACTGTGACGAACAAGCCCTCTTGTTGAGAGTGATCATACCTTTGAAAGGTAGCTGAACAAATGGTGCTGAGTTAGGTCTATTGTACATCTATGGAGGTTCTCGGTCATTCAGGTCATAGTTGTCCCAAAAATGCTTTAAAAAAGGCAACTGAACTTTCTTGATGTTTCTTGAAACTGAAGGAGCTTCTTGGATGAGAAGAAAAAGTCCAGTTGCCTTTTTACAGCACTTTTGGGATGGGCCTACTGAACCACGTGGCTACTACATACCAACATATAAAATATTTTATCCTGGTTTGTGGGATAATCTGGAGAGACTTTTCTTGTTTGAAATCATTGAATAAAAACAGATTAAATATTTGTTTAAAAATAGAACATGCTCTTGATTTTATCAGAAGGCTCTAGTTTTCTTTGAACCTTTGTTCACGTGCTATTTGTAAAATAATAAAATATAGAATCTGTAGGCAATATTGCATAGTTTGAGTTTGGTCCCATAAATCAAATAAACTAGATTCCAGTTTCCAAGAAAACCTAGTTATAAATAATGTGTCTTAAAACTTCTGTAAAGATGGATTAATTTATGCAATTTGTTTGAATTTTTAATTATAAATTCTACATATATTAATGTTAGTACTATTATGCTTTTCAGATTCATGATTTTTCTAATTTTTATCAGAGCTCTGGTGACTAAATTCATGCTTTTTCATAGATAATTTATTGAAAATAATGTAATAGTCTCGTTAAAATAATAGTATTTTAAATATATTTAGAAATTGGGTTTCTAAATTAAATTTTTGATAAATTTATGTCTTGTTTCTTTTGTAGAGATGAATTATTTCGACAAAGCTTGGCAAAACTAAGAGAACAAATAGTTAAAACCAATGCATTAGTAAGGGAAGCGAACTTTTTAGCTGAAGAAATGAGCAAGTTAACAGATTATCAAGTCACACTTCAGATCCCTGCTGCTAATTTGAATGCCAATAGAAAGGTAAGAAAATTTACTATTTTATATAAAGTAGTTTTATATAAAATGTCAAAAAGTCCACAATAATTTTACATTCAAGATAAAATTTGCTGATTTTTGTGCATGAAGTAGATAGAATGAGAATAGTTATACACCCAGAATAAACAGCTTCTTTCATTTTTGTCTCTGTAACCTATACATATCAATATAAATAGAGATTCACACATGTACTAAAGTATCCACAAGTAATCACGGGTGCACAAAATTAAACTAAGAACTTGTTGGTGATCATTATTAGTTCACATTTGATAAGACGGAAGTCTTGTATATACAGTGGGAGCACAGATCACTTCCATTAATGAATATGTCTGGAATACTGAGAACATAGATTGTTAACCTAAAATGAGATAAAAGCTTTCATTTAGCATGCCACTTTCACATGCAGGCATATTCTCACAAACTGTAAGAAAACTGTGCTGTATTTTGCCCACATGCTCAGTTCCCCTAACAAATAGCTGACTGTGATGTATTCAGTGAAGTGGATGTAACCATGAAAGATTATGCCAAAATAAAGGATTCTTTGTTGATTGCAATACAGTCAGTAAGGGAGATTTGTATTCATGCATAAAATCTTAAAACTACATTTAACTACAGTAATTCCATGTGATAAGCTTTGAAAACAGATTTTCAATTATATTCCTTCAAATATAAAAAGAGAAAGAAATGCACAGTGAGCATCTGAGAAACACATAGATATACATATTTTTAAAATGCATTTTACCACTGAACTTTCATGTTTTAATAAATTAATTTTAAGCATTAATATTATTACATTATTGTTAAATGTTTTGCTATTATAGTAACGTTACATTATTAAATATAAACAATTTGATCAACATTAATTACAATAATTATTATTTTCTTATTGAAGATGTTTTCAATGTTGATTCATGGTTTTACATCACCGGAAAACCTTGGCAGATTTTTGGCAGTACGCACATTGAATAAATACTGTGAATAAAATGTTTTTGTTTTGTTATGCAGAGAGGAGCAATAGTCAGTGAACCAGCTATTCAGGTAAAAAGAAAAGGAAAAAGCACTCAGGTGTGGACCATTGAAAAGCTAGAAAACAAATTAATTGATATGAGAGAATTATATCAAGAGTGGAAAGAGAGATTTCAGGAGGTATTTAACCATTTTTCCAATATCCAATATCAGATTTATAAAAGTATGCTTGCATAAAGACTCCATTGCCTCATTCATTTTTATGTTAGCTTATTCTAAACCAATGACAGCGCATCAAAGGCGACATGCGCCACAACATTTTGGGTGATGTGGTACCCGACAACAACTAATTTCAAAAGCACACAACATTCTCATGATTTTTGGAAGGTATAGTGGTTACATGAGAGTGAAATGCGGTCTTGTGTAACTCTGGAAGTTGCACAAGAACGGGGCATCCTTTCAGATGATTTTTAGAGGTTGCAGAAGAGCATCCTCTGAATTTTCTTCAAGAACAAAGGCCATCTGTAACCTGGGCATCCTCAGATAGGCCCAGGTGTCTGCACCATAAAGAGAACATTTCCTGCAAAGTGCAGCAGATCCTGGGACGACATGCAGCTGATCCTGGGGAGCAATCATACCATTTCCCAAAACTCATAATTGCATGAGGTGCCTTTTTCAGTGGGAGTAGTGGCACTAGAGCTGAAGTCAAGACCCAGGCCTTTGACTTCAGGCCCAGCTTCTGTGCTGCTCCTCGGTGCCACTGTTCAGAAGGGTCTATATAGCGCATGAAGAGAGAGAATTGTTTCTCCTTTTGGGGAGGGAGGGGTGACATGCCAGCAGACTCACATTAGACATTTTCCAAGTTTTTGACACACCATGGCCAAAAGATTTGCCATCACTGGTCTGGTTCATTATGCTACTCATATTACATGGCTAGTACTCTGAAATATAGTTCCTCTCACTGATTTTTGTCAGGCATTATAAAATATTGCCTGCCTAACAAAAAGAAATAAGCATGTTTTATTATTACATTTACGTTTCTATCCTGACAGTTAAAATGATCCTAATTACTACATTGTGTCCTATATTTGGGAGAGAATAGAGATTATTTGAAGATAAATAAACTGTTGGTCCTTAAAATGTTTTTTTTTAACTGATATAACTTTTTGGAGCAAATAATATGTATATTTCTGCTCTGTTACGTAATATAATTGTTACAATAAATAATAATACAAATTAAAATAATAGTGTAATTATTTACGATAAATGATATATATTTCAAAATATAGCTTTTCATTTCCATATTGAATCATTCTGCCTTCATGCCTTTGTAATTCATATCTTCTTTAAAAAAAATAGATGAAGAGACTCACTGGAAAAAGAGGTGACCCTTTCTATGAAGCCCAAGAAAACCACAATTTAATTGGCGTAGCAAATGTCTTTTTGGAATGCCTTTTCTGTGATGTTAAGCTTCAGTATGCAGTACCAATAATTAGCCAACAAGGAGAGGTGAGGCTTAATCCATAATAAATATTGTACTTTGTTTGCAAAAGGAATATCTTTATATATGTACATTCTTGCCCTTTCAGTTTTCTGTGGGACCTTGAAGACTTGGCTCTTCCCCCAAGCATTGAGCAAGGATGGGGGTTTTGCTGGCAGGCTTGTTTGGTCTGGTGTCTAGGGAAAAGGGTACTTCTGGTTTGTGTCTTTGTTTTATTGATCGTTGCGAGCCACCCGGAATCGTTATATGAGATAGGGAGCCATATACATCCTGTGAATGATTGCCTTGACTGAATGAATGAATTGCAAATAATGGCTCATGTTATGTATAGCACAGTTGGAATTGCCATCTGCTGTGTTCCTGTTTTTCTCTTTGTTTATTTGGTGGTGCTGCTGTTTGCAGTCTCTGTTAGCAAGGGGTTGGAAAAGGCAAAGGATGTGGCTTAAAGGAAAAAAAAGCCAGACACACTACATTGCGGATCTGTGGAGTGAAAGCCTGAGGAAAAGAAAAACCATCCACAGATATCCACAAATAAACAGGACATCTGTGGGACATATGGAGAACAACTAAATTGCATATGCTGACAAATAGTTTCTCCACACAAAGTTCTAGTGTGTTTAATTTAAAGATCATATCAATGAAAGAATGGTATCTATACAAAAGAATTTTCAAAATTATTTCTTTTAGGATATGTAAATTAATAATAGGTTTAAGTACGCTGAAATTGGGTGCACAGTTAAATACTGTGAGGGTATATGGGATTTCCTCCCATCTTCCAAGATCATTTCCATACATATACATCTTTGTAGTATAAGTTTATTATAAATGTTGTTTAAGAAGACTAGAATGTCAAACTTGAAAACATTATATGTATTTTTT
Source organism: Masticophis lateralis (assembly GCA_030761175.1). Classification (NCBI taxonomy): domain Eukaryota; kingdom Metazoa; phylum Chordata; class Lepidosauria; order Squamata; family Colubridae; genus Masticophis; species Masticophis lateralis. The sequence goes on from JAUDYJ010000003.1 coordinate 66,668,792, forward strand.
CTTTATTTAGTTGCTGAAGATACAGTTGTATGATATATAAATTATATGTATGTATGTATGTGTGTATCTCATCTGCATTATTGATATTAGATGTTAGGGACCTCTTTAACATCTTAAGATACTGTTTTTGTAATACAGGTGGTAGGCCGTCTGCATGTTGAAGTGATGCGTGTGACTGGTGCTGTCCCAGAACGTGTTATGGAAGGAGACGATTCTTCTGAAAACTCTAGTGAAAGTGGAAGCTTAGAAATCATGGATAATAATGGAGAAATTATCCACAGACCAAAAAAATTCACATGCAGGGTAAGGGCTGCATCATCTATGTCCAGATGTTTTTTTAGGGATAGATATTTTTTAAAAACACAATTTGGTAATTACACAGCTTAGAATACTGCAATAGGAAATTGTTTCTGTTGTCAATATTTAGAGCTTCAGTTGACTGACAATATTAAAACATTTGTGATACATGAAGCCACTGGGAAAGGTGGTCAGGAAGTTCAGAACTGTATATCGTTTAAATGCTGATGTTACCAGGTGTATATCTTCACTTAGGTTTAGCAGCTGATAGTGTCAAAAGTCTTCACATAGTAGCTAGGTGTGTGGGACTAGGTAGGAAGAAACAAATAGGAGTTTAATTCCAGCAAGATCAAGTGGCGGTTGATCCTGGTCTGATTCCAAGATAGACCAATCTTGAAGAAGCAACTTCAATTTAAGATGCTGGTGATTACTTATAATGTACAGCAACACAGAAAGGATTCCAACCCTACAGGAAATAGGTGGAGCGGGACCTTGGAAGCTAGCCTTGTGTGCTTTCCTTTCTCTTGGAACGCTTGCTTCCCAAAGAGAGGGTGGCTCCTTCCGTAATTATGCTCTAGAAAGTACTGATTTTCCACAGTTACATTTTCTAGGGTTAAATCTGTATTCTAGCTATGTTCAGCTAACTGCCAGCTATTTGAAAATTGTTAATAAGAGGTTTTCAGATTATATTCTATGCTGATCAGTTGTATTCTGTACTAAAGACCAGAGAAAAAAGGAAGCTTTGGGTGGGGGAGAGATTCATGTCCAAGATGTTTCATTCCTTAGGCCTTGCCCCTCCCCTGACCATAGTACTGAAATAGAAGAAACGTTTTGTCTGCTTTGTAATCAAATGGGTGGAATGGAGACAAAATTCTTTTCTCTCTGTCACCATTTAGAAAGGGTTGAAAAATAAGTCAGTTTCTTTGGCCCTGAACTGAAAAAGGAAATCCATCTCAGAACTGGGCAGGGAAAAATTTTCCTCAGCTGCTTTGTCTGAGTGAATAGAGAAAGTAAGACTGGAAAGTTGTGTTTGTAAGTGAACATGCATGTGTTAACAGGGAGAATATTCATGGTTGCTTTACCTTCTCTGGTATGCAGCTCTAGTGACCTCATCTTGTGCGAAGTTAAGTTCAGCTCCTTGATTGGAAATAATTCCCAATCCTATTCTTACAAGATGTTTGATTTCTTTCTCTTGGAGATGAATTCATATTTCAGCCAACACTTTCACGGTCAGTTTTAGAAAAAGCTGCTGTTCTCTGAGTTAAAAAAACAACAACCAAACCCCAATTTGAGAAATGTAAGGAGTCCATTTGCTTTAGGGATTATTTTTAATTGATATGTAGTCAGTTGGCCCTTTCATATACATCCCCTGCCTTCTCTGTCTTTCTCTATATCTCAGGTTCACGCAACAATTTGGATTCAAAAAGAGTTTTCGAGCACAAACATAGCAATTTTCTGCAGCTCCTTTAAAGCAGCTGCAGATGGCAGCATGGGAGGGCAGCTGCATGGTTCCAGGAAAATAAATAAGTGTTTTAATAATTTGCAGAGAAGTGCCATGTCTGAATCCCAATGTGCCATAAGTATCTTTAGAAGTATTAGAAGAACCTTTTTTTTTTGGTAACTAAATACTTGTTTAGAAATGTAAATATTTTCATTTATTGAATTTATGTTTCATAATTGTTTAGGTAAAAATCAAAGAAGCAACGGGACTACCACTGAATCTTTCAAACTTTGTCTTTTGTCAATATACCTTCTGGGATCAGTGTGAACCAACCGTTGCAGCGCCAGTTGTAGATCCAGATGTGCCTTCACCTCTGGGCAAAGATGTCCAATTTACAGTGAATTTCTCTCATTGTAGGGTAATTATTTGTTTCTCTTTAGACCAGTTCATTTAATTGTCTACATCAAACTAAGAGTAGTTTCTCAAAACTACTCTTAGTTTGCGCATTGTTTGCACAATGCACACAATGAGCATTGCTTTAGCAACATATATACTTTTGTTTTTAAGACGGAGGGTTCTCTTCACTAGTTTTAAGAGAAGTCTATACAAAAAGAAATTATATCAGAGAGTAGCTCATTTTTCTCCCTATTTGAAGTTAGTAATACACTTTTGGGGCTGCCTGTCGTATAATTGATTCTATGTGTTTCCCTAGGTAGGCATTTAGAAATTTAATCAATTGTTGATTTTATTAAACCACTGTAAACTATAAGCTATTACATATATCAAACAGAGACATTGTGTATCCTGCTTCTGGTAGGAATTCCTGTAGATAGTTCTTGACTTACAACAGTGTTTTTGACTGGAATTTCCATCATTAAGCAATGAGATTGTAAAGCATGACCATGTTGCTTAGCAACAGCAATCTCTGCAGTCCTGGTTGACATCATTAACTGAATCCCATGGTTGTAAGGTGAGGCGTAGGTAAGGGAGGGTGTGCAGGGGTGAAAGAGTGCAGTACAAGCACAGAGAGGTGGGGAAGGATGCCCAGGTGGGAAAATTTATCCCAGAGATTTCTGACCTTCCCTGATGGCCTTCCAATTGATTTTCTGAGGAACCAACAGGGAAGATTGCAAGTGATGATTGTGGGGTGCTGTGAGTTGTTGTCAGTGGAAACAGGTTGCCAAGCACCCAGATCACAATCTCATGACCACGAGGGTGCTGGAATAGCTGTAACTCTGAATGCCATCATAATTTAGAATGGTTGCTGAACTAACGGTCAAGGACTAACTGTGGGATCATTTAATTCTCCCTTGCGCTGTATAGAGAGTCCATTGACTGGGCTATATCTTGTCCGATTGAGCAATAATTTGAATAAACACGCCTCCTTCCTGCTTGTCCCCAGTTCTTTGCTCAGTCAATCCATGAAACTTGTCTTTCTTTCGCTTTTCATTTCTGGACTCTCTAAACCTTGCTAATTTCTCTAACCTTTCCCTTGCTGGCTAATTTTTCCTTTTTAGGATATTTTTAGACCATTTAGGGGAAAACTGAGAAGCTGATTCTATCACTGCTCAGGTGAGCCACGGTCCTCGCACTTATGACCGCTGGAGCACTTTGAATTTCAAGACTTTTTACTGTGAGTTGTCGGGCTGCGCGGGAGGGGACCGTTTCGTCAGTCCTTGCGCTGCGGAGATAGAGGGGAGGCTTCATTCCGATGTAGCCCAGCTCTCCCATGCTTCGTTCAAGCCACCATTAACTGGGACTATTCCGTTAGCCCCTATAACTATGGTGAAGCTGAGGGGAGCTCTCAACGGAGAAGTTCATCTGTTCCAGAGCTGATTACTGCCCTTATTATTATACTGAACTTGACTGCTGAAGGTTGCAACGTGGGATGTTCACTGATTATTTTTCTTTGCCACTACAGATACTTTCTCTATCACCTCAATAGCGGCCGCCATTTTGAATCGCTCCACTGCTGACTTATAGCGGTGCCATTTTGTTGCCTGTGGGGGGCGGTGGCTCCCTCTTCCCTTGAGGCTATTTCTTATCAAGGAATCAACGCATAACCACTATTCCTTTGCTGCATTTGTTTCTCGCTTCTGATGTCACAAGCAGTATCACCTTTTAATTAAACTTCATATTTTTTTATCTTCAGGCAGTATTCCAGAATGCCTAATCGCAGCCATTCTAAAAAGAGCTCTCAGTCCTCCTCTCAGCAGGAAGGAAGCTCCAAGGGCAAGCATTCCACTAAAAGACCAGCTTCCCAATTTGCCTCCACTTCTTCTGCAGCTGCAGAGAGGGATGCAAAGTGAAGGCACCTGACCTTAGATAAGCAATTTGACAAGGCCAAAAGACAAACAGAGGCCATTGTTCATCCTCCACCCGCCATCATGCCCATTCAGACTGCTTCCCCAAAGGAACAGTCCATTTCTGTCTAACCACCTCAGGAGTTTTCTTCCTGGTCTCCCAATGTGTCTACCACTGCTATGGATGACTAGTCCATTGTTAGAGAGGCTTTGCTCAGGGAGCTGATGTCACTCCACCTGTGCAAGCTCAAGTTTCTTCTTCTCCATCTCCAGCCACTTTCACTCGCACTTCTGCAGGTCTCCACCCTGAAGACAGACCTCCATCATCCATTCCTTGAGGGATGTGCGACCTTATTGCTCAGACCGTGGCCAAAAGCATTGATTCTGCCCTCACTCAGAGAGGTATCTTGGCTCCTTCATCGGCTCCAGCTCAGCCACACCGTTCTTCCAGGGCATCTTCCCATCTGGACAGTGAGGTGTCTTCTGTCACCAGGTCTCCATCCCATTCTCACCACAGTGAACAGTCCATCCTTGAGGAGGAGGAGACCATTGACCATGATCTCTCTGAGGAGGAGGAGGAGTCCTTTCCTGAAAAAACCCGCTCATTGGGTCTCTTTAAACATGAACTATTCAAAACCTTGCTACACAAAGCCAGAGTCACTGCAAACATGGGCGTTTCCTCCTTTGGTTCCAAGACAGCTTCGGATCAACAGGATTTCAATATTCTCCTATTTTCAGAAGCAGTGACAAAGCAGGAAGTTGTTCCTTCACCCAAATTATTTCTTGACACAGTTCAATGCCAATGGGCCCAACCTGGCTCCATTTCCACCCCAAGCAGTTTAGACAAGAAGTTTTACTCCACTGAACAGGAATTCGAGGAACTGCTTAAGTTACCTTCAGTTGATGCAACGATAGCCAGTCTCACCTCTTCCAGTCTCCTTCCATCGGATGCAGCTGAGGGTCTCCGTGCAGAGGATAAGTGGGCAGAAACTTCCACTCACAAGACCCATCAAGCCACTGCTTGGGCTATCAAGTCGTCCACTGCACCTTCCTTCTTTGCACGTACATCACTCATTTGGCTTCACCAAATGCAAAGTAAAGCGTCCTCCGAGGACACACGGCTGCACCAAGATATCAGCAAGATTATTGCACCACAGAATACGTGGCAGATGCCACCCTTAATTCTGTCAAGTTCGCATCTAGAGCCATGGCTTCCAACATAACATCTCATCGTCTCCTTTGGCTCCGCCACTGGCAAGCAGACATGTAGACGAAGTGGCGCCTACCAGCGGCCCCCTTCAAGGGTGGCAATCTTTTTGATGAAGCATTGGACCCCGTGTTGGTGGAAGGTAGGGACAAGAAAAAGATTCTCCCCTTTTCTTCCAGGCGCTCAGACAGATGCTCTGCCTTCCCTTACCGTAGGCAGACCCTTCAGCCAATGGACCCAGGTTTCCATTCTCCAGCCCCCTCCCATTAATTCAACCCTACGGCCGACAGATTTCAGGACAGACAACAATTCAGAGACCGCAACATCCAGAACATTGTGGAACTGGTTTTTATTCTATTCTACTCTTAGTTCAGAAAAAATTGGGGGGTAACAGGGCCATTTTGTACTTCAAGCGCCTGAACGTTCACATCAAATATAGGTGTTTCAAGGTGCATTCCCTACATTCTATCCTGGCAGGCATTAGAATTGGAGACTATCTGGCATCCATAGACCTGCGGGAAGCCTATCAACATGTTCCCATTCGACCATCCCACAGACGGTTCCTCAAGTTTTGTTACGGGGGGGCATTTCCAATATAGGGATCTTCCCTTTGGACTCTCCTCCGCCCCCCGTATTTTTACTAAGTTTCTCAATGTGGTGTCAGCACATTGCAAGCCTCACCTATCAGAGTTCAACGATATCTCGATGATATACTTATCCAGTCTTCATCATTTCAACAGGCTCATTTGGATCTTTAAGCCACCATCAATGCCCTTCACCTTCATGGGTTCACCGTGAATTGGGAAAAGAGCCAGCTGTTACCGTCCACCTATCTGGTTCATGTGGGAGCACGCATAGACACACAAGCGGGCCTTGTGTTCCTATCACAGGAACACCAGGACAACATCAGTGCCACAGTGACACAGATCAGATTATTCCACAAAGTTCCTCTTCTCCTCCTCTCCCAACTGCTCAGCCAAATGACTTCCTGCCTCTCAATCGTCCCTTGGGCAAGGCTCCATTCCCGTCCACTCCAGTGGCTCCTCCTTCCAGCCAGAATTCAGGGATCATCAGGGATCCTCGGAAGGTTGTCTCTTCTCTCAAAAGGTGGACATCCATGGCCCTAAAAAAAAAAAAGGGTCCTCCTTCCTCGATCCACAGCGACTGATCCTGACAACGGACGCCAGCCTGTTCGGCTGGAGTACACACTTCAACGGTTGGATCACCCAGGGTTGTTGGACGCCAGTGGACCTTTAACACAACATCAACTGGCTGGAACTACGAGCGGCCCATTTAGCCCTGCGGCACTTTCATCACCACTTCTCCGGTCAGCATGTCCTACTCAGGACAGACAACATCACCACCAAGGCCTATGTCAACCATCAGGGCGGGACACGGTCCAGGGCTGTCATGACCGAGACTGCAGAGCTGGGAGCCTGGGCAGAGAGGCACCTTCTGTCCCTATAGGCAGAACATATTGCAGGTTCCTTGAACCTTCAAGCAGACTGGCTGAGCAGGACAGCCATTGACTCAGCAGAGTGGCAATTACATCCTGATCTATTCCGTCAGCTGGTACTCCACTTTGGACAACCTCAAATGGATCTGTTTGCCACTCCGACCAATACCCAGGTGCCTTGATTTATCTCCAGGTACTGGAATCCGCAGGCGGAGGGAACCAATGCCCTCCACTGCAAATGGCCCCCTGGCTTGCTCTACGCCTTTCTTCTGATTCCTCTCATTCCTCGGGTCATCCTGAAGATCCTGGAAGAGGAAGCAGAGGTCCTCCTCATCGCCCCATATTGGTCCCATTCGCCCCTAGTTCGCGGATCTCAGGGAGCTTTCGAAGGTCGGGCCTTGGCAAATTCCCTCGGATCAGGTATGTCTCATTCAAGGGGCAGTCCACCATCCAGAACCCCAGTGGTTACAACTAACCGCCTGGCTGTTGAACGGCAGATCCTGAAGGACGAACACTTTTCTTCCAAGGTGATTTCCACTATGCTTGCTTCCCGCAGAAAATCCACCATTCGGATTTATGATGCTACCTGGTCTTCTTTTTGTAGATGGTGTGCCTCTTCTAACACAGAACTGGCTCACGCTTCTGTTCCACACATATTGGAATTCCTCCAGGCGAGTCTCAAGGGCGGCCTTGCAGTCAACTCTCTGCGACGACAGGTTTCAGCCTTGGTGACGATTATTCCCTGCCGGGAACACGGTTCATTGTCTCATCATCCATATGTTCATGGTTTTCTCAGAGGGGCGTCAAATCTCCCACAGTCCACAGATTCCCTTTCTGGGACCTCAGCCTCGTCCTGCAGGTATTTATGGATTCCCCCTTCGAACCCCTATCTTCCGTTTGCCTGAAGTTTCTCACCTTTAAAGTAGCCTTCCTTATCGCAGTTATGTCCGTTCATTGCGTTGGTGAATTGGCAGCCCTATCCACGCGAGGAGACTTGTGCATCTTCCATCCTGATCAAGTGATCCTACGACTGGACCCTACCTTCCTTCCAAAAATCAATTCATGGTTCCACAGAACTCAGGAGATTGTACTACCCGATTTTTGCCCTAACCCAGTCCATCCCATTGAATGATGTTGGCACTCCCTGGATGTACGATGGGCTCACAAAAGATATCTGCACAGGACAGCCTCATTCCACAAAACATAATCGCTGTTTGTGTCTTTCCAACCCACCTCTTTCGGATCACGAGTTTCCTCTTCCACCATCTCCCGTTGGCTTAAAGCGTGCATCGCATTGGCCTATGAACGCAGGAACAAGGCACTCCCTGGCCGTATCACAGTGCATTCGACACGCAGCACTGCTACCACAGCGGCTTGGGCCACACAGGCGTCTCTTCTGGAGATCTGCAAGGCCACAACATGGAGTTCCCCGACATCCTTCATCTAGCATTACAAAATAGATAAATTTGCCTCGGCCAAGGCCACCTTTGGTCGTAGAGTCCTTCAGCAGGTCCTCGATCCTGTAAATCCATCTGCCTCCTCTTCTTCTTCCCGCCCTAGGGATAGTTAGCTTGGGTATATCCCAGTCAATGGACTCTCTAAACAGCACAAGGGAGAATGAACATTGGACTTACCTGAAGATTCCTTCTCCTTGCGCTGTATGAGACTCCATACCCTCCCTATTGTCATTCCTTCCTTGTCTATCCTTTTTTCTCTCTTCCCCTTTCGCTCAAGTCGTTTGGTTCTTAGGATCCGGACTTCGCTGGCGAACTAGGGACAAGCAGGAAGAGGAGGTGTGTTTATTCAAATTATTGCTCAGACATGGAGATATAGCCCAGTCAATGGACTCTCACACAGCGCAAGGAGAAGGAACCTTCAGGTAGGTCCAATATTCAACTTCAGAGAAAACCAATTGAAAAAGGAAGTTTTAAGAGAAGTAAGAAGCCATTTACTTTTGGTATCAAAGGATAAACATGAATCCAATTTATTGATTCGACTTACATCTACTGTTCAAAAAATCTTTTCTCAATTTTCAGTTAGTTTTAAACATATGCAATTATTATAAAATAATTAGTGAAGGGAGCTAATTTGGTATAGAGGTTAAAGACAGCCTGCTATAAAACAGGAGGGCATTCTCTTCCTGCCTCAGTATGAAACCAGCTGAGGGTCCTTGGACTGCACATTCCCTCTCAACCTGAGGAAGAAGGCAGTGGCAAACCACTTCCAAATTTTTTGAAAAGATAAATGAAAGGATTAATTAGTACAGTGTGGGCAGAGTCAACACTCAGTCAAAGGCACAAACACATGCACAAACACTTTTAGCTAAAACCAACAGAACCAATGAAAAACTTATAAACATTAAAAGCAGAAAGAAATTATTATGTAATCTTATAATTTAAAAGATACTGTAAATAATAATTGTAATTTATAAATTAAAGTTTATGGGAGAGGGGTAATAGCAATCATTTCAAGTTCAGCTTTGTCATTCTACAGGTTTGAATACAAAATATATTGTATTCACCACTTATAAAAACTGGTTTTTGATTATTTCTGAAAGCATTCTATTGTCATGAAATAGAAATCTATTAAGTATAACCTGGAATCTGCATGGTACAGAATGTTGGTGCAGATGAATTAATTCATGGAATTATCCATACAACTTTATTTATTTATTCATTGGTTTGATTTATATGCCGCCCTTCTCCGGAGACTCAGGGTGGCTTACAATGCATTAAGCAATAGCCTTCATACTTTTGTATATACCTGCTTAGTAGGGCTTTTGGCCCCCCCTAAGCGGTGTTCTTTTTTATACAAAGTCAGCTTATTGCCCCCACAATCTGGGTCCTCATTTTACCTACCTCGGAAGGATGGAAGGCTGAGTCAACCTTGAGCCTGGTGAGATTCGAACTTGCAGTAATTGCAGGCAGCTGGCAACTAAGTGCTATTTAACAGCGCTTTAGTCCGCTGCTCCACCAAGGCTCCTATATCTAGCTCTACAACTTTAGCTGTATTTTTCTCTACATTTGTAATCCAGTTTGAGTCTGGGAATTTGATTCATTTCTTCTTTATCATACAGAGTATACATTATGTTTCTGTGGTAAATGTTCCCATCTTTTTAGGATTATGTGGTGAATGTAACAGAGGAATTTCTGGAGTTCATTGCAGATGGAGCTCTTGCTATTGAGGTCTGGGGTCACAGATGTGCTGGAAATGGGACCTCCATATGGGAGGTAGATTCTCTTCGTGCAAAATCTAGGACCTTGAGAGACAGGTATTAACATTATCCTTGAAAGTTCATCGGGAATTAGTTATTCTGAGGTTCCTGAAAAGTATATTTATTGATTTCTTTTACATGTTTTTAGGTGGAATGAAGTAACACGTCGAATAGAAATGTGGGTTTCAATTCAAGAACTAAATGAAATTGGTGATTATGCAGCTGTGGAGCTTCACCAGGCAAAAGATGTAAATACAGGAGGAATTTTCCAACTTAGACAGGTATAGTGGATGGGATTTTCTCTTCTAAAAAATAATGTTAGTGTGTTAGTATATTTTTTTATATTACTTCCCCTCTCCCTTTTTTTAATTGTGCAGGGTCATTCTCGTAGAGTTCAGGTGGCAGTTAAGCCAGTGCAACACTCAGGAACATTGCCACTCATGGTTGAAGCTATTCTGTCTGTGTCCATTGGCTGTGTGACTGCCAGATCAACCAAATTGCAACGGGGATTAGACAGTTACCAGGTAGGCCTTTTAAATATTGAAATATTAAAGCATGGTGCAAATTTAGTCTTTCAGTGGTGGCACATAACACAACTGTCAACATGTGCATTTGACATGCTTTCCCAAAGTTTATACATTGTAACTCATAAACGGAACATTGCAATAATATTAGAAAGAATACTGTGTACACCACTTCCTTCTGATTCACTTGTGACCTTCAGATCATTATAAGATCAGCAGTTCTTTATTGGGAGATATGGAATGATAAATAGACAAGCAGTATAAATAGACTGGGCAATATGGAAGAAATATATGTGCCAGCCAAGCTAAAGTCATGGGCTCTTAATAATTTTTAATAATTAATAATTCTTAATTCTCTATCTCCCTTTCTCTTTTTCACATATCTCAAAACTCAGTGATTGTATTTGTGTGATTCCTATCCCCCATTTAAATAACTTAGTAATTTGTAGCTATTTTGAACTAAAACTCTCAGAATTTCTGACCATAGGGCAGACTGGCTGGGGCTTTTGAAATTTTAACTCCAAACACTTGCAAAAGAACCAGATTATCCTGATGCAAGGTATAATTTAGAAGTTCTTAAACAAATTACATTAACACTACGAGTACATGTATCTCTGCTTACAGAATACCATAGGCACATATATTTGCTTATTTTTCAAATGTGAATGGAAAATTTAAAACATTTTCATTTTTACTTTAGAATGAATTATAGCTGTCTATTATGTGCAAACTGTGAGATATGGTTGGTACTAAACTAGGTAAAACTATCATTTGGCATTGGTCTGTTTCATAAAAAACAACAACCCCAAAATGGAACCATTTTCTCTTCATCTTTTATGTTTAGAAAAAGATAGATAGTGGACAAGCCTGAAGATCAGTATAGGTTGTTTACTTTTTGAACTTTGGGTTAGCCATTGGTAGTGGCTTACATGAATAAGAAAATACTTAGTGTAATAGTGCCAATTCTACATATAGAAATTTGTAATGTATTTCCAGGAAAAGAAAAATGGCTACTGTAACTAGCAGCCATTTATCTTCCATCATTCTTCCCCATAAGATGTAGTGCTTTCAAGTGTAATAAAGGTAATAGGCTTTTAACCCTAATCAATGGGAATAATTGATTCTATGTTTGAGTTAGGAGACTCAGTTTTGGATAGCATGAATAAAAGTTTTAACTAATCCTACAGAATAATAATGAAGATAAAATGGATAAAGAAATATTTGTGCCACTGAAAGCTCCTTAGAAGAAAAACAAACTGTAGATAATACCTTCCAATAAATAAATTTACAATTTTTTAATCCATGTTTCTTTGATGACTTTCTCAGTGCAGTAATGCTAGTTCCCTCAGATTGCACATGCTAACTCATAATACATCAAATAAAAAGAAGAGTAAATTCTCAGGTAAATAGACTAAATACAGCACATAACACATACCTAAATTTTGCTTTTTAAAATGCCCATTTTTGTAAACTAAAATCTATAAACTGAGAACAATTTTTGGGTAATCAAAGAACAGATGTGCTCTTCTCCCTTCAAGCATGACTTCAAAATTGTTGAACTGGGGTTTCCAGTTTATGTTTGATCGCAAGAAACTCTCCTTTGTAGACTTTATTTCCCTTGAAAAAGCGTTAACTGACAAATTGCATCTCAGCAGCATAGAACAGGAGTTCCCAGTCTTTTGGGAATTCCTGACTCTTACATACACAATAAAATTATGGGAGCTCAGGCTTCTTTAAAATGTGTGGACTTCAACTCCCAGAATTCCCCAGCCAGCATAGCTGGGAAATTTTAAGTCCATACATCTTAAAGTTGCATAGAAACCTGAACTCTCATAACTTTATTGTGTATGTAAGAGAAACACTCGATTGCTTCTTCGAGCAGTGTTAGTCAACTACTGAGGCTAATTGGGGGTGGGGGGTGTCAAAATCTGTGTTGCACGTATCTTGCATTTGTTGAGGTGTGTTACCAATAATGCATGTTCTATGTGTTTATCAAGCTTATTTTTTTCCATCAGAAAGGAGATGATGATGATGGTGATATGGATAGTTATCAGGTATTGCTGCTGTTGCTATTAAATCACACGGCATGGGGCACAGCTAATGCTAATTGTCATCAAAGCATTTCTAGAATATTAGCACAAACAGTACTAGCTTTTGAAGTACTCTCTGGCTTTAAAGATCTTTTCAATTATTTAGATTAAATTTGACCATAAACTATATTGTTGCACTTGACATCTATAACTATCAATATACCATACACTGTATTTGTTCATGGAAAATGCATTTAGCTAAACTTTGGGTTAAAAATTCTCTTAATGACTTGCAAAACAATTAGAACAACAATAAAACAGCATATAAAATAAATGCAATAGATTGAAAGATAATAGGTGCTTCTTTTAATAAATAAAAACCATAAGAAGTTTTTGTACATTGATGGAATTCAGGCAAGCAGCACTGGCTTCCTTAAGAAGGCTGCCTATATAACCTACCTACAACTCAACAATATTTTCAACAATCTCCCAACACAATTCAGATTTAGTAAATTTCTTAATAGAATAATCTTTGCACAAAGTTGAAAGCTTTTTTAATGTATGAATATCTACATTTTAATCTTATACAAAATCCTATTAGAGTTTCAAATACAGTAATCATCTAGAATTTATTTTAAGCTTTATTCTGATTTAATGTTGTGCAAATTTAATTTTTAGTCCCATGTTAACTTTTAAAAATACCTATGAATGCTTCTTTCCTAATAATAGCCTATAAGAGATTTTAGAATTAAATAATACATTTTAATGCAAAACTAATAGAGGTTTTTAAATTTTAAGAAGCAGCAAAATTAACTCAGCTATTAGTTTCAACATATCCCAGAATAGTTTAATAGATATTACAGTTATTTATTATGGAAACTTAGTTTGAACTACTTCTAAATCTTTATGCTGAGGCTCAGATTTAACTATCGTGTACAAAGAGGACCATCTGCAACCAATTTAAGGGGTTTATAGGTAATGACAACAAAACCCCATTCCCTTTCTCCAGTGCAAATATTGATAATTTTCTGCAGGCCTTTCCCTAGACAATCTCTGATTAGATGCATTCCTGATTCTAAACTGGATTGAAGGGAAGGTGGCTTCAGGGTCAGACTATGGGAAGGTAAATTTAAAACAGGCAAAAGTTTATATACTCCCCTTACTCCTGTTTGATTTGCATAGATCCAAGATTAAATACACAACCAAGCTGCTCTCACAAGTAGTTTGAGCCCAAATTAGCTACTAATGTGCTTCAAGCTGCTTATAGTGCTTCTTGATAATGTATGCTAAGGAACAGACGAAACATTTCAGTAATGTTAAAAAGCATGAATGACTGCATGGTTTTTGGTTTTGCATGGGGATGGTTTAGTTGCATTGGTAAGAGCAAAATATTAAAGAATTGATGCAGTTTTAAGGGTTGTTATATTGATTTAATCAACACTTCCTTATGCTATTATTTGTTGACTGCTGCATTACTTTCCTGCTTGAAAGGTTGAAATCATAGATTTACAAAAGTAAATTTGAAATAGAGAAATATTTCTATGAAAAATCTGGTGCATTTTCCAGCTTTTCTTTCTCTCTGCTGTTTGCAGTTTGGGTGAGCTTGCCTTTTGGGGGCAATTTATTGTGACTGTTGTAACTGAAGTATTTATTCTTCCCTGTATCAATAAGAAAAATGATTAAATAATTTTTCCAATCAAACATGAAGCTGCGGAGAACTAAATATATATATTGTCATTTCAAATATATACTTTTTTCCACTAGGAGGAAGATTTGAACTGCGTGAGGGAGAAGTGGTCAGAAGCACTAATAAAACGCAAAGAGTACTTAGATGAGCAAATTAAAAAAATCAACAATAAACAAGGTTTGTGAGGCTTGTGACTTAGCTTATAATTGTTTGCAGATAGTGCATATTGTTGTCATGGCATCCTACAAATATTTATTTTAATATTTGAAAGTCATATAGTTCAAAAAAAACTTTTAATATTTCAACCATGATGCTGTTTAGTTCATTAGAAAGTGAAACAGGACAGCTACTTCAGTGACAGTATTTATCATCATCATCTTCATCAGAGTATGAAGGGACCTTAGAGATCTTCTAGTCCAACCCCCTGCTCAAGCAGGAAATCCTATACCAGTTCTGACAAATGGATGTCCAGTCTTTTCTTAAAAGCCTTCAGAGATAGACTAGCCACAACCCTTGAAAGCAAGCCACTGCACTGGTGGATTGTTCTCACTGTCAGGAAATTTCTCCTTAGTTCTAGGTTGCTTCTCTCCTGGGTTAATTTCCACCCATTGTTTCTTGTTTTGCATTTTGGTGCTTTAGAATATAGCTTGACTCCCTCTTCTTTGTGGCAGCTGTTCAAATATTGGAACACTGCTATCATGTCACCCCAATCCTTCTTTTCACTATATTATTCAAGTGTAACCAACAATTCCTGCAACTGTTCTTTATATGTCTTAGCTTCCAGCCCCCTAATCATCTTTTTTTGCTATCCTCTGCACTTTTTCATGAGTTCTGTTAGAACTGAGTTTTGTCCATGGTTAATTTAAAAATAATCTGCCATGGCTTCCTCCACAATATTGAACATACTGTTACCTTAAAAATTTTGTTTCTAATATGCTGTTTCTTGCCTCCTCCATGTGTTTCTTTGCATTATAGAGAAAACAGACGATGACATAGAAAGAGAAGCCAGGCTTGTAGAACAATGGGTGGGACTTACAGAGGAAAGAAATGCTGTGCTGGTCCCAGCACCAAACAGTGGTATTCCAGGTGCTCCTGCAAACTGGTAGGTGGAGAAAGTCACTTCATCACATTGCACATTCAATATAAAATAAGTTCACATGAGTATCGCAATGCAGGGAAAGGTTGCTGTGTTACAATGCGTGTAGGATTATTTTTAATGTTAAATTTTATATCACATCAAGCTGATGCTCTGAGAAAAGTTAGCAACATAAAGTAATGCAATCACAAACAGAGGCAACCCGATTACAATAGGGTAATATGTCATCATATAATAAAGAATAATTCATTTGATCTTTTTTCTCCTCTCTGTTTTCTAGTGCACTTAGGTGCAGTGAAGTTTTTTAGTGCTTATCTTTGGAGTAGTTTTTTTAAGTCTGAAAAATAAAAATTTGGGGAAAATAAGATAATTAATTAATTAATTTAATATATTTAATTAATTACTCCTTCACCAGTTTAGTACAGCAGTTATAAATTTAGATTTATTATACTTTGTCGTTCGGGCCAGTGTGGTATATAAGATGTTGGAGTAGGATTTGGGAATTTCAGTCCTGAATGGCTTTGGCTAATCATACACTCTCAGTCCAAGCGATTTTACAGTCTCGTTATGTGATAAAATAGAAGGAGCCAGCATCTTTTGGATGAGGCCTTAATTTATTTCGAGGCAAGAAGTAATAGGCTCATCCAGATGATTTTATTTCTGCCCTGTCTTTCATCCAGTAATTCAAGATGACAGCAGTTTCTGCATATAATGTTGATGAATGCAGAAATGTACTCTTTGTTAATTGTTAAAGGAAGTGTTACTACATAAATACTCCTATAAAGATCAATGGATCATGATTTTCAAAACAATTAGAATTTAAGGTTATTGCAATGAATTTAGAGGAAGAAGTGGGAGAAAAAAGAATCAAATGGAATGGTCAGGTTTGAGGCATTAATGGCTTAAGTCAATGGTCAATGGTGGTGCATCTGTATAATTTGTAACTGAGAACGTCACTGACATCTGATGAGCTGATCAAATCTCATTTGAAATTCCAGAGTTATTGTGAAATCTTACATCTGGCTGCACATTAGCTGGCGCTAGTCACTAAAAACATTAACTCAGTGCTGCATGCCCTGAATTGGTAGCCCCAATGTTTCTAAGTAACTTTCAAAGTGTTGGCTTTAATCCACAACTCTTATGAAGCCTGGAATCAAGACAGCGTCAAGATTTAAACTATTCAGTACATTTATTCCAATAGAAAGTTTTAGTGAGTACCTCCCTTCATGAAGTCAGAGATACTTTACTGTTCTAAGGTCAGGAGATAGTGTGTCTTTATTATAGGCCCAGTCCTTCCTATCCCCAACCTATGGAGTCAGTTTAGAAGGATACTGTGGTCAACAATATCAAAAGCAGCCAAGAGATCAAGAAGCACAAGAATGGATGCACCACCACCGTTCAGGCTCTGCCACAGATCATCCACAAGTGTGACTAAAACTGTCTCAGTACTACTGTACATCCTGGCCTGTAACCTGTCTGAAACAGGTCTAGATAATCTGTTTGCTCTAGGGTTTTCCACAGCTGATGTCAGCCTTACCAGATAGATCAGACAGGAAACACAAGCAAATAAGTGAATGCTGCTTTATCGTAAAGCTACATGAGCAGAACTTTACATATCTGAAATTGTATTTCTCCCACCATCACATTTACAACCTGAGAACCTAGGAGGGTTTCTTCTGTGCCTCTTGTTCCAGCTCACTATGCAACAGCAGGCTATGATCTCCCTTATCTGCTGCTTCCCTAGGCAGCATCTCTTCGCCCATCTCCCAAGATCATTCCCATATACTATTACATCTGCAGACTGACAACCTTGTCCAAGTAGGGAAGATTGGAGATTGGACGATAGTTACCAAAAAGCATTGGGTCCAAGAATGCCCCCTGGAGGCGGGTGTGAATCAGTGGTGGGTTGTCTCCGGTTCAGATCGGTTCACAAGAACCAGTAGTAAAACTGGCAAGAGGCTCCACCCCTTGACCCGGACGTCATCATAGGTGATTCGTGAGCAGAATGCGAACTGGTAGTAAAGGTAAGTAAAACCCACTGCTGGTGTGAACCATTGCCGCTTTCACAACCCAGGAGACCTTTAATTTACCATTAAAATATCAATGCAAATTATGATTCAATCTATTGATTGATATATTTCTTTGTTATTAGGATCCCACCTCCTGGAATGGAAACACATGTCCCTGTACTTTTTCTTGATTTAAATGGTAAGTTTCATCTTGGTATTCATGATACTGAGCTGAATTCATGATACAGTTTAGTGCTGCATGGAAAATAGTAAGTTTTCAACTGGACCTTGGACCTAAAGTGAGTTTTGGCAAGTACAGCATTTGTTGAGTGTACTGAGAATAGTCCAGTCTTGGGCAATGAAATCTCTTTAAAAATGGGAGGATACACTTAAGGATCTTAATAAAAATGTAAGTCATGTCTTTCTGTTGAGGCAGTGCAGTGGTAAATCTCCATAAATTAAAAAGTGGCTCATGGAACATAATAATTTTTAAAAATCCAAAATCTATTCAAAAATTGCATGCAGGTTTTCAGTTTCTTCATAAGGGTGAGAGATAAATTAAGCAAGAAACTGATTATTTTTGAAGACATATATTCTGCTATATTTAGTTGCTGCTTGGAAATGAAACATGGAAGGATATTGTAGACATTTGAATAAAGTTTTATCAGGTATTGTGATAAATTTAGATTGCACTTAGAATAATTTGAATACGCCCCTATCAGCAGTTGTCCTCATTTAAGAATCTAGCTGTTGACATTGATTGCTAATCAAACAGAAGTCTATTTCTCAGCAGTGTAATTTGTATTTAGGATTTATTTTATGTTTTTTGTTATAATTCTACCCACATGGTCCAGGGTAGAATTTAAAATTAGTTCTACCTTAATTGTAACTTCATTTTCTTTGTTTGGTAGCTGATGATCTTAGTGCCAACGAACAGCTAATAGGTCCACATGCATCAGGGGTGAATTCAATACTACCAAAGGAGCATGGAAGTCAGTTTTTTTATTTGCCGATCATAAAGCACAATAAGGATGAGGTAAATAGATTTATGGTTATTCTAGTTCTGTTACTAGTGGCCAGTTATAGGAATAATAATATTTCACTCAAATCTCTTAATACTCATTATTTCTTGCATTTTATTTGTTGAACAATTGTGCCAAATATTTGGTTTAACTTTGTTTTTGTTTAGACTTATTCCCTAAGAATAAAATTTAACATATACGGTAGAATGTTTAAAGAGTATCCTAAAAAAACTCACTCTTGTTTTTTAACTCTTATTATTGTAGCCCTTTTATTGAAGAAAGGAATGAATGGATGAATAAATAAATAAATATTAAAATATTAGTTATAATGCTTTCCTTTTCAATAATACTTTCTTGAACATCTGATTGATTGCTACGGAAAATAAGATGTAGACTAAACTTTATTAATTTTCTGTTAGCTAGATATGTTCAGGCTATAACTCTTCAAATTTACAGATATTATGGCCAATAGTTAGGAATTCAATAATTAGGAATTCTGAGTAGTAGTTCTAATAAGAGAACACCAGATTTAGGAGAGCTGCATTAATTAGAGCCCCTCTGTAATCCAAATGGGTTTGTATTACATTATATTAAATAAGAGATGTGATAGCATAGTTGCTTAACATAAAAATACGTAAAAGATTTTTTTCCTTATAGTGGAGAAGGATATCCTAAAACTAAGTTGCTCCTCCCACTTGGCCTAGTCTTTTCAGTGAGGATATTGATAAACGTGAAAGCATTTAGGTCAACAAAAGAAGAAAATATTTGTAGTTTAGGGTTGAACTGTGGGGTCCTTGATGCTCTCTTGAGCTTTGTTGTTTTCTTGCAGAATTTTCATTACTAATAGAAATTTTAGAAGGGAGTTGAATTAGCTCTCATTTTATATTCAAGTAGTTTGCCTTGTTAGTTGTTGGAGGGAGTGGTCTTAGAATGGCAGTTGTTAGAAGTATTATTATGAACATTAGCACCAGCCACCTCTCAACTTTAAAATGTAACAGGGTATTGCTATATTCTTGTTAGATGTACACTTCAGTATCTAGGATAAATAATTTTCTTCAAGAAAAGATATCTTTACACTTCAGATCCACATAGATATGAGTTGAGTTTTCTATTTCACCTTCAACCAAACTATCCCTTTAGATTTCAGCCACTGCAGCCTGGGACTCTTCTGTACATGATTCAGTTCACCTAAACAGAGTAACACCTCAAAATGAGAGAATATATTTGATTCTCAAGATTACAGTCCAACTCAGTCATCCTGCTGCAATGGAATTAGTGTTACGTAAAAGGATTGCTGCTAATATTTATAATAAGCAGGTAAGTGATGTCTTATATACCCTATGCCCAGTGGTGGGTTGCTATCGGTTCGCTCCAGATCGGGCAAACTAGTAGCGGCGGGAAGCTCCATCCACCTGCCCGGACACCTCTGCACATGCATGCCCACACACCCACGAGCAAACCAGTAGTGACGGATTTTGAAACCCGCCCCGCCTGTGCCATTTCCCATTATGCATTATAGTTAAATCTCATTCATCCTTGAAAAGTTCACGCTTAACCGTTTTATGTTCTATCACTTACTAGATACATTCCCATTTAGTTTTGCAATTTGAAAGCATTTCACATGGACTTAAATGATAGATGTGTGTTGAACTATATCAAAAAAAAACAACCCATACTCTTTCTAAAAAAACCCATACTCTTTCTATATGTGCTGTGCCTGAAGTAGATTTGAGAAGAAATATTCAATATATATTTGATATACTAGTTTAGAGAATTTGCTCACTTGCGGTTTTTTCCCCCCTAGAGTTTTACGCAAAGTCTCAAACGAAGAATATCTCTTAAAAATATATGGTATGCTTGTGGTGTGACCTATGAAATAGTATCCAACATACCAAAGGTAAGTACAATTGTGCTCCTTTCAAGAAAATGGAATACCTAATTGGGTTTTTTTATATTAAGTCATTCTGACATGAACCTCGTTGCAGACTGAACTACGTAAGGTTGGAATCACGCATTAAACCTAACATTTAATTTTTAGGCCACAGAAGAAATTGAGGACCGAGAGACTCTAGCTCTGATGGCTGCCAGAAATGAAAATGAGGGTACCTCTGATGGCGAAACATACATTGAAAAATATATACGTGGGGTATTACAAGTGGAGAATATTTTGAGTCTTGAACGTCTGAGACAGGTGAATAGAAAAAAAGCTTTGGGCTTATTGCATTTGGTTGTTAGGTATGAGGGGTATTTGAATCTGAATCAAAAATGTTCAAGGATTCAAGGTAAAGAAACACTCATATTTGAGACATGCTGGGCATGCTGTTAGTGTCTCCTTACTCAAGCATATATTTTCATGGGAGTGAATGGCTACCATGTGAACAGGGATAGGATACAGTTTCCTTGAAAGAAGTATTGACAGTGCGGCATGCCTACCCATGAGCCCTCCAAAGCATTGTTTCTGCATTTGATCTGAAGCATCTCGCATCCTGAATGTTTTCATAATGTCGTTACTCTGATATTACAGGTAGTCCTCGACTTACGATCACAATTGAGCCCAAAATTTATGTTGCTAAGTGAGACATTTGTTAAGTGAGTTTTGCCCCATCTTATGACTTTTCTCACCAGGCTCACCAGGCTCAAGGTTGACTCAGCCTTCCATCCTTCCAAGGTTGGTAAAATGAGGACCCAGTTTGTTGGGGCAATATGCTGACTCTATGAACTGCTTAGGGAGGGCTGTAAAGCACTGTGAAGCAGTATATAAGTCTTAAGAGCTATTGCTGTTTATTAAATGAATCATTGCAGTTGTTAAATTAGTAACACGGTTTTGAAGTGAATCCAGCTTCCAAGGTCAATCCATTGACTCTGCTTGTCAGAAGGTTGCAAAAGTTGATCATATGACCCCGGGACACTGCAACCATTATAAATATGAAACAGTTGTCAAGCATCTGAATTTTGATCATGTTGACCATGGGGATGCTGCAACACTCATAAATGGGAAAGACTGTATAAGTCACTTTTTTCAGTGCCATTGTAACTTTGAACGGACACTAAATGAGCAGTTGTAAGTCGAGGACTACCTCTAGATGGCAGATCACCTTAAAAACTTACTTTTTGAAATATATTTTAAAGTGACGGCCAGTCATTGCTACATCTTGAGGTAATAAAAATGGTTATCACTGGATATGCAACAACAAAGAAAGAATATGCTATAAATAAATGACAGCAGATGACACCAAGCTGGCAGGAAGAGCCAGCACTCGGGAAGATAGGCTCAAGATACAGAAGGATCTTGACAGACTTGAACATTGGGCACTAGCTAACAAAACAAAATTCAACAGTGATAAAAGTAAGGTTCTACATTTAGGCAAGAAAAACAAAATGCACAGATACAGTATATATGGTACCTTGCTCAATAGTAGTAACTGTGAGAGGGATCTTGGAGTCCTAGTGGACAACCATTTAGATACGAGCCAGCAGTGTGGAGCAGCTGCCAAAAAAGCAAACACAGTTCTGGGCCGCATAAACAGAGGGATAGAATCAAGATCACATGAAGTGTTAATACCACTTGATATTGCCTTGGTAAGGCCATACTTGGAATACTGCATTCAGTTTTGGTCGCCATGATGTAAAAAAGATGTTGAGACTCTAGAAAGAGTGCAGAGAAGAGCAACAAAGATGATTAGGGGACTGGAGGCTAAAACATGAAGAATGGTTGCAGGAACTGGGTATGTCTAATTTAATGAAAAGAAAAACTAGGGGTGACATGATAGCAGTGTTCTAATATCCCAGGGGTTGCCTCAGAGAAGAGGGAGTCAAACTGTTCTCCAAAGCACCTGAGGGTAGGACAAGAAGCAATGGGTGGAAACTAATCAAGGAGAGAAGCAACTTAGAACTAAGGAGAAATTTCCTGACAATTAATCAGTGGAACAATTTGCCTACAGAAGTTGTGAATGCTCCAACACTGGAAATTTAAAAGAAGTTTTGGATAACCATTTGTCTGAAGTGGTGTAGGGTTTCCTGCTTGGGCAGGGGGTTGGACTAGAAGACTTCCAAGGCCCTTTCCAACTCTGTTATTCTATTCTATTCTATTCTATTCTATTCTATTCTATTCTATTCTATTCTATTCTATTCTATTCTATTCTATTCTATTCTAAATGAAGTTCCTATTTATCCTGAAATATGATTTATGTTGCAATCTTCATATATACTGAGAATGGAGTCTTGTTTCTAAATAGATATATAAACATACAATATTGCTGGTTAATTGCCTACCTCTATTAAAGTAAGTATAGTTCAGTGTGTTCCTTCTATTTTAACACAGGCAGTCACAGTTAAAGAAGCTCTTTCTGCTAAGACTCGACACCTACAAAGGAGTATTAGCACACCAAATGTTCACAATGTAAGATAATTTTCTAAGATGTTGCACTCCTGTATTACTATAAATGTTAATGTCATAGTCATATGTGTACAAATTTCAGATTGTGTAATAAGTGGGAATTTCCTCCAAAATTAGCAATTTCTGCTAGTTCATTTGGCACATTTTATTTATTTACTCACTTTCTAAATCTGCCCAATCCACAGAGCAACTCAAAGTGTTTTACAGAGGATTAAAAATACATTGTAATAACAAGGAAGAATAAAAAAGATAAAGCATCTATGCATAAGAAAGAGAAACTTCAGTTATATCTCATCCAGCTGGTCCCCAAACCTGCCCCTACCCAATATCTGCCATCTTTTTGAAGCCATTCTGAATTACAACAGGGTTGGGATAGATCTTGGGGGAAAATGTTGATTTAGAGGACAAGCATATCTCCTGGGCCCATAACATGTTGTTTAATTGATGGACCTTTATGTGCAAACTTTTCCTGCTCTTATAGGAAGGGCATTGGGCAGAAAAGTAGTCCGCCTAATATCCAGATTAAGTTACGAAATGGAAAAATAGTTTAAGATAAGTAGTAGTTATAAAAAGATCTGTGGTGGTGCAGTGGTTAGAATACAGTATTGCAGGCTACTTCTGCTGTCTTCAGCTGCCTGCAATTTGGCAGTTTGAATCTCACCAGGCTCAAGGTTGACTCAGCCTTCCATCCTTCCAAGGTGGGTAAAATGAGGACCCAGATTGCTGGGGGCAATATGCTGACTCTATAAACTGCTTAGAAAGGGCTGTAAAGCACTGTGAAGCAGTATGTAAGTGCTATTGCTATTGCTAGTAGGAAATTTCCCTCTAAAATAAATTGCTTTATAAGCCACCTATAATCTTTCCGTATTTTTTGAAAATTCAAGGACTATTTGGCATATGCTCAAAATTGCATTTAGAGAAATCAATGCTAAATATATGATAAATTGTAGATTAAGCTTTGTTTGCTATGAATGTAATATCATGTACAAATATGTCAAAACTTAGTAGTAGATAGCCTGGGAGTGTACTGTAATTTCTTAGCAGGTTGATAGCATTTATTATATTAAAATTTGTTATGGTTGTTATTTTAGGTATCTTCTAGTCGATTAGATCTTTCTGGCTGTGATGAAGATAAGGTATTGGAATTATTGGCAATATATTTAGTATTTTAAAGTATTTTGAAAATATGATTACAAATCCTTTTTTTCTTCATTTTTAATACAAGATTATATAGGTATCATTTAAAATCATATATATCAACAATTAGGAAAATGATTGCAGATTGTTTAGAATAAGTATGGTATTAGTAGAAAAAAAATCGGTGAATACTTGTTAAATTCAACAGAATGTTTCTTCTTGATTGATGGGGAAAATTATAAAAATGCAATGCAATTGTACCTAGTACAAAGATACCTAGAAGGTTTTTTTTTTTCATTTCTTACTTACACACAATAGTTATAGGATGTTTTTGCACAATATGCCACTGTAAAGCATTGGATAGTTGGAACCATGTTTATTCATTCAGTGCCGAACAATGTCTTTTAACTTGCAATAGGAAAACAGTTAAAAAAAATATAAATACTTGAAATTGTTCATTGTTTCATGAGTGTTAAAATAGTCCTTGTTTAATTACCATTTGTTCAGTGACTGACCACTCAAAATTATGATGGCACTAAACAAAGAGTAGTTATGGCTGGTCCTTGAAGTTATGACGTTGCAACAATCTTGTGGTACTTGGAAACCTGCCCACCTTTATGACTACAGTGTATACTTCAGCTCCTCCTACCCCATCTCTTTTGGCCTTGTGAAGGGATAGTGGTTGCCTTGGCTGGGCACACCTCATCAGCAATGGAATTTTTGTTGCATAAAATATAATCTAAAATATATTGAAATGTTTGACCTTGATATTAATACTTCCCATGAAGTAGGAGAAATAGAAAGCTTTAATTTTTATTACATTCAGTCATTGAAATTTGCATATAATAATTGAATAATTGCTAACAGTGTTTTATAGAAGTAATTTTAGATTTCTTTGTGTCATCAGATTTAATAATTACTTGTAACAGATCAGGCGTTTCCAAGGCTGGACTGGTACTAGTCCGTGGCCTAGAGGTTGGCGATCCCTATATCGCCAACCCCTAGTTGGATAAACTGATCCAAAGCCATATAATCATAAAACATGATGTACTGGCCCAAACCAGCAGTGATGTGGAAAGGAAAGAGGAATTTATGTTGAAAGCAACTGAAAATGATGCTGTTTTATTTGAAAATTAATGTATTTTTTTCTTTGTTTACATCACAAGAGTTGGCTGGAAGGTCATCTAGATGTCATAGACTGTTCTAGTTATCAAGATATATCATGTTATGGTACATTACCAAGGGATTCACCTCATAAAAATAAGGATAACAGTGGTAAGGTTTTCTTTTGTTTGTTGTTACATTAATAGTGTGAAATATAAACCCTGTTGCAGTTGTTTCATTTGCAATTTATACAGGCCAGACAAGTTTTATACTGTTGTAATCTAAGCAAATAATATTTTTGCACAGCTGCAGAATTAGGACACACTGAATTCCCAGATTAATCTGTCTTTCTAGGATTCTCTTAGCAACCTTAATAGAAGAACCCTTTTCAAGAAATAATATTGCTAAACATAGAAAGTCATTTCTTGTTCACTGTTTTTTTAACAAAGCCATACCATACAGGAATTTAGATTCAAAGTTGAAAAGATCTTTTAAAACATGCAGATGTTTCCCCTAGCATGAGACTACAATTCCTAAAATGAGTTATATCTGTTTGAGATTGTGTAACTGCCCTCCATGGCTGCAACACAATCACAGGAAAATATACGTTTGGGGCAAGGAGTTGCAAATAGATATTGCATGGGTACCCCAAAGTGCCTTTTGTCTTTGAATCCTAAGTGGTACACAGCCCTATTTCTTACTTAACTTGATATATTGCTATTCCTTCAGATTTCTCAGGTTCTGTATTTGACTTTTCCATATCCCATCTCTGGGCTTAGATCCCGTTTTCTAGCTATTATATTCTGATCTTAAAGGTGTGGTTTTTATATCTATAGATCTGAATCTGTAGGATTCCAGAGGACTAATGCTTAAACTATGCCTTTAACTAAGGGAGGTTTTTCATTCATATGCTCATCCAGCCAAGCAACGCATCCTTCAGGCATTATGTGTTGACAGTATTATCTCATAAAGTTAATGAGGTAATAAAAAGGATGCATTGCTGTTATCCTGGTCTTTTGTTAAAGCATTTGAGATGGTAAACAGCAATCGATTGGGGATCACTTAAATAGATACAGAAGGTGATCATTTTAATTAATTAATACAGAAAAATCCTTTTTATTATCTCGTTATCTGTATGAGTATTTTACTGTTTCATAGTAGGCAATGCACTTTTGTTATAATTGTGCTCTGACTGCCTACCAATAATGTTCTTTTAATATAGGAATTTACTTATTTTGTAATTATAACATGTAATATTTGTTGCATTTTCCAGTGCGTATGAATGCCCCCCACTGATTAGCACATTTTACATAAAGCAGTCTCCATATTCATTTGAATTTGAGAACCTGGTTTACAACTTTTTTCATTGTTTAGTAAATTATTAGTAAATTATTCTGTGTTCTGCCATTAGTGCATGTTGCATTTGGCATAATAACATTTCTACAAAGAGAGTAATTTCTCTGGGAATTCTACAGGAGGAAATTCTATAGAACGGAAGCATAGGAAAAATGTGAATGTTTATGTAGTATGGTTTCTTAAAAAGCTATTTAAAAAAAAAGCTAAAGCAGCATTGACAAAGATAAATGTTATTGCAGTGTGTTTTTAATTACCTATGTACATGAGTATCAAGCTCTGCATAGGTGACAAGATAAAGGAAACAAAACCACAAAAATATATTTAATGATTTCTTGGTCAAAATAAATAAATAAATAAAAAGAATATTGAGAGATCATATTTCCAGTCAGGACCATACTGAGTTAATTAGGACGAAATCTTTCTGAAAAGCTTGTTCCTGCAGCTTTGTAGTCTCTTCTCACCTTTAAAAATTACTCCTCCTTTCCTCCTTCCCAAAGTGCTGCACACCACAAACGTTATTTTAATATGCTCTGGCTACCTAGAAACAGTACATGTTACTGTTTTTTTTTTCTTTTATTGAAACCATAATAGAATTGATATAATGCTGTGAACTGAAGCTACAAAAGTATTGCCCTCTAGACTCTAAAATGTTCTATTTAAGTCTCTTTGCAATATATTCTATATACAGATAAGATGATGGAAGAGCTTTCTCAATGGAAATGTTTAGTAAATTGAATGCAAAATTAGAGGAGGTTTTGGTGAGAAAGAATCTTATGGTTCAAAAAATATTTGCTGTATAGAAATTTCCCTGCTGTGGGGTTCCATTCATGGAACATTTACCATCTGTTTGTGTTATAATAAAAAACAAACTGGCCTTTGAAATGGCGCTTATCAGTTTGTGAGGCTGCTCATTCTCGGAGAATGATTGGATGAATAATAGGATTAGTGAATTTGAGGAATCAGATGAAATGTAAATGATCCTACTTCATTCAATATTCCTCTGTGAGTTTTCTGAATAAACAATGCAATGAGTTCAAGAACAAAACCACTAAAGACATTAATAAACTTATGACCAAATATTTTGTGAAGCTTTGTTTGCCTTTCACAGCATTTGCTGATTTATTTCTCAGTTCATGTTCAAATAATGAATGTTTGTGGTGTTTTTATTTTGCAATCAGAGAATCTACACACATCAAGTATCAGTTCATTTAAAGCTTTCTCTCCACAACCACCCAAATTTTTCAAACCATTAATGCCAGTAAAAGAAGAGAACAAAAAGGCCTCTCTTGAGACGCAACCTCTACTTAGCAAAGAGGTAAGTAGTAGGAAGAAATATAGGTGTTAGTAACATTATATTAGTAACAATATTAGACTTTATATGTGGATAGTAATTATTTTTACCTAGGAAGAAGCTCACAGCTTGTATGTATGATACAAAAGCATTTGGAATTGGGTGTTAAACTTGGTCTGTTTATTTAAATGAGGTACTATTTCAGTGTGACCTCCCTTTGGTAAACATACCTGCATGTATTATATTTTTGCTTAAACGTGTTTGCATGCATAAATGTCTAACCTGAGCTGTCATATCTGTAGCATTGTGTTTGAACCAATGTTTTTAAAGTCAAAGCTCATTTTGCATGGATTTCTACAATTAATTTAACTGCCATGCCTAGATTATTTTAGTAAGAGAACAAGAACCTTTTGTGTTGTACTAACATGCATGGTTGAATGTCAGTATTTTCTTTGTGTGATGTTTTGTGTATCTTAACCTTTGCAGAGCATGCCATCATCTCAGGTTTATAATGCTGATTGTGTTGTGTTGTCGTCAGGAAATAATGGCAATAGCATGCCATTAGAACTCAATAGCATACAAGAGGCAAAGACTGTAAGTGTTGCATTTGTTTCTGACTTAAAGCCTGATGGCCATTCTAAATAAGCATTTATGCTCCAGCTATAAAGGGAAAATGCATGTATACAGTATTCTTTATTGTATGGTGGTGCTTATGAAAGTGATAAAATCCACACATTGATATTTTAGACCAATCATTTATTTATAATATTTCATTTTTTAAACAAAGGATAGGATTTAAATATATCTTTTTTCATCACCAGCCCAACTAGGATTGGAATCTGAAAAATTAGCACTGATTTCAACATTTATCAGTGTTCTAAAACTTTTCATTTTTAATTTATACTAGTAAATTAAGTGATAACTTACCTTAGACTGAGCACAGTTAATATTAAAAGCATGTAACAGGCAAGTTTGCCATTCACTTGTGCAAGTATATATACACATTCATGCATGCATGGACCAACTCCCTTATACTGGGGAGGGCATTTCCATCGGCATTGTGGGTGGGAGGGGCAGATATGGTGGGAGCAGGGGGGCCATATCATGTTATGGGAGGACGCACTCGCTATCTACGAGCGATTGCGTGCTCCGGCCCCCAATGCTCTTCTTGTTCCCCAAGTTGTTTGGACCCTCAGGGCCTGGGCCTTCGGTTGATGTTGTGCAACGCCAGGTACGTGGTAAATAAAGCCCCCCTCATTTGTGATCTGGTTCAGGAGGGGGTGTAGACCTGGTGGGTATTACGAAGACCTGGTTGGGCCAGGAGGGGGGGTCCCCCTCGTTGAGATGTGCCCACCGGGTTTCTATGCATTCCATCAGCCGAGGTCCCAGGGGAGGGGCGGGGGGGTGGCGTTTCTTGTAAAGGAAGGTTTTGCTCATAGGGAGGCCACTCAGAGAGCCGGATGTGAGCCCCTCCTTGTGAAGTGGGGACATGGGAGGCAGATGGGCTTTCTGATTAGGTACCTGGCTCCCTGCCATGTGTTGGCTGACCTGCCTGAGCTGCTCAACGATTGCCGAGGTGACGGTGGAGACCCCCAGGCTTATGGTCATGAGGGACTTGCCATCTGTCAGCACAGCATCTGAGGTGGCCCGGGAGTTCATGGCTACCATGATGGCCATGGGCCTGACCCAATTAATTCATGGACCCACTCACACGGGAGGACACACTCTGGACTTGATTTTTGTCTCTGGTCAGTGGATGAATGATCTTGAGTTAGGTGAGATAGCGATTGAGCCCTTGTCATGGTCAGATCATTCCCTTCTTAGGCTTGACCTTCTAACCGCCACACCCCGCTGCAAGGAGGCGGAACAGACTAGATGGTTCCGCCCCAGGTGCCTGATGGATCCTGATAGGTTCCAGATGGAGCTTGGGCCATTTCCTGAGGCTCTGACTCATAGCTTGGCTGAAGAGCTAGTGGCCGCCTGGGATAGGACAGCTGCTGATGCTTTGGACCGAGTTGTGCCTTTGCGGCCTCTGACCTGTCACCAAGTTTACCTGGCTCCTTGGTTCTCCAAGGAGCTGAGGGAGATGAAGCGCCGGAAAAGACGCCTGGAAAGCAGTTGGAGGTCTAGCCGCTCCAAATCTGACCGAACACTGGTAAGGTCTCATATTAAGACCTATCTAGTGGCGATAAAAGCGGCAAAATGTAATTATTTTTCCGCTCTTATTGCATTGGCAGATAACCGCCTGGCCGCCCTGTTTAGGGTGACCCGCTTCCTCCTCCATCTGGCAGCGCAGGAGGATCCCTTGCAGGGTCGTGCTGAGGATTTTGTCCAGTATCTGCATGATAAAATCACTCAGATTCGGGAAGGCTTGGTCTCTGACTGGATAGGTACAGACAGGATGATGGAGGCCGGTCTTGAGAATGTCATTTGGGAAGAGTTCGACCCTGTTGCTCCTCAGAACGTGGACAGGATACTGGGGCGGCTGAATGCGACCACATGTTTATTGGACACGTGTCCCTCCTGGGTGATGCTGGCCTCCCGGGAGGTTACGCAAGGCTGGCTTCAGGGGATTTTTAATGCTTCTTTGAGGGAGGGTGTCTTACCATCTGCCTTGAAAGAGGCGGTGGTGAGGCCCCTCCTCAAGAAGCCCTCTCTGGATCTGGCTGTTTTGGCTAATTACCGTCTGGTCTCCAACCTTCCCTTTGTGGTGAAGGTTGTTGAGAATGTGGTGGCATGACAGCTTCCTGGGTACCTGGATGAAGCTGTCTATCTGGATCCGCTCCAGTCTGGCTTCAGGCCTGGGCACAGCACGGAAACGGCATTGGTTGTGTTGGTGGATGATCTCTGGAAGGCTCGGGATAGGGGTTGCTCCTCTATCCTGGTCCTGTTAGATCTCTCAGTGGCTTTTGATACCATCGACCATGGTATCATGCTGCGCTGGTTGGAGGGATTGGGAGTGGGGGGCCCCGTTCTGCGGTGGTTCTCCTATCTCTCTGACTGGTCAGTCAGTGTTGGCAGGGGGGCAGAGGTCAACCCCGAGGCGCCTTCTTTGTGGGGTGCCGCAGGGGTCGGTCCTCTCACCCCTTCTGTTCAACGTTTATGTGAAGCCGGTGGGCGAGATCATCCGTGGATTTGGGGTGGAGTTCAATCAATATGCTAATGATACTCAGCTGTACATCTCCACCCCAGGCCATCTCAACAGTGCCCTTGAACTAATGTCCCGGTGCCTGAAAGCCGTGCAGTTCTGGATGGGGAATAACAGGCTTCGACTCAACCCCTCCAAGACCGAGTGGCTGTGGCTTCCAGGGTCCCGATATAGCCATCGCTGGCTATTGGAGGCGAGTTATTGGTCCCCACGGAGAAGGCTCACAGCTTGGGCGTCCTTCTGGATGCACAGCTGTCTTTAGAAGAGCATATGACAGCCGTGGCCAGGGGGGCTTTTCATCAGGTTTGCCTGATTCCCCAGTTGCGTCCCTTTCTGGATCGGGACTCCTTATGCACAGTCACTCAGGCACTTGTCACTTCCCGCCTGGACTACTGTAATGCTCTCTACATGGGACTCCCCTTGAGGAGCACCCGGAGGCTCCAACTGGTGCAGAATGCAGCCACGCTGGGGATCATGGGAGCGAGGGGATGCTCCCATGTGACGCCTCTCCTGCGCGAGCTGCATTGGCTTCGGGTGATCTTCCGGGTGCGCTTCAAGGTGTTGGTTACCACCTTTAAAGCGCTCCATGGCATAGGGCCTGGGTACTTGCGAGACCACCTTCTGCCGCCGATAACCTCCCACAAGCCAGTATGCTCCCACAGAGAGGGACTCCTCAGGGTGCCGTCAGCCAGGCAATGTCGGCTGGCGACCCCCAGGGGGAGGGCCTTCTCTATGGCAGCTCCTGCCTTCTGGAACGATTTGCCCCCGGAGATACGCAGGATACCAGATCTCCGGGCCTTTCACCATGCCCTAAAAACTCTTTTATTTTATCAAGCTGGGCTGGTGTAAACCCCTCCCCCCCTTAGATTTTTAATTATCAATGAGTTTTAGTCAGGATGTTTTTAAATCTTGGGCCAAAGTTGTTTAATTCTCTTAAAACATTTTAAATTTTGTATTGGAATGTTTTTTATTCTTGGCTGTGCACCGCCCTGAGTCCAGCAGGAGAAGGGCGGTATACAAACTTAATAAAATAAATAAATAAATAAACTCAACAAAATATAGAAGGCAAAATCCAGATTTAACACACATAACAGGGCGATAAAATAGATTTTCCTGCTCTTCTCACAACAGGCCTTTTAATTCCTTGACAATAGTATATAAAAAGTCAAGGGAGTGAATAAAGGATGATGTGGGGAATGGGGCAGAGGGAGAAGTGAAAAGTCCTTCAAGAAGCAGGGTTCTTTCTTCCTCCTTTTCACCTTTGCTCTAGAGAACCAGAAACTTTTTGTAAAGTGTTTTTGGAATTTGACAGGTTTCCTATTCTGTTTTTTGGTGAAAACCAATAGAAAATATATGGCAAATCTTTTTAAGGCTTATCAATTCTAAACATCCTTCCAGAATGCTTAAAAGAACAACTAGAACATGCTTATACTCTTCCATGTTTAGAAATCTTAGCCCTATCTTTCCAGTTGCATTCCATTATCTTAAGCAATTATACCAATGATCCCCAACATTTCCAACTCCACAGACTGGCAGTGGTGGGAGCGGTAGGTGGTAGGCCAGCCTTGCGCATGCACACACCACTTGCAAATATGGAGCTTCATGTACTTGCTTGCCACTTGCTCAGCCCAGTCCATGGACCAGGGTTTGAAGACAATAGTATAAATATGACTATAGGTAGTCTTTCACTTACAGTTCATTTAGTGACCGTTTGAAGTTACAACAGCACTGAAAAAAATGACTTATGACCATTTTTTACACTTATGACATTTGCAGCATCCCTATAGCCGTATGATTTACATTCGGATGTTTGACAACTGATTCATATTTATGACGGTTGTAGTGTCCCAAGGTCACGTGATCCCACTTTGCAACCTTCTGTCAAGCAAAATCAATGGGGAGGAC
Organism: Masticophis lateralis; assembly: GCA_030761175.1. Classification (NCBI taxonomy): domain Eukaryota; kingdom Metazoa; phylum Chordata; class Lepidosauria; order Squamata; family Colubridae; genus Masticophis; species Masticophis lateralis. The sequence continues at coordinate 66,701,415 of JAUDYJ010000003.1, forward strand.
AGATTCTCTTAACAACTGTGTTACTAACTTAACAACTGCAGTTCACTTAACAAATGTGACAAAAAATGATGTAAACTGGGGCAAATCTCACTTAAATTTCTCATTTGGCAACAGAAATTTTGGGCTCAATTGTGGTCGTAAGTTGAGGACTACCTGTATTACATTTCCATTACATTTATAAGCCAATTTCTAGCTGAAGTGATCCAGCCATGCTTACTCAGTGTCTTTTTCTGCATAGTAATTCAGAGTATACTCCTTAACGTGAAAGTAAAAGCTGAATATAAAATGCCCAATAGATGTTGCAGCAATACATTAAATATATACTTTTACAAGAAAGGAACATTATCCATTTTGTTATATAACCATGTTTTTGCAATTTAAGATTGAGATCCATGAGATTTCCTTTAATGTTTTTTATTTTTAGTGTAAGCCATCCAGAATCCTTTGGGAGCTGGATGGCCTCTAAATATTCATAAATAAATATGTTGAATATTCCATGTGAACATTTCGTTTCAGTAGTATGAATATTAATGAACCTTTTATTCTTAAACTGATATAAAAATCTAATGTGTGTACTAGCAAACTTATGATTAGTATCCCTATGACATACATACAAAGGTAATAATAAATTCATGTTAGAATCTAGATATATTATTTAAACGTGTAGTGTAACTTAAACTCATCTGGAGTAGCCACTGTCCTAAATTGTCATATTAAATTTATAGACAGCTAAATATTATAGCCTATACCACAAATTGCCTAGTTCCCTTTTTATTTAAAAGCATTTATCAAATAACATGTTGGTCAAGATTCATTACTTTTATCAAGTAAAACCACTCATGCACAAAAAATGTGGATTTTTATTGTCTTCTTGATACAATGCTGCCAAAAACTAATTTTCCCCTAGCTTTTATTTCTTCTCTGGAAGGATTCTTCAGAGTAGAAGAGGGATGCCAGGAATTTTCCCCTTGTTCCAGGTCATAGATTGGATATGTTGTATTGTTGATAACTTAGCTAATGAAGGATAAGACAAGAAGATTCTGAAATGATTAGACCATTTTGGACTAGTTTTAAAAAGTCTATTGAATGGTGAGCCCATTTTATAGATTACTGGATCTTAGACATTGAAATAAATTTTAATAACAGTATGACTGAAGTTTGGCCGGCATGTTTCAAACCACTTTTAGTACTGATACATTTTCCAAAATGTATCATTCGAACCAGAGTTCTCACGGTTAGTCCTTAGATAAGACAAAACTAGGAGGCCCCAGACCAGTGTTTTTCAACCTTGGCAAATTTAATGCATGTGGCATGCATGCTGAATGTGGAATTCTGAGAATTGAAGCCCACACATCTTAAACTAGATTAGGAAGTTGAAAGAACCAACCTGGAAGAAGATAATGGCAGACTATTCATATTGTCCAAAGAACTGCTAGGTCTTATTTCTGTATTCACCCTGTTCTAAATAAGATTTTTTTTTCTTAAGCATTGAAAAATATTTTTGGGAGTGTGTATTGCTTTTGCAACTATAAACTGCAGAACAAAATTCCATTGGAAAAAAGGAAAATTTTCTAATATCTGAATATCCATTAAATACTCACTTAAATATTAATCTCACCAGGATCAAGGTTGACTCAGCCTTCCATCCTTTCGAGGTAGGTAAAATGAGGACCCGGATTGTGGGGGCAATAAGCTGACTTTGTATAAAAAAGAACACTGCTTAGGAGAGCCCAAAAGCCCTACTAAGCAGGTATATACAAAAGTATGAAGGCTATTGCTTAACGCATTGTAAGCCGCCCTGAGTCTCTGGAGAAAAACGGCATATAAATTGAACCAATAAATAAATAAATAAATAAATAATAATAAATAAATCTATAGTTTTATGAATGCCTGATTCATTGCATTCCTTTTATAATTCAGATTTTAAAAACTGATCTTTTGTACAAATACGTTAGAGCATAAAGTCATAAAATGGGTATGTTGTAAAAGGTGTAGACATTTATATTAGATTTTTTCCTCCTGGATTTTCCATATTTTATTATAACTGTCATCCTGATACACCCGTGCTAATGGTTGTATATGATAGTTAATTGCACGCTTTCATTTAATTCCAGCACCAATTCTGATTGTGTTGTTAGCTTAATAAATAAATTATAGGTACTGATCTGTACAGTTAACAGATTATTTGTATTTTTAGAGACTGATATTAACATCTATATTGCAATAATAGTTTAATCAGGATAAAATAATAGATGTTAAATTAGAATTTGATATTATTCAAACTCTTCGATGCTGGAATCTGAACTTAGTTTTGCGCTACATGGCTTCATGTTCATTTTTCTTAAATCATACTGTACACCATGTAATCCATCCTGGCAAACTGTTAAAACAGAATGGATATTTTTTTAAAACAAGAATATCAAATATCCTGATGGATGCATGCCATTTTCTGAACAAGCTTTATACAGCATTGTGGATCCCAGCTGTAAAGCTTAGAGAGACCTGGCAAATAACAACCTTCATTAATACAAAAAACACATGTTAAGTATAATATGAATAGCAGATGCTCTTTAAAAGTAAGACTAATAAATTTCACTAAAGTAAAATAAAATGAAATTCATGCCAGGAGGATTTTAGTATTTGGAAAAATAGCATTATTTTCTTAGTTCATTGTAACAAGGCTAACACGTGATAAAGCAATTATTCTTTATTAAAAGCAAATTTAATGGGAGGTACCAATTATTGTTATTTATAAAAAGAGTTTCAAACATTTATTAAACCTTTTTGAAAGTTCACAACCTGAATATTTAATAGTTTCATTTTGTTCTGTTTCATATAATAGTCATTTATAATTTTATTAAAATTATTAATAAATAATTTTATTAGGAATTTCTTCTCTCTTGATTCTACATGTTGGAAACTGCCATAACCCAAAGCTTTAAATGCATTTAATGATAACACAATTAACAAAAGTAACCTTTTCATTAAATCAGTTGTAATGCTTGCCTTTATAATTTGAGATAATTACAATTCAATATAATGATAATGAATGAAGTAAATAATTATTATTCATGTTATCATCTTATGAAATAAATTTCTAGTTTTGAAATGATAAGACTAAGAATTGTTGAAACATTATACTGAGTTCTCACTACATGGTGACTAAACTATCACAGTAACTTCTTTATTTAGGCATTAATCATACCCCTTGTTCATTGATGACTTATCTTTCCTTTCTTTAAAATGTAGGAATATTGATATCACATTCTTATCATTTAGCAGGACTCTGAGGAAGATGATGATTTGGAGATTAATAACAAGAAACCTTATGTGCCCGTGGAATTTGCTGACTTCAGTGTTTACAATGCTAGTTTGGAAAATAAGGAATGGCTATCCACTAAAGGAGATTGTACAAACTCTTGTGTTACTGAAAAAGAAGTATCTCGTAGCCCCACCACAAGCAGTATTACAAGTGGCTACTTTTCTCATAGTGCCTCCAATGCAACTTTATCGGATATGCTTATTCCATGTAGTGAAAGTATGGACCAATTAACCAATCAGACAAGGGATTTGGATTCAAATGACCACTCTGTAGCACACTTAACCCATGTTTTAAAATCATCAAACCAAGGAGTCTCAGAGGCAGAAAGGGATTTTGCTAAATGTAAAAAAACAGTATCACCAATCACAGGAACTTGTGCCTTAGCAACAGAAGTTCAAGTGTCTGAAAGCACAAGTGTAAATGCTCCAAGGTTACAGTGTTCCTCTTTGGATTCCTTTACTAACAAACATGAGATTGAATTTCCATCTCGAGAAGCAACAGTTGAGCACATTTCAAATGTTTTTGAGGATCATGCATTTACAGAATTCATGGGTGTTGATGACGCAAAAGAATTTGAATGCTCCACAAATATAACTTGTAACAGAAAAAAAAAGTTCTTAGTAGCTGGAATGAACTCTGTCATACCTTTCTCAAAAAGTGTTCATGACCAAGATAGTGCTTTGAGCTGTCTGGAATCCGGATCGGTGGGATACGATCTGTCAAGTAGTGTCGAAAATCCTTCATTGAACGCCAGAGAAAAAGAGTCTTCCAATTGCCAACAGCGTGCAGATTCTCTCCCAGCAGGTGATTTCATTGGAAAAAATCATTTAGTTGCCCCAAGTTCTGAAGATACTATTTCTGAAGGACATTCTAATTGGTTGGCAGTGGGAGAGCAAGTATATATTGATGATAATAAGACTGGCACAGTAAGATATATTGGGCCTGTGGATTTTTCAACTGGTACTTGGGTTGGCATTGAATTACACATTCAAATGGGTAAGTTTTCATTATTTTTATATAATATTTAAAATCTTATACCAGCAAATTATTTAGTAGTACAGGTAGTCCTCGACTTACAACTGTTCATTTAGTGACTGTTCAAAGTTGCAATGGCACTGAAAAAAAGTGACTTATACAGTCTTTCCCATTTATGACTGTTGCAGCATCCCCATGGTCACATGATCAAAATTCAGATGCTTGACATCTGGTTCATATTTATGACCATTGCAGTGTCCTGGGGTCATGTGATCAGCTTTTGCAACCTTCTGACAAGCAAAGTCAATGAGGAAGCCGGATTCACTTAACAACCATGTTACTAACTTAACACCTGCAGTGATTCACTTAACAGTGGCAAGAAAAGACTTCTGGTGATTACATGAGCATACACATGCAGTTCTCTTGGCAATGTTTTCAGAACTGGTTTGCTGATACTTTCTTCCTAGGATTGAGAGAGCAAGTGATTGGCCAAAATTAACTAGCTGGATATGTGCCAAAGAGAAGACTAGAAATCAGGTTCCCTTACTTGTGATCAGCACTTCTTATCTGCTATGGCAAACTGGCTCTCTCAAGTTTGCTTTGTAGAGTGGAATTATAAACTTGTTAAGAGACATCTTCAGCAATAAATTCACTATGTACCAAAAGAGTTCTTCACAAAAGAGTTCTTCCTTTAGCTGGGGAATCTCAGTCCACAGAAGATAATATTTTAAGGAATATTTGCATAGTTCTAGAAATTAATTCCTCTGATGATTACAAATCTTCAGATTTTCAATGTAATTCTTACTAAAATTGCAGCATTCATACATTAGGTGATAATGTAACTTTTATTTGCTTTCAGGAAAACATGATGGAACTGTAAAAGGCAGAGAATACTTCCATTGCAAACCACAACATGGGATATTTGTTCGTCCCGAATGCCTTGCTAAATCACCAGCTCAAGTAAAGTTACGCAGTAGAACTTCACAATCTCAGGTATTGTCCAATGTGGAGAAGTTGAAGAGTTCAACATTTCAAGAATCATCCCCTCTCAAAGCAGAAGCCTTCTGTCAATCAGGAGATGCGGCAGCTTCTGTTTTTTCTAGAAAACAGGAGATTAGGAAATCTTGGATTAACTGAAGTTGGTTTTGGTTTTGCACTTGCTGCACATATCACTGGGGGTGGGGGAGGGAACAGTTTTTTTCAAAACAATTATAGTTTTAAGATGTAATTGAATGTGTGAATCACAGATATAATTCTATGGTTCTTTTTTAAAAAAGTAGACTATGTTGACTATATCATTTGTCTACCCGAAAGGCAAACATGGTTGCACACTAGAGTACAATCCTATCATAAGCTGGATATGTACCCTGTTGAGCTCAATTGGATTCCTGAGAATGGATGTATATCAATGCACTGTTTGTAGATAAAACTGTGAGTTTTACTGAATGTTACTGAACAAATTGGGTTACATTTTATACAGAATATTTTATTGGGTGGAAAGATCACGGGATGTAAATATGCATCTGAGGGAAAACCTACAATATGTTAATTACCAAAGAATTTGTATTAGATTAATACACATGCTGTTTATACCATGGTTTAATGGTATGGATATGTTTTAACTGACAGCTTGGTGCCATATTTCTAGAGATTAATACCAGGCATCATGCTACCGTATACCTTTTGTTTAATATGAACACTGAAGATACTGTTTTCACTTTGATTTTATGTTTTGTCTTCCTATGGGCCTGCCACTGTGTCAACTTGACATTTATTGGAAATATTTAAAATGCCTAAATATTGTATATATGGCATTTTTGTGTGTGTACATGCCAACCAGGCATTCTAGATGCAGGAACAGTATTACTGCTTTTTAAAAACATGGGCACAAGAAAGAAAATAGCAGTACAGCATCACAAGTACAAAAAATGCACTGTTTGTTGCTGGCTGTGTGACAAGACTTGGGTAAAATGTTCTGAGGTGATTTAATCTGTAAATATATTTTTATATGAACTTGTATTATGATTTGAGGGTTTTAGGGAATTGTTCCATGTATAGATACTACGTTGGATATATGTAAAGTAGCAAATGGTTCAAGAAAAAGGAAATATGAATGGCCTACTGTAGTTTTCACTTTTTAGAAAGTAATTGAGATAATGGGACCTTATGGACAAACTGCTGCTACTGCTGTTTGATTTGTATGTATAGTAAGCTAACTCCTAGTATTTTGCAATTATTGTAAAGAATGTAATTTATATTCTATTTCTGCTATACTGTATTTAATTGGTACAGAACAATTGTGTTAGAATACAGAGTGTTTACTTCAGATTTTTATAAATGTTTTTGCTTATTTGATTTTATATTCTGTAACACAGCATTTTATTAACTAAACTGTTCAGTAATTCAAAGTTTAGCATATTCTATACATATGTCTGGATACACTTTTTGAAGATGATAAAGTATTAAAGTTGTAAAGTATGTTCATTGATGATTTTGTCAATCCCCTCTCCAAAACCATCATTCCTCATGATGACTATGACTATGCCTTTGTTTTATGCAATGATTTGAACAGCCCTGGAGGAAAAAGCCCTGTGAAGGTGGGGATGTCAGGGGATATGTTCTCATCATCTGAGAGGTCCAGTTCTCTCTGGGCCTCCTCTCCTAAGAAGGAATCATCACTACCTATGGAGTGATTGGGTGACTGATTTTGCATTTCAGCAAAATTTGCAGAGAGCAAAATTTGTTGTAAGCAAATGGGTGATTCTGAAACCAATGAAGCAGAACATTGCTGATGCATCCCAGCTGCAATGCCTCTAGTTGCAATGCCTCTAGTTATTGCCGGAGAAATCAATTGTTTCAAGTTATCAAGCAAGTCTGACAGGTGGGCTTCATTTGAACGCAAACCAGCCACTGGGGGCATGTAAGAAGCCCCTTCAGCATTAGACCTGTCGTGAGTAGGTTGAGGCCATGCTCCTGCTATTTGGCAAGCAAAGGGCTCATTCTCCACATCTTTTTCTCTGCTATCCAGCAACACTAGAGTTGGGGATAGTATCAGCTCCCTCTGGTGTCCAAGCCTGAGGAACCTGAGAAGAATAAGCTAATTGCTCTTTCAGAAAAGGGTGGAAAACTGATGGCTTGTTAAGAGTTTGACAGTTTCTCTAACTCTGCCTGTTATTTCTCAGCTCTGGAGACCTGCTTCTCCAGAGCTCTTTGTCTCCTTTCCATGTCCTTTAACTCCGCCTTAGAGACTGCTTGCCCTTTCTTCCCTTAAGCAGTTTGCAGGTCGCTTTCCTGCTCACCGAGGCTTCAGCACTTGGTTTTGAGGCAGTTTGATGTTGCTCTTCCCTCACCAATGGATGATCCGCCATTTTAACAGTGGCAACGGTTAAATGCAGGAGCTTGGAATCTATTTATGTTACTGTCCTTCTTACTATGAACCAGGGTAGTGGCCAAGGGTCGAGGGCAGGGACCCTGTGGCTCCAATGGCAGTCCCGAAGACAGGAGGGACCAATGCGGTGGCAGCAATGCCAAAAATTATCACGGAGTAGTCAGCACACACGTGAGCAGTTCAGTGACCACTGCTCCAAAGGGCAGCATTCCTTGTGCGACTAGGGGTAGCCAGCACCGTGTGCTGCTCCTCCTACCTGGAATAACCAGGGACTGGCGGCTCAATCACAACTGGCTTCCTTGTGCCGCTTCCTTATCCGGGAGAACCGGGGACTGGCAGTAAATGTGCCAACTAGCGCCGCTCTAAGGGCAAATCCAGGCGCTTCTGACGGGTGTGCCGCAGCAGCAATGAACTTGTTGGCAGCTTAGCTGTCGGTTGCCAATAATGATAGGCAGCCATGATAGGCAGCCTGCCGACCCGCTCCATACCGTTACTAAGAGTAGGCCCCGCTTGAATGGCGGTGGGGTCCTAAGATGGTAGCGTCAGCGAGGCTGAACTAGCCAGCATGCTCCACAAGCCGTTATGCAAGTGAAGTAAACTGTGAAAGCATTAATGAAACTGAAGCGGAAAAAACCTGTGACAGGATAGTCCAGGAATGAAGTGTAGAATACAGCCATCTCCAAAAGAACGTCTCTCAGGCCGACTGAGTCAAAAACTGGGCTTGAGAGAGAGGCAGGAGGGCATGGCTAAAGAATTATGACTCAGTCTTTGGGCAGATCTGACTCTAGCAATCCATTCCTGGACTATCCTGCTACACTGGAGAAACAAGGATAGCTTTGAATATTAAACTCTTTATCAGCCAGTTGCTGACATTTAAAAAAAAGCTTGTCTTTCCTTTCTATTCTTATTTTATCTACTTTTCTCCTTGCCTCACCCAGTTATGTACCTTCTCCATTTTCACTGCAACTACTCCCACTCATGAACGCATTAAAAGAGGGAGGGAAATGTGTGTGTGTGTGTGTGTGTGTGTGTTGAGAGAATGGTCGGTATATGCAGGTAGAAGTTTACTTAATTTTATAAATGGGATATATTCCTGTACAGGCAATTTTAATCAGTAGTTATGATTTCTGTTTTATTTAGTTGTGGCTTCTACCTAATGCTATATAGCAATAGCACTTTAGACTTATATGCTGCTTCACAGTGCTTTTACAGCCCTCTTACATAAACTCTACATACAGACACATAAATGCAACACACCAATGCAGTTATTAAAGAGAGAAATCTTGTTTCAACTAGAGGTTTACAACAACTATAAAATGCCATTTAAAAACTATTTTAGTATTCTTAATCTGATACTGATAAACATAATTATGGGTGCCACATTCTGTATGTATTTGTGGGAAGGGCATAAAATAAGCTGGATACTGTTACTATTTTATGAAGACATTTCTTTGTGATCACCCAACTAGCCTACTCCATATCCAGAGGAGGACTTTGTTGGCATGGCCATACAGAATGAAATACAGTATTATTTAGTTTTTATTTAGTTCCATGTTCTTAAATTTATATGGCTACTTGTTTAATGTGTAGCTTTGTCCTTTGCTGCCCACTGGGAATCAGTGCATCTAGCAATGTGCTGATTTCAAGATTCTTGTTGAGCAAAGGAGTTGTTGAAAGGGCTTTAGCATGAGCAAATGACTCCGTTAATGTATTAAACTTGCCACATTTAAACTTCTTGTGTTTGCTTTGGATGTTGTCTCTGTATGAAAATAGTTCTGCTGGGACAAAAGGACATACAGAAAGCTAGAAAGCTGGATCTCTCCTTCCAAAGCCCTGCTTTTAAATGCTTTGCCCAACCTATTAAGCAATGCCAGCAAGTAACAGTAACTTCTTGTATATTCTAAATTCAGTTTATCATAACAACTGGTGCATAGAGTGCCTCACCAAAAAGTTCAAACATCTCTAATCAATTCTAGACTTGCTTTAATGTAAAAGCTACTTTCTTCAGAGGCATTTTATCTAACAATAATTCCCATTTGAATTGTTGGAAGGGATATAATATATAGTGCATCATGTATTTATTTAAAATATTAGTTACTTAACTTGCTAACTTAAAAGTTCAATGTTAAGAAATAAAGGCAATATAGAAAGAATAAAAATAGGTAAATATCAATTGCTTGTGTCTTTTTTAAAAGAATAATAGACCTGAGTAGATAAAAGTATGGAAACAACAGTGAGAATAAATAGTCTTACAAAAATCGCTAACAGTTTAAGGCCTTCCATAAAATAAGCTGTTCATAGTGCTGCAGTCAATTTGCAAGAGGGAGTTTCACAATTGAGCACTTAGTTGGCCTCAGTACATGCATTATTTTCAACAAAATTCAACTTTTTATTAAATGCAGACCTTTAATCCTCTTTCAAAATTCAAATTACATTATCAGGTTTAGCTTTGAAAACTACTACAGTTTAGTGGGAAAAGTTATGGTATATTGCCTCTCAACACCAATTATACTAACAGTATAATAGTTACAAAACAGACTCAAAGCGATCAGGTAAAAGAAATAGATACTGATAGAAATTAATGGATTTTAAAAACATGCTTTTTTAAACATGGGATTCAAAAATACTAGCCAGGTAGATTCATCAGATTGGAATCTGAATGGTAGAAGAATTATTTCCATTTTGAAAAAGAATGACAAGTATTTATCTGATTTAACTAACACTTGCTTCAGTAAACAGTTGGGAGTCTGGAATGAAATACTTTCACTCTTTCATCAAGAGAAGAAAGTTTTGCTATGTTTTGCTTTTCTTAAGCAAAACAAGACTTGTCATCCTTATAGATAACTCACATTTCTCTCGGTTTCATGTCCAGTCACAAATTCCTACTAACTTCTTCAACATAGTATTATTATAGTAGACTGCACAGTCAGTCAGATGTTTAGACTGGATTTGGCATTTTTATTCACCTTTTTATTATTATTGTTCATTGCACAGTCATTAAGTAACTTAAAGTAGTGAACATATATAATATTCCTTCCTATATTCCCACAATACGCCTGTGAGATGGGTTGGCCTCAGAGAGTGACTAACCCAAGGTGATTCAGGCAGTTTCTGTGCCTAAGGTGGGGTATGAATAGTCTCCTATGTTTCTAGGCTGTCATCTCTTCATAACAGAGACTCTAATGCAGCATCTAGAAACTATAGCATTCCCATACAGGCCTACCAAAAGGTTGGATTTGGTATGTAGACAACACCTTAGTTGTAATAAAAAAGGAACAACTAGAGAAGGCACAAAAAATAAAGACATCTTCACTAAATAAAAATTCAGAAGCGTAGAAGAAAACAACAAACTACCCTTCCTGGAAATCCTCATCGGCAAAAGAAATAGTAGCAAATTAGAAATGCAAGCCTATTAGAAATAATACCCCACATTATACACTCCAGTGGTGGGTTGCTACCGGTTCGCCCCGGTTCAGGAGAACCAGCAGCAGCGGCAGGAGACTCTGCCCACCCGCCCGGACATCATCAAATACGATCTGCGCATGCGCAGAATTGGCACGTGCACGAGCAAAGTGGGCGCGCGTGAGCAAACCAGTAGCAAAGGTAAGTGAAACCCACCCGATACACTCCATTACCAAGGTAACAACCCAACCTCCCACAACAGGAGCAGTGTAAGAACATTATTTAGATGAATACAAGCACACTGCAACAACCTCACAGGGTTGTTGTGGGAAAATAGTCCAAGCTTGGCATTTAGACAAATCGCCCATCAATTGATACATAGAGATAAACCACATTTATATACCATTCAAAAAAAATTCCAAAAACTAAGGAGGAAACAAAAAGACAAGAATATATCCTCTCCAAAGTCAACACTCAGATAACACCCCTCAAACAATCAAGCAGAAAACAATACCTCAAGATCTCAAATAAACTCAGTTATTTTATAATCATTCTTTTGGAAGAAAATTGAATTGTAAGACTTCTAAGTGTGGGAGTGATGGCCCAGCAATTAAAGATACTGAGCTTATGAGCTGGAAAACTGACAGCCGGGATTCAAAACCTGAGCACCATTGGGCCGGTAAACTCCTATTACTTGTCCTAGCTGCTGCCCATCCGGCCGTTCTAAAGCATACCAAGCGAGTAGATAAATAGGTACCAAGAAGGTGGCAAGATAACAGCACATGATCACAGAAATGTCTTTGAAAAACACTGGTTCCTTCACAACTGGACAGGTTACCTTTACCTTTAAGTCTTCTAGGATTGGAAACTTTCTCTGGTTGTTTCTGAGCAAACCCTGTTGACTGATTTCTGCATATATTTGCTCCAAACATAGTTCAGCAGCTCCCTTCCACCACCTATATCAAAGGACTCCAAACTTGGCCACTTTAAGACTTGTGGACTTCAACTCCCAGGACTCCCCACCATGGCTGAGGAATTCTGGGAGTTGAAGTCCACAATGTCTTAAAGTAGCCAAGCTTGGAACCCTCTGATCTAGAGCAGTGCTTCTCATATTGGGCAACTTTAAGCTACGCGGACTTCAATTCCCAGAATTCCTAAAAAATAGAATCCCATAAAAGCCTGGCGCTAAACCCCGCCTCGCTGGCGACGCCTGTCAGTTCGAAGGGAGAACGACAGAGACGTGGCCGCCCGCCCTCTGCCCCCCTCCTTCCTCCCACCGCTACCATAGCAACCCCAGAAGGGGCACTTGAGGGACGAGCGGCGCGCGGGGGACGTGCCAGTTTTCACGCAGGGCTTCCTCGTGCGCGCTGCGGGGGGTGGGGGGGCCGCTCTGGCGGCCGGGCCTGCTTGCCACTTCCTGGCGGGCTACGGTCGCGCTGGCTGGACGGGCCCGGGGAAGCGTGAGGTGGGGCTCGGGGTAAGTAACGCGGCCGCTCGGTCGAAACTCGCAGTCTCGGGGAACCGGGAGCGCTGGGCTCCGTTTATAGGTTTCACCAGTCGGCTCCTTTCCCGAATTGCTCTCCCGCTTTCTGAGGGGGAGTGGGGGGCAGACCCGACAACCAGTTGCGGCCCGGGGCTGGGAGAGCAGTTTTTGCTCCTGGCTTTTCGGCTGCCTCATTACTGGAGGAGGAAGAACCAATTCCAGCCCCTCTTGGGCGAGTCCAGAAGCGCTGGCTGGCCTGTGTTGCGGGTGTGTTTGTGTGTGGAGGCGGGCCCTGGTCTGTTTAGGCCTGCTTCTTGCCGTTTGTGACAGAAATAATAACAACATGTTGATATCCCACCTTTGTAACACAGGTAGCCCTCGATTCATTTAGTGACCGTTCGAAGTTACAACGGCACTGAAAAAAGTGACTTACGACCCTTTTTCACACTTACGACCATTGCAGCCTCCCCCACAGTCACGTGATTGACATTCGGATGCTTGACAGCGGACTCACATTTATGACAGTTACAAGGTCCCTATGTGTGTGTGTGTGTGTGTGTGTGTGTGTGTGATGTGATCATCTTTTGCGACCTCCTGACAAGCAAAGTCAATGGGGAAGCCAGATTCACTTAACAACCACATTACTAGCTGCAGTGATTCACTTAACAACTGTGGCAAGGAAAGTGGTAAAATGGGGCAAAACCCACTTAACAAATTTTTCGCTTAGCAACATAAATTCTGGCTTCAATTGTGGTCTTAAGTCGAGGACTACCTTTATGTATGTATGTATGTATTGTATGTCGCCTCAAGGTAGCGAATGTGCGATTATGCTAACTAAAGTTCTGGTGTTTTCCTTCTTTTCCCTCCAGTAGACAGAACTGAAAAAGATAGGCCACATAAATACAGATCTGTGGAATTTAAATAGTTATTTAATCTAGTTTTTTTTAAAGGTGTCAAGTGTTTTTTCGGCTTCATGGGACATCTGCTGTCCCTACCTCCAGTCCTGTTTTATTGATTAGGAAGCTTTGGGTGGCTCAGATTGGTTTGATCAAAACATATTTCTCCATATAGTTTTTTTTCCTTCTTAAATTTTGTTATTTTTTGCCTTTAGAACTCCAGTTGGAACTGAATGGGATTGCAGTATTATGTTCCACTGGGCCATTACCCTCCCCCTCTCAAAACAACTCTTCCCCCTACTTATTTTGACAATAGGCTTTCTACCTAATAACATCAGCATTCCTAGTGAATTTTCACAACTAAAAGTGAATGTATGAATGCTTTAATAACCAATACATTGGGTAAGTCTTCTTGTAAGGATCTCTGTAACTTGAATAATTTGAGTCACTTATCATGACAGCGAAGTCCCTTTGAGTCATTTATCATCACAGCAAGTTGAGACTCCCAAAGGTGCTTTTTCAAGGGGGAACTGGACTTTATGTTTTTTTTCTTTGAAGATGTTTCGCTTCTCATCCAAGAAGCTTCTTCAGTTCTGACTAGATGATGGAGAATGGAAGGATTTATACTTGCAAGCAGCTTCGTAAACTACTTCATAAACGCATGGCACAACATAGGAGAACAAACCCATTAGGACTAGATTCAGCAGTCCATCTGCATTTAAAAGACAAATGCCACTGTTTTGAAGATAGCAAAGTCCACATTTTGGACAGAGAGGACTGCTGGTTTGAAAAAAGGGTCAAAGAAGCCATCTATGTCAAACCTGAACAGCCCTCTCTCAAAAAAGAGGGAGGGCCTCCCTCTCAAAAGAGTGGGAGGGATACAAGGCGATCTATCTTCAGTCTACAACACTGTTGAAGTTCCGAGAAAGCTCCACACCCATTTGCACCATTCAGGTCACCCTGACGATACAGATAAACTTCCAGGTGGCCTTAACAACTCGCTATAATAATGCCAGCGAGACCAGATGTCTGCAAGGAGTATAAATCCTTCCATTCCCCACCATCCAGTCAGCTGAAAAAGTTTCTTGGAAGTGAAACGTCTTCAAAGAAAAATCAGAAAGTCCAGTTGCCTCTTGAAAAAGCATCTTTGGGACAACCATAACCTGGATGACTGAGAATCTTCATAGGCAAAATTAAATCTAGCTTTTGAGAACAATTTGGCTAAATCAGCTATTGGTTTTTAAATCATTTCTACATCATGCTAAGAAAACTGCAAAGATGTGTTCCTTGTAAATCATCATGTAAGTCAATCCTGACTCAAATACTAGGCATTGGTTTAAGAAAATATGCAGTAGATTTATAGATTTATAGAAAGGTTTTCTAGAACATAGTATGGAGTAAGAAAAATCATAATAAGAATTGTATACCAAAATAAGGGTATATGAGAAATATGGCTGCAAAGCAAAAAGAAGTGGGCCAATCTCTCTCAACCCAGTTCACTTCATGGAGTTGTTTTTGTGGGGGAAAAGGAGGAAGAAGGGATATTAGATATGTTTGCGACCTTCAGTTGTTTATGAAAATAAAGGAGGATTTAAAAAAAAAAAAAAGTCACAGCTAGCACCATTATACAGATAAGGTAGGAAATGTGAATAATCTTACCTAAACTGGTAGATAGTATATTGAGATAAATGTTACCATCAGATTTTAAAAAATAGTTTTATAAAAACTTAAATTTAATTGGTAGAATTTAAAAATTAATGCTATAAATTGCATTGAACTGGTCCTTCAGTAAATAAAATTAGACTTTTTTCTCTTCTGTGAGAAAAGATACATTTTGACAAATAATTTCTCAAGCTTCCAGTTTCAGGTGTTCTCTTTACTTGTGTCAGTCTGGTGAATAAGCCTTAAAAAGCTTTAACAACTTATATTAGCAGGAAGGCTATGGGCAAAATGAAGAAAGAAGGATGCAATCTTTGTGGAAAATTCTATCACAGAAGAGCTAACATAAGAAGCAGTGTATTATACTGCATTTATGTGCTCTGTACTAAAATGGAATGTAATTCATAATGTAGGCCAATTTATTAGGGTGGTATTTACTATACTATGAAATATATGCACGATAAATGCAGGCAAATGCATTTTGCTTTTTTATTTTGTCAAATGGCTACTTTTCCACTTTACTCTTTTCAATCTCACTTAGCAGAATACAGAATCCTAATGAAGCTTTTCAACCTTACCGTGAGGAACGTGGTTTCTCAAGTATATTGTGGTCTTAAATTTGCTCCAGCCAAGAAAGAAAGGGCATACTTTGAAATGGCACGACCCAGTTCAAGTAAGATGGGATTCTTTTATAAATTCAGAAGTTTAAAAATTTCACTTCTTGTATAACAAAGGAATTGTGACATCAGACATGCACAGCATGTAGGCATTGAGAACAGTTGATGATGGAGACTGTACAGATAATGGAATTTAATTTATTTTCTGTTATTAAAGGAATATTTTGGGTACATTTAAGGTACTTTTAAAAATAAAACTGGCAAATGCATTAGCTTGAATTAGCTTGAATTTAGCTTTATTAGCTTGAATGAAGAGAGCAAATAAATTGTTTATAGCTATATTAAATAAGAGGAGATGTGATTGCTTCTTCTGTGCCACTATATCTTCCTCATAATTTCTCTGTCCATGTCTATTTCCCCCCAAATATCCTTTGGTTTAAAAACAGCAATCTGGTTATTCATCTCCCCAAATTTCCCTGCTTCTTCCCTTCAGATCAAAAAATGAGATTTATTTATAATATAAAATCTGGAAGGGGAGAGGGACACAAATTTCATACTGTATTAAACTATCCATATGAAATCTCCTTGTTTCTTATTCCTCGGTCTATTTTTAAAGCTAATCAAACATTTTTATTGACTCAGGTTTGCAAGTTAACTATGGAAAGTTTCCAGAAACCATCTTTTCCCCTAGACCTTATATTAGTGTGGGTGGCAAGCCCTTATATCCCTTTATATGTTAATTGAAATGTTGGTGTTTTTTTCTTTTGGATGTGCTTCATTCTTTTCCTTATTGTATTGGTTCTATTTTTTAATATTGAATGCAATGATTTTACAGAGTTAGACCTCCTGAATTTGACAAACAAATAGCAATTAACATTAGCTCCAGAAAGAAGATTTTTAAAATAAATTGATTAGATATGCTAGATAATCATAGAACTAAGCTGTTATTTCTTTGACATACTTAGGTAAAAACAAGGAAATATCAATACAAATTGCTGAAAAGTCTGTTTCTAATTTTTAGGATGTATATGCCAAGCTGCATAAGATTCCTTGGATTTTACCGTGCAAAATAGGTTTCATATGTATCTAATTTTGAGTATAAACTATCTATTCTCTTTTTTAAGATCCAATTTAAACACTCAAAAGACTAATATGCAAGCATAATTTACCTTTGGGACATGTTCGCCTGTCCTCCTTAGAAATGTTAAGATCCATATCTAACATTCAGGCAGAGCTTGTTGGATTGAATTCATTTAGGACCACCCAGAACAGGAACTTTTATAGTTGAAAATAAATTTTCCACACTCTATCAAAATAACATGTTTATTGAGAACAGGTTTGAAAAATGTAATTGCATTTTTCTTATATTTTTAAGATATTGCTGAATTTCGAGATATATTTGCTAAAGCAAAACATATAGCAATTATCACAGGGGCTGGAATCAGTGCAGAGAGTGGTGTTCCAACTTTCCGAGGTGCAGGAGGCTTTTGGAGGAAATGGCATGCACAAGTATGTAGTACTGGTATACTTTCAGGATGCTAAATATTATTTAAAAGCCTTAATACTTTTTAAGAACCTAGTATGATATGTGTTAAGCAACAATTTGCTTTGAGTATGGTTTGATACTGTGGCCTAGCTCACACTAAGTCAAACACTTAGAACACTAAGTGTTCTAAGTCAAAACCAAGTCCTTTGCTTAGAATGACATCACTCGGTGGTAGATTTAAAATCTTGATATGTAGGCTAGTTAGCTAATCATTCAGTGCATTATTAGATGAAATACAACAGTGTCCAACAAATTATTTTCAAAATTGGAATGCTTATGTGTAGTAAATGTGAATGTACCATAGTTAAATTCTGTTAGAATTATTAACTTTTATTAATATAATATAAAATCTTATTTTAATGGATTACTTGGGAGAAAAGCTAAGCTCTGACAGTTAGAACAATTAATCAGTGGAACAACTTGGCTCCAGAAGTTGTAAATGCTCCAACACTGGAAATTCTAAGAAGAGATTAGATATCCATTTGTCTGAAATGGCGTAGGATTTCCTCCTAAGCAGAGGGTTGGACTAGAAGACCTCCAAGGTCCCTTCCAAACTCTGTTATTCTATTCTATTCTAAAAGGGTGTTCATTATTTATGAAAGACAATAACCTGGGGGTAATTTGCATAATATGCATAATAATTAAATTTGTATGCTGTGCAACTCTCAATGATGCCATTCAATCAATAGTCCACATTATACAAATGATGCAAATGACAAAGTATTAACACTTGATAATCACACAAATGGTATTTTCATCAATATATTTGCAAACAACACATTCTAAGGATTAGTTTATTCTAAGGGAAACTTATTGTATTAGGTTTGGTACATTGAGATTTCACTGAATTGACAGTATGATTTGATTAGTTATAGTAATACATCCTTTTTTGTTTTTGAGTCACAAATGGACTCTCTTTCTTTTTTCCCCAAGATTGTCTTAATTGATTAATGTGATTAAGACATTGTCTTAATTGACTTTTCTAAGGTAATTAATAAGATAAGTGTCCCAAAAATCTAGCCCTTGAATAGACTTTGAGAAGCTAAAATGGAAGTTACTGCAATGGAGATTCTTTGATCTAAATTCTACATTTTGTAACATCCATTATCAATAGACTTTACAATTCTATATTTTAAGTGATACTATATAAACCTTATATAAAAACTTGGTTTGATATAATGTGTAGTTTTAAACAAACAGGTCAAAGTTATATTAACCTTTCCCCATGATATTCATAAAGCATTTTGAACATAGAAATACACTGTATAAGTACAAGCTGATTTTATATCGTTACAACTTCGTATAATTAAATCAGTCTTCATAGTCAGCTATGAATATTTCTTTCTTTTAGCAAAATAAGAAACAATTTTCCCTCTGACAGGAACTGGCTACCCCAGAGGCTTTTGCAAGGAATCCCTCTAGAGTGTGGGAATTCTATCATTACCGTAGAGAATTAATGATGACCAAACAACCAAACCCTGCACACCTTGCCCTAGCAGAGTGTGAGGCTAAGATAAGCAAACAAGGCAGGAGTATTGCGATCATCACACAAAACATTGATGAACTCCACAAAAGAGCAGGATCAAAGAATGTTTTAGAAATTCATGGTAAGAATTCACAGAAAGAATTCATTTAACCATATTTTATATTAATAAATCACTATAAATAATTATTTGTCAGTATAGATTCCATACTAAGATCTTGCGCATGCTATGACCGAGTTCTTTCTTTGTCTTGATTCTCCCTCACGTGAGTACCAAAATAGCTTTTATGCTTATATTATAAAGATTGAGAGGAAAACCTTTTCCTGTATTTTAGCTTGTGAGCAAAAATATTAAGAAGGGATTTTGATTAAGGAAATAATATGGAAGAATAGGATAATACAGGTAGTCCTCAATTTACAACCACAGTTGAGCCCAAAATTTCTGATGTTAAGCAAGACATTTGTTCAGTGAGTTTTGCCTAATTGTATGACTTTTATTGTCACAATTGTTAGATGAATTATTGTAATTGTTAAATTAGTAACAAAGTTGTTAGGAGAATCTGGCTTCCCCATTGACTTTGCTTGTCAGAAGACCACATGACCATGGGATAGTGTAACCATCATAAATATGAACCAGTTGCCAAGCATCTGAATTTTGATCAGATGAACATGGAGATGCTACAACTGTTGTAAGTATGAAAAACAGTTATAAGTCACTTTTTCAGTGCCTTTGTAACTTTGAATGGTCATTAAATGAACTTTTGTAAGTTGAGGACTACCTATATTACTCCTTTTCCCAACACCACTGCTCAAAGAAATAGGCAGTGTTATGACTCTATTTAGTAAAAAAAAAAGCATTGTTTTCTTTAATATGTAAGATGAATTTAAAATGTGGATTATAAATTAACATCTGAAAATAGGGAGTAAGAAGTACATATATAAACAAGTTAAGATTTCAAGGCTTATGTACATATTTTTATACAGAACTGTTGGGGATCCTTTTATTCTCTCTGAAGCCCATTATTTCTGTCCTACAATCAGCAGACCTTGAAGGGAGTCATTTGTGCAAGAAAGGGAAATGGGCAATATTATAGCTCTAGAAATATGCATGAATATTACGTATGCCTAAATTACAAGTATGTGGGAATTTAAAACATCTCTGTAAGGCAAGCATTTTTAATGTCTGGAAATGTAAACCAAAAAATAATCGTCTATTTATCATTCCTTTTGTAGTAGTAATTTTATAACTTCTATGCATTGGCCCTTACATTCCAGTTTTCAAAATATTACAATTAACTTTGATTTTGTTGTATGTTGATGAAAGCTATATTATTACTTTTCGTTTTAATAGGCTGTATCATGTTCCTGTAGTTTTACCAGAAATGAAAGTTTAAATATTAATATTGTAATCTGATATTATTGCTTAACGTCACAGGTAGCTTATTCAAAACCCGATGCACCAGTTGTAGAAATGTGGTGGAGAATTACAACAGTCCAATCTGTCCTGCTTTAGCTGGAAAAGGGTAATTATCTGTGCCATGATAGTCACAGTTTTTATTAGTGAAGAATGATAGAAATACAGGGTACCATTAAATAGGCAGGCAAGCTATATGAATCTAGAGTGGGCAAGCTGCTATTCTGTGTAGGCCCCTACGTCATATATGTAGAATTTTACTGTTGCTGCTATGTAGAATTGTTAGCGGTTTTAGTTGTAATTTTGTGGCACTATTCCAAGAACAGTTGAGGAATATAAACTTCTGCTTGAGCATTTACACAGGTGAGCAGTTATGAGGACTGTGCAAAGACTGATGTTTTGCTGAATTACTTCCTTGATGTTTAAAATTTCAAGAAACTTATATCTCAAAAAATAAGATATCCAAAGTAGGAAAAAGGAAAGAAAAAGAAAAGCTTTATTACATGGAAATGTGCAAAATACTGTATTCATTTCCCATTAGAGTAAAACTTTTCCTTGTTATTGCCAAGGAATGTTAATGTTAAACCTATTTCTTAAAATCATTATTGCTTTTTTCAAACTACTTTTCAAGAGAAAAAATGTGCATGTTGTTGGTTATCTCACTAAAATAAGATCAAAACTAGAGATTTTCTAGTATCAGAAAGAATATGATACTTATGTGGTACTTTATTATAGTAAAATGTTTATTCTTACTATTGCTAACAATTCTAGTGCTCCAGATCCTGAAACGGAAGAAGCTACTATTCCTGTGGGAGATCTCCCTCGGTAAGTTTTGATCTCATGCAGTTTTGATCTCATGTCAGTTTTCTAAAAAAAACAAAATAAAAATACTATGTGTGTGTTTGTTTATCTATGATACTATGATTTGCCCTACAACAAGATCTGTGTTGCAGTTGAATGACCACACGTTTGCAGCTTTCATATTCATTACTGTAATGTTCAGAGAGGGAACAGAATTATACATGCTGCCTCTGTTATGTAAGAGCATTTGTTGGACAGCATAAAAGAATACACATGACGTATACTCTTGTTCAAACAATCAGAAAACATTTCCATTGATATTAAAACACTTTGTACATGAAAGTATTAGTACTGTAGCATCTAGCTAGTGACACGCTCTTGATAAAAATAATCCATCAGCGATAGGGATCTTTTTTTCCAGGATTTTTCCCTTTATTCCCCCTCCTTACTTCTACATTGGCTTGAGAATGGATGCCCAAGCTTCCAGGAGAAGTAGAATTGTCTCAAATCTCCCTCTCAGTTTTGCTGAAGAATGGCATCCATTTGTGGATACCTACTGGGCTACTGACATCTGCATTATAAACTGCATTTCTAAGTACATTTATATTTAATTCAATTATCCTTAAATTGAAATGCAGTTTTAGGATTAAAATGTAGTTAAAATCACAGTGGATTTATGCTATCATAGACCAACATGATGAGTTTCATATTAATATTATAAAAGTCCAGTCTTTTGTTGTATGATTTATCTAAACTGAGTAATTTTTTTTGGTCCAGTGATTTTTAGCAACATTACATGCATAATTTTCTCTATTTTAAAATTCAGGAACTTGGATTTGGTTCATTGGCTGGAATATTTATTTGCATAACAACAATATCAAGATTGGTGAAATATTTTGAATAGCTTATTTGGATTAAATATACTGTATAAAGTATGAAGATTTTCCTAATGGGTTTTTCTAGAATTTAAACAATATTCAATAATTTTGCACTGAAGTTGACACATGTGCAACATATTCTAAAGTAAAGTGATCACCTCTTTTATACTGCTTTACTAATCTTTCTGCTTTGCTTAAATTATATATATAATTTCTCCATATTTGGGGGGAGACAGATGTGAACTGTGCAATGGCCTCTTGCGACCTCATGTTGTATGGTTTGGAGAAACTTTGGATTCTAATATCCTTACAGAGGTTGAAAAAGAACTTGAGATATGTGATCTTTGTTTGGTGGTAAGTAGTTTTTAAAACTTATTTGCTTTTTTTACGTGATTAACTTTGCATCCCACTTTTAATTCAGGAGTTAAATATCTGTACATAGTACTCCCTCCTTCTGTTTTCTCTTCCATTAAACTATGAGATACGCTGGGCCAAAAGAGGACTTAAGGAGTTGTCATGACTAAAAGACAACTAGGATCAAAGTTTCCTTGACCCTAGTCCAACATTTTAACTACTGCACCTGTTGCTTGGTGTGTTAGGACATTTAACTAAGCAAAAATGTATGTTTTTTAGGAGAGATATCTCTTAACAAATATCAAGTGCTTCATTGACAACAATGTACTTATAGTCCTCAACTTACAACAGTTCATTGCAGCATCCCCTTAGTCATATGATTAAAATTTTGATGTTGGGCAACTGGTTCATATTTATAACGGGTGCAGTGTCCTGGAGTCATTTGATCCCGTTTTGTGATCTCCTTACAAGCAAAGTCAACGGGGAAGCCAGATTCACTTAACAAACGGATTACTAATTTAACAACTGCAATGATTCACTTAACAGCTGTGGGAAGAAAGGTTGTAAAATGGAGCAGAACTCATTTATCAAGTGTTTCACTTAGCAACAGAAATTTTGGGCTCTATTTCTGTCGTAGGTTGAGGGTTACCTGTAGATGATACACTGCTTTCTTCTGGGTTGTTTTTCACTTTTCCAATCTAGTAACCATCTGTGGGTTTTTCTGCTCCAGTCCAGATTGATTATGTGCCATCAAGTCATTGTCAATTCTTGGCACCCGTCCAGTGAGATTTTCTCTATGGTGATCTGTCTCTATCCTGGGATTTCAGGTTTTCCAATGGTTCATCCATCACCACCTGCTTGCTGGTTTACTACTTCTCTTTCCTTTCATGTTTCTCAGGGTCAGAGCTTTCTCCAGACATCTAGGTCATATATCCAAAGTAGGATATTTGGAGCCTGGTCATTTGTGCATTGAATGACAATTCTGGGTTGATTTGTTTGATAATCCATTGAATTGTTTTCTTGGTTGACCACAATATTCTCATGAGTCTTTTCCAACATCAATGTTCAAAAATGTCAATTTAGGGTTTTTTTTCCAAATCAGCCATGGTTGCTTAAGAGCTGACTCAGGAGTGGGCAAAGGTGACATTTATTAAGAGATTGGACAGTCATTTGTCCGTAATAGTATAGGATCTCCTGCCATGGATATGGGATTGGATTAGAAGATCTCCAAGGTCCCTTCCAACCTATTGTTCTAAGTTTTAAGAAAAAATATTAAGGTGAGGCATCCCCAAATTAGCACTGTATAAGTCAATATTGTGAAATTTTATTAATGATAATTAAATTAAAATTATAATTTCTTATTATAATCAAGGAGAGCCAGTTTGATGAAGTGGTTTAAAGCACCAGAAGAAAATATTTTGAGTTCTAGTCCCATTTTAGGCATGAAGCTAGCTTGGGGAGGGGGGGGGGGGAAATCTTGGGCCAGTAACTCTTAGGAGAGGAAAGCGGTGGCAAAGTACTTCCAAAATGTCACCAAAAAAGCTGTGTGGACTTATCCAGGGAGTTGCCAGAGACAGAAATGACCCAGACACACACACAGATACACACACATGTGCATGCATAAATTGGTGGGCAAAAATAATCGTATAAACTAATTTGATACTTGTGTTAATTGCTAAATTTTACTGTAATGGGCTGTGAGAGTAACTTTGAGAAACAGAAGGAAGCGCTGCAGCCAAGGCAGTGGTCTGATAAGAAATATCGTGAGTGCAAAGCAGGAATGGCATTTGAGAAATGGCTTGTAGATCTGTGGCCGAAGGCTAGTATTACCATTTGTTTAATCCTAATGCTGCATTCCTATGGTTCAGGTCAAACTTTCTAGTTAAAAGAGATTGAGAAAGCAAATATTTGCCTCAGGCAAAGTTAGAGGGCAAACCAGGTGAATGCTTTATTAGTTCAGTAAACCTATTGCTGACTTTGATGCAGCCGTTTTGTTTCTCTTTCACAGATTGGAACTTCTTCTGTAGTATATCCTGCTGCTATGTTTGCTCCTCAGGTATCTGCCAGGGGAGTGCCAGTTGCAGAATTCAACATGCAAAGCACTCCGGCAACGAATAAGTTCAGGTAACACCTTTTGTTGTTATGGTGACATCTGTTTTTGCAGTAATGTAAGTAGAATTGGAAGGATTTATTAATGCTTGTTAGAAAGACAAGGTCACCTTCTAGTTTACAGTAGTTTGTAATGTCTTCTTAACAACACTGTAGAGGTTAATGGAAACCTCTATGGAAAAATCAAAGATAAATGAATAAGAAAAAGTGGTCTCTCTTTTTATAAACTTACTGTACTAACATGAGGAGTCAGACACTTCTCCAAAGTTTGCCTTGTTTTTTGATTGAAGTTTTGATATAATAGCCAAAGTGCATTTATAATAGGTACTGCTGTGGCAACTCCATAAATGGTTTAAATTAATAAAATATGTACTGTATGTATGTATAATTTATTGAAAAACAATTTAAATCCCAAATCTTCTTTTTCAGATTCCATTTCTCAGGTCCTTGTGGTACTACGCTGCCTCCAGCCCTTGCCCTTGAAGAAACTAAGACCACCTCTTGAATATTTATGAGAAGTAAGAAAGAGAAAAACTATAATTGCCAATTTCAGTAATGGTGCAAATGTAAGAGGAACCGGTTCTCCTGTGGAAAACACCTTGCCTGAAACTGAACAATGGAATGTCAAGATGACGGTGAACAAATAAGTCATGATTCTCAGATGACAAGAATGAGCAGTGGAAAAGGATGATGGACAGAGACATGAAAAATGGATATCACTGTTGGGGGGGTGGGAAATCATGTGAATTGAAAGTATAAATATACAAACTGCTCAAATATGGTGAAAAAGAGATTTGTACTCTTAGAGTTTCAGATTGTATCTTTGATAAATGTCAAACAAAGAGAGAATGTTACCATTATTCATATTTCACAGAATTATTTTCTGAAAATGGGTAAAACTGAAAAAATTAAGAATAAGCTAGCTTTTAATAGAGTCTACACTCCAGTACTTTGCAGGAAATCAATAAACAAAATTATTCTTTGTTATGAAATGAAGTGCTCAAGATTGTAAGCAATATAAAAAAATAGATTAATAGCTTCAATTTACATATGGTTGCCTACTTCTTCCAGAGCTGAATGAATATATGAACTTAATTACAGCTTTCTTTGCTGTTCTAAGGCACTAAAATAAATCAATGCCCTCTTAATTGATTAATATTGTTTTGTTGATCAAAAAATGAAGCTATATTATCAAGTAGTATACAGTATACTGATTTTATTCTGCCCATTATTAGAGTAACACTGATAAACACATTGAAGGGAAATGAGCTTGTTATACAAACACTTTAAAGCAGATCTTTAGCTATCTTTTATCTGCATGACTTAATAGGCTCCATTTTATAATTTAATATTTAGGCATAGGATTGATTAAACGGAAAGCAATGCTTCTCAGAGGTCTGCTTGTGCTATAGAAAAGAGCGGAGAGAGAATGTTTTGCAGCCCCGGTTCCTCATGAAAAGCTTTTGTGGAATGTGGAAAACAAGCAGCAAGGTGGCTTCCTGCCTCTTCCTCCTCTTAGGATGCTCCTCTGGTTTCTTCCACAGTGAGCCGTTCTGAATGCCTGTAAGGTCATGCATTTTTATAGAGATGCCATTAGCCACCGTTTTTCCCCTCTCCTTTTTAGCAGTCATTTTGGCTGGGTGAACTGGAGAGAAAATATATTTCTCAAATCCTAAAGTTGCAAGGAGCCAATCTTTCTCATGCTTAAAGAATCCAAGCATTCCACTTAAATTATTAAGCCTCAGATCACATCCACCATCTCTTTGGATTATTGTAATTTTATAACGTGTGGTCAGTGACCAGTCATGCGACAAAAAGATGTAGAAAGCATAAATAATGTTTCATAATTGCAAAATCCTAAACGCAAGACTGAATCCTATAATCCTGAAAGTAAGACAGCATTTTCCTATGGTAGCTGTGATAATTGTGCTGGTCTGACAATAAAAAGCAAACAAAACCATGCTCACAACAAGTGCAACGTCTGCTAGCAAGTGCCATTACGAGGGGGGTACAACTTGCTCTAGAAAAAAATAACAAAGAAACAGAGTTTCAAGTTTCTCCAAATGACAAGGACAAAGATCCCTGTGCAAAAGAGGTATCATTACACAAATATCATGGAAGACTAGATATTAAAGTGGGTCAAAGAGAACACCACAGAGTTGGAACATGTAATATCAAATATGTAATCTTGCTGGTTCAAAGGCTTTCCTGTTTATGTCCTATCACTCAGTGGTTACTTAGATTGCCCTGGTCCACCTGGATAGATTTATTGAAAACCTGCCAAATTACAGTTCTAGCTCTTAATAGCTTGATGGCTAGAAGAGGTTGGTATGAGAAGGAACACTGGCATACCTAATTCTGGATTCTGGTTTTCTGGAAAGAGGAACAAATTGTCAAGAATCATGGTTAGAGAATCATTGGAAAAATGAACAAGCCAGAAGTAGAGCCAACACATGTAGATTTTTGGCACCAGCAGCAGGATCACCTCAGTTTTAAGTAGATTGCTGCATTTGAAGCCTAGCAAGGTACCTAAAATAGGGCTCTTAGGTATCTAGATTGGATAGTATTTTAAGGGCATATATACAGCAATAACTCATATAATGAAACCCAAGTAACATCTGGGAAATGAATCTGACTTAATTTAAAAGGTCTTATGGCAGTGAGTATGAACTTACTTTCTCCAGTTTAAACCTATTGCCTTGACAATATTAGTGACCCTCGATAGCAGAGGTGTCAAACTCATGTCATAGCATCACATGATATATCAGGATTTTTTCCTCCTTTGCTAAACGGCAGGGGTGTGGCCAGTGTGTGATGCATCCGGCCCGTGGGCCGGGAATTTTAACTCTGCTCAATGGGTTGTGAAACTTACTGTTAAGATTTTTTCTCCTCCCTAACATTAAAATTAAAATCTGCTTTTCTGTTACTTTATTATTCTGTGTCTTGCACTCTGGAATGAGAGAACAAGTATTTATCTTCCATACGGCATCCTTTCAGGTATTTGAAAAGTGATCCCATTTCAGTCATTTTTCTCAAGGCTTAAACTTCGTTCCTTCCAGCTTGCTTTATTGGATTTACCAACCTTGTTGCTTGGCTGCTTATTAACCAATCATATTTAGAGACCACTGTCTCTCTCTTAGAATGACTCTATGGTCTGGTCTTTCTTAAGCCAGCTCCAATTTCTCTGAATCCTAGTATTTAGAACTGGCACAATACTTGAGATGGAACCTGGCCAATGCAGATTAGAATATGATTTGGAAATATTGCTTTCCCTGATGCACGTTGTTTTTCTCCAGTAAATTAGTTGGCAGTTTTTTCACAACTACACTCAGCAAAATGTTTGTGCAATTGATTTGTTTCCTAAGGATTTCGGATGTTTTTTCTGTGAAATGTAACTTATTTTCAGCCGATTTCTCTAATATCACTTTGAAATTTATTTTTGTCCACAAACAATATCCATTCTAATATCTCACCCACAAATTGCTAAGTATTCTCCACTTTTCATCCAAGACATTAATAAAAACATTAAAGAGTAATCTGGCAGAGGGCTGAGCCTGCTGAGCGAAGAGCAAGGGAGACAATGGTGCAGCACAATAGCTGAAAGGGGCTTTTTCTTCCTGACAATTTAATCTGCAACAACTTGTCTCCAGAAGTTGTGGGTGCTCCCAGCACTGAAGGTTTTTAAGAAGAGATTGGACAGCCATTTGTCCAAAGTGGTATAGGGTTTCCTGCTTGAGCAGAGGGTAGGAATAGAAGACCTCCCAGGTCCCTTCTAACTGTTATTCTGTTATGGACAGGGTCCCTGCTCGGTGGTGCTTGAGGATGGGCAATGGCAGTGAGCCCAATAAAGGACAAGCAAAGAAGATAATGCTTAATTTGGGAAAGAGAGCAGACAGCAGAAGGTAGATAGTGGTGGGCCAATACATCTTTGCCATTCTGATGTCTTCATCTTTGCCATTCTGTGCAGGACACCAAAAGAACAGAGATGGGGAGGAGATAGGCAAGTGGGACAGTTGAAGCAGAAGCAGTTTGTGCAGGACAGGAAAAATGAGAAATTCTTGCTTTGCTCAATCTTTGTTTAATCACTGCAATACAACTGTTAACAGCCTAGGTGATGTTTTAAGAACTGCTATGCTTGGGAAAACAATCCTGGTCCATTAAATGAGGGTACTGGGACTTGCACCTTTTAATTCTTGTCTATGTCTCCTACAATAGAAGAGGAAACGGATCTGAAAGTGGGAGTTTCAGAGCAGTTGTGATTATGTACTGCTGTGTTTATCAGGAAATATAAGATAGCAACACAGACCAAAATAAACTAATTTTTATGCAGTGTATTGGGGTGTTAGTTGCCGCAGGAATACTGAGAGGATCAAATGCCTCCATAACATAGTAGCGAGAAGGGCTCAGAGCAAAGGCTTGGCCATAGATTGTGCAAGTGTTTTTTTTTCCCCCACACAACATTGAAGCCAGGATGCAGCACTCAACCCTAGTGAATTGCCCTCTTGCGCCAATCTGCTAATGGAAAAGCAGCCAGCAATTCTCCATTGTGTTTGGAGAAGGCTGTTACATTTGGACAGCCAAAACTCTAGGGGTCATCTGACTTTTTGGTCCAATTACAATAGCCCTGGTTTTGGACTGCACTTCCTACCAACTCCAACTCCCGTACCTGTTTGCTGTTCACAATAAAGATGGCCGATTTTTTAAAAAAAGACATTCATCCAATGCATAGATACACGGAGGGGGCCTGAACCGGACCCCTCTATTCATTTTGGGAAGAGCAGGAAACATAAAATGCTGCAATTGATGTAAGCAGCATAATTGTCAGAACCTACATTTTGGGTTCTTCTTTCCTGTGATCGTCCCAAAGATGCTTTTTCAGGAGGCAACTGGACTTTGTTGTTTTTTCTCTTTGAAATGTTTTGTTTCTCATCTAAGAAGTATCTTCAGCTCTGACAGGATACTTTTTTCTTCAAAGAGAAAAAACAACAAAATCCAGTTGCCTCCCGAAAAAGCACCTTTGGAACAACCATGACTGAGAATCGCTACAAACTTTTAGCTATACAATTTGGGATGAACACCCTTGGAATGGTATGGGAGTAGGAATCGATTTCCAGAGGAAAAAGAATGCAGACTACAGGAACCAGGAGCACTACTCAGGTGACCCTGAGAACACAGGTAAACCTCCAAGTGGCCTCAACGACTCTCTAAAAAGATGCAAATGACCAGCTCTCTGCAAGGATTATAAATCCTTCCTTTCCCCACCATCCAGTCAGAGCTGAAGAAGCTTCTTGGCTGAGGAGCGAAACGTCTTCAAAGAGAAAAAACAAGAAGTCCAGTTGCCTCCTGAAAAAGCACCTTTGGGACAACCCTGACCGGGGTGACTGACAATCTCTACAGACTTTCCCGTGGTCCTTGTAAAAACCCTTTAACGCCCAGTTACAGGTATTTTACACTGTAAATTGTTTCTGTTGTCTCCACAAACCACCAAAGATGTTTTTTTTTTAAAAAAAGTATCTAATAATGAAGGCGAAGTTCTCCTTCCGGGTTATCTCAAAATTCTATTTGCCAGCTGCCTTCCTCGGTACACGAAGTACCGTAGGCGGAACTCCCCCCCCTGCTTTTTAGGTTCCGGCGTATTTCTTCCGGCGATATAGTTCGAGGTTCACCGGAAGTTAGGTTAGCAGGATGGAGGCGCGCAGTGGTGGCGCTGAGGCAATGGAGCAAAGAGAAGCAGCGGTTATGGCCGCCGCTGCCTTTTCCGACGAGGAAGAAAGCGACGAGGCCCCAGAGGAAGTGACTTTCGAGAGGGCGCGGGAAGCCGCTGTGGAGGAGCGCCGGTTGGCGGGGGAGCGGGCCCGCAGGTAACACAAGCCGTCCGCCACCCGACGCGGGAACCGGGGCAGCGGGTGAGGAGGGCCTTGGAGCGGCCTGAATCGCCCTGCCGATTGCGCGCCCCCCTGGGAGTGCCGCTCCGGTACAGCAAAGCAGAGAAGCCAAAAGCCAACGGAGGCAGCGGGAGGTTGCATTTAAAGTCACTACAACGGCAGTTTTCAGGAGTGGCTCTTTGTCCGATATTGTTAACTTTGTTTTTTCTGGCCAAGCTTTCAATAGGAATTTCTCTTCCATAACTCCATTCGCCGTTGTCCTTGGCCTCGGTATTCATGTAAGCAATTTGAAAAGCTGCCTCTCCTATCATTTGTAATGAGAGGGAGAGGTGGGTCGACCTTTTCGCCAAAGCATCGAGGGCAGGATAGGAAGTAACGATGGAAACTTATCAAAGAGATCCAACCTAAAACTAAGAAGTTTCCAAACAAAACAGTGAATTGGAGGAACGGCTGGCTCTAGAAGTTGTAGATGCCCCATCATTTATTGTTTCTAAGAAGAAATTGGACAACCACTCACTTCTCTGAAATGGTATAGGTTCTCCTGCTTGAGCAGGGGGTTGGACTAGAAGACCTCCAAGGTCCCAACTCTGGTCTTGTTCTGGGTGTTGATTATATGCATTGCAATAATACAGATTTTAACCAGTGACACATCCCATATTTTTAAAAACACGAAAACCTTTAATTACATCACCTTATATGGAGGCAGCATTTTGTGAACGCATTCAGCTTTGTGGACCAAATGCATATTTTTGTAATCCATTCATGTCTTATTTTGCTTTCTTAGAGAAAAGGCCACATTGAAAGAAAAGAGACGACATAGAGAAGAACTATTTAAGGAACAAAAGGTAATTTTGTATCTCATGCTTATAATGTTTTATAATGCTTTGTTAAACATAAAAAGGTTCAGAAATGTTTACACCCTATCTCGCGTAGGGTGTAATTATAATGTTTATTCTATTATAATTTTTAATGAGTTTCACTGTAACTACATATACTGCCCCCTGATTTTCTGAGAATTTATAATAGCATATCGAAATTATTGAACAAGGATTTGTCTTAATGAAAAGCTGCCAAAGTGTTGCTATTGTATTATAAATGTTCCAGCTACCATTTTAAAGTGTCCTTAATGTGTGTCCTTCAAGTGAACTGGACTTGATTGAGGATGATGTGAGTTTTGTTCGGCATATCCAAAGAGAATCAGATTGGACAGATTTAAGCAATAAAAATGACAAGGGAATATGTGCTGAATATAGTAAATAATACAGAAATAAATTATTCTTAGGGATTTATTTCCCACCATGAAAACTATTTCTAGTCTCAAAACGTGGCAGTTTGCAAAAGTAAACTCTTTAGTGCTCTTATTACCAACTAAAAATTCTGGGACAATAACAAGCATTATGCAGATATTTTCTTCTAGCATCACAAGTGATCAAGGATTTTGGAAGTTGTAGATGGGAAACATCTGGAGCATCTGCATCAAACTCAATCAGATCATGACGTATCATGACATTTTTTTCCCTTTGTGGAGCCGGAATGACCATGGCCTGTGCATGACACATCTGGCCCACATGTCACCAGTTTGACATTCCTGATCTGGAGGATAGTACGTTTCCTACCCATTTCAGTGTGTGCTTGATTTAGGTATTACATTATTGTTATAATGTTATATCTTCATACTTAGATTTGTTGTCTTGAATTAACTAGATACATAGTTTATAAGTAATCAAAGTACCCAAAAAATTATTAGAGAACTAAGTTAATGACTAGAAATAGTATTAATTGGAAAAATTTAATATTCTCAGAAAAGAAAGCTGCTTCCTGAAAATGTCTTGGAGGAGTTAGCATCCACACAGAATAGGTAAGCAGATATGTTCTGGACTACATGTAACTATTCCAAGTTTTGAGCTACAGTTTATCTTTATCTGTAATCCTGAGAAACCGTCAATTCATCATTTCTCTTAGGCTCGATTTTCCTTAAGTGACAGTACTGTATTTTTATCAAATTGTATTACAAGTAGTACTTGACTTACAATAATCCATTTAGTTCAAAGTTACAACAGCACTGAGAAAAGTGAGTTATGACCATTTTTCATATTTATAACTGTTGCAGCATCCCTGTGGTCAAGTGTTAAAAATTCAGATGCTTGGCAACTGGTTCATATTTATGGCGGTTACAGTGTCCTGGGGTCATGTGATTACCTTTTGCAACCACTGACAAGCAGAGTCAGTGGGGAAGCCACTTAACTGTGTTACTAAATAACTGCAGTGATTCACTTAACAACCATGGCAAGAAGTCATAAAATGGGGCAGAACTCACCTAACAACTTTCTCACTTAGCAGCAGAAATTTTGGGCTCCATTATGGTTTTATGACAAGGACCACCTGTATGGGGCATTTGTGAAACGAAAAGTATTTTGTGATGTAAGAAACAGGTTGAAATATTTTGCTGTTAATAAGTAAAGTACTTGACTATTTTTGTACCTACCTCAAACAAAGCTAAATTATTTCTTCCAGTTCAAAAACTTCTGTCAATTTCTGAAAAGAAAGAATGTGAGGAATTTACATTAAATTCAAGTATTTTAATTAGCTTAGTATTGATAGTTTGGCAGCAGGTGATTAACTTTTTATTTATAGATTATGAAATCTCTTTCTAAATTCTTCTCAACTTTTCTTTCATTAGCACCAATTCGACATCTGAGAAACAAGGTATATATAAAAGTCTACTTTTTATGTTACCTCTACTGCGTGTTATTATATTGTGAAGAGTATAAAAATGTGGTTTGAGATCCACATGTAATCTAATATGGCAAAGAATCAAATAGAAGTGAATAGGACCATTTGAAAAAAAAGTAATATTTAATATTACTTTATATTATTTATAATATAAATATAATAAATATTTATAATACTTAATATGAAATGGATGAATATATAAAATACTCTGTCTCTGGTGGTCATTCAGATATTTGTAAGTGGTCTAGAAGAATGATGTGAAAGTCTTAGTCAATAAGACAGTACCCTACATAGAAAAATATTATTATTCCTTAATATTGATCACTAAATACTTCTAGGTATTTTTTTTAAATTGGCATTTTTGTAATCCCACTCTTTTCAGATAAAAAACATTCCAAATTGATTGTTAACAAGTTTGCCGTGGAAGGAATAGAATATAATGTAAACCTTAAATCTTGGTTAGCCGAGTTGTCTCCATCCATGAGCAAGTAAAGGGGAGGACTCTGGCTTTATCCTTGTAGAAGGACAAAGTTCTTAACAAAACTAAAATAATATTACTCTTTTGTTACTTCTGGGGGACTAAGCAAAGTTGTGCATTAGTAGGTCATGCTAAAATTAGGTAACCAAGTATAATAACCATATCTGCCAGCAAATACCGAGTAGAATTATATTATCTAAACAATATATTAATAAAAATGAGACAGGGATTTTTCCTAAGTAGTTTATCAAATTTTCCTAATTGATTCCTATCAAAATTCAGGCTTATAGAGGATTTGCATCAGAGCTTCTGGAGATGATGCATGCAGATCAATTTGCCTACCATGGTATTATTTATTTTTTTTAAATTCCCATTTAGGCTGGGTCCCGAACTATAACTTTCTGATAATAAGAATTATCAGTTTATTTCACACATTTATAAACAAATGTGTGAAATAAACACATTTGTTTATAAATTCTAGAATGGGTTTCTAGAATCCCATTTAAAATTAGTTTAAGGCCTTTAATATTCAGCTCATGTATTGATTTATAGATCAGAATGTTGAAGATGAAGTTGAAAATGAAGATTCAGAAAAAGACAGTGAAGAAGAAATGTTGGCAACCAGGTATGGCTTACTTTAGCCTTCCCAGTTCTGGGCATCCTTGGATGTATAGACCAATGCTCTAAATTTCTTGCCAGCATGAGGATAATTCTGGAGATAGAAATCCATACTTAAGAGGCCCCAGGTTTAGCAAGCCCTGACTTGGTTGTTTTATTTGGTATGATAAACTAAATTATTACAGTAATTTCAAGAAAAGATAACATATTTGCGAAAACTGATTTCCAATTTATTCTCAAATAAAAGCAACATTCTCATTTAGGCAGTTGTAGAAACACTTGTCTCCTGCAGGTTCAAATCACTGAGATATGCTGTACTTTTATAAGGCTCCAAATTAAATTACCAGATTTTTTTGGACTATAAGACACACTTTCTCCCTCCCCCCCCCCAAAAAAGTGGATGGAAATGTCTATGCATCGGATAGACCAAATATGGGCCTGTTTTTGGCCTCCTGAACCCTCCACATGTCCCATTTTTGCCCTCCCCGGCCCCCAGAAGCATTCTGCAGGCCAAAAACGAATCCGTTTTTGACAAAAACAGGACGCACAGAGGGTTTAGGAGGCCAAAAATGGGCGTTTTTGGCCTGTAAAGTGCTTCTGGGGGCCGGGGAGGGTGAAAACGGGATGCACAGAGGCCAAAAACTTTTCCCCCTTGTTTTCCTCTTTTAAATCTAGGTCTTAACTAGTCTGAAAAATACGGTAGTTTAAGAAGAGAGGCCACAGTTAGTTAAAACGGAAGACACTCTTACAGTAACTTTTAGAAATATTTTGTTTTAGCTTCAAAAGCCTGTAGTTGTAGCTGTACCTGTAGAATTGATGTTGGTGCATGGTGAAGAAGCCTGTATTATGGATGATGGGGCTTTGCAGTGATGTGGAGTAATTCTTAAATGTGGTTATAACAAGCACATGAAGTTTGCTATTGCACTTTTATTTCGTTTTGAGCAGGTTTTTGCATCAATTTAAACCTGAGGTAACAGTTGCAGATGAAGGGCAAACTCTGTAAGTGGCATCACTTTATGTAAGCTAAATCTTTGAAACAGTAAAACTGTTGATAAGCTTGAGTTCAGTCATTGTTCATGCTGCAGTTAGCAATTCTTCATATTAAACTGTTTAATCTGAACCTCAATGGGCCTGTTTAATCTGAACCTCAATGGACCTACCTCCTTATCTAACATTAATTTTATTATAAACCTGCTCAAAGCTTTGGGAGTTGAACAGTCCTGCCCAAAGTCATGATAGTGAGGGAGTGTTAAGCATGTAAATGCATGAATAATGGGAATACATTTAGAATAAGCGTTATCTTGTTTGCATGTTATTGCTTTATTCAGTCAGTATAGCTAAAATATAGTGAATGTGGTTTTGCTTCTGTAAAATGAAGTCGAAAACCAAGGCAGTAAATATGTTAACTGTTTCTTTATCATTAGATGTCCTCCAAATTACATGGCTGTACGGTTAAAAGACCAGGAGCTAACCAATCGACAGCAACAGGATGCCAAAGACTTTATACAGAACCATCTTTATGGAGCAAGCTGCAATCGAACTACTGGTAAAGAAACTTTGTATAATGAACTTAGAAAATACATTGATCATGTGACAATTATAATTCAGTTAAATCTCTCTTGTGTTTCCAGCAAATCAATATTTTTCTGTTGAAAACAAGAAAAATGCAGTTAAAAAAGCTGCGATCCAGTTTGTGAATAAATCTTGGGGTAAGATGATATTCCTTTGTTTTATAGCAACAATTTAAAAGTGCTTTTGTGATTGTGCCTTTATTGACTTCATTGTTTTAACTTTAGGTTTCACATTTTGTGCCCCTTTTTCTTTTAACTGAGGAACATGTACTAAAAGTGAAAAATCTGGTCCAAGGCAATTGCTGTAGTTATTTTGAAGGACCTTCCATCAAAATGGTAATTTCCTACATGATCTCACATATGAAAAATATAAATAGGGTCAAGTGTAGCAAAAGCACAAGTAGCTCAAGATGTCTGTAACATGAAAGACATTTATAGCCTTGGGATATGATTATGAAGTATGAGTGTGAAATTGGGTGTCCATGTAATTTAAGATGAGAGTTATTTACTACTGAGCATATTCAAGATGTCGTACCATTCAAAGCACCTGTGGTCTTGAATAGTCACATATGACAGCGGACGTAGTCAATTTTAGTTCATTTTTAGTTCAGTTTAAAAAAGCAAACAGGGTCAGACCTGGTAACAGTCGGATGCAAAACCATCAGGAGATTCCAGGATTGTAGGCTACCACGTAAAGTGAAAGGGGGAAAAATGCAGAAGAGCAGATGTCAAACTGCTTCAGTATTTTTGAGAATTGTAATTTTTATATAAGGCTACTTGTGTTTGTGTAGAAGACATGAATGAAAAACTTTTTAGTTTGCAAATCCTGTAAAGGCTTCCCAGGAACAATAGACGTTTTTGTATTTATTCCTATAAGATTGGTAAGTGAGTTCTGATATTAGTGGATGTCTGATTCATCACATAAATATGAGCTTTGATACCAGGTGAGGAATACAAGAGGCAAGGTACTTTGTCTCACTGGGCCACCAAATCCACGACATTACAGAAAGGTACAAAAAACTATCTCCAATTCCAGAGATGAAAGACTTTTTTTCCTTTCTGCTTGATTACTATAAAATGAGCAGGCTCCATAATGGCAAACCCAACCAAATTATTCACAAATACTGTATATGCCGTACTTATAGTTTTAGTGGTTTTTATATAGATTCTGTTGAGAGTGAATGGAAGATGTTTTCTTAAATGGGATTGCTCAAGCAGTGGCAAATCAACTTTTATGGAACCTACAGCAACAACTTTAGCATTCTTGACTTCTTTTTTCGACTAATTGTCTGTTTTCTTGTTCCCTAGGTAAAGTAAAAAAAGAAAAAGCTACTCGATTTACAAAACATTGGGTATCTTCAAAAATAATTCCCTGAAATATTTTGCTGTTGCTTATGTACAGTATCAGTGCAGATACCTTGTATTTGAATTGTATAATGTCCTTGCTATTGTTTTATGGAGTATTAACATTTTTATGATTTATTTTTTCTTTTAAATCTTTACAGAGAACTAAAACTATATAACCTTCTGGAAAATAATTAGGGTCTTGTAATGGCATGTTCCAACTAAAAGTAATTTTATCTGGGTCTTTTGAATTCAGTTGAATTAAGTTTTGATTGAATGAGAAATCAGTTTCTTAAATATTTTGATACTCTTTTTGCTAAAATGCTGTTTAACACTGACTCATGTCTGTAAATTGACTTATCCGTGACATGTTTTTTGGAAGTACATTTCAGTTGTAAAAAGAAGATATATCTTGAAATAATTTGTATATAGGTTTGCAAATATGGGAAATATTAAATAAAACAAACCACTGAATCTCATTTGTCTGAAAATAATTCCCATAGAATTAGTAAACGTTTCAACAAGCAGCTTGTTCCCCTACCTGTTGCCTAGGTGGCTATGGGAACCACAAGCAAGATGTGTATTAGCAGGAATACCTAATTCATTAACTGCCTATCCCTAGCTCACTTAGTAGGATAAGAGGCATAGCCAAATGGTCCAATACAAGAAGCCAGCAGAGAATACTTACGGCAGACAACGGTATAGTTATAATCCACTGCTGAATTTCTTTAGGAGTCAGCACCAGTAGCAAAGCAGGTCCAAAGAAGAAATCAGGTTGTGTACAAATTTCATGTTTGGCTCCTTTCCAGTAAAAAAAGTTAAACTTGGAAGCTGATCTTCATCTAAATGAATTTTATACGGATCAGAACTAATTGTAAAAATGGAGCTATTCAGGAACAGGTATCCAGTATTGTCAAGAAGACCTCTATTCCTAAAATATTAAGTAGTTGGGCAAGCCTTTTTTTTCTCTGTCCTTTGTCTCTTGATGGGGTAATCCCATAATTCTTGTAGTTCAGATCTATGTATCTCGATCAGAATCCTGGTTGGAATTAGATAATGGAAAGTGGCTCCCCTAAGATCTCAGCATTATTCGTTGACATCACTGAATTATATTAATTTGGTTTTTTACTCAAATTCTGTTCTCCCTATTCTTTCAAGGGAATTGGGATAACAGCTGCGGCCGCGCGGGGGGTTATGGGAGCGACAGGGCGCTCCCATGTGACACCTCTCCTGCGTGAGTTGCACTGGCTCCGTGGTCTTCCAGGTGCGCTTCAAGGTGTTGGTGACCACCTTTAAAGTGCTCCATGGCTTAGGGCCGGGATATTTACGAGACCGCCTTCTGCCACCAATAGCCTCCCGCCGGCTAGTACGCTCGCATAGAGAGGGCCTCCTCAGGGTGCCTTTGGCCAGACAATGTCGGCTGGAGACCCCCAGGGGGAGAGCCTTCTCTGTGCCAGCACCCGCCCTCTGGAACGACCTACCCCCAGAGATACACACGATACCGGGCTGGCCTGACCCTATCCTTTTGGTTTTAAATTGAAATTGATTTTAAATTGGGTTATTTTAAATTGGAGCCGAAATTATTTAATACCTTTTGAACTGTTTTAAATTTTGTATACTATGTTTTATCTTGGCTGTTCACCGCTCTGAGTCCTGTTGGAGAAGGGCGGTATAAAAATCAAAATAAAATAAAATAATAAAATAAAATAAAATAAAATAAAATAAAATAAAATAAAATAAAATAAAATAAAATAAATAAATAAAATAAAATAAAATAAAATAATAAAATAAAATAAAATAAAATAAAATAAAATAAAATAAAATAAAATAAAATAAAATAAAATAAAATAAAATAAAATAAAATAAAATAAAATAAAATAAAATAAAATAAAATAAAATAAAATAAAATAAAATAAAATAATAAAATAAAATAATAAAATAAAAATAAAATAAAATAAAATAAAATAAAATAAAATAAAATAAAATAAAATAAAATAAATAAATGAAGAGACACACTTGATTATATGTCAAATCATTGCTGACTCAACAACCACATATATTTTATCTGTCTCTAACCTGATGCTTCAGATCTCTTAGTAGTGGTGTGTTCACCGCACTGTGTCTGGATCCATCCTTTTTCTTCCAGCTTCCCCATATTAGAGTCTTCTCCAGAGAGCTGTCTTATGCCCAAAGTAGGATCACTGGAGTCTGGTCAAGTGGCACCTCAAGTGAGAAGTCTAAGTTGATCTGTTTGTTTGCTTGTTTTTTTGGCTGTCCACAGTATTCTCAAGATTTTTCTCCAACAACCAAAGTTCAAAAGCATCAATATTCTTCCTATCCTACTTTTCAAAGACCAAAGATACATTCTTGGGAAGCTAATATATTTTAACTCTAGTGTTTATTGTATTCAAGGGTCACCACAAAATCCCTTTGAATTTGGAGACTTGGTAGATTGACTTTGCAGAAACTGAAACACTGTAGCTTTACATCTGTAGCTATAACTAAGGGGTAGGCTGAGTAACAAAATGGGCTGACATGATGGCTATCTAAATCTTCACCTTGCAAATTCTGCCTATCCCAGCCTTGGGAATGTTCCGCTCTGGTACTTATGTTGCACTTTTCATTAGTTTTTTTTTTTTTAATTTGCTTAGAGACATACAAGACTTAACACTCCTTTTCATTCTATGAATAGACCTGAGATAGTATGTTGTTAAAATTACTGCCAGTGTATGCCTTCTTTACAAAACACAGCATAATATAGATAACACAATCTTGCTCAAGTGGGGCCTTAAGCCATAATTTTCAGCAGGAGTTAATGTTGCCCATGAGCCATGCCAACAAACCTGCCAGGTCAGAAAAGCAAATGGTTAAGAGCATGGTACAGTGACACCAAAAGGCTTTATCAAACAAAAGCATCAACAGTTGTTGGACTGTTTTTGCCCAATATAAGTTCTTTACTCAATAATTCAGGAATGTTTCCTTGCCACTGCATTAAGAGGCACAGGTAGATTATTGCAGGATCTATTCTGGTGAAAGCATAAAGCTTTCCTAGCTTAATATCTGGAGGAACTATTAACGCTGCTATTTTCATTACCTTCATACAAAAATAAATAAATAAATAAAAATGAAGCAAATGCATGCATTTGGATTCTTTCCCATTACAGGATAAGATCAGATTTTGTATAACATCCAATCTTGCTACCTTTTACTGTCAAATGTGAAACAAATGTTAGCTTTTATGTAGACCCCCTGCTGCATAAAGTATAGGATAAGTATCGGGCCCGACCTATGAGAATCATATTTTGGGTATCCATTGCCTGCATTTGTTGACACTTGTTTTTATATCAGCTATGTATGCTTATAAAAAGCAAAAGTTAACCACAATAATTCAGGGCAATTAATTTAGTTGCATCAGCCTTAGATCATAACATGATTTTGGTCCAGGATATGTCACTTGATGTAGCAATAATATTTTAAAGGTGAAAAATTTATATGATCTGAAGAGAAACCAAAGTATTTAAATATTTAAATTTAAATATTTAAATTTTATCTACTTGAATCCCAAATACAACACAAGCAGAAAAATAAGGTAGCAATCCTACCATATGTAAGTATTTAATGGCTGATTAATTATGGTATCACTACATTTTATTGCAATAGAGTACTCATTTAAGCACTTTTTAAAATGCAGGGTGTACAAAGATTAAATTAAGACTGAAATTGACTAAATATTTGGTTTTTATATAAATAGGCCATAACCACACTGTGTTGACATGTAATACTGTTATAATACAACAGTTAAACAGGTGAGTCTACAACATAAGCTGTTTGCAGTTAAACAGGAAACAGAGCTGAAACGACCATGTTAAAACAAAAACCACTAGGAAACAGGTTGAGATTGTAAGTAGCAACAAACATATTCACTCAGCTCCTGAGTATTTCAAGTTTTACAGTACACATTAAAAATATTTCTTCCCATCAATACTATACAGCCAAACTGTCAGGTACATACGCAGTTTGCAAATTACATTGATTGATCTATGTAATGAGGGTGAAAGTTGGCAAATTATCCTGCTTGAAGTTTACATCACCCACATACTAACACATCCACAACATTATCTATTTTGCTCTGCCCTTCAAGAGGAAGGCAGAACTTTTTGGTTTGTTTGTAACAATTCAAAGGTTTTTCAATCTGATGTTACTGATGATATTTAACTCTGGTTAAAGATGGAAAATATCTCCTAACAGTAGTTTAGAAAATCATTTGCATCATGCTGTAAACTAGGAAGCAATGTAAAGCAACAGACCTGTCCTTAGTACATAATTAAAAAAAATCCAAACTCCCAATTGGCAGAGTTGGTCTACTTTCATGTTGAATATATGCCACATTATACACCATGGACACCTTCAGATGCATAGCTAGTGTAGATAATCTTCCACTGTGGCAAATGCACAGGATCCAATTCCTGATCGGGCCATCAGACCTAGACACTGTGAAGCCTGTCCCATTGCGAGAGCAAGAGGAGGTTGCTTTGGTAGATTGTGTGTCTCTGAAAAAATTCAACAATGCACTATTTTAACTTGTTTTACTTCTCAAAAATTATTTCCACTAATATTTCTACCCAACTCAAATAACTTACTTTCAAAATTACTGGAATGGAATGTTAATTCCACACTAAGTAGTTTAATTCACTACGCAAACCATGTCAAATCATAAAATGTTAATGCCTCCAATATTTACTGAATATTCATAAACTCTTGATAGAAAGTTCTGACAGTGGTGAAAGAGAAGGCCCATTTGTATCCTCTCAACTAGTAATGTAAATGTGCTTAGCCTGGGTGACACAGTACCTGAAAGTCAAGACTGCTTATGGAATGATACTAATTATTTTAGATGTAACA
Source organism: Masticophis lateralis (assembly GCA_030761175.1). Classification (NCBI taxonomy): domain Eukaryota; kingdom Metazoa; phylum Chordata; class Lepidosauria; order Squamata; family Colubridae; genus Masticophis; species Masticophis lateralis. The sequence continues at coordinate 66,743,273 of JAUDYJ010000003.1, forward strand.
GAGCAATCCTTCATTTCTAAGCTGAAAGGCCATTATATTTCAAATTTCCCTGTCCAGAGGAGTGAAAAAGAAGTAAGAGTCGGGGAGAGTAGGGGAGTACATGGGGTGGGCGGAGTGAAATGGCTCTCCTCCTACTCTGGCTGCTAACATGCCTCTCGATAGAAGTGCTCATTTGTATAATACATCATGAGTTTGATAATAAATGGCAGACCCAATGGAATACTAACATTTAGTGGCTTACAGTACAATAATTATTTCTTTATAGTCATACCTCTAAAAAAGTAACAGAAATTCCAGAACTCCTTCAATAATTAAGTAATCTGTTTCCTCTGTGTTTAATGTACCTTAACAAATTTGTATAAAGAAGGAAACTTAACAGGCTTACCTAGTATTGCGCTGTTGAGAACTGAACATACAGGCTCTCTCTGAATGGGATCCAGCTGATTTCCAACTGGACTATTCCATGGATCAGAATATGCAAGTAAACTGAATGCATCCTGTTGAGGAAACAGATCTTAGAAATTAGTGGCTGGATAGCCATTTATTCTAGATGCTTCAACTTAAAGACTACTGCATAAAGCAGGAGAATAGACTTCACGACTTAAAGGAGCCCTTCTAAGTCTATGATTCTATGAATTGTGTCATGACATTTACATTGTTCTTCCTACTGAAATAAACTAGAGCTATTCTTAGTATTAGTTTTTACCTTAGTCAGATCAAATTTATATTTCTTATTGGATGCATCATAACATTTCTCAACATGTACATTTTAAGTATTTGTACTTCCTCCCTTTAGTATCCTCAACAGGTATTACTTTTGTATAATAATAAAATAATAGTTTCTAGTATTAAACCTCAATAAAGACTGAAAATGAGCTAATTAAGAGTAAAGAGCTAGTTAAGAGAACTGCCTAAAAAGAAGGCAATTTTTTAATTTAATTTCCTATAACCGATTCTAATAGGACAATTTTTACTGCATTCCCCTCAATACAATTCAATCTCCCAATCACTTATGCAAAAGGAAAAGTCAGCACAATTTCATGCTATCTATATTTTCAGTACAAGAGAAGAGAATTTATGTAGTTCAGGGTTGAACTGGGGCGCTCTGAGCTTAGTTGTTTGATTGCAGACATTTCATTACCCAAGAAGGTAGAATCATAAGTTTGAGTAAGTGTGGGGTTTGCTACCTGTTTATAGCTTGCTTTGCCAATTTTAGTGGGGGTATGGTTTTCTCTTTGGAAGGAGTGGTGCAGTTGCCTAGAGGTGGAGCACCTGCCTCACAATCAGGAAGCTGTGAGTTTGATTCTAGGTAGAGGCAGATATTTCTCTCTTTGGGCACAGTGAGAATATATCTGCTGAACATAACTCTGCATTGGTGACAGGAAGGGCATCCGGCCAGTCTGCTAGCTCCATTCAATTACCTGGACTCCCTGCAAAGGATTATGGGGTCGTTAAAAGGAGATGATGATGATGGTTTTCTCCTTGGTAGTTCCTTGATTATTGTATTGTTTTTGCTTGATTATTTCCCTTAATTAATCCTTCCTTATCTGAATGTTCGCTGCTGGAGAGGATATGCTCTGGTCTTTTTGTTTCCTTCCTAATGTTTTTATTGTGTCTTTTGAATAGCATGTAAATGCGGTTTATTTCTATGGGTCTACTGATGGCTGATTTGTCTGAATGCTAAGCTTCCAGATATCCATAACATTTCTGGATTTAGTTTTGTCTAGGATTCAAAAGAGACAGTAAAAAAGCTAAGAAGGAAACAAAAAGACCAGAATACATTCTTCTCTAGCAGCCAAACAACCAGATAAACAGGGATAAACACCAGTCAAACAATCAGGCAAAATATCGTATCCTAATCTACTGAGAAGAAAGCCACATCCCCATCAAAACTGGCAGGAAAAGCTACTATATATAAGTAGGGAGCAAACCACATACTTACTTGCATTGACGATGTTACCTAGCTGGCTAATGAAGTACCTGAAAGCAAACTACGATTTTCCTCTACATTGTATAAATGGAGTAGAATCTAAACCTACTATATTATTAGCAATTTCTATATAAAGGTGACATGACTTACTTTGAGCATTTTCTTGTTTTGTGAGTTTTTGCCACATTCCCTTCTTAGTTGTTCACTCATAGCTTGTAATTCTCTGCCAAAGTGAATCATTCTTTCAATAGCTGCTTGGCTACCACCACATAGTTGGCGTCTTAACTGACTGGAATCCACCTCTTTAAGAATAACAAAGTAGTAATTAGGTAATGAAGCAATGCAGGTATGGGACATGTTCAAATTTAAACCAGTATTGATATATATATAGCATATACAGTATTTATATGATTGCTGTATATTATGATAACATAATGATTACTGCTTATTTTTTTCTCTCTCTCTAGCAAGCCATCTCAGACAGTTAAAGAGTTATATGAGAACTTCCCACTAACTGTATTCCTACAATGTAAATTGGTCTGGTTAACTAGTTTAAAAACATTCAGAGAGTTTGAATGTCAGTTGGGGATTTGTCTGTGTCTCCCTAGTCTAAATCCAACACCTTCACCACTATGCTATACTACCTTCACAGGAAACTTTGTATGACACATCAAACGAAAAAAATTCAAGGACACAAATGCCCAGGGAAAAAAAAAGATTTTACTGCTTTTCTGAAATCACCAAGGAATACAAACACTAACGAATACTTTGAAAAAGAATTCTATGAAGCTGAGACCAAAGCCAAAAGCTGTGGCAATCTGAAGATCCTCTGCTTCTTTGGAATATACATGCCTGAGATTTTTTTGTGGCTTGGAGAAAGGGGAAGAGGTTAAGGAATAAAATAGCTTCCTTGAACCTGAGCAACAAAGGCTTATGATATCCCTTTATAAAATAAAGAGAATCAAGGCAATTTGGAAAATTCTTCGAACAAAACTGCTGTTTTAAGCCTCTTATTAGGCCCATTTCAATCCTTGTATGAAAATGCACACAATCTTTTTGCAGGTTGCAAATGTTGCTCTACAACAGGGGTGTTAAACGCATGGCCCGCGGGCTGGATGCATTATGTGCTGTCCTGTCCTGGCCAGTCCTGGTTTAGCGAAGGCAAAAAAAAGTTCCGATACGTCATGTGACGCTGCCGTGACAATGTAAATTTGACACCCCTGCTCTACAATATAGCCTCTGAGTATCTGTTTGTATCTATTCACAGCTTTTTACTATATCCCAACTCTGACCTCTGAAAATTCAACTGATCAGTCACAGCATTATTTTCTGATATTTCTACAAAGTATCAAATTTGTATCTCAAATAGTAAGACAAAGCATACAAAGAAATTAGGCAGTCACCAATACTAAAACCCTACCTCACATCCTGTTCTGTGGACTGTAATCGTTCTTTTTCTAGAACATTTGTAAAGGCGGTACTGTAGCATCATTCAGTCTGTGTCTTTTCATTTCACATCAGCTGTTTGCCAAGAAAATTATGTGGCTGATGCTAAGACATGCTATTCAACCCGAAAGAATCAAATGATGGTGTGAAGAAGCATGCCAAATAGCATCAAACTACTAAGCACATCCGAGACTCCATTTTGCGCACTTGCCTAATCAAACACAACACAAATGGAGCTTATCCCTATTTTAATAGTCTGATTCCATCAGTATTCTGCAGCTTAGCTGAGCCATGGAACTGACACACATAAGGTATCCAACAAAAAATAATGCTCTAATTCAAATATTTGAGATACTTAGTATATATCTACTCAGGGAAAGATGGCCTGTAACCTCCAGGTATTTTGGACCTATTCTCATCAGTATGAATATGGACAAAACACCTGGGAACAAAATATCTGGTGGATACCATGCTGTATGTATGAGGTATACTTTGCATAAAATATTTTCATGATAACATTAAATATATAAACTGACACAAGAGTTAAGTATCCTTATCATTTGGAAATAATTTCAAATAACAGTAATAAAAAACAATCTTTGCAAAGGTAGATAGGTAAAAAAAATCATTTCAGACCCATTTCTGTGTCACATTCTTCCATTTCATGATCATGTTTAGAACTACCATTTAAGAAACCATTAGATGATGTCTCTGCAACTCCATTAGAGTAGTGATCTGTTTCCATGTCTACATCATTGCTGTGAAGAAAGTTATGGATAATTTTTAGAATTAGATCTTATTTATAAATATTCACATTGTAATCTACAACCTCGATGTGGCAGGAGACCACCATTATTTCACTATATATCCACAATACAGTTAAATTCTGTTTTGAGCAAACGATGTAGGAATGGGATGGGGAATCCGCTGCCTCCAGGTTTTGCTGAGCTATAGCTCCCCGCATCCTGAAGTTCTTAACTCTTTCAATAGAGCCTACGTTAGGGTAAGACAGCTTTTTTCTTACCCTGGAAAATCTTGTAGTTCAACATGGTGTTAAATGCATTCTAGAAAAATCCTAAAAATGATAAAATATACAAAATAGCCCTAGCTCTAAATTTTAGGGAGATCAAATGAAGCCACGGGCTTTCTTGCTGCACTTTGCAATCTGGAAACTGGCTGGTAGTCTACTCATGCATGATAGGGGATGGAGTTCTTGTCATGATACTTAACCTATTAAATTGTCATATGTTGTCCTTGACATACACACAGGAGAATTGATACCAAGCTACTATCAACCCAATTCTTAGTAGCAGCCCACTTCCATCTAACCAGAGTAATACAGGAATACTGGAGTGTGGGTGAGGAGAACAAGGAAAGAGTGGAATAGAGTACAATAAAGGAGAGCAAGAAAAAAATACAACAGCTGAGCAAAAAAGAATAGAACTAGACAGAATTACACAGTACCTGGAATAGTTGTTGATCTGTTGCGATCTTGTTACATTTATATTGTTGAGTTCTGGTACATTTAAACTGGTAGACTGATGTTTACTGTGACAATATGACTGATGAATTTTGTTTGATATCACTCCATTACTGCAACTATTTTCAAAACCTAAAAAAAAAAAGGGTGAAGGAATCAAATAATGTTTTTAATTAATAGAATGTGTTCTTACATGATTACAGTATATGTAACTCAAGTAGCTTGTATGCATTAACTAATATAAACTACATGGTCATACCTACGCTATAATCACATAAGAATATATCTTATGCATCAAGTAATATAGAGAGTAAGTTATTTTAAAATAAATCCTGGTTCTTGTCTCAAAATACCTAAAAACCAGTCCTACTCAAAGGGTAGTTCTTTCCCAGAACATAGTACCATGAACAGTCTGTGTGGACAAACATGGTCTAAGAGTTCAGAGGAAACTTCCCTTCTTCTAGGTGCGCATGTCATTACATGAATTTCTGAGGGATCTTTACTCTCACAATGAAGGCAATGATAACACCTATAGCGCTTTGTTGAGTATGTCTTCTTTCTCTTTTTCCTCCTGCCCCATTTCTAATTTTTTTCTCAAATTTTCAGAATATCAATTATTTTTTATTAAATCAAATATTATTGAAAACAAATCACACAAAGCAAGAACTCCTCTAGCTTAAACTAGAGATAGATCATATTATGGAAACTATTCATAGAAGTGCAAACTGCAGTGGCGACAGAGTATTATATAACAGCTGGTAACCCATGAAGTAGATACTGGGAAATAAGGGTCAGTTTCTCCTATTCGACATTCCAGGGCAGGTTGCACAACACAAACTATTCCACGTACTAAGTGACAAATGAGTCTAAACTCTGAAGAAAATAAGGAAGCGGCATGTCTTCTTCAAACTCACCAGAACAGTGCGTGTTACTTCCTTTGCCTGTTGATAGACTATGGATATTTATTCCATGGCTGGGGCTCATACTAGGACTACTAAATGATCGTGGACTAACAGGATAGCTATCTTGAGATTTTGGACTGTGACCTCCTAGACACCGTACTTCGCTGTCTGTACCATTGACCATTTCTATAAACTGACGTACCCTGGAAAACATGAAGAGAAGTTATTTATGAAGATTAAACAATAATTTTAAAAACCAAGCTTGTAGTATTAGCTCTAAAAATTGTAGAATGGGGCTTACTGCTATGTTATACAAATGATAGCCAATTATGCATCTATTTAATTAAGTAAGTCTAAATTTGTGTATTAAAATAATGAAATAATAAAGGAAGAAATCTTCCTTTATTTAAGCAATGACAACATGCATATCCAGAAATTTGTTCCATTCAATCAAATCAGTTTTGCTTCTTGGGGGAGTAACTATTAGAAGGAGATTCTAGGCTTACCCTTTCACTTCTGGGGATTAAAAAAAAACATTTTGATAACAAAAAAGCCTTGAAAAGGTAGGACACAACTCTGTAGGCAAAACAAGAACTGACATTATCTATGGGCAATAGACATGTAGAAATCAAGACTCAAATAAATGAATGGTTATTGACACACTTCACAAATACTGGGTGTAAAGAGAGTCTATCTTTATCTAATGATCTATTGTAGAATCAACATAATCAGAAATGTTTTGTTTAAATGTTAACCTAGTTTTTAAATTGTTTTAATCTTGCTTTTAATTCTAATTTTTAATTTTGAGATTAAAAAATAATGCAAAGTTTGGAGCTGTTATTTTGTTATTCATTCAGTGAACGTAACTACATAAATTACCAGATGATCAGTAATTTGCTGCGACAGGAGCTTGAAAACCATAAAATGGACACACAGAGACTCCCCCAGACTATTCATTTACAAATATCTGCATTGCATAAAGACTCACTTCAAAGCAAATAAAAGATTAGGATTTCTTTCTAATAGACTTGGATACAACTGCTGTGTTGTTTCAATGGCTTCTCCCATTCTTCCTGCTAGGACCAGTTTCTGAATTCCTATTAGCAGAAACAAAAGTACAAGTTTAAAAGTACAAGTATATTTCAGAACCAGTTTAAGCAACAACTGAATACTTCTGGATCTCTCCTCTCCTGTCTTGGTAAGAGTCTGTATTTCTTTCTTTGTTATGCACTATTGATATATTCCTTGGGTCCTACAAATCTTTTTCTAATGTTTTACTAAAGTTGATGAATTACATTTAACTTTGATCAAATGACTAGGATCTAAAGTTAATAATTAAACTAAAAGGATTCAGACAATGATTTATTTTTAATTTGCTTTAGTTCTAATACAGTGTTGTCAAAAATATATACCTTTGATCATAATTATAAGCTATATATCTATTAGTGTCTTGACAATGTATACAGACTGTTTTAAACTGCAAATTGATAATAATAAAGCATGTAAGCATTACCTCATTGGAAGTGCACTAAAGAAATTTCTACATATTGGGTTTTTTATCAGTTTGTTTAATCAGTTGCTTTTATAAACATATAATATAAATGTGAAAAAATGAAATTAAGCAAATAACCATTATTTTTATTAGGTAACAATCCTGCCTATTTTTTGTGCATAATCAATTTCTGACAAAACAAAATCATGCTTCTATTTATTATTCAGATATTTAAAACAGTAATCAATGAAATATAATATCTGAAATCCAAAGGCCACTTAAGAAGAAGCATTTCTATATCTGAATATTTAAATTCTTTTAGACTTAACATCACAGCACTATTTAAGCTTACTTTGTCTATTTTTAATGGAAGCTAATTCTTCTAGTACAGTCTGGTCAGTAGATCTAGCAAATGCCTCTGCTGTTGCACAGTATCCATGATGTACCAAATAAGATGAAACCATCCTGTAAAAGAAAGTTAATACAAAATATAGCATGGAGGCAGCTTTACCATTTAATCCCGCTGATTAGTCAATTTATTTACAAGTATTTCTTTTCCTTGAAGATTCACTTCAATACAAACTTTTTTTCAATAGGTTACGTAAATTTACTTTGAATAAAATGCTACATTTATTCTAATATACACTGTTAAAAAGAAAATATAAAATATAATGACATAAATAAGAATATAATGATATGTATTTACAAGTTATATGTATTTAACTTTTCTCAATTTAAAATTGGATACATATGTATATTTAAATACATATGTACATTCAGTTCATTACCAGTTTGAACCTAATAGTTTAAACAGAACATTCAAGAGTGCCGAAGACTACAAAATGGAATTACAGACAATGGAGAAATTGTTTAGCATGGTGAGAGATGTGGTAGAAGCAGTAACATAGTGATGTGTAACACACGTAATAATGTACATGCAAAGAGTATTCTTTTTCCTAGACAAAGTAGTTTGGATATTAAAGAGGAAAGTATTCTCTATCCATCAAATTTATCCAAGTGTGTCCACATGACTCTTGATTCAAAAACATACTATTAGTTACAAATGGCTTTGAATGAAAAGCAGCAACAGTAGATAAGTGGCATGTGTTAATTGAACTTTCACTGAAAACATATACACAATTTTCAATCCTCAATCAAGCAGAATCAAACCTGCAAGTACACTGTTCATAAAATAATTAAGAGAAAATAATTCTACTCATCTTCCCATCAAATTACTAGAACAGTATCTTAATCCGCTTCAGTGCTAACAATTCACAATAAGATGGAATACCCTGTATGATTGTGAAGAATCCATAATGAAAGGACTGCCAAACAGAACTCTCTGTTTAATTTGCATGGTATGGTATGAATTAAGGCATGTACAGTTGGAATTAGTGATTAGTCCTAATTCAAGAATATCTAATTATGCTCTCCTGGTACGTGCTGCATACTCTGTTGAAAATATCAATATGAAGCATGCAAAGCTTAAAAGAGCAGCCCTTAAATTAAAACGATTTTGCCAAGTACATTTGCATTTATAGATCACTTTTAAACTTGAAATTAGCACACATACAATAATTCTAACATTTCCAAGCATAAAAATGATTCAAGATGTTCTCATAAAATAGACCTTTTAAATTAGATGCACTAGAACAAGTTTGGACCAGAAATCAATGCAGCCACCACCAAGTTACAGTAATCAGATAATGAGAGTTGTGCAATGCTTCAGATATGAAGATGGGAAAAGTGCTTTGCAAGCAGTATGTGTGTATGCACACATGCGTGTTTGTGAGATGTACCATCTGTTTAAAATTCTTTAAAAGAACAATGTCTTTTTCCAGGATTACATGGCTGCCCTCACAACAGCCCTTAACAATATTTAAGAAACTCTGTAGTATCCTTTTCCCTTCAAATCCAAAATGCTGCACAGCCCTACCACATACAAAAAATGAGTAACATTTATTCAAAAGAGTTAAGTGCATGGTTTTACAAGGAGATAACTACATCAGAAAAAATTACCCTTTCAGGAATAAAAATCATATTTGCATGTCTTATTTCACTGCACAAATGTACAAGAAATATAGAACAAGATTTGCAGGACCGAAACAGATCACTTTTAAAATCTCCCAAATTTGAATAGGAATTTAAACAGACACTCATTATAATCTTCAAATCATACTTTTGGATCATCGTCTGCCATTCTCCTTCCCGATCTCCTATAGGGAATCTATCAATCTGAGCCTGAGTTTTGGTTCTCCATTCACGCATATAATCTTCAATGTCAAATACAAATGGATGTTGTCCAAAATTAGCATCTACTACTTCTCCGGGTGTTTGAAGTCCAACTGTGGGATATAGATTTGGCTGCAAGAGATAATTACAATATAAAATTTAATCGTACAAAATACAAATAATTTGAAGTTAGCATTAACACCAAATAATTAAGTTAATAACTTCTGCATGCTCCACCAATAGAAAAATTAAGTAGTTAATGTTTGAGTTTCAAGGCTATTTAAGAAATCCTCAGGAGGAAAAATTTCACTCAGTGAAACTTGCAGAGTCCTTGCCAATCAGGATAGGCAATAGAGACTTGATAATCTTATGAACTGAATGAAGCAGCATATAGGTTTCAAGAAGTCTGAAGCAGGCCTGTGTCTCCAAGAATAAAAAATTATAAAAACAAAAAATATTTTTTGTAATGAACAGTGATAAAATAAAACATTCTAAAATAACATACTGCTTTTTTGGGGCGGTGGGGTGGGAGGTAACGTGGTGGACAGTATTTTTCAAATCTGCCAGAACAAAGCATCTAAAATCAATACATTGTCATAACATGATGTAGATATTATAGCACCATTTCTCAACCTGGATGTCCTCTAAAAATGTGGACTTTGCATAAGGAACAGCAGTATTAGTGCTAAGAATTCTGGAAGCAGAAGTTCATCCATCTTGAGGGAACTCAGATTGGGGAAGGCCAGAATTGGTATTAAGCTATTGCAATACTCTTATCTTATGACTGTGCATAAAAACTAGCTATTGTTGCCTAGAGATTTCAGCACAAAATTTTCCTCTTGTCAGTACTTCTTTTTATATGTATGAAGATGCCAAAAACCTAATCAGAGACCTTCTATATGCAAAGGATGTGCTCTACTGCTAAACTTAAAATTCTATATTTGCAAATCCTCCAGATAAAACATCAAAAGTTAGAAATACATAACTCCAAATGATAATCATAATTCCTTAGAATCTTCTGCTATTATTATAAACAAATGCTTATTAAGTAATTTTGATATTTTTAAATTCACTTTGCCCTTACGATTTTAAAAAAATAGAACTAACTGAAAAACGCATATTATGCAAGCAACAAAAATGCTCTTTGGGCACAGATATTTTATACTTTAATACAATGATCTTACCGGCAAGTCTGTAAAAGCAATACCTGTAATCAAGAAATATTTAATTAAAATCTGAGCTGTCACAGTCAACACAGGTCATGCTTCAATGGTCTTGTAGTTTTAAAATATGTCTCCATATGAAAGAAAATATTAACAGCTATTCACTTCCTTCCGCTAGAAAATAAATTTATACAGGCAAGACATCCAACAGCAACCGCATTCCATTATTTATATAATTAAATTTGTAATGAACAAGGCCAGAAAGCACAGGATTGTCAAAGTATTTATCAAGCACCAATTTACCAAGTGAAATTCGTATTTTCAGCTTCAAGAAAAGCTATCTGAAAAGCTACTTTTTAGTTAACTCTTATGAATCATACTACTACTACTGTGTACCAAACTGCAAAGGGTTACCATTCTGTCCTTGCTTGTTTATCAAATGTGTATGGCCACCACTTTCTCATGGAAAGTGACACTGAGCAGCATACAATAGTACAATAAAACAAATATAAAACAATTGTTAACCTAAAGCAATTAAAAATAATTATTAAGGAATATTAAAAACTATAATATAATAGTTTGTTATAAAAACAGAACTAAAGAAGAAAAGTAATAGACAGTGGAGCAATAGTGGAGCAACCTTTGAGTTCATCCATCTCCTGCCGTATCCAGACCTGCTGGTATAACCAGGTCTTAACTATTCCACTTGTGATACCAAATATATTATTCAAATTTTCAAAGTAATTGCAATAAACCTAACCTAGGACGTTTCTCCAGTGCTTACTTTGTCCAAGTTTAAATAAATACAGTATTATTTAAATGTTACATGATATTATGACTAATAAATGCTTTGTTACCAAATTCAGTGGTAAAATAACCGCTGTCTCTTATGTAGCATTCCAGCTAACGTTTTCTGCTACTGCAGAAATGTAATTCTCATGTGGCAAGTTATTTTGGTGTTCTCATAAAGAGTGCACCTTATCAAGTCAGATATGAAGGACAAATACATATAGGCAACTCTTTTCTCTTCCTAATACAGTGGTGCTTTAAAGCTTTTGAATCTTTTTAGATTTTCAATATTTCTGTATACATATGACATAAAATGTGACTTCTTCACAAAAGTCTTAGAACTGGACAAAATGAATCCAATTAAACATGAGTTAAAAATATTATTTTTGTTCATTTTTATTGAGGAAATGATCCAAAGCCACATAACTGTATATGCGCCTCTAGGATAATCTGTTCATTTGATGGGAAAATTAAAGTCAGGTCTTTCAATCAATGGGATGATAATCAGGTATTTGTGTGTGTGTATGGGGGAGGGGGAGTGTCCTGCCTAAGGAACAGTGTTCTGGGTATTCAAAATCTGATCATCACAACACAGGTACGTAGAAATGACTCAAACAAAGGACCTCCGAAAAACAGTTATTAATGTTCACCAGGCTGGAAATGTTGTAAAACTATTTCCAAAGAAAGCAGATTGTTTATATATGGAGGTAATTCTTCAGGCGGCCTCAAAGAACAGCAGTTTGTTAATAACTTAAAAAACTAAAGGGCTGTCTTGCATTGCCAAATGTCAGCATTCATGAGATCACCATCAGGAAAACACTGAACAATAGTATGCATGGCAAGATTGCAAGGAGAAAGCCACTACTTTTCGTCAACATGGAAGCAAAAATCTTAGCCAAATTGTGTATTGAAATCTCTTTCTCTTTTCTCTATTGATCCTAGTTCTAGAGAGTTAAGACCGAACTCCTCAAAGTCACTCTCAACAGTCAGATCTGAATACCACAGCCAATTACCTGTGGTGTTGTTTTTTTTAGCTGAAAAAACATTATACCTGCAAGCTACTCATTCTACTTTATTTGCCAGCATACTATCGGTAATAATGCCTTTACTTTGGCTCATTTCAATACTTTACCTTCAACAATATTAGATGGATGTTATGACAGAATCCCATTCACCAACAAAAGCCAGAAGGAAACTGAGACCCTAACTATATTTTTTGTTGTCTCTCCCACAACAACATACATGCAAGAATATTTTCACTTTCTCTCAACAAAAAATTAAATGTGTTATGAGAGAGAGGAAATTTTTCCTGCTAAAGGTCACAATCCTGCCGTCAATAGCAGAGTTGTCAAGTTTTTATCTGCAGTGATTTCCATAAGAAGGGGTAAAGTGTCTTAATTATGAGGAGGGGCTTTTGTTTTTGTTTTGTTTTGTACTTGTAATTTCAAGGTTTTATACAATTGTTTTATTACTTCTTTTATTACTTTATTTGCTCACTATTTCAGTGTTTCACATTGCTTGACCATAATTATATTTAATTAATACAAATGCAAAACATCTTTGCTGTCTAAATTTCAAAACCCTGGGCAACATATTATCTAAAATAACAACAATTCATATGAAAGTCTAATTGTTCTACTAAATGCTATGTATTTTACCTGACATTCTCAAATCAAATACAATATTTTTCCTTAAGAAACTGCCCTAAAAATTAGGTCTATTGGTTTTTCATTTTTGTTGAAGATGAAAATTAAAATTGTAATGCATTCATTGTACAATATTTACTACAATTACACATGAAACCAAGGGAAACCAAACTGGGAAACTATCACATAGTTCATTTCATGTTTTTTCACTGAATGTATAATTCCACATCCTTATTTGTTTAATTGAATTGAACTGAAAAATATTTAACTTACTCAAACATTAATTCTTGAGATAACCAGAGTAACTGGAAAGCAATCATATTAAAAGGCTATATTTACAATAAAATAAACTATATAAATTCCAAAGCCATTATCAAATTGCCATTGCCATTGCCATAGATACTGACAGATCGTAGTACCAACAAGTAACAGCAATTGGCTGTTGCTTGTATTTCATTTTTTTATGTATTGTGTTTTTATTGTTTTATTTGCTCCCCTGAGTCACTGGTTTGAAATGGGTGGCTATACAAATGAATGAATGAATGAATGAATGAATGAATGAATGAATGAATGAATGAATGAATGTATGTATGTATGTATGTATGTATGTATGTATGTATGTATGTATGTATGAATGAATGAATGAATGAATGAAGTTTTCTGAACTTTCATTGATAAAGATCAGAAACTCTTTCAGAATTCATTTAGTGTTTCAGGAATGCCATTCCCACAGAAAAGCATTTCAAGCATGCTACTAAACTGTATTTTCATTTCAAGCTAATAATGTTTTATTCTTTTAAAATGGACAACCATGGATATTACATTTCTCCAAAACAGATCATAGTCGTCAGAGAGGTACTAACAAGGACCTTGCTTGAGAAACTAAGACCTGTTTGAGCTAAACTTTAACCATTATATTTTTTGGTGTTTTTATTTTTTGGTCAGAGTTAAGCTCTGAATCAAAATTACATATATGTAAAATTTGGAAAGATTGGTCAAATTTGCTATCATACAGTATTTGATATTTTCACAAAATAGAATCATGTTTTTCATACCCAAACTATGCCCATTCTTTGTGTAGAAGCAGGTATTGTTGATAAGGTTTACACAACAACCAATGACATCACCAGTTGTAAATGTTGGACCATAGGGCTGTCCAGTTCCCGAGGAACAAAATGAGTGCCCATCATCTCCATGGTAACCATATGAATGTTTATCCCAACCTAGAAACAAGACAAAAATAAGTATTTACTATATGATAAAATGCCCAGAAATAGATTGAGAGCTGCATCTAAATTTAATTATTCTTTCAATAGATTCAAATAATATATCAAATCCTACTGGTTTGTTTAAGGCTGGATGCAAACTAAATGTCTGGACCGTGTCAGCCTTAACATACAAGATTTTTAAAAAAATGTTTTATAAAGACAGAAAGACAAACATTGTGCTTCTGAGCTCAAGAAACAGAAGGTACCATGGATATATAAGTTAGCTATGTGTATTTGCAGCACTATGAACTATTAGATAGAAAGAACATTTATTTATTTATTTGCTGTAATCTAAATGTTGCTTTAATCTAAACAAAAGATAAGATAAGATAAATAAGAAAGAATATTAAAATAACACAGTAGTAAAATCCAAATCAAAACAAAACAACAGCACTCCAAGAAGTAGCCTAAACCTTTCCAAATCTTAGCAGGAAAGTCTCCATCACCACAAAATTATTCCTAAAGTTTAATATATTTTATTTGATTTAATTTAATGACTTAATGGATTTCCAAATGGGAAAATAGGTTAGAGCCACACTGACCTCATAAAGAATGCTGTTCCAGAGAAGGAGGCTACAACTAAAATGGCTTATCACTGTGACTCCTGGATATGACATTTCCTAAGGCCCAGAGATACACTCTTTTTTTAGCGAGTCGAAGCCACTAGAAGATGATCCCATAAATATCAGTACCTAAGCCATACAGAGCTTTAAGGTAACAACCAGCACTTAAGTTACACCCAGAAGAAAACTGGTAGTCAGCGAAGCTCTTGCATTAGAAATGTTAAAACGGGAAAAGTTAAAGGCTCCCATCACTTTAAAAGTGCTGCATTTTCAACTGGTTGAAGCTTTGGGGTAATTTTCAGTGACAGCCCCATGAAAAGCATATTGCAATAGTCCAAATTAAAGGTGACCAGGCATGAGTGACTATGAGCAAGTTCTTCAGGAAAGGCATTAATTGGTGCATGAGTTACACAAAGGTTCCCTTAATTATAGTTGCCACCTATTCATCAAATAATTTGTCCCCTGATTCAGCACAGGCCATAGGTTATAAGGTTTGGCATGTAAAAACTGACTGTGAAGGAACATTGGTCTTACCTGATACGATCCTTCTCATTGAGTGGGGGCAGCATCCAGGAGTGGGTTGTCCTCATCCATTAGCCAATAGGACTGAGACTCAAAGTTGTAAGGACATGCCTACACCAACGGTCCCCAGCTTCTGGCGAAGAACTGTAACAGCTTCGACGTGTCATGGTCAAAAGTTCAACAAACAAGCAACATAACACACAACCACCCAGTAGCAGACCGAGGCCAGCTCCCTAAAGGGTGGGGCTGGATGCTGCCTCCACTCAACAAAAAGGATTGTATCAGGTAAGACCAACATTCCTTCTCCATTGCAGTGGGGGCAGCATCCAGGAGTGGGCTGTATCAAAGCGGTGTTGTCCTAACGGGTGGGCAGGAGCCCGGCCCTAGGTCCCCTCATCTGCGTGCACCTGTTGGAGGACCCGCCTCCCAAAGGCCACCTCGGCAGAGGCATAGACATCAAGTTTATAGTGCCTAATGAAAGGGGACTGGGAGGATCAAGCAACAGCCCGGCACACCTCCTCAAGGGAAGCCTGTGTAGTCCATGCTGCAGTTGTGGCCGCACTCCTGGTGGAGTGTGTCATAATACTCTTGGGCAATGAAAGGGTCTGCATCTCATGGCATTTGGCAATAAACGCCCTAATCCAGCATCCCAGGGTCACGGAAGAGACCTTGGCCCCCAAGGAGGCCGGCTGAAATGAAACAAATAGAGACTCCGTTCTCTGGAATGCGGAGGTCCGCTTTATATAAATCTGGAGAGTTCTGTGCACGTCTAATGTGTGCCACTTGCATTCCAGCACATGATTAGGAGTGGGACAAGTATGGGAGCACCAGCTCCTGGGCCCTGTGAAAGTATGAGTTAACCTTTGGTAAGAAGGAAGGGTCCAAACGCAACACCACCCGGTTGTCATGAAAAACACACAGATCTGGATGGACAGAAAGGGCTGCTAGTTCAGAGATCCTCCTGGATAAAATTATAGTGACCAGGAAGGCCACCTTGAAAAACAGGAAGTGCAACTGGGTCTCTCATAGTGGTTCAAATGGGCCTGCCATCAGAGCCTGCAGCACCTTGGTAAGGTCCCAAGTTGGAAAGCGGTGAACCACCGGGGGCCTGAGATTCGGTGTGCCCCGAGGAACCTGCGAATATTTGGGTGGTGAGCCAGAGAGTCTAAACCCCTGCAGGAAAAAACTGAGGAGAGAGCCGCCACCTGTCGACGGAGGATATTGGGGGATAGCCCCTTTTTGAGACCCACTTACAGAAATTGGAGAACTTGTGACACTGTCACCAAGGTTGGGTCAAGACCCGACTTACAACACCAAGAGCAAAATGCCCGCCAGGTGGCATCATAAATTCTATTAGTCGAAGCCCTCTGAGAGGCCTGGATGACATCAATGACCTCGGATGAATAGAGGCCCTGACTCAGGCTCTTCGTTCACATGCCAGGCAGTCAAGTGGAACCACTGAGGATCCGGGTGGACCACCGCCCCCTGGCTGAGGGAGACTCTGTCTGGCGGTATTCTCCAAGGCCTGGCCACCGAGAGGGACACTAAGTCAGCAAACCAGGGCCTCCGCAGCCAATACGGAACCAGCAGGATCACTTCTGCATGTTCTGCAAGGATCTTTCGCACAACTCTCGGGATGAGAGGGAGCGGTGGGAAGGCGTAAAGCAGCTCTGCCGGCCAAGGGCTGCGAAGCGCATCAACACTCTCCGCCTCCAGAACTGCAAACCTCGTGAAGAACGTGTCCAGGTGAGCATTGTCCAGGGTAGTAAAGAGGTCCACTATCAGCTGTCCGAAGCGCTCCGTCAGCTCCTGAAATAAATCTGGGTGTAGATGCCACTTTGTGTGGTCGATCGTAGCCCTGCTGAGCCAGTCAGCCCTAGCATTGGCAGTCCCTGCAATATGCTCCGCCCACAGACAGAGTCGTTCAGCCTCCTCCATAAGGGCCCTGGACTCGCTACCCCCTTGCCTATTGATATGCGCTTTAGCGGCCACATTATCAGTGAGGATGAGAAGGTGGCAGCCAGCCACCAGATCCTGGAACTCCCGAAGGGCCAGATAGATGGCCCTAAGTTCTGGGCTAAATCTGCCTGAGACCACCTGCCCTGTGCGACCCTATTCTGTAGGTGAGCTCCCCACCCATAAAGGCTGGCATCCGTAGTCACAGTGAGACACTCCGGCTCTCTAACAGTACAACCTAAAGCCAAAGCAGGGGAAAGCTATCACTTCAGAGAGTGCAATGCCGGTAGAGGCAACCTAACCATGTGCAGGGAGATACTGGTGCCCGCCCTCTGAAAAGGAAGGAGAGCCCACTAGAGGGCCCTGGCATGCAAGCGCGTCCACCGCACGATAGCTATGCAGGTTACCATCTTGCCCAGCAGCCGCGAAAGCGTCGCCAGGGACACCGAACTAGTCCCCTTTATCTGAAGGGCAAGTTCAGTCAGACTTGCCCTGCGGTCCTGGGATAGAAACACCCTGCATTCAATACTATCAATCTCCACTCCCAAATGCAGCAGACAAGTTATGGGAATCAAATGGCTCTTTTTGAGATTAATAGAGAAGCCGTGTTCCTGAAGCACCTGCATGGTGACCTTGAGAACAGCACATGCCAGGTCCTGAGAGACAGCTTGGATCAGGATGTCGTCCAGATAGCACTGGATGCGCATGGGCTGAGCCTGCAGGTAGGCAGCTAAGACCGCCAACACCTTAGTGAATACCCTAGGCGCCGATGACAGGCCAAAGGGCAAGGCTTGATACTGATAGTGTCGGCATGCATAACAAAAGCGGAGATATTTCCTATGAAAAGAAAAGATGGGGATATGTAAATAGGCCTCTGTAAGGTCAACTGAGGTGCCTTCCCTGACGCTGTCCAAGATGGACTTAAGAGAATGCATTTTGAACCGTTTGTAAACAATGAACCGGTTCAGTCTCTTGAGGTCCAGAATTGCCCTATACCTCCCCCAAGACCTTTGGAATTACAAAGAGGATGGAATAAAACCCCATCCCTTGCTCGACCTCTGGAACTGGTTGGATAGCACGAATGTCCAAAAGGTGAAGGATAGCAGTTTCCATGAGGTCCTGTTTGACCGGATTACCCGAAACCGGGCAAGATATGAAAAACCTCGGGGGAGTAGAGAGGAACTCCAAGAAGAGGCCTGAGCGGACCGTCTCCAGGACACATGCATCTGTTGTGATACCCTCCCAGCAAAATAGGCCAGGTGCCCCCCAATGGGAGGGTCCACAAGGCATTTAATGCTGGCGCCGGTAAGGACGGCTCCCTCCCCCTCGAAAGGGCTGCCTAGGAGGGAATTGCTTAAATTTCCCAGCCTATCCTGAGGTTGACTCTGTCTAGGATGGAAAGAAAGAACGCTGTGACCTACTCGAACCACCACCCCCATAAGAGCCCCAGAAGGACTGGCTTCTAAATTATGGAGAAGGGCGGGAGTCCGATCGTTGTGACAGGGAAGGGAGGACCTTATATTTGTCTTTAGTTTCCACGAGCAGTGGCTTCAGCGACTCTCCAAACAGCTGCTTCCCTGAGAACGGGGCAGATGCCAGCCGCCACTTCTGCTTGGTGTCTGCCAGCCACTGGTGGAGCCGGAAGAGCCGCCTGGAAGCCACAGATGAAGCGATGGCCTTCGATGCGAACCTCGCAGCTCCTGGCGTTGCATCTGCAGAAAACTCAAGAGCAGCTGACAACTCATTTAAATCCTAATGGGTACACACATCTGCCACTGGGATTCTGTCCTGCAGCTGCCAGAGGCACAATAATGACTCCCGATTGAAAAATGAGGCAGCCATAAAGGCCTTCACAGCCCATGCTGCAGACTGGTTTTTAAGGGCGTGCTCATTGCGTCTGTCCTCTGGCCTGAGAGACTCTTCAGGCACATCTGTCATGACAGAAGGAATCACAGCCGGCACCTCAAGTGCCTGAGACAAGTCAGCGGCCATATTAAAATATCGTCTATCAAGTGAGTTGGGAACCGGCCCCACTCCCAGGGAGGCCCACTGCCGCCATACTACATCTGTAAACAGAGGGGAGGGGGGCTGGAATGACCTCAGCCTCAGCCTTGGGCTCAGAAAACAGAGTCTCACTATGCTGTCCAGGAACAAGAGCCGGATCCACCACTGGCAAGTGCCCAGCCAGTCTGACCATGCTGGAAGCCTTATATAACAATGATTTGAACAGTTGGGGCCTGAAAAGGCCAACAAGGGGAGGTTGCTCAGTAACCAAGCCTTCATCCTCTGAAAGGTCAATCTCCCTGTCCATGTCCTCATGTGACCCCTCCTGATCTGAAGACTCAGGGGAGTAAGAGGTCTGGCCCCTTACAGGCGCCTGTAAAGACACTGAATAAGCCAAGCGAAGAGAGGCGATTGTGGCTACGCGAGGCGATTGTGGCTACACTGTAGCCCAGCAGCAATACCACTCTCAATGGCCTGAGAAATAATGGCCTCCATGTTAGATGGAAACTGGCCTGTCTGTTGCTCCCCTGAACTAGATCCCTGTGACACAGGGGTGCAGGCAGCCTCTGCAAGAGAGGATCTGTGCCTGATAGGCTGTTGCCATGCTCCTTGGGCAGAACTGGTAGAGGAAGGGGACCGTTGGTGTAGGCGTGTCCTTACAGCTTTGACAGTCTGAGTCCTGTTGGCTAATGGATGAGGACAACCCACTTCTGGATGCTGCCCCCACTACAATGGAGAAGTTCTTGTTCAATGCAAGATTTGAAAGCAGCAGAAGAGGTACTGAAAAGTTGTCTTTGTACCTAGGAAACAGTATTCTCCCATTCTTCTCTTCCCAAGTCATCTTCTCTAGTGTCAGTTCTATCAAGATTGTTATTGGCCTGTTCACAATGCTGTTAGGTTGAAATTTTCACACACATTCCTGTATTATTCAGTTGTAAGCCTTATACGAATAAATTAACAAGAGTTTAGAAATCTTCAGTAAACTGACTTTGAAAATGAACCTGGTTCTGGCATTACAACATGAAACTGTGAGCTACACCTGAGGCTAGACAAGCATAAAAAACGATGTATGGAAAGTTATATATGACTTGTTATTCTGCATTCACATCAATTATCTGCTGAATTTTGTATGAAAACAAATGATTAAAATCTGGTTCAAAGTAATAAAATTAATTAATGAAATTAATTCTTCCCTTCTCATTTTCCGTCCCAGTACAATTTTTAGAAATGTAAATAAATGCATATAAAGAAGTTTATAAATATAACAATTTATTCAAGAAGAATTCTCCTGGTTTCAAGGAGACGTACTCCGAAATATGTATTTATGTATTTAATATGTAGTTAAACCTTTCCTCTCTATTGCTTAAGGACAGTTAAGAATATACAGTGCTGGGGATAAAATCACAACCCATCTTAAAATATATCAGTTATGTAATTATTATTTAAAATGCATTTTAAGATAATTTTTCCTAATTTAAAACTAAATCTAGGATTTATGCTACTGGTACAAAAATAACTGTACTTGAGACTGACTAGCAGTGAAAAATGACTGGCTATAAAAACTAGTCTAGATTTTTAGACTATGGTTTGAGAAATTTTTAAAAATGTCATATAGTATCATCTTAATTAATTCTCACTAAAAATCCAAATTAGACAAGATGTCTCTTCAATGTTTCCATTAGCTATTTTCAGCCATTGAATGACATGGTGGAACTATTCTATAGTTCCACCTTCTATTCTCCTCATTCTACACATATTCAGTTGGAGGAGAACATAAGCATGTTTGCTTGAACTGGCATAGAGAGTTTCATGTGATTCAGTATCTTAATAAAACAGTTCCAAAATATATCAGTAATAGTACTAAACAGATGAATAAACTCTGCCTTCAGTTTTCAGGCAGAATGCATAGAAGTCAGGAGGAGAAAAGAAGCTAAGGCCAGTATGTACATCCTCTTGCCTGCTCAGTTTGAAGCCTCACTCATTCAGCCATACATAAATTAACCTAACAACTAGCTATATTTCAACAGTGCAATTCAGGCAATTACCAACACAGAAGCCTTTAAGCATTTTATAATTGGCAATCAATTCCTCCAAAGCATTTACAATTTCCAAGCAGGGTTTCAAATAACTGCTAAGAAAAACATCTATGTTACTGATAATTTTTTTTGGCCCAATGGTTTAGGAAGTGTTCCTCAAATATATGGTACTTAAAATAAAATCAGCATCAGATAGTGTAAAAACTATCTTTTCGAACTCTGTGTTAGCATCACAACACAGCATCACAACATAACATCACACTGTTGAAATATAGCTAGTTGTTAGGACAAAATTTTCTTGGTCAAAATGTTACATTTTGAGACTTCCTAAGCAGAGCTAAGATATTCACATAACTGTGGCATGTTGAATATCCCCTTTTTTGGACAGAAACATCCATCTATATGAGTAGCCTATTCCAAATGAAATTTATACTGAGTTACAGAGTGCTTTTTTCAGTACTGTTATGTTAAATGGTGTTTAACTAATGTTTGCATGGAAGGCCAGCATTATCTTCCTGCAAATCACTCTTGAAATGTTGGAGTAAGTTTTGATAGGCTATGACAAGGTATAGCTTGAATAAAAACCAACAAAACAAAACCAACCAACGATTTCTAAATCCTAGATTACATTAAAAACTTATTAAAGATAGTTCTCATCTAGAAGAAAGAAAAGTTGAATGGATTAATATATGAAAGCAATAAAGGTTTTTTAAAAAATAATTATTCTTCATCATACCTGGTAGTCTGTTCATGTTCACTCCTTGAGCTGACAGCCCAATTCCCATATAACTGAAAAATGGAAATTAAACAGGTCATCTTTCTCTGCTTTATATATACTCATTTCAAAACAGTAATGAAACAAAAAAGCAATTTTTCAATTTAGTTTAGTTTTCGGAATATAAGACACACCAGAGTATAAGATGCATCTACCTTTTTTGGTGAGGAAAAGAAGAAAAAGAAATCTGCCTCTGCACAATTTTTCCTTCTTGCAAGCAAACAGCCTGCTTTACTTTCATTTTCGTTTTCAGCATAGCTTGATTAGCACAAGGAAAAGAAAAATCTGCTCCAGCAGTTTACCTCTTTGCAGCAACCAGCAGAGCCCTGTGCAAAACAGCTGAGAGCAAATCAGCTGAGTGACAGGAGGCCAATCCAATCTACTTGTGTTAATTAGGCTGTGCTGAAGCTGAAAGGAGCTGTTTTTTTCTTGCTGTTTGTTTGCAAGGAGGTAACTGCTGTGAGGCAGAGGCCAAAGGGTGGGGGCCAGTGGGTGGGCCGGGCTACATTCAGTGTATAAGATGCACCTAAATTTTCACCCCCTTTTAGGGGGGGGAAAAGGTGTGTCTTATATTCCAAAAAATGCGGTATATATTTTACTCCAGCTTTTCAGAGATAATACCCATTTTTTTATTTTTTACTCAAAATATTTGTTTGATTTTTATTATTTTTCTTTTTTGAGACTTTTAAAAGTCTGATAAAACACTTTCCCAATATTCAGATATTAACAAATTATTGAGCATTTCTTCTGGTGTAGCTAACTAATCCTGTGTTACATTTCCCATTTGGATTATATTTTGCTCTGCAAATTAATCTAGAAAACATTTGCCAAGATTTAAGAACTATTTCAACAAGGAACACACCCATGTCCAACTTTGAATTTTGCCATTCGAAGAATCTTCCTAAAAGATAACATACATGCAAGCTACAGTGGATGGAGCCTGACTTTGACAGGTAGAAATGCCTTAAAATGGTTCCAGAGGAAAACATATGAATAAAGGGAAGAAAGAAATCTGGTAGAAAACAAATCAAATATCTTTTAGGATAAAATTCCTATAAGTTGTGGGAAAGTAATGCTGATTTCTAAAATCTTTTTGTAGAATAATAAAAAACAATCCACATTTCATGAAAATGAGAAAAAGAAAGTAAGTTGATTTATAATGTATTAATTTCTACCCAGCAAGTAAGATTTTGGAAAAGAAGAATAATTTAAACATCTTTAAAGTGTATTTTGCATTAGAATGTTAAAGGTGGATTTTTCCCTCATTGGTATGTTTGATTTTTAATGCAATTCAGGAAAATATCTACTTTTCAAAGGGAAATTCTCCCCCATATATCTATTATGAGATATAAAGATGCTCATCCTCTAAAAACATTCATGAAAAAAAAGTCATTTTTGCAGAGATATTTAACAGTAATTATAGCTTTTCTTTTCCTCTGCTAAGTATCTGAGAAAGTGTCATGCCAATATCTAGGACTCTGATAGGAAAATTCAAATTCAACATTTAAATTGAATCTTTAAAGACTTCTATAGGATAAGTGTGTATGGGTAAGCCCACATAATCTATTTCAAATTAAATTGATAAAGAATAAACTGGAGATTGTTAATACTCAGCATCACAAAACTTACCCACTTATTACCCCTTGAAGCTCAATCATAATCTTCTATCACACAATTTAGCAATGTATTTTTATGTAAGAGAACAATACAAATTTATGTAATTATAAATTATAATGGCTAATTATGCATTTTATAATTAATGCTGTAAGCTTTACTAGAATTTAAGAAACTATAAATGCTAGAATTCAGATGGATTACCTCTCATGCCCTACTTTATGCTCAATAATGGATTCAAATTCTAAAATTAGTATTGATGACTGCCAATAGAACTGTATAGGCCCATGACAGTGAACCTATGGCACGGGTGCCACAGCTGGCACGGGAAGCCATATCGGTGGGCACGCGAGCTCAGCTCTGGCATGCATGCGTGCACCAGCCAGCTGATTTTCGGGCCTTCTGGAAGAAGTCAGGAAACACACTGTTTCTGGCCTCCGGAGGGCCTCTGGGGGGAGGGTGGGGAAGGCTGTTGTTGTCCTTCCCAGGCTCCTAGAAAGGCTTTGGAGCCTGAGGAGAACAAAAAACGGGCCCACTATGCCATCGTGTGCCAAAAGTGGGGAGAGCATGGGGGGGGCAGGGCACATAGAATGATGGATGTGGACATGCATGCGTGTGACCCCACCATGCTCCTCCTGCTTTTGGCACGCGATGGCAAAAAGGTTAGCCATCACTGGTATAGGCATTCCCTATCAACCTTATGAAGAATTCTATTTTCCTAAGTTACCATTTTTATTTGCAGAATACGCTAGATATACGTTCTAGCTTATTAACGCAGAGCCAGGATATCCAATCCTTCCCAAATATTTTGGATATCAATTCGCATTAACCCCAGCCAACATGAACATCGCCTTGGGATTTTTTGGAAATGTTTAAAATCTCTGGAGGTGGATTATTCCTGGGCTAAGCTTATAAATACTTATGCCGGTATTATTTTTACTCGGTGGAATGTGTTCCAAAAGAGGCTGAACAGATTCAAAGCCTTAAACTGAAATCAAGTTATTCTCTGGTTGATTGCCTTCCAGACTGGATCTGGAAGTCCCACAGGATCTTAGCCCTGTTATTCTCCACAAATCTCTCATCTGGACTTGGGAAGGTACTGTCCATACACTGTAAAATGTCCCTGTACACAATGCCAGCTACTCGGTTGTGCCTTTCAATATATGCTGTTCCTGGCTGAAATTTATATCCTGACATTATGCGTTGGACTGTCTGAGGTCTCCTCTGCAGAGTTTGCAACTTGGGTCCTAGCTAGTGCAGCAGACCCCTGCTTCTATAGATCTGATGCTTACTTCCTGTTCTTGTGCTGCTGTGACTAGTCCAGCTCTTTCCAGTCACTGGCAGGATTTCCCACCTCAGCTATCTCTTGATATCCCTTGTAGGTCTTGTCCTGCAATGGCACTTCCTCTGCTTGATCTTCCTTCTTTATCCATTGCAACCTCAGACATTCTCTCAGCAGCTCATGTTTGGGTGTTATCTTACTGATGTACTCCCAGATGCTATTGGTTTCATCCAGGACATTGGTTTAGATCTTGTTTCCAACAGTGGTGGAATGTAAAATTTGTTGCTACTGGTTCTGTGAGCGTGGCTTAGTGCTGGGGGGTCATGTGACTGGGTGGGAAAGGCCAACTTTAAAAAAAAATTAAAGCATTTTTTACTACCAGTTCAGGCGAATAGGTAGTAAAAAAATGCTTTAAAAAAGTAAAAAGGTTCTGACAATTATAGTTGTGCCTCACGATCATCGGAAGTTTTTTTTTACTTTTTTAAAGCATTTTTTTTTACTATCTATTCACCGGAACCGGTAGTAAAAAAAATGCTTTAAAAAAGTAAAAAGTAAAAAAAAAGATTCTGAGGATCGTGTGCCACGTGATTCTTGGAACTTTTTCCCCTCTTTTTTTAAAGCATTTTTTTACTACCTTTTAAAAGTATTTTTTACTACTGGTTTGCCCGAACCGGTAGTTTTTATCACTACTGGTTTGCCCAAACCAGAGCAAACCGGTAGCATTTCAACCCTGGTTTCCAACTGGTGTACTATATCTGGGTATTGGACATTGGGTGGAAACCTTTACAGATTGTGAGGAGATCTTCTGGATCTTCACATCATTATCTTCCACGTCCTCCTTTGGCCAGCTCACTATATTGGCAGGGTATCTAATGACCAGCAGGGCATACACATTGATGGCATGGACCTTGCTCTCTGTGGCTGGCTCTTCAGGATCTGTCTTATCTTTGGTGTTGGCGTCTTCCTTGCCTCCTCCTCATGGTTCCTATGTGACTCTTGGATACTAAGGTACTTGTGGCTGGTCAGCATGGCTGTTATGTAGCTTGCTGGTAGTTCCAACCGTCAACTACCTTCCTTCTCTTTATTAGCATTTGGCTACACTTCTCAAGTCCAAATGACATCCGACATCCCAATCTCCTCACTGTAGATTCATGGATGGATGCATGGATCAGCAAGTCAATTCACTCTTAGCACACAATTTGATATCCTCTATGTAGAGGAAGTGGCTGTTGGTAGTTCCATTCTTGAACTTATTTCCGTATCTCTATGTGATTATCTGCCTATGCAGAGCAGAGCAGGGACAGTGCTTTACCTTGGTATATGCTGTATTTTATGGCTACTCAAGGGATGTGGTGGCTCAGTGGCTACGATGCTGAGCTTGTTGATCAAAAGGTTGGCAGTTTAGCGGTTCAAATCCCTAGTGCCACGTACTTGTCCCAGCTTCTGCCAACCTAGCAGTTCGAAAGGACGTAAAAAATGCAAGTAGAAAAATAGGGACCAACTTTGGTGGGAAGATAACAGTGTTCTAGGCACATTTGGCATTTAGTCATGCCGGCTGCATGACCATGGAGATGTCTTTGGCCAGCGCTGGCTCTTCGGCTTTGAAACGGAGATGAGCACCGCTCCCTAGAGTTGGAACGACTAGGACATATGTGCGAGGGGAACCTTTACCTTTATAACTATTCAGATAAATCCATCTAGACCTTGAATTTCGGGTTACTGTACTATTTAGGAATAATTGGTATTGTTCCCAAAGTCCTTCTGAGCTGTGCTCAAATACTGGCCCGTAAGCAATTAATAGACACTAATCAAAACCACAGCTGTCCTATATGTTTACAAACATGAATCAGGCTGGGCTTCTTATGAAGTATAACATAAATTTGAGTTGTGTGTCAAGTAGGCTGGCTATATAAATCAATTAAACAAACAAACAAACAAACAAACCACAATTTCAAGTAGTGCTTAACTTAAGCCATATGTTGTGGGAACAGTTTCAGGGGTTAACAAATGTACTTGTTTATTATTACTGTATCCATAAAAATACAATAATAATTTAAACAAATATTTAGGCCATTAACTTTTGTATATATCTCTAAATTAAAACATCCTCACCAGATGGCTTGCATGGAACAAGCAAAAAGAATCCAATCTCCCAATATAATAGGTTTCATTTTCTTAGGGTTTTTTTTTAAATAATCAGAAAATGTTTTCCTCTAATTTATGACTGTTATTCCAAAACTTGCATCTTCAGGTATAATAACCAAATACATTTAATTATTTATTAATAGTGATCAGTTTTAATATCAAATTCTCACATTTAAAAGAAGCCACTATGTAACTGCAATCAAACTGCTCCTATTTGGTTCTTATCAAAGGCATCTCTTCTGAGGCCTTATTTAATTTCATATTCATATTAAAATCCCTGTTACTTGCTTAACAAAAAAGGCGGTTTCAGATTTCAATTAGAAAAACAACAAACCAAGAAAAGCACAGATGGAAATGGGCATTGGACTTATCTGATATGCCCTTTCTCTATCGGGCAGTCATGGCAGTCAGGCATGGGTGAGACATCGGCTGTTAACCAATAGAACCGAGACTACTGGAAAGTTTAAGCTCCGCCTCTTCCTGCATGGCTCCAGTTTTGAGGCGAAGGTGTCCAGCAGACTGATGTGTCTATAGAGATAAAAATAGAGAAGTAAAAGGACCACCCGTCCCGACCGGACCCTTATCAACCGACCAGGGTGGGGCTGACTGCAGTGACTGCCGATAGAGAAAGGGCATATCAGGTAAGTCCAACGCCCATTC
This sequence comes from Masticophis lateralis, assembly GCA_030761175.1. Classification (NCBI taxonomy): domain Eukaryota; kingdom Metazoa; phylum Chordata; class Lepidosauria; order Squamata; family Colubridae; genus Masticophis; species Masticophis lateralis. Next base: position 66,771,178 of record JAUDYJ010000003.1, read on the forward strand.
TCCTATTGGCTGTCATGGCAGTCAGGCATGGGACATACCAAAGCAAGATGTCCTATAGGGAGGGATCAGGCCATTGTAGCACCCTCCTGCCGAAGGCAGCATCAGCTGAAGCACAAGAATCCAACCGGTAATGCCGGATGAAAGGGGTCACTGAAGTCCAACCTTCCTCCAACGATGCCTGGGTAGACCATGCTGCTGATGTGGCCGCACTTCTGGTGAAGTGAGCCGTGATATGCCGGGGAACTGGTAAGGAATGTGCCTCGTATGCAGTAGAGACAGTGGCCCGTAGCCAACATCCGACGGTGGTGGCCGTGATCCAGGAACCCATGGATGAAGGCTGGAAGGATATGAAGAGGGCTTCGGTTCTCTGGAAGGAAGAAGTACGGGCAACATAGATCTTTAGAGCCCTGCGGACATCCAGCGTGTGCCAGACCTTCTCCAATCGATGACGAGGAGAAGGGCAAAAATTGGGAAGTATGAGTTCCTGAGATCTGTGAAAGGTGGAATTGATCTTTGGAATGAAGGCGGGATCCAGGCAGAGCACCACCCTGTCCTTGTGGAAAACACAGAAGTCTGAGCGGACTGACAGGGAGGCGAGCTCCGAAATACAGCGGGCTGAAGTGATAGCTACTAGAAAGGATACTTTGAAAGACAGGAATTTCAGGTTGATTTCTCTGAGAGGTTCGAAGGGAGGCCTGGTGAAGGCTGTTAGAACCTTATTGAGATCCCACATTGGGAACCAGTGGACAACTGGGGGACGTAGGTTGGTAGCACTTCTCAGGAAGGCCCGAATTAGAGGTTCCTTGGAAATAGGGGTTGAAGATCTGCATGTCAGAACAGAGGAGAGAGCTGCTACCTGCGGTGAAGGGTGTTGGGAGCCAGTGCCAAAGCGATCGCCTCCTGTAAGAAATCCAAGAGCTGCACAACAGAAACAGTGGAAGCCTCTAGCTTGTGTCTGTTGCACCACTGGAGGAAGGACTTCCATGTTGAATCATACATACGGGCTGTAGAAGCCCGACGATGGTGGTGATGACGTCCGGAGATACGAGAAACTTGGTCAGGAGGAACTGCTCAACCTCCAGGTGGTCAGTTGGTAAGATTGAGGATCCGGATGGAATAGTTTGCCTTGCCACAATGCGATCTGATCATCAGGAATCCTCCATGGAGGAGCTACCGAGGGAGACACCAGGTCCGCAAACCACAGACGGTGCGGCCAGTGGGGAGCCAGGAGAATGAGTTCCGCCCGTTCTTGTAAGAGTTTGCGAACTACCTTGGCAAGCAGAGAGAGGGGAGGAAACACGTAAAGGAGGAGGCCAGGAGGCCACGGGCTGCGCAAGGCGTCCACCGCTTCCACTCCAGGGGACGGAAATCGAGTGAAAAAACGAGGAAGAAAATGAACTCTGCCTAACCTGGGAGTCCTGGTGATTCGAACTTCTGGAAGGGAAGGAGCGCTGTGAATATTGAGGCAGGAAGGAGCCCTCTGAGACACGAAAGGAGGGAGGTCTGAAGAAGTTGTGAGAACAGTTGTCCGAACACCAATGCAGAGAAGGTAAAATCTTGTGATGATCCTTTGTTTCAATAAGAAGAGGGTCAAGTTGAGATCCAAAAAGCTTGTCCCCGGAGAAGGGGGAAGATGCAAGGCGCCATTTGCTTCTGACGTCCACCTGCCAATTGTGGAGCCATAGGAGGTGACAAGAGGTGATTCCTATCGTTTTAGCAGAGAAACGGGCTGCATTGAGGGTGGCATCCGCCAAAAATTCAACTGCCATCATAATCTTGTTCAAATCCTGGTGGGAGCGATGATCTGAGGGAGGTAGGCGAGCTTGTAGTTGCCACAACCAGAGGATTATGGACCTATTAAAGAATGAGGCTGCAGAGGACGCCTGCATCGACCAGGCCGAAGCTTGATGTCCTTTGATCAGGGCCCTTTCCACCTTCTTTTCTTCTGGACATAAGTACTCCTCAGGCGGACCTGCTAGGGGAGATGAAGAAGAAAGACCCAGAACTGGAGCATCCACTGAAGGGACCTGCAACAGATGAGATAAATCAGGAGCCATATTATAGAATTGTTTCCCAAATTATTAGGGACTGGGCCTGAGCTTGGAAAAGACCATTGCTGAAGAATAACATTAGAAAACAATTTGGGAGCAGGAACCACCTCTTTCTGAACAGCGGGTTCTTGGAACAAGGAAGTAGTTGGGTCCATTGTGGATGTGGTAGATTCAGCCATAGGAGGGTTCCCTCCCAGGCGTGTAATATTTTGAGCTTTAAAATGCAGAGAATGAAACATTTGGGGGTGGAAAAGCCCAATAAAGGCAGCTTGGTCAGGTTCTAGTCCCTCATCTTCTGAGAGGTCGTGATCTGCAACGACTTCCCCTTTTGAAAGAGAATCCTGACTGGCAGAGTCTGCCACTTCGCAGACCTCCCTGGGTTCCTCCACTTCCTCATGATAAGATGGAGTCCTAGAATAATTCTGTGGACTATTATGTACAGATACCACAGAAGAAGGTCTTTGTTGAAGACCTTGAGAAATGCCCTGGTGTATAGCCTCCAAAATGAGGACAGCCAATGCTGGTGGAATATCAGAGAAAGGTTGAGGTTCCTGACCAGGCACCTGTACAACAGGGTCCGGTAAGGGTGACTGATCAGGGTCAGAAGGAGTAGGCACCTCAGGAGCCAAAGGAAAAACAGATTCTGCATCAAGGGCGTAAGAAAGTTCTCCTTGCAGAGATCTATCTGGTGACAAAGCCGGAGAAGAAGGCCTTTGGTCAGGTGGAGGGTTGGAAGTACCCTTCACTGATAAAAGAGTGGTCTGGTGAGGCCTCTGGGCAGGTGGGGCTGGGATCCAAGCCGGATGCCAATTGAGCCTTATGGAAGGCTTTTTCTATCGTCTTATGGCATCTCTCCTCCCCCCTTGAGGATCTAGAAGTAACTGGGAGGGTGGAAGAATCCTTCCCAACAGCCTGGACTTGGCTGATCTCCCCCTAGAGGATTCTTCTCCTGAGTCGTCCTCTTGAGCCCGTTTTCCCCTATCCTGGGTTTGGCGGGAAGACCGCAATTTCATGGCGTCCGCCATCTTAATTTCCAAGCAACAAGGAGATCCAGAAACCACTTTTACACCCCGCCTTCAAGGCTAAGCACGCTGTGGAGCCCCAAATACTTGCAGTTGCCTGCGATGAAGATCTCCTCTAGCTGGTGCTCTGGATGTAAGTCGCTAGCCTGCAGGCTTAAACACGACATGATTAGAGTGCGGAATGTAGCATTGCGCTATAAAGCTGCTGAGTGAGAAAGCTCTGTGGCGCAACAATCTGCCCACTGTTGGAAAGAAGGCGGGAAGCCCGGCAAAGAGCAAAGAAGCGGAGCGTCAAACAGCTTTAGATCAAAGGAGCCTGGGGCCATAATACCTCCGCTGTTGCAAGGAACAGGCAGGAATCCCGGTCAAGCGCGGCGGAGCAAGCTCGTGTGCGCGTAAAATAGATCTGCCAGCTGGCAGTCCAGTGCCGCTGAAGCGGTCTCAAAGCCATAAGGGAAATGCCAAAATCCAAATCAAGTCCATTCCGAGTCAAATAGCCAAGTAAGCGAGAAAATAGATTGAGAGCACTATAGACACGACTGTCCTGAGCAGACCGAGTCGAAAAACTGGAGTCAAGCAGGAAGAGGCAGAGCTTAAACTTTCCAATAGACTCGATCCTATTGGTTAACAGCCAATGTCTCACGCATGCCTGACAGCCGTGACAGCCAACAGGAGAACAACCTTGTTTATTTAGTCCTTAGTTAAGCAACTTGGTGATACCTCACAAATTCAGAACTGCAACTACAACTTCCATATTGACAGATTTGGCTTCTTCTGCTGGCAGGAGTCAAATGGTGAAAGATTGTGCAGCATAAACCAACTAGTTAACAATGAGCCAGATTTCTTAAAGATTCTGACTGATCATTATATGCAAAGTGCTTTATAAACTTAAATGTCAATCAACCAGTTTCTCAGGCTAAAACTGCTTCATACAACCAAAGATTAACTTGAGTGTTACATAGTATTAAAGTATTCAAAATTAAATGTATTTATAACATTCAAAGGAAAAGATTCAGTGTTATGGGAGGAAAGCTGAATATAAACAACAGACCAGAAACTATATGCTGAACAATTTCCTTTCTGCCTTCATAATTCCCAAATTTTGAGATTACAATTCCAACTCAGACATTAAGAATAACAACAATTGTCATTTCTTATGCTGTACAATTTTATATTCTATCGGGGTATGCTTACTTTATTAAAATCACAAATACAAGAGCACCTGGATGACCTCACCCAGAGGGTTTATGTAGATATTAAACAACAGATGAGAGAGTAACAAGCTCTGCAACAACCCTACACAATTGGAACCATGTGCTGGACCTCTTTTCCCCTATCAACAGCAAACCAGGCCTGGAGGAAGGAAGATAATGAGCACAATTCAGTACCAGAAGGATACCATGATCATTGTTATTAAAAACTTCTGAGAGGTCAAAAAGAGCAAGGACAGCATGCTATCCCCCTTCCACTATTGCCAGAAATCATCCAAGGATGCACTCAATGCCATCTCAGATTTGAATAATGACTGAAAGAGATTCAGATAATCTACTTCCTCCAGAGATGTTTGAAGCTGCTGCACAATCTTCTCCACAACCTTCCCCCCAAATGAATGGCCAAAAATTTCCCAGTACCACTGGATCCAGCATCTCTTGAGGAGGGGGGCAGACCACTGCCTCCTTCAATGACAGTGGAAACACCTTCTCTTAAAGAGGAATTAATCACAGCTATGGCCAAATTACATTACACCTCCCAGTAGGCCTTAGCCCATCAGGAGGAACAGGGATCTAAAACCGAGATGATGGAGCTAACAGTTTTTAAAAGCTTGCCCACTTCATCAGGCCTAATAGCATCAAACTCTTCCCAGATAACTTTGTCCGCATCATCTCTGTAGAGATGCTTAGCATTAAGCTTTCAAAATTTTCTCTGGATACTTTTATTTTGGGTCTTCTTTTTTTCTATTCTTTTTTTCCTTCATTACAGTAATTAATCTTAGTATTTCTTTTTTTTTTTATTGAAAAAGTTTTACATTACAGTTTATTTTTTAAAACCCCTTCCCCGTCCCACCCCCCGACCACCACCCCCACCCTATCCCCCCTAATCCTCCCCAATCCCCCCCTTGACTTCCGCTATTAAACAAACATATATAACATTCAATATTTAACAATTTTTTTTAGGTGAGATCCAGCTAAAAAAAAGCTATAACCTTATTTTGTAACCAATTTTAACCTTAAGTAATAAAAAAATTTTTCTTTTAAACCAATATATGACAACATAAATCATATATAAAAAACTCTTAACAAACTACTAAAAAAAATCTAGTAAAATAATTTTGAGCATCGTAAGATTTAAATTGAAACATCATATAAATAATATAAATATATGACATTAACTATAATTCCCAATATTCCATATATCAGATTCAAAGTCAAACAGTACATAGTACATTTCTCTTTAAAATTAAATCTAAATATTAAAAATATAAATTCAATTGCATAAAATATAATAAAAATTATCAAATTCAAATACATTTCTCTTTTAGATTAATTCTAAATATGAAAAATATAAATTCAGTTAAGTGCTAATTGAAACTTCTTACTTTGATATTTATTCTTCATGTATTCTACCCATTTCTTCCACTCCTTAGCAAAAACTTCATGGGTCCTTTCTTTTAGGTATGCAGAAATTTTAGCCATCTCTACAAAATTAGACATCTTCAGTATCCATTCCTCTATAGTAGGTACGTTATCCTTCTTCCAATATTGACCAATCAGTAATCTAGCTGCAGTAATCATGTGTAAAATTAATCTAGTATCAGTTGCTGAACAACCCTTAACTATTCCCAACAAAAAAAACTGAGGAGAAAACTCAAGCTTCTTCTTCAAAATGTTCTGCATTACCCACCAAAGTTTAATCCAAAATGCTTTCAATTTTCTGCACGTCCACCAAATATGGAAATATGTTGCATCCAAACAGTCACACCTCCAACATTTAGGTTGAACATTTGGATACATACATGATACTTCTTAGGATCTAAATGCCATCTATAAAACATCTTATAAAAATTTTCCCTCAAGTTCTGTGCCTGTGTAAATTTAACATTCTGGACCCAAATCTTTTCCCATGTTTCCAACATTACAGGCTCTTCAAAATTTTGCACCCATTTAATCATGCAATCTTTAACTAATTCCCCCTCTGAATCTCTAACAGTAAATTATACACTCGTTTAATTAATATTAGTATTTCATTGGTTGTCTTACTGTTTGCCCTTTCTATTTTTACAGTGTTTATTTTAATTTTTTTAAATCTTGCTATAAATATGATAAAATGAGCCTTTGCTTTGGAATCAAGGGGTAAAAGATAAAAGCATAAGCCACTCAGGAAAAGGAATCTGTCACCACTCTGAACAATTAGTTTGACTGCCAAATTGTTCATATTGTTTTGTAAAAATGTATAATATTCAGTCGATTTGACTTTCTATAACTGCAATCTATAATTTTATATTATCTGTCACACCAGATGAAGCAATGAAAAAGTCCTCCAGGTTACATTGCCATTTGTTCATTAAGCAGAAACTGTAAGTTAAGGAGGAGTTCCTAACAGAAGAACGAGTTCCATGTGTCAGAGCAAAAACTAAAGATGGGATGTCTCTGGAATCAGTTACTATATCTTCCAAATACAAAGCACTTTGTCTTGCTATGGCTAAACTTAAATATATTTCTTCCCATCAAGACCTCGCTCAGACATTCAGACTGTACTTCCTCACCTATTTGGTCTGGAATTCAGATATACAACTGAATATTATCAGCATATTGATGACTCCTGACCATGTGTTGAATGAGTTTATTCAGTGATTTAATGTAGACATTTCAATACATACATTACCACTGTAAAAAAGGACAGTGGTGCTGAAGATGGGATTCACCCCCATCGCAAGATAAACTACTAATTCTTATGATTCAGAAATCATCAACTATTTTGCTGATAGTATTTTTTGATCTGCAAGGTATTATTGACTGATAAGCCAGTATCTAATTTTCATAGCTTCTTTGGCAAATAGATTTCAAGAGGTATATAATTTAGAATGAAATCACATTATTTTCCCCAAAACATTATTTTCCCCAAAACAGAACTCAAATTTCCATTGCAAGTAAACTAATAAAATAAACCAATGAATATAATTGAGATGTGGAGTTAAAAAGTATCAGACCTTCATTCTAAATATCTACTTCAGAATGAAAATAAATTTAAACAGATTAAAGTTCCTTCTTTACAAAAAGCCTGAACTTTTCAATGTTTCTTGAAAAAAAAAAAGTTATCTTCATTATATATATTTAAAAAAACACATTTACAGGACAATCCTGTAGAGTTCTACTAAAAATTGGTTAGAGGGTTGCACCTCTTTTGTTGTAGTATTACACACTTCTAAGAAAGTTAATAGGACTTTGTTTGAGTAAACATAACCAAGTTCAGGTTCTAATATGTTCTCTAGAATTGCACGATGCAAGCAACAAACACAATATAATTAAATATATCCATTACCTAGCATTTACTCTTATTTTTCTTTTATTACATTAAGACTTACATGCATTAAATTATGACAAATACTAAGATGAAAATATATTATTTCAACCAGAGAAAACTATAAGGAATGGACTTTCTGAAATTAACTTATTATATCCACAATTTGTACTACTGGCTGCTCAGATATACCTCATCACATATTACTATTGGCATTAGTGATGGTTTAATATAGCAAAAGACAGGCATTGTAAAGTGCATTTGCTGGTTTTGCTAAACAATGTTGTGACAGAGTTTAGCATGGTTGCACAAAGAACTCTCTGATAAACTAGAAGACAAAAAGAATAAGTATAAAAAATGGAAAGAGGGACACATAACTAAGGCAGAATATCAGCATATAGCCTAAATTTGCAAAGATTAAGTCAGGAAAGCTAAGGCTCAGAATGATCTAAAACTTGCAACAAATGTCAAAAATAACTTTAAAAGTTTCTTTCAACATATAAAAAACCAAGAAAAAAGTCAAAGAAACAATTGGTCCACTAATGGGAGAAGATTGAAAGGAAATGACCATCAGCAGGGAGAAAGCAGAGCAGCTTAATATTTTTTTTCATCTGTCTTCACACAAAAAGAAAAAATAGCCCAACCTACCAAAAACAAAACAGTAAAAGACAGCTAAGGAATTCAAATTGAAATAGGCAAGAAAATGGTAAGAGAACACCTGTCCACTCTAGATGAATTCAAATCACTGGGATTGATGGATTAGATCCCAGAGTTCTGAAGGAACTGACAGACATGATCTTGGAACCATTGAATCATATCTTTCAAAGATCCTGGAGCTCTGGGGAATTACCAGATATGATTCCCATCTTCAAAAAAGGGAAAAATTATAGACCAATCAGCCTGACATCAATACCTGGGAAGATCCTGGCAAAGATAATCAAGCAACCGATTTATGAACACCTAGAAGCATGCAGTTATAACCAGAAGCCAACATGAGTTTGTCAGAAACAGATCATGCCAAACAAATCTTATTTCATTCTTTGACAAAGTGACTAAATTAGTGGACCAGTGAAGTGTTGTGGATATAATATATTTGGATTTCAGTAAGGCATTTGACAAAGTAGAGCACAACCTACTTCTTGGTAAACTAGAAAAATGTGGGATAGATGGCATCACTGCCAGATGTATTTGGCAAACCACACTCAGTGTGGCTGAGAAACCACACTTAGTGTTTAGTCCTTAATGGAACTCCATCTACATGGAAGGAAGGAAGGAAGCAGAGGGTTATAATAAGGTTCTGTTTTGGGCTTAGTACTCTTCAATATCTTCAGCTGCTCTTCGGATCTCTGCCATGCATGCGGGCACACTTGCATGCAGGGGCATGTGGGGGCCCACAGGGGCATGTGGGGCAGTGCATGCAGGGGGGGCACACCTGCATTGCATTTTGGGGGGTTCGTGCATGCATAAGCACTTTGGGCACTCGGTCCAGAAAAGGTTAGCTATCACTAGTATAGCGTCTCCTGCTTAAGCAGGGAGTTGACTAGAAGGCCTCCAAGGCAGGGGTGAAATCCAGCAGGTTCTGGAGAACCAGTAACGGAAATTTTGAGTAATTTGGAGAACCGGCAAATACCACCTCTGGCTGGCCCCAGAGTGGGATGGGAATGGAGATTTTGCAATATCCTTCCCCCAGGAGTGGGGAAGGAATGGGGATTTTGCAGTATCCTTCCCTTGCCACGCCCACCCAGCCACACCATGCCCACCAAGCCACGCCTACAGAACCGGTAATAAAAAAAATTGGATTTCACCACTGCTTCTAGGCCCCTTCTAACTCTGTTATTTTCTACTACTCTGTTCTGCATGATCTCTAAACAGGGACAATTAATAGAGACAGGTTAAAACACAGAATTTTGGTTACACTCTGAGACCATGGCTCATTTGAAGTTAACTTCTGCAAAATGTGATTCTGGCTGTTATTGAAATCCAAATGGGAGGATGACCAATGTTTAACTTTCTTCTTTAGATGTAACTGAGATCCAGTTTGGGGTAGTGGTTAAAGTAACAGGTAAGAAACTGGGGAAATTTGAGTTTTAATCCTACCTTAGGCACAAAGGTGGCTGGTGATCTTGAGCTACTCATTCTCTCTCAGACCTAGAAAGAAGGCAATGGCAAGCCACTTCTAAATTCTTGCCAAAATTTTTTTAGGATTCAACATTCACTCCAAGATGCACACACATGCTGTACACAGAATATAGAGCTGGATTTTAACATTCTTATTATATAGTCATTTTATAACTAAGTTCAAATAATTCTTGACAAGAAATGTTATTATGGAGGTGAACAGGCTGTTTAAAAATGTGATAAATAAATAAAAATTATCTCACCTATATGTTTCAAACTTCTATAGAGATAGTAAATAATCTAAAGCTTCCTGTGTACTTTAATCCCACCTGCTCCCGTTCTATTTAAACAAAAACAAAAACCAGTACATACCATCCAGTGTATACATTTTTTAGAATTGCATTAAAAATTTAACTGTTAAAAATATTTATAACCTGACTATATTTACTCTATCAATATCACAAATATATACTCTCATATTATCACATTCCTCAAAAGGAATGAAAGTCCAGTTGCCTTTTGGACAAGCATTTTTGGGACAATCATGACAGGGATGACAGAGGATCTCCACAGACACTCAAAAGTAGGAGGAATTATTTCTTATTTCTTTATATTTCATATTTCTAAATCACTCATCTCACTCAAAAAGGGCCTCTGGGTGGTGTACAATATAATTGATACATAAAACAACATATAAAAAGTAACATTAAAATTTAATTAGGGTTAAAAACTTTGAAATGATAGAATGACAAACATCAAAAGGGGGAAAAAATCCTAAAATGGCTGTTTAACATTGGATTATTACAAGTGGAGGGGCTCTAAAGGGACTAACCAGCCCCATAGTTGCCTGGTCCTCTGTGCCAGGATGCAAGGATGCAGAGCCAAATTTTGCTCCCTTTGCAGAAGGTCAAGAGTTTGAGGACTTTCTTCACCTCTGGTAGCAGGATGTTCCACAAAGTGAGGCTCTTTTCCTGGTCCCCACCAGTTGAAATTCTTTGCTACAGACAGGTCTGTAGCATACCTTCCCTGTCTGATTGAGTGAGACAGACTGATGAGATTGGATGGAGCCAGTTCTGGATGTAACCTGATCCTATGCCATGTAGGGTTTTATAGGTGATGACCAATACCTTAAATTGGACCCAGAAGCAAACTGGTATCCAGTGCAGTTTGTGGAGTAAGAGTGTTGTATGAGCCCTTCGTCAGGCACCCAGTATGGCTCACGTAGCTGCATCTGCACCAGTTGAACCTTCTGGATTCTTTTCAGAGATAGCCCCATGTAGAGTGTATTACAATAATCCAATCAGGAGATGACCAGGGGAGGAGTGATTGAGGGTAGAGGCTCTGTCCAGAAAACGGCATAATTGGAGCACAACATGGAGTTGGGCAAAGGTCCTCCTGGCTACAGCCACCACCAGCTTTTTGAGCAGAAGCCATGAGTTCAAGAGGTTCAAGTTATGCACTGAGTCTGTCTGGGTCAGAGCAACCCTATCCAAAGATGATAAACTCCTGAGTACAGAGGGGCCCACCTCAGTCATTCTGTCTTATTGGGAATTAATTGAAGTCTGTAGTTAATTAAATGGAGTCCAGATTTCCAAACATGGAATCCAACAATGGAAGTATTTATCTCCTCCAACATGCTAACATGATTTACACAATTTTATCATATTATTAATTAGTTATATGGCATATTAGGTCTTTATTCATCATTACAATCACGTTAAGATAGAGCTAATTTTATTCCAAAAATTAATCTATTATTTAACTAGAGTTTACTAAACTAATCCAATTGGATGGTTTACACAACATACAGTACTTAGCCACAAATGAGTCAACATTTAACTGTAGTATACTGTCCAAATGTGGACTGTATATTCATACATGAATAGAAAATTACAGGCTTGAAGTTTCAGAAATTGTATAGAAAGATGTTGCAGATGTTTATCTTAAATGTGCTTTTTCCAAAAGGCATCATAACCATGACCAGGATGATTGAGAATCTCCATAGACATTTGCAGATCTTTATGAAAACTAATCTGACTCCTTAAAATTCCTATTGTATAAAAAAGGCCCTAGACCAGGGGTCTCAAACTGGGTTTCTTCAAGGGCCAGATCAGCACTGTAGTTCTCCTCCGTGAGCGGGGGGGGGGGGGGGATTTTCACAGCCCGTTTTCACCTTGGACAGGCTCCTGCTGGCCAAAATGGGGTGCAGGGGGTCCTGTTTTTGGCCTGGATGGCCTCCTGAAGCACTTTGCCTGCCAAAACGGGGCATAGGTGGCCCGCATATGGCCCCTGCATAGCCCATTTTGCCCGGCAAAGTGCTTCAGGAGGCCATCCAGAAGTGGTGGTATTCAGCTGGTTTTATCTGGTTCAAGTGAACTGGCAGCAGCGGCTGTGGATGGCTCCACCCACCCACCAGCCATATTCACATCCCATTTATCCACGTTTCTGATGCTCTGCACATGCGCGGAGGTGACGCAGCGAACTGGCAGTGAAGGTAACTGAATACCGCCCCTGCCATCCAGGCCAAAAATAGACCGCATGGGTGCCATGTGCAGCCCCTCTGTGCCCCGTTTTGGCTTCCACAGGCATGGAGGACTGGTCCCTTGCTATTTCCAGGCCAGCCCCGCGGGCCAGATTTAAGCACTGCCTTGAGTTTGACACCCCTGCCCTAGACTTATTCACTTTTGGAGCATGATTATCATCATGTTTTACAAAGCCTGCTGTGGTTTTTCAGGTAGTTGTAACTGTCTACTCTTCTACAGACCAAGATAAACTGAATCAAAGAAATCAGGATTTTGAAATTGTGGGCTGCATTATATTATTCCCATAAGCCACAAAGTTACTGAAACTGAATTTACTACAACGCTATCAGAAAGCAGAAATGAAAATTTCTATTTTAATCTAGGAAGTGGTCTGGTAATATGCATACTATTAATTTAACAGTGTTCTGTATTAAATTACTAATGGAAACAAAAAGAATTTGTTTGTAATGTAAGTAGGTCAAGTATTTGATTTCTCTGGACTATACAGAAATTGATGATTGAAATAAATGTCAGCCTATAACAATTTTTCAATTGAATAGACTAAACAACATCTTTAAATTTATGGAGAAAATTAGAAACTGCAATTGCATGCACTTCACTAATTTTTTATTAAAATGTCAGCCTGTATAAATCAAAATGTATTTGCAACAATATATATGAAAATCTTACCCATCTCTTCCTTTACTGACAATTTTTACTTCAAAATAATATATTCCACAAGCAGCAGGTATGGGGTGAGTGGCGCGAACAGAAGCAGCATCTTTTGGAGTTTTCCCATGGCCTGTGAAAAATATATTAAATTATATTCTAGAAATTGAAGACAATGTATTCATTAATAAAACAGCTACAGAATCAAGTATATGTGAGAGGCTAAACATTTTGGAACTCTAGAAACATGCATTCAGTTTAGTGGTGGCCTGTCTTCTGCAATGAGGTCCCCCTGAGATTGGGATGGTCCTCCATTTTACTTTTGAAGACTCTTGTAGATAAGTGTCTATGTCCAGGCCTTTGGCAAGGTCCCCCTTAGGATTCAATAGGTTTATTGTTCTCTTTTGTTTCGGATCAATTTCTGTCATACATCTTTCTTTTACTTTTGCCTACTGTATTTTTTTCTTCTTTTTAATATTTTTACTTGCCCTGATTAGTTGGAAGTTGGGTGTTATACGAATTTAATAAATCATTATCATTTTCATCATCATTTTGACTAGAAAACAAGAAAAGATCCATTTGTAACACACTTGTATTAAAACAGTGGTTAATTTACAAGCATTCCCTTGTACCTGAAGAAATTTACAAGGAGTTTAACATTAGTTTCATTAAAGCGAAGACTGGGTATTTTACTACTTCTATGTAATTAAATACTATTTTTTCTTTTATTCTCCGGAAAGACATTTGCTCTTAGTATTTACTTAAAAAAAAAAAGCTCTCAAACCAGTAAATAAGATTAATAATGGCTAAATAGTTTTACAGATATATTATTTAGATACCTGCATAAGATTTGAAATCAGTGATTATATTTGAAATGATTCTATGTATGTGTTAAAAATACAGTGGTATCTTGGTACTTATTGTTAACTGGTTCTGGGAGGCACAATGAGTACCAAAAACGATGAGTACCAAACAATTTTTTCCCCATAAGGAATAATGTAGAGGGTTAAAAGGCAGCCAACACTGACAAGTTCTAGCTTGTGCGTTGGGTACCATGAGTACCAGGACAAAATGTTCATGTCAAAATGTGTTGAGTACCAAATTCGATGAGTTTCAAAGCAATTTAGAATACCAAGGTACACTGTATGTATATTTCCATATGTATCTTCTCTTGAATTGCCTGACTGGTGCTTTTTGAAGTGTTTATCAGGCCCTACATAAGGTCCTTATAAAGGGATTGCTAGTCTTTTAACTGCTTAGAAGGTTGAGTTAAAAGGCTGGGGAAAAAGAAATGATTTCTACCTACTAATTGTATGTTGCTGTCACATTGTATGCATTGAAGGTTTTCCATTGCTTCTGCCAATAAAAGGTTCATGAAGCTGTACTTTTATGATGCTGATGGTTGGGGAATGCAGCACTATATTGCCAAAGCATTCTGGCTCCATGGCTACTTCTGGATATCTGCATACCAACACTGATAGTCCTTTGCAGCACTCAGGATGAACATTTTTCTTATTATTGATTGTCCCTCCTGCTTCATCCTATGTTCCTCTTCTATTAGTGTAGTGCAATTTATCAGGATTAATTTTAGATATAGGTTTAGTTTTTTTTATAAAAGTGCTAGATCTGTATTCAGAAGTAATTTGTTTAACAGGCTCCAATGTCATGGCACCTTAGACTTGTTAGTTGCATAATCGGACAAAAAACTAAACTACTCAAGCACTTGTCTAAACTTGCTCAATCTCATTCAAACCATTTTCTCCAAATCAGGGAAAGTGAATGATATTTTTTCCCGTTGGCAGGTAACATTAAGTGGAAGGAGAACGTAATATATGGGAATCCACCAATCACTTTCCTTACTTTGTCCTGCAATAGGTATAGAACAACTATCAAAATAGGGCTTAGCAATTAAAATACAAATTTTATACATTATTTTATGCTGGCATAGGTTGTATATGCCCTATGGTAAATTATAAATGTACATTCTTTTCTCACAGTAGAATAATAGTTTTAAAAAAGTTAAAACAAAACAAATGTTAACGCAGAGTTAAACTCTTATACAAATAATCATATCTGATGCTAGAAAACTAAAATATAGCAAACAGTCCACTAAAATATAGGATTGAATGAGCAATATTCAGTTCACATTTTAAGTGGGTATTTATGCAAGAGAAGGAACAGGGGAAAATGACATTGCTATCCATTCAAATCCATATGCAGTCTGGGTTAAGCAATAACAAATACTTTTAATTTGTAATTAGGCTATAAAAAGATAATAAGCAACATGGCTATAATATTAGTTCAACATAAGTTAATGTTCA
The DNA here is from genome assembly GCA_030761175.1 of Masticophis lateralis. Taxonomy (NCBI): domain Eukaryota; kingdom Metazoa; phylum Chordata; class Lepidosauria; order Squamata; family Colubridae; genus Masticophis; species Masticophis lateralis. Next base: position 66,786,399 of record JAUDYJ010000003.1, read on the forward strand.
GCTGGGATGGTTTTAATCAGGAGCACTTACATTTTAGCTATCTGAAAATTAGTACAGACATTTATAGAAAACAGTTTATGTGGTTCCCACATAATCTTATTACTGTAGAATCATTTTGAAAAATCTACTTATAGTTTAGTGGAACATTTATTATAGTTTTAAAATGCTAAATTTATGCAACTAATAACAAAGCAGCTAAATTTATTATTGAACTTATTCAAAATGTTATTATATATAAAAATACAATGCCTTCCTCTTCTAAATAAGTTAATCCTTCATTTTCTAGTTTTTAGTTGTTACACAAGTTTTCTAGATATCTTTGTCCATTATCCTTTAATATATGGTGTTTGACACTACAATAGAATAGAATAGAATAGAATAGAATAGAATAGAATAGAATAGAATAGAATAGAATAGAATAGACTTTTTTTTTTGGCCAAGAGTGATTGGACAAGGAATTTGTCTTGGTGCATTTTTTTTTTTTTAATTTGATTTATATGCCGCCCTTCTCCGGAGACTCAGGGCGGCTTACAATGCGTTAAGCAATAATGTAGCTTATACAGCAAAACTATTGTCTGCATGAAGAATTATTCTTTATATTTGAGAATTTTACCTAAGACTGGAAAAGATGACCTTGCCAATTGTCTCTTTGGGACTTAATACCTGTTTAAACTGAAATAATTTTTCATTTTATCTCTCCGAGTATACTTTTCCTAAGAAAAAATTCAAAAGGTATCTATATAGTCAGATCTTCAATATTCTTCTCTATTTAGATCCTCATGTCATTAAATCTATGTTTGAATTACAGTAATTATTAATGATTCATAGTTATAAATAATGAATTATGTAGTTTTATTACTATTTATCCATAGGTGAAATCAGCTCAATCTAAATTTTCTGAACTGAAACTATTTTGAGCATTGCAGAATGAGAAATAAACCACTATTACACTTTTATATTAAGCCAAACTACATACTATAATACTTATTAATAAAATATCACACAAAAAGCATTATACAAAATAAAATAAAGAATATGGAATAGCTGCAAATTTATTTATTTATTTATTAGATTTGTATACCACCCTTCTCCTTGCAGACTCAGGGCGGTGAACAGCTAGAAATAAAAAGCAAGCTGCACAAAAATTAAAATTTTAAAAACAACTAATATGAATTTGGCCGATAGTTAAAACAATTCAATTTAAAATTAATATCAAAAACTCTAAAAATTCTAAAAAATTCTAAAAAAAAATTCTAAAAAATTATTCTCAAAGTATATTTCCTGATTAACAATGCAAATCATAATGAGCATATTAACTCAGCACTCAAATCCATAGGAAGTTAAGCACTTTGCAGACGTAACAGTACATAAATCATGGTTAACCCAACAAATTTAGCCTCTACCTTCCCCCTTGCTATCAACTCATTGTTCAGCAAGGGTGCAAGGAGTTCGAAACCATCCCTTACTATTTTAGCTTATCTGCTGTTTAGCATCTCTCCCAAATCCTATAGTATGATTATGGTTAGTGAGCATAGATTCACAACTCTCTCAAATTCTGAATATTTCTGATCATAACTAAGATAGATCTGGCCTTTGATGATATGAAAAGTTGCAATTAATATAAATGGAGGCAATGACTTATAGTCTTTCTCACAGGGATAAAGAAGTATGTAAACTCAAGGACAGAACATCATTCTCATTTAGGTTAGTGATAGTTTAGTACTTTATCTTTATCTTTGAATCATTAAATTGTTACATATTTCAAATATGCACTATAGTACTACCATACAAAAGAGTCATCCAAAGAAAAACTTGGCTTGGAAAACTCCAAACTCCTATTTATCTAAATCTTTATGCTTGAACTTAAAAATATTATTTCACTATGTAAGAATTTGGCATCAAAACAAAGGAACTTCTTTAAGTGCTTAAAGGTACTGTCAGCATATCAGGACACTGTACCACTTTTTGTGAAAAATGCATGCTGATATCTAAATATTGAGAATTTCATATTTGCTGTGTACTAAGCTGTAAATCAGAAGCACTATACATAATAGATTCTTATTTGTTTTCATTTTTCTGCATTCTAGGCAAAGTGCTCCTGTTTTGGTGTGTGTGTGTGTACACACACACATACATATATACATACATACACACAAGTATAATTTTTTCCAAAGCCTGTGCTTTGTAAGTTCAGAAGTTCAGAATAGATGAGTCTTTTCCTACAATAATCATATCTCCTTTTTTATCTTGCTTCATTTAAGTCTATCTTGCTTTCCTATTCCATTTTAGATGAATGAATGTATGCGTGGAGTGTGTGTACATGTATAATTCTAAAATGCAGAAGGAAACATGAACTGTCCCAAATGATTTCAGCACAACAGAAAATATAGCTTCTTTTGTACATCAGTTTTTGCCTCTTTACTTCCTGATATTAACATCAGAAGAAGGAAGATAAATTCAACATGTATTAGAAACAAATTTGAAGCAATTAATTTTTATTAGCCAATATTGCAGCTAATGTTTACCATCATGCAGGATGAATGTACAAAACAAAGGTTTTCTTTCTTCATTTTTACCTGTTTAAAAGTTTTACATTTATTCTTCCAACTTCTGCTGACCTTTACTCTCTTGCTAAACAAACATATTTCTTGCCCTAACCGGTTATTTTTAATTGGAGACGTCACATTGACTGACTTGCTTTCTCCTCCCCCTGACCCCAAGTTGTTATTCAACAAGAGAAATAATCACTTCTGAAGAAAATGACACTTTATATATTCCTTCTCCCCACATCACCCACAATCAGAAGATAAAGGCTCATCCAAGTGTCCCAATATTTGGAAGATGAAAAAAAAACAAACAAACCCAGAAGCTGAGAGGGAGTCTACTTGGCTTCCTAACTTTTTCTCAAGAGGACCCAATGAGATTTGTTTCCTGTTGTTCTATTTTTTAACATTTCTCCTCCTCCCCACACCCATCGATTGCTTCTAAAACGTTTCCTCCCAGGTTAAGAAAAGAAAACCAGGGATTTTTTTTTTTTTTTTACAGATGGAGTATCAGGTTTAAAAACAGCTAATCCCAGGCCTAGTTCCCTTAAAAGAACAGGCCCGATTGCTCTTAATCCGGTGAAGGTAGATGGGGCAGAAAGGAAATCAAGAGAGACCCCAGAACAAAAAACAAAACAAAAACCACCAAAACAAAACAAAACAAAACAAAAGGCGTCAAAAACAGGGTTGATTGTCAGAAGGGAGAAAGAAGATGCCATTCGGTATTTTTGGGAAGTGGGCAACGGAGAGACTGTGTGGTGGCGTCAGTATTATCTGCTGAAGGTGGAAACAAAAAATGATGCACGAAGAAGCGGGGTGTCGTCCATCGACAGAGGCGGGTGCCAAGGGGGGGGGCTTTGCTGGCCGAACCGGGGTGGATGTTTTAGGGGCAGGGGTCGACCTGGAAATACTCGGGTTGGGGTTTCGTTCTCTAGACAGTGGAAGAGGTCAACAACCTCCGGCCTCCGGCACTCCTGTCGACCATCCTGTCACACAATCTGCTCTGCTACCTGCCTTGGGCGTCTCTCTCTGCCGGAGGGAAGGCCGGAGAGCAAAGCGGGCTGGCCTCGGCCTTGTCCGTCGCCCCCTCACCTTTCCCCACCCCCTCACCTTTGTAGTGGACACGCAGGTTGTTCTGTGAGAGGCCGATGTAGCTGAATTTGTCTTTCGGGCTCCAAGAACGAGGGAGCGGCGTTTCCTGCTCGTCCACGGCCGGATAGAGCCGCTTAAGGCGCCGTTTGAGCTCTTTCTCTTGCTCGTTGAGGGCTGGATCGCCGCAGTGAGGGAAAGGGGCCGGGGCGCTACTGCCGCTCCCGGCAGACATGGGCCCAGCTGAGGAGACAGGCGAGACTGTTGTTGCCGCCGCCGCCGTCGTCGTGGCCGCCGCCGCTACGGCGGGCGGAGGAGGAGGAGGCGGCGGGGCCGAAGTGGCCGGCGGTGGCGGCGGCGGCGGCGGCGGGTGAAGGAGCAGCGCGGCCGAGGCCGGCGAGGGACTCGGGTTGTTCGGCGCCAGAGGAGCCGTCGCCGGCAGTTGTTGCGGCTGCTGTCCGGACATGCCGGCCTTGGTCTCTCTGTCTCTTTCTCTCTCGAAGGAAGCGAAGGTCTCTTAGAACGGGGTTTATGCGAACAATCTCTCACCGGAGTGACAGTCCGAGATGCGGAGAGCACGGGAGCCACACAACCGGAGGGGAGGGGGGGAGGCGGCGGCGGCGGAGGAGGAGGCGACTCGGCTGTGGAAGCTCGCGCGACTACGAGAAAGGGATTGGAAACGACGAAGGTGATGACGAGCGGGGGTGCGCGGGAGCGCGCGGAGGTGTGTGTGTCTGTATATGTGTATATGTTGTGCGTGCAGGCGCGCGCAGGGAGGCGGGCGGCCTAGAGTTCGGAGGCTGCGCGCCTCCCCCCCCGCGCGCGCGCGCCCCCGCGTGTGAGGCGAAAGGGAACGGAAGACGGGAACTCTGGCTTTGTCGCTTACTCCGCCGCGAGCCTTCGGGCCGCGGCGGCGGAATACTCCTAAACTTAGCAGTTGCCGCCGCCGCCGCCGCCTCCGCCCGTACTCCTCAATCAGCTGAGCGGCGTGGTAACGCCGAGAGGAGGCTCTTGCCTGCCAGTGACACAAGAGTGCGTGAGGGGACGACGGCGAGGGTCAGTGCCGGTTGCCCCGCTAGCGACGAGGGGCAGGCGAAAGGAACGCGGAAGTGGCGGGCCTGGAGCTGCAGATGGGCCAGGCGGCAACCAGCAGAGCTGACCGGCTTCCTCGCCCCGCGATGTCGCAAAACAGGAAAGGAGTGGAAGGCTGCGACGTATCACTCTGTCACACACGCACTGTCTCACTTTCATTCTGTCTATCACTATATCATTCTCTCTCACACACACAGTCACTCTCACTCTCTCTCAATCACAACAGGAACGAATCAGGGATTTCGATCTCTTCTTGCTGCCATATAGCGGCCAACTGGATTTTGGCAGGTCAAATCGGGTAGCCCCTTACAGGCATGCCAAGACATTGAATGCCTGTTTGAATTACTCCGTTTGTTGCCATTGTGTCCAGCAATAGGCACAAGGCGCCAAGGGATAGTGGCAATCAGTTGTTGGATTTTTGTGGAAATGTGATTGGGATAAATAGGCGCTATTTTGAGTAAAATTAAATATGCTGATTAGTGACACTGCCAAATAGAAATCAGTTCATCTTGGCTTGCTGAGTTCAGTAGGTCTTCTCCCAAATGGCTAGGATGGTAGTGAGCATGCATAGAATTAAAAACAAAAGGAAAAAAAAATGCTGGTTTGGACTGCAGGCCTTTCTAGTATAAATTTTCACAGTAGCTGACTAGGTAACTTTGGAAAAGCCCAGAAAAAATTGGAGCTGACACTTGGCCACTGGATCCACCCTCCTGTTTTGTGAAGGAAACCAAACTGAAACATTCACAAGAGATGGCTTTTCAACTTCTATCTGAAAACATTTAATGAAGAAAAACCTTCCTTAATAATTGATTCATATCAAATTTATCTTACTGTTAAGTAAAATTAGGTATAATATAAATACATGTCCATATTGATATATTGTGCAAATTATTTTTATGAGAAAAAGTACATGTATCTTAAAGCTGCCTTAAAATAATTACAATACAATAATCACATAAGAGAAAGTGTTGTCTATCACATACAATTATTTAATGAAAGATGGTACTTGGATAATAATTCAGGAAAGTCAGATAACTATAGTATCTTTAACACAATGTGTTATAAACGAAATGTAAAGGCACAAGATACTGGATAATCTGGATTTAAATCTGACTGGATACATGGAAGTCCTTTATATCATTATTTTGAATTTGGCAGAATAAAAACAGTACATATAGAATGAATAGTGATACCATCAAACATTTGCATTTAAACCTTCATAAAACAGAGAAAAAGAAATGGAGTCATATTAACAGTTGGTTTTGTCAATTAGCAAGTATTTTACCATATTTTCCTAATATAATAAAGCATTTTGCCTATGGTTCAGGGATGCATCATATGCAAATATACCTTAGCCACAGAAGGGTGACTTTCATGTGAATAATTTCTGATAGTTTTTCAGCAAATCAGTATTCTTGACTACTATTTGTATATCAGGTTTCAGCCTACAAGAGCTGTTTCTGTTCTAGCTGTTGTTTAGTCCACATTAAATTACTTGATTTAATCTTGTTAGCAAAAGATCCTCAGGACTATTATTGAGGTAATTTATTTAAAGTTTGGGAGAAACATGATTTAGTTAATTATCTAGAGTTTAGTACAAAGCACTAATCTTTTTTGGTGGCTTTGTTTATAAATGCAGTAGATGGGTGGATTAATTCTATAATTTTAAAAACAAGTGCAATCCCTTATTTACAAGTAATGCAGAAACATGTTCTCTAGGTACTGCAAAATGATCCTGCTTTCTGCAGTTAAAAAACATAATCTACGGTACTTAAAAGTACTTAAATTCTAGTTTTTTATTTCATGAAGAAAAAGTCTTGATCCATGCAGACATACTGGCTTTTAAATCACAGTATATGTACATATTCTATCTCACAGTTGCTGTATATAGAATTATTACTTTGCAGAAGTTTGCCCTATATTAGTAAACTCTTGCATAGCCATCTGATTTTCTGAAAAGCCATTTGTAGCTGAGTCCATATCTGAAGACTGAATACCTTTCAGATATATTTTTCTGTAGAATATCAGAATTACCATATTTTTAATGTTGATTTGCCAATTGCATGGCAAATACAGAAGTCTTATATCTTCTGTTATTTCATACTGATTTGAAAATTTACAGATTGAAGGTATGAAAAATCTAGAATCGTGGAATGTTTAAGACATCTAAGTTTAAATACCACTACTTTTTTGAACCAAGAACTGTATGTGGCTTTGAGTTGCGTTCAAACAGTAAGATAAAATGCAACTTGTTTTAAATTAAGTAAATACAATTCTGTCTGACATATTTAATAATTTGCCTCTTTTATAAAATTAAAATTTACAATATGGTAGCAAGCTTTGAAGACTGCATATTGTACATCCCTATTTAAGAATTAAAAGTAGATTATAAATATCATTTCCCCTTATCAGTACCTGACTCTGCTGCCAGGACCGATAGACTGTGGATGTGGAATTCTAAATAGATTTTTATTGGCATTGTGAGAATGTTTCTTAACAATACATGTTGTATAATGCTAGATTTTAATCTTAATTTAACATGCCTTGATTTATGTTCAGGACTTAAAAAGTTATAAATATTGTCTGCTTGTAGAAATGGGCTTTACCTATTAAAAATCCATAGAATGGGCAAGTCATGTAAAAATAGAAGAGAATACTACACTTTAAAAGTAACATTGTCATTCTATATTTTTATCTTTGAAGTTTATAAATTAAATAGTTTTCTAGCATTCTCAATCTTGATGGCCACCCAGATATATAGAACTCCAATTCCTTCCACATTCTGCTGAACATTTTTGTATAGCATCATACTGGAGAAAATGCAGAATCTGCTTTAGTAGAGTGATGTAATTTCAGACACAGTACCCATTATTATCCTTTCACTGCACAAATACTGTGCCAACTTTATAGTACCTAAGGCAACAACATTGTTTATTTTCGTTATTTTCTTTTGCCATTCCATTCATATTTTCAATAAATTGGGAGTTTGACTATCTTGTGAATAGACTGGAACCTCACAGTTACAAGTTGAAGCTTGTAATTATTTGTGCTACATCACTATGCTCTGATTTGATGACAGGCTATTTGAAAGCTTGGCTTTCACAATTTAGTCCTGGACAAATAGAAATTACATGGGAAAACTAGAAAACTACTATCTTCAGTTTAGAATTCTTTCTCAGATCATAATGGACAGTCTTGCTTATCATACTAAACCATGGATTATTAACCATAACGTACAAAATAAACCAAAGTCAAGTGCTATTGGATAGCAATCCATATGGCTGGGTTCAAACAACATGTTGAAATGTGGACTTAGGGAATGCATGAACTCAATATTGCAGCATTTTCCCTTACTGCTATAAAAGGAAAACTCTTATCTTTAACAAAAGCTTAATAAACATGTTTACTGAATTAATGAGGCATATTTATGTTACCCCAATCCAAGACTGAACATCTTATATTTTCTTGTTACAAAAGAGGTTAAAAATCAAAGTTGCAGTTGTAATTACAAAAAGTTTGGCACACAAGGAGCAAACAGATTAGAAACTCAGGATGGGGGGATTATAGTTCCTAACAGTTCCACCGAAAGGACTGTCTTGAAAAGCAAGGCTATAGTGGCTCTCCTAAAACATAACAAGGTGGATGCTAATTTGATTTTGGGAAGGGGGCTGCCATTGAGAAGCCTTCACTTTTAACATTCCTTAAAGAAGAGACCTGCAGAGAGTCTCCCCTAATATTATTGGTTATGCAGAAATCACTGAAAAATGTGACTTCATAGATATACAGCTCTTGAACCATGTAGAGCTTTAAAGGTGACAACTGGTGCCTTCTTACTACAGCTGAAAGCAAATTAATAATCAGTGTAAACTAATAACCATGCAATGAAGCAGACTGTTACTGTACATGGGGTAGAATTTATATTTAGTTTGTCGCTAAAGCGACTGCGAAGGCTCCTGGATTGAGGGTGAAAGCGGAGGCAGTATGGTCTGTTTTATATTTGGGTAGACCAGGTTGCCCTGATAGACAGGTCTCACCGGAAAAACACCTGTACATGGGGTAGCTTTCATACTCCATCACTACTGGAGCCAGATGCATTCAGGACCACTTGGAAGTTTAAAGTTGTCTTCAAGGGCAAAACCTCTTTAGTGAATTATACTAATCCAAACAGATGTCGAAGACATGAGTGATTGCTACAAGGTCAGGGATGTTCCAGGAATAACTGCAAGATAAAAACTTCCTTATCAGCAGCTGCCACTTGTTCTGTGAATCAAGAGGTCTAGATTACAAACCATTTCTGCAAGAAAGAGTGCAGCCCCATAGAGAACTAGAGGTTGAATGTCTGTAAAATCAGAACATTTCTGTATCCACAGCTTCTTTGTCTTGCTCAGATTAAGGCTGAGTTTGTTCTTCCCCATCTACATCCCAACAATCAGTAGGCACCAGGATACGACCTCTATCATATCTCCTGTTCAGCCTGGGTCAAGATATATAACTAGGTTTCATCTGCAAACCAATAATGTCTGACCCCATGTTAACAGATAACCCTTGTGAAGTACTTACACCAAATAGGTAGGGGGTACTCCTCTATCCTGGTGCTGTTAGACCTCTCAGCGGCTTTTGATACCATCGACCATGGTATCATGTTGCGCCGGTTGGAGGGACTGGGGGTGGGGGGCACCGTTTTACGGTGGTTCTCCTCCTACCTCTCCGACCGGTCGCAATCAGTGTTGACAGGGGGGCAGCGGTCGACCCCGAGGCGCCTAGTGTGTGGGGTGCCGCAAGGGTCGGTCCTCTCGCCCCTCCTGTTCAACATTTATGTGAAGCCGCTGGGTGAGATCATCCGTGGTTTTGGGGTGGAGTTCCATCAGTACGCTGACGATACTCAGCTGTACATCTCCACCCCAGACCACCCCAACGATGCCGTGGAAGTGATGTCCCAGTGCCTTGAAGCTGTGCGGGTCTGGATGGGGAGAAACAGGCTTCGTCTCAACCCCTCCAAGACCGAGTGGCTGTGGCTGCCGGCGTCCCGATATAGCCAGCTGACACCATCGCTGGTCATTGGGGGCGAATCATTGGCCCCCACGGAAAGGGTGCGCAACTTGGGCGTCCTCCTGGACCCACGGCTGTCCTTGGAGGATCATACGACAGCTGTGGCCAGGGGGGCTTTCTATCAGGTTCGCCTGATACGCCAGTTGCGGCCCTTTCTAGATCGGGACTCCCTGCGCACAGTCACTCAGTCACTCGTCACCTCTCGCCTGGATTACTGCAATGTTCTCTACATGGGGCTCCCCTTGGGGTGCACCCGGAGGCTCCAACTGGTACAGAATGCGGCCGCGCGGGGAATTATGGGAGCATCGGGGCGCTCCCACGTTACACCTCTCCTGCGCGAGCTGCATTGGTTGCCGGTGGAGTTCCGGGTGCGTTTCAAGGTGTTGGTAATGACCTTTAAAGCGCTCCATGGCTTAGGACCAGGATACCTACGGGACCGCCTTCTGCCGCCAATTGCCTCCCACCGGCCGGTTCGCTCCCACAGAGTGGGCCTCCTCAGGGTGCCGTCAGCCAGACAATGCCGGCTGGCGACCCCCAGGGGGAGAGCCTTCTCTGTGGCAGCCCCCACCCTCTGGAATGATCTTCCTCCAGAATTGAGAATTATCTCCGACCTCCGGACGTTTCGTCGGGCCCTGAAGACGCATCTTTTTCAACTTGCCGGTTTAGCCTGATCCCTGCCGCATTTTTAGAATTTTTAAAATTTTAAAATTTTTAATGTTTGTAGCGTTGCCGCATTTTAATATTTATTTGGTTTTAATTCTCAGCCTAATGTATATGTGTTTTAATTTTTAACTTTTATGTATTGATTTTTATTTCGGCTGTTCACCGCCCTGAGTCCGTAAGGAGAAGGGCGGTATACAAATCTAATAAATAAATAAATAAATAAATAAATACAAAGGAACGAAGGAAAGAATGCCATCTTGAATTCCAGAGGGACAAAAGCAGGACATTAGAACATCAAATAAATAATTAAATTTATTATTCCACATTAAACATTTCTTTAAAACGAAACATTGGTTTTGACTCATTTAAATAAACCATAAAAGTTCTTGCACCAAAGTTACCAGAAAGACTGTATTTAAGAAAACAAGTATTGTGAGGAGAGTTGTTTTCAGCATTCCATATAATCAGCAGCACTTAGTCTTTAATTGCCCTAATTTGTTCAAGCAGCCTCTTACATTAGACTGTTGGCAATTACAACTTGGGATCAAAGGAAGAAACAATTCCAAAATTTTTTCTTATGGGTCTACTTCTGTAGATACCAATGAAACTAATTTATCTTTACATGTGGGTCTATACGTAACCCTAACCCAGGTAACAGTATGACAAGGAGCCAACAGGGTAAAGCAAATACCATTAAAAACTACACTGATGCATCTACAGACAAAATTAAAACTTTTTCTAGATACATTTTGTTACGGGTCAGTGCTGTTCTAAAATTGTATAGGCAATGGTACCTTTCTGCGTGAATGGAAAAGAGTGTCTTGTCAAGCAAGAATATTAAGGAAAGTTCCTGTAATGCAGAACAAAAACAACAAACCTCCCACTTATTTTTAGATAGACTTGGATCCCCTTTAAGAACATTGCAAACATTTTCATTCATAGTCTCAAATGAAGAGAGATTTTTTCTCCCACCTTATAAATTTGATGGACAGCAATGAAAGGATTACTTAATGCAATGCTATTCTCTTAGGAAATTGTTTATGTCCATAAGAGACAGCAATAAAAGGTTATGTGCAGACAGAGATCAGACTCATAACTAAAAAAGGGAAACTTTAATTCTACAGACACTATTCTGAGATATGTTGTTTTGAAATGTCTTGCACTAGTAACATACTTTCCTCTTTTTATTTTTGCATTTTTAAATACTTAGGCTTCCCGCCACACAATTTTTGACAATTGTCCAGAGCAGTTTATTGAAATAAGGTTTTTGTCCAAAACATACTTTCCTCTTTTTATTTTTGTGTGGCTTCCCGCCACACAATTTTTGACAGTTGTCCAGAGCAGTTTATTGAAATAAGGTTTTTGTCCAAGTCCTAATTATCTCAATAAGCCTAGTTTAGATCTGAGTCTGGATCTTGTCCACAACTCAGGAATTATGTAATAAAAGTGGAGTATTTTTTCTTCCCCATTGTGCAATGTTCAACTAGCACTGCTGTTAAAGATTTATATTTCTGTAAATACTGTATCCCTCTAACTAACTAGTATGCAAGTAGTTTGTTTATGTATCGCCTGTACCATCACGACAGGATCATTCCTACTTAAACAAAAAGAACAGTTTTAGCACTTTCTAGCTGCCACACACTTTTAAAACAAAATAGAAGATGGAAAGGGCTGACAATATGACTACTTGATGAGCTGCTGACATCTGAGGATAATGTTATTTTTAGATTTCAAAACACAGTGAAAATAATGGTCTCATTGTCATGTACAGGTAATCCTTGACTTAAAACCATTTGTTTGGTGATCATTTGAAATTACAAGGGTACTGAAAAAAAGTGACTTATGACCGTTTTCCACACTTATGACTGTCCCAGGGTCTTGTGTTAACAATTTCCAGGCAGCTTCCAACAAGCCAAGTAAATGGGGGAAGCCATATTTGCTAAATGATTGTATGTGATTTACTTAACAACTGTGGCAAAAAAAGATTGTAAACTAGGGCAAAACTCACTTAACAACTGTCATGTTTAGCAATAGAAATTTTGGGCTGAGTTGTGGCCATAAATTGAGGACTACCTGTAGTACAACAAGTTACGTAAAGCAATAATTTGTATTTGCTTTCCTATGCATGTAAAGAATGGTTATTTTGCTGCAAATCAAGCTGGCACCATACAACTGAACTTAATAAGCCCATACATGCTTAATATTTACCACTCTTGGATCTAACTGAATCTGTTTTTGCTTTCCCATCCAATTGGATAATAAATGTGCATTTAAAACTCGTCTAACAGTTTTGCCTTGAACAATAAAAGTGTTCTTGAGCCAAGTGATCTAATTGTTCCATGTCATCCCAAAGATTTCAGGGCTGGAAAATAAACCAGTGAGGCCATGGAAAGAGAAAGACGATGCCAATTAACTTAATAAAAAACATATTGTTCTATGTTATTTGTGTTATTTGTTCCTTCTTTGCTTTTTTTTTTTTTTTTAAAAAGTTGACCTCTTAATCAGTTTAACAGGGAAATGTTTTATTTCCAAAATTAATTTTTTGGAGAAAAGATTACATTGCAATTTTTAAAAATATATAGTGGTTTTAAATGTCCTGTTCTCATATATTGTTTTATTTATTCAGCATTTTATCTCATATCATCTACCTGCTATCTAATCGTAGCCCACTATGTTTAGACAATCATTCATTAAAACGTATACTGTTTTGTATACGTTTTACAAGCTATTTTGAACATAAGGTTTTATTTTTATTTAGATCTAGTACAATGTCACAACTTTCCTGAAATCTGCTTATCCTTGTCCAAAAACATATGCTTCTCCTTTAGCCTCTAAATAATATGGGGCATGTGAATATGATATAATTTTATAATTTAGTTTCTGCTACTTGAGATCAGCAGGCCAGATTCAGTGAACCGGACGCACTGCTGCCACTCAGAAGACGAGAGAGAGGAAGCGCTGCAAGAGAGCCCATTTCTGACGTTCTTTTCTTCCCGGGCAGCGGCAGCGCATTTAGCTTCCCGAATCTGGCTTGCCAATCTCGGCTGGCGAGGGGGAATAGTAGGTGGGGTGGTGGAGAAGCGAGATGCATGGAGCAAGACAGGGCTCCCCTTGCCGTGTCTTCTCCCTTCTCTTACGGCCAACCCACTGCGGACCAAGCTCAGCCATGGCTGGGCCGGCTGAGCTGCATCTGTCAGGGCTGCCCTCGGCGCGGCTGCCTGTGTCTCACTGCTGGGTGCCTGTGAAGAGTAAGTGGGGCCTGCAGGAGGGAGGGCGGGCAAGAGACCCGTGAGGCTCCCCTTCCCAGGAAAAGTCTGTCCTGGTCACTGTCCCATCTGGTGACACCTGAGGCGGAGGGGCTTGCTGGTGGATGCTCCGGTAGGTCAGTGCTCGGGTAGAGGGACCGAGGGGCAATCGGTACAGAGAAGAGCAGGGCGGGGAAGGGGAGGCCTCCAGCGACTAACACCATAGGGTGGGAAGCGCACTCCCAGAGCGGTCGCTGCCCTGGCTGGGGTTTGGAAGCCACAGAGGCAGAGTTTGGGGAAGAGAAAGAAAGATCTTTGCCGCTTCTGCTGCTGGCTGCACACAAAGAAAGCAGCAAAAGTCGTTCTTTCTCTCCCAACTCCGCCTCTGCGGCTTCCAAACTCTAGCTGGAAGCTGCTGGAAGCAGAGAGGATGCCGATTGGGTCAGCTGCCTGTTGCTGAGTCTAGGCTGGTTGGCCTAGAACATTGCAGGGCCTCTCCAGCCGGGCAACCTTCTCTGCTTTGCGAGCAGCCAGGGCAGAGAGGCGGCGACGGGCAAAGGGAGCCCCAGCCCCATGTGGAGAGTCCGCCCACATTGATGTGGTGAGGCCTGGGAGGCACTTGCGCAGCTTGGCATCTTCGGGCCACTTGCATTCCACACACCCCTGCAGGTGGGGAAGGGCTTGATGGTGGTACACAGAGGAAGCCTCTTTGCTAGACTCCCAGCTGTGAGTGTGCAGGCCACCCAGTGCCTCCTGCACCCCGAAAATAAGACCCCCCAAATATAAGGCCAAGCCTTTATTTTGGGGTTCAAAAAATATAAGACAGGGTCTTATTTTCGGGAAAACATGGTAGGAGACTACTAACTAAGAGCAAGAATGCAGTTCTTTGTACATTTACCACAGAATAAGTCTCATGAATGAGAAACAGTTTGGTGTAATGGTGAAAGAATCAGGCATGAAATTGGGTGACCATGAGTTCTAGTTCTGTCTTAGTTACAAAGCCAGCCAAATGACCTTGGGCTAGTCACTTTCTTGCAGCCCTAGGAAGGAGGCAATAATAGCAATACCAATAGCACTTAAGACTTATATACTGCTTCAGTGCTTTACAGCCCTCTCTAAGCAGTGTACAAATGTCAGCATATTGTCCCCAACAATCTGGGTCCTCATTTTACCCACCTCAGAAGGATGGAAGGCTGAGTCAACCTTGAGTCGGTCAGAATCAACTTCTGGCAGTGAGCAGTGAGTTAGCCTGCAATTCTGCACTCTAACCACTGTGCCAACATGGCTCTTTCAATAAACCACTTCTGCCCAGAAAACTGCAGTCTCCAAGAATCGGATACAATTGAACAGAAGAAGAAAAAAAAGTCTCATGAAGAGCACAAGTAAGCTTACATGTATACTGCATAAATTAATACTAATCAGCTTCAGACATGTAGGCTTGATTTGCATCTAACGCTACTGATATTGGCATTTTTCTGCTTTTGACTTATAGTAATTTGCATGCCAAATCTATATCTGTGAACCTGATCACCAAAATCATCATCAATTTTATTCAACAAATTATTTGTTTGGGATTTAACTTGCCAAAGGAGAAATGGTGCAAGATATTTAGACTTCAGCTATGAAGCTCATGGTTTTAAGTTGGTGTCAGCTTTTTCTATCCAACAGAATTTGCAAGATAAAAAAGTACAATATAATCCCACAGAAAATTTAAGAAGTTAACTGGAGATATTTCAATAATGTTATGGAAGTGATTTAAAGCTTTAGGTGGCCAATAAGGCAAATGCAGTAAATACAGATTTTGCAAACCTGAAACCATCACCTGTGTATACTGAATTTAGATTTACTAGCATCTAAGCAGAAACTAGAATTGAGCTTTGTTGAACTTCTTGCTATTTCCTGCAAGGGGTTAGGTGTTGTGTTTCAAATTAAATTCTGGGCTTGAGCGATAGTAGACCGCAGACCTCAGACTTGGCATTTCCTGGTAGAAATGTAAAGGTCATCCCATTGACATGATAAAATGCAGCAATCTAAGGAATATTTATACAATTGTGTAGATGGTATTCAGTACAAATGTAAGCAGGAAACCTTCTACAGTGAAGCAGAGGCACCAGTGTTCCCAGGTTGAAATCCATCTCCCTATTTTATCTGAAGATGTCCCTTCATCTATCATGTTATAAATTATTCACAACATCTGGATAATCTGTATCATTTCCTTATCTATATAATTCTTTGTTCTTGGAATACTTGGAATTCTTGGTATTTTTTTGGCCTGGAACCCACAGATTGCTCTCTTTGCATA
The DNA here is from genome assembly GCA_030761175.1 of Masticophis lateralis. Lineage (NCBI taxonomy): Eukaryota > Metazoa > Chordata > Lepidosauria > Squamata > Colubridae > Masticophis > Masticophis lateralis. Next base: position 66,802,382 of record JAUDYJ010000003.1, read on the forward strand.
CCAGTAAAGAAAAATTCTTGGGCCTGATGACAAAGAGTTAGTCTTTGTATTCTGTTGATTATGCCAGACTGTTGTGATAAAAAATAAATCACTTTTTAAGCAACCAAAGCAGAGTAGAGATGTATGACAAAGTTTCTTTACTGGCATTCAAAGAGCTATTTCTTCCATATACTTTAGGTCTTAATTGTTTCCCTCACTAATGATTTTCCCCCTACAGCAGTGTATCTTTTTATCCAAGTCAGGATCTAATGTTTTTAAAATCTCTTCCTATTACCACTTGATCATACAGTAAATGCACTCATTCAAGTGTTGGGGACATTGACAGAACATAATAAGAGAATCTAAATTAGATCCATAAATATTAAGCAAAGCTATTACAGTTCCTGCTTCCTTATATCAATAATAATTTTTTGCACATCAATTGGTAATCCTTTTTGAAACAAAATAACCACATATTTAGCTGTCATTGAAGTATTTGTAAGTAAATTTGTACCACACAATATTTCTAGATTAATATTTATATTCATTCTATACTTCATTAATAAAGGTTTATCCTATTCCACTAAATGAATCTCCTGTAGATAAAAAGTATCTGTCATTAACATATTTTAAATATGCTAAAATTAAATTTTGTTTTTTGGTTTCTGAACCTCTTTTTATATTAACTTCATCCATTAATTATCAATGTTTTCCCAATAGCAGTTCATTGTATACTCTGCATCATTTCACAAATATCTAGTAATGAACTTCACCATATTTAAATATTTATCATATTTTCTAATACTATTTACAGATGTGGAACCTTCATAGGAACTCAAATCAATATTCAAATAGCAATATATTGCATATGCAAAGAATCTATACTTAACAGAAAAAAATGTGATTATAAGAAATTAAAATAACAAAGAATGACATCCATAAACTATTAAAAGTCTTGTTCCTAGAACATTTAAATGGACAAAATGGTGCATCATAGGGCCACAATTTTTGAACCAAAGTACCTCAAGTGGGTTAACTTACAAAATATGTCTAAAATCAGGAACTCATGACTCCTGAGGGAATGAAATGTGAGAAAATTGTGGATGCTTCAGTACTGCTGCTGCTTCCAATTCTGCTGGGCTGCTGTGGCAGTCATTTGATGCTCATTTTGAATGTTTCATGACAGTTTCCCAGCCATTCCCACAACGCCTTGCTCCTTTCCTCACCCAGCACCAGCCTACCTGTATGCTGGGAAGGGAAGGAACAAGGAGGAAGAAATCCCACACACATTCCCAGCCTAAACTGCTCTCCCCCCCCCCAAGGTGCTCTTTCCCAACCTGTGCCATCCCTGACATATATGAAATTTCTTGTGTACCCCTTATCTGCCTGTTAGCCTTAGACTTGCAACTTCCAAGTTTCCCCACTGATTCTCTTATGACAAAATACCCACAAGGAAAATAAGGGGAAGGGAAAGAAGGAAGGAGGAGGGCAGGAGGGAGAAAAGAATAGTGGGGAAGGAAGGGAGAATGTTGCTTCCATCTACTATTCCCTGCCAGCTTTCTACAAGAAAATTCAATGGGAATGCCAGCAGGAAGTCGAAAGTCATTCCCACTCAATGCTTGTTTGCCTAGCTGTAGTCATTCTACGTCTGTGTTTAGGTAAAATATATATATATATATCTGAAACAATAACCCAATGGCACACGGGTTGTTTAGTTCTTATAAACTGAAAAGAACCTTACTTCTCCCCCAAGAAATAAAGAATTGCATGACTTCTCGGTGAGATAGTATTGTAGTTCATCTCTCTTATTATAAGTAAACATATGAACAATTTCAAACCAAGCATTTAAACTCAAAGATGAAGACTTAAATTGGCAATATGCCCAGACTCATTATCGTAAAGTTGCTAAGAGTAGAGACAAGAAAAAGAAATCAAGTACCTTTACAGTGAGGCTTTTCTTTTCCCCCCTCACCTCTGGCAGATTCACACTTCTCCCTTAACAACTGCTATGAAATGAAACACAATCAAACTTATCCTTATTCAACAAACAAAGGTCTCTGCATTCATGTGGTTATCAAATCTGTGATATCTGATCTTGATGATTATTGGAGGTAATTGCTGGAAAGCACATAAAACATTGTAGTTGTACTCATCCAGTGATACACTGGAGTAGAGTGTACAGAGTACAGTGAGTTCAGGTTCTTATAAATAAACTTATTTTATCTTCAGACTTCTTTGGTGAAATTAGGATAGATTGATACTTTAGTATGGCTAGAACTCCACTTCAATAAGGATTTTACCAATTCCTGGTGAAATATACATGATGTCATGGTTGACTTGCTACACAGCCCTGCTTGCAACAACAGTAACGGGAGGGGGGAAGGAAGGCATTGGAAGGTAAGGGAGGTTTGGAAGGGAACTTTGGAAAGCAAGTGTGCTCCCTGGAAGCATGAGACAGACCTAAACCCCACGGTCATCGGCTGGGAAATGAAACTGGCTTTTCTTCTTCTGTACCCATATGGCTTTTCAGCGAAGTTATATTATTGAAGAAAAAAATGTCCCAGGAGATTCTTTTCCTTTTTAATGCAATGGGACGGTTGACACATAGAATCTCATTTCTTGTGGTAATATGTGTTGTAGCCCAACAGCTGCCAGCTTTGCTGGCAGCAGACTCGGACAATGAGAAGGTTGGGGAGGAACTTGGGCCAGTCCTGCACTACAATAAAGTTATTGGGACCAGCTCCAATTTTTGTGCCTCATTATAGAAATTTTAAACACATGTTCAAACTTGGAAAGTCCATTGCTAAAATGGGGAGCTTTCTGAAAAAAATCTTCCATAAATGCGGCCAGGTTTATAGTACAGTAATCAAATACATATTTATTTCGTTCTTAACCTGAAGTTGCCTGAGAGAAATTTCAGTTATGCCAAGAGCCACTTGTACAATTAATGAAAGACCCCCAATCTCATCTCCTATCTATCTAACTGTAAGTTAAATCATTTTATATTAAATATATATTTTCCCACCTGATGCCCTCTAAAAATGAGACTTTCAGAATTTTCTAACATAAATAGCTTTGTCCTGAATTTAATCTATACACAGGACTGGACTGGACTGGACTGAAAAGAGAAGTATAAGTTTAATAAATAGAATGCATTCCTGTATAAAACATTGTTAGCTTCCAATTTCATATAAATTGATCCTAGAATGAAAAAAAAATCATATAAAGAATACCTATTTTAAAATGTATTGCTACACTGAGACTATATTTTACCCAAAGAAAAGAAAACAGCAGCAGTAAAAAATTTTCATAGTAGTACATAATTTCAGGGGAAATAAAAGTTATCCTGAATAATTTATTAGTTAAATCACTTATTCCACATAGAATTATTCTGACACTTAATAGCCCAATAAATTTTATGCCATGATAGAAAACCTGATAATTTTAATTCCCATTTTTTTCTTGGGTCTTTACTGATTAAGATCATATTTAGTTTCCACTAAAATTATTCAAATAGGAAATTTCAAGAAGGCAGCCCTAGAAATGATATATAAATATTTCAAATCAATCTATTCATCCATCCATCCACATTTATTTAGAAAGAAAAAAACATTTATTTAGAAAGAAAAACTACTAATAAGATACAATTTAGCAACAAACAAAATTTAGAAGTATTGATGGCATTTTAACAATACAATTATTATGTTTTATAGTTAAAAATTAGTCTCAAAATGTAACTGTCTGGATTAAAAAGCAATAATAATCTCACACACACACAGACACACAACGGGCTCACCAAATACACCAATCTCAGGCCTGGCAATGACAACTACTTCAGAGTATTTTATTATTTTATTTAGTGTAATCTAAGGTATCTATTTATTTGTAAATTAATTTCTTTATAAAACATCATTTGCAACTAATTTGTGACAGTTTATATGTAAAGAGACTTTGGAACTGCTATTACAAAGAAGTAATTACACATGTAGCATAATAAAAAAAAAGGTCAAATATTGTGGTAAACTATGTTGAAACAATATTTCAGTTTGTATTACTCAGTAAATCTTATTCAATATATTTCTCCTCAGTATTTTATATTTATAAAATTGATAAAAATAGTGTAACCACTCGTCACCTTTATTTTAAGAATAAATTATTGAAGTCCAATTTTTCTTAAGAGGTTAATTAAATGGATCATAATCAATGGCAATTTTGCTCATCATTGACAATTAAAAGTGACAAAAGAAGGGGAAATATTATGAATAAAGTATTATAATAAGTATTCATAAATATGACTTATTCATAATAAGTATGAACAACTAAAAGGATTTTGCTGTGGGATTATTTTGGCATTGAGCTAAAAAACTCAGGCATTTTTCTCTTCTTTGGTAATAATAAAGTTACTATCAATTTATTGTTTCATCATGAAAGTGTTAACACCCTTTATGTTGCCAAATTTAACAATTAATCAATTGCTTATGTAAAACAAGCATTCTCCTCCACATTTCCATAGAAGAAATGTGCCTATGGATATATATACTTGGTTTAAATTTTGGCATAGCTTGTACACATAATTTTCCAGTCTGCAAAATGACTATTCTTTTGATTTCATTAGAATTTATTTCCAGGTATGTATTTGTGGTATTTGGTATCTTCTAGCTGCAATTGCCGATACTGTTTTCTACTTAGGAAAGTTTTCTCTTTAAGAACTTCTTATAGTGCTTAACTTTGGTCAAATTTGGTCACTGATTTATATTTACTGTTATTCTGGAAATATTGAAAAAATCTCACCTTGTAATTGCTGGCTGAGAGTAAACCCAATTAACCTGTCTAAAAAAATTAGGTTTATGATTGTGTTGGTAGGCTTTTATTATTTTATTAAGAAAAAATGCCTTATTTCTCTAGTTGTTTCCCTAGTATAAAAATATTGGAAGTAAAAGTTTAAAAATTAAACTTTTGCAAAAGTTTTTGCTTCCATTATTTTTATATTAAGGAAACAGTTAAGATTTCGTCTACTGTTCTTTTGACATTTTGTTATCGGCACAATCTTTTCGCAACCGTTGCTTATAAAACATTTTTAGTTGGACGGAGATTTATTAACAACAGATGACAATGGAAACATCCATTAAATACAGCGACAAGAAATCTTTAAAATCCTGTTTATCGATACAAAGGAAGTAAACCACGACATAATTCAAGAATTTCTAGCTCTGAAGGAACATGATAAATAAAGATAATTGAATTATTTTATCCCCTCTCACTTAGCATTAATGTCTGTTGTTATACCACTAATCTTCTAATTTAAAACTTGCATTTCATATAGGTAGTAGTCAGGGATGAAATGCTACTGGTTTGGACCTGTTCAGCTGAACCAGTAGTGCTGGCGGTAGGTGATTAGGAGAACCAGTAACAACGGCAGCGCAAGACTCCACCCACTCGCCCAGTTGTCGTTTTAACCAGGAAGTAACCTGTTTTTTACTCTCTGTGCATGCGCAGAAGGGTTTGCGCATGCACAGAGGGTCCACGTGCATGGGGCGTGTGCACTTCCAAACCGTTAGGGAAGGTAAGTAGTTTTCACCCCTGGTAGTATGTATTTTAACTTTTTAGGATCACAATATCCTGGAAACATATAAACATTCAGTTCTGAGTGGATATATTCTGTGCAAAATATGGATGCCCATAACACAGGCAAGGTTTCTTTCTATATTTTGATACCCATACATTTTTCAGGCCCCCTATGTAATTCTTTGATTATATTCTTCAGTGCAACAAATAAATAAAATGGTACACTCTCTGAAAAAAAATATTATTTCAGATGGAAATAACATGTTATTTCTTATGGCAAGCTAATGCAAGATCCTTGAAAATAATGTTTCATTATATCCATAAACGGTAAAATCCAAGTGCTACTGTAAGGCATGTAAATACTGAACCTAGATGAAGAAACGGAGAAAAAAATATACATAAGGATTTCTGAGTATAAAAATAAGTTTATGTTTGTTTTAGTCCTTTTAAAAATACAATTCTATCAACATAAAAATGTTCTAACATATCACTAGAATCTTGCATGCAACTGTATATTATTAGACAACATGGAAACTAATGTTTTGCTAGGCTGTGTAGATCGTAGCCTATTATGATCTGTGTTTCAGAGAATGAAGAAAATAGAAAAAAGGACTAATAATCAAATAAAGGGAAGAAATACAAAGTAATAAGCAGAACTAGAATAAAAATATTGTTTAAATTATTCTTTCAAGTTATTTATCACAATTTTAAAAACAGTTTATGCTATTCAAATTTTATACACTAAGTTACATATATTAAAATAAATTTATGCTAATATGACCTGTTTTATAGATCCTACCTTTTTTAGCAATTAAGCATCAAAAGTGAAAGCTATACTGTGTGACCAGTAGGAAAAATGTATCTGCGGCATCAAACACATAGCCAGTGTAGGCAAGAGATTATGCCAACAAAATATACCAATAGAGGTAATAACAAGGGGTTGTATGTTCTAAAGCGGGAGTCGGCAACCTGCAGCTCTGGACCCTGCTGCGGCTCCCTGCCACCCTGTCACGTCAGTGGCATGGTCGGAGCCTCAGTGCGGGAGCGAAGCACCCCTGCACTTGCCTTTGCTTGGCAACAGCATACCACCTTTGTCATGGTAAATTTGCTGTTGCTGTCAGCAAAGAGGGCTGGGAGAGAACAATGGGGGCGGATCTTGTGGCGTGGGGGCCATCCCCCAAGCCTGGGCTTCCTCCTCCTTGGTTGGCGGGCCAAGAAAAAGAAGGGGGTAGCATGGGAAAGCACTCCCCTCCCCCAAACGCCAAGCTCAACAGCCCGAGGGGGGGGAGGGGGGGAGAGATGGCCCGGCAGAAGCGCCCCCATTGGCAAGTTGGACGGCAGAGAGGCATGGCCTGGCTCTCCTTTGAAACACGTTGCTCATCTTCCCCAATCTCTGATCTTTCACCCAAGCCCAAGCTATACTTCTGCTTGCTTTCTTTTCTTGTGGCTTTGCTGGGCAGCAATGGCTGGGGCCATTAGGTGGGGGAAGCAGAGGCATCACGACTCCCCCCCCCCAGCAAGCCAGGCCAGGTGAAGCATGGAGAGTTGCAGGCAAATGCCGGAGGGTCAGAAGATGCGCTCTGACATCGCCCCAACACGTGTTTCCAGTGCGTGCTCCTCTGTCCTGAAGTAGGATTGAGTGAGGGGAAGGGTAGGAGGGAAGCCCTGGCTAGCTTTCCTTTGGCATGGGGTGGGGGGAAGACCCAATACCCGCTCCATGTCTGCTGCTCTAGCAGCACAGCAAAAGTGCACTTCACAATGGGGGAGACAGGAGCCCTACCTCCTCCTGGAGCTCATTCTCTGCCCCACTCGCCCTGGCAGCTCTCTCTCTCTCTCTCTGTGTCATTGTGTGTGTGTGTATCTCTCGCTCCCCGTCTCTGTGTCCCTTCTCACTCTCTCGGAAAGCCCTGCGTGCTCCCCTTGGGGCTTTGTATTACCCATTTTCCTTTCTTCTTTTTGGAAATCCGGGCTGACTGAGGAACGAACGAATCCGCAGCGGAGGCTTCCCTCCTCCTCCTCCCCTTCTTCTTTTCTTGTGACCCCTGGCCAGCTGTGGCAGGGCTGAGAGGGTGCGCAGGAAGGGGGGAGATGAGAGAGGGAGAAAGAGAAAGAGAGAAGGAGGGAAAGAGAGAGGGAGAAAGAGAAAGAGAGAAGGAGGGAAAGAGAGAGGGAGATACCTATTTCCCATAGAAAACATGGGGAGCCACAAAACCTGGGTAGGCGTGGCTGGGGGGGGTAATGTGACTGGGTGGGAGTGAGTGACATCGAGTTGGCCACGCCCACCCAGGTTTTGTGGCTCCCAGTGGTTTGTTTTCTGCGGGAAATGGGCCCAAGTGGCTCTTTGAGTGTTTAAGGCTGCAGACCCCTGTTCGAAATGAATATACTAAATTAAACAGTCAATTTTTGGTATCAACTAGAAACTATCATTTTTGACATAAATATTAAACATAAGCATAAACTGAGCAGGCAAATAAGGAAATTGACCAAGCATATATGTAGACAAAGGATTAACTTACCAGCTAAATATTTGATATTGTCAAGTTTGTGTGATTCAAGCATTGTTTTCAGACCTGCAACTTCAGTATCTATTTTTCTATAAGTCTGTGTTAAAGCTCGATCTTGCTGGGCATGCTTAAAATACAGAAAACACTTTAAAACAAATCTGTTAACATTAATATAGTTTTAAGCATTTTATTAAAACATTAGGTAAACATATCCCAAAAATAATATTGTACATTTTTATGTAACAGATTCTCTTTTTTTAATACATATACAGTAGGGAAAGAAAAATCTGCTTTTGTTCTTAAATAATACAGCATTTGCTGTGCTAATTGCTTGTATACAATATTACAATCACATTGAAATGCTACATTCTTTTTTCCCAGTCTGGCAATTAAGAATTCACTTCTAATAAAACTTATTTATAATCTTTATAGTCAAAGATTATTTTTACACTAGTCAGGCTGTTTAGATAGCAACTTTATTACATCACAGCTTCATCTTGTGTATCAGTTGCCCTCATTCCTGAGTCATTAAGCCTTACTCACAGTCAACCATGCTCTGGACACTTTCAGATTGGACTACTGCAATGCGTTCTACATAGGACTGACCTTGAAGACTTTCTGGAAACTAGACTTAGTACAAAATGCAGCAGCATAGGCAGTTATGTGTACTTCTAGAGCAGCACATATTATACTTCTCTTCTGTGAGCTGTATTGGCTGCCAATTTGCTTGCAGATCCAATTCAAGATCTGGTTTTAACTTTAACACCCTTCATGGCATAGAATAGATTATCTGAGGGACTGCCTCTCCCAGATATATTAGCCATCCATCTAGATTGGGCAGAGCAGGCATGTTGTGGGACCCATCAGCTAGGGGCCTTCAACTGATGAGTTCCAGGGTAAGTGTCTTCTCTGCAACAGTGTCTACAATGTTAGATTACCATAGCTCCATCCCTTTTGATAGTATGAAAAGCCCGCAAGTCTTACTTATGCTGTCAGGCATGAGCTCCCAGGCAATTGCTCAGATGGCTCTATGGTTGAGGTGGTGGCCATTTTTATTTTTCCCCCTTCTGTGGTTTGCATCTTTTGCTTTTATGATATTTATGATTAAAAAAGATGTTTGTAGTGTATATTTTTGTTTTTATTTATGGTTCTTATCCAGTGGTGAAATCTGAACCGGTTTATCACCGGATCGCTGGTTGCACATGTATGTGCAACCAGCAGCACGCACCAAATGTGAGGTCCGTGCGTGTACAGTGCACACCAAAAGGAGGCATGGGGTAAGTAGAACAGCGTGCAGGGTGTTTGTATGTGTGTGTGTGCGATCAGCTGTGGTGCGCGATCTTCAGAGCCTTTTTTTTTTACTTTTAAAAGCATATTTTTACAACCTATTCAATAGGTTGTAAAAAATGCTTTTAAAAGTAAAAAAAAGGCTCTGAAGGTCGCACGGCACAGCTGTGATTGTCAGAGCCTTTTTTAAAACCTTTTTTACTTTTTTAAGGCAGATCATCAGAACTTTTTTTTTTTTTTACATTTTTTTGCTACCGGTTCAGCAAATCAGTAACCTTTTTACTACTGGTTTGGGCGAACCGGACCGAACCAGTAGCATTTCACCCCTATTCTTATCTGACTATAGTTTGCTGCTCAAAGTTGCCTTCTGTGGGAGGGGTGGGCTATATTCATTTGATTAATTAAATAGTGATGTCTAAGTAAGTTTGGAAACAGATATGAAAAGGACTTTTACTGTGATTAATAATTATATTTGTAATTCTTACCAATTCCACTATTTCTGTTCTCATTTTCAATACTTTTCTATCATTCAGGGAATACTGAAAAAGAAGAGAGTAGTTAATTATCTTCTGCTTCTAAAAAAAAAAAGAGATCACCTTCCATTTGTCATTAATCATCTTAAAATATCACTGCAGCTAGAGTTTCTGCCTCTTCCACATTCTATTTTACCTTCTTTACTAGCAGTTATGTGAATGAAATGCTATCTAAATACCATCAGGGAAAGTTCCAAATGAAATACTTTCAAATCTACATTTGCCCAGGAAAACCATAAATATCTTCCAAAGTTTATTTTTAGCTACGGTTCTTGAACTCATTAAGCACTCAGGAGAATCTAAACTGTGCAGCCAGTGAGCCTAAAATAATTTATTTCAAGTTCTGTTAAAAAAAAAGGGGGGTATCTAAAACTAATGTTTAATCCATTAGTTTAATTCATTTTAATTCATTTAATCTAATGGATTAAAACATTAGACAGATGTCATCCTCACATTACTATTTGATCAAATAGTAATATAATAATTATGAGAACAGTTAACACAGAATTAATTACATGACACAGTATGACAGTATTTCTGAGTAATCTTTATGTATAAAAAAGCATACATACCAATTCTTTTACTCTGCTTTTTTCTAGATTGAAATCTAACTTGCTATCTGTTCGCACTTTGGAAGTTTCATCCTAGAAAAAAAAATTGCATAGTACTAAACTGAATGCCTGCATTCAGGTTCCTTAATCAAAAAAAGCAATACTATATTTAATGAAATTTTCCATGGTCAACAGCCCTAAATTATTCCAGAAATATGTAATTTCTTTTATTCTACCAAACTCTCCTCCTGCTAAATTGTTCCAGGTTTTTAGAGACCCAAAGCAGAAGGAGAAAACTAAATAAAAGCATGAAAATGTGTACTTTACTCAAATGAATACTGCTCTTTATATTACTTGGTATCCGGTCAAGAAACCTCAATATAATTTATAAAAGATGCCTTAAATTAGCTGAATTCTGAAAGTCTGCCCCATACTCTTTCTGTTGCTATGATACATCTATTGAACACTATCACAGAAACACCCATCAATGATTTACTTTTTCAACAGCAATGTTTAACCACATAATCCAGTGCAAGAAATGCTTCTAATTTAGAATGTAGGGAAAGACATTATTAGACATATTCAATCAAAAGCAGTACAGGTAGTCCTCAACTTGCAACAACAATTGAGTCCAAAATTTCTGTTGCTAAGCACAGAAATTGCTGTTAGATAAGCTCTATTTTATGACTTTCTTGCCGCAATTGTTAAATGAATCACTGCAATTGTTAAGTGATCACTGTGGTTGTTGAGTGAATCTGGGTTCCCCATTGACTTCGCCTGTCAGAGGGGCGCAAAAGGTGATCCCTTGACCCTGGGACACTCTTAACCATCATGAATCAGCTGCCACACTTCTGAAATCTGATCATGTAACCATGGTGTTGCCGCAATGGGTTGTTAAGTGTGAAAAATGGTTTGAAGTCATTTTTTTCAGTAATTTCAAATGGTCGCTAAGAAACTGCTATAAGTTGAGGACTACCTTTATTTGAGAGTATACAAGCAGTCCTCTATCAACTACCTATAAGAAAATGTCTTTATTTTTTTGCTGAAGATATCTTAGCTATGGTAATTTTACTAGAATATTTTTATTACCAAGATTCTTTTGGCACTGTTTTCTATGGATTAGTTTTTTATAGATGAAAAGCAAATTAAGTGGTGTCACTTTATATAGACAACTTATTTTGATAACAGAAGTCCGAGCCTTCTTCTTAAATTTGGGGCTTGGTAAATTTTCCCCGCAATTTCTAGGTGCTGCCAGGGCACAGACCAAAAAATACAAGATAGAGCCTTACATCAGTATTTCTAAGGTTCCATATACAGACTGTTAATATAAATGCATGTGATATGTATATCATGTGTATTTACTACTTTATCATCATATAATTTCATTAACATTCTGAATTATAAGAGTAAAAGCAACAAACCCTTTCTAGACTAATGCAGAATGTTTGTATTCAGCTGTGTTTAAACTATCTGTATTTATAGAAATTCATACATAATCCTTCCTGATGGGTTAAGCAGATATGCTGGATTTTGACAACGCTGCTAATGTGTTGGTTCTCACCAAGTGCTTATAATTATCCTCTGCATATTCATTCAGAAGTAAGGGTAGTAGAGCCCAATGGTATATGCTCCCATGTAAGTGGGTACAGGGCAAAATGATAAAATAACTTCTTACAGAAAGTAGATATTCATTTTATATTCTGAAGTTGCATTTTGAAAATAATGTAACTTACCATTACTTGCTTTTTTAACTGCTGAAGTTCAAGTTTTATTTTCTTTGCATAAAAAAAAAGAATAAGCTTAGTTAAAATACCAGGCAAAAAAATAGTGAAGCATGTAGAAAATACAGATTTTAGGTTACAATCAACTCAGTTAAATAGTAAGGAGGTAGAAAAGAAGAAGGGAATTTGGAATTCTCATTTAACTACATTTACTATATATGAGTATATATGGATATATTCAAAAAGCATCTACTGTATATGCCTGTACAAAGCTGAACTGAATGTAGCAAGCACATTGATCTTATTAAAGCACTCACAAATATGAACATGGAGGTGAAAAGGGGAAGTCAAAAATCAAGATTTCCAGTCTCAGAGAAACTATATTGTTTTGTATTTTTGTCGGTTTTTGTTGGACTCCAAATGAATAGGCACAAGCATGGCACATTCTTTTATCTACTGCTCTCAATGTGGTTAAATACAAAACCCCTTTCAATAGTTTGGTGTCAGTAATTTTATTTAGAACAAGGTTTCTACCTTAAAACTGAAAACAGAACCCTTTCCTTAATTTCAGATGGTAGCTGATATTAAATGGATTCAACATATTTTTGAGCCACTACTAAAATTTCATCCACATATGTTCAAAAAATAGCCATTACATTTTTTAAAAAAAAAATTACCTCATTTTCTGCTCGGAGTGCTGAAAATTCACTCTTTTCCAAAATAATCATATCCTTTTTTACAACACCAATGTGAGACATTATCTGCTGAACAGCAATTTCCTTTGGAGAAAAAAGGAAAAAGGGTTTCTTCAGGCCATCAGTACAGCCAGTGCTGAGATATCCTCAATGTTCATTCTAGCTATAATGTTTATGCAATATTATGTAGAACTGATGGGGATTTTATTTAGTTGAATGTAGGAAGGAATATAGAAATAATAATTTAAGCAGTTTTGGCACCTGCTGAGGTGCTCACATGACTTCTCTGTTACTACTTAAAATAGTTCTATCTTTTCCTGGGAATGGCAGGTACTTTCTGCAGTTGTAGTGTGATCCCCAAAAATGTTTATTTGATTTGAAGACAGATGTCATATGTATGGCCCCACATTCACCTTGGACTCATGAAGAAGTACTAACTTTGAAAGTAAATATAAGAATCCATGCAAAATAAGGCCATATCAGCAAAAACGAATACTTTTGCATGATTTATGAATAGATGGGGATCGGAGTATTCTATTGTTTAGCACAAACATATATTATATATTTACTTTGTAACACATTTTGTTAGTAGTACTATCAAAATCAGTTATTATAATTAAATGTCTATAATTTAGATGGCTTTAATCTGAATCCACCCTAGTAAATATAATATATTAAATACATTCTCAACCTGTTGCATTTTGGTGACCATGTCTTTGTGTATCATATCCATATTGTTTTTCATAATGTTCATTATAGCAGACACAATGATCTCAGATTGCTGAGTGGTGAATCCTAAAACAATATAAAACATTATTATTTGCTATATACACATTGATACAACAAGCATAATCAAAAACAAGAGCTTTCAATAATAATTTGGTGAGCAGAAAAAAATCCATCCCTTCCCATATAATTATCATTAGAGAACAGATGTAACTGTAAATAACGAGGCAGAATTTTTCAATTTTTAGGGCCTCTGAAGATTTAATACGCTCCACAAATCTACATCTCCTGCAGTGCACTCTTACACATTTTATATTTTACCTTCCCTCTATACCCTATCTTCCTTTAACCACTACCAAATTATGGCCTTTGCATCTGTTCTTATTGTAATGTTTTCAATTGTTCCCAGGTGGCATGTTGTAGTTCGGATATGGAACATCTAAAACTAATTGATATATATGTAGAATATTTGGGGGGGGGGGGGGAAAGCCCTACACACAAATTTTATATTATTACAAGAGGCAACCATTGAAAAGATAGCATCGTAAATAAAATTGATCAACAATGAAACACTTGTATGACTTATGCATATCAATGTTTAACAGCACTAATTTCAAAGTACAGAAATGGACAGGAAATGAAATCTAGTTGTAACTAGTATGCAATTGTGTAAAATCATTAATACTACCTTTCCCCCAAAACCCATGCTTACTATTACAGTGACATAAATACACAACTACCGTATTTTTCAGACTATAAGATGCACCAGAGTATAAGATGCACCATAGTTTTTGAGGAGGAAAATAAGAAAAAAGCTGATTGGCAGGTGGATTGGCCTCCCAGAATAACCCCAATCAACTGTTCCAAGAGGTGAACTTAGCAACAGGTTCATTGGTTGTGAGCTCTGCACGTTGCTTTTTCAGCCTCTGAAACCTCCTTTTCAGAGGCTGGGCAGGGCTACATTTGGTGTTTAAGACACACCCAAATTTTCACCCTCTTTTAGGGGGGAAAAAGATACATCTTATACTCAGAAAAATACGGTACATACAAATGCCAGCTAACTTACTCCAGAAAAATGCATGCAAAATAGTATTTATGTAGGTGGTTATTTCTAAAAAGATAAAGTGATAACAAAACTGTTATTGTTATTCAAATTGTAGAGCAATATATTCATTACCATTTTCTTCCAAGAGGCATACAAAGGCATGGGTATCAAAATAAAGCGTTCTACTTCCCAATGGTGAACATCTACTTTTGTTGTTTTCAAACTGCAGAGCTGATGTAAAAAAAATCAAACTTTAATATAAACAAGTTACCATTTTCTCTTTTACAGTAAAACAGTGTATTTCAGCTTTAAATAACTGAGATACGTTTTCTGTAACTACAGCTTCCACCAATTAAAACATTTATGGCTATTTTTAACCAAAAAGTGGAGTGGAATTTTTATAATTCCCATTCCTTCTTCCTTAAACAGTTAACTGCAAACATGCAATGATGGAGAATAAGTATAAAGATGTTTATGATTATACAGACACATTCACACCCATCAATCATTTAATGAAAAGTGTTTTAACATCAACTTCAGCCCATTAAACTTTTTAAACCTTTTAACCCATTTGACATGGATTAAAATGAAGTAGATTCCTAAATGTACTTTGTACATTCCTAAATGTACTTTGTTTTAATCCATGTGATCTGAAAGGACTTAGCTTTGGTTAGATACTATTTTCCACAGGCAGCTTCTTAAGGATGGGGGAAAGGTGACCTTTCAACAGAGCTCACTGCAGTTGTCTTTCTTCAAAGTGCAAGTCATTATACTAATTATACAGCATTGGTCTCTGGTCTCCTCTGCTATCTACCAAGATGATCTTGTATTGTGACTCTGGTTAGACTTGGTCTGGTGTGCCTGCTTTCTGCCTTCCCCCTCCTCCTTCCTTCTATGGCCCAGGGATTCCATCCAAATTCTCAGGTACAATTTATGATTTCTAAGATAAACTACTGTATTTTCCTGCGTATAAGACTACTTTCTAACACACAAAAATCTTCTCAAAAGTCGGGAGTCGTCTTAAACGCCGGGTCTCATTCTCCTGTAACCAGGCAGACCAGCCCATAAGGCTCTGACGAGCCTTAAATGGCTCTGAGGAGGGTCGTCTTATACGCCCAGTCGTCTTATACGCCGGAAAATACGGTACCTATTCTTATGGAAGTTGAAACATTGAAACATTAACAATTCATTATATTTCTTTTGCTATTGCTTTATTATTCATTTGATCTTTTTAAAAAATTTAAATTGCAATTTTAAATTAATTTTTAATTAATGCACATTTTATAATTAATCACTTAAGCCACTTTTGTTGCAATTTTAATTATTTTAAGCCACTGCTTTGAGGTTTAATAGGAAACAGAATACAAATCTTTTAATCAAATTATAGTGTAAATTGTTGTGGGATGCAATCCATTTAATCAAATCCTTAAATAATTAACCTGAATAATAGACTAATAGTGTAATTTAGACATCTTCTAAATCTGGTCAGCTTGGCTCACCTAGTATGACATAGGTAGATGTTCTATGCAGGCAGCCTTTCCGAACACCCAGAGTCAGTAAGATATTTTTTGTCCAAGTCCTTTTATCATCTAAATATATTCTAAAGAAAATTCTGCTAGCAGAGGGAATTTGTTTCCTTTATAATTTAAACTTTGTGGCCATGTGCATATATGGGAGGGGAAGCACATATTATAGAATTTAGAGGAACTAAACCTTTGTTTTTTAAAAAAAGATATTTACTGCTTTTCATTTTTAAGTCTATTTTTAAAAAAAAATCATGTGGTAATAATGATGGATGGCTGAAGAGCCTCCCAACAATTTGTGGTATTTTTGTTTGTACTTGCTCGAGTTTATTTTTTTTTTCCACAGTAGGTTCCCATACACTAAATCAAGCAAAGCAAATGTAAGCATCTAGATTTGTGTAGATCAGACTATCATTAACTTTCCACTTTGTACTTTTGATTGTGACATTACTTACTGCTTAAAATTACTCCGCCTATTATAATCTGCTACCAGTTCCACAGTTGGATACTAATCAAGTCTAGTAGATGCTTATTTAACACAGCATACAATCCTCAAATTGTGATTGGTTATTTACACCGAAGTAGTCTATAAAATTATACATCACATCAATATTTTAGTAATGTATTATAGAATATGTGGTTAATATATTAAATTCCATAAATAATATATCATCCTTTGCCATTGCACCCAGGTCTTTATCATTTATTACCTAAATAATGTGATCTATGCCATTTATAATCAAACTGACACTCAAAGGTGCTTTTTTCAAGAGGCACCTGGAATTTCTGACTGAAGCTTCTTCAGTCAGTGCTGAAGAAGCTTCTGGGATCAGATGCGAAACGTCTTCAAAGAAAAACCAGAAATTCCAGGTGCCTCTTGAAAAAGCACCTTTGGGACAACCAGGGGTGAAATCCAACAGGTTCTGGAGAATCGGTAGCGGAAATTTTGAGTAGTTCAGAGAATCAGCAAATACCATCTCTGGCTGGCCCCAGAGTGGGGTGGGAATGGAGATTTTGCAATATCCTTCCCCTGGAGTGGGGTGGGAATGGGGATTTTGCAGTATCCTTCCCCTGGAGTCGGGAGGGAATCGGGATTTTAAAGTATCCTTCCCCTGCCACGCTCACCAAGCCACACCCACCAAGCCATGCCCACAGAACCGGTAGTAAAAAATTTGGATTTAAAACACCGGGTGACCTGAATGACTGAGAATCTCCATAAATCAAACCGACACCTTCCAAATGTTTCGCCTTATGTAGTACAACCTCCATGATCACTAATGGGAGTGAGTGGGAAGTGAAATCGAAAACGTGGGAAGCGTATCGGGATAACTACTCCAGAGTAGAACAGCGTAACTGTAGCTGCTTTTCCCTACTGCTCAAGTACACTTAGAGAAGCCCTCCATAGAAGCGACGTACATTCGTCTGTCCACCCCTGCAACTTGCCCTGCTCACCTCGTCCTTCCACCGCTCGGCAGCGACTCCCGCTCAGGCTGAGGAAGCGGATCCCCACCAAAGGCGAAGGGAATCCTTCGGCACGCGACAAGGAGGGGGCGCGCGCCTCAGAGCACGGCTGCCCGCTCAGGCTGACTCCCGCCGCCGGCCGCGCGCGCGCTCCGAAAGCCCTCCTCGCGGGGCCGCTTGCCCGCTTCCGATCTCCTAGGCAACCGCCGGGGAAAGGGGAGCGCGCGACGCCGA
The DNA here is from genome assembly GCA_030761175.1 of Masticophis lateralis. Lineage (NCBI taxonomy): Eukaryota > Metazoa > Chordata > Lepidosauria > Squamata > Colubridae > Masticophis > Masticophis lateralis. The sequence continues at coordinate 66,820,206 of JAUDYJ010000003.1, forward strand.
GAAGGACGGCGGGTTCTCCCTGAACGAGGAGAAAGCCTTTTTGCCCGTTCCTCACGATGGCGGCAGCAGCCAGGCTTCTGACCATCCCTCCTTTTCGCTTTGCACGACGCCACGGAGCCGTTGCTTTTTCCTCTCTTCGCGGCCGGAGGTCGACGGATGCCTCTCCCTAGATAAAGCGCTCAATTAAGCCAAGTTTGCTCAATTCCGGCATGTACGGGTCCCGGTTCGGTGCGCACGACGCATGCGCCTCCGCAAGAGGCGGGTGGTTTCGAATGACGTTTGAGAGATAACACCCGCCCGCCTGCATGACACTAGTTGTTTTTTCCTCCCTCCCTTCTCCGGCTGAGGGGCGTGCACACTTGGATATAAAACGAACACACGCAAATACAGCACATGGGAAGAGCCCAAGCACTCTCAGAGAGGCGGGTTCCGTATGCACACCCGCATATAGTAATTACACGCTGGGGATAATGTACACAAACGCGCAGGTATGCGTGTGAGAGAATCCTGCAAAGGGAAAGTTGCTTTTTTTTTTCAGGCGGCTTTCTTGTTTTTTCTTTTGAAGACATTTCGTTTCTCATCCAAGAAGCGTCTTCAGCTCTGACAGGATAGTGGGGGAATGGAAGGATTTATATTCCTTGCTGACAGCTGGTTATTTGCATCCTTTTTAGAGGGTCGTTGAAGCACTTGGAGGTTTAGCTGTGTTCTCAGGGTCACCTGAGTAGTGCTCCTGGTTGTACTTTTGGGACAACCATGACCTGGATGACTGAGAATCTCTACAGACTTTTAGCTATACAATTTGGGATGAACACCCTTGGAATGGTATGGGAGTAGGAATGGATTTCCAGAGGAAAAAAATGGCAGACTACAGGAACCAGGAGTATACTCAGATGACCCTGAGGACACAGGTAAACCTCCAAGTGGCCTCAATGACTCTCTAAAAGGATGCAAATGACCAGCTGTCTGCAAGGAATATAAAACCTTCCATTCCCCACCATCTAGTCAGAGCTGAAGAAGCTTCTTGGATTAGAAGTGAAATGTCTTCAAAGAGAAAAGAACAAGAAAGTCCAGTTGCCCTCTGAAAAAGCACCTTTGGGACAACCATGACCTGGATGACTGAGAATCTCTACAGACTTCTTGCAAACAAAAACTTGTGTTCCAAAATGGGCTGGTTCTGAGTTGGAGCTGTGAAAAAAAAAAAAACATCCCATCAAAGCTGCCCTGGGTGAGGCAGTTGGGCATAGCATAGAAAGTTGCTGAATGTGCCATTTTAAGCCCTTTTTCTCCTAGCTAGGTGATTAATGTGGAATGTCAGCAGCTTGATCTGTTCTTCTCCAAACTCATAAACAGACTCAACATGAGAGAGAAGAAAAACAGAAACCAATGAAAGAAATGACCCAGAAGAAAATACAGAGGCCTCCGATGGCTATTGTTGGTTAAAGGGTCGGAAAGTATTCTAGATGTCATTCTCTGCATGCTTTTCCAACTTTGTTTTATGCCAGCATGACTCACATGAAAAAATTCACAACTTCGTGTTTGCTCATTACAAACAAGTCAGCGAAAACTAATAGCACAGATTATTTTGCTACTTCAAGTTATGCTTTGTTGTTAGTTGCAAAGTCATGTCCGACCCATCATGACCCTATGGACAACATTCTTCCAGGCCATTTAAGCTCACGCCTACTGCTTCAGTTACTCCATCCAGCCAACTCTGTCGTCCCCTTCTTCTTTTGTCCTCAATCTTTCCCAGCATTAGGCTCTTCTTCAGTGAGTCCTTCCTTCCCATTAGGTGGCCAAAGTATTTGAGTTTCATCTTCAGGATCTGGCCTTCTAAAGAGCAGTCAGAGTTGATCTCTAGGACTGATCGGTTTGATCGCCTTGCAGTCCAAGGGACTTGCAGGAGTCTTCTCCAGCACCATAGTTCAAAGGCCTCAATTCTTTGGTGCTCAGCCTTTCTTATGGTCCAACTTTCACAGTCATACATTGCAACTGGGAAAACCATAGCTTGACTATATGCACTTTTGTAGGTTGGGTGATGTCTCTGCTTTTTAGTATGCTGTCTAGATTTGCTATAGCTTTCCTCCCCAGGAGCAAGCGTCTTTTAATTTCTGACTGCTAGTATGAGTTGGATTGCACTTCTCAAAGACTAGCAAAAATGTCAAACTTTAACAGGATCCTGTGAGGATTGGAAATGAAAACCCTAAAATGTTACATAAAGACTTGTGTTGAAATGGGTGTATGCTGAATGGTGCCTATTAAACTAGCGAATGGAAAAAGAGTAGAACCTTGACTCATAAAAGTTCATGGTCTTTGTTCTGTATATAGTACTATACAATGTTTAAAGTATGGGAAATAGAGGAGTTTGAATTCTTTGTACAGGAATACAAATAGGATTTTATAGACCCCTGGAGCATTCTGCTCTGGCAGATTTAATTTTGACCACTTTAGTCTCCTGCTAGTTAATGTGCACCTCCCTCTCATTAGTACTAAATCATAAAACAATCATAGGTAGCACTGTCTAATAAACACATGATGGAAAAGTTTATATCACTAATCAAAGTGCATATACAGTATGATGATGGTGATTTCTACGAAAGTGTGGGCCAAATGAGGTGTCTCTGTCCTCCAAATTCCATTAACAATACCCCAATTTAGGGCATATCCTCCTCAGTAGAATATCTCTTCAATAATCTGGCTCAGGTACAGTTAGTGTCCCAGATTTATCTTTCTTTAATTAGGTCATAATAGGAGGTTATTCTGTAAAATATACACATTGGTTAGGCACCACTATGAATACCTTAAATTATGTAACTATCTCCTGTAGCTCACTGCAATATTTAGATGGTTTCGGGATTGACTGTTGTTTAATAGTGATAATTTTACATGGGTTTTATAGCTCCATTCAATGGATCAAGGCATACCTAAGGGAGACAAATTGCAAAGTGAAAAGAAAGCATTACAGCCTCATTCCTGCATGGAGGTACAGATGGATTGGGTGAATTACATGGTCATTAAGCAAGTGAAGCATCTCCAATGCATTTCACAACATGCCATAGAAACCACAGTGACCCATTTTTATTCTTCTGAACAATGTTCCTAACTCTAAGTCTTATCCATTTAATTCCCATTTTCCTGGAATTTTCTGCCACTTTTGGCCATGTCCCACTGAAAGTTCCTGCAACAGCCCTCTTGTATCTTATGAATACGCTCTTCAAAAAATATGGTGCACTCCCTGCCTCTTTGAAAATTCTTTAAAATCCTATTACAATTCCAGCCATGCTGAACATTCTCATGAAAAATTCCCAAGCTTGCTGTTGAATTTTCCAATTACAACTTCCTATTCTTTTCAAAATCATTGCTTCAGCTTTCCTGAAAGGATATTCTTCAGTATAGTAATATATTCTTTTAAAACATCTCACCCGGAGGTGGGATTCAGCTGGTTCAGACTGGTTCGGGAAAACCGGTAGTGGCAACTGCGGGTGGGCCAGCCCAACCATCCGGGCGCAATCCCGTCCTATATCGCTGTTTTTGTGACACCGCACTCATGTGTGGATGGCGCATGAGACTAAATTGCCATATTGTTGACGTTGCATCAGAGGTGGGTTTCAGCAGGTTCTGACCAGTTCTGGAGAACCGGTAGTGGAAATTTTGAGTAGTTCGGAGAACCAGTAGTAAAGATTCTGACTGGCCCTGCCCCCATCTGTTCTCTGCCTCCTGAGTCCCAGCTGATCGGGAGGAAATGGGGATTTTGCAGTAACTTTCCCCTGGAGTGGGGAGGAAATGGAGATTTTATAGTATCTTTCCCCTGGCCACCAAGCCCCGCTCATCAAGTTATGCCATGCCCACCAAGCCACGCCCACAGAACCAGTAGTAAAAAAATTTGAAACCTACTACTGCGTCGCAAGCATGTGTGGACAACGTGCGCGATCTAATTGCCATGTTTTGTGATGCCCCATGCTCACATTTCTGGTGCTGGGCGAACTGGTAGCTACAATATGGGAAGCCCACCTCTGATCTCACCATATCTTGACATAGATAAGTCTTTCTGTATACTCTGCCACATCTTTGTAGTAAAAAATAACCACTGATCTACTACCAGTGAATTTCTAGAACAGGGGTGTCAAACTCAAGGCCCACCCCCTGCCTCCCCCGCCCCCCTTAAGGTCAAACACAACCCTGATGGGGCCCTCAATGAAATCAAGTTTGACACCACTGTTCTAGAAGTAGTTAGTGCTACTGTGGTAATGTGGAAACACAGGGGATAGAAATAAACTAGAAACGAATACCAGCCATTCAAATATTGGTAGATTAAATAAAGATTTGTAGTATAAGATACATCATTTTAGATTAAATTCATGAGTCTGAAAGACTATAAGAGAACATTTATTTCCATTAAAACATTATTTTTTACGCATGATTATTCTAAAAATATATTTCCCATGTTCTGACCTATTTGTTGATAAGAGAGGAAAGAGAGGGGTGTAAAATTTTAAACAGTGAACAACATGATATGGATTTTCAAATTATCCCCAGCTGTCTACTAATTACTTAATATTTTAAAAGAACTATTTCAAAAAGCGTTTGAAGGCAAAATCTCTCTGGCAACTAAAACTCACAGCTGGATCAAATGAGCTAGAAAACATACAACTGACTTAATTGCCATGAGGACTGTTAGTAGAAATCTACTGATGTATTTATTATTATTTATTTATTTATTTACTTATTTTGTTGCATTTCTATGCCACCCCACTCCCAAGGGACTCTGGGCGGCTTACAACAGAGTATAAAACAATGCAACAATATCCTATACAAAAGTTAAAAGAAGACATTAAAACACTAAAATGTTAAAATACATACACTCCAATTTGTGGCCGGGTCTCGCAAGATCACTATAACGAAATCAATGGCCTGAGGCCTGCCAGAAAAGCCAGGTCTGTACCGCTTTCCGGAAGGCCAATAGGGTGGGGGCAGTCCAGACTTCAGGAGGTAATTGGTTCCAGAGAAGACCCTCCCCCGCAGGCCCGCCAGCCGACATTGTTTAGCTGATGGGACCTGGAGGAGACCAACACTGTGGGATCTTACCAGTCACTGGGAGCTATGTGGTAGAAGGCGGTCTCGAAGATAGCCTGGCCTTGAGCCATGTAGGGCTTTAAAGATAATAACCAACACCTTGAATTGCGCCCAGAGACCGATAGGGAGCCAGTGCAGCTCACGGAGAATTGGTGTAATGTGGGTGTATCTAGGTGCAACCACTATAACTCGCGCGGCTGCATTCTGGACCAACTGTAGTCTCCGAACACTTTTCAAGGGTAGCCCCATGTAGAGTGGGTTGCAATAGTCCAACCATGAGGTGACAAGGGCATGAGTGACTGTGAAGAGAGCCTCCTGATCCAAGTAGGGTCACAATTGGTGCACCAGACGAACCTGTGCAAAGGTCCCCCTAGCTACATCTGTCAGATGTTGTTCCAATCTCAGCTGTGAGTCTAGAAGGACACCCAAATTGTGAACCCATTCTGAGAGGGGCACTTTCTCTCCTCCCAGAACCAAGGATGGATAATCGACATAGTCTTTAGGGGGCAATACCCAGAACCATTCGGTTTTGTCTGTGTTAAGTCTGAGCCTGTTGACTCCCATCCAGATCCTCACAGCCTCCAGGCACTGGCACATCACATCTATCGCCTCACTGAACTGACAAAGGGTGGAGATATACAGCTGGGTATCATCAGCATATTGCTGATATCCCACCCCATGTCATTGGATGATTTCACCTAGTGGTTTCATGTAGATGTTAAATAGGAAGGGAGAGAGGACCGAGCCCTGAGGCACCCCGCAAACGAGGTGCCTAGGGGACGACCTCTGTCCTCCTACCAGCACTGACTGTGATCGACCAGAGAGAAAGGAGGTGAATCACCGCATCACGTACGTAATGGGAGTTACGCACGTCACTCCCATTACGTACGTAATATATAGCAGCTAGTTTAAGAGTTATTCTGTTTCTTTGGTGAGCCTGTGAACAGTAGGCCAGTATAAAGCATAGAGAATGTTCAATATAAAACTGTCAGATATTCAGGTAGTCTTTGAATTACAATCACAATTGAGTCCAAGATTTCTGTTGCTAAGCGAGACAGTTGTTAAGTGAATTTTGCCCAATTTTACAACCTTTCTTGCCACCGTTGTTAAATGAATCACTGCAATTGTTAAATTAGTAACATGGTTGTTAAGCGAATCTGTCTTTCCCATTGACACTGCTTTCAAAAAGTCACAAAAGATGATCATGTGATCCCAGGACACTGTAACCGTTGTAAATACGAACCAGTTGCCAAGCATCCAAATTTTGATCACGTGACCAGGGAGATGCTGCAACTGTTTTAAATGTGAAAAACAATCATAACTCATTTTTTTCAATTTCTTTGTAATTTTTGAATGGTCACTAAATGAATGGTTGTAAGCCAAGGACTACCTGTAATACAATATACAACACAAAAGCTTCCTCAGATCAATACTCTTAACTGTTGAGGGGAAATTAGGTTACCGCTTTCAGAGGCGGGTTCCCATTGCTAATACAGCTGTTGATTCATCCATGTGTTAGGCAAGCGTGAGAAAGATTCCTACTCAAGTACCAATGCTCCATTCACATGAGGATTTTGGGCGAATCAAAATTCTCCCACTTTGCCACTTTTTGCTTTGCAGTTAAACATTTATTTTCATAAAAATGAAAGTGCAAAATAATTGTTCAATGGGAAGGCCACAGATAAGATAACCTTTATTATCATTTTTTTTTACTGTGAGCACACTGGCCCACATTTAAAATGAAATTCTGTTGCTCTCAAAAGAAACTATATATCTACACATACACATACATAGTACCTATATACACGTATAATTTGCAATACAACAGATTGTACGGATTGCATGATTCAATTAAGACAAAGATAAAATCTTTTGATACACTCTCTTCAGAATGGGCAGAATCGCATGGTTCGTTCAATTAATTAAATCCTTCAATTAAGTAGTATAGTTTTAAAAGGACGGCAAAAACAAGGAGGAACAATTAGAAATTTGAGTGAATCTGAAGACGTTGTAATGCCAAATTTGGAGCAACATTTGATTGCCAGTAGATGAATGGTTGATTATTCTGGTTGATCAATAGAACAATTTGGCCTCAAACTAATGTTCTGTTGAGAAATTTTTAAAATGCAATTAGCACTCTTTTGGCTTGGTGTGTGCCGTGGCCTTCAGGAAGTGAGATTTCCCCCCCAATTTTGTTCAAGGTACAGGACAGATCTGGCCACCCAAGTTTTTCCATCTGGCCAGCATGTTATATCTAACTCATAAATTGCAATTGCCAATAACAGCAGGGACTTGTCCAGAACACTTTGCAATAGGTACAGATATTCCTTGACTTACAACCATTTGTTTAGTGGCCATATGAATTTACAGCAGAATTGAAAAAGGTGACTCATAACCAGTTCTTGCACTTAAAATTGCCACAGCATCCCATGGTCAAATAATCAAAATTAAGATGCTTGAGAGCCGGCATGTATTTATGATGGCTACCATGTCCTGGAGGTTATGTGATTGCCATTTGTGATCATTGCAGCCTGCTCTCAACCAGCGAAGTCAGTCAGGGAAGTCAGATGACTGCATAATTTACTTAACCATTGGAATGATTTGCTCAACAACCGTGGCAAAAATGATTGCAAAACTGGGTGCCCTTCACTTAAGTCTTGCTTAGCAATAGATATCCTGGTCCCAATTGTGGTCATAAATGGAGGATTAGTGGTATGTTAAATTGCTTCAGTTGGACAGACAAACCTCCAGAATCACTTACGGAATATATTCCCAAAGCTCAAAGAGGCTGCTGTGAAAGTATCTTCATTCGGTAATCAAGAAGGTTGTGACTCTTTAGATTAGGGGGTCTCCAACCTTGGCAACATTAAGACTTGTGGACTTCAACTCCCAGCAAAGCTGGCTGAGGAATTCTGGGAGTTGAAGTCTACGAGAGACCCCTGCTTTAGATGGAGACAAAGCAGGAAAATAATTGGGACTGTTTCTTTAGGCAAGCATTTTCATTAGAACTTGGCTCCAGTTGTAATTACATAAACATCCCCTGAAGCAAAAAAAAAAAAAAAAGCCAGCTTCTATAACGATTATTAGCAGGTTTGTGGCTGAAGCAGGAAAGTTCACAGATTGCCTTTTGTTAATGAAGTTTCTTGTTTTTTCCATCAAATGTGTTTTTCAAGGAAGAGAAAAGCTATGCAATAAAGGGACTCCGGTTCTGCAAAGGGAACCTAGGGCGGTCATTGAAATGTGCTACATGCAAAATTCCAATATTATGCCTGCAAGGAATAAGACTCCCCACCCCACAGTTGTTGACAAAGAATATGAAAAACAGGGAAGGAAGAAAGGAAGGAAGGAAGGAAGGAAGGAAGGAAGGAAGGAAGGAAGGAAGGAAGGAAATTTCTAGCAGTTCAACTAGTTTGGTCAATAATGAGAGATGCTGTGAGTGGTCATTCTGACATTCTCATCCTAGGTATTACTTTTAGGATAATCCAACTCTATCTGATCTGCGTCTATATAGGTAATTCTTGTATTGGGACTTAAGCAGTGGTGAAATGTAAAATTTGTTACTACTGGTTCTGTGGGCATGGCTTGGTGGTGGTGGGGTTAACATGACTGGGTGGGCATGGCCAACTTTTTTTTTTCTTTTAAAAGCATTTTTTTCGACTGAAGAGATTGTAGAAAAAACGCTTTTAAAAGTAAAAAAAAAAAGCCTCTGATGATTGTGCGGCTCAGCTGGGCATGGGGGGCGGGCAGGGATTTTTGCTACTGGTTCTCCACCCGTCACCATCGCTACTCCCCCGAACTGGGAGCATTTCACCCCTGGACTTAAATACAGGTAGTCTTTGTTTAGAGACCTCTGATGGCAACTTGATCATTAAGTGAAATGGGTGCTAAGTGAAACCGGGACTGTGTTTGCATTCATATTTCAGCTTTCTTTTGCTTTACAGACCTGCAACAATAATTAAAGACAAGGACTGGTCACAAAATTACGGTACTTTTTCATCACCATCATTCAGGAACTGCAAATGGTTGCTGAACAAGATACTTGTTAAGTGAGGACTACCTGTATTGGTATTGTACTGTACTTTCCAAAATACCAGCTTTGCTACAGACTGTCAGATTGGGCTACGTTGGTGTAACTTTTAAAAAATTAGACATAACATGACGTCTCTTTGAAATGAAGGCAAGTCCTAAATGGCTGAACCAATCCATCTGTGCAAAGCTCTGTGTCACGATCCAAAGGATAAAGTTTTCTGAATATGGTCATTAAGCTTCCATCTATACATTATTGACTTTTTTGTTCAAAACTGCAAGTAGTCCTTGACTTATAACAGTTCACTTAGTGACAGTTCAATTACAACAGTGGATAGCTCAGCAGACTAATGCATTGTAATTAACTCCAGATGTCTGCAATTACTATAAGTTTGAATCTTACCAGGCTCAAGGTTGACTCAGCCTTCCATCCTTTCTAAGGTAGGTAAACTGAGGACCCAGTTTGTGGGGGCAATAAGCTGACTTTGTATAAAATATACAAAAGTATAAAGGCTATTGCTTAATGCATTGTAAGCCGCGCTAAATCTCCGGAGAAGGGCGGCATATAAATCAAATTTTTTTAAAAAAAGAGCACTGGAAAATGATTTATGATCACTTTTCACTCTTATGATCATTGCAGTAGCCCCATGATCACGTGATTTACATTTGGATGCTTAACAACTGACTCGCATTTATGACGGTTGCCGTGTCCCAGGGTCAAGTGATCCCCTTTTGCAACCTTCTGACAAGCAAAGTCAATGGGAAAACCAGATTTGCTTAACAACTGTCTTACTAATTTAACAACTGCAGTGATTCGCTTAAGAAATGTGGCAGGAAAAGTTGTAAAATGGAGCAAAACTCACTTAACAAATGTCTCACTTGGCAACATAAATGTTGGGCTCAGTTGTGGATGTAAAACTGAGGACTACTTGTACAATCCAAAAACACTTCAGGAGGTCATGAGGATAAAACAGGTGAAACTTGGCTTGAGAAAAGGACGTCCACGTTTAGAAAGGGAAGATTTACAACAATATTTTCAGAACCCTTGCATTTAAACTGAGCTGTTGACAGGGCCTATGATTTAAATATTTAAATCTTAATTCTAGCCCTTTTTCCTCTCTACTCTCACCAACTGTGGCCTCATTTTGGCCATATAAATAGAAACAGTAAGGGACATGTGACAATTGCAATATAGTAACAGGAGTGAAAGACTCAAATCAATCAAATCCGCCGATTTGTTTAATTGCTTGGAAAAATGTTACGGGAGGTGGACAGACTGCTATTCTATTGCAGGCTACAAGGCTTTGGTTTAAACCTTTTAAGAGTTCAAAAGCAATTCACTTCTTTTTAACAAAAGGCTCTCCTGACAGCTTAAAAATTAACATTTTTTCCCCCTGGCATAGGTTTTTGTGTTTAATCAAATGCTTCTAGCAGCTGGAACATTTCCAGATTGGCTCTTTTTCTCTGATAGTATGCTGTTGTTTGGCAACTGAGCTGATTTACACTTTTGGCTTATCTGCAGGAAAGAGGGGAATCTATGAAGCCAGTTTTCAGTTGAAAATGCTGAAGCTGTGTGGATCTTGAGATTGAGATGTTTATTAACTCTTCACTCTTGAATTCACTTTCCAACTCCTGAGCTTTTATCATCTCAATAGGTCTGGTGAAAAGTACACCGGCTTGAAAATGTCACAATTCATATTTGGTACTTCAGGTGACATGAAGTTAACAGTGTCCATCTTTTCCTTTTTTTTATGGGGTAGAATGGAAGGATTTTTTATTGTAAGAGCAGATTTATATATTGCATTTCATTAGTAATACAAGGCAATGTACATTGTGTTTCTTCTGCCCATTTTCCCCACAACTGGGGAAGTAGATTGGATTAAAAAAGGGACTGGGACCAATAAAATGATGATGTGAAAGTTGTCCTATTCTGAGATAAAAGTTTGACCACTGTTATGTATCTAATTTTGGAGGGAAAATTAGAGGGGGAAAAAGCTCGATGATCACTGGCTAACACACTTGGCAAGTAGCTATATAAGGAGAGCTGTTAGACTGTAAAGTTGCTGGATTCTCACTGTACATTAAAGAGTTGTTGTTCACTTCGACCTGTCTCCTCTCTCCTCACTCACCTGATCTAACAACCACAACTTTAGTTGAATAATTGTACATGTAGGGGGATTGTAAAAAGTTAGAGCAGAAGAGGATAAATACAGAGGAGACACTCAGTGGTTCTATAAGACAGTGGTTATTCTCACTCCCTAATACTAAAAGATAATTTTGTGTGTCACTCCACAATATTTAATTTTCCCATAAACCAACTAGGGTTTGCTCCAAGTATGGTGCACTAGCAACAATTTTCTAAACCACAGGTGTCAAACCTGCCGCGTCATGTTGCTGTCATGTGACATTTTGTGATGTTTTTCCCATTCAAGAAGCTGGAGTGGGCGTGGCCTACACATGATGCATCTGGCCTGCAGGCCGCCAGTTTGACACCCTTGTTCCAAACAAACAAAGAAGCAAACAATCTTCTATGATCTCTGCTTCCCAACTTCACATCTAGGATCTTACAACCAACTATATATCATCTAGCAAGGACATATTAAAGTACACCAATATAACAGCTTTGGTTTTCTTATCAAAGGATAATAATATCATTTCCAGAACTTGATCAGAAATCGTAATTCTTTCCAACCAAGTTTTAAGAGTCTAAATGAGAACATGTGCTATATGGAATTGGAAAAAACATGTTCTTGGTTAGGTAAGTTACCTAAAATAATTTGCCAAACAAATAGGTAAAATGTCTGGCTTGTCTCTAATTGGACTAGAAAAATATATTCAATCCACTGGACTATCTCCAATATTAACAACTACCAAAATGATATAATGATAATAACTATTCAAAAGTTCTTGCTCAGCTATATCATTTAAATTGCTTGACAGTTGATTAAACAAACAAAGAAACAAATTTGAAGCTTCCTTAATTAGTATTGCCATTTGAATTTCCATATCTATGAATCTGATCCACAAATTCCTAGCCAATAGATTGTTTTTCCTTTGGGAAGTTTATGGATAAAAACCCCAACAAAACATAGGTTGCGCTAATATCTGTTCACTAAAAAATCTTTTGGTTCTTGGATATACTGTAAAACCTTCAATATTTCATGGGGGGAAATGTCATTATATATTAAAAAATTCACATTATTTTAGGAGCTTGAAAAAAAATCTCCATATCTGGCTGACCAAAATATAGATGACCACTAAATATCAGCAAAGAGGTACAAAAGACTATCTTACTGCATAGTGTTCATTCAGATTTTGCCTGCCCAGATCTGATATCTTTTTTTTGTCTCAGATCTTTCTCCCTAATCAGCAGATCCTTTTCTCTTTCCTTATACTAAATAGTGTTAATATATCTTGTTGTATTATGACAGTCAGATGCATGGCCTGAAGCTTGTTTTTGTAAAAGAGCAAGCTGTTTTCCTTTAGTAAGATGTGCCCCAACCTCTCTCAGTTTTCTAAATTTCTTTTACTAGTGCATGAGTCCAAATCTCAGAAAACAGTACAGCTAAGTAAAGAGATGTTCTTTGCAAGCATGCAATAAGCAAATCCCACAGAGAATTAATCATCTGACAGGAATCTTATTATTTTTTCATGAGCTGTAAACACTGATGTCTTGATAGCCTACTGATCTTGATATGTCAGGTATGTTGGAATCAACAGTTTAGAACACATGCTGATTAACTAATATTTCTACATAGATATATGCATAGATATATTCACTGGACTGTGGAAATCTACATCTATTTTTAGTCTGGAACTGTGCAGCAATCTGGCCATACAAATACTTGCAATTGTGGCTTATCTGCATGTCAGATTTTCTAATTGTTCTTTGATAGTTGTCAGGTAAACATGTTAGCATACCAGGTGAAGGATGTATAAATGTTTAGAAATCCAGGGTTTGATTGAATATTGATTTGAACGGTGTTCTGAGCTTGATCAAATAAAATTTAGATAACAGTTTTCATTTATTTCCTCTTACATATGCTACTTAGAGTATATCATTTTTTTCCTTTTTCTTTTCCTCTATTTAATTCTCCCCAGGTGCCATCTCTTTCTTCTCCTAATCTCCCCAAATTCTGTTAAATTTTTGATTGCCTTCTTTATAAGAAATGCTCAGTTCACTTTCTGATCATGTTTTATTGACTTAACTATCTACTATTTTTTATCCCAAGGCATTCCCACACAGAAGTCTTTGTGTCAATTTGGAATCAGCGCTGGACTGTTATGATCAATCTAGATTGGTTGGTTGATTGGTTATTGTTAGCCTTCCCAGGTAGGTCAGACAGGAAACAGACCAGATGAACTATTTCCAATTTATTGGCTGCATTAACAGAATCTGGGATATCTGAAAGTACAAATATGCTACTGTCTCTTTTACAGCCTGATAAAAATTTCCGAGTTTCTTTCTCTGCTTTTATACAGCTGTGGGCTCTCCAGCTGTTATGTGATTGTTACTTAGGAAGCATCTCCTCCCCCCCACGTCCCCAATTTCCCAAGGTCATTTTCACATACCGTAACAGTTATTTATTATCTTCAGACCTTTTTGAAGGATTGAGTTGAAATGGTGCTGGTGTCAAAGGACTCTTTGTATCATGCAAGCAGTAATTAAATGTAAGCATTGTTACTGCTGTAATTAGATAGATGCCTGTGCCTGAAGAGAACTTCCTTTTTCTTACATCTGGTTGATAACTGAATACTGTATTATGCACTAGATAAGATGTGGGTGTGTGGCTTCCAAGATATTTGTACTGTTGTAGTGGACCAATCTGGACTGGCAGCAATTCTGCACAGGGTGTATTTGGAAGGAGCCTCATCTTTTAATCCCCAGCCTCTTTGTTAAGCAAAACTGTGAAAATTGCAGTGCAATATTTCTGGATGGCACAGGTGAGGGCAGACTGACAAAAGCAAAAATGTTTCTAAAACATTTCTAAATAATGTTAGAGGTATGCATAAATGCATCTCTATAAATATATTTGGAAGGTTTGCTGCTCCTGGGAGACAAAAATGGACTGGTCAAGGCTCCTTTTATACATAGAAAAATTAACATTTGATGGGAAATGATTATGCTAAAAAATGCTGGGCACTGCAGGCCCAGTATATCTTCGCATATTTAATGTAATCACCAGCCAGCAGTTCTTTTCAGAATAGGAAGAAAAAGTAGGTATCTGTCTATAATTATTTTGGATCTGCTTTCTTAGAAACATATATATAATCTCTGGAAGGGTGCACAATCCAGTCTATTTCAGATGCAACAACTAAGTGAAGATTTTTTTCAGAGACTTTCTCCAATCTTGCAGCTTTCAGTTATTTTAAAACTTCATTTTCCAAAATACCCTATCAGACTTGCTGAAGTTTTAGAATCTGGGCAATAGTAGTTAAAACATATCTAGGGGATGCCAAATTGATGTGCTGCGATCCTCCAGATTTAGTTCTACTGTGAGCTTCCATGATCCGTTTATCTCCTGTATGCTAGGATTGAGATTATTGCTATCTTCCTGACCTGTTTGGAGAGGCCTTTGGCTGCTGCCTTCAGGAGTCTTCTTTACCTGTCTTCTATTGTCATAGCCAGCCCACAAAACCCTGGACAACTTGTAGACTGCACAGCTGCTGTTTGTGCATTCTCCACAACAATGACCCATTGCCTTCCCAAAGGAAATCAAGTGCCAGGTTATGTGGAGAAGCACAATCCAGACACTGACAGTGGATTTTAGTGATTCCAAATTAGACTTCTAACTTCATTAGAAAAAACATCGAAATCCTGCGGTTATTTTTTTCCTGCAAAAGTCATCCAATAAGTTCTGTGGCTATGTGCAGATTGTCCAGCACCTTAACTATTCCATCAAACCAGCTATGAGTCAATGTTGATTTTTTTCTCCCCCAAATTTTTTTAAAATAGAGAAATACCCTTTAATGGAGACTTTGTTGTAGCCAAGTATAACAGAATAACATAGTTGGAAGGGACCTTGGAGGCCTACTAGTCCAACCCCTTCTCAGGCAGGAGATCCTATACCATTCTGGCCAAATAACTCTCCAATCAATCTTTGATGATGGAGCGCTCACAACTTCTGGAGGCAAGCCAGTTCCACTGATTAACTGATCCACCACTGATTGTTCTAATGGTCAGGAAATTTCTCCTGTTTTCTAGATAGATCCTCTCCTATATTAGTATCCATCCTTAGCTTCTTGTTGCGTTTTCTAGTGCTTTGGAGAATATATTGATCCCCTCTTCTTTGTGGCAGCCCCTTAGCTATGGAACGTTGCTATCATGTCAGAGCAATGTTCTGGAGAGAAAATGCGGCTACTGTTTCTTCATGACATCTTTCCTATGAAAGTGTAACTGTAAGTGAGAAAAAAACTTGAGAAATGGGGCAAAGAGATGCAGCCTAGGGTACAATCAGATAAGAGCTGTACAAGTGGTAGAGAAAGAGGCCCAGAAGAGACCCTCCTTAACTTCTCAGACTGAAAAATAAATGGCAGGAGAGTTGTACTTTCTCGCTTGCAATATTCTATTAAAGTAGTCTTATAATAAAGTAGAAATAGCTCATCTGGTTTGTTTCCTATCTGGTCCACTGGGAAGACTGACATCAATCTTGCAAGTCTAATACTCTCTTCCAAAAAGAGAACTTTCTGGAATAGCTTCTGATCCTCAAGGAATGCCGTTATATCCGCTGAGCATCTGGCAGCAACATCGTTAAATACTAGCAGCAAGTTGAGATACAAATAGCCAATTTGCAGAATGCCATGATACAACTAACCAACAACAGGAGCAGAATTTCCTTCAACCAGTGGCAGCACAATACATGGGACTCAGCCAAAGCTCTTGTAAAATTGGTAGTTAGCTATGATGTTACCACTACAAAAAGCTACTGTGTTTTCCCGAAAATAAGATCCTGTCTTATATTTTTTGGAACCCTGAAATAAGCTCTTGGCTTTATTGCCTTGTGCTCAAAAGCCTGATTGGGCTTATTATCAGGGGATGTCTTATTTTGGGGGAAACAGGGTAGTAGGAATAGAGCAGGTTATATTATTAAATTGTACTTATTTTATGCTTTGACATCTTTTGAGGGTCCTAATAGGAGTATACAAATGCAATAAATCAATAAGACAGAATAATTCTTTTAAAATTAGTAACAAAGGCTCCACAGTTAGCTGCTTAAACCCATTTAATTGTTTATTGGTGAAACAATAGGAGCATTTAACCACTAGGTGGAGACAGTCTCATATTCAGTGAGGAATAAAAGTGGTTGATCTGGAGTCTGAGAACATTTTTTTTCATATCCTACTTTTTTTTAAAAAAAAATTATTTGTTGGTCAGTGGAATTTGTCTTTTTGAATAGGGGATTGAGTAGAAAGGAACATCTGTTTCTCAAGAATTGTAGTTTATATTGGTCTACATTTAACATCATTTGAGTAGATTTCTCTACAGACTGGAGTTTGTCTTGTTTTCTTACATTCTGCATATCTTGTGTTGTCTCCATAACTGATCAGGAACTCTGGATGGAAACCTAGAAGGAGAATCCAGGGCCTCATTGCTCTGCTAGCAGTTGGACCTCACTGTACAACTGCAAACAGAATTTACAGCAGTAGAAAATCCTGGAAGGGGAAAAAAAAAGCTATTATACATACTAGCAAATCAAATATTTCCTATGCATTCAAAGGATAAATAATCCTACTATGTGGTTATACATCCACTTCATCAGAAAATCTTGTGGAGAGGTTAATGACAGCTCTTCCTTGTTCATTTTTGCATCAAGCAAAAACTGTCTGTCAAGCAAATAATGTTTCATTCCAGTCCATAAATCATTATTTCTACTTTAATCTGGAACTGATCTGGGATGTTACATGTATAAGAACATAAGAAGGAGGATCCTGCTGTCAGACCAAAAGACAAAATTGCTGTGTGTGTGTATATTTCATTCATTCCATGGTAAAATGGATTATATAACCATCATAATAAAACCCTAGTCACAAATCACTCAATCAAAAAATCATCTATCACTTTCGGGTTTCTGGAATAACACTATTTTCAACCTAACTTCTTGTGGGAGCATCGATTCCTACATGGTGTTCTTCTATATACCTACAGGTTTGTTGCTGAAACAGAGCTTAGGTGACTTTCAACTAATGACTCCTTTAAAAACAATACTGGATGGTGTGCAAATGCTGATGGTGGCATTATATTGGTGAGGACTCATCACGCCTGAAAAAGGGATTTCTTTCAGTTGCACTGTAAGATAAGCATGCTTCTATAAACAACGCTGAAAGGCACAAAAGGCCTTTGATAATAAAGACACTGAACAGATGAGAGGACAAGAAGACTTCAAAGATGTTTTCTAGTTCTAGCATCAGTAATTTATATTTCAATCCACAGAAATGTTTTATTCCCCTGAAGGATAAAGGTGGAGGCATGATAGCTTTTGTCTCATCTAGATCAGGGGTCTCCAAGCTTCGCAACTTTAAGCCTGGAGGACTTCAACTCTCAATTCAATTCTGGGAGTTGAAGTCTGCTAGGCTTAAAGTTGCCAAGGTTGGAGACCCCTGATCTAGACTCCATACATTGCTAGATAAAAAGTATATTTGCCTGCATATAAGAAAATGTAGGGTATGGGGCTAGTTTTACTGTAGGTATTATTTAAACTCTTACATTGTGGTGAAAGTGGCAATGAACAGACTTTAGGAGGCATTTTAAGAATCCTATCTCCGTAAGCTAATTGTCCTCTTTGTTATGACTGCCATTTAAAACAAATCAAGGAAAACTCCCTAAAGACTCATTAAGCAGTTTACCAAGCCAACACATCAGTGTATTGTGCTAAATATATTTGTTGGAACTGATGTCAACAGTAGCTAACGTTTATGAAAAGCTTATGCAATACAATATTAGAAGAGGTCTGAAATATTTATTTTTCCGTTTAGGAAAATCAGATGACCCCTACTATTTGCCTTACTCCAAAATTCAAAATCAACACATCACACATCCAAACATCCAATCATATTAGCATAATATTAGCACGAACATCTTAAAACTTAAATGGCTGACTTTGACTTTTTTATTAGGAAAAATGATGCTTAAATGAAGGGTAGCTTAAACATTTCAACACTTCTTTTTTTTTTTTAATTAGATTTATATGCCGCCCTTTTCCGGAGACTCAGGGTGGTTTACAATGCGTTAAGCAATTGCCTTCATACTTTTGTATATTTTATACAAAGTCAGCTTATTGCCCCTGGGTTCTCAGTTTACCTACCTTAGAAAGGATGGAAGGCTGAGTCAACCTTGAACCTGGGGAGATTCGAACTTGCAATAATTGCAGACAGCTGAATGTTAATAACAGGCTTTTAATCTGTTGAGCTATCCAGGCTCCTTCTTAGCGGGTTATTCATTATTCCTCCATAGCCACTTGAAAGATCATATAGGAAACGAAGACTAATATGTAAAGTAGTGGCTGGAATATACTGGTAGTACAAAACTATTTAACCGGCTCAATCTGTGTACTGCATTATGACTATAGATAGTTTTCGGGTTATAATAGCAATCGGGATCCAAATTTCTGTTGCTAAGTGATGGGGTCATAAAATGTGACATCATGTGACATTGCTTAATGAAGGCAATTCCAGCAGTCTCAGCTGCCATCTTTGAGCAAGGATAATGCAGGTTATTAAGTGAGTACTTCATATCAGCATAACTTCCAACTAGCTTCCCCATTGACTTTGTTTGGAGGATGTTGGTAGGGAACATCAGAACCCACATTCTGTGATCGTGGGAATGCTTTGATGGTCAGAATTGTGATGGATCCAGAAGGAGCATTTGTTCAGTGCTGTCGTGACTTTGAAGTTACTGAACAAATGGTCATAACTCAAGGAGTACCCATAACTTGTTCAAATGCCCTGTTTGGTTCCCCAAAGTGGTGTCCACTGATAGCTCCCTTAAACTCCATCATGTTCTTTATTTGTTCCGATTTTTCTATACTGAGGAAATTAGAATGCTGCAAAGTGAAACACCATCTGGATTTTCAAAATGAGTCTCAAATGAATTCTGAACTAGTGAATGGATGCAATCTCCTAGTGCTTGGTATGGGTTGTTAAGTGAATTGCTGCAATTGTTAAGTTAGTAACAATTGTGAAATGAATCTGGCTTCCCCATTGACTTTGCTTGTCAGAAGGTCACAAGAGGTGATCATGTGATCCAGGGGTGGGTTCTAAATTTTTTTACTACCGGTTCTGTGGGCGTGGCTTATTTTGTGGGCATGGCTTGATGGGGGGTAATGTAACTGGGTGGGCGTGGCCAACTTTTTTTTTTTTTTACTTTTAAAAGCATTTTTTCTAAACCTTAAGAGGTTTAGAAAAAATGGTTTTTTAGCACCTCTTCAGCTGAAGAGGTTGCAGAAAACAATGCTTTGAAAAGCCTCTGACATTCCCAGCTGAGCCACGGGATCATCAGAGGCTTTTTTTTTTACTTTTAAAAGCATTTTTCTAAACCTTAAGTGGTTGCAGAAAACAATGCTCTGAAAAGCCTCTGCCGATCAGGCAACTCAGCTGGGATCGTCAGAGGCTTTTCAAAGCATTTGTTTTAGCACCTCTTCGGCTGAAGAGGTTGCAGAAAACAATGCTTTGAAAAGCCTCTGACGTTCCCAGCTGAGCCACGGGATCATCAGAGGCTTTTTTTTTTTTACTTTTAAAAGCATTTTTTCGGCCGAAGAGGTTGTAGAAAAAATGCTTTTAAAAGTAAAAAAAAAAAGCCTCTGATGAAGTGGGTGGGGTAAGTGAGCGGCGACCGGGCCGGGGACTGGTTCGGGGGTGTGGCCAGCCAATGTTATTACCGGTTCTCGGAACTACTACAAATTTTTACTACCCGTTCTTGTGAACTGGGAGCAACCCACCACTGATGTGATCCCCCTGGGACACTGCCTATGTCATAAATATGGATTAGTTGCCAAGTGTCTGAATTTTTGATCATGTGACCATGGGGATGGTTGCAATGGTTGTAAGTATGAAAAATGCCATTGTAACTTCAAAAGGTCACTAAATGAACTGCTGTAAGTTGGGAAGTACCTGTAATGCATACAAAATAGCCCAGGATCTGTTTTGTAAAGTGGATCCCATGCTAAAATACACAAAGTCATCAAGGGGCTTGTATCCAGCAAATGTCTCTACTGTAAATCACTTGATAGCAGTATTCTGACAGCAGTACATATAAAAGTTAATTCCAGACCAAATCTGTTTATAAATACAGTATATGTTTCACAGTAAAATACAGGTAGTCTTACGACTTAAGACCACTTGAACCCAAAATGTCTTTTGTTAAATGTTAACACGTGTTAAGTGAGTTTTGCCCCATTTTATGATCCTTTCTTGCCACCATTGTTAAGTGAATCACGGAAGTAGGTAAGTTAGTAATCTGGTTGTTAAGTGAATCTGGCTTCCCCATTGACTCTGATTGCAGAAGGTTGCAAAAGGGGATGATATGACCTTGGGACACAGCAACGGTCATAAGTATGAACATGTCGCCAAGCATCTGAATTTTGATCACATGATCATGGGGATGCTGCAAAGGTTCATTAACTGTGAAAAACGGTCATAAGTCACTTTTTTCAGTGCCGTTTAACTTTGAACTGTCACTAAATGAACTGTTGTAAGTTGAGGAGTATCTGTAGATCCGTATAAAGCCACAACATGGAATCAATCTCATTTTCATTAAAAAAAAGAGTAATTTGGAAGGTAATTGTCACATGTAACATATAAGCAAATAATGTATGAAATCCTGAACAGAGAAAGTCTAAAAATTATGTTATTTAAAGAACAATATGAGGCCATCCTGCAGCAGAAGAAACAAAGCGAGGAAGGAAGAACAAATGGACTCCAGTTCAGTGGTGAAATCCAAATTTTTTTACTACCAGTTCTGTCGGCGTGGCTTGGTGGGCATGGCAGGGGAAGGATACTGCAAAATCCCCATTCCCACCCCACTCCAGAGGAGGGATATTGCAAAATCTCCATTTCCACCCCACTCTGGGACCAGCCAAAGGTGGTATTTGCTGGTTCTCCAAACTACTCAAAATTTCCTCTATGGTTCTCCGAACTGCTCAAAATTTCCACTACCGGTTCTCCAGAACCAGTCAGAAGCTGCTGGATTTCATCCCTGCTCCAGTTGGCTAGAAGGACTTATCCACTTCTATTTCTCTCACAGTCATTCAGTTCAATATAAATTATACTATATAAATAAATGATACCATGCATACCAGGAGCTATTTCGTTTAATGAGGTAGTTATTTAAATTTGCAGTAATTCAAAATGGTCTTAAGATCAAACCTGAGATTAAAATACATAATAGAAGAGTGAAATATAAAAATGTAAAGCATCAAAAACAATATCCAAGAGACACTGAATAAAACAAATGACTTTTTTATGACTATAAAAGCCACTGTTACGTTGAGAAGCTCAGGGTAATTCTGCCTATCTACATGAGAGATAGGGCATTATCCATTATCCTTCACTTACCTGCACCAGTGACATCTCTATAGTACAATAGAGTGAATAAATGAAGCAAAGTAACTTTTTAGACTTTTATTTGCTGAAAAAGTGTGCCATTGTAATGGGATACCGCCCAGCTATAGGAATAGTCTTCATACTGATTGTACATGTTGTCCTTGACTTACAGAAGTTCGTTTAGTAACTGAGTTACAACAGCACTGAAAAAACTGACTTATGACCATTTTTCACACTTATATTAATCTTCGTTTCCTAGATGATCTTTCAAGTAGCTATGGAGGAGTAATGAGTAACCCACTAAGAAGTGTTGAAATGTTTAAGCTACTGTTCATTTAAGCATTGCAGCATCTCCATGGTGACATGATCAAAATTCAGACACTTGGCTCATATTTATGACGGTTGCTATGTCCCGGAGTCATGTGATCATCTTTTGCGACCGTCTGACAAGTAAAGTCAATGAAGAAGCCAGATTCAGTTAACAACTGTGTCATGAGCCATAATGGTGCAGCGGTTAGAAGGCAGTATTGCAGGCTACTTCTGCTGACTGCTGGCTGCCTACAATTTGGCAGTTCAAGTCTCATTGCCTGAAGGTTGACTCAACCTTCCATCCTTCAAAGGCCGGTAAAATGAGGATCTAGATTATTTGGGGCAATAGGCTGACTCTGTAAACCACTTAGGGAGGGCTGTAAAACACTGTGAAGCAGTATATAAAGACTATTGCTATTATTAACAACAACTGCAGTGATTCATTTAAAAGAGCCAAGGTGGCATAGTGGTTAGAGTGCCGTACTGCAGCTACTTCAGCTGACTGCTAGTTTAGCAGATCACAGATCAAATCTCACCAGTTCAAGGTTGACTCAGCCCTCCATCCTTCTGAGATAGGTAAAATGAGGACCCAGATTGTTGGGGGCAATATGCTATTTAGTATACTGTTGATTGTTGTAAGTAGCCCAGAGTCCTCGGAGAGCGGGCGGCATAGAAATATGATAAAAGAATGGTCGTAAAATGGGACAAAATTGACTTAACAGCTGTCTTGTTTAGCAACAGAAATTCGGAGTTCAATTGCGGTCATACAATTGAGGACCAACTGTACTTCATAGTCGAATTCAGAAAATGTGACTGCTCATTTTCCAGAACTATTGACTCCTTATTTTGACATAGCACCCATGTTTTTTTACAAGCCTTCAGCTCCTCTGGCAATCAGGTTTTGAAGTTTCAGAATGTATTCATCATCTGAAATGTAAAGAAATTAGGCCTTTTGGGCACTTCAGTGATCTAAATATTCAGAAGGTAGTGGTGATAAGATGGCAATGCAATTAATTCCGGGACTATGATAATAAGATTATTTTTTTCATAAGGTACTTGGACTGGAGATTGAACATTACAAGACTGGCAATGAGGCAGTACACGTGAAAGGAATGGACTTGATAGGGAGAACAGCTCTGCTGCACTCACATTTAAAATCAACATTTTAAAACAAGTAAGTTACAGGTAGTCCTCGACTTACAGCTATTCATTTAACGACCGTTCAAAGTTACAATGGCACTGAAAAAAGTGACTTTTAACCATTTTCCAGATTTATGACCATTGCAGCATCCCGATGGGCACGTGATCAAAATTCAAAGACTTGGCAACTGTCTCATGTTTATGACGGTTGCAGTGTCCGGGTGGTCATGTGATCACCTTTTGTGAACTTCTGACAAGCAAAGTCGATGGGGAAGCCAGATTCACTTAGCAATAGTTTGACTTATTTGTAGATTTAGTACCATTAAGTACTATTCGTTGAGTACGGGCTGTTAGCCAGTTACAAATCCATCTTGTGGTGATGCTGTCTATCCCAAGGGTCACCAACCTTTCGGACCTCAGGGACCACTAAATTCATAATTTTAAATCCCGCGGACCATTAATATGATCTGCCTAGTGTCCAGCTGGGTGGGGGGGGGCATGGCTAGATGGTCATGTGACTGGGTGGGTGTGGCCAACTCAATGTCACACACGTCAAGGTGCACCTTCCCAGGCTCTATTTGCCTCTTCCCTCCCAGCCACTCCTCGCCTCCCCGCCTGGGCTCCTTAGAGACCCAACAGGAAGCAGTTGTTGGAGCTAAGCAGCTACCACGAGAAACAGTTGGCAAAACAACTCAGTTTAAATTGGATGTGACCGAGGAAGCTCAGTAGAAGCACCTCATTGAGGACTAGGAGCATAGTCTTTCCAGGCAGGGGGAAGACCTGCGGGAATGCAAGGCCAGGTACAGGTGCCTGGAGGCTCAATGGGCTGAGATGGCCAGCTAGTTCCAGACCATGATGGAGTCCCACTGGAACAAGGCCCTCTGGCTCTTTGCCACCAGCAGCACTTCCCTCCAGCCTTTGCCCAGGAGGCTGAAGCAGACCCCAAGTCAAAATTTCTGCCCCCCTCCAACCTACACAAAAAGACCCCGAAGGGGGAGACTCTCTGCAGCAACACAAATGGTCATTGCACGTATCCGTCCCAGGGGCCATAGGTTGAGGACTGATTTAGTGCCATATTAAAAATGCAAATAATTTTTCTGCGGACCACCAAAATTTTCTTGTGGACCACCAATGGTCCACAGACCACCAGTTGGTGACCACTGGTCTATCCCACATTTTTCAACTTACCAAGAAATAGGTTACGGTCTATTTTGTCAAATGCTTTGCTGAAGTCTAAATATACTATGTTCACAGCATTTTGTTGGTCTACTAATTTAGTCACTTTGTGGATTGCGGATTCAACAGTTTTTAAAAATTAAATGTACCCCTTTCTAAAGAAATCCATCTTGGGAGAAGTCATTAAATTTTTTACTGTTTTCAGAATATGTTTAGATAGAATGTAGAACATGTGATCTATGGTACAATCATCTGCCTTCTTTCCTTGTCTTATTCTGCCAGCAGTGAAGACATCTGATTGGCTAGCCTTTGCAACAACGACTGCAACACCTAGTTGTTAAACTGAGCTTAAAACATGTAAGCAGATCCCAGGTCTGGCTAATACTTTAATGAAATTCATAGGAAATTCCAGAGCTGCAAGATTGACAGGGAAGTTGAGAGAACAGTTTAGTAGAAGACAAAGGCTAACCACTCATGTATTGTTTTCAAGAAAATAACATAAACAAGAGTACATATCATCAGAGTTGTGTAACTTGAAGGTGTGGGGTAATTTTTCAAAATACAACTAAATAAGCACATGACTAACAGAACAACAGTGTCTACTGTGTTTAGAAAATGAACAAGGAGCACAAACAACAATAAATAAGGCAATAGGTATAAACACACAACATACATTCACTATTGCTGCATGCTTAAATTGCTATAATAGTTGCTTTTAGACAAAATTAGTTTTCTTTCTGTAAAATGCACAGGTTCACACACACTTCCATTCCTAGACATTTGATATACACAATTTAAGAATATATTTTCGCTACCACGCACCAGGCTTTTGGGGCTAGGGGAGATCAAAAGCTCTCTTCTCTTCCCTCCCATTGTCTCTTAGCTTATTATTTCTCCTTTGCCCAATTTACAATCCTTTAAAAAATGTGATTTAGTTCATTTCCAATAGAGCTGCTTCTCAACTGTATGCTGTGCTTTAATGATCCCCATTTGTTAAAGTTGAAAGGGAAAGCTAATTAAATGAAGCCTGCTGAAAGGGAGGGGCCAATTCTGTGATGAGGTTGCTTTATCTTATACAAGCAGCCCTACACCTTTCCCTTTTTTCCCCTTTCTTTTACTTTTCATAGGCCCTGTATGTATTCATTTGCTCACAAGGTAGGGTTTTGTTTCCCTGGTTTCTAAAAAAGAAAATGACTTAGAAAATAGGGCCTTTTTGCATCTTAGTCAGTTTCACAGAAGTATAAGAAAACTGTCCTGTTTTTATTTTCCCTAGCTACACCCTACTTTTTCTTCTTCAAGCAGAATTCCACTAGTAACTGTTTAGATCACAACTCTTGCATATCTGGCAGTCAGCAGCATATGAAAGATGTTATTGCAAAAAAGGAGTATGCGAAAGCAGTCAAAAGAGGAAGAGATTTTAAGGAAAACCTCAGGAATATTGTACAGGTAGTCCTTGACTTGTAACAGTTCATTTAATGACTGTTATAGCGGTACTGAAAAAAGTGACTTTTGACAGTTTTCCAGACTTACAAGCGTTGCAGCATTCCCCATGGTCATGTGATCAAAATTCAGACGCTTGGCAACTGACTCGTATTTATGATGGTTTGCAATGTCCTGTGATCATGTGACCACCTTTTGTGACCTTCTCACCAGCAAATTCAATGGGGAAGTCAGGTTCACTTGACAAATGGGGTTCCTCACTTAACAACTTCAGTGATTCACTTAACATCTGCGGCAAGAAAGGTTGTGAAATCGGGCAAAATTCACTTAAGAAATATCTCACTTAGCAACAAAAAAAATTGGGCTCAATTATGGCCGTAAGTTAAGGACTATCCGTGCATTACAATGCCAGATAAAACATTCATTATTCATTATTATGAACATAATTATTATTATGATAATTTCTAACAGCAGAGACACCAGCTGCTTCTCTATATCCTGATTTAAACCTCTAAATTCAACTTCCATTTTAAAACTATTTACTCACTGATGTGAGTTCAGAAGTGAAGAGACAATATGCACATCATAAAGATTTTAATGTGTCAAATAATATATTTAAATCTTATAGAAAATAATGCTAGCAGAATATAAAAAAACCCAAACATTTTAGGAACTGTTCAGTGGATAAGAGAAGAACTTACGATGCAGTTCAGTAATATTAGATTTAAAGAGTTGTAAAATTTTGTAAAGTACTTGGATGACTTGAAATGAAGTACAATATGATTACTTCATTACAAGTAGTCCTCAATTTACAACCACAATTGACCCCAAAATTTGTGTTGTTAAGTGAGAAATGTGTTAAGTAAGTTTTGCCTCATTTTACAACTTTTCTTGCACATTTGTTAAGTGAATCACTGAAGTTGTTAAATTAATAGCAATTGTTAAGTAAATCTGATTTCCCCCATTATCTTTGCTTGTCAGAAGGCTGCAGAAGATATTCATATGACCCAGGGACACTGTAACCGTCATAAAGATGAACCAGTTGTCAAGCATCCAAATGTAAATCATTTGGCCATGGGGATGCTGCAATGGACATAAGTGTGAAAAATGGCCATAAGTCACTTTTTTCAATGCTGTTGGAACTTCCAATAGTCACTAAACCAATTGTAAGTTAAGGACTACCTGCATTAATTTAGCATATTATTATTTCATTTTTAAAGGAAATAAAGAATTGGTTTTTAAGGCACTATTCTGAAACATACAGAATATGATACTGTGTCAACATAAATTCTTAAGGCATAGGCCAAAATCCTAGCATTAGTATCACTGCCAACCACAACTTATAAACAGTTACAGAAATGGTGCACGCTTATCTTCAATTTCATCTTGCATGAAGAATCAATTTATTATGAAATAGTACAGTATGAACAATCTGAGTATGAATTCCCTACAAATATATAAATCCTCATGACACGTATACACATAAACAAGTTATACAAATGTCACAGACAGTATAAAACATCTTCTCTTGAATGGTTTTCTTTGTTTCATATTGGAGTCATGGATGATACTTTGTGGTTTACTGGTGCTGGCCAGGGCATTTCATCTGACTACACATGCATTGCTACAAACACATTAATAGTATTAATATATCATTCTAAGACATTATTTCTAATGCTCTTAGCAACTGGCAAAATTAACATTTCTTTAGGCTTTGGAGGGGATTTTGCTTTGTATCAGTTGAAATAAAAGCACTTTAACATTCAGTGATTTCAACAGAACAGTGAGAGCAAGCTATAGCCGACATTTTCCCACACTAATGTAATGCTATTTCAACATTACCAATGTTTTATATTACAGTTAAGTGTTTCTGGTAGAAAAATGGAATTGGTCTTCTTTCTTGTTACAATATTATCCCAAATCTTCTTTGCATTGTTTGCTTTTTCTCATTCTACGACATATTGCGTGTGACCCCTAATGCTCCCTTTGTATTTTAAAGTCCCTTAAAATCATCTAAATATTAGTAAGTTATTTTACTTAAAGTAGAACAAAACAGCAAATTATCATTATACAGTTAAACTCACATTATTACATTCCAATTACGTTCTCCATCATAAATCTTAAAATTGGATTTCTACCTGCAAACTGAAACCATGTTTTTTGCTTATGACACTTAGTGCATTATTCGGTTTGATATGTGCCGAGCAAACCATGCATTCTGTAGACCAGGGGTGTCAAACTGGTGGCCTATGGGCTGGATGTGTCACACGCAGGCCACGCCCACCCCAGCTCCACAAATGGGGAGAACGTCGCAAAATGTCACATGCGGGCAATGTGACGCCATGAGTTTCACACTCGTGCTGTAGATAGTCAATATGGAAATCCTCCCTATGATGAAATCTTCTGGCTGAAATCTTCTAAATGTGTTCCTCCTTCTTTGCCTCCATCTGAGCTTTCTTCTCGTTCTTATACCTCAACCTTATACTTTTCGTATAAAGAGCCTTTCTCCACTGCTGGGTTGAAGTGCTATCCATCATCCTTGAGTCAGCAAAAACCTATATTAACACAAAATCTGCTGAGTTATTGTCATTCCAACACTATCCAAGGACAAACTCCTACTAAAACCTATTGTGAGGCTTTTTCACCTCACTGTCTTGGAGGAAATCAATTGCAATGTTTGAAAAAGAGGCAGAGTACTGCGATGCAAAGTGTTGGAATGAGGGCAAATATTGCTATTTTTACACCGTTTCAAAGATCCTCTGATTCATGTCATGTGGTCATGGTAGAAAAAAAAGTGCCACGTTTGTGTCACAATTGTAGGGAAAGGTCAAAGGCTTTAATCTATTTGATCACAACTGGAAAGGAAAATACATAACCTATGTATATAATAATGAAGAATGGCAAAAAATTGCCATCTGTGAAATCAATTGTGAAATCAATTCTGTTTTCCTGCAAGCAGAAAATAATTGAGGAGAAATATAAGCAGAGGATTATGTTATTATGGTGTATGGCCGAAGATGGTGGATTTTTGCAGCCTCCTGCCTGTATGAGTTGCTTAAATATCCAAGCGTCCATCTTTCTCTTATAGTTTTTTTTCTGACTTCTTTGAAGTCATCTAGTATAGAGATATCACTAGTTCTCTTTGTGGACTGTAGAAACTGAACCCAATGCTTGGAAACCTATTCTTCCACAGGGAAACCTATGGAATTCTATCCCAAAGCTGTTTTTTCAAGAGGCAACTGGACTTTCTGGTTTTTCTTTGAAGACGTTTCGCTTCCCATCCAAGAAACTTCTTCAGCTCTGACTGGATGGTGTGGAATGGAAGGCTTTATTTAAATAAATAAATTATTTGAATCCTTCCACTGCCCACTATCCAGTCAGAGCTGGAGAAGCTTCTTGGATGGGAAGCAAAATGTCTTCAAAGAAAAACCAGAAAGTCCAGTTGCCTCTTGAAAAAGCACCTTTGGGACAACCATGACCTGGATGACTGAGAATCTCCATAGATATCTATGGAATTCTAATGAAATGTCCAAATCTCTAATAAACCTCTTTTATGATTTCAAACTAATGCAGCGGAGAGCTCCAGTTCATAACATCCCAAAGAACATTACTCAAACACCAGTAGAAATAACACACAGTTTAATGCAATAGATATTTCATCTGAAATGGGTCCAGAAAGGCCAGTTGTATTCCTAAATGATGAAATTCTTTTAAATGAAAGCACTATTGTAATGTAGCATCAGGCACCTAGTTAAGAAGTTATTCTGGATTCATCTTCTTTCTATTGCTTAGTCTATTAAAAGTTATTATTCATTGATAAACAGGATAGGGCAGAATAAAACAATTCATTTACTCTTAAAAGTAATAAAAGGACCACAAAACTGGTCAGTATTCTTATTCAATGGATAAACGTAACAAGAATATGAAAGAGAAGTATACAGTAAGTTACCTACGCTACATCTATGGCCATTTGATATGTTTCATTGCTTATTTCATTGCGACAGCTGTTAAGAAGAAGCCATACATTCCAAAAACTCGTGACATATACATTGGCAAAAGCCATAAACCATGAGAATAACAAGACTCGAGGGAACAAGGCTGACAAATACTACCCCCAGAGTGACTTTCTTCGATACCAGTAAGTAGATCCCTAAAGGCAAAGAACTAAAATACAGCAAGCCTAGCAACCAAACTAGGACTCGAATGGAAGTCTGGAAGAGCAAGGAAGTACAGTTCCACACTGTCCAATGGTGGGGTACCGATGCCACAGAATCAAAACTTGTAGGCCTGTAGAATTCCACCACCGGGGTGGAGTTCAGTGTTGGGGGGTTCTCTCTTTGTACTTCCATGATGGTAATAACCAGACAGTTGGACGAGGTGTGGGAAGGACTGACAAGGGATGCCAACCTTTTGGGAGTCAACAAAAGTTCTGTAGGATTGTCCGGTAGGCACTTTTTTACCTTTCCTCCATAAGCCAAATTGACCAGGATGTTGTTATCATCTGGAAGGCTACTCACCTCGTCATCAGGCAGACATGTTTCAAACCTACAGAATGGACAAACGATGACTCCCTGAGGAGATTCCCCAAAGTCTATGATCTTGCAAAGGCATTTGGCACATACTCTGTGGCAACACTCCAGGACTTTAGGTTTTCTCTGTCTCAGGTTATAGCGATTGTAACAGATTTTGCATTCAAGCTCATCTGAGCCCTGGGACTCCACGTTATCTTCTGCCAATAAGCTTGTCATTTCTTTTTAATATGCTGTAGACTTCTGGAGAAGGATGTCAGCCAAGCCTTTATCTTCTTTAAAAAAAATATCCGAAAGAATATGATTATCACATCACTTATATCCACCCAGGTAAAGGGAAGCAGCGATGGTATTCGTTCATATTTATCTGCTTTTTTCTTCAATGCCTTTTTTTATATCCGTGTTCTAAATATAAGATGAAATTTCTGCAGAGATAAAAAAAGCATAATTATTGTGAAATCCTTACATCTTTATTTAAAATCTTGCAAACTGAAATACTTTATTTTGCAATCTTATAATTCAACATTGATGGTTTTTGAGAGTTACAGTCTCAACACGTAAGATTGGGAGAGTTAGGAAAAGCTACTGTACGCAGATAAAACAGACCGTATTCTGAAAAAACATAATACAAAGGAATGTACTATGACTTATCTTGCATATGGGCCACAGATATAACTTCTTAATATTATAAAGTTATGATGAACAACTAGAAGGGAACCATTTCAGGGAAAAAAGGGATCAGATCAAGCTCATGTCTCAGCAGAATCTGGAGCAGTTATTTTCTTTTCTTTTGCTCCATTCCAAAGGAACAACATTTCCCACACAAAAATTAGTTTAAAAATCTTCTATCCTGTATCCTGATTATCTACGCCACAGAACATTTATTTTATTTATTAGATTTATAGACTACTTGAGTCCAGTCGGAAGACTTGTATGCTTCAGGTTTTAGCAACATGCCATCTATTTGTTTTGTTCTTTATTTTATTTCCAGACTATTTAAAATACTTCAGACATTTTCTGCAAGATGTACAGAGAGTCATCAGTTTTCATGAAAAGGAAACCACCAAGATCTTATTTACAGAAATACGTTATTTTGAAAGGCATATGAGAATACCAGGTTTGGCACCGAAACAGCTTTTACATGATTTCACCTTTATTGAAATATGAAGGACTTCTCATTTATCAAAGGGAGCAAACCTGTAGGATTGAGGGCCCCCCAAGCAAATTATCCCTTCGTCTATCATCTGCTACACTAGTTTATCTGATAATGGTACTCTATGCCCAACCAGTGTGCGCTTCTTGTTGCTTTATGCATCCTCACATAAAATTATTATAATATCGGCAGTGATGTTTTCAATTTATTTCCAAATAGACCCCAAAATAGAATTAGTTGCCTATTAGATATTTGTAATTCAAATATCCATTGTAATCCCAATGTTTCTTTTCTATTCTGCCACTGTGGCACAACATCAATATCACATAGTCACCTATAGATACATGCATTTATTTTTTAGTGGATAGAGGCTGAGAGAAGAAGAGATAAGCTATATTTTCACAATTAGTCGTCTTCCCATAGGAAAACTGTTCCTGGCAACGGGGAGGAGACAGCTGGAAATTTAAGGACAAACTTTTGGAAGGATGGCGGTGGGGAGTGAAAAGCCAAACCAAAACAGATTTTAGGTAGTGTTGACTGTTCAGGTCTTATTGGTTCCAAAACCTGGGGAAAACATTTGGATTTTGGATGAAGATCCAAAAACTATTGAAGAAAGAAGAGGACAGACAGATCTTCCTAATGTTAGATGGTATCTGTGGAGGCAGAAGAAAGTCAGAATGCTATAGGAGCCTGCCAGCCAGCAAAATTAACTCCTTAACTCTTACGTAGGAAGTAGGAATACAGAAATAGCATTGTGCATATTGAGTGGACATGTGGTCTGCACACATGTCCACCCAGAGATGGTTAACTTTAATACGTATGGCCAGAGGCATACAAATCAAGCTGTTGTTTTATAGCCTTGCCAGTATTTTGCTATGGTTTATCAGAAATGGAGAGATGCACGAAAGCAGGGAAAGTGATCAGTCATGCAGTAATGAAATAGATGTTTGAAATGCTTTATATGCATAAAATCAAAACTAAGAACTTGCTTTGCTTTGCTAATACAAGGGCAGAGAAAAATTCACAAGGAGGTGTGTTGTGAAGTAGGCCCAGACCTACGAGCCCACAAAGCCTTCATGGCGAAATCAGAACCATCGGTTCTGATTTCGCAACTGTATTGTTTTGTTTTATACTGTCATTATTTACAGTGAAATATCTGTTTTTGCAATCAATATGTACCCCTTTGAGCAAACTATACAAAATAATTTGACATCACCAATGTATTTGTCCACCATCTCTCCTAACACCTATTTATTAACAAATTAAAATGCAAATTGAGACAAATAATAATGGTAAGAACAAACTAAAAACAAAAACACACAATTTCTTTAGCTCTTCTGCAATCTCTTTATCCTCATGTATTGTCACATTTACTTCCTTTGATGTCTCTGCAGTTGGCTTCTTGGGTTTTCTTGAAATGGCATTTAAGCTTAAGTAACAAAACTCCCTAGCTTTCATTAGCATTATAACCTTAAGTTCATTAATTTAACATTGTTCTTACTGACACAACTGTAATTTGTAAAGAAAAAAAATGAGATAGTGATGTAAAGATTGTACGAATCAAAGCGATTCAGTGAACAGGGCAACTTGGGTGTACCATTTAATGTACCAATAGAAAAGAGAATCTGGAAAATCTTTTGAGAACATATGACAAGGATACCTGTGATGTGACAAACCTAAGGTTAATGTAGATTTCAAAATTCATTATGCCAGATGGGTCATTTTTAGAGTATGGAATAAATATAAACATAGGTTGTGCCTGAAAATACTTTTGTGACTTTCAGTGCAAGAAGCATTTTATAGTAAAGAAATGATAAGTAAACACAAATGGTTAACTTATCACAATGTACTAGAATTTTCTCAAGAGGACTGTAAAATAAAATCAGAGAAGATTTGACAAACTAAGGATATATTAGTCAATGGTTTTCTTGTATACAATTATCAGACAGGATTAAAGCGGATAAAGGATTTTATAGTTTTGAACAATGTAAGATGGAGTTTGAAACAGAAAGCTATACTAATAATGAACATGTTACTGCTAAAATGAATAAACTTTGTTGAAAGACAGAAGAAGAAGTGAAAGAAAGTATGATAACATGAATGTATGAAGTGATCATTAAGTGAGATGCCTATGTGATTACTTCACTCAATGACCACAATTCTGGCACTCTTGGTTGTGTAGTTAGGTGATCTTCCAGGTTAAGCAGATGGAGTAAAAAAGCAACCCAACTAGGAGGCAGCCCATTTGCTCTCAGATGTTCCCAGCTACTAAAGAATTTTAGCTTCTTTCCATGCGCAGAAGGGAAACCCTTTGTGGAGCTAAAATCCTGAAGATTTCAGCTGCAGCTCCACAAAGGATTTCTCTTCCTCTTTCTGCTTGGAGGAGGAGAAAAATCCTTTGGCAGGCTGCAGGAATAGAGATGAAATTCTGAAGATTTCAGCTCTGTTTCTGCAGCCCCACAAGGATTTCTGACCCCCTTCCTTCCCTCCACTTGCAAATTTCCCTGCTGTCTTCCCCATTGACTTTCTAGGGAAGCCAGCAGAGGAGATTGCAAACGATGATCATGAAATTGCGGGGTATTTGGCTACCAGTTGTAAATGGAAGTCAGTTGTCAATTATCTGAAATTCAATCATGTGACATCAGGAGGTGGCAGCCAGCATAATGTTTTACAATGCCAAGAAGCACCCTTTCCCAGGCCAGTGTAGCTTTGAATAGTTGTTAGGTGGCTGGTCGTAAGTTGAGAATTAGCTATACCTACAAAGGAAGAGTGGTTGGTGAAGATTATAGAATTTGCAGAGATTATTAAATTAACTTCTTTGATTAGATTAGCAATTAGGTTGCTATAGAAACTAGCAATACTAGCAGTACTTACATACATACAAGTAATATGCATTTGAAGAGTTCTGAGAAGTACTAGAGGCAATGTAATACCTAATGGTAGAACGGCACTAACTTCATATATTTCAAACCTGCCTCATAGAAAACACAAGTTTCCATCAGATATTCTGTGACCAATAATGGTAAGACAACTGAAATTCTGCATACAGAATTCTGGGACCCGATTATGTGTGTCAGATTAAATCAATTTTAGTTGGTTTAAGAGCTTGATTGAAGTAATGCAACATGGAGTATTGTAATATATAAGCAGAATAATGTTGCATATAAAACATATTTCAATAGAAATAATAAAATATTTTATTTTAGCCTGTTTTTGAGAAACTAACTTTGGATCATCCCTTCCCTTCTTAGATTTTATATTCTTAGAAATGTGTCAGGTGTACAATTACGCTGCCCAGTAATCCAAATTACGCTGCCCAGTGACTTTATATGCAGATCTGGATTAATTTAGAGTTCAATTAATACCAGATCATTTGCCGTTTTCTACAGCTGTATCACTTATCTGTTGAGGAATCATATTTTTGAAATGGGTCTTTCTCAGAAACCAGAGTAAAGATCAAACTCACATGCTACAGCTTTCATTCTTTGAAAGCTGATGACAAGGCTTCCATTAATTTTGTTCAGAAACTATTCAGAAAACAGTAGAAATATATTTTACTTAGGTTTGTGACATGATTTGGAGATGGAATGACAACTAAGCTCTTTGTAATAAGCCATAAGAGGGTTATAAACATGTGTGGAAATATGATAAAGTCATAATACTCCATTTGAAACAAAAAAGAGAACCCAATGGGAAACTGATACTTGCTTGTGCAACATTTACTTATCCTTATCTCAAATACCGTATTGTGTCCAGCAGATCCTACAAAACGACCAATCTTTTAAAAATTGCATCAGATGAATATGTTATAGGATTATTTTTTTGGAGTTTTTTGCCTGAAGAAACCTATTATAAATGAACACAAAGGCTAATGAAAAAAAGAAACAAGAAAACTGTTGCATCACAAATCCTAGGATTGCTGGATTCCAGCTATGATCCAATGAATGTTAAGAGATGGTGTTTCCGAAAGATTTGTATTGAATGCTTAACCCTTGCATTTTCTTTAGTACAGAAATGTTTTGATTTTCTTTTGACTCAGTCAAAAACCTTTATTATTAGACAGAGCAGTCTTAACAGTTCAAGTGAAAGCTTTCTGTTTCCAGAGCTTTCTCAGATCTAGACAGTAGTTCATTTGTGATTGAAGCATCACAATTAAAATAAGGCATACTATATGACACGGGTGTCAAACTCGCTTTGTCACGTGACATTTCGTGACTTTTTTTCCCTTTGCGGAGCTGGGGTAGGTCTGGCCTGCGTGTGACGCATCCGGCCTGCGGGCCGCCAGTTTGCACACACTCTGACATAAAATGTAAAATATAAAATACAAGATTAAAATGTGTAGAACTCAAAATAGTAGTGATAAATTAAAACAGGAGGAATGACAATAAAACCTTATTTAGAGAGCAACATCAAACACAATCGATTGCAGAAAAGGCAGCAACTCCAGAATTGTGAAGTACGGTAATTACAAAAACTTCCTCACTTGGTCCTTGCACAAGTGTCACATTTCTTTGCTGTTCAATTGCAGTTGCCTGATTTTATACATGAGTTTGGAAAACAAACAGTACTACTTCTTCAAGAGTTCAATTCACAAGGAGCTTCTTAAAGCAGTAGCATTTGTTCTTCAGTCTGGAAAGAAGGAAGTTGTTGCAGAAAGCTCAAAAGATTAGGAACTGAGGACAGGAAGAAATTCTTGAATTGATGCATTTGTGTTGCAAACGTCTTAAGTCACTATGCAGCTGTTTCTTGACAAATGAGGAATCTTAATGAGACCATGGCCAAGAGAATGCTGGTTACAGGCAAACAACTAACGGAGAAGTTGTTTTGTCAGATATCGAAGTACGAGTTCATAACTTTGTGATGATATACATCATTCCCTAAAGTGAGTTAATGTATTTTGTATCCATCCATATAATGATTTTATTGGGTTAATGGAAAAAATGGAACTTTTAATAAGTAAATGTCTGTACAACTTTATGAAATAAAACCATGTCATTGGAAATAAATACATTTGCAATGGGAAGGGTGGCCATACTACTTGTTGCATAATTATAGAAATCTGGATTCCACTTCAAAGGCAATCTCTCTCATTCACCAGAGTCCAGAAAAGAAGAAAAGAAAAGGTGTTTCTCTTAATCTGCTCTTAAATTGCTGCAGTTTGCAAAACACCAACAGCCTGTAAATCGCTTATGGCATTCTCTCTCCCAGGGTAATCAGATTGAGATCACAAACGCTGCCCTCGCCCTTTCCTCCTTCCATTTCATTGTGATTCTCTCTGCTGATTGAGCGTCAGGTCAGTTGGTCAGCAGTTTGCATAAAAGCCTCATGCCCTCCAGGCATTATTACTCCTCCAATCAACCATGAATGGGTTGAAAGGTAAATGCAGTGCGTTGAAAAGAAGAAGAGCAGTGTACTTTCATACAAGCCTCTAGAACCTTAGCATTGCTTTGCATTGAGCATGAGCATACTTTGGCATCTGATTGGTGGAACCTCTTCAGAAAGGAGATCTTCTAAGGCAGCGGCCTCCAATCTTTTGGGCATCGGGGACCGGTGAGAAGTTTTTCCGTGGAATGGAGGGGGCATGATTTTGCGTGCTGCCTGCATCCCGCGAATGGGGCTTCGTTTGATTGTGGGGCCTGGTTGCTGGAATGCTACGGACCGGTCCCGCAGGGACCCCTATTCTAAGCAACAATGCATATGATATATTATTATACTTATTTTGAATTTTTTATTTATTTATTTATTTATTTATTTATTTATTTATTTATTTATTTATTTATTTATTTATTATATTTCTATACTGCCTTTCCCCCGCAGGACTCAAGGCGGTGTACAGTCAAGAAAAAATAAAAGATACATAAACATCATAAAATTGATAATTAAAATTATAGCATAGTTTAGCCCAAATTAAATAAAACCCAGAATTATATAATATTTTAATCATTCCCAGTTAACATGCTTAGCCCCGCCTGATTGAACATCAGGGTCTTGAGGGCACAGCGGAAAGCACAGAAATTAGGGATGTTTCGTATATCAGGGGGCAGTTCATTCCAAAGGGTTGGAGCCCTTACAGAGAAGGTCCTCCCCCTGGGAGTCGCCAGTCGGCACAATTTGACTGACGGTACCCTGAGTAGACCCTCCCTGTGAGAACGAACTGGTCAGTGGGAGGCTATTGGTGGCAAAAGATGGTCTTGTAAGTACCCAGGCCTTAAGCCATGAATTTAACTCCATAACCAACTGGCAGCCAGAAGGGTGCCTTCAACACTACAACATAATTCATATTATAATGTAATATGACAATAGGTATAATATGAATTAGGTTGTTCCATTCATCTACCTATTTGTGGTACAGATAGTCCCCCGCTTACAACCATTCATCTAGTGACCATTTGAAGTTACAACAGCACTGACTCATGACTATTTTTCACACAACCTTTGAAGCGTCTCCACAGTCACATGATCAGAATTCAGATGCTTGGCAACTGGTTCATATTTGTGATGTTGCAGTATCCCTGGGGTAATGTGATCCCCTTTTGCAAACTTCTGACAATGGGGAAGCCAGATTCACTTAAACAACCGTGTTACTAACTTAACAACAGCAATGATTCACTTAACAACTGTGGCAAGAAAGATCATAAAATGGAGCAAAACTCACTTAACAACTGTCTCGCTTAGTAACGGAAATGTTGGGCTCAATTGTGGTTGTAATTCGAGGACTACCTGCATTTGGCAATACTGCAATTTCTCAACCAAAGGAACTGCTGGTTTCTCAAGGAAAATCCCTCATAGAAGAAACTGCAATAAGTTACCAGAGTAATTTGGCCAGGTTATCCTTCTCCAGGAACAGTTGTAGGTGGAGTTTATTTATTTATTTATTTATTTATTAGATTTGTATACCGCCCTTCTCCTTACGGACTCAGGGCGGTGAACAGCCAAAATAAAAATTCAATACATAAAAGTTAAAACTTAAAACACATATACATTAGGCTGAGAATTAAAACCAAATAAATATTAAAATGCGACGACGCTACAAACATTAAAAATTTTAAAATTTTAAAAATTCTAAAAATGCGGCAGGGATCAGGCTAAACCGGCAAGTTGAAAAAGATGCGTCTTCAGGGCCCGACGAAATGTCCGGAGGTCGGACATAATTCTCAATTCTGGAGGAAGATCATTCCAGAGGGTGGGGGCTGCCACAGAGAAGGCTCTCCCCCTGGGGGTCGCCAGCCGGCATTGTCTGGCTGACGGCACCCTGAGGAGGCCCACTCTGTGGGAGCGAACCGGCCGGTGGGAGGCAATTGGCGGCAGAAGGCGGTCCCGTAAGTACCCGGGTCCTAAGCCATGGAGCGCTTTAAAGGTCATTACCAACACCTTGAAACGCACCCGGAACTCCACCGGCAACCAATGCAGCTCGCGCAGGAGAGGTGTAACGTGGGAGCGCCCCGATGCTCCCATAATTCCCCGCGCGGCCGCATTCTGTACCAGTTGGAGCCTCCGGGTGCACCCCAAGGGGAGCCCCATGTAGAGAGCATTGCAGTAATCCAGGCGAGAGGTGACGAGTGCCTGAGTGACTGTGCGCAGGGAGTCCCGATCTAGAAAGGGCCGCAGCTGGCGTATCAGGCGAACCTGATAGAAAGCCCCCCTGGCCACAGCTGTCGTATGATCCTCCAAGGACAGCCGTGGGTCCAGGAGGACGCCCAAGTTGCGCACCCTTTCCGTGGGGGCCAATGATTCGCCCCCAATAACCAGCGATGGTGTCAGCTGGCTATATCGGGACGCCGGCAGCCACAGCCACTCGGTCTTGGAGGGGTTGAGACGAAGCCTGTTTCTCCCCATCCAGACCCGCACGGCTTCAAGGCACTGGGACATCACTTCCACGGCATCGTTGGGGTGGTCTGGGGTGGAGATGTACAGCTGAGTATCATCAGCGTACTGATGGAACTCCACCCCAAAACCACGGATGATCTCACCCAGCGGCTTCACATAAATGTTGAACAGGAGGGGC
The DNA here is from genome assembly GCA_030761175.1 of Masticophis lateralis. Classification (NCBI taxonomy): domain Eukaryota; kingdom Metazoa; phylum Chordata; class Lepidosauria; order Squamata; family Colubridae; genus Masticophis; species Masticophis lateralis. The sequence continues at coordinate 66,859,591 of JAUDYJ010000003.1, forward strand.
GAGAGGACCGACCCTTGCGGCACCCCACACACTAGGCGCCTCGGGGTCGACCGCTGCCCCCCTGTCAACACTGATTGCGACCGGTCAGAGAGGTAGGAGGAGAACCACCGTAAAACGGTGCCCCCCACCCCCAGTCCCTCCAACCGGCGCAACATGATACCATGGTCGATGGTATCAAAAGCCGCTGAGAGGTCTAACAGCACCAGGATAGAGGAGTACCCCCTACCCCGGGCCCTCCAGAGATCATCCACCAACGCGACCAATGCCGTTTCGGTGCTGTATCCAGACCTGAAGCCGGACTGGAGCGGGTCTAAATAGACAGCTTCATCCAGGTACCGAGGGAGCTGCCACGCAACCACACTCTCAACAACCTTCGCCAAAAAGGGAAGGTTGGAGACTGGACGGTAATTAGCCAAAATAGCTGGGTCCAAGGAGGGCTTCTTGAGGAGGGGCCTCACCACCGCCTCCTTCAAGGCAGGCGGTAGGGCACCCTCACTCAAAGAAGCATTTATAATCTCCTGGAGCCAGCCTCGTGTAACCTCCCGGGAGGCCAGCACCAACCAGGAGGGACACGGGTCCAATAAACGTGGTTGCGTTCAGTCTCCCCAGAGTCCTGTCCACGTCCTCGGGAGCCACAGGATCGAACTCAGCCCAGATAACACTCTCAAGACCTGCCTCAGTCACCCCGCCTGAACCAACCCAGTCAGCGGCCAGATCATCCCGAATCTGAGTTATTTTATCATCCAGATATTGAACAAAGTCCTCAGCACGACCCTGTAAGGGATCCTCCCGCGCTCCCAGATGAAGGAGGGAGCGGGTCACCCTAAACAGGGCGGCTGGGCGATTATCTGATGACGCGATAAGAGTGGCAAAATAGTTGGATTTCGCCGCTTTTATCGCCACTAAGTAAGTCTTAATATGAGCTCTTACTAGTGTCAAGTCAGATTCAGAGCGACTGGCCCTCCAACCGCTCTCTAGGCGTCTTCTCCGGCGTTTCATCTCCCTCAGCTCCTCGGTAAACCAAGGAGATAAGTGAGTTCGACGCCGGGTCAGAGGCCGCAAAGGCACGATGCGGTCCAAGGCCCCACTGGCCGCCCTATCCCAGGCCGCCACCAGGTCCTCAGCCGAATCGCGTGTCCGTGTCTCAGGAAATGGCCCAAGCTCCGTCTGGAACCTATCAGGATCCATCAGGCGCCTGGGGCGGAACCACCTGGTCGGTTCCGCCTCCCTGCGGTGAGGTGCAGCGGTCAGAAAGTCGAGTCGAAGGAGCGAGTGGTCAGTCCATGACAAGGGTTCCATACCTATATCCCCAATATCAAGACCACTCAACCACTGACCAGAGACAAAAACAAGATCCAGGGTGTGTCCACCGATATGAGTCGGGCCCTGAATTACCTGGGTCAGGTCCATGGCCGTCATGGAAGCCATGAACTCCCGGGCTATCTCAGATGTTTCACCGATAGATGGCAGGTTGAAATCCCCCATGACCATAAGCCTGGGGGTATCAACCGCCACCTCGGCTACAACATTGAGAAGCTCGGGCAGGGTCGTTGCCACGTGGCAGGGAGCCAGGTACGTGACTAACAAACCCATCTGCCCACCACGACCCCACCTCACAAAGATGGACTCACACCCGGCTATCTGAGGTACAGTGGTCTCCCTCGGATCCAGACCTTCCTTGATAATGACCGCTACTCCCCCACCCCTGCCCTGAGCTCTCGGCTGATGGAATGCAAGGAAACCTGGTGGGCACATCTCCACGAGGGGAACCCCCCCCTCGTGGCCCAACCAGGTCTCGGTAATCCCGGCAAGGTCCGCACCCCCCTCTTGAAGGAGCTCACATATGAGGGGGGCCTTATTGACAACGGACCTTGCGTTGCATAACAACAGCCGGAGCTTCGGGTCCTGAGACTCTAGACAACCAGGGGAACGGGAATGGCTCGGGGGACCGGGGCACGCAATCGCTCGAAGACAGCGAGTGCGAGCCCCCGCCACATGATATGGTCCCCTACCCACGCCATATCTGCCCCTCCCACACAGTATCTTAATCGCACAACCCTCGACAGAGGGCTTAGCAGAAGCCCTCTTGCCTCCAGAATCTTGACCCCCCGCGGCCCCATGAACAGCTGGGTCTAACCTTCCCCCCTGTGAGTTCTCCCCCAAACCCACTCCCACCCCCACCCCTGAACCCCTTAAAAATTTAGTAAAACACAAGTTTAAGAAACCCCTCAGTCCCCGTTTTTTGGCATGCCACCTCTCGGGGTCCCAAAACCCGTCATTAAGGTGGGCCCTCGATAATGTAGAGGGCCAAACCTGCGAGAGGGGGGAATCTCGCAAGGCAAGAAGGCTGGACCTCATGTGCCCCTTGTAATAGAAGCCGTTTTGCTTCCAAATCAGGGGTGAAATGCTCCCAGTTCGGACTGAATCACTCAATCCGGTAGTGATGGTGGTGGGTGGTTCGAAGAATCGGTAGCAAAAATCCCTGCCCCCCCTCAATGACCAGCCAAGCCATGTGATCATCAGAGACTTTTTTTTTTTTTTACTTTTAAAAGCATTTTTTCTAAAACCTCTTTGATCGTGCGGCTCAGCTGGGATCGTCAGAGCCTTTTAAAAGCATTTTTTTTACAACCTCTTCGGCCGAAGAGGTTGTGAAAAAAAATGCTTTTAAAAGTAAAAAAAAAAAAAAGTTGGCCACACCTACCCAGTCACATTACCCGCCCCCCCACCAAGCTGTAACAAATTTTACATTTCACCACTGTTCCAAATGATGGCTTACAAGCGCATGCTCCTTCGGGGGAATATGCAAATCCAGCAATAGCAGTTAGTCCTTCTAATTCCCAATCAACCCCGTATGCATTGTGACTAAATCTGAATCTGGGATTCAGATTCGCCTTACTGACTTCTCCCGATTTAGATAATACCCAGAAATATATCACCAACCTATTTCATTACCTCTTCTTTCTCCTGACTTAGATAACGCACAGAAACATGTCACCAACATATTAATGACACCTGCTTTCCACAGTTGTCCCAACAGTTTCATATATAGATGATTGTATCAGGGAGGGAGGGATGCAGGTGATCTGTTCCCTTAACCACACTTGTTGTAGGATGAGCATAGAAAAAGGAAGTGAATAGGTGGGGAAACACTGGATTCTCAAACTGATGCAGTGCTGATGAACAAATGAATGGCATGCTGCAGCTGTGGATAAACAGCATAAAAGGCTCAGTGTTCACAGGGTGGGGGAGGCCTACTTAGGAGCACTAAGATGCTGCACTGAATGAGCAATAAAGAAGGCTCCTTTCAACATATAACAGGTTGGTCATGGCACACTGGATGAGGGAAGACTGCCAAAGCAGGCGTCTCTCCCAGCATACTCAAACAAGATGCCCGTGGCAAAAATTCCTCCTTCAGCCTGAAGATAAGGGCTTTTCCTTCCTTATTTCATTTTGGGTTCATTTAATCTAGCATTTGACGTAAATGGAACACTGATGGTAGACTACTGAATTTCATCATCATCATCATTATCATCATCATCATCATTATTATTATTTAATCTTTAGTGAGATTCACAGCCTTTGAGGCTGGTTAATAGCTCAGCAGCTGGAGTCCTAACCAAGGACCTAGGAACTGTTAAGGTATCATCGGAGGATGATGATGATGATGATGATGATGCTTTAATCTGTAGTAAGATTCAGAGCCTTTGAGGCTGATTAATAGCTCAGCAGCTTGAGTCCTAACCAAGGACCTAGGAACTGTTAAGGTATCGTCGGAGGTTGTAAGCTGTTCCGAGTAAGGTGGTTTTTTGTAGAGTCAAAATGTTCAAGTCCAGTAAATTTAGAATTACTAAATAGTGAGGTAGCCCTTTGGGTATTGCAATAATAATAATAATAATAATAATAATAATAATAATAATAATAATAATAATAATAATAATAATTCCTATTCCTATTGTTAACTGTATTAATGCCCAGGTAGTGTTGTGCTTAAGGTGTTGGACTGGCACCAGGGACAAGGAGGGTGGGAAAGTTTTCAAGAAGAGACTGGACAATCACTTGTCTGAAATAGTATAAATTCTCCTGCTCATGCAGGGAGTTGGACTAGATGACCTCAAGGTGCATTCCAACTCTGTTATTCTATGTTCTAATTAAAATGCCAGTTTTGCAGGCTAAAGGGTTCAATCCCCACTGGCTCAAGGTTGATTCAGTCTTCCATCCTTCCGAGGTGAGTAAAATGAGAACCCAGACTGTTGGGGGCAATAAACTGACTCTGTAAACGTCTTAGAGAGGGCTGTAAAACACTGTGAAGCGGTATATAAATCTACGTGCTATTGCTATTGCTATTTCAAATCCATCCTGGAAAATCTTAACCCAAACATTTTTTCTCAGCCCAACTAATCTCCCTGGTTTATTGTTGTGGAGAAAAATGGAAGGATACTTATACACATCAACTTGAACCTCTGAAGACAAGATGGGACATAGATATAATAAATATCTGTCCCTTTTAGGGACAAGGTCTCCTAACTCCTGGTATAAATAATTCCTGACTCACAGATAGCACGGGGAACAGAATGAAATCTTGTGCATCGGTTTAGATGTTATTGCATACTAGTTAATATTTATATGAAAATTAAAATTTTGTGTAAAAGGTAGGAGTAAATAATATGGAATAAAGAAAATGGAACATAATAATTAGGAACATGTTTATTTGTATTGAAATGTATGATATTCAAACATCGCCCCATTCACACAATGATATGTATACATTAAAAAAAACTTGATTAAAAAAAAGAATGAAATCTTACAGAATACTATAATCCAATGCTGTTGGGCTGAGGCATTGTCAGCCAAAGATACACCCTTCTGTCTACATTGTAGAGTGGAACTATTGTGCAACTCTACTATCAACTCCCAAACCTACAGTATTGGTCCAGAATAATACCATAATCAATGCTACTATCAAAAGCCATTGAGCCATGAAAGAGATTCACCAAAATCACATTCCCCTTTTTGAGTCTCTCTGTAAACAGAATCCAGTAGAACTGCATAAGCTTATTGACCTCTTACCCAATTCTGATTGGCCTTATGGAAAAGGCAGGATTAAATAGCCCTTTGGCAAAACAATTTTATATTGATCTGCTCTTACAGAGAAATTACATTTGAAAGTTTTTTAAAAAATCTCTTTCCATTTATCTGTATTAAGGACAATGTATACATGAAATGTTGCATCATGATTAAGGTACTTATTGTTAAAATAGGTAGAGAAGACCCATACTGCAAGCTTGGTTCTCTTTTTTTCTTTATGAGATTAGAAAATTTTATGCTAGAATTGCAGCCATTTATTTTGAATTACTTAGATAGTCTCCCTTAATAAAAAAACAAACCACTATCCAGTCTAGATAACTACTATCTGTAACAAAATAATTTATGTGAATTAAGGATAGTGTCTCAAATCATAGATTTTAACAAAACGGTAGAGGGTTATGCACATTTCCTAAATCAGAACTGAAACTCTGCACAGTACAAATAGACTATCTATCTATCTATCTATCTATCTATCTATCTATCTATCTATCTATCTATCTATCTATCTATCTATCTATCTATCTATCATCTATCTATTAATCTAATCTATCTATCTATCTATCTATCTATCTATCTATCTATCTATCTATCTATCTATCTATCTATCTATCTATCTATCTATCATCTTATTTATTAGTTCAATTTCTATGCCGCCCTTCTCCGGAGACTCAGGGAGGCTTACAATGTGAAGCAATAGCCTTCAGACTTTTGTATATACCTGCTTAGTAGGGCTTAGTTTAGCCCCCCCACAAGCAGTGTTCTTTTTTATACAAAGTCAGCTTATTGCCCCCACAATCCGGATCTTCATTTTACCGACCTCGGAAGGATGGAAGGCTGAGTCAACCATATTTATTCATGTACAAATATGAAGACGTTATAAGGTGTGCAGTTTTTATACAATACTACATGCACAGGCTTCACTGTTCTTGTGAAGTTTTTTATTTCCCAATGAAACGAGAGCAACTGGTATTGTGAACAAGACAAGATTATTGTCTTATTTTATAAAACTACAGTACTGTGATATGAAACATCTGTATCATAAAAAAAAATACTATTTTGGTTTACAATAACAATTTATATTCTTGGCCAAGTGTTATAATTTAATTAAAAAAAAACCCTAAATTATAGATGAACAAACCAATTGAAAGGACACTTTACAAAGTGCCACTTCACTGAGCATGGTGGTTCCAATGACAGTGATATCTCTGCATATACTGCAGGGGTGAAATTTCTAAAATATTGGGTTTCTAAACTATTAAAATGCTAAAACTATAAAGGTTTTTTTTTGTTATAATGTATAGACAATTCAAAACCTGAAACTACATTAATCATCAACAGGCATAAAATAGTAAAAACCTCAAATAATGGACTAAGAATTAGCCTTTAAAATATGTCACAATCAGAACACATGGCCAATTTGCATCTACCTCATAATTTGTATTTATTTTTGCATGCAAAAAGCTTAGAGAAAAAAATAAGACCACAAGACCACAAGACCTCATCTATGAACATTTCATGTTCCCAGTCTATATCATCACTTTCTCCATTGAGGTCCTTGTCAAAGGTTAAGGAAAGATTTTGCTACTAAAAAATGTACTGACTGATTTATTAATATATACTATGCTTTTTAAAGCAGCAGCCTCATGCATGATAACGATCTATTCTGTTCTATTCCAGAGTGTAGAACAGAATGTATCACTCTGACTCAAAGTCAAAAAACAATGATGTAATTAGAATATAAGAATTGGAAAAGATCTTGTAAACCATCTAATCCAGCCACTTGTTCAAAGCTGGAATATGTTCTCTACAGGAGAATCTACTGGTTTCTGGGACAGTCTACTCCACTGTTCATGGGCTCAGTAATTTTTTTCCTGATGTTTGGAAAAAATGGCCACAAAAAGCCTCGAAAACGGGCTAAAAAAACCTCAAAAATGGCCCGAAAAATATGGTAGGTCTTCCTGTCTTCTACTTTTCTGAAGGCTAAACACAATCAATGCCTCCAATTGTCCCTCATAGACTTTTTTTCCCTTCCAGTCCTCCTGCTATCTTAATTACTTTCTTCTAGACATGCTACAAACTGACAATGATCTTCCCACATAGATGCGATATTCTAGGTGCAATCTGACCAATACAGAATAGAGAGGAACCTGTTCTTCTCAATGCAATTTCATTGCTTTCTCCGCAGCTGCAGTAAAGCATTGATTCATGCTCAACAAAACAGTTCCTTTTTACATGTATTTGCTGTTCGGTATGATCCTTTGTTCTACATTCATGCCATTGAATTTTCCTATACAAATCTAAGACTTTGCATGTGTCCCTTTTGAAATTCATCTTGCTGGCTTCTATCCAATATCCATAGGTCCTCTTGAATCTTGACCTATCTTCAAAAATAATGATCCTTATTCCCCTCCCCCTATTTATTTCATCTGTAATTCTTGTAACCATTTTTTAAAAACATGTTGAACAATACAGGACTTAGAATGGAGTCCTGAAGGATGCCACTTGACTGTTTATTTATTTATTTATTAAATTTATATAGCGCCCTACTCCCAGATGGGACTCAGGGCAGTGAACAGCCAAAATAAGATACAATAATATAAAAGTTAAAAATCATTTAAAACAAATTAAATAATTTGGCTCGAACAGTTTAAAAATCCAATTGTAAAAATATTTAAAACCCAATATAAAAGGAGGTTAAGCCAGACCAGCTTGTTCAAATAAAAACGTTTTTAAGGCGCGGCGAAAAGTACGCAGGTCCTGTAATCTCCTTATCTCAGGGGGGAGCTCTTTCCAGATGGTAGGTGCCCCCACAGAGAAGGCTCTCCCCCTGGGGGCCGCCAGTTGACACTGTTTGACCGACTGCACCCTGAGGAGCCCCTCTCTATGGGAGTGGACTGGTCGGTGAGAAGCTGTTTGTGGCAGAAGGCGGTCCCGAAGATACCCTGGTCCTAAGCCATGGAGCGCTTTGAAGATGGTAACCAAAATCTTGAAGCACACCTGGAAGACCACCGGGAGCCAGTGCAGCTCACGCAGGAGGGGGGGTCACATGGGAGTGCCATGTCGCTCCCATCACCACCCGCACGGCCGCATTCTGAACCAGTTGGAGCCTCCGGGTGCTCCTCAAGGGGAGCCCCATGTAGAGAGACTGTTCCCTTCAAAGGAGCCACTGATGGAACCTTGTCGAGTATAATTGTTCTACCAGTTCTGTATCCATTTTATGAACTACTTTCTGTCATTTTCTCTGCTAGGATCTTGGGGAAGACTTTGTCAAATGCTTTGCTGAAAATCAAGGTACAGTACATCCACTCTGTTCCTGTTCATCAAGTTGGTTAACAGTTTTTTTCTAATTATTCCCAAACTAACCACTTAACAATATATGAAGAAGTTGTGCCTGCTATAGACAGTCTAAATGAAAACTATCTAGGCCATAGTTTAGTTGGTCTTCTTTTTTCCTGTTTTTGAAAAAAAGAATAAATTTGCCCTCTTTCAAATAGAATAGCAGTTGGAAGGGACCTTGGAGGTCTTCTAGTTCAACCCCCTGCTTAGGCAAGAAACCCTATACCACTTCAGACGAATGGTTATCTAATCTTTTCTTTAAAACTTCCAGTGTTGGAGCATTCACAACTTCTGAAGGCAAGCTGTTCCACTGATTAATTGTTCCAACTATCAGGAAATTTTTCCTTAGTTTTAAGTTGCTTCTCTCCTTGATTAGTTTCCACCCATTGCTTCTTGTTCTACACTTTGGAGAATAGTTTGACTCCCTTTTCTTTGTGGTGACCCACGAGATATCGGAACACTGCTATCATGTCACCCCTAGTCCTTCTTTTCATAAGACTAGACATATCCAGTTCCATCCAGTTCTTTATGTTTTATCCTCGAGTCCCCTAATCATCTTTGTTCCTCTTCTTTGCACTCTTTCTAGAGTCTCAACATATTTTTTTACATCGTGGCGACCAAAATTGGATGCAGTATTCCAAGTGTGGCCTTACCAAGGCATTATAAAATGGTATTAACACTTCACGTGATCTTGATTCTATCCTTCTGTTTATGCAGCCTAGAACTGTGTTGGCTGCAGCATACTGTTGCTCATATTTAAGTGATTGTCCACTAGGACTCTAAAATCTCTCTCACAGTTACCACTATTGAGCAAGGTACCACATATACTGTACCTGTGCATTTTGTTTTTCTTGCCTAAATGTAAAACCTTGCTTTTTTCACCACTGAATTTCATTTTGTTAAATAGCGCCCAATGTTCAAGTCTGTCAAGATCTTTCTGTATCCTAAGCCTATCTTCCGGAGTGTTGGCCATTCCTGCTAGCTTGGTGTCGTCTGCAAATTTGATGAGTTCCCCATCTATCCCCTCGTCCAAATCATTGATGAATATGTTGAAGAATACTGGGCCTAAAACAGAGCCCTGGGCTACCCGACTGCATCCCTCCCTCCATGTAGATGCAGTTCCATTGAGGACTACACGTTGAGTGTGGTTGGTCCCTCAGTTACAAATCCATCTGGTGGTGATGCTGTCTAATCCATATTTTTCCATTTTATCAAGTAGTAGGTTATGGTCTACTTTGTTAAATGCCTTACTGAAGTCCAAGTAAATTATATCAACAGCATTCCTCTGGTCCACTAGTTTTGTCACTTTGTCGAAGAATGCAATAAGATTAGTCAGGCATGATCTGTTTTTGACAAGCCCATGCTGGCTTTTGGTTATTACTTTGTTTGCTGATTCATTGCTTGATTATCTTTTTCAGAATCTTCCCTGGTATTGAGGTCAGGCTAATGGGTCTGTAGTTCCTGGATCTATTTTTTTTCCTTTTTTGAATATGGGAACTACATCAGCTCTTTTCCAGTCTTCTGGCAGTTCCCCGGTACTCCAGGATCTTTGAAAGATATACTTCAGTGGTCCTGAAACCACATCTGCCAGTCCCTTCAGAACCTTGGGGTGTAATCCATCTGATCCTGGTGATTTGAACTCATCAAGGGTAGACAGGTGCTCACTTACCATTTTCTTCCCTATTTTAACTTGTTTTTTGTGGTGCTGTTTTTGATAGGTTGGACTGTTTTTTCCTTTTGTGTAAAGACAGATGCAAAAAACGAGTTAAGTAGTTCTGCTTTCTCACTATCGCTTGCCATCTTCTTGCCACTTTCTCCCAGCAATGGACCAATTATTTTTCTTGAGTTTTTTCTTGTTTTTAACATATCGGAAGAAGCTTTTTTTTATTTTTTTACTTTTGTCTCAAGCTTTTGTTTGTTGTGAGCCTTAGCTTTCCTCACTTCATCTTTGCAGCCTCAGGCTATTTGCTGATATTATGCCTTAGTTATGTGCCCCTCTTTCCACTTTTTAACTTGTCCTTTTTGTCATTCAATTTGTCAGAGAGTTCTTTATGCAACCATGCTGGTTTCTTTTGAGAACTGTTATTTTTCTTCTTCATTGGTATTGTGCTAGACTAGGCTTTTATAATCTCACTTTTCAAAATTTCCCAAGCTTCTTGAGTTGTTTTCCCCTTGAGGATTCTCTTCCATAGAATCCCTCCCAAGCTTTCTTGAAGTTTATTGAAATTAGCTCACTTAAAGTCCAAGACTCTAGTTAGACTCTGTTCTATTGCTTGTGCTTGCATAACATTGAATTCCAATATTGCATGATCATTCCCCCCCAAGGTTCCTGTAGCTTCAACACCTTCTATCATTTCATCTCTGTTAGTGAGAATTAAGTCCAATATGGCTGATTCCCTTGCTGCCTTCTCTACTTTTTGGGAAACAAAGCTGTCTGCTATGTTTGTTAGGATCCTGTTTGATCTTCCACTTGGTGCAGTTTGTCTCCCAGTTGATGACAGGGTAGTTAAAATCCCCCATTACTATTGTGGTGTGCTTCCTACATACCTTAGTTAACTAACTAGTAAAAAGTTCAACTACTTCCTCTGTTTGGTTGGATGGCCTATAGTATAGACCTATGGCAATGTCATGTCCCCCCCCCCCTTAATATTGACCCAAATGCATTCAAGATAATTTTCATCATTGTTGTGCTCTATTTCTGTAGAGATGTAGTTATTTCTTATACATAGTACAACTCCATCTCCTATTTTATTTGGTTTATTTCTTTTAAATAATTTAAATCCCTCTACATTCCATTTGTGGGTTTCATCCCACCAAGTTTCCATAATGGCAACAATATCATATCTGCTCCCATTTACTTGAATTTCTAATTCACCCTGTTTATTCTTCATACTCTGTGCATTGGTGTATAGACATTTGAGTCCATTTTGACTGACCCTGTGTTTATTTTCTACATAACTTGTGTTGTTCCCTACTGCCTTACCACCTGTTTGATTAGTGCACATGGTATGGCACTTGCTACATGCACTGATAGCACTATTAATTTTAGATTGCTGGGGACAGAAATGTTCTGTATTAATTAATTCTCTGTCCCCGCTGTTCAGCTTAAATGTTTATCTAGAAAATCTGTGAATTTAATGCCACATAACTCAGTCCCTCAGTTCTTTGATGGATGCAAACCATCTGTTTTGTACAGTTTTTCATTGGACCAGATGCAATATAATCAAAGCCTTCCCTTTTACACCATTCCTTTAGCCACACATTAAACTATGCTATATGCTGGCCTTTTCCTTATATACTGGTAAAACCTTTGAAAACGTAAGCCTACAGCCTATACTACTAAGTTCGTACCCCAAGCTCTGGAAATCATTCTGCACAGAAAGTACATCTTTTTGGGACAGATCATTTGTGCCAAGATCTATAATACCATCAGCATCACAGTTCTTACGGGCATTCTTGATTATCTTAAAGATACTGTCTTTGCTGGCAGTAGCACCTGGCAGACACCTGACCTCTTTCAAAACTTCCGTATCATTTCCTAAATTTATATCCCTTACAATTGAATCACCAACCAGAAGGTGGCTTCTCTTTTTGGATACCTTGCTCTTCTTGCATGACTGATGTGTAATATCTGATTCACACTTTCCCCTATCCAAAGCAAGTTCTTCAACTTGGACCACGATCCCCTGCTTATTTGAGTTATCATCAACACAACAACCTAAACCTGTCACTTTAGAGTCCCTATTAAGGTGAGAAGGGCACTGTATCTGTTATGCTGGGACACAGCGAAAACTTTGCGTTTATGGTTCATAGCTCTCACCCTGCCAGATCCCACGGTGGTCCATACTGTCCTTTTCCTGCAGGATTTTTGTGGTAGAGGGGGCTGATAGCGCGGCAGCTCAATAGAGTAGAGTGGTTGAATAGGATGCCTAATTTCTTGGAGAGCAGTGATTAGAAACTCTAGATAGGTAATCTGTCCATGTAGACTAGTAATTTGTTTACAAATAGGACAGTATCCAAGTTTGACAAGAATACTGCGAAAGACAGCTGACTTTCCTTCCTCTATCACTAACCCTGTCCACCAATTGTCAGATATGATGGCAATTGCACATTTGTTCAAGAGCTTTGGAGGTATAGGTAGTCCTTGTTTAGTGACTGCCTCAGATAATAATACCTTAGTTACAACAGTGTTGAAAAAAATACTTTTGTAACAAATTCCCACCTTTAAAACCTTCTCAATATGTTCTTCTCAGTAATGTGTTTACCATTAAAGTCAATTAGTACGTTTTGTCCTGTGACTGACCCATTTTCCCAACTCTTCTTTTCCCACTCAGAATGGAGACAATGCCCAAACCAACTATCTCTTCCTGAGCTGTTTTTTCTCTGAAGGACAGCAAGTCCCTAAAAAGTGTTAATCACAAGGTCACAAGCTCAGGTCTATCTCCTTAGTTGATTAGCACTCTGGACTGCCTTGCATACCTAAAGTTCAGAAGACCCTAATCAGTTTAACACTACAGGTTTTGTTTTGCTTTCTAAATGACTTCTGACTCACCTTCATGAGTACTCTAGGCAAATAGACAGTATTAGCATATTTTATTGATGGGTAATCTCCAATACGTACCTGCTTACTCTCTTGTAATCCCTTTCCCTATTAATATACATTCAAATATTAATTTTCTTCCTGCTAATTAATCCAGCACTGAGGTGAATAATGTAGGGAGGAAAACAAGGTGGTGAAAATATGATTATGCAGTTTTTCTACTTTAGATCTTTATTTTATGATCATATATTTATGTATTTTCTTCTGACTATATGTATATTTATGCACATATACCATGATATATCAGCATATCACATTGTGTGAAATTGTTATGTCCACATTGAAATATTATAAAAATAAAAATAACAGAATATTAAATACACTGATAGATACCTGTGCAAATTTTAGTCTGAAACTGCATTTCTTCCGAATGCATATATTTTGTATTAAACTGATTTATCTGTGAAATTCTACACCCTTCCTCCTTTTATCCCATTTCTTCTCCCTAAATCCTTTTTATAATGATGGATATATAAAAGTCTACTACCCGTAATAGTTTATTTTCTGAAAAAATGCAGGGATAACATAATTTTAAACACTAGATGAAATATCTAGGAAATCTGTAGTCCTTTTCTAGTAGCTTTTTAATAATAGTATTTTAGTGATTCACATTCATCCAGGCACAATAACTGTTTTAATAAGTGATTGTTTTGTAAAGCAAGCCTAAATTTAGAGGCAAATTGCCTATATATAGTCTAAATATTAACTGCGTGTATAAATAGTATTTAGACTATATATAGGCAATTTGCCTCTAAATTTAGGCTTGCTTTACAAAACAATCATGCACATTCTGACAAAACATAGCATATTACAATAAGTCCTCAAGAATACCTTATAAATCTTTAGTTTTGGCAAGGGTCCTGTGTTAGACACTTTTTTAAACTTAGATTTTCTTGACATGAAATTACAATGCTGGAAAAAATAATTCGCCAATTACATATAAGTTTTTTATAGTATTATTAAATAGGTATTGAAAAATGATGGTGGTCCTCTCAAAGGCAGATCTACAGTACCTGTGTTCCTTCGGAAATAAGTCCAGGTCGTATTTTCTTTTGGGTCCCAAAATAAGCATTAGGGCTTATTTTTTTGGGCGGGGGGTGTTTTTGTTTTTTCCCCAGATATGGGAGGCCGATTTCTTCTGCTTATCTGCACCAGTTTACCTCAGGACCCCCACAGCCAGGTGACCCATGCCTCGACACCTGCCTCGCAGTGGCAGCTCTGGCAGCCCCATCCAGCAGGACCCCGTGTGGCCACTGGCCCACTTCTTCTGCTTGCTTGTGGCCACAATGGAGCAGGAAGCCAAGTGATGTATTGGAGCCACGGCTGCAAGGCGAGATGGGGGGTTGGAGCTGCCCCCTTCATCCTGAACCACCTTACATCAGGGCCCCCGCAACCAGGCCATCCATCTCCCGACACTGCTTCACCTTGCGGTAATGGCACCAACACCGGCGCACCACTTGGCCTCCTTCCCCATTGCGGCTGCAAGCAAGCAGAAGAAGTGGGTTGGCCGCCACATGGGCTCTTGCTGCATATGGTTGCTGGTGCCGCCGCCGCAAGATGGGTGTCGGGATGTGGATGGCCTAGACGCCAGGGGCCCTAAGGTAAACCAGTGCGATGAGCATTGTTCTGCCCCAGCTACAGACCCCAAAGAACACAGCACACACAAAGTCTGTACAAACCTTAGTTTACTAAATTAAATTCAAACGAAGGCTGTTAATTAACTTTCTTAACAGCCTACAAGAATCCAAAGAATAAATCATCGTAATCTTTCTATGGTTGGCAGAAAGCCCAGAAGCAATTTGCAGGAAGCTGATAAGACAACTAAGATCAAGATGAAGGAGAGTGAACAAAGTTGTTCCCTACAAATTGCCTCAGTTGTCTTCCTTCCTTAAATAGGCTAAGGGAGTGGCCAATTAGTCCCAAGCCTTACTCTCGAGGAGACCTCCTCCTGAGGAGCCACTCCTGCCTTTTGGCATTTCTGCATGCCCGTGCAATGAGAAGAGGCTCCTCCTCTTCTTCCTCTTCACTTATAGGAGCTTCTGGAGGTTCTGAGGGCCCTGGCTGAATCCCCGCCTCTGGCACCACATCTTCTCCAGCCTCCTCATTGTCTGACTCGAGTGCCAGCTGCACAGGCTGCTGGCACAGCACCACACCGGCCTCCTCGCTGTCGGAATCAGCTACTAGCTGCACAGGCCACTGACGGGCCACAACATGCATGGAGCAGCAACCCCCTCCCGCCTCCCTTGTGGCTGCGGCATGGTGAACAACCAGATGGAATGTGTGGCCAGGGGCTGTGCAGACTCTTAAGAAGGGCTTATTTTCAGGATAGGGCTTATTTTTAGGGAAACGGTATTAACATATATCACCTCTTCAGGGATCAGCCTATACCTACAAAAGAATAACACTGCATAGTTCATGTAAACAAAACACCTGCAGACACGATCAGTTGGATTATTGTACTGTAAAATGTTTCCCACAGAATCTTGCAAATGGCTTTTTGCTTGCATTAAGTATAACGTGCTGCTTGGACTTCTATTTGCCAATCCGTTGCTCTGAATGATACAGTAAAAGAATGGACTATCAAACAATTTTGTGACAAATATCAGCTTTCTTCATTAACAACTAATTACTTAAGCATACACAAATATCTGTCCCATACTTGAGGCCTCAAGCAAAAGGACAGATTACAGGGCATCCTTGACTTACAATCAGTCACTCAGCAACCATTCAGTTATAATGGACCCCGCCCCCCCAAAAAATTATTTATGAACCAGTTCCAAAGTTTCAATGGCTGGATCCCTCCCATGATCATTCCAGGCAGTTGGCAACTGGCCCACATTAATGGCTGTTTGCAGAGTCCCACAAACATGTGGTTGTGATTTACAATGTTTTTGCTGAAAACCAGCATTTACTTCTAGTTTCTGGTAAAGATGCGTAGCAAACAATGGGTTCACTTAATGAGTGCTTCTCTTAGCAGCCGCTGCAAAAAAAGGCTGGGCCACGGATGGTCTACTTTACAATTGACTTATGACCATAACTGGGCATGGTACTACCTTATGGCAAGGGTTTGAAATAACAAAAGGTAGCAAAAATCATCACAACCACTAGGTGGGAGTAAACAGCTAGAGTTTCCATCACTTTTTGTTATCTAAACTTTTTGCTTACAATTTTGCAGCTCCAATATGAAATGCCTATCATAAATGTATCCCTTTTGCAGATATTGCTGCAACTCCCATGCATTGCAAGGACATTTCACATACAGTAGTGCTTTAGTCATTCCATCCAAATAAATCTTCGCAACTTGAAATGGATTTTTCGACAGAGCTTTTATCCATCTTCACAGGATCTAAACTGCATTCTCTGGGCATTTATATGGTGCTGTTTTCATTCCCCAGTCCCCTGTAAAGTAGTTTGAAGCTGGCTGTATGATTATCTTCATTCCTGTCAACCTTAAGTTGTTGAGATTTGGCAAGAAACAGTGCTTTCTTCAGCCAACCAATAAGAAAATGCAAAAATCCAACTGATGTCTCACCCCATTTGCTATGAAAGTTCCTACAGTAGGAAAAATCCCGTCATCCTATCTACATAGAGAAAGTAAGCAAAATTTTCACTACATGCTATGCGTGTTTTCTCTGGCCATTCTGCAAACAAGTGATGGTTTGAGGAGGATTAATGCCTGTCAAGATGTCATTCTTCTAGATAAAAACCCCATCTAAAACTGTAAGGATGGCATGTAGATCCAGAACCTCAAATTGCAAAATACAAGTTTTGTACTGAATTCCACCAAAGCCAAATCAAAAGAAAATTGGTTTGGCTGCTCAAGTAGGAGGACATTATGGGAAAACAATAAAGATAATTTATTTAATCTCCAGAAATCCAAGTTATTGCTGGATGGAACTAAACAGTTAAGAGGTTTTTTCTTTTTATCTCTCTTTCATCACCCAGTCATCTGGATTTTTGCTGCCCTGACCTGCAAAAGCTCTAAAAAACAGCAGTATAGTACCAATGTTTTCTCAAATACCATGTATGGAAAAATCTTCATCACTCTTCGTACTTGCAGGAGAGCAATTAAATACACAGTCTTAAGGCTCAAACACCTACTAGCCTGCTTCCATCATTTGTTCTATCCTGACAGCCATGCTCTACTCTCTCTTACAAAAAGACCAACAAGTGGGGCTGCCCTTATAATATTCATGTGAGACAAGTTAAGAAAAAAAAATGGGTGAATTTTCTGCTGGTCATAAATAAAAGATCAAGCAGAGATGTTCTTTCTTTACGAGTGAGAATGGAAAAGATGAGAGTTGATAGATTATGGCTTAGTCAATATCATCCGCAAAGTGGATAGGAGAATTTTTCACCTTTTCTGCTTTTCCAGGAAGACCCTCACTCATCTTTCAGACCTGAATCATATGGCAATTGAAACATTTATGTTATTGGGAAGCCCTCACCTACTCTATAGATGATCCACCAATTATCCCTTTTCCGTCTTTCACATTCTCTCTTCCTATCCCTTTCTCCCTTCCTTGCTCTTCTCTTTTTTTTCTCACTCTCATTCTTGCTCGTTGCTCTATTTTCTTTTATATAACAAAAAGACGGGTTGTTGAGAGATACCAGTGCACCGATTCTCGGTTTCTCCTGCCAATCCCAATTCTGGCATTATACAGTTAGTCCTTGATTTACGACCACAATTGAGCCCAAAATTTCTGTTGTTCATTGAGATATTTAAGTGAGTTTTGTCCCGTTTTATGACCTTTCTTGTCACAATTGTTAAGTGAATCACCACAGTTGATGTTGTTGTTAAGTAAATCTGGTTGTTAAGTGAATCTGGATTCCCCATTGACTTTGCTTGTCAGAAGTTTGCAAAAGGGGATCATGTGACCTTGGGACACAGCAATGGTCATAAGTATGAACCGGTTGCCAAGCCTCTGAATTTTGATCACATGACCATGGGGATGCTGCAAAGGTCATAACTGTGAAAAACAGTTGTAAGTCACTTTTTTCAGTGCTGTTATAATTTTGAACTGCCACTAAATGAACTGTTGTAAGTAGAAGACTACCAGCACTTGTCCCTCTTGTAACTCTCAATGCCAGAGTAGAAATAAAACACACTGATTAATCCAGGTGAATAATGTAGGGAGGAAAACAAGGTGGTGAAAATACTATTAAACAGTTTTTCTACTTTAGATCTTTATTTTATGATATTTATATTTACGTATTTTCTTCCGACTATATGTATATTTATGCACATATACCACTTTACACAAGGGAATGCACATAGAGGAGTCCACTTTACTCCACGTTCATATGTATTACCTATAAATAGAACACTCTGATGACATTATTTAAAGAATGAGAAGGCATAATTCTGTGCAAAACCCCCACCTTTCTCTGTGATGTTCTGAAATAAGAGCCCATCATCAAAATAGGACATGCCACTGGTGTTTTAGCAAGGAACAAGTGATTAGCGATAAAATCCAAACATCTGAATGTTTTAAGATAGCAACACTTGAGGACTAATTGGAGAAAGTACACCTTAAGATGCAGGTGTATGTCAATAGCTTGTTAACGCTGTGTGATTAACTAAATAAATAGGCAGAAGTAGATACACTTCAGAATGTCTGTGAGGGCCACAGGAGATTTCCCTGCAAAGTTTACAACTAGGTCCCAACAGAGTTCCATAGCAACAGTAAAACCACAAGCTCTAGGGGTCATTGACAAGTGCCTACATGTGCTTGAAGTTGCTTTTTGGCAGGGACCCAAATCTTCAAGAGTATGCACGTAAAATATTAAATTTTACTTCTGCTCACGATCTCATACTGTATTTTCCTTCCTGTCTTCTGGGCTTCCTTTACGTCATCCTAATGGTCGGTATAGTTCGATCAAGAGGATATAGAATGGCCTTTCGAAGGATACTAAATATACTGTCTCTTTTGCTTATGCCTTCAAAGAGATTACAGTGTACGTTTTATGCCCCACCCTCCCAGAAAGAAAAGCACATTTTAAGCAACAGAGGTTTCATATGGCAATTATGCACTGGAATATGAGTGTATATATATATATATACTCATAGATTGTTCACTTTTATTACATAGTTTTACTATGTGTGTGACATTAAATTAAAATGCAGAGAATAACAATTTATCAATGCACATCTGGTTTTTAATAAAACTTGATTATTAATGTTTCTTTTGGATTTTAAAGTTAAATATGTTTTAACTTTCCATGTTTTCCTTATCTGGGCCATACACACTGTGAGATCCATGACTTTTTTACAGATACGTCACCTCTTGCTGCCAGATAATATATTTGTAATTTTCAGTACAGAAAAAAATCCTAATCATATACTTTTGTATGGGGCTACTAACATAGGTTTCTGTCAGTTTCACAGATAAAAAGGTATCACATTATTATATAAGAATATACACCAACAGAAGGAAATACAGTAGAAGTAAATACAAAAAGAAGCCGTGAATGAAAAATATTATTTGACCAGTGTATATGCCATTGCGTAAATCCAGTACTGTCAAGAGTGTTTTATTCTGCTTTTTTTTTCACTATTTCAACATTTATTCTAAATGTTGAATTTGGGAATTCACCGCTGTTCTCAATATTTCAGCATTCATTTTTACTATAAATTTCATGGAAAGATATTGCAATATTAAATTTATTTTTTGTATCTCTGATATAAATTATTTACCATAGAAATAGTCTAGTCGCATACACTTTAAACGCGACAGTCATTGAAGCAAAAGGCCGTTCCTACAGAACCATTATTTTCAAACTCTTAAAATCAATTTATGATAGCATTAATTTCATAATCATCACTGCCTTCTTAAAAATGCACAGAATTCTGGGTGATCCAACCAGTGTTACCTCCAGCTGACAAAGTAATTAAAAAACTTGTGGGGCGGGGGGGAACCTATCACTGCACCTTCACTCATTCACTTTATGCTCCCACCCCAGCAATTATAATACAAAAAGACTGACGTGAAAGTAAGATGCCATGACATTTCTCACTTGCGTTTTTTAAATCTTGTGCAAAAATAGCGTGTGACATTAGATGGTTTAGTCACAGAGAAAAGGAAAGACAGCAACTGGGACTCGAGATATAGCATGGTGGGAAATTGCCTGCTTCTAAGTTTCAGTACTTTATTTGTGATATTGCTTTGGTAGATACAATTAGTCCTCAATCCATGACCACAATTGAGCCCAAAATTTATGTGGCTAAGGGAGAAATTTGTTAGGTGAGTTTTGCTCAATTTTACATTTTTCTTGCCATATTTGTTAAGCAAACCACTGCAGTTGTTAAATTAGTAACACAGTTGTTAAGTGAATCTGATTTCCCTGTTGACTCTGCTTGTCAGAAGGTTTCAAAAAGTGATTGCATGACCCCAGGACACTGCAACCATCATCAATGTGAGTCAGTTGTCAAACATCCAAATGTAAATTACATGACCATGGGGATGCTGCAATGGTCATAAGTGTGAAAAATGGTCCTAAGTTACTTTTTTAAGTGCCATTGGACCTTTGAATGGTCACTAAGTGAACTCAGTAGGTTGAGGACTTATTTGTATTCCTTTTATATCAAGCAAAGCTGGAAGTTAATCAGTTCTTCCATCTAACCGAGACTGTGGCATGTGATCACAAGGGTACCCTTGATCTTGGAGTGATGCAAATACGATGTCTGAAAGTGCCCATAATGTTTTGGGCTGCAATCCAAGCTCCCATATGAAGCAATTCTACTGAACATAGCAGCCCTTACCTCTGATCTCTCTCTGTCTCTCTCCCCTACATCATCTGTTTGGTTGCCTGTCTATCTGTCTATCTGTCTATCATCTATTTTTTCATGCCCATGCTACCTTGCTAAAGAATAATAGGTTTAGGAGTTCTAATAAACAGAAACAGATTAAATGTTTATCTGCAACAGCACCTTTGTACTATACTAGAAATAGCTGAATACTTTAAAAAAATTACCTATAACTATTCCTAGATATAAATTCTGCCAGAAAACTCTTTGCATACTTAAATCTGATTAAACTGCTTATTTTAAAAACTATTGATCTTTGTAATTTGTAATCCATTTGATTCATTACCCTCTCTTCTTATTTACATCTGCTATTCTTGAAAATTTGTATGCAATTATTTGAAGTCAGAACATTCTTTTCCTTTTGTAAAGATTGTAAATAATGAAGTACCTCATAAATTAAAAATACCTGATCAGAACAATTATTCTGAAGGAATAATTGTTATATTATTTTCTTGGGTTTCCACCAAATGCTACTTGTTCGCAGGAATAAACTATAGCAAAGCTAACAGTTGACATTAACAGTTTTGTTAAATACAATTCAAACTATTCGTATTGCAAGCATGTACAAGCTTATAAATTACTCCTTTGTTATTCTCTTTGTCACTGAATTGAACTATTTTACTTTGAAGTAGCAAAGTGCTTCCATCTTAGTTTGTCAGCCTATTAAACAGTATTAAAGAAAAGTGTGCTTTTAGAATAATAACTAAATGTAAATAAAACAGAACATTTCACATTAAAAATTCAAAGTTAATTTGAGGACCCATCAGAAAAATAATACCCAATATTGTTTGAACCGTTTTCCAATTATAATCCATTATTACACACAATATACCATTGATATGATCAAAACATTAGAAAAGACCTACCTATTCCTTTACTGCAAAACACTAACATATTAAGCATGTATTCAAGAGAACCAAGAAATGCTATGCCTCTTACATATAATGGGGAGAGCAAATGAAAGTATACAAGCATCAGTTCCTTGTAAAGTTATCTTTATACTCATTGCTAAATGAGCCTGTTCCCCCTAATCAAGCTAGAAAATGACCCTCATCCAGCAAACAGTGAAGTACTACAAGTGCACTGTGGAAGATAGGGCATTTCCATCTTTTTCAACAATTCCTGGAGGCAACATCTCCACAAACAGCAGTTTCATTGCAATGGGTGGGAGATGACAGGGTAAAAGTGGATTCCCCAGAAATCAAGAAGGGCTCCAGCTCTGAATGTATACATTCAGTTACAATCTGGCAGATGTCAATGAATCGGATGAAGGGTCCTCTCTGAGCTCTTGCAGACTTTCATTACCCAATCTAGGTAACACCATCAGTGCTAGTAACACTGCAAGCAAACGGCCCTCCTTAAGAGCACTGCTGCTGTTATCTAGTTGGGTAATGAAACGCCTGCAAGAAAATAAGCAAGCTCAGAGAGCACTGGGGACCCCTCCTCCCTCACGTCAAGCCTGAGCTACAAATATTCCTTTTTATTAATGAATCTGATTTCAGACCAGGACAATCGATCAAAACCACCGCTATGATTTCCACCAGCTTCCATCAATACAAAGCACAAGGGGAACCTCCTCAGCGGGTCCACCAAATCCTCTCTCCATCCCACACCCCCCACACCCGCCCCAGCTCCCGAAACCCTGCAGACCTGCGCACTTTTGGCTGCTGCTGAGCTGCAACCTGAGCAGCCAAACTTTCCTCGCTTCTGAGGCTGTGGCTTTCTTTATCTGCTTTCGCCTCACTTCACGCCACTTCGCTCCATCGAATCGACCCGCCTGTCGCGCCCTCCCTCCCTCCTCTCCATAATCACCGTCAGCGGCCAGAGGAGAGAGAAGCTCGGAGGCTCCTGGAGCCCGGAGAGCGCCGTTTCTCTCCCTGCAACCTGGCGAGCGGGACGCGGGCGAAGGCGCAGCCCGGCGCGCCTCGCGCCCTACCTTGCTTGCTTGCTTGGCGGGGGTTTGTGCCGGTGACGGCGCGTTTCCTTCTGGCTCGCTCACCCAGTTCTGCCGCAGCAGCCACGGGGAATGTCGGGCAGAGCGGCGGGGCTCCCTGGTTTTGTTACTACCGGGAGGAGAACAGCCCGGATCAGTGCCGTCGCTATAGAAACTGGCTGTTCCCGCCGCCAGCGACGTCGGGGCGGAGGTGGGGGTGGGGGGGCAGAGCGCTTTCAGCCGTTCATTGAGGAGTATTCGGGCTCCTGCTCCCCCCCACTCCACCTGAGGCGAGCCTGTCAGGCAGATGGAGGGAGAAAAGGTTGCTTGCCCCTCTCGTTGCAGCCTCCTCTCTCTCTCTCTCTCTCTCTCTCTCTCACACACACACACACACACACACACACACGCCGTTATTATTTTAAGGGATCCAGCCAGGAGATGGCCAAACGCAAGGAGGGATGATCTATTTCGATCGTGACTTCTACGGGAATAAGCAGCCTCTGTGAAAAAGATAGGGGTGGGGGACCTTTTACAAGAGTGCCAAGGAGACGTCGTGAAAACCATTTTTTTGATTCGAGTCTAGACGAAAGGACGCGTCCTTTTGGTTGTTCCTCTTCTGTTCCCCTGTTTTTATATCAATACAAATTCTCATGTGAGAAGCCAGATTGTTATGAATTCAATCTATTTTACTGAAGTATTTAGAAGCCACATTGAAGAGCAAAAGCCTGGAAAATTTTACACTTTACAATCATCATCATTGAAAAATTCAGATCAGCGGTTGAAGTATTTAGTTTAAACAACCCACTTGCAGCCTAAGGTTTCTCTTCATTTATTTATTAAATAAAGAGTAAAGAGTCATTGACTTAAGGAAAAATTATTCTACATCTCTGGGGATGTAAACTGGCCTTCTGATTCATCCCTACAATGGTGAATAGTGTTTGGGTTGCTGTCTGGTTTATTCTACAGGAATTTATTGATCCTTATTACCATAAATTCTAAATTTATTAAGCCCCCTGAAGCATGAATGAAGAAGGAATGAGAGCATTTACTAAAGAATCGGCAAGATTGAGGTCATGAAGTTGCAAGCAAAGGAATGCAGAAATGGGGTCAACTGGAAAACTGAAAAAAGAACTGATAGGAAAACTCCAGGCTGCTATGTAGATAAGTGGAGAATGTCTTGTTTGTATTTAAAGATTGTGCTAAAAGTTACAAAGCAATTGTGCTACATAGGGCAGCTAGATAAATCCCAAGAACTGCTAAAATGAGCAACACCAGGAAACTCTTTTGAGGCTACTCCCACCCGTGAGGTAATCCAGCATATTCTCACAAAGAACCTCCTCTGCTGTATGAGTCAGTATTTGCAATACATCTTATCTTTAATAAAACTTGAGTTCTCCCAAACTTAAGTGTTAGTTTCATACTGTTCCCAATAATATAATTTCTAGATACAGCTTTAGATAAGCAGAGATTTTTGTTTACCTAAAGAGATAAACAGTATCCCCATAGCCTCTTTTTTTGTTTTTAATACATGCATACTTAATACTCATATAAATCTATTATTATTTGTGGAATCAAAGTGTTCATTCAATGCCATGTAAAAATGCAACAGCAATATATCTATTTTAAAACAAATTCATAGAGTGGATCATATCTTATGATTTATGATGAATGTATTTTTATGATGACTATGATCATGATTTATCACTTATAGCTTTTATGTACACTGAGAGCTTATGCACTGAAGACAAATTCCTTGTGTGTCCAATCACACTTGGCCAATAAAGAATTCTATTATACTTGTTAAAGTATTTCTACAGAATTTTTTAGTAATGTTTGACAATAATAAGAACAATAATTGCAATTATTACAGTTGGAATTCTAATATATCAGATCTCATCTTACCAGAATTAATGTGACCAGATTTCCAACTTAAAAAAAATATATCATGAAATCCATCAGTGAGAGCAAACTGCAAGTAAACTGTTCTATAAAAGTACTATCAAGATTGAAGTTTGAGATGTATTCAAGATAGTCTATGCTTCTATCTATATATTCCAAACACTTTTGCCACTACAATTTAGGCTAGAGAAGAATAATTTTGTTGCTATTATTATAAAAAATTGGAAATCAGAAACCCTTTCTGAACTATTAAAAATCAACCATAGCCTGTTTATAGGTGTGCATTTATCTAATGATGATGATGTTACCCTTTCAGTCATATCCGACTCTTGGTGATTCTATGGGCCAGACTTCTCTATATCTTCTGGTTTTGCACTATTTCTATTTATCTAATAGAATTAGTTCTTATCCAAACTAAGGAGGAACAAAGCCTGTCTGTTGTTAGAATAAGAAACAGAAAAATTGGGCTCTTACTGAACATGGAAGGCTGTTTAGCTCACTGCATACAATAGCTTGGCAGGAGAAAAAAACACCAAACTATGAATTTTCATTTCACAATAAATAGGGCTCATTTTGGTGTACTGTTGTGCAGTTTCCAGAGTGACTTCCTATTTAACAGATTCCTAGCTTTTCTACAGTAAGTTTCTTACCAGAAGTTTCTGGACTTTTATGTGCCAATTAACCAGATGCAGCTTTGTCAGGCAAAAGTCAATCTCATGCCCAATTCTGTTTAAACAATTTGAAAAATGGAATAGGGAAAAGATGTAACGAAGTTATTGAGAGCAAGTAATATACAATATATTTTTATCCAAAGGTAGAAGGAAGGAGAGGTGGCCTAGCAACATAATTAATTTTTTGCAATATTTGTAGAATGCTACCATTCCTTGAGACTTAAGGCAGTAAACAGCAAGGCAGATATAAAAACAACCAGTTTTTTAAAAAAATTAGACATACAATTGAAGATGGGTACCCACAGCCAATTAAGGCTTAAAGTACAATGGAGTAAAACAGGCTGTGCCATCTTGAAAAATGCAGAAGCAAAAGGGCTAAGCATAAGTCTAGGAGGGACATTTTCTAGAATGTCCATGTACTATAGAGAATTCCTGCCATCAGATCCGCATCCCATGTTTATCCAATGCAGAAGGGACTCTTTGTAGCTCCTTTCTAACTATCCAATCAGATATGTCAATTAATTCTGGTAAGATGATGCCTGATGTATTTTGGTGCTATGCTATATGGGGCTTCATAGGTATTCACCATCGTTCTTGATTTGAACCAAAGCCTACTGATACCTAATGCAGTGACTTCGAAGTTGGTAATATCCTACAGTGGAAAGGTTGACCTGCCAACCGCCTAAGTACTATGTTCTGTACCACCTGGAGCTTCCAAGTCATTTCTAAAGACAAACATGTACAACGTATTAATATAGTGGTACAAATAAACTGTGATCAAAGCATGGGCTACCTTCAATTAAGAATCTTTAAACCTCTCAGGGATGACTTAAATCTCATAAGCAACAACAATTCCATTTGATGGGATTTAATCTCAGCTAGATTAAATCCCATCAAATGGAATGAGATTTTGCTACATCTAGTCCCTGACTACCTCCATAGGCTTTCTATGGCACCTTCAATTCAGATAGTCCTTGTGGCTGAATTTTATCACCTTCTGAATAAACTTCTTAAAAAAAGAAGCTTGGAGAACAAGCAGAAGTTGTCAAAGACTGAAGATTCAAGTAAAACCTTTTCAAGAGAGAACCTAGTAGCATTAGGTTTCCTCTCAAGAAAGCCACTCATATTCCATCTGAAGGAACAAGGTGATGCATGGTCTAATCTGCAGGTGACAAAATTCACACTGCAGACAACTGTAATTATTTCCTGAGGTTCTACCGCTTTTGAAACCTGCCACAGTTGTATTCAACTAGGGTGGATATAAGCAACTTTATCTTTTAAGAAAATTGCAAATTCATCCGGGAAGCTTTCAGGAACTTTGTTGTATCTATCCTTTCTTAAAAGGGTGTAGAACATTTTATATAGGGTTGTCAGGCAGAAATCTGTAAACATAGGCAGTAGGGAGGAAAGCTGATACTTTGCCACAATTACCAAACATCGGTTCTTACCAATGTGCAGTTACATCTATTTCTGGTATTTCCCCCGATTACTATAAGTGCCTGTGTAGGTGCTTCTTGTTCCTCAGCTTCCCAGGAAATCGAAAAAGCTGCTTTGGGTGGGAAACTTGGACAAGGCTTTGCAGAAGCAAACTCACCCAGAGTACTGGCCTCCACGGAATTTCAAAGATCTGCCAGGCATGAGATGAAACAGCCTGCCAAATTATCAGAGAAATCCTCAATGCCCTCTGGAATCTTTCTGGCTCAATTAATTGCCTGGGATGGACCCATCTAAAGAGTTGTTACCCATGCAGAGAAGTCTAGGGATCTGTGATGTACATTTTGAATGATCTGACTATGAAAGTGACTGATGGCAATGTCTTCCATTTTCATATCATGTCTCATCTTCTCCAAAATAAAGACAATAGAGAATAGAGCTGGAAGAGACCTTGGCGGTCTTCTACTTGAACCCCCTGCTCAAGCAGGAGACCCTATATTACTTCAGACAAATAGCTGTCCAGTCTCTTCTTCAAAACCTCCAGTGATGAAGCACCCACAACTTCTGAAGGTAAGCTGTTCCACTGATTAATTGTTCTCACTGTTAGGAAGTTTCTCCTTAACTCCAGGTTGCTTCTTTCCTTGGTTAGTTTCCATTGTTTCTTGTTCTGCTCTCTGATATGTTGGAAAATAAGTTGACCCCTTCTTCTTGGTGGCAGCTCCTCAAATACTGGAATAGACCAGGTTGATATGTGCTCACCCATGTATATTGGAGGCATGAAGTCACGTTATATGGGATTCCTGTCCCAGAGAATGGAGACTGATGTCATCTATGATCTGAAGCCTTGGAAATGCTAGTAGTCTATCCAGGAGCTGATAAGGACTGCTGATGGACAGCTAAGGGTTGATACAGGTGAGTGGCTATTATTATATAATCACTGAATCATGTATATTTCAAAAGATCTACCTAGAGGCAGCAGAATATTACTATCACAGAACAGATATATAAGGTTTAGATCAAATTATTCAGGCCTCATTCTGATTCTATAGAATACCGGGCCCTTTTAATAACTCGGTGCATCTTAAAATGCTAAAACTAAATGTAAACAATCTGTTCATTTTTTCTTTTTTAAAAAATCTTGTCTTACCCTGCCCCCAGCCCTCTTTGTATGTAGTAAAAACAAGCTTTCTAAGTTTTCTTCCCTTTTCTCCTTGCTGTGTTATTTAATTTAATGCTGTCAGCAATATGTCACAAGCTAGTTTGCTTGATTTTCTTCTTCCATGCTTTTTTTATTCTTGAAAGGAAGTTGATAATAATCTCTTAGTCTTGTACAGATCAGGATGGGAAACAGACAAACAGCTCGAGCACAACTCTCAGGCTGCATTATAAATTTTAGTTGCTGTCACTATGCTCAGCTACTGGCCGAGACTATCAAATAGGAGCTTTTCAAGTCACCGAAGAGCGATTGCCAGAAGCTGCTCGTGGACTGCAGATTACGCATTCTTTGGAGCATGTGGCCATTATAGGAAGGAATGTTCTATATGCCCTCCAAACAAAAGAAACAAGCTGGTTTAGAAAAAAGATGTAAAACAACAGAAAGGGAAACAGTCTAAATGAGAGGGAGGAAATCAATATGTGACCAGAGTGTTTCTGTACATCTGTGCTTATTTATTGGTCTACTGCAATCTTTCTCAACCTAGGCAATGTGTCTGGACTTCAACTTCCAGAATTCATTGCAAGCATTGAATCAGATCTGGATTTTTAGCCCTTTTTTTTATTACCCCTCCAGACTAATTTAGACTAAAATAAAGAATCCATGTAAACATAAAATCACTAGATTCCTCACATATTTGCATTGAAATCACTTCAATACAATTTACACACTTTAACTCATCGTTTATTGCTACATCTTCGGTTTCACCAAGTCTATTCTTACTCTGACATTTAAAAAAAATTATCAAGCTCATTTTAAAATCCCAAAGCAGCAAATGTTTTATTTAAAAGTGATACAATTTGTTAAGTAACAAGTAGATTTATGACAGAAACAGTTGCTAAAAAATCCATTGTATTTAAATTGATCTGTCTAGACATGTTGACATAAAGCAGGCAGTGTTTAACATATTTAAGTTCCATTGATTTCTGTTAGAAAATTAAATATATTATTAACTCTCTACCAGTGAAATCAATGAGGCAAGTTCTTAACTTTAGTTAAATTGTGCCCTTTGGGTAAATGTATGATTAGTTCATTCATCATAGTATGTAGAAAGAATGCACAGGAGAGAGTAAACATAACTTAAAATACAATTATTTCCTAATTGTATTAAAATATAGTCAAATGAAAGTTAAGCTATCACCCTAATTCAAAATTGTATGCTCACTCAAATGTGTACATAGATCTTTTGAATTCACAAACAAAGGAATCTTTCTGTCTGCTGTTTTTTGTAGTCAGAGTTGAGCATAAATGTCTTTTCAAATTTTCACTAGATTTATGGACAGAGAATTTTCTGTGCAGATAATTTCTCAGAAATTCTCTAGGGGGAAATATTCTTCAAAAATGGTTATGGATTTGATCCTCTTTAGTGATGAAAGAACCATAATTTACAGAAGTATAAATCCTGCAGAATCATGACAAACAACAGAAGAAAAATCAGAATCAGATCTTACCAGCTAATGCAAATTAACCAGTTAATTTGGAGAATAACATCATGGCCAACAGACTGGAATAGATCAATCTTCATTCCAATATCAAAAAGGAGACCTAACAGAGTGTGCAAATTATTGTACAATATTCGTAAATTCACATTCTAGCAAAATAATACTTAGGTTCATCCAATTCAGATTAGAACTCTGTATGGAAAAAGAGATGCCAGATATTCAAGATGGCATTAGAAAAGACATCAGAACACAAAACATTATTATTATAAACTTTTATTCATTAAACATGAAACTCAGTCAACTGAACATTTAAAAATGTATCACAAATATAATTGACTGGTGCTGATGGTTGATACGGGTTGCTGCTAGCATTCTAGGTATCAATCAAGTATCTTCTTAAAATGTACAATGTTCCGAGAAGCACAGTTTTTTGCAGTTCCGCTGGTGTTATTGCAGGAAGATGCAATTTCTTGACGTATTTTTTTAAATTTCTGGACATGGTACCAAGTGCCCCAATGACAATGGGTATCACTGTTACATGTTTCATCCATAATCGTGTAGTTTTGATGGCCAGGTCACAATATTTCGTGATTTTTTCCACCACCACCACCACCATTATTGTTATTTTTGATTTTTGATGTTGCATGCTGGATAATTGAGAAGAACAAAGACAAAGAATAATGGGGGGAGGGGCAGGGAGGGGAGTCAGCATGTGTATATTGATTACAGAAAGTCCTTCAATTGTGTTGATCACATCAAGCTGTGGCGTATATATAGAAAAAATGTGAATGCCAGAAAATCTCATTGTCTTCTCGCAAAACCTAAATGGTGTGTAGGTTTTGCAATTTGCATGCTGGATAATTGACAGAGACAAAGACAAAGGAAAAAAAGTCAGTATGTGTATGATTGATTACAGAAAGACCTGCAGTTGTGTTGATCACATCAAGTTGCGGCATATATTTAGAAAAATGTGAAAAGCAGAAAGTCTCATTGTCTTCACGAAAAAAACCTATATGGTGTATAGATTTTGCAATTTGGATAGAAAATGACAAAACAGACTTGCTTTTGCTTGGCAAAAAGGGGTCATACATGTATACTCTCTCTTTATTTATTCCAACTATATACTGAATATGTACAATATTAAGGGAACTAGACTGGAAGAAGAGTGTATTTTTAAAACTGGAGGAAGAAATACTGTGCTGCACTGATTGACATTACAATTAAATACAAAGAAGGCCAAACTAATGGCAATGGGTACAACAACCTGCCTTAGAACTGACAATGAAGATATGCACGTGGTAGCTAACTTCTGCTTTTTTAGGATCAACTATCTATAGTAAATGAACAAGCAGTCAGGAAATACAGACTAGTATTTGATAGTATAGCTAAGAAAGCCTTGGAAAAGATTTTCAGATGCCCTGTGTCTGTACCTCAAAATTCAGAATAATGCAAACAGTGGAATTATTCTCTGTGATACTCCATGAAAGCAAAAATTAGACTTTGAAAAAGCAGGATAGAAAGTGTATTAATGCTTTTGAAATTTAGTGTTGGAAAAAGATTTAAGAATATCATGAACAGCCAAAAAAACAAATGAAGAAATTTTTGAATTAATCAACCCAGAGTTTTCAATCAAGGTAAAAATTACCAAGCTCAAATTATTCTAGGCATATTAGTCAAAGACCTCGCTCTCTGGAGGAGGCTTTAATGATGGCAAAACCAGACCAAAAGGGAAGAAGAGGTCAACCACCATCAAGGGGAATAGAGTCAGTTACAGTAGCACTGAATACAGGTAGTCCTTGACTTACAACCAGAATTGACCCTAATTTTTCTGTTGCTAAGTGAAACGTTTCTTAAGTGAGTTTTGTCCCATTTTACAAACTTTCTTGCTGCAGTTGTTAAGTGAATCACTGCAGTTGTTAAGTTAGTGACCCGGTTGTGAAGTGAATCTGGCTTCCCCATTGGCTTTGCTTGTCAGAAGGTCGCAAAAGGTGATACATGACCCTGGGACACTGCAACTGTAATAAATATGAGTCAGTGGCCAAGCGCCTGAATTTTGAAGGGATGCTGCAACAGTTGTAAGTATGAAAAATGGCCATAAGTCACTGTTTTCAGTGCCGTTGTAACTTTGAATGGTCACTAAATGAACTATTGTAAGTCAAGGGCTCACAGGAGCCTGCACGCCTTCCTGTGGACTTCTGGGAACAAAAGTTATCATCATTTTAAGAACCATATAATTAGAGGTGCCTTAATCGATATTTGGCTGGAAATAAAAAAAAAATGTTATAAGAAAGTTCCCGGGTGGTTTTCCACTGTGGAGGCGGTCATGCACCCAAACACCATATCCTTTCAAAAAATTATACAATACCGAGATATATTAGACTCAGACGGGATATTAAAAACACGCCAGGAACTCAGAGATGGGGGAATAGAATTAGATTGGGGGCCCTACCTTCAAATACAAAATAGACACAGAAAAGATAGGGATGAAGGAGGAGTCGAGTTAAACCCAAATAGATTAGACAAAATTCTGGAAACGAAAGAAGGGAAGAAGATATCTAAAATATATAAATATTTATTAGAACTGGAATTGAGTAAGAATTTGATTAAAGGGCAGATGATTGCCTGGAACAAAAACATAGGCGGAAATATCCAATTAGAAGAGTGGGAAAGAATCTGGGAAAATAATATTAAAATGACAAAGTCGGTAAGTTATAAAGAAAACCAATATAAGATATGGTATAGATGGCACTTACCCCCGTCGAAGCTAGCACAAATGTATCCCAACTTAGACTCAAAATGTTGGAAGTGCAAACAGGCTAGAGGAACGTTTTACCATATGTGGTGGCTATGCCCCAAAACTAAGGCATATTGGGAGAAAATTAGAATGTGGATAATACAAATAGTAGGAGAAGAAATTGAACTAGACCCCAAGATATTTTTATTAGGAATTTACAAACAAAACATTAGAAAAGAAAAGATATACTTAATACACCATATAATTACAGCGGCGAGAATAGCGAATGCACAAGTATGGAAAAAGGAATATTTGCCAAACGATCAGCAAGTAATACAAAAGATATATTTGTGTGCGGAATCGGATCAATTAACGCAGAAATTAAAAAATGAGGAAAGCTCAAAATATTCTAGGGTATGGGATAGATGGTACGATTGGATCAAACAAAGACAAAATGGATAATGATACTTTTAATTGAATATGAAAGTTAATTTGAATGAGCAATATATGTTGTTATACTCTTAGTGAATTGTAAATTAAGAATGAAAATTGGAAAGGTATTTGTATGATAGTCTTATATAATGTACCCATGAGGATTTCACCGACAAAAGGCATGTGGATGAAAGCAATGAATGGGAATGTAAATAATGCAAATAATAATAATGCATTAATGTAAATACCATGAAAGTATACTTGTTTATGTATAATAATATCATGAAACCGGAAATGACAGAAATGTATTATAATTTTTAATCAATAAAGATTTTGAAAAAAAAAAAAAAAAGTAAGTCAAGGGCTAACGCTACAGTTTTGGAAGACCAGAAGGGCTAGGTTGGGAACAGGTTGTCATGGAAAAAATCTATTTCTGTGCATGCTGATGGCCCATGATCAATCAATCAATCAATTAATCAACAATCAAATAATCTATCAGTCTATCAGTCAATCAATCAATGTAATAAAAATACTATGTTCTTTCTGTTATGTTTTCTGTCTTTGCTTATAATGATTGGGATGACATACAAAAAGTGTAAAATAAATAAATAAATAAAAACCCACTAAGAACCCAGGCCACTAGACTGGGTAGCCCTTGAAGTTTATGAGCATAGGTATAATTCTCAGGTACTCACCCCCCTCTCTGAGAAATGCAGATTCTTAGAGCAGTGACTTAACCTTGTTGTATGATAAATGTACAGGAATTGTACAGGGATGTGAAATATGAATCTCTTTTCACTGCTTATCAAGCGACTCTACTGAGAACTAATAGAAGCTTCTGGAATTGTGGCTTGTCCCAGGGCCCCAAATCACAAATATATTTACATGAAATGTTCTTTACAATTCTAACTTTTCAAAGACACTTAGATCGAATTAGGGCTATATATGATGTATTGTTGCCACCTAGGGCTGGTTTAAGGAAATAGAAAGAACATTTTATTTAAATAATATTTGTGTTCAGCACATTTTAAAAATTCCTGGCTAATTTTAAATGTTAACTGAAACAGAGAGAGTTTTGCTTCTCTCCCTCACTCTCAACATTGTTGTCAATAGATTTTGTGAAATATATGAGAAGTGCCATTAGAATTTCAAAGAAACCTGCTCTCCTAGTTTACATAAAAATTGCTAGTTCATTATGTCCAATTTTGAAAATACCTAACGTCCAATTTTGGTAACTAAATAAAATTTATAGTTTTCATTTCCTCTTTTTTAAAAAAACAAATGCCAATTTCCCACTACACTCTCTTTTTTAAAAAACCACAGAGTCTCTGCTTCTTCTTTCACAATTTGTCACCTCAATCACCTTAAATTAATGACTCTCCTACATTATGTCACTGGCTGAAAACTTATAATGTGAATTTTTCCCACATGGGGAACAAATTACTAATAAGATGCAGATCAGTGGCAAGGAAAATGAGGTCTTGTACTTAGGCAGAAAATGCCAGATGCATAGGTACAGGATGGGCAGTACCTAGTTAAAAACAGTAATGACTGTGATAGGGATCTAGATGTACTGATGGGCCATAGCTTAAGTATAAATGAGAACTGTGCTATAGCTGCCAAACAAGAGCCAAGGTAATCCTGAGCTCTATCAAGACAGGGATAGCATCAAGATCAAGGGAGATGATAGTACCGCTTTATCACACACTGATGAGTCCACATTTGGAATATTCCATCCATTCCAGTTCTAGTCAACCACAATACAAAAAAGATGCTAAGGTCCTAAAAAGAGTGTAGAGAAGAACAACCAAGACGATGAATGGTCTGGAGGCTAAATCCTATGAAGAATAGTTAAAGGAACTAGGTATGTTTAACTTAAAGAAGAGAAGACTGAGGGGAGACATGATAGCTATCGTCCTATAGTTGAAGGGCTACCATAGTAAAGAGGGTGATGATTATTATAACACTTGAAAGTAGGATAAGAAGCAGTGGGTGGAAGCTCCTCAGAGGGAGATCTAACCTGGAAATAAGGAGAAATGTTCCTGACCCTGAGACCTATTAAGCAGTGGGACAGGTTACCTTCCAGAGTTGTGAGTGCTCATTGTTTGAGGTTTTCAAGAAAAGATTGGATGACCATTTGTTTCCTGATGGAATGAGATCTAGAAGACCTTCAAGGTTCCTCCCAACCATATGATTCCATGAACCCATTTTCTTTTGCATGCATTTCTTACCTTTTAACTAGGCTTTCAACAATCTGTTTTACTCTGCAACCTATAAGAAATATTCTGAAAGCCCAGATTGCCATTTCTTTTGCTAACTTGAAATCCTGGGAACAAGGAGCAAAAATCACTGCTCCATCCTCAGCTGTTGTTCTTTTTGCTAAAGTAGCAAAACAAAACAAAACAAAACTCCCATATCCTCTACAATAGTGGTTCTTAATCTTTTCTTCAACATAGACCCCCATTAAAATACCTTTTGTGGCCCCTGGCCATGGCCCCAAACCACCAAGACTTAACTCAAGATTGAAATCACAATATTTCTTCAAACTTTCATGGACATTGCAGACCCCCCGAGGGATCTGTGGACCACAGCTTGAGAACCACTGCTCTACACAAAAGAAGGAAAACAAAATAAATAACATAAAACTGAATAGCATTCAGTCATTGTGCAGTTGCAAGAGATCTAGGACTAACATCCCCTAAATTCCATGGAACATTATCTGTTTGTTCCCAAGGACGGGCGAGTAATCTGGGGAGATCCTTGTACTATAGCTAGGAAGAATAAAGTAGTCGACTTGAACCTTTCACATATAGATCTCGTTGCTTGTGCCTGATAGGAACTTACAAAAGAATGGATAAATTTCAATCTTGTTTCCTACTTTTGAATGGAGGCTTTTTCCTTACAGTGTTTTATTGATAAATTTAAATATTTGGAGAGTAGCTGCATGATTCTGGAGAAAAAAAAATACCGCTAATTTCAATAGTTGCTGATAGGAACAATATAAGTGTCTGCCATACCCCCGCCTGTACTTTCTCCCTTTTGAATCTACAACTCTGCAAATTCACAGGAAAGGGGAATTACCAAAATAGAGTGAGATACTCTTTTCTTTTCCTTTTTTTTTTTGTTGTCTAATGATATTTCAACCATGAAAGTGATATTGCATGAAGTGTGGGGAAAGAAACATGAAAGGTAGAAAAAAACCCCTTCTCTAGAATAACCTCATATAAAAATATTGTAAAACGTTCCAAGTGAAGGTTTGGGTAAGTTACTGAGTTTTTGAGGGGTCATTTGGGAAAAAAATGTGGAATAATTTACTGAAGTAGGCTTATGGGCCTTATGATAAGACTATTATAATACTACATCTCTTATTATAGTTATTTTAAAATTATTAAAAAGAAGGTGAAGGCTACCCTGTGGGACTTTCTGCCTCTAGCCAGTGGCCTTTAAGACTTCCTTAATTTGGGGTTGGGGAGGAGGGGGAATCCCCAATAATGTGTTTCCTGTGATCTTTACAGGCTGCTAGACAGTGTCTCTTTCACTTCTTGCCTTCTCCTGAAAAGAATCAAGATCGCCCCTTCTTCTGAGCACTCATGGCCTCAATCCGTTGCTATCAGCTTGTCTTCCTAAGTCAAAGTAAATAGTTTTCTTTTCAATGTTTTATTATTCTCTGCCTCTCCACACCTTCAGGATCTTTCTTGATTTGAAAAAAAAAAAATCTTTCATTTGGAAAACCGTTCTACAGCTGTTCATTTTTAATGTCTTTTTTCCCTGGTATCTTTTGTTTTTCAGTCTGGTGTGGGCTTCGTGCAGTAGTTGGTGTCCCACAAGAAGTTGAGGCAACCTGTAATGAAGACGCTTTTCTCCCTTGTAAGGTTTTTCAGGATCTACAGCTCACAACTGGAACTATCTCCTGGTATAAGGTAAGAAAACCAAAAAACTGCTGCAATTCACTTTCTTCACATTTCCCACACTTGCCTGGATTCTGTTTCGTGCCTTATATGTGATTTTTGATGCCATACTGAGAGGGTGAAAAATATGTTGCCATAATCATATAGATTGCTGCAGATGCTTCAGTTCATATATTGCATTATTTGCTACATGAGTGTTTATCTGAAAATGGTTAAATAATGCTCTGCTGAGTGGGCCTGCATGCATTATTAGGAAGAACAACTTCTAATATAGATAGTCCTCGATTTACAACAGTTCATTTAGTGAGCAAAGTTTCAATGGCATTGAAAAAAGTGACTTATGACCGTTGTTTATGCTTATGGTCATTGCAATATCCCCTTGGTCATGGGATCAAAATTTAGATGCTTGGCAACTGACTCATATTTATGATGATTACAGTGTCCCATGGTCATGTTTTTGTAACCTTTGACAAGCAAAGTCAATGGGGAAGCCAGATTCACTTCACAACCGGATCACTAACTAAACAGCTGCAGTGATTCACTTAACACTGCAAAGGTTGTAAAGGGTCATAACTCACTTAACAAATGTCTCACTTAGCAACAGAAATTTGGGCTCAATTGTAGTCATAAGTCAAGGACTACCTGTATTCTACTAACACAGTTTGCAGGCTGTAGTTCCCCACACCCGGGGGTCTCCAGGTTGAAGAATAGGGCTTTTTTTTTAAAAAAAAATTGATTTATATGCCGCCCTTCTCCGGAGACTCCGGGCGGCTTACAATGCATTAAGCAATAGCCTTTATACTTTTGTTTATTTTTATACAAAGTCAGCTTATTGCCCCCACAAACTGGGTCCTCAGTTTACCTACCTTAGAAAGGATGGAAGGCTGAGTCAATCTTGAGCCTGGTGAGATTCGAATTTACAGTAATTGCAGACAGCTGGAGTTAATCACAATGCATTAGTCTGCTGAGCTATCCAGGCTCATTTTGCAGATAAAAGCAAAATTATTTCATGAGATCCTAACATTCAGAACAACGAATGTCTTTTTTTCTGTATACCAGTTCTGAACAGCTGGAATAACACTCCATGTTGCCTTTCTCTCTCTCTCTCTCTCTCTCTCTTTTGCATTTTTAAAAAGAAATCAGTGAAATTATTTCAAGATAATGGCAGCACTGAGCTGCAAACATGATAGAATGTAGTCAGGCAAACAGGCAAATAATAGAATTAATCACTTAAAAAACTATTAAGGGCCTAATCAATAAGCAGTGTATTTAAGCCCTCTAGGGGACTATTAAATAATAATTCCAACAAATCGTATGACATTTTGCACTGTAAAGTTCAAATAGCTCTTAGGTTAAGTCACAAGTACGGGATAATTGTGAACCGTGTAGTAAATACAAACAATTAACCTTTGACTTTGCTGCTTAAGAATTATGAGAACAATGTGACTCTGCTGGGTGTGCTGCACTTTGTGTCAAATTAATGATCAGACTGTAACAAAAACAAGATTTTCCAGCTTATTGTGTGATACATTGTTAAAAAGATCTTCTCCTATCTAAAATAACAATAACCCATTTACTAGATATGTTAAATATGTTAAAGGCTCATCCTAAAGCTGGGTTAAAAACACTAGTTGGAGTTCATCTTAACATATAACAAAGGATACAAAATGTAAATGAATGAAAACACTGCATTTTTTCTTTCAGAAATAATAAGATGTACACTATATATGTAGTTATATGGTAGTTATACTGTACCTATGAAAGACTTAGAATAGATATTGTGTTAAATACACATCAATTTACTTTAACATATAACAAGATTATAGTGATCCAGGTTAATTTTCAGAAGGGTAACCGTATTATCAATCAACAACTAAAACAATGCATGGTATCTGATGAAGCCAGACTGTATCTATTATCTTTTAGGCTGTAATAAATGCAATAAATTTTTATGCATTTTTGCCATAATTTTTTTAAAAATTAATAATAATAATAATAAAAAACACCTGTTAGGAAAATTCTTTGCAGTCAAACAAATTCAATTTGTTGTGGTTGTTTCCAAAAGATTTCCAGCCATGTTAGCTCTTTGGTGGAATACTAATATGGTAGCAATTTAGCCCCTGGGTGCTGTATCATGGTTCCATGTTGTTGTGGGGATTGGATCAATGGCAGGGTGAGGTAAGTTCTAAATATACAGGAAGAGACAAGTTTCAGGAACTATATACGGAATCCTTTACAGGGATTGTGTAGGAGGGATGGAGGAGATAAAGAGAATAGAAAGTGATGACTGGGAGATGAGTAAGACAAAGAGTTCTTAGGAATGGAAGAAAAAAAACCCCCATCTGCAGAGCTGCAATTCAAAGAAAAATTCAAACTTTTCTGTGATTTCAAATGACCAAAAGAGAGACAGAATAAATAAGTTAAGTTCCCCAAAACAGATAGTATTGGGAGATGTTTATTCTAAAAAGTTGCTTAAATCTGATATATCTGGAAGGTTGCTGTTTTTCCATTTCTGTAAATTGCAGCCAATAGTTTAAAGCTGAAGATAGTGAATTCCCCTCATAATGACCTCCTAAGGAAGAGGTTATAGCAAATCAGTAGGAGAATAAGGGCAGTTCCATGAACTTCATGGGGTGTAGGATGGCCTTCCTAGACATTATGCCAAAATAATTTCTTATTTCAGATTACATGAACTGAAAAAATAAAGGTTCAGGGTGGGAATATTGAAATGAGGCGCTCTGGATTACCAGGAGGAATAATTCATTTGTATTCTGTCTAGCTGGCTTCTAAAATAATTGATTGATGAGATAGATGAATGATGGTTCTCTACACTTTATTGAACTGGATACTGAGCAATATTAGCAATGATAATAAATACACATTTTAATAGCGGCAATTTTTCATGGCAGAAGTTTTGGCTACTGATACTTTGGGATGTATTGTAAAATTTTGCAGTTTTTAAAACTATCATGTTTCTGAATTATAATAATTATTAAATATTAATAATTTATATTCAAACTGTTTGTATATAAACTTTATATACGAACTGTTTAGGTTCTCTTTCTCTCTAGGAATTTTACAGAAATTTATTGAAGAAGAATTTAAACCATTTTATAAGATTCCTCATATATCCTATAGGATAACAAAAATACAAAAAAACCCCACTTTTTCTTTTATAAAGTCATTTTTATACTCTGAATTTTTAGTATACTATTCTTTTACACACACACACACACACAATGTATTTCAGAGAAGTTTAAAAAATAGTATATATTATAATACAGAAAGAGTGGTATAATACAGTTTCCAATTAACAATTTCAGTATATAAAAACAAAGAAAGCTTTTCCTTGTAAAGAATCTAGGCAAAAATAATTCTTCTTGTCAAACCAAGGCATGGCCACTAGATGTCCCCACAGGCAAATGTTATTCGATAGCTTTGAAAGAATTTATCCTAAAAGGAAAAATAAGTGTATTGCATTTATGTTTTCGAAGAATTGTCACTGGAAAGGACAGTAATTGCCTTATGCCATTTTGGGGGAGGTCTGTCATTTTTTCACGAAAGTATAACAGTTTGCATATATTATCTCTATATCTTATTTATAGCAAATTACTAAAGCAGATTATTTAATCATTAGAAAAGGCTTCCTATCTTAAAGTTTACTTGTCTAGTTTTAACATGGCTTTTTTGCTCCTGCTTCATCTGAGCCACCCCTCTCTGCCACCAGGACTATCCCAACGGAAGAGATTAAAATATATATTAAATATTAATCAAATTGGAGCCAGACGTAGCTGAAACAGCACCACAGGCACAAAGCATTTCGGGCAGGTACCCCTCATTCTTGCCCACTGCTCATTCTCATAATCAGCAACGTCAATTTAAAGCTGCATTAGCAGAAATAAACAGCTCCATACCAGGATTCTGTGGTGACTTGAAAGCAATTCTTGAGTCTGTCTGTTTCTAGAATGTCAGCAGGGTTGGAAGTTGAGTCTTTTATTTCCAGCTCAGCTCTGAGGCAGCCAATATTACAGTAAAACTACTGTTTGCTTTTGCAACACTTTGAGCCTTTCGCTTCTTGCATCTATCCATGGTAAAAAAAATTGTTTTGACAATATTTTTTGCTTTGGACATGCTCTTTTCCAATTGCTTGAGATAGCAAAAATATAGAAATATAAGTTGCTTTGTCTAGCATAAGACAAATTGCTTGAGATAGCAAAAATATAGAAATATAAGTTGCTTTGTCTTGGTCTCTAATCAGTGAGTGATACCCTTCTGAAAGTTTAAAAATGGCAAGTTAAAGTGCAGCAATTGGTAAATTTCCCTCACTGAAGGAAAAGCTTTCACCAATCACTCTACCCTGGGTGAGTTTAGGATGGCAGGTTTAACCATTGACAGAACCCAAGAATTCTAAGAACAGCTCTAATTATCTCTTGAATGTTGTATTTTGCTTTATAAAGGGCCTTTTTAAAATAATAGCAGATTAACCAGTACTCTTTAAATGGGAGACCAGGACCTCTAGGCACTGAGTTGCCTGTCACATATGAAGAAATCTGATTTTCAGGTTGCAACATAGAGATCCTTTGCTATCACTAAAGCAACGAGTGCTAAGGATTCCTAAGTTAAGGGTTGCCAGGTCTGCTTCCAAAAAATAGCGGACAAGCGGGTGTGTGTGTGTGTGTGTGTGTGTTAAGTAGTAAAAAAATAAAAAAAATTTTTACAATTAAATTATATATTTTCTTACAAACATTTAACACGTATTAAAATAATCACTTCAAAACTTTACTTAAAATTCAAAACATCAAATATAATAATATGTAGCTTTTGAATAAAAAAAATGTCCACTATTTTGTGAAAAAAAATAGTGAACATAATGTGAAAAAAGTGGACTGTCCGCTCAAATAGTGGACACCTGGCAACTATACGAGTAAGGAAGTGTCACACCCGGATTTCTTTAAAGAAACCTGTCGGCTTAAAATAACCTTTTCATGATAGCTTCCTCTACAAATCTTGCTGTGCTGCTCCTGTCCTTGTATCATCATTACATTTCTGCAGCACAAACCAAAATGGCCATGAGCCTTGGCACACCACCACCACAATCACTGGCTAAGTGACAAAAGCCATTCATAAAGAATCATTCATAAAGAGGAACCCCGCATCAGATCAAGAAAACCTGAAGTAAAGCAGCCTGGGCTATATGGGCTGTACATTGATTGCTTAATATATTGAAAAATATAGGTAAGAGGAAAGCTGTGTTATATAGATCAGGGATCACCATCCTATGGTACCAGTCAGCGGCCTGTTAGGAACTGGGCCCACAGCTGGAGGTGAGTGGTGGGTGAACAAGTGAAACAGAACCCTCCGCCCCATCCATGGAAAAATTGCCTTCCATAAAACCTGATGCCAGAAAGGTTGGAGACCACTGATATAGAACCTCCTTAATTAATGGGACCAAAGTATAGGGCAGTGACTTTTTGCTGTCATGTGCCAAAAGCGGGGGGAGTGTGGGGGGTTTGTACATGCGCGAGCCAACACCTATAAGTTCAATACGTCCCAACCTCCCCATGCATGTGTGCAACCCCCCCCATACTCCCCCTGCTTTTGGCATGTGATAGCCCGGTGGGCTGGGTAGACCCGTTTCTCACCCTCCCCAGGCTCCAGAGGCTTTCTTGGAGCCTGGGTAGAGCGAAAACGGCCTTCCCCCCAGAGGCCCTCTGGAGGCTGGAAACAGCCCGTTTCCTGATTTCTGGTGACCCGGAAGGCCCGAAAATCAGCTGGCCAGTGCATGCATGTGCACTGGAGCTACTTAGGACAATGCTCATGTGCCCACAGATATGACTGTGTGTGCCACCTGTGGCACTTGAGCCATAGGTTCGCCATCACAGGTATAGGGGATATGTGGTTGTACCAGTGGTGGGTTGCTCCCGGTTCTGTCTGGTTCTTTAGAACCAGTAGTAAAATTGGCGGGAGGCTCCGCCGACCCACCCAGACATCATCATTGAAGCTTCTGCGCATGTGCGCTCCCATTGCGAACCGGTAGTAAAGGTAAGTAGAACCTACCACTGGTTTGTATCCTCAGCTGCCATTGTGGCATCTATCTGTTGTTTTTTAAACTTTATTCTACTTGGGAAGAGAGGTGTAGGAATGAGCATAAAGTTGCACATAAAATCTTACAATCAGACCCACCTGATTTCTGCAGCACGACTATGATTGGTAGGTATTTTCCCACTGGTTAATAACATTTGGAAGGAGGACAGCAAAAGCAGTGGCATCTATCTATTGCTTTCTTTAATCTGGTCCTTGTACTTCCGATATTCAGGCTGGTGACAGTGAGAGGTGAGCTTGAAACTCTTTCTGAGGATGCAAAGAAGTGATATTGGTATTATAGGAACTACAAACTAGAAATATTTAATATTAATTGACCGTTGCTGAAGTTTAAGACAGATGAGGTTTTTAAAGGCAAATCTTCAAAACTGATCAAGGAGAGAAGTGACCCAGAACTAAGAAAAAATTTCCTGACAGAACAATTGATCAGTGGAACAACTTGCCTCAAAAAGTTCTGAATGCTCCAACACTGGAAATTTTTAAGAAGGGATTGGACAACCATTTATCTGGAATGGTATGGGGTTTCCTGCCTGAGCAGGGGGTTTGGATTAGAAGATCTCCAAGGTCTTGTTATTCTGTTAAAATGTAACGTAACCAAACCCTGTAAACAAGGGTTTCCAGTCCGGAGTCTTTTAGATGCTTGCTGGAATTCTGAGTATTGCAGTCCAAACACCTATAAAGGACAGCACAGTGGGAAGGCTGCTGAAATGGTTTAGCACTGGCGTATAAATACTTCCATGTAGTTGCAATCAAAACTCTCTCTGTTAATTTGTCATTATTTTATAGATTGATGAAAATAACAAAGGACTGAAGGATGTGGAGTATAATAAAGAACATGCATATTCAAGAGGATTTAACGACTCCTTAGAGATTTCTAATGGCACCTGGCATTTTCTGAAGATTAAACATGCTACACACTTAAGTAGTGGAACTTATAAATGTATCTTACTGGAACCAGTCAGGAAATACAACCAAAGTACAATTATACTCAGAATAGTAGGTATGATACACTTGTTTGCCAATTTCTTTTTCTTGCATTTGGAACTTTCAAAGTACTTTAATCACGTAAAGATTACTGTTTTGCCTTGCAGGCTGTCCTGAGGAATCGCAAAATTTGAAACTCAAAAAATACACCACAGAACTTATATTGCTGAGCTCTATTGGGACCTTCTATTTGTTACTTATCATCCTTACTTGTGTAAGTGTATGCCACTTTTTTTTAACCCTAGGATTCTATTTACTGCCTTTTATTCGAGTGTTCTCTTCCTTCCTGCATAACAAGAAAATGCAGATATATTGGCACGTTCCCCATCTCCTGTTTTTATCTTGCTTCACTCCCAGTCTTCTAGGATTTAGAGCATTAATTTCTGAAGGAAGTTTCTAGCATGATTGTGGAGCATTATTTGTTGTAAGTAAGACACACACAAATACAGGCCATTGGAAGTTCATTGACCAAGATGCTAAGCTTCTGTGTGGGGCAAGGGAAAAGAGAGAGAGAGAGAGAAAGAGAGAGGGAGGGAGGGAGGGAGGGAGGTGTTCTGCTCCAACTACAGATCCCAAAGAACACAGCACACACAAACTCTGAACAAAACTTAGTTTACTCAAATAACACAGTTTTAGCAAATGCCGACTGTTAATAAGTGTTCTTAAAAGCCTGCCAGAATTCCACAGATAAGATAGTCAGAGTCTTACTGGAATTGGCAGAAAGCCCAGAAGCAAGGTTACAGAGATATCCCAACACGATGATTAGTGAACTAAAGTTGTTTCCTGCAGCTTGTTACAAGCTGCATTCTTTCTTAAATAGGCTAAGGGCATGTCCAATTAGCCCCAAGCCTTACTCTCGAGGAGACCTCCTCCTGAGGAGCCACTCCTGCCTTTTGGCAACTCTGTGTGCCCATGCATTGAGAAGAGCTCCTCCTCTTCATCCTCCTCACTTAAAAGAGCCTC
Organism: Masticophis lateralis; assembly: GCA_030761175.1. Taxonomy (NCBI): domain Eukaryota; kingdom Metazoa; phylum Chordata; class Lepidosauria; order Squamata; family Colubridae; genus Masticophis; species Masticophis lateralis. Next base: position 66,904,134 of record JAUDYJ010000003.1, read on the forward strand.
TGGAGGTTCTGAAGACTCTGACCGAATCCCTGCCTCTGGCAGCACATTTTCTTCAGCCTCCTCGCTGTGCGACCCAAGCACTGGCTGCACTGGCTGCTGGTGCAGCACCACACCAGCCTCCTCCTCGTCGGGATCAGCAACAATCCACGCAGGCCGTTGGTGGGCCACAATAGGAGGGAGATAGAGATGATTGCAGATAATGATCTGTTTTTATATGGAGCTGAAATGGTCACGCTAACCACAGAAGGGTGAAAAATAACTCCAAAGAAACAGACTGCCTGCATAAACAGTGAAGTGCAGCTGAAGTTCCTGATGTATTAACAGTGGGTTATAAAATACCTTGAATTAGGGGAACAACTTCTGCCTAGTGAAAATTGCCAATAACAATTCAGTCCAATAGTCATGGACTGAAAAAAAAAAATAAACGCATGGAAAGCCTTTATAGGTTCCTTATAGAGGTAGTCCTCGGCTTACGACAATTGAGCCCAACATTTCTGTTGCTGAGACAGAGGTTAAGTCAATTTTGTCCCATTTTATGACCTTTCTTGCCACAATTGCTAAGTGAATCAGTGCAGTTGTTAAAGTAGTAATATGGTCATTAAATGAATCTGGTTTCCCTATTGACTTTGCTTGTCAGAAAGTTGTAAAAGGTGATCACATGACCCAGGACACTGTAAGCATCATAAATATGAGCCAGTTGCCAAGTGTCTGAATTTTTATCATGTGACCAAGGGGATGCTGCAATGGTGGTAAGTGTGTAAAAAGGTCATAAGTTGTTTTTTTCAGTGCTGTTGTAACTTTGAATGGTTACTAAACAAATGGTTGTAAATTAAGGACTACCTGTATTATCAAATCCGGTCCCTTGGAAGCTGCTGTTACAGAGCAAATTCAGTTCCTGAGTCCTGGTGCTGCCTCACTATGGAATATCATTCAGAAGAAAAAGGAGGAAGACGGGTGAAGCTTCTGAAGAGTTTTCAGAACTGCAGTTTCAATCTACTGCTTTTAAGGGTGGCTGCTTACATACATGAAGAGATGCATCAGCCAAAAAAAAGAGGAAGAGGAAGAGGAAAAGGAAGAAGGAGGAGGAGGAGGAGGAGGAGGAGCAGAAGCAGCACGGGGCCACATCAAGTTATGGGAGCGCGCCCTCGCTGGCTTCAAGCGGTGGCGCGCTCCAGCCTCCAATGCTCCTCTCGTTCCCCTGGTTGCACAGACCCTCAGGCCCTGCGCATCAAACACATTAAAAATGACCATTTGGTGACAACTTTTGGAGGGATCCTGCAACTGTATCCAATATTTTTGAGAGGCCACTGCAGTCCTATGCACCCTATTGATAAAGTACTGTACACTGAAAGAGCATCAAATAAAAAACTGTACCCAATGAAGTGGGAAACATAGTAACCACCTTATTGCTAATTGATTTATTATCAAGGATGGGTTAGAACTGCATGTCTGAAATAAACCACATTAAGGATAAAGTAAAGTAACATCAAATACAATATATATGATGTACTGTACATAATTTCCTGCTTGCCTGCCTTTGCATTCATTGTTGACTCTCATGACTGCCTGAATTAATCAGTTTTCTTTGGCAAGTGGTTGCCATTTCTTTCTTGCTAGGCCTGAGAGAAAGTGATTAGGCCAAAGTCACCCAGTTGATTTTCATGCGTAAGGCAAAACTAGAGTTCACCGTCTCCCAGTTTCTACCCATATACCAAATTGGCTTTCATGTGTAATTTCTGCCTTTGCTTCATTACCATATCCATTGGCATAAATCAAACATTATCTGCTGAGGAGATAATTTATCTTAGCTAAAATCTGCCTCTCGTTGATCTTGTAAGAAGCTGTTACATGTTTATATTTTGATATCAATCTTTGGTTTTAATTTGTGCCATTCAGGATAAAATTTGGCTTGATAAATGTTGAAGGAAATTGCTTAATTGAAACACAGGAAGACAGAACAGAAAAATAATATTTTTCTGCTCGCTTGCCTGAAAATAGTTGAGATTATTTCTTATCTCCTTGTTTCGCCTGGTTTTTTTTTTTTAAAAAAATAATAACCCTAAACTTTATTTGAGGTAGAAATGTAGTGGGATTTTCCAAATTGAAGAAAGCTGAGACTTATGCTAGAAATGACTATTTCAAGAAAAAAAATGGTATGGTATATTTCTTCTATGTTAATAAAGCCTTACCTGCACAAAATTAATTTAGATTAGGTGGATTTCAAACTGCTTAAATTTCAAAAAAGAACATTTAAGACTTTTATTTTATTCATTTATTATTTACATTGCCTGCACACCTTTTGTTAAATTTAATAGACATAGTCCACAACAGTATTTGGACCCAATAAGATACTGATGGCGAACCTTTTAGACACCCAGTGCTCAAGCTACATGCCTGTGCATGCCCAAACTGAAAGGTGCACATGTGCACAAATGCACGCATGTGTGAACATGTGCGGACATGTGCATGCACGGACATGTGTGGGCATGCACCAATGTGTGCAAATATACACATGCACAAACATGCGCATTCGCACACATGCACACATGTGCAGCAGAAACCCAAAGACTAGCTGGCCAACAGGAGGTGGGGCATCCCAACACGGGCAGCACGCAAGAGGTAAGATCTTTTTCTTTCGTGAGCTTCTGTTCATCGTTTGAAGGGAAACAGAAGCTCACGAATGAAATGCCATGGAAATCTGACCTGGGGCAATGGCACATGTGCCGGCAGAGAGGGCTCTGCGTACCACTTCTGGCATGCGTGCCATAGGTTTGCCATTATGGCAATAAGGATAGGGACATCTAAGCCAAGACCAACATATTCACTTTTATGGTAACTCCCCTTTATGAGTTACCTTTCAGATAAATAGACAGGATTGTATACAGGCTTATAAAACTAAAATCAATATGAAAGGAGAAGTGGAAACCCATAGAGGTGTTTTTCTCTTTAGGTTACTCTTTAAGAATAACTGGCAGCATAATCAGGCTATAGATGATGTCTCTCTTCAGAACTCAATACTATTAACTTGTGGAATATAGTAACCCTAGATGTAATGATGATAATTAGCTTAGAGAACTTCCAGATAATGAAGCCTGACTGTCAAGTGCTGGGAAAGTCAGAAAATTCAGGCAGTTCAAATGAATATAGAAGTTTATTGAAAGCTTAAGCCTTAAAGTCTCTATAAGAATCTAGACTACAAATGTTCAAAGCAAATTTTTGATAGGTAAGAGTCAGTGGATTGAAGGTGAGCTGGACTTTGATGTCATTTGGGCGTGAAGGGACTTGAGATTGATTACATGTTTTGACCCCTCCCTTGGGCTCAGCCTGGTCATCTACTACACTGACCCTGCTAGTCAAAAGACTTCCTGTACCTTTCTGCCTTCTTTTCCCTTGGAATATTTTTTTCCCAGGGAAATTAGGAATTGGGAGGCTTTTGAGTTAGTTATTTGTTAAATATTGAGATAATTAAACTCAAGGGTAACATTTTTGCATCTTTGTTTTGGAATGGGCAATTTAAAAAAAATACAATTTTAACTAAGAGATTAAGGGTTTACTTATAATGTAAGAGATTAAGTTATAAATGCCAATAAGTTACAACTTGCTTCTAAATTTACTTAAACTTATCTTTTACTTCAGCCTTAGACAGTTTGCTTCAAATATTGTTTTCTTTTTTTTTTAGACATGCTTAAAAGAGAGAAGATCTTCTGATCATCATAAATCTGAAAAGCAAACTCTGCCTTTATAGTACCTATTGAAAGAATGGTTTCTATGACCCAATATTGGACAGCATTGGGAAAGACAATCTTATCAGTTAATGTGGTGGTGCTGTCAAGGCTCTTTCCTGATAATTTGGTGGCGCTACAAGAAGCTTGTCAATAGTACTATGTCATCGAATAGATATTGTCACAATTCTGTAGGTGAAGGATATGACTGCATAATTGCCTAACTCAGTCTGGCACTCTTTAGGTTGGGACTACAAGTCCTCACATTTCATGACCAGTGAATATTTTGTGACTCATCAGGATTATCAGATGTAGTTTTCATATCTGCACAAAAGTCCAAATATCCCTCCCTACCAATCACTCAGTGCAATTATTGGTAGCTTTTAATTGCACCAGGTTCTGGATTCCTCCAGTTATGATAGTAAGGCAAACAGGAACTATCACAGCAAGAAAAAACTCAAGCTCAGCAATTACCCAGTGACTGAAATCTTATCAACTGGGATCTCAATTCTCTGTACGGGTTTGAAATCATGTTTGGCAAGGCCCTTTGTATTCTATTGTATCATATACTTACTAAGAGATAAGAAAAATTCAGAGAACATTACAGGTATTCCTCATTCAATGACGGTTCAAAGTTATGGCACTGAATAAGGAGACTTACAACTGGTCTTTGTACTTGTGGCCACTGGAGCATCTCCATGGTCAAATGATTGCTTATGGCAATTGGCTTGCAATTACAATGGTTGCAGCATCCTGTGGTCACCTGGTTGCCATTTGTGATCATCACTGCTGGTTTCCAATAAGTGAAGTCATTGGGGAAGCCAGCAGGAATTCTGAATAGTGATCATATGACATCTTGTTTAATGACCATGTAGGATTTACTTAACTGGAATTTCCAGAACTGCTGTTGTAACTTGGCACGTTCATGTGATATTGTACTTTACAACCACATTGGAGTGGTTAATGATGGAATTGCCAATCCCAATTATTGTCATTAAGTGAGGACTAACGAATTTTATTTCCTACAAGATGAATATACATGATTTTCTTAGTGTTGCTAAGTGTGTCTTGTTTTCTATTTTTCTTTTTAATTTACAAAAATATGCTATAATGTTACATGGTGCTTTAACTTAGCAAACAAATAACTGATTGAACCATCAGTTTCCATATCCAGATATAAAAGGAACTGCAGTATATAGTTGCAATTTGAAATGCATTTTTCATGAGCTGGAGAACAGGAGGAAACATTCCTGAAGCGTTTGATACTCGTGTATGCTATGGCACAGTATTTATTTGGGTCTGCCCAATCAACCTGTTACCTACTGAAATTGTGATGTTCAGAAAAATGATTTCTTATAAGAACCTTCTCTTAAGAGGATTAAATACCTGCAACAGAATTTATATTCATTAAAAAAGATACACGAATGCACAAACTTCTTGAATATCATTTTCCTGTTGCTAATTTAAGTGCCTTCTCCATGGCTGCAGCTTTGGTATCAAAATCAGAACAACTGAATTTCATGTTTCGAATATGCATTGATCACCTGTGTGTGAAAATAAAGAGCTTTAAATAATCATTTCTCCTTTCCAATTTTAAGCACAGTCAAAGAATAGCCTGTTGCTTAATTTAACTCCAACTTGCCTATCCTTGTACCTTTCACATGTTCTTGATTTCATCTTAGTAGGTTACAGAGCACAGCTGTAGCCCAACTTCTCTGTGTATGCATCTGTTTAGGGAAGGCTGATTCAGTCTTACTTGGCCATATCCTCTTGTAGAAGCAGAGGGAAGTAGCTTTGAGTGGAAATTACAAAGAATTATGTGGCAAACATTGCCATAGTGTAGTAAAGCTTTCCCAGCATGTTGATTTGGTGAGGTACCATTCATCATCGTCTTTAGCATGGGTTAGTTGCCTCACAAAAGTAAAAAAGGCAAAATAGATAGCAGAAGGTGGAAAGGGTGGTTTTATTTTCAGATGCATAAACATGAAATATCTGAATGAAAAACAGCATTGCAATTCTGTGTATCATATTGAAAAATAAATCTCACTATATTCACTGGAGCTTATTCTCGTGGAAGAATGATGAAGACTGGGTGCTTATTTGTCATTTCTTCCTGGTGGAACTATTGTTAATAATTGTTTGAGTATAAGCTGTATGAGTTGTATTTATCCTTGGTCCATCAGTATAAATTAATTTAATAAAATCAGTTTAAGTAGTGTTCTCTCTTATCCTTAAGAACAAATGTTAAAAACAAGTAAGTGTTTTTGGCTCACTTTTAATAGAACAAAACATGATACAATAATAGTCTTTCCCAAATACTACTGATATCTAGTAAACTTCTTAACATTACATTGCTTTTTGGGGGATTAAAATGTATTTTTCCCCTCATCAGTATGCAAGGAAAACAATGTTAGAGAATATTATTATGACTGAAAGAAGCTACATGTCTACATATATTTTATGTACCTTCTTTTTTCTCCAAATAACTACAGTATGTATACAATTCCAATTTTTACATCCAAATTCGGAGTTCTGAATAACACAGTAGCAAATATTAGACAATCAGCTTGTATATTACTCTATCTTACCTTGATTAGCAGTCAATTCTGCAGTAATCTACAAGTAGCAATGAAAATACTGAAGATCGTTATGGAAATTCCATTTTTTAATGAATTCAAGTCAGCATGTGGTAAATGGTAGAATTTAAATCTGCTTTATAAGAAAGCTGAACAGTGATTCTTCTGTGGTTAGACCATAGTTATGTGTCCAAAGTACACCTTAGTCCTATGTTTAGTTTTTACTGGGATTCAGGAGAAATAGACAGTTTTCAGTCTTTTTGCATACCTGTGGGAAGAATTCAGGATATGAAGACTGCAATTTGAAAAGCTCCTGAACTAATTAAGCAATGAATAAATAGAAAGATGGAAAGTTCAATATGGTAGATTAATTAGGAGAGGAGTAAATCAATCGAAAGGCAGGGATTTGACTACACTGGATGTATATTGGATACTAATTGGTTTGTTTTCTCTACAATTTTGTGTAATTTGAAAGGCTGTACAATAAAAAGAGACAACATGAAAAAGCAATTTTATGTTTGTGAGTCAAAATATAGGCATTGGCATAGAGAGAGCTACAAAGATAACTTTGGAGAAAATATGCAGCAATTGTTATAAAAATGTCTTTTAAGCCTGTGAAAAAAGAAATCATTAAAAAGAAACTTAGATGGTTCTACTTAATTCCTTGGGATAGAAGAAGGAGGAAGGGAAAACACAGTCAAGCTTTCAAGGTTTGGTTACTATATATCAGTGTTTCTTAATCTTGGCAACTTAAACATCTGTGGATTTTAACTTCCAGAATTCTACAACCAGCATGGTTAGAAGGGGAATTCTGGGAGTTGAAGCCCAAACATGTTCAAGTTGCCAAGGTTGAGAACCCTGTCCTATATCAATGGATGCCCTACTTTGAACAGTTGACAATTAAGGCATCCCAGCTGTTCATTGTGTATGTATATGGTAACCTTGAGATTGCAACATCTTGAAGCATTCATGAAGAATAATTTAATTTAATTTAATTTAATTTAATTTAATTTAATTTAATTTAATTTAATTTAATTTAATTTAATTTAATTAATTCAATTTGTATGCCACCCCTCTCCGAAGACTCAGGGCGGCTCACAATTTATTTAAATACATTATAAAAAAACATTTAAGAATTAAAAACATTAAAAACATTAAAACTCATTCACACTATTCATGGCCGGATCTCGCTGGATCGCAAGAGTGAGTTCAACGGCCCCAGGCCTGCCGGAAAAGCCAGGTCTTCACCGCTTTTCGGAAGGCCAATAGGGTGGGGATGATCTGGACCTCAGGAGGTAACTGGTTCCAGAGAGCTGGGGCAGCCACAGAGAAGGCCTTCCCCCGTGGGCCCACCAGCCGGCATGAGGATAGGACTGCCTCTGTCTATGGGCCAAAACTTCACTGAGATTTATCTACTCTATGAAGATTTAGAAAGTATCTCCTTATCTGAGTACTGGTACAATATAGAATTAAACTGAAGATACAGCATAGAATTTTTCACAGTAACCACTAGATAAAGCCCAGTTCAGAGTACACTATTCATACTGATTCCATTTATACCTTGAAGCTACTTGCTGTACAATAACTGGCACCATTTTCCTCTGAGTTTCAATTCAATGGAGTTATGCACTGAATTTGAGCATCAAACCTGAACCGCTGAAGCTTAGGTTTATGGATACTGTAAAAAAGTTAGCACCCACCCATCTCCTAGAAGAATGAAATATTCTAGGAAATATTAAAAAGGCAGAATATTATATTTCCCTGGATGAGAAAAGGAGAAACATGTTTTTAAAGACAAAGCAGCTCCCTGCAGCTCCTTGTCCCCTACTTCAGCTCCAGGGTGATGGGATTAAGACTTTCACCCTCAGGACATGATAGGATTAGTTTCATTACCTTATCACCCAGGAAGATTCAACCAAGCCTGGGACTCAAGACAACCTACAAAGTTACCCCTGCATAGGCCCATGAGAGTCTGACAACCAATCAGGATACCTGCCCTTACACAGGAACAGGAAGCTCCAAAGCGGGACCCAAGAGAGGGTATAAATCTCTTTCACCTATGTGCTCGATTGCCCAGGGCCTCAAACCATGTGGTCCTGTCCACCATTAAACCATCTTTCCAAAAGCTTTCGTGTTTCCAGTGTCTTTCTCCCCACTTGGAACTGTACCCAGATGGACATTTCTTACAACAATACTTGAGCTATTTCCTAAACTGAAGCTGTTAAATATTATGCCTACATGCAAAAGGGCCATGCATATTTAAACCATGATGTAAAATTTTGATAGATGACAAAGTAACTAAAAATCCTTTAGATAGGAGGGGCTTGGTTAATATTAAAAAGGTGTATCTTGGCTGTTTCTTTTTCTTTTGGGGGGCATTTTTTAAATTTAAAGGGTTTGTGGATCCTGAAAAACTATTGACCCAAACTGTAATTCTACCACATTTGATTATAACTACCTCTGTGATTGGACATAGGTATCTACTAATGTTTTAATAGTTGAAAATAAAAAAAGTAATGTTAATACTTGCAACAATCCTTATACTTCCTAAAATTTCTTCCTTTGTTGTGGCCTGTCAGTGGCCTGTGCAGTTAGTAGCTGATTCCAATAGCGAGGAGGCTGGTATGGTGCTGCGCCAGCAGCCTGTGCAGCTGGTGCTCGAGTCAGACAATGAGGAGGCTGGAAAAGATGTGGTGCTAGAGGCGGGGATTCAGCCAGGGCCTTCAGAACCTCCAGAAGCTCCCATAAGTGAAGAGGAAGAAGAGGAGGAGCCTCTTCTTGATGCATGAGCGCACAGAACGGTTAAAAGGCAGGAGAGGCTCCTCAGGAGGAGGTCTCCTCAAGAGTAAGGCTTGGGGCTAATTGGCCACTCCCCTAACCTATTAAAGGAAAGACGACTGATGCAATTTGCAGGAAACAACTTCATTCATATTCCTTCGCTTCTTGATTCCAGAAATGTTTGATTCAGCTCTTGTTTCTCTATTGTCAGTTTTCCTGCAAATTGCTTCTGGGCATTCTGCCAACCACAGTAAGATTATGGTTATTTGAAATACTGTACCTCAGAATTGAATTATTATTCTTTGGATTCTTGTCGACTGTTAATGAAGTTAAATTAACAGCCCTTTTTCAGAAAAGACTGATTTAAACTGTACTTGTGTTCGAACAACTACTTAGAAAGCTCATTAGTAGTCCTTAATTAGTAAACTAAGATTTGTATGGACTTTGTGTGTGCTGCATTCTTTGGGGTCCGTAGCTGGGGCAGAACATCATTTAAACAGCTATAAGAGGCTTCTCTTTGCCTTTCCTGGCCTGTCTTAATTTGCGTGTCCTTATTTTGCCAGTAATATTATTGAGGACCGTCACAAGCATAGCTTCCAAATCTGTGTACAAGTAGTCCTCGACATACAACTGTTCACTTAGTGATGGTTCAAAGTTACAACGGCACTGAAACAACAAATGTCTTATGATCATTTTTCACATTAACAACCATTGCAGCCTCACTATGGTCACATGATTGAAATTCAAACGCTTGGCAACTGACTCATATTTATGACAGTTGCAGTGTCTCGGGATCATGTGATCACCATTTGCAACCTTTTGACAAGCAAAGTCAATGGGGAAGCCAGATTCACTTAATTGTGACAAGATAGGTTGCAAAATTAGGCTAAATTCACTTAACAAATGTCTCACTTAGGAACATAAATTTTTGGCTTAATTGTGGTTGTAAACTGAGGACTACCTCAGATGTATGGTCTTCAACTCAGAAATATCTAGCCACCTAGGTAATCACCTAGTTGAGAAATTCAACCATTAAATCTATACATCTGAAGTGTCTACCTGTAAGAGATAAACTAAAAAACTAAACTAAAGATATACAGACTGAGGTAAATTCTATTAATTCTCACTGGAATTAATAGGACATAGATATATAGTTAAAGGCTTATGAATACTGGATTTTCGTAGGAGTGTAGCCAAAATTGAAAATTCCAACAACTCTCCATGCTCTAACCTTCTCGTTCTTCTCTAGGGTTCCCCATTCTCCCACAGCTATCAACCAATAATCCTTAGCACTGACGATGCTCTATCCTTATGGGCCTGCTGCAGTTTTCCTTTCATTTACAAGATAGTTTGCATTTCTGCAAACTCTGAGGTATCCTCAGTATGCAATTAAGTTGGACGTAGATGCTTTGGATTCATGTAAGGATCTGCATTTAGAAATCTCATATTTTTGTTAGTACAAAATGTTCCTGTTTAGACTGCATTATTCTAGATTATTCTAGTTTATGCTATGCTATGCTACTCTATCCTATCCTAGTCCAGTCCTTGCTTAGCACAGTAAACATTCTGAACATACTATTCTAAAGATCTTCCTCTCCCTTTTATTGTGCTGATACTAGAGTTTTTGTTATTATATCACACCTTGAGAAGCCTGCTAATATTTTTACTTGTGCAACATTTACTGTTATTTTGGCTACAAAGAGATCAGCACCTGGAAGTTAATTGGCTGCTAATATACAGAACATAGTTTGATTTTCATTCCAGCTGGTGACAATTGTACTTATGGTAATTAACTGTGTGAAGTTTTCAAATGATTCTGCAATTTGTTTTTTTATTTGGTATATTCTTAAAGTTACATGAGGAGAAACAATGACTCAGCATCTGGATACTATTTATTTAGCTATTATCTTTATAGGGGTAAGCACGATGAAACTGAAAATGTTAAAAAGTTGCATCCTAAAATTAGTCTTTTGAAGTTAACATCAATTGGGTAGAATTAAAAAAAAACAAGCACATAAACTGTCTTAGTGCTAAAACAATTCCAGCAGACACAGTGACAGAGAAGGAACTTCTCTGTGTCTAGCAAGATTATAAGGCTTAATACATGGGATCCAAAATTTGTCAATCCTATCAGATCTATTGAAGGGCACAGATAACTCAGAGAGGCAATCCTACTCATATCTGGGTCCTGTGCTTTAGCAATGTCCTCTTAACACTTTGAATTGCACACAGAAGCTCACTTATTAGCAGTGTTACCCATGTAGCTGAGATGTCACATGAGTACACAGAGACTATGCCGCTGCATTCTGGGCCAGCAATAGCTTCCAAGTAGCTTTTAAGGGCAACCCTATGTAGACAGTATTGCAGGAAACCATTTATGAAAGGTTTCATGTATGGATGACCATGAATCACGGTCCTGTAATCCTGTAAAGGGTAGAACTGGCATACATGTATAATTTCAAGATGTCTTGGGCCTTAGCTGATTGAGTTACCCTGGTAGAAATCTTGATATATTTTCTTCGTTGTTATCATTTTATGGAATTATTATTTCTTTATTGTAATTGATATTACTATGTTGTTAGCTGACCAGAGTCCATATAAATTGGTACATGATGTAAATGTTGTCAAATAGGTAAGTAATAAAGAGGTTCATTCAAATATATTGCAGGGAATTACTGTAAATTGGATATTATAATGAAAAAAAAAAGCTACAGGATGTATTTAATAATCTTTAATACCCTGATATCCCTTAAGTAAAATATGGGATATGCAATTTATTTTATTCCTTCCAGGGTCTGTCCAAATGGAAATCAAGAATGCAGTTTTGCTGATCTGAAAGACCTTCTCTCAGAATGGAAGACACGAAAGTGGCAATAATTTAGACACTCTGAAATGTTGGGGAACAGTTGTACTATGTTCTCATGTAGCCTCTGGAGGCAGTTCGTCCTTATTAGGTCAACTGTAAGATAAATGCCTGAAGGGACTCAGAAATGAATTGAATTTTATAGATTGAAAATGATTGTGTAGGGCCATTTTGGTTTTAATATATACCCAGGGGAATCTCCTGGAGGAACATGGGGACTTTACAATAAGAAACATTCCTTTGCTGGAGATCTTTATCTCATAATAATTCACGTGTGTGTGCGTGTGTGTGTGTGTGCGCGCGCGCGCACAGACTCATGGGGGGATAAAATAGGATTTCAATAAACCAAAATATCAACAATATTGAAACTTATCAGTTTTGGTGGCATAGACAACCACATCAATAACTTCCTAAACAGTGATTCACTTAGTTTCCGGGCACAGTGCCTGAGGAAAAGCTAAGTTTTTTAATGTTTTATGAAAGGCGATTAGCATCAGAGCCATCCAAATCTGAGGAAAAATGCTATTTCAAAGGGCAGACACAGGGACCGAGAAGGCACACCTCCTAGGTTCCAAAAGATGCCATTTTTTCAATGACTATCAGACCTGGTGGGGTGGGCAGAAGTAACTGGAGAAGGTAAACTGGAGAAGCCATGAAGGGATTTTTAGGCCTTTATCAGCATTTTTAATTGCACCAGGAAGCACACTGGAGCCAGTGCAGTTTATGAAGCCATGGTGTTACACAGATGTATCAAGATATGCCCATTAGAATCTACTGCGGTAGTCCAAAGTGGAAGTCCAAACCAAGGTATGAGTGAGTCCCAGTTGGTGCACAAGATATATTTGTGCAAAGACCTTCCTATCACCTGATTTTTAAGCAGGAGCCATGAGTCAAGGATCTCCAATTGGGCTGCAACAACCCTCAGTCTACTTAAGGTTCAGCCTGAACTTGTTTCTGCATCTGCAAGAAAACCATCAAACTCAGAGAGCCCAAGGAACCCATATTTCAATTCCGAACTATAAATATTCTCGTCTATTGAGACATTTTGGCCCACAGATTAGAAATAATCGGTGTTTAAGACAAAAGATTTACATAACCTGAAGAGAAATCAGAGCTGATGTAGAGGTCTGACCAAGTATCACTACATTCTCCAATTCTTAATTTCTATTGTGCTGCTTTGAAAGCATTCATAAATATTTGTCTGATTGTTCGTATGCTGAGTGACGTTCCTCCATGGCTAAAGGAACCTTAAAAAATACTGTAATCCTGCTCACTTTACCACAGAGAATAGCCTCTCGTCTTTACTGTATGTTTCTTGCATTAAATCCATGCTGGACATAAACAGCAGCTATAATTGTTAGAGCACATTATCATCTCTGCAAGTTACATTTATTCAGAAGTGCCAGAGAACATAAGTAAGGCTATTCTTTGCAAATTGTTGGTAATCTCTAAATGTTGCTATTAGTGAAGTTTTCAAGTTGAGCTGGCCCAAATAAGAGTTTACCAAAAATTATTTTTTATCAAGATTTAATGAATTCTCCTGGGGAGAATTGAGTGCAGATTGATTGCCTGCACCACAATCACATCTAGTTGCCAGTCTCATCAGCCTCTTCATCAGTGGAAAGAGACTGCCTTTGATGCAGGCTTACCAAAATTATATCATATATCTTGAGGGCCATCATTCTTTTCTTGTTGATCATGGAGGAATTGTTATAGATTTGAATTCAGCAGGACCCCTTCAGCAGAGCATAAGCATTGTGCTGAAAGAATACTGAGCAATTCAAGAGTTGAGCATCAGTTTTGAAAAAGGAAAATGGTATAGTTGTCTTGGTTACAGGGATTTTTTTGCCAAAAAATATATTTATATTATTAATACTTATTAAAATATAGATGTGGATAAAAAATTATCACTTCTTCCTAAACTACATCTTGGGAGCAGGAGTTCCTTCGTTCCCTAAAACATAAGAGACTCATTTATTGAACAATGTGCCAAATAAGAAACAGATTCAGATGCAATATATGAAGATCTTTTCCATCATCTACCTTTCACCATTTGCGTTAGTGGTTAAAACAGCTCATGGATGCAAAGATTCAGGTGATCATATCATATGCAACAGAAGTGGTCAGAACTGTGCACCTGTTTCATGTTTTTTTTCCCCCATTGGTTCCATCTTAGAAGAATCAAGTGCTTGGAGCGCAGTTGTTAAATTATTTGACAATAAATATGCCATAAGTTCCACAATATCAGGTGAAGTGTCAAGATTTTGCTACAAAAGGCGGTTACTGCAACAGAACTTCAGGGTTTTTTTCCCTCCCTATCTGGATATTGATTAGGTTTAGCATCCTTTAATATCAGAAATAAATATCAGAAATAAATATTTGAGAGACATCTTCCGCTACATTTCATAAATGACAGCTGCAGTTTATACATAAAATGAGGACCCAGATTCTTGGGGGCAATATGCAAATAATGCTGACACTGTAAACCACCCAGAGAGTGATGTAAAGCACTACAGGCTGCATGTAAGTCTTATTGCTATTGCCACCTCTATCTTCATCCCTAGACCTATTTGTACCTTCTTATAGGTTTTGAAATACTTCTCTGAGAATGAATTTTAATTCTTTCAAATGCAATTAGCTTTGACACAATTTCCTAAGAATAGCTAAAGTTCCTATTCACTACATAGGTAGCTCTTCATTGTACAAATTAAATTAATCAAAAATGGTAAAATGGTAATGATCCACTTGGGAGTAAAATTAGCTTAATGAAGGAAATGGAGTTAAGAAAATTATAACAGAATGATAGCTGATGTGCCTTTGGAAATTATAGATTTGCACACACAATATCCCCTTAGGTAAATGAGTTGAATTGTCAGAAATTTGACCCTAGAGATTTGGCATGAGTACATTCTTCAGGATCTGTTTGTAGATATGACAATTTCCACTACCAATATGCCAAATGTTGTGAATGATTGCAGTTCTAAATTAAATACTAAATAGATTTCTGTGGCAATGGACTTATTTAATCAATTGCTGAGGACACCCAGGGCTAGAAGTGGCTTACAGAGGATTAAAAACAGGTAAGTGCAAGTGAGGGAAAAAAAGAAAAAAAAAAGACAAAGCAATTACATCAGGGAGGTAAAACAGCCTGCACTGCATCACATCTGATGTGGCAGATTACATGTCATCCCTAATTCAATGTCTGTGAGAAGAGCCAGAGCTTTAATGCCCTCCTAAAAAGTCAACAGGGGTAAGGCTATGACCTGAGGGGGGGAGGAGAGGAGAAAGATGCTGTTCTAAGGTCAAGCACGAAGTACATTTTTCTGGGTCCCATAAGATGACATTGCTTTGATGGGGCATGGCAAACTCTGTCCGGTCTTATATGATGGACAAAAACATTTTATCCTCTGGAAATTGATTACATTGGTTATAATACAGTTTTTAATGGAGTGTGCAAGGCAATAGCATTTATTTTCATATTACATGTGGAGAAGGTAAGATACATGAGATAAATTCTTCAGCCATTGTATGATGAATCATGTGGTATCTATGGTATGATACGAATCATATCATATCATATCATATCATATCATATCATATCATATCATCATATAATTCAGCAAAGCCAACCCAAGGCATTTTCTTGTCTGCATGGAGAGTTGGAATGCATATTTCCTTTCTACACTGAGAAACCAATTAGTTATATTCACAGTGCTGATGGTACAATATCCTTTAGCATATGTTAGCTTTCTGAAGTAGACAAATAGGAAGCATGACCAGATGAGCTATTTCTACATTATTGTAAGGTTACACTAAGTTGTGAAAATCTGAAATTTCCCCGCCCCCAAAATCTCCTTTATAGCCCCAGCTACTAGGAAGGGTCCCTTTTGAACTGCTCGCCCCACCCACATGCCTGCTGTGGATTAAAATGCCTTTTATCCAATTGTTCCCCTGGTTGCATCTCTTTTCCCTGTCCCCCAAGGTCATTCCCATATACCATTACAGTGTCTGTCGATGGTCAGAAAGGCTGTCTCCACAGCAGACTGTATAGGAGCTACGCAGCTTTGCCTTCCAACATCTATCAAAATCTGCTTGGGACAGCCACCATTTGCTTGAAGATAAGGACAGCCTTTATACTATCTTAATGGAAACAGAATCTACCTCTGACTTCTCTTTAGCAGCACTTAAGACTGTTTCATTATCACTACTGATATAAACCACCAGATGGTGGGGAGTGCATGGAAATACACTCTAAAATGGGTTCATTCTCCGAACTTGTCAGTTTCAATTTCTCTTCCCAATTCCTTCTTCTCTTGCACTATCTTTTGCTTCCAACTAAACTAAAACACATACACACATGCAAATATTTATTTATTTATTGGTTCAATTTATATGTCGCCCGTCTCCGGAGACTCAGGGCGGTTTACAATGTGTAAGCCGCCCTGAATCTATTTCTAATAGATTAGAAATATGATTAGGAGTATTAGTGTTGACCTTGATTGCTTCCACACAAAACATGTATGATTCCCTAAAACAGGAGGGAATAGAATCACGTCTAATATTACGTTAGTAGTACTTATATTAACAAATATTTAAATAACTCTGTACTCGCTTAAGCAAATGTACAAGGTCTTAAAAAGCAGCAATCTTGTTTCTCATTATAATACATAACAACTGATCATTGATAAAAGGAATAAAATAACAATTTGGTTCATTTAGTTATCAAGCTAAATCACAGTTTGCTTATCTATGGTTTGTTGAATAGCCAAAATTAAAAATTAGGGCCAGTACAGGGGTGAAATGCTCCCAGATCGGACCGGATCACCTGGTCCAGTAGTGAGCTGTTGGTTCGCTGATCTGGTAGTGATGGTGGAGCAAAGCTCCACCCATCCGCCCAGGTACTTTTAACCAGGAAGTAATGTGTTTTTTATCTTCTGCACATGTGCAGGTTTTGTGCATGCACAGGTCTGTGCATATACGTGATGTGCATGAGTGCCCACACGGCGTGTGCACTTCCGAACCGGTAAGGAAGGTAAGTAGATTTCACCCCTGGGCCAGTATGATGAATAAACTGATCCAGTGAAATACACTTAAAGGAATTCAGGAAAACCAGGAACTTGTCATAAAAAGATGACTCACTTTTATTTTCTTTCTATTATTTGATTCTAACTACAACATTGACAAGCAACCTACTGCCATCCAAATGATTTGAATATCAATATTACTTTTCTCTGCTATTGGTCATGCTAGCTGAAACTGGTAAGGCTGAAGTCCAAAATATTTGGAGAAATAGAGTTTGTTGTTGAATAAAAGCATGAGATGTTGCATGTCTTGCAACACTATACATTACAGCAGACACTATATGAACACATGATATTCACTGTACTAGCTGTAACAAGTTTAGGAGGTATCTGATAGGATCAGTTGATAAATCTTCTGAATACAGACAGTACTGCGTTATTTCATGTACTTGCACTAAAAGGATAAATGTACAAGGCAACACTTGTTACAGAACTAGAATTCTTTCCTGTTGCTACCTCTCAATAAAAGATTTTACAGATCAGTTTTATTTCAGGGTGTCTTCTCATCTCTGACTTTATTGTTTATTAGTTGTAAATCTGTTCACAGTTAAATAGTTATAGAAGCTAAGAGAGACTTCAAAGTCTATTAAAATATTTAATATGGGTATTATTAAAAAGGAGTGCAACATCAAGAACATAGTTTGCATAAATTAACATGGTTTCCTAGAAACAAAGTGTACCCCAAATATCCTAAACTTAATGGAAAACACTGCCTCTTCTTTATTGCCTAGTGATGATATTCAGATAGACTCAACTGAAGAAAGAGCCAAAATGGAAAGAATGTGATTTTAAAGTCACGAGGAACAAAATTCCAAAAAGAAATTACATATTGTGATCATTCTCAGCTGTTCATGGAACCAAGCCTGCTTGGGGATGTCTGGGTGTAAAAAGATGGGATGGAGTAAAGCGTCCTGAAAGAAAGCACAGCTGCAGTATTTTGTTGCTGGTTCTACTCTTAATTGACATTTGTTTAATTAATCATTTATTAAGTTATTTAATTTGCTGTTAATAGATATTGTTAATATAGACAAGGTGGCCCTCAAAAATGGAAATTGAAAACTAAATAATAAATAAAACAGACACTTAAAAGCCTAGCAAAATATCTTATCTGGTCTTCCACAGCCAGATGGTGAGTGTGAGTGCCTAATGCAATTCTGAGGAAATAAACTACCTAATATAACTGAAGTTCTGAGAGGAAGGACACCTCCCTGAGAGCTTCTCCTGCAGATAAATGGCCAGTCCAATTAGAAACAGTCCCTTATCAAGGCCTAAGTCATGGTTCTCCAAAGTGCTCAATACTGATTCCCAAGGATCAATGAGACTGTCCAAAAGGTTGACAGCTATTGCTGTTACTATTATTGTTATTAGTTGTTGTTAGTTGCGAAGTTGTGTCCAACCCATCGTGATCCCACGGACAACGTTCCTCAAGGCCTTCCTGTCCTCTACCATCCTCTGGAGTCCATTTAAGCTCACGCCTACTGCTTCAGTGACTCCATCCAGCCACCTTGTTCTCTGTCATCCCTTTATTTTGCCCTCAATCTTTCCCAGCATTAGGCTCTTCTCCAGTGAGTCCTTCCTTCTCAATAGGTGGCCAAAGTATTAAGAGTTTCATCTTCAGGATCTGGCTTTCTAAAGAGCAGTCAGGGTTGATCTCCTCTAGGACTGACCGGTTTGATCATCTTGCAGTCCAAGGGACTCGCAGGAGTCTTCTTCAGCACCATAGTTCAAAGGCCTCGATTCTTTGGCGCTCAGCCTTTCTTATGGTCCAGCTTTCACAGCCATACATTGCCACTGGGAAAACCATGGCCTTGACTATATACACTCTTGTTGGCAGGGTGATGTCTCTGCTTTTTAGTACGCAGTACAGATTTGCCATAGCTTTCCTCCCCAGGAGTGTCTTTTAATTTATTGGCTGCAGTCCCCATTTGCGGTGATCTTGGACCCCAGGAAAATAAAATCTGTCACTACCTCCATTTCTTCCCCATCTATTTGCCAGGAACTGAGAGGTCTGGATGCCATGATCTTAGTTTTCTTAATGTTGAGTTTCAAGCCAACTTTTGCACTCTCCTTCTTCACCCGCATCAAGAGGCTCTTTAGTTCTTCTTTGCTTTCTGCCATTAGAGTGGTATCATCTGCATATCTGAGGTTGTTGATATTTCTCCCGGCAATCTTAATTCCAACTTTATTTTTTTTAAATTAGATTTGTATGCCGCCTTTCTCCGGAGACTCAGGGCGGCTTACAATGCGTTAAGCAATAGCCTTCATACTTTTGTATATTTTATACAAAGTCAGCTTTGTATAAAAGCTGTTTTAAAGGTGATCACCAACACCAGTTTCAAGGTGTTGGTGATCACCTTTAAAGCGCTCCATGGCTTAGGACCAGGGTACTTACGGGACCGCCTTCTGCCGCCAATTGCCTCCCACCGGCCAGTTCGCTCCCACAGAGAGGGCCTCCTCAGGGTGCCGTCAGCCAGACAATGCCGGCTGGCGACCCCCAGGGGGAGAGCCTTCTCTGTGGCAGCCCCTACCCTCTGGAATGATCTTCCTCCAGAACTGAGAACAATTTCCGACCTCCGGACTTTTCGTCAGGCTCTAAAAACTTATCTTTTCCAGCTTGCCGGTCTAGCCTGATCCCTGTTGAATTTTTAAAATTTTTAATGTTATAGGGTTGTTGTATTTTAATTATTTAATTGTTTTTAACTTTCAGCCAAAGTTTATATGGGTTTTATAATTTTTAACTTTTATGTACTGTTTTTTATTCGGCTGTTCACCACCCTGAGTCCGCAAGGAGAAGGGCGGTATATAAATCTAATAAATAAATAAATAAATAAATAAATATTGCCCCCACAAACTGGGTCCTCAATTTACCTACCTTAGAAAGGATGGAAGGCTGAGTTGACCTTGAGCCTCGAACCTTGCAATAATTGCAGACAGATGGATCTTAATAACAGACTATTAGCCTGTTGAGCTATCTGAGGTTCTTTTTGATTCATCTAGCCCCGCCTTTCTCATGATGTGCTCTGCATATAAGTTAAATAAGCAGGATGATGGTATACAGCCTTGCCAGACTCCTTTCCCAATTTTGAACCAATCAGTGGTTCCATGTCCAGTTCTCACTGTTGCTTCTTGACCCGCATATAGGTTTCTCAAAAGACAAATAAGATGGTCTGGTACTCCCATCTCTTTAAGAACTTGCCACAATTTGTTATGATCCACATGATCAAAGGCTTTAGCATAGTCAATGAAGCAGAAGTAGATGTTTTTCTGGAACTCCCTAGCTTTCTCCATGATCCAGCTTATGTTGGCAATTTGATCTTTAGTTCCTCTGCCTCTTTGAAATCCTGCCTGTACTTCTGGTAGTTCTCAATCCACATACTGCTGGAGCCTGTCTTGTAGGATTTTAAGCATAACCTTACTAGCATGCAAAATGAGTGCAATGGTGCGATAGTTTGAATATTCTTTGGCATTGCCTTTCTTTGAAATTGGAATGTAAATTGACCTTTTCCAATCCTGTGGCCACTGTTGAGTTTTCCAAATTTGCTGGAAAATTGAGTGTAGGACTTTTACTGCATCATCTTTTAAGATTTTGAATAGCTCAGCTGGAATACTGTCTCCTCCACTAGCTTTGTTGTTGCTTAGATTTCCTAAGGCCCATTTGACTTCACATTCTAGGATGTCTGGCTCAAGGTCAGTGACTAACCCATCGTGGTTATCAGGGATGTTAAGCTCATTCTGCCACCTCTTCTTAATCTTTTCTGCCTCTGTTAGGTCCCTGCCATTTTGGTCCTTTATCATGCCCATCTTTGCATGAAACATTCCCTTCATATCTCCAACTTTCTTGAAGAGATCTCTGGTCCTCCCTATTCTATTTTCTTCTATTTCTTTGCACTGTTCATTTAAGAATGCATTCTTATCTCTTCTAGCTATTCTCTGGAATTCTGCATTCAGCTGGGTGTATCTTTTTCTTTCTCCCTTACCTTTCACTTCCCTTCTTTTCTCAGCTATTTGCAAAGCTTCCTCAGACAACCATTTTGCATTCTTGCATTTCTTTTTCTTTGGGATGGTTTTAGTTGCACTCTGTCTATCAGATCTAATTCCTTAAATCTATTTGTCACCTCTACTGTATATTCATCAGGATATGATTTAGTTCATACCTGAGTGGCCTAATGCTTTTCCCTATTTCTTCAATTTAAGCCTAAATTTTGCAATGAGAAGCTCATGATCTGAGCCACAGTCAGCTCCTGGTCTTGTTTTTACTGACTGTATAGAGCATTTCCATCTTTGGCTTTAAAGCACATAGTCAATCTGATTTCTATGTTGACTGTCTGGTGATGTCCATGTGTAGAGTTGTCTCTTGGGTTGTTGGAAGAGTGTTTGCTAAGACCATCGTATTAGCTTGACAGAATTCTATCAGCCTGTGCCCTGCTTCATTTTGTATTCCAAGATCAAACTTGCCTGTTATTCCAGTTATCTTTTGGCTTCCTACTTTAGCATTCCAATCCCCCATGATGATAAGGACATCATTTTTTGGTGTTAATTCTATAAGGTGCTGTAGAGCTTCATAGAACTGGTCAATTACATCCTCTACAGCACCAGTGGCTGGGGCATAGACTTGGATTACTGTGATATTGAATGATTTGTCTTGGATTCAAACTGAGATCATTCTGTCATTTTGGAGATTGCATCCCAGTATTGCTTTTCCTACTCTTTTATTGATTATGAAGGCTACTCCATTTCTTCAGAGGGATTCTTGCCAGCAGTAATATACCTGATGGTCATCTGAATTAAATTCACCTATTCCTGTCCATTTTAGTTCGCCGATTCCTAAGATGTCGATGTTCAGTCTTGTCATCTCATTTGACCAAGTCCAGTTTGCCTTGATTCATGGATCTTACATTCCAGGTTTCTATGGAGAAAAAAATCTTTACAGCATCGGACTTTCCTTTCACCACCAGATGCATCCACAGCTGAGCATCCTTTCGGCTTTGGCCAGTTGCTTCACTCTTTCTGGTGCTACTAGTACTAGCCCTCTGCTCTTCCCCAGTAACATATTGGACACTTTCCAACCTGAGGGGTTCATCTTCAGGCATCACATCTTTTTTCCTTTTGGTACTGTCCATGGGATTTTCATGGCAATATACTGGGTTGCCATTTCCTTCTCCAGTGGATCACATTTTGTCAGAATTCTCTGCTACGATCTGTCCATCTTGGGTGGCCCTGCATGGCATAGCTCATAGCTTCATTGAGCTACGCAAGCCCCTTCGCCACAACAAGGCAATAATCCATGAAGGGGTTGTTATTCATAGTACTAATAAAATAGTAATAATTAAATTATTTTCATGTAATAAATGCTTGGGTTGATGAACCATCTGAAACTTAATGAAGGAATCAATACCCAGGTACTCAGGCTAACACCAACATCTTAAATTGAGGCCGATAAAGCAAGTGCAACTGGAACAGACCTTTCATTACAGGGCATCATATGGTCCTTGCATCAGCTAGCAACCTTGTGCCTGTACAACCAGTTTCCATATAAAACACCTTGTTAAGACAGAATGTAATGAAGATGTGGATAACTTGACAGATCTGATTAAGTCAGGAATTGTTGCAGCTGATGCTCAATAATATAAATGAACTCCTTATTGCACAGGGTTGCCAGGATACTCAAGGAACATGAGGTGATGATGGGCCTGCTCTTTCAGGAAGAATACCAAATTGTCTGAACTTCAAACCCTGAATTTCATATTGACCCAATAGTACTTCTGCATTTTCTGGATTGACTTTCAGTTTGTTCTATTTCATTTCAGTTGTTTTTGAATGTAGGCAACATTCATCTCTCATTTAATGGTTTAAAAAGTATTGATGGAGAGGATGGCAAGCAAGCATTACTGGCCATTATCAACACACTATTGGTAATCCTTTCCAATGCTTTAAGAGCTGTGGTGATGCAGTGGTTAGAATGCAGTACTACAGACTGCTTGCAGTTTTGAGTCTCACTGGCTCAGGGTTAACTCAGCCTTCCATCCTTCCGAGATCAATAAAATGAGGACCCAGATTGTGGGGGCAATATGCTGACTCTGTAAACAACCCTTAGAGAGGGTTGTAAAGCAGTATATAAGTCTAAGTGCTATTGCTTTAACTTATTTCCCTCAGTGATGCAGATGTTGACATGATTTGTCCATGGTGGAATTTTGTCAGTGGTGGCCTTAATGTTAAACAAGTGTTCCAACATTTTTCAGAAAAGGCCTAACAGGAAGAACTAGTAGCAAGCAATAGCCCAATTCTGGTAGCAGCTCAGGAGGATGAAGATCCTAAAAGCCACAAAAAGCACCAAAATATTCTCAGTAATATATCCCAGTCCAAAATAAATCCAGGTAATCTGTGGCATCTAGATATGCTTGGAGTTGTAAGCCATCATATTCTAGGTCACATTCTCTAAAGGAACGTTGAAGATGATCTAGTTGCATGGATGTAGTATACCAAAGCAGGGTGTCTCCAATGTTCATTTTGTAATTATCTCTTCGGCGGTTGGGGGGAAAGGGGGGAAATATGCATTGACTTTCTCCCTTAAGGATACGGCCCAGTAGTTACCCAGAGGAGAAAATGGAGAAATAATAGATGGTTCTTCAACAGTAGTTCTCCAGGTATGTTGCACATATCCAGGTATTGACAAATGTAATATTTATATTATAATGCTAAGAAAAATTATTGGCATCTTTCTCATCCCATTTATAATGCTGTTGACCATAAAGAGTAGGCCCAAAGACTGTTTTCAGCCTATCTGGTTTTTTCTTGTCCATTTTCTATATACTGTGACATTCTAGATTATAGGGCAGTGTTGGTAAACCTTTTTGAAACCGAGTGCCAAAATGGAAGCACATGCATGCACATGCTGGAAACCGGAAGAGCAGCCACCCGCTGCGCATGCCACGTGTGTGAAGACCAGCTGGCCGGCACGCTGGAACCCAGAAGAGGAACGGGCGACAGCTCATATGCCTGGAAAGATGGCTCTGCGTGCCACTTGCACATGTGCCATAGGTTTGCCATCATGGCTACAGGGGATGCCTACTAAAGAGAAGGCCTTTTCTGTGGTGGCATTAATGTTATCCATGTTTATCAGGATATCTGGCACTTTATTGTTACCTTTCACATGCAAGCAAAATCAATTCTATTCTCATTGACTTTGAGAAGCTATTTGTATTGATTTTTCTATTTCTTTTTATAGAGGTGCTCAGCTGCTATTTAATTTTTTATAGTTTATATTGGAATGTTTATTTATTATGCTTTTAAATAGATCTATTTTAGAAACAACCTTGAGGACTCTTGTTGAAAAGGGGACATTAATCCTGTTAGTAAGGGAATAAATAAATCAGACTTAATAGAATGAAAAGTACTTTGAAAAGACAGGTATCTATGTATAAAGGGTATTTCCTTGAATAAGAGGTTATTATTATAAAGGCTCACAAATCTGCTAAATATACTAATGTTTGCACAAGAATTAGTGGAGAAGCTGAACTGATTGTTGATAAATAGGATCTATGGTTCTCTGTTATACAACAAAAGCTTGCCTTTTACCTAAAATATAAGGTAAATAGGGTCCTTCAATGAATATTAGGGTATTCTGTCAAGTGAAGGATACATTTGAATTCAGCTCACAATCTTTTGGAATTGGAAAAAGATGCTTAAAATAATTTTAAGGCATTACAGTTGAAATTCTATACATGTTATTTAAGAGTAAACTCAGTGGCACCATAGTAATTATTTATATAAATGGGTACAGCACTGGACTACATAATTATTTCTAGGGAGTTCATTAATTTGAAATTAATGCCATTGTGTAATTAAATCAGCATGGATGTTTATAGCCAGGTTTGTTGTTTGCTTTGTTTTATAAAGTTTTCCTTTAAGTGCATTCCTGCCCTATAAATGAACTTGATATATGAATAGTTAACAAGAGAAAGTCAAATAGAGGCTATCAAAGTAGCTAGAGGTACTAGAATTCAAGAAAATGAGAAATAGTCTGAGTGGTTTCAAAATGATGTCAGTCTTAACAAGAACTTGGGCTGATAAGAACAAAATATATCACAAATGTTAGATAATAAATCTAAATGCAATGTACCAAGGGAAGGAACACATTTTAAATAGAACAGTAATTCATAGCAAGTAGAGCAGGAAAGAAATTTGCTCCAGGAGTTATTTTAGTAAAAACCTTGCAGTCATTAAGGCAATGCATGACTCTTGTATAAAAGACAAGTCAGATACCGGAATGATAAAGGAGTAGAATATAAATCACAATAAATGGTAAGATTACTGCAGAAGGCACCTCACATCTTCATTGTAATGCTATACTTACTTTATCTTGAAAGAGAGCATTGCAATTCTGCTATACAATCTCAACTTTGAGAAAGGTTTCCTACCAATGCAACTTTTCCTACTGGAGAAAATTTGCAGTAAATAAAACATTCAGGAAATTAAAAAAAAAAAAAGTAAATCTGATACTTGATTTCAGCTCTCAGAATTAGCATCCCATTCACCTACGTCAGGGATGTCAAACTCGCAGCCTGCAGGCCGGATGCGCCACATGCTGGCCACAACCACCCATTTTAGCAAAGAGGAAAAAATTGCGATACGTCACATGACGATGTGAGTTTGACACCCCTGAGCTACTTACTTTTAACTATACATATACAAGATAAATCATGTTTGAATAATTGTTTCATAGAATAATTGTTTCATGGAATTGAGGGGACCTAGTTATTGAGGGACCATCTATCTCCAATAGTTTCTGTCCAACCAGTAAAATCATCAGAGGTGGTAAACTACAGGCCTCTTCAATTAAACATTCTAATCTATCAAGAGCTAGGAAGTATGTTTCTATTGTAGCACCTGCCCTCTGTAATAATATCTTCCAGAAGTCTACAGAAAGCTCTGAATAATAATATTCCACCAGATCTTGAAAACCTGGTTGTGCTCCCAGGTATTGGGGTAGAATAGTTATTGTGTGTCTGTTAGTTGCTTCTTTGATATGTTATGTTTTTTCCCCTAGATGTTTCTCATCCTTGATTACTGTAAAATGTATGGGCTGGGATATTTTTCTTCTGATCCTTACAGTACAAAAGCATTGTTTACAAGTAAAATTATTGTAACTATGTTGAGAAAAATCACATACTAATTAAAAAATATATTTTTTTGAAAATAAATATTTGCAGGACAGATTTTTCTCTCCTTGTGGACCAGTTGTGTGTTAACAGAGACAAACACAGCTGTAAAGGAAGCTGACATAGGAATAATAAATTATTATAACTCTATACAAAATTTTGCATCAACATTGATGCTTGAGAAAAACCTAGTAGGGAGGAAGTCCTGATTTAACAACTTGTTCAGTGACCATTTGGAACTTACAATACTGAACCAATGGTAGTTAAGACTAATCCTCACAATTATGTTGCAATATTCTGCAGTCATGTGATCACCATTTGCAACCTTTCGGGGTTTTTTCAAACAAGACAAGTGGAAGGCCAGCAGGAGGTTGCAAACGGAGGCCACAGGATGTCCTTGCTTAATAAACTGATTTGCTTAACAATGTCAACCAGAAGCACTGGAACTGCTGGTGGTAAGCAGCACAGTCAAATGACATTGCACTTTATTATTGTGTCATTTAGCGATCAAAATTCTGATCCCAATTGCTGTTGTTAAATGAGGACTACCTATAATCCTAGGAATGAAAGGAAGTACCCTTGTATGCCAAAATCTGGAAAAGCTAAAGAAGGTACGGGGACTAGCAAGGACTGGACAATTTTTAAAAGGAAAAGGATGCAGAAGCCAACCAGCAAGGGTGGGAAGGGCAAGCAACAGACAATCCAAATGTGTGGTGCCCCTAATTAGGACTGAGTACCAGCCTAGTCCCATTGCTACCCACTGTGACCCAGGCTGCAATTTCTTAGCTTGTTTTAAGAAACAGCTGGGAACATGGGTGAAAAACAGCTTAAGCCTGCAGCATGAAATTGCCCTCACCCTGAAGAAACAGTTGTTGAACAGAGACCTTCATTTGTTCCTTAAATTAAATCTGTCTCTCCCTTCCCATGTTATTACTGCAGATACGGGATTAAAGACACTCATCCACTTCCTTCCCATCTAGTTTTGTTCTGCCAAACTATAAACAAGGCTCATATGTTTGTACATGTGTCTGCACTTTGGTAGTTTATGGGCAATTGCCACATTCCCTCTTCTTGAGTACACACAAACATCCACATTTTCCATCCATAGGCATTAACCAAGTGTGAAAAATTGCAGTTTGGTGGCTCCAAACTGAACTAATCTGGGGTGGGGGGTGGGGGAATCCCTCAGGCTCCTTTGAAGTTAACAAATTTCATTCTGCGCCTTCACTTCTTCATTAAAGCTGCAAAGAAAAAAAACCGAGAGGCGGACCAGACCTTGAAAAATGACCATTTAAACAGGTTGTCCATCAAGCACAGGGGTCTCCAAAACAACTTTTAAGACTTACTGACCTCATTTCCCAGAATTCCCCAGCATGGTAGACTGAGGAATTCTGGGGGTTGCAGTCTACAAGTGTTAAAAAGTTGCCAAGTTTGGATAGCCCTGACCAAGAGCCCGATCCTTTTTTTTTTTTATTAGTGCTCCATTTTGTTTTTTTTAATCTAGGGTCATTCCCCTCTCTCTCGATGCTTCTCGCCATTTTCAAAAAAACTCTCGCGGCAAGCTGCCTCCTCCGCGAAATCGCCACAAGCCGCATCACGCCGAACGGGTTGGCAACCGAAGCCGCACGTGCACCTCCCGCCATTCGCCTCCTGGACAGCCGCTTGGCAGAGAGCTGCACGCGCTGAGGCAACGTCCCTTCATTCCCCCTCCCACTCCGCCTCCAATTCTGAAGCGGCGCCCGCGAGGAAACTCTGGCAATCATGCTCGGCGGGAGCCCTTGACGGAGAGAACCACCTGACGGCCTCTTTTCTCACTGGCTGCTGCCTGTTGCTAACCCACGTGACGGCCGGGCGGGCTGTTGCGAACGGCGTGAAGGGAGACTGCAGCGATCGCTGGGGGATTTCCCGCCGCCTTCTTTAAGCTCCTCTGGCCAACCTGAAGTCGAGAAATTTAACGGCAACGGAGGTTCCCCGTCGTCGGCCTTTGGAATCAGCCGAGGCTTTTCGAAGCGCGCCACGGGGAACCTGCTGTGTTCCAGGTGGTCAGACGGTGGCGCTGGAGATCCTTCTTGCTTCTGCCGCCTTATTTCCTACCCCCTCCTCCTCCTCGCCCGCCGGCGCCATGGTTCAGAGCTTCTTTTCTTTATTACGCTAAAATTGGTGGACTCATTTCTAAACGTGTAAGAGATGGACGCGAACCAGCTGCACAGCGCAATCCATTTCTGAAGGCTAGCTTGGGAGGTTTTAAAAAAAAAATTGGAACCGAAATGGGCATCTAGATAGGGTGCCTCTTCCGTTTACCTGGAACACAATCTCAGTCGGGAGTTTGGGGTGTTTTCAGAGCTAAAATATTTCTCACTTTATTAAAATCTTAAAGGAACTCCCCCCCCTGGGGTTCGCAATGTGAATAAATACAGATGGTCCTCAACTTACAACAGTTCATTGACCGTTAAAAAGTTACAACGGCACTGAAAAAAGTGAGTTGTGACCATTTTTTCATATGATCATTGGAGCATCCCATGATCAAAATTCAGATGCTTGGCAAGTGGTTCATATTTATGACGGTTGCAGTGTCCCAGAGTCAAGTGATCCACCTTTTGTTACCTAACAAGCAAAGTCAATGGGAAATCCAGATTCACTTAACAATCGTGTGACTAATTTAAGAACTGCAGTGATTCACTTAACTGCACTCTTCTGCACTGCACTGTAAGAAAAGTGGTAAAATGGGGCAAATTCACTTAACAAATGTTTCACTTGGCAACATAAATGTTGGGCTCAACTGTGGTTGTAACCGGAGGATTACCTATACAGCCATCAATTGAGCTATGGACCTCTTGTCTAATCTGGTACTGGATTTTTAAAACTCAGCCCTCTGAATCTATTTTAGGAATACCCCTCACCCCCTTCCAGCATTTTTATGATAAACGTTATTAACATTCAGATTTGTACTCAAAAATGAAAGGGGAAGGGATTAGCAAACTTTTATAAAACTATCACAACTTGTAGATGCTTAAGACAATGTGAGATTCCACTCCAATCCCCTCTTTCTCCCATAGCATTTTCCCACTGGTTTCTGTGAAAGTTCAGTGGTCTAAAAGGGGTTTATAGACCTTTTTATTTGACTAGTGAGTTAGTGTAAGCCCTGCTTATCCCACCCTACTCTCATTAAACCCTGTAGTTTTTCAAAGGTCCAGGACCTTTCAATAGCAGAGCAAAGGAACAGCAATCCTATATCAAAACCAAGGGATGGCAAACCAGTTTTTATTCTTCAAAGCTGGTCTGGAACCTTGGTACACAGTGAGTAGGGAACAACAGGGTCCCTTGCAAAGTTGGTGCTGGGAGTGTCCGTCTCCCAGCGTGCTTTATAGTCCAGAGACAATGCCCACATACCGTCCAGCTACACCCCTCAGTCACCCAACATCCAGTAGCCAGTATTCACAGCCTTCCTAGCCTTCCAGTGGCAGAAGCACTTCCTCCCTGCTGGAGGCGTGTCTCCGGGTTCTCGTACTGTCGACAGCAATAGCAGTTCCTCCTGACTGGAGGCCCGATCATCAAAGTGACCAGTTGGCAGGCTCTCAGGTGGCAAGCGCATCTCAGGTGTCCCCGGCCTTGCAGCAGCAGCAGCAGCTGCTGCTGCCTTCCCTCCCAACTGGAGGGCTGACCCATGAGCGATCAGCTGGTGTGTGGTCAGCTGGTGAGGAGTAGAGAGTGCGGTACTTGGAAGTCTCACTGTGGCAGCCGTGGCCTCGCCCGTTGGCTCTGTTGCTCCCTTGGTATTATGCTGCTGCTGCCCGGAGGGCTCATGGCCCCCTGCCCCCCCCCCCCCCCCCCAGGAATCACGAGCTCAGATTGGGGCTTGACACAGTTCTTAGATCAGTAGCTGTTTTGTGCTAATTATGAATGTCTAGTGAATTAGTTGTATTGTCTGTTGTTTAAAATATATATGATTGTTGTCTTTGGTCTTAATAGCGTTTACTGGTTTCTGTTCAATTGCGAAGCAGGTTAATAACTTTTTTTTTTTTTGCAATTCTACTACAAAGTGGTAAAGATGTAATAAATTATATTATTATTACTATTATTATCTAGAACAATTTTGTCTTTCTGAGACTGAGGTAGGAAGGTAAACTTTCAGGCAAAGTTCTAGGGCATACCTACTCACAATTTTTATTTTCTGAAAATACCAAAGAGCGTATGTGTAGGTCAGAGGTGTTTTTGTTAAGAAAGGTCTTGGTAGAGGCATTCAGCATCTACCCATGTAGCAAACCAGTTTCCTGTATTATACTATTAAAACTTGTGCTCAGACCTGGTTATACGATTATCATTTTCAATGCTGTTTTCCAGCTACCTACGAAGAAAGTCAATAGGGAAGCTGGCACAAAGTTGGCAGTTGCTTCCGCTCCCTTTTTGCCTACATATGGTCTTTCTTTTCCTCTATTTAGGACAGAAAATATCTCTTAAAATGATGACTTAACATGTTATGGGTTGTCTAAAGTTTCTTAATCACGTAGCAGAGGGATACTGCCATAGACATTGGTGTGGTTAAGGCTATGATTTATAAGCAAATGTTACAGTTTTCAAGACTGTTCTCTATTCAACAGCCTAGACTGTCTCAGTTCAACTAATAATGTAGTATAGATAAAAAACTCTGTTTATTACAGGATATATTTGTTGTGTGACTACTGATCAGTTGGAAAAAAAAAAGAGACTGAAGGCGATAATATTGCCTTCAAAGAAACAGGCATATGGCTTGTCTGTCAATAAAGGCATGGAGTGACAAAGAGGGGCTTTGCCCAGTGTTGGATGATGTGCCA
Source organism: Masticophis lateralis (assembly GCA_030761175.1). Classification (NCBI taxonomy): domain Eukaryota; kingdom Metazoa; phylum Chordata; class Lepidosauria; order Squamata; family Colubridae; genus Masticophis; species Masticophis lateralis. The sequence goes on from JAUDYJ010000003.1 coordinate 66,935,123, forward strand.
GCTATGGCTTTACCTGGATCAAGATAGATTAGGCTCAGTTTTACACATTCAAATGACCTTTTCATTGGATTACTACAGTGCACTATATGAAGCAGCTCTTGAAGCTAGTTTAGAGGTTACAACTCCTATAGTATGCAGTTTACCTAACTATGAAATAAGGTATCTAAATAAGACTTGTAACAAAGGTACTCCTCAAGTTATGAGCCTGCCCAGTACAGTCAGAAGTTGGGAGGGCTGTTAAGCCCACCTCATTTCATGTCCCCTATCCCTGTTCTCCCCAATGCATTCCTTAAACATGTGGGATGTTAAGTGGAGCATGGGATGTTTCTGGGGTGGAGGAGACCGGGGGAGAGGGGAGGGACTTAGTACAGGCAGAAGCCCATCTACTTCAGGCCTCCCAAGGCCTCCACCATCCCCTGAAATAGCCCATGCTCCTCTTCCCTCCTCGGGGTCCTCACAGCTGCTTAGGCCTCTCCTCCATCCTATCAAAATAATGCTTGCATAGCTAATACTGGCAGAGCTTTTCTCCCCATACTCTACACAAATTAGGTGGGGGGTTTATACAGACTGAATCATTAATCTTATTTCCACATGTCCAGTTTTTAGGTAAATTGTATTTCTGAGTTGAGTGTAGCAGGAGTAAGGAACCTGCTATTCTCTAAACGTTTTGGAATATCTCTTCCTTAATACCTTGCCACTGGCTATGCTAATGTGCTTAACATTTGGAATTTAAGTCCAAAATATTTAAAGGCACTAAATTTCTTCCTTTTGTAATTCTGCATGATTGTTTGTTTATTTTGGAAAGACAAGCGCTTTGTAGTCAATCTAATATAAAATAACAGGTCTGGTTTTCCAATGCTTTTGTATTCATATTAATAAGCATTCCTTGACCAGGGAAAGGTTATCCACAAATAAATACCTCCCATACTGTAGACAGTGTGCTAAAAGTTAACTCACTGCATAAATTAGGTGTTGCAAATCATTCAGTGCTTTAATTAACAGAAATGGTGTATTTTACTTCCTCTGTAGCATGTTAATGATCTGCCCCTGAGGGCAAGTTGCACCAAGAAATGCATCATTTTACTGTAACATGCTTATAGGAGATGGCAGCAGAAAAAAAGAGGCGGGAGGGAATAAAAGAAAATAACAATTATTCTTAAGTAATTAGTTATTAGTGTAAAATGTGACTTATCTAATAAGACCTATCTGATAAGTCTTGTAAAAATTCTTTCATATCCTTAATTGACCTGTAATCTGGAAAAAAAATATTTAGAACTCAATATCAAATCCTGCTCCTTCCTGATACACTACCAAATAGATTCATGCATTTTGATCTTTCCCCATCATTTTTTTCCACGCTGTGCATTTTCCTCATTCAATTTAGATAATCCCAAGGTTGTATCTTTTGTTTCTCCTGTCCCTTTAAAAAAAAGTTGTTTTTCCAGACACGAACCGGGCTAAAGAAGAAAAGATAAAAGGGCAAATTCTCAGAGTGCACTAAACTATGGTTTGGCTGACCATCTTAAAACATTAAAAATCTGTCATATAATACACTAAATCATACAGTTTAGTTTACAAACCACAGTATCTGTTGCATATGTTGAGCTCAAACAAAACAAATCTTGTTTGTGTTTAATGTTATATGGAAATTTGCCAGATTCCATTTAATTCAGGAATTTATTAGCATCCTGATTTGAATAGTTCAGTACTTGGTTGATTATTAGGATGTACATACTGTATATACTAAATTGAATTTCTGAAGCTTGATGTAGGTCTACGTAATCTTTTATGCCACTCCACACTTCTGTTGTTTGCTTCTCAGTCTGCCTGATAATATATCCATATGTTTCTTGTTTCTTCAGCTGCTTTCAACAGGTTAGAATTTCCTTTCTTCTTTTTAAGCAAAGAGCTTTGAGAATGTCTAGCTGAGATTAATAAAAAGAATTCAAACGAGGAAAATATATCATTTTTCTTCTTTGAAACTTATTTAGGGAACCCAAAGTCAAAGAAAGATTTAGGAGAACAAATGAAAAACAAGGATTAAAATAATCATAACTGTAGTTTTAAAAAATTACTTTACTTTAGGATTTAAGCATTATGTAATTTTGAATGAAAAAAAATAGTTCTTATGGAAACAGCGATAACCATTTATTTTTGGGGATTGTATTGTTGAATCTCTTGATTAGTTTGGGATCATAAAACAAAGACAGAGAAAATGTGTGTGTGTGTGTGTGTGTGTGAGAGAGAGAGAGAGAGAGATAGAGATTGGTCTAGTGCCGTGATGGCGAACCTATGTGTGCCACAGCTGGCACTCAGAGCCCTCTGGGCACGCGAGTCATTGCCCAGCTCAGCTCCACCTCCACCTCCCGCCAGCCAGCAGATTTGCAGGGGACAGGGTGCATGCAGGAGATGTGTGCGCATGTGCAAAGGTTTGTGCGTGCATGGGCTAGGGGGAGTGCAGGGGGTGTGGCGCCCCCCCATGGCCAGTTTTTGGGCCCAGGAGGCTGCAGGGAGGCCTGGTAGGCCAAAAACAGGGGGCGAGGGGGTTCATGTGCAGGGGGTAGGGGGAGCATGGGGAGGTCGTGCGCGCATGCGCATGGGGCATATTGCATTATAGATGCCAGCATGCGCATATGCTGTCACGCATACACATGTGCACTTTTGGCACACGAGAAAAAGGTTAGCCATCACTGGTCTAGTGGTTAGGGTACCAGGCATGAAAGTGGGGGAGTGTAGGTTCAAGCCTCACCTTAACCATGAAAACCAGCTGGATGACTTTGGGCCAGTTACTTTCCCTCTGCCAAACCTGCCTCTCAAGGTTGTTTGCTGCCTTGAATTATTTGCAAAAATAATAAAGGCAGGATTCAAATAAATAAAAATAGAAAGTTTAGAATTATTTGGCAGAGAGAGGAGGAATTTTGTGGGCAAAGTAGCAATTTCAAAGACTTTAAAAGTTTAGGACTTGATTTTGCATGAAAGCAAAGCAGATTAAAAAGGGATATGGCATGTTATTGTACCATTAATCTTTGGGGAAAGAATCAATTTAGGTGGAGAATCATAGGAATTACATGTGGGTTGTTCAGTAATAATTTTATGTGAAATAGTATTGTAATAAATGAAGAATATAGACTTAACAGGCTACGGTTATTTGTAATAGCTGGAAATTCATTACCACAGTGACATATTGCATTCTGAGCACTATTGATCTATTGTCTGCATTCCAAGAGTACAGCACATGAGCTTCACTGGTATGCTCCTTCATACGCTGGATTTGAAGAGGAAAGATTAACATTCACTAAGCCATAAAGCTTACCAGTTGATCTTCAGCAAGTCAATCATGGTATTTGCATACAATACCCATGCTAAGTCACACATAAACAAGCATGATTGTGTCCATAGATCTCTCCAATGAGTAGCTGTGGCCAATGAAGTATATATAGTTCCCTCCGTGGCTGATTTATTATCTTGGGTAAATGGGGAACTCAAAAGAGGAACAAATTATAGAAAAAGAAGAAAAATGGTTCTGGTTCTTCCTTGCCATTCTTCTTGGAATTTCCAGTAACAACATGCCAAAGGAACCGCTGACAAAAGTACCTGAATTTTATAAGTAGTGCTCATGCATGGAGAATCTAGCAGGCAGTCTGCCTTCGTTTGAGATTAAAGCGTTGTCTATCTCAGCATGATAGTTTCCCTCTCTGTGGACTAAATACTGTATAACAGTTTTAGACCTACAAAAATAATTATCATCTTTTCCCTGTTGCCAGTTGAATGAAAGATACACTGTGTCTCCTTTGATTAGCTGCGAACATACTTGAAAGAATATCTTTTCATGTAAAGTCTTTTAAATTGGCCATCCCACCATAGAAATTGATTGTTTCGACAATTGAGACTTGTTCAAAGACAGCGGTAAGGCGAGATGGTTCTCTATAGTCATGAGATGGGTCTGAAGTTTGTGTGGCACATGGAAGGGAATAGCAGAAGGAGCATATTACATGGATACATTACAAAATCCTAGTTTCTTGGGAAGAACTTGATGCATATGAAAGCCAACATCAGCTGAAGAACTGGAAGCTGTGATTTTACATGTTTGTGCACATAATAGCACAAAGACCTGCAAATAGAAGTAGAAAGATTAAGGCGAAAGAAACTAAAGATAGTACCAAGAGTAATAGGCACCTTGGGTGCAAACCCTAAGCATCTGGTGCACCACTTCAGCATTGACAAAATCATCACCCATCAATTGCAAAAGGCAGCTTTAATTGGAACAACTTACATCCTACAAATATACCTTTATTAAGGCAGGAAGATAGTATTAAACAGTATTTGCCTATCACATCACCATGGGAAGGACTCGATAGTGGACAAAAAATGCCAAATATACATTAAACATCTGACTGACCATAAGCAACCATAATAACAATATTATATTTGTATGCCACCCAAGTTGGAATATCTGGAATATGTCAAAATATTACTCGTGGCATATTCTGTTGAGTTGGAACAATGTAAAACTATTGTTATAGATGGCAGAACTAGACATGGCTGCTGTCTTCAACACTTACAGCTCCATTAAGATAATGTCTAATGCTCACCATCAGAAGTTGGGTAGCATTTTTCAGACTAACAGACAGCTACCAGACTCCTGATTTGTTCTTACCCTAAATTCAACATGGTTCTCCTCCTTTAATTATGTGCATACACACACAGGGATAGAGAGATAGGTGGTGGTGGAAATCTGCAATGAATTATTCTGGAATAATAATGTAATAATATTGCAACTTCTCTTTCATAATTCTTATTGCTTTTCAAAACTGTGAAAGAATGTCAGTGAAGTGCAATTCTGCTTAATACCCTTGCAATCAGATTCAGCATGTCTTAGTTAGTAAGCTTCTATCAGCAAGCTCCAAGATTCTTCCCTCAAAATTTTTATATTTATTTTTGACATCTTGAATAAAAAGCTTTGAGCTATAAGATGGGGATAATTAGGGTAATTCCAAGTTTGAAATTGCTGCATCTGTAATAACATGCATTTTCTCACCTTGTATTATAGCTTGTTGAGGATAGATAGGTGGAGTGATACATACGATCTCCACAATGTTCAATGCAAAGTCAAATGGAAAATAAAAATATTTTAACAATGGCCATTAAAAAAAATTCCACAGAATTTATATAAAAAAAGCAAATAACTCTGACTGCAACAGCACTGTTTTCATATTCAGTTAATGAACTTTGACTAAATGAAAATTTACTTCCCTCTTAAAATATGTTTTTAAAAACGGAGAAGCCTAAGGAAGGTGCTGGAATAAACTCCTAATCTCTCTGATCAGTGCCCGTGAGGACCAGTTTTAAGAAGAGTCTAAATCCAGCATCTCGTGGACCACATTTTATCTTCCTTTGATGTATACCAGAATCAGGCAATCTGGTGTCCTTTGGTATTCTGAAGGATACCTTACCGTAGTACCATAATCCCTTGCCATTGGCCATGCTAAATAGAATTGATGGAAGATAGAATTCAGCAGCAGCTGGAGGGGTGTTGGTGGATAAGATTTCTACATCACTGGAGTACATCACAGGTGTCAAACTTGTGGCATCACGTCATGTGATGTTTCGTGGCTTTTTTCTTTTGGGATGGGTGTGGCCTCCATGTGACACATCCGATCCGTGGGCCACCAGTTTGACACCCCTGGAGTATATGGTCAGAATATGTGTCAATTTTTAGATATCTCATTCTCAACAAACCTGGAATTATTCAAAAACAATCCATTAGAAGTGGAGGGTTTGGGGACCACTTTTTTTTTATTTATATTCCATTTTTATGAATAACTCAAGGCAGAAAACATCTTCCTCCCCACAAGAACAACCCTGTGAGGTGGTTCAAAGAATAATGGATTATATATCATCACAAGGAAAGAAAGACAGTTGATCGTGAAAGTTTTCCCCTCCATTTTCTGTAAATCCATTTTTTAGAGTTAATGTATTGTCCTGTATAGACAGAGCAGAGGGATCCAGAAAATCACATGAATGAAGAGGCATCTTCTGATGTGTGATCTCCCTCCTTTCCCTATACCACTGACTACAATCCCATACAGCTCCCATACAGCCCCCTGTCCATGCCACTGCAAGTCTGTAATCTAAGGTGTGGCTAGGCTGTGAAGAGTTAATGAGGATGGTGGTCCAAAACATTAGGCAGTGGTTTGCCTGACCTTGGTTTAAATCGATTCATTGACCCTTTCTAAAACCTTGCTTCCATTAACAAGAAAATGAAAATATCTTATTTTTAAAAAGCAACTTTATATTCAGATAAAAATGAATAGCTATGTAGTGTTTCATGTTAAACAGGCCTTGAAAAAGGCAGTTCACATAATATCTTATATAATTTATATTCCAGAAGTTTTATCTTCTTTTGTGTCGTATTTAATAATAGAATTCCAGATAATTGATCCAATTAAAGGGATGTCAAACAAGACTGTCACTTAAATCAGAGATAAGCATTAATACTAATACTGTAGTATTAAGGATCTTTGGGAGCCGGGCAGCGTACAAATTTAATAATAACATTTATAAAATAAAATAACAGTCTGGTACAGCATATTTTTCCATTGACATCCAAATACTTTTTCATTTCAGGAAATTCTTGCCCTGTGAATTGCTCTTTAATGGCTGATAAATATATTGTTGGATTTTATGAATCTCCTGTTATAAAGTATTTGTATTTTGAAAAAAAAATACTATTATTTTGATTGTGTTTTTAATTTTTTTTGTAACTGGCACAAATATGAAAGGTTTCATGTTCTGGGAAATACAAGGTAATGAGATTTTTTTTGTTACATTATGCTGGATTACAGGAGTCTCCTTAAACTTTGCGCTCCAAAATTCCAACCAACATGTATGGGAAATAACATTGATTAAAGCTTCCAACTCAAAGGTTAAAGGATCTTACTAATTCCCACAGACATGCCTAGCTAACAACAATAAAGTAATGATACCAAAATGATACTGTACATGCATGTTGGTGTTATCACACAAACACTGCTATTATGCATTTGCAACTCCTGATATCTGAGCCAATAAGATTAAAAGTGTTCTGTTTTGCTTGGGAATGGAAGCCCCAATTATTTTTTCAGTGCTATTCTGAAACTGTTCTGTCAGGGATTATCACAATGAAGTCTGGCTGAAACCCGTGCAATATTTTAGGATTATTGCACCGATTATGTGCAGTTTTGGTATTGCTATTATAATTCAGCCAAGTAAAACTAGTAAAACTCCTAAAATCAGTAAAACTAACTTTAAATTAATTGTTTACTTTTTTAAAAATTAAAGGTAATTCATTTTCATGGTATCATTTTTAACAGAAAAATGTATATTATATGTATATTATATTATTTCATTTCATCAATAAGCAGTACTTAGTAAATACTAGTATGCAAATAGATGTAACCAGAGAGATCTGTGACAGTTTCGCAAAAACAAAAGTAAATGCCAGCTGTCCCCAAAGGCAGAAGTATATGCATTCATGTGTCTATTGCTTGGGAACTGTGGCATAAGGTTTTTGAAAATCCCATTCCTTTGAAAATCATCTCTCCCTGATGTATATTTTTCCTGCAAGGAAAAGCCACTTAATGAGGATTATTTTCATTAAAAAAAAAAGGAGCATTATAGGGCTGCAGCCTTGATCTGAATTCCCCTGCCTGCCTTGTCTGCTTTTACATTTTTTTTTCCAAATAGAAGATTCTGTTCATATGGCAACATAACAACGAAATGATCAGAATAAATCAACAATAAAGAGTTGCAAAAAATCACTAGTTCAGAGCCAAAAATCAAACACCACTAACTTTTGAAAGCTCTGCTGAAAGCTTCATAATTTTAGAAAATGATATCAGGATTTGTGCTTGAAATAAACTGCTCTACAAGCAGAAGGTTGTCTTGGAGAAACATTCTTTTAGGGCCTCGCAGTTCTTACTTCATGTATAAGTCTACCCACAGGATATACTAATATCCTGTGGGTAGAGTATTAACCATAGGTCTGAATTACTGAGGAAACTCCTCCAAGGAAATCAGTATGGATCAGTTCTTCCATCTGTAAAACTGTCATAATGATTTCTTTCTAACTTAAAGGACTTGGACTCTCAAGTCATTGCAGCCAAACACTCTGAAGAAGAGGATAAAGGAGTTGTAGCTTTCTGATGAAGAGAACGCTTCAAACCATATTTTATTTTTAGGCTTTTGCTGTATTGAAGATTATTTTTATTTATTTATCCATTTAGTTACTGTACATACATAAAGTTATATGCTCTGCATAGTATATTTTTAAAAAATACATCTATAAACCATGTAGCAATCCAAAAATCATATAATCATCACCAGACCCACCCAAGCATCTACTGAAATAAATTATTGTCACAGTTCTGCAGGAAGGAGGGTGCTTGGGAAACCTCTAAAGTAAAATGTCCGTAGGAAAGGAGCCACTACAGAGAAAAATTGGTTTTGGAACCATGCTCTAACATCTCTTCTGGATGAGACCTAAGCATCTCCTCTATGCATGCCTATATAAAGTACAGTTTCCACTTGGAAGTTGCCATATAACCAAGCCATCTGGAACTTCATAGATCAAAACCAGCACTTTTGTTTGAACTCAGAAATCTAGCAACCCATAGTAGAGACCCTGGTTAAATGGGGGGGGGGGTTACATCCACCTTCCCTAAGGTATCCTCCGAGTGCCTTTAACCAAAGCTCCTGCCATCTCCAGGCAGCATGGCTACATCTGGAATTAGGCTGACAAAGGGATAATGGGAGTTGTCATCCAGTGTATCTGGAGAGCATAGGTTTACGTAGCCAACTGACTCCTCATCTGGTTAAAAGACTCTGGATTAACTTCTCTTAACATGACACACTAAATCATGGTAAGTAATGCACATGGAACAGAAAACAAAGAGTGAGAAAAATCACTTTCAGGATTTTTTTCTCCAGCAGACAATCAGTTAGATGAAAATGACAGGACCAGGCTGCTCCTTGGGGACCTGCAAGAGAATTAATGACTTCATGGGGGTTACCTCAGTGTATCGGCTCCTCTCAGCTGGTCGTTAATCATACGCAAATGCCTCAAGTGCCATTTATTCTGACTTGAACATTTGAAAGCAACCTTAGTCCAGGGAACATCTTTTTCACCCGTGTTACCCTGATGAAATGTGAGTAGTTACATCAATATTATAGATAAAATGACTAGATACGTTGGGGCAGAGCCTCAATGCCCATATTGGGGAGGGGGGATCAAGTACACTGAAGGCTGAACACATTAAAAACATATTTGATGGTGAAGGGTGGCTGGCTGAGACAAGGGAAATTTAAATTATCCACACTTCTGGCATATTTGGAATATTGTGGTGCCCCCCTCCCTTTTTTAAATGAATGCTGCAGTTCTTAGTTCAAGTTGTGATTTTTTAGTATTTGGCTCATTGTGCAAATTATTGATGGTGCAAAACTGATCACAAGTTCATGAGGGCCTATCTTTGTGACACTCACAATTGGGCCTGTGACCTTTCCATCTGGCTACTGCCTGCTTTCTAGTTTTATATTTTGAGAACAAAATGGCACCAACGCGAAGAGGGAGTGTCAAAAAAACAGCAAAATGAGAAGGCTGCAATCCTGAGCTGGGTATACTGGCATAAGTTGCACTATTCTCGATGCCAAATCCTATCCTGCTACAGGAGGGAGACTGGCATCTGATGATACTCTTAATGATTTAATGCAGAACAAGTTAAGGTAACCAATGGATGATACCACTGGCTTCATTTCCACACCCACTAAGTATAGTTTGTCAGCAGAAAAACAACTACCAATAATTCTAATGTGAAGTAAAGTGAGATTGGACAAGTGAAGATGGGAATGGCAGGTTTAGATGCTCACCAAGTTGCCAAATTGCTGGTGTGGGGGTGTTCCATCCCTGTGATCAGTCCATTTGGGCTATTTCTGAACTCATCTAAAAATGTTTCTAAAATAATATTAAACCTGTGTCCGGAAGTAGCCTAGGTAGCAGCTTTGACAGAGAAAGCAGGGTGAAGAAAGAGGGGGTGATCCATAATGAGTGAGCTGTATCCTTGATTGGTACTACAAATAGTGGCAGCAAATTAGTCTGGTTTTGTCCTCATGACCAGTATGATCTGAATTTGCTATGAAAAACATGCAGTTGTGATTGGCCTGACATTCATCGCATAGCATAGGAAGATGCCAAAGCTGAAAAGAAATAGGCAAAAGCCTCCAGATTTCTAGTAATAAAAGCATTGAAAGTGTAGCCAAGTGAAAACCTTTATGGGCAGAAGCATTGGGAAACGGATAATGTAACCAATGGAGATGGAGCCAACAATACAGGACAGGCAGAAGCTGGATGTCTCGGTTTCTCTGTCCCTGTTTCAGTTGACCTGTGTACCACCACAAGGATAGCGCTTCCTAAAATCTTGGGCTGGAGTTGTCTAAATATTAGCATTCATAACTCTAGCTAGAAGGACATCAGGTTGGGGAAATTATTTTTTTAGTTTGATAAGATTACATTGCTTCCTTTGAGATATTTTTTTTTTATTCCTTAGGTCCAAGGCTCTAACTCTTTAAAATACTTAATAATGTATTATTGATAAATGTTGTAAAAGTAGTAGACTTGCATTCAGCAGAATAAGACATTACATGTTGACCTCTTACATAGAAACGGTGAGGTGGCAGATTAATGCAATCATTTAAAACAGGAACGATCAGTTGATAGTCCATTAGTGATACCCTGCCCTTGCCATTTTTTAATCTGTATCTTTCACCTTTCTTTATGCTACAACATTACATGTCCCATTGATTAAAAAACTTTCCAAATAATACAGAAACTAGAATTAGCTTGTAGCCTTTTACGGTATTTAAAATAATAAAACTTAAAGCGGACTAGCAATGTGTACATCCTCTTCCTGCTAGAAGAGGAGGGAGAAGTTTTTAAATAAAGATAGGAGGATATAGTTGGAAAATGACAGCATATTTTAAAGCTATCACTGTGCAAGGGGAAGGAATGATGAATACCTGTCCTGCACATATGTTTTCTATCTATTGCTACTAGAGATATTTCTAGTCAGCGTAGACAAGACTTGTCTAGTGATTTCATCCATTATTAAAAGTGTTTTCTCTTGTCTTATTAAAATTTGTGAAGGGTACAAGGTTAGTGGCCAGAGATGTCACACTGACAAGTCATTTCTGTTCCTCTTATTTGGAGCAGTCTATGCATAGAAAGAGGGATGCAGTGGCTCAGTGGCTAAGATGCTGAGCTTGTCGATCGAAAGGTCAGCAGTTCAGCAGTTTGAAACCCTAGTTCTGCATAACAGGGTGAGCTCTCATTACTTGTCCCAGCGTCTGTCAACTTAGCAGTTCAAAAGCATGTAAAAAATGCAAGTAGAAAAATAGGGATCACCTTTGGTGGGAAGGTAACAGCATTCCGTGTGCCTTTGGCATTTAGTCATGCCAGCAACATGACCATGGAGATATCTTCGGACAGCACTGGCTCTTTGGCTTTGAAACGGAGATGAACACCGCCCTCTAGAGTCGGGAACGACTAGCGCATATGTGCGAGGGGAACTTTTACATTTATCTTTATGCATGGAAAGATCACCTCATTCAATGTGGAGATTCCTCTGTTCAGGGAGGCTTCTTATTATTCAGACAAGTAATTTAGTGCTTGCATAATCAGCAATTTAAATCTTTCAAAGATGTTTCCTAATTTCAGAAATTTAACTCTTAACTTTGGGAGATGTGAATGAGAAGGCTTCTTCAGTATTGGGAGAATGTGAATGCTTGGAGAGAGTTCCTGTGTTCCTGTGAAAATGGTTAAGGGAGTGTGCTTCTAGTTGAAGGAAATATGTGTGTGTGTGTGTGTGTGTAGGTCTTTGGTTATTCGGGTCTTCTCCCGTGTAAAATTGGAAGTGTCTTGGTGACGTTTCGATGAAGTCTCATTCGTCATCTTCAGGCTGGTGTTCTCGGCTTCGTGCTTCCAGGAGCAATGGTGACACGAAGCCGAGAACACCAGCCTGAAGATGATGAATGAGACTTCGTCGAAACGTCGCCAAGACACTTCCAATTTTACGTGGAAGAAGACCCGAATAACCAAAGACCTACATACAAACACCCGCGAAAACCTCAGAAAACACACACACACACACACACACACACATATAAACAGCATATAATTCTGTTTCTATTTCCAAAATTCCATGTCAGAACATGACATTACAGAGATCGTGAGACTAACTAGACATCCATAAAGCTCACTTTAATGTATTATTTCATGCTGCAAATAATTCTGCAACTGATGATGTGATCATTGGCTGAAGAAGCACATTTTATTCTGTGAATATGAAATTATCTATCTATCTATCTATCTATCTATCTATCTATCTATCTATCTATCTATCTATCATCTAACTGAAGTACAATATTATGAAACAAAAATCTGGAATATTGCAAGAATATGATATTAGGTAGTGATATCTGATTCATGATATAAAAGTAATGCTTATGGATGATTTTCACTTCATGTAGATAGACACATACAAGCACACAGTATTTGTACGGTGCATCGCCAAAATTCATATCTCTTTGGTAGAATTTACTTTTAAAGCAAGTCTACCTATTCACTGTGAACTGAATTGGAATATAATACAAAGGCCAAAAGATTATGTGAAGAGTTTGCTTTTTGAGCAAAAAGGACTTTCCGGTACAGGTAGTCCTCGACTTATAACCATTTGTTTAGTGATGTTCCAAAGTTACAACGACCCTGCAAAAAATGACTTATTTATTTATTTATTTAGATTTATGACCATTTTTCACATGCTTACCACATTGCAACATCCGGTCACACGATCAAACTTCAAATGCAACTGGCATGTATTTATGATGATTGCAGGGTCCTGAGGTCATGTGATCAGCTTTTGTGAGTTTAACAGTGCAGTGAATCAGGCATAACAACTGTGGCATGCAAGGTCATAAAAACTCACTTCACAACTGTCTTGCTTAGGCACAGACATTTTAGGCTTGATTGTGGTTGTAAATTGAGGACTACCTGTACTTGATAACTATGAGAGACATGGTGCCTGTGATTTTAACACAGTACAACTGTTGGGTGTTTCTGGTGGATGAACAAGAGCCTATTTTCTATACTAACATGATATGACCTGCTCCTACTGTCCCACCCTTTATCCATCCCTGTTTTTGGCTCTTCTTGCAGCACAATGCGGCCAGCAGGGCAATTCTCCTGACAGATCTCTCCGTCAGCAGTTCCCTATGGCACCTAACAAAAGAAGATTTCTGCTGATGGATGTAATTTATGCTTCATCCAATCACCCTCAGCTTATGCATCTTTAAATTAGCATGGGGCTGTTAATTGGATTGCGGAATTGTAAGAACAAGTAAAATATGATGAAGCTGCTGGTAGACCCCGCTTGCCCTGTAAAGTCAGATTACAACAAAAAGAGGGGAAAAAATAGCTTGACAACATAATAAAAACAATGGTTAGTTCCCAATGGAATATAAAAATGAATTCACAGTGTCAAACACTGTCAGGACAACAAATTCACTCTCTCTCTCACTCACTCTCTCTCTCACTCTCTGTGTATGTGTGTGTGTCAGTGTGTAGTAAATCAACCGATAGGCTATTGTGGAATATAAATTGAATTACAGACCATTTATTCATTTAGGGTGTATCCATTATTTTTCCTCAGCTGTGTTATTATTATTGCATCCAAGAAAAGGAAATCTGAACTGGAGATGAAGGATTCAGGAGAATGGTTATATCCGTACTTAATACAGACCTCAAATAATGTAAACAGAAATTCATAGCAGATCATTGTAAATGGTTGCAAAAACTGGCAATGAATAGATGAAGTCCCTTTGCAACATTGAACCAATGCCCTAAAATGGGGGTTGGTTATTAATTTAAAAACTTGACTCACAACCTAAATAAACTGCAGTAGCTGGATTAAATTCAATTTAGATTGGAAGGAAATTGGCTCAAATACAAAGTATGGTATTTCTGATGAATGGGACTGACTAAAAATTTGGCTTCCCACTTGTTTTCCATTGTTTAATTCACAAGTTTACAAAACAAAAGCAAAAAAACAAAACAAAACAAAATAAAACATTGAAGTAATGGGGTACCCTGGATCTATGATATATGTAAATTATGTGGACATTACACACACGCACACTAGTGGTTTAATAATAGAACACTTTCCTTGGAGGTTAAAGCTAGCTATTTGCCATAATTTGTGTGTTTTGTTGACCACCATTGTGTCCTTGACAGTTTTTAATTGATTGTCACCCTCCATAATTTCTTTTGATAATAGGGAGTTCTACTAATACAGGATAAGTTAAAATATTTTTATAAACAAAATACTTCCATTTGATAGCTCAATTAATCCAATTAATGCCTAGTTCTTGCTGAAACTTTGTTGTTGCTGGTATGCTTAAGATTTATATTGACTGTTTCCCTATGACTATCGTTAAGTGTTGTACCTTATGATTCTTGACGAATGTATCTTTTCTTTTATGTACATTGAGAGCATATGCACCAAGACAAATTCCTTATGTGTCCAATCACACTTGGCCAATAAAGAATTCTGTTCTGTTCTGTTCTGTTCTGTTCTGTTCTACTCTACTCTACTCTACTCTACTCTACTCTACTCTACTCTACTCTACTCTACTCTACTCTACTCTACTCTATTCTTTACTTGTATCATTAATTTAAATTCCACTTGCCCTCAAAAGAATTTGGACAATTCATAAAAATACTCAGATGAAACATTACCAGGATTATCATAAAGTTTAAAATTAAAGGGAATTACCGGCTAACATGAAATTAATAATTATCCTATTTCAAGTCTTACGTCATGTATTTTATAATATGATAATTGCAGCTGTCAAAAATGTCATGGCACTTCACTCTATTTATATATTACATTATACAATAGGAATACTGTATTATGTAATTTTATAAAAAAAAATGGTGCTTTCAGGTCATCATTCATTCCTGGCAACTCCCTGTACTAACTTGTGCAGTTGTCTTGGCAGCACTGTTTAGAAGTATCTTGTCACTGTCTTCTTAGGGCTGAAAAAGTATGATGAATCCAAAATCACTCAGCTGGCTTTGTGTCTAAGGCAAGGCTAGGACTCATAGTCCTCTGGTTTCTAGCCTGGCATCTTAATCACTACAATAAATTGGCTCTTATAGAATATTAAAATATAGTGTTACATTAATATAATATAGGTGGCCTTGATTTGTGACTGGTCATTTACCAATCCTTCAAAATTATAAGAGTCCTTCTAAAGGACGTATGAGCTAGTTCTGAAATTCTAATGGCCATGTCCCCATGGTCATGTCACCGCATGTTGGGCCGTTGGCAATCGACCAGCATTTATAGCTGTTTTCAGTGTTCTGTGGTCACATGATTGTGTTTTACATTTTTGTTGAAAACTAGCATTTACTTCCAGTTTTCAACAACAATGACTCATAACAAACAATGGGTTCACTTACCAACAAGACAAAAAAGGTTGTAAAAATGGGTCCGGTCATGTGGTGACTTGCTTTACGACCATCACTACTTATAGAATAGAATAGAATAGAATAGAATTCTTTATTGGCCAAGTGTGATTGGACACACAAAGAATTTGTCTTTGGTGCATATGCTCTCAGTGTACATCAAAAGACAAGACACACTCGTTAAGAATTACAAGGCACAATACCCAGTGACAGTCATACAGTACAGTAAGCAATCAAATCATTCTAGGAAACAATATCAATATAATTTGCAAGTATACAGGCAACAAAGTTACAGTCATGCAGTCACAAGTGGGAGGAGATGGACGACAGGAATGATGAGAAGACCAATAGAAATATTAATACAGCCTAATGTGAATAGTTTGACAGTGTTGAGGGAATTATTTGTTTAGCAGAGTGATGGCGTTTGGGGAAAAAACTGTTCTTGTATCTAATTGTCTTGGTGTGCTCTATAGCATCGTTTTGAGGGTAGGAGTTGAAACAGTTTATGTCCAGCATGTGAGGGGTCTGTAAATATTTTCACAGCCCTCTTTTTGACTCGTGCTGTATATAGGTCCTCAATGAAAGTTGGTAGTAATTGTTTTTTCTGCAGTTCTGTTCTGCCCCAGCTTTGGATTCCCAGAGAATGTGACACACACCAAGCTTTGCAAACACTGTTTAATTCCAAACAAACCCTTTCAAGAATGCAGGCTTCCCGTGCAAAGGGTCCTTATCAAAGTTATTAAGAGCAAAGTCCGACAAAGGTTGGCAACCAGCCAAGAAAACCAGATATGAGAAGTCGCTCGCTCTCCAAGATGCTCTGTAGTAATGAGACGTTGTTTCTAGCAAGAAAGCACTAGCTGCGTGCGACTTAAATAGGCTAAGGGAGTGGCCAATTACCCTCAAGCCCTACTCTCGAGCAGACCTCCTCTACTCTCCATTGAGGAGAGGCTCCTCCACTTCACTCTCTCCACTGGAAGGAGCCTCTGGAGGTTCTGAAGGCCTGGCTGAGTCTCTGCCTCTGGCATCACATCCTCTTCAGCCTCCTCGCTGTCCGACGCGAGTGCCGGCTGATCCAGCTGCTGGTGCGACCCCACACCAGCCTCCTCGTCATTGGGATCAGCCACGATCCGCGCAGGCTGCTGGAGGGCCACAACAAGTTCTAATTATCCTCTGAAATCTGTGTCTGTCTTGTTGGGTTGCAGAACCAAGTCAGACAGTTATAGAGGTGCAGATGACAGACTCAATGGTAATGGCAGTAAAGGATCCAATATGGTCATAAATTGAGGACCACCTGTATTAAGTAATATAATATTGCAATCTAACACTGCATTTTTGTGGGGAAACATCAGTATTTGTCCAACCTTAATGCATTCTCTGATAGTCATTTAATGGCCGTGTTCAGGATGACTTAGTCCCTATTCAGGAAGGAAGGCCCCTCAAAACATCTTTTGACCACTGTGGAGATTATGTAGGTTACCTGTTGAGTTAAGTTGCTCGGATGCGCTTCAATGTGGACTCTGACTTGGTAGGTTAGGTTGTGGTGCCTGGGGCATGGTATACTGATGTGATCTTGGGGAATTTGAATGAGTGACTCCTGAGGAAGTTGACAAGAACCTCTTGGGCATCTTTTTACTGAATCTTGACTGCTCCTGAGTAATAAAAGCAGTCAAGGAGGTGACACGCACATTCATGCTGTGATGTCAATCTCTTTCATGAAGGGTATAGTATCTTATGCTTGAAACATGCTTGCTCCAAACATAATCTGTTGTTGGAAGAAATATTCATCTGGTTTAGTTCCACGTGGGGAGAAAGACACTGGAAACATGGAGGCTGATTGGAAAGATGATTTATTGATGGACAGGACCACATGGGTTTGAGGTCCTGGGCAGCTGACCACATGGAGTGGAGAGTGAAGATTATTTATACCCTCTCTTGGGCCTTGCCCTTCAGCTTCCTGTTCCTGTGGCAAGAAATATATTCTATTGGCTGCTGTCAGATTCCATGGGGCTATGCAGGGGTCATAGCTGAGGTTGTCTGAGACACATTTGGTTGAACCTTGCTGGGTGATGCAATGTCCTTAGAAAATTTTGAAATGCAGTGAGGCCCGCTGCTAAATGGGTAGAAGGCTAATCCCATTATGTCCTGAGGGGTCATGTCTTAATCCCATCACCCTGGAGCTGCAGGTCTTTTGTCTTGTAGATAGGTTGGCCCAGTCTTTCTCAATGGGCACCAAAATATCTGCTGGGGGCAGGGAGCTGGGCTTCTGTTTCCTTTAAGAAGGAAACAGAATTTAAGAATTCCTTTTATTTCTCTTTTAGGGGAAATATTTTATCCTGCCTTTTTAATATTTTTAAAAACATTCCATTCTTCTAGGAGGGGTGGGTTCTGACTTTCTATGCTGTCACGAAACTAACAATGTTTGGTGAAAATTGTAGCTGGGACTTCCTTAACTTGATATCCTCAAGGATACATTGGAGAGTGTACAGTTTGGGGGGCGGGGTATGGCACTAGAAATCTAAATGCTATGGAAGACATTAAATTGGTAAAGCCTCTTGTAGAATTTACCTGAGCTGGAAACTCACATTGAATAAACTTACCCATATATTATTGTTTAGAATTCCTAAACAGGCAGCATTTTGTAATAGTGGTGGGTATGCATGAAAACAAGCCAAATGCTCAATATTCATTAAATTTATAATCCAAGAAAGAGAAAGAGAGATAGCTTTTAGCTACTTCGTTTCAACTTTTCAAATGAAATGTAAGCAGACTTCAAACAGTGTTTAAAGTGGACAATATTATTTTCTCAGCAAGGAAGAGGAAGGGTGAACAAGTATTAACACACATCATTCTTAAAATAATTGCAGACTTGACATATCTAAATTAGTTTCTCAAAGAAAATGTGGCAGACTAGGGCTTATTAATTAGAGAAATACCAAAATTGTAAATCCAACTCTAGTCTAAGACTACCTGGAGTCACAACTAATAAAGTGAAATTCAGTTTCCATAATCTTTTATAGGTAACATCCTCCCCACGTCTGTATTTTCTGCATTTATGGGCAAAAAAACTCCTTTTATGTATTATAGCAGGCAGTCCATTTGCCCTAATTTAACAAAGGCATCCCAGTTTGAAGACCTATCTACATTAAGTCCATATTAAAGATGGGCTAAATATAAGTGTTAAATAATACGTGGCAAGCGTAGGGACTCCCATTTCAGACTGGGAGTAACATATGTAGTTTGGAAAGGCTTAATCTTCCTCCTTTTGCAATCATATGTTTCAAAGTCTTCCAACACAGTTTTAAAAAAAAGAAGAAAGAACAAGTTATTTTTTTACTTTTCATTTGTGTGTACCCAAGGAAGGCAGATGGGAGATTAAAAAATGAAGGAGGTTAGGGAGAAGAGGTTTAATCCCCACCAAACTATACATAGTGGCACTGATCTGAGTCAAAAATTGTCGTGCTATACTAAAGGGCTTTTTTTAAATTAAAAAAAGGTTAAAGACCTTATGTACATTGTTTATATGTAATGTAAATATACCATGTAATAAGGGGAGAGCAGCAAGATATTGATCTATCGGCCAATATCTGGATAATAGACAACCATCCTTCCTTCCTTCCTTCCTTCCTTCCTTCCTTCCTTCTCTGCCAAAAATTAAATATGTACATTTATAAGAAAATTGGTGGCCTCTTGTATACTTTTTTTCAATAATGTATTTCCTTGATTTCAGCAACGCAGAAGTGACTGTTATAAGCAGTATAAGTTGTTATGAGGCAGTGTAGTGAGTCGCATAAAATTCAATAGATAAGCTATCTGGTAGTGTTAGGGAGAGACACTTCATGGTAGCAAAGGGAGAAATATTGGTTCTTTGTACAGAATGTATGAAAGCTTTCTATTTCCGTTTGTATAGTTAGTGACCGTACATTTCTATCTCATTTGAATTATGATCACATATTGCAAATATTATTTATTTTTCTCTCTTCATGCTTAAATTATAGCACATAATTGGTTGAATTTTTCAATTTTTAATATTTCGGCAATTTAACGTCTTCTAGAGGAGCCCATTCTAGACCTCCTTTCTTACCAACACATAATTATTAAATATTAACTCTTTTCTGACCTTCTTGATACATCTCTTCCCTAAATTCCCTTCTGAAGAGTTTATCCATTCAAAATTAGCAACTATTGAGAAGAATTAATTGCTAAACAGGGATACATTCTCATTTAGTATAGAAACAACAGAGAATAACTCCAGAAAGGTTCTTTTTTGCAGCATTTTCTTTTTTGCTGTATTTTATTCTTGAAAAATTAAGTTTAATATAAAAGAGAATGTCAAAGGTTATTATTTTTAAAAAAGTGATCTTTCAATATTATGTTATTCCCTGTTGGTCGGGGATGCTGAGACCTGGAACCAATGATATATGAATTGTAAGTTGGAAAATACTGCTTTAATGTGTTAGTAACTATACTTGAGCTGTGTTATTTGTAAGACACTGAAAAACAAATTGACTTTAATGGCTGACTTCCAGAACAAATTTGTCAGACTGCAAAAGACTTACAGCCCACAAACAGCAAGAAGGAGAGGGAAATAATGGCTAAATGCAGCTTTATATATATCCTGCATCTAGGCCAATGTGCAGTTTTTGCGTGTCAACAAATCCTAGATCTCACATGAAAGACAGTCACAGACTAATGAAAGACAGTACATAAAAGGGTGCTAGACAGAGAAGCCAGTATTTTTAAACTTAAATTGAATGACGTAGACTGAGCTCTTAAGTCAAGCCTAGCCTGTAGGCAAGATATTTAATTGATTATTCCCGCCACTTTAAAATTAAAACCTTACAAAGGATTTAGGATTAGGCCTGTTCTCCCTAATGTTTTTCATATGTGGGAAATGTAGTACATTTATATATTCCAATTTGTTGTATTGTCTTAATCAGAGTAGCCCGGGCACAAATTTACTCTTTTGCTGAGAGATAGACTGCATTAATCCCTCTGAATCAGAACAAAAGCAGGGGTCGGGCATATAAGCAACCCACCCCAGGTGGTGCAAATCTTCTAGGGAAAGAAAGTGTGTGGATGCCCCATATAAGTAACTGCATTCTATTGTTCCAACTAAACAAGGAAGTCAGGTGAAGCAAGCCAGAAGGATGCTTAGCAGCAATGTCTGTTCATTTGTGACTTCTTCTCAGACACATCTTGTTAGCTCACAAGTGAATCAGGTCTGTCATGCAACTCATATTCTGTCACAGTTGAAGTGATTGATGTTAATGCTATTCTGAAGCTATTCACATAAAAAGGTCAACAGTGAAATCAGATCAGCCGGCATTAACATATTCTTTATGCATTTCCTTCTCCAGAGTGAAGAGGCTTGTAAGTCTGCATTTCCTCTGCTTTCTCATGTTCTGATGTGGTTGATTATATTAGAAGCTGCTGCTGTTGCTTCTTCTTTCTTTTTTTTAAAAAAAGATAAGGAATGTGCATTTTCTTAAAAGGACCAACAAGCTCTTAAGTGCCAAATATGTCCAGTTAGGATCTCATAAGACAGCTGTCTTCTTAGCAAGCAAGACAGTTACCATGACAACTTCCAGACTTCACCCATCAATTGACAATTTGAAGAGGACTATGAAGGAATTTCAATTAGAGGTAGCACAAATATATTTAAAGAACAGCCAACTTTTTTTAAAAAAAGTAAAAGAATATTAACCCAAATCATATCAAGTCCTCGCCCCCCCCCAAAGAAAGTGCTAGTGGTAGAAGATAGACTGTATTTGAAAAAAGGCCAAATGTTAAATGCCAAAACTGGTTAATATAGGGGATTTTTGAGGATCAGCTTGCATGGAAGATGGTGGGACCAACCTCTTGGCCAAAAAGGAAAATAAAGGCCTATAATTTTAACAATGTACCAAAGGAGTAACATCTCATTTTATTATAACATGTACATGCCCCCCATTAACGTGTTTCCTGATCATTAATCAAATGAAAAATAAAATATAAAAGCAACAAATAAGTGATTATAAAATATAGACTGTCACTATAGATACACAATATCATTAAAAATATAAGGGAGATCTAAAATGTGTAGATTGAAGAAGTCTAGTAAAACAAAAATGACATTCACTTTGAATCACAAGTAATAAGACTGTAATAAGCTGTCACTATTCAGAAAAGGTCTTCTAAAGATTAATTCATTAAGTAATTCTTTGCAACTAGGAATGCAGTCTAAAGACATTTTAAGACATACTTGTGAAGGTTCAAAGACCTTCTTTACAAAATTTCAGCAGGGGTGTGTGTGCCTCAGATATAATGAAGAGAGGTATTTTGAGTTTTTGCAGGAATGTGAAAATGTTATTATTCATTAAAACAGCCACTTCTTTTTTCAAGCTTCTATTTTAAACCTGAAGATGATGGGGATGCTTCAGTGATTTTCTGGAAATGAGTTGACTTTTTAAACAATGACTTCTGCACCTGGATGACAAAAATGTCATGGCTGCTTTAGTTAGCAGCAGAGAAGTGATGTTTTCACTTCAATTTTAAAACATGCACAGTCTTACTGAGCAGTGCCATCATTTGCTGATACTTGATAACAATTCTCAGTTGAATCCCGGTATGTCCAGTCAAAAAAAAAAAGAAAAAATTCTTTGGAAAGCATCTTTTGGTGGAATGACTACCAAAGTGAATTTATCTTTCTGAGCTAAATTAACGCATCTCCTTATAAAGCAGCTTCATTGTTTTTTCCCCCCAGTACAAATAATAGCTCAAAAAAAAAAATACCTGGAAGCTAGAAGCAGATCTGGACTTTATCTTTTGTTTGGCATACAGATTTGGAGGGTGACCAGCTTGCACTCATATCACATATCACATATGATATAGTAATAATAAACATGGTTTGTTGCACTTCAGCCAGATGTTCTGACTGGGTTTGGCATTTTTGTCCCAAGGAGATAGGCAGATATGGATGTTTTATGGCAGGGATATCAACCTGGCGGCCTGAGTGCCGGATGTGTCACATGCAGGCCACGCCCACCCCAGCTCCGTGAAGGGGAAGAACTTTGTGTAACATTATGTGATGGCAATGTGACGCACGAGTTTGACACCCGTGTTTTATGCTATTAGAGATAATCATCGCAGGATAAGCTATTCTGAGTAAAACTGCTTTTTGCAAAGTGACTGGTTGTGAATTAATCAATGCCAATAGTGCTCCGGGTATTTTGGGATTGCACCTAAGGCGCCTATGGTACTACTTTTGCTTATAGTAAATATTGTTATTAAACATATATAATAATCACATTATACACACATAGAAGTGTATAAATCCAGGAAGACACTTCCAAAGGAATTAAAATGCTAGATCATTATTCCGGAAATAGAAAGTTGGAAGGGGAAGGGCATAGCAGTAGAACAGTTGTTTCAATTAATGGGATGAAGTATCCAAACCGAATCATTTAAAGATATTGCCAAAACATTTTAATCTAAACTGGATTTTCTTAAGGCATAAGAAATATAATAGTAAGTGAGTAATGCTCTGGAAGATAGAATACTGTCTGGCCATATCTAATGGAGAACTGGAAGTTATTCACCCTCCCTTTTAATTATAGTAGGAATGTGCTGGAGCCAGGGAAACAAGGAAAGCACATACTTTCAAAAACAAAAAGAGACAACAATAGAGGCAGAAAACTGTTGCTCCTGATGGCACTTGAGTCAGGTTTTTTTTGTTTTTGTTATTATTTGGCTTACATACAAGTAAGGGTTTACTCACAGAAGAATGGTGATTTTTCACCCTCTTAGGCAATAGGTATGCTAAATTCTTATAAGCAGTTCTTTCCCCACAATCTTGGATATATGGAAACTGGGTTTTCCTTGCCGTTTTAAATAAAGCAATGTGTACACAGTATTCTGTAACTTGATTGTTACACTGTTTATTTTAAAAATGTGTATATTGTGCCCTGCAAAACGGTTTTATTCCTAACAATTATAACTTTTTGTAGTCTAAAATCCAATTTTAAATCAATATGGTTTTGAAAGATAAGAATGGTTGAGATAGAGTCAATAGGACATTTTAAACAGAAAAAAATATGTTTAATTACAACTTTTTGACTATGATGCCAAAATACAAACCTACAATACACACTCTGTATGTAAAAGATCATACCTCATGCAGAGATAATGTTTTGGGGGCTTTGAGTGAAGTTACATATTAATCTATTTCTTAAAGGATTTCTGTGTAATTTAAATTACAAATACAACTGCTGGATGCCACCAGCATTTCTAACCTAATAATTTTTAGTATAATACTGTAGGGAACCTCATGCTGTGGAACTAAGAGCTCTTAGATTGTTCTGTTGTAGCTCCTGAATTTCTTCGTTTTAAAGTCATGTTATGGTTAAAAGAGTCTTTATTGTAACGAAATAAATATTTTCTGCTTCTGCATTGTGTTTCTTCCAAACTGTTTTGTAGCTCAGTTATCTAAATATGGTTGTTTTGGAGGCAGGTCATTAACGCCTGTTACATTTTCTAGTTGAAATATTGGCTGATTCTAAATAAGAAATGAAACAATCAGTTCAATCTAAAGGAAGCACACAGTAAATGCATTGATAGCTGTTTTTGACATTTGTGTCCTTTTTTAATGCAGTGGCTTTTTCTCGCTGTAATTTCAGATTTTTCCTTAAGTTTTAAGGCATCTCTGAACTGTAGAAAAAAGAGCAAATGCAGGATTTAAAAAGGGGCCAGTGACTTCACTGTCCAAAGCTAAAGTTGTAAGGAATAACAAATTTCAGCCTTATGTCTCAGGTTTTGTGCAATTCTATTCATAAATCAATCTTTACGTATTATAAGATTCTGTTAATATATGTATCTATAGGATATGCAGTATTAAAAAATTGTTTTTAAAAAGTGCTTCGGTATATGTGGGTACATGAATGTAACACCTACCCACAATTGTTTAAAGCTGCAACATCTTTTCCCAGTATTATGTTGCCGCTGCACAAGGTATTTACGAGTATGATACTAAAATGATTCAATTTGATATTTCAAATCTCTCTCTCTTTCCTTAAAATTCTATAAAGCAAAATTGTATTTTCCTGCAATAATTTGCATTGAAGCTATGGTGTTTGAAAAGTCATTTTGAATTTCAGCTCATGGACTGTTATAAATTTCAAAAAGTCAATTAAAAACTGATTTAGCCAATAGTAGTAATGGATAGTAGAAACATTTATGTGATTGCTAATGTGGATTTATATTGTGCCCAAAGGGATATGTTACAAAGTTTGGAAGCCTATGATTAGTACATTAAAAAGTCTATATTATAATCAGCAATTGTTGGATGAAGAAATATTTATATTGATTAAAGAAAAATAACTGACACAATGTACTTCAAAGAATCTAAGCAATCTCTACAAGAAAGGTTTAAATGCTATCTTGTTTTTTTTTCTTTTTCAAAATAAAGCTTATGATAATCTCATAGAGTTTAAAGGGACAATGTTTAAAGTAGTCAATGACAGGTATGGGAGAGGATCTGTGCAGTCTCCCCCCTATTTCACCATTCAGCTCCGCCCAGCACTTGTCAACTATTAGTCATGTTCTTTTAGGGACCCACCTGTGCAAAACATTTGTGCATAGCCTGGAGCAAGCTTTGACAGATGGCTCACCCTGCTGGTATAGCTATCCATCAAAATTTGCCTCCTTCCCAGCAATGGCTGCATCACATCTCACATGAAAGAGAGGAGTGGATATTTTCCCACTAACTAATGTATTTTATGTGAGGGAAGGAAGACATATCTGGAGTAATCAATTAATTTCTTTTCTTAACCTATCTTGCCTACCTTAAACAAGGAATCAGCATTTTGTGGCATCCCTGTGCAGGGTAGAGATTGTTAGTAGGGGCAGCAAATTTTATGTCGTTATCTACTGGTTCCATGATGGCATCTTTAAAAAGGTATCAATAAGAGCTCAAGAGTAGATTATTTTGTCTAGATGATTTTTTGGTAACAGATTTTTCTTAGTACTAGCTCCATAAATGACTTAAATAAACCCTAAATTACAGTTAACACACATATTGTAATCTATAACTCATGTGATCACTCTGTAATGAAAGAATTAGAAGATAACAGTTTTCTGATTTCCTATAATTCAGTTCCTTATACTGCCCTACTCCATTATAAGCAAAATGAAGTCCCCATGACTAGGGCATTATACCATGTTTCTAACATTTGAATAACGTATATACTAGATCTGTGATGGCAAACCTATGGCATGCATGCCAGAGGTGGCATGCAGCGCCCTCTCTGATGGTATGAGCCGTTGCCCCAGTTAAAGTTCCACTGTGCATGCGTGCATGTCTCCTGCCAGCCAGCTGGTCTTCGAGTCTCTGCCACGCATGCATGGGGGGGCTGCATGCATGTGGAGGGCTGTACGCACATGTGCAGGGGGGGCAGGGCACATGCAGGGGACCTGCTCACGCATGCCCTGGGGGCGGGGCATGTGCGGAGGGCCATGCATACATGTGCAGGGGCGGGGCACATGTGTGAGGCCGTGAGCGCATTGCATTTTGGGGGTTTGGGTGCATGCACACGCATTTCCGTGTGCACACGCACACTTTGGGCACTCAGTTTGGAAAAGGCTAGCCATCACTGTACTAGGTTATATTTAAGGCTTGATATGAACCAGCCCGTAATTCATATATTCATCATACATGGATCTTGTGTCAATATCATTTGTTAATATATTTCTAACCTGGAACCAGGTAGCAAAATGCAATGTTTTTCTACTTTTTCACAGGCATTTTGAAATGAATTGACAAGGTAAAGTGGCCACTTAAGTATCTCTGAGAAAGAACAGATGCATCAGCAAAACAGGAACAGAAGAAACAAAGTTTTGTGGGACAATTATAGGAAGAAGGAAGGAAGAAGTTTGGAGGAAACTTACTATGATCAGTTATCTTGGATTTTTGCTTAGCTGGTCTCCAAGCGCACATTGTTGATTGGCAGTATCAATCTTCTGTTCTTCCTCTTTATGAAAGTTTGTTTTTTAGCCAACTCTACAAAGAGATTTATTTCATTACATTGATTAAGAGTATTGGGGAACAGGCAAAATATGAGGCACTCTTGAGGTCTCGTGGTACAACCTGTGCTGCATTATGTTACTGAGTAGAAAATGTCAAGTTCCTGAAACTTGCTGTTCTGATGTCAATTAACTGAAGGAATGCTCTGATTTTTTAGTGAACTGATGTGGTTTTCAAGGCATCCAGGTGTACAATCTTTTGAGAACCACAGCACAACAATTATACAGAATTCATTTTTATACTTCAGACATACGAAACAGTAGAAAGATTGATTTATATACTGTACAGCCTTTTCTCCTTAAAACACTATATAAAATGATGAATGGTGGAGAGGTTTTCCCTAGCCAAGTATGCGATGTCAAGTTACTAGTGAATATGTTTAAAGGAACTCAGTGGAATTTTCTTCTGTATCCATTTCGTATCAAATCTTTGAATCTTCATTTTATTTTCATGTTTTGTTAACAGTCTTTAAATATTAATATATGGGAATCATTAGGAGCAAAAATATTTCAGGGGATGTACTACATTCTTCAGAAGATAGCTGATTGTGTTCAGATACAGTTATTTCAGTTATCAACCCTTCAAATTCATGGGATATAAACTAATCATTTTCACTACTGACCCAGTTGATTTTAGTAGATCAACTGTATGTATAATGAAATCTGCATCCTAATTCTGGTTCTAAACCTTCATTTTAAATAAAAACTACTATGAAATATATTGTTAGATGTATTATGTCTGTTATGAATATTATTGCATTACTCGTTTGTTTTCATTTGGGATTCTGGCTATTTTGTTGAAAGCAAATCAAGCATTATCAATCCTAAAGTAAAAGTTTCATTAGCAGTGTAGTATTTACAAATAAGAGAATAAAGCTCCTTTAGAGGGAGGCATCAAGTCCAAGTCACACAAATCTAAATAGGTGAACCTAAAAGCTGATTATGTTAAATTGATTTGAA
This sequence comes from Masticophis lateralis, assembly GCA_030761175.1. Lineage (NCBI taxonomy): Eukaryota > Metazoa > Chordata > Lepidosauria > Squamata > Colubridae > Masticophis > Masticophis lateralis. The sequence continues at coordinate 66,962,691 of JAUDYJ010000003.1, forward strand.
ATTGATGTCAGTTTTGGTTTGCAGACTCCTTGGGATTAAGCTGGAAACTCAAGGAGCTAAGCAAAAGATCATCTCTTCTAGCAGACAAATGCAGTAATCAAAATGATCATATGCTCCATCACCTCTTAATTTATTAGCAATTCCTGTAAAATAAGTTAAATGTAAGATATCAGTCTCTTCCACAATGCTCAGAATTTTTGAATTTATAGGTTGGGGAAGTCTGCCTTAAATATAATTCAGGACAAATATCCTTTTTCTTTACCAATGACAAGTGAGTCATATTTTACTTGTTTTGAAACCCTCCTCCAGTAATAAGTTGTTTTTCCATTTTATCTTGTTCCCATATACTTTGCCTTTGTTTGAAATGAACAGTTAGTCTGCCAAACGAGAAGACACCATTGATGTAGATATGGTGTTTAATTTTAGCAGAGGTGGAAGGACTGAAGAGTGGCAAGAGGTTCTCCTGAGATATGTACATGTTGTTTTCAATGGCTTAGAGGGGGAGGAAAAGATTTGGGGCTACTCTGCCTTTATCACTGCTTCATCACTACTAGGCACTGGCAAGATATTGATGCAGAATACCAAATTTATGTACATATTTAGCTTGAGTGTAAATGAGTGGATAAATGAAAGAGAAAATTCAAAATATTTATAGATCAATACATACTTCTGGTTATGGGTGTATAGTATCATGTGATGACAAGATGGAAGAATCATCTACCTACCATAGAATTTGCAAATGTGTTTCTGATAATCCAGAAACTACATCTTGACCTGAAAATCTCCAAAAGCTGTTAAGAGTGCTTAAGTCACCATTTTCAAGATATCAGGTGGAAGGAAGGGGCCCAGTTCCCAAGTAATGTAATGTCAACTGTGTCACCTGACAAATCTGGTGCATTGCATTCAAGCAGCCTTGTAGGTCTCTGCCATTGTTTTTGCTAGATGGAATGAAAAGCAGCAACTGATTCAGAAAGCAATTTATGCACCCAAAAAGCTAAACAAAAGGGAAAAAGAGAGAGCCTACTCAGCTCTTTAGGAGCTTTGTGAGGACTCCAAAGCGAGCCAAGTCCAAATAGCACAGGCTGTTAAAACTGGCCAAGTTAAAGAAGTCACAATTAAAGCTAGAGTTTCCTCATAAACTCCTTTTTACAATTTTGTGAATCTTAAGGGGCTGAGTTAAGCCATAATCGTCTCTTGTTTCTTTTGGCCAATTAGAAACACTGGCTCATACTTTCTTTCTCCCTGGTTTTATTTTATTTTGTTTTATTTTTATTTTTTGCTGATCTTATATATTTTAATATACCGAGTGCTTTATCCACAGTTTTCTAATAAGCCCATCATTTATTTTTATTAGCTGAATCACTACAGAGGTTTCTTTTTTAAAAAATAAAATAAATCCAACCAGTTGATACCAGTATTTATCAAGGTATGAGCAATGTTAAGATATTCGCCTTTTTCTGAAAAGCACTAGGATTTTAACATGTATTTGTGATACCTAGCAAAAATAGCCTCCTACCTCTTACATAGTTCTGATGCTCACCTGGAAACCTGGGAAAGAGTGAATTCAGTCCCTTTCCAAATATATATACATATTTCAGCTGGTTTGACTCAGATTGAATAGATTTTAAAGTCACTGATATATAAATCTCAAGAAAGTCAGAACATTTTCTTGCAATTGTGTTTTATTCAATAAGGTTTAACAAGTGATCAACCATAATACTTTTACAAGAGACAAATGTAGATACATACCGATATTGTAATAGTCTTATCATGATCTGTATACAAGAGTAATATTAAAAAAGCAATTGAAGTTTTTGGCATGTTATAAAGGACCACATACCAAAAATCAATCAAACTTTGAACTTGCCAAGGAGTATTACATCCATGTTATAATACACCAGAGTTTATGTGGGATTAAGGCACAATAAGTAATGGGGAAAGAACCACTAATAGCCAAACACTATTAATAAGGTCATGAATTTTAGTATCAAAATAGGTTTTATATTCTCCATTGACTTTTAGTATATCAGAGATGCAAAACATTCACTTCCTTGAAATGTTAATTTTAGAGAAATCTTTTTGAGAGAAAACTTTATAAGTATTGAATTATGCCTCCCAATTTTATTTACTCACTCAGTTCCTTTTGTTTTTATTAGACAATAATTCCAAATGCCAAGCATGTAAACATTTGTGAAATTCCTTTGTGAAATAACTAGCAAAACTATGGTTTCAACATGAGAATTTTTAGTGGTGGGAGAACTTCTTGAAAAAAAAAGCCTTGTTTATGCAGCTCATATTTTAATCCCTTTGGTTATTTCAAATATATGCCTATTTAAATGACAGGTTGTAATTAATATTTTGCAGGATAGTTGGGGGGGGACCAGTTTTACAAAAGTTTTCAATTAAATAACAATTAGTCCTTATTAGGAAACTTTCCACTTGATGGTAAATGTTTTAATCTTACTTCTAAAGGCCATGATTTACTGTAGCCAAGATGAAAGCCAATTCTGTGAATATGTGCAAATTAGATGTGTGTGTGTTGTGAGTGTACCTGTGTGCATATATAACAAGGGGAGACAGGAATAATGAGCAGTTAAATGTTCTGCTGTATGCAGATATAAGCATAACACTTCTCCCTTCAGTTGTGTTTCAGCTGATCTTGTTAATAAGATTCAATGCTTTTGCTGTTATTTACCTTTGGGGAAGATCCTGAGACATTTTAGAAATAAACTGCAGTAATACTAATAGCTCACACACACAGGGAATTCTCCAGCTTCCTCAACCTCTTGAAATTATATCCTGTGAGGGGAGAGAAATTCATCTTTACATGCCTGGTACATACAAAAGTTCACTTAAGGATGCAAAATATCACTGGATGGTTTCTCTTTCAACCTTCTGTAACCTGGATCATAAATAATACAGAGTGAATTGAAATAGCTCTGTAGTTAACACAACCAAATTTGTTACAACATTGAAATATAGCCTCAATCCCTTTGTGGCCTTTGCAGAAGAAATCAATTTATTTGCAGGAAGGATGATAGTTGCATATTATGTATCCTTCAGATTTGAAGGACGAAGGGCAATTCGTCCTTAAAGACCCAAACATAGTAGTACCTATGTTTGGGTCTTTAAATCAAGGATAGAAAGCACTAGTGTGATCCCTAACAAAGACACAACTACTTTAAGGAGTTGCATACAGCTATTATGTAAGCATTCCCTGCATGCTCTAGTCTAAAACAGGGGTGTCAAACTCATGGCCCGCAGGCCGAATGCATCATGCACTGGCCACGCCCATCTCTGGTTTAGCAAAGGGGGAAAATGTTGTGATACAACAATATGTCACCCCTGGTCTAAAGCATCTTCTAGCTTTTGAATCTGAAATACTGCACAGCCCTTTTCTATGTATAATAAACATGAATAGTGTCCTCTAGTTAGCTTCCTGATCTGAAGGTATGTATGAGTATGTGTATAGACACAGAACACAGGTATGTACAGCAACATAGAGGTCGGCTTTATTTAGTGACTATAATTGGTCCTGACGAGTTTGTTAAGCGAAGTAGTCACAGTGTGAAACTGTCACTGTACTTACGATCTTAGTTCAACTTTCTTTTACTTTATAAACTTGCAAAGGTTGTAAATACAAAAATGGTCATAAAATTATTTTTTCATCATACTTGTAGTGATAATCACTGATGATTAGAGGACTGGAGGCTAAAACATATGAAGAATGGTTGCAGGAACTGGGTATGTCAGCTTAGTGAAAAGAAGGACTGGGGTGACACGATAGCAGTGTTCCAATATCACAAGGGCTGCCATAAAGAAGAGTGAGTCATGCTATTCCCCAAAACACCTGAAGGCAGGACAAAAAGCAACGGATGGAAACTCATCAAGGAGAGAAGCAATCTAGAACTAAGGAGAAATTTCCTAATAGAACAGTAAATCACTGGAACGGCTTGCCTCCATAAGTTGAGGGTGCTTTAACACTTTGTCTGAAATGGTATAGGGCAGTGATGGCAACCTTTTAGAGACCAAGTGCCCAAACGGCAACCCAAAACCCACTTATTTATCGCAAAGAGCCAACATGGCAATTTAACCTGAATACTGAGGTTTTGGTTTTTTAAAAAAAACAACTTATGTGATTAACATCTTCTGTCTTTAAAAATAACACAAAAACAGAGCTTTCAATGATACAAACAACTTTTTATTGAATAGAATAGAATAGAACTTCATAGACCAGCAATAGACATCACTGTTTACAATACATTAAAAAATAGTACTGACATTAATAATGGATAATAACATCTTGTTGAAAGATAAAAGTTTGCATTTGACATGCTTTTGATTAATGTGACATTTTGCTGTTGTATGCATGCTCATAATTTGTCTAACTAATTTGTCTAACTAATATACTATAGGGTCCCCTGCTTGAGCAGGGGTTTGGATTAGAAGACTCCAAGATCCTTCCAACTCTGTTATTCTGTTCTGTTATTCTCTGTCTGGGACAATCACTACTGGAGGATAGGTATAGGTTTGTGCTTCTTAAGATGGACCATATAATCTATTTCCTGTGCATCTTAGTTTTACTCATAAAGTATTCATGGATAAGTCAGATTCCTGCTTTGATATTTGAAAGACAAAAACTTGTTCCCATTGGCATGTAGTTTAGTATGCATTTTTGCACATACTTGGTCACTAAATATGCCTTTTAAATATATTTAAGGTTCAACTACAAATGTACATGTTAATCTGTAAAGGTAAAGGTTCCCCTCGCACATATGTGCTAGTCGTTCCCAACTCTAGGGGGTGGTGCTCATCTCCATTTCAAAGCTGAAGAGCCAGCATTGTCCGAAGATGTCTTTGTGGTCATGTGGCCGGCATGACTAAACACCAAAGGCGCACGGAATGCTATTAACTTCCCACCAAAGATGGTCCCTATTTTTCTACGTGCATTTTTTACATGCTTGCGAACTGCTAGGTTGGCAGAAGCTGGGACAAGTAATGGGAGCTCAGATGAGCTAAGTTGTAAGCCTGAATCATAGCCTCAGGATATTTCTTCACAGTATATTCTAGTTAATTTATTTTTATTTTGCTGTTATAACTATTTATTTGTCTGTCCATTATCTGTAATGGCTGAGTCATGCTACAAGTTGCTAAAAATTATTACAGAAGGAATGCCTTAGCTGAAGTGGCTATTAACAGGAAGCCCCTGTGCCCCACAGCTCCAAAGCAAATGCTATGAAACTGTTGTCATGTTTGCTCTGGAGCAGCAGTGGAGCCGATTTAAGTTAAGAAATTAATTAGCTTGGCTTTCCAAAAAGCCTGGACTTTGGGGTATGCAGTCTCAGATCAATTTATCCCTCACATGTGGGAATAATCCTACAACTTCCAACCCTCAGTTCATTTATTGTACAAAACCACAATTCCTTTATAGCTAATTATACATGCTACACACTTACCAGTTATCTTCTTACGGTTTTCAGTGGAGGAATACCTTCAAGAAATCAGACACTGGATAGGAATTGGCTGTCATTTTAAATTTTTAGAGCAGTCTGTATAAGGCAATATTCTCTGACAAGCTGTGTAACTGACTACAGAGCATTCCTTTGGATGAAATGGCAGCCAAAGTAAAGCTGTGCTAGAAGTGCTTCCAGAAAATTGGGATCAGTTCCCAGACGAGCATAAAGGTACAAATTATATGTTGGTCCCTACAGTGATCCTAATACAGGATCTTTCATGTTTACATTTCAGAGGGAAATATATTTTCTGCCAAGATATATCCTCACTCATCCTTGTCGATGTTTTAACAGTAGAAGAAGAATATGTTTTATGAACAGTTGTGCTAAGGCACTAAAAGGCTTGTACATTTTGGACACAAGGTCAGTCTTGCTTCAAAATTGCAGCTCTGTTCATTTCTCAAAATTAATCCATTCATACAACAAAAGTAAACCAAGTCTACTTTGTAACATCTGTACATTTTATGAAACCTGTGTATTTTTCTTCTTCCTATTAAAGCTGAAGCAGAGCTTTAAGAGCACCTCAGTGAAGACTGGAAAATAATGTTTAAATAATAAACTGAATTGTGCACCTAACAATTTGTATGGTATATCTTAGTGTTGCTAGGATTCACTTATGATTACAAATTAACTTGGGCATTAAAAGTTTCCTTTTCTCCTTACCTTCCATTACATATTTCATCCTTTCCTATTCTAACACTGTTTCTATCAGTTGCTGTTCAGTATACCATTACATCCTCTTCTCAAATTGAAAACTTAACATTTTCGGTTCAGTACGCAGAATTTTTCATATTTAATTACTTTTTCAATTTTGTAACCAATTTGTATTTCGTGTGCACTCTGTATATACACAGAGAGACATACACAGTGTCACTTCATATTTCTCTTGAGCATTTTTTTTTCTTGACTTTGGGATTTATTTTCCTACTCTGTTTATGTAAATGATTTATGCATCTGTGCTTTCCAGATTGATTTTATTATAATCTTTGAGTCAGCATTGCTTGTTTGCTTCATGACAGAAAGAATATGATATTAAAGATGTATGTTGAAAGCAACTGGTAGGTTATACTTCTGGAGCCGATAAACCAATTATCAGAGCAGTCACATGGGGCAGAATTTCTGCTAGGCTAAAATGTTTTGACTATAGGTAGAATGGCATGCTTGATTACTTCCTCAGGTTTAAACAATCTGGCTGTTTGTTCTGGGGAAAAGGTATTATGTCAGGCTTCTACATGATATCCTGTCCTTGACAGGTGTGGTCCCTCTATTACATTTTGCTGTTTTATTATAACCCATTCAGACAGCTTTGGATACTGGGTGGTTTAAACATTTTAATAAATGAACAAATGGAATAAAATGTTAGGTGAGGGAGGCAATCTTCTCAGGTGGCCAGCTTGGCAGCAGATGCGTCAAACCACTTGTTTCCTTAATGTCCCTACTTCCTGTAAATGCAGGGGGAAATGTACCATCATCAGTGTTAAGGCATAGTCTAGGCAGCTTCTATCTATGGTATGGGGAAGGAGAATCTTGCCTTGAATTCTTCCATACATAGAGGGCTTTAATATAAATAGGCTGAAATCTGCTACTAATGATATCTCAAGTAGACTTCACTGTATTTGCAGATGACATGGCTAGACTGGCATCAAGCCAAGGCAGAAGTTGTTTCAACATTGTCAATATTTTATTTACTTTTTCTTTCTCCCCTTCCTAGCTTTTTTCCCCGCAGGTTCAGGGTTTGCTTTTTCAGATCAACTGAGCTTTTTCTGTTGGTTGCAACAGGAATTGACTGATTGGCTTGTCCCTGAGCCTGACATCATGGGCTGAGAGTGACTGGCCCAAAATCACTCAGCCAGTTTTTATGGCTAAGACAAGACTAGAATTCAGAATCTCCCAGTTTCTAACCTGGACTTTTAACCACTAGACCAAACTGGCGCTCGTATTTCCTAATTTGAACAGTGAGTCTTTTTGTCAGTCTTTTGTCTCATAGATTTAAGTAATGAAGTAGCTAATTACTTCTCTCTTCATCCTAGTTCCTTTTCTCTGCACAAGTTCCAAATGTCTTTGGTACCAAACTGTTTGCTCTTAGTATGCATGCATGCATGCATGCATGCATGCATGCATGCATGTATGTATGTATGTATTTATTTAAACTTTTATACCACCCTTCTCCCAAAGGACTCAGTAAAGAAAATCTTGCTGATAGACAGCCAGGAATTTCACAATCACATCTAACTCCTCAGATTGCAATAACTGATTTTAATTTTCATCTTTTTTACTTCTGCTTGTTGGCACAGCAATTGTGGTTAAGGTTAGCGTGTCAAGCAGGTTTAAGCAATTGCTGCTTGTGCCTTCCTATGGGGGCCACCAAGATTATGCTATAATTGAAGATGATGTTTATTCTTTGAGAATGGCAATAAACTTGAAAAATCTGTAATATACTGTAAATGTTACAATGGTCTTGGAATTGTGGTCCATAATAAGCAAGTGATTATAAAAAAGATACACTCTTCATCTGGGGAGGGATTATAAACATATTGGTATTGTGCATGATTATACTGCAAGATGATAATGCTGGTTCATTCTTGCCACCTGCAGAAAACAATCCCAGGTAACAGATGATGTGAAAAAATTCTGACTGAGTCCCTCAGGTCCAGTTGCCAATTAAATGTTGATCAGAGGATATCTTTGGAGTTTAGAGAACATGTCATGAGAAATCTCACAAATTGACCCCCATATTAGTGGGCTGGCCCTTTTATAAAATAGCAATAGCACTTAGACTTATATATTGCTTTACAGAGCTTTACAGCCCTAAGTGGTTTACAGAGTCAGCACACTGCCCCCAACAATCTGTGTCCTTATTTTACCCACCTCAGAAGGATGGAAGGCTGAGTCAACTTGGTGAGATTCAAACTGCTGAACTGCAGGCAGCTAGCAGGCAGCAGAAGTAGCCTGCAATACTGCATTCTAACCCATGTGCCACTATGGCTCATGACAGGGAGTTGACAGGAAATAATGACAGGGAGTCACAAAATACCCATAGCTCAGTACATGTGAGAATGCTCTTCATCATATCTAGCTTTCTCCAGTAGCCCCTCCACACTAATCACATAGCTAGTCACTATTTCTTATTTTGTTAGATTGCCTATTTAAGTCCCAAAGGGACTCTTAAAAATGCAGTATATTCCAGAAGCTGAAGCTTTACTTTGCAGCCTGCTAGCTTCCCAACTAATTTATATTTTTCTTAGCATATCTAAATTTTAATAAAACAGACACTACTGAGGTAATCGGTTTAATTGACTTCAAATAAGACTGTTTTCTACTATATTTATACCCAAACTGTCCTCAAAGGATTTTGCTCTGATACACCTGAATCAGCTGTACACACAACCACCCTGTGAAATAGATACAACTACGAACTCTATTTATATAAACTAATATATCTTGGAAAAATTAAAGATTGAGGGAAGTTTCTCCAATCTCAGCCCAACGTTACATTCAACACATCACTTCACACACCCTGTGCCTTTGAGTTCACTTCTGGAGGCCACTGTTTTGATGGTGATTTATTACTCTGCCCTAGATTAATTCCAATTAAATATTTTCAGGAAGTGTTTAATTCAATTTGATGTTTCTGTATCATGTGTGATTATGCAATTATTCAGTTGCTCCAAATGCATATGTGTATCCATCTACTTTGTCTGTACAATGGAACTCACTGAGAAGCACTGTTATGTCCCAAATGGCAGAAGTGACTATTACACCATGGATAAATGAGTGATTTTTAGTAAGTATAAATGTCTGTGGAGATTCTCAGTCATCCAGGTCATAGTTGTCTCAAAGTTTGTTTGTTTTTCTTCAAAAGGCAACTGGACTGTTTTTTCTTTCAGGAAGAAGAAGAAGAAGTTTCTCTACTCATTCAAGAAGCTTCATCAGATGTGATGGGGAAGGGATAGAAGAATAGGTACAACTGAAGAAGCTTCTTGGATGAGGAGCAAAACATCTTCTTCCTCAAAAAAACAGTCCAGTTGCCCTTTGAGTAAGTATATGTACGGTACTTCCAGTACAGTTAATCACTAAAGCTCTACTGTTAACGCATAAGCTTAGCTAGCAGGATACTTAAGTCATTTAAGAACCTGTTGCTGTAAGCAGCTTTGGCATCCAGTTTCATTTTATACCAGTACTCCTGACCTAGAAGGTCTCCAATTTGCTTCAGAGAATGACTTCAGCCCAAACCTCATTATAAACAATGTCACTTCCTGTGTTTTACTGACTTTACATGTATTTGCTTTATGTCAACTCCTGTTCTTCATTGATCTCAGACTACCTGACGGTGCTTCATGTCTTCCCCACATACATAGTTTCCTATCTCTTGGTTCCCTTTTCCCACGTGCAGCGTTCTTTTGTCCATAGTTTTTTGTGCTGATAACTTGGCATGCAAGTGCAAACATAATGCTCATCTGACTTCTACCTGCTCTTCATGCTTGTACCTTGACCAATGAGCACATATATACACAATCTTGTACCTTCATTGTGTTTCCAGCAGCCGCCGGACCATAAAAAGCACAAGAGGTGGCCTCTTTAAGGGCAAATGATCTGCAGCCATATAAATACCATTGTGTTTTCAAATCAATTTAGGGAAAAATGCATCAATTTTAGTGGCACAGAAAGTTACCTCAGGCTGAGTCAGTATGTTGCTCTATCTGGCCTTATATTGTCAACAGCTGTCCAGGATTTAATAGACATTTTTATAGCCTGAAGCATTTATAGTCTGAAATAATGATGGAAACTGAATCTTGGATTTTTCTACATTCAAAATGTTTCTCCTTCCTGGTAGAGATAGTCCTCAACTTATGACCACAATTGAGCCCAAAATTTCTGTTGCTAAGTGAGACATTTGTTGTGAGTTTTGTACCACTTTATGATCTTTCATGCCACAGTTGTTAATTGAATCACTGCAGTTAAGTTAGTAACACGGTTATTAAATGAATCTGGCTTCCCCATTGACTTTGTCAAATGGCTGCAAAAGATGAATCACATGAACCCGAGACACTGCAACCGTCTTAAATATGAACCAATACGAATCATTTTTTTCAGTGCCATTATAAATTTGAAGGCTGACCAAAATGAACTGTTGTAAATCCTGTTTATCATTTTGGTGAGTGTTGTTCGGATAACTTTTTGAGAATCTCCACAAAAGTAATTCTCCTTGTTGTTCCATACTGGCTTTCTTTTTCATCAAGAATATATGAAAGCTTGCGCTATTTATCGCTGCAGTTCGGTTTGATCCATGTTATTCCAGGTCAAAATTACGGGTATGTGATCCTGTTAAGGCACATGTTCTGAAATAACTCCAGGCCATTTTTTCACTGAATCAAAGCCAACTCATTTTATTTTTTTATTGATTTGCATCCCAATTCCTAAGTCCTTGTACAAAGGACAGTTTGTAAATGCAAATGTGATGGATGGACAGATACATTTATATTCATGAGAGCTAAGCAGGTTAGTGTTATTGTGCACTCCCATGTTGTCAGGAATAATCAGAAAATAGGGGGGATTAATCAGAAGATGTGTAAATAAACAAAGCCTTTAATCTGATCATATCACTGCAGTTGAGCTAAGCTGACAATAAGAGGGAAATATTTTCCCCATAGATAATAGAGTTTTTATTCAAATAGTATTTCTTCAGTTTCTTACCTATAATAATGGAGCAACAGGACAGATAATTTGTTTGCTTACTTGCTCTATTTATTATTTCTCTTCTCATAGTCAGAACATGTGGTTTATTTTTGCATGAACTACAACGTAAAAAAAAATCCAGTAACAAATGCACATAACTGGAGTTGATTTGGGCCATTCAATTTGGGATGGGAGGTTCTTATTTTTTTAAAAAAATAATTTTATCAAACTTTTTAATGGACAGTAAAGACTAATACAAATGAAGCTAGAAGAAAAAAAAAAAGAAAAATGTTCAGAAGGTACAGAAAAAAAGAAGAAAAGAAAAGGAGACGAAAGAAGAAAAATAACAATAAAGAAGTGACTTCCAACCTTCATCACATTGAGCATAAACTAATATAGTAATTTTTCATCCTCTTTTAAAGTTACAAATAATAATAATAATAAAAATCTTCTTCTCAGAGCCTAGCATTTATCTGTAGACAATCCAGAAATTGTTATCTTTTCTGTCCTGATTCAGCACAAGTCCATTATGAGTTACCAGAAATATCAAGCAAATAGTTTAGTCCTGATCAAATGGTACATTTTTTTCATATTGCTCTTTATAGTGTTGACCTTTAAATCATTCCAATGGTGGTGAGGATTTGATCTTTCATCAGTCTTTGGCATTCAAATGGAATCTTCAAAGCTGTCACCAGCCTACAGTACTTTGCTAATCCCATAAAGATGCATTATCCAGGATTTTTGTCATAGCTGTTTCATGTTCACATCCTTTTCTTGATTTGTCTTTTGCATCCCCATTTTGATAGTCTCAATTTTGTTGTCTTCCAGGCCTTCAAATTCTACAATGCCTGTGTCAGATAAAAGTTTTTATCGTTATCTTCTAAAAGTTTACCCATCAAAATCTGTGTCTTGAGATTTGCAAAATACTCTTTAAGATCAGAAAAAGTTATGGCTGGCTTCTGCCTGGTTCTCTCTAATGTCCATTTGCAACCTTCATCACATCTCAGTTCCTAATAATGGGCTTCATTTCATTTCATTAGTTTCATTTGTTTCACACAAGCACAATTGTTTAATTATATATTTGTTCTCTAAATCTTACAGCAAAAATAACCAATATTTTAAATTTCTCTGTCCTCCCAGTCCATTTAAAACTTTCTTAATTCAAAACCCCATCTTTTGCTTTTTTGCCAATAGTACATTATTTCAAATTCTTAAATCTCTATTTAAAATTTCTTAATCCCAGAAGGTAAAATTCACTAGGTTTCAAATTAAGTTTGCTGTTTGGAAGGTCTTTAATATCCATAAAGTGATTAAAGAAAACATTTCTGATGTGATTAGAAATTGAATTTAGCTGGCTTAGTGTCATTATTAAAGGCTCTGTTGCTGATGAAAGCAAAATTGTCATTTCCTGCTCACTCCTGGCATACAAACACACCAGAGACTGCTGTTTTATGGTCTCCTTGTGAGAAACTACTGCTCAGAGCACTTGTGGACAATCTCCTGTCCTCTCCTTCCTTGGAGAGATTCAAAGGACCAGTCTACTCACCAGTCTATTATTCTTTACAACAGTCATAATTTCCACCCATTCACAGATATGTCTTCAAACACACGACTTGCATTGGAAGCTGACAGTATTCATTTTTCCAGGTGATTTCATAGAGTCTGCTCAAAACTACCTCTAGACATGTATCTTAAGTTCCTAAGATACTTCAATTACTATATCATTAAAGGAGGTATTTAATAATGAAAATAAATTTAATTGAAAAGCTTTCTATAGTTACTAGGCAACTACATTTTGGGTGGCAATTGATTATTGTAATGGAGTTGTAAATTAAACATGGCTGCTTCTGTTTGGAGTTGTTTAAGAAAGTGGTATATTAATTGCTATAAATAAATACTCTTTTCTCTCTGTACAATGTAGTATATTGGTGCAATGATAAGGAAGATGAATTCTGCCCATAAATAGATTTCTCCTATTTCAGATGTTCTAAAGCAGGGGTGGCAAACTCAATTTCATTGAGGGCCACATCAGGGTTGTGTTTGACCTTGGGGGGCTCGGGCTGTGCCAGGGTGTGTGTGGCCAGCTTGATGTCACTCATGTCGGGGATGCCTGTGGAGGGCTAAGTACCTGCCAGTGAAAACGGGCTCCCAAGCTCTGTTTTTGGCTGTGATGGCCTCCTGCAACCCTCTGCCAGTGAAAACAGAGCTCAGGAGGGCCACACTCAGTCCCCCAAGCTCCGTTTTCACTGGCAGAGGCACTGCGGACCAGTCCTTCACTGTTTCCAGGGCAGTCCTATGGGCCAGATCTCAGCACCCTGAGGGCTGGATCTGGCCCCCTGGCCTTGAGTTTGACATCTCTGTTCTAGAGTAGAAATATGAAACCTGAAATCAGGGGGCCATGCATAGCTTCCCTGCCTCTCATTTGCACCATTAGACCCGACTACTGAATTTTGGCAGCATGGTTGCTTCATTTTTGACAGCCATTCACCCAACTACTGAATTGCTAGTGTGGGAGTAGATTCTGACCTGTTTTGAAGATAGGAATGACAGCCAAGAAATGTCTGGGTACCAAAGCACACCCATAGCCATCCTTAATGCTCCCAGGCTTGAAATTGCCCGCAGTGGAAATTTGGCCTGTTTGGGAAGGGGTGTAAAAGTGAAGATAGGATTCATTCGCTTCCCAGAAGTTCCTGCTCTCATTCCCACCCCTAAGGCCTCCAAACTGCACACATCCCAATCACCCCTGTCCATTCCACTGACTTTATTATCCCACGAAATGGCCTGAATCTCCTGTAACTTTCCACAAGTTCAAGAAATAAAGTTGTTGCTTTCAATCCCTCAAAGGTTCCTCTCTCACAGAATCTAAAGGATGCTACTTGGGGAATTCTGGGAAGCGACATCCATATACCTTAAAAGTTGTCAAAGTTGAGAAACACTGATCTGGAGAAATAGATATAGTCAATTTCTATTGCAATTTGAGCTGTCAATGTCCCTCTAACAATCAGTGGTTGGAGGTTATTGCTTTTAATTGTTTTTATATTGGGTTTTTATCTTTGGAGTCACTGAGAGTGAGTCGGGCAGTCATATAAATTTTCTTAAATAAATGAAGACCAGTTCTCAGAAGAATAAATGGTAAAGAATGATCTATAGAATCTGTGTTGATTCTATCCCATTTTGTTGCCCTGGCCCCTCTTAACATCATAAGTTCCTACAAAAACTTGGGAGGAGATCACCAATATTTAACATAATTTTTAAAACATAATAATTTAAAAACCACGAATATTTAGCATATTTTTTAAAAAATTAATAGTTCAACCAGATAGATTTATAGGAACCAGATAGGTTAAGATTTATAAAACATTTATATTATGGGCTACGTTATTTGTAAATTGTATCTGCACTGACTGGGGATACGCTTTAGGTAAAGAAAAATCTTTCCTACTGTATACTAACAACCCATTGCTTTTTGCTAGAAATGACATGAACCGAATCTGGGACATTTTGCAAAGCCTCTTTCTCTACCATTGAGCTTTCTTAAATGTTCTCCTATTCCAAAGGGAAAGTGCATCTTCATAAAATACCAGTGTGTGTAATTTCCTAAATTGAGAAATATGCTTGCAAAAATAGATTAAACATAAGGGATTAGGGATTGGATGGCCCTTTTCAGTTCATTCTGGTTTATTCTAGAAGTGGTTGTTTTTTTCTCCTAGACCCGTGATGGTGAACCTATGGCACGCGTGCTGGAAGTGGCATGCAGAACCATCTCTCTGGGCACATGAGTTGTTGCCCGTTATTCTTTTTGTTTCCAGCGTCCTGGCCAGCTGGCCTTCACATGCGTGGGAGTGCAGGAAACCAGAAGAGCAGCTGCCCAGTACACATGCGTATGCCAGGCGACTGCTCTTCTGGTTTCTGGCATGCATGCATGCATGAAGACCAGCTGGCTGGTGTGCATGTGTGTGCCAGAAACCAGAAGATCATCTTCCCAGCGTGTGCATGAACACTGGGTGGCTGCTCTTCTGGTTTCTGGCATGCGCGCGCTCATGCATGCACTCCCATTTTGGCACTCCATGCCAAAAAGGTTCGCCAGCACTGTACTAGACCTACTATCAGCTCCAGCGCACCTGGCAGCCTGGGGCTGTCATTCACATGGGGCAGATGAAGACGGGCTGCTGCATTCACCACTCACCTGAGACCGACCTGCTGCCGCTCACCGGGTCCCAGAACAGCCAGCTGCCTCCCGCAGGGTCTGGATGTGGCCCAACATCCATGCCACGGCTAGGAAACAGCTGAGAGGCTGCCGAGGCTACAGCTGAGACGCGGCATTGGAGGCATCAGAGAAGCCACTGCAGAGCCTGAACTAATAAAAATGGCAGCGAACAGTGGGAAGGTGGCCTCAGCGGCAAGACCAACTGTGCAGCGGCAGCCTAAAATGGAATGATGATAGGGTCACGTGGGGGCGGGCCTGAGCGTGTGATAGGATGGGGAGGCAGGAAACATTCAAAAAGGTGGTGGGGAACACAGGGCGAGTAGCCCTGGCTTTGATTCATTGTTTTGCTGATCCTGCAAGCTTTGCTGGTCAGTTTGTGCCGGAGCGGAGATAAATTGCTGCAAAAACCTGAACTGTGTTTTCATCCCATCATTCCGGAACCTGACACCTACATTTGTTTTTCGAACTGACAAGTTAAGTCAAATACAGTAAATGGCATGAGCAAAAACTGGGTGTTATTCACTTTATCTTGCTGTATCTACAGATAGCATCATTTGTTTTTTTCAAGGTGGTGTCAAAAAGGATGGTCAGTTACCTTAAGCATTAGGAATAGGTGGAAGAATAAGTTTTTGGATTGAATTTTGGTGCATGTACGGAAAAGGACTTGGTCTGGAAGGCTATCACAAAGATTCAGAAACTTCAGAGAAAACTGGCTGAGCTGTGGGTGCTCAAGAAATCTGGAAGGTGGTCAAGAGATGTAGGAAGAAGGAAGGAAAGACCACTCTTGGATTGGAATGGAGTAGTATTAGTGGTAGTGGTGACACTACTGTATTTGGGATGCTAATGTGCAGCGATCACTCTTATTGGATTGAAGCTGGCTGGAGTTGTAGTAGAAAGCAGTGGCACAATTAAATATGCTGGCCATCTTTGGAAGCATTGGTGGAGTAGCTACATGGAACTGTGTATCACTGCAGATAACATAGCAGTGGAATGAGATACTAAATGTTAAGATTTCTCCATTGCCAATAAGGTGTATTATGCATGTTTTACCTAAAGCATATGTTTTATTTATTTTTTATTTATATCTCACCTTTATTATTTTTATAAATAACTCAAGGCAGCAAGCATACCTAAAACTCCTTCCTCTTCCTATTTTTCCAAAAACAACAACTCTGTGAGGTGAGTTGGGCTAAGAGATAGTGACCAGAGTTACCCAGCTGGCTTTCATGCCTAAGGCGGGACTAAAACTCACAGCCTGCCATTTTCTAAGCCAGCACCTTAACCGTTACATCGAAACTGGCCCTCTTCCTTCTACTGTATCTGGAAATGGTATGCTAGGGAAATCCAGAGAAATGGTATGAAGAGATTGTCACAATAGTTCGTCCTCTGGTATCTGCCACTTGAGGCAATTGTCTCATTCTACCTAATGGCAAGGGCCAGATGTGTTAATCACCGTGTTCTACTCAAAGAACTGCTTCGATTGGCAAAATTTGGAGGCAAGTTCCCATATTGCCAAGTTTCCAAAAATATTATCTGGAGATAGTCATCCCTGAACAAATAATTTGTTGCTAAATGCTGCAGGTGTCACATTTCATCTGAGATTCTAGGACGAAAAAGCAATATTTGGTTCCTCTTTCTGACAATATGAGGGACAGTTATATAACTCAGATCTGTCTCTCACCTTAGCTGATTGTTTCAGATTAACAATCGGAAGAGAGGAGGACTGAAGAAAAACCCGGCAGTCTTTATATATGCAAAGCTGGTGATTCATTTTGGTGGTATGCTAGATAAAAAAGTAAATCAAATCCAAATTGTGTAGTATTATCTACTGATTGGAAGAAAGGGAAACCTGTAAAGTACAAAATAATCCTATTACAACAGAGATGGCTAAACAGTTGGCTGCCAATTGATCTCGAAATTATGGCTTCTTATGTATAAGCAAATAGAAGGATTATATTATTAAACAGTATACAAAAAGGCATGTGAATGTGCCTGAATTTTTTTTTGGTATATTTTATGTTAAAAATTGCATCTTTTATAATATAGCCAGAAAATCCATGTGGAAAGGGGACTGATTAAAAAACAAAAACCCATAAAGCAACAGCCATAACTATCCTAAAATACTGAAACTGATCTACGCACTGCCTTTAAGTGTACTTGAATCTTCAGAATAAAACTGCTTTCTGAAGTTGCAGTTGCTTTGTACTGCTTCCTGCAGTCAAGAGAGGGATGAATGTCTAGCTCTGCCTCTGATGGATAACCTGCTCCATATGGTGATCCGGTCCCATTCCCAGATGTCATGTCGTCCCCCCACTCCCCTAGAGCTCAAGAGGAACCTGGAGGTAAAATGAAGAGGGAAACACAAACTTGGGGAATGGATGCTCTTAGGTTAACTGAACATGAGGGGTCCTTGGTGCTCTCTGAGCTTGGTTGTTTTCCAATACGCTGCTCCTCCAATCCATTGTGCGGGTTATTTCTCTCATGTTGCTGGGGAACATTTTTTCCAAAGACTTGTCTGACCACGCCCACTCTGTCACTCCCACGTCAGTCTTTCTCACTCAGTTCTGAGGGAACTGCTGTGTTTCTTACAGCTCTGCAGTATACCTGTAGTTTATATTTAATTTTAGTATTTTAGTTTGAATTTGCAGATATTTCATTACCCAAACTAAGTAACATCATCGGTGCTTGAAGCACAACAATGAAATACCTGCAGGAAAACAAACAAGCTCAGACAGCACCAAGGACCCCTCATACCAGTCCTGAACTGCAAATATTCTTTATTTAACTGAACATTCCAGTTCAGATCAAGTTAATTGTTTGCTAGCTGAACCCTCTTAATTGCCATTGTGTAAACTTTGTTAACAAATTTGTTAGTGTTTTAATTGGGAAAGATTTCTAATTTGCAGCGAGGGCATGTTAGACGAACAAGAGACAGTTCTCTCTTTTCTTCCCCAGTTCAGCCACAGCTGAGATTACATTATATGACAACCATGTCCTGCATTTGTCATTTATCACCCTCCCAGTATAGCCTTTTTAGACACTCATGAAATGTAATTAGTGCCCTGGCTAATTTTGCCTGTGATATTGTTTGTCCTGTGACTGGGATAGATGAGACTCCGTTGATGTGTGATTTAGACACTAGAGTAATCAGCTGGCCTGATGCCATGGGACTGCAATGAAGGACATGTGCTGCAAAGTACAGAGAAGCTTTCACTGACTTAATGTAGGCCGATACGTGGTACAAGTTGAACAGTGTCCTTCAGATTTCTTCTTTGTTCCCCTTGCCAATATAGTCCTGGAGTTATTAAGCATGTGACTGCATTACTTAGCAATGGAAATGCTTGTCCCAGTTGTAACCCCAGGATCGCATAGGTTGGAAGAGGAAGTTGGAAGAGGCAGGAGTCCCAGGAAAGGGGTGTGGGAGGGTTCATGGGTGATTCAGGAAGGTCGGTGCCACAGGAAGGCAGTATAGAGTGAGGTCAGGTTGGCAGAATCTGCGGGCATGTTGGGATGCTACAGCTGGGTAATATGACAGGTTGGTGGGGTAGGGGTAGAGTGCAGGCGGTGGGTGTTACAGAATATAAGATCCCTGTCATGAGACCACTTGGAGGAAAAAGTAGCAGGAGCAATTTAAGGGTGACTTGTGACCTTCTCCGTCAGCTTCATCATTGACATTCTTGAGGGAAGCTGTCAGGGAGAGTTGTGAGCATGTGACTGCAAGATGCTGCAACCACTATAAACACAAGTTGGTTGCCTAGTGCCCAAATTGCAGTCTTGGTACAGTGGAGTGCTGTGTCAGCTGAAACTTCAAGGTTGTAAGTATCATTTCTTCAGCGCTGTCTTAACTGGTATTTTCTTTCTTTTCCTTTGGAGGTTATATTTCTTCTTTTAATTTTTTTCACAGCAATAGCCTGTAAAGTGCGTTGGACTGGGACATTGTGTCACTGATCTAAAGTCACCCAATAAACTTTCAGACTTGATGGTGATTTGAATTTGGGTCTTCCCAATTCTAAACCTGTTGATTTAACGATAATAATAGTCAGGGGTGGGTTCTAAATTTTTTTACTACCGGTTCTGTGGGTGTGGCTTATTTGTGGGCATGGCTTGATGGTCATGTGACAATTCTTTAGGATTTAGCAGAGGTACTGGTCTACCAGGCTTTTAACTGCTTGCAGAGCTGTACCGATCTACCCATTTATTTTTGCAGGCACTGATCTACCCATTTATTTTTGCAGGCACTAATCTACTCATGTATTTTTTCAGGCACTGATCTACTCATGTATTTTTGCAGGCACTGGTCTACCCATTTATTTTTGCAGGCACTGATCTACTCATGTATTTTTGTAGGCACTGATCTACTCATGTATTTTTGCAGGCACTGGTCTATCCATTTATTTTTGCAGGCATTGATCTACTCATGTATTTTTGTAGGCACTGATCTACTCATGGCAGGGGGTGGGGGTGGGGCCAGAACCGGTTTGGTGATATCATATCGTCACTGCTATCGGCTCGGCGGAACCGGGAGGAACCCACCACTGATAATAGTATTAGGTGCCTTGGATGCCATCCCAAAACAACTGGAACATCCCTTGGACACCATCGGCATTGACAAAGTCATCACCAGTCAATTACAGAAGGCAGCTTCACTTGAACAGCGTACATCCTGCAATGGTACCTCTAACATCATCAAGCAACAACATCTGTTTATCCCAGCTCCTTGGGAAGGACTCAGTTGGTGGATAAAAATGCCAAATCCAATCGGTCTGACTGTGATGACGATGATGATAATGATGATAATGATGATGATGATGATAATGATGATGATGATGATGATGATGATAATAATAATAATAATTTTAAGAAGATACTTGGTTGATACCTAGGATGCTGGCAGTAACCTGTATCAACCATTAGTGCCAGTCAATGATATTTGTGATACATTTTTAAATGTTCAGTTGAATTTGTTTCATGTTTAATGAATAAAAGAGATAACAACAACAACAACAATTTATTAAAATTGTATGTTGCCCAGGTCTCAATGATTCTGGGAGGCTCACTACAATCAAAAATTGTAACAGCAGAATGGAGACTATTTGGAGCTTGTGGGATGATTCATTCTACAGGTTAGGCACTGCTTTAAAAGAGTGCATGCTTCAGACATGACACTGTTTAATGAAAGGAATCCAGGTTGTGTCTGGCTTGAACTGGCCAGGCAAAGGTATTTCCCCAAGGCCTTGTGCCATGTTCGGTTTTATAGACCAAGTTATTTGAAAAAAGTATTGATAGGCTTTATAGGTAGCAACCAGCACCTTAAATTGCATCCAGAAGCAAATAGGTAACTAGAACAATTCATAAAGCAGATGTGTTCATGGGGATCTGTGTATCCTATTGCTCACACTGCTGCATTCTGGATCATAATGTATCAGTATAATGTACCACAGATGTATCAGTTCTCTGGTAAACCATAAGGTCAATTCAGAGCTTTGCCTGAAAAAGAAATAGTCCCAATGTAAAG
Source organism: Masticophis lateralis (assembly GCA_030761175.1). Taxonomy (NCBI): domain Eukaryota; kingdom Metazoa; phylum Chordata; class Lepidosauria; order Squamata; family Colubridae; genus Masticophis; species Masticophis lateralis. Next base: position 66,983,602 of record JAUDYJ010000003.1, read on the forward strand.
CAACCAGAAGATCCCTGAGACTTCTTTTCACTGATCAAGTTGTATTTACTATTGTTTCCTCCCATTTGGAGAACAGCTTGAAAGTCAAGAGTATTTTATAGTCTCTTCTAAAATGCTGTAGCTGTTTTTTTGTTTTGTTTTGTTTTGTTCAGATACTGATGGATTTTGTTTGTCTTATCCTGCCACGTATTGGGTCTCCTGTCCTGGAACTCTGCACACCGCTTTAGCACAAGGAATTGGCCCAGGACTCCCTTGGTCTCCTACTTCATTCCTTTACATTTAGCTACCAATATCTTCACCAACATCTTCTGTTCTCATGCAACCCACAATTTTAGGGCCAAAGGCCTTCTGCACACATTTGTTACCTAAGTAATCTAGGGAGACCCATTTACTTTAAGAATGCTTGGTAAAGTACTTTATCATGAAAGCACAAAATCAATTACATTGGACAATAAAAAGGTGTGGGCTGTGAATTGCTATGGCAGATATTGTTTGCACCCTCTTTTAAAAGAAGATTGTGCATCCATTATTAATGCACTGATGGGGATGATGAATATGATTGTATTCTGGTGACAAAATGCAAGTTGTTTTTTTAAAGGACAAATACAATTACTCATGCAAATATTTTAACTGTACATAATTGAAAGCAAATTAAAGTCTTGACATTACAGACCTTTGGAGCTTGGGATTTAGCAACAAAATGAAATGTGACAGCCAGGAATCTAGAGATTCTGCTGATGGTTTCATAGAAGGCAATCAAGGCAGCAATACACGCAAAGAAGTGGGTCATTTTTATTCATGTGAAATAAGTTGCTGACACAAACAACTGAAATAAGAAGCATCATAAAGCCAGAAGGGGTCTTCTTGGTGCCTTGTGTCCCTGCTGGGTTGGAAGATAAGATGGTCATTCTCAGGCTATCTACAGCTGGGGCACTGACTGCAGCATTGTAGCAAGGCAGATCAGCAGCTTCTGTTACTAGAAAGCTGTCAAAAGGCACAGGAAATGGACCCAGCTTGGACATGTGATGAATTAATCATTCTCAGATGAACCAGATCCAGAAGGGGAACAGACTGCTTAGAAAATTTGGCTGAAATTTGGACTCCTAAGCAGAAAACTTCTAGCTTTGATTAGAGAAGATTCTCTGCCTAAAGAGAAGATTATAGAAACAGAAAGAGGAGAAAGCGTTTATGAAGGACACCCCCCTCAAAAAGCACAGATCACGAATCTGTAAGAATGAAAGAGCAACCCAACCCTTTAATCTTATTTTCTTTTATCTATTCTTCTGTCCTTCTTGTTTCCTTTTTTCTGGTTCCAACTATCAGCATTCCAAATTCATGTTACCTTATAATCGTGGCTTGTGCTATTTGTGTTTCTTTGACATTTTGAACTAACTTGGCAATTGATTTGTCGTTCATCTCACGCTTATTTCATTTTTTTCATTCCAGAATGATTCTTGAAATGAAATAGAACTTTGATCTTCTTTTATCTCTTGGAGGAATTCTGCTAGAGATCTATAGCTTTGGACAGACAATCCTGTGATATTGTTTTTGTGTTTTTGCAACCACATAGGAGCAGCTTAAGGGTTTGCAGCCCATGTGGTTGAAAGTATGTCCAAGGAACTTCTCACTTAGAATGAATAACAACATCTGTTTCAATTACAGATAAGCTACCCAAACTTTTTCCATGCATAAAACATACATAGACAAAGGGAATATAAAACAGCCTTGGTAGCATCTCTCTTTCTTTCTGATAATCTATTTTTTTTGTCCTGTTTGTTATTGAGCCTGTGTGTTGATTATAGCAAAACAGGATAGTTTTATGAACTGCATTTTGTTATCGTTGGAATAATAATAATATTCAATACTATTTTTAAAAAAAAGTTTTATTGCTTTATTATTACACTGTAATACTATATCTGTTCATACATTCTTCTTGCAATTTTATATATAATTATTTTTGCAGAGAGAAAAATGGGTAGGCAGGTGAATGAAAAACTAAGTGATCAAGAATTTGATAACAATAGGTAATAATGGCTTTTGATAATAGGAATGCATTCTGAAAGTTTAAATTATCTGTTTTTCCAGTGTTACAGACAATTTGGAATCTTGTCTACCGGTTATTCTCTAATACAGTCTCAAAGTGCCACTCTAGTTCTTTCTACTTGTTTGCCTGATGATAGTTGTAAACCACAACCTCTGCTCTGTCCCAACATTTCCTCCTTTACTCTTTGCCCTTTTCTCTTCATTTGTTCATGCTGAGACTCCTTTTCACCAAGTAGCTTCAGTAATGATAATTTCAGTCATTTCATCTTCTTTCGCAGTTCCAAATCTCATCAAGCATATAAAGTTCCCTGAGCTACATTAAGACTGTCAAGACAAATTCTTTGCTCGGCTTCTGATGTTACCATTTTTGCTCATGGGAATAAGCTCATAAATGATTCCCATGGAGCAAAATTTATATTGAACAGACTCATTCTCTCACAGCTACTGCCAAGTCAGAAAACATGACAATTGAGCCATGTCCTGTTCCTGTGTTGGGTGCGTTGAACGGACATTTTCACATACAGGCTTAAATATTTTTTATATTATCACATCTGCTATTTGTGTACAAATGTTTATATATCATCACATATGCCATTTGTTTATAAGTTAAGTTAGAAAATTGAAAAGAGTTATTTGGAATTTGAATTGCATTCTAGCTATTGATTTTTCCATTCAAAGGATAGATGGAAGCAATACATATGATGCACACATGAAAATGGCCTACTATTATTTAGCCATTCTACACATGTCACTGTAGATTTTCATATGTAAAAAGTGTTTAAAAACAATTGTGAAGTCTGTTTTCCTTGAAGCAAAATGAGTTGATTATAAATTAAACTTATATCCTTCCAGTTTACTGTTCTTTCTTAGAACATTACTGGCACATAATTATTAAGGGCCTCCTGAGTTTCTGGTTTCAGTATACTATAAATGAATACGTATTTACCAGTGCTCCATAACATTCAAACATTAGAACTCTATAAATGGAGATATTATTATTTCACAAATGAAGACAAATATACAGTATGTGTCCCAGGATAAAATTGCAGAATCTAATCTGAGTCGGTAACTGGCTTACATTGTGGAGAGTGAGAAGTTCCCTGAGGAGGAAGGTTCCCTCAGCATGAGTCCGAAAGCTTGTAAGAATAAATCTCTGGTCCCAGTGACCAATTCATATTGGAACCTGCAACATTATTCTTTATCTAAGAATAATGGCAGGGACAAATTGGTTCATTTCATTAAAACATTAGGCAGAATATTGTGTGCTTATTTTACCTCGTATATCTGATTTCATAGGATCAGATCATTCAATCCGCGCTAGCTAATGTGACCAGATGACCTTATGTTTACTTTTTTAAAAGTGGTAATGCAGTATGAGAGAAAATTTCTTCTAACTATAGTTGCGAAAGTGATGTTGCTCTATGCTGTGTGTGGACGTTGTCATGATTCCAAGAATTACAGTCAGTTTATCAGAATATGAAGATTTTGTCTACAGTAGATATTGTTCCCAATATGATCATGCTTTGCTCATACCAGTGGTGGGTTTCAAAAACTTTCACTACCAGTTCTGTGGGTGTGGCTTGGTGGGCGTGGCATGGTTTGGTGGGTGTGGCAGGGGAAGGTTACTGCAAAATCCCCATTCCCTCCCCACTCCTGGGGGAAGGATATTGCAAACTCTCCATTCCTACCCCACTCTGGGGCCAATCAGAGGTGGTATTTGCCAGTTCTCTGAACTACTAAAAATTTCTGCTACCGGTTCCCTGAACTACTCAAAATTTCCTCTACTGGTTCTCCAGAACTGGTCAGAACCTGCTGAAACCCAACCCTCTGGCTCCTACTGTACATAAAATGCCAAGATAAACCAGGGAGAATGTGTTGATTTATTTGGAGAAACCCATATTCCAGCATAAATCAGCTGTTTTGTTGGTTTTAAACTGAGGGGAAAAAAGTGAAAAATCAAGAGCATTCTTAAAGAATGACAGAGCAATCACAAATCTTGTCATCAAGTGTCCTTAAATGGAAAGTATCTATATTGATCTTGCAATGCATTTTTCTTTTTTCTTTTTTTAAAATAAAATTAGGTTTTCTTCTTTCATTTTAAAACCAAAACAACAGCAATCTGCCTGTGGTGATTCTGTTTCTCTGTTTAGGTGAGAAAATATCTCTGAAAGGATGACCCAAAGAGTCATGGGTTGTCTAGTAAATAATTATTTTTATGTGAAACAGATTTGATGGAATTTCCAGTAACAGATGCCATTAAGGTGAAGACTCTGGCAGCCATTCATATAGGGAAGTGCAGTCTGTAAAGTAGGACATATGGTGAACCATATTTTTTTAATGCAGAACACATGAAGAGAACATGTAACATGTACTGACTGCAGTGAGAATAGTATTTGCACAACAATAGAAAAGTGAAGAGATCCCAACAGATGATGATGTGATTAGAAAAATGTTAGAATGTGCAGAAATGGATAAGCTAACACTTACAATTAAGAAAAAGAAAGAAACTGAATACTTTTTGACTTGGGACTTATTTTATCAATGGCTAGCTGACAAAAACAGGAGTTGGAAACAGGGAAATATATGGAAGGATCAGTGATATAAGGAAGATATGTTACCTTGGTTAAACAAATATTATCTCTTTTATTCATTAAACATGAAAGTCAGTTAACTAAATATTTAAAAATATGTCACAAATATGACTGACTGGTGCTAATGGGTGATACGGGTTGCTGCCACCATCCTAGGTATCAACCAAGTATCTTCTTAAAATATATGATGTTCTGAGTAGCACAGTTTTTTGCAATTCCCCTGGTGTTATTGCAGGAAGCTGAAATTTCTTGATGTGTTTTGTTAAATTCTTGGACATGGTACCAAGTGGCCCAATGACAATGGGTATCACTGTTAGATGTTTCATCCATAGCCGTATAGTTTCGATGGCCAGGTTGCAATATTTCGTGATTTTTTCCAGTTCTTTTTCTTCGACTCTGGCATCTCCTGGTACAGCGACATCAATAAACTGTATGCTTCGGCCCTCAACAACCGTGATATCTGGTGTGTTATGTTCCAAATGACGATCCGTCTGTATTCGAAAGTCCCACAAAAACTTCACTGTCTCATTTTCGATAACTTTTTCCACTTTGTGCTCCCATGACTTTTTGGATACAGGTATGTCATATTTTTTACATAATGACCAGTGGACTAATTTAGCAACTCGATCATGTCTAGTTTTGTAATCAGTTTGTGCGATTTTGCTGCACTCATATATTAAGTGTGAAACAATTTCAACTTTGTCATTGCAAAGTCAGCAGTTTGGATTGTCGGTGGATTTTTGTATTTTTGCTTTCATGGCATTAGTGCTTGTTCTTAAGCAGTGAGTATTAAACCTTCCGTTTCTGTCTTGATGGCTCCTCTCTTAAACCATGCCCATGTCAAGTTGTTGTCACACTTTCCTTCAATGTTTTTCAAGTGCTGTCCATGTAGAGCTTTGGTTTTCCATCCATTTAATCTGTCATCCAACTGTTTTTCCTTATATTCTGCCTTTGTTTCTGTTGTTTTTATAATGTTCTCCGTTTTCAAAGCCTGCAGCAATCTTTCTGTGCTTTGATTCACATAATCATTCAAACTTTGCTTTTCTTCTTCTACAGTTTGATGGATTTGCAATAGCCCTCTGCCCCCTATTCTTCTTGGCAGGTACAACCTGTCGGTGTCACTTCGTGGATGTAAAGTGTGGTACATATTCAAAAGTTTACATGCTTTCCGATCCAGGTTTTCCAGTTCAGCCACAGTCCAGTTGATGATTCCAGCTGAGTAGCGTATCACTGGAACTGCCCATGTATTAATGCCTTTAATTATGTTTCCAGCATTCAGTTTTGATTTTAATATTTTGTGCTGGAAACATAATTAAAGCCATTAATACATGGGCAGTTCCAGTGATACGCTACTCAGCTGGATGTATTATTATGTGTGATTATTATTATTATTATTATTATTATTATTATTATTATTATTGATATTAACGCAAGGAATATTGTTGTGAACACTTTGATTATTATCTCCTAAAAGGATTTGTACTCAGACAACACACTGTTCAATTGAAATTGGAATTTTTGTATGTTATAAAAGAAAATAAAAATTTTAAATAAAAGAGAGAGAGAAAGAGAATATGTAATAAAGAAGCAGAATTACGGCATTGTTTTAAAATAGGATATTAATTTGCTCCAGAAGCTGCTCCAGAATCCTTAACTCATTTTTTTTTGCAATTGACCATTAGAGGCAGCAAGCAAGAAAAACCCGCCTCTTCCTCTCTCTCTCTTCTCTGCTTTTCTCTGGTTCTTGGGTTCTACCCCTTTAGCCTAATTCCTACAAAAAGAATGCTTTACTCTTTCTTCTTCTCCTATTAACAGGAGTAGTGGAAAACAGGCTATGTCTTGTATTATGTAACTTCTTCAATGAACCATACTGACTTTTTGAATCTAACTATATGTCTCTACAGGGATGCAGTGGTTCAGTGGTTAAGATGCTGAGCTTGTTGATCAGAAGGTTGGCAGTTCAGCAGTTTGAATCCCTAGTGTTGCTTAATGGGGTGAGCTTCTGTTACTTGTCCCAGCTTCTGCTAACCTAGCAATTCGAAAGTACATAAAAAATGTAAGTAGAAAAATAGGGACCACTTTGCTGGGAAGGTAACAGTGCTCTGTGCCTTCGGCATTTAGTCATGCCAGTCACATAATCTCGGAGATGTCTTTGGACAACGCTGGCTCTTCAGCCTAGAAACGGAGATGAGCACTGCCCCTAGAGCTGGAAACAATTAGCACACATGTGCAGGGGAAACTTTACCTTATGTGTCTTTATATCAGCAGCCCACAACCTTTTGGGCACCAGGGACTGGTTCTGTGGAGAAAGGTTTTTCCATGAACTGGAGGTGGTGTGGTTTTGTATGCTTCCTGCATCTTGCAGATGAGGTTTCATTTGTTTGCATGGCCCAGTTGCTGACATGCCGCAGACCAGTGCTGGTCCATGGACTGGGGGTTGGGGGCTCCTGCTCTAGATACTCTTTATGGGCTTAGTATGCACATGCTATGCATTGCTAAATGTTAACCACCCAGGATATATTGGAGGCTTCCAAATGAATTATCTTAATCTTTCCCCTGAAGAACATTGGAATGATATTATACTATAGGTAGATTAAAGAGATGTAGTAATTAGAGGGTTGACACACAATTGGTCAGAATATGTCACAAGTAGGATTTTCTACATTGGTCTGGGGTTGGGAACATTTATACTTTAAAAAAAATTAGCTTGTTTTAGGACTTGGACATCCATTTCTTTCCCTTTTCAAAACTGGGAAATCATGCCATCAGCTTTCAACAATAATATTGCTGAAATTTGGAGACATGGACAGGGAGGGTTCCTGTGGTTATAAAAATGGTGTTTAGGGAGCCATGAATGGTCCTGCCCAAATGATGTTATCGTGATTACACTTGTACAGCATATGATAGATAAAGCAATTGATTGAATCCATTGGATTTGCCGTCCTCCCTGAGCTTGTCACTAGTCAGTAGGAAGAACATCTGTCAATCACAGTACTGCAGTAAAAATGGAGTAGGTGAGACACAGGCATAACTATTTTTCCTGCTAAACCTAATTCTTTCAGAACTCAAATCTAATAATGTGAAATGTGAAATAAAATAAAGTGGAAAGAATGATTCATGAACAGAACTGAGGTGACTGTATTAGGGGACAGTAACGTATTTAGGATTCTTCTCCCACACTTTTCTTTTTTCTGTACGATCACCAGTTGCAGACCTGCAAATTCTTCTGTATTATTTTCTGGATATTAAATGAGAAGTTGTGGAGGGCTGTTCAGTTCTAACATAGATGGCTTCTTTTACCCTCCTTTTAACTTTTCTACCCTCTTTCAAACCATTGGTCCTCTGATGGGTTTGTTCTCCTATGTTGTGCCACGTGTTTGTGAACTAGTTGTGCAGATGTGTACATCGGAGAAACAAAACATCCCCTTTGTAAGCGCATGGCGCAACTTGGGAGAACAAACTCATTAGGACAAGATTCATTAGGACAATGGACCATCCGCGTTTGAAAGACAAATTGCAATCTTTTGAAGATAGCAAACTCCACATTTTGGATAGAGAGGACCATTGGTGTGAAAGAGAGGTACAAAAGGCTATCTATGTTAGAATTGAACAGCTCTCCCTCAACGGGAGCAGGGGTGGGGGGGAGGAATATGACGCCACCAATCTCCTGTCTACATTGCAGTCCTTTCAGCAGTTCCAAGAAAATTGCACACCCATTTGCACTCACATTCAGCTGAACTTGAGGGAGAGATAACTTGAGTGGCCTCAATGGCTCTCAGAGAGAATGCTAATGACCTGATGACTGCAAAGAAATATAATCCAACATCCTGCCAGAACTAAGCCTTCCATCCCTCCCCACACCCTGCCGCCATCCAGGCAGAACTGGTGAAGCTTCTTTGATGGAATGTTTTCTTCTTTCTCAAGAAAAGAAAAAAACATAGTCCAGTTGCCTTTTGAAAAAGCACCTTTGAGACAACCATAACCTGGATAACTGAGAATCTCGATAGACATTTACCTAGTTTGGGTAATAAAATGTCTACAAGAAAACAGCCTAGCTCAGAGAGCACCAGGGATTCCTCATTTCAACCCTGAGCTACAAATATTCTCCTTTATTGGTAACATCAATGTATTTAATTTTTTGCTTTCTGCCAGATCTTTTGTGCAAAAAGTTGGTTCCTGATTAAGTACTGCTGTAGTGTGCTGTTGATACTATTTAAGTTACTTGGATAATCAGAATCAAAGAGAAGGGGAATTCACATTTCCACTGTAAAATTCCTGCAATTAAGAATTAGCCTGACAGTCTGTGGTTTCTTTGAAGAAAAAATTCCACAAAGGTTTTCAGCATTTCTGAAGCAATTCCAGACCATCTCAGAACATTGCTTGGCTTGTGAAACTGAGTCTATTTAACTCAGTATTATTTTATATAACACCAGGACAAAGATTTTTTTAAAAAAATAGGTTTTCCTTTGTAACGTTGCAGTTAGATGGTTAGCTTCCTTAGATATCAAATTACATTACATCTATACCATATGGCATCCTACTATGGTGATTTTATTCTACTTTAATATTTTATCTCACATATTGTCCACATACTATATTTGTGTATGTGTATTTGCTGATGCTTTATTTAAACTTACATTTGTATATCAGTGATTGCATGACCTCTGCAGGTGTCACATGCTAAATAAATAGAAAGAGCAAATATAATGCATTCTACATATATACTGTAGATATATTTAAAACAATCTCTAGGCTTTCCCCAAACCTCTGCCCTAAGAATGCTCCCCTCTTATCTTCTACAGCCAATGGATAGATCATGATTGCTCCGAGTCCAACATGTTCAAAGAGTGCAACTTAGGAAGTCCTCTAAATACCTTCAAGGGAGCTGTGATCCAGTATATTTCGGAAGCATCCCTTTGACAGTGTCAGAAGCTACAGCTGTTTTTTAGTTTAATTACTGTTGAGCTGCAGCCCAGGTCATACTGACCTTCTTTACTGCAGTGTATGTCAAAACATTCCAAATCATTAATCCAAATACTTCATTCCTGAGCAAGCCGAAACTCAATGAAAGCCAAGAGCCAATTTTTATGGGATGACCAACTTTCACACCAACAAATCTTTCAAAAGTGTAGCAAAGAGAATTTATCTTAGTAAATGCCAAGTATCAGATGGACCAAGACATACATTTTTTGCATGAAGTCTCCTAATTGCTCCTTCCTCCACTCCCAACCCAAATAATTTCAGATCAAGCAGATAAGTTTTTCAATAATTTGCAGGCAGAATTTTGGAGAAAACCAAGGAGGCATTAATTCAGAAGAAATATACTGGGGAGGAGGGGGTGGGGGAGAACAGAATATATATATTCTGATATATATATATATGTATATGTGTGTGTGTGTGTGTATATATATATATATGATGTTTATATATATATATATGATGTTTGGCTTTATTTTTCATGCTGGAAAGGCCTAGTTATAAATTCTGTTTTTGATAGTCATCCCAGAGCCACTTTAAAGCAACCAATGGCCTCATCAGAGAGATGGTAAACACTAAGTCATAATTACCTCATAAAAGCAAGAAGCCTGTGCTCTTTCCACATGCTCCAATTTTGGTTTGTTTCACTAAAATAATGTTTTTAAAAAGGATCATAAATCTGTTATGCTCTGCTCTTGGCTTCTTTCAATCCAATTAGTGCTTATATTTAAGGAAATTAAGTCTTGAGTAGCAAAGCTTCTCTTTTTTAACATGAAAAGTCTAAAGGCTGGTTCTCCACTCTCATTAAAAAAGCCGTTTGTTCCAGGAGAGCATGTCGTGTGGCTGTGAAGGCTTACATTCACACAAAACTATGGAAAAATCTCTCCCCTTTGGCAGCCCAAGGTAACATTTCTTCAGCAGAGGGACTTCTCGTTAACGCACCAGCGCTGCTTTATGAATTCCCGTGCAATAAAAGAAAATATTTTTTGACACAATCTCGCCTCAGTTTTAATATCCTACCAGGTGACATCTGACACCGTGCTGGGGAGAATAACGCCTCTCTAGGTAGTCTTTCCAGCACAGCCAGAAAATGAACAGTCGACGCCATGAATATGGCCAATGTAATTAGCAGAAACAGTGCAAAGCATGTTTAAAAATAAAGATGTTGCCAATGTTTCCTACACTTTCCCAGTACCCAATATTTTATCTCTCCAGTCTTTGCAGCTTGCCTTATTACTGGGAAACTAAATATGAGGTGGTTGTTGAGAGTGCAAAGGCATAATCAAGAGAATTCATTCCATTAAAAAAAAAAGCGATAAAGAATCTTTTTAGGACAACATTCCCTGATTCTGAAATCAAACTTCTACTGTAACGTGCATAAATGTGGAGCCAAGCTCTGCAAAAAGATGCTCCAAAAACTGAGCTCCAGTTCCTTGTCTTGGTTGATATTCATGCTGTAGTACACATTCTTCTATTGCCAGGTTGATCCATGCCAAGTATTTGTCATTTCTACACTTTTAACAGAAAAGTTGGTCCAGATGGAATCTTTGTGATTTTACATCCTGCCTCATCTACAAGAGCAACCAAGCATTTATGTGTAAATAGTGTAGCAAGATTTCACTGTGCTATAATACCATCATTCAATGAATCTAACAGATCATAAGAATTTCATACTCCTTTTTTTTCCTTCTTGTGGCTGACATCATCAAGCCAGTTTTTATTACCCATTTCCTGACAGGTAAGAGGTCCCTCCTTACATCACTTAACTTGGTTGTAATAAAAGGGGTGTTTTGGACCATTAATTGCCTTCTTTCTCCTGCATGTAGCATTTTAAATGACACATAGTCCTCATTTATATTTCTTGTAATATAGAATTGTAAACATTTGGAAAATTGCTATCCAGAAAAGACATATGTATTAAAGGAAGGCAGTTCCTGAATTTATTTATTTATATATATGTGTGTGTGTGTGTGTGTGTGTGTGTGTGTGTGTGTGTGTGTAGGTCTTTGGTTATATGGGTCTTCTCCCACGTAGAATTGGAAGTATCTTGGTGACGTTTCGATGAAGTCTCATTCGTCATCTTCAGGCTGGTGTTCTCGGCTTCGTGCTTCTAGGAGCACAGGAGCAATTTCTGCTTCCAGGAGAAATTGCTCCTGGAAGCATGAAGCCAAGAACACCAGCCTGAAGATGACGAATGAGACTTTGTTGAAACGTCGCCAAGATACTTCCAATTCTACGCGGGAGAAGACCCGAATAACCAAAGACCTACATACAAACACCTGCAAAAACCTCAGAAAACATATATATATATATATATATATATATATATATATATATATATATATATATATATATATATATATATATATATATATATATATGTTATATAACATATATATATATATATATATATATATATATATATATATATATATATATATATATATGTTATATAACAAGAAAACGGCAAAGCCCTCCTCCCATACGTAAAAGGCACCACAGACAAAATCAGCAGGACCCTCCACAAACACAACATTAAGACAGCATTCTGCACAAAACGAAAAATATCCACCATCCTAAGAAACCCCAAAGACAAAATTGAGTTAGAAAATCAAGGAGTATATGAAATCCCATGCACCGCCTGCCCCACCACATACATCGGACAAACCAACAGAAGAATAAGTGCACGCATTGAAGAACACAAGAACTCAGAAAAGAGGAATCAACTTCTTCCCTGATCCAACACCAAACCACAGGACATGAAACTGACTTTAAAAAGACCAGAACTATCACCAAAACTGAACACTTTAACAACAGAATAATCAGAGAAGCCATTGAGGTAGAAAAATGCCCACACAGCATGAATAAATGAGATGATACCTCCCGCCTACCAGCCATTTGGAAACCTGCCCTTATTGACAAACGAGTCCCTAACATGAGGAATGACACCAGATCCATACTCACGAGGGCCACACAGGATGTCATCACCACACATCCACGTGGAAAGCAGACTCAAACTCACACCAATGATGAGGCACAACCACGGATCAGAAGCCAGACCGCAGCTGCATCATTAGCCACTTTAAACCCCTCCAATCCATACAAGAAGCAGACTGACACTCACCATGAAGATGTGGCATGACCACGAACGTGAAGCCAAATAACAGCAACGCAGCTCACTAGCTCAAATCCCCCTGCAACTCAGACTAACCTGAGCACAACCAAGCCCCCACCCAAAAAGAACACCCCCCCCATGTAATCAGAGCACAGCCAAGCCCCCATGCAATCAGAGCACAGCCAAGCCCCCAACCAATCAGAACATACCTCCACCCAATCAGAACACAGCCAAGCTCCCACACAATCAGTTCACACCCCTACTAGCAGTTAAAAGGAAGAAACAGCTGCGATCACACATTGCTCCTGGAAGCACGAAGCCGAGAACACCAGCCTGAAGATGACGAATGAGACTTCATCAAAACGTCACCAAGACACTTCCAATTTTACGCGGGAGAAGACCCGAATAACCAAAGACCTACATACAAACACCCGCGAAAACCTCAGAAAAAACACACACACACATATATGCAAGTTTTAGTGTATTCGGGTCTTTCCCCGTGTAAGATTGAGAGTATCTTGGCGACATTTTGACGAGGTCCCAGTCGTCATCTTCAGGCTGGTGTCTTTGGCTTCGTGCTTGTGCGAGGAAAGCGTGATTGGAGCTGCAGTCTCTCTATAAATACTGGTGGGGAGGTATGGGGTGCTGGCTTTGTTGCTGTGAGTGGGTTGGTTGTCTGTGTTGTTACATCTTGATTAGTTGATTGAGTTGATGTTTGCAGATTAGTCAGCTATTTTGTAACATCCTGTGTGGGTGAGGTCCTTGATGTGTGCCCATTAGTCTTTTGTGTTTTAACAATCTGGGTAATGGGCTATGTGTTAACATCCTGAGTTCTAGTGTTGTGATATCCTTAGTTTTTTGATGTAATGTCCTGAGCAGATGGCTGTGATGCCACATCCCGAGCTTTGGTTTGGCTCTGAGTTTGAGGTCTTGCCATGTGTTCATGGCGTGTGTCAGTTTGCTTTTTGTGGGGATTGGAGGGGGGTGCAGCAGCTGGTGATGCTGCTGTGGTCTGGCTTCTGGATGGTGGTTGTATTTCGTCTATGGGTTTGGGTTTGAATCTGGTGAGGATGATTGGTGATGATGTCTTGGGTCCGGTGTTAATCTTCGTGGCTGGGACTCTTCTGTTGACTAGGGCTCGTTTCCAGTTGTCCGGTAGGTGGGAGGTATCGTTGCGTTTATTCATGTTATGGGGGTGTTTCTCTATTTCGATGGCTTCCATGATTATTCTCTTGTTGAAGTGTTTAGTTTTGGAGATTAATTTGGTTCCTTCAAAGTCAATTTTGTGTCCTTTCGTAGGAAATCTATTACTGAGAATTATAATTCAGCCATGTCTGGAGGGTCATAGATTTTCCGCCCTTGTTTTTAAATGTGGGCAGACAGTTTCTGGAATGTTTGCATTTTAATATTTTTGGCCTCTTAGGATGAGTGGTAGATGAAATGGAATCAGATGTAAGAAAGGAGGACTGACATTTTCATCTGGTTTGTAAAGTTTATTGAGGGTAGAATAGGATGAGGGCTCCAGAGTTTTGCTCCTTATTTCTCCAAAAAGCATTGCAAGAAATGATGTGAGATCCCATGTAGTCCAAGGTTGTCCATTCCTGCAATAAAAGTTTTGAAAGATTCACTCACTTACTCCAAGTTTATTTAATCTGCATGCATTTCAAATTATGAATAAAGCCTTCAAGCAGCACAAAACCAAACATGTCACAAAATAATACAATAACACACTGTCAAAATAAATATAAAGGAGACAAACGGGAGTGGAAAAGAAAACCAGCATAATACCTAAAAATACCCACTCAAATATGTAAGCTTTAATCTGACATTGAAATAATGGCAGTAGTGTACTATCAAACATCAATGGAAAGTGTTCTAAGAATAAGATGTCAACATAGAGAAAACATTCTATTGTCTATTTCTTACTATACTGAATTTCTCCTGACAAAAGGGGGAAAAAAAGTCTAGAAAACAGCTTCCTCTAAGAATGCTTGACAAAGGCAGACTGGAAGAGAAAATACTTTTTTTTTTCAGGTGTTTGTCTCCTAAATCACTAATGGGCCCTGGCCTGTTGGCCCTGGCCAGTGTGCGCACGTGTGCATGCACTCACCCTCCAATTCACGCTAGTGTCACTGTGAGCACCGCACGGGAACTCTTGTTGCCACAAGCACATGCACGCTTGCAGCCCCGTTCACACATGCACATGTGTTGTGCAAAGTCGCTTGCCCCCTCCCCCTCTGGGCCACCAACCCAGAAAAGTTGGGTAACTATGTTTTAAATGGTTTAGGGCAGTGATGGCTAACCTTTTTGCTGTCGCGTGCCAAAAGCAGGGGGAGCGCAGGGCGTCATTCGCCCGTGTGCCCACACCCATAATTCAATGTCCATGCACATGCACACGTGACCCCCTCCGCACTCCCCTTGCTTTTGACACGCAATGGCAAAAAGGTTACCAGTGGGCCCAGTAGGCCCGTTTTTCACCCTCCCCAGGCTCTAGAGGCTTTCCTGGAGCCTGGGGAGAGCAAAAACAGCCTTCCTCATCCATCCACCTACCCAAGAGGTCCTCTGGAGTCTGGAAACGGCCCATTTCCCGACTTTCGGTGGGCCCAGAAGGCCCGAAAACCAGCTGGCCAGCACACGCATGTGCATTGGACCAGAGCTAGGGCAACACTCGTGTGTCCACAGTTATGGCTCCACGTGCCACCTCTGGCACATGTGCCATAGGTTTGCCATCACGAGTTTAGGGCATTAAATATAGGAATTGCTATCTTGAATTAATTTCAAATGTTTTGACTTTATTGAATGAACTAATTTCAAAATTATAAAGACATTCAGTGGGCTTCACAAGGTGGACAAGTCACATTACACGCATTATACTATCAATATGCAAATGAAATCAATTCCATACTGATGTCATGTTACATGATGTAACTTTTACAATGTCATTTTGAGGTTGTTGTGACTGCTACCGGGTGCCTGTGGACCCATCTAATTGTGCCAACTAAAATTTTCCTTTACCTTATCTTCAAGGGCAGACTATACAGTCCAAAACATTTTTATTTCAGCAGGCTGGCCTGGCCTGACTTTCCCTTTTAATTTGTTTTTTATGTTTTGTACAAATTGGGTGTTCTTAAATTTGTTTTGGGCCAAAATTATTTAATGTACTTTTAAATGGTTTTTAACTTTTGTATTACGTACTTTTATCTTGTGCCTGTTCACCGCCCTGAGTCCTTCGGGAGTAGGGCGGTATCTAAATTTAATAAAATAAATAAATAAAATAAATAAATAAATTGAGGTTACCGAAGTATGGACTGTTGTGGTTAGATTTGTGTTCAATTTGTGCTCAGGCAGTGATAAATGGGTACAAACATCTTTTCTTTCAATGAATATTCTCAATTTTCTTTCTAAGAATATGTAATACCATGTTCTTGCTCTCACAATTGCAGTTTCAAAGAGTGAAAGATTTTCTCTATTCAGTACAAAATCCCAATTGTTCCATCAGCTGGAAGAATAGGCTGCTATGAAGATCCTTTACTTTGTAAAAGATTATCCCCAATATAGCCTGTTGCTTTCCAAACCCAGATTTCACTTAACTTATAGTTGAGGGCTGGCTTGTTAGAATTAATCATATCTAAGACTTGTGATTTTTCAACTAGCACAGCATGCTATGTTTAATCAAAAATAGAAGTTCTTTATGGGAAGAGTAAAATATACTGTACATGCATGTCTTTTCTAGCACAAACATTTATATGCACCAACTAGTGAGATCTCTAAGAACTACCCCATCTGATTTTGCAGTTTTAGTTAAGAGCAATTTCATTTTAATTCTAATACTAACCCTGAAGAGAAAAGTTTTCAATCAGTGTGTGCTATAGAATGGATTCCACTTGATAAAAAGTGCCCACAAAAGAGACCTAAAACAAGATGTGTCAACAACAGCAGCAAGTATTGTGGACACAACTGGCAAAAGAAAGCTCAAGACCGTATTGGTTGGAAACATGCAGAAGAGGCCTTCATTTGGCAGTGGATAGATAATGGCTAAAATGATGATAATGATAACTCTCATTTTTATTGCTACAGGACTACCTTAGAAATAGAAATAGCTCTTCAACTTACATACTGCTTCACAGTGCTTTACAGTCCTCTCTAAGCGGTTTACAGAGTCAGCATATTGCCCCCAACAATCTGGGTCCTCATTTTACCAACCTCGGAAGGATGGAAGGCTGAGTCAAACTTGAGCCTGGTGAGGGTCGAACTCCCGGCAGTGAGATAAATTAACATGCAATACTCCATTCTAACCACTGCGCCACCACGGCTCCAATTCAGTCTTTCACAAATGTTCTTTCTCTTGCATAATATAATTTCCCCTACCTTTCCTCTGTGGAACTAAAAAGAGAAGCAATAGTTTCAGTAACTTTAGAAAGCAACATTCATTGTTTTTGGTTTAGAATACAATGTACTAAAGCTAAAATACAGGTAAGCCAATAGAAACAACGTCTCCAGGTCAGGAATTGCTGAGATTCCACTTTTGTGGGTAGAAACAGTCTACTACAATCTGGTTTGGGGAGAAGATGTTTTGTCCTGACCCTGCAACATACATTTTGCTTCTTACAAGTTATATGCTATACTCCTGGATAGTCTTGCAATGCAAATACAAAAGGTTGAGTGGTGGGATTCAAATTTTTTTATGACCGGCTCTGTGGGCATGGCAGGGGAAGGATACTGTAAAATTTCCACCCCACTCCAAGGGAAGGATACTGTAAAATCTCCATTTCCACCCCACTCCAAGGGAAGGATACTATAAAATCTCCATTTCCACCTTATCCAGGGGAAGGATACTGTAAAATCTCCATTTCCAACTCACTCCAGGGGAAGGATACTGTAAAATCTCCATTCCCTCCTCACCCCACTAACTTTCCAGCTCCGTTCTCCTGTGCAGGGCAACAAAAGAAGACCCAGCTGATCAGCTGGGACTCAGGAGGCAGAGAATAGATTGGGGGCGGGGCCAGCCAGAGGTGGTATTTGCCGGTTCTCCGAACTACTCAAAATTTCTGCTACCAGTTCTCCAGAACCAGTCAGAACCATCTAAGTACCACCTCTGAAAAGGATGGAGCTTGAACTGTGATCTCAGGTTGCAAGCGTTGTTATTCCGGTATGATTGTGGTTAGGAACAGACACCGGTGGCCTAGATCTATTTCATTCTCTGATGTTAATGTAGCCAGGTACAGCGAGGGCTAAACTCACCAATTTAATTTTCTATCTGCATAGGAAAGTTCGTTCTATATAAGCAATGATAGAGGGAAGGTTGAAATTTTTCTAACTTATTTATTTGGTCTCAGCACCAGCATGGATCAAAAGCTTAGAAATAAGCTCCAAGCAGCCTGATGAGATGACACTAGAGGATTCCAGCCTGGCAGATTTATGAAAACTTTTGTTCAACCTGGATAAGTTTGGTTTGCCTCCAGGGCTCCTGCCGTGACAGTTGGTGAAAAGAATATCCATGCTGGCAGAATTTTGCTTATTTAGAAAATGCTTTACACTGCATCGAATAAAATATATGAAGAGGACTCCAGTGGTTTTCTTGTTTCTTGTCACTACAAGATTCAGAGGCACCACTCCACTAATGGGGAAAAAAATCAAAAGAATACTTTGATTTACTGTTATGGATACCCTCAGAATCGCTGCATAAAAGGGAAGAGAAATGAAAGAAACACACATCTGGCAGGAGAGAAGTGGGTAGGTGGGTGGGTGGGAGGCAGGAAAGCATCATTAAATCTATAATCCTTTAGTGAAATTTGTCTCTCATGGAATGTTACAGAGGGTGGGAAGTAGAGGTGCCATCCTGTCCCAAACCTATGCAACACCTTGCAACAATATTTCAGTAGCAAACAACTGGTAGAAGTGAGAGACATTCTTGGCCTTTGCATGGTCACTTGTTTTCTAGAATTCACAGATCCATTATAAAGCTAAGTGTGATTGTTGCACGAATTTTCTAAATCAAAAACAGAGGGAAAGGAAAGGTTTTGAAATATGATTAGGCTAATCAGACAATAGCATTCCTCTCCTGCAGTTTCCCCACTTGTTCTTGATGTTTCTGTGGCTTTTCTCTGTTCCTTCTCTTATTAATTTGTAACAAAGTTCCCTGCCTGTTCCTCAAGCTTAGCAGTCTCCAGCAATTTAGGATCTCAAACAGAATCCTTTCTTCAGCCCTACAGTTTGAAATTCTGCATCTACGATATGATCCTTTTCAAGATATATTTTCCAGAGATGGGGGTGAAATTAATTCAATATCTGATTCTTTCCCCAAACTCATCAGTCCTTCTCCTCCTCCTCCTCCTGTTGTTCCTGTGCTATGGCAGGGCCTACTTAAACTCATCAGTTATATGAATCTTTGATTTTTTTCAGTCAGGTGTTTAGTGCCCTACAATTCTTATTGAATAGGATTCTTCTCAGGGCAGTGTTCCATGTCTTCTTGAGGCTGCATCTGGGCACTCTCAGGAACTGATTGGAAAAGTCATAAGAAACATCTCTATCTCCATAGCAATCCTGCTAGATGAGGGCTTTGGGATGACAAAAATACACTTTGAGGAACAAGATGGATACATGGGTTCACAAAACAGTTTCCAATGACTCCTTTGGGAAAATGGGAATGCAAGGGTTCTAGGAGATAAAATGTTCCCATTGCTACCCTAAAAACAATCCAGAAGTACTCCAAATGTTGAAAAACAGCTCAAAATGCTTTAAGTTTATCCCTTCCAGTAACATCTCAGTGTTGTCATCAGGGGTGAAATCCAGCTGGTTCTGACAGGTTCTGGAGAACCGGTAGTGGAAATTTTGAGTAGTTCGGAGAACCGGAAAATACCACCTCTGGCTGGTCCCAGAATGGGATGGGAATGGAGATTTTGCAATATCCTTCCCCCAGGAGTGGGGTGGGAATGGGGATCTTGCATATCCTTCCCCTGGAGTGGGGTGGGAATGGAGATTTTGCAGTATCCTTCCTCTGCCACGCCCACCAAGCCACACCACGCCCACCAAGCCACGCCCACAGAACCGGTAGTAAAAAAAATTGAATTTCACCACTGGTTGTCACACAGTCTTCTGCAGCTTATAGACATTGGGGAGGGGGGAATGTCAAGATGGTAGGTGCAACTAAGTGATTAAGGTACACAATAAAACGATAACAATAGCACAACAACTTGTGAACTCCCCAGCACATAAGATAATAACGACATCACTTCACCGTCCTATTCAAAGGAGGCTTTTAAAAATCAGTTCTTACTTGTTTTACACCTAAATCTTTGAAGTTCATTTTTTTAAAACGAAGGTCACTAAAACGGTAAGCATTTTCTATATGAAGCATAGCTGCATTTTCAGAAGAACCAAGAATGTGAAGAGTACTGTACAGGGGGACTCCACCATCACAAGATCCGCTTAGTTTATGAGAGCATAGCTATAAGTGCTGCTCTTCTATAACATGACACTTTAATCAGTTTGCAGGATGGAGTGAGCATGGAGATTAATATTTTGAAACCTATCACAAAGATCTTTTTATATATGAGTGATGCGTTTCTTATGTGTGCATAATGCAATTATATATGATAAATCAATTGCATAGGATTTTTTTCCCATTTTTTTTAAAAAAATTGGATTTGTATGCCACCCTTCTCCGAAGACTCAGGGCGGCATACAATGCGTTAAGCAATAGCCTTCATACTTTTGTATATTTATACAAAGTCAGCTTATTGCCCCCACAAACTGGGTCCTCAATTTACCTACCTTAGAAAGGATGGAAGGCTGAGTCAACTTTAAGCCTGGGGAGATTCAAACTGGTGTAATTGCAGACAGCTGGATGTTAATTACGGTGCTTTAGTCTGCAGAGCTAAACCATCATCATCAGTAATGGGAAAGATGATTAGCCCCAACCATACAATGGATTCATTACTGTGAAATGAAATAAAATATGTACAATGTCTATGGAGATTCTCAATCATCCAGGTCATGGTTGTCCCAAAGGTGCTGAGGCAACTGGACTTTCTGTTTTTTTTCTTTGAGGACATTTAGCGTCTCATCCAAGTAGCTACTTCAGCTCTGACTGGATGGTTCCTTCCATTCCCCACCATCCAGTCTGAGCTGAAGAAGCTTCTTGGATGAGAAACGAAATGTCTTCAAGGAAAAAACCAGAAAGTTCAGTTGTCTCTTGAAAAAGCACCTTTGGGTTAAAATATGGACAGTAACTCCTAGCTAGCTGTGGTCACATGTGAAGGAGGCCTAATATATTCTAGTTTTCACAGCTGCCAGTACACAGTGTCAGATAGAATTTGCCTAGAGTTGGTCCTCCGAATCCATAAAGATTATGGTCAATGTTCTGAATTTTCATCTGTACCATGTCACTGCAGGCCTTTACGATCAGTCTGTTTAAATTAGCAGCGTAAGTAATATATCAGACACCCAGCCGAAGTTGTCAAATGAATTTTTGGCAGGAAGTGTTATTACCACGCCAGTTTCTGTGAATGGCCCCTTACCTATTTTGTTATAATTCATCCTGGATCGTTACGGGCATCCCAATTTTCTGAACACGGCCATGCACAAATAAAGCTGATGAGTAGGGAGAGGCGGATGGCCATTACAGTTCAGAAAGGAGAAAATTCTTCACTCTTGTTCCCTGGAGGCACAATGATACGGAGAAAGCAAATGCGGTGCATCCAAATATCACTAACATGTAATATTGTGGGCAGTTAGAAACAGGCAGAGAAGCCGAGAGACATTCCGGCAGATAGATGAGTGCATGAAACAGGAAGTGAATGAACAACATAAAAGCCCATTTGTATTTTCGACAATTCTCACCACCCTGAATATGTTTATGTTTGCATGATAGCTTTGCCTCCATCTAAATCAAATATTTGCAAATGGGGTAAGGGCCTTTAGGGCTCCAAGCTAACCCATGTGTAACAAAAAATGTATGAGTTGACATGCAAATGTTTGATAAGTAGCATGTGTTTTACATAATAGTAAAAAGCATGCATTGCCCAGCTTAAATCTCTCTATTTTGAGCTTTTTCAGCTTTTTGAATTGCTGACAACTTGCTGCCACAGCTTTTTTTTTTTTTTTTTTTTTTTTTTGAGCACTTGTATATTCTGTTATTTGGGCCTGTTTTGCTGTCTAGGTAAATGTTTTCCAAATATCATTTTAAAAACCCAAATCTTGCATTCGTTTCCCAGTCAGTGAAACTGTAAAGTAAAACACTACTACTTCAGTTCTGAACTGCTACCTGGAATTGTGATCTAAAACATATTCATCCCCTGATCCAGAGGAATAGGCACAGAAAAGGAGTAGATCCATTAGCTAATCCCCCCCACCTTTAAAAAAAATGCAGAAAAAGTTAAACAGAGAAGGACAACTGGAGGATATACAATACAATACAGAACTTTATTGATTAGTCAGTCGACCATATCAGTATCAGCTATGGGAAGGTACAATAAAAACAGATAAAGTGCAGTAAAATTATATAAAATATTACAATGAGATAGAGTAAGATATAATATATAGAAATAAATCTAGAATAAAAATATGGATAAAATAAGATAATTATATCTCAATATCATTCCTACAATCTACCCAAATCAGTCCCATGTATGCCAATCTCAATTGGACCATTTTGCTCAGATACTGTGCTGTATTAATTGTTATTCTCATATTCTGGACGCACATAAGATAAGTTGTTTTGTGATAGGGTTCCCAATGGGTCATTTGTTTAGTATATAACCAAGGTACCTGTCTCTCCCCCTCTTATCAGATTACAATCAAATAGCATGTGAGCTACCTCTGCCGCTCCCCAAATGCAGAGACATCCATTATAGGGTATGGAATGGACACTGGAGAATATAGGTAGAGATCTTCTTCATTTGGTTTTCCTGCTGACTGGTCAGTGGCAAGATTTTTGTTTTTGTAACAAAAACAAAGACACGTAATCCTGTCTAATGGATTGGAGAGAGGAATCATGCATACATTGCTTATCCGGGCAAATGGATTCCCTCCAAGTAGAAATACTTCCTTAAAAGCCCAATGCTTCTGAATTCTTGCCTATGTTTGTGGCTGTATTTTAGAAGCAATATTTGAACAATTATTCTGCATCTGTTGATCTCATTGTTCTGTTAGGGAATTGCAGTGCAGAGTTTTGCAGAACGATTAGCTCAAGACTTTAATTTTCTATATGATGGTCAGCAACACACATGGTGCCTTTATGTGACATCAGTAGATCCTCACAACTAAACAAAAATGTTTCTTTATATAATTGATTTCATTTACAGGCCACCCACTTCACCCCTCCAAAAAAGCTCTGGGCTGCTTACAACTAAAAAGAAAAAAGCCATGTAAAAGAAGCAACAGACTAGAAAAGCAAAAATACAAAAACAAAACTAATTAAAAAACAAATGAAACCAAATCACACAAAAGGTCAGAGAGAACAACCAGGTCTTCAATACTTTCCTGAACAAAATGAGGGTAAAAAAATCACTCAAATCTCTGGGGATAGTGAGATCATTCCAGAGGGAAGGAATTGCAAAATGTGGAATTCCTAATCCTGCAAGATAACATTCTTCAATTAATAAGACTCAGAGTAACCCTACTCTGTTGAACTAAACAACAGAGGCAGAGAAAATTGGAGATTCCTGAAATAGCCAGGTACCATACCATGAAGGGCCTTATAGTTGATCACCAGCACCTTGAGTTGCACCTGGAAGCCAAGATGTGCATAGCATGGTACCTGCCCCCCCCCCATCACTGCCTATTTCAAGACATTCTGGACCAGCTAGTCAGTTCCTGTGTGTTCCAGTAATGCAATTATGACGCAACTATGGCATGAGTCACTGAAGGGCTTCCCAGATCGAAAAAGGATGCAATTGCAACACTAGATGTACCATCTTTGAGGTAGTCCAGACAAGAAACCAAAACCATGAGGACTGTACTAATGCTACTTTTATTGTGATGTTACAGAAATAGAATCTTGCAAGTCTGAAAACACCTCTCCCCTCTCTTTTACTTTCCCCAAAACTAGGGCAGGTCCCTTTTGAGACACTTTCCCCACCCCTGCCCCCCAATCGTTTTGTTTATTTATCTGACTGCAGCTTTTCTTCTCGTTTTCCAAGGTCATTCTCATATACCATTACATACCTGTGCATGTGCATTATCTTGGCCATAGCTTTTATCTGCTCTATGATCCAAAATGTTTTTTAAAAATCACAGGATTTGACTATTTTTTGAGACTTCAGATGATTTATTTTTTAAACAAATCTTCTAGGGGAGTGATGGCAAACCTTTTCGGCACCGAGTGCCCAAACTAGAATGTGCGCACGCTGGAGTGCCAGAAACCCAAAGACCAGGTGGCCGGGTTTCCAGCATCTGGCGCGCACGAAGACTAGGTGGCCGGCACGCGTGCGTATGCTGGAAATCCAAAGACCAGGTGGCTGGCACACGCATGCGCAGCAGCCAGCTGATCTTCAGGTTTCCGGTACTCCAGCACACATGAAGATCAGATGGTTGGTGCACATGAATGCCAGAAACCATAATAACAGCTGGTGGCAGCACACATGCCCACAGAGAGAGCTCTGCGTGCCACCTCTGCCACAGATGCCATAGGTTCGCCATCGCGGTTCTAGGGACTTGCATCAGTTATGGAGGTAGCACAAGATTAAGTTCTAGGATTTCTGCTCTTGCTGTAGGGAAGGGGGGGTAACTATGCCCCCCTTTGTTCCAAAGGTGCTTTTTTTTTTTTTTCAAGAGGGAGATGAACTTTCTGGTTTTTCTTTGAGGACATTTCACTTCGCTTCTTCAGAGCTGAAAAAGCTTCTTGGCTGAGAAGTGAAATGTCCTCAGAAAAAACCAGAAAGTGCAGTTATCTCTGGGGGGGAAAAGCACCTTTGGGACAACCATGATCCAGATGACTGAGAATCTCCATAGACAATATGGCCCCCTTTACAACCTGTAGACTTCAACTCCCAGAATTCTTGAGTCAGCCAGGAATTCTGGGAGTTGAAGTCCACAGGTCATAAAGGGACCATAGTAGCCCATCCCTGCTTTAAGGCATAGGTGGCAGTTGGCAATACTTGAATCGGTATAAAAGTACTTCATTATAAAGTGTGCTATCTCTACTGCCAAGCCCATTCTGCCTCAGGAAACAGGCCATCAGGTGGTGCTGGCCTTACTTTGTTAGTACAAGCCAAACTGAGGAAAATGATTGGTTCCACCTTATAAGAAGGAAGCCATTATTTCATCTTAAGAGAACTGAAACTTTGCAGAATTCTATAGCATAGGGATGAATGAATACGGATATGCCACTCACATTTCTTTTCAAGGCTGAAGATTATTATTCTTTTTTCCCTCCTGACACAATAATTCTAGCTTTGGCCTGGTCTTGGGAATTCTGCCTTTTATAAGGACTTCTTTTTTGCAACCAGTTTTTCCCTCCTTATCCTAGACCGCTTCTTAAGATCCATAAACTCTTTCCAGATAGTCTTAAAAAAATCAATATGATACAGTTATAATTTCTTTTCTGTTTCTTTTCCTGGTCATGACTTGGCTCTTTTCTCTTAAGTACATGGACCTAGGTAAGCAGGGAGTTCCTCTTTCTGCTCTTATTTATTGTACAATACAAGTTCAGTGGGCCATAAAGTCTCCACTATTCAGGCTTTAATAAAGGATGATTCTCTACTCTTCCCTCCCCCCACTCAGCTTTGCATGTATAACCAAGCCGTGGTCAAAAAATGCAGCTGGTCCTTTGTTTGGCACATTTGGTGAAGAATGACCTTAGGGAAGGGGTGGAACATGGTGGGAAAGCTTTGTTATTTTCCTCTACATTTCAGATATTCAAGGATTAGAATGCCAGCTGAACTGATTTTGACAAGACATTCCTATCCCAAAGAGACCCCATTAAATCCTGAACTAAAATTTACTCCTTTCAGAATAGGGATGCTTTATACGTTGTATATCAAACTGTGATTGAATTCTGACTAAATATTTTTTTTAAAAACCCAAGATGTTTCTGTTTGTTCGCAACTCATGAAGATTCCCCAAGAGTGGTAAAGAAGCTTATGCTAAGAAACCAGAGATTTAGTCTCCGATATCTTCAGAAAAAGCAGAAAACTTCTGTCCAAGATTCTGAATGTCCAGTATTGATTTAAATAGGTAATTCTGGGCTATAGGGGTAAATAGTTTGACTTGGTAGAAAGTAGCTTTTGATATTCCAAGACCTTTTACCAGCCATTTTGAATTTCTGCAGCAAGCATCATGGGACTGGCAACAAAAGCAGAAGCTGAAGAAAACTTTGACTTATGCATTGAGTGACCATAAAACACACACACACACACTTCAAAATTAAACCTTGATATTTGAGGCAGTTTAAATTATTTCTAATTTAACTAGGGATGATTGTGGTGAAGGATGGAAATGAAATAACTCAGTAGTTTTCTTTTGGATCAGAACTATCCAGGAATAAGTCACTGGAAGTGTGACTTTCATGCAGCCTTACTAGTACAGTATGTATGAAGTGGGATGGAGATAATTTCACCAGCAAATCCTACTAATTCCCTTAGGTAACACTTATGAAAGGCATCACCAGTCAAGCTAAACCTTCTAACACATCATTGTCTATTTAACTGGGGAACTCTTGCCCTTCCAACTCTCCCTTTTAGCCAAACTATAGGAAAAATAAAAAAAGGAGCCTTAGATTTTCCAGAGTAAAGCCAGAAATTTGGAATTTAACAAACCCGGTGAAATACTTGCACATCGAGACTATTTTAATAAGACTTTTTTATCAAAATCAATTTCTAGTCCTAACAAGCATTCAATCCAATAGGGGGAATAGAGTAAAACAAGGGAAGGCAACAATCCTATACTGCAAATTCCAAACTAAATAAGTTACAGTTCAGCCTACTTATATATCTTCTGCTTGCATTAAATAGTGCAGTTTAGAATACTCTTCACTGTAGAGCACAGGTATTGCCATAACATGATGTTTCATGATGTTTTTTCCATTCGTGGAGCTGGGGTGGGTATGGCCTGTGTGTGATCCATCTGGCCCACAGGCCTCCAGTTTGACACCACTGCTGTAGAGAGAATGGCTGGGGAGAAATTATCCTACTTGAAGACTGTTAAGCTGAACGTGCTCATCTTCTTTCATCTTCTAAATCAGTGTTCTCAAAATTTATGGTGCTGTGAACCCCTAAAATCAAAAGTGAACTTGCACGACTCCTTATGAATGATTATGATGGTTTCAGAAAAAAAATTTTTTTTTCTCCAGTTTTTCATTGGGCAATTCTGTGTGCAAGTGATCAAGATTGCATATACGAAGATGGAGCTCTGCCACACCATCCCTGGGCAATCATTAAATCAAAGAGTTAGAAGAGATTTCAACAATCATCTAGTTCAGCTTCCTGGTTGGTCTATTCAATTATTCTGGACAGATAGTTACCAGGCCTGTCTGAACTGCCACCCCTTCAGGTGGTATCTTACTGGAGTTTCCGATCTCTTATCTTATTTAAATTAAGGACTATATTCAGTAACAAGTAACTTTCCTTTCTGGGCTATCCCATATATACTGTAGGTAGAGACTAAAAGGATGGTCAGAATATGTGGAGCCTTTAGGTCTTAGGTTCTCATGGGAATTCAGTAGTGTGTAGAGGCTTCTTGGAACTTTTTGACTCTATGTCAGTTCTGCATCAAAGTCATCGTATCCTCAGAAATCTTCAAAAAGCATTATTGTGCATGCAGATCCATCCCACTGTTCTTCCGTAAATTAGCCAGGTTTCATTGATCCTGCATGAATTAAGTTTATCTCATAAATGTAAGAAAGCTATTCATTTAACTTTTCACCAATTAAAACTAAAATTGCACAAAATTTTAGACAGTTTCCCTGTTTGGAGAGGAGAAAGTTGGGCAGTTATCCAGTCCCACCAATGTCAGGAGACCTCCTTATTTTCTTTTTTTAAAATCTGTTTTTGTATAATCTATACCTATAGTCATCTATATTTCTTTTTTCCTTTACTAAAGAGCTATGAGATTTTGACACCTGAAAAGAAGGTATTTATTTGACTTCAGTTCCACAACTGGTTTCAAACTGTCCAGGCTGTAATGCAAAGGAACATGAAAAGGCAGACAAGTACTTGTTCCAAATATAGTTGCTCCCAGTAGATCAGTGTTAGAAGTTGAAAGCTGTTGCTCACAACAATTCTTTCTGAAGTCTGCAAAAGGCATGCCTCGAAAGGTAAACAAGCTAAGAATTATGCAAGGATGGGATGGTTCAAGGAGAAGAGGAGGAAGGGATGGGATGGGAAGAAAGAAGCTGAAGAAGTTGTGTGGAATATGGAATCTTGGATGATCAATTTTCAGGCCTGGTGAAAGAAAGAGTGAGAGACATTCAGTAACAGAAAAATTACAGCAAATAATGTGAAGTATGGCATTTAGAAGATAGTACATTTAACAAGACAACACATCTCCTGAAAGCCTAAAACCTATTCTGTGCTTTTTAACTTACAGACCTATTATTAAAGATTTCTCCATAAATAAAGGTTCGTGGCTTAGTGGCAGACTGCATTCATTCTCTTCAGAGAAAACTAGGTTCAGGCATTTAATCAGCTGAGGGAGCAGTCTGGAATAGACTTTATCCTCCAAAGCTATGAAGGCTACCAGATCAGCACAAATAATGGTGAGTTTACTGGGCAAAAAGATTATAATTTCAAAAGCCGCAATGATGGGCAAACTTCTCTCAATGTTCTCTGCAATATGCAGAGACTGGCAGAGACTGGCAAAAGCTTCATTGATGCTGCAATGGAGCTATTGCCATCATAAGTCCTATAGGAACCTATAGCATATCAATTAAAATGGATGAATGAAGGAATATGTAATTCCGTGGCAAGTATCCATACAGTTTAGTAGAGAGGTCAATACAGGAAGAGTTCTCTGGAATTTATTACCTTAATTTAGAGTTGTGGTCTTTCATTACTTACCTTCTCTGTTGTCATCATTACATAGACCATTGATTAAATGATGATTAATCTCAAAATGCAGAATGAAACAAACACATGTATTTTTTCTCATTTCCTGTTAGACCAATGACACCAACCATCACCATTCTAATACCTAGTATTATTTATCGGCAACTGAAGTAGTTAAGGTTAGGTAAGAACTTCAACAGTGAGAAAGAAATAGGTTTTAGTTCTTCCTAATTTATTCCCTTCTTAAACTTAAAACCCCAAATATGGCACATGGCAAGCCACTTGTTTAAATAGGGCTGTTTAATCTATCAATTTTTTATTTTTGTTAAAAAAAAAAAAAGCAAACATGGACTCCCGATGCAAAATAGCATCCCAATTTGGATTAGCATTTGGCAGGAATGTTCTTATGGAAGTCATCTTCTCGCTCACTATTATTTTTTTCCAAAGTTGCTCACAGCACTCAGAATAATTTACTTTTGCAAAAAAAAAAAAAAAAATAAAATAATGAAAGAGTAGTTCTCAGCAAAAAAAATTGTATGAGATTCTACAATAAAATTAGCTGAGAGCAGAACTGAAAGCTATTGTTGTTTTTCCACAAAACAAAAAAAAGTTTCTTTAGTAAACCATATTATAACAAGTGAGCAACAATCACATCTGGATTGAAACATTCCATGCATTTGGACTGAAGGATCCTCCCCATCCCGTCTTGAATTGCACATTTAATTGCAGTGTTGCTACACTTCAATTGGACCCAAATTCGTTCCTGCTCCCCCTACTTGAATCACATATGGAAATAGAATTCTTTTTCCATGATCCCCTCCCTTTGAGGGGAACGTTCCCTTGACGTTCCCCTCAAAGCACATTTGTTAACTTGAGTGGCATTTATGAAATTGCAACCCCGTTAACACAGCAAGTAATCTAACACATGAGCGGCTCATCAATCATTTAATTGGGACATCTTGCTCCCCTCCCAGATGTTCTCTTTCAGTGGATATTATTGTGCTTCTCAAAAAATTTGGATAATTACTGGGCCTACAAATGTAGTGCACAAGATTAGTTGGCTTCAGCCACCTCTTTCTTTCTTCTATAATGACTTCATTGTATCATAAATCACTGGCCCCAAGTCAAACAATAAACTTCTAGAGTCACTTCCTGCTATTGGTCTAAGAATGGAAGCCTATCAACATTATATACTTTATAATTCTACCCTAACGTACATACCCTGGACTATATGTTTTTGCAATTTAAATAGTAAATTGTTTTGATATATCTTAGTGGAATAGAGCAATATTTTATAAGATAGCGCACTATAAAGAATGCAACTACTGAGTTCTCCACTGACCATATTGGCTAGAATATCCAGGAGCTGTAGACTGGAAATATTAGAATACAAATTGTATAATTTTATTGATTTGAGTCACTTATATTCTGCCTTTCCTCCAGGAGCTCAGATGGGTGTTTATATTATGTTCTCCCTATATCACTCTGTTTTTTAATTGATATTTTAAAATATTGGTAACAAAATGTTTTCTGGGAGGAAAAAAAGTAATTCTCTAATTTCCATAATTGAATCTTGGGTCAACCATTTCTACACCCAAAGTTAAACAGAACCAACAATAGATGTCAGAACACTACAGAAGGTGAAGCTGGTTTGCAAGACATTGCAACCACAAAGTGAGTAGACTCACTTTCAGTGCTTCTTTTTACGTTTGTGAAGTTTTGATTATAACTATGTTATCTGCATTGCATTTTTAAAGTGCTAACTTGCCACATAAAGTTGATAGATACACTAAGAAGGTGCATCAGAGGGAGCTAAAGAATCATGGAGGAATCCCAGAATGATGTATTATAGCAGGAGTCTCCAAACTTGGCAAATTTAAGACTTATAGACTTCAACTTCCAGAATTCCTCAGCCAGCCAAGAGTTGAAGTCCACAAGTCTTAAAGTTGCCAAGTTTGGAGATCCCTGTATTGTAGCAAACTTGCTAAATCTGAAGGTGAAGACATCTCCAATATTTTTTAAAAATCCCAGCTGATTCCATATCCCAGCTAATTCCAGGTAGCCCTCCAAATTGTAGTGTTTTGTCAGTCCCTTCAGTTGTGGAGCCATTAGAAAGTATTAACTCTTTCCGAGAAGCCAGTGAGAAAAACTTGCTTCCTGTACCTCAGACTTCAGCTGTCCCTTCTTGAGAAGAGTAATGGTTTCTAGTTGGCTTTAGCCTTTGAAACTGGAAATCTAAAGAAAGCAAGATAGAGAGGGAGAAGAAGAAGAAAGAGAAGAAGATTCCTCCGAAATCCTAATGAAGACTATGCTCCTTACGATATATTTTTTTCCATCTGGCTAGTGGAAGAATCCTAAAGGTGGTTGGTGAGACTAAATGGCAGCATTTCTCCAGAAAACTAAACCAGAAACAAAACATTAGCAAAATGCTTTTTATAGTTGTCGGCTGAGAAGCAGAGCAAGGAGCTGAAAGCGCCTCAGAAATGGCCCTGGTGGTATCAAGTCCCACATCACAGGGGATCAGGGAAGCAAATTTCCCACAGACTTAAATAAGATGTTTTAATGAAAGAAGTAGAGGAACAGGATTCAAGGATACAGAACCTTAAAAACTGTGACAGGAACTTCTAGCCCGCTTTCATTAGGGAGTTATTAAGATGGCAAGTCATTGAATCTTTTTTTCCTCAGGATCTCTGCAGCCCGGACCTAGCTGTCATTTATGTGATAAGCTACTAATAAATTCCTCTTCCATCTGTTGATTGTTTTCGTCTAGCTTCCTGTCATTACTTTCTCAGTTTCCCCACAGTCCCTCCCATAATCTTTTCATTGCTCCCAGTTCACATCTTTCAAGGAATTCCACTCAAATAACCAATTTATGGTGTAGATTACCATAAATACCAGCCTGACTGATGGGTGGGCCACCTCAACACTTAGGCAGTCCAGGTAACATGGTGATACTGTGCGACAGCTTTTCCTATGACCAATCAGAGATATTTCATTGGCAAGTTGCATACAGACAACAATTTCAATAACACAAAGAGATCTAAAGTCTGAAAATTACATCATGTTAGTAAAATAAAGGGGTCAGCAAATGTTGCTGTAAGTTTCAGAATAGCTTCAGAAGAGAATAGAATATATATTCTATTCAAGCAGACATCAGCAAAGTTTGTCTGAAATGGTATATGTCAGAGGCATCCATCTCAAGGCCTGGGGCCTGGATCCTGCCTGCGGGGTGCTTAGATCTGGCCCACAGGGCTGCCCTGGACAGTGAAGGACTGGCCCATGGTACCTCTGTGTGCGGCCCTCCTGAGCTCCGTCTTCGCTGGCAGAGGTTCGCAGGAGGCCATCGCAGCTGAAAATGGAGCTCAGAAGCCCATTTTTGCTGGCAGAGCACTTGGCCCACCATAGGTGCCCCTGACACAAGTGACGTTGAGCTGCCCATGTCCACCCTGCCCCCCGAAGGTCAAAAATAACCCTGATGCAGCCCTCAGTGAAATCGAGTTTGACACCCCTGATATAGGTTCTCCTGCTTGAGCAGGGGATTGGACTAGAACTATGATGGCGAACCTATGGCATATGTGCCAGAGGTGACATGCAGAGCCCTTTCTGTGGGCACGTGCACCATCGCCATCTGCTCTTCTGATTTCTGGCCTGCACACGAGCACAAGCCAGCAGGTCTTTGTGTTTCTGGTGCTCCGGTGTGCGTGTTCCAGTTTGGGCACTTGGTGCCAAAAAGGGTCACCATCACTGGACTAGAAGAACAGAACAGAACAGAATAACAGAGTTGGAAGGGACCTTGGAGGTCTTCTAGTCCAACCCCCTGCTCAGGCAGGAAACCCTACATCATTTCAGACAAATGATTATCTGGTCTCTTCTTAAAAACTTCCAGTGATGGAGCATCCACAACTTCTGGAGGCAAGTCATTCCATTGATTAATAGCTTTAAGTGTCAGATAATTTCTCCTTAGTTCTAGGGTGCTTCTCTCCTTGTTTAGTTTCCCTCCATTGCTTTTTGTCCTGCTTTCATGTGCTTTGGAGAATAGGTTCAAGACTTTCAAGGTCCCTTCCAAGTCTGTTATTCTGTAAAGTAGGACCCTCCATTAGGTATCTTATTTGCAGAACTAAAAAGTAGACAAGTTCAGCACTTTCCTCAATTCCATGAGAGACCAACGGAAGTAGCACTTGTGTTGTTTTCTCATGGCGAAATGGGACTATCAAATGCTGTCAAACCTGTCTTCAAACAAAGAGTGCTTGCAGCACATAACTTAAAATGAAAGAAATTTTCTTTATATAATTTCAGCCTTAAGAGCACACTTATAATTATTTCCTATCTTCTGCAAAAATTAAACTTCATTTCTTCCTTCTTCAGTTTCTCTTTTCCACTTTCTGGGTTTTCATGAGCCAGAGTTTGCCATAATAATCCAATAAATAATCAAATAAATATGATTTGGTTTGAATTTGACAACATGCATTTAACAGTTCTGCGAAACATAGCTTATGAATTGGGTCATTATGCAAACTATTATTGGCAAAAGAAAGCAGAAACAGAAAGTTAAGACGGAAAGAGAGAAGAGAAGGGCACGAAGCAGGAAGATATAGCCGATTGTAAATTCAGAGTTTAGTATAACATATGCATTTAGCTGTAATTCATTTGAGATTCTTGCCCTCTTCCTCTGGCTTCAAGGAACAAATCTTCTAGCTCTTTAATATGGAGTTGTGAGCTGATACTATCACATTTATATTCTCTCCCCTTCTGCTGAACTCTAGAAGCTTAGATACTTTATGTTCAGTTATAATCTTGACTACACCATGTGACTCATTTCTAAGTTGGAATGTGAAACCCCATCTCAAAATCCAACACTCTATTCATTATATCACATGAGCTCTTGGCTTACAGGAAAATTAATTGTAGAATGTGGGTAGCAGAAGAGATTCTCTTTTACCATTTTAAACTATTCCATTTTCGTTTTTTTTTAACATACAATCTTTTACATTGACTTTTGAGGAAATGCCTCTGCCAAATCAAACACTTCCATTAAAATAAGACGATATAAAATCTAACACAATTCTATAAAAGACCATAGAATATATATGGGAATTACAACAATGGCAACAGTAGAATAAAACTGAACACCCATTCATTTAAAGCAGAAGACTCAAATTTTTATATCTTATTTAAAACAGTTAGGGAAAGATTGATATATGTTCTCTTTGGTGGTAGTACTTTCTGTAAGAGTGGAACCATCATCAAAAGATGCCCATATCTTTGTGCCTAGCAGAATAATAGATACTAGTAGTATGGATTTATCACTGGAGACTTCCTCACTTACTCCAAGCAAGGCACAAATGTCTTTATACCTGGATTGTTGGGGGTTTTTTTTTTGCCATGTTCTTATGACATTGACTTCTCATCCCCTACTCACATTTGAGTCATCTTAAAATCACTCTATTCCAGTATTGTAATTGTGTTTACTATCTTTCGTTATTTCTCCCTTGATTGCAGGATAAATTTTATGTCCTCCATTTTGGTTTTGGTGGCATTAAGTGTCATGGTAATGAGTGTGATTTTACAGAAACCAATCATGATGGACATGTTCTCCATAGTTGCCCACCAGCTGGGTCAAATTCCTTGGATATGCTCTGTCTGCATTTCCATTTCCTTGCAGCATTAGTTGGAGATGGAATTTGCTCATTTAGGATCATCCCCTTCTAATTCATCCTATGCCGTCTTTTTATACCTTTTAATGATCAGCCAAGATATTTTTTCATATAAGCTTAGTGTTCATTTGGAGGAGTGCTAAGTCGTGTTCATAAATAACTCAAGTGATAGGAGCAAAGAATGGAATATCAACTATAACACCTTCTACTACATTCCACTCACTCCTCAACACTTGTTACCTGTTAGGCAACTTGATAGAATTTACCTTACGGAAAGTGTTTGGCATTTGTTTTTTCCTAAGCAGGCAACATTTCATTTAGATGTTGTGGCAAAATACAACAACATCAACCAGGCTTACTCTATTTCTATGTTATATTCTATGTTGAATGCTGTGCACGTACATTTTCAAAAGCACTTTCGGTCAAAGAAACATGGGTAGACCAACATATAAGTCTGTTTACTTTGGGTCACAGCCAGTTTGCCACTGAAGTATAATTAAAATATCACTGGGGCTGACTGGAATGCTTTCACTCAAGCTTTGCCTGAATTGTGGTTTTGCCTGTTTCCTTCAGATGACATGTAGGTGGTTTGTACCTTCAAAGAACATGAAGACAAGCATGTCTTCATGGTTCGGAAACTCTTCAGCTAATCTCCCATGAAAGTGTAAGCTTTAGGCTGGGACTGCTTAGTCCCCATGTACCTCAAGACCAAAGATGCAGGCTGCTTCACAAATAACTTGACTGTGCTTTTTTTTAGTTTTGTACGCTAGATAAGAGATACTATCAAGGAAAATGTACCGTCAAATTATTTTTAGCTGTTGTGGTTTTTGTAAGAGCACATGATAACTGAATTAAGTGAAACCTAGCTAACATAAAGATATTCGACTGAAGACTATGTGGTAAATAATTATTTTTTTTTCTGAGAGGAGTCAAGAGAAGGAAATTAAATTTCATATATCTTATTGGCTTGCTGTAATACAGGTCTCCAAACTTGGCAAATTTAAGACGTGGACTTCAACTCCCACAATTCCACAGCCGGCCAAGTTTGGAGAGCCCTGCTGTTGGAGGTAACAAAGACCAGGATGAGGGAAGAAGCACAAAGATTGACACTGATGGAAAGAAAGCTCACCAACAGTGTCTTGTACAAAATAGCATGCCTGAAAGGATCATGGAGGAGCTATGAATCTAAAGAGGAATTGAGCAAAATATCAATTCAACTTTGAATTTTATGGAAAGTTTTTAAAACATCACATCCTTTGCTTGTATCATATGTCTAGCTTGTACGTGACATTAAATATTGCAATGAAATACTCAGAACTCAAATAGAAAATTCGTTATGTGAAGTAACTTTACCTCATTGGAAGCAATACATATGTAAATGCATTAAGAGTACAGGAATATGCTGTTTTTCATACTGATCTGCACATAAAGATTCAGACAAACTAATGGCTTTAACTATAACTTATTTACAAGTTAAGCCAAATTGGTGGTTTGCATTCAAGCATTTACATTAGTTTAGATTGATTTAAATAGAGTGCCTTCAGTTTGCCTGTGATATGATAGCATTTTACAACATAGTAAATCAAGTAAAGATTGGAAAAGTAAAAATATTTATTACAGTTTTCTCGCATAGTTCATGTACTGTATATTAAATCTGAAGGTTA
The DNA here is from genome assembly GCA_030761175.1 of Masticophis lateralis. Taxonomy (NCBI): domain Eukaryota; kingdom Metazoa; phylum Chordata; class Lepidosauria; order Squamata; family Colubridae; genus Masticophis; species Masticophis lateralis. The sequence goes on from JAUDYJ010000003.1 coordinate 67,019,629, forward strand.
TTAAAGATGATTTAGTACTATGGTGAGGAGCATAAGCTATAAACTGACTATATATCTTAAATTCAGATATCAATACATTAATAGAAAATTATTTGACTTCTGTTAAAGAAGTTGTCTATTTGAATATTTTTCTATAAGTCCGTTTTAAAGATAAAAACTTTTAAGAAAAGAAATAGGTATCTTGAATTTGTCCATTAAAGGTTAGTGTCTGGGCCACAAACTAAGCAGACATATTATTATATAGCAATAGTAATAACACTTAGACTTATATATCGCGTCACAGTGCTTTACAGGCCACTTTAAGAACCAAATAGACAAAATTCCAAAAGTTGATATTATTCCTAGGTCAGTAATCACATCTTTTGATTAGACATCATCTTCAGTATAAAAACTTCATGGATTAATACAGGGGGAAAAACTGTACAGACCTGATCTGAAAGGTGAAAAATGCACATGAAAGTGTATAATGTGATTTCTGCATTGAAAATTCTTAATTCAAAGAATTTGAATTAAGAATTTGAATTCAAAGCTGATCACTTTGTGGAAAACTGATTCTAGCTTTATTTGTTGCTGTTGTTGCTGTTGTTGCTGTTGTTGTTGTTGTTGTTATGTTTTTAATTCTTGGCAATTGCCTGCAGTTTTCTTGGCATGATTTCAGAAGTAATTTGCCATCCTAGGATGAAAGAGAGTGATTGGCCCAAAGTTACCCAGCAGGCTTTGTGTTTAAGGAGGGACTAGAATTCACAGTTTCTATCCTAGTTTCTATTGTGGGAAGCCCCCCCCCCCCCGGATGAATGGAATATTCTGGGAAATATTAAAAAGGCAGAATATTATATTTCCCTAAAGGAGAAATGGAGAAACATGCTCTTAAAGACAGAAACCAGCTCCAGTCTCCTTGCCCCCAAGCAGAAACTGAGGAGGCCAGCTTTTAGAAATGTAGATTTGGTAATTCATTCAAGACAGGACATTTTGAAACTCCTTAGCAGAATGGTAGGATTAGAAAGCAGCCCCTCACCCAAGATCCAACACAGGATGAAAGCCATTAGCCACAATATTGCCCTTTCAGAACACAAGCCCCTTCATTGTAGTCCAAACTTCAAAGTCACAGAAACCTGGGAGCTCAGATAAACAATAAGTCAGAGATTGACCAGATTAGTTCAGACAGACACCTACGATTTGCATTTCATCTTTTGCCTATAGAGCCAACTATGACTCCTACATAACCCCTACTTGACCCCCATAGGAATCTGACAACACCCAATAGAATATTAAAGGACATATTCTAGCACAGGAACAGGAAGCTCAAATACAAAGCCCAAAGAAGGTATAAAACCCCACCCACTCTCACCTCCATTTTGTCAGCAGCACAGAATCACATGTGTTTCTGCTTCATCAATAAACCTTTCTTTCCAATCAGCCTCCATGTTTCCAGTGTTTTTACCCTAGTAGTGGGATTCAAATCCGGGTGCTACCGGTTCACTATTGGTAGTGTGCGGGCATGCACAGAGCATTTTTGATGACATCTGGGCGGGTGGATGGAGCCTCCCCCTGCCGCTGCTACTGCTTCGCCCGAACTAGGGTGAACCATTTGAAACCCACCCCTCTATTACACGTATTCTCAACACACTGCTCAGGCGTAGTGCGTGCTAAAACTCTGAATTCCTTACAATTTTTTTCTTAGATACTGAAAGTTACTGCAAATAGATATTGCTATCAAATATAAGCTTATTTAAGTCCCCTTGATTTTACAGGAAGCACTAAGGATTGGCTTAAATAGCTGCTGTTGAAAGCAGTGGAGTTTAAAAGGGGTTAACCTGACTAGATTGTGTCAATTAACTATGAAATTGGTATTTGATGAGCTCTTATAAGAAATTTAGTAATTTGTAGTACAGGGTATTTCTGTCCAACATCATGATAATTACAGAGGAAAATGTGCCTCAGTCAAATGAAAGCTGAATATTTTTCCCAGATATTTCATCCTTCATCATCCATGTGGAATGTTTCCTACTATATCTTTTGAAAGTGAGAAAGCATATAATTTAACAAATCTTCTCTATATCAACTTTTGTGAATTGAATTTTTTTCTTGGCAATTCCTTCTGAGATAAAAGTGTATATATTTTGCTAATATATTGGCAGGACCCTCACCTCCAACCCAGACCTTAGGGGTTATGAACATAAACACACTTCTCATACATTAAATGACCTTCCACTCACTCCAAGCTTGCCTTCAGTGGTCACTCAGAATTGCAAAAGAAAAAAAAAATGTATGTCTCGTTGCTATCTGTTGGCTTTATTCATTTGACTTTCAAATGTGTTCTAGCAGGATCTTAAAGAGGGGTGGGGGATAGGAAACCTTGCAATACATCCTCATGTAAGTAAGCACTTTTTAACATGACTATTAGTAAGTCTGGTTCAGATACTATTTCTTTATAAAAGAACACAAATATGCAAACTCCCTGGCCTTTTCATTTTGCCCAGGGCATGTTCATTTTCAGCAGCAGCCATAGCTAAAGAGCAGGGATGCTTCCCAAGAGAAGCCACTTTGTGTTCAGCTGTTTAAGTACTCGGTGCAAGAATTCAGTTTTTTCTTCCACACATTGCCTATGGAAAGTGTGTGTGTGGGGGGGGGGAGGCGTGAAAGGAATAGTGGAAAAATATAGAACATTCTGATCTCTAAACCCGTCATATATATTTATTTGAAAGGTAGAATAATTGCACAATTAAAATAGAGTATCTTGCCTAAAATAGCCCCATGGAGAGATAAATTTATAAGGAAATAAATTTAGCAAATAAATAAATAAAGACTTGTTTGGAAGTATTTATTTCTTAAATTTATATCCTGCCTTTTGTAAATGAGCTGAGGTATTATACATAGCGCTCCTGTCTCCTATTTTGTCCCACAACAACTCCATGAGGTAGGTCGGCCCAAATTCACCTGTGAGTTTTTATGGCTGAGAGTGGACTAGCAATTATACAAATACTACAAACCTATCTTTGTGCTTTGGACAAGGAGAAAGCCATTCCTATCCTCAAACATTCTGAGCTGAACTAGATATTTAATTTTGTGAACAAAGATTCACTGCCCCATTCAGCTACATTTACAAGAGTATGTGGGAGAAGAATGAATTATCATCTTTTTTATCTCACTACTGAGCTGCTTCCCTTGGCTTGCTTGTTCAGCCTGTCCTATTTCCAATACTGAAATGGGCTGAGGAAAAATCTCTGAAACTATTGTGTAAAACGAAGTTCAATGAAAGTGGAGCTGGTGGGATTGGAAAAACCAGTTACTCCCCCCACCACCACCAAAAGGGAAAGAAAACAGCCCTCATCTCCCCCTGCTCTCTTTCCTCACAATTATAACACAGTGCTTCTGGCATATGTTCCTGCTGGAAAGATCTATGATAAACAACACATGTGTCCCCCTACCCCACCCCCCGGTTCCCAATAGGTGTCATGCAGAAGAAGGCCAGAACTTGTTCTCCAACACGCTAGAGTACATGAAGTTAGAGGAAGGCAAATTCCAGCTTGACCTTCAGAAAACCATCCCCATAAAAGCAACTGGTCAATCCCCAAAGATAGTACAGAGCATTCTTTGCTGGATATGTTTGAACTTCTAATGGAAATGCTTTAATCTGAATTCTTGAGTAGATGGTTTGGACTCAGCGGCTTAAAAGCCTCCTTGCAACTGTATGAAACAGTGAAATATTTGGTGGTGACTAGCATTTGCCGCCTTCCCTATAGGAAAAAAACTAAAAACCATCCGTCCCCTGATTTGACAGGCTGACAGGAGAACAGCTCACCAAGCAACAGAGTGGCAGGATATCATGGGCTGCCAGACCTGTGCTCTTTAGTAGAGTGGCAGGAAAGCAGCAACGTTCAACCTTGTCCTTGCATGTAAGGCACCTCATCACCTTTTGCAGAATGCTAGGGGGGAAGGCAATGTGTGAGTGAGAGGATGCATTTAAGTGTATTTACACGACTCCTGGCCAGATGCAGGACTTTGGAGTTATGAAAGTAGAAAATCAAGACACCCGCCTTGATACTCTTTTGAAAATCCCGGAAGACAGGAGTTTTGCCAGACCCCAGGGTGGTATGGAATCCATCAGGTGGTTTGTTTGATTATCGTTGCCAGGAGGCTGAGGGTTTATTGCAGGGGTTCCCAATGTTTTCTATACCCCGCACCAGAGGTGGGTTCTACTTACCTTTACTACCGGTTCGCAATGGGGCTGCGCGCTCTTCTGGGCAAGCGCAAAACCGTTTTGTTGATGTCAAGGTCAGAGGGCGGAGCCTCCCACCGTTTTACTACCGGTTCTATAGAACCGGTATGAACTGGGGGCAACTCACCACTGGTCCGCACCCCTAGAATGTTTCTGATATATTCTCGTACCCCTTACAAAAGTAAATAATTATATGCATATAATTATGCACATACACTATAATTTTGAAACTTCTAAACCCAAGTTTTTGTACCCTCTGGAATATCGTCTCACACACCCAGGGGGTGTGAGCACCTCCGGTTGGGAACCCCTGGTTTATTGGGTTTTCTGCCTATAGGCTGGAGAATTACTATGAGTGATTTCTGGATGACCATCTAAATTTTCTTAACCAATCATTACAATAAATCATATTAGCTGATACAGGATGCAATACACCTTTCTGCCCTTGGATCCAGATCCTGCAGACTTCTCTTTCTATTGGAGACATTAAAAAAAATCCCTGAAACATAAAGACTCCTTTTATTTGGATAACCGGTCCAAAGATATAGTTGAAGTACATTAAGACCAATATCATTTTCAAGGATTTCTGCAGGAGGAGACCTAGGTTGATAAATATTGGTGACAAATGTTCCTGCAATTGCAACACAAAGGGCCTAAAGTTTCCTTTTATTGCTGACTTATCAATCAGGCCACATTTGTTAACATTCCAGGCCTGTCTTTCTAAACATTGTCTCCTCCTCCTCCTTATTTCTCTTTTCTCTCCCCTCTCAACATATGACAAATTATAGAGCCACTCCTTAATCTATCCAGAAGGAAAACAGTCATTGTAACCCAGAAAGTTTAGTTCTATTGCCTGCCTGCCAAGTCAAGATGACATGCTTCACATTTTATCTGCTGATTTATTATTACTATCAACCCAGGACAGCAATAAACTTTTTTTTTTTACCAGTTCCTGTCACAGGCTCTGTGGTAGCAATTGAAATGCAATAAAACTAGCAAGGGTTTTGCTAATTTAGGTCTCCCAAAGAGGAGGCCAGTTCTGCAATAGATTGGGAGATTCAGAGAGATTTTGTTAATCCTGTAAGGATGGCACAGTCAGGTTAAGATGTAGGAGGGGAAAAGGAGGTCAAAATTTCTGTTTATCTTGGAATGACTCCCTTTATTCCTTCATCCTTGCTCTGTGCTATCTTTACTGAGGCAACAACAACGATGGATTGGGGGGGGAGGGGGGTGTTTTTTCCACCTCTGGAAAAATCCTGATTTTGGAAGGTTGTTTTATTTAGCTTGGGGGTGGGGTTGTTTTTTTTTTTTTGCTTGCTTCAAGTAAAATAAAATATGGAGGAAAAAAACCCAGAAGTTACAGCACATTAATCACTGTGTGCTTGTTTGCAAAGCTGGTGTAAAATGAGATAAAGGCAAAATCCTTTGACAGATTGCTGGTAGAAATGGAAAGGTAGAAGAGGAGAAGGAAAAGAATGAAAAAAAACCCAAAACCCTAAAGACACATGTTGCACACTCGCAGATGCTGTTAGTGGCTTTCTTCAGATGATGTCATAGGTTATGCTGAGTAGAAGAGCACCCCAAAATACCCCTAAACCTAATATATGCAGAGTCTGATTATTGATACACGTATCAAGTGCCTAAATGCAGTCTATGTAATAATAAATGTCCTAGTCACAAAAGAGAATTGCGTCAGTTTGGGATCGCAGCCAAAAAATCTCTCTAGCAGCCAGCAGATGAACTCAGACTCTAAAATATTTACAGGATAGATGGCCAAGCCCAGGAGGAAGGCCCCCTTATTACAGAATTTATAGTCTTCTCACAGCAAGCTGCATTTTCTGCTCCTCAGTCCTCATGTGGCCATCTTTGTGTAGATAGATGAGGATACCACTTTGCAGATCCAACATAACTGACGCCACCAATTGGTTTGTGTGTGTGTGTGTGTGTGTGTGTAGACAGAGCTCAAGGTAGAATGTATGGGTAGGGATGAACTGTTTTCAATTTAGGAAATCAGAAGAATTTTTAAAACTTTGACGAGAATTAAGCTTGACAAACAGTGGATGCCCACCTGGCAAAGTGACTGATTTTAATAAAAGTCACACACACAGATCTTGTGCACGTGTACACTCCCAGAACCTAAAGGAAGATATCATCCCATAAACAATAGTATAAATTCATGCAGTCATACATATCGGCATACAGGGCTAGGATGAAAAAAACCTAAATCCCATCAGTACATGTTAGTCTCAGGTGCTTTTTATAGTTGATGCATGAGCTACAGAGAAACAGCATTTCCTTTTCTCTCGTCTCCTGACAGCCTGATTCACTGGCCAGTATGTTTTATAAAGACCTGTCAGTTGCACACCACTTTCAGAAAAAGAAACAAACCAACACTTTCATTCACATCTTGTCAAATACATGTTGAGTGCTTTAAGAACAAAACTGATGGATGGTTCTGATTTACGTTGCAAGGGGTATGGCGGGTGCTACTATTTGCCTGGGAAGTGGAGAATGAATTGAGCAGAATGCTAGGGTAAGAAAGGAAGATAAATGATAGCACAAAGGCCCCGTGTGTTAGCTAATTGCTCCCTTATTGCTTATCTATAAATGTACATTTGTGCCTTTTAAAAAGGTATGATGGATCCCGGGCTTTGAATTTAGAACCATCTCTGTTTGAATCCAACATGAAAAGAAAGCTTCCAACTATTGATTTTAGGTTAATATAATTCTACTGGTGGCCATAACCATTACAATATGCAAGTTTCTGTAGAACAAGCCATTGCAATGCAAAAATAAGAGACTGGGATGGAGATTTTCTGTTTAGATTTTTTTAAAAAAGGTTTTGTGCTATGTTATATTAAGAGGTCTGTTGTCCAAAAGGTGATCTAAAGATATCTGAAAATCCTTTTTTGGGGTTTCTGGATAAGGACTGATGGTACTAGATTAGATATCTCTATGAGTGGTCAACACAGCAGTAGAATCTGGGGCCAGCTGACAAATTCTGGCTGACAGAAGAATTTAGGGGAAATCACCTGTTTGTGCTCTGGACTGGACAGCTGCTCCTTGCATGGAGATCACAGAAATTGAGTTTCTGGTGGTTGATTGTGAGTTGAGTGATGAACAATGTGCCCTTAATTGTTGTACACCCTGACATTTAATAGGTGAAAGCCTCACTTTCTCAGACACCTTTGGATTTAATTAATTTACAACCTGAGAGAGACCTTCTGAATGGCATGGAAGATCAAAGACTCTCGGTAAGGTGCCCTTTTTCTGAATTTAAGTTAAAATGCTTCACAAGATTGTGATTTAAGAAAGTTTTACTGGTCGTTCTCACTGCATGACCATTCAAAATTATGACAGAAACCCCCAAAGATACTTATGACATGATTTCAAAGCTCCAACCACTTTGGGTGCTTGTGCATACACACATATGATCCCATTTTGGGTGCTTGGGAACTGGGTTCACAATTTCAGCTGTTTGTAGCATCTCGCAGTCATGTGACCACAATTTTTGGCATTTTTTCCCTCCTATTTCTGACATTTACCTCGTGTTTCTGGCAAAAAAAATTTCATTGGGTATAATGCACTCATTTAACAACCACCATGTTCGCTTAATAACCACAGCATTCGTTTAACAGGTGCTCCGTTTGCTTAATGATCTCTGCAAAAAGGTCATAAAATTGGATTTGATTGCGTGATGACTTGCCTGATGACTGCCAGGACTTATGATCATAATTCTGAGCACAATTACAGCCATAAATTGAGGATTATCTGTACATTGATTAAGGTAATTTTAGAAAATGGAATTAATTTTTTATGAAAGTGCCTTTGAAAATAGCAACATTGATTTGATAACAAACTGTACCATTGTAGGAATGTTGATTTAAAAAAAATTTTTTTTATCAAATTTCTATACTGCCTCTCTCATCTGAATGATTGTTTATTATTAAAGACATAGACAATTAATGGATTTCACAAAATAAGAAGATAAAGGTAATATGAGCTAAACTGCCTGACTGTAACAAGGAAGAACAAATTTGGACTAAAGTGTTCTCTATCTTTTCTAAAGAAACAAAAAACAGAAAAAGCCTGCCTTTTATTTTTACCATGGTAATTAACATACTTTCACTTTCTCACAATGATAACCACAGGACAATAGGCCAAATTAGGAGGACAGAGAGAATTATTACAGCAACTTACATATAAGGGCATTTTGTTGCAGAAAATATTTGAGGAATCTGACAAAAAAATGACTGCAATGGTTGCCAATAGTTTGGATACTTTAAAAAGGAAATGGAAGAAGGATTCTCAAGGATTCTCAAGAATAAAAAAAATTTAAAAATGGAAAAAGAAGTTAAGAAGATTCAAGAATCTGTAGAGCAACTGGCCAGAGGCCTAAAACAAATTATCGACAAAGTGGAAGTTTTAGAAAGTAAGACAGAAATTATAGAGAAAGGAAAGGTTATTTTGGATAACTTGACTACTGAAATTGAGAGGGGGAAAAATCATTTAAAATTTAGAATGATTCCAGAAGAACATAGAGAAAACGCTAGACAAAAGATTGTTATATTTCTATTTTGGCTTAACTATAGATCTATAATTAAACCAAAATAGAAATTTATCAATCTTTTGTTATATTACATTTCTGTTTAACATGGGGTATAAATGAAGCAAATGCTCCTCAAAAAGGAAAAAAAAATCTTTATTTGAACATGTTGAAATCCCACCCCCCAATTCACACAAAGATAAAAGGGGAAGGAGGGAAATGAATTCAGACTTGCAAGAGTCTATGACTGTAACCATTGCAATAAATGTAATTCAAAACTTATGTATGTCTATTTCCTGACCTGATCTACTTTATAGGGCTGACACTACTCTTAGTTTTATAGAACTTTCCTCTTGTCAGCTCTATAAGATAGTTCAGACTAATGCCATATAGTACTTTTATTGTATACTTTTATAACAGTACTTTTTTTGGAATGGCTAAGAATCTTGTAAATCTGAATGTGCTTCCCCTCCATGCTCTTGATCTTCATCTGAATTAGGGAGGGGCATGTCTCAGACATTTGCTCAAGATAGTTTCTTGAAATCAGCTCAAGATCTGCTTATCTGATCATTGGCTGGAAAGCAGTCTTCCTCCAGTCCCTCAAGGCCATCTTCTATTCCCTCTAGGTCTCCATAGTGCTGATAGGTCTAATCTCTAGTTGAAAGAAAACTATACTAGCAGGGGGGGGGGGGGGAGACAGAGTTGTTAGGCCCCTAGAAGGTAAACTTGACTCCAGCCTCTTTGGGGAGATTAACTATTGCTTTGCCAAATCAAGGAAAATATACGCTTTGATGTTGTGGATCTAAGTAGAGTATCCATTACTGCTCTCTTGTCCTTACTGCTATTGCATTTCCTTGATGACTTGTTATAATATTTAGTTTCCTTTATACTGCACTGGAATCCTGTTGGTAGATTGCTTCACATTTGCTGCCCTTCTGGTTACAGGAGATGACCTAATGATTAGGAGAATTCACCCATCTTGAACATCTTGCAAAGATAGGGTGGCATTTGATGTCTTAGAACTGATACCTATCATTGTCCCCATATTAGGGCAGAAGATAGTGCTTCTGGATTTTACAGCAGAACTATCAGATCCAGGTAGCTCTTGGATAGTGGAAAAGAGGTACAGAAAATTCCAACTTGGTCAGATTTTTGCAATCCAGATAGCCCTGATTTGCAGCAGAAGTATTTATAATTCATCCGGCACTCACCAGGTTTCTTCCTATCCCGGTTTAATAGTTCATCCATAGCAGATGAGCTCTGCATGATGAGGAGGTGGCAGCCAGGAACAAACATTATCAGATAGCTTGTCAAGGTGACTAGTTCTGAGAGTCTTTTCTTTCTTGTTCTGCTCTTACAGAAGATACCAGAAAGAGAAAAAAAATAAGGAATGGAGCAATGATAATGGACCTATTCAGAGGGGAGTGGAACTGGGGAAGGGATGTTCCTGTACCAGTTTGAAGTGGCCAATGATCCTGAGCTTATCCCATTCCTGACTGGCTCCAGATGATTCTTTTGCTTGCAAGATCAGAAAAAGTGCAATCTGAAATCTCCTTGAGGTTGTTAGGTCCATAGAAGGTAAACTTGACACCAGCCTCTTTGGGGAAACTATTGTTTTGCCAAATCAAGGAAAATATATTCTTTGTCCTGGGTCTAATCTATGTATCCAAAAAACCATCTAGGGCCTATTAATATGAGACTGGTAAGGTCTCATATTAAGACCTACCTGGTGGCGATAAAAGCGGCAAAATGTAATTATTTTTCCGCTCTTATTGCATCATCAAATAATTGCCCGGCTGCCCTGTTTAGAGTGACCCGCTCCCTGCTCCATCAGGAAGCGCGGGAGGACCCCTTGGAGGGTAGAGCCGAGGACTTTGTACAGTATCTATATGACAAAATCACTCAGATTCGGGAACATCTGGACTCGGACAGAGTAGATTCAAGGAGGATGATGGAGGCAGGTCTTGAGAATATTATCTGGGAAGAGTTTGATCCTGTGACTCCTGAAGGCGTGGACAGGATACTGAGTAGACTGAATGCAACCACATGTTTATTGGACCCGTGTCCCTCCTAGTTGGTGCTGGCCTCTTGGGAGGTCACATGAGGCTGGCTCCAGGGGATTATAAATGCTTCCTTGAGTGAAGGTGTCTTCCCCGCCACCTTGAAAGAGGCGGTAGTGAGGCCTCTCCTCAAGAAGGCTTCCCTGGACCCAGCAGTGTTGGCTAATTATCGTCCAGTCTCCAACCTTCGCTTTGTTGCGAAGGTTGTTGAGAGTGTGGTAGCACGACAACTCCCTCAGTACCTGGATGAATCGGCATATCTGGATCCGTTCCAGTTGGGCTTCAGGCCTGGACACAGCACAGAAACAGCATTGGTCACATTGGTTGATGATCTCTGGAGAGCTCGGGACAGGGGTTGCTCCTTTGTCCTGGTCCTATTAGACCTCTCAGCGGCTTTTGACACCATCGACCATGATATCATATTGCATTGATTAAGAGAGTTAGGGGTGGGGGCACCGTGTTGCAGTGGTTCTCCTCCTGTCTCTCTGACTGGTCGCAGTCTGTGTTGACGGGGGTGAAGGTCGACCCCAAGGCCCCTTGTATGTGGGGTGCCACAAGGATCGGTTCTCTTGCCCCTTCTGTTCAATATTTATGTGAAGCCACTGGGTGAGATCATCTGTGGTTTGGGGGTGAAGTACCACCAGTACGCTGATGATACTCAGCTGTACATCTCCATCCCAGACCACCCCAATGATGCCCTTGAAGTGATGTCCCGGTGCCTGGAGGCTGTACGGATCTGGATGGGGAGAAACAGACTCAAGTTCAACCCATCCAAGACCGAGTGGCTGTGGTTTCCAACATCCCGATATAGTCAATTGGCACCATCACTGACTATTGGGGGCGAGTCACTGGCCCCCACGGAGAGGGCTCGCAACTTGGGTGTCCTCCTGGATTTACAGTTGTCTTTAGAAGAGCACCTGATGGCTGTGGCCAGGAGGACTTTTTATCAGGTTCGCCTGATTTGCCAGTTGCGTCCCTTTCTGGATCGGGACTCGTTAAGTACGGTCACTCATGCTCTCATCACTTCCCGCCTGGACTACTGCAATGCTCTCTACATGGGGCTCCCCTTGGGGAGCACCCAGAGACTCCAACTGGCCCAGAATGTGGCCGCGTGGGTGGTTATGGGAGCAATGTGGCACTCCCATGTGGCTCACCTCCTGCGCTGGCTCCCGGTGGTCTTCCAGGTGCGATTCAAGATTCTGGTTAACACCTTTAGAGCGCTCCATGGCATAGGACCGGGGTATTTAGGAGACCGCCTTCTGCCACCAGTAACCTCTCACCGACCAGTATGCTCCCATAGAGGGGCTTCTCGGGGTGCCGTCGGTCAAACAGTGTCAACTAGTGGCCCCCAGGAAGAGAGCTTTCTCTGTGGGGGCACCTACCATTTGGAACGAGCTCCCACCGGAGATACAGAGGATCCCGGATCTACGCACTTTCCGCCGTGCCCTTAAAACATTCTTATTCCAACAGGTGGGCCTGGCCTAACTTTCCCTCTTTAAATTATTTTAAAAATTTTTCTTAAATTGGATGTTTTAAATTTGTTATTGGGCCAAAATATTTATTATATTCTAAATGTCTTTTAACATCTGTATTATATGCATTTCATCTTGGCTGTTCACCGCCCTGAGTCCTTCGGGAATAGAGCGGTATATAAATTTAAATAAATAAATAAATAAATAAATAAATAAATAAATAAATAAATAAATAAATAAATAAAATAATTAGTAAATGATAAAGGTTCCATCTAGTTTTCACCAGTTGTGCCATTGTGTAGAAAGGATTATATGGGAGAGATTTTTTGGAGAAACAAAAACTGAATTCTACCTATTTAGGACTCTTGGCATGAGGTCAATTTATCAGGTGCTTTAGTGGGTGCTATAGCAAAGCTATGTCGCAATGAGCAATTATTACTCATTCTTAAATTTTTTAATATAGGTTTATTTAGAAAGCTCCCAAATTATGCACATTTCTTGTTTGCTTTGTTGGGTGTGATAGACAATCCAGCCATTTTGGAATAAACTGAGCTTAATTTAAATGTTCTTCTGAGTAGCTATAGTCAAAACCACATACTGCTCCAGTTGTGACAGCCTGTTTCCTTTAGAGTACTTTTGAAGTGTCCTAACTGACTTCAAATACTTAATTTTGCTCAGAACACAAAAAAATATTACTTTGAAGTCATCTGGTCTATTTATTTTCTCAGCTCGTTGAACCCAAGGTTTAGATAGTATCTGGTTTAACACACCTCCTTATCAGCATACATTCTCCTATTCAGTGATTATCTTAATTCTTTCTGCCGCCATACTATTTTCTTTTTAATCACTTAAGGGACAGGTGTACCTTTTTTCTTAAAGTCTTTTCAAGTCTTCTTTCTGCTTGTATAATTAAATATTTCTTTGAAGCATCAAACTTAATACACTTATTTAAAAAAACTTGCCCAAAGAAGTGTAGAAGATGACTTCATGATTGTTACAGGACCAACCTATAATTGCTATAAACAGCCTGTTCACCTGTCAAAATGAAGAATATGTTTAGCAGACAAGACTGCATTTGTCTTTCATGTGGAAATGTACTCCTATTATGGACTTAATTAAGTGAAGTCAGATCTTTTTTTTAATGGACAGCTCACCATATCAACATAACTCATTCTCATAATTGAATTTATTTGTTTACAGCTTGGTATAAATGGTAGAGACAAGAGATTGGACAACCATTTGTCTGAAATAGTGTAGGGTTTCCTCCTCGAGCAGGGGGTTGGATTAGAAGACCTCCAAGGTGCCTTCCAACTCTATTATTCTATGTTCTGTGTTGTCTAATCTCTAATCCATTCAAAAACAAATGAAAGTATACAATATCATTAAGAGAGTGAAAGAATTGAAATGGAAATGGGCTGGTCACATAGCAAGAAGAACTGATGGCAGGTGGACCAAGGCAGTCATAGAATGGATCCCACTTGATGAAAAGCATCAACAAAAGAGACCTAAAACAAGGTGGATCGATGACATCAGCAAGTATTGTGGACATAACTGGCAAAAGATAGCTCAGGACCGTATAGGTTGGAAACATGCAGAAGAGACCTTTATCCTGCAGTGGATAGACAGTTGTTAGAATGATGATGGTTTATGTTCGTACCATGGTACCAGTTGCAGGACAGGACATGGGCATGAAGGGTTTGGAAAAGATATTTGATGGACTTTAATCTTCAATGTATTAGAAGAATCATATACTAGAAGTTGCTAACTTTTTCCTTCCTGATTAGGACATTTTTACTTGGAAACAGTTAAAGGGAGTGCTTCGACAGTGGACATTAATATGCTCGTTGTACCAACAAGCTGGACTTCTTTACTACTCTGACTTGTAGTTTGCAGACATCACCAGTGCAATGACTCTGATGGAATTAGAAATGGGTAGGATGGAATTTAACCTCTAAGTGAGTTTGATGAGCAGATCACATTTGGGTTTTATTATTTAATCATTCCAAATTATTTCAATGTAGGAACTCTGAGCAGCTCATAATATAATACATGTTCAATATAAAAACATAGCTAAAACTTCACCCTAACAAGGAACTCCATTCACCCTAACCCAAGGCCTGGGAAAACAACCAGATCATCAAGGCCTTATAGAATGCCAACAGGATGGGAGTCACATGGATTTCAGGTGGGATCTTGTTCTAGACCTTGTTTAAGTAGGCTGATTTTTTGAAAGATGATGCCTTCAACTCAGTCATCCCAAAGGTGCTTTTTCAAAAGGCAACTGGACTTCCTTTGTTTTTCCTTGAAGACATGTTGCTTCTTATCCAAGAAGCTTCTTCAGTTCTGTAGAACTGAACTGAAGAAGCTTCTTGGATGAGAAGCAAAACCTCTTCAAGGTAAAACAAAGAAAGTTCAGTTGCCTTTTGAAAAAGCACTTTGACCTGGATGACTGAGAATCTCAATAGGCCTTCAACTCAGTCTTGACTCCTGGAATCTATATGAACTGTTCTTGGCAACATTTCTTGAATAATTTGTCTTTACTTTCTGTGCTGTGAAAGAGTGATTAGCTTAAAGTCACCCAGATGGGTTGTGTGACCAAGACGAAGGTTTCACCACTATTGGGCTAGCACCATAACCACTCCCCTAGATCAGTTTCAATCCCCAAATCCTCTCTAGATCAATTTCAACCTTTTCCTGCTAGAATGCAAATGTTTCAGACACTTTACCAACTAACTGTGTTCGGGGTGGGGGTGGGGGGGTGGGAGACTACATTTTTTAAAATTAATTTGTTTACTTCAGGAATCATTTAGATTACTTAATATAATTTACACTGGAATATTGTTTGAACATGTTGCATATCCTTTTAATTCATAAGACAATGGTCTAATATCCATATAATTTCTCTCTCATATTTATTATTTCAAAATACAAAAGGAAAAAAAAATTGCCTCAAAATATTTTGATCAGGTTTTTTTTTCTTCTTTAAGAGGAAAATGAAAATTGACAGTTTAGATTATTAGAGTAAATTTTCTTTTTCTTTTTTTCTTAAAAAAACCCCTCACTCTCATTACATCTGGGAATCCAAAATGGGCAAAGCAAGAGAATTCAATGAAAGTTGATAAAAGAGTATTAAAACATAACTAGCATTAAAAAAAATGTTTCTAAGAGCAGAAAACCCACCCTCCCCATTAGCCCCTTTAATAAAATTGTTTTGTTGCTGATGGAAAACAAACACAATAGCTCTCACATTTCTGCTCTCGTGCCGTTTCTGACACACAACACTAATAAGAGATTTTACAACTGCCAAATCAAAAATGACGGTGAAATTCTTGCCAGAGAAGCTAACAGTGGGATTAAGCGGATTAGTCTACTGTACAGGAATCTGAGGAACTTACCCACATGTGCCTTTGTTGTGGATTACTGAGAAGCAATGTTATGGTTTTACATCTCCCAGAAACATATGGGTGAAAGAGAGTTGGTTTTATTTTGATTTGTTTGCTTTTGTCGTAAGTAAGAACAGTTTCCCCTCATACTATAACCGCTATTTAGAGGCTGCTGATGTCAGCAAACACAAAGCTTTGTTGAAAGCAAATATCTCAGTATTCTAACTCATTAGCCATCAAAGGTTTTTCTGATGCACAAATGTAAATACAAAATAAACACTGCCAGTTTCTGAAAACAATTAAATAACACGACATTTTAAGGAAGGCCTGATCTCCCCAGCATCACTACCACTATCTCAGGACAAGCAATCTAAAATGAAGCTGTTTTACATAAACTTTGCTTAATATCTTTCTTTTTTTAATGAATAACCTTATGTTTAAATATTACCCTTATGTAGCACCCTGTAAATAAGCTATACATTAAAAATGATGAGTGCAAAATGTAAAATGTAAGTGAGAATCAGGGTAGAAAATGCTGACTGGGTGATATTTTGAGTCACATACTTTCTCTTGACTTTACTTATATCCTAAAGTTGCCTGCTTGGTGGGAATATTAAAAACACTAGAAAATTCTGGATTCAAATACATGCATCAATTTAGAGGATTTTAATGATCAATATACAATTGAAACCAGAGGTTTTTCTTTTGTGATTTATGAACGAACATTCACAAGTCATGGAACATTGCTTTTGTACATGAGAACAGCAGCAAGATTATTGTATACACAAAGATTGGGGGGGGGGGGGAGGAATTACATTATTTATAATGGAGGAATGGTTGATGAAGATGATGGAACTTGATACGGTTAAATTAATTTATCCAATCAGAAAAAAGACAATACCTACATTTACTGCTGACTCTAAACCCCCTGTAGATTTTTTTTTGCATGAAAAAAGGGAAGAAATAAATTTATGATTTATGATTTTGATGGGTAGGTAGATTATAGAAAGAAAGAAGAAAGCTCTGCTGTAACCATTTATAATTGTACTTATAACTTCTACAAAGGAGATTAAAACTCCTATCTTTTTTCTTTTTTCTTTCCTTTTAAATTTTTTTCTGCACTTTTAGTTTTCTCTTTGATTTCTTTCTTTTTCTCACTTTGTATTGGTTTATATTAGTTTTTGCTTCTGTTTTTTTAAAAAAATCTTTTAAAAATTATGCAAAAAATTGTTGCTTTTGCTAAACTGACCTATTAAATATGCCTTCCATTACTATGAAAAGGAGAGTACAAGACAAGGAAAAAATCTGTCCCCTGTTTCATTTCAGCATTAACAGTCTGTATTAGCATCCAATCATAAATTAATACAGCCTTAGGAAATATAACTGCCACTGCCATGGCATCTCTCATTTGGTTCTAAATGAAAGCTGAGATAACCTACTTTGAGCAGTAATGTGTTCTCAGCATGTGGGAATTAACTGCTCAATATAATAAATACCACTGAATTTTCCATCTTGGTACAGATAAAGAGCAATTCTCACTAAAAAAACCAAAAAAAACCCAGAAAAGCAAAAAAGAAACAAAACAAAATTTTCACACCAGAATTTTTTTAAAAAAAACAAAAACAAAAAACAAATCAGCTTTTCTTTATGCCCCTTAAGTGTTATAGGTTAAAATCATTTTATAGGATTTAAAAACAGCAATTAAACCTTTCCAGGCCTGCTTTCCAACTCTTGTCGGTAGAAAAACGAAAGTGAGCCTAAGTGCTATACCTAAGTGCCTTACTAATAAGTCTCTGTGAAAAATCTCATTAATTCAGCCTGGCTCCCCAGATCAGTCACTAAAGCCTTGTATTGTCAGTCTTCTTCTGGCCTTTTCAGCATTTCCATAGCCTAACGAGCAGGGTCTCCATGGAAACCAAGCAGTGATGCTTTGCACATCCCTGGAACTTTTTGTTCTTTGACAAAGCTTGAAAAATCACATGCAGCAAGAGAGTTTAACATGGTGAACTGAATCCTGACCCACACTTAAAAAATGATGAACCCTGGCATACCAACTTTATTAGAAATGATTTCCTTACAAGATACCTGGTTAAGCTGGCAATCACTGTAACAAGTTAACTTCGTGAACAACACAGGTTTCGCCTAGAGAGAAAATGGAGGTGGCAGTGAGCAAACAAATAAATAAGGGAAACAAAGATACTACGAGGCTTCCTAGAGGCCAACTAGTTCTGACTTACAGTATAATATGGATGTACCCAGAAAATGAAATGGAAAAAAATCATATATTCCTGTGAATATTATATTATCTCGAGAAACCATCATGCATATCCCAAAGAGTACTTGATGCAATTTTGTGTACCTAGAACACAAGCTGCCATCCATTTGTCAGGGCTGGCCAGCCTCAAAAGTTGTTGTGACCTAGGCTTACTGAGTCATTACAAGGCACAATTAGTCCCAAGCAAACTTATTTTATTGTAACAGCTGAGAATTATGTTCATTCCCAGCTGAGTCTCAATTAGTTGCAAAACAAGTCCTTCAGAAGAAGTCCTTCAGGATAATCACGCACCTTTATGTTCTTTGACACCCTGCCAAAGGTCTTACTTGGCAAAGCCCCACAAAGTTCAGAAACAAACAAGAGATACTGACTGGAAACAGAGTTAGCAATGTTGCTTTCCTGAAAAAAGGCCCAAGTGCCTTTGTTTCTCTTTTATTTATTTATTTATTTATTTATTAGATTTGTATACCGCCCTTCTCCTTACGGACTCAGGGCGGTGAACAGCCAAAATAAAAATTCAATACATAAAAGTTAAAACTTAAAACACATATACATTTTAAGCCTTATGGGAGAGGCCAATCATCTCCTGGCCTTACTCCCAAGTTGCCCCTTTTGCTTTAGCTGCTCTTGCCTTCTGGCAGCTCTGTGCATGCGTGTACTAGGAACAGGTTCCTCCTGTTCCTCTGCCTCTCTGCTGTCCAACTCTGGGGCTCCAGAATCCATGCATCACTCCCAGATGGCCCTGGCCCCATCTCTGCCTCCAATGCAGAGCCCTCGTTTAGGCCTTTCCCAGACTCCAGGACTTGTTCCTCCCCAGCCTCCTCACTGTCCGACTCCACTGCCAGCTCCACAGGCTGCTGGCAGACCACAACAAAAATCAACAATTTCATGTCATGTGTGATCCATGTCCAAGACCCAATGGTATGGAAATTTTGTCCCATGCAAGGATTATCTTTGAGTTCCATATTTTTACTTTTCTATGAAATGAATAACCATCTTTAACAAATCAAACAAGCAAATAAAAATGCCTAAAGGGAAGAAAATGGTAAAATAATGGTAAAACTAGAGGAAAACCCCAGTCAGGACTCCGCATCTGCAATCATGAAAGGCAATGATTCTGTGATCTTCAACTTGATTTCAACAGGCCTTTATAAAAAGCTAGTTTTATCAAGAGCCACCTTTCTCTCCTCTAGTAGCCTATTGCAATGGAGAAAAATGAAGATGTCAGGAGAAAAAAAAGTTTAGAAAAGAAGCTTGAATTGGTGAGGAGATGTCTCATTCCCTTTTGGGTCTACCCACAACCATTACTGGTGTACTGTTTCAAGAAGATTCTTTGTGTGAGAAAGTTGTTAAGGAACAACAACATCTCCTGTTCTTGAATAATACAATAGAGCATGGGTCTCCAAACTTGGCAACTTTAAGACTTCTGTGAGTTGAAGTCCACAAGCCTTATAGTACTGGCTGAGGAATTCTGGGAGTTGAAGTAATAGAGGATACTGGGAGATAGAAAAATGGTCTGTCTATCTATCTGTCTCTATGTGTGTGTCTTATGTCTGTGTGTTTACTTAGGCTAAACTAGGGGTCCCCAATCCCTGGTCTGGCACTGGGCCATGGCACACCAGAAACTGTCCCAGGCAAAAAGTGAAGAACCATCCGCAGGATGCAGGTAGCACGTGAAGCCACGCCCCCTCTGGTCCACGGAACAACCTCTCTCCATAGAACCAGTCCCTGGTGCCCAAAAGGTTGGGGGCCACTGGGCTAAACTCTGTCCATTAAGCCCACTATTGCTTACCCTCATAAACAGCAACTTTCAAGTCACTGTAGTCATCTGGGATTTAAACCATTTAACTGGAAATAATTTAGATTGAATTTGCGGAACAGCTAACATAGAAAGCAGTTGCTCTGAGCTATGCACTTTGGCAAGGATGAGAAAACCCACAAATCAAACTTTGGATTTCATTTTTTCCCTCTCAGATTAATAGGTTGCTCTTCCTCGTAGATTTTGAACAATAGTGAATATCCTGCAATCAATGTTTAGAAGCAGGATTAAAGGATGCTATAAAAGGATGCCTCTAATAGTAATTTCAACTGAAATATTTCCAGTGCTATATGTTTTGCTTATGCCCTACCTAGTTTATCTAGAGTCTAGAATACTGAGTTAGCTTCAAGCCAAGCTCACCCAGTATTCTATAATCTTACTAATGAGCCAAAGGTTATTGATATCTAAAGCTTTTTTAAAACAATCAAATTTTGAAATATGTCCTTGTTTCAGAAGTAGAATATAAGGATATACATTTCTGGATTATATTGCTCCAGATTGTAGGTGATAAGAGTAAGATTCATATAATGCAACTTTTTTTCCAGCTTAAAAAAGAAGAAATCTTGGAGAAAACAGCATCTGTTGATAAGGCTAACTTAAAACTATTCTCTCTCAAATTTAGTTTTCTGTGTGCTGCAGATTTTATTTTTCTTTTTGGAATGGAAAGCATTCAGTCAAGTGAAATTTTATCTGAATTAGTATTACCTGGCACTGTGTTTAGATTCAATAGGTCACTTCAGTAATGTAACCTGGAACCTATATTCCCTTTTGAACTTTGTGTGTGAAGGCTTTCCCAGATCCTGGAATCTTTTATGATCTAGGTTCCAGGACCTCATAAAGCTAATTATGCATGATTAGTCTCACATCCCCTTTAGACACACCTTCATTCAAGTAACAAATGTAAGGGCTACAAACAATTGAAACTAAAGTGGAAATCAATTATGTTTTGTTGGAAGTCTCAGAAATTCATCCATTCTTTTTATTGACAATTTCTGTATGCTCCATCTTGCAAATTCCAAGAAATAACTACTTCCTGCCAATCAACTACCAACCCATCAGTACCTGGACTTTTCATATAATCTAAAATAAATTATCAATAAAAGAGTAAGTCATGGGATCATACGTATTTTTAAAACTAGCAGCAAATAGCAATAGCACTTAGACTTATATACCACTTTACAGTGCTTTACAGCCCCCTCTAAGCAGTTTACAGAGTCAGCATATTGCCCCCAACAATCTGGGTCCACATTTTACTGACTTTGGAATGATGGAAGGCTGAGTCAACCTTGAGCCTGGTGAGATTTGAATTGTTAAATATCAGGCAGCCGGCAGGCAGCAGAAGTAACTTGCAGTACTGCACTCTAACCACTGCGCCACCAAGGCTAAGTGTATCACAATAGCAATATTCATTTACTGTATGTTTTAAAAAATATAGAATGTTTACATTCTATCATTTTTAAATGGAATATCTATCCTCTAACACATTCTATTGCTACTGTTCCAATGATATTCCTTAACAAACTGAATAGATCAAAGCCTGGACTGAAAATAGTCTAGCTGAAATAATTGAAGCTGGAAATTAATCAATGTCTAACAATAAAAATATGAACCCTCTAGCAAGAAGCTATGTGGACTGCCAAGTTGTAATATTGCTTTAGTGTAAAAAGAACCTAACTTCATTACAAACTGAGTGTCATCTCTATCACAAATTCTTTTACTACAATATAAAACCAAAGATCTATAGATGCAAAGTGCCCACCAAACTAAAGTCAACTTTGTAGGTGATTGCACCCAATTGTGATAATGTTACAGTCTTTACTATCTCCTGAAATCTTCATTGATGGTTATCAAATAATGCAAATTAAAAATATGTTGCATTTTAGATGCATATACAAAGGTTAATTTGCTGAGATTCTTGTTGATTATCATGAAACAAGATGAATTACAAAACCAGCTGCTTTACAGAGTGTGGAAAAAAAAACTTTAGATTTAACTTCTTTTACTGAAACTCTCATTAGTTGTTGTGAATTGCAAGATCAGACCACCTGCTTAAGTAGCCTTTTGTTTGATAAGTATCTTCTGTCTTGAGCTCTTTTTATTGCTTCTTGAAAGACTTTAATGCAATTGTCCCTTTTCCAAATCCAAAAGTTTT
Organism: Masticophis lateralis; assembly: GCA_030761175.1. Taxonomy (NCBI): domain Eukaryota; kingdom Metazoa; phylum Chordata; class Lepidosauria; order Squamata; family Colubridae; genus Masticophis; species Masticophis lateralis. The sequence continues at coordinate 67,041,555 of JAUDYJ010000003.1, forward strand.
CCCTTGTTCCCCAGCTAATTTGTTTAGGAGGAAAGTAACAGCTTCCAAACAGCTCTCCATGGGTGGTGAGAGGAAGGAAACTACTGTGTGTAAGGGGGCACATGATGAAAAATGTGTGGGTGGGATTGTGAACGTACAGATGCATCAATATACGAGCACGTTTAAAATGGGAAAAAGACACATGTTAAAAACATTGTTTATATTACTCATTACTGTTGACCCAAATTGAGCAAGCAGGAGTTTTGCCTATCATTTGATATTACAAGTAAATCAGGACAGATGGCATGAAGCCAAGGACACACAGGATATGATTCTCTTCCCATCTGCACGCCACAAAAACACAAGCATGGCCTGACAACATCCTTTTTCTGCTTTGTCCCTGTGACATTGTCTTCATCTCAGTTCCAGCTGATGCATGTAACCAGATTAAGCCATCCATAGCTGTAACTATATTAAAGTAGTATTTTTCCCATCGGGCAGCTTCAAGTCATACAAAGTTTGTTAGGCTTTGCCACCAATTACCTTGGAGGAACATTAGGTCAAGGATGATCCTTGAAATAAAGGGAGTAGGTGCACACTGATGGAGACAACATCCCCTGCTCCCCGCCCAGTATGGTTTTCTGCTGACTCAAGGATACTTGACAAGCACAATGTTAATAATGCTGAAAGGCCATTTCTGGGGGAATATAGTGGACTAAAGACAGCTCTGCTGATATGCGGGCCAAATATTTGCAGCATTTACAAGGGAGTTCCTACAATCCTCTCTTGATAAGGAGAGAAACACAAGATTGCCCAAGCTGTTTCTCCTTATGATTGACTTTCAGGTAGAGAAAGCAAGATGGTGGTTTCTGGAGGAGGCAGGAAATCGGGAGATGAGGAAATTTGCTCCAGCTGCAGACAGTCTTTCAAAGGACACTAAGTCCCTACACTTCCCTTGCTAACTATTTTTGAAAATTTCCTATTAACGGCTTCAAAACAGTTAAGACACCTGCAGAACGGCAAGGCTAGAAATATCAGGCAAGAGCCTTCAATCCTCAATATGAAAATTTATTTTTATAAATTTTAAAAGAATTTAAAATAAACCACAAAAAGCGAGCCAAGGTTTTGGTTAGTTTTAAGGCTTAGAAAATGCTGGAGTTTTGGACTTTGAATATTAAGACTTCAAAATTATTATTTTTTAAAAAAGTAAATGTATAGCTTGTGGGGAACATGTTTTAAGATTGGAGATATAAGGCAAGTATCTTGTAATGCCATTTAGAGACCTCTTTGAGGAAATGTGCACTCATTGCGCAGGGACCTTTGTGATGAATTTGATTCAGTCGTGCCAGTTATGGTGTGTCTTCTTGAGAACAGCTTGTTCCCAGATGAAGATATTAAAGAACAAGATATGCAGCAAAATTTACTTGAGAAGAATATGAATGAGACTCTGAATAAGAATTTGTCACCACATCTAAAGATAAAACTGAATGAGTTTTTTTTAAAAAAAATCAGAAAGAAATAAAAGTGATAATCCCAGAGAACAATTGGAATAATTCCCGTTTGCTGGATTTACAAAAGAGAGTATAAATAGTTCTGTAACAAGGATCAACAACTGTCTGAATAAGAGAAAGATTGCCCTGCGTGGAAGAAAAAAGGACTACAATGTTGGTTTATTTGACCAGGAATAAAATGGGTTATATAATTATTTTGGGTGGCTTTCTAGATTTATTAATAATTTGATTGAAAAAAATGTGGTATACTAGTTCATTTACATTTTTTTTAAAAATCTCTAAATAGTTCACTGACTATTCAAACTGAAGGATGCATCCCTACTGTAGGGAGATAGATATTGGGAGGCCGAAGGGTCTCAGGTCTTGAGAAAGAATTCTAGAATGGTTCTGAAGATTCTGCTCAAATTTGCCCATAATCCAGAAAGGAAAAAAAAAATTAAGTGCATGGTGAATAATCCTAGTGACTATATTAAAATTGATTTTAATTATATTTTAATGTGCATCAGATTTAGATTTTCTTGATTTCATTCATTGTTTTGTTCTTGTCCCACATATTTTTGAAATGCCATGCATGGCCAAGTGTAATTGAGTGGTGTGGTAGCCTAGAGGGGGAGCTCTTGCCTCACAATCAGGAGGCTGTGAGTTCGATCCTAGGTAGAGGCAGATATTTCTCTCTCTGAGCACACTGAGAATATATCTGCTGAAAAAAACTCTGCATTGGTGACAGGAAGGACATCTGGGCAGTAAACACTCATCTCCATTCAGTTGCCCAGACTCCACCCCACAAAGGATTATGGGGTTGTTAAAAAAGGATGATGAAGATGCATAGCCAAGTGTAGTTGGTAGCCTGAAAACAAAGTTGATGTTAAGGACTGGTGGATTCTATTTCTTTCTTCTCTCAGTTGTTCCCTGATGGGTGGGAACAATTGATGGGTCAGCCGCAATATCGAATTTCAGAAACGTGTAGGTAAAATGCTGTTGCAATAATCATAATGACTCCAGAGCTTCTCTCTCTAGTTAGCTGTCATGGCCATACAAAGAGCAAGATATCCAACCTTCTTTCCCAACCTGATGCCCTCCAAAAACACTGGATTTTTAACTTTTAGACCCTTTAGCCACTATAGCAATGGAAGGCAGGAGGTTGTTGAACGATGTTTAGTACAACATTCAGAGAAGGCAATGTTGTTTAAATATTGTGATTCCAGCTTACATATGAATGAAAGAATTGCTAATAATTGTGGTGACAACAGCAGTGAATTTGGGGAAAGGGAGAACTCATTACTAGAGATTCAGCTGAAGTATATATTGTAGCTTTTAAAACTATGCGTTTTATTTGCATTTCACATGTAACACATTTTTGTTTTTGTTTTTGGGTTTTGTTTTATTTTTTTAGTAATTTCAGCACAAGATTCTTTCCAAAATATTGAATGCATGCTTATGCCTGCAAACCAAGACACAGCTGGCACATCTAATTTTAGGCCTACCAGCTTTGGCAATTTCCATTTAGCAACTAAACTGTGTACAGTAGTTTTTGCTATGCTAGTGGAGGATAATGGAAATATAGGCCTACCCATTAGAAGGAACCACTCTGGAGAAGGGTGGCATATAATTCTGGACAGTGTAAACCCACAATATAGATTCAAACATATATAATGTTGCTAGATTTTGCATGGTTGTTGTGAGTAAAAAAAATCTCCTGAGCATTATGTCCAAATTTCCCTTTTTAGAGAGTACAATCAGATACAAACAAGAGTTGATATCATAAAATGCACACGAAATTCTAAATAAGATTAGTTTAATCAGATTACTTCTCGGGTAGGATCTCAGGGTTCATTGTAGGTGAGAAAATGAGACAGAGGAAGCTATAAATATATCATCACTTTGCTTCCTGACCAGATCTGTTCTTGACATTTTATTCATAAGATGTTATTAAAAACTTGCCTGAGATGTCTTTGAGAAAATGTCCACAGAAAAGCTTGCAGACTTTTCTCTTTAAATATTCAGGTATTTTTTAATTTGATTATACAACTGAGTTCCAGAGTATAGATGTGAGTTATACCAGGTACTCCTCAACTTATGACCACAATTGGGCCCAACATTTTGGTTACTAAGCCAGTTGCTAAGTTACTGAGTTTTGCCCCATTTTATGACCTTTCTTGCCACAGTGAAGTGAATCATTGTACTGGTTAACCTACTAACACGGTTGTTAAATGAATCTGGCTTCCCTATTGACTTTGCTCATCAGACGGTCGCAAAAGGGAATCACATGACCCTGGGACACTGCAACCATCATATATATGAACCAGTTGCCAAGCTACCAAATTTTGATCACGTGACCACAGGTATGCTGCAACTATCATCTGAAAAATGGTTGTAAGTCAATGCTGTTGTAATTTTGAATGGTCACTAAATGAATGACCATAAATTGTCATTGAGTACACTCACTGTATTCCAGAACATAATCTTTTGCTGCTCATCACCAAGCTTGGATTGAGGTGTGTGTGTGCTTGAAGGGCTTACAAATATTGTAGTGCTCTAATCAATGCTTTCTTTTAGGATCATTTCTGGGGAGATGGGGAGCTATATAAATTTGATTGACTGACTGATTGATTGATAAATATAAACTAAAATACTCTATACTCCTTCCCCATTTCTAATTAAAAAAAATCTGTATCTAATGCTCAAGACATTATTTATGACCACTCACCACTGAATAGTTACGTGTCAATTTGTGTTTCCCACTGCAGATCTTTTGCATCAGTACACATCTTATGGTTTTTGCAAGCTCACTAATCCTTCTTGCTTCACACCTGCATACTAAATTTTGTCTACTTTAGGAACACTAACTTATGTTCAAAAAGGGTGTAGAGAAGCACCCAATTTATTTTTATACCAAAGGCTGGATAAAGGCTGGACATGGCACAATTTGCTTGCAGCTAAGAAGTGACGCAGCAATGAGATGGTGATATTCTTTACCATCCATGATTTTTCATGATTCCTTTCCCTGTTATTTAATATTTAGGACTGCTATTTGGTAGGTGGTGTCTAAGCAAAGTCTTCTATAACTGTTATTTGCGTTAACCAAAATGTTTCAATGTCTATGCAGATTCTCAGTCATCCAGGTCATAGTTGTCCCAAAGGTGCTTTTTCAAAAGGCAACTGGACTTTGTTTTTCCTTGAAGACCCTTCACTTCTCATCTAAGAAGCTCTGACTGAATGGTGGAGAATAGCAGGATTTATATTGCTTACAGTCATCTGGTTGTTGAGGTCACTTGGAGGTTCCACACCAATTTGCACTATTCAGGTGAGGGCACAGATAAACCTTCAAGTGACCTCAACAGCCCTCTAAAAGAATGCAAATGACCAGCTGTCTGCAAGGAGTACAAATCCTTCCATTCCCAACCATTCAGTCAGAATTGAAGAAACTTCTTGGATGAGAAGCGAAACGACTTCAAGGAAAAACAAAGTTCAGTTGCCTTTTGGAAAAGCACCTTTGGGACAAAAATGTTTGAATGTTTTCTTTGTGGTGTGATTTCTGGGGAACTTAAGAAATGGTTTCAAGGTTGGTAGAAAGTGTCTTACATTCCATTTTGTCAGCTAAATCTGTCTCAGGCTTGTCATAAATGAATGTAAGAAATGCTTTTCTTTCCAGTTCTCAGTATGCCAGGCTATAACTCTCTCACCACACGTGCAAAACAATCTGTGTAATAAAAATAGTCTACAGCGATGAAATAAAAGATGATTATATGCAGCAATAATAATGAAAGAAATCCATTATCAGTCACTACCCTGACGTTTTTAATTTTTTTTTTAAAGCAAGAACTTCTCAAAACATAAATATATTAATTTTGCATGATAAAAGCAAATAAAAGAAGGATCTTGTGTGGCCAGGTTTATCCATATATTCCTGGAAGATTTCAGGGTCAAACAAATATTTCACAATTCACTTCTTCTGCCCCACATAAGACAGCAAGTCAGCAGGCAAAACAATACTTAATAATTTGCCAAGGTTTGTTGCATTTCAGCTGTTTTCGGCATACATAAATAAAAAATGTCTCAACGTGATTTAATACTATTTTTCAGCAGCTGTGGTTGTAAAATTTAAAAACCTGCCAGCCAACATCTAGAAACAGAAAAAAAAAAATCTTTGGAGTTTCCCCCATTTCTCCTGAGGGGCTCTCTCTCAAACCTGACACAACTTGTAAGGTGGTAAACTTTGAAAAGATGGCTAGGGGAGTTGGTGATGTATGTTCTTGAAATGAATAAATATGACAACAAGGGTTTGATTAACAGTTAACTTACATTCACTACATGCAGGATTTGATGAGGGCCGCAGATAACAAGTTACAAAATATTTTCACAGGAACAGCTGCTGTGGTGCTGGTGTGCTTTAATTAGGAAGGAGCTATCAACTAGGCAATACCAGCAAATGTATGTTCATACCAATTTCTGAATTAAATCTGAATTGCCCGAACAAAGTTGTCTTAGGGCTCATATATAAGGCAGCTTTAAGCTTCTTGTCTCCTGTGTTGAAACTATCTTAAACTAAAACCAATTTAACCCATTGCTGTCCAGTTTTACCTAGATCAGTTGTGCCCAATTCCGGCAACTTTAAGATCTGTGGACTTCAACTCTCAGAATCCCCCATGGCCTTAAAGTTGCAAGGCCACAAGTCTTAAAGATGCGAAGGTTGGACACCTCTGGTCTAGATGGTGGCCAGCTAGCCCATATTTTCCTTACTTCTTTAGCCTTTTCATCAGCAATGGGAAAGCTTCTTTCAATTGCTTTTCTTTTGTGCAATGATAGACCTCTTGTACAATTGATACCCTCCCTTCTTTCATACTTGACACTGTCCAATTTGGCACATCCATTAATGAGCTATCAAAAATAAATTGAACTAATAAATAAATTGAACTAATAAATAATAATAATAATAAATAAATAAAAATTAAATTCAGGGCCACAAATTGATTTGCCATTCTTCCTGTCACTTGGGTTAGAAGGAGAGACTTAGTATTGGTAGTATAAGGAAAACTTCATCTTTCATTGGTCCACTGATGAGCCTGTTTAAATAGAAAAGATGGTAGAAAGTTAAAAAAAGATGACCTTGAAGGAAGATAAGCCAGACCTTGATAGAGATTCTTAGAACCATCAAGCAGAAATTGAAATGCAAAATTATGTTATAATAGTCCATCTTAATCAAACTAGTTTTAGGCTTCCTTGGATGCTGTGTCTTGGTCTGGTCTACACTATCTGAGTCAGTTCCTCCTCCTCTCAGATTGTTTTGGGCCTGAGCCATGCTTTTCACCTCATCATTATAAGCAAGGATCTGACTCATAAAAAGAATTACAGAAAAAACAATTGCTACCAACCTGCCTTCCATTGAATGTCTGTATACCGCATGAGTCAAAAAGAGAGCTGTGAAAATATCTATAGACCCCTCATATCCTGGACATAAATTGTTTCAACTTCTACCCTCAAAACGATGCTATAGGGCATTGCTCACCAGAACAACTAGACACAAGGACAGTTTTTCCCCGAATGCCATCACTCTGCTTAACAACTAATTTCCACAACACTGTCAAATAATTTACTGTTACCTTTACTATTACTATTATTCTTCTCTTCCTATCTATCTCTTCCCACTTATTACTATAACCATGTTGCTTGTATCTTTCAATTTATATTGTTTTTATTTGTTTCCTAGTACGATTTGATAGCTTATTAGTAACCTTGACTACCACTAAGTGTTCTATCTTTTTATTCTTGATGAATGTATTTTATTCTCCTTTTGTACACTTAGAGCATATGTACCAAAGACAAATTCCTTGTGTATCTAATTACACTTGGCCAATAAAGAATTCTATTCTATTCTATTCTATTCTATTCTATTCTATTCTATTCTATTCTATTCTATTCTATTCTATTCTATTCTATTCTATTCTATTCTATTCTCATGTCCATCAAAGTCACCTGCTTTTTTCTCTACTAAATTCAACATCTCACTGGTCCCTTGGAAGAAGAAAAAGGAAGTCCCTCTCTGATCCACTCTTATGTAATTGCATATGTAGATAGGAACTGATGAAAGCCCATAAAATGCATTGAGGCCAGTCTCACAAAACACTGTGGCATTAAAGCTTCTTAGGCCTGTTTTCCCCCTCAGATGGAGATGTCCTGAAAAGGACCATGGAGAACAAAGACCAATGACTGGCATCTATATGCGTGTGGTAGTAGTTCTATACAGGTACCAGTGGGGTGCAGACATTGATTATATTCAATTAAAATGCAGCAGAGTAGCTAAAGCAGCCAGGCTTGTGGTAAATCTAGTCAGGAGACCCCATTTTTGAAGCAGAGAAGGAATGCTTCAGGCTGCCTCCATGCCAAGAAAGGGGAGAGCTGAGGCCAACATTGTCCATTCAAGTTCTCTCAATATGTCTATTGAAGTGCTATTCCCCCATGGTTAGTAGTTTGTACAAAAGGGACCTTATTGGCCACCTCTCAGTCGGATCTACCTTATGGGATAACTTGCTGTGAGGATCAAAATAGAAGGGGAGCAGGAAAAGTTCATAGATACCATCTGAATTTCTTGGAGGAAAGGCAGACTATCAAATTCAATCATTCTCTCCTATGAATAAATCTCATGGCTCTAATAAACTGTAGTTCTTTCAACTACAGATAGCCCTTGGCTTACAAACATCTGTTTAGAAGTTACAACAGCACTGAAATAAGTGACTTATGGCCATTTTTCACACTTATGATCGCTGCAGCATCCCCCATGGTCACATGATCAAAATCTGGGCATTTGGCAACTGGCATGTATTGGAGTCTTGTGATCAGCATTTGTAACCTTTCCAGCTGGCTTCCGACAAGCAAAATCAATTGGGGAAGCCAGATTCGCTTAATGAATATGATTTACTTAACAACTACAGTGACCTGCTTAACAACTGTGGCAAAATTGTTGCAAATTGGAACAAAATTTACTTAACAACTGCCTTAGCAATGGAAATGTTAGGCTCAATTGTGCTCCTCAGTCGAGTATAGCTTTCTGCTAGAGCAAATATAGGCCTACTTTTCAAAGCTGCTGTTAGAATTAGTGTGATATTGTCTGTCAAGTGTTAGGAATTCTTGAAATTCATTCTATAAATTGTGAGCTATAATACTATAGTATGCGGATTGAGAAAATTTGATTCACTGGAACTGCAAACATGCAGAGGGTTGTTTTATAAGTTTTATTATCAGTTTTAGCCCTTGTTTTTCCAACACTGCCTGCTATTACATCACATTATTATTCAATTTTCATTTCTTTTTTTGCCTGCCTATTTGATCTTCCTTCTCTTTACCATTGTGCTCTCTCTTTACCCCCCACCTCCACCCCACTCAAAAAAGATTTATAAAAAAGCAAAAAGCACTTACTCTGGTGACAGTTCCAGCAGTACAAGCTTCAAGTGAAGATATATTTCCAGTGTTAAAAATAACACTTTTGGCAGGTTTTATCAGTCACATTGTTCTGTATTGGTAACACATTTATAATAATAGACGGTTATGCTGCTAAAATTACATTCTTTCTTGCTATTCCACACTACTCTTAAGGGGTTGGGGGAAGTTAAACAAAACTTTGAAAATTCAATAGTCTGAGGTCACCCATATCATCATCTTCCCCCAGTGGAAGTAGCCTATCTAATTCCCAAACAAGCAGAACATATAACATGAAGTATCCACATAGCCAGGGGAAAATAATTCCCTGCACTAAATCTTCTCCCCATGCTAATAGTTCTTTCTGCTCCACTGTGAACAAGATGGGATTGTGAGCACATGCTTACAAGCGGTCTGCTGGAGTTGGCAGTCTCCATGAGCATCTCATTATAATCCAGCACTGTCTCAAATGCGCTGGCAAAGGGGAAATCATTGTTTATGTTTTCAGGCACTGTGTATGAATGAGCACACCAATGCGTGCAAACACATGTGTGTGTTTAATTAAATGGTACAACTGTCAAGAATCTGACTTCAAAGGTGATAGGCAGCTGTTTCTTCTAAGGCATTCGTTAAGGCTTTGAATCTTTTGAGAAGTATGCTGTAAGTGCTTTTTAGGTTAGGAGAAGGAGAGAGAATATCTGGCAATGATGCCCCTGGATGATAAAGCCAGAATTAAATTCTCTGATTCATAGGAATGAATCAGTAAATTGCCTGGTGCCTCTTTCTGTGTCAATTTTGTTATGTACTGACAGATTGGCGCATGCAATAACATCAGGCTTTTCGACTCCAGGATATTTCCTTACATTCTGGTGCTGAGTGCTTCTTAAATCAATATTTAAATTTTACAAGTTAAGAAACTCAAGATCTCAAATCATAGTAATGCAGCATTTTTCTCTCTCTAGATTTTTAGCCAACTTAAGCCTGCCTAAAGTCTCAGGAATAACTAAAAACATTCAGATGTGGCCAAAATTTAAAACAGTGCACAGTAAAAACAGTAAAAATAGGGGAAGTGAATATTTCTAGAGTTTTGTGAAGGCTTCTTCACCTCTGCTAAATGTAATTATAAGGTCATACAAGCAAATGTTCAGCTGCAGATTATATTCTTTTCCATAACTGTATTAGAATCATTTGTAATTATTTAGAGGTTGCCTTAGTGGGGCAAATGAGTTTGTTTGTTTATATCCCACCTTTACTGTATTATTTTTACAAATAATTCCAATCGGTTTTATTTATTTATTTAGCTTATGGCACTCCAGGCGGTGAACATATCTAACACATCTTCTTCCTTCTTTTTTCCCCACAGCAACAACCCTCTGAGGTGGGTTGGGGTGAAAGAGAATGACTAGCCTAGCTGGTTTCGATAACTTAGGTCACAGGTGTCAAACTCAAGGCCCAGGGGCCAGATCCAGCCCATGGGGTGTTTAGATCTGGCCCACGTGGCTGTCCTGGAAATAGTGGACTAGCCCACGATGCCTCTGCCAGTGAAAATGGAGCTCGGGAAGGCAGCCCTTCTTAGCTCCATTTTTGCTGGCAGAGGATTGCAGGAGGCCATCACAGCCAAAAACAGAGCTTAGGAGCCTGTTTTCACTGGCAGAGTGCTCAAGCCACCACAGGTGCCCCCGACACAAGTAATGTCGAGCTTTCCAAGCCCATTCCTGGCCACATCCACCCCACTCACCCACTCCCGAAATCAAACACAAGTCCGATGAGGCCCTCAATGAAATTGAGTTTTACACCCATGGCTTAGGTGAAGCTTGAACTCACAATTTCCTGCTTTCTAGTTGGTATCTTAATCACTATATATGCTATGCTTTTACACAGCAGAAATTTGGATTCAAGATCTGCCCTCTAATAAGTGTTTCTCAATTGTGGCAGCTTGAAAATGTGTGGATTTCAACTCCAGAATTCCTCAGCCAGCACAGTTGGCTGAGGAATTCTGGGATTTGAAGTCCACACATTTTCAGGTTGCCAAGGCTGAGAAACACTGCTCTAATATTATTTGATTTACACCCAGCGTTTCATTCATGAACTCAACATGGTATACATCTTGCTTCCTATTCTACATTCCCCCTGCCAACAATTACCCAATATAGCAGAGCTGTCAAACTGGCGGTCTGTGGGCTGGATGCATCACATGCAAGTCACTCCCACCCAGGTCCGCAAAGGCAAAAAACATCACAATATGTCGCGATACGTCATGTGATGCAATCGAGTTTGATGCTCGTTTAATAGAGTAAGTTGGTGTGAGAGACAATGAGTAGCCCTGAAGTACCCATTGAACTTCTCTGACGAGAATAGAGAACCTAGATTCATCCAGTATCTAGTCCAGACCAACCCTTTAACATTACTTCATACTGATTCTAGTTCCCCTGTTGTCCTTAAATCCTTTTCCAAAAAGAGGTTGAAAAGTTTGGATCTCCTCACTCCACTTACATATTGCACCACTAACAAGCCTCTATTGTCCCAAGAACACTGGCAAAATTAAACTTCCTCTCTCCTGATGGATAGGTACGGTATATTTATGGCAACTAACCTTGTGAATGGTTTGATGCTTGTTTGCATATACTCTGCAGCATTTTTAAAATCTAAATAACCTCATTTGAAGTTTCCCAGTGTTTCCCCTTAAAGACAAAAAGCTGTTTCAGACTACTGGCTACCCTACCACTATATAAATTGACATTTACTTTTCTGTGTTTTTTAAAAAATAATTATATTCACAGATTTGTATTCAGTCCAAAATAACTCATATTCTATGCGATAATAAATAAATAACAGTATTACTGTTTGTATTTGCCTTTCTGCCCAGAGGGCACTCAAGGGGCTAATAGAAAGAAATCAACAGCTCAAATTCGATAAAAACAGCTGAAATCAAAGTTAACAAATAGAAAATCCCTGGCTAAGAAAAGCAAATCTTGACTTCTTTCTTAAAAGCACAAATAGTAGTATTTGAGGGCAGCTTTTAAAGAAACATATTCTATAGCTCTTGGGAGCTATAAAGAGAAGTCTTTTTTCTTGCATACCTGACAAACTGACCTTGAAAAGCGAAAGCATTTCCATGCCTTCCAATAGTTCCAGTTTGGCCAAAACATTCAGGGCCTTTGGCAGATCAGTCATCTGAAAAGGGCATCTTTGTGTAATCTTTGTAAATTGGTTCTGTGATTCCAGCTGGCTTCAATAGTTGCCATCATCTCAGCAGTAGCAATGAGAGGGAAGGCTGGCAATTCCTCACCCCAGGCAAAGATCTCAGAGGGACACAAATATTTTCAGAACAAACCAGGCAGTATCAATGAATAATCAATATTCAACAACAATATGCAGCAGGGGCGGAAATTAAGACGTTTGGCCACTTCAAATGTATTAAACACCCCACTCCAAACCATTAAAATTCATGACTCCTCAAGTTCTCACCTGGATATAAGCCACTATATATTTCCACTGTGGAAAATATAGGTGGAGGGTAGGTGGTAGGAAAATATATAAAAACAATTTGTGCAGCTCATTCATTCATTAAATCTTTATATATATACCTTTATTAATATTTAAAATCCAAAAATACAAGTTAAAATACATCTATAACAAAAATACATCCGTAATAATTATACAATTCATCATCATTCTGACAGTATGTAAATTCTTAACTTTGTTCATCTATTCCCTCATATTCCTACTTAATCGACATATTTAAACACATTTCGTATCCTATTTTATTCTATACATTTCTTATTTTTAATTTCTATCCATTGATACCAATTTTCCCAAGTTAAGTAATATTCTGAGTCTTCCTTATTATTTAGTTCTAAAGTAAATTTTCTGCACATTTGAAAATTTTCTGGATTATTGCACAATATGTTGGTATAAAAAATGTCCATTGTACCATTAAATCTTTCTTTTATTCTGATGAATATATATATCTTTAAGGGCCCACTTCTGATGACCGCACCATTTGAGTAGATCCTTATTCAAATAGTTAGGCCTCATGCTTATATAGCTTCTAAGATGATGAAACACCAGAACTAACATTTTAAATTTTATCCAAAAAATAAGAAATCAACGTCTCCTCCTCAAACTGCCTCATTCATCGTCATTCTAAATGGTCATATAAGGAGTGATGGTGGTTCATGTAACTTTAATAACAACAGTTTATAGCTCCTTGCTTTTCCCTGCAGTCTTCCTTCCTCATGCTTTACTCTTTCAAGAAGGTCAGAAAAGATATATTTTCTGGAATATTTAATAATATAAAATCGCCCTCAAGGTATCCACCCTTAGCTGATAATCATAAAGTACTGCATAATCTATTAAGTTCTTGAAAAGTTTATGAGAAATAGAAATGCGAGTGAGATTGTGGCAAAATGTACTTGACCATCAAGTCCCATCAATCAGAGCTGCGGGATGATTATTATCATCTACTTTAAACATAAGTTTTGCAGATGTTCTTTTTGTGATGAGAACTCTTTCCATGACAAGGGATGATGAAACACTTTAAAATTTTGCTTACTCAGCCTGTCACAGTTTGAGGTCCCTTGGAATCTCCCAATGTAAAACCAGTGTGCACATCTGCAGAATTTTAAGTGTGAACAGCAATCTCTGTCTACCCTTCCTCTGTTCCATTAAAAATGCCAGTCCCTTTTCCACTTCCATAATATGGGATAATTAATATTGTGCATCTCTCTCTTTCTCTCTCTCTCTCTCTCTTTCTTTCTCTGTCCAGCTGGTCTACCCACTTTTTAAAAAACAATAACAACAACAGCTTTCCAGCTGCTTTCCAGCTGCTTTCAAGCCGACTGCCACACCAGCTCTGATCATAGTAAGAAGAAGAAGAGGATTTGGTGTAGGATTTCCCACAACTTCTGTTTCTGTTTCAGCAGTAACAAGAACAGTTGCTATGTTTCTTCAGCCTGGTAAATCAGCCCCAATTTCTTTCTGAAATGGAGGAATTGTGGAGTAGTACAAAGTATGGATTAGCCCTTCTGTTAGACCTGTTTGAAAAGTAACCACCTTTTATGTACTTATGATAAAGAGTACCAACTACCACTAATAATAGCTTAGTATTCAAAACCATTTCTGTTCAAAGCTGCAGGCAAGAAGGTCTTGCATCTTGAATGGGGGAACTGATGTAGCTCATTAGAGAGCAAAAATTGAGAATGCAAATACTCCCAGCCTCAGTCCTTCCCACTCCAAATAGAGCTAGCAAAGGGCCCTGAAGAACTGCAGGTGGTCAACTTAAGCAGGACTGAATGTGCCCAATGAAGGCAAATTCCTAAATTCCATCCCAGCCCACAGTTGCATTTTGTGCGTGTTGCTGTTTGGCTCTTAAAAGGACCGCAATACCATAAATATGAATATAAACCAGTTGCCAAGTGAATGAGACATGTGCAAGACATGTGGCCAGCAAGGCAGTGAAGAATTAAGGAGCAATATGGGCTTGTTTCTGTAGACACCAGGAGTAAGAGATATCATAATGGAGGTTCATCAAATTCATTAATTTCTTGGTAGCCAAGAAATTAAAAGATGCTTGCTCCTGGTGAGGAAAGCTATGGCAAATCTAGACAGCATACTAAAAAGCAGAGACATCACCCTGCCAACAAAAGTGCATATAGTCAAAGCTATGGTTTTCCCAGTTGCAATATATTGCTGTGAAAGTTGGACCATAAGAAAGGCTGAGTGCCAAAGAATCAAGGTCTTTGAACTATGGTGCTGGAGAAGACTCCTGCAAGGCCCTTGGACTGCAAGGTGATCAAACTGGTCAGTCCTAGAGGAGATCAATTCTGACTGCTCTTTAGAAGGCCAGATCCTGAAGATGAAACTCAAATACTTTGACCACCTAATGAGAAGGAAGGACTCACTGGAGAAGAGCCTAATGCTGGGAAAGATTGAGGGCAAAAGAAGAAGGGGACGACAGAGAATGAGGTGGCTGGATGGAATTACCGAAGCAGTAGGTGTGAGCTTAAATGGACTCCAGAGGATGGTAGAGGACAGAAAGGCCTGGAGGAACGTTGTCCATTGGATCGCAATGGGTTGGACACGACTTCGCAACTAACAACAACAAATGGATGTTCATTCTTCTATAGGTGCAATGACCTACATTTGCCATTTACTTCAAAAATATCAAAAAGTATTCAACCTCAACAGCTTTGCTACCACAAATTTCAGGAGCAGAATTCATATTTCATTCACACTCACCCTGAGGGCACAAATAAACCTCCAAGTGGCCACAGCGACCCTCAGAGAGAGTCCTAATAACCAGATGACTGCAAGGAATATAAATCTTTCCATTCCTCATCATTCAGTCAGAACTGAAAAAACATCTTGGATGAAAAGCGAAACATCTTCAAGGAAAAACAAAATCCAGTTGATTTTTGAAAAAGCACCTTTGGGATTATGCATATGGATTTTTCAAAGCCAGTAAAGGTAAAAAGTGAAGATAAATAGCAAAAGAATAGAGACCAATTTCAATACAAGAAAGGAGGTGAAGGACTCTGATTGAGATTGCATAAATGAAACCAATGACAAAACTGAACTATGATATACTTGATTGACATAATTTTCTAAATTTGTACATATATATTTCATACACTGAGTTATAGGCTAACTAGGTAAACTAACTTCATAAGACACATAATAGTAAATCGTGATTGAGTAGTTTTCAGTTCAGCATTTCATGTGAACACAGACTGAATGGGAATATATATGCTGATTATTTTAGTATTGTTATTTGGTCCTTTCACTGAAATAACTGAGAATGGCAGTCCTGGCAACAATCCTGAAAAGTACATTAGAAAGGTAGACAACTCCTGATCCAAAACCTTGATCCCGTTAAATAACTTGGCTGAGATAGATGTGAATCTTAGCTATCATGGTCAAAGTCCAAATCTTTGTTAGCTACACCACTTTGTTTCTTTTCTAGCCTGTTGTGATTTTAAAAATTAAAAATTTATACATTCATAGGCTTTGTTGGCATACAGGAATATTTGAGATTCTATTAAAAACACTGCATTGCTTTAGTATTACTAAATGTATCCTTTTATTCACTGACATTATGTCACAGTTCATCATGTCAGACAACAAAGATGAATGTTGTAAGCAACATATTTTGAGAATTATTGATTACTGTGAAAATGTCAATAAATAAACTGTCCACAGCTTCCCTAAACAGTCAGAATATTAAGGAGTGAGTGAGAAAAGTGCAATTTACCAACAAAAAACTGAAATGTTTGACATACACTCACTTCGATGGGCGACATATAAATTTAATTAATAAATAAAATAAATACATGCTTAGACTAAGTTATGGAAAAGAGATGAGCAGATGAAATGTCAACTTACTGGTCTTTTCCCTGGACATTTATTATTTACACTATGTGTAAAAATATTGCTACTTTAGGTTGCTAAATGTCACTTTAGGTAAAGGTAAAGGTTTCCCTCGCACATATGTGCTAGTCGTTCCCAACTCTAGGGGGCGGTGCTCATCTCCATTTCAAAGCTGAAGAGCCAGCACTGTCCGAAGACGTCTCCGTGGTCATGTGGCTGGCATGACTACACACCAAAAGTGCACAGAACACTGTTACCTTCCCACCAAAGGTGGTCCCTATTTTTCTACTTGCATTTTTTATGTGCTTTTGAACTGCTAGGTTGGCAGAAGCTGGGACAAGTAACAGGAGCTCACTCCATTACGTGGCACTAGGGATTCGAACCGCTGAACTGCCGACCTTTCGATTGACAAGCTCAGTGTCTTAGCCACTGAGTCATTGCATCCCTATAAAAGTCACTTTACTTCCTGCCTAATAGGAAAGAACTCAAAAGTAAATATAGATAGTCCTCCAGTTACGAGGTTAAGTGAATTACTGCAATTATTAAGTTAGTAATGCAGTTGTTAAGTGAATCTGGCTTCCCCATTGACTTTGCTTGTCAAAAGGTAATAAAAAGTGATCACATAACTCCAGGAGACTCCAATATCATAAATATGAATATAAACCAGTTGCCAAGTGTATGAGATAGAGAGTGCTTGCACACACACACACACACACACACACACACACACACACACATCCCCCTCCCTCCCTTCCTCATGTTTGTGCAATCTGGAAGTTATTTGCCACTGCCTTATTCCAGGAGTTTTTCAGATTTGGGTGAAACTCTGTCCAAAATAGTTCTTGTGTATAGATTTGGATCCAGGTTTGTCACTGATGGAGGCCAATAGAAAGGTGGGAGTTATTACTTTGCTCGATCTGGAGGAGCTTCCAGAGCACAATGAGATTATTCTCCCCCACCTCCTCAAGGTGGCCTGCTTGGCTTCCGAAGCTGGGCAGCGCCAACCAGAAGTTGCTCTTTATTGAGAGACCTTGAAATGTACCCATATATACCTACATAGGCAGCACAGTTCTTGCACACTGCACTTTAGTCAGAGAGAGATCTGAATAAAGTGCCTCTGTAAGATGAACAGGGCCCAGTTTCAATCGCTGAGCCACTCCTTCCCATCAGTGTGTGCACACACTCTCTCTCTTTCTCTCCTGACACAAGCCACTGCTCTAAATATTGCCCTAGAAGATACACTGTGCAACCAACATCTTCTCTTCAAATTCCCTTACCCATAAAATTACATTGCACTCCATATGCTCGAGAGAGGCTGGAATCTGAGCTGCTCTACATGCCAGATTTCCCACCGCGATACCACCGCCTGTCTCCTAGCGTGTGATTTCTCAAGGCTTTCACACAACAGCAATCTTGCCGCTAGCATTCGCCTACCCGTCATCTCCCATTCTGGCCATGGCTGTTTCTGAAGCCTTGATATAGTCGTTGTTAGACTTTGGCTGTCTCCTCGCTCCCCCCCCCCCCCAATACTGCCAGCAGAGATTTTTTTTTTTTTTTTTTGCATATGAGCAGCTATTAATGCTCCTGCATACGGCCACTTAATTGGGCTTTGCCGGCATTGATTCCCATCCTCTGTTCTGTCTCCCCCTCCTCTTCCCTTCATGGCCATTTAGAGGGATGTGCTGAATCCAGCATGTTTTCTGCATTTGAATGGAGCAGGTAAAAGCTTGGGTTTCAGGTTTGGTTAATTGGAAGGGGGTTCATGGTTTTGAACTAAGGGGCAAGCTTAATCAGGGATAAGGATGGGAAGGGGGAGGGAAGGCGATTCTTTTCTTTATGAAAATTGCGGGACCTCCCCACAATAATTCCTCTTCAGCTGCTGCCTCACAGATGGACCTTTTAATTGAATTTTCTTACAGGCCTGAGGGAGGAAGTTCATTTCAGGTCAGGTGAGAGAACTGAAGTGAAGCTAATGGCTGCAGTTGCTTTTCAGCAGGAGCAGAGGAAAAGTGTGTTGTTTTGTTTGTGTGTTGTAACCCTTGTGTTGAAAATTTTTCAATTAAAAAAAAAACCAAATAAAACAAATACACAGAAGCGGGCTGTGTTTCTAAACGTGACACGGTTTCTTTTCCTGTGTAAGTGACATCAAGACTGTGGTGATAATAATCACTTGGTGGTTCTCTTGTCGACTCTAAGATGCTTCCGTTTTAAGCTGGCAAATAAATCAAGTTTGCTCAGGCCTCGCTGTTTCGCTTAGGCCACGCTCCCTGGCTGGAATTACATATCATAGTCCAATACGTCTGAAAGATACCAGTTCAGGAAAAGTTGAACCATAGGACAATATGATTCTGTTCGCTATCCAGTGGTGCAAATACATTGTGAGAAAGATGGACAACTTTATAATGAAAAAGCTTATTTGGAGGCTACAGTATTTACAGAGATCCAACTTAAAGCGAATCTCTTCTTATTCACGCATAGCGTCGCCTAAGTCCTGTCTGCTTCTATGTTTAGAAGCTGTAAAGAGGAATAAAGGGCTGTTGTTTACATACACTGAACTAGGACACAACCTCTTTCTTCTTGCCTGGCCTGGTGATGGTGCCTTCATCCCATCCCTAACCCACCTCTGAGGCAGCTTAAAATTACCCTTAATTGCTCTAGCATTAAGCTGGGGCTTTCTCCTTTAAGTAGGCAAGAAACGGCAGCAGTTCTGCTCTGAATGCAATTTGGTGCTTTCATCTACCGCTCACAGTTGGTGTCACAGTCTGGAGACTCCTGGGGTGAAATCAGCCCAGCAACTATGCTTACTCCTGCTCTGGCCATGATCTTCCGTTGCTACTGTTCATCTTTGGGCAGTGTGAAAAATCTGATGCTGTGGACAATCTCCTATATCTACCAAGTCTTCAGTTTAGATCAGGGGTGTCAAACTCAATTTCATCGAGGGCCGCATCAGGGTTGTGTTTGACCTTGGGGGGGCCGGAGGGGCATGGCCAGCTCAATGTTAGTTGTGTCAGGGGCGCCTGTGGTGGCCTGAGTGCTCTGTCAGCAAAAACGGGCTCCTGAGCTCCATTTTCAGCTGCGACGGTCTCCTGCAAACCACTGCCAGTGAAAACGGAGCTTGGGAGGGCCGAGAGTGGCACTCCCGAGTTCTTTTTTGCTGGCAGAGGCACTGCGGCTCAATCCTTCGCTGTTTCAAGGGCGGCCCCACGGGTCAGATCTAAGCACCCTGTGGGCCAGACCTGGCCCACCGGCCTTGACCACCGACCCCTGGTTAAGATCTTAGGGTCAACCTCAAAATAGCAAACTGTACAATCTATGGCAAAAACAGGGGGAAGTGTTGGCAGTCTCCTGCTTCAGGGCTCACCTATCAGCTGTTCAGATTTAAAACTAGCTTATCAGTGACAGAAAAAGGGGGAGGATTTTGCTTGCTTTGCAGCACAGTCTTTCATCCTCAGCGCCTGTTGGCTGTTTTATGGATTTGCAAAACAGCAGTTCTCCCTTTTCTTACCATGTATTCCAATCCAAATACAGGTAAGTCCTCAGTTTACAACCACAACTGAGCCCCATATTTCTGTTGCTAAGCAAGACAGTTGTTAAGTGAATTTCCCCCATTTTATGACTGTTCTCGCCACAGTTGTTAAGTGAGTCACTGCAGTAGTGATGTTAGTCATATGATTGTTAAATGAATCTGACTTCCCCACCGACTTTGCTCGTCAGAAGGTCGCAAAAGGCATTCATGTGACCCCAAGGCACTGCAGCCGTCATAAATATGAGTCAGTTGCCAAGTGTCTAAATTCTGATTGCATGATTGTGTGGGTGCTGCAATGGTCATAAGTGTAAAAAATGATTCCTAAGTCCCTTTGTTTCAGTGCCATTGTAATCTCGAATGGTCACTAAATGAACCGTTTTAAGTCAAGGGTTACTTATAGTCTGGGGATCAGCTGCCAGGGCTGACAGGCCAAGCAGGAGAAATGGGATAGGCTCCATAACCCTGGAACTCTTCTGCTTTATCAAGAGATTCAAAATTTGTGCTGACCCACAGTTTCATTGTTAACCTCAGTTGGGTGGAGTTAATTTAATGAGGGTGAAACTTCATCCTCATCCTAGCTACCCTCATCCTAGTACCAGAGCTACAGATTTTCACCACTATTGCAAAGTTAATTTAATATTAGGTGAAACTCTAATTCGAACTAAATCTAACTCCGTGTAAAGAAGCTTATTATGCAAAAGGTGGTGAATATTCTGCCATGGTAGCTTAACAAAAAGAGTTTCCGTTCCTTTTAGGACGTAGATCTACATAATGAGACCTTTCCTTGACTCTTCTAACACTTAGCAGTAGTGAGTTTATTTTAAATTTTCTGGAATATGAGGAAGTATTCCAGGGAGTCTTGTACAAAGACTTCTGTGGACAGTTTTATCCCCTTGGAGACCAACTTTTATTTGGTTTTTGAGCGCAAAGACTATAGAAGATGCTCTTTCGTGCTTTTTATTATTGTTGTCTTTGCTCGCTCACTTTTGAGAGTTCCAGATAGAAACAAACAAAAGGTAACAAGCTGTTGGCATCCTGCTGTGAACCAAAATAACTGCCTTGAGGATCTGGCGTCAGATGCACCCAGTCAACCGTGGCACCGAGACTGATGGGCAGATGCTGCCCTGTAGAAGGAGCAGGAAGAATATTTGACCTGAAAATATCAGCTACTACATATACTACTATATTTAATAAGACTGCCCTTTTGAAAGGCAAGAAACACACAATTCCACCCTGACTTTTCACTAAGATACCAATGTTATTATAACTTTCTGGGATCTCTTTCAGCTTTTATTTAAAACTGTTAACTGTTCTTTTGTTTGTTTAAATTAAATATGAAGTCATACCAAGAAAGGCCAGCTATCTTGCCAAGAAATGCATTGATACTTTTATAGTATTGATATTATCTTAATTAAAAAAAAACGGAATGAATAATGTGAAACCACAATCTCCCACAACAATCCAGCTATTGTGACTGCAAATTGTTATCATTTGCAGTTGTACCTATCATTTGCAGTTGTACCTATCATTTTTAAAGAGGAAGGGGACTGCGCAAAACTAACAGTAGTTATTAGCTGAAGTAGATTCTCTTGTTTGTTTGCTTGTTCATTTATTTCAATGCTTAATACCTACTTTATGATAATCAGGTACGCTATCCTAAACAGGTAGCAATGAACAATCAGGAAAAGCAATACAACAACTCCAGAACAATAAAACACTCAAAGCACAACCATATCAGAAAAATAACACCCTCCAGAAATTGTGAAGACACTAAACACAAAGTATATAAAACTGAAATAAGATTTAGTGAGTAAAATCACTGTAGTAAGATCTCAAACCTTAGGCCTTCTAAGGAAAGCTAAAATCAAGGTCACCCTTAGTATCTTGGCAAGGGACATTTTATAATCAAGGTCGCTCAGCTGAGAAAGTTCTCCGTGCTTCAGCAAGTACAATCACCACACAGACAAACATACATGCAGGGTCCTCTTCAAATATCAGTATCCCTAAATCATGTTAAATTCCTTGGCTTATACCTGGACTGGAAAACTGTTAGCTGCTAGTACAATTCTTTTTAAAACAGATGAGTTATTGTCTCCAATTGATGCTCCTCATTGCTGTCAGCATTCCTCATTATGGCATAGCAGCAATTTCTGATGTTGTTTTCAAAGGCAGCCCTAAACTCTAATTAATTACAATAATCTAGACTTGAGGTTACTGCTGAATTCAGCTACTGTATCCTTATTCTGGAAGGGACAACAGCAGGGATGTCAAACTCAAGGTCAGGGGCCAGATCCAGCCTGTGGGGTGCTTAGATCTAGTCCGCAGGGCTGGCCTGGAAATAGCAAAAGACCGGCCTGTGGTGCCTCTGCCAGTGAAAACCCAGCTCTCCCGAGCTCCCTTTTAGCTGGCAGAGGATTGCCGGAAGCCATCTAAGCTGAAAATGGAGCTTGGGAGCCTGTTTTCTCTGGCAGAGCACTTGGGCCACAGGCGCCCCCGACACAAGTGATGTAAAGCTGGCCCTGGCCATACCCACCCCGGCCCCCGAGGTCAAACACAACCCTGATGTGGCCCTCAATGAAATTGAATTTGACACCCCTGGACTGCAGCAAGCAAGTCAATATAGGGGGCAGATAAGCATTCAGGGCAAGCTTTGAGAGCCATTTTGGTTTAGTGTTTCAGGCCCCAAACTAGAAAGAGGGAAACCATGAGTTTGAGTCCCATCTCAGCCATGAAAGCCAGCTGGATGCCACTCACTCTCTCTCAGCCCAACCCACCTCACAGGGTGGTTGTCATGGGGAAAATAGGAGGAGGAAGATATGTTGGATATGTTCCTTGAGTTATTTGTAAAAATAATAAAAGTGGAAATACATAAGTAAGTAAGCTTTTTTTCAAGCAGAGTCAACCCATCAGTCTATTATATGAGGTCTCTAGATGTATACCAGTCTTTGGGATGTGGCAGAAGCATATAAGAGAAAACAACACATCTTATGTAGATGTGTGGACTTTTGGAAAACCGAGGGCAGGTTAAACCCTGGGGTTCAGTACTTACGTACTATTTAGTTACAAATACAACTTATTGAGATGTGTGACACCACTAGACATCACTGCTTCTGAATCGTATGCCTGGATGCCTAAATACTTCTTTTCTATCTATTGGCCAACACCCCTCCCAACTGCATTTTAAAATAATGTCTGTTTTTTTTAAAAAATTGGAACAGCAAATAATAAAACTTATACTCATATCAGCAATCTGGCATTCTGAAGTTGTGCCAGTAGAAAATCACTACTTAGTAGCATTCCATTTTCCAACTGGCCATTCTTTTCAAAATAATTAGCATATTATATATTATGTATAGCAACTATATGCCATCTTCGACAGCCCTGAGCATTTAAAAAGACAGTATAAAAATGATACGTACATTTTATAAGCACCTACATTGCTTGGTCCCATTCTGGTAGGTTTGGACTGCAGATGCCTTTGGATTCTGAAGCAATGATCATACAGTATTACATGAAGGCATAAGGCTTTATTGAAGATAGCAATAAAAATAAAATGAGACCGCAATCAAAGAATATTAAAAACATACAAAAGACAAAGAAAGACTTTATGGTCTTTCTGTTGGTTAGAAAGCCCCAGTCAGAGGACAATAGACAGATCCCTTCAAAGCCAGCAAATCTGCAGTAACCCTCCCAGCTAGGTCTGCAGGAATCCTACGGGGCTTTATGACCTCCTTATAGAGGCTCTGAAGTATAATTGAGCTTGGTTGCTTTTTAAGGATCTCATTTTACTGGATTTTACCAAGTCTTTCCCTTATCTTGCAATGCTTTGCCTTCCTGCCAGGAATGAGACCATCAAGGTTCAAGGTTGAGGAGTCCTGCCAAGCAGGAAGCCATCAACGTTAGGAGCACCAGGTGGTGATGAGACTCAATCTCAAAGTTAAAGATACTGGATCTGTTTTTCAAGGTTAATTGCATTGAAAATGAGACCATCATCCCACTCTACACAGGTGTCTTAGCAAGGACAAGGCAGAACCTGAGCACAATACTTTGTTGACTCAAATAAGTGCTTGCTTAAATCTGCACTACATACCTAACCATTATACAAGAACATAAAATCATATAGGGTTCTATCTACCATACATCATGTAAGGCAAAGAGGTAGACACCACTATCCAGTTTTTTCCTGTCAGTCTTCTGAAACTATCACCTGCAGTGTGGTTAAGGAATAGACCTGTTTTGACTCCAGTGACAGCTTGTTCTGCAAGGCCCTACCATGGAGGAAACATACATCAGAACGAGAGGTGGTATTCAGCAGGTTCTGACCAGTTCTTGAGAACTGGCAGTGGAAATTTTGAGTAGTTTGGAGAACCAGTAAATACCATCTCTGACTGGCCCCATTCCCCATCTATTCTCTGCCTCCCGGTCCCAGCTGATCAGGAGGAAATGTGGATTTTGCAATATCCTTCCCCTGGAGTGGGGTGGGAATGGAGATTTTACAGTATCCTTCCCCTGCCATGCCCACCAAGCCACGTCCACCAAGCCATGCCACACCCACCAAGCCATGCTCACAGAACGGGTAGTAAAATATTTTGAATCCCACCACTGATCAGAACTGAATTTAATCTTTTTAAAAAAAATTTTTTTAAACAAAACATAAAACAAATCCATCATCCATTACAAATGTAAACAGTGTGTCAGTCAGTTACAAATCTTTTGTGCTTCATCCCCATATTCAAAATTTACTAAATATCTAATTTCTTATATTGTCAAACAAATCAACATCCTCATTTATCATTTATTTAACTATGGCTTTGTCACTTCAAAAAATTATTTTCAAATATTATATTTATAACATTCATTTCATATTTCATATTTCATTTCCATGTTTTATAATCTAGCCATTGATAAAATAAATCCCATATCTTGTAGTATTGTTTATCTTCTTGTTCTCTAATTTCAAATGTCAATTTACTCATTTCAGCACATTCCATGATTTTCTTAATAATTTCATCTTGCGTTGGTATTTTCTCATTTTTCCAGTTTTTAGCAAACACAATTCTAGCAGTTGTTAAAACATTCACAATCAAATATCTCAATTCTCTATTGTATGTTTCCGGCACAATCCCTAATAAAAAAATCTTTGGCTTAAAGTCTATATGTTTTTTGTTTTTGTTTTTTTTGGTCATTTTTTCCAACCATGTGTGGATTTTAGTCCAGTATCTTTTTGCTTCTACACATGTCCACCACATATGGTAATATGAGCCCGGTATCTGATGGAATTTCCAACACTTCTCAGATTTGTTCTTGAACACACTCGCTATTCTTGTCGGGGGTAGATGCCACCTTTTTACCCTGCCAAATATATTTTAACACTATTTTATTAAATTCTTCAAAATAATTTTTTCCCAACCTGATTGGAATTGTCTGGAACAAATCTTAAATTCTAGGCAATATATTCATCTTAATAGTTGATATCCTCTCTATCAATGATAATGGCAAATTCTCCCATTTAGCCAAATCTGTCACTATCTGTTGTTTAAGTTTGTTGTAATTATTCTCCTTGAGTGTACTGCATCTTGCTGTCAAATATATCCCCAAATACTTAGCCTTGTTCATGACCCGCATGTTTGATACATCCGCCAAGTCTTCTTTTTGTTTTTTTAGTACATTTTTTGTCAAAATCTTTGTTTTATCTTTATTTATTTTCAAACCTGCTACCTTTCCAAATTTTCCTATTTTGTCTATCAGTTTATTTAAGAACTGAACTTAATCTTAAAGTACAGAGCAGATTGAGCAGACTGTACATAACAGAAATGCATATTGAAATGAGAAGTATTAGAAAGTGAGCATTCTTTGTAGAGTCACGAGAGTGGACTTTTTAAAACTGACTGCATAAGTGAATCATATTATCTTAACCCCCAGAGTTAAGGAGAATCCAAGACCTCGGTGCCTTCCATCGTGCCCTTAAAACCTTCTTTTTCCAGCAAGCCGGGCTGGCCTAACACTTTTTAAAATGTTTTTAATTGTTTGTTATTATTTTTAATCAAGGGGCCAATTTTATATATATCTTTGTAATTGTATTTTAATGTTTGTAGTTTATATTTTTACTTGGCTGTTCACCGCCCTGAATCCTCAGGGAGAAGGGCGGTATACAAATTTAAAAATAAATAAATAAATTGTCAGCATTCATTAATATAACAGAGGACACAGAACCATCAGACAACAAAATTCTAGGTGCTTGGGTGCTATTTTTTAAAACAATTTAGTAATTTTTGTTGTAGTGCTAAGAGCTTCCTCCAACTTAATTTCTGATAGCCTCTGAAATTTACATACAAAATGTATGCATATGATTAGCAACCTACAAGATTGTCTAGTTCCTAAAAGATATCCAATAATTTATTTTTTTGCACAAATCATAACTAGAATGATCTTCTATGGACTTTTTATCTCATCTTTCATCATGTGCCCAAACTATATTTCACCTAAATTTATTAATTATCCTATAGAAATAAAGAAGCAGACAAGTGCTTTTGCTTATCTTCTTAAGACTTATACAAGGGGCACCGGAATTTATTTATTTATTTATTAAATTTATATGCCATCAATTGCGCTGCTTGGGGTGACTTTTTAGAACTGAAAAGACCTAATCAGCTTTACTTTAAGTATTTAATCTTATAGTCCCAGTTAGTAAATTGAATCCAAATTAAGCAATGTTTGGAGTAGATCCATTGAGATCAAAAGGATTAACAATTTCCTTCTGATCTGATGGGTCATTACTCAGTATGATTAAGTCTGGATATGTTTAAAAGAACTTCACACTGGCTATAATCAAGACTAGCAACCAAGTTAAAAATAGTAAATGATATCCAGATATTATATACTCCCATGCACCCACAAACACACACATAACATCCTTACTCACCAAGGAATCCTCCAGATTTTTGGACTTCAAACGTTCCTAATTTCCAGCCAGTATGGCCAAGTATTAACACAAGAGTGTTGAGTCAATCTAACATATTTTATTTTTACATTCTGGAGAAATCTTCTTTGTTATTATATATAATATCTACAATAGAGTCTCTCTCTCTCCCCCCACCTCCCATCATATATAGTAACGTGGATTAAAAAATAGATACCACTTTACACATACACGACAGGAGCAATAATAGAGCAAGATTACATGTCATCCGTGAAAGTACTTTAACTATCTGTCATTGTAATCCATGCATTGGTTTATGGATCCAGAATCCCAGAGGGAGTGTCAGAAAATACCTACAATGTCTCCGAGCACTGATGTTGCATTTGGATTGACAGATGTGCAAACTCCCATGCCTCTAGGCAGTTCCCTTGAGCCAGACAGCTGTCCTGCCAAGCAGCAATTTATGTACAATTAAGAAGCATCCAGACAGCCCATTGTCACATCTCAAGTTTCCAATGGCATTCGGGTCAGTAATAGTGCTTTGAAAAATAATCCCATTGCATAAACTAGTGTAATTATGATAGCATAATTATGTTATAATAATTATGAAAGCATGGCTTCCCAGGAAGAGACTCTATGACAAGGGGTGGGTTTTCTGGTCGGCTCCACAATTGATAGGGAATTTGGTTAGGACAAGTAGAGGAAACTAGGAGAAGTTTCTATGGTGGGGGAACCGAACTTCTGGTCAGCTCCAGAACTGAATGGGGGGCTTCCAGTTCGGACTTTTGTGGCTCTTTGAGGGATTAAGGTTGCCAACCCCTGCCCCAAACAGAAGCCAGGTTAGCCTAGTGCCAAAGAAAGCAGTTTGAAACATTTAAGATAATTCAGCAGTTTCATCAGAGGACTCAAGCCCCAGAAACCCTAAGGCTTGTTCTGTTCAGATTTGAGGTTTGAGAAGCAACTGATCAAACTGAACCTTGGAAATTAAACATTTTAAAAAGTCCATAGGCTCCTATAATAACAAAGCATCAATGTTCCTGGAGCTTCTTCTTAAAGGATTGTAGATCCTTTTAGAGGACATTAACTCTTCTAAATTCTGCTAGAATTTTTCAAGACTCTCCTCACAATTTCTTTCTATAAGATCCCCCCACACACCTCTTTTAAGACAGAAATAGCTGTGATGAAGAAGCGAAGTAAGCAGACAACATCCCAATTGCTTGTACCGAACCAATACAGAAAGTGTGCTACTCCAGTTTAAAAATTAAAAAAGAAACTTGCAAAAGCCTTTTGAAAAATAATCTCTCACTTTTCTGATGTCCTAAGCCTAGCCTGACAATAAAGAAAGCTGGGTTTGTAGGATGTTAGGAAGGTTGTTTTAGTTTTGTCAAGTTTGCCCTCCCCCCCACCCTCAGGAAGGTTCCTGCCTCCCATCATTTGCTTTGGTGAGATGTCAGGCTATATAGGAACATGCTTTCATTGAACTTTGTCTCTTCTGGGCAGGACAATGGTTACTTATTATTGTACTAATAATTAATCCATTAATTCTAGGCTAAGACTTTTGATCTGTTGCCATTCTAATTGATCCACTCTAAATTTATGAAATTAGCTATCTTACCCTGAATTAGCAGTTGGGCTAAGTCTTGTAGTGTGTATGGAAAAAGGCTATGAGGGTCACTTTTCCAGCTGTTTTTAGTGGGATATTTTGATTTCCTTTGACATCAGCAATCTAGGAAGTAACTGGATGATTTGTTGGCTCTGAAAGTTATGGCTGGGTGAGGTTTTCTGAAGAAAAATAGTGAGAGAAACTGAAATAAATCCTATCTTAGATGTGTAAAGCTTCCCTTGAGTGAAATGTTTACTCTAAAACTGCTTTTTAACTCTTAAGTTCTATTAATCATGTTCAAAAACAATATCTGTCAGAATACCTGATATCAGGAGAAACCACCCAACAAAGTGTGACTTAACATAGTTTAAGTTCTCATATCCAGGCTGCATGGTTTCACAGTCATTGAGAATGATGAGAGTTATACTGCAATATATAAGTCTAAGGCTAACATAGAACAAGAATTTTGGATGACCAGTGGAAGAATTCCACTGGCAATGCCAAACAGGTAGTACTAAAGCAATATTAATTCTGTGAAAGTATTCCATCATAGATTTCTTTGATGAAATTCTTTATTGATGCTACTATTAAGATGAATATTTTACCTAGAATTTTATATCTCTTTCAGACAATTCCAATAAAGTTGGGTAAGGAATTCTTTGCAGATTTGAATAAAATGATATTGAAATACATTTGGCAGGGAAAGAAGGCAAGAATAAAACTTGAGATGCTAATATGAGGGGTGGTTTTGGCCTACCTAACTTTGAATTATATTATCAAGAGGTTTGTCTAATGTGGATTAAATAATGGGTAACATTGAAAAACACTAGATTATTGAATTTGGAGGGACATGACTTGTTGATGGGGTGGCACGCTTTTTTATGATATAAAGGAACTAAAATTCAGGGGTATTTTAGAAGAGATCAGATACATGAAGCTTTGTTTTTGACTTGGGAGATGATCAAAAAATACCATTATTTGAAGATTCCCGTCTGGGTATCTACAATTGAAGCTTTCTCTTATCCAATGGTATTTAAGGGTGAACAAATGGTTAGCTATAGTGAATTATTGGATGAAAAGAGTGAACTTAAATTGCAACAGGACTTAGAAGATCAGGGATTTAAGATGGATTGGTTTTAATATATGCAAATATTTTCCAGATATTGAGAAGATCTCAAACAAGAAGGTTTCTATAGTGTTTTGACTAGTTTAGATAAGATATTAATGGGCTCTGATGACCATGTAATTAAAAAGTTATATGGATACTTGCTAGAGGTTAAACTGGAAGAAGAACAAGTTAAAGAACCAATGATAGCGTGGGGGAAAAATTTTGACTATGGTATTGATTTAGAGAAATGGCAAAAATTGTGGTCACATAATTATAAAATGACAATGTCTACAGCATATAAAGAGAATTTGTATAAGATGTTTTATAGGTGGCATTTATCCCTGACGAGGATAGCCAGAATGTTCAAGAACAAATCGGAGAAATGTTGGAAGTGTCATCAGACTCCAGGAACTTATTACCATATGTGATGGACATGCGTGGAAGCAAGGAGATTTTGAACTAAGATACACACATGGTTGGAAAAAAATGACTAAGAGACATATTGACTTTAAACCAGAAATATTTTTATTAGGCATCTTACCAGAGACATTTAATAAAGAATTGCAATATTTAATTGTGAACATTTTAACAGCGGTTAGAATTGTATTTGCGAAAAATTGGAAAGGAGAGAAGATAATTACTGATGAAGAAATTATTAAGAAAATGCTGGACTGTGCTGAAATGAGTAGATTGACATTTGAAATAAGAGAACAGGAAGATAAACAATATTATTTGATATGGGAGATATTTTATCAATGGTTAGATAATAAAACATGGAGATGAGATAGTATATATGAAATGAAATGTCAATGAAATGTTTAAATAGTTATCTTTTGTTCGAGGAAAGAATAATTGTCGTATGATGAGATCTTGAAAATTATTAGCACAAAATGATTTTAACCGATCAAGATGCTGTCTGTAATTGTTTGTAAGGATGATGTTTTTATGTAGTTTTTTATTTTTAATTAAAAATAAAACTTTTTTTCCAAAAAAAAAATCTTTATTGATGTTATAAACCAATAAAGTAAGCTCTTTTCTAGCTTGAATGGCAACAGTGAATAGAGACAGCTGCTATCCATTGTGGTTGAAGTTTATAAAAGCCTCTGTATATTTCCAAAAATTGAATAAAAATGAACATCTTTTAAAAACATTTTATTAAAAGCCTAACAGGGGATAACTACTAATGTTGCTATAAAAATCATATACATTGCAAAAAGTTATATCTAATTCCCATTCAACGCATATAGATTTTTAAATACATTTAAAAAGAAAACATTTGATGGAGTCAAAAAATATGTGAGTGTATAAGGCATTCACACAATTTAGCCTTATTGTAGCATTCATTCTTGAGTCAATATGAGTTATACTCCCTCCGAGAAACTCAATCAGGCTGAAATCAATTTATAAACATGAAAGATGATACAAACTTCTTAAAATGCATCTAAAGCAGATTAGGCTCCCCCCCAAAAATAAATGTATGGAAAACTTTCAGAGACGTCATTTGTGCCCAAATCTGTCAAGTGGGCGGATGAAACTGGCATGACTAATAGAGAAAAAGAGAACAAGGAATTGGAAATGTAAAAGGCTGAGTCATGCAAGGCTTTGAAAAGAAGCCCTGTACTGCATGTAGATGGAGGTAGACGGTGACTGGCTCAAGGACAAGGGAGGCTGAATGTCAAGCAAGAAGGATAGTCATGGCTACAGCCGGGCTTTTACATGAAAAGGATTTTTTGTGACGAATGAGGAAGCTCACTAATTTGAGGGGACAACTGGTCAAGATGAGAAGATGCGAAAATATCTGAGGTAGATTATACATATAAGGAAAAGATGGAAGCTAACAAGGAATAAGGCCTTTAAGAAAGGCTGAAATGTGTGAGTGAGTGTGTGCTTTAATGAAACCTCTTTAAACGATCTTTATATCCAAAAATATAATGAGTCCTTACTGAAGGAGCGAAGGAGAAATTTTAGTATTTTTACCTTGTCACCTCCCAAAAATAAGACCCTCTCGTATATTTTTTTGAACCCCAAAATAAGTGCTTGGCCTTATTTTCGGAGGAGTCTTATTATTTTGGGGCATGTGGAGCAAAATGGGGCTCCTTTTGCCATCTTACCTGATTTACAGCTCTGTGTTTAAATATTTTCAGGAAGGGCTTATTTTCAGGGGGAGGCTTATTTTAGCGCATGCGCTTAAAAGCCCGATTGAGCTTATTATTAGGGGATGTCTTATTTTCAGGAAAACGGTACAATACTACGAAATCTTGTTATTGTTAATCAGGAAGGATGCGTGTGGAAGAAGGAACGGGCTTGAAAGGTGAAGTCTTTCATCTTCAGTGAAAGTCCAAGTACCCCTTCTCCATCCTAGCTCTCTCCTGAAACACATCTTGGATGGGAACACAGGGAATTGTGGTCCTGGTACCTGGGCAGGGAGGGTACGATGCTGGGAAAGGAGTGAAGTAAAAAAGCAAAAAGCTGTTTGAAAAGAAGAGGGGATGATTATATATTTCCTTTCTTAACAATCTCTTTAAACGGATAGAAAGGGCTTCTTCAGCATCAAGGGAAAAACCAAATGCAGGATGGAAAGAAGCTTTCCTCAAGCCCAAGAAAATTTTTGAGGTATTATACTCTGGAAGCAAGACTGCATAAAAAAAGCTAGAATTCGTAATAAGCCAGCTTGCACTTATCATAACAAGAATTTATTGGCCATCCATTAAATGGTGCAGAATTCGGTATCCAGCTGGGACTCCTCCCAAGTTAATGAGATGAAGTGCCTGCTAACAGAATTCACAACAAATGGGGGAGGAGTTGAAGATATATTCAGCACCACCCTTTTCCAATTGAAACTTGCTATGTTTCATATAGCCTTGGTACTCCTGAATTTGCAAAGTTCCCAAGTACAAAGAGAAATTCATGTTATGCAGAAGACATGTTACATCATAGATAGAAGAGAAGCTTTATGCCATATGGGCTAGATGAGTATACATATCCACGGAGAAGAAGGATCAACAGGAATAATTACCACCATTCTATTAATAAGGCCTTATAATACTAGAGCTGTATTATTATATCAGCAATGTATGCTTGTGTACTTAAGCACCTGACTGGAAATTGTTCTCTAATCTTGCCCGAATGGACTTCTCTGTGTTTGCTAATGGAGCAGATGGTTAATGCTAACAATAGTGCCTGCTTGCACATCTGTTTCTTTTAACAGGTGATCAGTTTTCTTTAGCTCTTGCAGAGTTATCCTTTGAATGATGGAGGAAGCAAGCATAGAGCAAACTCAACTCCAAGAGGGCTTGGTGAAGACTATATATCCAGCAAGTTGACTTGTAAATCAAAACCTGTTTCTTCATCTAGGTTAATCCTATTCAGGATGACGTGAAAACAAATTCTACATTTCCCATATAAGAAACATTTTGAGGGCAAGTTAAATACTTTTCTTTTAGGGACTACCAATCTCATGTTGGAATTTGTAAATCCAGCTGTGTTGTTTGGCTGAATTTTTGTAATGAAGAATATTTTGAAAGTTTTATAATTTAGCTGGATTGCACAGGCCTGCCAAGTTCTCCCATTAGATAAATACGTCATAATTCAGCAGGCTGTTGTATATTTCTTTGCTAGGGAAAAGGAATTCAATGGCGATTTTGCTAACCAAAAAAACCAATTAAATCTCTGCCAACATAGATCATGGTTGACAGAAAATATCTGTTTTCATTTGTGTACTTTTTAGAACAACTCCAGCAGCATTTTCTTACCTTAGCTATTTTGGGGGAATAAAAAGGCCACTGCTAGCAAAATTATAGATCAGTCTTACATATAAACAGAGAATCAGACGCCAAAGTTATTTCAAAAGGACAAAAAAAATCCTTTTTTTTGTCCTCAAAAGGACAAAAAAAATGCTTTATTTTATTTAGGGCTCATCAAAATGGCTGTGTACACAGTTTTTGAGCTTTCCAAAGGTAAGTTGACAAAAGTATGTTGGCTACTAGCTACCCTAGTAGCTGAGCCCTGCATGGGCCTTTAATACCAATGCTGACAAATAGTGCTGGAATAGTAGTAGTAGTAGTAGTAGTAGTAGTAGTAGTAGTAGTAGTAACAACAACAACAACAACAACAACAACAACACACAATATATTAAGGAAACTATGCTGTAGCAACTATTAATTCTTATAGTTTCATTTTCTCTCCCATCTGCCAACAGGAAAAACAACCACCAATCAATCTGATTCTCTGCACTTTACAGATTATGCAAAGAAGACCGAGGTCAAATGTTCTTAATCACATGTTCTAAAACCAGATCTAGTGCTCCTTCAAAATAACATTTAAAGAGTATAGGTAAAGGTTTCCCCTGTCCAGTTGTATCCAATTCTAGGGGACAATGCTCACTTCCATTTCCTAGCCAAGGAGCCAGCGAAGTCCAAAGATACTTCCATGGTCATGTAACTGGCATGATTATATGCCAAAGTACATGGAACGCTGTTACCTCCCCAGTGCCCACCAAAATGGTACCTACTTGCATTTGCAAGCTTTTAAACTACTAGGCTGGCGAGAATTGGGGCATTACATCTTTGTAGATAAGCAGCCTGTTGGAGGTACAGTCAGATACAGAAGAAGTCATGTGTCTGATCTCTCTCCTGTACTCAAGCCAAAGTACCTATGGAGAGCAGTGCCTGGTGACCAAAGAAGAGAAGTGGCCAATAGAAGCTGGTCAGGTCTATTTATTTACTTACTTATTCATTTAGAAAATCAAATAAATATGACCAATTAAACCCCATAACAACATAGATCCAAACACAGAACCAAAAGACCCCACAAATTTTTCATGTACTTTTGCATTTGCTGGGCTCAGTCCAGTGGTGGGTTGCTCCCGGTTCGGACCGGTTCTATAGAACCAGTAGTAAAACCGGTGGGAAGCTCTGCCCGCTCACCCTGACATCATCAGGATGCTTCTGCACATGCTTCGCTCGCTCACATGTGCATGCGACCCCATTGCAAACCAGTAGTAAAGGTAAGTAAAATCCACCCCTGACTCGGTCGTATCTTATGCTTGAGTTAAGAGCCAAGACTTCACAGCCCTTCAGAAAGCTAATGGGGGAGCGACTCTCTCAGGGTGGAGGCTGTTCCAAAAGGTCAGAGTAGCCATGGAAAAAGCGCATCACAGAGGTCCCATTAGGACATTGTAAGTGCCCCAGAGCAGGGGTCTCCAACTATGGCAACTTTAAGACTGGAGAACTTCAACTCCCAGAATTCCCCAGCCAGCTTTGCTTTGCTGGATGGGGAATGCTGGATGCTTTGCTGGATGGGGAATTCTGGGAGCTGAAGTCCACCAGGCTTAAAGTTGCCATGGTTGGAGACCCCTGCCCCAGAGCACACATATTTGGAGGCACTGGTAAAGCCCATCATAGGGACTGGGAAATTGGAAAAATACTGGAACTGCATTTACTATTTTTAAAAAAAGCAAAGAGAGAAAGAGGACGCTTATAAAGAAAAATAATAATTTTTAAAATATTCTTGCTGTGTTTGTAACTGTCAATATCTGACTTACAGGTGAGAATTTTACTGACCTTTCTGATGTAATACATATTTCCATAGGCATTTTCTAAGATTATGCAAACTATTAGGAATAAATAAAATAGGAAGAAAGGGTTTAAAAAAAAAGAAATGGTGTGCCTATTTTAATTTGTATATATACTTTGTGTTTACTTTGTATATATACATTTAATTTGACTTTTTGTATGTATATATAGATGTATGTATGTTTGTATGTATGTATGTACTATATATGGATGCACATATATTGTATACATATAAAAATGCATATTCTCCAGGAAGGCCTACCCACAGGGAGAAAAATGATTGGTAATCATTTTCCCAGGAGGGCGTAACAGCAGGATCATTGTCCAATGGGGGATGTGGTAGCCTGCAGTCTGCACTGAATACCTTATAAGCTATTGCCAAAGCCTAAACAGGATTTTGATAAGCTGGTTTGAGAGTTAAGTTGGCATGAGCACAGGACAGGAGCAGTTTAAGCAGTAAGTGCAGATATGCTGTCTAAATGCTGAACAATCAGAAAAGCTGAATGAAGAAAAATGAATGATGATGCTGCCAGAGAAAATTGTTGCGCACAGCTTGGACTGCAAGCAACACAAATCATTCAATATCAGATGAAGTAAAACCAAACTGCTCATTGGGAACACTAATAACAAAGTGAAAGCTTAAATATTTTGAATAGATAATGTGAAAGCGAGAGTCACTGGGAAAGAGTGGAAAATCAAAGGCAATTGAAAAAGAGGCTGACAGAAGACAAGATGTTTAGGTATTATAACTGATGACACATATAGAAGCTTACAAGGACTCATAGAAGCAGTTGGTGACAGACAATCCTAGAAACATCACATCTTTCAGGTCTTAAAAAGTGAGAAGTGACTGAATGACTGAACAAATGTTTTTCCATATATATATTAATTGTAAATTTTTGCAGCACCTCCCCATTTCCTCTTTATTTCTCCTACATATCTTATGTGAACATTCTTTTTCTTGCCTAAACAATCTAAAAATACTCAGCTCTGCTTCAAAGATCATCTATTGTATTTAGAGAAAGATGCTAGCTTTCAAACTGGATTTGCTGGGCAGACAACTGTTTGTTCTCTAACAGAGCTGAGGCATTGGATGTAGAATAAGTTCCTCCGGTACATTTGAGTGAAATCTCCTCCTTTATCTTTATCCTAGAAAAGGTTTTTCTATAAATAGAAAGAACTAGAAAACTTGTCCCAAGGAAGCATAATCACAGCTCCTTATAGCAACACAACAGTCGGGCCAGTTGATATGGACTTCACTTGCCTGTCTTCTCTATTTGATCCTGTGACATTTCTTTAATTATAAGAGAGTTGAGCTGAACTGTGAAATCTCATGTGTACAGAATGATATTTGTCCCCTTGTCATAACCCACAAAGAAGATTGAAAAGAACAAGGATCCTTTGGGTGAAAACTTCTGACATTCAAATGGATGGAGACAATTGTGGAAAAGTCTACAACATAGGAGGAGCCAAAGCCTTATAATTCAGCTCCTGATCTTCTATGTCAGGTGTTTCAAACTCAAGGCCCGCACACTGCATCCAGGGTGCTTAGGTCTGGCCCGTAGGGCTGTCCTGAAAACAGTGATGGACCGGCTCACAGTGCTTCTGCCAGCAAAAACAGGCTTCTGAGTTCTGTTTTTGGCTGTAACAACCTCCTGCAACCTCCCAAGCTTCATTTTCACTGGCAGAGGATTGCAGGAGGTCGTTATAGCTGAAAACGGAGCTTGAGAGCCCATTTCTGCTGGTAGAGCACTCAGGCCACCACAGGCACTGACACAAGTGATGTTGAGCTGGCCACACCCACCATGGCCATACCCACCATGCCCCTGGCCATCCTCCTGTCCCCCACCCTCCTGTCCCCCCAAGGTCAAACACAACCCTGATGCGTCCCTCAATGAAATCAAGTTTGACACCCTTGTTCTATGAACTACAAATTGCAATCCCTTATGCCGACATTTTTCATCAGAATCAGTTTTGAACTGTCTTGTTACACCAAGGCTGAATTTCATAATCTTTTAAAGAAAATATAAACCTTTCGAATGAAAGTTCTGAGGAAGCATCTATCCCTCTCCATCCATATTGTTATATAAACTCTGTGGTAAACATTTGTACTAATTCTGCACCAATTTGTTCTATCCTGCTGGTTTTTTTAATCTCTCCCCAAAATAAGTAATTGATGTGGCCCTCCATAGGGGGTTAAAATCAAACAAAACCAACATTAACTGGCAAAATTTTTTATAAGGAATAATTTCCAATTTACTCAGTATCCATTTAAGATGGTTCTATGTACTGGTGTATAACTGAGCTGAGTATAAAAGCTAGACCATATAGGAAAAACTTTTGTGTTGGCTTGAAATTAATAGTTTAACTTCCAGAAATCCTAGTCAGGGAGGTCATAATAAATATCTACATTTTGTTATGTTCCAGGATTGTGGCATGTTCTATATATAAAAGTAGCACCACAAACCTGGTGAATGGAGCTAGGGTTTTTCAAGTGTAATGAATGATAAATAACTTGGAAGGAACATTATTCCGAAGCACTTGCACTATCATCTAAACCAGAATATAATTTGTAATTTATTTATTTGTCAAGCATATATAAGATAACAGGTAACAGTATAAACATAATTTGAATAGATGAAAAGAGTAAGAGTAAAAAGGAACATTAGGACAGGGACAGTAGGCACGCTGGTGCTCTTATGCCCCTTACAGACCTCTTAGGAATGGGGTGAGGTCAACAGTAGACAGTCCAGATTAAAGTTTTGGGTGCTTGGGGAAGAAACCGCAGAGTCAGGTAGTGCATTCCAGGCATTGATCACTCTGTTATAGAAGTCCTATTTTCTGCAATTGAGTTTGGAGCAGTTTATCTTGAGTTTGTATCTATTATTTGCTTGTGTACTATTGTGGTTGAAGCTGAAATAGTCATTGACAGGTAGGACATTGTGGCAGATAATTTTATGTACTACTCTTAGGTCAGACTGAAGTCGGCATAGTTTTAAGTTGTCTAAGCCCAAAATTTGAAGTCTGGTGGCATAAGGTATTTTATTGTGGGTAGCGGAATGGAGGACACATCTCGTGAAATATTTCTGGAATCTCTCAATTGTATTTATTTCCAATATACAGTGCGGGTTCCAGACAGATTAGCTGTATTCGAGAATTCATATAGCAAATGTTTTGTATGCTCTAGTTAGTAGTACAATATTACCTGAGAAGAAGCTACACAAAATTAGGTTAACAATTCTTAATGCCTTTTTGGCAATGTTGTTACAGTGGGCTCTGGCACTTAGATCTGTAGAAATGAGTACTTCAAGATCCTTGACAGAGTGAGGGTCATCTACAAGGTCATGTTCATCTAATTTGTATTTTATGTTTTGATTTTTTTTTTTTTTGCCAATGTGCAAGACAGAACATTTGTTGGTTGAGACTTGTTAGACTAATCTGACACATAGTCAAGGTCTTTTTGAAGGGTAGTTGCATTGTCAGTGGTGTTGAATAGTTTAACATAATCACTGAAGAGAATGCAGTTGCTTTTAATATGATCATAAAGGTCATTTATGTAAAGTATGAAGAGTGTTGGACCTGCCTTGGGAACACCACTATTAGCAGGTACAGGATTTGATACAGAGCTTCCTATTTTGACCACTTGTTGTTTGTTTGACAGGAAGACAGCTATCCATTTATGTAGGAGTCCAGAAATGCAATAGGATTTTAGTTTTAGAAGTAATTTGTCACGTACCACTGAACCAAAAGCTTTATAGAAGTCTATGTAAATTGTGTCTATTCCTTTTCCCTGATCGAGATGTGTAGTCCATATGTTTTTGCAATGTAGTAGTTGTAGATTACAGGATAATTTTTTTTTCTGAAACCAAATTGTTTGTTGGAGGATGGAGGGTAATAGATTGGTTTGATTTGTCTCTAGGTGGAGGGTAATAGATTGGTTAATGATTGATTCCATGACTTTGCAGGTGATGCAACATAAAGAGATTGATCTGTAATTTTCAACTAGGCCAGGGTCTCCCTTTTTGAAGATAAGGATGACCGTGGCTTGTGACCATTGGTAGGGCAAGGAGCTGGTACTGAAAGATTTTTCAAAAATTATGCTTAGAGGTTCTGCAATTGCCGTGCAAAGCTTTTTTAAGAAGTATGCACATAGTCCATCAGGTCCAATAGATAGAGATGGTTTTAGATTGCGTAGTGCCTTTTCAATGTTGTCTTTTGTAAAATCGATATGTATAAGATCACCGTAATTGTTGTAATTGTTTGTAGTACGTCTGGGAAATATTGGGTATGTGTTGTTGCTGTTTACAAAGACTGAGCCAAAGAACGTGTTAAAGAGATTGGCTTTAATGGTTTTGTCAATACAGTCTTCATCATTTGGTCCTTTTAGGGGTGGGATGGATCTGAAGTCTTTAAGTTTGTTGTTTACAAAATTATAGAAGGCATGGGTTGATTTTGTGCATAGAAGGTATATGACTGAATTGTAAGGAAAACAGATTTCAGCATTGGACCATGACAAGAACCAAAGAGTTAATATCTTGGTTAATTACGGGTCTTTCAGAGTATGAAAGTGATACTGTAGCTTTGTTCCTCTATCAACTGATTGAGGTACCAATGGGACTTCACTGTGTTTTTAAATGCTAACATCTAATTATGGCTGGTGCAACCACTGGCCACCCAGTCATTGTTACATATAACTGAAATACAGCAATTCCTAGTGACACTTTGATTGTGCAGTGCAGTCAGCTCCGATCATCCTTTTGTGTCTCCTGTGTCTGACATGTGGATCAAACCCTCTCCATTGTGCTGTGTCTTTCTAAAGAGAACAAAGAGAAATTGACAATGAAGTAGCTGCCAGCCCATTGCCGTAGTCCATATATCTACCCAGCTGTCATTACGTAATCTGAGTAGCTCTGCTAGCCCAGAGGAATATAAATTGTCCATCAGAGAGGTGAGGGATTTAACTCAAAAAAGTTTTTGTTATTGCTGCTTACCTTGGCTGCAGCCACAGCCACAGCAACAGCAAGAGCACATAAATAGAAATTCAACTGTGGGAGGCCTTAAAATGTACTTTGGACCTCCAGCATCCAAGCTCAGGAGGATTTTCTTTTCATAAGAATTATCCTGAGTAGGCACTTGACCCTTCACCTGAAGGAAAACAGAAAACATATAGCCTTCTCCCAAACAAATGTAGTGATGCAATATCTTGTAAAGATGAATTGTTTGCTAATCTCTTCTGCTCCTCTCTTCCCCTCCCCTTCCCAGTGATCAGGATGTGCAGTGGGTGGAAAGTGAGAGAGATTCTTGAACATAATGTAAGTGCCAAAGCTGATAAAAGTGTTAAAAAGAAATATGTTAAAATTCACGATTAATTAAAAGCAAGTATTATGGCGATGTGAGTGTCACACTAAAACTGTGGAGTGGAGCAAATCACTTCGAGGAAGTATTTTATGGAAAATGAAGACATTTTATTCAAGCTTATTTACTTAGTGGAAGCTTACTTCCAAATAATCAGATACTTGATTTGTATCATGAATGCTCATGATATATTTTTTTGGTAATATTATCAGCTATATTAGTAATATAGACTGTGTAAATGTATATGTGTGAGAAGTCTTTTGGGTACATGTAGCACCCATTAAATGAAATACCAGCCAGATGATTATTAACATCATGTATTATCAGAAAAGTAAGTTTACAAAATCAGGAATAATAAAAAGAAAACCAGCAGTACTTATAAAAACAGACTGGTGCAAGGTAGGCAGATGGCAAATGGTGGTTTTTTTTTTGAAAAAAAATCTTAAATTTTTAAAAGTAACCTACCACAAGTGAAAGTACTGTTTGGTGGCATATCTATCAGCAGGCAATTAAGCTTAGAATATTGAAACACCAATAGGTACCATGCTGGGAGTTGTGGATATATTATTTCCTAATAACGCTAGAAAAAGGATGAATGATAATTTTGCAGTGCTGATATGAATTGATGCTTGGCATCAAAATCTTTTCCTAAAACTGTTTGAAGAACAAAGCTTCCCAACTATTTGAAATGGTTAGGGTTCTGCTTCAAAGAACTTTACAAACAGCTCTCATCATAGATAGGAAAGTGGGGTGGAGGAGAGGGAGACTGAACCACTGGAAAAACCATATCCAAGTTTCCTACTTAATCATGTGCCGGCCAATTGGTGTTGACTCAGTAACCACATAGATTTGCTTCTTACCACCATGTATTTCTCAAGTGTTTATTTTTCATTATTATTTTGCTTCCAGAATGAATGCAAACTTCACTATAATCCAGTATGGGATTTTATCCTTACCATATAACTAGTATGCCCATTGTTATGTCCTTATAAGGACATCCGCCTGGGATTGGCTGAGGATCCTTTCGGCGGGAGTTTTGAATCCCTGTCAGTGGGCGGTGCGTCTGCCGGAGTGTATATAAGGAGAGCTCCGGCAGCGCACAAGCTGTTCAGTTCTTGTTATTAAACCTGTTAATTGAACCCTGCTGGTCACTTCTTCTTTCCTGCGCCGATCTAACACTGGCGACGAAGGTCTAGAGAAGAACCTCCGCGTGGCACGATCGCCATAACGAGCTGAAGTCACTCGACGCGGTCTGAGAAATGGCAACGCCGCAAGCGCCGTTCGCCTCGCTGGCTCCCTTCAACCCCAGCCGGGAGAAGTGGAGTTCGTATATGATTCGTTTCCGCCAATTCCTCCGGGGAAACGGCTACAACAACCTAGACGACGAGAGGAAGAGGGCTCTCTTCCTCGCTCACTGCGGCTCCGACGTTCTGGAACTCGCCGTCAACCTCGTCGCACCCAGGGACATTGAAGTCATGTCCTGGGTGGATCTGCAGACTGCCCTGCAAGACCACTATGCACCAACGGGCACCCCCATATCGAACCGCTTTACCTTCCGCCAACGTAATCAGAAGGAAGGCGAATCGCTTAAAGACTTTGTGGCGGCATTGCGTCAAATCGCTGCGAACTGCGAATTTGAGAACGTTGACAATGCCTTACGCGACGGGATCGTCTTTGGGATGAGAGATGCCAACCTCCAAAAGAAGTTCCTGAGCAGAAAAAGACTGTCCCTGAAGGACGTTCTTGAGGAGGCTACGGCTGCTGAAACATCCGAGACCGCCGCTGCTGCCATGCTCCAGTCCCGAGGGATCCATAAGATCCGCAAACCGTCATCTGAATCGTCCGAGGACTCTGCCACACCAACCGATTCAGAGGGAGAGTCGACCGTTTTGAAAGTTTCCCGCCCACCTAGGCGGGAAATTCAAAAAGATGGCCGCCGCGCCGCTCAGTGCGGCAGTTGCAAGGGACACCATCCCCGCCAATCCTGTCGCTGGCGGGATGCCACCTGCAGACGCTGTCTTAAGAGGGGGCACATCGCGGAGGCATGCAGAGCCTCTGATCCGGTTCCTGAATCGATCAAGCCCCAGAATCCAGAAAGTCGTCGCGACTCCCAGAGGTCATCCAAACGGTCCTCAATCCAGCAAAATCGCGACGACCGCAACAGTTATCATGGCGGCGCTGTGAACCAGACAACGATCGCCCTCACCAGCACCAACAGTGCCACAAAATTCCACGTGACACTGTTGGCAGAAGGCTTGCCGTGCACGATGGAAGTCGACTCAGGCTCCGTCTATTCGATCATCGACTGGCACCAGGTCAAGAGACTGAAACCGAATCTCTCCAAGCGCCAACTTGAACCTCTGCACTCCAAGCTGGTGGACTTCGGCGGCAACCCCATCGGCGTCATCGGGAGAACCAACCTCCGGATCGCCTTCAAGCAGTTCCAGGGCTAGCTTCCCATAACCGTCGTGGAGCATAGCCGCCCGACCCTGCTGGGCGTGGAGTGGTTCCAGCCGCTGGGGCTTTCTATTGGAGGCATCCACCAGATTAGCTCAGGAGAACTCGACTCACTCATCGGAGAGTTCCAAGAAGTCTTCGATGGTAAGTTAGGGACCTTTTCAGGGAAACCCATCTCCTTTAATCTGGACAAGGGGGTAACCCCAATTCGGCTCAAGCCCCGCCGGGTTCCATTTGCCTTGCGGGCTAAAGTAGACGCTCAGCTAGATAAGCTGATTGCCCAAGGTATCCTGGAACCCATCGATCATGCTTCATGGGAAACTCCCATTGTGACTCCCATGAAGCAGGATGGATCTGTGCGCATCAGCGCCGACTACAAAGTGACCATCAATAAGGCGTTGCCGCAGAGCGCATACCCCGTGCCAGTAGTGCAACATTTGCTGCACTCACTCGGCAAGGGCAAAATTTTTGCAAAACTGGACCTGGCCCAGGCTTACCAGCAATTGCCAGTAGATCAGGAAACGGCGGAGGCACAGACTATTGTCACCCATAGAGGCGCGTTTAAGTGCAACCGTCTCCAGTTTGGAGTCAGTGCAGCCCCAGGCATTTTCCAATCCATGATGGAACGCCTTCTCCAAGGCGTTCCAGGGGTGGTGCCTTATTTCGATGATGTACTGATCTCTGGGGACTCAAAGGCTCAACTCCTGGACCGGCTGAGGCTAGTTCTCCAGCGTTTCAGGGAGAAGGGCTTGAGAGTCCGGAGGGACAAGTGCATCATTGGGGTACAGGAAGTCGAGTTCCTGGGCTATCTGATAGATAGTTCTGGCATCCACCCCACCAAATCAAAAGTTAAAGCTATCCATGAAGCTCCCAGCCCCAAAAACAAAGCGGAGCTTCAGGCTTTCCTTGGATTGCTTAACTTCTACGCTATTTTCCTCCAGCAGAAAGCCACTGTTGCTGAGCCGCTCCATCGCTTGCTGGCGAAGGCGGTTTCCTGGAGGTGGGGACGTGAGGAAGAGTCTGCATTCAGAGCCGTTAAGCAACTTCTGACCTCTGACAGTGTGCTCATTCAATACAATGAGACACTGCCCCTCAGACTGACCTGTGACGCGTCCCCGTACGGAGTTGGCGCTGTGCTCAGCCACGAACTGCCTACCGGTCGTGAAGCCCCCATCGCATTTTTCTCAAAGACTATGTCTAGTGCTGAGCGCAACTACAGCCAACTGGACAAAGAGGCGTTGGCTATTGTTGCAGGGGTGAAGCGCTTCCACGAATACCTGTATGGACGGCAATTCACCATTGTCACCGATCACAAGCCTCTCCTCGGCCTACTAGCAGGGGACAAGCAGACCCCAGCATTCATGTCCCCCCGGATGACGCGCTGGTCCATATTCCTCGCCGGCTACTCCTACAGCCTCGTCCACCAGCCTGGTAAAGCCATCGCAAACGCCGACGCGTTGAGCAGGTGCCCATCCGCCGAATCCGTGGAAGACCCGGCCCCCACGCTCGAGCTGCTGCATATTGACAACGACAGCAACTGTCCCGTGACATCTGCCGACGTAGCGACGCACACGCGAGCTGACCCCATCCTCCGGCAAGTCCACTCCTGGGTCCTGAGAGGCTGGCCGACTCGAATTGACAGCGACGACATCAGCCCGTTCAGCCGCAAGCAAGGGGAGCTGTCCACCATGCGCGGCTGTTTACTATGGGGAGATAGGGTGCTGATTCCCAGCACTCTGCAACGAAG
Organism: Masticophis lateralis; assembly: GCA_030761175.1. Lineage (NCBI taxonomy): Eukaryota > Metazoa > Chordata > Lepidosauria > Squamata > Colubridae > Masticophis > Masticophis lateralis. The sequence continues at coordinate 67,086,114 of JAUDYJ010000003.1, forward strand.
GACTCTTGCTGCGCTGCACAAAGGACACCCGGGCATAGTCCGGATGAAAGCCCTGGCACGGAGCTACGTCTGGTGGCCGTCACTGGACAAAGACATTGAACATTGGGTCGCCAGGTGTAGCCCGTGCCAAGAAGTCAGAGCCGCCCCGCCTCAATCTGACCCGACGCCCTGGGAGACTCCGAGCTCCCCCTGGTCGCGCATTCACATAGACTTTGCTGGCCCCATTCATGGGCACCACCTCCTCATCGTGGTTGATGCCTACTCCAAGTGGTTGGAAGTCGTCCCCATGGCATCCACCACAACAGAAGCTACCATCCGTGCCCTCCGGCGCCTCTTCGCGACCCATGGACTCCCATACGTGTTGGTCTCAGACAACGGGCCCCAACTTACGTCCGTGCCCATGGAAGCTTTCCTGGCGGGCTTGGGCATCCGCCATGCCCTCTCTGCCCCTTACAGACCGGCCGGAAATGGGCAGGCTGAACGGATGGTGCGGCTCACGAAGGAGTCACTTGCCAAGATGGGCCCGGGTGACTGGCAGGAGCGCATTGACACTTTTTTGCTTACCCAGCATATCACGCCTCACTCTGCCACCCGAAAATGCCCCGCTGAACTTTTAATGGGCAGGAGACTCCGCTCACCCCTGGACAGACTGCACCCACAATACTCCTCTGAGGTGCCCGCATCCGCCAGTCGCCAACTTCGCCAGTTTTCCGTCGGTGATGCCGTCTTCGCTCTTAATTTCCACGGCTCGCCTAAATGGCTTAAAGCTACAGTACACAGCACAACCGGTCCCAAATCCTACCGCGTTGAGCTGGACGATGGACAGATCGTGAGACGTCATCTCGACCAGCTCCGCAAAAGGTGGAGGGAAGTGAGCGAAAACCACCCCGACGAGGTAGGCCTAAACCACCCCGGTGCAGTAGGCCTAAACCACCCCGACGAGGTTGGCCTAAACCACCCCGGCGCAGTAGGCCTAAACCACCCCGGCACAGTAGGCCTAAACCACCCCGACGAGGTAGGCCTAAACCATCCCGGTGCAGTAGGCCTAAACCACCCCGACGAGGTAGGCCTAAACCACCCCACCGCAGTAGGCCTAAACCACCCCGACGAGGCAGGCCAAAACCACCCTGGCGAAGTAGGCCTAAACCTCCCAGACGAGGGAGACCGGCGACCCAAGGGAAGAACAAACACCCCGGCACCTAGCCTAATACCAGATCCGGCAAGGCAAGTAGACCGGGGACAACCCAGCAGGGGAAGCCAACGTCAACCCTGCGAAGTGGGCAACCAGCAGCCCAGAAAGGGGGACCTCCAGCCAACATTCCAGGAGGCCCTACAACAACCCGCCAACCGCGCAGAAAACCAACCCTGCAAGAAAGGCCTCCAACACCCCGGCAGGGTAGGCCAACGCCAACCCGACCAGGTCGAGCAGCCCAGCGGCCAGAGGGAACATTCGGCACCACCGCCAGACCAACCGCGCAGAGAGGGCCTACACCACCCCTGCAAGGTAGGCCTACGCCACCCCGACCGAGCCGACCAGTCACCTTTTCCGTCCGCCTGCCGCCCCGGGAGTAAACCGGACTCGACCGGAGAACCCGGGGGCTCAACCCAACCACCACCGCCGGACACGCACCCTGACCCAGACCGGCGCGACCCCAGCCCAGAGGGGACCCGAGGGAGACCCAGGGACCTACCGTGGCTCAGGAGTTCCGGACCGGTCAAGAGCAGGAATCCACACCGGCGGCTCCACGATCCGTGCAGGAACGAGGCAGACCAGCATCGCCCGCAGGCGGAGGTCCGTGACCCGGCCGGAGGTTCGGACACAGTGCCCGCGTCCTCGACGGCCAGATCCAGCCCGGCACCGGGGAAGAAGCCCCGAGCAGAGCAGACACCCTCCGCCCGGGAGAGTGTCCATCCTGACTGTGAACTGCGCAGGTCTACGCGGGCACGTAGACGTCCTGTTTATCTTAGTGACTATTTCCCTGATCGACTGACTAAGAACTAGGGGGGAGGAGTGTTATGTCCTTATAAGGACATCCGCCTGGGATTGGCTGAGGATCCTTTCGGCGGGAGTTTTGAATCCCTGTCAGTGGGCGGTGCGTCTGCCGGAGTGTATATAAGGAGAGCTCCGGCAGCGCACAAGCTGTTCAGTTCTTGTTATTAAACCTGTTAATTGAACCCTGCTGGTCACTTCTTCTTTCCTGCGCCGATCTAACACCCATAATATCGTCAATTTCTCCAGGGATAAATCCTTAAGGAAATACTCTTTCCTCTTAGAATTTGTTTTAATGTGCTAGCTACATTATCATTTTTACAGCTGACTGCTATAGAAGACATGGTAGAATTTTCCAACAGCGAACTTCAATGCATGCTGATTGTATTATTTTCTGAAATATTGACATGACCCAAGTTATTACTATTTTTAAATAAAGAAAACTATCTGAGGGTATGAAAGCAAAGTGTTCTTGTCAGAAATAATTTCCACTTCTGATCTGAGAACCATTTTTTATGTCTGTCAAAATTTGTAATAAAAGGGGTGGGGCTTTAGTCTCACAATTGTAGCTGCCATTTTGACTTTTTCTCCTCTCTTGGGATGCCCCTGCCAAAGCATTGCAGGTGTCCTTTCCTCTTTCCTCCACAACAAAAAAGACTGTTGTTTCTGCCAATGCAGCGTTGCCTTTGAATTGTGGTTAGATGTGTATATGATGGTTTCTGGGAGTTCCTTGGTTAGCTCTAACTACTCGGTTCAGTGATATCCCAGTGATATCCCATTTTTTCCATCCTGAAATAGAAATCTTCCTCAGGACCTTTCTTTCACATATACTATTTAAAGTCTTGCTGACAGTAGACAAAATAAATCTGTCACATATTTGGCACAGTCTGCACCTCCCACCTTTTCCTCATCTAAACCTCAGCTATGATAGTTGCTCTCTAGCAAGTCAACCTTCTGTTCCAGTTTGCAATGGTGAGGAACTTTAGCAATGTCAGCCATTCATTAATATATCATGCTTATTTTATGACCAGAGCAGCTGCCTACAAAATTCATTTTCAAAGATAGGAATTTTCCCATCAGGGTTCAACTCAGGACTGAACCTGAGTTGAAAGCCTAGCTCGGTGCAAGCTGTTTTGCTTTGCTCTCCTTTCTTCGTCTCATTTTTTTCCCTGCTTTCTTTTTCTTTCTCTCTCAACCCCCTCCCCTTTTCTTTCTGCTGGGCATTTTATACTCCAATTATTTTACATTTCCCTTTGCGATGGTATTGAAAGCACTGCTAATGAATCAATGCAAATTAAAGTTCTGTTGATATCTGAGCCGAACATGTGTTTCAGGTTTAGAGCTGTGCCTGGCTATCAAAGGTATCTTCTTCTGTCAGGTAGGGGATGCTGTGACTCACTTGCAGCTGGGCAAAAGAGATAGAGCCGAGGTTTTGAAGAGAGACACAAGAAGCAAGTTAGGACTGGGGGAAATGTCTCTGACGTTTTGTGAGAAGCTGTTGTAGAAATGGGGAGGCAAAGGATGCAAAACACACACACACAAACAGAGAGAGAGAGAGAGAGAGAGAGAGAGATAGTTCTGCATAGTAATAGATCAGTTAATTAATTTTTTTAAAAAGGGTTTTTTTAAAAAAAATGCAATTATAAACTGAAATATTATGATCTATTTGCTATGTTCTATTTGGAGAACTAGGCAAGAACGATGGAGGCTTGGCTAACGTAACACAACACTTTATTGCTAACAATAATAACTCTTGTAACAAGGCAACTCAGTGTGCGCGTGTATGCTTTTTGACAACTTGTTGCTGTCTGACAGCTGCTTAAATAGAGGCTGTCAGATTGGTGGAACCTAATAGGAAAGCAGCGTTTTCCCGTTCTCCCGCTAGCTGCCTGATCACATCTAACCCAATTAGAGCAGGGCAACAACAAGGAAGGCTCCAGCGGAGGTCATAATCATGAGGACTTAACATGCTAGATTTATATCTCCCCCATTGGCATCTTCATAGGGAAGGAATGAAAAGAAAACAAGATGGTGGATGGACAGGGGCATAATGGAAGTTGTTAGATACTGACAGACTGAGGGTTTCCTCTCAGGTCCGTTGTTTGAGTGGGAAGAATACTCAAACATGATTGGTTGAACTCCCTGACAACTCCCTATATAAGGGCAAGCTGTCAGAGTGGCAAGCTGCTGGATTGTACATAATTATCGAATAAAGAGCTGTCGTCTGAAGCCTGTTTCCAGTCTCTTCACTCACCCAACTTAACAGAAGTGTTGCCCCTTTTGTCCATATGTTGATTCCCAAAGGGGCGGGCCTTTATCTTGCAGTCATGGCTGCCAACATCTTGACTTTTTTTTTAACCTTCCTTGCAGAGCACTTGTCCCACTCTTTCCTTAGGAGCTTTCCTTCCATTTCCCCACCCATAACCAGTAGTAGTTGGGACTGAAGGAAAGCAATTGGTCCAAAGTCCCTCAGGGGCTACTTGAACTTAGTCTCTCTGGTACCAGTCCAACACCCTACCCACAACACTATTGTCTATTCCTTCCTCTCTCTGATTCCTAACTACAAAATTTTCCTCTAGGCATTAATTTGTTCAAAATTTTATCTTGCCATTCTCTTTTTGCCTTGCTGGTGTCATATCAGAACATATACCGTGTTTCCCCCAAAATAAGGCCCTGTCTTATATTTTTGTTGAACCCTGAAATAAGTGCTTGGCCTTATTTATAAGGCCCAATCGGGCTTATTATCAGGGGATGTCTTATATTCAGGAAACAGGATACACACACACACACACACACACACACACAACTCTATACATTCAATTTCATCTCTTTTACTCTTTGCAGCCTTTAGAATGTTTCCATTTCAAAGCAGCATCTGATTCGGGGTGGTGGTGATTGTTTTATTTCTATATTATTTTTAAAAACAGCTTGGAATATTATATGATAGATTGCATAGCCAGTAAAAAAAAAAACCCATGGAGGGAGGATAACATTAGTACATAGCAATAGGAAGTTTAGATTGAAATCCATTTTACTGTATATACATATACGCAAATGCTGATATTCTTGGTGCAATTTACACAGAGGTCCCATTATACCTCCTTAGTTGAGCCTCAGTTGGACACATAGAAATCCCCAGAAATTTCCTTGTTCATTGACTAAATGCAGTTTTTTTATTTTTTTGAAGATAAGAACAGAATCTGGTCCCAAGTCTACTGCTTTAAAAATACTGCCCAGTCAATTTCCCTGTAGTTTTAATCCATTGCGTCTAGCCCTATGGGTAGTTAGTTGAAGATGCCTTTGAATCTGAATCTCCTCAGTTCTGGTCCAATGCCCCCACAATGGACTCATGCACTGGATTTCAGTTCCAGAGAAGAATATCACAGTGGTCAGCAGATTGAATGAAGAGATGGCCTTTCACTGGTTGAAGCTTTTTCTATAATGACAGAAGTCATTGTGTAATTCTTTAATCTATATAAAAAGAATGATGGTTTTTCTAGCCATCAGAGGTGTAGCACAGCATTCCTAGGTTCAGTGTCTTCTAGATGGGCTGGACTCTGCTAGCTTGGATTATTATACTGCAATATATTTCGATGGCATACAGGTTGAGCAAGGTAGATATGAGACAGAGGTGGGATTCACTTACCTTTCCTACCAGTTTGCAAATGTGAGCGTGTGCACATGCACATGTGTTTTGCTTGCTCACGCCACCTTCCACGCATGCTCTTTGCTCACGTGCGCACCTTCCATGCATGCGCACAGCCTCCAAATCGTGGTTAAATAGGATGGCATTATGTCTGGGCGAGTGGCTGGGGCCTATCACAGTCGCCACTACTGGTTTGCCTGAACCGGACAGAATTTGCTCAATCCCACCACTGATGTGAGATATATGGATTTACGGTTCCCCTTTTGTGTAATCACACCATACATTGCTCAAATCTATCTGCCCAGAATCAAAGGAGCCCTGAATTTATCTATTATCCTCTTTTAATCTGTAAAATTCAGGTAGAGAGGGGGGGTTTTGTTTGTTCGTTTCCAAAGTAGGTGAACCTCTGGAGTTCTAAAGTGTATTGCTCAGTGAGGCAGGAGCAACAAGAACTCAGTTGACCCTGAAAAGCTAAGTAGAGTTGCATCTGATTAGTATGAATGGGAGAACCAAGGTTGTAAGCCAGACAGTGCACTGCACATCTACAGTGTATTTCTGCCAAGAAGGCCCTTTGGACATAAAGCTCAACTTGAAAGAGATGTTATTTATTTGTATTGTATTATCAGGATAGAGCTGTGTGGTGGTCTAGTGGTAAAGATGCTTGCCTTGCACTTGGAAGGTTGATAGTTCAATCCTAGGTAGCAGAGTTTTTTATGGTACTATCAGGAAGTTTAATGTAATGTAGTTAGTCCTTATGTAAGAATCCATAACAGATCCATCACAGAATATCCATAACAAAATCCCTGTGGAGATTTTTCTTCTTCTTAGTATTTACAAGTAAACTGCCCGACATGATGCATGTAGTGAGATGACAAATCTGAGCACTGCTTGAGATTCTCCTAGCTATTAACTCTATAGGCTTCATAATTTTTTTATGTTGTGCTCTTGGCTGTAAAGAATAAAAAACACCAAGAATAAATCTTGCCACCAAAATGTATGTGTCAGAAAAATCTTTTGCAGCAGTAAATTATGGTGAGCAAAGAGACTGGAACCAATTTTGCAAATTAAGGCCTAGTAAAAGTTGTCAATTTCTTAAATCCCTGGTTTTTAAAACCATGTAATGAAGGATTGTTAAAGAGAAAATATGTGCATTGGTGGCATGCATTAGCCAAAGAAATGAAAAGCATCTGTAAAAAATTAATAAAAAGAGTAAAAGATAAAGTAAAATTTGATTTGTGTTGATTTCATGGACATCAAGAAATGCTCGTCTGGACTTTTTCTTCCAAGTTTCCTTTTCCTTTCTTCCTTTCTAGTATACCATGAAGTCTCCCATCTAAATGCTAATCTGGCCGACACCAGAAAATACTGAAAATTAAGCTGAACTTTTTTTTTTTTTTTTATCATTTGTTGAATGAGCTTTCCTCCTCCTGGGGTTCCCACAGATATGTGTACTTCATTTCTCAGGAGTCCAAGCCAGCACAGTCATTGCTGAAAGGTGAAGCATAATGTATATACACTACAGTACAGAGTGCAGATTGGGAAAGACTGCATTAAACCATTTTCGTTACATTAAGAAGACGGTCCTATCACAGGCATATGAGAATACTACATCTCAAGAGGCCATGAGATTAGATGTCTCAATGAGCATTCTCACAATTCCAGTTATGGTATCTTGGTGAGATGGCAAAATAGGAAAAATACAACTGTTGAAAATGTTTGGGACATAAAATCTCTCTTTCTCCTGACTCTGAAGTAATATGTGTGCACCGATGTACCCACTGAATTTTGTTTTTTGCATGGAGAACATATCTCCTTACATAGTCAGCTTCTTCCAAAATTTGCAAAGTATTTTAGAGCTTTCCATTGGAGATGCTTGCAGTTACTAGGGCTTTAATATGGAAGGGCCAACATCTGCTCCAAAGTCATCCAATGAAATTCATAGATAAACAAGAGTATTGATGTTCTTATGTTGGTCCCTGCAGCTAAAGTTCCACAACCCAGATCAGCACCCCAGGAGTAGCAAGGGACAAGGATAGTTTAGCAAAGACTTACCAAGGGCCAATGGAATTGACAACAGTCACCAGAAGGCTACCACAGGAATGAACTGCTATCATAAGAATATAGGAAGAAATTGTATTTTCCTGTTTAACTGTCCAAGTTTTCTCTTCATTTATTTAACTGTAAAAACCGGCATTCCCTAGTGCTTTGTGGGATATCAATGAGGCCATGAGATTAGAGATATGTTGGACATTTTTACAGCAAATATTTTGCATGGAGCAAAATATTAGAAGGTGAAAAAAACACTTGACACAATTCTTCTTCATCCTGAACAGACTGGTGACTTTTCCTCCAGAAGCTGGGTTCCCCCCCCCCCCACCCCCAAATCTCTAGAAAAAACAATACCAGAACCAACATTTCCCCTGGAAATGGACAGATAAACACAGTTAATTTAAATTGGCCTACTCATTCCCATTCTGCACCATATACTCTTTATTAAATCATCGTCATCCTTCTCCTGGAGTGACTGCATTGACATGTTAAACTGTTCAGTTGGAAAATTGTGCTTATTTCCAGTTTAGCATTGGGATCGAAATAGGAAATTTATAATCCTATGATGGTGTCAGATTACACCACAAAAAGATTCAGACTCAAGAGTATTTTTTGTTGATATTGGCGAATAACATTTTGGGGTGGTTTTGTGTGTGTGTGAGAGAGAGAGAGAGAGAGAGAGTCTGTTTGTCTGTTCAATACATCAGAAAGCAAAAACAAGCTATAAATCGTAGAAGATCAGGAAGAGAAACATTAATTGTCTGCTTCTTAACTGAAGAAATATACTTGTCATCATCTCTAAGATGATCCCATAGGATCTTCTGCAAGACTCTCAGATGAACTTGGTACACATCGGAGCAGCAATTTCAATGCAGGTTCATTGCTCTGAGTTTGGCATCTAGACCATTTCATCAACTACTTGGTAGTGGAATATGTTGATGAGTCCCTATAAAAAAAACCATAGTGTCTGAGATAATGGGATGTTAAAATAAATTCTTTTTGTTTTTTATCCTTGAGTGCTTTTGCTTGAAAAGTACAACCTCTCTCATTGAGCTTTGGCCTCTTTCCAGCAGATAAAACAGAAGTCAGACCAGAGGGAGATTTATAAAGACAAACATATCATTTGAAATATCTCCTGACAAAGCGGGAAATGGGGACACATCATTAACGACATTGAAAAGCCTATTGGAGTTGTATGTTGTGATGACCATCTACACATGGTGCAATAACATAATTATAATAATTGTATTATTATTTTATTTAAGGTTTGGGACCAAACAAAGGGAGAGAATAATCTGATCACTGTGACAATCAGTATAGAAAATGTGATGTTTCACTATCTTTCAATTCCAGATTGGCTCCCTTAGGACCTCGTGAAATCAGATATTGAACCTCGAGGCCATGTTGTTTAAAGCTGAGTGTGATGCCTTTTTTCCAAGCTGAATTTAACCATCCAGGAGGATCAGAGTGGCCAAAGAGCCTTCTGCAAAAATCAATTTAGCCCAACATCTAAGAGATGCCTATGGGAACCTATAAAAGCAAAACCTGACTCTTAAACATAAGAGAAAAATTGGGTACATTCTTGGGCAGGCAGAAAGGAGCTTTCAGATTTCTTTTACTTGAACTGCTTCAACGAATCTGAGATCTTCATAGAGGTAAATTGGGAAGTTACATAAGAAAAAGCCAATCGCTCTATTTCTGAATATATGAATAACCATGAGCACATAATTACATTCTCCAGTCCTTGCAAAGTATAGTTCTTGCATTAGTAATCCTATAGGCCCAGGCTGTGAATGACATCTTTATAAACATTAAAAAGAAAGAGATGAAGTGAATATCTTTGTTTCATTCCCTTTTAAGTAAGCTTTAGTGTATAGAAACAACCTGGAGGGTATCTGATTTGCACTGAAGCCTCAATTTCCTAATTAACAATTAAAGGTAGTCCTCGATTTACAACAGTTCATTCAGTGACCATTCGAAGTTACAATGGAACTGAAAAAAGTGACTTAGGGCCGTTTTTCACAGTTACAACCTTTGCGGCAACTCTATGATCATGTGATCAATATTCAGATATTTAGCATATTTATGACCATTGCTGTGTCCCAAGGTCATGGGACCTTTTGCAACCTTCTGAAAATCAAGGTCAATGGTGAAATTAGATTCACTTAACAACCAGGCAATTAATTTAATAACTGCAGTGGCAAGAAGGGTCTAGAATGGGGCAAAGCTCACTTAAATGTCTCATTTAACAACAGAAATGTTAGGCTCAATTGTGGTCATATGTCAAGGACTACTTGTAACAGAAGAAGCTTTTTGTGTTTTAGAAACAAATAAAACTTCACTTTTAAATTCTATGGCATATTAACATATTTCCCAACAAACACTATACGACTAAACAATGGCTAAAATTGAATATAGATTGAGTATAGGTAACCTCTGGCCTTAATCCTACTTGCTGTTCAGCCACTAACTTATTCTGAACCATCCAGTCTAGGAGATTCCACTCTTGATGACTAGAGTACCCTTAGCACCTGTATTTAGGGTACTAAATCACCATTAATTGACTATATCATAATAAGCTTCTTTTCTTTAAAAAAAAAAAGATACATGCTACTGTCTGGAGTCAGTATTCACAAAGTGGCAAGCATGATAAATATGTCTGTTGATGACTAACATGTGCCAATTATTGTTTCTATGTTCTTTAAAATAGTTTTATGTGATTTTTTTAAAAAAATCAATTACTAACTCCCTCCCCCCCCCCCATAATTATCATTATTGACTTTGTGAGCCTTATAAAATTCAACTCATTTGGCTTTGGCTATAATGCAATTCCCATCAAAGTTTGGGATTAAACATCTGTCTAGAATGCTTCATTGCAGCACTTGCTGTTATCTCCTGAGTCACAATGGTCATTTGATGAAAAATGTGCAATAGCTCTGGGGCATCTTGAAGTCACTACTTGATCTTGCTGTTAACAATTATTCAGTCCCAAATTCCCAAAGCAACAAATGGATGGCTTGATAGGGAGCTCTTCAACTCAACCTCTTGGGTCCTAGTTTGCAAACTGAGACTCATGCACATGAAATGACATCGTAGCATTTCTTGGGAAGACGATGAGCTGGATGGATGTCCTAAGGCACATTTCTTCTTTCCAAAAGCTTTAGAAATAATCATGACAGACATGTTGCCATCTAACCGACAACTGCAGCATCAGTCATCTTGAAGGAGGCAGTAAATAATGAAAGCCTTGCCTAAAGAAGAACGGGAAATGGGAACAAAAGCACACTGGGAAGTAAGTCTGAATTGAGAGGGTGAAAAGGGGAGGGAAGGTGGATTGAGAAGACCTCTATAGGAAGGATTAGCTGAAAAAGGGAGATTAAAGAAGAAAAAGAGAAAGGATTGACACACAAAAGGCCAGCTAGCTATTGATAAAATTAAAGCAACCTTTGTCAACCTGGTGCTTTCCAGATGTGTTGAAAGAACGGTTGCCATCCTTCCTTGGTGGCATCTCCAGCCAATATCTCCAGCTGCGCCTTTGCTGATGGCATATTTGACACCAAGGTTCTGAGGATGACTGCCTTAGACAGAGAAATTAATATGAGAGTGTGCCCTTTTCAAAGTGTCCTTGTCCCAATTGTTTTTAGGTCCTGTGGTTTTTCAACAACCTTTAAACTGACACAATGCAGGCCAAAGAAAATCAGAACGATACAATTCACACATTTAGGCCTCACATAGGGTGCCGTTCAGTAAAGTAAACTGGATGTGACTAATTAATAATGCTCGCTTCCAGTTTGAGAAGTAGATACAATCGAAAGCCATGTTTGTTAGATAAAAACTGAACATATATTCCAGGTCACAGGTAAGGATGTGCTATCTTTGTCAGCAAAAGGAAACTGGAGGAAACTTCCTCATTGCTGCTTTAATGTACTTTTCTCCATGAAGCTGCATAAAAGATACTGGCATGTGGCTTTTAATGTTCATCCACATTCTGCTTTAATAATGAGGTCAGCGACTGGCCTTGTCCTCACAGATTTAGGGTGAGCAAGCTTAAGAAAAGCAATTGGGAGATTCCCCTGGCAACACTTGCTGTGTGTGTTTGGGTGGGAGTGGGGGGGTGGGGGGGGTGGGATCACAATCACTCTCCTTAAAGGAAAAGGCAGATAGTTGGCCATATGCCAAACCTGGTCCTAAACTAAGGTGACTGTGAGGAGAGGGTCTTCATTAACAGCTCTCACAGGTAGATCAGGGAGATTTTTTTTCTTTTGAGAAGTGTGAGGGAGATATTTGAGGGACCATCTCATCCCACTGGGATTGGCCCACCCTACCTGTGCTGGCATTGCTGCAGGCCCCGTCAGCCTGACTATTCCAATCCAAGTGAAGGGCCTTCTCTGCCAGGGCACCTGCCCTGTGAAACATCTTGGGCCCCCTCCCCTGGTGTGAGGTTGGCCCCAAATCTTCTGTTCCTGTTTAGGAAGAGCCTAAACAGTCTGCCTCTGCTAGTTAGTTTGTTGCTTCAGTAGGGGAGTGTCACAGTGGAGGTGGTTGATTGATTAACTGCAGATCCCACCTCCACCCCCATCCTGCTTCTGCCCTTCCCATCTTTTAATTGGGCCATAGCAGTGGTGGGTTGCCCCTGGTTCGGACCAGTTCGCAAGAACTGGTAGTAAAACCAGCGGGAGGCTCCGCCCACTGCCCCAGATGTCATCATAGGCTCGCGTGCGCGATCTCGTTGCGAACCTGTAGTAAAGGTAAGTAGAACCCATCCCTGGGCCATAGGTTTTGGATTTTGTGTCAACTTATTTATGCTTTTAATTTATATAGTTTTATTTTTTTATTATTGTAAGCCACACAGAGTTACCTCGAGATGGGTGGCCTATAAATGTTATAAATAAATAAACAAATGTAACACACTTGTAGAAGTCATACTTTGAAAAATGAGCAGGGAGATAGAGGGGGAGGGGGAGGGAGAGGGAGAGGGAGAAAGAGAGATTATAATCCATGATTGTATGGATGTATGTAGTAAAAATGAACTGCTTTAAAAATATGTTCTGGTAATTTTGCTTTCCCCATTTATATATGCATGTGTGAACCAAGTACTCACACACAAACCATCCTTTGACAAGCCCAGAAGTACTGAGAAGTGTAGTATTCTATATGTGCTTCTCAGACAAAAAGAAAAAAGGAAGTAGGAAAACCCAGAGTTCATTCACAGCTGAAAATGCCCTGCCTCATATGGCTACCCCAAAGCTGATCTCCTAGATAGGTTTATGAAAGGACCTTCACACAAATACCCATGCAAATTGTTATGGGTACAAGCAGTTGAATAACCAGATTCCAGTCTATTTAAGTTTATATAAGATTTTAGACTTTGTGTGGCTGTTGTTAAAAATAGGATCGCCAACATGATCGCCCAAGTCCGAGGACGGATGTAGCACAAGAAGAAGAAGAAGCAGAAGAAGCGTAAGACTGTCCATTTAAACCAGATGCACACAATAACTAGCATACATAGTAGAAAATGAATAGTGCATGTTATAATCGCCTTCCTCATCTACTAGCAACAACCAATGTATTGTGGCTGAAATTTCTGGACCGGCTTCGAAAGATCCTGGAGTGCCTTACAGCCAAGAGATGTGATTGGAGTACAGGAAACCATGACAAAGTCTGCTTTTTCTACGTAGAATCACAGCTAGCATACTACACAGAGCAGATAAAAAGCATTCCTGACTACTAACACAACAAATCAGGTCATATTCAGCAGAAATTCCAAACCAGAAAATGGGATCCATGATTAAGGGAACTGCAATATCAACCAGAACTGGTTATATTTCTCAAGCCAAATCATCCTGGTTTCCCAGCCATTGTCTCTCCAACGTATCAAGATTAAGTTTCAAATTGTTCAGCCTCATACACCCTAATATCTCCGTTCACTGCATTAAGATTTCTGCAATGTCCCTAGAAACAGCAAGAAAAACAGTGCTCTTCCTGGGAGTCTTTGGAGAGGCTAAGCTTAGCAGAATTAGTAAATCAGTAGGGTAATAATGACAGATGGGATTGTATTTGTTTGCAATGGGTTATATTTATGCTTTTATGTTGCATATTCATTTCATTGTACTGAAAGTCTTCTATAGTCATTCAAAGGGGTGGCATACAAACTATACATATGTGGTTAAGATAGAGACATAAGAGTTAGGGGTTTATATCAGGACAACACAAAATGCCCAATTTCTAAGTGTCTTAAAAGCAGGGGAAAAGATGAATCCTTAAGGTCCCTCAGAAATAAAGCCTTGAAGTAAAATTACCCAACGCTACTCTTCCAAGCTGACTGTAGAACACCCCCCCACCCACCCACACACAACCTGTGCCCCTGAGATCCATTCCACCTGGGCAGTCCAGACAAATACCAACAATTAATGGCAGTCCTATCTACTAAAATCAATGAGAGGGGTGAACAACTCCTTGGTGGTTAAGGCCGCACTTGATATTTTGAACAAAGAATGGACTCAGGAATTTCTGGTGGGGTTTTTTTTTCTTGCTTAAAAGGAGGCTATTGTATTAAGCCCATTTTAGATTTGCATTGCACTTTTCACACCTGAAAATCAGAAGAAACCTAAGGAGGCTCTGGAGGATGTAAAAAGAAAAGAAAACAGAAAACGAAAGAGCTTCACAGGAAGAAGGTTGCTTATCTTGATCAATACTTCCCCTATCTAAGTATATGCCAAACATCTGGAGAACCAAGTCTATTTGTTACTCCAAACCAACACAGAAATAGACTGAAATAGATCCAAATAATTTGAGTACGGCTTTTAAAAGCACCACTAGTTTTTCTGCAACATGGTAAGGAGGAGAATACAAATGGTCCGAAGAGATCCATAAATGTTTGGCTAGGTTAGGAAGGAACTCACACCTCTTGTACCATAAATGAGTTTTTAAAATGAGTTTTGCACGTTAAAGGTTGGCCTTCTTTTAGAAGTCATACGGAACATAGTTGGACAGTGGAACACCAAGAAAAAAGCCCTTGGGCTAACTTCCATGAACGTCTCAGGATGAACGAAATGCACTGCGTGCTGTACTGTTGCTAATTCTTTCCTTGGAAAAGAACATCCAGTGATCTGCCAGAATTTTCAGTGTAATCAGCACTGAATCCACTTTCATAATGTTGACAATACACAGCTATATTTTTAGTTTCTGCCCAAGGGTATCTACAGAAAGCCTGGATAGTATAGACATCACATTTTCAAGTAAAAAGTCAAGAGCAGGAGGAGTGCAAAACTCCAGTCTTTCCTTTCTGAAAGTTAGTGGTAACATGAGGGGAACGATAGGGTAGATAAACGACAGAGCCAGGCTTATTCTGAAAGAAATAATCAGTTTCTTTCAGAATTATTATGGGAAATAGTCAGTTTTCAGTGGCAGATTCCATCAGGATGGAATATTTTTATCCCTACCTCTGTGTAACATTAACATTTCAATATGCATGTATGTATATATGTGTTTATATATATGTAGCAGACATTTATTTGTCTAAGTGGTGTACCAATGTGACTCTGGTACTTCTTTTGAGTCTACCAAGGATTTTACTATACTTGACTTTTTAAAAGAAGGATTAGATTTTTTTTCATGTTTTTTCATGTTAAACAAATTAAACTGGAAGCCAAAACACTTCAAAGCCAATCACTAGCATTTTCAAGAGTGCCTCTGCCATTCACCTAAGCCACATATTCTTAGAAAAAATGGTGGTTGGCTGCAGTCCAGTCATGGTTTAGAAATGAATCATTTGTCAGGGAAAAAAAAACCAAGGTAAGATTTGAAGGGCCAGATTAGGGACAGGTAATCATGGAGAAAAACTATCATAGGGTTGCTAAGAGTTGACAACAACTCAATGGCATGTAATCGTTATCATCAATCTGAGTGGCAAATATCATTATAGCCTGGCTCCTGATAAATTGGTGTTTGTGACAGACTACAAATGCCAGGATGGGCATTCTGGGTGGACTACTACCACCCAAAATTCCCATCTACCCAAACTACCATTATAGAAGTATGGGAAGATACCCGGGGTGGGGGTGGGGGTGGGGGTGTATGGGAAGATGCTGTCAAAGTCCCCCATGTATCTATTAACCAAGGAGAGCAGAGATCTATGTACAATACATTGTGTAAGATGTACACTCTTAGGAACTGTTAATCAATCTTTCCATTATGGAAAAAAGTTGATGAGAAGAAAGCAAACAAGTACGGATAAAATTAGGCCTTCATAGATGGTTAAAGTTAGATGTGCACCTACAGAGCTGCCTCTCTCTAGTGAGGGACAACTAACGGCAACCTCAGATGACAGGAGCTGGGTGTGGAAAGCCAAGTCCAAGGACTTAACTAATCTGCCTCCCTCAGGTACAATTAAAGCTCTTGCTTCAGTGCCAGTGCTGAAATACATTTCAATTGCTGGATGATAAACTACTTAATCTGGAATGAGAAAAGGATAGAGTATTGTTCATCATCCTAAGGAGCTTATTTAGGGCTGGGTTTGTTGCTATCTAATACTTCAAGGTCAAATGCCTATCTATTTCCTTCGGTTGGGTTGAGCTAATATATGACAGGATGAGTTAAGTCATTGCTTTGTTATACAAGGGAAGAGTAATCTGGATATGAAGTCGTAAGATTTGAGCATGTCCAGAAATGGGACAAAGCATCATTGTTGTGGAAAGACAGGATACATCAGAATCAGCTCCTAGTCTCAAACGAATTTTCAAGTGTTTGGTGGCAATATTGGTTAGGAATATTGAGCCCAACACATTAGGAAGCTGCCAAGATGAGGGAGATGAAAGTGGCTCACAAAGCCTTTTCTTGTAGGCAGAAGAGAACAGCTTAGAGCAAAGAAGCCCAGTAGTATCCTATGCTTTTAATTTTTAATTAATTTAACTTTTTAAAGCCCATTAAAAAAATTTCATCTGTATACTCAAGGCTGGTGTACTGATTGAGTAATGAATATTACATTTTTTTGCAGAGGGATGCTAAAATATCACCAAGAGCTAAACAGGCCCAAAATGATCTTTATTCTATCACATGGTGTTCCCTCTCATTTTTTAAAAAAACTCCGCATCCTAATTCTTGCTTTCTGCCTTTACTCAGCTGGTGCTTTCTCTCTTTTTGATCTGTGTCTTAAGGGGAGGGGATCCAATTCCACTAATCTCAGAAGAGCAATAACAGTGGGAAGCCTATAAAATCTCATTTTCTGCTTGTCCTAGGAAAGGTGGGGAGGAAAGGAGCAAGAGATTTGAGGGTGTGATAGGACAAAGAGAGAGAGAGAGAGAGAGAGAGAGAGAGAGCTGGGAGAGAATATGAAAAACACAGAACTGACCTAGTCTGTTTAAGGAGTTGCAAGGGAGTAGAGTAAGGAGAGAATATGGCATTTCTGGTCAACTACACTGGGGGAAAAGTAACTCTATTTTTCAATTAATACCTGCAACAGGAAACATAGCTTAACTACGATGTCTTGACATCACTGCTATCAACTCTTAAATTTATGTGACAGCTATAAAAAGGAAAGAGGAGAAGAAGAAACAACTAGTAAATAAAGTAACATACAAAGAGGATGCAAACTGGAAGGCTGTGCAAAACGTTTTTAAAAGAGGAGATGCTGTGTCTTCTACAAAGCTTGTAAAAATTGCTCCTGGCTCTTCTGGTTTTTTTTTTAATATTAATTTATACTTATTAAGGATTTGACATAGAATACAAGACAAATCTAAAGAAAGAAAAGAAATGAGATAGAAAAGAAAGAAATGAGAAGAAAAAGATACAAGCAAAGACAAGAAAGAAAAGGAATACAACTAGAGTTGTGACATGGCTGCATCTATAGGTGGATTCAGCACTGCCAATTTGCTTTGCTGGTGGTTTAAGTAGAATTGGGAACTGTGCATCCACAGGCACAGGTACTCAGTGGGAGCTTTACAAGAGAGGTGATTTGTCCATGCAAGCGAGCATGTATTGCAGCAAAGCACCTATTTTGAATGCTTTGCAGAGCCTCACAAAAGTTTGATTATATGTTAAACAGAAGAGAGAACCAAACTTTAACCAAGAAATGTGATCAGCATTGGCAAAGATAAATGTGTGTGTGTGTGCTTTTCTTGCATTAATCTCTTGGAAAAAAACTTTGCCTAATTCCTAGCTTTTAATCTTTCACCTTCAGACATATTTTTTTTGAACCATCTTTTTAGAAACGGTTTGACATTCGTGGAAGTCTCTGACACACACACTCCCACCGCCCATCAGATCCATTCAGTGGTCTTCAGGCTTAGAGGCAATTGATGAAATCTTTTAAAGGTTGCCTGCTACGTTATGAATACTACAGCAATTTAGCAGGCTGATTTAGGACTTTATTTTCTTCAAATATTTCTTTATCATCCATCAAGTACCCATATCTTGACAGCATGCAAGAAGCAGCAAATATCAAAATTAATATAAAATAAACTAAAATTATATATAGAAATGTGTATGACATACCACCTCAGCATGGGAATGTAATTTAATGCAACAGCATGTCCAATGTTCCCATATACTGACAGGAATGCAACATTTTCAACATGATTCCTTTTTGAGGATTCTTCTGAAGCACAAGGCAAGACAAGAATACTAAGAATTAAGTCCATTAAGTTCTTTGAAACTTATTTCCCAGTTCTGATGTAATCCCAAAATAAACATTCCTATCCACCCCAAACATATACTATGGAAAAATGCTGGCCGTCAGTCCTGAAAATGCCTTATATAATCACAGTAATGCTTTCACCGTATCAATTACCTCATTATTTTTACAAATAACATTATGGTAACATCAATTCTCTTCCATAGTCACTTTTTCTATCTGAACTTTGCTGAGTTATCATAAAAAAAGGCAGAGTCAACTATCATTAGCTTGGTGCTTAAAGCAACGAGGACAACAACACAGCTCCCAATCTATAAATCAGGACATCTTCGAGGGTGGAGGTTTGTAGCATGTGCTTCTCAGGGATGGGTTCCACTTACCTTCGCTACTGGTTCACTCTCATGAATTTTCTGCGCATGCGCAGACCATCTGTGATGATGTCCAGGTGAATGGGCAGAGCCTCCTGCCACTGCCGCTACCAGTTTACCCAAATCGGGGTGAACCGGTAGTGACCCACCACTGGTCCTTCCTTGATTTTATTAGCAACATGGCTTTAAGCTTTCTGTTGCAGAGGAAACATCTGGTTTGACCTGTCATGTGTGACAGTTTTTTTTTAAAAAACCCTCAATCAATTAAATATTAGTGACAGTTCTTTAATAACTAGTTCTTCTGTTCCCCACACCCCTCCTGCCTAAGGCCAAGAAGGAGATGGCAAATTCCAAGGCGGATGAAGAGCAAGGGAATACTGTTGAAACCATTTGTCTAAATGTAGCTCCCTGTGAGAGAAAAAACAGAAGCCGAAAGTGTGTAAACTCACGTCATAACTATTTGGATAAGATCAAGGTTAGATCAAGGGGCCTCTTAGGTCAAATGGCCATAAAAGAGATCTTAATCCAGGGAAACCACCCTCAGTAGCATTTCTCTCCTCTTCTGGCCACTATTTTGCTTTTTACTGCTATATTTCATGCAGATTTAAATCTCCACACAGAGATCTGCCTTTTGGGTTGTTGTTGTTGTTGTTGTTGTTTTTGTTGTTGTTGTTTTAGATGTTCCTCTTGATGCACAATTGAAACAAATCTAAATAGAACCTTCTCCCCTTCTCTTTCTCTCAGTGCAGGGAAGCCAAAACTGAGCAGCAAATGTAAAGTTCTTTTCCAAGCAATTAGGTACTAGCTTCCAAACCAAAGAGTTCCTTGCCTAACTGGTCCTATTATTGTAAAGGAAGTCACTCAAAGCGTGTCCTGCTTTACCTTTGAAAATGTCAAATGTCGGGTTTAGAAAACCACTGCCGTTAAATAGGTTAGAGAATTGTGCTGAGCCAGTTCCCTTATTTATTAGGCTCTTCCTATGGGGTCAAATTCAATTTAGTATATGTCAGCTGGTTTCCAATAGTACGTTCTATTTTCGTGAAAGGAAATCTTTGTGGTAGCTAAGGAAAGACCACAGGCGACCACCCATAGATAGCTCTACTGTTAAAAATTAACAGCAAGAAGCACCAACCCCTGTGATGAATTCAAGCTGACCACGGAAGTTCTCTTAGATGATTCCATCCAGGGAGGGAAAATCCCAAAACATTTTTTTTAAAGAATAATTGCTTCACAATGTCCAGCATTTTATTTCCAGATTAACAATGAAAAGCACAGCCATAAATTTCACCAATATTCTTTTAATATTACTAACAGCAGTGTTTGAAACAGAGGCACTTTAAATGGGTCCTCTCGACTCACATTGCCAATAGTCCCTCATGCTGAATGTATTTTTTGGAGTAACGGAATAGTTTTCCTTTACCATTAATGGAGTCCTTATCTGGAGTCAGTGCTTAATAACCTGCAGATTTAATGGGGGAGATGGATTAAGGGTTTTGCAAGAAAGATGTGTTCTACTTTGTTGATTTCAAATAATGCACACATTCCTGAGTGCAGAGGATATAAGTAAAGCATTTGTGAGAATAAATGGAATGCTGCGGGAATGGCTCACTTGAATGGTTCACTGAGCAGACAGTAGGACAAGTTGGTTATATAATACAGTTCAGGGTAAAGGTTTAAGGAATGTTGTAATATTAGAAGTGTGTTATGGGGCGCACAATGCATGTGCAGTTTTGCAAGCAGATAGGGCTGCAAACTCAAATGATTTGTCACCTGAAGTTCATTATCAGACCATGCTTCATCCTTTTCCCAATAATCTTTTGAACCTGTTCTCAGTGGCTCATGTCATTAAGGGTTTGGGATTGTCACCAGTGGTGGAATTCAAATTTTTTTTACTATCGGTTCTGTCGGCGTGGCTTGTTGGGCGTGGTGTGGCTTGTTGGATGTGGCAGGGGAAGAATACTGCAAAATCTCCATTCCCACCCCACTCCAGGGGAAGGATAATGCAAAATCTCCATTCCCACCCCACTCCAGGGGAAGGATAATGCAAAATCCCCATTCCCTCCCCACTCCTGGAGGAAGGATATTGCAAAATCTCCATTCCCACCCCACTCTGGGGCCAGCCAGAGGTGGTATATTGCTGGTTCTCCAAACTACTCAAAATTTCCACTACTGGTTCTCCAGAACCTGTCTGAACCTGCTGAATAGCACCTGTGGTTGTCACTAACATCTATTAGCATTTGTGATATTTCCCACATTTAGTATCTGGACCATCTAATATTACTGTCACAGTAGAATTCCCAGGCATGACACTTAAGTTGCTTCAGTCTTATCTCAGAAGATGCTGACACTTTCATAGAATGGCTTCAGGTCTCGATCTTTCCCATTATCATTGAGAGTTTCTCAGGGTCCAGCACTGGTTCGCTAAGTATTTTCTATATGAACCCTTGTGCTAGACTCACTGATTTCATGTTCCCAATTCACTTATCACAACTGTGATGACAACCTTTATGTTTATCCTTCATCCTCTGCTCCGGACAATACTAGAACCTCTTTCCAAGTGCTCAGGCAAGCAAGGTTTCTGACTGGATATGCTGTCACTGTCTTTTTTTTTTTTAATTTGATTTATATGCCGCCCTTCTCCGGAGACTCAAGGCGGCTTACAATGTGTTAAGCAATAGCCTTCATACTTTTGTATATTTTTTTATACAAAGTCAGCTTATTGCCCCCACAAACTGGGTCCTCAATTTACCTACCTTAGAAAGGATGGAAGGCTGAGTCAACCTTGAGCCTCGAACTTGCAATAATTGCAGACAGCTGAATGTTAATAACAGGCTATTAGCCTGTTGAGCTATCTGAGACTCTTAAACTGAGAGTCTTAACTTAGTTTAAGTCTTAAACTAAGCATGGATATTAGATAGCAAATTGTATTTGTTGTGTTGACACATTGCCAATTAGATATGGGCATATCTAATTCTGTTAAGGGCTCATGTGCCTATGCTTTTGTTCCAGTTATTGGGAGAGGAATGCTGAGTTCTCTTGTATACTCTTGAATAGCCACGATTACGGTTGACAGCTTTTCTTATCTGGGTTTGGTACTTTAAAATAAATTCCAATTAGAATTAGGTTTGGGATTGGATCATTTGAAATTTAAAATGAGCCACTATGAAGTTGTTTAAAGTAAATCTTACCTGGTAATTTGAGTGTAGAACTGTAGTTGGTGATATTGCATGTCAAAGGCCTTTTTGTTTGTTAGAAACACCTTATTTTATATTATGATATACAGTAATTCTTGATAATAGTACATTATAATATTAATTATTTCTTCATCCTATGTCTTTACTGCATTTAGTTATAAGTGCTGGAAAATTATTATAAAAAGCAGAATATAAAAAATGCAATCTCCTCCTCCTCCTCCCCCCTCCTTCTCCTCCTCCTTCTCCTCAGATATTATGTGATGCAACAAGAACTACAAGTCTGACAATTAATTGATTAAATATCAAACTAATTGTGTTTGGAAGAGAAGATAAAGTGAATAATTGCAAATGATACATAAATTGCAAAGAATATGAGTAAGATATTAGTCACAAACAATAAATCTGGAACAAAGAGATGGAATGTTCCACTTTAAAAAAAATCAATAGGCTAGTGTTTTAAAGAAATTCAATATGGACCTTATGATATTAAGATGTGATTCATTCAATATAATATTTTCTTTACCGGACACTTCAGAGGTTATTTAGCAATGGATGATTTTCAGCTTCAGTATGTTGGAAGTGCAGTAAGGCGGAAGGGACTTTCTGGGGAGTTAATAACATATACAATACTAGACTGAAGAATTCACGATAAAGCTAAAAATCATAAAATCAAATGCAGTACAAAATACCAATAAAAATAATGTACCATTGGTATGTTAGTCATTCATAGATCTTCTAAAACAGTTCAGTTTTAACACTTCTAGAAAGCCTATAGTACTGAGGTTAGTCAGATATTCACCAAAATATTACAACACAATTGAGGAATAATAATAAAAAGGCAGGATAAAATATTTCCCTTAAAAGCGAAATAAAAATCCAGAACCACCCACGTGGTTCTGCTTCATCATTAAACCATCTTTCCAATAAGCCTCCAGTCTTCATTTTGTCTCCAGTGCCTTTCTCCCAACTTGGAACTGAACCAGATGGATATTTCTTCCAAACCTTATTTTATATTCAGCATTAAGGTTGAATGAATATGGGGAGGATAAACAGCCTTGTGGGCACTCCTTGACCAATCTGGAACCAGTCTGTTTCACTGTCTGTATTATAGCTTTCTGATCTATATATAGGTTCCTCATGAGAACAATGAGATGATTCCCATTTTTCTAAGCACATTCCACAGCTTGACATGCTAGAATAAAATAAGATCACCTTACAATCAATGAAACACAGGCCAACTTCTTTTTGCTATATTTTAGTTTTTTCAGTTAGGAAGTGTGCAGCACAATAATGTTTTTCAGGCTTTTTAAAAGCCATCTTGAACAACTGGCATCTTTTTTCCCCTCCATGTAGGCTTCCAATCTGTATTGGATGATTCTATGCATTATTTTGCTGGCGTATGAAATTAAGGTAGCTCGAACTTGATCTTCAAAAGCAGCCACATATAAAGTGTGTTGAATAGTCTAACTGTGTAGCAATGAAAGTGAGATTCTTCTCCTTTAGATAGGTGAGAAAAAGCCACCCTAACTGTAAGGTGTAAGCCACTTGCCCATACCACAGTACTTGTAAGCCCAGGAGGAATCCAAATCACAGACCTGCCTTCATAAGGCAATGCTATCCCATCTTTAGACACTACTGGCATCTCAGGTGACTCTGGTGTACAAACAGCAGTTTCATGTTGTTGAGAATCATCTTCAGCTTTTTTCATATTAGGGAAGAGCTGAAAGTTCCTGTTGATGTTGAAGGTAGGAGTACCACTGAAAACCCCTTTCTTTTCCTCTGAATTTGCAGATGTGGCAAGGAGAGAAATAAGATGGAGAATGAAAGAGTAGGCATCATCAGTACAACCAAAATGGAGCAATAGGCACAAATCATTGGACTAATTATACTCTCTTATGTAAATCTTAAATTCTGGAGAGTAACAATAGTAAATTTTTATCTATAAATGTTGCCATACTATTTCAAACTACTGGCTGATCTTTTCATGCAAAGTGCCTGCAATTGGGATTGACTTAATTTTGGTAGCAATTGCCAGTAAAGTACAAGTGTGAATTCCACTTTAATGTGTATATTTTGTGCTACAATTAGTTTTCAAAGTTAAATAATTGTTATTATGCATTTAAAGTTAACCTGCATTCGAAGACAATAACACTCCTTTAAAAAAATGTAATTACCTTCTCATTTTCCAATAAATGGCAACAATTGCCTAAGGCCAGATAGAAATATTAAATCATTCCCTTTTCAAGAGTCCTTCCCATTGGTTATTGTTCATAGTGAATGAACAATTGTAACTCATATAATGAGTGAACTACAGAAAAAGAAAAAGGCTCTGTTGTTTAATAAATCTGTTAAATAATCTGTTGTATAAAGGATGTCTTTGGGGCACCTAGAATTATAATAATTTATTACAACAAAAACATTTCCTTTTAACTGTTTTTAGCCCTTGAGCTCTTTCAAACGGCAGATTTTGCACTCAATTCTGTTTTGGTAAATGAAAGAGAAATACCATTCTGGAGAGCAGTTTATCAAACCTTTACTGTTGAATTGTGATTCTTTTCTTTGGTGGTTACAAATTGACGTTCTGTTCAGTAGATGTGGGGAAAAAAGACAACTGCTCCCAACCAGAAAAAGAAAAAAAGCAACAAGACAGCTTAAAGCAACAGACTTTCCTAACCCACAGAACCGACCAGAAACATCTACATGGAAATCCCAGTGTAATGAATGAGCTGCCCACATCTGTTACCGGTAGTATCACATA
The DNA here is from genome assembly GCA_030761175.1 of Masticophis lateralis. Taxonomy (NCBI): domain Eukaryota; kingdom Metazoa; phylum Chordata; class Lepidosauria; order Squamata; family Colubridae; genus Masticophis; species Masticophis lateralis. The sequence continues at coordinate 67,110,749 of JAUDYJ010000003.1, forward strand.
GGAGAAGTTGCCAGTGGATAGAGCCAAACTTGAAATATGAAAAAACTGTTTTGCTCTAAGGGCAAAGCTGCAGATGGAAATAAGAGTACCTCACTTCCCTGGTTCTGTGGGCTGTGTCACTTTGAAATATGCTTATACTGTTCTGCCAGAGACTGTAGTTGGTTGATTTGTGCTCCATCACAGAGGAGACATTAACATTTTCCTCCCCACAGCTGTTTTACTGGTGGCCCTCCAGGTATGGAAACAGAAAATGATTTATGCCCGTGATCACAGGCACACAAAATGGCAGTGTGTTTCCTCCATACCGATTTGTTTCAGACCTGTCAGCAGAGAAGATGCTGAAATTTTCATAACGCACAGTTCACATACGTTGCTGAGTTGGGACTTATAATCTTGTTCTTCTCCCACAGATCTCTAGTGAGTTTATATATAGCAAGTCAGGTTGTCAATGTTTAATGGCACATCTCTTAGTTTGATACAATGGCTCTCTTTAGCTTTCCGTTGTTTAAAGAGAAGTGGGGAAAACATTAAAAAAAGGAGGAACAAGAGAACTTTTAAGGTGCAGAAACAGCCTTTCAACAAAAGTTCAGCGAGGACAGTTTTACTGATTTTTTTTAAAAAGAATTTTCCTGCTGGCTTTTTGTTATTCTCTAGAAATGTATGCTTTCGACATGAGCGGGAGACTTTATGAATTCTAAGAGCAGATCCAGGCCAGAACAGGCCAGCGATCATTTCTTGAGGTTAGGAATACATGACATTACTTGGTACCTGCACTTTAGCCCGCCATGTAGGCAACCTTGTTTTCTGCATCAAGGCAGGACTTTCTGCTTTGGGTGGGCTCAAGTGGCGCTCAGTTCCCCTGCCACCCCCTTTCACTCCAATTGACTGCTGCAAGCTGTGAAGAAATGTCCCTCCCTATGCTCATTGGATGGTGTTTTGCATGATGGCTTCTCTGAGCCATCATGAAGAGACGTAAAAGAATCCATATTTCACAACTGTTCTCCAAATTGGTTTTCTCCAAGTAGAACCAAACTACTTCTCTACTATTCAGCAGATAATTGCCTTTTTTGTTTTTGTATATGTCTCCAAAACCGGTTGTCATTCAAATTGACAAAATAAAATATTAACTGTTTTCCATTAGGTTTGCTTTAGAATTTTTTTATCCAAGGGAGAGAATATTAACATGGATGCAAAGGATTTTTTCCAACTATGTTGCAACTTCCTTGATTTTCCATCCTTCAATTCTAGGGTACCTAAAGCCACCAGGAGCCTTTTCAATAGCTGTTTTACTGTCCCTGCCTTTGAGAAATGGTTGGATTTCTCCTCTTGAAGTAATTTGGAGAAATCCTGCATTTTAAATCTCTGGCTTGACAATTAGATAAGAGATTTTTAAAAGGCATTTTTGCCCCTCCCCCCTTTTCTTCTTCTTCTAAGACTATGGTGTTAGGGATTTTAAGGTGCTCCAGATCAGTTTGCAGGACCTTATCTAACTTTATAATTCCTGACACTAGGGTTTCTGTGACTAAAAATACCAGCACAGGTGCACCCAGGCAAATCTGTTAGACAGCATTAGAAATAGCACTTATATACTACTCCACAGTGCTTTACAGCACACTCTAAGCAGTTTACAATGTCAGTATGTTGCCCTCACCAATCTAGGTCCTCATTTTATCAACCTTGGAAGGATAGAAGGCTGAGTCAATCTTGGGTCGAACTCCAGGCTGTTGGCAGAGTTTGCCTGCAATACTAAACTTTAATCACTGTGCTACTAGGGCTCCTGATGATGGGCAGTCATATTTTGATGAGGTGGATCAACGAGAACTGGGATTACCTTGTTCTTTCTGACCAAGAAAAGGAATCCAGAGATGTCTTTATAATGCAAGAAGTCAACTTGATGCAGAGAGTGGTCGTGGATTCTCCTAGAAAAATCCCCATGGATTGTCCTAGAAATCCAGTAGGATATAAGAAGCTATCAGAATGTTTGTGCTGTGAACCTGTGAACCTTATCCCCAACTGGTGCACATGTATAAATAAAGTTCATCTCATAAAGGTGATCTCATCTTAAAAGAAACTGAGCCATGAATCGACACTATATATTCTGAAATAGTTATCGTTTGGAAACTGATTACAGATGCATATATATATATTTCCTTCTCTATTGTTAAAATGAGCATGAACTCAATCAAAATTTCATCTATCAAAATAAATTGTGGAAGCTAATATATAATTTTTGTTCATCCAAAGTTTAGAGGAAACATTCTACCCTCTATCAAGGCTTAGTCCAACAACTTTAATAAGTTTTATATTTCTAGAAGAATTACTTTTCTTTTTAAGAGGCCCTAATTTTAACCTCAATAACAGACTGAATGGCAGATAATTTCCTTTCCTATGAGAAAAAAAAAACCCCTGCAAGATACTAAAATTTGATAAGGACAATAAGTTTGCAAAGAAATACTCTGCCTAAAAACTGTGCTGGGCTAACTTATAATGGACTGGTTCATTAACAAAGCATTTTGAAATACCCACCCCCCATAGAATTGGAACTGCAAACAATTGTCAGGTTAGCTTTAAATTGCACAGAAATTCTCTTGCCTTTGGCAACTACATAAAAATTGGCTCTTGACTGTCCTTTTAGGAAAACACACACACTCATGCCACACACATATTCCACCTAGGGGATACTATTATAGTCTAAGCAGATCTTCCCTAGCAGTTTGATATTCCAGCCTGCAATTCGCCAATGTAAATGTTTACAACATTATCAGATGCTATCCAGACGCGGATAATGCACAGCAGGTCTCTTGCTGGTTTATTTACTTTGAGGTCATTCTCTGAAATGTTTAGAAAGCGTAAATCTTGCTGATAAATAAAATTTCAAATTAGTCTGATCCAGGTTTTACATGGAGTCTGGGGATAATGGGCCCCAGATACTTAAGGGAATAGCTGAATAACTATATTGTATGGCAGTTTGTAAGAGTCAGCATCACAAGCCATCGGTTTATGTACCAGAGACAAATTCCTTGTGAGTCCAATCACACTTGGCCAGTAAAGAATTCTCTTCTCTTCTCTTCTCTTCTCTTCTCTTCTCTTCTCTTCTCTTCTCTTCTCTTCTCTTCTCTTCTCTTCTCTTCTCTTCTCTTCTCTTCTCCTCTCTTCTCCTCTCCTCTCCTCTCCTCTCTTCTTTTCCCCTCCCCTCCCCACCCCACCCCTCCCCTCCCCTTCCATTGTTCTGTTCTGTTCTGTTCCGTTCCGTTCCGTTCCGTTCCGTTCTGTTCTAATCATTCCATTCCATTCTTCTTTATTTTTTTGGACAGCTGAGTGCTTCACCAGTCAACATACAGGCTAGCCTCAATTGCAGCTACCATTGGTCATTATTGCTGGCTGCCATCTCTGTCCCCACCTACAGAAATAATACTATGTCGCAATACATGGCGAATGATAAGTAAGCTGCAAAGCTTAGCAATTAATGGCCAAGTGGTTGAGAGACTCTAGGGAGCAGAGTAAAAAGAAATGAATCCTTTTAAAACAGATATGAAAGAGTAACTCTTGGCTATTTTAAATTTCAGAAGGTAGCCTAATGAAGAAGAAAAGTAGGGCTGGCCTGAAACTCAGCACTGGTAATTTCTAATGCATGCAAGCACCAACAAGGAACATTCAGGGCCATAAAGCTTCAGGTCCTGTTAATGCACTCCTGCAGCTTGCCTGACTATATAACAGAAACTTGAATAGGCTGGAGTTTGGTTTTGTAAAGTTTGTTTAATAATTGCAGCATCAAATGGCACTTACAGAACAATGAGTCTAGCAAGCTGATCCTATTACACGGTTAGCAATAGCATCCAAGCAAACCTGAATAGTTAGAATGTTTGTTTCATCAATGGGTGAATGCTGTCTCAGTCCTCACGTTTGCTGATAAGGAGCTCATCAGAAGACCAGAAAGTCTTTTGATGCAGCAACTCAGGGTCAACTAAATCAATTTATTCCTCATTCTTGCAAAGTGGATTTTTGTTTGGGCAAATATAATATACGAACCAGCCAATCATTTATAGCAAGACCGGCCCTTCCATTACACAGAATGAAACAGCTGCCAGAGGCATCGGCACTGGAGTTTTCATCGAAGGGCAGAAAAAAGTTACATATTTAATTTATTATTGTTCTATTTTTTATGATCCTAGTGGGGAAGCGTTGCTAAAATAATTTGACAGGCCACATAGATTATGTACATATATATCTCGGGGTATATAATGGTATGTGTGGAAGGGGTGGCATTTGCTGATCTCTTTCAGCATTGAAATATTTTTATTTAGCCAAGCAATGACTCTTCACCTTTCAGTTATAACCAGTTGAAGTCCCCTCTCACTACCAGCATCTAAAGCGGCGTTCTTTACAATCTTGGGATCTGGACAGCGGGCACCCAGAAGTGAATCGATCTGTCTTTAGGTGGCCTGCTTTGGGTGCTAGGCCTCGCCTCATAATCACCAGGGGGAAAACATATTGTATCTAGGAATACAGTCCCTGCCCCACCTTCAAGATCCTCAACACATTTGGTTCTTATTTTATCCATTTTGAGATGAAAACGCCTTCTTTCCTTGTAACTAAACTTCTTGTACAGCAAGAGCAATACTGTGGACTTTCTGAGAAGTTGCTTGCAGATACTCCCCAGTGTTGCGTACCAAATAAAAGCATATAATATTCAAATCACCCATATCTCTTAAGCTGCCCAAATCTCACAGGATTTTGACATTCTTGGTTGGAAATCCAATGGAGAGTTGGCAGTTCTTGAAGAAAAACCTCACAGAATTTCACAGACGCATAGCAAAAACCTGGGAGATTTGGAGTTCTTAAAAATAAAAATTGGGTCTGCTGATGTCACACGGAAGCACGATGTCTCGCGGTATGCACAGACACACTCCATTGGTAGATACTTTGGGAACTATGATTCTCAGAATTGCTACCAAGGATTACCAGCAGAATACTAGGAGGTGTAGCTCCACAATCCGTCTCAAAGGCAGTGGACTGAGAGATCTTATTTATTTATTGCTTTTATATATTGCCAAAACTATCAAGGACTCCTGTTGAGATGTTTTATCAGCATTATAGAAACAGGTTTCCTGCTGCATATTACTCAGCTCGGGAGTCAAATGAAGAGGTAATGAATAAATGGCACCATCTGAGGGCTTTATATGCAATATGGATAAAAAATAAGGTGAAAGAAAACAAATCATAGCTCCTCCTTCCTAGATACAGGGAGAATGAAAGAGGTATATTTTTAGTTCTGTATATGCTAGTGCCAGTGAGGTTTTTTTTTTTATTGTTGTTTTTGGACTAATTCCAACATAGATAATTATAGTTTGCTGGCCTGAATTCCTCTTTGGTTTCTATATTTGGATACAGAACTTCCTCCCACTGGTGCTGCACAGTGAGTCATGCAGCCAGCAGAGAGAATTTTCACAAGATCATTAGATTACAATGGCCAAAGACAAGCTCTTTCTTCACCTCCTTACAAGAAGGACAGTTATCAAGAATATTATAGTGACATGGGTATCTTTAAACAGTAGCTTGATCAATTCGTACTGAGAATAGGAGGAGTGTAAGAAAGTCAAGTGCCCAAATGCAGAAGAACAGCCTTTGTAGCCCACATGAGCTACAAAACTTACTGTGTGGCATCAGAGCATTGTCATCTTCCAACTCAGTTGTTGGATTTCACTGGTTTAATTAATGGTAATATTTATTTATTTATTTATTTGTTAGATTTATATGCTGCCCTTCTCCAGAGACGCAGAGCGGCTTACAATGCGTTAAGCAATTTATCTTCTATGCTGTGTTTCATTTTGCAAGTAATGGTAAACTATCTAGAGTCTCTTAGGTTTCAGGTGGTGGGCCAATCCCATAAAGTAACCAACCAACTCAGCTGATCTCAAGGTGCTGTGGTGAATATTATAGCCCGAGCTGAGCTTAACATAAATGTGATGCAGGCAGTCTGTGCAAGCATCTTTATGGGGAGTGGTCTGGACTTGAACAATGGAATTTACTCAGCAGCAAAGGACAAGATATTATCTAGCTCAGCAGGCATCTTGTTATTAGAAAGCTTAGAAGAGATGTGAACAAATTTCAACTGTACAAGACCTAGTAAACCTCCAGAACTACTAAGTGGATCAAGAAGTGGTTCAACAAATATGTTTTGAGTATCAGAACAGGCTTATTTTTTCCCAAAATATTTTTTACACACAAATCCCTCCTCTCCCTCCCTCCCTCCCTCCTTCCCTCTCTCTCTTACAAAAACACATACACCCCACCCAAAACACCTAATCCTTATAGCTTCATTCACTGCAATCATATAATTTATCTGGAGGAATATTTTGTTATTACTGGTGTCAGCAAATGAGAATTAGAAATCTTTAATGAATTGCTTCAGATCAGAAGAACTTAATCTACTGTCTGTGCCTTCCTGCTAGAGGAGCCGAGAAGTCAGACAAACGCTTACTTTTTTCCAATTTTTCTGAACAAGAATAGAAGGGCAGACAGAAATGCTTGATTCCATCCGGGACTAAATTATGTACATGCCTTTAATGGATTTACACACCTTTCAAAACAGCATCTAATGAATTTTTTCCATGTATCAGTAGGTTCAAGCTGGTTACTATTTAGATATGTTAGTACAGGAAGCAGCAGGACTGCAGGCTGGACAGGAAAACTATTTGTCCACAGGAGTCAATTCCTTTTATAGGTAGTCCTTGACTTACAACAGTTTGTTTAGTGATTGCTCAAAGTAACAACGACACTGAAAAGAAAAGACTTATGACCATTTTTCACACTTCTGACCTGCTATTTACAAGCTTCAGCTGCAATAGGAGTAAATGTAGATTGGGTTGTTTTCGTATAACCACATTTCAGAATTAAATTATAGCTCAGGATCACATGATCAAAAATTATATGAAAGTAGAGTAAAGAACATGCAACTTTTCAAAATAAACTGAACCACAATTCCCAGAATTCCTCAATACCCCACATTCTGGGAGTCATATTTCAACAACAGCTGATAGGCTATAAATTATTTATCACTATATTATGGAAAAAATCTGGAAGGGAAATTAAGCCCAATTGAAAGCACTGAAGAAGCTTAACATAATTCATTCGGATGGGTGTTTTATTAAAAATTATAACACCATATGCATAAAAAAGACCTCTAATAACTGCTGTGTGGTCTGGAACTAATCTTAAACTTCTCCTTCCCTAGTTCCAGGGAATATCAAAATTTCCTCTATTCTTAATGGCAAATAGAGCATGTACATTTCCATATGGATTCTTGCTACTAGCTAACAATGTTTAACAATCCCAAATGTGAAAATAAAATTAATCCATCTTTGTTATTTTGGGGCTTATTAGGAGCTGATTTATTAACACTTTTAAGACCATATATGATTTATATACAACTAGATAATTTGCTGTGAGGAGGCCTGTTTGGAAGAGGAACAAATTGCCACTCTTTCTCCAATTCCTAGGCTGTTATCCATCATAGATGCCTTAGTAGCTCTTTATCTAAATAAAAGCACAAGGGGATATTAAGAAGCCATCCATTGCTACCCTGGATGATCACATAATAAAGCAAAGTGCTTGGTATGATGGCAGAATTTAAGAAACTGCTTAGACTTGTATCATGACAATTACCAAATGCTTCTTGCGCTCCTCTCTTTTAAAAAATAAAGTTGTTTTAAAATTAAGATTAATTTTGTTTTTAAAATGTTTTAAAATTAAGGAGGATGCATGTGCAGCTTTTAAATATTCATATGTTCATGGAGAATAATCTGTTTGCTTCGTAAGTGTTTTCGGCATCATTGTAATCTCTTTCTTAAAAAAATATTCACAGAGCTTATGAAATCTATATTGCTCTATCACATGCTCAGATCTTTATGGGTCCCCAGGCTCATAAAAATATGAATGGAAATTCACTCATGTTCAACCATTTTCTCAGTACAAATAGAGAGGAAAAACAACCCTGCAAAAGAATAAAGCTTTCTAGAGTCCTTTAAGCTATTTGATTTCATGGCGTGTTTTATGAGACTTTGCTGTGTAGCATTTTTCTCTTGAAAAATGGATCATCTAAACAATCTATTTGCCAGCAGATGCTCTGGATGTTTCATAACCAATGGAAAATACTCTTGGGAAGATAAAATCAGATTTTTTTTTCCATTTAAAAGTGGGCCAATCTCATGCACATGCGATCACATTGATTGTTCTAGAGGTTGCGATGGGAAAACATCCTCATTGCTTTATTAATCATGTCTATAACAATCTGATATGAAAAATGACACTGAGTTGTCCTGATAATCATGTTTTAAACTTAGTTCCCTTTTCAAACAGGTTTCAGTACCATCTACTGGTGAATATCTGAAGGATGTTTGGTTACATGTTCTCCTGCAGTCTATCTATCATACAAATTGAAAAAGGGGCATTGCTTCCCCCATGAACTATCAATTAATACTCTGCAAGGCATATTTGAAACATAGGACAAAAATATGATTTCGATCTTTATTCATATAGCAAATTTACCTTCTGGGAAAATTCCAGTTGAAAATTGCAGGTAAAACTTTCTCTGCAACCACGGGCAAATATAGAAACCAATATTTTAGACTGGACACAATTTGCACACAAATTTTAATTTCTACACAATGAGGAATACACATTGAAAGAAATGCTCTGGCACTGTTTGCCTTAACATGCTTAGGCCTGGAAGCTATGAGTTCACTAGGCAAGCAACAGGTGTATTCTTCGCTATGTTCCTGCTTACTCTCCTGTAAACCATCCCTCCCCAATCTTTCCATTCTGTTAGGAGGGGAAGAAGAAAAAGACTAGGACAGGAATAGGAGAAAATGCTTAAAGAGATCGCTTGTTTAGGCAATCTTTCCTGTTCCTGATCTGGTTTATTTTTTCCCCTCACTTGCAGGGCACAGAGTATTACAAGAGAATATTCCCTACTGTGTATTTGCTTATTCTCTTGCAATCTTTTTCTCTCCAATCTTTCTGCTCTATAAGGAGGAAAAGTGGGGCAGGCACTGGAAAATGTATACTAATTATTGTAATGGTGAACAATCTGCACCTTGGTCACAATCCCCACCCCCCATCATCATAAAACTTTAAATAGTCATTGCATGAGGCAATCAGTAAGTGAGATCTACTGTTAACAATAACCTCTGCAACATCCAGTAATAAAACTAAGCACTCTCAAATACCTTGAGAATGTGGCAGAAAATCCTTATTTCTTTTAAGGGGCAATACTGTAATATTTGAGCATTTGTGATAAAGCATGACACAATGTTTGTACATTAATAGGTTTACTTTATTAATTCGATAAACAAAGCCTCTATATGCATCTGTCTGCAACAGAGATATTTTTGAACTTCATTGTTTTCTTGTATAGGAAGTTTTGTTTTGTTTTAAACTGTGTTTTAATTGTACATTTGATGTTTAATTGTACATTTGAGAGTATTTTTGGAGTTGGGCAGCCAGCAAATTGGAAAAGAAGTGAAGTGAAGTGAAGTGAAGTGAAGGGAAGGGAAGGGAAGGGAAGGGAAGGGAAGGGAAGGGAAGGGAAGGGTAGAAAGAAGAAAAAGAATTATGGGTGCACACACAGCCTCTCCCCCAATAACACTATGTATTTGTGGATATCAATGAAATCTTGATCTATGCGAGAAGAATATTTTTAAAAATCATCTTGTCATTGTTTTCTGGCTGAATTTGAAGCACAGAGTGCAATACTTTCAAATATTGGCAAAAAGAAAGAGACTAATTTTTAAAAAGATCTCTCTCCCTCCCCCTCCTTCCCTCCCTCCCTCCCTCTCGCTCTCTTTTTCTCTGTTTCTGTCTCTTTCTGTCTCTTTCTCTCTGACATTTTTAGGAGGTGGAAGAAGAAGGTGATGATCCTGGACTTCACACATGAAAGGAGTGAATGTCAATATTTTAAGTTTTCCATTCTTGTTACTAATTTTGTTTATTGGGGCATTGACTTCAATGGTGAAAAAGAAAAGAAGGAAAGAGGTTGTAATAGGTTGCAAGAAGCTTGAAGGGCTGCTTAAATACAGTTTTGAATCCTAGTTTCTAACAATGGACCTATAAAAAAAATTAAACAAAAACATTGCAATTGAAAGTCTCAGCTCAGCTGGCAACAATTTTGTAGCTTGCTTCCCTGTGATGCCTTCGGTTTTTTGACACTTTTTCATGACAAGTCTGCAGCTTTCTTGGGTGTTACTGCTCCAGACTCCGGGGTATAAGACTGATTTCAAAGCCTGAAGCTCTCCATGTGCCAAAAGTGCAATGTGGTATAATGATTCCGGAGTGTTATTCATCAGCTGGGTAGATCTGCCATGAACTAATTCATCAGCTAACATCTGGCATGAACTAATTCATAAGCTAACAGGATGACAACTATCACTCTCAGAATAATAATTCTAATGTGTTTTATAAAAGTCTGTGCGTTGATACACCATTTGATTCAAAGTTAAAATTGGACTCCCTGAAAAAGCAATAGCTAAATGTCCTTTAGCCCTATACCCGTGATGGTGAACCTATGCCACACGTGCCACAGGTGGCACGTGGAGCCTTTTCTGTGGGCACGCAAGTGTTGCCCTAGCTCAGCTCCAGCGTACATGTGCACGCTGGCCAGCTAATTTTCGGGCCTTCCGGGCCCACCAGAAGTCAGGAAACGGGCTGTTTCTGGCCTCCGGGGTGATGGGGAAGGCCATTTTCACCCTCCCCAGGCTCCAAGAAAGCCTCTGGAGCCTGGGGAGGGCGAAAAACAGGCCTACTGGGCCCACCTGTAACCTTTTTGCCGTCGTGTGCTAAAAGCGGGGGGAGTGCGGGAGGGGGGTTTGCACGCACATGTGCATGGGGGGCATTGAATTATTGGTGTGGGCACGCATGCGTGCGACTCCACCCATTGCTCCCCCTGCTTTTGGCACGCAACATTAAAAAGGTTAGCCATCACTGCCCTATACTGATAAACACAAATACCTGATATTCTTTTTATAAATGCTATAGCATTGCAAGCCAGAATATTTCGATTAGAAATCCCATCCATCATGTTAAAAATCCATTGTGTACACATTTAGTGAGCAATTTACGGTTCTGCAGAGAACAAATATGCTAATGTCCACTAATGAAAGTTATTTTAGGAAAAGTAAGATACTTCCTGAACCGGCACTTCTCCAAATGCCAGATTGCATATCATATGCTACTTTTGCAGATGGAAGTTTGTTTTTAAATAGCAATAGTACTAGCACTTAGATTTATATACCACTTCACAGTGCTTTACAGACCCCTCTAAGCAGTTTACAGAGTCAGCATATTGCCCCCAACAATCTGGATCCTTACTTTACTTACCTCAGAAGGATGGAAGGCTGAGTCAACCTTCAGCCAGTGAGGACTGAACTCCTGGCAGTCGGCAGAATTAGTCTGCAATACTGCATTCTAATCATTTACCACCACAGTTCTTGCAGTGTATAGTAGCAAAATGATCAGATCCAGTTCTCAGATGAGGCAGAAACTGGCATGATTACTGAAATAACAGAAGTTAGCTGATAACATTCAAGTACTAAATATTCACACAAACAAACAACGAACAATTGCATAGAATAGAATATGTACATATATTAGAAAATAAAGGCTCAGCCAAAGATAATGACTGTTCAACGGGCAGGAACATTTTACTTGATTCTGAAAGCATGGAGGAATTTTTTTTTTAAAATAAGAGTATACAAATCCTATATATTTTTTCCTTATTCTCTGAAATCAAGAGGAGGAACCCAGCCACCCTTGGATGGTGGTATTCTCAAACTGTAAAGAAGATTAAGAATACAATAAAACCATAATTATAGCCTTAGCTAAATGATCCTTTTTGGTTTGACTGAGAGGCTCCTGAACTCAGTTGTTCCGTTAGTCTATTTGCAAATCTTTGACTGGCACAAGGCAAGGCCCCGGAGTTGCACTGCTTGCAAATTAGCAGTGCAAAGGAAAGCTTTACAGCCACAAAAGGGAGGATTGTATTAAGCAACAGAATAACTCATTCCAAATGTCACATTAGTTTTTGATCAGGAAATGTGACTAGTGGAAGCCACCTTGAGTAACAAGGGATATTACATTTCACATAATTAAGGAGCACAGCCCAATTTATGTATACTCCAAAGAAAGCTTCACATATTACCCCCAGAGAAGTAAATTTACATTTGCAACGGAACAGTCTACATGTATCTGCTCAAAAGTAAATTCAAGTTCAATGGGCTTTTCATCCTGGGAAACATATAAAGCACTGCAGTATATAATACCAGGCATAAGTGGGTATGGACTGAAGTGAACAGCCTCAGTCAGGCATTTTTCCTTTCCAGGAATAGACAGACAGACAGACACTAGATAGATTGATTCCCAGGATCACTGGGAATAGTGAGTGATATGACTGGTGATTTTTGGCCTAGTCAAAATGGGTGCCTATGATTTTCTTAATTGTCTTTTGCAGAAGCTTTGCCCTTTTGGGAAAAAAGAATGCTGCAAAAAATTGTCGATCAACTGCCAAATTTCAAAATTCAAAGGGGAAAGGGGGGTATGGGGAGACCCATTTATGTCCTATAGAACTCCAAATTTGGGAACATTTGTGAACCTCCACTCCCAGAATTCCTTTTCCCTTTCCCTTTCCCCTTTCCTTTTTGTTTCCATTTGTATACATATTACATTATAATGATCTCGATTAATATTTTTAAAAAGAACAAGAAATGAATATTTACTTGAATTGCGCAACTTGATTATTTTGCATATCTAAGCTTATTTCTGAATACTCCTGATGTTTTTCACAGATGTCCACTGGCTGTTGGGAACTAAGACACACTTGCTTCTTAGATTTACATCTTTCTGTCATAGACACAATCAGAATAGCACAATCTCTTTCCCACATGGGAAAGTATGGGTGTCATTCCCCCAGAGCATGAAAAGTTAATTTCCCCATTTCAACCTTCTAAAGAGGTTCCAGATTTAATATATGTGGAACAAAGTGTTATCCATGAAAGAAAAATCCCCTCCAGTGATTCCAAAGCTGCACCCACCACATTCAATCTCATGGGCTGAGTTATATGCATGGAACCAGGAAAGCCTTGAAGAAAGCAAGCTTACAAGTTATATACATTTGCCTTTTTAGACTTCATATGAATGGTGAAGAAATTGTGAAAATAGAACAGAACAGAATAGAATAGAATTCTTTATTGTGTGATTGGACACATAAGGAATTTGTTTTTGGTGTATATGCTCTCAGTGTACATAAGGAGAATAAAATACAATCATCAAGAATAAAAAGATACAACACTTAGTGATAGTCAAGGTTACTAATAAGCTATCACATCGCACTAGGAAACAAATAAAAACAATATAAATTGAAAGATTCAACCAATATGGTTATAGTAATAAGTGGGAAGAGATAGATATTAGTAAGGAAGAGAAGAATAATAGTAATACAGTCTTAGTAAATTATTTGACAGTGTTGTGGGAATTAATTGTTAAGCAGAGTGATGGCATTCGGGAAAAAAATGTCCTTGTGTCTAGTTGTTGTGCACTGGTGTGCAGTGCCCTATACCGTCTTTTTGAGGGTAGAAGTTGAAACAATTTATGTCCAGGAGGTGCGGGGTTTGTAGATATTTTCACAGCCCTCTTTTTGACTCATGCAGTACACAGGTCCTCAGTGGAAGTCAGGTTATATGAATGTGCACACGGAATGTCTCATGTACTTTTTCTTATTTGCACTTATCCCTATGAATCTCCTGTTTCTGGGAAGTTCAAGAGGGCTGAAGTAAGGAGATGTTGCTTGCTCGAACTTTGTAGAATAGCCTTCCCCTGGAGATCAGACAGGACCCCTCTTTGTTGATTTTTCAGAAATTTCTAAAAACAGATGTTTCAAAGAGTTTTCTGCTGAGGTGGGGTTGCCATCTATAATAGATGATCTTGGGAGACAGAAGGAAGAGTTGGACAGGCAGCATGTAAAAGATATCCCAGCGCATCAGAGGAGAAGAAGCAGGGGAAGTGTTTCAGAGGTGAACCTTCCTAGCTTTGTGGTGAAAGGAAAGGAGAGGGAAATTATTTTCAGACAAGAATCTGTTAATGTAACCTTAGAATAAAGCTAGAGTTAGTACTCATAGTTGTGTTTCTTGTCTGGACTACCTTTCCAGAATTCATATTCATTTACCTTCTGTGACCCACATGTTCCCGTGAAATGCCAACTCTGAATGTATTTTCTCTTCTACTGAAAAATCTATCATTCTTAATCAGTTCATTAGTTTTTCTCATGTGAAACCCATTGGTTGCTATCAAAGATCATTCACATTGTTCTTGATCACACAAATGAGCTCATCCTGGTTTACCATCTTTATATTTTTTGGGCTCAGCAACACACAGCATGCATGTCAGCATAACCATCACCATAAGCAACATGTGTTTGCAGTGTATTTCAATTGGCCAATTGAATTCAACTTTTCAAAATCTCAATCACACTGCGTTGCTCCAAAGTGCACTGCTAAGTAGTCATTGTAGGCTTCCATTTCACAAACTATAGCAACCGAACCTTTTTTTTTTTGCTGCAATTTTCACACTGCAAGCAAAATGAAAGAACAGATGGTAAAGAACATGTCAGAGCTTCCTGTGTATTAATGCTGCCATCTGTTGATGATTTATTTCATTGGAGGTGTTACTTTTCATTCATTGTACAAACTTTCTTAAATGTATGGGTTGGCCAGGAAGAGTTCCCTTTTGCAGTACTGCCTAAGAGCTTTCTGTTTTGTCAAGGTATGAAGAGTTAATAGCTGTAAGCTGATGAGAAGTTGTAAGCGGAGGCAACCAGAAGGTGATGCGATGGAATGAGGTAGCAGAGTTACTGTCACTTTAAGAAGCTGGGTTAGAAGCTGCCTATATAAGGGAAGCCATTAGAGGGAGTTTCCCTCTCCTCATGTCTTCTCCTCATGCATTATACTCATGTTCTCTCGTCATGTATCTCAATTGCTCTCCGTGTGTCAGTATCTGTAAAGGTTTTTAATCACGTATAAGTCTGTAAATATTTAGCTGTAGAAAAAAACACTGTTATTTATCTAAAGGCTCTGTGTGCTGTGTTTTGCTCCTGAGTTTATCTTATAATACTAGTTACGCTGTCTAAACTCTGACATGTTTTATTTTTAAAATAGTCTGCCTGCTAAAAGGCGTACAAGGTTCTTTCTGAAAGAGGTTTCTTCTTTGAGACTTCCTGGAATGCCCGGAATAATCCATGGTTAGCAATAGCAATAGCACTTAGACTTATATACTGCTTTACAGTGGTTTACAGCCCTCTCTAAGCTGTTTACAGAGTCAGCCTATTGCCCTCAACAATCTGGGTCGTCATTTTACCGACCTCGGGAGGATGGAAGTCTGAGTCAACCTTGAGCCTGGTGAGATTCGATCTGCCAAACTGCTGGAAGCCGGTGATCAGCAGAAGTAGCCTGCAGTACTGCACTCTAACAACTGCGCCACCACGGCTCTTAATGGGCAATCCAGGAAACATGGGTAATCCAGAAAATGAATGAGAGATACAAGTTTCTCTGTGAGGATCTTTGTATGTTTTGAACACAGGGCATTTCAAGAGTAAAAAAGAATGTTTGAAGAGATTCTCTGGTCACCTCATACATTTTAAAAAATAAATACAATTCCCATTACACTTTAGGATTTTCGCAGGAAAATGTTGATTTTGGTTGTATCAGAAATCATGGAGGGTTTTGTTTTGTTTTGTTTTTGCTTTATAACATCCCAATCTGGAAGAAGAAGGTATTTGCAGCTTGCCAAAACTAAGGAGTTTCATATTTATCAAGCTACTAAGCAGTACTAAAACCAATAAGTATAGTCATATAGTGTTGGCTTAAAAAGTAACGTAGCCAGCCAAACTAGAGTAACATTATGCCATTCAAAGCCCTTTAAAAGATTAGGTAATTGTGGCTTCAGAGTACCACAATTAAGGAGCAGTCTGACTGCAGAAGTAAGCATAGCTCCTGCATATAAATAAGTCTCTTGAGCAAAGCATATGAGTCCACCAGGAATAGGACGTTATAATTAGATTTAATATAATGTATGATCATTAAAGCTATTGCCACTCTGAAAGCAGCTGTTCTTACTCATATCATCTAAGCAATCCTTTCCATCAGTTTTAGATTAAGTTATGTACCAAAGGAAAGGAAAGGAAACAAGAAGAACATTTACGATGTTTTGTTTTATAGGAATGTTTACATTGCAACACATCCGAAATCTTGACTAAGTCTTCTGATAGTCTGCCATGAGTTTCAGGACAGGAAAGTGAAGCCTTTACTGCATCAGTTTTCTATTAGCGCAAGATATCTTAACTTTTGCATCAAATATTCCGTGCTGGTAGTGTTCTTTTTCTGCAGTAAAACTGAGACCAATCTTTAGAACAGTGGTTCCCAAGTTGTATACAACAAGCATTTTCTTCAGAAACTTGGTAAGCAGGCAACATCACAGAAATGCTTAAAAAGCTAACTTACGGAGCTATCTTATACACAGTCGTCATTTTTATCGATTTTGGGCAATTTGGCTGCCTTGACCATTTCTCTGAAAATAAAAAGAAGTTTCAAAAATAAAAAAGGTACTAATATTTTTTTCTGCTTAACCAGGGATGTTCACTGGTACCACAATCAGTATATCCCAAAGGTGCTTTTTCAAAAGCCAGCTGGACAACCATGACCTGGATCACTGAGATTCTTCATAGATACAATCGGTATAATTTATCTTGAATTCATAGTTATCTAACCTAGCATTGAAAATACTGACTGGAAGGGTCAATCCAGAATTACAAACTAGGTTGTTTCCCCTGCCCCCAAGCATATTTGCAAATTTTGTTGACCAAACTATAGCTTTTCTGCATGCTGAAGTCACTTTGGCCACAGGATGCTGAACTTTTATTCGCAGATTGTGTATTCATATACAGAAATATTTGCCACCCTGAAAGCTGCTATAACCCTCCTAAGTGCCCAAGGCATAGCATCTTGTAAGGCTTCCAGATAGACAATTGCAATGTTGCCCATCTCCAATAAACTCCAGGCCATTTATGTTCAGGCAATGACGTAGTTCATGGGCACTGGTTCCCATTTACATTTGCAAAGAATAATTGGACTGAGTAGATCACACAACAACATGGAAAAGAAAATGAAGTGCTGAAGCAATTGAGGTTATTTAAAACATCCCGTAAGTGGGTAGCTATTTGAAATACATGAGAACCGTGTAGCCTGCAACTTTGGCTTGAACTTCCTCCCTGAGAGAGCTCTTTCTCATAAAACTTCCAGCCTTTCCACTTAAGGCTTGGCAAGGAACAGCATGAGAATCACCTCCCTCATGAGTCTTTGGCATTCTGGTTCTACTCCTTCTTGCCAGAATCAAGTGAGGAAACATATTCCATACTCCAGTCTTTACATTATCTAGACATTATTTACCAACACACATGATTTGCCTTTTTTTAAAAAAAAAAAGATTCCTGTTGGGAGTAGCTGATAGTTGCCGAGTGAGAGAAAGAGAGGGGGGAGGAAGAGAGAGAGAGGGTGGGAGGGAGAGAAGGAGGGAGAGGAGGGGAAGGAGGGGGAAGAAGAGAGGGTAGGAGGGAGGGAGGGAGAGGGAGGGTGGGAGGGAGAGGGAGGTTGGGAGGGAGGGAGAGAGGGGGAGATGGGGGAAGGAGGGGGAGGGAGAGAGGGTAGGAGGGAGAGCGAGAGGGTGGGAGGGAGAGGGGGAGGGAGAGAGGGGGGAGGGGGAGGGAAGGAGAGAGAGGGAGGGAGGCAGTTAATGATTTCCAAATTAAACAGCTGACGTTTCCATAGTATGTACACTGTAGTCGCTAGACACTCGTTTTAGCATGCCCTGGGGTCTCTCTGTGAAATCCAGTCAATGTAACATGAGGATTCCTCTACATTAGCAGACACTTTAAATGTTTGATTTTAGGAGAGTACTGTATGCTTTTTTAATTCACAGGGTATCCCTAAAATAATCCACTATTCACAAGAAAGAAATGAATAGCCATTACATCACATTTTTTAAAACAAGGAAACTTGCCCACAATGCCAAATGCATAAAAGAAATAGATTGTACTGTCATATTTGGAAGAGGAGATTCTGAAGCTCCCATGACCTCATGAGAGTAGGATCCAAGCAAACAGAAGACATAATACGTATGAGCTCTATTTCTCTTTACTTCCATTTTGACATACATTCAATGTATTGGATTCTGATTCCCATTTTCTTTTCAATTGCTCAACATATGCACGAACCATGATACCTGGTTTGTTCATTCCCCACACTTTCTAAAGCCAGGCACATACTACAGGTATTGACTTATGACTACAACTGAGCCCAAAATTTCTGCTGCTAAGTCAGACATTTGTTAAGTTAATTTTGCCCCATTTTATGACCTTTCTGGCCACAGTTAAGTGAATCACAGCAGTTGTAAAGTTAGTAACACAGTTGTTACGTGAATCTGGTTTCCTCATTGATTTTGCTTGTCAGAGGGTCGCAAAAGGTGAGGCAACCATCATAAATATGAACCAGTTGTCAAGCATCTGAATTTCGATCACATGATCACGGGTACACTGGAACAGTTCTAAGTGTGAAAAAGGGTCATAAGTTATTTTATTCAGTGCCATTGTAATTTTGAACAGTCACTAAACAAACTGTTGTAAGTCACAGACTACCTATAGTTCTGAACCAGCTGACTTTTGCTGAAACCCTGATCTGGATGAGGAGGATGTTTCTGAACCTAAGCTAAGAGAATACAAGCTGAGGCCCACAGACCGCTTGCAAAAGTTGTCACAAAGTTGAATTTTGTATGAGAATGAGAAAAATGATTAAACAATGAAATAATATCAACTCTACACAGTTAGTTTGAATTAGTGATATTAATCTTAATTGAAATTAATTTATTGTACCCTTTCTTCTGGTCTTGCCCACACGAAATGAGACCTTTTGGTGCCAGTCAAAGCATCTCCTCCCCAATTGTGCATCTTTTCTCTCATGTCCACTTGCCTGATTGAAGATGACTTCCTAACTGTTTCCTGAGAAATGTGTCAGTCTCATTCTCACCTGATTCAGTTTGAAGTTGTCTTTAGGTATTTTGGTGCAACAGTATTGGTGTCCCTTGTCTTGACACACAATTTCCCATTTGAAAAAAGTAGGTCATTTCAGGAAAATGCTTGGGGATGACAGGGCCAGAGTCAGCAATCAGCTCAATTCAATAGATCTAACAATAGCCATAGCACTTAGATTTATATACTGCTTCAAAGTGCTTCACAGCCCTCTCTAAGCGGTTTACAAAGTCAGTATATTGCCCCCAACAATCTGGGGCCTCATTTTACTTGGAAGGATGGAAGGTTGAGTCAACCTAGAAAGTCTGCTGTAGAATACCTATCCCATTGATTCCAGGTACATATAATTATTCTCTTTATTATTTTTTTAATTATTCTCTTGCCCAGTCTTAATGGAGCCAAAACTCTTTGTGATATAACAACTTTCATGTTTTAAGAATATAGTTCAGCATCACATCAATATCCTGAACAATACAATTGCTCCCAAAAATTGTACTGAGATGTGTAGTAATTATGTGTGTCCTTTATTCCCATTTTAGCTCTGCTGCTTCCTCCTTTTCTCTAATCTTCAGTCACTTCTCTACAACTATTGTGCATTAAAAATGAGTCACTGCTCTGCCAACTCCTAAAATACTGCCAGTGAACTATCTGAGATATTTTAATAGAGAGGTGAAGCAAAAGTACAGAAGAAAATCCAGAACAACTAGCAGAATACTGATATTTTAAAAATACAGCAGAAGAGTTCTGGAACCATTAATACAACTGCTCAGCAATGAAATACTGGAGAAATATGAAGCTGTGGCTCATTGTCGTATAGGGAAATAGTGCAAGATGCATGCCATCAGTGAAATCATTGTGTTGCACTGGTATCAGAATGAGTGTAACATTCATTCAGTCAATATCACTTGGAAATAATGGTAAATTGCTTGAATTTGTGGTCTTGTGAGGCTTGTTAGGATGCTCTGCAGTATTCATCACAGTGACCAAGAACGGAGGCTGTACACTTGGTCTAGCATGGAAACCAATCAGCAAAGTACAGAGCATTTAATTCAGTTCCTGATATACTGTATCAATATATAGCATTTAGGCAAGAAAAACCCAGTTTTTCATATTTTATTTTTTATTTTTATTTTTATTTTATTTCATATATAGTTTTTCAGTGCATAGATATAGTATCTGTGGTACCTGGCTCAATAGTAGTAATTACGAGAGGGATCTTGGAGACCTAGTGGACAATCACTTAAATATGAGCCAGCAGTGTGCTGCAACTGCCAAAAAAGCCAATGCAGTCCTAGGTTGCATCAATAGAGGGATAGAATCAAGATCACATGCAGTGTTAGTACCACTTTATAATGCCTTGATAAGATCACACTTGGAATGCTGCATCCAGTTTTGGTCACCACGATGTAAAAAAGATGTTGAGACTCTAGAAAGAGTGCAGAGAAGAGCAACAAAGATGATTAGGGGACTGGAGGCTAAAACATATAAAGAACGGTTCCTGGAATTGGATATCTCTAGTTTAATGAAAAGAAGGACTAAGAGTGACATGATAGCACTGTTTCAATATCTAAGGGGCTGCCACAAAGGTTTATACTAGGTTCTACCAGGGAATCCAACAGACCCATCGGGCATGTGAGGAGTGAAGTGTGTGGGTATGTGAGGGGAGGATTTGCTGGGATTACTTGGACTTCACATTCTCTTCATTGATACATAGTAAGATCCTGTCTGAATACAAGATCCTAGTCTTCAACTTTAAGGCTAAGCATTGCAACATAGAAAGTAGAACCCTACACTCATGGCAAAAACAGGAGTAGCCAAAGAGACCCAGAGATTCTAGCTACTGTTCCATTTCCCTTGGGTTGACCACTATGCCATGAATAAACCTTTCAATGGCTTATGGGGATTAAATTTACATATGAGTAGACAATGAAAACATAGCTATGTTTAATAAAGCATAATGTTCCCACATAAATATACTGCATTAATAGCATCCTTACATAAATATACTGCATTAATGACAGCCTTACAGATAGTCCTCAGTTTACAATTGGTGGCTTAGCAACTGTTCAAAACTATAAGCTATCTACAAAAAGGGAGTTATGACTTGGCTCTATAGTCCTGATGGTTCCCTCCGCCCGGTGATCATGTGATCACACTTCAGGCATTTGGCAACACGGCCACATTTACAGCCAATGTCTCACAATCATGTGACCATGTTTTATGACTGTTTTGCTGAACCTGGTAGTTATTTCCTATGTTTGATAAGATCATGCCATAGCAAACAATGGGATTGCTTAGCAACCAGGTAATAAAAATGGATCAGTCGTGTGATTGACTAGATTTATGACCATCATGACAAACAACTGTAATGGGCAGGCTTCATTACAGTCGTATATCGAGGACTACCTACCTGTATAAGGAATTCTAATGGGAAACAAATAACATGCACCTCATGGCTAAGTTGATTGATTACATAACCATATTTTTCAACATACTCTTATGGAACATGTAGCAGGAATCCACCGATTTGTTTTTAACTACATTTCAGGGTATCTTTAAGACTTTTGGAGCAAATGAATACATATTATGCATTATTTCTTTCCATTCTTCTACCTATCTACCTACCTACCTACCACAAAGGGTCAGAAATGCAATGTAAGGAAGGCCAAATCTAGAGAGTGCTTTGCAATATTTTTTATTAAAGTTACATGAATATTTAGTGAACTGCACAAACAATGGAAAAACCTGGGATGGTTGTAGCATATGTTTTCTCTCCTATTAACCAAATGGTATTTTCTCCTCCAGCAAATAGTTGCCTTTCTTATCACCAAAGATTGCTACTGTATGGAATAAAAATAGTCTTTGCACTGCTGACATCACCTGGTATTTCAAAGGGAAGGGAAAGAAAAGCAGGAATCACTTGAGGCTGACATGTCAATATCTTCATTTGTACTGCCTGCAAAAATGAGTCTGTATATCAAAGGAATGACAGAATCCATACTATTACTAACAATCTCTCTATTCCTGTAAAAGCGAGAGCAACACCTAAAGAGCAATTTAGACAGCTCTAAGGCCTAGTGTTCATCTGGTGTAATATTGTCCCTCGGGTAAAATTGTTGTGGGTATGTGCTGCAATTTCTTCTGGGTGGTCTGCCTGTACTATTCATCAGATTCACATCATGGAAGAAGACCATGTACACCAAAAATAAAACAGGACGCTACTGAACAAGAAAATAACTTTTAGTGACAGAGTATTACAGAACAAAGGAAACAACATATGGCAAGGGCAAGATGAGAACAGTTTGGGTGGGCTATAGGCTTTCTACATATTGCCTGTTTCTACATCCCACTATCATTTTCTGAGACTGCAATCCTAATACTTCTGGCTTGACACCTTCAAGGGATATAGCTGACAATGGATCTTGGCACTAGGAGAAGACATTACAAGGTTGATTAATCACTGAGTAACTAAGCCACTTGCAGCAGTGTCATTTGTAGGAGAGCAAGCATCTGGTTGCTTTGTTGATCATGATTCCAGGTGCCTACAGTGCACTAGATCCAGGGTTGCACAGAGTGGACAATCTATCAGAGCAGTCCTTGTATAATGCCTGAGAATTCCTGTGAAATGAGGAATTAATGGGTGCATGCTCCCATCAACTAACTTGCATCTAATCATTCACCACACACAACCTGCCACACGCCCAACTGACACAATGCCAATGGCCAGTTTGGTACTCGGTCTACCTTGGGCATAAAAAACAGAATACACAGCATGTATATGTCAAATATTGTCCCTTTCCCCAGTGTAGAAAGTTAGAATACTAGTGATCTTTAGTAATTCTCATCTTACTATACTAGACAGCAAGGGACAGTTGGAGTAGAGGCTATGTGGATGGTAGTATAGTTGCCTCTGGAGGAGTGGTGAATATGGAGATCCCTGTAGTGAAACTCATATTCTTCAAAGACAAAAATTTATGTGTTGTATAACATACAATATTCAGAGTTGATGACCTCAGTGCTTCATTTGATTATCCAAGATGGTACAGTTGGTGCCCCTCCCTACAACTATCTGCACCCTCCAAGTCTTTCTTCCCACAGTACTGAGGGAGGCAGGTTAAATGGCAGTTGTGTAGTGCTCACCAAAGACTCTTGTTGATTAAATACTGTAAGGTGTGGAAAATAGTCAGGATGGTGTTGCATATTTCATGGTTCTGGTGACATGCCAGGCTTTCCCATGTTTGTAAGGCTGTCTTTGACTTTCTCTGCCCTTGCTAGTTTCCCCTCAGGCCTTTCTTTGGGTGGACAACTGAAGAAAATTGGAAAATATTTTAGTGGTGAGTGTCTCCTTCTAGGTGAACATCCCAGTTGCATGTTTCAGCAGGTCATGAACTACAGGAAAAGGAGATGCTAGCTGCTAAAAATTAAAGAAGATGAATCAGTAGCAACATGTTGTATTTTCCCTTCTCAGAATGGATAGTCAAATCACAATGGATTTGGAGTAACCACAAATTCCAAAGAGAGCAGAAAGTTGATACGCTAGCATGTATGGCTCTAAATTCCCAATCTACCAAACAATCCCTGTAAAAGATGACATTAACCAAATTGCAATTACACCCAAACCATCCCTCTTTTTCATGAATATTATATGTAGAATGCTATAGTGGAACTCTTACAAGGATACATAAAGCCTGTATGGCTGTTTTCTTGAAGACTGTTATTATGTAAGGATTTTTAAGATTATTGGAGAGTGGGGGCTGTGCTTCATTTTTCCAAAGTAAATGGTACATATCTTAAATTACCAGGAGGGGACAGTTCTTCCTTGTGAGACCAGTGTTATAGAAGAAACCCCCATCTAAGTGATAACCTGCAATACCAACTCATGTTGAAAGGCCATTAATTCAGGCATTTCAACTGGTTGAAAATATGATAGTGACCTGCTATTATGCTTGGCCAGTAGGCAGTAAAAGTCTTGAGCCATTTCAATTTGCTCCCAACTAGTTGCCCTTCCCTTGGGAAGCCCTTCCTCTTTCTCTTCTAAGCAATCCACCCTCCAGAAGCTAAGGGGAGGCAATTATGTCAATGAGCATCTCCTTCTTCTGATCATCATCAAAACACCAAGACAAGGGATTCGACTGGAAGTGTCATGACGAGACAGTCAGGGACTAGCGGGCTCTGATGAGTCCTGTGAAATTCCGGGCTGACAAACCGCTGCAGAGGGGTCTTTGGACCAGATCTGTCCTGCAGAGACAGAGAAGAAAGAGAGGTACCTCGGAAGACCGAGAAGAACAGGCAAGTTCCTCGGAGGTCAGAGGAAATTCTGTCTGACTCTGCAGCGGGGGCGGCGGCCATTGCAATCGCCAGCAAGCTGGGGCAACCAGATTAAGAGATGTGCAGGAACAGAGAATTGAGAGGAATATTGCTTCCGGGTGAGTGATATCTAACTCATAGGCAGAAAAGAAAAAAGAAAAAAAGGATTTTTGAAATCACTGCAAATGTCTTGGTGTCAGAATAGTGGCTAATAGGCATGGAAAAGGACAGAAGAAGAAGATTAAGGTGGAATTTATAAAGTAACAGAACCCGTTTGTTTGTTTTGGATTTAAAATACTTGGAGAATTTTAAGAAAATTTTCTTAGAAAAACCAAGAACCAGAAAAGATTCTTTTTCAATCTGGAAAATTTAAAGGGAGTTAAAAAAAAAACCAAAAACGAAGAAAAGTCTGTAATAGAAGGACTGGTTAATGACTCTAAATTGAAACTCAATTGGAATGTAATGCGGAATTTGGACTATATAAAGCTGTATTGAATTTCAAATTAATTTGTCAAATAAGTAAAAACTATTAAAACAGACTGCAACTAAAATGGATGCCTTTTAACTTCATCAATTGTAATTGTGGATTGTAGAGAGCCATCTTCAGGAGGAAAAAAATCATTATAACACTGAACTTTTGTTTTGGAAAGAGAAAAAAAACTTGGACTTTGAAAGAGATAACAGCATGTGAGAAATTTTAAGGAGGTTTTGTTTGTTCACAAGCGTTTTGACTTGGAGGGGGGGAAAAAGAAGAGAACTATAACATAACCTCAATTGGAAAAATATCAATTTAGAAAGAACAAAATGGTGCAGGAACTGAAGGAAATGTTGATATCGATGTACCTATCATTGAAAATGGA
The DNA here is from genome assembly GCA_030761175.1 of Masticophis lateralis. Lineage (NCBI taxonomy): Eukaryota > Metazoa > Chordata > Lepidosauria > Squamata > Colubridae > Masticophis > Masticophis lateralis. The sequence continues at coordinate 67,136,036 of JAUDYJ010000003.1, forward strand.
AATAAGGGAAATGACCACAATGCTGCATGGAAAATTGAAACTTGATGACCAGAAAATTGCCTTAGGATACATTCAAACTGACAAAGAAACAACTAATGAGAAGCAAGAAAAAGAGACTGATAATAAAGAAGAAGACCAAGACAAGGAGATTGATTATAGAAAATTAAATGATTACTTGGGTAGTAATAATAAAAAGGAGAACTTTAAAAATTACATTGGGTTTATCAATGGAAAAAAGGGAAAAAACAAAGAAAAGAGGATGGAATAGAAAGAATATAAAAAACTTAAATGATTACACTGGATTATCAGCGAGAAAATAAGAAAAAGGGAAAAGGGATGGAAAATAATGGGAAAGATACAGCAAAATGGAAGAGTTTATGATCTTAAAAAACAAAATGATTACACTGGGATTAACAGTGGGAAGATAAGAAAAAGGGAAAAGAGAGTTCAGGATTTTAAAATACAAAAAAGAAGAAGGGGAAAGAAAAAGAAAATAAAATATAAAGACAGAAAGTGAGAAAGAAATGGAAAGAGAAAATGAGGTAAAGAAAATGAATACTAGGGAAAAGATGAAATTGTATTTTAAATTAAGTGATTTTAAAGCTATATGGATATATGAATAATTGGAATATTTTAATTAATGAAGAGGACTATAATAAATGAAATATCCTTAATTATATATTTGGTATTTAACTAAATAAAACCAGAAAGCTGAAATAATATTGGATTGAAACACCAAGACAAGGATGAACAAGGCTTCTACTTCCCCACACCATTAGATGAGCTCTAGGAGCCATGATTGTTGGAGATGAGGATGCAGTGAAAGCCCATAGGAAGAAATACAGAAAAAAACACATATTAATGATGTATTGAATTGAATGCTCAGTAACCTCTACACACCAACAGAACTCCATTAGCATCCAATAGCTTTCAACCAGGGATGTTAGATGTGACTCTCCAAAAATAACTTCTCCTTCAAATATACCCCATTACAGACTCTCATAATGTGGTTCTGTTATTTCCAGTTATTTCTTTAGAGTTAACAGGAATATTGATTCCTGTTAAGAGTCCTGTGAAAGAACAATTTATTTAAGATACTTTATTTTTCCATTGGAATATCCCTTTCTATTACTGTGTGGGATTTTTCTTCCTTTCTCCAACACTGTCAGGTCCTAGGAAGATTGATGATTTTGTGGCAAACAATATAAAAAAATTGTGATTAGATAGAATGACTTGAACTTACCAGCCAGATGTTCCATTTAGCGACCAGTAGTGACTTTTCTACGGGTAGATGATCTTGGGCAGGAGAGGAAATACATCTAGGGAACCCAGCAATCATTGTCCTTACAGAGAAACTCTCTCTGTACCTGTGATATGATAGATAGACTCACATACAATTCTTCCAATTCAAAGAGGAAATGAAAGCACATTAAAATAGTTGTTTGAATGAGCACTTACTCTAAATTGAAAAAAAATACATTCATAGTTCCATCATTGCAGTTAATTCTAGCCACAGATCAAAGGCATAGAGTCATTTTAGTTCACAGACCACACTTGGCCTTTTACTGCCATGCCTATGACGTACAGTATTACTGATATGAGTCTAGGAAAAAGTAGTAAATTCTGGATCAAAATTTATTTAGAAATACAGTTTTTACACTTGTGTCAGACACACCAAGATGCTTCCGGGTTGAGAGGATTAGCTGGTGACATCCTTGTTGCCCTATGGACACCCAAGTCAAAACTCCTTTCATGTCCCCGGGGGAAGCTGGAGTGAAGGATAAGAGCTCAACCCCACCCCATGGCAACTGGGGTGTTGAACTATATGTTGAACAACAGAGCTACGTTGGATATTAAGCAGGAAGGAATTTTGGATACCTAAAAAGGTCAAGAACATTGCAGAGCAAAAATATAAGGATGAAAATGAGAGATTTAAGAGGAAAATATGTGTCTGTGAGATCAATCCTTAATGAACGTGCAGCATTCACATATAGCCCATGGAGCTTATATACTGTACATACATATGCATCTGGATGAAACTCCTGACAAAACCAGGTGGCTTCTGAGAAAAAATCTAAAGACTATGTTCATTCTTTAGTAGGAAAATCACAACTGGACATCTGGTTTGGCTTTCCAAACATCAGGCAGCCAAACCACTGCCAAATGATGCTTTGTAGAAGGGCCTCCTACAGCTGTGAGACTGCCTTTTATTCACAAAGAAATTCAAGCGTTGGAGTGCATCAATTCTAATATTCATCCTTACAATATAAAGTGGTTGCCCCTGCTGTGCACATGTGTTTTTCATTTTCTGTCATTTCCCAAAGTTGGCTGTCATTTTTGGCACCCCTGTTGTGCACAGCCAATATTTGACCATATGTTTTTTTCTTCGAGAATTGTTTCAACTGAGATCCTGGAACATAGACTATAATTCTCTCCCCCATGCTCTCTCTCTCACTGTTTGTCTAACTAGCTGTCCCATCCCAGTTGGGTGTATATCAAGCTGAGGGCATCTGAACTTGAGCCTGGGAACACTGACTGTAGTACCTAAAAGCTGGATTATGTAGGGTGGCTCTAACAATCCCTTTGAATTGTTTCACTTGGATTATGCATAGTACGAGTTTATCATCTTTGGACTTGTCTCAGCAGCTTTTTATCCCTGGCACTCTCCCAAACCACTGTCTGATGCATGCTAGTTAACACACGTATTTCTGTTCCCTGAGTTCTTCATCAGTTGATTGCTCACCACAATACTATTCAGTGTATCTGCCTAAAAATGTTGGCATTCATGAAAACTCAAGAATTTGATGATTCACAACTATTTAAATGAATTCCCTCCACTGAAAAGCACTGCATTTGTAGTGACTGATGTACAGAGATTTGTTTGAAGGCAATTGCATCTTGTATTCTACCTTTTGTGGGGTAGAGGGAGGGATGCATAGAATGGAATAAAAAAGCAACAGTAAGCAACTCCGCCCTGAGTCCGCAAGGAGAAGGGCGGTTTATAAATTGAAATAAAAATAAACATTGACAGCAAATATTCATGTGGCTGTGGCTGTTGATAGGTTTTATAAATCAGAAATATATGCAAGGTGTGTCCAAAGTTTTTAAAAATTTAAAACTTCAGTGACTTTAGGGACAGCAATATTGTCCCTAAAACAATATCCCTTGAGAGCTATTGTTTTTTAAATGTTATATGTGAGAAAGAAACTATAATGACTTCAACCATTTGCTATTTGGGCAATAGTTTCTGATTCTGTTATTGTTATTTTGTTTTAAAAGTGTTTAGCATGCAACTGGTTGGGAATACAAGTCTTTGAACTGAGTGAAATTTATCTTGCAGCAAATGTTTCTATCAATTGTACTCTTCATTTTGTATCAGGAGTTCCTCCATGCAATTCATTGTCTGATTTGGGAATCAAACTTTTAATTGTAATTGCACTTTCTAACTATACTTATCTTTCTTGAAGATACCACTGCTCTAGACCAGATCAATAAAATACATTGATCAATAATAAAAGAGGAGAGGAGAAAGTAGAAACTGTGAGCAAACCTGTTCATGGTTTGTATTTTGCTACTTAATGTAAGCTGCCTTGGGAATCCTTCTGTATGGGATAGAAAACAAATCAGTACTGTAGACTTAATGGAATTTAAACCAATTTTCAGCTTTGCAATACCTGGAATAAAAATAAGAATGTGAACACTCCTGAATTCTTTATTTTACTGTTGAGCAAACAAAGAAAAGAGGACTACCAGTCTTAAGTCTTAAAGAAGAGACTGCTATGCAAGTTTGAACCTTGGAGCTTCTCATTTCTTTTAATTAAGAAGCAGAAATAAACAATGAGGTCCCTAAAAAGTTATCCAATTATAGGAACATCATTTCAAATATATATGCTGGCTACGCTAGCTTTTGAGGTCATTAGCCACTAGAAATGAATTGATAGATGATGTCAGCACAACTTATTTCTAATTAATGTTTCTTTTTATGGTCAACCCCAATAGTATTAGAATATGTGTGAGACTTCACGGTACTTGGGGGCAAGTCAGCTAAGAAGCCTTTCTTTATTTCTTGTGATCTAGATTCATTTTTGATTTAACGTTCAAAGAGAGTGTTTGTCCTTTTGCTTCACTAGCATACAATACAGCAACAGAACTAAATCTCAGAAACGCTCCAGTTTTTGCAAAGCACAAGGACATGTTCTAATAGGGCCACTCCTTGCATTTAAGCTAAAACCATTCCAAGTTTCCGTCATGAAAAGTGGTCACTATGGAATCCCTCCTACATTTATCCCATCTGTTTATTCTGACATCTATTTTAATTACGCAACTAATCTGCAGAGGAAGTGCTCCAACGGCTGTGTAGGTAGAAGCTGTTTGTTCCTTTAGCCAAATGCTTCTTCCTGGCATTTCAAACTAACAGGTTTCTCTTTTAACTAAACCGTCAAGGTTACTGCTGATTTGCTATATTTAGTAGGGAGCCTAGCAGTGTTTGATGGAGAGATGAGGAAACAAGATTGCGAATACTTCTCTTAGATGGAATAATGGACGTCATGATTCAGTTTTAGAAACTATCAAAGAAATATACACAGACACAGACACGTGCATGCACACCCACTTACCCTCTAGAAACAAAAATGAAAACCATTTACAAATACCATTCAGACAGGATATTTAAACATGAATAAGGGATAGGATGTCCATATGCACTGACCCATCACAGACCTGGTACTGACCAAATTTGAGTAGAACTCTTTATGCAAACATAGATCATGGAGCAGGATATATTTAGGGCTAACATTGTTTTGAAGTATACTTCTATTTTGATACATTATTTATGAATTTGGTACTTATTAACTAAGTTGAATTAAGATATGTTCATAGGTTGAACATAACAATTTGTTGTCAAATCACTTTTCATATTGTTTATTGAAACTGTGATTGACATTACCTTAGACTTATAGGATAATAGTAATTGTTTTGAGCTTATTTTGGAAGGGAGTTGGTAGAAACTCGATTATGAATTCCTCTATTGTCTTCCAGCAACCCTCCTTCTTTCCACCACCATTTTGAGGCACTCTCTCAAGTAGAATTATGCACTATGGCAATTTTAATCAAAATTATGGTGACAAGCCATCCAGAGTCACCTTACAGGGGTGATGGGCAGCATGGAAATTTAGTAAATAAATAACATGAATAAGACCAATGATAGACAAAGTGACTGAATTTTAGAGTTCGATAGAGGTGGGAATTATTAAACTAATTGAGGATGGCTATGATTACCTCATTTGCTATTTTTAATTAATGGCTCATTCAATTTTAGAAATATTTAGTACAAAAGTTCTATATGGCTTGCATATGAAAAGATTGGAAGAAATTCTTTTTGTACACCTTTTCAACCATATTCAGTATATTGAAATGTAATTGTACTTGATGAGGATATATTTATTTGGAGTCATTTCAGGATGGTTGGCAAACAAATTGTTTAAATTAATGAATTATCTGCTTTTTCACTTGATAAAATTTAGTCTTTGGATTCTATGATCTTTAGATAGACCTTAGTAAAAAAAAAAAGATCCAAATGTGCTTATATAAATGAGATGCACAAAATTGATATAGACATACAGAGGGGTCTGTGATGCAAATATTTTCCATGAATAACATGTGCATTCACTTTATACAGAAGAAATATGTAATGATTAAAACAAGACAAATGCTTCCAGTTGCTTGAAATCTGCACAACTGGCTGGGAAATTCTGGGAGTTGAAGTCCATCAATTTTAAATTTGCCAAGGTTGAGAAACACTGTGCTATAACATACTTAGTGTTCTGGAGAAGTTATTCATTTATTTAGGAATTTTTATCTTATCTTACAAATGCCTCAAGATGCCTGACCAAATTGATCAACATTTTAACATTAAAAAAGTCAGAGGTAACCTCCCCCATCTCCCAGATATCTCTGAAGTTAAAAGCAATAGACTTAAGTAGACAAGTTTGATAAATACCCAGTTTAAAAGAGGGGGATCAGTTTCTGAGTTTGTTATAAAATACCATTGAAAGGTTGAGAAAATAGGATATTACGTTTATGTTTTATATCATAAAGACACAGGGCGAATGATCTGAAGGTTGACACTAGTCTAATGAAGGTTGACACTACTCCAGGTGCCTTGGAGAAAAGCTGCAAATAGTCAACATAATTGCTAGAAAGATCTGTGGGAAACAAATATTGTACTGATTCACTGCATTCACACATGAAATGAAAGTCATAGGGTGTGTGTGTGTCTTTCGTTGTGTATCATGATATGTGAACTTTTCCATTGTAATTTGAAAATGATGGTTTATAGTTTAGCCAGGTGTGAATCCATTCAGTTGTACCTTAACATTCTACACCCATACAGTGAGTCAGAAACCACTTGAAGAAGGCCAAGTAATCTTAACATACCAGTTCGGGCCCTCTGTTCACTAAGAGCATTTAGTATGAGCTTCCATTTTGTTTATTTTCTTCCAGTCTGTTCCAAAGCATCTTTTTGTTCTGCATAGTTATGGCTTCATGTGGGTGTGACAGAGAGGAATGCTAGAACTGCCTGTCTTCACCATGTAAATGATATGGCATGGAATTTGCAAAGCCCTGATAATTATTTCCAAATGGCTTCATATATGGTCAGCACATGGAGAATAATTCAAAACAGCTTCCCAAAACTTGGTTCCCACTAATTGTGTGAGATTACAGATACCGTAATTCCTAGACAACATGGGCAACAGATGTGCTGGCTGGGAACCCTGGGAATTGTCATCAAAAATATCTAGAGAGCACCAAATTACAGTCTTTGGAAATTAATTTATAATACCCTTGAGACAGCCTGCTTGGTAGAATTGCAGAGCTGCAAAACTGTATCTTCATCTAAAATCCAATTTGGAAGAATAACTTACTTCACTGAGAGAATCAACTGGGCTATATTTATCCCAGGACAGCCATTCACCAACATGGCAGATCTGAGCCCAGAAAGCTTGTGATTTCAACCTCCTTGGCTGGAATAAATAGTCATTGTTTTCATTTTAAAAATCCATTGCAATAACATGGATTGTCATTGCATAATCTACTAATCAGCTGGAGAAAAGAACTGACCACATATTATTGTCTAATCTTGTTGGGATTATTACATGTGTTGGCATTTTAGTTGTTTACAAGCTGTTCACCTCATTTTATTGTCCTTCTCACTGGTGAATAGTTCCTCAATGCCAATTCAGAAGTGACTCTCCTGGTTAGTTTTCAAGCATGAAACTTTTTGTCCTATTTTTCCCACTTCCTCAATATATTCATAGATATTCTTCATAGATATTGCAAAGTCTTGCTCCAATCCAGGTAACTGTTTTATTTTCTTTTACCATCTGTACTAATTGTCTTCCTGATTCTCTTCTGCATTTTTCTTTAAGCACCTAGGTTTAACTATATTATCATACTGTCTAAAAGACAAAGTTCAATTCACTTTACTCAGATGATTTCTGTGTCAATCACTGCCTTGAAAGCTGGGGTGGCAGCCATTTCTTAGATGTAAATAAATAAATAAGCCATGAGCTATTAGGCTAACTGGAGCAAGTAGTAGCAATATCAGTCTGTTTTCCATGGTTGCATTAGGATAGCAGTCCTATTCCTTTACAGTCATATTATTTCTTCACTAAACTGCCTCGGAAGCCAGACAAGCCTTGAAATGGTTCCAATCACTACCCTCCTATAGAGAAAATTCAGTGTTAGACAGTAATAATGTTATTTTGTTTCTAGATCACCAAAAAGGATATTTATCTGAGTGATATTTTTTTTTAGCATGGGATAGTTAGCAGGACAATATTGTAGACTGATTTTTAAGATTGGGCAGATATGTCCATATTTGAGTTCTGCTTATGTCTCTCTTGAGGAATTCCTTTGGCAATCCAAAATCAACTGAGGGCAAAATGGATTATTGGTCTTGGAACCCTTCCCTGAAAGCTTTCCTTATTAAGTTCTTATTTGCAAAGCAATATTACCATTTCTTTTCTTGAAATATATTCCTCCAGGTCATTCAGGAAATAAAAACAGCAAGTGGGATATGATTTGAGGGCAAACAGAATGGCTTACAATCAAAGTGGTTATGATGGCTGGAGGAGAACAGAATTGTGTAGCCTTACCTTAATAGTGCCCAATGAATAGGCAAGAATACGAATCCTGAGGAGACGAGAGAGAGAGAGAGAGAGAGAGAGGTCAACGAGCAAGGTTTCAAACATGAATGCCTCTCTTCCTTCCATTTGCTTTCACATATGGTATGGTAACAGTAGCAGACAGATGCTACATAAAGCCAGACACACCTGATTAACCATGAATACAACAGCTGCTGTTTCTCCCCACTGCCCCCACCACCCACAATCCGTCTGTTTCCGTGTTTTTTTTTCTTTGACCCCTTTCATTCTGCTTCCATGAGGAAATTAAGCCCACTATTAAAATCCCAAGTTGAGGGGTGGGATAGGCCGCAACTGACGTCTTTTGTTTTATTATTATTATTATTTTTACAGGGACATAATGGGCACCTATAGAATTGGTCCTTTCACCTGAGGATGGATGAGGTCTACCACTAGCAACATCTCACTTTGGACATAAAAGGGAAGAAGAGCAAAGCTGAGAGTCAGCCTAAGACGTGGGAGGGGAAGAAAGAAAGTTTGCCTTCCATAGCTATGAGAATGAAGAGAGAACACTGTACGTTTCTTCCAGTGGTAAACCGGTCTTTGTGATTTTAATTAAAGCTTCAAGTGTACTTATAACATAATGTAAAGAATAAAAAGAAATAGAGAACCAGTTTGGTGTAGTGGTCAAAGTCCTAAGCTAGAAATCGGGAGTTCTAGTCCTAGTCTCACATTAGGCACATAGCCAACTGGGTAACCTTAGGCCAGTCAATCTCTCTCAGTCCTTGAAAGGAGGCAATGGCAAACCACTTCTAAAATCTTTCCAAGAAAACTGCAGACTTATCCTGAAAAAAGATGCAAAAGATAATGCTGGGTTTCAGCAACATTGAACAAAGTTACTTGTATTTTGCAATTCTTGTTCCAGTTACAATTTGAATCAGTTAGTCTTTGCTAACCATTCACACAATGGAATATCTCTGCCTTTATTCTTTAAAATTGCACTTAGGATTGTGCCCATTTCCATTGAGGCTTGAGTGCAATATACTCAGCCAATTTCTTGAAACAAACCTCATTCCATAGCTTTCTTTACCACAGGGAGAGTGGTATGTTCTCTTGCAGGGTGAGTAAATGAGTCAAATCTTTCTGCCTTCAGTGAATAGAGAAGCAAACTTCAAATCAACCCATCTCATAGAATTTAGAGGAATAGAATAGAAAATAGAAAATAAATAGAAAATAGAAAATACAGAACAGAACAGAACAGAACACAGAATAGAATAGACAATAGAATAGAAAATATAGAATAGAATAGAATAGAATAGAATAGAATAGAATAGAATAGAATAGAATAGAATAGAATAGAATAGAATAGAATAGAATAGAATAGAACAGAACAATTTTATCTGGCCAAGTGTGATAAAATGCACAAGGAATTTGTCTCCGCTACATAAGCTCTCAGTGTATATGCAAACAACAAAGCAATAATAATCACAATAACAAAATAGCATTAATCCTTATAATACCAATAATGGAAGGTAGTGGAACAGATGAGAAGGATAATGGTAATACAGCCATATATGAGAGTAGGAGGAGTAGAAGGAGGGAATATTATGTATGCTGCCTTGAGTTGTATCCAGTAGAGTCAGGATATAAATTAAACTAACCAATAAATACCTAATTCATGTATTTATAATGTAGAAGCCAATTTTGCTAACATCTGATATACCAACTATTCCAACTTGGTGATTATGTGGGAAAAGTGAAAAAATTTGAAATCCCCAAGGCTAACTGCAAAGAACATGGGGAAAGCATAATGAACTTTACATGAACTTCAGAAATGTTCCTCCCAAACTTAACTCCAAATGCTGTGTTTTCATTTACAGAATAACAGAGTTGGAAGGGAGGTCTTCGAGTCCAACCCCCCGCTCAAGCTGGCAGAGCCTATACCATTCTGGACAAACAGCTATCCAATCTCTTCTTGAAAACCTCCAGCGATGGTGCATTCATCTTTTCTGAAGTATTCCTAGGAGCAGCTTCATGAATTTATATTTGCAATTGTAGGAAAGATTGGTCCACAAGAGTCTGAAAGAAGAACTTCCAATCACAACATTGAATACTCTGAACCAGTGGCAAGAGAAGATTCTTTTATGCCTGTGTGTATTTCTAATCTCCTCTCTAGCATTGACTGCTGGCTGCCTGCAATTTGGCAGTTCAAGTCTCACTGGCTTAAGGTTGACTCAGCCTTTCATCCTTCCGAGGTTGGTAAAATGAAGCCCCAAATTGTTGGGAGGAATATGCTGGCTCTGTAAACCACTTAGAGAGGGCTGTAAAGCAGAGGTGGGTTTCAGCAGGTTCTGACTAGTTCTGGAGAACCGGTAGCGGAAATTTTGAGTAGTTCAGAGAACCAGTAGTAAAAATTCTGACTGGCCCCACCCCCATCTATTCTTTGCCTCCCAAGTCCCAGCTGATGGGGATTGGGGATTTTGCAGTAACTTTCCCCTGGATTGGGGAGGGAATGGTGATTTTACAATATCCTTCCCCTGCCATGCACACCAAGCCACTCCCACCAAGCCATGTCACTCCCACCAAGCCACAACCACAGAACTGGTAGTAAAAATTTTTGAAACCCACCACTGCTGTAAAGTGCTGTAAAGCACTATATAAGTCTAAGTGCTATTGCTATTAAGTGTGCAGACCAGTGCCCCCTTACTTTCTGAGAGCACAAGGGAATACAAGATTTTAAAAACGACGAGTGAGAGAGTAAGTATATTTAAAATGATTCCGAAACTGAGATGCACAATGAAAATCACTTTCCTACCTGGATAATAATTAACCTTATTGGGCAATTCAGCAGAAAACTTGATGGATGCTGGGGAGACAGAAGAACGATCCCAAATAAGCAACTCGACTGTTGAAATTGTTTCAGTTCTCAATGAGTTCAGCAAATTGAAAAGGGGAAAGATCATTTGAAGTATTGCTACAAATGACATGAAAGGAAGCAGCACATTAAGGAAGAAAAGAGGCATCTATCCTATTTGGCAGCAGCGATGTTAGGTGACTCTTAAAGACAGCCTGCCTTCACTGTGCATATATCAAAGAAAAGGAAGAGAGATGGCTAGAAAAGTGCCTGACCTCAGACCAAAGATTCTGACCCAAGACACACTGGAGGGATCAGTAATGTCAGATAAGGAAAGGCTATGTAGGCAAGACTGGAAACTACTGATTAAAGCCCAGAGCACACCTAGAGTACTGCAGTTTTGGTCACCACACTGTAAAAAACATGCGAAGACTCTAGAAAGAATGCAGAGAAGATCAACCAAGAGGATTACGGGACTGGAGGCTAAAAGATACCATGAATGGTTGCAGGAACTGGGCATGGCTAGTCTAGTGAAGAGAAGGACCAGGGGAGACATGATAACAGTCTTCCAATATTTGAGGGGCTGTCACAGAGAGGAGGGGGACAATCTATTTTCCAAATCACCCGAAGGCCAGACAAGGAATAATGGTTGGGAACTGAACAAGGAGAGATTCAACCTGGAAATAAGGAGAAATTTTTCTGTCAGTGAAAGCAATCAACCAATGGCACAGCTTGCCTTCAGAAGTTGTGGGAGCTTCATCGCTGAAAGCATTCAAGAAGAGACTGGACTGCCATCTGTCAGAAATGGTGTAGGGTCTCCTGCTTGGTTGGGGGTTGGACAAGATGACCTACAAGGTCCCTTCCAATGGTATTAATCTGTTAAAAGCATTTGATAAAAGGGGCCATTTGTGATGGCAAAAGGCATGTGTTATAGCCAGGGATAGAAAAAGGGGAGCAGACAAATACAGCCACTCCTCGACTTACAACCACAAGCCCAAAATTTCTCTTGCTAAGTGAAACAGTTGCTAAGTGAATTTTTCTCTATTTTACAACCTTTCTTGCTGCATTGTCATGTTAGTAACACAGTTGCTAAGAGAACTTAGCTTCCCCGTTGACTTTGCTTGTCAGAAGGTCGAAAAAGGACGCTTCAGCTGTCATAAATATGAGTCAGTAGCCAAAGGTCTGAATTTTGAATTTTGAAGCTGCAACGGTTGAAAATGTGAAAAACAGTCCTAAGTCACTTTTTTCAGGGCCATTGTAACTTTAAATGGTCACTAAAGGAACTGTTGTAAGTCAAAGACCACCTGTACAAAACAGATCAAATGTTGAAGCCAAACCTCTTCAAAATAACAAAATCTATGTGTCAGAATTCTTAGAGGCCATCACCACATGATTATTTGGGGGGGGGGGGAGATCACAATATCTTGGCCACAGTAATCCCTGGCCAAGATATTGTGGTCTCCCCCCCCCCCCCCCCAATAATCAAATAAAGCCATATGCATCTTACACCCACTGCAATCCAATTCCACTGCATTGGCTTGACTTTGAAAACTATTCAAATCTTCCAAAATGCAGCTGCCAGGTTACTAGAGGAGGAGAGAGGCTCTACTCAAGAATTGCTTTGGGTTGCTACATCGGTTGCCAATGGTTTTCTGGGTCCAATTCAAATGGAAGATTCTGCTTTTAAAAGCTTACATGGCTCAGCTCCAGAGTTCTTTAGGGACTGTCTGCTCCATGTGGAATCTACCATGGTCCACACGTCAGGAACTATTAAATTAAGCCAAAATGTGAAGATAGACAGTGTCTGGCTATATATCATGCTTCATTTTGTTTAGCTTTATTTTGATTTTATGGTTAAATGCAACACACTAAATTAAACGATTTTTAATGTCATATTATATTGATTAAAATGTACAGGTAGTCCTTGGTTTATAACAACAGTTCATTTAGTGATCGTTCAAAGTTACAAGGGCACTGAAAAAAGTGACTTATGACTGTTTTTCACATTTATAACCATTGCAGCATCCCCAGGGTCACATGATCAAAAGTTGGATGCTTGGCCACCAACTTATATTGAATGAAGATTGTAGCGTCCCAAGGTCATGTGATCCCTTTTTGAGATCTTCTGACAAGCAAAATCATTGGGGAAGCCGGATTCAGTTAACAACCATGTTACAAACGTAACAACTGCAGTGACTTGCTTAACAACCATGGCAAAAAGAAAGGTAGTAAAATGGGCAAAATTCACTTAATAATTATCTCATTTAGCAACAGAAATTTTGGAGTCAATTGTATGCTGGAGATTAGAAATACACACAGGCATAAAAGAATCTTCTATGAGGAAGATAGATGGATAAGAAGTTTGATCAATCAATCAATCAATCAATCATTCAATAATAAACCCAGATTAAACAAGCCACATTTCAACCAACTAGTATGTGTGACATGTGATGTCCAGAAAAATCCTCCAAGGAAAGATGGAAGGCAAACGAGGTCCAGGCAGAAGAAGAACATCATGGATTCAAAATCTAAGGGACTGGTTTGGACAAAACTCAACAGTACTTTTTTGTGTGGCTGTTGATAAAAATAGGATCGCCAACATGATCGCCAATGTCCGATGATGGATATGGCATAAGAAGAAGAAGAAGAAGGATGTATGAATGGGCCAGTAGTGGAAAATTGTGACATTCCATATCCTACCCTTTGAAGATTAATTATTATCCCAAGTTATCCTGCTTAAAGGGAGCACCAGAGAGCTGCAACATGCCATAGCGTTGTTTTAATGTCATCTAATGGTAACTGTCAGTACCAGTGATGGAATAAATATGGAAAAGGAAATTGCTGTAATTGATTGACAGTCTGCAATCCTGCACGTTGAGTTTAATGAGAGGGACTCATAAGCAGCTCTGCTAGACAGGCTATTCATGTAAATCATTTGCACTAGCCCTGCTCTCTGAATTATGCAGAGCTATGCAGATGTCTGTGTCGAATCTATTTCCACCCGCGTTGTCTTTATTCAGAAAAAGGGCCCATCGACACACTGATTACTGTATTACAGGAGCTTCAGAAGTTTGGTGCTAAACGCGAACAGTTGCTACGTTACAAATTTGGCTCAGGATGAGAACAAGCGTTTAATGTTGCTCCTCACACTCACTGCTCAGTTCTTTAAAGCAGGTTTGTCAAAGCAGACAAGGATTTAGGACAAATTCTTGAGATGTTGTAACAAGGATTGGAAGAAGAGCAAAGAAGACAATGGCTTTTGTTAGAAAGTAAGTTAAGTCACCAGCCCATTTTGCTGCGGAAACAAAATAAAACAAGAGGCTTAAGGAAGGGCTTTGCTTGGCTGTGGAATAATACTCTGCATTGATTTCCAGGAAGTCTATAGAATGGGGTATGGGACAGGATGAAAATATCCAATGTTTTATGGTAATTTAGAATGATCAAACACATATAACATGAAGAGAGATCCGTATTATTATCTAATGTTGGTAATGTGGTGCATAGACCTTGATGGGAAAGTAAAGCTGCTTTACTTTCCTAGTTTTTGATATTCCCATTGGTGTTATGGAGCCCAAGGAGTTTACTGCAAATGTTTGAAAACTTCTGACAGAATGTGCTAAGTATAAAATTTACTAAGAACTCAGACTGCAGAGGATTGTATTTCCAGGGAACTGTTCCATGTTGTCTTCTGAGATCATAGTTTTAAGCACATCCAGAGGACAATCAGTATAACAAAAGAGAACAAGGAGGCCACCAACTAATTTTAGAAATTTAGAATTTACATGTTGAAGCACTTCCAATGTTTTTCTTTTTTTAGTCTACATTTGGCTCAAATAAGATTTGAGGAGATTGATGGTTAGTACTTATCAGACAGACCACTATTTTCCAATATCAGTTTGAGGTAGAGTAACCAAAAGAAAATTGTTCTCATTTCATATTTCTTAAATGGAAAAACAGTCATGAGCAATATTCTGTACACTGGGTTGAAGATTGCCTTTTACGAGCTGTTTTAGGAAGGCCATTTCCTCAGGCTTCATTGTGACTGAAGTCTGGCAGCCAGTAGGCCAACCTATCACAGAGAAAACTGCTTTCTTTGATGGGCTGAGGTTTTGTTTGTGTGTCTGTGTGCACGTAATTGGAAGCCTTTGTACTTTTGTACATCTCTACACAGTATGTATATGAGAAACAGAGTGTGTGTGAGAGGGAAAAGAAGGTGTAAATCAAACTGGGCTTACAAATAAGCATTTTTCCCACTTGGGGCATGACATTACTTATTGCTGACATATGTCTCCTGCTACATTTGCTTGAAATCAATTAGGCCCTAAACAGGGGTGGAATTCAGCCATTTTCGATTGGTTCGGGCGGTAGCTCCGATGATCAGGTGAGAGCGAACTGATTCGCTCTGACGATCAGCTGGGCTCACCCGCCCCTGCGCTATACTGGCCGATATTTCCTTTGTTTGAAGCCCAGATGATAGGCACAGCAGAGTGTATTGCCACGCCTCAGCTGTTTTACTCACCGGGGCTGCAGTAGATGGTAAGTTTTAGAGCTGTTTTCAAACGCACTGCATGCACATGGAGAGCGTGTTTGGCGCGCACACGCTCAGCGAACTGGTTGTTACACTGGTTGAATCCCACCACTGGCCCTAAAGCCAAAATTGGTTTTCCATTTTTGATCTAAAGTGTGCTTTACTAGAAGGACAGTTATTTTACTGGAGAATTTGTGAATCCAATAAACTTCCTTTCTAGGAAAGATATCCTGTCTTGTTTTACTTCAGCAAAAAGAAATCTTAAAACACTGGAAAAGGTATTATGGGATAAAGTATGAAGGCCTCTCAGTTTATGCAAGAGGACATTTGAAGGTGTCACAAAGGTCCTGGTTTTGAATTATCCAAATATCCATTATAAGAATTCCTGCAAGCAGTTTCATGTTCTACTGTAATATGTCACAATTTCCTCCTTTGACACATCTCTACACGTTCATAAGCTGTTATCAAGCTCAAGGCAGCCTTTCCAATTAATACAGATATAAGATAGCTAGAAGTTACCACTCCTCACTCAAGGAGAATTGGGAATGACGTGAGATTCCACAGTTGCAGAATCAGGTTACGGAGTATCTTCTTTGTGGAACTAATGTGGAAGGATGAATGCCATGAAATGAACAAACAAGAAGCCACAAAGTCAGGGTTTTTTTTTTTCCTCCTTGTGTTCTGACTGTCAGGTGTCCATCTTAAGTATATTGAAAGAGAAAAAGAAAAGGAGGAAGAGGAGGAAAAGGTAGACGAAAAGGAAGAAAGTAGACAAAACAACAACAACAACCCTGGGCAGGGCAGATTTTTTTCTAGATTTGGTATTCAAAATCACTCTGCTACTGGAATGAGAGGCAACCAGACAGGGTGTGGATTTCAATTCATCTCTCAGACTTTGTACTTTGTAGGGCTGTTGAAAGATGTATGAGCTAAGAACTGCAGAATATACAGTACCTGAAAATGTTTATAAATGAAATGGAGCCTGCCCATCTATCTCCAGTGCTATGCTTATAAGCATATCGACAATAGCTACAAAACGAAATGACTGTAATACATGTGCTATTTCAGAACTAAATATCATAATGAGAGATTGCTGTATTTAGCATTCCAGTCAAAACATAATCAGGAAGAGGAGGAGAACTTACCTTTCTAGTGTCAGATTCAATTTGGAAGGACAAAAGCCACATATGAGAAATAAAAAGCATCTGTATATGAAAATAATGTTTAGCTTTGAAGCTAAGGTAGAAATACTGGCTTAGTTCTTATTTCTCCCCCCAAGTGCTGCGTTGTTTTATGTATGACACTCACACTTACAAAGATTCCTGGCTAAATAATTTCTCTCCAAATAATAGGGAATAAATTTTATCCTTTGATACTAATAGATTGCTATTTTGTAAACTACTGCCGGAATCATATAGCTTTAGAAGAACATAATGCATTCCCAATTAAAGGATGATGGGCGTAAATGCAAAATGAAGCAAATAAACCATGACAAACATAAATATTCTCATGATTGTAAAAAACAATGTTGATGCTGCTCGAGGGAAGAGGAAGTGAAGCCAAAGGGATCAACCCATCACTTTCCTTAACTCATCCTACACTGAAACTTTGAGGACAGTACAAGCTTTTAGCAGACTGGTTTATGTTGGTAGACTTTCCTGCTGGCTCAAGGACTGGAAAAATCTATGTTAAAATTTATGTGATGAAGAACCATGAACTTAATTCATTTGAGACATGGAAGACAATATACACACTCAGATCAAATGAGCCATCAACATTGTATAAATGCAGTGAGGCAGTTCTCCTCTCTGAGTCCATGCATCATCTTCCTTTCACGTTGTCTCCAAAAAATGGGGTAGAGGCATTTTTTCCCCACAGTCCTATCTGTTTACACAATTCAGCTGATCATCTGGGAGCTACAGTAGCAACATCCAACTAGAAGTTATTGTGGTTTTGCTTCACTGGCTTTACATATACTAGTAAGGAGTATATTACAACATATAGCAAAATTCCAACTCATTGTGGCTATGATGAGTTAATTTATATCCTGCTGCTGTATCTGGTTTATTGCTACTTTAGCTGCCAGGAGCTCCTTGTGGTCCCAAGTTGAAATCTTTCCCAGATATTGGAGCAAACCCAATATATTTATTCGTAATAAATGTGTGATCTACCAATGAACTATGACAGCCTCTTGAAAGGTCTTATTCTTGCCATCAAAGATATAGACCGTGTTTGTTCTTAATAGCAACTCTTTAACCAGGCAGAAAATTCATGAGTGAGTACCAGATGGTAAAATGTCCCAGTAGTTTAGGCTGTTCCTTCTGCAAGCTATTGAAATGGATGTCTATGGAAATTTTCAGTCATCCAGGCCATGGTTGTCCCAATGGTGCTTTTTCAAAAGGCAACTGAACTTTCTTTGTTTTTCCTTGAAGACTTTTCACTTCTCATCCAAGAAGCTTCTTCAGTTCTTGAGAATGGTGGAGAATGGAAGGATTTCATCTGTGCCTTCAGGGTTACCTGAATAGTGCAAATGGGTATGGAACCTTTTTGGAACTGCTGAAAGGGATTGAAATGGATGTGTAAACAGAGAGAGGGAGGGAGGGAGGGAGGGAGGGAAAGAGCGAGAGAACAGAATTCATTCTGTGTAAACAAGACTCAACATTAATAAGGGCAACCAGGCAACATCCCATCTATCTTGACATGTAAGCAAAGGATGCCACTCTATTTAAAAAAAGTCAGAGTTTCAACAACCTGGTTGCACCCACCATTTTGAAATTGTTGATACATACATCCCAGACACTACTAAATACCACCCTTTGTTAAGAAATTTAGGAGGTTCCTTCTGGATCGTGACCCTTACTCCCTTGCAAACACATCAAACAAACAAACAAGCCAGAGAGGAGTTTTAGAAAACTAAAACTAGTTTAATAGAAGCGAACAAACAAATAAAACAAAGCCTATAAAAATACCAATAGTCATCTCTCTTCTTAGCAAAGGTCCATTCAACTCTCTTGGAGTCTCTCCATGAAGTTTGAGCCCGGCTCTTCCTTCCTTCCTTCCTTCCTCAGAAGTAGTCCGGAGTGACTTCAACTCAAGTGTGTGTGTCTCTCTCTCTCTCTCTCTCTCTCTCTCTCTCTCTCTCTCTGTGTGTGTGTGTGTGTGTGTGTGTGTGTGTGTGTGTGCTCAACATCTCAGTAAGGTGAGTAGGTCAGAGGCCTGCTCTGCTCTGAATGGCCATGTGTGCTATTAATGAGCAGCTGCTTAAATGCTGAGTCATGGTCAGTTAGAAGAGGTCCGGGAAAACTCAGAGCCAAAGGCTGCAGTCTGATTGGCTCATTCAAATGTTCAAGCCAGGATCCAATCAATAGATCACAACAAAACTTGAGCGGAACTTACTCTCCCACCCTTTTATATGCTGGCTGGAAACATGTTTGGATGACATCAGCTGGGGAAGTGTCACCTGAATTAAATTACAAATGTTGGTAATGGGATTACAACTTTCTAGTGAATAAACATAAACCATAGAATCTTCGGTAAGAACCGTCATTGCCTGATAAAATGGAAAACTGTATGACTGTGCCTGATTTTATGACCTTTTTTGTGGCATTCATTAAATGAACACTGTGGCTGTAAACTGAACGCTGGGGTCGTTAAATGAACTCACTGTTCACAATGGAGTAGATTTTGCCAGAAACTGGAAGTAAAGGCCAGTTTCTAGCAAAAAAAATTAAAATAAAATCAATCATAGTCCTGTGACTTGGGGGCACAGCAAACAGCCATAAACGTATTATGCATTAAATGTCCCATTTAAGTCTCATTTTCTGGGTTTGTTTTAAATTTTGAGCAAAGCTGCTGGTCATAAGTCGAGGACCAGCTGTGTTTCTTAATACTTCCATGAAATCATGGAAGTATCTAAGCAAGTATATGCACAAACATTTATTTGAATTGGGTTGGATAGGCAGAGAATTGAGACTTTTTTAAAAAAGCACACAACTCAAATATCCACATTTTTGTTTTGTTTTGCTTCTTTCATATAATAAAATGGGACTAATTCATTATTACAGATTTCAGCAGAATTTTTCTATGCTGCTGGGCTTCTTCTTTCAAAGATTTCCCCCTTTAAAAAAAAAAGAATTATTATAGGCTTCTTGCCCTAGCATGTGCCTTCTGATATGTTGTTCAGTCACTAAGTCATGCCCAACTGTTCGCGAACCCATGGACCACAGCATGCCAGGCTCCCCTGCCTTCCACTCTCTCCTGGAGTTTGTTCAAATTCAGGTTCACTTCATCAATGACACTATCTAACCATCTCATCCTCCGTCATCCCTTTCTCTTTTTGTCATCAATTCTTTCTGAAAGAGCCCAGAATTCTATGCCAAAGGTCCTAAGTCAATCCTAAGAATACAATGCAATCTTGTACACATCAGTGATTTTAATTTTAAAAAATCTTCCTTAAAAACCTCATATATTAAAAGTTCAGTATATTTTTAAAAAGAAAAAAATAGAAGGAAAGCAACAAACAAACACACACACGCACACAGAGAGTAACCTAAATAAAGTTAATCAAATCTTAACAAACATGCGTTAGAAGGGGGAAAACATACAGTGGAATACATTGCAGAGAGGCCTGACTAGGTGGCTCAGTGACTAAGACACTAAGCTTGTCAATCAGAAAGGATGGCAGTTCAGCGGTTTGAATCCTTAGTACAGGTCTCCTGCATAAGCAGCGGGTTGGACTAGATGACCTCCAAGGTCCCTTCCAACTTGTTACTGTTACTGTTAGAGGGGGAATATCTGGGCCTCCTTCTCCTCAGTTATTGTGAAGAGGAGGCAATGGTGGCAGTTGCAGGACCTGCTGTTTCTTCCTCCTGGGAACAAAGTTGTGACATTTGTACAGGAATCTCCAATAAGAAAGATACAGCCTTTTAGCAAGATCGTTCAGTCGAGTAATGTCAGGGATTTAGCCAGAAACTCAGAAAATTACTTAGAGGCTGGACACATTTTCTCAACAACCCTACTTCTGAATGAAAAGAAACCGATCGGTTCTTAGTGGATAAAACCATTGTGAAGTACTGGAGAAGAAAATTTAAGATATTGCCTATCTAGGCTTCTTGGCATTGGACCAACTTTCTGGACCCCTGCCAGGAAAAATATGATAGGTATATATAGGTATATAGGTATATACACAAGCAATAAAGTGTCTTTTTCCGTGAACAGAATCTGACGCTGGGGCAATTCAAAGAAGCAATTCAAAGGGCAAAGGAAAGGCTATTCATCACTAATCCTCTGGCCAAAATCAATAAGAAGCACTAAAATGGACAGGAACTGCAAAGAGGAAGTGTAACTTTCAATTAAAGCCGCAGGAACTCTGAAATGTGGCAGTGATGCTTTGCCCATCTGCCTTGAGATGATGGTAGCATTGTTCTTTTAATTACCTAAATTACCACAAATCAGGCCTGGTTTGCAATGGTTTAAATAGGACTCAAAAAAGCCAGTGATCAAGGATGGCAGTTCCGGAGAAAAAAAGGACCCTTGCTTGTTTCCATTTCACCCATCTTGCTTTCCATGATGTATTCTGAACAAAATCATTGCACACAGCCACTCTTCCTCTGAAACTCAGTTTAAGTCTAGTACATTTGGAAGCATCCATCCCATGTAAATAGGCTTAGGACCGCAGCGAAAAACTACAATGCAGAAACATATCAGAAGTAAAAAAACAAAACAAAAGGCATTATTTTTGTTTATTTTTAAGCAAGTCTTTTGTTCTCATTGTGTTATTGAGGTCAGCCTCCAGCCCAATTATCTTGCCTGGAGTAATCCCTGGCAGGAAACCAGGGTAAGCCAAAAGCTGACACACATCCTGCTAATTAACTTAACCATGGCTTGCTCCATTAATTCAATTTACTTGGTTTGCATAATACACCGAGTCATAAACTAACCACATGAGCTGCTCTGCAAAACACCCTGGGCAAAGTCTGTGGTTTAGTATGTCATGCAAATACAGCAGGGAGGTGGATGGCAGATGTCGAACAGCCCCCCTCCCTGCTTCTCAATGGAACCTTACAGACACGATACAGTCTGAATGCTTTTGATTCCAGTCTCGCTCCAAACACTTGAGAGTTTTGGGGAAAGGCTTCCCCACCCCCACACACCCCATAGTCAATGTTCCATACTCTCTAAATCAGGAGTCTCCAACCTTGGCAACTTTGCGACTTGTGGACTTCAACTCCCAGAGGGAGAGGGAGTTGAAGTCCACAAGTCGTAAAGTTGCCAAGATTGGAGACCCCTGCTCTAAATGCCCGTATTGACTTGGAATTGTGCGAGTTACACTCCTTGCACATCTGGAAAGTGCTGAGCAGAGTAGGCTATTGTAAGCATAGCTGTAATCACAGGGCTTGGTGAAGATACTTGGACATTCATAACAGGCCATTGAGTTAGCTATTTTTATATTATTACAGTAGTCCTCGATTTATGATCACAATTGAGCCCAAAATTTCTGTTGCTAAGCGAGACATTTGTTAAGTGAGTTTTGCTTCATTTTACGACCTTTCTTGCCACCGTTGTCAAGTGAATCACTGTAGTTGTTAAATTAGTAATGTGGTTGTTAAGTGAAACTGCCTTTCCCATTGACTTTTGCTTATCGAAAGGTTGCAAAAGGTGATCCTAGGACCCCGGAACACTGTAGCCATTATAAATATGAACCAATTGCCAATTGTCCAAAATTTTGATCATGTGACCACAGGGAGGCTGCAATAGTTGTGTAAAAAATGATCGTAAGTCAATTTTTTTCAGTGGCGTTATAACTTCGAATTGTCACTAAACAAAAGGTTGTAAGTCAAGGACTATCTATAGCCAAGGAGACTGGATGTACTCTATTCCCTTTGTACTTTTCAGGTCTGTTGAAGATATGTACATGTATGGAAAGATTAAATGGCCTAGCTGGGGAGGATTTGTTGACTGAGGAAAACAAAGAGGACTTTGGCTGGCCTTCTATCAATCAACAGCAAATGTTTGAATCCTGCCCAGGAACTACCTATTTTGTAGCTAAAGTGGATGACTTTCTAACCATTGAGGTGTTTGGTGAGGAGGGCAGGGAGGGGGAAGAGGAAGAATCCATATACAGGAACCCAAACTGCATGCAAGTGAGATTTTGCATAATGGTAGGAATACAGTCAAAGGCAAGAGGGTCTCCTCTTTTCATTTTCTGTCTCCAGTTGTTCCACCTGACAACGTTTTCGCCTGGGGCATACCTACGGGCTATGGTGGAAACTGTCCAAGAGGAGGAAAACCACATAAAAGACATTATTGTCTTATTAAGCTACAGTTTGTGCTAATTTCTTTCCTGTGCTCTGTGGGAAAATGCAAGCGTCTAAGAAAGAAATAATTTTTGAAAGGATGGGGAATTGGGGGTCCAGATTTAGACCACCTGTCATCCCTTCTCTCCCTTGCCACTGATTTAAAGAAAAATATATATATTTTCAGTTCTAATGTCAACCTACCAGAGGGAGAAGCGGTTGTGTTTTAATGAGTGTCTGCCCTCCCTAGGAAAAAAAAAATGAAACCATACAATACATGCACTAAATTGGGAAACACAGGCAAAGTGTGAAGGACCTATGCATTGTTCTCCTGTGAAGGGAATCTGAGGGTGGATACAGATTTATGCTGAATAAACAAACATAAAATGCTTGTCACATGGGATTTCAGGAGGCCAGCTGGCTTGCTGAAACTCTGTCAACATCACTAGGCCGCCCCACAAAACACAAGGAAGGGTAATTGCTGCGGTGCAGGAAACGGAGGGCAGTAAAATCTATAAGGGAGACTACCACGATGTTGCATTAAAAAAGACTGCAAGAGTGAGCAAGGAACAGAAATTGGGCAAATAGAAGGAAGTCTACAGAGATTCTCAGTCATCCAGATCATGGTTGTCCCAAAAATGCTTTTTCAGGAAGCAACTGGACTTTCTTGTTTTTTTTTTCTTTGAAGATGTTTCACTTCTCATCCAAGAAGCTTCTTCAACTCTGACAGATGTAGGGCTAGGAACGGATTTCAAGAGAGAAAAAAGTTGCAGATTATAGGAACCAGGAGCACTAATCAGGTGACCCTGACAACGCAGGTAAACTTCCAAGTGCTTCAACGACCCTCTAAAAAGGATGCAAATGACCAGCTGTCTGCAAGGAATATAAATCCTTCCATTCCCCACTATCCTGTCAGAGCTGAAGAAGCTTCTTGGATGAGAAGGGAAATGTTTTCAAAGAAAAAACAAAGTCCAGTTGCCTCCTGAAAAAGCACCTTTGGCAGAAATAGGAGGAATCAAATTGTGAGAAGCATAATAAACTACCTATTATCTTGAATCCTGCTCAAGGTCCTACTTCCTTGGACTTAATTTGAGACATGAACACTCTCCCCTCTCAAAAAAAAAAAGGGGGGGGAGAAGCAATCACAAGCCTAGACTAGGGCCACAGAGATCCCCTTGATTTTCCTCTTTAGAATAGTTACAATAGAACCACATTCATAGCTGATACGCCTCTCATCCAAGTTACTCACCACGATTTGTGTTTAGTGAAACATTAGGTTTGTTTCTCAGAAAAAAAGTCATCCAGATGGCAGCTTCTTTTAAGTTAGAGCATACGTGACCTCAGGTTTGCTAATCACTGATCATCATTTTTTGTACTTTCGATTTGTTTGAATATTGTGCACACTCAAGTTTTAGGTAACAAAGTATACAATTGTATTCAACAGAGACCCACAAACTTGTTGGCACTTTGAGTAATACAATTGCTATTGTTGAGGGAAGCAAGGCTCAGGCTAAATATAAACCAGGAATGTGTGCATTTGTATATTTTGGAAGTACCAAACATAAAGATGCTGTAACCCGATTGGGGGAAAAAATCCTCTTAGTCCATCAGTCAAGCTGTTTGAATTGTAATTTCTTAAATCAGTTCTGTCTGCATAGAATTACATAAGGATGTAATAGTGCTGGGGGTGGGGAGGCTTCACTTGTAGTATTTAGGTGATGTATTTGTACATCACCGCAGGTACCATTCTGGATGACGCATTCTTTCTTGGAATGAATTGAATAAATGCCTTTTCAGAGATAGTTTCTGCCACCTATGGTTTTCTATGCTTTAAAAATAATTAACCTTTTTTTTTTCCTTCAGAAACCTGCTTTGCAACTAATTAGGAATTTGAAGCTAATAAAAAAAAAACCTTTGATCAATCATTGATCAATCATTGGAAGACAGGCCAGCTCACGGGAGGACTTGTGGAGCCGGTTCTGTTAATCCCTGAGGGGATGCCACACCTACAGGACGAATCTGCCGGGCCACGGTGAGAGAGTGGCCTTGGACTTTCCAACGCGCCTGTTTTGGTTGGACCACTGTGAGAGGGTGGCCTGGACATCCCCCTCAGGGACAGAATGCAGAGACTCCTGGTCGCTACCGTGAGAGGGTAGTGGCGTTTTCTCCTGATTGACCTGGTCCTGCATTAGGACATCTTGAACTATGACTATGACTATGGACCTATGCCATGCCCCCATTTTCTTCCCCATATCTGTCTGGATGCTTTCTAGGTCTACGCTTCTTGCCCTGTGAGATTCCCCCCTCTCGCGGGTTTGGCCCTCCACGTTATCAAGGGCCTACCTTAATGACGGGTTTTGGGACCCCGAGAGGTGGCATGTCGCGAAACGGAGATTGAGGGGTTTTTTAAGTGCTTTTTTAAGGGGTGTTTTAGGGGGTTCTGGGGTGGGGGAGGGTGTGGGTTTGGGTTTGGGGGGAAACCCGGGGGGGAAAGGGACAGGCCCGGCAGTCTGTGATGCCACGGGGGGTTTAGTTTCTGGAGGTAAGAGGGCTCTGACTGAGCCCTCTGTTGAGGGTGGTGTGATATCTACGCTATGCGGGAGGGACAGATATGGCGAGAGCAGGGGACCATATCGTGTGGTGGGGGCACGCACTCGCTGTCTTCGAGCGATTGCTTGCCCTGGTCCCCTGAGCTATTCCCATTCCCCGGGTTGTCTAGAGTCTCAGGACCCGAGGCTCTGGCTGCTGTTGTGCAATGCGAGGTCCGTTGTAAATAAGGCCCCCCTCATATGTGATCTTCTTCAAGAGGGGGGTGCGGACCTGGCTGGCATTACCGAGACCTGGTTGGGCCACGAGGGGGGGGGTCCCCTCGTGGAGATGTGCCCACCGGGTTTCCTTGCATTCCACCAGCCGAAAGCCCAGGGCAGGGGTGGGGGAGTAGCGGTCATTATTAAGGAATGTCTGGGTCTGAGGGAGGCCACTGTACCTCAGATAGCCGGGTGTGAGTCCATCTATGTGAGGTGGGGTCCTGGTGGGCAGATGGGTCTGTTAGTCACGTACCTGGCTCCCTGCCACGTGGCAACAACCCTGCCCGAGCTTCTCAATGTTATAGCCGAGGTGGCGGTTGATACTCCCAGGCTTATAGTCATGGGGGATTTCAACCTGCCATCTATCGGTGAAACATCTGAGGTGGCTCGGGAGTTCATGGCTTCCATGACAGCCATGGACCTGACCCAGGTAATTCAGGGCCCGACTCACGTTGGTGGACACACCCTGGACCTAGTTTTTGTCTCTGGTCAGTGGTTGAGTGGTCTTGATACTGGGGATATAGGCGTGGAACCCTTGTCATGGACTGACCACTCGCTCCTCCGACTTGACTTTCTGACCACTGCACCCCACCGCAGGGAGGCGGAACCAATTAGGTGGTTCCGCCCCAGGTGCCTGATGGATCCTGATAGGTTCCAGATGGAGCTTGGGCCATTTCCTGAGACACTGACACGCGACTCGGCTGAGGACCTGGTGGCTGCCTGGGATAGGGCGGCCGGTGGGCCCTTGGACCGTGTCGTGCCTTTGTGGCCTCTGACCCGGCGCCGAACTCACTTATCTCCTTGGTTTACCGAGGAGCTGAGGGAGATGAAGCGCCGGAAAAGATGCCTAGAGAGCGGTTGGAGGGCCAGTTGCTCTGAATCTGACTTGACACTAGTAAGAGCTCATATTAAGACTTACTTAGTGGCAATAAAAGCAGCGAAATCTAATTATTTCGCCGCTCTTATCGCGTCATCAGATAATCGCCCAGCCGCCCTGTTTAGGGTGACCCGCTCCCTCCTTCATCTGGGAGCGCGGGAGGATCCCTTGCAGGGACGTGCTGAGGATTTTGTTCAATATCTGGATGATAAAATAACTCAGATTCGGGATGATTTGGCCGCCGACTGGGTTAGTTCGGGCGAGGTGACTGAGCCCGGCCTTGAGAGTGTTATCTGGGCTGAGTTCGATCTTGTGGCTCCCGAGGACGTGGACAGGATCCTGGGAAGACTGAACGCTACCACATGTCTATTGGACCCGTGTCCCTCCTGGTTGGTGCTGGCCTCCCGGGAGGTTACACGAGGCTGGCTCCAGGAGATCATAAACGCTTCTTTGAGTGAGGGTGCCCTACCGACCGCTTTGAAGGAGGCGGTGGTGAGGTCCCTCCTCAAGAAACCCTCCCTGGACCCAGCTGTTTTGGCAAATTACCATCCAGTCTCCAACCTTCCCTTTCTAGCGAAGGTTGTTGAGAGTGTGGTGGCATGGCAGCTCCCCTGGTACCTGGATGAAGCTGTCTATTTAGACCCGCTCCAGTCCGGCTTCAGGTCTGGTTACAGCACCGAAACGGCATTGGTCGCGTTGGTGGATGATCTCTGGAGGGCCCGGGGTAGGGGGTACTCCTCTATCCTGGTGCTGTTAGACCTCTCAGCGGCTTTTGATACCATCGACCATGGTATCATGTTGCGCCGGTTGGAGGGTTTGGGGGTGGGGGGCACCGTTCTACGGTGGTTCTCCTCCTACCTCTCCGACCGGTCGCAATCTGTGTTGACAGGGGGGCAGCGGTCGACCCCGAGGCGCCTAGTGTCTGGGGTGCCACAAGGGTCGGTCCTCTCGCCCCTTCTGTTCAACATTTATGTAAAGCCGCTGGGTGAGATCATCCGTGGTTTTGGGGTGGAATTCCATCAGTACACTGATGACACTCAGCTGTACATTTCCACCCCAGACCACCCCAACGATGCCGTGGAAGTGATGTCCCAGTGTCTTGAAGCTGTGCGGGTCTGGATGGGGAGAAACAGGCTTCGACTCAACCCCTCCAAGACCGAGTGGCTGTGGCTGCCAACTGACTCCATCGTTGGTTATTGGGGGTGAATCATTGGCCCCCACGGAAAGGGTGCGCAACTTGGGCGTCCTCCTGGATCCACGGCTGTCTTTAGAGGATCATACGACAGCCGTGGCCAGGGGGGCTTTCTATCAGGTTCGCCTGATACGCCAGTTGCGGCCCTTTCTAGATGGGGACTCCCTACCCACAGTCACTCAGGCGCTCGTCCCGTCTCACTTGGACTACTGTAATGCTCTCTACATGGGGCTCCCCTTGGGATGCACCCGGAGGCTTCAGCTGGTGCAGAATGCGGCCACGTGGGGGATTATGGGAGCGACGGGGCGCTCCCACGTGACACCTCTCCTGCGTGAGCTGCATTGGTTGCCGTTTGACTTCCGGGTGCGTTTCAAGGTGTTGGTAATCACCTTTAAAGCGCTCCATGGCTTAGGACCAGGGTACTTACGGGACCGCCTGCTGCCACCAATTGCCTCCCACCGGCCGGTTCGCTCCCACAGAGAGGGCCTCCTCAGGGTGCCATCAGCCAGACAATGCCAGCTGGCGACCCCCAGGGGGAGAGCGTTCTCTGTGGTAGCCCCCACCCTCTGGAACGATCTTCCTCCAGAACTGAGAACAATTGCTGACCTCCGGACTTTTCGTCGGGCTCTGAAGACTCATCTTTTTCAACTTGCCGGACTTGCCTGATCCCTTCTATTTTTTAAATATTTTTAAATTTTAACTTTTTAGAGTTTTTATTCGGTTCTGTACTTTCAGCCTAATTTATATTGGTTTTAGTATGTTTTTAACGTTTGTGTACTGGTTTTTTAATTGGCTGTTCACCGCCCTGAGTCCGCTAGGAGAAGGGCGGTATAGAAATCTAATTAATTAATTAATTAATTAATTAAGCTATTGATGAATTTTTTTTAAAAAAATAAATAGATGGAATAAACAGCTAATACTGCTTTGAAAACAAAAAGGAAGTGACATTCTATAATTATATCAAATGTTTGCTCCTATCAGTTTCAATGGAAATGATGGGAATTAAAGGGATTTTTAACAAAATAATTGTGTGTTGCTCTATTTTGTAAGCCTCTTTGCAAATACATACAACTTGAGGGGAAAGAATCATCAAGCATTTTAGAAGACATTTTGCCTTCTACAGCTAGGCAATATCTATTTAAAAAGCAGTATTGAACTTTTATATTGTACATTTGTGTTATCCTTTTTTTTAAATAGTCCTAGTCAAACTAGAAAGTGATATTTCTCTCCTCCATTTTCTATAACCTGCCTGGGGGAATTCTGGGCAAGCATACAGTCATAAAATTTGTTCCACAGTGAAGGTCCCAATACACCAAACCAAAGAAGGTTTCAACAATATTTGGCAAGTGTTGAAGGATTCACAGACTGACTCCTAAATGAGCTGTATTTTCTAAATTTATTTGGAAAAACCCACAAACTTGTTCCACCCCTTTCATTCAGAAATATTAGCTTTCCTGTATGACGGCCAGCATAGAGAACATCCTTTGCAAGGGTTAATTTATGCTCATCACCTAAACATCCAACAACCTAAGTTTTGAAACATACGCACTCACACGCCAGCTCAACAAGCAGCCTATTAAAGCAAAATTGAAAACTGACCAGGTGGCAATGCCGCTTTCTTTTACTCCTCTCAGCTGTAGGGTGTTGCTTCAGCAGAATTTTATACCATATGCAGGAAGAAATACATTCAGAAACCACAAGGAGCCTTATGAATACATTATTAATCATTAGGCACATCAGGGATATTATCATGTTATCAGCAGAACCGTGAACAAGCTCTTCCCTCCCTGCTGAGAGTGAGAATATGGACATGTGATACCTAAATAGGCCTCTGCAACGGCCAGTTGTCCCAATCTGTTGCACTAATGACAAGACGGAAGTGGGGGTATTGGGCAGCATGGAGGAGCTGCCCGGATTTTTGATGCCTGCACACTTTCTAAAAAGCAAAATATTTTTTGCAGGAAAAGTCCGCAGGCTTCTTCTCTGGATTGCTGCCTCTGTTCTTAAGTTGGTATAAAGGTAAAGGTTTCCCTCGCACATAAGTGCTAGTCATTTCCAACTCTAGGGGGCAGTGTTCATGTCCGTTTCAAAGCCAAAGAGTCAGCGCTGTCCGAAGACGTCTCCATGGGCATATGGCCAGCAGGACTAAATGCCAAAAGTGCATAAAACTTTGTTACCTTCCCACCAAAGGTTGTCCCTATTTTTATACTGGCATTTTTTACTTGCTTTCGAACTGCTAGGTTGGCAGAAGCTGGAAAAGTAACGGGAGCTCACTCTGTTACACAGCACTAGGGATTTGAACCACTGAACTGCCGACCTTTCAATCGACAAGCTCAGCATCTTAGCCACTGTGCCACCACACCCCTAAGTTGGTATAGAAGCATCAAATATATACAGGTAGTCCTCGATTTACGACCACAATTGAGCCCCAAAATTCTGTTGCTAAGTGAGACATTTGTTCAGTGAGTTTTGCCCCCATTTTACAATTTTTCTTGCCATGGTTGTTAAGTGAATTGCTGCAGTTGATAAGTTAGTAACCCGATTGTTAAGTGAATCTGGCTTCTCCATTGACTTTGCTTGTCTGAAGTTCGCCATAAGTGATCACATGATCCTGGGGGCACAGCAATGGTCATATGTATGAACTGGTTGCCAAGGATCTGAATTTTGATCACATGACAATGAGGATGCTGCAAAGGTTGTAACTGTGGAAAATGGTCATAAGTCACATTTTTCAGTGACGTTGTAACTTTGAACAGTCACTAAACGAACTGTTGTAAGTGGAGGACTACCTGTATAATCATGGAGATCGAAGGTCTAGATGCAGCAAATCAAATTCATTGATCTTGAATTCAATTCCCTTTGCACATATTATTATTATGATTGGTTGCATAGTTAGCCAGATATTTAGACTGGATTTGGCATTTTGATCCATCTATCAAGTCTTTCCCTTGGATAGTCAGATGTTGTTGTTTGATGGAGTCAGAAGTACATTTGCAGGATGTAAGCTGTTCCATGTAAAGCTGCCTTTTGTAATCTACCTGTGGTGATTTTGTCAATGCTCATGGTGTTCAAATGACTCCAGCTGGTTTTGAAATTGCCCCTAAGGCACCTATTACTATTTGTACTGTCTTTGCCATAGTCATTCTATTTCTGTTTGCAGATCTTCGTATTTTGTGATCTGCTTCCTTCTTTTCTCTTCTGCTTTCTCCAAGTACCACAACATCCACTATTCAGACTTCTTTTTTTTGTCTTATCAACAGTTCTAAAGAGTGGGGTGTTATGTGTTAGGTGGTAGTCTGTTTGAATTCTAAAGTCCTGGAGCACTTTAGCTTCTTCGTTTTCTATTATTTTGTCTATCTTGTGGTTCCCACCAGTTCTTTTGTTGTTGTTGTTAATCTGTCATAGCTGTCATTTTGATCTCTAGTTAAATCCAGAGTTGTTTACTGTCTATTTCAGCCAAGCTCCACAGTTGCTCATAGATGTGTTGGAGTGGGGTGGGGGAAGGGCAATATTATCTCAAAAGATGATGGCTACAACTGCAAAGTCAGATCTCCACCACATTTTTATGTGTTTCACATGTGGCACATGTTGTGATTATCATCGTGTGTTTTTTAACCCTGCATCCTGGATGGTGCTGGTTGCTGATCTCTTAATACGATCACTTTAGGAAGCAAATATGAAGTTGATATCATTTTCTTTACCAATGATCTCCAAGCCAGAGGTTGGACATTACCTCCAAAAGACCAACCTATAAGCCAGATGTTTAAGGTCCTTGGTTAAAGGCACCATAAAAAAGTGTGGCAGCAAGGTAGTCCATCTGCCAAATGAAAAACGACTGGGCAGAATAGCTCACAAAAACCTTCATAGATCATCAAGGAAGTGGTACTGTATGTTGTCTCCTCCGTCCCTCTATTTCATTTAATGTCAACACTTCAAAGTGGTTTTTAAAAGAAGAAAAATTGGGCTGCAATTAAAAAAATGGTAAATCTTCCAAAGAATGCTTAAAAAGAAAGACCAGTTAGTTAGTTAGTTAGTTATTAAATTTATATGCCATCCAACTCACTGTTATAGCAAATCTGAGTGGTTTACAAAATGATAATCTTTGCTTTGTCTTATCTGCAATCTAGAGATAATAATAGCAGTCTAAGAAGAGTTTGTAATAAACAGTGAATTATATAAAAATTAAGTATTAGTCCATGGCAAAGAATAAATTGGTCTTTTAGCCACACATAGATAACTAACTATAATATGTCAAATGTAAACCATATGATAGAATATATTATAAATTGTTCATCTTTGTATTAGAGAAACCTCTTTAGGAAACTACATTTCCTCGATATGTATTAGCTGACTCTTTTTATCTTTCATTTATTTGATGTTGGAATATTTATTGCTGGGACCCTTATTTTAATTCAAACAAATCCCACTCCACCCCAGAGGCCCATTTTTTTTCCCCCTTTGATTGTCCTACTGCCATTGTTCCCATTTTATTTGTGCAGAATGACCCCAAGAATACTCCCCCTTCCTTTTAAACACTCCACACTAAACAGGAGCACAAGTTAAACAGAAAGCCACAACTGCCTTGTTTACTCCAAAGAATGATCAATGAGTCTAAATGAAAGGACAGGAAGCCAATGTTTTCACTGTAATTTGTTAGTTAAAGACTGAATAGTCCAGTTGTAGCTGACAAAGGGCTTTTGGGGGGCGGGAGGGAGGGAGAGTGTTCAGAATGAAGCTCCTGGTAAGAAAAGAAAAGGTGCTGACAAGCCGTGAAATGTGTGGCATCAACAAATTTATTCATCCCCTTCATTTGTTCTGTGAGACAGAGTTACTTAAACTAAGTCCAGAAATTCACGATGGGGAAACCAGAACTAACAATTGGAAAGAAACAGCAATCACATTGACTGCAAGCCTCTGTTCATTTTCCTGGAATTACATCTCATTGAACCCAATGGCTTTGGCAAGTCTGGAAGCGTTAAGTAACACTAGAAGCCATGATAAGCTTCAATTCCCCAAAATCTATGCCGTAGCAAATTTGTTATAGCAGTCATTAAGAAACCAGAAGGCACTTTTTTTGTTGTAACTAATATGGCTACCCATTGGAAACAGATACTTTTAAGCAGCTTTATCTGGGAGTTTGTTAACTATTCCAGCTCCAGAATAATAATTACTTCAATATTATTGTGGATATACAAGCAGCTTTAAGATGTGTCCCTGTTGTAGTTTTCCTTTTTTTCTCCAAGGGGAACTACAATAGGGAGAAATGACAAATGACTAAAGACTGAAGACTGTCTGTACAGCATTGAAGAGCTATGTCTGGGAAATCTGATACAATATTTAATATTAATTCTAGTGGTAAATCTAGCTATCTCATACAAATGCTCTGGAATGTACATCCAATCCTTGTTTTAAATAGGACACAGTCCAATAGAAAAGAATAGAATAGAATTCTTTATTGGCCAAGTGTGATTGGACACACAAGGAATTTGTCTTTGGTGCATATGCTCTCAGCGTACATAAAAGGAAAAAGAAAAAGAAATAAAGAGAGAGAAATAATACATTTATCAAGAATCATAAGATACAACACATAGTGATAGTCTTAGGTTACTAATAAGCAATCAAATCATACTAGGAAACAACAGAACAATATAAAGCGTAAAAATACAAGCAACATGATTATAGTCATAAGTGGGAGGAGGTATGTAATAGGAAGGATGAGAAGAATAATAGTAATACAGTCTTAGTAAATAGTTTAAGGGTGTTGTGGAAATTAGTTGTTTAGCAGAGTGATGGCATTCGGGAAAAAACTGTCCTTGTGTGTCCTTGTGTCTAGTTGTTGTGGTGTGCAGTGCTCTATAGCATCGTTTTGAGGGTGGAAGAGGGTAGAAGATATTTTCACAGCCCTCTTTTTGATTTGTGCAGTATACCGGTCCTCAACGGAAGGTAGGTTGGTAGCAATTGTTTTTTCTGCAGTTCTAATTATCCATTGAAGTCTGTGTCTGTCTTGTTTGGTTGCAGAGCCAAGCCAGACAGTTATAGAGGTGCACGTGACAGACTCAATAATTCCTCTGTAGAACTGTATCAGCAGCTCTTCGGGCTGCGTTCTGTGTCGGTGCAAAAAGAACATTCTTTGTTGTGCTTTTTTGATGACGTTTTTGATGTTAAGTATCCATTTTAAGTCTTGAGATATGAGAGAACCTAGAAACTTGAAGGTCTCTACTATTGATACTGTGTTGTCTAGTATTGTAAAAGATGGTAGTATAGGAGGGTTTCTCCTAAAATCTACCACCATTTCTACAGTTTTGAGTGTGTTTAGTTCAAGATTGTTCTGGTTGCACCACAAGGCTAAGTTGTTCAACCTTCCGTCTGTATGCAGATTCTTCGTTGTCACGAATGATCATGGCACTCTTCACCTGCCCTCTTAATTATCTCATCTCTTTCAGGACCAAAACCTTAGTTACATTGACCCTTGGCAATAGTTGACCCAAATTCCAATTTATCTATTGTCATTTTCCCAAAGGACAATTTTTCAGGGCAATACAGGATTCCTGAACAACATGGTCATTGATTGGAAAAGTGGATCCAATGCTTACAAGAAAATGCTAGAAAGAAGAACACGAGGGGTCCTGGCATACCTGTCTGAGAGCTAATAGAAACTTCCAATGCTATCTAAACATAATTGATCTGATATAGTACAAAATCCTAAGGAAATAGCTATGGGCATTGGTTACTTAGTTATTATATTTTGCTTTTTCTTGCACAGTTCTTAAAGCAAGTTGTGTGCTTTGCCCAGGACTGTGCAGTTGCAATCTACAGCTGCAGCACAACCCCTGTCCTGGGCTTAAGGAGTCATTGCCAAATGTTTGATGTACTTCTGCAGATGCCCTAAAGCACAGTTGTCCCTTATATACCACTGACTCCCAAATTCTTTTTGTGCTCTGTATTCAAAAGAGAAAGCAAGAGTAAAACTCAAAATACAAAACCTAGATGAAAATTATGCCAAATTAAACATTTGTTCAAAGAGGAGTGTTTTCAGTGCCTCTTAAAAGCAGGAGCTGGATTCTACACAAAGAGGGCAGTTACAGAGAAAGCTTGGGTTCCAGCAAGCAAAACCACCATAATTCTGCAGCACTCCCAAATGTCTTCAGTGGTTGGAGGAGACTCATCTATAATATTAGTTGAAGACATCTTTTGCAGAAGCCAATGGATCTTTTTGAACATCTAATTGTTCCATTAACGAAGGGGCTGCCACAAAGAAGAGAGGTCAACCTATTCTCCAAATAGCAATAGCACTTAGACTTATATACCACTTCATAGTGCTTTATAGCCATCTCTAAGCAGTTTACAGAATCAGCATACTGCCCCCAACAATCTGGGTCCTCATTTTACGGACCTCAGAAGGATGGAAGCCTGAGTCAACCTTGAACCGATCAAGATTGAACTTTGGGCAGTTGGCAGAGTTAGCCTGCAATACTGCAGTCTAACCATTGTGCCACTGTGGCTCTGGAGCATCTGAAGGTAGGACAAGAAGCAATGGATCGGTGGTGAAATCCAATTTTTTTTTACTATTGGTTCTGTGGGCGTGGCTTGGTGGGTGTGGCTTGGTAGGCGTGGCAGGGGAAAGATACTGCAAAATCTCTATTCCCTCCCCACTCCAGGGGAAGGATACTACAAAATCCCCATTTCCTCCCCACTCCTGGAGGAAGGATATTGCAAAATCTCCATTCCCACCCCATTCTGGGACCAGCCAGAGGTGGTATTTACTGGTTCTCCAAACTACTCAAAACATCCACTACCGGTTCTCCAAACTACTCAAAATTTCCACTACTGGTTCTCCAGAGCCTGTCAGAACCTGCTGGATTTCATCCCTGCAATGGATAGAAAGTAGACAAGGGGGGAACCAAGGAAGAGATTCCCTGATAATTAGAACAATTAATCAGTGGAACAACTTGCTCCAGATGTTATGGGTGCTCTAACAGTAGAGGTTTTTAAAAAGAGATTGGACAACCATTTGTCTGAAATGGTATAAGAGTTCCTGTCTGAGCAGGTGGTTGGATTAGAAGACCTCCAAGGTCCCTTCCAACTCTGTTATTCGGTTGGCATGATGCTATTCCAGCAACTCAGTTGATGGAAGCAGTTTGGTCTTCCTGTGGTAGGCCTCCTAGTGTCGGGATATGGTCTAAATAAGGAAATAAAATTGTTTCCCCTTGCTCTTACTTCTTTTGTTTGCCCAGCTGGCAAGTTGGAAGACCAGATTAGATAAGTGATCATTAACATATGATTTGACCTAACAGGGACCAAACCCTTTCTACTGGAATTGGAAGGGCAAATAAAACCGAGCAACAGAAAAGCAAAGAAAGCCGAGCAACATTGCACTCGCCTACACAGATGTCCCCTGGATATACTGGAAAACACATAAGCTCACCATATATGTTCACTACATGCAGAAGGCAACTCTGTATTTCATGAAATAGACATTAAAAGACTCTCCTGCAAACAAAGCCTAATCTGTGGACATGAAAAGTTTAAATCTTTTTATCTCCCCAGCTTCCTTTCCAACAGTCTACTGATCACATTTCAGATCTCAAATCTAATGTGAGGCTTAACACAAGGGAAATAGTGACTCCCCCCCACCTCAAAACAGCTCAAAGAAGAATCCAGGATTATATTAAAGACACAAAGAAAGCTTTTTGTAGTGCTGTTCTTCAAAGAATGGTAGGATTTGGAGGGGTTTGGTGTCATGGGAAAGCACAATAATCTAAGAAAGTAATCTACTGAATTAGTTTATTTTCCTCTCTCTCTCTCTCTCTCTTGCTGGTTGAAAACAGTAGCACATGAAGTAGCAGGTATGTCAGAAAACCAATACACATATTCAGCACCGATCACCCTAAAGTTTAGTCCTAATAATGTGCGAACTCTGATACAATTATAACCATGGGTGAAATTCACTTACCTTCCCTACTGGTTCATAAATGTGTATGTGCCACATGCGCAAAGCCTTCTGAGCATGCGCAGAGGCTTAAAACCGTCGCAAAAAAGCGATGTCATGATGTCCGCGTGGGTGGGTGGAGCCTCCTGCAGCCATCACTACCAGTTTACCCGAGCCGGATAGAACCGGCTGAATTTCACCCCTTGTTATAACATTTCTCAGCACCTGAGAAATTTTTATTTCATTTCAGGAAATGGCACTGCTTCTATAACATGGAAGATCCAAGACAGAAAATGCTAAACTGTAGAGAGGAATCAACATATCTCAGTTGCATTTTCCAAAAAGAGAATCCACGTATGACAGCATCTTTTATTTTTAAGCCTTGTTCTTCTTCCTATAGAGAAAAACTCAGGCAATGCCATATATATAGTGCAAGTGAATATACCCCAGGTTAGTGCATCTCTCCAACCATTGCTGGTGAATTATTTAACAGACTGGTCCCTTAAATTAAATTAATTTTGGAGTGAATATATTGATATATTAGGAATATCATTTAAATGAAAAAAAATCTTACAGTGCATCTAACACTATGACAATTATTTCATTTGTTGAAATAAAAACATTCTGGTTATCACCATGGTAGAAAACAGTTTATTACATCAGCCATTTACACTCTAAATCCAGTCCAAAACAAACATCAAACATATGCAGGTTTTAAAATATGTTATTATTTAACGCTAACTATTTCCTGTGCCCCCCCCCCCCCCCCCGCCGAACACTGGAGTTTGTTAGTGCATTGCTAGATACACTGTTATTCGGGAGTATTGAATAAATGAGTAGTGCACAGTTTTAGCCGCAGGAGTCGACAATGTCTCAGAGATTGTTTAGATTGTAAGGTAACTAATAGATGGCAGTAAAGAGTCAAAGCATTGTCTTTGATGCCACTGACTGGTCACACATATTTTTACAGTCCTAATTTAGTGACAGTATCAAATATACACAATCTGTGACTGAAAGGCCACTTGTGGTCCCAGTCTGATTTTTTTAAATTACTCCCAGCTTTCCTTTCAAACAGATTATCACTATTCCACTGAGGATGACCAGCAATCAATGAGATTGCCTGCCATTTTAGTTAATTAATTAATATCCCATTAATACCCCAACCAACAAAACCACAATTCTTTCAGGATGCCGCCCGATAGAGCACCCAATGGATGGCCCCTCAAGCATCTGAGCCTAGCACTGGATTTCCAGCTATTGTGAAGCTTTGTTCTCAAAGTAAACACAAGGGGAATAGCTGTGGGTGTGTGTGTGTGTGTGTGTGTGTGTGTGTGTGTGTGTGTGTGTGTGATGAGGATGGGAAAGAATCTTAAACAACCCAGACTACTATTTGAACTCTCACTTTTGTTTAAGAACGAGACTCCTCCTACCATGCAGGAAGGAGGAAGCACAGGGCCATTCAAGATAAAGGGATACCAATTACCTAATTGCTTCATACTATACCTTTCATGGTGGGTCAATTCTTTCCCTAGGTTGTATTCTTGTTGCCAAGAGGATCCTCTCCCATCTAAGACATGATGGGCGCACACCCATGAAACTTAAACACATGACATTAGTTGTTTGCAAATGCTCTCCTGTTTCTTATGAAGCCCAAATTATGGATATGTAACAAGAGTCCCTAAAGTTAAAAGAGAGTTCATTATAGTCTTAACAAGATTTTGGAGTGGGTGGAAATTATGGGTTGTTCTGGTTGGCTTGTTTGATGCAATTTTGCCGCCTGTAGCTCTAAGTAGTTCATAAAAAGGTAAGTGTAAAATGGTTTAAACAAATTCATGCAGGTCTGAATAGTTCACAAGAAGTTAGCACAATGTGGTTGGAATAGGTATGTTTAAAACAAAATCTGCTATGTGATGTAGTAGGCAAAAATCAGAATTGTGCTCTTTAAAAATATTTAATTTTAGACATTTTGGAACGTTCAGCTAAAGTTTTAATCAGAATTCTCAATAGGCTGAAACTACTTATTTTCTGCTTTATATCTAGCTTTTGGAGCAGAAGAATAGGTAAAACAAAACAGAGTGTATTCCACCTACTGCATTCTGCCATCAGAAAGATCCTTTCCTGTAAAAGGCAGATATAATAGGATATAAAGAGGAGATTTAAGTTTGCTAATCTTGACTTCATTTTTTTTTATTTGTTCAATTTACCTTCTTTTTCAAAGAGATGCTTATCCAATTGATATTGACGCTAAACGCTGACAAAAACCAGAAGGTGTTGCAAGCTATCATAACTTTCTCCCATTCAACCCTTTTAATTAAGTCACTTAAGCTGGTTAGCAAATTCTGGGAGTTGAAGTCCACACTTCTTAAAATTGTTGAGGTTGAGAAACATTCAACTTCACAATACACAAAACCCTTCACAATCTGGTGAAGAATGGTGAAAATAATTTTGAGCAGTGTGTTTCAAAAGGGGACACTCAAATTCACGTTCCGCAAAGTACACTGAGATATAGAGAGATAGAGATAGATAGATGAGAGAGAGAGAGAGAGAGAGAGAGAGAGAGAGAGAGAGAGAGAGAGAGAGAGAGAGAGAGAGAGAGAGAGAGAGAGAGCGAGCGCACGTATCTTAAAGTTGCTACAATTGAAAAACACTTGGATCAGAAGAGGATCAGAATAGCTTCTGATTAGCCATTTCTGTTGCAAAATGGCTGAATGATATTGGGCATTACTTAGTCTTTGACTCCATTATCTTGGCAGCTAAAGAAAGAAAAAAGTCCCTGTGAAAATATATCACTTTCAAGCCGAATAATTTCCTGTAAAATAGAAGCACACAAATGCTTAGCACCTATCTCCTGTATGCGGAAAAAAGTGCTAAGTAAACCATCCTTTTATGGATACCAAAAGAATGCAGAATTCATAGGCGTGATGGTCTGTTCTTGGCCAGAAGACTAAGATAAACCTAGTCACTAGGCTGTATTGTTTAATCTCTAAACACAGCAAATAGAGGCTTCTTAGAAGAGATAATATTGGTCTGTGAACTAAGGGGATACACGCAGAGCCTCATTCTGAACCCAAGTACAATGTTTAGCTTGGTGCTGAAAGAACACTGAATAGCATGCACAGTGGTGATTGTTTAGCAGCGGTTGCAAGAACACAAACGCTAGTGTTGCTAGTGTTGCTTTCACAGCCTTCACCATCTCCCAGCTGTGTCTTATGCTCCATAACTTTAAAAAGAACACAGCAAAAGAAAAAAAAATAGTAATAACTTGCTATCAGAAGAAAGATACAATCAGCTTTAAATTAGGTCATTTCCAGACATTGCTCCTAGCAACAAGAGTTGCAGAAAGACAGTTTCCCTGCCCATCCCAAAATAAACACAACAATTAAAGAAATAATTCCTGCTGCCGAAGCGTTCTTCAGATGTAAGGATTATTACTCCTCCAGTGCTAGTGATGTTTAACCTTAGGGAACTTCCCGCAGCTCCATCTCCTTCATGAATGGTTGATGGCAGGAGTTGCAAAACTTGGCAACTTTAAGAATTCTGAGAGTTGAAGTCCATAAGTTGCCAAATACGTGCTATTCACTCAGGAACCGCTTGTGGCACCTATCTCAAAATCCATATGGTTGGATGCATCACTAAGAAAACCTTCTGATTGCCTCAAGTAATTTTATTTTTATTTTTTTATTCCAGAGATGTATTTTGTTCATACATGTATGGACCACCCAATGAGATGCCCTTCCTTAAGCATATGTTCTCTGGGCTTAATGTCAAAAAGAATGATGAATTTGTATACTACTGTCTTCCATCCTTCTGAGGTGGGTAAAATGAGGCCCCAAATTGTTGGGGCAATATGCTGACTCTGTAAACTGCTTAGAGAGGGCTGTAAAGTGGTATATAAGTCTATTAACAAAAATGCCCATGCTGCTTGTGTCTGTTGTGCATATAGATCTGCAGCATGCAGATTCTAATGCAGAATTGCTTTAGTTTCTAGTCCTCATGTTTAATAATTAAAGTCTGAAAACATTACTGAGAAGTAAACAAAGTAAAAGAGCCATAGTGGCGCAGTGGTTAGAATGCAGTATTGCAGGCTAACTCTGCCGGCTGCCAGCAGTTTGATCCTGATTGGCTCAAAGTTGACTCAGCTTTCCATCCTTCCGAGGTGGGTAAAACGAGGACCCAGATTTTGGGGAGCAATATGCTAACTCTGCAAACTGCTTAGAGAGGGCTATAAGGCACTGTGTAGTGCTATCTAAGTGCTATTCCTATTGCTAAAAAGACAGCAATAGCGAGTTGCTGATGAATTTAGACAAAGATGCTTTCGGCTGTTTACTGATTCTTTTTCCTGCCAGTGATTTTTCACCATAGTCCCAAACAATTTGTCAATATTCTTTCAATAACACACAAGCATTGCTTGACACAAAAGTATTCTGGCCTGCCCTAGTGTAGCAGCACATTGAGCAAGCAAAGACAGAATGGAAGGTCTTTGGCATGTCTGTTTAATGAATCTACCAGCTATGAAAGTGAACATTGATGGAACTTAGCCAGTGCATAAACAAAGAAGTTTTTAGCTCAGCTGAGTAGTTAACTAAACCAAGAGAGTGAAGAATTTTTATCATTTTCCTTCCAGTGTTCAGACACTTGTCACCATTGTTATTTAATTAACACTACAAGTGCGTTAGCGCCATCATTTTCATTTAATTAGGGCTCAGTTACATCAGTTTGTTTTCTGCAATTAGCTTTCTTCTTAAATGTATATTAATCTTGCAAAAAAAATATGGTGCCATAATTAAGGGGGGAAATGCAATTTTGTAGAAATGATATCTTTACTATATTGTCAATCATGCATGTTTTATTGGAGTGATTTGTCCCAACAATATCGTCCTAACAGAAAAAGCTGCAGGTTAAGACTATCGTTTAAATAATAATTTTACATTTATATCTAGGCTGCTGTTATACACATACACATACACATACACATACACATACACATACACATACACATACACATACACATACACATACACATACACATACACACAGTAAACATGAACAGATTAATCAGTAGCCTAGTCAGCTGAAAGTCGGTAGAAATTAACCTCCAGACAAGATGGTATCTTGCAGTGCGTGAATGTTCAAAACCATAGAATTGCTCAAATGTTTAATTTGTTTAATGCAGGGTTTCTCAACCTCAGCAACTTTAAGATATGTGGACTTAAAGTGACTCATGCCCTATTATCTGCAAATTGGACTTCTGCCATATGCTCTACAAAGGGCCACCCTTGAAGAGTATCTGGAAGTTTCACCTTCTGTGGTACAAAATGCAGCCGCGCAGGTGGCTTATGGGTTCTCCTAAAACAGTTTGTGTTATACCTCTGCTCTATGAGTTGCACTGATTGCCAATTTGTTTCCAGGTCCAATTCAAAGCGCTGGTTTTAACCTTTAAAGGTCTTTATATCATGGAACCAGGCTATCTAAAGGACCATTTTTCCCCATTTAACTCGGCCCACACCCATTAGATCTCGCAGAAAACGCATATTTTGGGTACCATCGGCTAGGGATCTACATCTCGTGACTCCCAGGAGGATGCTTCTGGGTACCCGCTTTTATGGAACATCCTTCCCTCTGAAATTAGATGGCTCCACTTTTTTAATATTGGAAAAAGCCCTCAAGACCTCACGGAACTGGAGACTTGTCTGGATGGCTCCATTGTTGATGGGCCCATTTTTCATTCTTCAGCTGCGGTTTGTATCTTTGGATATTTCTTACAGTGTTTTTTTAAAAAAAAAATATTTGTATTTGCTGTTTTTATCTCTTTGTTATCTATTATCGTGCACCATCCAGATGGGATGGGCAACTATGTACATTTAATAAATAAATATTAAGTTAGCTCCTAGAATTCTACAGCCAACATCTTAATGTTGCTAAGGTTGAGAAACACTGGCTTAATGCAATGCCCCTTCTCTCTGTGTGTATTTGTTTTACACATTTAGGTACAAGGGTAATTTACCAGCCCAAGGGTAGCAACATAAATGTTGTCAAACAAGAAGTAAACAATGCAAGGCAAGCTAATATATAATTATTTGTACTCATTTTATTATGACTCCATGAATGGCTACCAGGATGCTTATTTAAAACATGCAGTTGGAACAGGAATAGACCTATTTATATGCCAGTGACTACACTAATATAAAATTACATGTCCCTTAGGCACTCTTCCAAGACAGGTTAATCATGATTGAGTAAAGCTGAAAAAGGGCTCCAATTTCTAAAACACACAATTTCCTACCATTTTCAGATGGAAGCTTAGACCTAACATAGCATTAAAAAAATTCCAAAGGAAACTTTACTTAAGGAAAAAGAAATCCTGATCTTAGCTACCTTTTCAGTATGGTCCTATCTACGGTGCATCTTCAGCTCACCCAAAGATGGCCTGGTTGGCCTTAAGATATTAAAAACAAAACAAACCCTAATCTGTAAATTTAGCCTTAAGATGGCAAAAGGTTGCCCATCCTTTCTATACAACAGAGCTTAAGAATGAAAGCACCTCCTCTTTGATAATGTACAATATAATTCTGTTTTTTTAAATAATGGGAAGATGGTGCGGGAAGCAAATGAAGTACTGTAAGAAGCTGTAGGAATTCGATACTAGACTACATTGAGTCAACCTGAAGTCTCCAGCTTGGAGCCTCATCTCAATTAGATCTGACAAATGATTTTTTTCCCTGAGTAGTTACTGAATAAACAGGAGGCAAGGCATTGATTTATGTTGCTCTCATGTTATAGACAGGAACCAAGGCTGAGTATGAATAGTTTGCTTAAGGCTGTCTGCTCAGTTCATGGGCTTTTAAATCTCTCATTGGTGGATCTCCACCTATTTCTACCTTGCTTCGGTTGAATCTTTTCTGACTCACTCTTAATAGGTGTCCCTGATTTTATGTATGCAGCACTTGATAAGCAACATGACTAGGTTTCTAGTCCTCTCATTTCCGTTTATCTCCAGTCATTACAAAAAAATATCTACCAAACCTGAAAACCTCTGCAGGAATAGGGTGGGCCTGGTGGCAGGATTCTGGTTCTGTTCCTAAATCTGAGTTAAATAGAAATGGAGTCATCAAGAAAGCACAGCCTTTCCTTTCCTTTCCTTTCCTTTCCTTTCCTTTCCTTTCCTTTCCTTTCCTTTCCTTTCCTTCCCTTCCCTTCCCTTCCCTTCCCTTCCCTTCCCTTCCCTTCCCCCTTTCCCCTTTCCTAGTTGTCCAGATTCCTACCTGGTGAATTTGGAGGTAACAAATAAGTGGCTCATATCATTCTGCAATTACACTAGCTTGCTTACTTGTTTGTTTGTTTGTTTGTTTGTTTATATTTCGTGCTTCTAGAATATGCACCTCTGTCAAGGATTTAAACTTTACAATAAAAAGTTTTATGGATCATAGAATTGAAGCACTGATCTGGCTAAAGAATGCGGTACTTTGGGGCAATTTTGATAGACCACAGTAACCTGTCCAGCTCTTTAGGTAAACAAAGGCAGCAAAGATGGTTGGTGAGAGATTGAAGGGGAAGATTACTCTGACATGACCTCTTCGGTTTTACCCATTTCTGGTCAGCTGACCTGGTCTTCCTAGGCCATAACAGATGGTAAAATGTAATAGATTTCACACACCTGGTGGCTGTTATTGGATTTAAGGGGGAAATCTTTCATTAACAATGATACAGCAAAGACATAAGACAGTTTCCCTTTTTGGATGAGAATGGGATGAAGACAACAGCTTGAGGGTCACAACTGGAGGCATTTGCAATGAGGAGCCAGAAAGGTCAAAATCACAGATGTAACCACAGAATGAAGTCCTGCATTTTTGTACATGTATACAATGTTAACATACAAAGAGAGGGGACAAAATGGCATCTGCCATTATAAACCCTACGTCATACAACTCGGGGCATACCTGAAGAAAAGATGCTGTCCACAGGTGATATTGTTGTGATCAAATGCCTGAAGGAGAAAGACCTTACGCTACTTCTGTGTTGCACCAAAGAGTAATAACAGCCTAATACAGTAAATCCAACTGAAGTAAGGGTGAGAGAAGAACATCATAACTCAAGTGTTAATTTCCATAGATCTTTTGTCCGTGACATGTAATGCCACTCCTATGTTTTCACAGCCAGTATAATTCCATAGAATAGAAGCAATACAATGACTTTCACCTAGTGGTAAAACAGGTTCCCAGTCCTGGT
The DNA here is from genome assembly GCA_030761175.1 of Masticophis lateralis. Lineage (NCBI taxonomy): Eukaryota > Metazoa > Chordata > Lepidosauria > Squamata > Colubridae > Masticophis > Masticophis lateralis. The sequence goes on from JAUDYJ010000003.1 coordinate 67,180,888, forward strand.
CCATTAAGCATGTACAATTTATATTACACAGGACACTTCACTGCAAGAGATAGCAAGTGGCGTCGGAGGGTGTAGGAGTGGCAGACAATTTATTTGGGGAAAGGTCATCGGGTTGCCTGTTTCCACGCTGTTCCATTTAATGAACTGCTTAAAGGTTATCACTCAAGCAAACAAAAAAACAATGTCACACTGAATTTTGTTTATAACAACCAGGATGAGTCTCTGCAATGAAATCTCCCCTTTAAGATTTCTGCTTGTTGATTTGGTTAATTCAGGGTTTGGGGGCCTCAAAAGTTAAACATTTTGCAACTAGCACAAGGGAGCATCCTGCCAAGATTCACAAAGACTGTCCAAAAGATTTTTAATTCTTCACCCAACATGCCAATAAATGCTTTGTTTACACATTCACCTTAGGATACCCTATTATCAAACAAAAGCAAAATACAAATTTGCAAATCCATTCATTATATGATCAAACTAGTAGGTTAAGTTTTCCTCTAGTACAGGGGTGTCAAACTCATGGCCTGTGGGCCAAATGTGTCATATGTTGGCCATGTTCACCCCCAGTTTAGCGAAGGGGGGAAAGTTGCAATATGTCACGTGACTACAACGTGTTGTTGTGAGTTTGACACCCCTGCTTCAGTAGTGGGTTTCACTTACCTTAAGTGGTAAGGTAAGACCACTGGTTTGGAACTGTGAGTGCACGCACATACACAGAACCTTCTGCACATACACAGAGCATCCATGACGACGTCTGGGCAGGTGGGCGGAGCCTCCCGCCACCACCACTACTGGTTCATCCAAACAGGGGCGAACCGGTAGAAACCCACCACTGCCCTGCTCTAGTAGATGCTGATACTGATCAGGTCTCAGTAACATCTACTTATTGTGTACTTCAAGCTGTTTTCACAAGGAATTTTTTTTCTAAAACCAGGATAAACGTTCTAAGAATGAAGACAAAACTGAATATTGTATCATTGGATGCTATAATCCATTTCCTATTGGTGAAACCATCTGGTGTTTCTTGTTGATCATTTTCCTATTAAACCAGCTGAGTGTGTGAAATGCCACTGGATGGTGTTAGACATTAATGAAAAAAATATGCATGTTAAAACATCCTTCTCCCTCCCCAGAAAAAAAACACACCACAATTCAAGGGAAGTCACTAGACAGTTTGCAGGATGGCTGTAGCACATCACAGATGTCACCACGACTCACACATAAAAACCAGTCTTAAGTTATGTGCTGACTACAAATATATGTGATGGATGCATTGCCAGCTTGCATCTGAAGAGAGAATCCAATATTGAATTAAGAGTGTTTAAACCCATTTATTTTAATAACTTCAAGTGCATTGCAATTTAGGTTGGATTGTGGCCTTTAATTGTGGATTACAACTGGGGGGGTGGGGGAGGAATGGAATAAGAGAGAGGAAAAAAACATTTGGTTTCTGGATACAATTTAAAATGCTGGTTGTCATTTATAAATCCCTTTACAGCCCAGCTATTTACAGGACTGCCTTTCCCTCATTGTCTCAGCCTGTTCTGATAGGCTTGGTATACTTGGAGTTCTATCATCAAAGTAAGGCTATCTTATGGGTCTTTGGAGTTAGGCTGTGGCTGGCCCTGGCCTCTGTAGTAGTATTTCCTCTGATGTCTTCAGAACTCTGATACCAATAACCCAGGAAAGCTCTTAAAATGTGGGTCTTTCAGCAGGTACAGGATTATTTGTGGCTCAGTTTTTAAGAGTGATTGGTTGTTCCCTGATAAGAACCGTTACGATGATACTGCTATTATTTCTTCTTCTCCTCCTTCTCCTTCTTTTTTATTGACTTTATTCTTTAAACATGAAACTCAGTCAACTGGACATTCAAAAATGTATCATAAATACCATTGACTGGTGCTAGTGGTTGATACAAGTTGCTACCATAGTCCCAGGTATCAACCAAGTACCTTCTTAAGATTTACGATGTTCCGAGTAGCACAGTTTTTGCAGTTCCACTGGTGTTATTGCAGGAAGCTGCAATTTTTATTATTGGTTAATCTTTAGTGAGATTCACAGCCTTTGAGGCTGGTTAATAGCTCAGCAGCTCAAGTCCTAACCAAGGACCTAGGAATTGTTAAGGTATCATTGGAGGATGTAAGCTGTTCCGAGTAAGGTGGTATTTTGTAGAGTCAAAATGTTCAAGTCTGGTAAATTATTATTATTATTATTGGTTAATCTGTAATGAGATTCACAGTCTTTGAGGCTGGTTAATAGCTCAGCAGCTCAAGTCCTAACCAAGGACCTAGGAACTGTTAAGGTATCGTTGGAGGATGTAAGCTGTTCCGAGTAAGGTGTTTTTTTGTAGAGTCAAAATGTTCAAGTCCGGTAAATTTAGAATTTCTAAATAGCGGGGTAGCCCTTTGGGTATTGCTCCAAGGGCTCCAATTACAATCGGAACAACACATGATTTCTTTTTCCATAGTCGCTCAACTTCGATTTGCAAGTCCCGGTACTTTGTGATTTTTTCTTGCTGCTTATCTTCAATCCGTGCATCACCAGGTATTGCAACATCAATGAACCATACTTTTTTCTCTTCAACTACCGTTATGTCAGGTGTGTTGTGGACCAAGTGCCTGTCAGTCTGAATCCTAAAGTCCCACAAGATCTTGAGTTTCTCATTCTCTAGAACTTTCTCAACCTGATGTTCCCAGTGGTTTTTGCTGTACTCAAATCCAAACTTCTGGCATAATTTCCAGTGAATGATCTTAGCAACGCGGTCATGGCATTGTAGGTAGTCGGTTTGTGAAATTTTGCTGCATCCACTGATCAGGTGGTCGACTGTCTCATCTTTCTCATTACAGAGGCGGCATTTGCTATTGGTGGTAACATGTTGAATTTTTGCCTTCATGCAGTTTGTGGCTAGGGCTTGTTCTTGAGCTGCCAAAATAAAGCTTTCTGTTTCTTTTTTCAGTACTCCTGATCTTAACCAGTTCCAAGTTAGTTTCTGGTCATCTTTGTCTTCAATACTTTTCAAGTATTGGCCATGCAGAGCTTTGCTTTTCCAATTTTCAGCTCGCTGCTCAATTACTTCTTTCTTATATTCTGCTTTTGTTTTAGTTGTCTTTAAAAGGCCTCCTTTATTTACTTCCTTAATCATTGGTTCTTCACTTTTCTGGATGTAATCATTCAAGCTGCCTTTTTCTTCTTCCACAGTCTGCTTTATTTGTAGGAGTCCTCGACCACCCTCTGCTCTTGGTAAATATAATCAGTCAACATAACTTTTAGGGTGCAAGGCATGATTCATTGTCATAAGCTTCCTTGTTTTTCTGTCCAAATTGTCTAACTCCATCTGGATCCAGTCAATTATTCCTGCAGAGTATCGAATCACAGGTATAGCCCAGGTATTTATGGCTTTTATGATGTTTCCTCCACTCAATTTGGACATTAATATCTTACGAATTCGCCAAATGTACTTGGCTGAAGTTATTTCCTTGACTTTATTATGCATTAAGTCAGAGGCCTCTAAAATCCCCAAGTACTTGTAGCCTTCTTCTGATTTTACTGCCTTTATCGTTTCTTCATTCTCTAGTTCTATTCCATCCTCTTCTATGATCTTACCTGCTTTAGTTGCTATTGTTGCACATTTGTCAATTCCAAACTGCATACCAATGTCTTGGCTGAATTCTTTTGTGTGTTCAATTAATAAATTCAGTTCAGCTTTTGTTTTCCCAAACAGCTTCAAATCATCCATGTACATCAAGTGCGAGATTTTCAGTCCTTTCTTTGCAAGTTCGTATCCACAGTTCAGCTTTTTCAAAATAATTGTCAGTGGTAGCATTGAGAGTATAAAAAGTAGGGGTGAAAGGGATCGCCCTGGAAAATGCCTTGTTTAATTTCAACTTCACCTACTTCTTCTTCATTAGCCATAAGTTTTGTTTTCCAAAGGTTCATTGAAGATTCCATGAATTTTTGTATGTTTCTGCTGATGCCAAAGATTTCCAGGCATTTCTTGATCCAGCTATGGGGAACTGAATCAAACGCTTTCTTATAGTCTATCCAAGCCATGAACAGGTTGATTCGTCTTTTCTTTCAGTTCTTTAGGATTAGCTTGTCAATCAGCAATTGATCCTTTGTTCCTCTTGAGTTTTTGCAGCATCCTTTCTGTTCTACAGGAAGCAAGTTATTTCTTTCCAGGTATCCATAGATTTGGTTTGCAATGATACCAGTAAGAAGCTTGTATGTTGTTGGCAAACAGGTGATTGGCCTATAGTTTCCAGGGTCCTTTCCTTTTTCTTTATCTTTTTGGATCAAAAATGTTCTTCCAGTTGTCATCCATTCATCATTTTCAGGTGTTTTTAGGACCTGGTTCATCTGGGTTGCCAATCTTTTGTGCACACTTGTAAGTGCCTTTAACCAGAAGCCATGTAACTCATCTGGCCCAGGTGCACTCCAGTTCTTCACTTTTCTTGACTGTCTTCGCACCATTGCTTTTGTTATTTTCATGTCTTCCATTTTATGCACTTTAATAGAGTCCTCAACCTGTTTGATCCATTTTGCATTTCTGTTATGCTTCTTGTTGTTTTCCCACAAATTCTTCCAGAATTTCAGAGCTTTTTCTTTATCAGGCTTTTCATTTGTTGTTATTCCTTCTCCATTTTCTAAGCTCTTATAAAACTGGTGCTGATTTGCTCTGAACTGTGAGTTTTCTTTGAACTGAGTTACTCGGTTTTCATACTTTTTAATCTTTTCAGCGATGGCAACAACCCTCTGCTTCAGCTCTTCAATTACTACTGCAATCTCCTTATTCCTCAGATCGTATCTTGCTTCCAGGCTGCTTTTGACCTGCTTGTTCTTTAATTGACCTTGCCTTAGGTTCTTCAAGTTGCTCAAATCTCCACGTAATTTTTTTATCTTCAATTCTAACCAAATTTTCCACTTAGGCTTCTGCTTCTTGCCTCTTTGGTTCTTTTGTATTTTCAACCCCAGTTCTTTGGTGGTTATGACAGCTGCTGCATACATCAGTTGGTTTGTTTCGGCTAATGTAGTGGTTCTAATAGTTTGCACAGCCTCATTGACCTTTTTTAGTACATTTCTCAATTCTTTCTGGTTCACTTGGTTCAGCTTTGGCAAACGTGTTCTTTCAGCATCTTCCATTTGATGCTTTATTTTTCCAGCTAATTGAGCACTATCTTTTGGTATTTGTTCTTCAGTGCTTCCTTGTTCTATATCTTCATCCATTTCAGTGTTCTCTTCCTTCCTTTCTTTCTCAATTTGCTTTTGAGTCTGCAAATCATTCTTGATGTTACTCTTCTTTGTTGATGTACTCAGACCATTAATTGCTTTCTCTTATATTGCTATTAATTCTTCTGTAGTGAAAAATTTGTGGTTTAGGATTACACGTTGTTGGTCCATTAACCTTTGTTCACTGGTGTCACAGTCCGTATGGTTCATCTTCCAAATCTGATACATTCGTTTTTGAAATCCACGTTTTGCTGGCTTAGACTGATAGTAAGCTTCCATAATAAAGGTGTTTTCTTCCTTAGTCCAGATTTTTCGCTTTTTGGGTTTTTCTTCTAGTAGCTTGTTAGCTCCATGCCCTGGTTGCCTAGCAGAGGGAGCTGAGACCTGTAACTCATTTTTCGTAGAATGCCCAGGAGCCATAGCATCAAACGGAACCCTTGTTAATCCGGGCGACAGTTCAGCCGGCATAAATTTCATTTTTTTCATATTCACCATGTTTGAATGGGTTGTGGAGCAGATTTTGTCTGGCCCTTCACCTAAGATCTGTCTGATATGATTGCAGCTGTTCAGCATAGCCCTTAGGATCATTAGAGCAAGCAAGCCCCTCCACCACGACAAGGTAGAGCTCCTCGGAGGGGTTGTTGTTGTTGTTGTTGTTGTTATTATTATTATTATTATTATATTGTATATCATGTTTGCTGTAAGAAATGAGGCGGCTTTTAAATTGAATAATTTTTGAAAAAGGATTGGAAAAAATTGTCTCTTCTGAATGACACAAAACTTTTCAGCAGCTCAAGAGGAACAATTGAACCTCAGTTATTAGGATTCTAAAATGTCTCAATTAAGGTAGACATTTGCTATGCTGACACCTAAGAACTACATGACAATAAAACATTACGTTTCTATTGAAGCTCCTTTCATTTATGCCACACAAGATTACTTGATTTCACTCTAGTTATAACTGAAAAGTAAATTGTTATCTGATTACCAGAAAGCAGAAGTTAGAATAGAATGGAAAGCAACTTAAGGGTTCAACATTGGGAAAGATGCCCATTTTGTACTGATTGAATATGTTCCGTCGTGTCATTTATGATTCCTAGAAACCACACAGATAGATTTTTCTTCATGATGGACCTGTTTTTTTTAACAGTGCACTTACCGTATCATTATGGTAACTGAGTCAATCCCCCTTGCTGATGGTTGTCCTTTTTACCTTTCCCAAATTGGAATTAAAATTAATTCTGATATATTATTTTAATGACTGGAAGCAAGGAAGATTTACAGAATCTCTTTCTGAAGCTGATAAAAGACAAAGCAAAAGCCAGAATGCTGTTCAATATAAACAAAAACAAATATGAGCAATTGCTAACTCAATAGAGTTGACAAAAGTTATTGAAGTACAGAAAGACTATGATGTATGTAGACAAAGTATTAAACCAAAGCCATGTCATAATGTTGGTGGAATCTTTCATAATGATGGAAGACTATCAGAAAGACTGAATGGGAAAAAAAACCACAGATGCCTTTGAATTGTGATGCTGGAGACAATGGTTGAGAATATCTTGGCTTTCAGAAAGAAATCATTTGTTATTAGATGAAATAAATCCAGGCAGTTTACTGGAAGTACTAATCATGAAGCTAAAACTTACGTTATTTTAGATCCATAATGCGAAGGCCAGACAGCGGAGAAGATCATCAAGCTTCCAAAGATTGAAGGCAACAACAACAACAAAAGGAAGCTGTGGAAAAATAAGGGGGCTAGATACTATCACTGAAGACACATATGAATTTACAAGACCCTAAAGATGCAGATCCTAGCAGACAATCATGGCAAAACGATGTTTTTCAAGTTCTGAAGAAATGACCAAATAAAGGTACAATAAAAGCAACTTCAGCTCTGCTATCTCTATATTAATACCTCATATTCATTTAAATATGATGCTTACAGTGTGAAAAACAATATTTTAACACTTGCATTGCATGATATTGCACGAACATGGAGAGACTACTATTTTAAAAAATTATTAAAATATTACATTAACAATAGAAGGTATTTATTTATTAATTTTACCGCATTTACACACTGCCTTTCATCAAAGGAAATATCAAAACCAGTGGCATCTATTGAAATAAAAATAAATGTTGCATTTCTTATTTCATTAAATGTATTCATTTAAACATTTACAGAACAATTTTTTTTAAAATGAAACTTAAGGCATAGCCAAGCAATACAAGACAATTCATAAAACTGTATGCCTTTTAATCTTTTATTGAACAGAAACATATTCAAATTCTTCCCATGTGAAATATAACATCCCACCCTATATTAGTCTGTCTTTTCCTAAGCTGTCATCCTCCAGATGTGTGGAGACTACACCTCATAGCATACTAAACCAGCATGACTCTTTACATCTGGAAAAAATCAGATGCTGAAGGCTATCACACTGTTTCAGAAATGGAACAGAGCTTTTCAATTAAGGATGCGCAAAACATTCCATGCACAGGCTATCCTGTGTCAGGTGGCTATGCCCAAACTAAGTGTGCATATTTGGTCTGGCCATGGATCAGGAACCCATGTGTGCCTGGTATGTTCTCCCTGGTGGGGAGAATGTGAAAGCCATCGGCAGTGATTTGGGGCAGTGGTAGAGCTAAATGGAACTAAAGAAATCCAGAGATGAATTCAGAGAAGACGTGCAGAGACCATTAGCAAAATGTGAGTTCAGTCCAGGAAAATAAAACAGTGTGAGAAAGAAACTTAAAACTGCCCCACCTTAACTCTCATTGGTATAAGTGGGATGAAAGCACTGTTATGTTATTATATATCAGATCAATAAAGTAGAATAGAATAGAGCTGGAAGGGACATTTTGGAGGTCTTCTAAACCAGCTCCCTGCTCAAGCAGGAGAACCTATACCATTTCAGACAAATGACTGTCTAGTCTCTTCTTAAAAACCTCCAGGATGGAGCGCCCACGATTTCTGAAAGCAAGCTGTTCCACTGGTTAATTGTCCTCACTGTTTGGAAATTTCTCCTTAGTTCCAAGTTGCTTCTCTCTTTGATTAGTTTCCAACCATTGTTTCTTGTCCTGCTCTCCGGTGCTTTGGGGAATAATTTGACCTCCTCTTCTTTGTGGCATCCCCTCAAGTACTGGAATAGTGGTATCATGTCACCCCTAATTCTTCTTTTCTTTAGACTAGCCAAACTCAAAACCTGCAGCCATTCTTCATCTCCAGGACTTTGTTCATCTTAGTTGTTCTTCTGACATGACATGATAGCAGTGTTCCAATATCTCAGGGGTTGCCACAAAGAAGAGGGAGTCAAACTATTCTCCAAAGCACCTGAGGGTAAAACAAGAAATAGTGGGTGGAAATTAATCAAGGAGAGAAGCAACTTAGAGCTAAGGAGAAATTTCCTGACAGTTAGAACAATTAATCAGTGGAACAACTTGTCTCCAGAAGTTGTAAATGCTCCAACACTGGAAGTTTTTAAGAAGAGATTAGAAGAGACCATTTGTCTGAAGTGGTGTAGGATTTCCTGTCTAAGCAGGGGGTTGGACTAGAAGTCCTTCAAGGTCCCTTCCAACTCTGTTATTCTATTCTATTCTATTCTATTCTATTCTATTCTATTCTATTCTATTCTATTCTATTCTATTCTATTCTATTCTATTCTATTCTATTCTATTCTATTCTATTCTACTTACTCTACTCTACTCTACTCTACTCTACTCTACTCTACTCTACTCTACTCTACTCTATTCTTTGAAGTAGAGTTGTAGTGTTGTGGTTCTGTGTCTCAACAACCTGGTCTACCTTCAGAGATTGATGAGAAGGAAAGGTGAAGGGAAGATGGAGGAGGATCAAATAGCATGTGCCAGTTTAAAAGAGGTAATCATGGAGAGGGGGAAGTAGAATAGATGAGTACGTCACCGGACAAAAAGGCATCCTGGCCAGCCAGCAATGCAATACTTGAATTGCATTGTAGCCACATCAGAGAAGTAAGCAGGTGAGCTGACATCCGGCCGTGTGGATGAGGGTAGGAGAGAGGCTAAATTTGCACCAACTCTGATCTGCTCATCCATAAGATGAGCTCTTCTCAGCAAAAGCCAGAGCATACACAATTTTCTAAATTTCAGTTCAGCCAGAACTTGACCTGCCCCAACTGGGCTGGCCAAAATGGATGAGGGACAGTGTGATTGTTTGATATACAAAGCAAAACACATTTTCTAGTTCATATACTTCATAGCTGAAAATTGTGCTCTGCCTTCCACTGCCCCCCCCACTCCTGAGTAATACATTCTGTGGGTATAAATAGACACAGCATTGGCCTATACAAGGAATGTTGAGGCTAATCTGCTTATTTTATTTGAATTTAACCATTTCATCACTTTTTTTTAAAGGTTTGCTACCAAATCGTGTTAAATAATTAACTGGCTACCAAATGGACAAAAGAAAGGTTTAAATAATTAGGTGCTCCCCCCCCCCTGCTATTTCTTGTGGAGATTGAAATAATCTAATGGACTACCATATCTCCTTGGTGGCCAAAACCACAATAAAACCAAACCAAGTTCAACAAAGGAGACAGGAGAAATGAATTCACCAAGACAGGCAAACATGTGAAATACATTAAACTGCCTTGAAGAATGTATGTTTGCATATTATGGGGCAGTGAGACAGAGGTGGGAAAGGCAGGAGAGAGGAAAAGCCAGCAATAAGAATCCAGATGATCTCAAGCAATCTCCACAATGTAAAGGCAACCATTTTGATGAAAGAAATAAACTGATTAAGAAGATCTGCCAAAGAGGATTGGTTGATGTGCAAAGGGTTATCTGAGTTAAACCAACCAAGCCGTCTTTTGTTATCTAAGAACTGGATTGTGAAAGCAGGTGAAAGAAATCCCCAACAACCCTCTTTCCTGCTACAAGTAGTAGGCATTGATTTCTGGATTCGGCAATTAAACTGGTATACAGTTGACCATTAATCAATGCCTAAGTCAATAAAACGAGTTCTCTCCACACAGCCCTTCCTGGGGATTGTGACCAATGAATGGAGAAATATGGTGACTCTAATTATATGTAGGCAAAAGGCAGGGGAAAGAAACCACCAGCAATTCCTGCAAATGCAACATAGAGGAGAGAAAAATATAGCTTTGTGCCTTTTCCCACTGATGACTTAAAATGTCCTCTACTCATTTTTTTAGTTCACAGAAAACTATACGGACATGAAATCTGTTATCCCCATTGCGAATCTCTGTTTTATTTCTATTTTTGTTTCCAATCACTGGCCTTTCCCGCAAGGTAATTGTTCAGCCAGCTTAACCAATTTTGCACCCTTTGAAATTGACTTTTGGACAGTGTAGGAATAAAGAAGAGAATCCTATCTTAGTGTCAGTTCAGCCTAAACATAAATTATGCCAGTCTTGCTCGGGGTTGGGATGCGATAAAAGCAACATCCAGGGGACAAGACAGGAAAAAAAAAAAGATTAGCCAAACCATGTCTGTATCTTAGTTTTACATATATGGGGAAAGACCCAAACACTGTGAAAAATAGCCACTAGCCATTATTGTAGAATTCATCTTGTTCACACAGACATTTATCCATATTAGTCCATAACTAAATAGAAACTTGAAGAAAATACAAAAGCAAGAACAAACTACTTGGAATACATGTGGAAATTACTGCAGATACTGTAGATAAACAGGCATGACCTTCCTAGAATTAGGATCCAAATAATCATCCCATCTGTTTTTCATTGCAATAATAAGAAATATGGGTGTGCAGCTACTGTCCTGTCAGAATTGTATAAGAGAACTAATCATTCAGTCAATCTATCAATCAAGGATGCTGAATGAAAGGCAAGCTCTTAAAAGTGTCAGTCATCTGTTGATTCATCTTCAAAGCAAAAAGTTTAATTGTGGTTAAAAATGCCTCTGTGCACACAACACGGATGAAGGGCATATCTTTCTAAATCTGAGATACTTGTCTGAACAGCTTTCAGATGACCAAGAACCTTTCATGTCTTTGGTGGATCTTTCAGAGAACTGTAGTTGAAAAGCAGTTTATTTATTGATTATCTAGAAGTGTGTGTGTGTGTGTGTGTGTGTGTGTGTGTGTGTGTGTTTTAACTGACTGTACTTATTTGGAACAGCTTATGATGACTGAAAACTATAATCAAACCAAATAGTTATACATTCAAAAGGAAAATACTATACAAAAAATGAAGTTTGCAACCCTTTATAGACTTCTTTGTTGACATTGAGATTGAATATTTAATGTTTTATGGATTTGCTTATAGATAGGTAATAGGATATAAAATGAAGAGGTATCTGTAACTTAAAAGGCATGAACAGTTACTAAATTTGTCTATAATTGTAATGAAGATTGGAAGTTACTTCTGTATACCTTCCTTCCTTCCTTCCCCCCTCCCTTCCTCCTTCCTTAATCCCTTCCTCCTTTCTCAGTAATCTTTTTTCTTTAAGATTTATTATTTATTATCATCAAAATCCTTAATAAAATTATATACAAACAAAAACCAAAAATGAAACAGCTTAGATCTACCAACAAAAATATATAGCTGTGTTTAAATCAAACACTTAAGAACCGGTAGATCAAAACCTGTTAGGGTAGAAATACTGTCACCAGTCAGTGAAAAACATTTAGCAAAGGGACCATTACACATGAACTCTTCATACAGCAAACGTTATTTCGTAGAGTCTTTAGACCTTCCTTAAATAATACCTCTGCAATTAAAACATTTCAGACACGTTTCCTCTCTGGCCAGGTCCCCTTTCAACTTGGCACAGAAAGCAAACAGCTGCATCATTCCTCTATTTAAGAGAAAGAATGTTAACTATCTGCTTGGAAAAGTCCTATGGACTCTTAAAAGAATCTCCATTTTCAAGAGCTCCCGCTGGACTGCCTAGCACTAACTGGACTGGATCAACCTGAATATCATGAGAGAGCTAATTTACAGCCAATATACACAGTGCATTGCACTACAAAAGGGAGCATCATTTTGCATTTACAACTTGCAGAAACAAGCTGTGTGTCTGCTTTCCACATCCTACCGGCTCACAATGCATCCAAACCTGAAACTTTTTGTGCTCTTGGCAGCCTGTATTGCACAAAGCAGCACCAGTTCCCTAGACAAAATTCACTTTAGCAAGTCTGTAAGCTATTTCAGGAATCCAGGCATAGCTAGCCAGTATTTATTAAAAGACCAGAAATGGAACTGAAAAGTAAAACAAAATTACTAACGCTTGCACATCCCCCAAACCACTTTTCCACAGCCAATAAATCTTTCCAACTGGACTACTAAAATCTAGCAAAATCAAGGATTGATAATAGTTTTCCACCATTTTCAGTGTACAATAGGCCTTCTAATATAACTCCTAAATTAAACAAGACAGGGAAAGTACACAAAGCACATGTGAGCATCCATCCAGAGGCTGGCAATGGGGGGACAAAAAGATCAAATGTCAGGACATAAGTATGTAAGGGTGCGAGATGTATTAAGACAGGGGTCCCCAATCAGGGGTGGGTTCTATTTACCTTTACTACCGGTTTGCAACCGAGCCGCGCACTTTTGCATGACAGAATCTTCCAGGATTGCAGCCTGATGCAGCCTAATAAACAAATTTATTGGCATGGCAATGTCCATAGATTCTACATATGCTTTTGAATTGTGAAAAATCTGAAACTATTATATTTGTTGTTCCCCTGATTTAGAAAATGAAATTTGATACATATATTTTAAAGAAGAAATCGCCTTCCTTGCGTGCTCTAATTTGGCTGTAGTTGCTACTTCTCCTTCTCCTGCCCCCCCCCCCCCCCCCGCTCTTTGATGCAATTAATTTGGCACTGAAATACCGCTTGCCATAACAATAAGACACCTCTGTTGGAACAAGAGTGGAAAAGGGGAAAAATGTTCCTCGTAGATTCAGAACTCAGCAGCAAACCAGAGTGGTAAGTGTATGGTATTAATAGCTCACATTAATTCCCTGATGGGAATTCTATTTGTTCTGATGATCTATTTTGGTCTCTTCTATGTGGGTGTCTACCGGTTTCTCTTGAAAAATCTTTATCTCCAGCCAGTGGATCAGAAGGCTTGTTGTTTTGTGCATGTCCATAATCAGATTCTTTTTTTTATTTTATTTTTTTACTTTGAAGGCTTCTGAAAAATGAAAAATGGAAGTTTGAATAAAAGCTGGTATATTTTTTTCTTAAAATCCAAGGTACTTTTTGTTAATGATTTAATCATTTCTTTTAAAGAGTTTGAATTTTCACTTATAATAGTCAGTTGAAAATGAGCTATTAGCAATGGTTGATAATAAATGTAAATAACTTTATTACTTGCACACAGACCCAATCCTGCTGATGGCGAAGGGAGTATTTACATTTTACATTGTTATCCTGTGACTTCAGAGGTAAATTCCAGCATTTTAAATCCAGGGACTCAATGGTAGACCCAAGAAAAGGTGGATGGATCGCATCAAGGAGGGCATGAAATATGTGGGTGCATTACTCCTGAAGATGCTCTGGATCAACCCAAATGGGTGATGGCTTTGCCGACAAGCAGATCCTACCATAGTGCAGGAATAGTGCTAGGAAGAGGAATCTGTTGCAGCAAGAATAACAAGGAATCTCGTGGCATATAAACCATATCACTGTATCAGATTCTTATAATATAGATGGATATTATAGAGACGGACGGATGGATAGATAGATAGATAGATAGATAGATAGATAGATAGATAGATAGATAGATAGATAGATAATGGATGAACAGAGATGATAGGTAGATGATAGATGACAGATGATGATAGATAGGTACCTGTAGGTAGATTGAGAGATATAGATAGGTAGATCTAATTATAGATAGATAGATTGAAGCTCAGTTCAGAAGTTGCAAACTTTTATGACTTTCTTTTCCTGACTGAAATACCTTTGGCTCTTTCTGAAGAGTTTAATCCACGTGTGTGATATTGTTATTTCATTGTGGGGGGAAGAATCTTTTCAACTAGGAATCTCCAAAGTATTGGAGTTTATAGCTCCTATGCAGCACATGCCAATAATCATATGAGCTGGAATGGTAAAATATGTGAGCTATACAAGAGCCAGTTTGGTCTAACAGTTAAAACACCAGGCAAAAAAACAGGAGACCATGAGTTCAAGTCTTACCTTAGCCATGACTTTGGTTAGTCATGTTCTCTCATCCCAACGGTCAAGGTTTTCTGGAACGCTGACACCACCTTCCTTACAGGGTTGCTGTTGTGGGAAAAATAGAAGGAGGAAGGTGTGTTGGATATGTTCACCAGCTTGTGTTGTTTATAAAAATAATAAAGGCGGAATAGAAACAAACAAACAAACAAGTAAATAAGTGTTTTTCCCCCAAAATAAGACCCTGCCTTATAATTTTTTGGCATCAAAAAAAGCACCAGGCCTTATTTTTTGTGGGGGGGGGGGGGTTGTTATCTACTGACTCACCTCATTTACATGCATCATCCCTGGCCTCTTTTTCGCTATCAGAGGCTACAGAGGATCGATCCAGAGCTCTGGCTACAAAGGCCTTCAGGAAAGCCTTGTTGGCTGCAGCAGAAAAAATGGGCCGAGGTGTGTGAGGCCAGGCTGCAACTATCTGAAGGTAAGTAGTAGGGCAACTCCACCCCCAGCCCCCCATTCCCACCCTAGCTTTTTGCCTGTGCACCCTGGAGTGGCCAGGGACTTAATTAGGGGTTGTTTTGGGGGTAGGGCTTATATTGGGTGCAACTGTAAAAATCAAGCTAGGATTTACTTTCTGAGTAGCTCGTATTTTCGGGGAAACACAGTAGTTGAGCACATCTGAAGTACGTTAACAGCTAAAGGTCATTTGATGACACTGGAAGTGCTTCTACCAACTGCTTTGCCTTCATTGGAAGTATTTCTGTTCGGCCTTGTGAGAATTCTCAGTGTTGTCACCCTTGTACCTCTCAATACTCCTTAGAAACCAAACCCAGTCAACTGACCAATGCAAAAAGTGAAATCTATAAAAGCACTCTGTTATTGATCATCTTTGTGAGTTTTTGCAACTGGTGGGAAAAAAGGTTACTCCTCTTTAATAAGCTGGATGAAACAAGACCCCACAGTGCTTCCCCTTCAGCATTTTACTAAGACTGCGAATTTAACCACCAATCTCATAGCTCTAGCATTAATTCTGTAAAACTGTCCTTACAGTGTTAGTTCTGGAGCTAGAAAAAGAAGTGAATTGGCTCAGCTATAGAAGACTGACAATATCATGGAAATATCTGGACAATGTAATGCCCAGCTCAATTATTATGTATAGAGTTGCTCTACACAACTATTTGTGTAGTTTGTTCTTCTCAGTTCTCTAATAACTAACTGGAATAGCTGGCAGCCAGTCGTTCCAGCCTACATATGTTTTGTTAGGAAACCCAGGAAGAGGGAGCAGATGCTGCTTGAAAAGGCGGCCTCAGCAAACAGTAAGTTACTTTCTCAACAGCAGATGGTTGAAGACAAAAATTTTCTGCAACTCTAATAGTAAGCCAATTTATCTGTGCTTTGTGAAAGATTATGAAGTCTTTGGGATCTGTGGTAGCACGGATATAGATTATGGGTGCCGAAGATAAAGATGAAAGTAGAAACAGAAGCTTGGCATTTCATTGCATCTAAGGTCAATTTCCATTGGTGCTCCTTTAATAATACAATAATCTAACAATAAGCCACTAAGTGATAAAGTACTCTGGAACTGAGGAAAGAGTAACAACTGTGGGGAACAGGCAGTGGATGGAAACAAAGACCTGAGAGCAGCACTAATTTCAGAAATGAAAATCTGTGACAATCCCAATCTTGAATCCCGATGGCTCTTCTTTTGCATAGGTTAAAAGAAATGTTATATTTTTACATTTTTCAGCCTTGGACAGGTTGATTTTTCTTTATGACTGAATCACTTTGTATAAGAAGAAACAATATATCTGGGCCATGGCTTGAAAGGAAGGTCCTCAAAGCTCCCACAGAGCTCCAGGTTGAAGAGAGGAATACCTGGAGCTACTGATACCTGACTGAAAAGATCAGAGCTCCTGCTCACATTATTTTCACATTGAAAACACCTTCCTTCAATATATCTCAATAATTCTCATGGCATAGGGCTGCAAAGAAAATCCTTCAAAAGAAAATTAAATGCAGGCTACTGGCAAACATTAATTGCAGAAGAGCCTTGGCCAGTCCTGTACTTCAGCCTCCTCTCCCCCTGTGAGATGCCCTGCAATTCACACTCTGATTTAACTATTTCAGAAGAATTTCAGATTAAACCCCATTAGCTGGATGTACTACTACAGTATTGTTATTAGCCACCAAAATTTGCAGAGGCAAAAGCTGAGCACAGTAAGACTTTGGGTGTTTTGACTAAAGCATTGTGATTAAAAACTATCTTGCAATAGAGCACCGGGGAAGAAAAATCCCAGCTGTCTGGGGGGAAAAAAAACTTGTAAAGCTCATTGTTTATAGACAGAGAACTCTTCTACTTCACTTTAATTGCTCCCTAAATCTGGCCCTCTTTTTCACAAAGGTATTGGGGGGTGGGGGGAGTGGAGAGAATACAGGAGAGTATGGAATCAAGAGAAATGAGAAAAGCCCTGCAGTTTTGTACTTAGATCTGTCCATAAAAATGCTGCCCCATTAATAATGAAAGCCCATTAATAGTAACAACCTTGTTTGAAAATTGAGGCAGCAGTAAATTGGATTACTGTAGTCCCTTGTTACAGAGGACTGGAGGAGATGAGAACGTTTTCCTAACCAATTTAGGTCCATAAAGGCTATTAAGATGAAGACATAATGATGAAAACTGTGTCTATGAAGAAACTTTCACAAATGAACACTGTATTTTTTTCATCAACTCCATTATTCCTTTGCCAAGAAGCCAAGTAGTAGTTGTGTTTACAGGGAACATTATTAGCGAGTTTCATTTGCTAAGGGAAGAGTGTTCTTTGTTGTTCCACCCCACCCCCACTCCCCACACACACTCCACACTTTTACTTTCTTTGGGGAAACTAGTAATTAGTTGGGTGATGTTGAGGCACTACCACTAATTAAATCCTGCCACACTGACATGGACCTTTAAGTACACAGAATGGAAAAATGACCCAAAATGTAAGGCATCCATCTGTCAATGTGTTACTGATGAGTGGAGATTTTAAGAGTTATTCATTAAAGATGTTAGACTGTCAGTCCCAGAAACACAAGCCAAGCTTCTGCCTTTATATGTAATAATCTTATAAAGTAGGACAGCTTTTTATATTCTTCTTCCATTGTATTATTTAAATTAAGGATGGAAGTTCTCCGAAGAATTCGCAACACAGAACGATTGAACTTCCAAGTTTGCATCTGACTTTCAGGAAGTCAGATATGGATTTCCATGGAGTAAATCTCTACTCAGAGAAGTTTATTTCTGAGTAGTTATGGATTGCATTGTTTTGCTTATTTGCCATAACTTCCATTCATCTTTGTTTTTATGTGATCCAGACTACAAATTATAGTTCTACATTTCCTACTCATCTTCCAACAATACAATATTGAACAGTTACATGAAGTGGATTTAGTGGGGATTGAGTCATATTATTGTCCATTCATCTATTTTTAGAAGTTAGGAAATGCTGATATACTATCATCCACATATATTCTCTGCCTATGAAGCAGTTGAAGAATGTGGGATCCATTGTGTTTAACACATAATTATCAGATACCTGCAATTATTGAATTTATGCAGAAACATTTATGCAGAAACTTTATTATTCTAAGTTCATAGAATAATAAAGTTGGAAAACACCATTAAGTCAAGCCTGATCATCTGCTTACAGGAATCCAATTTAAAACTTTTCCAGAAGACAGATGGCCAACCTTTATTTAAATACATCCAGTGAAGGAGAACCACAACGTCTCCAGATAATTGGTTTCACTATTCTTCTGTCAGGAATTGTTCTTCCTGTAACTTAAGAGCATTATTCTATTTTCTACACACAAGAACAATAGATAAGAGGTCTTGACCTTTTTATAGAAGAAGATATTTGAAAAGCGCTATCATATCCACCCTCCAGTCTTTTCTCAAGACTAAGAATATTACTTTCCTTAGTCTCTTCTCGTAAATCCTCCAACTGTCATTGTTGCTTCACTCTAATGTTTTTGAATGTTTTATTTTTTTAAATGTTTGATGCCTGAAGGTGGATACAATTTTGCTTATGTCTTCTATAATAGAAATTCTACAAATTTAATTACTAAAACTACCAGTACCAAGGAAAATGTAGGATATCTAGCAGAGAACTGAGCTGTAAGGCACATCTCCTGATATCCTCTCCAGTTTTGTGAAATTCACCTAAAAAACCATGTCATCCAGCCTATATCAATTAGCTTGGTGATCAGAATGTCATAGGGCAGTGATGGCTAACCTTTTTGCCATTGCATGCCAGGAGGAGGGGGGGAGCTTGATGCGCACGCATGCCCACATCCATAATTCTATGCGCCCTGCCCTGCGCATGCACATGCAATCCCCCTCCCCCCCGCTCCTGGCACACGATAGCCTGGTAGGCCCTCTGGAGGCCTCACGGTGGGACAAGAAGTTATGTTTTTTGTTGTCCCCAGTCTGCAGAGCCCGTCTAGGAGTCTCTGGAGGCTGGGGACAGTAAAAAAGTCACTTCCTGTCTCACCAGGAGTTGGGAAATGGGCGGTTTCAGGCCTCCGGAGGGCCTCCGAGGGAGTGGGAAAGGCTGTTTTTGCCCTCCCCAGATGCATAGAGAGGATCTGGAGCCAGGTGAGAAAGAAAAATGGGCCTTCTCCACTCCCCAGGTCCTCCGGAGGCAGGAAACAGCCCGTTTCCCTACTTCTGGTGGACCCAGAAGGCCCGAAAATCAGCTGGCCGGTACGCGCATGCACACCAGAGCTCAGCTGGCATGCCCACTGGTATGGCTACGTGTCCACCTGATGGTTCACCATCACGGTCATAGGGTATTTTACCAAGTATGAGATGCATTATGTCCATAGACAATTCCTATAATCTAATAAAGAAGCTTCCTGATTTTTTTTTTTAAAAAATCTATTCCGACTTCTAATATTCTCTGGGTTGTTTTCCAGGTATATATTCCTTTCCAGGGAAGACTAAAATAGGAATTATTATAATATTATAATATATATTATATTTTGCTTTTAAAAAAACTAAAAAAAGATTTCTTTGTGCTGTCCTAAAGAACTCAGCATATACATACCTTACGTGGACCATAAACATAAAATTAAGAACTTATATTTTATTCCGCTTTTTTTAGTTCATAGTTATTGCAATGGCATGAGTTACAAAAGGGAAGCTTTGGGAATGTGTTTTATGCCCCCCAAAATGGCTAACTAATCATTTCTTAGTATTGTCATGCATGCTTCGATAGATTTGTCTGGTAAATTGTACTTAAGATGGTCCCCATTTACCACCGATAGTCCCTCCAGTTTCTATAGTTCATATTTCCACTGACCGATATTACAAACGTGTTGACTGTGAACTGCAGTGTTAGCTATGAAATAGATAGAGGGCAATAGTTGATATACATTTTTTTAAATAAGCAATCACTGCCAGTATCAATTGCCATAAAGCTGTTACTTACCTACTAGAAGGATATGTACCAACTCAGAAATGAATCCAGCTCTCTGTAGCCCTTTTTTAGTAATAGGACATATAGACATTAAGCCATAGGCTGCACATGTTCTAGCTTTTCAATGCCTTTTTTTGAATAGACACATTTTCAGAATGACCAACTTGACATTCTCCAGACTTTTTTACTATAATTCAGTCAGCATCATCAAATATTCTGGATTTTATGAGATGTGTAACTCAAAACATATAGAAGGTACTGCTTACTTTGCCTTGTTTTAAATTTTGAAAGTCTCAAGAATAAAATAAGGTGAGGTTGAGGGGCAGGGAGTTGGTTCACAAATCAGATTTGCATCTCAAGAACCCATAATTGTCCAGTTGTGCTCTCTCTTTCTCTGTTTTAATGAAAGCAACTAAGTATCTATTCCTGGCTAAGCACTTCTGCACTTTTCCTTTTATTGTAATTTTTATTGCGAATTTTAACAGCAATATTAAGAACTGATACAAACTAAAACACAACAGACAAAAGGAAAAGGAAAGAGATACAGAAGCTAAAAGTGAAAGTGAAAATTGAAAAAGCGAAAAACAAATGCAGAAGAAAATGGAAACAAGAGAAAGATATAAAGAAGTAGCTTACAATATTCTTTATATTAGTTATTAATAAAATTATATTTGAACATATCCCTCTAAAGTTACACCACAATAGATTCTTTCCACAATCTATCAGGTCCAATCATCAAATCCACAAATGACAAGATCTCTCTCCCCCCCCCCCACCTCACTTTTATGAAAAAAGTCTATAGGGGGTTTCTGGTCACCAATAAATGTAGATATTGTCCTTTCTCTAATTAGCAGTTAGTGTGTCCATCTCAGCAAGTTGTGACGATTTCACCAACCATTCTGCCATGATGATGAGTAATGCCAAATCTTTTTGTGCAGATAGTAAACTCACAGCACTTATCGCATTTTGAAATAATCTTCCATGAGTTTTTTTTCTGTTCATCCATCAATCCTGAAAGGAGAAGTTCTGGCTTCAATTGAATATTATTTTTTTAAATCTTCTGTATCAATTGCATTTGAATCCACATTGTTTTACCTATTTTAACATGTCTGCCAAGCATGTTAAGATGTTTCTTCATGTTCACATTTTCAACGTATCTTTGAAGTGGATAATAGTAGATAATTTTTCTGACATCATATACCAATGATACATCATTCACAAAAATTTTCTTTAAGACCATAAAGTAAATTTTAACCCCTTTAGTCACATATTTTCCCATTGAGTCATCTGTATATTGTAATCCAAATTCTTAGCCCACTTTATGATACATTCTGTAACTTGTTCTTCCTCTGTCTCGTGTTTCAACAAAAAATTATACATTTCAGCAATAGCATATTCATCTTTGGTACACAATTGTACTTCAAATTCTGTAAATGGTTATGGTTTGCTGTAAACCATAAGTCTTTTCATCTATTTTGAATCATTCTGTTAATTGTAAATGGGAAAACCATTGACCCAGTTATATCTTTCTGCCATTCGTTGCTCTCTTAATTTATTTTTATATTCTACTTAATTATTTTCCGATAATTCCTGGTACATGAACTATTTGTCTTTACCTGCTGTTTCTCTTCTATGGAATGCTTCTTAAGATTCAGAGAGGCAGTTTCAGGCATTGCCTGGGTTTATATCTGTTCCATATTCTCAGTGTGACACTTCTAATAAAATGAAAATGATTTTCAAAATCCACATTAATTTCATCATACCGTATGTATCCATGCCATCCAAACCTCAGGTTGTGAAGTTCTAACTCTAAAAGACTCTTTTTCCTTAGGAATAGCCACTCTTTCATTCTGACCAAACAACAAGCTGCAAAATTCCATTTCAAATCTGGGAAAACCCTTTTTTTTTTTCCTTTGGATTGTGTAACATACGCACTGACTTTCCATGGAAACTTTGTGAGGCTCACAAGGACTGGGTGAGGTGGCGGGCTTTGTGAGCCCTGCAGGAACAGTCTTGCCTGATGCTGGTGACAGGCCTTTACATGTGTTGCCTGAAATTTGGCTGAATTATAATAGCTCTGCATCTGCCAGGCATGCCCTGACCTATGCCAAAAGCCAAACTCAGAACTCTGCACGTGACAGTCTGAAGAGAGAGAGAGAGAGAGAGAGAGAGAGAGAGAGAGAGAGAAAGAAAGTGGCATCCAGCCAGCATCACTATCCAAAGGAATAATATGCTTGTTTGTGATAAAGCAACAGGTGGCATCTGTAGGAGTCCCGCTATAACGTTATAACTGAGATTTGATATGGGGGAGAGAAACGAATGTCCTCTTCTCACCCTGGCATTACACGGAAATTGTGCTTTCTACATCCTTTCCACCCCAGGCCTCTTCTCCAGTTAAAGGAGGGATCAAATGTGAGGGCTTGGAGATTAGCATTGCTCACCCCACAAAGAGTTCCTGTGCTGGATGCAGAGGCATTGTGTGTTTCCTTATTTTAGCTAATGTGGTTCTGCATTTCACAATGTTCTTAGTATATTTTTTAAAAAAACATTGTACCCTGCCTGGGAATGATTAGTTTATAAGTATTTTAAATCAGTAAGGAAAAATTAGAGTCAGCTGCAACGCACACATGCAAAGTATGATGGCTTAATCCCCTACTGATGTCCAAAAGGACTCTATTTTCAAGACTTCTTCTCAACCAGTCCTGCAAAGACTTGACTTGGTATGTTGCCACCAATCTCAGAAACTCTCTCTGCTACTGATTTACCATCCAGTTTCTTCAGTAGTGATGGGGAAAAGAAATTCCTAGAATGACGACCGTTAGTTAATTCAGCATTTCAATTTTTACTCTATCTGCCAAGGAGAGAAATTTAGAAGAAAAAAAAAAACGGTTCCAAAAAAAAGAAAAAGAAATGAACAAATACTTCCTCAACAGACTGATTTATGTCCTATTAATCTGGAAACTATATATTATCCCAGCTCCGAAATTGCACAGTTCAGATCACAGTCTTTAAATTAAAACAGACCCTGTACTGCAAATAGCTTCACTGATCTTAGCTTGTGGTCCAAATTCACTAACTGCAGTCCTTTCTCCTTATCTTGGCATTCGCCAAACTTGGAGAAGAAACACAATCTCCAAAAGACAAAGATGGAGGCTAGGCTTTCCTCTTATTTTTAAAGTTAATCTGGGCAGGGAAAGATCTCTTCTCCACAGGCTGCTCAGAATTTGGCTTCATCTGTGTGAGGCCTGGAGGGACAAGCCAAGCTACTTTCCTCTAAAGCAGTGTTTCTCAACCTTGGAAGCTTGAAGATGGGTGGACTTCAACTTCCAGAATCCCCCAGCCAGCGCTGCTGGCTGGGGGATTCTGGGAGTTGAAGTCCACCCATCTTCAAGCTACCAAGGTTGAGAAACACTGCTCCAAAGGCTTATTTAGAGTTGCCTCCCTCCCTCCCTCTCATACACATATACACTTTAGAATCATAGGCTAGAAGGTACCTTGGAGGTCTTCTAGTTCAACCTTCTGCCCAAAGCAGAACACCTCATGCACACTTGGTTGCAGACATCTTGGCTTTGGCTGCAAGAACTGCAGACAGTCTTCCTGGCCACACACTGCCTCCTCCTGCTGCCTGATGCGAGGCAGGAGGCCTGAGAGAAAGTGCCTGGTCTGGGCACACAGCCAGGGCCGGATTTTCCTATAGGCTAACTAGGCTTCAGCATAGGGCCTCAAGATCAAGAGGGGCCTACATTCAAATTGTTAGCAAAATTAAAATTACACTATTCTAAAAACAGTGAACACTAAAACACTGAACCGAAAAAAATGGGAGGTGAAAGGGCCTCATAAGTGGAATAGCCTAGGGCCTCTTTTCATCTAAATCCGGCCCTGCACACAGCCCTCCAGAAGTTTGCTCCCATGCTTGGATGACCTTGATTTATCTCAAAGGCCTCAAGGAGCTCCAGATTTTCCATGCACCTCTGCCAGCCTGAGTGTTCTGCCCTTCAGATCCCAATGGGGCCAGTGCCTGGTGGTGACAGGAGCACTCCAAGAGGGTGAGTGGATGGATGTCCCAGGGCTGCACGCACACACTGCAGCAGAGCAGTAGTCTATGCCTCAGCATGGAATCTCCCTGAGGGCCACCCACCCACCCACTGGCCAGCCAAGCCCAGAAGTGACTCATCCCATCATGGGCTGGATGTGGGATCTGAGGCGCAGAGAAGGTGAGCAGACGGCAATCAACAAGAGGCCCCATGGAAGCTGAGCTTGCCGGGCCCAAGTGGCAAGCGAGTCTCACCATGTCTGCCCGAGGCGGCTTTTTGGCCGAGCAGGTCTCCTTCCCCCGGCGTCGGTGTCAGCCTTACCTTCCAGAGCTTCCACGTGCCTCTGCTGGCCTGAATGCCCTGCCCTTCAGATCCCTATGGGACCAGCGCGTAGCTGCCTGCGAATGTAAGTCTGATGGCAGGTGGCTCTTGGAGGAGACATCATGCTGGAACAGAGACTGCTGCTCCACTGCAGTACGCACATGGAGCCCTGGGACATCCGCCCACCCTCCCAGAGCACCGCCGCCAGGTGCTGGCCCATTGGGATCTGAAGAGCAGGGCACTCTGGCTAGGGGAGGCAAGGAAAAGTCTGGAGCTCCTCGAGGCCTTCAGGACAGATCAGGTCATCCAAGGCTCTGCTGCCCAGGAAGGGCTCTATTTTGGATGACTGTGTGCCCAGACCAGGTGCTTTGTCTCAGGCCATGAGAAGTGATAGGAGGCAGTGGGAGAGAAACGGATTGAGGCTGAAAGATAGGAGGCAGCAGGAGAGAAGCAATGGGAGGCAGAAGGAGAGAAATGAATTGAAGCTAAGAGAAGCGGTAGGAGGCAGAGGGCGAGAGAAAAGGGAGGCTTTGGAGACAAGCACCCTTCCCAGCCCTGGTTCCCCGAGAGAGTGCCCAGCCACGCTTACCTCTGCCTCAAGGCTTCTGGAATGAGGAGGAGGAGGCCAAGGCAGCTGGGCGAGTCTAGTCTAGGTGAGCAAGGAGAAGTGGAGATCGGCGAAGGAAGGCAGTTGAGGCAGATAGCTGGGCCACAGCCGCCGCATGGTAGGCTGGGTGAAAAGCAGGCAAGCAGGCGGGGCCACATGGGAGGCAGCTAGGCCAGGATTTGGGCCTTGTTCGCAGGCTCACCCAAGCAGATCAGGGCCACTCAGTTGGGCCACGGGGAGAGCACCACATGGGATGCAGCTATGGCAGCGAAGGTAGACAAGCTGGCTGACCCGCAGAGACCATGTGATAGAGGCAAGCAAGTGAGCAGACGGAGAGCAGCAGCAGCTATGCCAGGTGAGCGGGCAAGATGAGGAGTGACTGGGCAGGGTGGGGCGGGGCCAGCCAGTGATGGGATTTGCCAGTTCGCCAAACTGCACAGAATCTTAACAACCGGTTCGAGTGAACTAGTCCAAACCGGCTAAAGCCCACCTCTGGAGATGCCGCAATGGTCATAAGTAGTGCTGGGTTGCCCCCGATTCGGACCAGTTCGCAAGGAGGTGGGAGGCTCCACCCACTGACCTGGATGTTATTATAGGTGATCTGCGCATACGCAGAAGTTTCTGTGCAGAAGAGCGTGCATGGCGCGATGCAAACCAGTAGTAAAGGTAAGTAGAACCTACCTCTGGTCATAAGTCACTTTTTTCAATGCCGTTGTAAGTCTGAATTGTCACTAAGTGACTGTTGTAAGTCGAGGACTACCTGTATATACTACCTGAAAATCATATTTCTTCAGTGCCAGACACCAGGGAATTCCCCTTCTCCTCTTTTATTCCTTTCCCTTGCAGCCTTGAACAAAATAATCACCATTAGAAACCACAGGAGGTGAATAATTAAACTCCCCAAATGGCATGTGGTAAAAATAATATGCTTAGATCAACATTTTATACCTAAAATAGGTAAGATAAGAGAAAAGCCATTGTTTTAACAAGGAAACCACAGTGATGACAACAGAACATTGTATACAACAGAAAAGCCTGGGATTTCGCATCTCTTAAATCAACAACCACACAAGGAAAGTTCACAAAAAAAGGAAAATACTGCTTTCACCAAACAATATTCAAACCAGGCTTTCTGATTAGACACTAACCTTCTGCCTAGTCATTGTCTGAGAGATTTTTTAAAAACCCAAAATAAAATATGTATATAAGTTAGGCAGCAAATTTGATGTCATTATAACTAATCAGTTAGATGGAGGGTGGGGGGAATGGCAGCATTGTCAAAGCTTGCTGAAATTCAACTTGGAGTAGCCCAATCAACATGGCCAAAGACAGGCTACGTGCTGGCTCGGGAATTATGGGAGTTGAAGTTCACCAAGTCTTAAAGTTATCAAGTTTAGAGACCCCTGGCCAAAGATGATTAATACTAGGAGCTGAGGTTCAGTAACATATGCCACCCAGACTCGCTGTTTATGAGATGGGCAGCCCTATAAATATGATATATAAACTAAAAGACAAATAAATAAGAATGGAGGCATAGAATCTCCATTCTGACTGAGACCGGAAATATGCTTCGGCCTTCAATTTTCAATCTAATTCATCCAGCAAAGTTTGAGCCAAATCATAGGATTACTTCAATGTTTCCTAATCTAAACCTAAAATAGAGATATTGGTGGTCCATTAGTTTTTAGAGAAATGATCTGAGCCCTTTCTCCATACTTGCCTTTTCTCCTTTCTGTATGGGAAGTCCTTGACATATGATCACAATTGAGCCCAACATTTATATTGTTAAGTGAAACAGTTGTTAAGTGAAATTTGCTCCATTTTACTTTTTTTTTTTGCCACAGTTGTTGAGTGAATTGCTGCAATTAAGTTAGAAGCCTGGTTGTTAAGTGAGTCTGATTTCTTAATTGGCTCTGCTTGTCAGAAGTTCACAAAAGATGATCACCTGACCCCAGGACACTGCAACCATCAAAAATATGAGCCAGTTGCCAAGCATCTGAATTTTGATCACATGATTGTGGGAATGCTTCAAAGGTCATAAGTGTGAAAAATGGTCATGTTACTTTTTCAGTACTGATATAACTTTGAATGGTCACTAAATGAACTGTTGCAAGCTGAAAACTATCTGTACCTCATTGTGCATCCACTGCCTACAATCAAACCTGATAACTTCAACCTGCCTTTAGTAAGGTGGTTATTAGCCCAGAGGTTTACCTTTGAGATGTGTGGACTTTTGAGAGTTGAAGTCTACACATCTCAAAATTGCTAAAGTTGAGAAACATTAGTTTACATATATGGACTTTTAACTCATTTAAAAAGTTTTTTAAGCTTTTCATTAGGGACTACAGGTAGTCCTTGACTTACGACCACAATTGAGCCCAAAATGTATGCTGTTAAGTGAGGCATATGCCCCACTTTACGACTTTTCTTGCCACACTTTTGTTAAGTGACTCACTGCAGTTGATAAGTTAGTAACCTAGTTGTTAAGTGAATCTAATCTGCCTTCCTCCTTGACTTTGCTTGTCAGAAGGCTGCCAAAGGGGATCGCGCAACCCTGGGGACACTGCAACCGTCATAAATATGAATCAGTTGCCAAGCATCTGAATGTTGATCATGTGACTACGGGGATGCTGCAATGGTCACAAGTGTGAAAAACGGTCATAAATCACATTTTTCAGTGCCTTTGTAACTTTGAACAGTTACTAAAGGAACTGTTATAAATCGACGATTATCTGTATTTTTCAGTTACATTAAGCCTCTTAGCTGGGATATGATAGATTAGTTTTCAAACATAATTTCTCATAATAAGCAGTCCCAATCCCCCCCCCCCCTTCATTCTCCACAGTCCTGCTTGCTGACTGATTCTGGGCAAGTTACAGAAAAACATAACAAGACCACCCAATTTTAAGACTAGAAATCTGTGTTCCATGACCTGTCTGACTTGAAAATGATTTTTAGCCATAAAAGTTGGCCTAGAAGCCTTGGGTTAGCCATCAAATTGCTCAAAAGTTCCAGCTGTCAGATTTAGCCAGGATACCAGGAAGCAGATACTGTTCCAGATGTGAGGTCCTGACATATTGTAATTCTGGACTATTCACAAGAGTAGCATAAATGTGCGCCACAGTATTTTGTTAGAGAAATTAAAAATGAGAATAAGGAGAAGTACATTTGGCTTTATGTGGTGGGTTGGGGGAGGGAATTTAGTCATATACTATTTTGCTAGCCCAGCACCAGGGAAAAGGATAGTAAATAAATATAAAGGGCTGCCATATAGAGAAAAAAGGTTAGAATTAAAAGCAGAAAAAGGGTTAAAAAAAGGGGAACTGACCAGGGGAAAAAATGCAGTAATACAATCTTAATAAATTGAAGGCAGGTGGGGGAAAGTCATTTTTAGCTACAGGCCAGAGTAGATAAACTAAGCAATTATTTCTTCCATACATTCTGTTAACTTCTGGGTTGTAAGATAAAAATAAAAGTTACTTTTCCTGCTAATTTAGACACACCCCAGCAAAATGAAGATCTCATCATTTGCTGAATAATAAGAAACCTCAATCTGGAATTATTTCTGGCCTGGGCGAAGACTCTACTTAGAAGAGCCCTCAGCACACTGAGGAAATTTGGTTGCTGTCTTCCATTTTGGAAGTGTGAAATGTAAAATCATGTCTCGGCTGTTTATTTGCTGTACTATTTCGAGAATTTTAGAAAAGCTGAGGTATCTTTGTGCTGAGCAGAGGTTAAAGCTAAATTTCATAGCACACTAGTCAGCTAC
Source organism: Masticophis lateralis (assembly GCA_030761175.1). NCBI lineage: Eukaryota > Metazoa > Chordata > Lepidosauria > Squamata > Colubridae > Masticophis > Masticophis lateralis. The sequence continues at coordinate 67,209,461 of JAUDYJ010000003.1, forward strand.
GAATTTGACATGCTCTACAACTTTAACAAACAGGGAAGGCATCCTGGAGTAATATTTATGTCTTGCTCATAGCATCACCTGTTTTTTTTTTTGTTTTTTTGAGGGGGGGAAGAAGGGGATATTATATTTTCTCCCATGTCAGCATAAACATCCTTGGAAGCAGAAGTAGATGCAAAAAGATGCACCATTCATACTGATGAGGTGTCCATTTCAGAAAATTCATGGGGGAGCAATTTATTTTTTTAAAAATGCTGCAATTGCAGATCCACAAACCATTTATAAAACTGAGCTGGAGCTTCCTGGAATGTGGCTGCCAGAGGTGGAAGTTAACCTCTAATTAAGAGCAGATTCACATGACTAAGTTTGCCTGCTTCGTTTCTGTGTTTACACAAATGTGGGGGTGTGATATAATAGTCCAATTCATCAGGAATTCCTTTCACACCTGTCCCCACTATAGGCTCATGCAAATTCCAGAAAGAAAAAAAAATAGCTCAAAGGTAATTTGCCCAAACATTTTTTTTAAAACCTCCACATTCTGTTTTAACAAAAGAATTTTAATTTAGTTAGCCTGTGGTGGCACCTGAAGTAGAATACTTAGAGTAATAAATATGAAAGCTGCCAAGGTGCAGCTTTCAACCCTCTGATTCAATCCATAGGCAGCTTGATTCATAATGCCTCAGTAGTTGGATGTAGCACAATTAAAGTTTTTGAAAGGGCTAGTCTTTTTCTCTTAATCCATGCTTGAACAATGTTGAACACATCAACATTTAAAAGCCTGGGGAGATAGCCAGAAACCAGTACCTCTTTTGCAATAGCAGCCTCAATCAAAAAGGAAAATTCTTCTCAATCTGTAGCAAAAAAAAGGAGGAGACGTGCCAAGGCGGCATTATTTTCTCAAGTGCAGTTAGTCCTCAATGTATGGCCACAATTGAGCCCAACTTTTCTGTTGCTAAGCAAGACAGTTGTTAAGTGAGTTTTGCCCCATTTTATGACCTTTCTTGCCATAGTTGTTAAGTGAATCACTGCAGTTATTAACTTAGTAATGTGATTGTTAAGTGAATCTGGCTTCCCCGTTAATTTTGCACAACAGAAAGTTGCAAAGGGTGAACACACAACCCTGGGACACTGCAACCATGATAAAATACACGCCAATTGCTAAATGTCCAAATTTTGATCACGTGACCATGGGGATGCTGCAACGGTCTGAAATGTGAAAAACAGTTATAACTCACTTTTTTCAATGCCATAGTACGCACTTTGAATAGTCATTAAATGAATGGCTATAAGTCAAGGACTCCCTGTGTGGCACAGGTAGTGAGCTGATAAACTGAGAACTGAAGAAGTTTCTTGGATGAGAAGTGAAACATTTTCAAGGAAAAAAAAAAATCAAGGAAATCCAATTGCTTTGTGAAATGCATCTTTGATATAACTATAACCTGAACGATTGAGAATCTCCATAGACAATTGAATACCTTCCAAAGCACCAACTTTTTTTTTACATCCCAGTCTGTTTGGTACTGATTTGCAATCACTTTCATGTCTGTTATCTCCAAACTGCTGAGAACAGGCAAGAGTACCACAAACCAAGGAGTGTCCTCGACCAAAAGAAGAGTAAACAAAACCGTCACCTAATCAGTGTTCTGCCTCCCCCAACCATCATAGAAAATGAAACCCAACAGTTCTCCTAATCCCACTTCCATACATTCTTGATTTCAATCTCATCCATTGGTCTAATCTTTTGCAACCATGTGAGTGATTGCTATGAGGAAAAGCTCTTCCAGCTGAGGAACAGCTTTTCGTGCTGCATTCAAATCCTCTTGCATCCTCGTGTGAAGGTGAAAGGATAGCAAGTTCCCCACGTTCACAGTTGAACACTTTTCTCAATGCCGCTAACCACGATTGCATGAGTAGGAGGGTGCTGCATTTGAAATAAGGCCTGGAGACAGAAACAGGATGCTGAAACTCAGAGCCAGGAAGTGAGGTGAATTCTGGGAGTTGAAGTCCACAGTTCAGTCATGAAGTTGCCATAGTTGCCCACCCCTGGCCTAGTGGGTAAAATGAATCACTTGCAAATTCTGCAGTACTGAAGAGGCTGACCAGCTTTTCCTTGATCTCAGATAAATCGATGAAAACCTATGGGGAAAAAACCCACCCATCTCTCAAACACCAACCAAGATGGAAAAATGAGGACTTGATGCTGATTCTAAAGGGACACCAAGAGGCCAAAGCCTTTGCTATCATATCCCATCTTTCATGTTGCCTTGGCTATGGGTCTGATCACATATTTGGAGTACCTGTACAAGTTTTTCCCCAGTGTGGCTTGCAGAGACTTCCATCAGACATGGAAGGGGTGCTTGCCAAGGTGATCCCTTGTCCCCACTCCTGTTCATCAAGGGCATCATGCAGGGATGGATTCTAAAATTTTTTACTACTGGTTCTGTGGGCATGGCTTATTTTGTGGATGTGGCTTGGGGGAGGGGGGTAATGTGACTGGGTGGGCGTGGCCAACTTTTTTTTTAACTTTTAAAAGCATTTTTTTCTTCAACCTTAAGAGGTTGCAGAAAAAATGCTTTTAAAAGCCTCTGACGATCAGACAACTCAGCTGGGATCACCAGAGGCTTTTAAAGGCATTTTTTTTCCTTTTCAGCCAAAGAGTTTGCAGAAAAAAATGCTTTTAGAAGCCTCTGACAATCCCAGCTGAGCCGCGCAATCATCAGAGGCTTTTTTTTTTACTTTTAAAAGCATTTTTTCAGCCGAAGAAGTAATAGAAAAAATGCTTTTAAAAGTAAAAAAAAAAAATAGCCCCTGATGAGGTGGGCAGGATAAGTGAGCGGTGACCGGGCTGGGGCATGGCCAGCCAATGTTCAGGGGCATGGCCAGCCAATGTTATTACCGGTTCTCTAAACTACTACAAATTTTTACTACCGGTTCTTGTGAACTGGTGCGAACCGGGAGCAACCCACCACTGGCATCATGTGAGCATCGCTACCTGAAACCAGGTTCCACTTGGATAGCCAGTGAATCTACACGCTAATCTATGCTGATGTCCTAGTCTTCCTGGTGGAGAAATCTACCAGGTTACAAGAAACATGTGATTACTTGTCCAGAGCTCTTCACTTGGCCAGTATGCTGCTGAACGTGAAGAAGTCCTTTGGTTTCATCGCCAAAGGTGGGAAGTACAAATATGTGCCATCAACTTCCTATCAATATATAGGCAATTATATCTGCCCCTTAGAGCCTGATGACTCAGTGTGATATTAGGCCTCCAAGGGCATGTCATCCCTAACCAACACAATGGACACTATGTTATAAGAACTGTCTAAGGCACCATTTAAGCCCCACCAATGTCTTAAACTGCTGAAAATCTACCTGGTGCCCAAATTTCATGAAACTCTTTCTTAGCCCTGCTTACCATAACACCCTGAAGAAACTAGACTATCTGGTTTGGTCAGTGGTGAGATTCTGGCTATGATTACCAAAGGATACTCACCTGGTTTACTTCCATTTCCATGTCAAAGTTGGAGGTTTGGGGCATCCCTATTTCTCCACCCCCATTCCACTTCTGCAGAAGGCCTGCCTTGAGAAGATTGCATCAAATTCCTGTTTGATATTGGGAAGCAGCAAAATGCTTTTCACTCCCTTGGGAGATGGATCAACAAGCTATATAAACTGAACTCTGTTGCTATTACCACCAAAGCAGAAGTATGGACTGAGTAAATGAATTTATTCACCAATTCATCCACAGTCAAGAATTGAGTTTCATCAACTTTGACATAACCAGTCATGAGTAGCTGTTGTACCCCTCCCAGATATTTCCTCAATTGTACTTGCAAGGCATCCAGTTGAAGGGTGACCTATTCTCCACCAAATATAGGACTGTGTGGGGCATTTCTCTTCAAGTTATTGATAAGTTCTGTAGAGGTGCCTACAGTGCCCCAACTGTATGAATTGGGGCCTACAGTGCCCCAATTCATCATATACTTCAAGTCTGTGAAGTCACTCATGATATGAGATGCATATGACACAATAGGGTTCTTTGCCACCTGGAACAACTTCTGTGATGTGTCAGTATCCATTCCTGGGTTGAGGCCATCATCTCATCTGGGGCATTGTTCATCAAACCAGATTTAATTGTGGAGGATCAGTTGTGGATCCTCAATGTTTCAGTGGCTTCTGGTTACAGGCTGAAAAAAATCCTGGGACTTTAAGATCACCAAGTATGATCATACTATTGTGTTGAAAACCTTCTACACTGGGACAATTCTTTTACTTCAATACACCACCTACTTGTTATCATTTCAACCTAGGGACTGTTGTATGACCCATCAGGCAGTGGACTTCATCACTGGTCTTGAGCTACTAGAACATTATGGACCTTTGCCTATTAATCATCAGTGGCTCACTCAAGTGCTCTACGATTTGTATACTCATAGAACTAAGATTGGTTGTTTTTGAACTGTTTATGGACAATCTTGAACTATTTATGAACATTCATGACTTACGACCAGCTTTGCAATTATTACTCTTGCTGGACTGTCTATTAGCAATTTATTGCTTCAGAGGGTTATTTGTGGAGGGAGGAATGGTTTACTTGAAACTGCTGTCTCGTTTACCTGTAATGTTGACCTATCTAATAATAAATGTATTCAGCATAAGTGAAGATCAATTGCTGGTCAAGCTAGTTACTGATGGACTAGAACTTTATAACGGTGTGATATAGAAGTGCCCACAAAACTGCACAAGTGGGAAAATATTGCTTTCCTGCACATTTGGTAACTGCTCAAATCATCTGTTAGAAAGTTTGCATTCCTAGTTATTTTATTTAATTACATTTACTGAAATAGCAAATAATTTGCTTTACAGTATATGTTTAATACTAGTTGAAAGGAGAGAATGCCATTTTGGAAATGAGACAGAAATTAACACACCTGAAAATTATCTGTACCAGGATAATTAAAGTTTGCGTCACTGGCCTTGTATCTTTCTGGCATCTGTTTGTGTGTAACACGTTACAGCCTCTTCTTCCTATAAAATCAGTTGCGTATACAATCTTCCCTGATCATTTAAAAGTTTCCATTACAGAACCACTTAGTTTCAAAACACCCTGGCTGATGCAAATCTTGCGGCATTTCCCCAAAGAACTAACCAATTATGAAAACCCCTAAAGAGGCTTATCAAAACTGAACAAATGACTTTCATCACTTTCTCAGAATAACCGGGAAGCAAAATCAGGCCTAAAAGAAGTTCACAATGAATGAATAAATGGTGCAAGTTCACCCCCCAAAATATAATCATCTTGGGAGGGATTGAAATCCTAGCAGGTATCTCTTCTAAGTTCGAGTCCAGCACTGCAGCAATTGCTTGTTGTGAAATAGTTGTGTGAGTCTAGCCTCACCTCCTTTCTTTTCCATTTAATCTCTGCCATTTTTACCCAAGTATGTAATCAATAATAAGTCTTAGAAACAAAGTCTTGTTTCCCTTACAATCAAAGCGCTTCCAAATATGTTTTTTTCTATTTCATATTTTATATTTTTATAGTGAAAATATATTGTTCTGCCCCTAAATGGAGAATGGCAAAAGGACAAGGTGGCTACATTTTTATTGCTCTGCTGCTTGACAAAGTCCTTGAAATCCGGGTTCTCTTTATTGCATATCTACTCTGCTATTAGTCCGGGGTTTTGTATACTCTAGTCATTCGGTGTGGGGAGATAGAAAATAATCACTGTCCCTAAACAAATATTACAAAAAAAGAAAACATGCAGACAGATGTGTCTCTTTTTAGAGAAGACAACTTTTACTACTGACAAAATCTTACCTTCCCCTTCAAAAAGGACAAATATATCTGTTTAGCGTGAACAATAAATCAAAGCTCTAGGGAAACTGAATGGATCCATGGAGGAAGAGAATTAAGTATCCAGTTTTTATCCTCAAAGAAATCTTTATCTGTAAGTAAAATCGTGTGTCTCTATGGGTTCAATGCACATTTTTTTTTCTTTTTAAAAAACGCTCATTAGCTGTTGGTATGCATCTTGTAACATATACGTTGTGTATGTCCCTATGATATTGCTTTCCACTTGTCCCCAGCCAAGGAGTGAGATAGGCTTAAATCATTATTTGCTACGCCAGTATTTTCCATTTATTCTAACATAATTTAAGGGGTCTTCAAGGTAAGTAAAATCTATTACAATATCACCACTACCTCAGCGGGCAGATAAGGATATGTGTCAGCAATGGAGAAAATAATGTTTGCGTCCGTAAGGTTTTCTGCCAATAAGAGAACAGTTGGATAGTATTGTAACTCAGTTGCAGAGACAGGCCCTCCAAAACAAGGAGGACACTTTGCTTCATGAACAGCTTTAAGAAAGTGATTTGTTTGAACCTTGAAAACCCAAAGCAGCTTTCTAACTTCTTGAGAACTGACTGGAGACATCGTTCGCAGAAGAGCATAGAAATCCCAACTGGACAAAAAGGGTGTTATCCTATTCATAGTTATCTACTTATCTTAAGAAGACAACCAATGGCCAACAATCATCCTGTTCTCACTGCACTCCAGTCTTAGAGGATCTTCTGTAATTGCATAAGAAGGATAGCATGAGGAAGCTATAGAAAAAAAAAGTGAGCTGACCAAAATCTCTTTTCTCTCTCTTTCTTTATGGGAGGCACCTACTAGGACAGGGATGTCAAACTCCATTTCATTGAGGGCCTCATCAGGTTGTGTTTGACCTTGGTGAGCCGGGTGGGCATGGCTGGGGTGGGCATGGCCAGCTCAACATCACTCATGTTGGGGGCACCTGTGGTGACCTGTGCGGGGCTGGGGGAATCCATTGTCTCACGTGCCTCCCTGGCTCTGTTTTTGCTGGCAGAGGGCTGTAGGCGGCTATCCTGGCCAAAAACAGGGACTGGGAGGGCTATGCGTGGCTATCCTGAGCTCCATTTTCACTGGCAGAGGCACCGCGGACTGGTCCTTCACTGTTTCCAGGGTGACTCTACGGGCCAGATCTAAGCATCCCATTCCTGTACTAGGACAACAATACAAATGATTCTATTTGTCAAAATCATATTAGATAGTACCAATTTTCTTAATTTGCATTGGCCACACAGAGTATGTTTTCTCAAGATAAAGTTGGCAATGCGTATCATGGGCACTCAGCCCTTCCATCTTGAAATATACATCGAAAATAATAAAGGAGGATATTTGTAGCTCATGATTGAAATGAGGGGTTGGTGCTCTCTGAGCTTGGTTGTTTTGTTGCAAATGTTTCATTACCCAAATTAGGTAACATCATCACTGCTAGACTAATTAAACATCTGCAAGAAAACAACCAAGTTCAGAGAGCACCAAGGACCCCTCAATGTAATCCTTTTTGCTTAGCTGTCACCTCTCCTGTTTTATTATGTTACTTCAAAGCTACTCGTGTTTTCTCCCTCTCCCTATCATTAATCTATAAATTTAATTCTTAGTTCCCCTATGATCGCCATAAGAACTACTTATTAATACACAGGTACCATGGAGAAAAATATTAAAAACTTAGTAGCAGTGATGCAGTTTTGGGAAATCTTGTACAAGAAGCTGCGTTCAACCCCACTGAGACTCAAAATTGCTCCCCGATAGCTCTGTAGCTACTGAAGAGCTAATTCTTTAGGTCTCTACTCTGAAATGAAAAGGAAAGTATAAACACATCCCCCTTTGATGTTTATCACTTCCTGGAAAGGCTGACACCCCCATCATTCACAGGCTTGCATCTAAAAAACATAAAATAATGGCCATTACAGTATTGCTTGTACACTAATTGGGAAAACATGCGGAATCAATTTGCTTGAATGTGTGGATTACACTAGCCTTCTCAAATTATTATCACAAATTGTCAGATTTGTACACTCATAAAACATGGAAAGTGACATGTTTGGAAAGCAACATTGAGCCCAATCAAACTAGCTACTGAAAAAGCCTGATAACTGACTAAAGAAAATACAATTATTTTACAATGTCTTTTTAAATTAGCCAGTGTATATATATTTTTCAATTAAGCAGAATGAGAACAAGGGGTCAGATTTTACTGACTATTTAGAGTCGAGTTGTTCCATATATGTGAACAGGGCAGGTAAGCTGCCTTCAAGTTGTTTCATTTCTATGTTTAATTCACAGAGTTTCCATAAAAATGGGAAATTTTTGTCTAAGACAGTTTTCCAGTAGTAGAAAACCAGCAATAGTAGTTAGTTATCCACATTCTTTATATAATCCAAGCTTTATTTAGCTGGGTAAAAGAAGATAGGGAGAAACTACAGCTTTTATTAAATACAGAGAGATTTAAGAGAATGTATGAAATCAAAGCTGTTGGAATTTGAATTCCACTATCATACTAACCCACCAGCACAAAGACTGAGATTTGGACTTGACTTGAATACACAGTTTTTACTCATGGAACTGTGAAACTGAAAACCTGTGATGAATTCAGACTAGAAAGTTAAACTACATTTGTTTCCTGGTGGTTGCTGTGTTTACAAAGCATTGCCTTCTGTTTATATTCACTATATTCATAACTCCTCCAAAAATTAACATGTTTCTATTTCTGTAATGGAAAGAAAATTCTAGCAATTTTTCCTAACCAGCCTTACCTAAGCAAACTTTGTTGTAGTGTCAATAGGACAATTGAGTCTTTCATTTTAAATTTAAATACTTCAGATCTGACACATAACATCTCGAATGCATTAAATATACCCTGTCACTGTGCTTGTCATTTCAAAATTCAACAGAGACTACAATTTTCCACAAATATGATTGCAGACTTTTCCTTTATGTATGCCCAATTAGTCAATTTTGCCATTCTAGCATATTTATTAACTATTTTGTTCCTATCTATTCAGAGTTGGTGTACTTGTCCATCTACAGCAGGGGTGTCAAACTGGCGGCCTGTGAGCGAGATGCGTCACGCGAAGGCCATGCCTACCCCAACTCCGCGAATGGGAAAAACATCATGGAACATCATGTGACAGCAATGTGATGCCGCGAGTTTGACACACGTGATCTAGAATAGTTCTTTTAAATAACCAATATTGTGATTGTATATTAAAATGACTACATTTTCAAAATTGCATGCAAAAAAATAATAAAAAGATAATGAATACAGGTAGCCTTTAACTTATGACAATTTTTTCCTTTGCTAAGCAAGACAGTTATTCAGTAAATTTTGCCCCATTTTACAACTTTTCTTACCACAATTGTTAAGTGAATCACAATAGCTGTTAAGTTAGTAACCAGATTGTAAAGTGAATCTGGCTTCCCCCTTGATTTCACTTGTCAGACGGTCACAAAAGCTGATCACAGAACTCATAAATATGAGCCAGTTGCCAAGAGTCCAAATTTTGATCATGTGACCATGGAAATGCTGCAATGGTTGTGTGAAAAATGGTCGTAAGCCACTTTTTTCAGTGCTGTTGTAACTCTGAATGTTCACTAAGTGAAAAATGGTAAGTTGAGTTAACCTATGGCACATGTGCCAGAGGTGGCACGCAGCGTCCTCTCTGATGGCACATGAGCCATCACCACAGTTCAGCTCCACTGCGCATGCAAGCATGCCTCCCACTGGCCAGCTGGTCTTTGGGTCTCTGCTGTGCATGCGCGGGAGCGGGCGTGTGCTGGGGGACTGCATGTGCAGGGGTAGGGTATATGTACAGGGGGCATGCGTGCATTGCATTTTGGAGGTTCGGGTGCACTTTGGGCACTCGGTCTGGAAAAGGTTAGCCATCACTGGCCTAGTACCTCTAACCAGCTTAAACAGGTCTCAGCCCTCCTGGACAACCCTTGTCAGCAGAAACAAGTGATCAATGTCTGGGCTTTTAAGAATGGTTTAATGTAGCTGCAAGCTAGATCCGAGGAAACGCTGAACTCAAACAGTTCAAAGTCAGCGCTGACAGCATCCGCCTCTCAGAGTTTTTTGTAGAGCCGCACCTCCCACCCGCCATGCCCCCAACGATCATCTGGGCTTTTCTCAGCTGTGGAATGCTTTCCTCTGAGCTGCCCTCCTTTGCGTCGGTTTCATGATGGCATTCTTCAGCGACCTCATCTCCCTTCCCCCCTGCCTCTAACACTCTCAGTTCTCCCAGCCCCAGCCGCCTAACTTCGGTGCCACCATCACCACATCCCGTGAAACTACAGTTCGCTTGGCATTCAGGCATGTCCATTTCCTCCACCATTTCTCCTTCCCTTCCCTGCGTTGTCGAGTAGAGCACCGAGCTTGACAACAGGTGCATCACCTGTGGTTCCCTTCGGACAATTCCATGTTCTAATAACATTCAGTTTAGAATTTGGAACTTAGCTCACATTACTTATCCAATGTGACAAAGCTGGACAAAGAACCAATGTGCTATCCCTTGATTGGGACAAGAAGTTTAAACTTATAGAAGGAAATACCATACCACTTACGTATTGATGCTTATCCAATCATTGGGAATGCCACTTGACTTTAAAAAGTTTTTAACTTTTTAATGCATTGGAATGGTGCCAGTTTTAAAGGAATTCAGCGAATTTACCTCACCATTCCAAGCAAGCAACAACAGAACAAGAACTTTATTCTTCATCTAAGAAGTATGGACTGAGGAAAAGTTGGAGAAGTAATACATGGAATGATGCCACTTTAGGGATACAGAAGAAGATCCAGCCAGGCTTGCTTAGGCCCTCCTGAAAGTAAAGATAAGATCTTATCTGTGATATCCTAAGTATGGATGATGTTTCCAAGAAGAATTACATCTGAATTCTGATCATTAAAAATGCAGGTAGTTTTTGACAACAGTTCATTTTAGTGACCATTCAAAGTTACGACAACACTGGGAAACAAAAGTTTCGAACTTCGAAGCATTCTTTTTTTTTTTAAATTTGATTTATATGCCGCCCTTCTCCGGAGACTCAGGGCGGCTTACAATGTGTTAAGTAATAGCCTTCATACTTTTGTATATTTATACAAAGTCAGCTTATTGCCCCCACAAACTGGGTCCTCAATTTACCCACCTTAGAAAGGATGGAAGGCTGAGTCGACCTTGAGCCTGGCTAGGATTGAACTCAGAGAAATTACAGGCAGCTGGTGTTAATTGCTGCCTTTAGTAGGAGGCATTAGCCCCCTACGCTACACAGGCTCCTACATTCCTGCAATCATGCAATCAAAATTCAGATGCTTGATAATTGGTTCAAACTTATGACCGTTGCTGTATCCCAAGGCCATGTGATCTCCTTTTTGCAACCTTCCGACAAGCAAAGTCAATAAGGAAGCCAGAGTCACTTAACAATTTATCAACTGCAGATGAGTCACTTAACAAATGTGGCAAGAAAGGTCATAAAATGGGGCAAAACTCACTTAACAAATGTCTTGCTAAACAACAGAAATGTTGGGCTCAGTTGTGGTTGTAAATTGAGGATTACCTACAGTATAAAGACATTTCCTTTGGCCCAGGTTTTAAAAGCAATTTAGATGTATTAAGACTTCATTTCTGCTCCTCTTGTTGCATGCAAGTTTCACTCTAGCTGGCTCCAGCATTTTAAGTAAAATGATTTTATTGACTATTAAATTGCTGTGCTAGCTATTCAGAGACACTTGGGAAGCCTACATAATTCTGGAATGATTCAATATAGAGTACAGTTCTCATAAAAATGTATTGTCCTATTATTCTGCACTCATCTTAACAAACCACAATCAGTTTTGTAAAATAAAATAACTTGAGAAGCAGGCAAGGATGGGAATAGCTGAAGTCATTATAAAGATTAATAAGACATATTCCATAACAGCTTGAAATATAATTTGACAATTATTCAGCACTATTGAGGAACATTTAAAAGGTGCCCATCATATGCTCTTCTTTTTTCTGGTTCTTACATAAATATATTTGATCAATACTATGAAGTGCCATTTACAACCTGCAGAATTGTTAGGAAGGAATATTACTCCCATATTTTTTTCTATCAAATGCCACACTGCATGAACTCTGCAAATAAAGTCATAGCCCAACATACTGCCTCCATAGGATTAATTAATGACAATTTATCTTGGCCCGTCAACTTCTAGAAAATTAAGTGGCCTTTAAAGCATGGGTGAGCAATTAGTGCAGTACAAAATTTTTTAAATGCAAGAACATACCTACCTTAGCCAAAATTGCAATGCAGGTAGATAGATAGACGAACAGATATTGCCAGAAGAATGCTTTACAATACTGTACAACAATATATAAGCAATAAAAATGGCAATACATTAAATTCCCTTAAACAAAATTCAATAGCTGACTGAATAATATAAGGGGTGCATTTCTCTTTTGACTCGAATTACAGACATCAGCCATTTTCAAGTACTCACATTGTCTCTGAAATCATGGGTGTGGCCAGTTGTCTGTCTTTTTCTGCCCTTGTTTGTTCAGTGGGAGCTAGAACACAGCGTAATTGTGTTACATCTCAGATAATAACCCATCTTCACAATTTATTATGACATAGTAGTTACTTAGCATATGATGAAAACATGACAAAAGTAAACATATAGACACAATCCACATAATATATAAATCCACATTATATATAAAACTTCTTTGGAGGGGTATGGCAGTGGCCTTATAACTGGATGTCCAATTCAGCTATCCAGGCCTCTGGCATTGCTCCATACAGATTTTATAGGGAACCAGAGAACGCACGTCATGAGCAATTTTGCGCAATATGTTTAATAGTTTCCATATCTGCACAGTCTTAACAAGGATAATCTTTCCATCCTTACTAATATAAGTCAGAGGCAATTCTTCCAGAATCACACCTATTTCTGTTCAATTTTGTTCAGACAGAGCAAGGCAGGTTGAAACCAGGTGGTTTGGAAGAGGGATCACTAATGGTCAGGTCACAAGAAGGTACGGTGGATCATTCCTCTCTGCAGGCACTCTCAAGGTTAAATGCTGGCCTATGGGATTTCAATCTTGTGATGGACAGTGCATTGTCCTTCTGAATAGGGAGGGCCCTGTTGCTGAGTATTCTTGACCAATGCCAACTGATAGCTTGTTGTCTTCTAATGTGGGTTGATATAATATTGCTTAATACTGGTAACATAGGAGTGAGATGAAATGTGTCAGAGATGATATGCATTATCTGGTGGAGTTGGACATCAATCATTTGGGTGTTGGTGCTGTTAAGCCACACACTTGCACAATATTCAGCTGTGAAATAGACCAAAACCAAGGCTGTTGTTTGTAGGGTGTGAGCATAGTACCCCAGGATGTCGCAACCACGTTGTTCAGTAAATTGTTGTGGTTTTTCAGTTTTGCAGCTGTTTTTCCAGGTGCTGAGAGAAGGTTAGTGATCTGTCCAATGCTACCCCCAGGTATACGGAGATTTATTACATTGCAAAATATAGTTCTGGGACTTCACTGAAGGCTGGTAATTTGCATACCTATTTCTGAGGTGGAATGTGGCTACTTCTGTTTTTGTTAGGCTTGCTTGGAACAGCCATTTTTTGAAGCAATCATCCATCTTTTGGAGATCTTGAGAGAGGATGTCCTCTGTATCACTGAGGTTGGTTCTTTGGACTGTCAGATTGATACCATTGGTAGAAATAAATTTCCAAGAAACAGTTTCAGGCAGGTCAGGGATGTACAAGTCAAAAAGAGAAGTGATCCTTGTGGTAGACCGTTATTCAACTCACGATATCTACTTCTATTGAGTTCTGTGATAACTTGGAATAACCTGCTACTCAAGACTGTTAATCAAAGCAATAGTGTTATGGCACAGTATAACCTTGATTAATTTAAGAAGTCCTTCTCTCTAGACAGTATCGTAGGCCACCAAGAAGTCAAGAAAAACAGAGTCATTTTTCATTTTCCTTTGAAATCCATTCTCCAGGTAGGAAGTTAGCGCAAGGACTTGATTGCTACAATCACGGTTGGAGTGAAATCCTGCTTGTTCTGCTTGGATTACAGATTCTACTGCTAGGTCTATTCTCTTTAACACAAGTCTTTCTAAAAGTTTGTAGGTGACACAGAAAAGAGCAATTGACCTGTGACTTTGGGGAAGGTTTGGATCCTCCTCCCCTGATTTCAAAATTGCAATAATTTTGAATATAGAAGGCAGCCATCCTGACTATAGTATGGAACTAAAAAAAGGAGGGAAGTCCATGTTTAGTTGCTGGTCCACAATTCTTCAATAGTTCTGGGTACATACCATCAAATCCTACAGTTTTACCATTCTGTAAAGAATCCCGCCCCCTTTGCACTTGTTCTGGCATAAACGGCCATGAGTATAAATCATGTGGTGGAAGATCATGCTTCAAAAGTCTAAGCTCAGATTTAATTGGTCTGGCGAATTTCTTATATTTTATTGTCCTTGAAACAGAAACAAGATAGTTAGCTATAGATTCCACATTGATGGTAGAATGTTTTCTTGATGGTATGGATAATGAGTGCAATTTTTGGACATTGGACAGGCCTTTCCTGCTTGAGTAGGTAAAGTTTAGATTTTCTACAGTCCTGGACCAGGGGGCGCAATGGCTCAGTGGCTAGAGACACTGAATTTGTCAGCTGGAAAGCTGACAGACTAGGTTCGAGACCTCAGCACTGTGCAATAGGGTGAACTCCCATACTTGCCCTAGCTCTTGCCCACTTAGTAGTTCGAAAGCATGCAAATATGAGTAGATAAATAGGTACCACTTTGGTGGGAAGGTAACAGCCTTCCGGGCACCTCGGTATACAATCATGCTAGCAATATGACCAGAGAAGAGTCTTTGGATAATGCTGGCTCCCTTGGCTAAAAAATGGAGATGAGCATTACACCCCCTAGAGTGACTGGAAAGGAGAAACCTTTACCATTATCTTTTACAGTCCTGGACCATTTCTCTTTTCTGGTTCTGTCCAGGGACTTCAGCAATTTGGTTTCTTTCTTGGGATTACCATCTTGTTCAAACTCTGTGCACAAGCAACTTGTCTCCTCACTCCATCTGGGGACATATTCTTTACAGTAGCCTCCAGGGATATTCCTTTCAGCCACACATTTTATTAAGCCAACAAACTTGTTGTTGACATAGTAGCGAGGTTGCTTTAAAATAAGTTAGATCCACTTCTGGGGAAGGAAATGGGGAACTGAAGATAATTCCACTAAAAGCTAAAAGCCCAGGTGACTTTCTTTCCAGTGGGAAATGTTGTTTTGAATTCTTAAACTAAAAAGTTATACGATGGGATTTTGGGGGCTGGACAGTTGAAGGTTTAGTTCAAAAAGAAACTAATGTGAATTAAAAGGAGAAAAAACATTAAATTTGACTTAGTAATTCAGAACGGAGCAAAATATTTGAACAGTGGATATATTGAAGGACATTGGTGAACAAGTTAATTTTTAAAGGGTTTGCCAGACACTTTAAAAGATGTCATGGAGGAAGAACACGTTTTATCTAATGTGACTGAGACCGATCCAAAAGTTGGTTTAAAACTGACAGATTACAAGTAACACACCCAAAGAGTGACCTGGGTAACTTTCCTGTATTGGATTTACAAAACTGACATGCTAAAGCTTTCAAGAATATGTGAGAAGAAACAAAGAACATTTGAAAAGAAAACAAACTCTAGGACATTATTCGAAAGGAGATTAGAGATTAGGGTTGTTAGAAGTAAAAGGAAGGAATAGAAAGTTGATTTATTTGTCCAGGGTTAAAATAGATGTATTGTTATCTCTGTTAATCTTTAACAAACTTTTGCTGACTAAAATTTTGCTGACCAAAGCACTTTTCGGGGGGGGGGGTGTCTCTCTTTTTTTTGTTTGTATTGGTTTCTGTATTCTTAATTGTAATATTTAATAAAATTATTATAAACAATAAAATAAACTGGACTCAAATTTAAACTCAGGACTTGGCAAGAATCTATTTACTGTCACAAAGGCATAAAAAAGCATGAAGAAAAAATTACTTTTGCTTGTTTCATTTGTCCTTTCAGTCCCTTTTTTCTCCCTGATATGCTGTGTTCTAGACAAGCAACCTGAAAAAAGAAGCAAAGATCTGAAGTGATTTTTGATATATTTGTCAAACCCCAACCACGAGAGATTTATAACCTCATTCTATTATCCAAAGACAAGTAGAAATATTTTTTTTTGCAACTATAAGACTTTGAAGACCTGTAGACTTTAACTCCTAGTTGGCTGGGGAATTCTGGGAATTGAAGTCCACGGCAATGGTGGTATTCTGCTGGTTCTAAGTGATTCAGGCAAACCAGTAGTGGCAGCAGCAGGAAGCTCCGCCCACCCACCCGGACATCATCACTCTCACTCTGCAGTGAATACCACCACTGATCCATGGGTCTTAAAGTTGCCATGGTTGGATTCCCCTGAACTAGATCAAAAATATTTAGTCTGCTTCCAAGAATCAGGTAAGGGCATGTAGATTTAATCTTTTCTAAATGGAAAGGTTCACCATCAAAGCATTCTATCCGAAAATCCCACGTTTTAAAAATAAAGTGAAAAAGCAAATCCCAAATGTCAGTGACGTTGGTTGAAAAAAAAGGCTGTGGAACTAAAAAAGGAAAGGAAAGAGAGAAAATTAGGAAAAGAAGCAAATAAATGGGCCAGGTCTTCAGGGTTCAAGAGAGGAGAGGAGCAAGTGGTAGAGCAGATCAGAGAGATTTAATGAACTGAATGCCTTGTCCCTAACAATAAAGGAGAAAACTAATCTCACCCTTGGATCTGTTCACAGATGGACTTCCGATAACAAATAAGTGCTACATATGGAAATCAATCTATCAGGGCCCTCCTACAAGGTGTGCAAGAAGGAAAAGAACCAAAATGTAAGTTGTTTTTCTTGAAGTGGGGGGGGGAGGGGAAGAATGCTCTGTTAAAAGTAAATGTGCTTGCACATATCCATTTCAGTATTCATTTTCTAGTTAACATTTGAAAGCCTTTTCAATAGAAATGCTTACTTTAAACAGGCCTCACTAATGGCACCATTAGCAAATCTCACTGGGCAATAAGATCACTGGCTTTCTTTCTTTCTTGATTTCCTGAAAGTATTTCTTCCTGTTAACATTTCTGCTTTTCAAGCAGCCACTAAAGGCAGAAGGGTCCAGTCCGAAACAAAACAACAACCCCTCACAATCTCATAAGTTACTCTCTCTAAAAAGCTTGTTGTATTCTCACAAACATTAAGCCAGGGGTTTGTTCGACTATTAGGTAAATCTATCACAATTGCCTGGATTTACCTACTGCACAATAATCTACAAACTGTTCAGCACACCACTTCACACTATTCATTCCGGTTTATTTGTATTTTTTTTTCTTCTACAGATGTAATTCAACATCATAAAGTATTTGGTGAATTTCAGCCCCTTTTGAGTCTAAACTGAGTTATTTTTATTTTATTTATTAAATTCATTGGCTGCCCATCTAACTATAGGGCAACTTTGGGTGACTTACAATGTTAAAAAAGATAAAATTATACAAAACCCCTAAGCAATACAAATAAAATACTATAAAAATACAAATACTCAACCCTAACTAAAAGATGGAGAAAGAAGGAGTAGGGTGAATAGGGAGGCAGGTGGGATCTGTTATTAATCTATCAACCATTCCAATATGAATGCCCTCCATTGGGGCACCAAGCCAACCTACAGAGCCAGATATTTAAGCTCTTGCGGAAGGTCAGGATGGCGGGAGCTGACCTCACTCCAGGGGGCAAGATATTCCAAAAGGCAGGACCAACTGCAGAGAACTTGCTTTTCCTGAACACCACCAGTCAGAATACCTTGGCCGATGGGGTCCACATCATGCCTCCTCTGCCGGCATAGGTGGGGCAGACCAATCTCAGTGGGATAAGAGAGTCTCTCAAGTAAACCGGACCCATGCTAGATATCTCATGTTAGATATCTGTATGGCAGAAACTAAACACACACCAACATTTGTCTTCCTCTTGTCTACCTATTTATTTCAGCATGAGAAGCCTTGTTAACAGGAGATAAATTTTAAAGAACAGACCAAGGAGAAAGTTAGGAACTTTCTACCTTTCAGCCTTTTTAATCCTACCATTAAATCCGATCACCTCTGTTTTATTATATTGTTTATGTCCAATATTCTGGCAAGTTGGACCATAAAGAAGCATAATATTTTATTTCATGGCATATGTATTGGCACCCTTTTGTCAAACCACTCAGTGTGATTTATATTTGATAATAATAGAGTTTTTTTAAAAAAAAATGGATGAAAGAGGAAAATAATCATATTTGGATATCAATGAGGGTGAACAAACAGGATCAAAACTATAGAACTCCCCACATCTTTTTTTAAAGAGAGGGAAAATAATTCCTCATTTTTATTTAGGAATTTTGTCTTTAAAAGTTGATACCTACACGTTTATTACTTGGGGCAGCTTTAAAGCAATTTTAGCCTAATTGGTGATCCTTCAGATACGTTGGAAGTTCAATTCCTTACATTTCTAGTCAAAAATTCTGGGAGCTGTTACTTCAACATATAGATAATCCTTGATTTACAACCACAATCGAACCCTAAATGTCTGTTGCTAAGCAAGACAGTTGTTACGTGAGTTTTGCCCCATTTTATGACCTTTCTTGCCACAATGGTTAAGTGAATCAATGCAGTTGTTAAGTTAGTAACACAGTTGTTAGGTGATCCTGCTTTTCCCATTGGCTTTGTGTGTCTGAAAGTCACAAAAGGTGATCACATGACCCCAGGATACTGTTACAGTCATAAATATGAACCAGTTGCTATATCTGAATTTTCATGTGATCATGCTGCAATGCTCATAAGCATGAAAAACAGTCATAGGTCACTTTTTCAGTGGTTTTGTAACTTGAAATGGTCACTAAATGAAATGTAAGTCGAGAACCACCTATATCTAAATAACATTAAATTGGAGTACACTATCCCAAACAGGGGCCTACTGGAGCCTTTCAGTGGTTGTACTTGCATTGTTCTGCCCCAGCTACAGACCCCAAAGAACGCAGCACACACAAAGTCTGTACAAACCTTAGTTTACTAAATTAAATCAGTCTTTTTCAAACAAAGGCTGTTAATTAACTTTCTTAACTTTCTTAACAGCCTACAAGAATCCAAAGAATAAATAATTGTAATCTTACTATGGTTGGCAGAAAGCCCAGAAACAATTTTCAGGAAAGTGGTAAGAGAACTAAGATCCAGAAGCGAAGGAGAGTGAACGAAGTTGTTCCCTGCAAATTACCTCGGTCGTCATCCTTCCTTAAATAAGCTAAGGGAGTGGCCAATTAGCCCCAAGCCTTACTCTTGAAGAGACCTCCTCCTGAGGAGCCACTCCTTCCTTTTGGCAGCTCTGCACGCCCGTGCATCGAGAAAAGCTCCTCCTATTCTTCCTCTTCACTTATAGGAGCTTCTGGAGGTTCTGAAGGCACCGGCTGAATCCCTGCCTCTGGCACCACATCTTCTCCAGACTCTTCACTGTCTGACTCGAGTGCCAGCTGCACAGGCTGCTGGCACAGCACCACACCATCCTCCTCGCTGTAGGAATCAGCTACTAGTTGCACAGGCCACTGATGGGCCACAACACGCATCTGGAATTCTCTAAGTCCAACAAACATGTTCTCTTTTAATGGCATAGTCTCTTTTAGTGACATAGTGGTTTGGCATATACACTCAATGTATATGTATAATTGTACAAGAGAGCCCTGGTGGCACAGTAGTTAGAATACAGCATTGCAGGCAAACTCTGCCCACAGCCTAGAATTCGATCCAGAAAAGCTTGAGGTTGTCTTAGCCTTTCATCCTTAAACTAGGCCCAGATTGTTGGGGGCAACATGCCGGCATTGTAAACCACCCAGAGAGTGCTGTAAAGCAGTATGGGGCGTTATATAAATCTACGATTTATTGCTATTGCTACAAGAGGTACAAAGCCTATTCCAATAAGATTACAATTCAAAAACTTCGCATGGGGACAGACTTCAGTCAATAGTTACCTCCTCCTTGTTCTTTAATGGGCTGCAAACCTTGATGCTCGCTTCCTATACTAAGAAAGAGAGAAAGCAGGCAGAAAGAAGAAGAGAAGAACAAGCAGGAGAAACCACGGCTGTAATCTCATTAGAATCACATTTCTAACTTCATCAGTTTCCCCAAATATAAGTTTGTGCAGATTTCTCTATTCTTCTTCTTCATGTGTCCTGTGCCTGAAAGATATTCCGAGATGTAGAACAGTAGCACAGTAGCATTGCCAGCCTTGGCCCTGATATTGTGCGTCTCCCTATGGATATCCGAGCAAGAGAAGGTGATGCATATAGGATCCCATCAGCTCAGAAGTGAACAGATGTCAGGGGCTCCATGGCCCTTCGCACATAATGGCTGGGGAGGGGGTGTTGTCTTTCTCTGCTGTCATTTTGTACTGCAATTAGGTGTGGCAGCCAACAAACCAAATCTGAACTCTTCATTACGATCTTTAAATTGTTAGGAACATAATCCTGCACACTGTAATGCACAAACAAGCCTTAGTTAAGCTTACTCCCAAGTAAAAGTGCATAGCAATCTAGGCTTCATTTATTTGTTTTTAGTATGTTCTCAAGAGAATGAGGAAAAATATGGTGTTGAACATTTTTGTTACAATGGTTATTGGTCCTGCACCACCTTCAGAATTGTTATATCATATATTCAACTTATAACAGTTCGTTTAGTAACCGTTCAAAGTTACAATGGCACTGAAAAATGTGGCTTAAAATGGCAGACTACAGATACAGGTGACCCTGAGTGCACAAATAAACCTCCAAGGAGTCTCAATGACTCTCAGAAAAAGGGATAATGACTAGATGACTCCAAGGAATATAAATCCTTCCATTCTCCACCATTCAGCCAGAACTGAAGAAACTTCTTGGATGAGATGCGAAACGTCTTCAAGCGAAAAAGGAAGTCCAGTTGCCTTTGGAAAGAAAGTATCTTTGGGACAACCATGGCCTGGATGACTGAAAAGCTCCATAGAGGTTTGTAATAAAGTTATTTTGAATATTAATCTGGACATGCAGACTGCGATTCTTTTGAAAAGGATCGATTCTTCCTACGAAATATCATCTCCTTTATGTGTGTATGTGTGTGTGTGTGTGTGTGTGTGTATCTCCTAGAAGCACGAAGCCAAAAACACCAGTCTGAAGATGACGAATGAGACTTCATCGAAACGTCGCCAAGACACTTCCAATTTTATGCAGGAGAAAACCCGAATAACCAAGGACCTACATACAAACACCCGCGAAAACCTCAGAAAACACACACACACACACATACACACACACACAGAGTATACTGTAAACCTATATGAACTCTTCCAGTCTGGAAAGCTAGTTTTAAATATATTATATCAGGAACTGGAGGGGTGGGGGTTGGGGAGAATCAGCGAATGGTTCATTGGTTTGAACATAGAAAGAAAATGGGATTAGAATGCTATCTGTTGTTGGAAGCACGTTTCATAGATCACAAGGTGTCCCAAGAAGCAACTGGACTTTCTGGTTTTTCTTTGAAGACGTTCATTTCTCATCCAAGAAATGAACTTCAGCTCTGATCACAAGATATTCACCATCCACTAATGCCAAAAACAAATTTCAGAAAGAAAGTGTTCAAATCTGTGGAAGGCTCTCTTGTTAGAATGTGCTGACACAGAGTTAAGTCTATGTCTCCCACTAACTAAACCTCTTATCAAATGAATAACAATCATTTGCTAGACATACAAAGACAATAGAAAATTTCATAAAATAGTTCTACTTCTCTGGAGGATTAGGCAAGTTCTAGGAAAGGAAATTCAACCTGTAAATCAGTATTTCAGGCAAACTATTCAAATATCCACTGGGTGATTTCTGCAGAATCATATTTAATTTAATGCTGGATCATAGAGTCTTGGAAGTCTGTTTTGAATTTATTAATATAGATTTTGATCTCAATATGTCTGGGGAAGACTAGATATATTCTTTGTTCAGAGCCAAATTTAGCAATAGCTGGCACTAGAGAAGAAAATACAATTTTCTACCATCTCATCTAGAAATCCTTCAATTAAGCATAATTTAGCATCCAATTCAAACTACAGTATATAAATGTTAAGAGACATCTTTGCTTAGATAGCCATGTGAAATATTCATTTCTTTTTATAGCATAATGGAGATGGCTTAGTTTGAACATCTACCAAATTCATATCATTTTAGAAAAGTAAAATGCAAGATGATGCAAAATGGTTTGAGACAGTAGTATATATATATAATGTGTATAATGTATATATATATATATAAGGTAAAGTTCCCCTCGCACATATGTGCTAGTCGTTCCTGACTCTAGGGGACAGTGCTCATCTCCGTTTCAAAGCCGAAGAGCCACCACTGTCCGAAGACATTTCCATGGTCATGTGGCCGGTATGACTAAATACCAGAGGCGCATGAAATGCTGTTACCTTCCCACCAAAGATGGTCCCTATTTTTTCTATTTTCATTTTTTATGTGCTTTCGAACTGCTAGGTTGGCAGAAGCTGGGATAAGTAACAGGAGCTCACTCCATTACACGGCACTAAGGATTTCAACTGCTGAACTGCCAAACTTTTGATCGACAAGCTCAGTGTCTTAGCCACTGAGCCAGCATGTCCCATTTATATATATATATATATATATATATATATATATATATATATATATATATATATATATATATATATATTTAATATTTTTGCTGATAATACTATAAATAAAGGGAGGCTGTTATAGATCTATTTCGAGCTTATTTGCTCTCATCAGACAGTCATACCCTTACTGGGATTTAAGGGTATGACTGTCTGATGAGAGCAAATAAGCTCGAAATAGATCTATAACAGCCTCCCTTTATTTATAGTATTATCAGCAAAAATATTAAAAACATAGAAAAATAGCTTGTCGGCTATATGATACTGTCTGGATGGCCCATGAGATCGGGCTGAAAGGCAAAAAATTGGAGATTTGTGATATCTCCTCCATTCGTGGTAATCCAGGATGATTTAATACAAAAAACAAAAATACAAAATATATTTAATACAAAAATACACACACACACACACACACACACACACACACACACGTATATATATAAAGTGTGTGTGTATATATACATACATACACACATTGGCAATTTTGATTTGATTTTTGATTTGATTTTATTAGATTTGTATACCGCCCTTCTCCTTGCGGACTCAGGGCGGTGAACAGCCAGAGATAAAAAGCAAGCTACACAAAAGTTAAAATTTTAAAAACAACTAATATAAATTTGGCCGATAGTTAAAACAATCCAATTTAAAATTAATATCAAAAACTCTAAAAATGCTAAAATTTTTTACAGGGATCAGGCCAAGCCGGCAAACTGAAAAAAGTACGTTTTTAAGGCCCAACGAAAAATCCAGAGGTCAGAGATCGTTCGCAACTCTGGAGGAAGGTTGTTCCAGAGGGTGGGAGCTACCACAGAGAAGGCTCTCCCCCTGGGGGTCGCCAGCCGACATTGTCTGGCTGACGGCACCCTGAGGAGGCCCTCTCTGTGGGAGCGAACTGGCTGGTGGGAGGCAATTGGTGGCAGAAGGCGGTCCCGTAAGTACCCTGGTCCTAAGCCATGGAGCGCTTTAAAGGTGATTACCAACACCTTAAAGTGCACGTGGATGTCCATCGGTAGCCAATGCACCTCCTGCAGGAGAGGTGTCACATGGGAGCGCCCTGTCGCTCCCATAATCCCCCGTGCGGCTGCATTCTGCACCAGTTGGAGCCTCCGGGTGCACCCCAAGGGGAGCCTATCTGATGACGCGATAAGAGCAGCAAAATAATTAGATTTCGCAGCTTTTATCGCCACTATGTAAGTCTTAATATGAGCTCTTACCAGTGTCAAGTCAGATTCAGATCGACTGGCCCTCCAACCGCTCTCTAGGCGTCTTTTCCGGCGCGTCATCTCCCTCAGCTCCTTGGAGAACCAAGGAGCTAAATGAGTTCGGCGCTGGGTCAGAGGCCGCAAAGGCACAATACGGTCCAAGGCCTCGCCGGCCGCCCTATCCCAGGCGGCCACCAGGTCCTCGGCCGAGTCGTGTGCCAGTGTCTCAGGAAATGGCCCAAGCTCCATCTGGAACCTATCAGGATCTATCAGGCGCCTGGGGCAGAACCACCTGGTCGGTTCCACCTCCCTGTGGTGGGGTGCAGCGGTCAGAAAGTCAAGTCAAAGGAGCGAGTGGTCAGACCAGGACAAGGGTTCAATACCTATATCCCCTATGTCAAGACCACTCAACCACTGACCAGAGACAAAAACTAGATCCAGGATGTGTCCACCAATGTGAGTTGGGCCCTGAATTACTTGGGTCAGGTCCATGACCATCATGGAAGCCATGAACTCACAAGCTATCTCAGATGTTTCACCGATAGATGGCAGATTGAAATCCCCCATGACCATAAGCCTGGGGGTACCAATCGCCACCTCAGCTACAACATTGAGGAGCTCGGGCAGGGTCGTTGCCACGTGGCAGGGAGCCAGGTACGTGACCAACAGACCCATCTGCCCACCATGACCCCACCATTAATTATCCATTATTTGGATAATTTATCCAAATAATCAATGAACTTGTTGGGATTGAAACATATTTTTGACGGAGCTTTAGACATCTGCCCTACTTACTTGGGCCTTTGCTCCCTGCTTTGCCTATACAATCTAACCAATTAAGAAAAATTTTTAGGCTCTCAAAGTTGATTAAATTCCACTCAAAATTTTCTTGAAATTTCTTGTTCATCAAGAAGCTATATCAAGGTCCTCAAGGTCCAAGCTGTTTTGACCTGACTCAAAGAAAGGCACCATGCTTAGACATAATATAGATGCCATAATATCATTAAGCACATCCTGTCATTGCACAAGTGATGCAAATTACATAGTTGACATCATTTGCATGATGAAATTGCATGGAATTTTTTGTGTTGTGTGCTCCCCCATGGAACCGATGCCCAAATGCCCTCAACAAGTCTGTGTACTGAGTTTACTACACATTACACACCTTAACATAATGTTGATTGCTTAGCTTTGAATTAACGACACCTGTAATTTGGAAAACATAGTTTATGGCTTAGAATATTATAGCCAATTTAATGAACCACATAATTTCATTTATTATGATCCCTACCTCAAGAGACTATGTA
This sequence comes from Masticophis lateralis, assembly GCA_030761175.1. Taxonomy (NCBI): domain Eukaryota; kingdom Metazoa; phylum Chordata; class Lepidosauria; order Squamata; family Colubridae; genus Masticophis; species Masticophis lateralis. Next base: position 67,234,574 of record JAUDYJ010000003.1, read on the forward strand.
CCAAATACAATGCTCACCGTAATCATATACTCTAGGTACCTCTATTGCTTGCAAGTTACATCAGGAAGTAGAGAAACATACATTGCACACACCACATACATTAGGGCTAGAATGCAGAATTGCAGGCCAATTTTGCGAACTAATCTAATCCATTAAAGTCTATGGCTACTCTTTGGTCTAATGTAAATATTGGCCTGAAAATCCTAGAAAGCAATTGGAGGCTACACAGTCTGCAGGATCTCCTTAGTTCCTTTGAGGCTGTCACTTTTATACTTTGAGGCAGACGTTTTAATTACATTCAGCTTTTACTGGAATGAAGAGGTGAAACATAAAAACAAAACTTCTACAAATAAAGGAAAAGGACAGTGAAATCCTAAGGAAAATAAGTATGGAGAATCTATGCATTAAATATTTCTCCTCTTCCTTCCTTTCATTCTAGCCTGTCTCCACCAAACAAAAAAAAAAGAAAAGAAAAGAAAAATCCAATTCAAGGTTGTTGTTTTAAGCAAAGGAAAAAAGAGCTAATGGGTGGAAAGGGATAGAAAGCTTAACTTCTATTTATTTTAGTGTGATCGTTTGGATTACGTCGGAGGTGGGGGGGGGAAGTATTAATGTATAATCTTTTTCCTGTGCTACACAACTCTGCCTGCTTTTAATTTGGTATTAAATTGAAACACTCGTTTTGGAGTGGCTTTGAACATCAGCCAAAGCCTCTGCTTGCATTGTGCTGGCAGCTGCATCGCCTTCTCGGCTTTTTATCCGTCAACCCCCCCCCCCCTCTTCATCTCCCTGCCTTTTTTAGCCCAAGTGAATGCACTTGTCACCATTCCAGAGTTTATGCTTTGCCTTGTCTTCAAGTTGACATACCCACTGACTGACAACACAGGTGAACTTGGAGGGCCGCTGTGCCTCGTGAAGTTTGCACACTTTGGATAAAAGGGCCAGGCTCATTCTGAGCAGAATGCCCCAGCCGTGAAGACCTTGGTTCCACTGCCAGGCAACACACACACACACACAGGACAAAACTTGCATTTGTAAATAGCAGAGGGACGTTTTGGCTGGAAGGGAGGAACCCTGGTGACTTTTCTATTTTTTTTTTTAACAAGCTGTGTTGCACAGCCAGATAAGGGAAAAGAAACATAAAGAATGGCACAGAACAGGACAAATTATGTTGCGGGTGGAGGGAAAGTAAAATCCACTGTGATTATCCGGTCATTCCCTTTTTATTGCACAATAAACTTTCACTCTGGGCTTCTTACAAAATAGTTGAGAAGCATTTTATTTTTCCCCTTTCCTCCCCCCCCCCCCTTTTAGGCCAAGGAAACATAACTTTCATTTTCTTCTCTCTCTCTCTCTCCTTTTCTTTTCTTTCTTTCTTTCTTTCTTTCTTTCTTTCTTTCTTTCTTTCTTTCTTTCTTTCTTTCTTTTTTGTGGCTCAAGAATCCATCATGCTTAGACCCTTTCTCTTAATTATTAGCATTCACAAAAAAGGGAGCTGGCAGGGCGGAGGCCAACGTGGTCTCTTTTCAGTTGAGCTGTGAAGAGAGTTTGCTTATCACAACAGGTGCAACGGCCACTCTCCAATCCAGAAGCAGCCCAACATTGAAATGCTAAGAAATGCCTTGTTCTCTTTGTCAGCTGCTCACACAAGCAGTGTAAAGCCTCCTTGGAAGGAGAGATTGTGTCCTTGCAAAGGAGAGAAGGTGGGAGGGCAAGAAAAAAAGGTTAAGATTGCAAAGGGCTGGATGGAGGAGGCTAGAGGAAGGGGGAGGGGGGAAAAAGACAAGCTTTGAAATTCAAAACATGGAAGGCAGCTTATTAAAAATCTAGATAGATAGATTGGACTAGATTTTTTAAAAAACCTCCCGTTCTTGTCAAAGGCAATCCAGCCTGAACTAGATTGATCATGCAGTGAGCCATTTAAAAATTACATCAAAAAGTAGTGATGTAAGGGTTCTCAGTTCTGCCTTTTCTGGCAATCCTAGGGAGCAAATTAAAAAGTATATGTTTGTATTTTTTTTTAAATTAGATTTATATGCCACCCTTCTCCAGAGACTCAGGGCGGCTTACAATGCGTTAAGCAATAGCCTTATACTTTTATATATTTTTTCTACGAAGTCAGCTTATTGCCCCCACAAACTGGGTCCTCAATTTACCTACCTTAGAAAGGATGGAAGCCTGAGTCAACCTTGAGCCTCGAACTTGCAATAATTGCAGACAGCTTAATGTTAATAACAGGCTACATAGCCTGTTGAGCTATCTGAGGCTCTTCTATTTAATACACCTTTGCACAATAGCGACAGGTATCTTCCCATTGCAAAGAAAAAAGGAAACAAGTGAATATTCCATCAGTAATAACTACACATCAAAGGATTTAAGGGTGATCTACAATAAAAGGATAAGGATTGTAAAATCCAACAACCCGCCAATTACATTAAATAAACTTATCCATCTATGATCTTCCAGTTATGTTGGATTTTCAAATTCCTAGTCAATCTTTGTAATCACAAGAAAGCCAAGCAGGTTCAGAGCTCAATAGTACTTGGATGAGGAACCATCAGTACTGTAATAGATTTGAGGCGGGGTGGGGGTGGTAGTATTTTGGAAGAAGGCAGTTGCTATCATTTTTCTATTGTCACCAGAAGTTTAACTCAATTCAAGATAGTATTTCCTTTGAAATAATAGAAAATACTTGTAGCTCGGATTTTAGATTTTGGCAGTGGTTTGCTCTTCAAGCTTGTTTCAATTTAGTTTCTGAATGTTTCGTTACCAGACTAGCAAGGATGGGTTCTAAAATTCTATGGGCGTGGCTTATTTTCTGGGTGTGGCTTGATGGTCATGTGACAATTCTTTAGGATTTAGCAGAGGTACTGGTCTACCAGGCTTTTAACTGCTTGCAGAGCTGTACCAGTCTACCCATTTATTCTTGCAGACACTGGTCTACTCATGTATTTTTGCAGGCACTGGTCTACCCATTTATTTTTGCATGCACTAATCTACTCATTTGTTTTTGGAGGCACCAGTCTACCACCAAACTGCCGCTGATCAGCTGTAGGGCGGCCCTTTGAAGCCCCACGGCAAGAGTTTAAACAGTTTTTCTTATAGCCCATCAACTGGGACTCAGGAGGCAGCAATAGATAGGGGGTGGGGCCAAATAAAAGGTAAGAATAATGCGGGGGGGGGCAAGGGGGCAGAATTAGTTCAGTGATGTCATATCGTTACCGCTACTGGCTCGATGGAACCAGGCGGAACTGGGAGGAACCCACCACTGCAGACTAGGTACCAACATCATCAGCAGAATTTTCTTGTCCTATTCTCCTTAGTTTATATGTGGCTTGTGTGCCAGTGTGGTCAGTTGGTTGTGTGATTGGTTGTTTATTTGGAGCTATATTTAAATTCTCAGCAGCTGATTGGTTCTCTTGTTGATTGGTTATTCAAATGGTTTGGTTTCTTAGTATTTCCTTCCAAGATAATTGTCAATAGCTATTATTGGTTGGGAGTTATGGAATCCAAAATATCAGAAGGAAAATGGACTAGAAAATATTTGTGCTAACTACATTCACTGCTCCAGGTGCCAGATGCCAGGGATACTTTCCAAGGCTAGGGAAATGTCCAAGTTTCTAGGAAGGCAGCCCAGCATCTCAGCAATGGCAAGAGCCTTGTGTGAGGGGAAACAGCTTCCACTATTACTGATTCTTCTGCTTAGGACTTCTACCTTGAGTTGCAAACATCTGGATGGCTGCTAGAGAGCAATGAAGACTTAGTACCACTTATCTGTGTCCTAATTGTGTCTGTGTGAGGTCTTGAGTTATGGAGTATAAATATAGGAAAATACGCAAATTAAAACATTCCGGTTTTATTCATAGAAATGTCACCCTAGGAAGGTTACTTTAGCCAGTCACTAGAAAAGTATAAAATGAGATTTAAACACTCAGTAATAATATCTTTGGAGAGGAAAATAGGTAAAAGCTTCCCTCAAATTGCTCTTTCTGAAAGGCTGTTTGATTATATTTGCAAACCATCTACTGACAGTGTATCTGTAATTTATATACAATTTTCTGGCATAGCTAAAATAAGTGCCTATTTTACTTAAATGTGAATTACAGATGAGTGACTTTTACATTTTCTTTTTGCATTTTGGTTCAGTATCCAGCCGTGCTGACCTCCTCTTTAAATCCTACCATAGGCCATGCACAACAATGAATGGTGTAGTTTCCTCCTCATCTCATGCCTGGGCCCAAATACTGATGGAAGTGGTTCCAAATTATCTGCCCCATTCAGTGCCCTCCATAACTGCCATCTCCCCACCTTCTCAATAACTTTCCCCCAAAAAAGGGGATTTGGGGAATTAATCATCTTAATCAAGATGGATAGACTCTTCAGGAGAGGATATGCCATTTCTGCTTTCAAAGCTAGCAACATCACCCCTCCTTTAAAGAAGCATCCCCGGTTGTTACCCAAACTCATTTCCTTGTCCCTCACTGGCTGCTCAAATCAGCCAAGAGGGGAAGAATCACATCCTCAGCTGCAATGGGTTTTCAATATACTTACCACCAGTTCGCTGTATGCACTCATTCTCGGCTTTTGACACATGTGCTTTGCTCGCTTGCTCACCTTCCGCGCATGCGCCTGGCCTCGAAAATGTCCCTAAATAGGGCAACATAGAGCGGGGCGGGGGGGGGCTGGCCCACCCACGATCTCCACTATTGGTTCACTTGAACCAGTATGAACCAGCTGAATACCATCTCTGATCCTCAGATAGTGAATCCCATCCAAAAAACACCCTGTCCGCTTCCTTAGAATTCACACATTCAAATGAATCCTAAATGGGGCTTGCAAGAGATCAGCCCTTTCATAGCATCAAATTCTGTCCAGCTAGCATCTACCTCTAAGCAAATACAAGTATGTTTATTCCTCAAAGTGCTTAACAAAAAGGCCATAGTCTCTTGGAAGAAGCTACATCATATTACATCTAATTATCTTAGTTAATTAAAGTACTGTAACATTCACTGAGATATTCATTGACTCAAATTCTTCATGTTTGTTGATTTGTAAGGCACAGAATTAAATGGTATAATTACATGTACGCACCCACCCCTACACACAACAAACTTTTAATGAAAGATAACAATAGCTATTGAACCAATTTAGGGTAGTAGTTTCAGTAGGGCCCTGAATTCTAGCCAGCTCAGTGACTTTGGGCCAGTCATTCTCTCTCAACCCTAGGAAGAAAGCAATGGCTCCTTGTGAAAAATTTCACCAAGTAAATTGCATGGACTTGTTCAGGCAACATCAGAAACCAAAACTGACTCAAAAGCATGCCCTCATCCCAAGCCTACCCCTCACAAAAGCTATTAGATCTAGCTAAACAGTTCATAGTTTAGAGCAGGGGTCTCCAACCTTGACAACTTTAAGACTTGTGGACTTCAACTCCCAGAGTTCCTCAGCCAGCAAGTCCACAAGTCTTAAAGATGCCAAGGTTGGAGACCCATGGTTTAGAGCAGGAGTCAGAAATGTTCTTCTGTGTAGAGGCCAGAGGCCATGCCATCACTACTATCACTTCCAGGGACTGGTTACTTCACCCATATCAAAATGGCTAGTGAGGCGTCCCAAGATGGCCGTTCAAGTAAGCAGTGGGCATGCTTTCCTCCTTTCACATGGACTGATAAATATATTTCTTTTAGGCCACAAGTTGGATGATTTCAGGGAGTGGCCACATTCAGCCCATGGGCCATAAGTAACTGATGGCTGATTTAGAATATATGTCCTCAAATGCTAGCTGACACTAAGAACTATACTATAGGAAGCTTGCTTCCTATCATTCACGATGCTGCTTACAAGCGCTATGTGTTTAGAGCTCAAAGCATTGTTAGAGGCCCCACACACCCACTTCACGGTCTGTTCCTGTTGCTCCCCTCTGGGAGGAGTTTTCGTAGTATGGGTACATGCATAATTTTGTATTTATTTATCTTGTCATGTTTATGTTTGTGTTTATGTTTATGTTTACATTTATGTTTATATCAGAGGTGGAGTCCCTTTGAGAGCTGTATGCAACAAAATTTCATTTTAATGTATGCTCAAATTAGTGTACATTCAAAGTGACAATAAAGAATATTCTAACAAAAAACAGATTTTTCTATGTTGCATTTCTGGACCAAGTATTTCCAGCATCTAATTTCAGTGGAAACAAGGTCTTAGATTACAGTAACCTGTTTCCCTGAAAATAAGACATCCCCTGATAATAAGCCCAATTGGGCCTTTAAGCATATGCGCTAAAATAAGCTCCCACCGAAAATAAGCCCTCCCCAAAAATATTTAAACGCATGTGCAGCTGGTCCCCGCCATTTCCTCTGGTTAGGGTTAGGGAGACAGAGCTGGAAATCAGGTAAGACTGCAAGAGGAACCCCATCTTGCGCCACACACCCCGAAATAATAAGACCTCCCCGAAAATAAGGCCAAGCACTTATTTCGAGGTTCAAAATAATATAAGACACGATCTTATTTTCAGGGAAATGATGAATGTAGATGAATGTTAGATTCTTCCTTCCTGTTAATTCTGACTGTTAAATAATAGTCTTGCACCCTTGGAAGATGATTCCAAGCAATTTATTCAGATCTCATCCAAGTATGAGCACAACATCTCTCTGTTCCTCATTAAAGCAGCCATATCCTTCAGACTTCTGCTCAAACCTGGAAAAAAATGTTGTTTTAATAAATGAGAGTTAATGCTCTTGTATCATCATTGGAGCTTCATCAAAAGCATTCTCAAAGCCTGAATGGCCTTCTAATTAAATGATGTTTGAAATTTGCTTATTTCAGCTTTATCATGGGACATCTGCCCACACCATTTCTTTTTCAATCTGGCAGCACTTTCTTCTGTTCCACAAAAGATACCAAATCTCTTCTCCAGTGCTTCCCTTCCTGTTAAGGGAAAACCAGCCTGGCCTCTGCTTAGAGTCCTGTCTCATTTACAAACTTTAATATTATCTCTTTAACAGATGAAGCGGTTCGTATTTGTTCATTTTTTAACCACTCACTTTTAGGGACAGATACTTAATCTGGCAAAATGTTACAGTAGTCTTAATGTTTGTTTTAAAATTCATAGACAAAAAAAAAAATTCCTAGATCGGATTCTGGCAGAGGAACTGAAGTTGCACTTACTTTGTAATCCTTCTGAGATGGCCAAGAGATCTCTTTGATCTTCTCCTCTCCCCACACATACCCCACCCTTAGGCTTGGTAAGTTTAACAAGTCCAGCACAACATTGCTGGTCACGTAGCTAATTCAGGAAGCATTAGAAAAGAAACATGTTCTCTTGAAAGAGCCAGATGGTAGTCTAAGCATCTCACGCTTTTCAATGTGTGTGTGTTTTTTTAAGAGCAGGTCTCCGAGGCACCTTCTAAAGTTTGTAAGTAAATATAACCCCCATCTGCCTCCACTACAGACTTTTGTTTCCTCCCTAGAAATGCTAACCTGATTTTATTCCAAGCCAGCATTCATCTTTCTATGGATTTGCTGTAGTTCCACTGCAGTAGAGTCCCTAACCTCACTCCCCAAACATCCATAGTGGAATTCTTAATCCCTTTCACTATTTATTCTTACTATTCCTGGTATTGTTCCAATGTATTATCCCTGTAGTGCCAATGTACAGGTAATCCTCGATTTACAACCACACCTGAACCCAAACTTTTTGTTGCTAAGTGAGACATTTGTTCAATGAATTTTGCCTCATTTTACGACCTTTCTTGCCACAGTTGTTAAGTGAATCGCTGCAGTTGTTGAGTTAGTAACACAATTGTTTACTGAATCTGGCTTCCCCATTGACTTTGCTCGTTGGAAGGACACAAAAGGGAAATCACATGACCCCAGGACCTGAATTGCTCCATCTGAATTTTGATTATGTGATCATGGGGATGCTGCAATGGTCATAAGTGCAAAAAACCAGCCACTTTTTTCAGTTATAACTTTGAACAGTCACTAAATGAACTGTTGTAAATCAAGGACTACCTGAATTAGCCCCCAGAAGCATTGGACTGGAATTCCTATAATTTCCCAGCCAACATGACCATGATGGGGAGTGACACTCAACATTTTTGCATAGCACCTTCTAGGAAGGGCGATTTCAGGCATCTGGAGGAATCAGATACTATATAATCCTTAGCAATGTGTGACATCTATTTAATTGTTAGGATTTTACTGCCCCGGGGATATTCAATAAGATTGCATTTAATAGAGCGTGTCAAATTTTTCAGCTTTCAATTTCCAAACATTAGGGGTGCTCAAAAGTTGTGGCATGCCTCGGGGATTTGTAAAGATATTTTGGTTACTTTAATATAATTTAAATGTGCTTGGAAAGTAACTACATAAATACCAAAACTTTTTAACATGTTATTTGTTTCATTTGAACACATTACTTTGCTTTATAAATGATCATTCTTATGTCTCCCAATGCCTTCTTTGGGCTATGAAACCTACTGGCAAAGAACATGGTGTCTGCAAAATTGTGTCTGTGTTTCCTCCCATTTTAGTTATATAACATCAGAAGCAACTAGAGCCATGATGGCAAACCTATGGCATGCGTGCCAGAGGTGACACACAGAGCCCTCTCTGTGGGCACGCGAACCGTTGCCAGCTGCTCTTCAAAAACCGGCTGATCTTTGGTCTTCAGGTTTCCAGGGCTCTGGTGCGCAAGAATACCAGTTAGCCTTTTGGCATGATTGTGCGTGTCAGAAACCAGGTGGCCGGTGCACGAATGTGCACTGGCCAGCTGGCCTTTGAGTTTCCGGGGCTCCGGCACACAACATGCATTCTGGTTTGGTTCACTCAGTGCCGAAAAGGTTCGCCATCACTGAACTAGAGAGATGTTCCTAAACTGTAATGCCTTTCTTCTCATCTCTAAACCTCTTTTGAGTATAGCAGGACTTTTGATTCCTTAGTACAGAACTTCATTAACAAATTGCATTTACATCTCGTCTTTCCTTCTGGAACTCCAAGTGACATGTATAATTCCATTAGCACTGCCGTCCTTATCCTCCAGCAAGCTGTTTTAGAAATAGAAACTGATTTGCATGACCGACCCCTGCATAGCTGCAGTGCCAGGTTGCGCTATCACCAGTAGTACAGTACTATCCAACCTTTTCTGGAGAGAAGAAGAGATTACATCATCCTCTTCTTGCTTCCAGCCCACTGGACATGAGACCTCTACCCCGGTGTTTGCTGCTCTGCGTGGAACAGAATATTTTCCGGCTTATGCTGGCTCAGGTGTTCCTATTTGTTTTCTCTGCTCTGCTTTCCTTTCTTGAAAGCAAACCCTCTGCACTTTGATACCTGGGTCAGTGGTTGCTACCACGCAGTTCTCTGATCAGCCAGCGTTACCAACTGTTTTCCAGAAGCATGGCAGTGGTAACATTTTCCTGATGTGCAAAAGGTCAGGGGTTGAAATGTGGAGGAAATGTTTTAATATTACTATTTTTCTTTCCCTGAGCTATCTACTTGACTGCTTTTTTAAGCAAGTTGATCAGCCCACTGTTTCATCCTTTTGATCAATCCACCAATCAATCAACCGACCAATGACCAGTGTGCTTTTATGGAAAAGGAAGTGTTGGAAAAGCAAGCTAATAGAATATGCACTTTATCACAGAAGCTTAATGATTTTAAATGCAATATTGTAATCTTAAACTTCAGTCCCCGAGCATACATTTTAAAAAAGGAGCTGGTAAACATTTAGCTCCTGTTTATATCAGTGTAATGAGTAAGGAGCTTTCTTGTTCTTATAGGTCAACTTGAAAGGCAAGTTTAGAATCACATATCTTGCATCTTTCGCAAGATTTGTATTTTCTAAGTTAGGACAAGCTGTTGTACCGCAAAATTACACTTCTGTTGTTGAACATCAAAAGCAAACAAATCCATTGTTCTATGTCCTACAGTCTTCTTGTGGTATATAAATTGTGCCACAGAACTTCTGTTTGCCTCTGCTTGATTTTCACGTCAGGAGAATCAAGACGTAAGCTTTCAATTTCTTTTTGATGACTTGAACTAAATTTTTCAAAATCGCCTTATGCCAAAAGCTTGTGCTGCAGTTCCTAAATTTGAAAATCTATTAAAAAGTCTATCCACAGTCATTCAGCATTAAATGAACACTATTTATAGGTATGTGGTATTTGTATACTATTTTTTTGACGACAAAGCAGAGTTCAGAACTGAAAACAGAGAAGAGCTCTAACAATATGTAGTTTAAAGCATGACAGCCAGTGGTGGGTTGCTACCAGTTCGTCCTGGATCGGTGGCGGCGGGAGGCTCCGCCCACCCATCTGGATGCTTCTGCACATGCACAGAAGCAATGCGCAAGTGAGCACGCGAGTGCCCACGAGCAAACCGGTTTTGAAATCTGCCCCTGATGACAGCCCTGTATATTCAAATAAATCAGCAGCAACCATTGGGCCCTTCTGCCCTCCCCAGTCCTCCAAACCAATTCAAAGCTTCCTCCTCTTCATCTCCTCCTGCTGCTTGGATAGACCCAGTGCCAATCACTGTCTACCCTCCACTGCCATGTTGTGCAAAACATGTCATCCAATCCCCCATTTGAGCTTCTGAACTACCACTGTTCTCATTTTTAGGTCACGTTCTGTGCAGTTGTTGGGCAGCTTACAAAACAACCCAAGTGGTTGCCAGGAAGAAAACTTTCCAGCTGAGAATCTGCCTTTCCTTCTGAATTTAAAACCCTCTTGCAAATTGTGACCATGAAAGGAAAGCATGTTGACATTTCTGCAATCAGATGCTTTCCCCAATGTTTCTAATCATGGCTGCATGTTCCTATGGCAGCTGGAGTGGGGTAGAGGAGGAAGTACATGCTAAACAATGCCTACAGATAGGAACCAAGAACAGGATGCTGAAGGCCAGAGCCAGGCAGTGAGTAAGGCGAGAATTCTCGCCAACAGCAAAATGAATCACCCACTAGCTATGCAGAGTTGCAGGTTTATACAAAAGAAAGAGCCAACTTTGCTCCTAGAAACCAATAGCTTGACTTAAGTAATGCATCCATTGAATTCTTAAAGATGCTTAATATCTGCCTTTTCTATATTGCTCACTGACAACACCATCAACAAATCCCCAAATAAGAAGCTTAATTATTATTACTGCTTCTTCTGAAAGAATAACTTCAAAGTTGACCTTGTTAAAGTTAAAGAACTCCGTCCTGGAGCAAATTCATACATTCACTATAAAATAAATGTGGCCCTAGCATCTAGATTTCATACTAACAGAGTTCAAGCATTGTAAGAAGTCATGGCTTATTTTGTTTATAATTAGCATGATGTAGGAACATGGTTTATGACTTATCCTGAAGTATGAACCTACCATATGATGGTTTATTCAATAAACAAGGACAAGTGGGGGGGGGGGATTGACATGTATGAAACCATCCTTTGAACTTCCATATATTCTTAGGATTTTAATGGCCATGATTTAATGGCAAGAATTATATCAAAATTGATACGACCATCTGATCACTGAGAATTTGCAATAATTTATCAGACTTCTATGCAAATCCTAAGGAGGGATTTGTAGTTTGTATCTATAACACTCAATTGAAGGCCTATTCATACTTATCTGAGAGTAAACTCAGTGAAAATAATGGGATTTGTCACATAAGCAATCCAAATATCTAGCATCATGCTATTAACCATTTAATTATTATTTGCATGCAATCCTACACATAAGAATGTTTCACAATGTTTCCCCAAAACTAGTAAATATACTTTTATTTTTATAAGCGAATAAAATCCTCCATGAATTCTAACCATTCAACGTCTGAACAAATGCATAACCAATCTAATACAAAAAATATTGATTTGATTTTGTTCATTTATTATTAAGTGGGTCTGCAGGTTATATATTCCCATGAAAAGAGTTCAGGGGATTCTGCCAGACATATGTTCTTGTTCTTTTCCTAAAATGTACTCTGAAATAGTCAGTTCTAAAGTATAACCATATGAAGGGAACTTTTCATTATGTCATTTTTTGATACTTTTCTCCTTCTGCAGCAGCCATAAATGACATTGAGTCTGCCCTTGATGTGCCCCCAATGTTTACCTTCTCCAATATGGCAGAAAAATCTGATGTCATCTGCAGTTGTTGTGGCATATTTCAGGGAAGTCATTAACCCTTCACAGGAAATCATCTATGCAAAGGAAGGAAAAGGCTTGAGAAGGCAGCTGCCTTGTGTGTGTATATATGAGATTGCCATCAGTATTTCTAATGCCCATTTTATAAAAGGCAGGGAAGTTTAAGCGTGTTACATGGATAAAAAGTTATGAAGTTTTGCTCAAATCCATTGAGAATTAGTATTTATGCCAAGAAAAAGAGGTATCGTTTTTCTAAACTAAATCTGACATCTGGCATATTGTAAAAACAATATGAATCATTAATCTGAATATCAAACAGCGTTATGCCAGTGCAAAGGCAGTGCCTCTTCTCCTCTTCCTTCTCCCTACCTCTGTCCATAGAATTGGAAATCCATGCTTCGTAGTCTAATTTTAAAAACAAAATTTGGTTCATATGCATTTGATATGAATTACAAATGAGCCTTAAGAATTGCAATAAAAATACCGTACCCTAATCACCAGATTTCCATAATACAATGATTCAGCTTGGTGCTCTATGGATTCATTTCTCTCTTACATAGCCAACCTCAGAACAGATGTTTAATGCATATCAAGTGATGGTATCAAGGCAAGACTTCAGGCAGAGGGTCGAGACCAACCACTCGCCAGAAATAGCACCCCTAATGTATATTACTTGACAAATTGAAATCACCAATTTCAATAATATATAATTTATTAGATTGACTTAAACCTTGAATTCACTAAGTGTCAACTGTCCCAACTTGGTCAGTTAGAAAAAAAAAACACTCTCAGACCCATTATTAGTGAAAGTACACTTTACTAAAGCCAAGTGGTTACAGAAGCAAAGCTGGATCTGAGATTTTCACGCCCAAAGCATATGGTTAATTTTCTCCTTTTTTCCACCTCTACCCCACCCCAGTTATCAATTTAGTGTCCAATTAGGTGCTAACAAATTGTTTAGATAAGGATCCCTGTCTCTGTGGGCTGGATCAGGAGTGAAATGCTACCGGTTTGCCCCAGTTTAGGTGAACCAGTAATAATAAAATCTACCAGTTCGGGTGAACCAATAGTAAAAAATGCTTTAAAAAGTAAAAAAAAAAAAAGGTTCTGACGATCACAGCTCTGCCGCGCAATCGTCAGAACCATTTTTTAAAATTTTCTAAAGCATTTTTTTACTACCGGTAATAGGTAGTAAAATATGCTTTAAAAAAGTTAAACAAAAGGTTCCGACGATCTTGGGGCACAGCTAATTGTCAATCGGCTGTGCCGCGCGATCGTCGGAACCTTTTTTTACTTTTTTAAAGCGTTTTTTTACTACCTATTCACCCAAACCAGTAGTAAAAAATGCTTTAAAAAAGTAAAAAAAAAGTTCTGACAATCTCATGGCACAGCTGTGATCGTCGGAACCTTTTTAAAAACTTTTTTTAAGGCATTTCTTTACTATTGGTTCAGGCGAATAGGTAATAAAAATGCTTTAAAAAGTAAAAAAAAAGCATTGGCCACGCCCACCCAGTCTCATGACCCCTACCAAGCCATGCCCACCAAGCCACGCCCACAGACTGGTAGCAAAATTTTTGCATTTCACCACTGGGCTGGATGGTTCAGCATTCCATAGTGTGACTTTGGAACGGCCAGTGATTCTCACAGGATGGCACGATACATAGTTTCCATTCCTCTCATGCTAACCTCCCCTTATCCCACCCCACATCTCCCCCTCCCCCACACTGAGCAGGGCAAGGTGACAGCAGGCAACGCATTGTGTAGCAGAATGGCAGTCCTGACACTAGGTCTCTGCTAAATATGTTTGGACCTAGAACCAACCCACTGTGAATTAAATGAAGGATATCCATGGAGGTATCAAGTCTAACCAAACCAATACATGATGTTCAGCTTATTGACCAGCAAGTCATTGAGAAAGCTTGTTGCATTCTTTACACAGAGCCCATAATGACAAGTAGTGACAAAAGAGGGAAAAGCTTAACAATTCTATACTCCTCTCCCTTGCCTTGCTTCTTATGCTTATGTCCAGGCAACTGAAGGCAACTGGGACTATTCATACTAGGATTCTCTCACATCTCTTCACTGCTGTTAATAAACCAGACATGGGAGAGGGAATGAAAAAATACGGAGATGCTCCACTGTAGAACTAAACAAAAAGGACATTTCAGAACTAGTTAAAGGGTTAAAGCTTTTCCAAAATTACCAGTTCAATGATCCTCAGTGCAACCTGATGTGGCTACAAATTTACGAAATATTATTAAGAAACTTCCATCTCCTAGTGTGGATCCTTGAATTATATGAGTGTCACGGGAAGCTTTTAACCTAAGCAATTAAAAGTGGAAATATTACAAGCATGATTTGTTTCCCTTACAAGCAGAACATCTACATTTTTTTAAACAGGTCTGTTTTGACGTTACACGGTTAATTATCTTCTATCTAAGACTTCAGAGATTCTCAAGGGAACTGGTAAGTGATGCAAACTCACCATTCTCTTTGCATCATGGGCCCTTGAAACCTGTACCTGCTACAGACTCAACAGGGCAATAATAAGTGAGCTTCTTACTCAACAAACATCCCAAGGGCATCACAATCAATACTTTCTAAATGAAAGACAAACTTACAGAGCTGAAGTTTACCGAAATTTCCTTGATAAATGTGTTATCTGGAGCAAAGATCTATACTGATTTTTTCAAAAAGTTCTTTATTTCTGTTCACAAAAAATCTCAACCAGTAATCATGCAAACTTTCCCCCAAACCACAAATTTCTTAGCAGTTTCAACTAGAAGATTTAGGTGCCCAGCTATTTCACATTGGACTGATAAGGTATCAAATGCAATACATCATTCATTCTTTTAAGATACGAAAGTCAGCAATGGTGTTTGTGTGTGTGTGTGTGTGTGTGTGTGTGTGTGTGAGAGAGAGAGAGAGAGAGAGAGAGAGATGATAGAAAAGTTCCTGAATAGCAACCTTTTTGATACACTGCCCAAGTGAATTAATTCAAACTATATAAATATATGAACTTGTTTTAAGATAGTTAAGGCACTCAGGCCCTGTGAAATTTTGATTGACAAAATAAAACTGAGATTGGCAATCTTTTTAGGCAGCTTACATTCAACCTTGTATTTAATGACTTAGATATCCTCCAAATAAACATTTACAATTTTACAATTTATGCTTGAGGACTTCATGGCAGCGTGACAGAACACAATTAATGTTGCTAATTTCTGGGCAAGATCTGTTTAACTTTTACATATTTTAATCTCGTATTTTATATTTTAAGTTTTATGTCATATAGTATGCCTTATTTTTATTGTGTTGCTTCTGACACGAATAAACTAACAAACAAAACATTTTAAAATCAAAAATAGCCAATCTTTTGCATGATTGCAGGAACACCAAATCTAATACATTTCACTTCTTGAAACAGAGGTGACTAGGGCACGAGTGACTATATGCAGGACCTGCTGATCCAGGAATGGGCACAACTAGCACACAAGATAAAGTTGTGCAAAGGCCCTCCTAGCCACGACTGCCATCTGTTCATTGAGCAGAAGAAAGGATTGCACACTGGCTCTATCTGAGGTAATGCAACCCTATCTAGTACCAGTTACGGCAAAGTCCTGGAATCGGTGGTCCTCCAAAACCAAAGCCACTCAGTCTTGCCAAAGTTCATCTGAAGGCTGCTGTCCCTCTTTCAGACCCTCAGTGATACCCCACATCATAGGAGCCTTTAAGAGGTAAAGGACTTTAACCCAGAATCATTTTTAAATCAGGAGATTGTGTCAGAAGAGAAGTGTTAATACCACTTTATAATGCTTTAGTAGGGCCACACTTGGAATACTGCATTCAGCTTTGGTCACCACAATGTTAAAAAGATGTTAAGACTCTAGAAAGACAATACAGTGCAATACAATACAATACAGTTCTTTATTGGCCAAGTGTGATTTGTGGATATGAGTGCAGAGAACAGCAACAAAGATTATTGAGGGACTGGAGACTAAAACATATGAAGAACAGGTGCAGGAACTGGATATATCTAGTTTAATGAAAAGAAGGACTAGGGGAGACATGATAGCAGTGTTCCAATATCTCAGAGGATGCCACAAAGAAGAGGGAGTCAAGCTATTCTCCAAAGCACCTGAGGGCAGGACAAGAAGCAACGGGTGGAAACTAATCAAGGAGAGAAGCAACCTAGATCTGGAACTTAGAACTAAGGAGAAATTTCCTGATAGTTAGAACAATTAATCAGTGGAACATCTTGCCTCCAGAAGTTGTGAATGCTCCAACAATGGAAATTTTTAATAAAATGTTGGATAACCATTTTTCTGAAGTGGTGTAGGGTTTCCTCCCTAAGCAAGGGGTTGGACTAGAAGACCTCCAAGGTCCCTTCCAACTCTGTTATTCTATTCTATTAGAAGAAGAGACATTTACCAAATTTTGTAGAGAGGATGATTCCAACTGCAAGAGCACACTCAAGTTGTGTATGACAGCCATGCAAAGCAGAGACTAGCTTATTTCTGTGATGATAGGAGGCCAAGGTTGTATTTAATTTTCCATAAAACCAATTTACATTTTTTTTAAAAAAAAAATCCATTATTTAACATTTTCAGTAAGATGATAAATATCAGAATGCTCCCATGGCCAAACAAGAAACAGCAGTGGAAGAAACAAGGCCTGCTTTGAATATTGGAATGTGTTTTGGCATTTGCATTATTAAGCCAGGGAAAAGCAGTGTTTACTCCATACATTGGTAAGTTCAACTGCATCACACTGCTTTTGTCTATTCACACTGCAGTTCAAATCATTTTGGGGGGGGGGAGCTTTAGCCAGGGTGAAACAAGGCCCAGAGAAATGATTAATCATTATTAATGTTCCAGAAAAAGAAGGGCAGGTAAGGTACAGGGTTACTGACAGATATATCACTTATTGAAAGAGAAAATGGCCTCATGTAATTAATAAGAGGTAGTTCTGTTTTTAGCTTCTTTTCCATTTCAGCTTTGCATAAAATTGTGGTTCGGTAAAATAAAATAATAATTTGCTTACAGAGAACTTTACATGTATGTCCTTATATCTTGCACATTACGTGGATAAAGTTTCTTCATATTCAGTGCAAGTTCTTCCAAGCCTTGGCTACAGATTTTATCATGTGCTTTCTATTAACATTAGAAAGGGAAATCACATGTTAAGCCCTTCAACCATTTTGGATAATGTCATTCCCTTTCTATTATTCTAAACAGGAAAAAAAAGAACCAAATAATTTTTGCAACTCTGTTTTCAGCATTATTTGTAATTTCCTTTTAACATAACAGCTTTCTTTGTTATATGTATTAAATAATTGCTCGCAACATTTTATTTCATTTTTTTAAAAAACTGCAGATGGTCAGGAGATTAATGTTATGTTTGGGTGGGTGTTTTCTGGGGAAGCCAACAGAAAGGATTGCAAATGGGGATCGCACATTTACAAGGCATTTGGCAAATAGTTGTAAATGTGAGCAGGTTGCAAAGTGCCCAAAATATGGTCATGTGATGTGGGGGTGGGGGTAGCACGATGCTACCTCGTGCTACCCCTACCATGCTGCCTGGAAGTCCTTTGTGAGCTGTAAAGCACTTGTTCTGAGGTCAACATTCTGAGCTTTGGTGGTGCAGCAGACTAAAGTGCTGTTAAGTAGCACTTAGCTGCCAACTATCTGCAATTACTGCAAGTTCAAATCTCACCAGGCTCAAGGTTGACTCAGCCTTCCATCCTTCCGAGGTAGGTAAAATGAGGACCCAAATTGTGGGGGCAATAAGATGACTTTGTATAAAAAAGAACACTGCTTGGAGGGACCAAAAGCCCTACTAAGCAGGTATATACAAAAGTATGAAGGCTATTGCTTAACGCATTGTAAGCCGCTCTGAGTCTCCGGAGAAAGGTGGCATATAAATTGAATGAATAAATAAATAAATAAATAAATAAATAAATAAATAAATAAATCATGACTGTGAATGATTACTGAACAATCGGTTGTAAATCAAGAATTACCTGTACAAAGAAGCATGTGACAGATGGTGGAGAAGGTAGTACAGATAATCCTCAACTTACTACAGTTGATTTAGTGACCATTTGAAGTTACAAAGGCACTGGAAAAAGTGACTTATCACCATTTTTATAGCTCTGATGGCGCAGTGGTTAGAATGCAGTACTGCAGGCTACTTCTGTTGACTGCTGGCTGCCTGCAGTTTGGCAGTTCGAATCCCACCAGGCTCAAGGCTGACTCAGCTTTCCATCCTTCCGAGGTGGGTAAAATGTGGACCCAGATTGTTGGGGGCAATATGCTGACTCTGTAAACTGCTTAGAGAGGACTGTAAAAGCACTGTGAAGCGATATATAAATTTAACTGCTAGTGGTATTGCTATTTTTCACATTTATGACCACTGCAGCATCCCCAAGGTCACGTGATCAAAACTGAGCTGCTTGTCAACTGACTCGTGATAGTTGCAGTGTCCCAGGGTCATGTGATCACTTCTTGTGACCTTCTGACAAGCAAAGTCAATGGGGAAACCAGCTTCTCTTAACAACCGCGTTACTAACTTAACACTTGCAATGATTTACTTAACAACCATGGCAACTAAGGTTGTAAAATGGGCCAAAACTCACTTAACCAATGTCTTACTTAGCAACATAAATTTTGGGCTTTTTTTGGTTGTAAGTCAAGGACTACCTGCATTACATGGGCCCTTAAAGAAAGGACCTGTCTCGTATAAAGATATACAAGCTGACTTTGGTACATTTTTATAAAATGCATCTTCTATAATTAGGAATGTGTTTCTGAATACTATTCTCTCGTGACACTCAAGGGCAATTTACATTGACGTCTTATAGAAGACAGGAAGGGAAATGATGAATTCACTCAAAATTTATTACTTCCCACTGCAAGGAAAGACTTACTGAAGTTCACTATCCTTCTTATTCCTGCACAATCAGTTGATTTCTACAGGTGATTCTCCTATGAATCAGAAATAATGTTTCTACTCTGGACATGACCTGGGCAGAAGGCATCTTGTATGAAGTCTTGTGTGTCCTTGTGTGCCTCCATATATGGTTTTTCATATATGGTTTTTATGGTTCATCGTTCAGTATCTGTGGATTCCTATGCTCTTGTCTCTATTGTGCAGCTCAGTAAATCAATTTTCAAGGGCTTGACAATGGTGGTGTGAAAGGGCCCACAATTTGGTAAGTGCAGATACACAATCTATAAACTGTTTATAATGCCTATGGAAAGGAGACCAAAATTGACAGAATTGATGTCCACCAGGAGAGGCATTAAGGGGTCACCATTTGCATGATGATACTGTGATATGAAAGAAGTCATCACAGCTCCTAAACAGATGTATGTGGTTTTTTTCTCAAATTTATATTTGAGAGACTGGAGTGGTTGTTTGTACATTGCCATCCAAATGCACAGTTTATTCTCCAGCCATAACTGACCAAAACTATCTGAATAACCTAGGATAATTATAATTTTATATCTCATAGTCAATTGCAGTTATTAGAAAGACTTCAGAAAAAACCTTCAGAGATACTGAAAAATATATCCCTTGTTTGCCCCAATAGGTAAGAGCATACAAGTAGAATTAACTAAGGCCATTTAATGCTGCAATATATTTGTATTTATTAAACTAATAAACAGGAGCAGTCTGCCTTATGGGGCCTTTTCTCCCCAGACTGGTGACATTTGGCTCATTCCCATGGCATACAGTACACTACTCAACCTGTTCTCCTGAAACTATTTCTCTCATAATATACTCCTTTTCCTTAGATCTCTTTTATAACTTGTGTGCTGGTGGTGGTTGAGGCTAGGTGCATTTATGATTTATAGTCGTCACTATGGCAATCTGTCATAATTGCAGACAGACTTTATATTGGCACTATGGTGGCTGGATTATGCTATAAATTTTCAGTGCGAATAGCACTGCTGAATGTGGTTTCTGTGTGCAGTGATGCTATGTATTCCAGTTTAGCAGCAGCATAACTCATGGAACTGGCTTGGCAACTTTTTTCCCTGCTTTCACTTTTGATCTGGCATTAGCAGACCAAAATTTGCACATGCCCTCCCTTTCTTCTCCTTTGACGATGTGAATTCTGTGTTAACCATTTTCCTCTTATCTAAAGGCTAGTGTACCCCTATATTGCTGTACAATGCTGAATAACTGCAAAATTTTTCTTCTAAAACCACTACTCTGACATTAAAGCAAGATGGGACATGTCCTCTTATAGAGGTACCCAATGTTGAAATATAATCTTAACCAAATAAGAAATCAACTTGGTTCAAATCAAGAGCAGGGAATGCATTAAAAATGGAATGGAATGGAATGGAATGGAATGGAATGGAATGGAATGGAATGGAATGGAATAGAATAGAATAGAATAGAATAGAATAGAATAGAATAGAATAGAATAGAATAGAATAGAATAGAATAGAATAGAATAGAATAGAAAGAGTATTCCTGTGGTCAGTGCAGAGGCTGATGGAGAAATTATGTCTGCTTAGTTTGCAAGAGAAAAACTTGCATGTATGGAATTAAGAATTTATACCCCCAGGTAGGTTAATAAAAGAGGTGGAACTGGGCCCTACCTTATTTTAGGATGAAACATTTTATTTATGGAATAATGCCGAGATGTCCACACTGTGTCTTAGAAGAAACTAGAATTGTTGTCCTTGTTATTTTGTTGTTGAGAAATATGGTCTCCTCCTGCCAATTTCATTCATTTGTTCTATGAGAAATGCATCATATAATTGATGGACTTGACTGTAGTCAGTAGGATGTGGTCTTTGAGTTTGATTTTGTAACCATGAAGCTAAAACACTCAAGTCCATTGTTTGGTGATGGTGGTAGTGGTTCTTTTTAAACTGCCACTTCAGAAGGCCCATACTGGCCTGTAATTACTGCTGATTCATCTTGGTCTGGCCAAGCCGCCAGGACTCATCTTTGAGATTTGCCAGTGAATGCAACCAGACCTTTGATCTTTGTAATGGAGAAAATTGGAGAGCTTGCAATTAACTTTGCATCTTAAAGGGTTGGATATGTCTGCAATCCATTCTGATTTGTCTGTAACCAGATTCATCAGTATAACAAGGAAAGAAAGGGGGTCACCATTTAGAACAGGAGTCAGTTCTAATTTAGTTGGAAGACAGTTATCAAATAGTTATTCTCCTAGTTGACATCCTTTCTCTTAGATAGGAGCATTGTTACATACTATAAAAGTGAGTAAGGTAAAATGTCTTTGGAAAACTTCTTCTTTCAATAATTCTCTAGTAAAATATTTTTGGGATAAACTAACCCCAGAATGGAGTTCTTTGTACTTTCTGTCCAGCTCTAGCAAATAGTCTATAGTTCTAGTCAAAATAATTTTTTTCTTCCATTGGGTTTGGGAAAATAGGAACAAACTTTGGATCTTCTTACCCAAAGCCAGCTGTACAGAAGTTAATGAACCTTGCCTCAATCCTGAAGCAGAGGGGTAATTGTGATACCATGCCATATTGCATAGGAAAAAGTTACAATCCTTTTTACTCTACAAGCTTTGAAAGATTATTTGAACAGAAATCAGATCACAATAAAGATACCCAAAGCAAAGTAGAAGATAAATAACTATTAATCAAAACATACGTATAAACATTTTGAAAAAGGACTTTTGGTAGCAATTCTTCCCATTCCTTCTGCCACTTCCTAAATATTTGTGCTATACGTTGAATGTTAAAACATCAGCAGTTATTGCTAATCTCTACATAGCTCCTTACATGAACTGTTTTCAATTGGCCTCTTAACTCCTTTCCTAAAATTCATATTGCAAAGGCATGAATTTGCTTCATTTGTGTGTTCATAAGAAAGTCATTCCTGCTTGAATTTTTGCTAGGCTTCTATTATGAATAAGTACAGTATATCTTCAGTTTTGCCATTGCTGCAGATTCTGCAGTTTTGAAGAACTTTTCCAATGTTGTGCCAAATGTTTTTTTCTCACCTATCAGATATATCTTTGAAATTCTCTTCTGGGATCAATGAAGCCAAATATGTTGATGTCAAAATGTAGTCCATTAAGAAAAAATGCAGGAGGCAATGGGAAGATAATAAACATCAACAACAATCTGGAATAAGACAGATACAGTAACTTAGCTAAACATACTAGCTCCTTGAATCAATGACTGAGTTTCATTTCAATGGGGTTAGGAGATCTTTGTACTTGAAGGTACGGTTACAGGAACTGGGCCTGGCTAGTCTAGTGAAGAGAAGGACCAGGAGAAATATGATAACAATGTTCCAATATTTGAGAGGCTATCACAGAGAAGAGGGGGGTCAACCTATTTTCCAAAGCAACCAAAGGTCAGACAAGGAGTACTGGATGGAAACTGATCAAGGAGAGATTCAACCTAGAAATAAGGAGAAATTTTCTGAGAGTGAGAACAATCAACCTATGGAACAGCTTGCCTTCGGAAGTTGTGGGAGCTTTATCACTGGAAGCTTTCAAGAAGAGACTGGACTGCCATCTATCAGAAATGGTGTAGGGTCTCCTGCTTGGGCAGGGGGTTGGACTAGATGACCTACAAGGTCCCTTCCAACTCTGTTACTCTGTTATTCTTCTTTTATTCTGATACAGCTACAGCCATGCTGTTCCTTCTGAGCCTTATCCTCAGGATAAATATTATACAATCTGGGTTGTAAGTAAAAATCAGCTTCTTGGGGAAAACTGATTTGGTTTTGCCAGTCAGGTAAAATGCTCCGTATATCTGATGTGCTGCATCTGGCCAGCAAATCAGAACATTTTCTAGGTATCATCTAAATATTACAGGAGTTCAAGTAAGAACCAGATGACAATTTGTTGTGAATGCTCAAATCTGGAATTAACCTAAATGCGCTCATTTGACCAGTAATATTTGAAGTACCAACAGATTTTAAACTGTTAAGTCCAAAGAATTTTGTAATCCCATGAAGTGTCATCATAACATGGGGTTTGGAATAACCCTTTTGCAATTTTGTAATTTGGATAATGTAATGAATTTAGATGACCTCTTTTGTGTGTACTGATTTTGGCTGACTTGTTGAAAACTGGAGTGATCTCACTTAACTTACTGTGTATTCAAGATGTTCAGGCAAGATAAATGGGCCTTGTGAGGTTGCTTTGAGAGATAATCTGGTAAATTCAGCTAGTACATAGTGTAACAACCTGAGCACCAATTCAAACAATATCTGTATTATCCCTGCTTGCAGTGGTTGCCAGTTCATTTCTAAACCTAATTTAAACTTCTTGCAGCCACATTATTTGAAAGACTGTCTGCTTAAGGTAAGGAGGACAGTCTCCTTCATCTGTTCAAGTTTTGAGACGAGTTAGTTTTACAAGCACAAATGGGGACAGTTTTTTGTTTTTTTTTTTGTACTGAGTTTGTCTCTGACACATGTGGTCTGCATTTCATTTCAGGATTTCTGGAAGCCCCAAAGAACACCTGTTTGTTCCTCTGTGGCTAGCATGACTACAGCTGTTTGTGGGATTTGAGCATTTTTTGGCTTGATTTGCTTTTATATCTGACTTTTAATCATTATTTTTATTTATAATCCTATAATTTACCTAGCATTAGCTGGTTAAATATAAAATAAAGGCAGCCTAAAAATTTTCTAAACACAAAGATAATTCCACGGTTTGGAAAATGAACTGTTTGTCAAAATATTTCAAATTAACTTTATATTTTTGTTTAGTATGACAAGAACTTCCTTTAATAAAGGAAATTAAGCCTGAGTTTTACAAATCCGAAATTCAGAATTCCTATTTTATCTGCTTAGATTTCTCACTGGTCAGAGAGAAGAATCGTCAAACACAACGTAATTCTTTAAGATACAGCCAAAATCTTGATTATGAAGTGATAGTAAACATAAAAAAGAATCTATGAACTATTTACAGATAAAGCAGATCAGGAGGGAATAAGACAAGGAATCCTTAATTGTTGTCTGTAAATCAGATCAGGAGGAAATAAAACAAAAGAAACCTTATTTTGGTATTTCAGCAACACCGCAGTTCTGAGCTATCAGTGAAAGCCATTCAGAAAGCCGGAAGGCCTATGCATTTGCATTACTATTGAAATTCACTGTATGCCTTGTCATTTGCTTTGACATTCTTCTTTAAGTGATAGTCTGCCAGGAAGCTGTCAGAGAATCCCTTCAAATGGAATTTCTATTCTACCCCAGCTAGCTGTGGTTCAGCCATGCTGCTGAAATCTAAAATAAATGGTCAGTTGTCGTTAATTTTAAGTGTAGAGTTCCTGTTCTGAGCCAGGTGTACCACATAATCCCATGAAGATGCACCTGCAAATAATGTAACAATGTTAACGGATTGGGTTAATGAACCACATCAAAAATGAAGCCACACAGCTTCCTTATAAATAAGCAAAGTGAAGCACTTTGCTTGGGGTCTTTAGTGAAGCACAACCGGGTGCTTCCTCTCTGAGTATCAGAAATCGATTTAACATTACAATATCCATTGGGCATCATTTAATAAGGGCTGCAGTCATTGTAGAGAAATTCATCTAAGAAATGTACTTATTTGTGAAACTACCCTATTTATTGTAGATAACAAGGTGATATTGCTCCCTGCTCTTATTTTTGTTCATGGTGACAATCCTGTGAACTAGGCTGGACTAAGGGTGACCAGCCCCAGTATTAAAAGAGCTGCAAAGCCAGATTCAAGTATCTAAGCCAATGAATGAAAAGAAATCTATTGCACAGATTGCCTGCAATGATAATCACATTTCTTAGGAACCTGACTCAGCAGCATTTAATAAACCTAAATATAATCTATACAAATTAAGATCTCACTCCCATGACTCATATGTGGGAAGCAATTCTTGATTCCCAAGAGAAGTTTCTATAAAATCTAATGGTTATTTGTTAATTTATATACCACAATTCTATCCAGCTCGGATCCCCAAGGCATTTCATATAAAAATACTGTCAAACTCAGTAAATGCACTGTTGACACATTTCTTGACATGAGAAGGGCAGCTAATCAAGCTATGACAACAAAGCAGAAAGCCACAATTGCGATAGCCATGAATCATCATGCAAAGACTACCAAGAAAAAATTAATAATGCAGAATCTTTTAAGTTATCTACAGATGTTCTTATTCCATGTTTCCTTTGAGAGCTACATGAAAATTCATGAGATTAGACCATTTTATTTTTAAAGCAATCATCTATTGCGGGTTATAAAGAGACTGTGATTTGTTCAGAGCTGTCTGATAGTCACACCCATGGGACTTCAACAGCAGGATCCAGAGCAAACAGCTGTGGTCTTACCTATTGTGTTTCCACACCATCATTATAGATGGTCAAAGGATAGCATTGCTCAACAATAATAACCTAAAAGGCCAATAAGAGACGCTTTTAATTCTGATCATTCTTGATTGGTTGCCTGTTTCCCTTTCCCTAAGATTATTAATAATATTATTAAGTTTATCAAGATACAAAATACAAAAAAAAAATGAAAATAGTGGGAAAATGGGTGAAGGAAGCAAAGAGACGTGTAGAGGAAAGGAAAAAAAAGAAGAACATTGACTTCCAACTCTTAGCACAGTAGAATAAAACAGTAACATTGCAGCCTCAATTTTTTATTTTTACATACTTAATATGAACTAGCCCTTTCTATAACAACAAACTAATCAGCAAAACCCAAAGTTTCATTTTTTTTCATCTCAAACACAAAATCCAGAAGCAGTTTCCAAGTCAAAACAAAGTTTGATGTGTCCTTTTCTTTGATTAGAGCAGTTAATTTAGCCATCTCTGCTAGTCCCATCAGTTTTTCCAGCCATTCATCCATCGTGGCAATTAAAGTATTTTTCCATTTTTGTGCATAAAGCATTCTTGCTCTTGTCAACATATAGCAAAGTTCCAGATTTTTTAGGTTCTTTGTTCATTAAGCCTAAAAGTCTCTGGTTTGATTTTTCTATTCACTTTAAGAATCTTCTTTATTAAAATATGAAGCTTACCTCAGTATTTTATTACTTTATCTAGAAGTCCAGCAAAATAGTAAAAAGTTCCTTCTTCACATTTATATTTCTAACATACATTTGAAATACTTTTATACATCGTTGACACCCGGTTTAGCGAAGGGGGGGAAGTCGCAATACATCATGTGATGCTGCCATGATGACACAAGTTTGACATCCCTGATTTATTGGGTATTAAATACAACGGTACATCATTTTATAAATTTTTTAAAATTATAATTCAGTGTAAATTTTAAACCCTTTATCCACACTTTTCAAACCTTACATTATGCCCAAAATTCTTTGCTCATTGGATCATGCAATGCTTCGCATATTCATTCTCCAAATTCAATTTTATAACAAATTTATAAACTTGGCAATAATATGTTCATCACTATCAGCCTGCTTCCCTTTAGGTACTAAGAATAAAGCTCAATAGAGTCAGAATTTAGAGGGCATCGAAACCCATATCTTTCTGGTAATAGCTTAAAACCTTGTCTTCTATTCCACACCTCCTTAGGAATTCTGGAAGATTGCTCCTTTTCTGTTCCTTTTTCAATTATTGTTTTATTTAATTTTTTTCTCTTATAGTTATAGGACAATAGTTATCTCCTAACTGTTTTATCCAGGGGCGTCTCTGTCAATACACATAAAAAACAAGTGGAACTTCAATCACCTTTGAATGGGTTTTTTCACCTTGCTTTTGTGGACTCCTAATTTTATCTAAATTCTAGGGCTCTTTTTAAAACAACTGATTGAAAATTCCATTGAGTATGGGATGTTTGAAATACCTTAGTTGAGAGACCACCAGAAAGCTAGCTTTAATGGACTAAGCTAAAAGCTAAAAAAAATATGAGGCAGTCAGCGGCAAAGTACATCTACAACACTGTTGTTATGCAATTGTGTAGACACTAAGAGCTGAGTTCATCCCAGGAAGAAGGTTTTTTTATTATTATTATTTTGATTTATATGCTGCCCTTCTCCGAAGACTCAGGGCGGCTTACAGTGCGTTAAGCAATAGCCTTCATACTTTTTGTATATTTATACAAAGTCAGCTTATTGCCCCCACAAATTGGATCCTCAATTTACCTACCTCAGAAAGGATGGAAGGCTGAATCAACCTTGAGCCTGGGGAGATTCGAACTGGTGTAATTGCAGACAGCTGGATGTTAATTATGGTGCTTTAGTCTGCAGAGCTAAACCAGAGTGCTTTAGTCTGCAGAGCTAAACCAGAGCTAAACCAGGCAGGTGGTTGGGAAGTTGCAACTTCCCAACCACCCGCCTGCCTGCCTGCATTTCCTCCATCTCCTCCTCTGATGTAATATGGTTTATTCCTAGTTTCATTTCATATTTCATGTAAGCATTATCATCTGTCTTGCACCTTCCTACATATTGCAAGGTTGCAATCTGTTTATTCTTAAAATACTAAAATGTTTCTTTTTCTTATAATGCTATATATAATAAAACTAGCTCTTTGGTGCTTTCTTTAAGATTAGAATCATCCCCAGGGAACAAGGAGAAATGATTATTCAATCTCATTGTACACATGTTGTGCATTGACAATACAAATTTGATTTGATTAGTCACACTCTTGTTCTAGCCAATTGTGCATCCTTGCTTCAGATCCAAATTTGAACTTGGAGAGAACATTTGATTTTATAAAATATCCAGCATGAAATATCCAAAAGCTCAGAAGACTAAACTTCTGGTCCTGGTGACCTACCCAAATTGGATCTTGCAGAAAATATTATGCCTGTTCACTGACTTGTTTTCTGGGTTTGGATAACGCATAGAACCAATTGGGTTGGCTTCACACAATATACAAAGCCACAAAAACCAAATGAAGTTCAACAATAACCAAGCTTAGCACGCTGTGTAAAAGCTGCTGCCTCATCTCAAACCTGGCTGAGCATGTTTTGTGAGCGCAGTCGCTGAATGAATATCCAAAGCAAACCCATCAATCAAATGTATGTCTGTACTTACCCTTCAAATATGTTTACTCTTTTGGGGGAAGGGTAAGAATCTTACCCTTTTTTAACCCACTAGAAATAATTGATCCAATCAATAGTAAGTCTTCCTGCTATTACATCAGGACTGTATCACGAGAAACTGTATAATCCTATTAGCATAAAAATAATACCCAGTTATTTCGGCATAGCAGTTATATGAGAACATAACACACAAAACAGCTGTAAGTAAAGCATGATAGATGTTTTTTAAGTAAGGAAGAGCTTGCCAATAAGAACATATATTTCACCAAATGAAAGATGACCTGAGATTCACTCTGCAGTTACAACCCAATTACTTATAAAATGGGAGGAGGGAAGAGTTATAGGAGAAGAGAGGGAAGCGGTGATCAAATGGCATTTAAATGCCTTAACGCTGGAAAGTTGATCTTTGGATAATTATTGAAACCTGAGCCAGAAGTACTTTTCCTCCAAATGAGAAGATTCTCTTGGGATTTTGCATCTACCATTTCTCTGTCCAGTAATTTGCTTGCATTAGCAAAGCACATTTTTAAGCCCACAAAAGGAAAGCAAAAATAGAAAGCAAAGGAGGGAGGAAGTATATTGCTGAAAAGTAACTCCAGATGTAGCAGATATTTTGCCTATAAGTTCTGAACATTCATGAAAGGGAATGCTAGGAAGGTCTTCTTAGATTGGAAGAAATTGGGATCTTGACATTCCTCCTGATTTTGTTTTGTTTTATTTTAAATAATAGTTTTGCAAAAAAGGATTCTGTACTGACTTTCTAGGGGAAAGTGGTAATGTTCTCTAGTTCTCTAGTTGCTGTAGAAATTCTGGCTGGGAATTCTGGGAGATATGTTTCTTTCCTATCTAGAGAATTATTAGATAGATGGTGGACTATATTATCCTTTCTACTTTTAGAAATAATTCATTGTAATATTGTATTTCCAACTACATTAAAGCCATTTGTAGCTAAGCATCAACATGGTACCTACACTATGTAAGTAGCTGATGTGAAGATTAGCCTTAATATTTTTACCACTCATAACAGCTTGCTCGATGGATAATTTGGCAGCAAAATATACTTCTTAACTGAATGCATGCCATACATCATTTTAACCTCCAGTGTCTTTTATAATTATACTCTGCTTATCACAGGTTGTTTCAAAAATCAGTTGAAACCTGGTAAACTTTTTTTCCAATTATATTTTGTTTTCTGAGCAACTAGTTTTCCCCCATGGTCTTTTGGTTAAATAGGTTCATGGATTTACTACTCCTCTTGTCACCTGACAGGTAGTCACTGACTTACAACAGGTCATGTAGCAACCGTTCAAAGTTACAACGGCATTGAAAAAAGTGACTTATGATCCTTTTTCACCCTTATGACCGTTCCAGCATTCCCCATTGTCACATGATCAAAATTCAGATGCTTGGCAACTGGTTCATATTTATGATGGTTGCAGTGTCAACTTTTGCGACCTTCTGACAAGCAAAGTCAATGGAGAAAACCAGATTCATTTAACAACCATGTTTATTAACTTAACAATCGCAATGATTCGCTTAACAACAGTGGCAAGAAAAGTCATAAAATGGTGCAAACTCACTTAACAAGTGTTTCACTTTGGCAACATAAATTTTGGGCTCAATTGTGATCGTAAGTCGAGGACTACCTGTATAAGGGTTTTACCTGCAGCTCCTACATAACCCATAAATTTCAAACTTAGCATAGATAATGTGGTATGCAAAGATCTTAATCCTTGTGCTATTTCAGCAGTGCTGATAGAGGTACAGAATTAATCAGAGTAAAATAGGGTACAGAAACAACCATTTAAAAAAGAATGCTTCTCGCCATGTGCATGAATTTATGGGGATTTTAGTCGTTTGTACATAAGATTTCAATTTAATAGTAACATGTCCAACAAGCTTCCCCCACCACCACCCCAAAAAAGATAAATGTGGAAAGGCAAGGGAGCTGATGAATTGTTCAATGGGAAAATGTGATAGTCTGCAATTCAGACTGAATATCTTTGCGTACTATTGTCCAAATGCCTCAACATGTAAAGTTTTTTGTTTTTTTTTAACCAGTTTAGATTTCAGCTGCATGAGCGCAGGACAGGATCAATTTAGCACAGATATGCTTTAAGAATGGGAAGTAATATTAAAAGACATATCAATTTTTTTTACTGTTAATCTACAGTCATTTGAAGGAAGTTACTATTTAGAATTTTGAAGAAAGACTGTAAAGATCTTAGTCTCTTACAATGAAGTTCTATAATCAAGTGAAGAAAGGATCCCTTAAATATTAGTGAAATATTTAGTGTCATGCATTTGATCAACCTTATATATCTTGAGAAGCAGTGACTATATTTTCAGCTGCATTTCCTGACTTAGTTGTTTCAAAGTAGGCCATTTTTGTTTGCAACAACACCCTCTTACCTCATTCCCAGTTGTTTATCTTCACATTAACAACAGGAATCAAGATTCATTTGACTTACATTTGACTTTACATTTTTGCTATTTTCTTTCAAAGACTAAATCATTGTGATCCTTCGAGGAAGAGTTTACAAAAGTGTTGTGTAAAATTAAGCAAAATTTAAAAGTATAATGGAAATTTTTTTTTAAAAAAGGTTCTTTGAAGGCAATAACATTGCCTAATGCCAGAAAAGGATTGAAAAAACCTGAAGATCTGATAGCTGTTGGTGAGTAACAAATTTTAACCACATACATATAAAATTTAAACAGAGTTTAATGACAGTTTTAAGTGCAAGCATTACATTAAGAGAAAATGTAGATGAGAGGAATGTACCACCAATCTGTCTTCATCATAATATTATCTATTGATACATTTTGATAGTGACTCTATCTGATCCTTCCTTTGACTCTTCTTCTGATTTGGGGTCTGAACCATTTGTAGTATCAACAATACTACAAATCACTTCCAGTAAATTTACTATACCAGCTGGACTGGTGTCTTCCAGAAGACAAATGAAACACTTTCTCCTGGAACAGTTACTTTTTCCACATAACCAGGGCACATAACTAGCATGCAAGTTCTTCAAGAAGAAAAGCTGGAGATCAAGAGATCATCCACAGAGCAGCAATAGGTTTTCCTCTGTTCTTAAGATGGCAATATAAACAGCTGCTCTCCCCTATAAACAGCCCTATAACCAGCCTATACTTTACATGCCGGCCACGTCCACCCCCGGTTTAGTGAAAGGAAAAGTCCCGGTATATCACGTGATGAAGTGTCGTTGAGAGTTTGACACCCCTGCAATAGGGTGTGTGAGGGCAGTAAGAATTGGGAATCTTGGAGATGAAACCCACCTCATTCATCCGTTCATTCATAGCATCTCCATTCCATCCCCATCCTAACTGATATATGGTATGCATAGGATGCCTCTTCTCTTCCTTTTCTTTTGCCCATTATTACAGTATGGAAGAACATGTCTGAAGAATCCTTCTTCTTTTCTGCAAACCTAAGATACACTGTATTTTCATGTTTTTAAATGGCCCTCCAACCAAGGCAAGGGCCTTGCACATTCTGAAGTTGCAAGCAATTTCACTTCCAACATAGAAGATCAGTTTGAGAGATGAGGGTATTTTCTTTCAAATCCAGCTGCATTCTAAGAAGAGGCTCTACAAGACTACTGTACCAAGGCTAAGGATGAACTTGTTTTTTCCAAGTAAATCCAATGCCAATAAGTGCATGCATACATCCACTTCTCTCCTCTTTCCCATTGAAATTTTTATTGAAAACGGGCAAGAGATGAGGGACAAGTGCAGAATATTGTTTAACACAGGAGCTATACCATTAAGAATTAGTATAAAGATAGAAATTAGAAATGGGGAAAAGATTACTTTTTTAATCTGGGAAGTATTTTATTAATGGGTAGTAATAGTAGCAGAAGTTAGAAATCTGGATATGTAAACAAAGATGAAGTAATTTGTGTAACTGAATAATGAATATTGAATAATTAAGATAAGTAACCCCTAAGATTATTTGGAGGTAAATGGTTACAAATGTGATGTTTACTTGATGTTTATAATGTTTGATATTATTATTATTAATGTTAATTATTAATTAACATTATTAAATTATTAGTAATTTTTAATAATTACAATATTAATTATTAATTATTATTATAAAATTGAACAGAGGGTCTAATCAAATAACGCAAAATTCTCAACAAGGATAAGTGAAGATGAAGATGAATAGATATTGAGAATAATAGTCACAACTATTGTGTGTATAAGATGCACTATCTGTATTCAACAGAGACTGTAAAGATTGTAACCAGGCAGTATACTGTTATTGTGAATATAGAAATTTTATACATAACCAAGAAAATTGCACAACAACAACAACAATAATACATTTTTTATTGAACACATTATAGGGTAAAAATAATAGGTTGCAGTTCCAACAGCTGATATTTTTGCCAACCCTGGCATAAAGGGAAATACACACTGCAGATGTTCTTCCCACCTAGAAAGTCCTTCTGTCTGCCATTCTGCAGGCCTGTGGCATTAAAGTACAATTCTCCTCCTCTAGTTCTGCTTCCTTTGCTTTTGCAATGGAAGATGAATGTTGAATCGATGTCTAACAAGGGATGGGCAGCGCAGCAGGAGGTATGATAGCAATGTTGGTCACTGACATCTCCCTTTATCTCTTTGTTTTTTTCCAAATATATCCGTCTCCAAGGTAAGCACTAGAAGCAGCAGGGATTTGAGGAACATCCCTTATAGTTGTAGGTAGTATGACAGAGTCTTGAAAATCTGCCAGAATTTCTCACCCCACCTTATACGAAACAAAATCAAGGCAAGGTTTTTTTGAGTTTCTTTCACATACTTTCCATTTTTTCCAGTCCTGAATTGCCTTGTGTTCTCTCTTAATGGCTCATCGCTCTCTTTCCCTTCCTTTACTGGTTGTCAAAAAGCAGCAGGGTATCCCCTCCTTTTCCTCTCAGTAGCTTTTGGAAAAGGGGAAATGACTTGCCTGAGACACCCGACTCTGAGGAGCAATCACAATGAACTTTTACCACGCCCTCCTTACTAACTAGTAAACCAGGAAGCAAAAAACGTAATGAATCACTGAAAATGCACATTTGCATGCTCAGCATTTCAGTGCCTTAAGTTAAGAACAAAAGGGGGAAAAAGTGGAAAAATGTTACAACAAATCTTTTTCAGAATCACACTTTAACCGCTGAATACCGCCAGAGGACCATGACAATTCTTCTTTGCTTCAACTCTCATTATGCAATTCTTTAGATGAAGTGGTTAATCTGGCCAAGGAAAGAAGAAAACTGCAAAGGATTCTTGCTTTTCCCATGGTCCTCCCTCCCTCACCCGCAAAACAAGACAAAAAAACAAGACAAATGTGGCACCCAGCCACCAAATAGGAGAGGTTGGTCTCATGGCACACAAGTCAAAGCAGGGTGGATCACCAACATCTGCAAGTTCCTCCTCTATACATCTTTATTTGTCAGAATGGACTACTTGGTGGGTCTACATTAAGAAGGAGGTTCTGGTATGAAGAGAGATCTTTGGCAAACAGAGTTGTCATTGTGCTGCAAGAAGGAGATTCTATGGAACAGTCTGAAATGAAGCTTAAAAAACCCCAAGCCTCCCTCTTGCAAAACTCAACCACAAGCCTCTGATTGTGAAACGTATTTCCACCGACTGACGGCAATGATCACATCTACCACCTTCTGTCTGGCCAATGCCACAGTACTCTCTGATGCAAGTTCTTATGAATTACTAGGAAATAGGGGGAGAAAATAGGTGGAGTCTCAGGGTTCCCCAGTGTTTTGTCTTTTGGGTTGTTGTTGTTTTTACCAAATTAGTCTGGTTGTTTTGCCAGAACTACCAATAAGGAAATTTAAGTTAATGGGTTTGGGTATTGTAGAAACAGGACTAATCTATCCTCATTCCGCAACAGTCTTAGGTGACAGACTAATTGAGCCAAACTGAGATAAGGAGTGGCTGCTCTTGTGCTTGGCCAAGTTGGTCATTTGGATCAGAAAATATCAAGATATCTTCTGATATAACAATACACTAATTATCACCCTTGCTTTCAGTTCAGCAAAACCTGTATACTACTACTATATATCATCCCCTAATAATATTCTTACATCAGGTAAATCTCCCTAAGTATTTATTATCTAAATGATAATAAATTCTGCAGTTACAAAATTCCAATCAATTTTCTCAAGTATTCCCTATCAAAGATGAAGTTATCATGTTTCCTAATGCGGATGGCTTTCAACAGTACAATTAGATTTGGAACTTACACAGAGAGTCAGTTCCAATCAAAGTGCACAATACATTGATATGAAGATGTAAAATATTAGTTTACAGATAACCTAGGAGAGTGGCAATTTCTCAGTACTTTACTATAACTTAACCTGAATAGCAAGAATTCACATTGTGCAAAATGTGAAATTTATTGAAGCCACCTAACATGTTATCTGGAATAGGAATAGCATCCACACTGCACCCATTTTACCTCTTTTAATTTGCCTCTTGTTTAGCAAACACCCAATTTACAATCCGGATTATACAGTGTCTGTATTTAAATAGTCAAAACCAGATTCATCATAGGTGGAGTATGTTCTCCTTTATTTATTTATAAAATGTATATGGCCATCCAATTCAACACATCAATATAAAATAAACATTCAGGTGTAATTAAACTGCTTTCAAGGGAGTAATGCCTTGACAAAGACTGTAATTATTTGTTCTGTGTGTGGGGATTTTGGTGAAGGAAATATCTTCCAAACATGACTTATTTTCTGATCACAGAGCATTCTAACTTGGTACCATTTTGTTTTAATACTGATTTATTTTCAGCAAAAATTAAATTTCCTTGTAATGCATTCCAGAAGGCCATCTGCAACAGGTTTCCTGGCAGAAAAAGAGATCATGGAGCACAGTTAATCCTTTTCCAGCAGTGCTCTCTTAATATCATGTTAGGCTTCAATAGAGCAAAACTATTTCGGAACTAAAATCCATCTTTCATTGTCCAGGCCTAAGGTGTTTCAGCTGTCCTCACATAAGAAAATCTGGTTTTAGAGAAACAACACAAGAAATTTCAGTTCTTTGATCCAAGAGCAAAGCCATATTACTTTTTTTTTAAAAAAAGTTTTGTCCCTAGTTGCTAGAGAGAAGCACATTTGAAAAACAGATTCCCAAACAGGAGCCCCTTGAGGAATGGGGTCTGTCTCCATTACTCTGAATGTGAATAATTCATATACATCATGCCACTACCAAAGCCTTAAACTTCAATCAAACACTTTGCTCACTAAACACTCAGAAAAACCTTCACCGTGCTTGCATTTCAGTTTTATACAAGCTGTAGCAATCAGTTAGACGCAGGGGTGTCAAACTGGCAGCCAGTGGGCCGAATGCGTCATGCACAGGCCACACCCACCCCAGCTCCGTGAAGGGAAAAAATGTCGCAAAAGTCATGTGATGGCATTGTGACGCTGCGAGTTTGACACCCGTGGATTAGAATGTGGT
Organism: Masticophis lateralis; assembly: GCA_030761175.1. NCBI lineage: Eukaryota > Metazoa > Chordata > Lepidosauria > Squamata > Colubridae > Masticophis > Masticophis lateralis. Next base: position 67,270,190 of record JAUDYJ010000003.1, read on the forward strand.
GTGTTCCTTTGAAAATAAAATTATGAGGCATGAATTCTCTTTTATACATATGCACCAGTGGAGGATTGCCCCCGGTTCAGACCGGTTTGCAAGAACATGTAGTAAAACCAGCAGGAGGCCCTGCCCACTGGCCTGGATGTCATTATCACTGATCTGCGCATGTGCAGAAGTAAGGCGTGCGTGCTCGCTTCACTCGCGTGCGCGTGCAATCCCGTTGCAAACCAGTAGTAAAGGTAAGTAGAACCCATCCCTGACATACACACATCTATAAGAGCTGGATAGTCTTGATGTACTTAGACTAGTCTACCGGGCACAGGTTCATTGTCCCTTAATGTAAAAAGTCCATTAATTCATAGCAAGAATTTGGTTTCCCTCTCTCCCCACAAGACCTCTGAAGAAACCATAAGCTATTTTAGGAGGCAAAGAAAGTTGCCACTCACCACTGAGTGGCAAGAAAAATAGAAGAATTGGATGCAGTGAGAGAAAAATGCCCAAAAAGGAGAATAGGGAGGGAAAGAGGATATTTTAGCTGTCTTGTAGTAGCTTTCATAATTAAAGCAGCCCTGCTGAGGGGCAGTGAAAATAGATCTGGGGGCCTATATTAAGGCATACCCCGTTTTTGCTATAAAACATGCAGTCAGAGCTACATTTCTCAAAGACATCCCTGGGAAGGAGACCCAGAAGTTGCTCTGATTCTTGGCAACATGGAGAGTACAAAATTTAGTGGTCTTTGAGGATATCCTTGAAAGACAGGAAGAGGAACAGCAGACTAGATAACAGGTAGTTTAGCCCACATTGGCAACATCTCAGAAGAGCCTGGCTAGGTGGCTCAGTGGCCTGGCAAGGTGGCTCAGTGGTTAAGACGCTGAGCTTGTCAATCAGAAAGGTCGGCAGTTCTGCGTTTCGAATCCCCAATATAGGTCTCCTGCATGAGCAGGGGGTTAGACTAGATGACCTCCAAGGTCCCTTCCAACTCTGTTACTGTTATTATTATACCCATACTGTAAAGGTGAGGGATGGGAGATGTACTTTTAGACTTGGAGATTTTGTTACTGCAGCCGTACAATAAATGTAGTGTTAGTACTCATAGTTGGTGCTTCTGGTCTGGTCTCCTCAAAGGGCTAACAAAGATCAGCTCTTTTCTGCTATCCTATCCCCAGTAAACAAAATTGTTTTCATTCAGGCAAGAGTTTTTTAAAAGTGCAGATTGTGAGCTAGGTTGGGTATTATCTGTTTTATCGGTGTGTTTTTCATCATGCCTTAATTATATTTTTAATTGTACCTTTAATCTGCTTAGTTTTTCATTTTCCCTTTATTACTATACTAGCAGTCTTGAGCCCCATTTCGTAGTCAAAAGCTGGAATATAAATAAAATAAATCCTATCCAGGCTATGACGCAACAAGCAGCTGTCTGAGCAATTGGGTGAATCTGCAAGGGTGTCAAACTGGCAGCCTGTGGGATAGATGCATCACATGCAGGCCATGCCCACACCAGCTCTGCGAATGGGAAAAAGTCATGAAATGTCACATGATGGCAACGTGACATAGTCAGTTTGACACCCGTGATCTAAAGGAACAAACTGGAGCATTAACCAGGAAGTAAAGGAAGCCAGGATAAGGTGGTCATGATTGAGGCCATAGTTACAACTGAGGTCCCAAGCCTTTTGAAAAGAGTTGTTTCTATTAAGAGGACAAGAAGGCAGTTGTGATCACAAACTCACCGGTTTTTAAAGAGTGGAGCTTCAATTTTTAAAAAATCAAAATGGTGGCTGCAACTATACAGTTGAAAGGCCCACAGTTAAAAGTAAGGGCATCGGTTATACAACTGCAGCCACCATCTTGATTTTTTAAAATCCTCTCTCCTCCCCACCTCCAACCCCACTATCCTGGTAGCCATCTGTCTTCATTTAGCCCTATAAAAGTATTATTCCAGCCCGATAAAAAGCAAGGTTTGCGTCATTTGTCTTGTTCTGAGAGTATCTTCCCCAAACCCTCAAACTCATATGGCTGGGTTTATAAACTAAAAATTGCTTCTCAAACTTGGCAACTTCAAGATTCATGGACTTCAACTCCCAGAATTCCCCAGCCAACTGTGCTAAACCATAAGACTTTTAAATGCAGCCTATCATGATTTTAAAAGACACAGTGAGTAGGCTCATAAAACATACTAAAACAAAATTCAATCATATTAGTACATCCATCTAATCATTACCTGTTTTTTCCCATCTCATATTATTGCTGTTATTATGTTTTAATTTCTCTTGTATATCTTTTTGTAAATGTTCTCCAAAGAGAATTATAGGTAGGCTGCTACGAAGCCTGAATCTTAGTTGAATCTCCCTCCCTGGGAATCTCGCTTCATTCCCAGTTGTAAGAAAAAAAATTTAAAGCATTTTAGATTTCCTTATTTAATGTTCAGATACACAAAACTTCAAAAACAACTTTGTGGAAAACAGACCTGGGAACAATGACGAGAAATTTGGCTACCCTATAGTTGTACTCCTGAGGAAGGCTTCAGCGAGAAGTTCCTAGAAGCATTCTTGAAAATAAATACAGAGCTGGAACGTAGCATTTTGCTTGGCAGCCTAACAGCTTTCCAAATATTGTTTTTAATTAAATATATTTTACAAAAACCAGGAGAGAAGAAAGTCTGTTGAGAGCTCAGGCATCTGCAGGCAAGGTGATTCACATTAGGAACCCCAGGCTTCCTGGGTTTGATTCAGTTGTGTCTGTCCAAAAACAGAACGGACATTGTTGGCAGATCAAATTCTTCCCATGGGTATAAACAGGAGAGAAACTCCATACTGTTGGGGGAGGGATAGAAACCACTTCCATGACATTGGCTTTAGTTCAGAGTCATGTCAGGAAATGAGGCCACACAAGCTACATTACTGTACCATTGGGGGAAGCCACTGAACACTTTGATATGATAATTGATTATTGTTCATTGATTAAAGCTGGCAAAAGAGCAGACACTAGCCAGATGACTTTTGAATTACAAAGCACAGAACTTCAAAGCATGCTTAAGGATTTGAGTTCACACAACAAACTTACTTTTTTTTCCTTTTTTTTTTACTATTTGCAATGTGAAACAGACCACTGTGATGAATTAGGCAGGGAGAATGCATAGCAAGAACAACAGCAATTGGCACAATTCAGAAATCAGGAACTGATCAGTCACATAAAGCTGGCTTTAGAGTAATCCAAGGATTCTGATCATGTTCAAATGAAACACGGGACTGATTGACTGTGTCGGCAGCAGTTCTTATCAAGACCTGATTATAGCAAGTATATCAGCAATTGCCCAGGACAAGAAGGACCAAATATGCCATTTTCAGAGAGAGACTGCATTGAGTAGGATAGTTTGTGTGCTTGGGAAGGGTGGGGGGAAAGAGAAACTAAATTGAGGTTTCCCCCTTCTTTGTAAAACAGCCTTCTATCATCTCAGACGTTTTGTCGTATTTCCAAAGAGCTAAGAATTCTGGGACTTGCTGATTAATATCATCAGAGGTTCACTATCTTTAGTGACATGCCTGATAGAGGAACTATGCATTCCCACTTGAATAACCTTATTTGCTCCAGAATTGCATAATAAGTGTGACGAACACCTGAAATCAGCATATAATAAAGGAAGGAAGGGATAAAGCAATTCATTCTGATGGTGTAAGCAGAATGCATGAAGAACTGAGTTAGAGTTATTGCCAAATACATTTTCACAATAGCATCTGGATTTTTTTCCCTTCCAAACTAGAAAGTCTTCAGTGTTAAGTCCATTGCTCCTTCCCTTTATTATTTCTGTGCACAATTTTGAAGTATCATTTTGAATTAGCACTTTGTTTAATTTATGGTTATTAGCTACAGTTATTCCAATCTGTAAAAATGGTGATCCCAGTTTAATTGAAAATTACAGGCCCATCTCTTCAACTTGCGTTACACGCAAAATCATGGAATCAGTTATAAATAAATTGGTGATCAATTTGCCATGTGGAGGAAAACAACTTGTTTCAGCAAACAGTTTGGTTTCTGAAAAAAATATTTGGACAACATGCCTTGATCAAGACAAAGCTGTAGATGTAATCTACATGGACTTTTGCAAATAGTACACAATAAACTGCTCTTGAAACTAAATTCTTATGGTATTTCTGGATTTTTATACAAGTGAATTGCTGCTTTTTTGTCAGGGGTGTCAAATTCAAGGCTTGGGAGCCAGATCCAGCCAATGGAGTGTTTAGATCTGGCTCATGGGGCTGCTCTGGAAACAGCAAAAGACCGGCCCACAATGCCTCTGCTAGCACGTGCCTCTGCCAGCCACGAAAATGGCATGTGGCCCTCCTGAGCTCCGTTTTTGCTGGCAGAGGGTTTTAGGATACTGTCATAGCTGAAAACAGAGCTTGTGAATGCTGTGTGCAGCATTCCTGAGCTTGGTTTTCACTGGCAGATGGTTACAGGAGGCAATCACAACCAAAAACGGAGCTCACGAGGACTGCGGACAGCCCTCCTGATCTCCATTTTAGCTGGCAGAGGATTGCAGGAGGCCATTGCAGCAGTGGTGGATTCCGCCCGGTTCCACTTAGCCGGTACCCATGACAATATGATGTCATTGAACCGGTTCTGCCTCCCCCTACCCCCCCGTGTTATTCTTACCTTTTATTTGGCCCCACCCGCAATCTATTGCTGTCTTCTGAGTCCCAGCTGATGAGCTGTAAGGAAAAACTGTTTAAACTCTTGCCACGGCTTCAAAGGGCCACCGTACAGCTGATCAGTGGTAAAAGGCAGTAGACCAGTGATTCCAAAAACAAATGAGTAGACCGGTGCCTGCAAAAATACATGAGTAGACTGGTGCCTGCAAATATAAATGGGTGGACCAGTGCCTGCAAAAATATATAGTAGACCAGTGCCTGCAAAAATACATGAGCAGACCAGTGCCTGTAAAAATAAATGGGTAAACCAGTGCCTGCAAAAATAAATGGGTAGACCAGTGCCTCCAAAAACAAATGAGTAGACCGGTACAACTATGCAAGCAGTTAAAAGCCAGGTAGACCAGTATCTCTGCTAAATCCTAAAGAATTGTCACATGACCATCAAACCATGCCCACAAAATAAGCCACGCCCACAGAACCGGTAGTAAAACATTTTAGAACCCACCCCTGCATTGCAGCCAAAAAGAGCTCAGGGGCCTGTTTTCACTGGCAGAGTGCTTGGGCTGCCACAGGCGCCCCTGACATGAGTGTCCATACCCACCCTGGCCCCTGAGGTCAAACAGAACCCTGATGTGGCCCTCAATGAAATAGAGTTTGACACTCCTGGTTTAACAGGATGCAACTCGATGTCTCATTTGGTATTAGTTAATAGTGATGTTTCCTGAGGGCAGTGTCCTAGGACTTACTCTTTTCCTGATTTACATAAATGACATATACGGTCAATTTAAAAATAATTATGTCCTCTTTGCTGATGATGTAACATTGTTTAATACTAAAAATTCATTTATTTTGAAAAATGTCACTGACTATATTTTTGAATGGTTATCTATTTGGCAAGTTCACATTTCGGTTAAGAAACGTTTAGTTTTACATATCGGAAAACAAAACCAGAATGTAAAGTATAAGTTCTGTGGCATTGATCTAGCAGATGACCCTTATTTTGTTAAGGACCTACGTGTAATCCTCTCTAATGATTTATTGTCTAAATTTCATTGTAACAGCATTGCTAAAAACCACAACATTGTAAACTTAATTTTATGAAGTTTCTTATCTGGAAATACTGTATTCTTTACTAGAGCTTACAAAGCATAAATTAGGCTGACCCTAGAATACTGTTCAATGATTTTGAATCCTTACTACATATCCGACATTAATACAATCAAGCAAGTTCAGAAGTACTTTACAAGAAATGTCTTGCATCCTTCTGTCCATGATAGAATACCTTATGTTACTTGAAATTCTTGGTTTGGATAGTTTAGAACTGCGACGCTTGCGGTTAGACTTAGGTATCACTTACAAAATTGTACATAATAATGTTTTTCCCATAAATGACTTTTTAAAATTTTAACTGCAATGTAACACGTGTGAATAATCTCTTTAAACTTAAAGTAAACCATTTTAAATTCGATTGTAAAAAAAAATGATTTTTGTAACAGTTGCCAAAGGCTGGAAAATGCCACCCGATTCAGTTGTCTCAGCCACTAACATTTGTAGTTTTAATTCCAACTTCATTTCTGTGGACCTCGCCCCGTATTTAAGAAGTCCTTAAAGGGGTGTGCGCATAGGTGCACTAATGTACTTATCATCCCTGTCTCATTTTTCATTTTGCTTGTTTGAATTTGTAATTTTTGTTTGACTAATAAACATTAAACAGGAAACAATTTTTATAATTTTTACTACACAAGCACCAGTTCATATCAATGATACATTTGTACTCTTTACACAAGCTTCAATAGCTGGTTTCCTGTCCTAAAACAAGGAAAGTTGTTGCTACTCTCTCTATGTAACAATGAGTTAAATGAAACAATTGGGGGGGGGGTCTTCATTTTCTAGATCCTTGACCATTATTCTCTTTACAGATCACTGCCTTTCACTGCTGGTAATGGGAGATTTAATAGGAATTAAGGAATTACATCTGATGGGACCCAGAAAAAAGGCCTTCTCCATGGTGGCTCCCTCCCTTTGGAAGATCATCCCCACAGAGATCAGACTGGCCCCTATTTTGACACTCTCACAAGGCTCTGAAGACCTGGTTCTGCCAACAGGCCTGGGGAACCCAGAGCAGGATGGAGCCCATCAAATGGCTTGTTTGATTGCTTGTTGTCACCTAAGAAGTAGGGTAAGTATTGCTTTTTTATATATTAGGCTTTTTAAATTGTTTGTAAGCTGCCCAATGTCACTGAGAGTGAATTGCCGGCCATATAAATCCTCTAAATAAATAAATATCCATCAAAAGGCAGACATGGGACAGATGCTGTGCTTGATCATGCAAGATTGTGTTCGTTGATCCAAAAGGCCAACCCTGCACCTGTGGGAATAACACTAAGAAGATGAAGTTGTTGATGATGATGATGATGAAGAAGAATTATATAATATTTTTATTAAAATATACGTGCCCTCCCACTGTCATTTTCAGTTGCATCTCCATGGTAGCTGGAGCCTGAATCAGACTGATGGTTAAAGCTGACAAAGAGTTTGTAGATGAGATACAGAAATTGATAGGTGCTACTAGGGCTCTTAGGCAAGCAACATCAAGGGATACCCATCTGGACTGAAATGCCTCTGGTTCCCCTGGGGCTGCCAGCTTTAACTCCTGAGATGGATCATCTCCATATTCAAAAATCCAAGGCTATGTGCTCAGGCTGCAATTAGTCATAAGAAAATATAGCACAGGAAGGAGTGCCAAGATGAACATATGGCTTGGAACATGTAGGATGAAAGACAGACACTAAAGATGCTGCCCAGCAGGCACCTATGTGAATGTGTGTTGGTGGAATCTGCAGTGACTTGGAAAAGAGGCAAATAGGATTTAGCACTGTGTTTTTTATAGTTCCACTTGAAAATGGACTCCCATGTCCATTTGCTAAGAGTGCAATTTCATTTCGTTCAATGTTAATTTCATATTGGTTTCCGTCATCCATCTTATCTGGATGACCTGTCTACGTTACCCTAACATAGACAGGTTATCTTTTTTGGATACAGTTCACATTGCCTTAGAGGTAATCTATCCACAATACAGTTAAGAGTGCTAAAGAAAGCAATAGGTAGGGCCCAAATCAAAAGTGGATGGAGACACATATTATTTTGCTTCTTTTTCTCATTCTCAGAGAGATCTATGCTCTTTCTCCCTTGCAGGTTGTAAGGAAGAGACAAGTAGCTTTTATCAAAGATCTGAATCAATCTTTTGCAGAAGTTTTCTGAAATTAGCCAGAAGTCCAAAGATTACTCACCTCTGTCCTAAGTGATAAGCGTTTCAGCTGATGATGCATCACTCTTAAACTTGTTGCTGATCTCAGCTGAGGTTCAAGGTGCTGTCCCATCACCAGTGATAAAGAATGCCAGATTCTCTAGGTGGAATTGCTTAGTAAGAAAGGTGTCACCTAACAGTATATCAAGCAACAAAGGGTGATGGGCCAGCTCCAAGCCAGATTTTTTTTGTGTGTGTGGAAAGCTAGCCAATAGCATTTTGTTCTTCAAACATAAACCCTCTTCTCCCAGACAACCATAAAAAGAACAGAGGACATTCCAGGACCAGTCATGCAACAGCTACAAGAAACCTAGGAAATGTTAAGGTTAATGCTCGATGTTTGACCTGAACAATGAAAAACTTGTAGAGAATGCAGAATCAGGATTGGGAACAAGATTGTGTTTGAATCAAAGTATATAAAGGCAATAATTTAACCTGTAGGCATTAGACAAGACAACTAGGAATCTGGGTAATGGGCGTTATCATTTGCAAATGATAAACTCCAACGCAAGTTTTAAAGTTCAGAGTGTACCATATTATTTGGAGTATAAGACGCTCCGGACTATAAGACACACCTACCTTTTTGGGAAGGAAAACAAGGGGAAAAATTCTGCCTGTGCCTGCGCCTCCCAGCAATTTGCCTCCTTGCAGCAAACAGCAAACAGCGGAGGCTGAAAATGGGGGCGGGGCACGGAGGTGGCAATAGGCAATGGCAATCCAGCAGCCTAAACGGGCTGATGGTTGGGAGGCCGATCCAACTGACAATCAGCTGCTTGTGCTAATCAGGCTATGCTGAAGCTGAAACGGGCTGTTTGCTGCAAGGAGGCAAATTGCTGGGATGCAGAGGCCAAAGGATGGAGGCTGGCGGATTGGCGGGGCTACATTTGGTGTATAAGACACACCCAAATTTTCACCCTCTTTTGGGGGGGGAGTGCATTTTATACTCTGAAAAATATGGTAATTCAGTTGTCAGAAAATCACAATAGCTTTGCTCCCACTGATCAGTAAGAGAACAAAAACAATCAAGAGTTATATTAGAACATAAATGAAAACACAATGGACAATTATACAGTATATTGCTTATACATAATTGTACATACAAAGAATTTTTGCAAGTTTGCACACAAATAATATTCTTTTAAAAAGTGCTAATGTCATAAGGAACCTCTGTATAGGTACATGTAAAAAAAGCTGCATGTTTTTTTTCTCCTAGTGCTCCGGTTTCAAACAGAAAACTGTTCCTATCATGAATATAACTTCATCCATATTAGGATGAAGGCCAAAGAGAGAATTAATTAAGGTAACAGGGTCCGAAAGACAAAAGAAATTAATGTCCTGCTATGATTTATATTAATTGATCTTGTCTAATTAGTACTTATAAAATGATACCTTAAAGTACTCTATAGTATTTTTCTGGCTTCATCATTTGATTTCAGTATATATATTGCCTGACATATTGTATGTCTTTCGCAAGAAAATGATTTTAAAATATCTTTTTTCTTTTCTTTTCAAAAGTAACATTTGCCATGAGTTAAACTAGCAAAACTATCTCAGGTTTGAGAAAGGATTTAATTCTTTAACTCACAACTAAACCTTTTGGGGAGATTATAACTTTATAGGTATTTACAGATATTACAGATGTTGCCTGAAATCATGGTTAGTCTATTCTGTATATTTTAAATACCTTTCGGGGGACTTTATGTTGTTCCTTTGAGAGGTATATGGAGCTGTTTTGTCTCTAGTATACTTACATCCTTTCCTCAATTCAAACTGAACCATAGCACAAACGTACTCCAGCAATATCAATTTTCTGGCATGTCCTTTAAGGTGTTCTCATCCCCAGAACATAACGAAACAGACTTTAAGTCATTGCATTGCGCTAATATTACAATATGTTTTATTTTCCTTTATTTTGACACTATCCAAGGACAGGATCTGGTTGAGTAAAAATAATTAAACTGTCATCATTAGATTGCCAAAAAAAAAAAAAAATGCCAAGCAGTTTCAGGGGCTTGAAAGGGAGGTAACATAAGGACTAACAATGGAGACTGCAAATTCTATGCTGGTTTAGTTTTCTGCCAGCTCAAGGATGGGTTGAGAGCACTTCATCCCAGCAATGGGAAAGGCCCTTATACAAGGAACAAAAAGAGGGAGATTCTTGTGCAGATAGATTTCTATTGTTTATAAACAATAAACATCTACCTCCAGAGCAGGCTTTCTCAGGTGATAAGTACTTTATGCGTACAGAAGAAGGGTTTATTTGTTCAAATCCACAACAGGTACACAAGATCATAAGTGACCAAAACAAGGGCATACAGTACCTCTTCAGCAAATACTTTATCCTGATATCCAAAGAGATAAAGAAGATAAGACCAACAATGTGCATGACTGTGGAGGTGAATATACCAATGGCACACACACAAAAATATACACACAAAAAATATACATTGATATGCATGTTAATCAGTGCAATGCGTTTTCAGGATTGCTATTGACGATGTAGTCTTAAATGCATCTAAATAGGAAGAATGTACACAGCAGCTGCATTCTTTTGTGTATTTTCCTATAAACAGTAAACTACACTAGCCACTGATTTTTCTCTCTCCATTCTGCCAGCACAGGAAGAACAAATGGGAGGCAGGAAAAAATGGGTGGGAGTACCCATTTACTTAACAAAAATAAAGAATGAATTATAGATTCTTGTTTATATTAAGGAAACATTCCAACAATTTTTATTATCAGTACACATGTAGCAATTAAGGACACATCAACCTTTCCCAATCGGGATATCCTCACAATGTGCTGGCACTAAAGTTCCCATAAATTCTTCCCAGCAAAGGTGATGATGGGAATGGTACATTTTGAAGGCTTCCAAGATGCTTTAACCAGTTAACCCTCTACATCCCAAAACACCAAAAATGGTAGCATGGAAAGATACGCCTGCATTTAGGAGGAGCCACCCCCAAAGCAAAATCTTTGTTCACAAAGCTTTCAGTTTATCAAAATGCTGGGATCCTACCCATGATATTACTCAATAATAAGCAAAAAAAAAAAAAAATCAGCTCAGGCACAAATGTTTCTTTCATGTGTCCTTTTAAAGGAGGTATTCCCAAAGGTTTCAATATGTGAATATTCATATTTAGTTCAGCCGTTTTGAAGCTTTGAATGAGGACAAGGATGATAAAAGCCCTTTAGTAGTTTGGGATTTTCTGAACTGATTAAATGAGGTTTGGGTAGTCATACGACCAGAGTCCAGAGCCATATAAATGGAACACCTATTCAGTTTCATGCAGAGAGCAGAAGATGAAGAAAAGATTATTGTTTGAGAGCAGGATGTAGAACAGCAAGAGGTAAATCTCTTAATATCTGGACGGCATAATTAAACCCAGTAATATTGTGTGCTTTATTAGAATTATATTAGTAAGCAACAAACTGCTGCATGGATTTGCAAGCAGACACAGATTTCTGTTCTGTGTTGCTGAAATAAGATAAGAACAGCAACTCAGCTTTGAGCATTTTTGGGATATTTTGTAGACACTCAGCAAAATCTGGACTGTTCCTCCACCATTTTGGAAGAGAAGGCAGAAAGAATCATCTTTCCCACTCAGCCATCTCTCCCACTCTCCCAGATCCCATCTGTTTACTACAGGGATGAGTAAGAAGCTTTTGGTGGCCAAAAGCTGAACTCAGGAAACTTTTGGGTATAATATGGATTAAAAGGGCAAAGACCACATTCCACATATGGACATGCTCAGCATTTTCTGCTGATGATGTTCTTTTTCCTGGGTTTTGTGTAAGAATTGTTGGAAGTGTGGGTTGTGGTAATAAATGGTGTTAGCCTAACTTCAGGTCTTACATTACCATTTGCCTTTAGACTAGAAGACATCCAAGGTCCCTTCCAACTCTTATTCTGTTATTTAAGTGTAGTTGAGTGGTAGTGAAGGGAGGGAAACTAGTTAAAACTGATGGGGTGGAACTACTAGCAGATCACACAGCAGACATACAACCAGCCACAAGTACTTGGATATCCCACAGTCACTTGGAAAACACAGTGTGGAGGCTAGGAAGACAGCAACATCTAAACAGCACCAAAGGATCAGACAAGTGCTAAAGAACCAACTCAATGGAAAGTACAAGATAAATGCTATCAACATGAATGTTCTTGCCATTCATCAGATACCTGCCAGTATAATGAGTTGGTCAAAGAAGGACATGGAAGCTGCCAATGTGAAGACTCAGAAGTTCCTCAAAATGTATGGAGACTGGAGACTGGAAAAAGGGTGGGTGGGCTCTGATGTGTGTCATGGATGGAACCCAGAGCACCCAGGAGTACCATCAGCACCCAAAGATGAGCTGCTGAAATAATTGTTGAGGCAGCAGCAAATGTGGGAGGAAGATCAAGCAGAGGAACTGCGGTTACAAGACAAGACCCTGCATGGGACTTCCAGATTCAGACAGACAGGTAAGTACTGGCAAATCAATGGTAGTAGGTAAGAACCAGAAGAGAGCAGTAGTGATGGATGTAGCAGTCCCAAGTGACAGCAACCTCAGGAAGAAGGAGTCTGAGAAGCTGGAGAAGTAACAGGGCCTGAAGTAGGAACTGGGGAGGATGTGAAAAATAAAAACCAAAGTGCTCCTAAAAGTGATAGGAGCACTTGGGCTGTGATTCCTAATCTGGAAGAGTGGCTCCAACAGGTCCCAGGAGCAACATCAGAGCTCTCTGCCCAGAAAAGTGTAGTGCTAGGAACAGCTAAGATACTGTGCAGAATGACTCAAACTCCCAGGTTTCTGGTAGAAAACCCAAGATTGACAAAGACACATGGCATCCATAAAAGTGGGAATGAAATATGTATATACATATGCATTGTTTTAATTGTTTTCTTGTTTTTCTGATGTAATCTCAGAGGCAGATGTTGAGATGGGCGACTATAGAAATCAAATAAATAAAAGGTTTTGGGTTTTATTTTGGCAGCACAAACATTAATTTTGGTGGTCAAGTTAAAAGCAGGGGAACAGTACTTTTTAAAGATTAAGGGAACAGTCTCTGAAAACTTTAAGTGGAGTGAGATGTGCAGACCACAATGCCCATAATGCAGTGCAAACTGCCGCTGGCATGTTTTTGACAATAAGTCATTTGTTATCATATTTATACCATCAAAATCACACATTTGACAGAAGTTTGTATATTTTGTTGAGCTGGAATATCTCAACATATGAGCAAAATCTCTAAATACTGTATAAGTAAAACTTTCTTTAAAGTCTTTAATTAATAGGATGCAGGAACTCTTTATGCTCTCCAATCTTACTTTTCACAATAGTTGGTCCCAACAGCAACTCCTGTGTTCCTTTGTAACTCTTTTGGTAAAAAATCTGGCTCTGCTTTCTAGACAATTGATTCACTATCTTCACTAGAATGATAAAAGCTGTAGAGAAAAAAAATCACCAGCGTGATTTCAGACATTGTTCTGGAAAAAAAAAAGTTGGTTTAGAGAAGAGAAGAAAGAAGAGATGTGGGTCAAGAGTTTCAAACTCAGTTCTAGAAATGTGTCTTTTCTTTCAGTGATAGTTGTATTACTTATCTAAAAAAATGGGGAACACATTCAATGATTGGCCTACATTCTCTGCTGTACCAGATTTATATTTGGAAAAGGGTGGAAGACAGACAGTAAATGCAAAATGAATTGATTTGTTTGAGAACTGACATATGTAAAGAAGCACTGTACAAAAAAATAGAAGGAAAAATTCTAGATGATGATTAACGGATCAAAACTATGGGCAGCATTTTAAAGACAGTCTGGCTACAATTTTCTGGGTCTCTAACAGGCATTTTTGCCTCCGTAGAACAGATTTTTAAAATAATACCTGCACATGGAAGTGGCAGCTCTAAAAGCATTGCTCATCTTGAAGGTCACATTGTATTTAAAAAGCTGTGCTGGGTTCTACATTGTGTTCCTGAAAAATGAAGCCGTTTTCATCCCCCCCCCACTCCCCCAAAAAATTATTATACAGATTCTACAGGAAGATAATTATCAGAGGAATCGTCTTGAGTAGTAGTTCCCAAACTTTTTGTGATATTGTGGATAGTACATACAGCCCCATGAAATGTGAAATTTGATCATGTCAGGGATTTTGTTCCATTTTTGATATTTTGCCCAGGGCTCTTTGGAAATTGTGTTCTAGACTGACAATGATGTAAATGTACCCAAATTAATACGTCCTGGTTTCTGTAAATCTGGTAACCTATCCTTTATATCATGAAGACTCCCATGGGGTAGTAAAACTTTACAAGTACATGTATCTCTAAAGGCATATAAGGTTTCTTTTGACAGGTTTTATATTCTAATCTTGGGAGACTGTGACAAATATGACAAATGGTGTTGGCTTGGATTTCTGTTAGAACATACTAAAAGAATTAGGTTTCACAAATAAAATCTTGTTTTGAATAAGTGCACAATCCTTGACTTGAGCATTTAAACAGTTTGCAAAATAACATACTATTTTAGATAAGAAAAATGCTTACTTTCTGTTCTGAAGCAAGAAATAAAAGACTGTTGTGGATAAATAATGCCCTTCACTTCTCTAAGCGGTTTCTGAAAATAAAAATAAAGGATTTCATTTGGTCAAGCCCTCCCAAAGTTTATTCTGCTCAGAAACCACTCAATTCCAGATCATAATGCAACTTTTGTGATTTGGTAATCAGCAGTTCTTGAACTGTATTCTGGCCATTCTCCATCTGTTTTCCTATTTATGGCTTTGTATCATGGGCTCTTTTACCCATATTCCAAAAGAGCCAACACAACTCCACCTGGCCTCTAGGCATACCCAACAAGAACTCAACAGCTTGTACTCACTGTTTTCTATACCAGTCTTCTACTAGCCAACTACAACGTCTATTCCTCCAATACTACTTCACTTTATGAGCCCTATTTCTGGAGAGCAGTAACAGTAAATTTGCATTAGCTTGCTTGAGGCTAGTTTCCCAAACTAACACAAACCACCTTCCCTTCCCTCCCTTCCCCTCCCCTCCCACTCCCACTCCCATACTAACCCACCCACACCAACACTCTCAGCTGCCTCACTGCTCAGCTTTTATAGACAACAGTTGCTAGGTAGCTAGGGAGAGATCTTTTTTTTTTTTTATTTGATTTATATGCCGCCCTTCTCCGGAGACTCAGGGCGGCTTACAATGCGTTAAGCAATAGCCTTCATACTTTTGTATATTTATACAAAGTCAGCTTATTGCCCCCACAAACTGGATGGAAAGGATGGAAGGCTGAGTCGACCTTGAGCCTGGCTAGGATTGAACTCACAGAAATTACAGGCAGCTGGTGTTAATTGCTGCCTTTAGTAGGAGGCATTAGCCCCCTACGCTACACAGGATCTTAAAGCAGAAGTGTAAACCAATGGCCCCTTTATGACTTGTGGACTTCAACTCCCACAATGCTGGCTAAGGAATTCTGGGAGTTGAAGTTCACAAGTCATAAAAGGACAATCATTCTCCAGCCTTGTAAGGGGAGGTTCACCAGCTGTCTAGGTGCTGGCCAGTTTGTAGGCAGCCTCTCCTCTTTTACTTTGCAATAGGAATAAGTGTATAGAATTTATCATATGCATATAGGATTTCCTGAAACAAGTTTGCCAGATGAGTCATGAACTGGTCACGCCCACCCCATTTTAGCGAAGGGGGAAAATCACAATACATCATGTGACGACAACGGAATGACAGGAGTTTGACAGCCCTGGTCTTAGGTCATCTCAGACACTTGACAGAGTTGCTTGTGTGTTATGAAAACCTGGATAAATATATATATATAAAAATAAGATGGCTCTGTTTTGGCCATCTTTCCCAGTCAATTTCTCTTTAGATGTGTTAAGTTCAATTCCCTTGACTGCATATAGGAACTAAAGATCAATACATCTAGAGAGTATTGGATGAGAGAAAGCTGTTGATGCTATACTAGAAAAAATTCAGGTAATCTTACAAGTAAATCAGGGGGGAATCAACCATAACCAGTCTCAATCACAAGCAGCCACATCTTACGTGCATGTTATGTTGGTTTCAAATTGAACTTAATAGAAGTCATCAGTCTCCTGCATTAGTGGTTGGAGCATAAACTTGAATGGTTGTCTTATTAAAGGGTTGTCAGTGAAGTCTATCTAATATTATTCAGTCACCAATTGCATTATAGCCAAATACTGTTCTCGCTATATCCTTTCTAACCATAATAATAACACCATTTCTTCTTTGATTTTGATATCCTGAGTAACAAATGGTGTGATCTTCTGACTGAAAGCATTTAATTCCAGTCCATTTCAATTCACTGATCTTAAGATGTCAGTTTGTAATTGTTTTATCTTATCTTGCATTGTATTGAACTTTTCTGTTCCATGTTCACGTTGTAATTCTATCTTTGCAACTTTGTACAAAAGATGCTTTTCCAAAAGGCAACTAGGCTTTCTTGGGAGGCCTTTTTTTCCCTTTGAAAACATTTCACTTCTCATCCAAGGAACTTCTTCGGTTCTAACTGAACAACTAAAGTGTCTAACCGAAGACACTTCTGAGAGGAGAAGTGAAACATTTTCAAAGGGAAAAAAAAAAAAACCACAAGGAAGTCCAATTATCTTTCGAAAAGCACCTTGGCACTTGTCTCTGTTTTCATCTGCTACAGAACTTGCAAAAATGGTTCTTTGCAGTTGAGCATGTAAATAAATTCAACAAATGGAAAATTGGGGTTTGTTTACAACCATTACTTTTCCTCAAGAGGCAGGAAGTTCCTTTCCCGAGCACTTACAAGTTTTACTGGAAGTAAAAATAGGTTGGCTAGGTCTTGTCTATTTGAAGGGGTATTCAGAGGACAATCTTCTCTTTGAAAGCATTCTATATTTGAAAGTTCAATTTTTAAAAAGTCATGAAAAGAAATAAGAGAGCCTTGACACTGCACAGCAAAAGTCAACCCCAGGAGGAATTCAGTTACTTCAGTTCGCTATGATATTTTATTTCTGTTTAAATTACGGTGGTTATTATTATACTTGCATATATACATGTAAAGTAGGGTTTGCAACCTGCAGATGATGGTAGTGTTTCTATTTTCCTTCCACTTTAAAAAAAATGCAACTCAAGGTGGTGAACATACCTAATATTCCTGTTTCCTATTTTTCCCACATAACAATTGTGTGAGATGATTTGGGCAGAGAGACGGTGACTGGGCAAAAATAAACCCAACCAGCTTTCACATCTAAGAAAGGCTTAGGATTCGTTGTCTCCTGGTCTCCGTGACAGCATCTTAAACACTACACCAAACTGGCTTTGTTTTGTTTTGTGCTCCTTTGTTTTATTTTTTGTGATGCCTAACTGGCTACTTTAATGTTAGGCTAGGACTCAGCAGTAAGTCAATATTTTCCTGACACTCCACATAGCTTAGTTCGTCTTCTGGGTTATATTTGCCAGACGTTTCACTGGAATTATTCAGTTACCTACAAATCTTTCTTGCAGACAAGAATGGAGCTGTAGATAACAGCTGACTGACCACAGCCAATACTGATAAACGACACTTAATATCTACATGGACTTGAATTTGTTTCTTATTGGCCCTTCTTCCCATTTGCCTTTCCTCCCATGAATTAATGAACTCATGCTGTGTGTTTGGTGACTTCAAAGCCAAGCAATTGTTATATAACTGACATCACTGACCAGAAAACTGTTGGATCTCGCTTCAACCCCCTATCCAACATATAGGGGGGAAATAGAAGAAGAAGAAGAAAGAAAAAGTCATGAGCAAATATAAATATAAATGCCACATGGGGGGGAAATATTTGTTTCCTTAGGGAGGATATAAAACTGAGTAAACTCACACAAACTATAGCTTTCCAGAGCATCCTAAATAAGCCAAAAGACCCAGTAGCCCAAGAAGAAAGAAAAAACCAGGACTCATCTACCACATATAATGTAAGCATTCTAACAGCCACTGTGTCAGACAGGCAGGCAGAAGACTAACACAGAATATCCATGAACACCAACTAGCAGTCAGAAGACATAATGAAAACTGCTTAATCTCACATCGCAGACACCTCTATAGTTTCAATTGAGAAACCGTGAACATTCTAGACCAAACTAAATCCAAAAATGCTAGGGAATTCCTGGAAGCATGGCATTTAGACAAATCAGCTATCAGCAGGCAAATAGAGACAAACCATATTTACACACCATCTAAAAAAAGACAATAAAAAAAACCTGAGAAGTAAATAAAAAGACAGAACCCATCGTCTTCAACAGCCAATATCCAAATAAGCATGGATTAGCACCAGATAAACAATCAAGGTACTGACAGATTTTATTTTCCTGGCTCCAAGATCACCGCAGTTGGGGACTACAGCCAAAAAATTAAAAGATGCTCCTGGAGAGGAAAGCTTTGGCAAATTTAGACAGCACACTAAAAGGCAGAGACATCACCCTGCCTGTAGCAAAGGTAAGTGAAACCCAACACTGGGTCGGACACGACTTCGCGACTAACAACAACAACGAAACAATCAAGCAGAAAACAATATCCTACTCAAGGAACTATCAAGGCGAAAATCAAATCCCCACTAACACTGTATATAAACAGGGAGCAAGTCCCATACTCACTAGAAATGACTATGTTACCTAGCCAAATAAGGAAAAGTCTGCAAGCAAACAACCAAATTCAGAGAGCACCAAGGACTCCACAATTCAACCCTGAGCTACATGTATTCTCTCTTATTGGAACCAGCCTTTATGGTTAATCTATGTGAAAGCTACAATATAGTCCTCCAATATCTATATTGTTACATTACATAATATATAATAATAGATATTATAATGTTTAAGAGTATCCAGAAACTTCAGCTGGTGCAAAATGCATTGGCACAAAAAGTGATGTAAGCCTCTGGTAGTTACACAAGGTGAATTGGTTACCAGTTTGCTTCCCGTCCAACTCAAGATATGGTTAATGACAGTTAAATCTCTATATGGCATAGGACTGGGCTATTGAGGGCCTACCTCTCTCTGATTTCATCCACCTGTCATACCAGATTTAGTACAGTGTCTAGGGAGCTTCATTTTTGAGGGCGTTGGCAGCAGACCCTTTCTGCTGTGGCAACCATACTATGAAATCTCCCCCAGACCAAGATGAAGATGGCATCATCACTTCTAGGTTTCCAAAGGTCCCGAAAGACCTGGTTATGTCAGCATGCCTGGGGATCTTAGCAGGCAAATGAATTAGCACTGTGGCTCCATTACTATTAACATCCCTTTGTCTATTATTCTTGCTCTAATTGTTTTCATAGTCTTTAAGTGTTTGTTAATGATAATAAAGTCAGGATACAAATAAATAAAATAATGACATTAGATATTTATTGTTTTAGCTTTGTTGTATGCCACTTGCTTGGGAGTCACTTGCTTGGGAGATGGGCGGCCATATAAATTAGACAGAGCGAGAAAGAGAGAGAGAGAGAGACAGACAGACATCTCTAAGTGCCCAGTCCAATCCTCTAGCCATCCAGAAGTTCATCAGACACAGATACATCTTACAACTGTGTCAAAAATTTGGAGGTACTTTCTTTCCCATGGACTTCTGTAACTGATTTTCATGAAGGAGAGATAATGTGATCAAAAATATATGAGTTTTGCTTATGCTTATTTATCTGTAATAAATAGGAAGATTGCAACTTAAGGCAGTTGCCAACAGTGGTGAATTAGCAAGGTACAGTATATTTGTCTTGCACTGTTCAGTACTGCAAGCTTGCCATCGCTAGCTCATGCCAAGTTTTTAATGCCAAGTGTTTGAGTTGACAATTATCAAGAGTTTTGACATGAGTTTTGATGCTTTAGTATCACGGCAAGTTATCTTCCTTTTTGAATCAGTAAGTTTTCAGCACACATTTTCCAGATAGATATTGAGCTATTTAACAATTACATTCCGATGCCAGAAAGTAGTTCTCTGTGGTAATGCTTTTTATCTGGCTCACAAAGGCCTCATGCCAAGCTATATCTGACAGGTCTGGAACCCACAATCGGCGAAATTGGGGTAATAATCCATGATGAATCTCATGCCTCACTGCTCCCATGGCTTTTAAGAATATGAGGAATAGGAATCACAGAAATAAGCAGATAAAACACCGAGAGACAGTGAAAAATTCTGGATTAAGGATTTACGAACCCTCACATAGGAATATCAAGCAGGAAAAAGTTGGAAAAGGATTTTATAAGCATATGGCTTCAGAGTGTACACTATTTTTTTTTTACTGTGAACAGTGATCATCCCAGTTTAGTGGGAGTCCATGTTCTAGCTGACATGGAGTGTTTAAAATCTCCTGTTTCCTGTGCTTTTGTTGTTAAGGTGAAAAAAAAATTGCTGTCTCTGACTTACTAATTAGATGATGAGGCATTTGGGTAGGTAACTTTTATTTTTAGACAGCTGGCGATACAGGTGAGAAATCATGAGTGTTCAACAACAACCCACCCCTTCCCCTGCAGGCCAACCCACTAAGGTGGCAAATTGCTATATAATAGTCAAGCAGGAGCAATCTCTGCTCAGCAGGTCATATAATCCATAAATACTCCTAACAGTTCGAGATTGTCCATAATAGTGCAAATCAACCAGTTTTAGTGCACTAAAGTTGCACTATAAAGGCCGTGGCAGTGGAGCGATCCTCGTTAACAGAGGTCCGCAATGTCTCTATGGCTCAAGCTTAGTGCCCAAAGTCCATCACCAGATGGGTCATATAACAGTCCCACAGTTGGGGCAATCCACAGGAAGGGCCCAGCTTGCTTCCAAGTTACCGGCACACTCCCAGACCCCATCCAACCCATGGGAGGGGGCAGAGGGGCGGGAAGGCATAGGCACCTCTCCCAGTCACGGCACATGCCTAGCCCTACTCCGCACCCCAGCCTGACTAGTCCAGTCCAGTCCTTGGAGCCAATCCTTATCTGAAGTTATGGATCTGGCTTGCTGACTTATTCTTAACACTTCTTAAAATATATTGAAAGTGTTATATTGCTGATGATAATATTAGGAGCATGTTCTCTGCGAAATAGAAAAAGCTTTATTATGCTGCACTTATATCTTTAGTTTTGTTTCAACTGTAGCCCTAAAAGGTCTTTTTCCGGTTTAGTGAACATGGGATAATGCCTAATTCAGTTGAAGGGAACATTAATTCTTTCCTATTCAGAATTTTCTGAGGATAAGAATTTTCTGAGGATATGAAGCTTTAGCCTTGCCTGAGGCTCCAGTGAAAAGTAGCATGACATTGTCATATTCATATATTACTTTAAAATACCATTCTTCCTTAAGATCAAACCTGTTCTCATCTAGTCACTAGTCTAAATGTCTATCACCTGTTCAACATAGGGTGTAAGAGCCACTCATTTGTGTGAGAAACTAGTCTATTTCTAAAGTGCATTTTAACACTCTGCAACAACATTTCCATGAATCTTGCTCAGCTAAAGAATTTTCCCAATCTATATTCAAGCAGTGTTGGATTGCCGGATTGTTAGAATAAGTTAGTTACCATACCTGAGCTCAGCATCTTGCCTGCCTGTGATAAGAAATTAATTAGACAAACTTGAGCAGCCTCTCCCAGTACTCAGCTCAAATTATATGAAGGAAAGAAAATGATCTGCAATGGATATTGCTCCTGGAATTGGTCAAATGAACGAAATAAATGAAGGAAAGAAGTAAAGTTTGTTTTCACAAAAGAGATCTCAGTTTAATTCAAGGCAAGGGATAGGTATAGCTGAACTTATTCTAATTCAACTAGCAAGTGGCACAAGAGCAAAAATTCATGCAATTCACACTCCATCTATATTAGACCACAGAATGTTGAGAGTTCCAGATTTTCAGCTTGAAAACATACTGATATGCTAAGTGTGGAGAGGGCAGTGAGATAATATATCTTGGCTCTGCTTCCCTAACAAGTGCCATAAATGAAATACTGCAGTGCAGGCTATTTAGAGTCTGGGCATCTATTCAGTGTAAGTGCCAAAAGATTACCTGGAGAAGAATTGAAGAACCTACAGCTTTCTATACAGAGATATTGACAAGTGTGTGTGTGCATGCATGTTTACATGTATAGTACATGCTATCAGGTCAATTTTAGATTCCTGGTTACTGCTTGGACTAGTCCCTACATTTTTCTTGGTAAGGGTTTTCAGAAATGGTTAGTGATCACTTCCTTGGTAGAGCTGAAAGAGAGAGACTGGCCCAAGGTTACCTGGCTGGCTGAGTAGTACGGTATAGATACACAGCACTAGAATTCACAGCTTCCCGGTTTCTAAGATGATGCCTTAATCATTAAAACAAACTGGCTCTCATCTATGACATAAATATGAGATTGGATGTCTACAAAGGGTGGGGATGTAAAAAGAAGTCAAATTGACAGTCACGAATGCACAATCCAAGCCCTATGCCTTTTTGTGTATTCATCATATAGCATGTATGTGAAAAAGGCTTTGAATTGTATGTTCACAACTGTTCTCACACGCACAAGCACACATGTCCCTGATTCAGATGCTGCTGAAGTATAACTTTCAGTGATTTGCATTTTTAATCGTACTTATATTACTGAACGGAGTTGATGTTTGACTATAGCTAGGGAACCAGAGGTTCTCCTTCTCCCTCATCCCTCCAACTTAAATATGCTTTAAAGTTCTTTCAAGGGGTCAGTAAATTTACATGGGCAATTTATGCAATTTATGGAATTCTATGAACACACATATCTATTTGCATAGGTATCTTTTACCATTCCTTGATGGTGAATGAGTGGCATGGCCACATGTATGTTGGAGCATTCCTTGCTTCTATAATACCACTGGCCATTCCCAAGATAATTCCTTCTGAGGTTTTTCTGAAGGTTTTTTCTAGTGTGATCTACACTTGATTTTCTGCTCAAAACAAGACCTGATTAAGAAGAGTAGAACTGTTGCGCAGGTTTTAGTATAATAAAGAGATGGGTAGCCAATAGTCCACGGTACTTGGATACTATGGTGCCAAACATTAATAGCAAAAAGGCCTAATTTTGATAGCACTTTTTATGAGCTTCTCAAATTAATGTTAGGTAAATTTTTAACAAAAATTTTTCTGGTGAATTTTGGTCCATTTTTTCCTTCTGGCATTTTGGGGAGAGGGGTTTAATCATGGAAACAGAAAATGGGAAAACTCAGGGAGGCAAATCGGATCTTTGATCTTTACCTTTAAAATTCTTGCCCTGTAGTTCCCTTTTCCCCCACCCCATTCCCTCTTCGCAAACATTCGATTGGTCAAAGCAAGAAGCAGGATGGAAATTACAGACCTGTACAGGAGTATATGCTGCCTTGGTTAAGCCATTAAGCCATGTCTGAAAAATTATGTATAGCATAACACTGTTAAGATTCATTTTGTGAATTTCTATATCTGGCATCTCATTTCAATTTTTATTCAAGGATTAGCAAAATATAAATAAAATGTCATTCAGCATACTTTACAGTCATCTGCCAAATATGAAGGGCTTCAAATGACATTTATATCACCTGTAGTTATTGGTTTATACCTACTGACACATTAAATACAATACATAGCAATACAAAGAAGTAGAGAAACTCATCATATTTAAATGTTCTTTCTTACTGTTCTCTCTTATTGTTTTTATCATTGTTCGTTGCCCAGTCATGAGTTTGAGATGTGCAGCTATACAAAATGAATGAATGAATTAATTAATTAATTAATTAATGAAACTTGTCGTATGCATAGAGTTTTAAATACCAGTTCAGTAGGTCTCCTGGAAGACAAGACAATGAAACAGAAAAGCTACCATGAGAATCTTGTTCTTAAGGCAGTATGATTGATCTGGGACGTGGCAGGATGACTTTCCTTGTCCTAAAAGTTTCCTTCTCCTCCTCCTCTGGATCTGAGTTTTTTTTTTTAAATGGCTACCTGAAAAAGAATGAGAGGGTACAATGTGCAGCATGTGATTTGTATGGCTATTGACTCTAGGACAGGAGTGTCAAACTCAATTTTATTGAGGGCCACCTCAGGGTTGTGTTGACCTCGGGGTGGGGGGCATAGCCAGGGTGGATGTCGCCAGCTCGATGTCACTCATATTAGGAGTGCCTGTGTTGACCCAAGTGCTCTGCCAGTGAAAAGAGGCTTCCGAGCTCTGTTTTTGGCTGTGATGGCCACTTGTTTTCACTGGCAGAAGCACCACGGCTCAGCCTTTCCAGGACGGCCCCGTGGGCCAATTCTAAACACCCTGCGGGCCAGATCTGACTCACGAGCCTTGAGTTTGACACCCCTGCTCTAGGAGAAAAACCAGACGTAAGTTTTCTAGTTCTGTGGAGTTTCAGCCAGAATGGAATTGTGGTAAAATATTAAGATTGGTTTTTCTTAGGGAACTTACATGTCCATTTTAAAAGAATATATCATTTTTGTGCTATTAACAATCCCACCTTTGCTTCAGTATATTTAGAACTGTTTTCTTGGAAGCCATCTAAATGTATTACCTGATAAATAGGATTAAACTGTGGTAGTCATACTTTCCTGCCAAGAAGCACACCTCAAACAGACTATGAATTGGGATCATTAGAGGAGACCCTTTCTATTTTTTGTGACAAAACTTAACTTGTCCGCTACAAAAAGCAGTCTCTTTGTGGTACTTTGGAGTGCCATTCTAGCTATAAAAGATGTGCCAGGCACCAATTTTTATATGCAAACTCCTCAGGATGAATGTGCACTATATATATGTGTAAAAGAAATAAATATGTTTAATCACAAGAAATGCAGGCAACCATTTTTGCCAATTTAAAAAGTCAGAATAACTTGAAGTCACGGTCCAGAGTGCCAACTTCTGAAAAGAACTTGAAAGCTTCTGTAGTAAATTATATGGGAGAGATCAGAAAATGCAAACTGTTTATAATGAATATTTTTGATTATAAACGAAGGATGCAACTTAGTTCCCAATTAGTAGGCAATAACAACTATCACATTAGCAGCCATTGTATCTGGAATGCAGGCAATCCTCAACTTTAAACCTTTCATTTAGTGACCATTCAAAGTTACATAGCACTAAAAAAATTGATTTATGACCAGTTTTCACACTTAACAACCATTGTTGCATCTCCATGGTCATGTGATCAAAAAATGCTTGGCAACTGACTCATATTTATGACGATTGCAATGTCCCGGGGTGATGTCACCACTTTTTGCGACCTTCTGAGAAGGAAAGTCAACGGGGAAGCCAGATTCACTTAACAACTGTGTTACTAACAACCATAGTGATTCACTTAACAACTATGGCAAGAAACATCTTAAAATGGGGTGAAACTCATTTAACTTTCTTGTTTAGCGATGGAAATTCTGAGCTCAATTTTGACTGTAAGTCAAGGACTACCTATACACTGTAAAATGTACTGCTTTTCCCCATTTTGTCCTTAAAAGCGTATTCAGAATGATGTTGCCCTTAAGCTTATGACCATAGAGTTTGTAGACAGCTCTTTCAACCTGTTGCTGCTCAGCTGAGCCAGCCAATAGTTGACTGCAAAGAATGTCAGCCAATCAACACTCAGTCTGCTTCAAAATTGCCAACTGCTGAGTTTATTGTCCTGCTCTCCTGATATTACTACTTTGTGAATTAAGAAATTGCCTTCTCCCATTTCTCCACCCCAACAAAATATGTAAATGTAAGGGAAAGTTTGATTTTTGAAATGATTAGCAAATGAAAAGCCTGAGCAGTGCTTTTTTTTTAATCCACGGCACCAGATCAGCACTGCAGATAATGGCCATTTAAGTTTATAGAGCAGCAAAATCAGTAACAATAGTTTGATAGGAACATATGCTGGACCTATTGAAAAAAATAGAAAAGACTTAAGCACTTTTTAACTTGCTTTATTTATGGCATTTATTTATATATTTTTGGTCAAGTTAGATTTACAACTTGGCACAAGACCCAGAAGTTCATGAATGCCAGGTTTCAAATTATTACTTAAGAAATGTCATTTTATACTGTCTTGTTAGAAAGCACTCCACGTTAGATATAGTATAGTAGTTTATTTGTTTTTGGCTTGTGTTGAAAACTGTGTTAATCTGTGTGGTTAAAAACCCGATTTAAATAAGGCTGGGAAGACAGTTGAATAGTTTTGAAGCTGATAAAGCAAACAATGATATGGCATATGGCCATTACAGTCTCCTCTTACTCTGCTGCCAAACTTTCAGCATTAAAGACTCCCAGGAATGCAAAAAGAATGCAATGCAACATTAAAACTTTGCACACTGAATATTTGGAGATTTTTCTACTTTACAAGAATCATTTCCATGTGGGCTAGTTCCAGTGTTGAATAAGTGTTGACTTTTAGATGTACTACTTCATCTTACTCATGTACACATGAGTGACTATATTCAGATATCAGTCTATCTCTTCTGATCTGGGGTGAGTGGGATGGATGGAAATTGCAATTCAGAAGGCAGAATATTATCCATAAGCCATTCTATGGTTTTGGAATGCAACATTTTTTGACATTTCTGAAGCACCAATTGAGCCTAGTCCAATCTAGTGCCTTTCAGAGGGTGTAGGACAACTCTCCATGGCCAACTTGCCACAGGGCAATTCAATGCTGTATTAATCATTGGTGACATGTTCTCATTTAAATTATTGTTATCTCTTGTATTTCTGGATTGACTTTCTTTATTTTATTATTATTGGCCATGGTTCTGTTGAAATTAATTTCAAACATTTGTATTTGTTGAATTGTCTTCCGGCAAGTTGACTGTCATGAATTGGCTGTGATGAGTTATCCCATTCTGCTTTCAGAGGTTTCATACTGTGCTCATCAACTCTGCCAGAAGACTGAATGGTTAAAACACTTGGAGAACATCAAGCTGTGGAAAGCTGTTCTATACTCTTTGCCAGGGGTGTCAAACTCAAGACACACAGGCTGGATCTGGCCCATGGGGTGTTTAGATCTGGCCAGTGGGGCCACCCTGGAAACAGCAAAGGACCTGATCACAGTGCCTCTGCCAGTGAAAACGGAGATTGGGAGGGCCATGCACAGCCCTCCCAGGGTCAATTTTTGGCCATGACGGCCTCCTGCAGTCATCTGCCAATGAAAATGGAGCTTGGGGGGGGGCATGCACTGTCCATTTTTGCTGGCAGAGGCAGAGAGGAGGCAGAGAGCCTGCAGGAAGCCATCACGGCCAAAAACGGAGCTCGGGAGTTTTCTCTGGCAGAGTGCTTGAGCCACAACAGGTGCTCCCAACACAATTGACATCAAGCTGGCCACCCCTACCCTGGCCACACCCACCTCAGCCCCCCGCAGTCAAACACCACCCTGATGCACCCCTCAGTGAAATTGAGCTTGATACCCCTGCTCTATGCAGCACTTGAAAAGATATAATTGCTAATTATTGTTTATTACATCTTTACATGAGTACCAATCAGTGGTGGGATTAAGCCGGTTCTCTCCGGATCGCGCAAACCAGTAGCAGCGACTGCGTGTGGCTCTACCCATCTGCCCAGATGTAATGTGTGACTACTGTGCATGCGCAGAAGGCTGTGCACATGTGCGGAGGTGGTGCGTGCGAGCAAAGCGAGCGTGCGGATGCCCGCACTCACATTTGTGAACTGATAGGGAAAGTAAGTGAATCCCACCTCTGGTACCAATTCTAAGCTCTAACATCACCTAGATAAGTAATACAATCAAGAATGAAGATAGAATTAAAAGCAACAGAAATCCTTCTATATCATCCATATACAGTAAATCAGGATATGATTTCTGATATTTATTGTTTATTTACTGATGCAGATATAAAGTTCATACATTACATTAAGCAATCTGCTTAGCCATGCTATCTTCCATAAGCCAAAATTGGCTGCTCAAGCACATAACATATAATACAATGTGTGAACAAGATTAGAGGTGCCACATTTGACTTACAAAAACAATAGAAATATACTGATACCAGAGAAGACATTCAGTTAAATAACTTCTTTATGTTGTCCTTTCTGTCTATTTTATCTATTTTAGCTGGTATTCATGAGCAAAAACTAAGTATGAATCATTTCTTAGAGGAGAAGCTGATCTCATTCATAAACTGTATAAGCAATACAGGATGATCTACTGGAAGAAATACAGATCTGTACCTCATTTACTACAGATCAAAGTTTCTACTTTCTATTATTCATAGAAAACCAATTAATCCATCTGCACTGATGCCAGGTTTTCAGCTTACCTGGTAGATTAAATCTAAGTGACTGGCCCTTTGGACCTTTTCACCAAGTGCAGTAGCCTAAGTTAATATACTAACTAAAGGAAATTAAATTAGTTGCAGTAAATCTTTACGTTATGGTAAGCCTGAAACTTTGGATAAAAATCTACAAAGAATGGGTGTCTCTTAAAAATGACAATATGCACATTTCTATGGTTGTTGTGTTTTTTGTTTTTTGTTTTGCTAATCCTGTTCTCCAAACATGACTTGTATGTGACAAAGGACTAAAAAAGGGATAGAGTGAAAGAGTGAAGAGATTTGACAGAAAAAAATAGTAAATAGTAAAATTTTATGAAAACCTTTTCTACAAAAGATTCATGTGGTGTGTATAAAGGTCACATACATCACTCCTGCCTCATCAATATGGAAGATGTAGCAATATTTCCTAGCCCAACAGCCACCAGCGTTAGGATTTTAATTTCTCTCATCTACAATCAGCAATACATCTTGAACAGGATTATATTGGTTTATTGGAGATAGGACCAGGAAATACAGAAACATTTTGACTTTTCATTCCATCAATACATATATATTGAATTCTCACTTTCTGATTCAGTATCCTGAATAATACAATGTGGTATTAGAAGCACTAAGTATGTTTATCTCTGTGAATGTACTTTCCATTATTGCCTGTGTATCAGGGGTGGGTTTTACTTACTTTTACTGCCGGTTCACAGTGGGGTTGCTCTCTCTCTCGTGCGCTCTTCTGCATAAGCGCAGAAGCATTTTGATGATGTTGGGGTCGGTGGGCAGAGCCCCCCACCAGTTTTACTACTGGTTCTATAAAACTCAAGGTTGACTCAGCCTTCCTTCCTTTCGAGGTAGGTAAAATGAGGACCCGGATTGTGGGGGCACTAAACTGACTTTGTATAAAAAAGAACACCGCTTACGGGGGTGTAGGTACTAAGCAGGTATATACAAAAGTATGAAGGCTATTACTTAATGCATTGTAAGCCTCCCTGAGTCTCCGGAGAAGGGCAGCATATAAATTGAACCAATAAAATAAAATAATAAATAAAACTAGTGCAAACTGGGGGCAACCCACTACTGCTGTGTATGCAAAAATTTGAATCTATGTATGGGGAAACACTTATTCTATCATATAACCCCCAGGGGGGGTGGAGGTAGGGATAAGCCAATTAAATGAAAATAGATCTAACAATGGTTACATGGAGAACATGTGTAGAATGTTAACTGCCCATAGTCATTTGATAGTGAGATGGGCAGCACATAAATTTAATAAATAAATAAATAGTCATAGACAACATGGACACAAATCTGTTGAGGAGAGTGAAGTCAGTTTGTCCTTATTAGGAACCTTTCCCAAGAAATCAATGAGAAAACAAGGCAAATTATAGAAACTTCTATATTTTATTTCAGGGGTCCCCAAATTTGGACTTCATCTCCCAGAATTCCCCAGCCGGCATATTACAGTTAAGTCCGCCTGCTTCCCCTACTCCCTTTTTCAGGTTTAAAGTTTCTTTCTGATACTTGTCTGGCTACACTTATAGGTAGGACCTTTTGACCTATTTGTTTGGTTTCTGTGCCTTTTAAACCCAGAGCATAAGTCAGATTGTGGTTAACAAGTCTTAACCATGATCTGTGATTATATCTTATAGAAGGTTGACTTATCTGAACCATAGACCAGCATGTTAAAATAAAAACTACCGTATGGATAATCATGTGTTCTGCACAATGTCTGCTACTATTGCTTTGGTTAGCTTACTGTATTCCACATGTGTTTTATGAGGCTGACTTTGATCATTGCTGTTGAATGCACACACAATTACCAAAAAGAAGGGGGGGCAGATCAGTGTTTCCTGGGTCATGTTACCAAGAAATTGGTTTAAGAATGGTGAATACAAAACTGCCATTCAAATGTATAACCTTCTTTGGAGCAAGTAACTCATAGACATGTCTTGTTTCACTTTGGGGGTCATGACCTCTGACTCACATGTGAAAAAGTTTTAAAATATCAGTTATCTGTACTAGCACAGCAAGCAACAAATATGCTCAGAAATGGCCGATCACCCACTTCAAACATAGAGATACTCATCACAAACGCATTCATGTAGCAGAATAACTTACAGCTTAACATTTTTCTTAAGCATCTAAGAAATCTTTTCTTCTGAAGAAACGCCATAAGAAAAATTAATGCCATTCTGAATTGCTAGTTCAAACAAATAGCGCTACCTTTTCCTTTAGATAGCAAAATAGAGCTAAGGCTGCTTGAATTACCAAAAAAAAAAAAGTGATGGGATCTCTATTTCTATTTTTTTTATCATGGTAAATCCTCCTCATTTCTCAGAAGCCATACATTTTTGACATCTAGTTTTATTCCACAAGTTAAAAGAAGATAAAGTAGAATTGGTTATATGATACCAGATCCCTTTCAATGCACCATTCAAAGCCAGACATACAGCTGAAATCCATAAACCTCAGTAGGGCCCAAATGACCCATAAGTCATATGGAAGCTTGTTTTCTTCTGGGATAGTCAACTATAAAGCCTTTACTGAGCTTTTTCTAAGAAAAGCAATGAAAACTAAGACATAAGAAGAGCATTGACACACACACACACACACACACACACACACACACACACACACACACACACTGTGAGAGAGACAGACACAGAAGGGTCTATCAATCTGTAGTACCAAAGGCTAAAGAATCTAAAAAAGTTACTGTTCCCTTCTGAAAATTTCAGTTTTTAATAATGTGGAGAAACATTTTTCTTAAATCCATCCTAGAACTACAGAGATATCCCGTGCTAATGATGAAATGAATTGCCATCAGTGAGCCAAACCAAAAGTAAAACAGTGATAACAAACTTCTTACAACTTACCGGTATATCATTTTTTAAAATTAAGACATCTAATTTGGTTTGAATTAGTTTATTTCCAGAGGATGCGCTGAAAATTGAGCACAAATTTAAATAGACACCCCTAAAAGTAAACTTGGTGTATAATAAACCAATGTGAAGTGATTTAAATATTGGGGGATGGGTTGGAATTAAGAATTTATTATTTACTAGAATTATTAGAATCAAGTCAAGCATAGCATTGCTTTCTTTCTTTCTTTCTTTCTTTTCTTTTTTTTTAAACAAGGAAGGAGAATTCGGCTTACCTTCAAGATGGACTTTATTCACAACATCCCTCATCACCCACCATATTGAGTAAGGTGGCTAAAACCCAACTTTGGCATTATTTGCAAAGAAATAGATACATTCATTGATCTTCCCTCCTCTGTCCTGTAAACTAAAAAAACTTGCAGAGAAGGCCAACATGTCATAAAACTGTAATATCCTTATCTTCTCTTTATCTTTATCTTTATTTGATTTATATACTGCCCTACTCCCGAAGGACTCGGGGCGATGAACAGTAAAAATACACAAATACAAAATTTAAAAACAGAATAATATTGTTTTCTCTATGTATCAGATCAAGGAATTATGCAATATTCTCTTTCTAAAAATACCCAGACAGTCTTCAAATTTTAGGGCCTAGAATCAGCAGTATTTCCACATTATTACCCCTAGAGTTAATTAATTAGTTATTTCCTGAAATTTACACATGACCTGCCCAGAAGTGGCAGTGACCACTGGCATTGTAAAATCCTGTGCAGTAAAGCTCCTATCAGGTGTTGTTGTTAGTTGTGAGGTTGTGTCTGATCCATCATGACCCCATGGACAATGTTCCTCCAGGCCTTCCTGTCCTCTATCATCCTCTGGAGTCCAATTAAGCTCACACCTATTGCTTCAGTGACTCCATCCAGCCACTTTGTTCTCTGTCATCCCATTCTTCTTTTGCCCTCAATCTTTCCCAGCATTAGGCTCTTCTCCAGTGAGTAGAGGAAAATAAAATGAATTGATATGACACCTTCAATTATGTGGTTGCAAATACCATCTGGAGTTTTTTGGTACTCTTCCTGTGAATGGCCCTGATTCTGGGGCAGCATATGCCATCGTAATCAGGAAGTCCTAAGCATATAGGACTTAATTCATTACAGGACTCATTAATTTCAAGTTTCCCCAGTGGTGAGATTCAACCAGTTCGCACCACTTCGGGAGAACCAGTTTTTAACTTTCTAAGCAGTTTGGCAAACTGGTTGATGGAAGAAATCATTAGGGCAGAGAACTGGTTGTTAAATTACTTGAATCCCACCACTGAGTTTCTCCCACTTTATGTGAGTTCGCTCTTTGCAAATTTGCTATTATGCGGTCAATCATTTTTGCTTGAGAATTTACTTTATGTGCAAACAATTGCTATTATGGGATTTGTACCATCATTTTCAATTTGTGCCAGCCTGTGCCAAGACTTCTTCCTGCAGTAGTTTTCCACCCAAACTTTTTTCTGCCCTTATTCATACCTTTACTATTATGCTGTGTGTTTATTTAAGTTTCGTATCCTGTCTCCCATTTATTTCTGTACCTGCGATCGCTGTTTTTATGAGCTCAAGACATTCAGCAATCCAGTCCCCTTACACAAAATGAAAAGAAAAAGGAACAAAGAAGCAAAAGAAAGAAAATTAAGCATGTTATGTTGAACCAAAATTGGTGACGTGGAGCCCTTGAGAGAACTTTTAACCTGAGCAGATCTACTGTGTACAACAGGGGTGTCAAACCCACGCGTCATGTTGTCATGTGACATATTGCAACTTTTTTCTCCTTCGCTACACTGGGGGTGGGCGTGGCCGGTGCGTGACGCATACAGCCGACAGGCCACGAGTTTGACATCTTGGTGTACAACATAACAAAAAATATTATTATGACTTCTACTGGTGTGAGGCAGTCAACCTTTTAATCTACCATGAAAACCCTGCATGTTAGAAATCCATAAGCAGAAAATTTGGAGAAAATGCTTCCACTGCTCGCAGAATGTTCAACAATGTAGAAAAATGTTAGTGCTTAACAATAACGCTTTAAAAAGTTATGAACAGATTTGTCAATGCATTTGTGTTACAAAATTGTCGCCATACACTACAATCCCTTTTTTCCATTGTTTTAATGTTTCACTTTAACCTTAGATTTTGCCCAGCTTCAAGCTCTCATGCATTTAGCCAACCATCTGAACAAGGATTTACAATATGATGGACAGAACAAGAAAAAGGACTTTTAATTTGCTTAGCCATAAGAGGGTCTTTAACATTACTTTTTAGAATGAAGGAAATTGATTTATTATACACAGCATAGGGTAGGCATTACACAACTGGAATGCCAGCTTCTGGACCACCATTAGATAGCAACAAAGAGGTAGAGAAAATATTTTTTTTACCGGCTTTCCTCTGAATTTTAGCAGTTTATGGCATCTGAAAATAAAGACATATCTCATGTACATTCACATTGAAGAATTCAGTGATACTTAATACGTAAACTGCCTTCCCTAATGTGTATTATGTTTGACCTTTTGTGACAAGCTCTGATTTTGACTAGTGATAATAGTTTCTCATGTGCAAATCACCAAAGGATGAACGAAATTCTCTCAGCCAGCACCCTTTTTTTCCGACAAAGACAGCAAAACCACACATACACACATACACCCACACACATATTCACACAGAAACCTTTGGTCTGCAGCTATCTATTGCTTAATGCTAAGACAGACATTAGTAATAAAGCTCTGTTTATAACCTACATAGGTTACTTTTTCCACGCTAGGTACAGAGTATTTTAGGAGGCATTTGATAAGAACAATCACATTTGAACATTATAAGTTACTTATGGTAATTTATAGGGTTATAAAAACAAAGCGAATAATTTTTCGGAATTAAAATGTTGCTAATGTGAATGGATTGCCTGAAATTTAAATACAGAAGTTCTAGGACCAGTTTATTACTGCCAGAAAATTGATAACTTTCTTCTAAGACAACTTTAGTAAAGAGCTAGGAACTCAAAGTTGTGTGTGTGCGTGTGTTTGTGTGTGCGTGTGAGCATGTGTGTTAGTTGTGAGCATAGTTAGTTATATGAATACATGTATACACATACACAAAAAACTTTTTAGTCCTTCCTTAGACATAGAAACTGGCTGTTGCTCTAAGGCCAGTGACTGTCCAAGTCTGAGAAGTTAAAAAACATATGTCTACTAAACCCACACTGGGCTTGCATAGTAGCAAGCAAACACACACACACACACACACACACACACACACATTAAGACCTACATTATCCATCTGTATCAGCTTTCCTAAACTCAAAATATGCAGAATTCTATGTTTCAATGATAGCCTGGCACACAGTACAATATTTACCTTACAGATACATAACATTGTCTCTGTCAGTAAATCTCAGCATATTAGCTATGCAACTCATAAGAAAGCAGTAGTACTAGACTGCAAATTCTTGAAATCACATTACTCATGAAATCTCATTAAAGTCACTCCAGAGAGTACTCCATATGGTACAAACATTTGAAAAATTTCATCCATACAGCAGCACAGTTAACAACAGTCTGTATTTCCATTTTGTAGAATTGTTTTCCTAGAGTTCTCATTTCAACTGTTTCCTAGGTATTTTTACATGCCTAACTGCAGTCAAGAATAAGTTGCAGGTACAATTACTTTAAACAATTACTCCCTTGATTCAGTTTACAACACTCCCTGCTCTTCAGCTATTTCCATAGCTGACTTCTTGGTGATCAGGGAACCACTTGGTTGTGTCCTATAAAAACAGAAATTTAAATTGCTGTTTAAAAATTTAGCCCTTTAAAATTGGTGCAAAAAAAAAAAGGAAATCAGCTGTGGCCTTCCTTAGCCATTCTGTTATCTTTGGATAAGTGTAAGGATTGCATGAGAATGAGAATGGTGCAGCTCAACCCTTCACATTAACTTTTATGTAGGTTATGTTAATGTATGGAAATGCACGGATATTTGACTTTAAGAACGCCAAGGTCAAAATATATGCCATCATATAAAATAAATGGTTTCTCTTGGGCTACTATATGTGGGCAAAATCTATACAGCTGTTAGATTGCAACAAAGAATTAGAGTTTGTATTTTGCAGTGGCAATCCACAAAAACGAGGCCCAGGCAGAAGAAGAACATCATGGCTTCAAAACCTAAGGGACTGGTTTGGACAAAACTCAGTGGCACTTTTTCATACAGCTGTTGATAAAAATAGGATTGCCAACATGATCATCAACGTCCGATGATGGACATGGAACAAGAAGAAGTGGCAATCCATGATGTACTCTATGTGCACACATTCAATAATCAACTTCTGAGGGGTTTGGACCTGGTTATACAGATAGCCCTTGACTTACGACTTTGTTAAGTGAGTTTTGCCCCATTTTAGGACATTTCTTGACACAGTTGTTAAGTGAATCACTGCAGCTGTTAAATTAGTAACACTGTTGTTAAGTGAAGCTGGTTTTCCAATTGATTTTGTGTGTCAGGTCACCAAAGGTGATCAGATGACCCCAAGACTTTGCAACTGTCATCAATCTGAATCAGTTGTCAAGCATCTGAATTTTGATCATGTAACCATGGGGATGGCAGAATGGTTAAAAGTGTGAAAAATGGTCATAAGTCACTTTTCTCAGGCTGTAATAACTTCAAACGGTCACTGAATGAACTGTTGTAAGTCAAGGACTACCTGTATTATAGCTAGGAGACCATATGAAACCCTTGGTAGCTCACTGTCACATAGATTAGATATTTTGATGGCAAATCAAAAAAATATAGCGCTATCAGAAATGTTAGGATTATGTGAATTCATTATTTCACTTAGAATTCTATGTTACTAAATTAGGTTTCATGAAGCAAAAGTAATGTTAATTAAACATGTCTTTAAAAGGTGAGTTTTCACTCTGTTACCATCTGAAACAATAGATATAACTTCATCCAAAATACCCAAATGGTTTCTATTCATTCTTCCACATAAGATCTTAATATTCTCCGTATATCTTGACTTCTTCGATTGATTCTGAAAACCTCTTTTATAACAACAGAAAATGTCCTATATTTAAATTAAAGCTCAGAGTTAGAACCCTGATGGATTCCACGTGCTAAAACCCCTTTCATCTACGTATGCACTGGATCACATTTAGTTCAAGGTGCTGATTCTGATCTATAAAGCCTCTCAGAGCATGGGCCCAGCATATCAAAGAGATTGCTACCTCCTTCTCTAATCCCCACAGTGATTTCTCAGACAAATTGAGGAGGCTTTTTTATAAATACCATCTGTGTGTCAACTGAAACCATCAAACATGTGTAGGGAGACTTTTTTTTTAAAGAAACAAATGAAATAATACTTTATTCTTCAATCAACAACTTTTTATGCCAAAAGAATGAGAAGTGACCAAAGCCTGCCCAATGCTTGTGATAGATATATAGGATTTTAATTCTAAATCTCTGTGACACATTTTCCTGTTTCAAAACACATCTTTATTGTGGAATTAAATATAGATGTCCTAAACCAGTGTTTAAACCCTGTAGGGGAGCATTCATGATAACTACTTTGAATTTATAGAGAGAAACTCCACATATAATTTCTCAAACTGTTGGAGCTCCCTTCCAGAAATATAGATTTTCTTCATGTTTAAAGTTAAAAAGATGAGCTGGCATTAATCTAGGAAAAAAGTAATAGGATGCTACCAAATTTTCTAATTTCATCTTTCCAACAAAGCTTCAGGAAACCCTACCACTTTGTAATTAATAAGACAAATTTTCATATCTGAAGGCTCTCTGTCGCTCCTTTTACGACTATGCCTCTTTTAAAAAGCACAAAGATCAACCACATTTTCTCCCCTCACCTTCTTACAGCTTTCCTTGTAGACAATCGTTTTGCCCAATGAAATGTTCTGGAACGAAACTTGAAAATTTGCAACTGTTTTGTAAACATCAGCCCATATAATATGTGCGTTGTCTCTATAGATTTTGATTTTGCCTGGACGTGTTAATTAATAGGGACTATATTCTATCATTAAAAAAAACCAAGTCATATTTGCTATTTTATATATCGCTATGTCAGATGCACAAAAAAATGGAGTAAAAACTGTGCTCACACTTCAATTTATTTTAACTTCAAGAACTTCAAAATGGGAAATCATATTTTACCTTATTAAATTTATTTCTACACTATTCCTTTTTCCTGAAATTTTCTTTTTCTATTTTCTATTTTCTCCTTCCTTCCTTCCTTCCTTCCTTCCTTCCTTCCTTCCTTCCTTCCTTCCTTCCTTCTTCCTCTTTTACATCTTTGTGAAATCTTCCATGTTCTTGGGAAGAGGAGGTCAAGACCTTCTGCTTAGGTTTTTTTTTCCCCCTATCATTAAAATGAAATGAAATAGTAGCATCAGCTTCTTCAGATTGGGCTAAAACTATTTAGAACCACTGCCTTTAATTAAAACATTCCTCTTTTCAGGATCTGTTTATTGCTTCCCATTTGTTTCACTTGAGACATTGTAATACAATATATAACCAATCTAATTGTCCCAATATTCTACCATTATTCTACCATCTACTATTTTTTCTAGGAAAGTTCCAATTTCCCTTTTCATGTTTTCCTTTCTTTAACTGGCAAAATAGCCAGGGTTCATCAGAAGAACAATAAGAGAGGTCAACATTATCAGCAGAAAGCAAGCAGATAACTTTCACCTAAAAAACTGTACTTGAAAAATTTGTGAGTATATATTAAAGGAGAACTTGATCATGGGAAAGAACACTGTCAGATAATGCAGTACCCAGTTGTATGAAATCCATTTCTTAACAAGGATTGTAGAAAAGCAATGCTCCCAAGTGTGGAAGCAACCTAATTAAAGCCATATTCTATTTTTTTTTAAATGGAAAGAATATTAATATGTTTATCTGACCTCCATCATTGCTCCATATGATCATTTTCACCTTCTCTGTTCTATTCACACACCTGTGGCCCAGCTTGTCTACAGTCTATCCTAAGGTTTACATATCTTTAGGGTTAGCATGTATATTTTCAAAGACATTAAGCCCTATAATCACCAGGGTTTTTACCTTAATCCTTTATCTCCTCTTGATCTTTCTCTGTGTAGTTTGCAAAAAAAAAAGAAAAAGAAAAGAGGATGAGTATAGAGACTGATGCAAGAACATATGAGATCTATTTAAGTATTTACCTGCCAAATTAGAGATACCCGTGAATTCAAGCCAAAAAGTCAGCATTAAACAGAACTCTACTCTGTAACTGAATATGACAGATATTCGGCAATCTCCTTACTCTAAAAAAGGAAAGATAAGTTAAAAGATTTGGGAATTCTGCTATGACCCTCTGCTTAGTTTCCTATGTTGCATATTTGTAGTTACACACTGTAATTCTCATAAAATTCAGTGGGGCTGAAATTATTGTCCTTATCTCACTCATTTTCCAAACATGAATTGTTTTTTAAAGGCAACTTCATTTTTAAGATACAGGTTGTCCTTGACTTAAAACAGTTCAATAAGTGAACATTCAAAGTTACAACAGCAGTGAAAAAAAATGACATGACTATTTTTCACACTTATGGCCATTGCAGGATCCTTGTAGTCACGTGATCAAAATTCAGATGCTTGGCAACTGGTTCATATTTATGACGGTTGCAGTGTCCCAGGGTCATGTGATCACCTTTTGTGACCTTCTGACAAGCAAAGTCAACGGGGAAGCCAGATTCACTTAACAACTGTGTTACTTAACAACTGTGGCAAGAAAGGTCATAAAATGGGGCAAAACTCACTTAAGAACTGCCTTGCTTAGCACCATAAATTTTGGGCTCAATTATGGTTGTAAGTCAAGGACTACCTGTATATATTTTATGTAAAAGAAACTTCCTTTCTGATTTCTCTCAATCAAAGCACTGTTGCCAACACTGAAGATCAATTTGGTAAAAAAAAAAAAAAGTTGACAAAAATCAATCACATACTCCAGAAAAAATACTAAAAATTCTATTAAAGATTTTTAATATGTATTCAACAACAAATGAATCCTTCTCCTCAAGCATTATTATGAGGAATAAAGGCCAGTTGTGCATTGTGGTGGAAACTACCAAACCTTTGACATGACCACCCTCCATTTCATATATTTGAAACAAAAGGTACATCTCTTTCTTTTTTCCATGATGATTCTCAGAAATTAAGTTGCTAGATACCATATCAGTTATTTTGTAAAGTATCTTAAAATGACAGTAACGAGAGCTAGGAAACAGTGAGGAAATTGCTTGGCCTCCTGTCTGCAAGGAGAAGATTACTCGCCTCAGTAAATTTTCCAAAGATTTGTCCTGTCTCACTATCTCGGATTCTGATCCAGAAGTTCCACCTCTTCCCTCAGGACGATTATTCTCCACTTTAATAGTTCTTGCTGGCAGGACATTGTATTTTTTTTTCCTCCTGAGATTCAGTTTATCCAAAGCTTGTGTTTTCTATTGTGTTGGCTGCTGAAGTAAATGTTGCCTTGCACATATGGTGCCCAAATTAACACATCTAGGCAATAAAAATAAAATTGCAATGTCTGGAGAATGAAGGGAAGCTGAGTAAAATAGCTGTCATCATTTGCATGTTTAGATTTGTGACTCTGGCATGTTTTACAGCCATCCTGTGACAAGCTTATTTTTCTGGCCTGCCTTATCTGTGTTTTGCCATGATACCCTTTCTGAGTCATTTTGTTTTATACTTCTTGCTTACCAAGACAACACTGAGAAAGACACCGAATCCAATGTATTAGGCCAATGTATTAGCAGTATTTGCATACTGCTAGCCTGACAGAAGAAGAGCTGCTCTCTGACTTTTTGGCATCAATGGGAGAACATCCAAATGAGACTGTCTTCCTTTTGTCTTTCCACACTCCTGATTCACAATTTGCTAGAGAGCATCATGAATGGTGTTTCAGCTTTTTCAATGCACCCATTGAGTAAATCAAGTGCACCTTGATTTGAATTATTTTCCAGTCACTCTGGATGCCCTGCTTCCATGACTATGTAAAATACACATGTTGACGCACTACAACAGGGGTGACAAATTCAAGACCCGGGAGTCAGATCCAGCTTGCGGGGTGCTTAGATCTGGCCCGCGGGGCCGTGAAGGACTGGCCTGTGGTGCCTCTGCCAACAAAAACAGAGCTTGGGAGAGGCCGCATGCCCCCGACACGAGTGATGTTGAGCTGGCCACGCCCACCCTGGCCATGCCTACTCCAGCCCTCTGAGGTCAAACACAACCCTGATACAGACCTCAATGAAATCGAGTTTGACACCCTTGCACTATAAGGAAGTTATTAGTTTACCAAAGCAGCTGCCAGGCAGAATTTATAAGAACCAACAACAAGAGCCAGCCCATTGAGAAGCATCTACAGTACTTAAAGTTTTACTGAGTAGAATCCACCCGTTGCAATAGCCATCATAGAGGGAGACCTGTGTTAGGCAAAAACCGGATTGCAGTTTGTCAGACTAAGAAATTATGGTTAAAGGCATAATATTTCATGAGGCTGAAAAGGTGCTACCAGACTCCTTCTGATTTTTGCCTCTTACAGTGCTGCCCTTTCTGTAGAATTAATCAAAGCAAGATTATTTCAATGTAGCGATCAATTATTACAATTCCTTGCATGGGGAAAAGGCAATGCAGACAAATATGAAAATAAAGTACGTTTTTAGCCTACCCCAACCAAGAGCAAATGGAGAATGCCACCTTTCCTTCCCCCCACACACACATTTGTAAAGCTCAATGTGATTTCTATATGATTTTCAATGAAGGTTGCTCAGAATTAAGTGCCTTGAACTGAAATATGATTCCAACTTGCTTTGTCACATTCAATAAACACACATGCTTTTTCTACTAAGAATGATACTAGAATAGACTATATCCCAAATAGGCAGTCCCATTTAGTCATTTTTTTCACTGGGCATTATATTTCTATTTAAATTATAGCTGTTATTTCTAAAAATACAGATACAGTTAGTCCTAGACTTATGACCACAACTGAACCAAAAATTTCTATTGCTAAGTGAGACATCTGTTAAGTAGGCTTTGCCTCATTATACAACCTTTCTTGCCACATTTGTTAAGCAAATCACTGCAGTTGTTAAATTAATAACACGGTTGTTAAGTGAATCTGGCTTCCCCATCGACTTTGCTTG
The DNA here is from genome assembly GCA_030761175.1 of Masticophis lateralis. Classification (NCBI taxonomy): domain Eukaryota; kingdom Metazoa; phylum Chordata; class Lepidosauria; order Squamata; family Colubridae; genus Masticophis; species Masticophis lateralis. The sequence goes on from JAUDYJ010000003.1 coordinate 67,311,445, forward strand.
TCAGAAGGTCACAAAAGGTGATTACATGACCTCGGAATACTGCACTCGTCATAAATATGAATCAGTTGCCAAAGTCTGAATTTTGAGCATGTGACCTTGGGGTTATTGCAACAGTCGTTAGTGTGAAAAATGGTATCAAATTTTTCAGTGTCCTTGTAATTTAGAACAGTCACTAAATGAATTATTGTAAGTCAAGGACTACCTGTAAAAGGTAAAGATTTCCCTTGTCCAGTCATATCTGAGTCTAGGGTTGATGCCCATCTTCTTTTCTTAGCCAAGAGAGACAGCATTGTCCGAAGATGCTTCCATGGTCATGTGGCTGGCATGACTATGCGCTGAGGTACAAGGAATGCTGTTACCTTCCCACTACAGTGTTAGATATTTATCTAGTTTCATTTACATGCTTTCAAACTAGGATCTAACTAGCATATGTAAACGTGATGTCCTCTTTTTGGGTGATGCTAAATGGCTTGCAAAATACGTTTTTCTTTCTCCTTTTTATTATTCTTTCTTGGATTAGATCTGTTAGCTTGCATTCTGAAATTTGGGCCTTGTACCTAAGTCCTTCCTATGTGGCTGTTAACACAAAGTAACAGGATCACTGTCTCCCTAAAAAGCAGTTCAAAGGTTTCTCGGGATCTGTTTTCAGATTTTCCTCCCTCTTTCCTCTAAAACTGCTGTTTTGTTGATTGGGCCGAATTAGATTTGTCAAAGGACAGTGTTTAAATGTTCAAGGAAACAATTTAAAAGAAATAACAAATGATGTGTTAAAAAAGAGTTTTATCACATACAAATCAATACGCAAATCTTTATATTGGGTTAAAAAGTTGAAGAGTGTTCTGCAGGATTTTATACATGTAAATCAATGTAGCTATTTGCCCAAAAGACACCTGAGAGGTAATATTAGAAATATTCTTATTATATTAGATTACTTGGAACAACACACTGAAAAACAAGCTGTATTGATCTTTCCTGATTGGGAGAAAATATTTGACAATTTTAAACTGAATTTTTCCTTTTGAAATTTTGAAAATATGGAATTTGAAAAAAAATGTTATTAAATGGATAAGATTGATATATACTAACAATCTGGATACATATAATGCTACAAAGAATTGTAGAGACTAACATTGAGAAAAATCCATTTTTTAAAAAAAATGATTGATGAGAACCAATTAGAAAAGATTCATGGAAGGTTGATTGTACATATGGTGATTGTATCAAATGTATTATATGCACAGCAAAGGAAGAAATTCCCAGGATGGAAGAATGAATTGTGAAGATGACAGAAGTGATAGAAATGGTGAAACTGAAATGTTTGGTTAGAGAAAATAAATTATTTTTATTTTTCTTCTGCATCTGTAAACCAATTTTTACCATCTGTTTATGTATTTTAAAATATTTAATACAATTTTATTACACATGCATACACACACACACACACACACACACAAACACACATCCTCATACTGGGAAAGCAAATAGTTCATTTGCTTATTTATTATTATTATTAGATTGTTAATCACACAAATCAGCTAGATGTTTTGACTGGGTCTGGCATTTTTATCCACCTAGCCAGTCTTTCCCAAGTACCTGAGATAAGCATATGTTGTTGTTTGGTGGCGCTAAAGGTATTGTTGCTATGAAAGCTGTTCCAAGTAAAGCTGCCTTTTGCAATTGATTGATGGTGATTTTCTCAGTGCTGAAAGGATTCAAGTGGTGCTCCATTGTTGCTACTTTTTCATGCCTTTGCTTGAAGTCAGGCTGTGCGATCTTCTTGCAGCAGCTAACTAGGTGGTCCGAATGTTTCTTCAGCTTCAGCTTTGTTGCAAGCCAGCATTTCCTGTATTATTGTCATCATATTAGATTTTTATTCTCTCCCTCCCTCTCTCCCTCCCTCTCCCTTCAAAATGGCAAACATACTTAATATTTCTGCTTTCTATTTCCCTCACAAGCAAAATCCCTGTGAGGAGGATTGGGCTGAAGGAGACTGACCAGCTCAAAATCACCAAGGGAAAACTAGAACTACTTTAATCAATTGAGTGAATGAGTAATAACTTACCAACCTATTTTTTATTACCAGACTTCTTGGAAGCTCTTATTGGTAACTTTTATGGCACCATTTTATTTTATCTACCATCTTAGCTAATTGTGGAAAGTCAGTCAAGAGTTAGGGATACATAACAGGGGAAGGGAAATAAAGAATAAATGTGAACATTGAATCTACATGGGATTTTGGTCCTCTTTAGAACATAGGACAAAGCTCATTCTCTTGGCATTGTAAACATTGTAAGCTGCAGGCCTTGTGCTTTTCATTAAATCCCTGTTTCACTCACAGGCCAAGTGTACCACATTTATAACACAAACATTTTTTTCAAAATTGAAACCCAACATTGGAGCGAGCTTGATTAAAATATATGACTTAATCATATGTGGGATTTTTCAGTTGTCAAATGAAACAATGAAGATCATGATTGGTTGCCAACATATACAAGAAAAACTTGACACTGAAGCAGAACTTGTAACGCAGTCATTCATTGCCTTAATCCTAAATACATTAGGGCTACATTAAAGATTGCTGCAAGCTGAAACTCATGTTTGATGCCATATAAGAACAGCAAATCAGATTCTGGAACCTATAATTACCTCAATTAATAATGAAGTGAAGCAGAGATGTTTTCTCCTTTGGAATACATGTGTTAGAACATGAAAGCTTTTGTAACCGTATTTTTAAGACCTTGAAGACTATTCTGGTAAGTAAAAGACTATGTAATATTAAGCTGGGGGGTGGGGGGAGGGGCAGAAGGGGGGCAAACAATACCCCAGGTTTACATGCAATCTCAAACCCTGTTTTATCCAGACCCAGATCCCTCTTTGACCACCATTGCTAAAATAGATGGAACAGAATCATATTTTTTTAAATGTGGAAATACACAATTATTAAACTACAGTATGTTGCCCAAATGCAGGTTTAATATAATGAAAAAGAACTTCCACAAAATCCAAGGGAACAGGACAAAAATCGCTTTTTTGCTTAATTATGTTATCTCTTGTCACCTGGGACCAACCCTGGACTCTGGCAAAAAAATAAATAAAAATCCTCCTCCTCATGTTAAGTTGCAGTCGTGAAAATTCTTAGCACATTGAATCAAAAGCTTTTCTATCAGATGAAATACAAAGCCTTGATTTGTGATGCAGCAATGCAAGGATGAAATGCAATGGAAGTTACCTCAAATTACATCAAGGTTCTTGCATCAGTGTGTCCTTTACTATGCAAATTGGAAGCACCACCTGGTCATTGATTAGTAAAATAATAGATCCTGCAAAATCTAGAGCTAGCAAGCCAATGAGAAAATGCGATCATTTCATTTTGCCTATTTTGGTATGGTGGATTTGCCGTCAGTAAGCCATAGCTGGAAATTACCCATAGAAGTTGTGAGGATTCTTTCATCAGATATGAAAGCAGATATGAAGGAGAAGCTAGATAGTTTTAATTTAAATTCCTGCACTAAGCAGGAACTCGAACCTGGTGGCCTACCTAACCACTTCCAGCTTTATAATTCTATGAATAATACACAAACGAGGTATAACTTAGGTCAGCTCCAATATCCACAGCATTATTCCTTATGTCCTCCTTCCAAATGAACTTTTTAGTATAATTTAGAAACAAATTATTTCCAGCATCAATGGACGGCTTTGTTTTCAAAAGGTTTCTGTAGATAAAGATTCAATATAGATGGTCTTCAGGACTTTGTTGTCAGAAGGCAATGCTGACTGGACCAGAAATTTATATTTAGACTACTTACTGCCCATGAAGACTGCTAATGCTCAAAAATGGTAAGAATGGGCAAGTAACAGATATACAATTAGTAATGTAAAAAGTGGTTTTGAAACATTAAAACTCAATTTATTTAAAACTTTGAGTTTTCACTTGACACTTCACCTTGCTTTTTTGGCATGGATGCAGGGATAAAGAAGCCGTGAATCCAAGAATTGGGAAGGATGGCAAGCATAATCTAGACTAGGGATCTCTAACCTTGCCAACTTTAAGCCTGGCAGACTTCAACTCCCAGAATTCCCCAACCAGCTTTGCTTTGAATTCTGGGAGTTGAAGTCGAATTGTATACATGAGTCAAGCAGCAATGTGGAAAGCCCACGGAGGCATCAACACCACACCATTAGCCATGTGGTTATGTTTGATCCTCCAGGTGAATAGCAGCTTACTTCAACTACATAAATAATAGGCAATCCAATAGCAGGAATTCGTGCTACCTAAGGTCTCCTGCTGAAAATGATATAGACGAGTTTACAATACCAAGCTGTCTCAATCTATTGAGAAATCACTTTGAGGAACCCAAATTATCTGAAAGGTATGTTATCGATCTCTGGAAGAGGGTTGGGCAAACCCTTGAAGGAAATGTTTCAGGACAGCCAGGAGTACATAAAAACTACCTTTTCTCTGAACAGTTAAAGCAGCCATGTCTTTCTCCAGGCTCATTCAGTTATTTTAGAAGGTGTCCCAGCTGTGCGTACATCCATTTCCATACACAGCTCTTTTTACTCCGCTTCCACGCTGTATTTATAGTGTGGAACTGATGGCGGAAATTGTCAAATTATTTTGAAACCCAGCCAAATTCCTGCCCATTTTAGAGCTCACACAACTCATTCCAGATGGGAACTGAACAGATACCTAATTATTTTAGACTCCCTGCCCAGCAAAGAGCCTTTCTCTCAGAGCCAAACCTGATGTTTTATCCTCATCAGTTTTTAATGGGAGAAACCATTAGGAAAATCCTCAGGTGCAAGGGAATTTGTCCCCATAGCGCAAATGCCATCAAGGTCATTTTACATGTGCTTTTATACTGTCTCTATTGCCAATGTAACTGAGAAACTTTCATTCTTCCATACTGACATGTGTTGGAAGTCATAATAAAAGTTTTCTTCTTGATTTTGTCCTCTCAGATAATGAACACGTAACATTGCTAGATTTTTGCCTGGCAGCAATTAAAATTTGCAAATAGATATGGATATTGGGCATGAAAATGCCTCTTTTATTTATTTATTTTTTTAAACCTGCTCTACATCCTTTTTGTGGCCTTCAGAAGCAGACACACCCCCTTCAGCCCATAATCATAGTATTAATATTGACTTTTTAAAATATTTTTTTACCCTGCCTTTATTATTTTATAATTAACTTGAAGCAGCAAGCATGCATAAAGCTCCTTCCTCTTCCTATTTTTTCCAAAACAACAACCCTATGAGGTGTTGGGCTGAGAGAGAACCACTCAGTCAGCTTTCATGCCTAAAAGAGAACTAGAAGTCAATGTTTTCTGGTTTCTAAGCCAGTGTCTTGAGTGCTATATAAAAGTGGCAATCTATATTTTATTGCTTATCTATTATTATTTTGTGTACACATCTTGTTTTAATATTATAGCAATGTGTTAGCAATCCTAGCTTTTAGTTAGCTTTTATCTCTTCAGTTTTTAATAATGAATAGACCTAATTTTTCCTAAATGTACTTTATGTTGGTCTATGGCCGAAAGAACAATTGGGATTGATTGGTTGATTTTGATACAGTTTTATAGCAAAATTTCATAGCAAATTCTGATCCATAGTTGGGGAAGATGGACTCTTTCAGGATTAGTTTAAGCTAAATCCTTAATATCCTTTTAATGCTGTTTTGGGTGAATTATTTATTAAGCTGATACTTTCACTGGTGATCACAGGCAACTCCCAAAGAAATCTGTGGGCTTTTGAGTGCAAATCAATAGCAGCATTTAAAGGTACTGTCATTCTTTGATGCATTACATGTAAACCAATTAAAAACTAATTCAGACATAACTTAGATGCTACCTTTAAAGTTTACATGAAATAGATTTTTTTTTTAAAAAAAAGAACCTTGCAGTATACTGTGATTTTAGATGCAATGGTAATGCACCCTGGCTCAAGAATTTGGCTAGGCAAATATTATTTTACAAAATTCTGCTAATTCTGCTAAATTCTAGTAAGATAAAAACAATAATTTTCAGTATTTTCCATGATATGGAAAACATTTTATTTTGTTTAATCATAAAACCATAAAAATTAACCACAGATTACCTAGAACAAATTCATTTCTTAAAGAACCGTACATTAACAAAAATGTTATTTTTGTAAAAAAAAATCTATTTGATTTCTCTCTGTTGAGATTTGTCTAAATCCCTTAAAAAAGTAGAATGATTGAAACCTCTAGTTACTTGCTTCTATGCTAAGGAATGTTTCCAAGAGGTTGCACCACAAAAATGATTTATTTTATTATTTTTTGTTTTTTATTATCATCAAAAAGTCAGCATAGTTCATGAGAGTCTGATCTCTTATAGATCCTGGGGTTAGGAGGGGTGTGCCAGATAAAGTGATTCCATTAAGACTGCTGGTGGCTGTTGGAATGACCAAGCTGTTGCTCAAAAGCAAGAGCAGGGGTGGGATTCCATCAGTTCGCACCGGTTCAGGCAAACTGGATATTAATTTTAATCTTGTTCACTGAACCAGTTGTTCCAAGGACTGGCTCACCCTACCACCTCACCCCACCCCTCCCAGGAGTCTCCAAGCAGCCCATTTTGAATGCCAGGTAAGTGCAGGGCACATGTGGAGGCTCTGGGGGGCCAAAAAATGGGCCTACTGGAAGTCCAGAAATGGGCCTGTTTCTGGCCTCTGGAGGGCCTCCGGTGTCCAGGGGAGGCCGTTTTCGCCCTCCTGGAGGCTCCAGAAAAGCCTCTAGAGCCTGGGGAGGGCAAAAAACAGGCCTACCGGAAGTACCGGAAGTCCGGAAACAAGCCTGTTTCTGGCCTCCAGAGAGCGTGCGAAGTGAACCGGTTGTTACAGCTGAACAGGGGTGAAATCCAGAGGGTTCTGACAGGTTCTGGAGAATCAGTAGCGGAAATTTTGAGCAATTTGGAGAACCGGTAGCAGAAATTTTAAGTAGTTTGGAGAATCAGAAAATACCACCTCTGGCTGGCCTCAGAGTGGGGTGGGAATGGAGATTTTGCAGTATCTTTCCCCTAGAGTGGGGGGGAATGGAGATTTTACAGTATCCTTCTCCTGCCACGCACACCAAGCCACACCACACCCACCAAGCCACACCCTCAGAATCGGCAGTAAAAAAATTTGGATTTCACCACTGCAGTGAATCCCACCACTGAGCAAGAGGTATTGTCAAAGTTGTGTAGACTTAGTGGGAGTCTGGAAGAGGGAGTTTGAAACCTCCAGCCTTTCACTCTGTGATCTCAGCAATTCTAGTGTAGTAAGGTATCATAAATCAATTAGAAAGGCACAAAGGTAAGATTAAACTTTCACACAGCTGTCTTGTGCTTAATGGAAGCAAACATGTCAAGCTAATTCAATACAGTGTAAAAAGACACAATAGAACACCAAAAAAAAAAAAAAAAAGCTTATCAGCTTTAGGAATGGTAATTATGAATTGTTTTGTATATATTTGTTTCTGGAAATTCACCAGTATGCAATAATTCTCAAGAAACATAGCTCCAGAGCAGGGGTGTCAAACTGGGAATGACACCTTGTCGCCATGCGACATATCACAATTTTTCCCTCCTTCGCTAAACCGGGGATGGGCATGGCCAGTGTGTGACGCATCCAGCCCATGGGCTGTGAGTTTAACACTCCTCTCCAGAGGCTCCTGGATGAAATGGATTATCTGGACCCTTTCAGTCAGCTTTCATGACCAGATATGGAATGGAAATGAATTGGTTGCACTTTTAGATGGAGGAGGAGGATGGGAGTAATGCATCTATCCCAGCTCTTCTTGTTGTCTCCATAGCCTTCAATATCACCAACCATGGCACCCTTTAGGGTTGGCTCTGGACAATGAGGATGGGAGGCACAGTCTTGTGCTGGTTCACCTCCTTCCTCTGAGGCCAGTCCAATGAGTTTTGATAAGGAGCGAGAGGTCTAGCCCATGGTCCCTGCTTTCTAAAGTACTGCAGGGTTCAGGGTTCTCTCTGCTCCTTTTTAACATCTACATGAAGGTGAGATCATCCATCACAATGGGATGAGGTATCAGAGTGTTGATAACACTCAATTGTACATCTCCATCCCAGGTGAGCTAAGTGATGCTATGACTGTTCTTTCACAGTGCATAGAGACAGTGGAAGTCTGGCTGGAAAAAAATAGGCTTCAATTGAACTCTGGTTTTAAAAAAACCACACCCTTTACTATTATAGACAAAAAGAATGAAGTTCTTCCTTTCAATCCTAAAGATAGTGGCTGAGTTTATACACTGCACTAAACTGCAGTATGATTCGTTGGTTCAGAACAGTAAACCACACAATAAATAATACTTTGGTGGTGGTGTTGCATGATCTATGAGTTGGAACATTCAGTTGTGATTTTTTAAAATTTATTCTTGGTTCAGTTTTGTATCTTAACCAAACCACTAACTATTCCAAGAAGAATAAAATAACTTGCTAGGAACTGGCCGAGCAAGCTTTATTATTTTGCTGGATTATCCAATTAAACAGGCATATTCTCTAATGGATGAACCCAAGAACGACATCAGTCAGCAAAATGTATAGCTGGAAAAGTATGCTGTCCTGGTAAGTAAACTGTGACTCTCTTGCACCCTGAAATTTTTCTTGCATTAAAAAATATGAAAAGAACTAATTATATCAATTGGCTAACTTCAAATGGCATTTTCCATGAGTTTTATTGGCATTATTTTATAACTACTCGCTAGGATTGATGTAGTTAATAAAAGTAGATCACTCGTCAGCAGACAGTAGTAGCCATTGTTTTTAGTGCAGTTTCCACAGGATAGATTTTGACTTCGATTTTGGGTAGGTAAAATGAGGACACAATACCACTGAATCATATGAGCAGCCCTAATAACCAGGAGAAGAAAGGCAGCTTATGAGATCAACCATACCTAGCAGATGCCCAAATATAGGGTGTTCCCTGTTCCTGCTGGGCTTATCAAGCATTATGAGAAAAGGGAGGGGAGGCAGTAACAACTGACAGCCTTCTTTTTTGACTATAATTGTTTCATTATAACTGTTAAACATCTTCCCTATGACAAATTAAATTGCTGCATGAAACTGTGCCAATCAGCATAAGTAAATTACATTTTCAATTATTAAGTGTTGAGAGTCGTGCCACACAAAGCCTACTTCTATGCTTCCCCTTTGCTCCTTGTGACAGCAAAAAGGCTACTTGGTCCAGTTCTACTGGAAGACCAGCAATCTCAGTGGCCACAAGGAGTTTTCCATTCATATCAATCACAACCATATCTAATCCCCCAAAGTGGCGTGATTTTTAGATTCATCTGTTGGATTACTAGAGGATTTTGAAACCTGATGACAAACATCTTATGCATAGCAGAACACTGTGGAGAAGATTTTGGAAGATTGGCAAGATAATACAGGAGGAAGTGTACCTTCAGATATCTGAGCCTCTATAGTCATTTGACGTTTTAAAGGAACCACCATCATGAACTAATTCAAAAGTGAACCACCATCAAACCTGGCTAGTTAGAATTTTGGCAGATGTAATCTGCATCTATTAAAATTTCTGAATTATGTTACACGTTTAACCCACATATCATGCATTATTATAATCCAAAATATCCTAGGACAGTTCTGCAGATACCATATTATACAGTATACCCCAGGGTATAGAGGAGGATGGAAATTTTGTGTGAAAAGATTCCACATAACACAGCTATATGTAAACATGACAAATAATAGTTTCAGGTTGGAACTATGGTGTGTGGCCTTGCTCAAATGCAATCCTGGAAAGTACATTCCCAGTCCAGGGTCTTGAGGTCAGTGGCTTACCCTGTAATCTGAAGTGTAGAGTGTAGAGCCAAGAGTTGTGATCTATTAATAAAATCAAGGCAGAAAGCCAAGATTTCTAGTATTTGTACAAGGTCTATCCAATTCTATTTCCTACTGCCTGCCAGTTAGAAGAGCTGATATCTCTAAAGTAACTTATTAATAGTTGCATGATGCAAACACTTAAGTTCTTCATTCTGTAAAACTTACAGTGTCTGATCCCAATTTTGTATAAGGCATTTATGTGACTACTCACCTAAGCTTAGCTAGCTAAAAATTGGAATCAAATTAATTATCAATAAGGATGCTGTATAATAATAAAGCAATTGCAAAAAAACCTACAACCTAATAAAGGATGTACAACAATAACAGTGGGGTAGGTTGGAAATAGACACCAGACAGACACCAGTATATATGCTTCCTTCCATTACCTTCATAGGAAATATCTTAATATGGGTTTACTGCAAAGTTAGATCATTTTTAATAAGGTCTCATTTCCTTTAACTACTAGTCTTTTAATTACTGACTTCCTTCTTGCACCCATTTTTTTGGCTGTTTCTTTTAAATTTGTAATTCTTTAATTGATTTGCTTCATTCTTGCTATACATTTACTGTCTCACTTTTTTAATTAGACTGTTTTTTTCCTGTTCCTTGTTCAAATAATTATTTGTCTTTATTTACCTGCTTTCTCTTTACAAACAGAGGTTGTGGTCGGCCTCTCTCTCTCTGTCTCTCTCTCACTCACACACACACACACACACACACATGAATGAACACAGAGAGGCTGTTTAACTACTCATAAGAAATCTATTATTAACATGTCTCTAATTAATTAAAGCTCTATTCAGAAATGTCATGGCCAGAAACAAAAGAAAACAACTAACTAAAAAGAAAAACAAACCCTCAAACCCAGTAACTTCAACTATTTTTATTTCTGACTGTATTTTAAATTATTTATGTAGTATTTTATTTTCTTTCTTCTAAAATTTGCTCTAACTATTGTGACCCTAAAATGGAATCAAAACCATAAAGCTATAAATTTGCGTCAAAAAAAATCAATATGTTAAGCCACCTTGAGATTGCAAAGAAAAAGGTGATGTATTTCATTATAAGCAAACATTGAAAACACTGGAAGGGCAGTAGTTTGGCACTGACAAGACGTGATTTCTTCAGAAAAAAAAAGAATATCCATTCCTGATATTGTGAATATCCGGAATGGATATTATTTATTTGGACTTTACTTGATGCCCACAGATTGCCCTCCTATCCTCTGCCCATCACCTTTTATGAGTTCATATAATCCCTTAAATATTATACAGAAGCCTGGCATTAGTCTTCTGGGTGGTATTAATATGTTGCCAAATGTCAATGCTAAAGGATGATAGAAATTCCATCTGCATCTCATTTCCTTGTCATCCCACAACAAATACTGCCCATGCTAAATGCTACTTTGCTTCAGAGAGCAATTGAAGATGTGTGCCTTTGAAATATCTTCAGTGCACGCCATGATGGATTTTTAAACCCTTGTCAAGCAGTTTAATGAAACCTTGAAATCCCACAAGTTCTTCAAATGGCTGGTTCCATTGTGTAATTGAACTTATGATTAAGGTAGGGAAATCCCTCTTGGTCTTCCTTCCTGTAATTTAGGACTTCTTTCCCTGTCATCATCAAATCATAAACCAAATGATCTTTCTCTCTCCTTGACTTTCTTTCTCTTTCTTTTTCTCTCACGCGCACACGCCCACACACATAAGAATGCCCAATATTTTATGTTTACAATTCTTCCCCCCCACCAAAGGTTAAGGATTCTGATCCTTCAAATTATTTTCTGGATTTCTTTCTGTAACTCATATGTTCTCCAAGGCATGCGTCTTTGCATCCTTTTCAAAACATTCTAATTGCTTTTAAAATGTGGTGTTCTAGTAATGTAATGTTATTGACACCATAATTATTATTTTCCAACAATGTTCTATTTTTTTAAAATATTAGTTTTATTCCACTAATAAAGTTTAAAATATGTCAGAAAAGTTCTCCTTGTTTCTAGGTTGGATCTCTCCTTGATCAACTTCCATCCATTATTCCTTGTCTGGCCTTCAGGTGCCTTGGAAAATAGCTTGACCCCTTCCTCTCTGTGGCAGCCTCTCAAATATTGGAACACTGCTATCATGTCTCCCCTGATCATTCTCTTCACTAGACTAGACATACCCAATTCCTGCAACCGTTCAACATATGTTTTAGCCTCCAGCCCCCTAATCATCTTGATTGCTCTTCTTTGCACTCTTTCTAGAGTCTCAACATCTTTTTTATAGTGTGGTGACCAGAACTGGATCCAGTATTCTAGGTGTGGTCTTACTAAGGCTTTATAGAGTGGTATTAGTACCTCACTTGATTTTGATTGTATTTAATGCAATTTAGGATTGCATTGGCTTTTTTGGCTGCTGCCACACACTATTGGCTCATATTTCACTAAGGTTCCAAGATCCCTCACACAGTTACTGCTATTAAACCCAGTTTCACCCAGTCTATATGTGTACTTTTGGTTTTTCTTGCCTAGGTGTAAGACTTTACTTTTCTCTACATTGAATTTCATTTGGTTAGATAGGACCCAGTGTAGCAAGTTCACATCATAATGCAATTGTTAGGCTATCAAGAAATTAAGAAAGTGGGTCAAACTCCAGCAAAATAACAACAACAGCAGCAGCAACAACAACAAAACCCAAGCACAATGGGGGTACTGAATGCTGATTTTGCCTGACCATGTAAAATCCATACACAGAACAGAAGAAGCTTCTTGGATGAGAAGTGAAACGTCTTCAAGGAAAAATAAAGAAAGTCCAACTATCTTTTGAAAAAGCACCATTGGGATAAGCATGACCTGGATTGCTGAGAATCTCTGTAAATGTTCAACAAGCCATCCAATTGCTTTACCAATGGAAATCCCATGATTATCCACTCATTGCTGCCAATATATGTAGCTCTGCCCTTGGCACACAACAGCCACCCTCCCACACACGCACACACATTTATAAGGTGAAGTTCTATCTCTGGTGTTGTCCCATTTAGGCAATCACTACTGTATATGAAAAACCCCTTGCAGCAGTGAATCAGTTACACACAACCATCTACTGTAAGGCACAGCAAGACAAGTCTCAGGCTCAGAGAATTTACAGTCCAGCTTCTTCTGTGCCATGGATCACCATTATAATAGAGGAAATGCATTGGTTTGTCAGTCTAGTTAATCCAAATGATCCGGAAAAAATAGCTCTGTGTGATTTTTACTGACTGGTCCTATATCAGCTGACCATTTCTGGAACTGACTCCAGCCCATCTTAGCTTGTATCATTTGCCTCTCAACTTCTGAATTTTCTGCAAAGTATAACTAATCCTTTATTGCTGACTTTGTTCACTCTTGATGATTATGGTAATTGCTAGAGTCCCAGCCATGCTAGTGTTTATTCCTCATTCAAATGAGTTTTGCAGGTTTCTTTCACAAGAGTATGAAAAAATTTGCCATGTTGTAGCTTCCAAAGTCAAATCATCCTGCGTGAGATCTACAAAAAGAACTCTGATTTTGGCAGAAGCTACATTACAGCTCATTTTTCGGACTACCTCATTATTTCCTCTGACACTTATAAGTGAAGGGTCCCCCCCCCCAACAAATTTGGAATGTGTGGGATTTTGGACAGACATTATTGTGATTCATTTAAAAATAGTCATGGACTAGTCATGCCCTCCCTAAAGACGAGTTCCCATATTTTCTATGATGATAAAGCATTTCATCAGTTCAGGAGGAAAAGAAGAGGAGGAAAAATCCACCCACAAAATTGCAACATTATACCATCAGCGCCATGTGGAACACTAAAAAGCCCACACTGTCCCTATTCGTGACGTGTTGCAAGCAACAGAACTAAAAGCTACTGAAGTGTCAATTGATGATTTCATCATGTTTCAAGCCTCCTACTAATAAATGATTCATCTTTTTAGTGCTGACATCTCAAAGAGCTTGAAGAAGGGGCAGAGGAAAAGTCAGAAACTTTAAATCTTAAAATTAAAACTTTTAAATAATTGTTTACAATCTGGTGCTATGAAAATAGGTTGGGCCCCCTGGGAGTTCTTGTCCCAAAACATCTGGAGAGCATCAGGCTAGGGAAAACTATCTTATTATCTGATTTCTAAAACAAAGCACATACAGAATCTGATTTTTTAAAAAAGGAAAATAATATTTAAATAGCCTTTTTGAAGTGCTATCTGTTTTTTGAAAAACAGACCTCTAGAGGAAACGTATCATATAAATGTATATTTGTGTAAGAACAGCATGCAGGCCAAATGTTTATAATCTAGTATTGCTACCCGAAAACATTGCAGACTAAAATAAAACCCACGGGGCCTTTTTATATATCCAATTGTATTTGCTATAGCCACATATATTTCTATCCATATATTTGGGGAAACCCAAACAATAGAGATGCAGACCTGGAAAAGCAATCATGCCATACATTCTTAGAGGATATTGCGTATTTTGGCTTTTTCAAGTTAGGTTTGGGCCTGGGACAGAATCAGACATAGCCACTTCGAGAGATAACCTGAGATAAAAAAAAATATTCTTTTTTTTTTTTTTTTGGTCTATGCCTCATTTTCAGCAGGTTCCAATATTGTCAGGATGTTGACCTGGACCATCTCTGTTTAAGTAAGGGATTGGGCATTATAATACAATGGATCTGTTTCTACTTGCAGAGTTAATCTCCAAAGGTAGCATTGAGTGACAGAGCCAATATGCTTTGACAACTGTGCTGTCGTTGTCACCAGGCACCAATTTGTCTCCAGTGCTATTTAACATCTATATTAAACTGTTGTAGGTAGCCATCACGTATTTTGGAACTGGTTGTCTTCAATATCCAGTGATATTCGGTTGTACCTCTCCATACCATCTGAATCCAAATTAAAAACCTGTGCATGCTCTGAACTAGAGTTGGATGGAGTGAAGATTTAGATGAATGCCAATAAAATTAGATCTTGTTAATTATTTATTAGATTGATGACCTATATTGCATACAGGATCTTAAGATGATATACTAGGTTATCCTTTTATTTTGCCCCACAACCAGTATGTCAGGTAAGTTGAGTGGAGAGTAGCTGGCCTAAAGTCAGCCAGAGAGTTTCTGTGGGTGAGGTGTGGATTAGAACCTGGTGCTAGCTAGTCCATCCTTTTGGGAATTAGTTCTCTATTTGGGAAATTGGAGACCTACTCCTAAATAGAGTTGCACTCCATCAGAAAGAACATCTTATAGTTTGGGATGCTTTAGATCAGGGGTGTCAAACTCACATCACCACAGTGGCATCACGTGACATATCAGGACTTTTCCCCCTTCGCTAAACTGGGGGTGGGCATGGCGAGTGTGTGACGCATCTGGCCCATGGGCCAGGAGTTCGACAGTCCTGCTTTAGATAGTTATCATCGAGGCCTTTAACTTTAGTATGACCATTATACAAGCTACATATTTGATATACAAATAAAATACATCATTTCATTGTATTGGGTGTGTTTTTAATTTGTACATTGCCCAGAGACAATATAAATATCAATGTATTGTGTGGTTTTATAATTTGATTTTTCAATCATTCCTACCATGTGCGTTGAGAGCTGCTGAACACCATTTGGCAGCTGTACAAGACAATCTCTCTACGGTGTCCACCCTCTAAAATGCTTTACACAGCAAAATTTCAAAGGTACCTGCTATACAGGTAGTCCTCGACTTACAACCACAATTGAACCCAAAATTTCTGTTCCTAAGCGAGGCATTTGTTAAGTGAAATAGTTAATCAGTTGATAAATTAGTAATACAGTTATTAAATGAATCTGGCTTACTCATTGATTTTGCTTGTCAAAACTTTGCAAAAGTTGATCATATGACCCCAGGACACTGCAATGGTCATAACCATGAACCAGTTGCCAAGCATCTGAATTTTGATCATGTGACCATGGGGATGCTACAAAGGTCGTAAGTGTGAAAAGTGGTCATAAGTCACTTTTTTCAGTGCCATTGTAACTTTGAACGGTTACTAAGTGAACTGTTGTACATTGAGGACTACCTGTATTACCCCGTAGTTACCTGTTGAAAACATACTTCTTCGCACATATTTTCAGGAATATTGTTTTACTGCTAATATCATTTTATGATGTATTATATTGCTATTTTTGTTGCTAACTGTATCACAATATTTTGGTAGGTGAAGTTGTATGTAAATGTCTAATGATGATTACTGCATTGAAATATATTTAAAGATCATGTTATGCACTTGGGACCAAGAAACAAGCTACGATCCATCCATTTTAATTCAGAGACTTAAATGATCTATGGACCTAAATTTATTTCAGAAGGTAATGATTTGCACCGATTTCCCCACTTTAATTGTTCAAAATGAATTAGGTTGCAATTTCTACGCAGAAACAAGTATTACAGTTATAGTTTGATCCTGAATCATATGAGAAATTATAACCTGCCAGAATGAGGGGAAATTATCTATATATATCCTGTATTGTTGAATTCTCTATGCATATACCTTGACTATTGCATTATCCAATACATTTTTCATGACTTTGCTCAGATTGAGATATTGTACTAAAATGCAATTTGCTTATTAAATAAAAGTTGGCTGCATTTACATCATATGCTCAAGTAATAAATCATTTGTAAATTTGTAAATTACCAATTAATATGTGAATTTGGTCTTATCTGCTGAAACATTTGTTTGATCTTACAATTACTAAAATAAAGCTGTTTGCCATAATTTTCTGATATATTTTGGATGTTTTTTTCCTAAGCCAACCCCCTCCCCCCATCAATGAAAATTTTAGTAGTATTAAAATATTAGATATTTTAAAATTAAAGGTTTGCTGTAAAAAAAACTAATATTTTCAATGAGGATAATGCACTGCCTCAAGGACCAAAGTAACATAGATGAAACCAGAACCTAAATTTGCATTTATTTTTTTTTCAGACATATGTTCCATAGATTTCCCTAGAGTTTTCTCCATTGTAAATGCCATTATAGTTCTTAAGGTTGCAAACCTATAAAACTCTTCCTGGAAATATTGTCAAGCAAAATATCTTACTATACTCCAGGAAGGGCTATACTCTTAAAGTGCAAATACATTTTTTGAACTCTTGTGAGTTGAAAATCATTTTACATTTAAATCCCTTAATAAACTGAAAAATTGATTTCTGATCAAGTGTATTTCTTAAGGAACCTAAAATTGTAGCTATTGTGGATGCCGCTAAGGCATTCAGAAAGTTCTGTTCAATTAGTAAGCCATTCTGTTTAATTAGTATGTTTCAATTGTATATACTGCCAAGCTAGTTAGGTAGGTAAATAATACTCAACACACAATTTCTCAAAATCTTTAAAACAGCCATTAGAAAGTTAAATCCCTTGTCCAACACAAATTGTCTAGTAAACTATCTTCCCTGATATTTTAAAATGTAGGTTATAATTTCTCATATGATTCAGGATCAAACTATAACTGTTAAAAATCAGAGATTTCTGGCAGCTTTCATGCTGGAAACAAAGATTCCAGTTAAGTATACTGAATCTGGGTCCTTAAACTTGTTAAACTGTCAAAGGTGTTAAATATTTCCTGTCCAAATGGCTTTGACCTACCATAAACATTTTCATAATTCACTTATCTCTCTCTTTAAAACATTTAACAGAAGATTAAACATTCCAATAACATTAACCCTAAGATTCCAATAGAAGAGAATGTATATAGGTCAGAGTTGAGGCGTTGGGTTCTTGGTGCTATCTGAACTTGGTTGTTTTCTTGCAAATGTTTCATTTTCATGCTAGGTAACATCATCAATGTGAGGAGAAGGCAGGTTTGCTGCCTGTTTACTTGTGGTAGCTTTTCCTGCTGGTCTTAGTGGAGATATGATTTCTTCCCCAATCTTTAATCTGGTTTTCTTTCCTGCTTAACTGGGTGTTGGCTCCTGGGTTGGATGTGTTCTTCCTAGGCTCTGAACTTTGTCTTTTAAAAAGTATGTAAATACTGTTTATCTCTATCTGTTTATGAATGGCTGATTCCCTAGCAATTTTGGATTGGCCTAATCTAAAATGCTACGTTTCCCAGTTGAAAGGATGGTTGAATCTGTCCACATGTTGCAAGATTAAGGAGTTCTATTCCAACACCTTTTAAAACTTGAAATTCTTGTCAGGGTAGATTGCAATGTGCAATCTACTCAGTAGATTCAGCTCTGTGGAATGAATGACACACTAGTCAGCTCACTTACCACCTTTTGCTATATTGAATAATAATAAAAATAAATCAAATTAGATGATTTACCAAATTTCAAGATTGAGTGCATTGTCTTTCCATCAGCAAGAATGCATCCTGTCCCGCTTCTAAATTTTCCTCATTAGAATAACTCACCTTTTGAGGCCAGCTACAATTAGGCTCTTTAATTGGTTTATATCAAGTGCTTCATGAGTGTATCAGGCCTTTTACTTAAATTGTTTGTTTTATTAAAATCTTCATATGGATGGCTGATCACAAGAGAGCTGTGTTTTTCCAAGTCTGCTTATTAGGACAAGAGATGTTTAGAATACTGATCAGATCATTCTTGAAAACAGAGTGCGAGCACCAGTTTCTTTCAGACTATAAAATTAGGATCAAGATATATTTTGCACAACATTGAGAACTGTAACCTGCTATAGTACTGTAGCACTCTGGTAGCTAAATCAGAAATATTGTAATTAAGTCCCTATTAAAAGCAAAGACAACCCAAGAGGTACCTGACAAAGTTTCCCCTTTATGTCAGACAACCAGATTAAAGATTAGATTACAATGCAGTGAAAGAATTTCATAACATTAAAAATCCTGGGGAAAAACAAAAAGGTTCTGGCCTGGTGCTTGTAAGAACCAAAACAGATTTTTGTGGAACGAACTGAGATGCTGAAACTGAGAAAGCTCTGTTCATGACATTTGGGAGAAAGCCTCTGAAATACTTTAGCTTAGAGCAGTGTTTCTTAGAATGTGGTCTGGAGACCCCAAGATCCACTCAGGGCTCCATAAAATCAAAATTATTTGTCAGACGTTAAATATATTTACAAAAAAGTAAAATAATTCCACTCTTCTCATTATTTTTTGTTAAAAATGTAGTTTTCTTTCAGGAAAATATCTTATTTATACTATGCCAATATTTAATGGATTTAATACTGTGTTTCCACAAAAATAAGACCCTGTCTTATATTTTTTTTAACATTGAAATAAGCGCTTGGACTTATTGCCATGTGCTCAAAAGCCTGATTGGGCTTATTATCAGGGGATGTCTTATTTTGGGGGAAACAGGGTAGTTACTTTTACATGATTTGATAAATATTCTACAAATATGTTAAATAATTTTTAATATGGTAGGTATCAATTAATATAATCCATGCTATGTAAACCCTTTTTAAAGCCCTCCATAATTTTTAAAAGTGGGAAGACGTGCTGAGAGCAAAGATTTGAATTCAATCAGCTCTTTAAGCACAGCCAAGATTTCACTTTTTTATTTGTTTGAGTGATTTTATTCTTTTCTTCAGGACAATGGTCATAGCTTTCCCTCCTTTGATTTTCACACAGCTCCACAGCTCTCTGAGGCAAATAAATTCTTAGTGACCAACCCCAGTTAGTAACCTAAGAGTAAATATCATGAAGCCTTTGTCTATAATTTGATTCCCAGCAAGTAATTGGTTTCATGTGTATTTCCCTTAACAACAGTACAGATGTGATCTTCCCTTCCCAATTTAGTTCACATTCCTGGTATTTCCTGGTAGTTTCTCTTCCAGGTGCTAACCAGAATGGATACAATGCATTTCTGTGACTAGACAAGATTGGCCCAAGGCTTCAATTCAAGATTGGCTCAAGATAGCATTTGGGACTAATTCTTGCAGCATACATAACTTGCTGGCATACTAGTGGATGAACAGGCCCCTTTCCTAGAAACTCAAATGGATAACATAACAGCAGACTGAATGGTTGCTATGGATCTATACAATGGTGGGATTCAAGTAATTTAACAACCGGTTCTCTGCCCTAATGATTTTTTCCAACAACCAGTTTGCCAAACTGTTCAGAAAGTTAACAACCAGTTCTCCCGAAATGGTGCAAACTGGCTGAATCCCACCACCGGATCTATATCAATTGGGTTGTGAACCCATTGACCCAGGGGTGAAATCTAAAATTTTTTGCCACCAGTTCTGTGGGCATGGCTTGGTGGGCATGGCTTGGTGGTTGTGTGACTGGGTGGGCGGGGCCAACATGACATCACTCATGTCACTCTTTCTTCTCTCTCTCTCCTTTACTTTCTTCCTTTCTTTTTTTCTTCTCTCTCGTCAGTCCCGCTGTGCCAGGGCTGTCATTCTGGTAGGGACAGCAGCTGACAAAGCCAACCGTCCCACGTTCCAGCTGCCCAGGAAGCCTCACCCTGCCTCCACTTGCTAGCCCTGCGTCCTGTCACTCACTGGTGGCTCCCTCTCCTACTCGCTGCTTCCGGGACCGCTATCGTGACCTCAGATCCCCTAGTTGCTTCCGGCCCACTACCGCCTCTCAGACAGGAAACAGCAGGCGCTTGGGTTGGTACCGGCCGCTTCCACGCCTGCGCAGAGGCCCAAAGCCTGATCTGAAGCCACATCACCACCAGGCCCAGGTTGCCCAGGATTACTCAGGGCTTGTCCAGGAGTAATTAGGACTCGATAGTCCAGGCAGCACAGGATTAATTAAGGCTTGCTAGCCTGGATAAGGTGCAGCTGGAGCTGTGTGCTGGTTGCATGGCTGGGGGGGTGGAGCCAGGGGGGAGTAATGGGATGGGGCATGCCAGGCGCATCCCCCGTCATTGGCTGGATGCAGGCAGTGGGACCAGAGGTGGAGGGGAACGCAAGCGGACGGCAGTCGCCCAAAGGCCCCGTGGAAGCTAAGCACGCCAGGTCCAAAAGGTGAGCAAACATCACCAGGTTCCCCCAAGGCAGCTCTTCTTCAGCGGGTCTCCCTTCCTGATCTCTAGCATCAGCCTTACATCTGCCCACCCTCCCGGGGCTGCCCAATCACACCCCAGGAGAGCAGCAGTCTCGGCTCCAGTGGCTGCTGTGGGAGAAGGAAGAAAGTGCTCTGAGAGGGTGGCAACCCAGCCTGGAAGTGGCGCATCCCCCGTCATGGGCTGGATGCAGGCAGCGGGGAAGGCAAATGGACGGCAGTTGCCCAAAGGCTGCATGGAAGCCAAGCGCGCCAGACCCAAAAGGTGAGCGTGCCTCGCCATGTCTCTCTGAGGAGCCGAGTGCAGCAGGTCTCCTCTCCCTTCCCCCCACGTTGGCCTTACCTTTTAGATCCTCCGCCAGTGTATTCAGTATGCCCATCATCCCAACGGAGCCAGCGTGTTGGTAAGGCTGACGGTGGGCGGTCCTTGGTGGAAATGCAGCGGGAGAGGGGCACCGCTGCTACAGCGATGCTCCAGGAGGGCAAGCTGATGTCCCGGACAGTGCTGCATATGCGGTGCCCTCCCCGAAGCACCGCCACCACCATTCACTTTCATTTCGTGGTGGGAGAAGGAAGAAAGCAAACGGTAAGGCTGTCCTGGCTGAGCAATCACCGTGCCTCCCCAGCTTTGTCCGCTACCTCCATGCGCTGTGCTTAGAAAGGCCCTCTCTCCCTCCACCGCTGTTCACTTTAGTTTCAGGGCAGAAGCCAAGTTCCAAGCGCACAGAAGTGGTGAGAAAGGTGGCCCAACACGCCTGTTGCTGGGGAGGCACAGCCTCAGTGGGGGCTGCATCGGCCTCTCCGCCCATGCCATTTCCCACTCTGGCTGGCAGCGCAACTACAAATGCGGTGACCTGGTCTTTGGCAAAATGAAGGGCTATCCGCACTGGCCTGTCCAGATAAGTGCCGCTGCCCAGGCTGAAGGGAAAGTGCCATGGGCTCCGCAGTAGCACGGCTGGCCCTGGCCCTATCCCCACTGGCAGTTTCTGCGCCTCTCACATCGCTTCTTCACTGGCAGACCTTCTGCGCATGCGCAATTCAGGAAGTAATGACATCTCGGTGGGTGGGCGGAGCTTCACTCCGCTATCGCTACTGGATCACCGAACCAACAGCAATGATCGCTACTGGATTGCCCAATCCAGTCCAAACCAGGAGCATTTCACCTCTCATTGAATGTGACTATAGGTAGTCCCCAATTTATGACCACAATGGAGCCAAAATTTTATGTTGTTAAGTGAGAAATTTTTAAGTGAGTTTTGCCTCATTTTACAACTTTTCTTATCTCAGTTGCTAAGTGAATCACTGCAATTGATAAGTTAATAACCCGCTTATTAAGTAAATCCAGTTGCAAAAGATAATCATGTAACCCCAAGGATACTGCAACGGTCATAAATATGAACCAGTTGCCAAGCATCTGAATTTTAATCACATAATCATGGGGATGCATGATCGTAGGTATGAAAAACAGTCATAAGTCACATTTTTCAGTGTTGTTGTAACTTTGAACAGTCACTAAATGAACTGTTGTAAATTGAGGGCTATCTGTATTTGGCAGCACCAAACTCATCTCAAAAAGGTAAGAAGGATCAGACTCATTAATACTTGGATTGACGATCATCAAGAAATACCAGGGATGAAAACTAAGCCTGGAAGTGAAATCAAAAGGAAAACCAAAATTCTGAAAAAAGATAAACCATCATACTGTTGAAAAGAAGGCTTGTATGGATTTGTTCTTTAAATCAGCAGCATCGAAGGAGCCTTTCTTTTGCCAATAAAGACAGCTCTTAAAATCCTTAAGTAATCCAAGCTCAACCCTCAACTAGTCAAGGCCTTTAATGCCTTAAGGAATGCCTGTTTTTCTATGAATTAACATGTGATAAGATCTCCCTTTGAAGTCCGAGTTGGTGCCTGCCCTCTGTCTGAAGTCTAGTGACACAGAGCAAGGCCATTTTTGTTGTACAACTAAAGTAGAGGAATTCTATCCCTACAAAAGTTTGCTTGGCTCTTTCTTTATAGACTCCAAATCAAGATCTCTCCACAACGGGTTTTCAGTTACCTTGGTTAGTTTTCTATTTTTGTAGCCTTTGCAGTTAATTGAGAAACAATAGATGGGAACAAGAAACAATGAATGGAGACTAATCAAGGAGAGAAGCAACCTGGAATTAAAGAGAAACTTCCTAACAATGAGGATAATTAACCAGTGGAACAATTTGCCTTCAGAAGTATGCTTCATCACTGGAGTTTTCTAAGAAGAGACTGGACAGCCACTTGTCTGAAATGGTGTAGGATCTCCTGCTTGAACAAGGGTTGGACTAGAGAACCTGCAAGGTTCCTTCCAGCTCTATTCTGATTATGATTTATAAAAATCAGTATCATTGCTTTTCTGTCCCTCAAACATAAGTTAATTTTCATGGAAAATATATGGAAAGACCGTGTATAATCTTTGAAGCTCAGTTCTCTGAAGAATTGAACACACCCAATATCTTGGATTTTCAGGATGGGAGATAAAATCACCAGGGCTGTTATTTCTCTTGGCTAAATTCATTTACTTGAAAGATTTAATACTTGGTTTTCAACATTTTTTCAGGGATAGAGATCTGAATTATACTTCTTAGCATCTGTCACCATTGACTATGATGCTTGGAGACGCTGGATTACAGTTCATCAACATTTGTAGGTCGAGCAATTCCCTCACTCTTGATTTATTTCTTTAAAAATAAATTAATTGCATATTTAACAGGCTGTGGCTGTTTTAATGGTATGATGTAACTCTTCCAAAATGTTCTTGTATTAAGTCCCATTGAATTCAGCCAGAGAAATTTAAACAATTGGTTTACTTTATTGACCGGAGGGAAAGAACTGGGACACAGGATTTAACTGAACATGACCTATAAATAAAAATTAACTGGTGCACAAAGATAGAATTACCACTGTTGGGGAAAAAAAGGAAGAGACTATAATTATTTCCTCACTAAATTCTGTTGCATGTATTAAAATATCTTTGCTTTCAAGAACCCTGCTATTTGTTTATTTTTAATCAGAGTCTGCTATTATGCAACATGTTAAATCTGGCAGTATAACAGAGAAAATGCTTAAGAGGAGTTACATATAAGTAACGTCATTATAATAGGCCCTTTCCCACCAGTCTGGCTGGTGCTATATACAGGCTAAAAGTAATCTGGTGCAGCCGTTTTTCCCTCCAGTATTAGAGAAAGGACAAGGGGGAGGGAAATGACCTTAAAATACCTTGGAGACATGTTCAGCAAGTTTTCGACAAACCAGGCTCACTGTCCTGAGGTGACACTGGCTGGAAAGCAGAGCAGGACTGCTTAGCAACCAGCAAGAAGTATTTTCTGCCCACTTTATAATTTACCTACATTATTTTTTCTATGGATGCTATCGTCATTGTTACAAAATCAACGAATCTATGCTTTTCAAAGGAAAAAGCCTAAATCTAAACGACGCTCCTTTCCTTTCCTGTCCTAATCTTCTCTTACAATCGGTTTTCTCTCCAAGTCATTTCCTTCAACTGCGTCTCTTCAGCTCCAATTATACGCTTGATCCCAGGAGCTCCTACTTGAGAGTAAGTGCCCTTGGCTAGGAGAGAGGAGGCAGAGCTTAGTCCCGAGTCAATAACAACATGTATATTCAGATTACAAATTTCCCACTACGGTTCCGTCTCAATTGGAAGCGCATCCAGCCCTGGTGGAATTTTCCTCCTTGCTCTCTCCTCATAATAATCAGATAAACGGGGAGATCTCTTCCCCCCCTCGCCACCCGCACCATTTTTGCCCTTGGTTTTTCCCCCCCTTTCCACTCAGCGGTAATAGAAAGATCTCCCTAATCCACCATCCAGGCCAATGAGGACCCCCGCCCCTTTCCACAGCCACAGGTAATGTCAACCCCATCTCCTGCAAATGTCTTGCTTTAAACGCGAGGCTCCGCTCTGCTGGCGAGCCCCTTCAGCCCCCCCCCCCCCACTTTTTTTTTCTTTTCGCCAAAGGGGATCCTGTTTTCCTGAATCGCACATAAACAGCGGTGGGCAACGGAGACAGAGGCACAAAACTCGGCCCGACTCCACTCTCCCGCACTCTCTCTCTCCCACCGAAGCTATGAGCCATCGCTACTTCTGCTTCTGCTGCTGCTGCCGCCGCAAACGCACGAACGGTCACCGAGGAGCGAACGCGCTGACAAGGCTGGCGCAAAAAGCCGCCTCCGCTGAAGCCCAGGATGGCAACCCCCCCCCCCGCTCCAAGGGGCGGGGCAGGTGGAAGAAAGGTGCCTCGAGGACAATCCCGGCATCCAATCAGAGCTTCGCTGATGCAGCTGCGCGCCTTGTGGAGCTTGGGATCTGTAGTTTCATTGTAAGCCATTTTGTCTAAGGCTGGCTGCAACTTTCCCAGAGAGCAAGGACGATTCTAAGCACGGCGCGAAGCTGCTCCTTTCTCTTCTTCCTGCTGCATGCGAGGTTGAGTCGCAGGGTAGCTCGCTCGCTCGTTCGGCTGCCTTTTGCCCTCAAAGATAGCGGGAGATGTAGCCGGACGAAGCTGCGTTTGCTCGCCAGGCAAGGGGGGGAGGGCAAGGGAGGACAATTAAAGAGCTTTGCAGACACAGAAAGGAGAAGAGCTGGCGACAGAGCGTGTCGTGGACGCAGGGATTGTCCTCAAATTCTTTCGCCAGGATTCCTCGCTGGGCTCCGGGAGCTGGACTTGGTGCCTCTGGCTGGGGCAGCCACCAGGAGTGCGTGTGCCGGGGCGAAAGGAGATTAAGGCTGCCCTGGCTTCCTTAAACTGCAGCTGCACCGGGATCCTTTGGGTTGTAGCTGCGGAGATGCCTAGAGAGTGATCTCTCTCTCTCTCTCTCTCTCTCTTTTTTTGCGGCTGATATCACGTTAAGAATTGAGGCTAAGCCCTAAGTCCTTCTTTACCCCTTTCCTCCCCCCCCCCCCACCTGGTTTGTCTGCTTGCCTGCCTGTCTCTCTTCATAACATAATATTTTTAAGGAATTGGGCCACTTAAAGTTGCTGCTGGAAAGCCGCCCTGATTAGTTGTCTCTGTGTTTGTCTCGGTATATGTGTGTGTGTGGGAACTGAAGAAGAGGCGACTCGTACAATCAATGTGTGCAGCCTTCTCTGCTGCTCGAGTTGTCTGCTGCAGCACTTGAAACGTGACTTCCAACATTACAAAAAAAATTGCCCTTTTAATCCTTTCTCCCATCTTTTTCAAGATGTAAACTACATCTCGGACACTACAGGCCTACAGATCGCTTTGGTGGCTTGAAAAAGAGAAAAGGGGGGACAACAAGGGTGTCTTTTTGTGTATAGGGTGTAAAATTTCCATTATGAATGTTTCTCTAAAGTGATTTTTTTTGGTGGTTTGCTTTGGATTTGGCTTTTTTCTTCTGTTTGACCTCGCAACCCAACCTATTTTGGATTTATTGCACGGAGAATTGCATTGTGTGCGAAGAAAATCGGATTACAAGAAACCACTATAAACAAGAAACAAACAAACAAAAAAGGATCCCCCCCTCAAAATTGGTTGCGGCTTTTAATTCATGAAGCAATTGTCCCCATTTGCAATCAGAATCCGGATATCAGAATGAGCAAAGAAAGACCCAAGAGGAATATAATTCAAAAGAAATATGTAAGTGGTTGTACCGTATACCATTTGTCTCTTCGGTTTCTGGAAATGTCCGTGAATGTCAAGTTAACGATGGCTTTAAAGAATGCCTAGAAATGTTGGCTATTCCATTCGTTGGGAATGGAGGTGAAATTCAAAAGGTCTTTTATTTGAAAAAAGCTGGTTTAGAAATCAGATTCGGGTTGCCATACCTCAAGTGAATAAATGTATTGATCTCAAATTACACAGTCATAATCGAGTTTTAAAAGATGAAAGACTCGGGGCTGGGGGGTGCTATTGATAATGCAGCTAAACTGCTTTTTCAAGCAGATTTCACTTTGTATGCAAATAATCACATTGTTGTAACCTATGTAGGGGTTTGAGGTGGCATTTTACCTATACGACTGTTAGGGTAAACTTGAAATTTAATGTCTAGTTTCAGCGAGTTTAATGTTTAATCTATCAACTAGCCTGTATGATCGTTTGCTTTACTGGGTTTGCAGTAGAAACCAAACCAGTTGGGCATCATTTTTACCAGAAATGTACTTGCAAGGCCTGGTAGCATTGGTGATGTTGGTAGCAAAAATGGCTCTGCTTTTGACTGATTTTTATGCTTCTAGAGAAACACTTTTAATAGTAAAAAAGGTATATTAAAAATAGAAAACGTATGATCTTACAACCGGACAGAAATTGTTATGTTGTTGTTTGTCCTTTGCTCCCTGTACGATTTGATTGGGATGGCAAATTAACCAAGTTTGTACCAACAGAGTAGATTAAACTAATATACTGTAGACCTTTTTTTTTAGACTCGAAATATTGAATAAAAATAGGCAGGTGTTAAACGAAACTTACAACTGACCCAAAGTTGTATTCTCTTGTGAGGCCTCTTGTGTGTTAGGAATGGGGATGGATCGTTTTCTAAACCCTTCCTCTTTGTTTTTAATAAACACTTCATAAAGTCATAATGGACTATTTTTAGCAGTTTTGAAACGAATTTGGGAGAGAGGCCAGCTAATAAAGGGAATTTCAAGCTTTTTTCCACCACAGTCTGAATTAAAAATAGGACCGCATTGCAGAGGAATTGAGATTCCAAAGTACGGTACTTGAAAGTATTTTGTCAAGAGAAAGTGTTTATATAGAAAATCTATTAAACATGCTGGCTGCGCATGTTTCCCGTGTACTGAAACAAAGCAGAAAGGGGGTGGGGAATCTGGAGCGTTAAAATACATACAGACACACACACGCCAAAAACCTGTCTTAAGCTATTCTAGGTCTGCACGAGTGAACAATGCAACTCTGCTCACGCAGTTTACTGAAGGGAAAAAAAATCAGAAGGGGGGTCACTCTTCTTTCGTGATTCCGGATCTCTGCTGGAGGAGTAAAATGACGTCTTCGGTGTTCGTACAAGTTCGTCAAGTTGAAAAAATAATAACAGGCAGGGAAGGGGCAGATTGCGAGAAAGGATAAGAATAGGTGGCCTGTTTCTGCCATTGCAGTGACTGGCGATCGCAAGTATGGCTGCTTATTTTGGACCTTCCTGCCGCTTTGCAACTAAACTACGTGTGGTGGTTTAATGCATCTTCCACACAGCGCCAGCAACAGGTTAAAGCGGAATGTCAACGCTAGTTCCTTGGTTCCAGGCCATTTAGTCGGGGCCAAGTTTTTGTTGATCTTCTGACGTCACAAAGGGAAGGGCCTGGCTGGTCGCGATGGAATTCTTAGTCTCAAGTTCCAAATCTCCGCCCACTCTTCTGTGACGTCACACTCCGAGGCGGGTATTGTAGACTGGGTACTGCGTGTGTGTGAGAAACGGGTTGTGATAGGGGCTACCTGTTTGAAAAAAGGAAGCGGCGGTGCAGCATGGTACCGATTAGGCCTCTCGCTAGCTAGGCGGACAGGTGTAGCAAGTATTTGCATAGCTCTGGTGTGCTTCCTTCCACCCCTTGGCGCCTTCGCCTTCCCACGAGGGAATAGTGGTGCCCTTCTGGCTGGATGACCTGCTCAGGTTAAACGGCTTCCTCCTTTGCAGACACCTTCACCACGAAAGGAACTTTTTTCCTGAAGGAAGGAAGATGATTGCTTTTCTGTATGCCCCAGTTGGTTTGCAAAGACATAGTCGACACATTTCCCCGTGCCCTTGCATATAAAGTGTGTTCTGGTACTTTAAAATGAGCTTGTCTTTTTCTTTATTTTTTCCCCTGGTGCCCTGCAATAGGGGTTATATGATTCACTCAATTTAACTGTGAGCTTTTTTTGAATGTGTATGTGTAGCACAATGGAACATTTGGGATGGGTTTGCATAGTTCACTAGGCTAAAACGAGAACAGATCATCCTGATTAGAGAAATAAGGTCGTGTAGTAATTGCAGAGTTGACACACATCTGATGCGGCATGATAAATACATGAGCTCATTATGTCACAAATGAAGCCAACAAAGAAGAGAAATTTGTAATATGTTTTAATAGTTAAATGTATTGTCTGAAGTTTAATGAGGTATATTTGGATCCCAAGGATGGCCACACCTGTTAATTACCATATGTTCTCTTTTCTTGCATGGCTTTGGCCTCAATTGAAGCCTTCCTCCTCAGTAATCTGTTTTCTTCTGGTTCCATCTTTTCACAAATGCTTAATATTTTGTTCAAAATTACAAGACCACAATGGCCCTGAAAATTGCCCTTTTGAGTCAAAAGATAAAGTGTTTTTGTTAAGAGTATTGGAAGAAGCTTTTTTTCATCAAGAAGGAATGGCTGAGGAATTTGATGTCAAAAGTACTCAGAGAACATATTGTCCACATATGATTGGACTTATATGTAAACGAGATTGCAACCCTGCCTATAAAATGTCATAATATTCTTGTGTAACCAGTTTGCAAATTGAGCATATGCAGTCATCTGGTTACTCTCTCTGGAAGAATTTAGTGATGGGGAAAATTAATGTTTGTAGAATTAATGTATTGCTTTTGTTGCTGGTTGGGTTGTACTTTATACTGTGAAGTTGAGATCAAGTATAGGTTTGAAACTGGAAATATGATATATTGGGGACTAATAATGTTGGGAGATGATGTTAGAATATACTTAAATTGTTTTATCAAATGAAAACTCTTATTTCCTGCTGATGCAGAAATTGGAAAGCACAGTTATGTGGAGAGTGCCACAACTCATCCAGAGACTTTTGAAAGTTGTTACATAATTCCTGTTTTTAATGTTAGTGTGCATTTTAAATGAAATTGTAGTTATTACAACAGGCACAAATAGTGGTCTTGTTCTAAATAGTTAGGAATTATATTGATCTATAGAATTGCATGGAGTTTGTGTGGTGTTTTATATATCTTAATAAACAGTGCTGTAAGCCGCTCCTATGTTTTGTAATAGAGCGGGATAACTAAAATAATAATAATATTGGGGGAAAGATCTCTTTATTCAAATGCGATCTTTGAATATCATATAGTAGTAAATATTCTCCCCCACTGAAACTTCCTTGAGGAAATTTGATTAAAGTATAATTCAACTATCAGAAAGCATCCACTAACATAATTTGGGCATTAACATGTATACAAACATTCTTTTTTTTCCTAATTAAAAAGTTTGTCATGTGGCCCCATAAATTGTTTTGGAATATATTTTTGATGGAGCTAGGCTATATTCTTTAGTCATTTAATCTTGGCTGAATAGAATGGTTTTGCTTGGGTTGGCATCTGAGCTATTTGCTTAAGTGTGGTCAAGCTTATTTTATATATTGTGGAATAAAATCTGAGGTGGGATAGGGAGACCGAACTAATTGTGTAACCATGTTCACTTTATCACAATTAACATTTATATAATTACATTAATTTTTTTCCCCTTGGAAGCTATGTCTGGGGGCTAAAATTCAACAGCTCTCCCTCTGAAGGAACTGAGCCTCTGGGATATAACTATTTCATTGATCCATAGCTTTCTGGGAATTGCTATAACTTTCCCAATAAAAATCAAAAGTTGCGTGCATACATTTCTTAAGGATCATGTTAAATGATGATAAAAAAATCTACATTTTTAAAGTGGTTTTGCAGCAATTACACTTTCCCTCCTTAGTCTCTTTCATAATATTGACGATAAAATGGGATTAAACTCAGTACTAGTCAAAGAATATACGCATAAAAATCAAATAATTTCAGAAACTTCATAAAACATATCTGATGGATTGAATGACAAGTTTAAATAGCCATATTTGATATGCTAAACAATTATTTGAAAAGTAGAGTAGTTAATCAATATTTAATTGACGCCTAAGGGATAGCCTCTAATAAAGGGAAGATTAGTAATAGTCACTATTTTTTTTTCTAATGAAATTGTCCAGGACTTATATTTCTGCAGTAGTAAAACATGGATTGCACTTTTTCGTAATTCCATGATAATTTCCAGTTACGTTTTCAGTAACAACGGATATACTGTATATATTCAATCAAATATCCAAAATTTGGTGAGTTTTAATATTCTCCAAAGAGTTTTGTAAATCTTCAAAAAGAATTTCTGCACTACTAACAGTACTTAAAGTATTACCTACCATACTCAATGGGACATAGTTTAGATGAATTTGAAATATCAATCTCTTTTTTTATATCTCATTAGAGTTATATAGAATTCAGAGATTTAAGAAAAACAATGTTCTTAGGAACTCCATATTTCGCCCAATGGACCATGCTGAACCTCCTTTAAATGAGGGTGTTCCAGGAGCAATTTGGCAGTTTTTGGAAGCGTGTTTCATGAACCAGAACTAAAAGGATTCCTAAATCACTGAGTTTTACATTTTTATGTGTGAAGGACAATATTACATAAACATCGACCGTTCAGTTTAATATAGGTATCAGTTCCCGATTCTGTTGAAGGAAACAATTAGTGTGGAAGATGGCAAATTGTTATTGGAGGACAATAAATTAATGAGTATGAATATCCTATCATCCTGACTATTTTTAATCTAACCTAGTCCCCAGATCACAGTTAATGTGGATAGCAATTGAATTATGGATTGCAAGAATCAGAAAAGGTTCATGAGTTCATTTAGTCCTCTAAATAATCACATGCTTTTTATATGTTTCTGTATTGGCATAAGAAATGGCTTGTGGCATTGATGTTTTGTTGGTACGGGAAAAAAACTGGTGAGGAATGGATAGGGATTTATGTTAGGGTCTGCCGGTTAATGCTGGCAGCAACTGCATGTCACTCTTGTCTGTTGGGAAGCTTGAAGGGCTAATTGCACTTAGGCTGGTGCTGCATCTCTGTTTGGGATTTCTGATTTTCCCAAGGGAGCATGGCCCTCCTTTTGTATCACATCCTGGTGAAGTTGTGACTTTGCTCAGGAGAGTAATTGAAGCCTTTGAAATTGCTGCTATTTCTTATGCATCTCTGATGCAAGCTTAGTTGCACGGATGCATGAGAAATACTTTTCAGAGATGACTTAATTCTCAAGTGTTCCTTTTCTCAGTTCATGGATAAGAAACAACTTACTACCTTTGCAGTTCTGGTAGAGAATATTACAAAGAAGTGAAAAATGCTGGGGGTGTTTTTTCCTTAACCAGCTCTGTCATACAGTGTGGTTCCAATAGAGAAACTAGTGTACCACCTAAGAGACTTTAGAAATGCGAAAATTTTAACTTGATTTCATGATTTTCTTATGAAACTCTGGGAAAGCTGATAGTTCCTGGCCTTTAGTTACCTGAAAATAATCTATAATGCAAGGGCAAGCATTGCCACACACAGCCAGGTCCATAAATTGTGACAGTGACATCATGAGTAGGACAAAGAGAGCCATTAATTTGACCAAGAACTTGACCAATTTTTTTAAGAGCTGTTCAGAATTGTATATACCTAAAATTTAAAAGCTAGCCCAGAGGTCAGCAACTTGCAGCTTCGGAGCTGCATGCGGCTCTTTGGGCTCTCTGCTGTGGCTCCCTGTCAGGTGATCCCACCACTGGCTGGTTCCGCCCCTTGTCCTCCCCTCCAGTCACTCCTTAGCTGGCCTGAGAAGATAAGGGTGACAGCAGGGGATGGAGAAGCGGCCAGGGCAGAGACAGAGAGATACAGAGAGAGGGGGAGAGAGAGAGAAAGGGAGAGGGGAAGAGAAGGAGGGAGGAGAGAGAGAGAGATGTCAAAAGGATTTTGTGGTTCCTGGTGTTTGTTAACAACTGATTCTCTGCCCTAATGACTGGCTGGGTAGGCGTGGCTGGGGGGGTCATGTGATTGGTGGAAGTGAGTGACATTGAGTTGGCCATGCCCACCCAGGTTTTGTGGCTCCTGGTGTTTTGTTTTCTGTGGGAAATGGGTCCAAATGGCTCTTTGAGTATTTAAGGTTGCAGACCCCTGAGCTAGCCTATATATATTTTGTTTTATCTCATGGATTTAGTTTCTTTCATTTATTTATTTGTTATATTCCTAGCCTGTTTTCCATATAGGAGATCCATGTGCCGCATAAAGCATTTTTGCTGATTTCCCCACAACATTAATCCTGTGAGATTGGCTAAGCTGACTAAAGTCACATTGTAAATTTAATAGCTATAGATAACAATCATTGCATCCTGGTTTATTAGTGTTGCATAATGGGGAAAGAAAGCTGTGCTTACCTTCAAGCAAAAACAAGTATAATGGTTCTTTATACGTCCTGACAATGATGTGGAGAGTATGGAAGATGACTTTGATGGAGATATGCAGAAGTTGGTGCTTGGGCAAAAGAGATTGAAGTCCAGATCAGCCAAATAAGAGGCTTATAAAGATACCTCCGTAATTCAGTGAGCTGTAAGAGGGAGGGGAAGGTGCAGCACAATCAGTTGCAACGTTCTGTAATTGTAGCCAATCTCAACAAAAGGAGTTTTAGCCTTGTGTTGGAATTGATTTCAGGGTCTGATCTACCTCAAGCAGAGCTGTCAAACTCGCGGCCCGCGGGTCATACCCGGTTTAGTGAAGTGGGAAAAAGTCGCAAAATGTCACGTCATGACAACGTGACGATGCAAGTTTGACTGCCCTGACCTAGACAGTCTGACACATGGAAATTAGAGAATGAAGGGTAGAGCTTCAATCTTCATTGACTTTCATATCCATACACATTCAGGCAAATGCCCAAATTAGAGTTTTCTAAGGGTACTAGTTGGAAAAAAGCTATTATCAAGTAATGGTGTGGTCTACATTGACTATATACTCCTGTAGCGTGGCAATTTGATAAGGTGCTGTTCTTTGTGGATGTTAACAATGGCAAAATCATTAATTTTGCATGGAGAGTTGAAATTGCAAGCATGCCAAACTAATAGATTTATGAAATAGCTCACTACCTTGGAAATTCTCAAAGAGCAAGAAATGTCTCCAGGTTGGCAGATGAAGATGCTATGTCCCAGTGTATTGGCCTTTGGTTATATTTCCCAAATATACTAGATTTTAAGCCAGGATCTTCTGAGTATTAAATGAAAACATTTATTTCTTCCAAAGCATTTTAGATCCTATAGATTAGATTTCTGAGATTTAAAAATCCCCAAACTTGATTTTTCTATACATTTTTATTATGATTTTCCTCTGCTTATTATTACTTTAGTTATTTTGTGCATCTTGTATGTTAACATATGTATATGAAAAACAGATTGTAGGACTGGATAGGCTGTGATCTGACACTAAGGTTGACTATAAATAAAATAGATAGAATTTCAATTTCAATCCTGTCTGGGAGTAGGGCGGTATACAAATTTGAATAAATAAATAAACCTTGCAGGCATTCTAACATAATGTAGGCTTTTAAAATGTATTTAAAGATGTGAAGCTCATACTTAAGCATGCTTATTTGGAAGTAAATCCTACTGCTTTTACTGAAATTTAAACATCTAAATATCTGATTAAAAATACATTTAGAGTACATCTTAGCGTACATCTAAGATAGGGTGTTTCCCCATTCTGGTTTTTTAAGTTATCAGAAGTGCAAACATGAACTTAATTTTTTGTCTGGAGCCTTGAGAATGGTATTCTTTTGCTAGCAATTCTTGCTTGTTATAAAAATAAAAATTGAATAAAAATCTGCTGCATTCTATTTAGTTGTACATTTCATGAGTGGTTAAAATGCACTTAAGTGCATGTGTTTTGCCTAAGAACTGCTATTTTGTAGGATTATACATTTGTGGAAGTGTTGGACAATTTGGAACTGAAATCTATTAAGAGATTGACAGTTATAATAAAGATTTTTATATATTTGGTTCTGAGTTACATCATTTATTGAGTTTGGCTCTGGAAGTATAGGTTTTGTGCTAAGAAGAATAGCAAACAACCCTGGGGCATGTGCCAAGACAATTAACTTTGTTGAACTATGGTTGATGAAAAAAAAATAGGATGCTGATACTTGTATCAGGAAATTTGAGCCATGTTTTGCTAGAAAATCTGACTCAGATAAGTGATCCATTCTGATTGTTTTGAAGATGGTTTAACAGATCCATGACTTGTTAAGTATGTTTTTGTTTGGCTAATAATTACAATAAAAGATATGAATTCTTAATTAGGAGGGGAATGTACATTGTATTTGTTGTTTGAAGATTATTTTTCCTAATTTATGTTCAGAGTTGTCTGAAGATTATTTTTCTCTTTGGAAGCCTAATGATTTGTTATAAACATGGTTTATTCCATAAACCACAGTTTGGGTTCACACATTGGATTAAGTTATAATCCAATAATGGTATGCCGCCAAACCAAAATCTAAGTCCGTTAAAATAGCTTTTGTGATCTAGAGGCTGTGTTCTCACAACACTCAAGGCTAAAAAAATCAACTTAATTTGCCTGCATGTAGCAACATTTTACCTTTTGGTATGTATGGCTCCTTAATATTTGTAGGCTTACTATGTCATCCAGTTCCACAATGGATATATGGAATATCAGGAAAACAATTAAGAATTGTCCTCAAGATTTATTACAGCTTATAGTTCGTGATTTGTGCAAAACCTAAATGATGATTTAACTTTAATTATCACTGATAATTTCCGCCTACACCACTCTTTCCAGCAGAAAGGGCCCACCTGAGCTTGTTTTTACAAATATTTTTTGTAAGTGTTAGTACTGGAAATCATGCAAACACAACTGAAATACGGAACAAGTACTTATTTAATGATTTACAGTGTAGCCCTAAGGTTACAGCAGTAAATCATAGTGTGTGTTGTGAATAAGGCTTCTGGACTGGTGCTGCAAAAATCCAGATGAACCTTAAATGGTATCAAAGAAGTCCAGAAGACTCAGTTCCTTCCCTGCTTCTTAGTGGTCATTGGTAATTTTATAGTCCAGACCTAGTAGCCCTAGTCTTGAAGTAAGTCTTGTTGAAATTAGTAGAATTTACTTACAAATGATGCAAGAAGGGACTATTGTTTCAACTGATTATACTAAAGGTTGGGCTTTTTCCTTTTTTGCCTGCTAGTTACTTTCAGCGTGTATGAATTTATCTGATATTGGACAAAATCTTTTTGGCTAGGATGTTTTATCGCTATAGTGGTGGGCAAAAACTGGATGAGAGTCAAATTTTGCTTCAGGTTTTGGTATACTCTCATAGCAAATGAAAGATCAAATGTTGCCTGATTAAATTCTAGCACAAAGGAGAATTGCTTTTCCTTTTGTATGATGGGGAATCTAACCAGGCAGGGGTATCTTAATAGGACATTTACATGGGTAATGTTAGCTGGACTTTGTGGGATAGAAAAACAGACTTAAACTAAGATTTATTTTTGTCTTGTGGAACCTGTTTAAAGCAATAATAATAAACCATAGTCTTTAGTTCATCATCTTACACAGAGATTAAGGAGTGGCAGAAACAGGTTAAATGCAAATGAGTTTAGTGCAGTGTGATATCAGCAGGAGAGTTCAGTAACTTAGGATCTGAGTCATAGATGAATTGAAGTCTTTGCTTGCAAATGTAGTTTTGAGTCCTGATAAAAGAGTTCAGAGACTATAGAAAACACAATAAAACAAATGAATTTCTTGAAAAACAAAGTGATTATGTAAACCTCACTTTTTTCATTGTAGCATTTCTCTTGGAAGAGTGATATATACTTGTACTGGGACTTTTAAAACTTGATGACATTGAGGGCTGTTTCGGAAATTCAAGGATTTCTCCAGCCATGGCTTTTGATAAAAAGAAAAAGTGGAGCCTGTATTGGAGATACAGAGGCATTTAGATTCATAGCTGACGTTCTTTGACAGTATACATTAAAATAACTAAATACAATGAAATAACTTTAATATTTTACTTTTTATTCAATATAAATCAAACCGACCAAACTTCTTCAACTGTATTTCTTTACTAAAAAGGAACACAAATGTATTTTTCTGATATTTAATTAAACTCTTCAACCGAAAACGTTTTCTATAATCTTTATTGTACTGTAATATGTAAGTTTGTATAGTTGGCGTGCCTGAATTCCTCTAAGGAAGATAAAAGTGTTGTGGCGAGGCATAGTAGGTTGTTTATTTTTTATCAATGAACTGAATAGAGGCAGAAATATTTTCTTTTCAGCTGCTTTTAAAAAGAAGTCAATATCTTTGGCTTATTTGGCACTATTTCAGCTTACACCTTTTCTGTGCATAATATATCAAGTGACTCATTCATATACAAGCCAGCTTGGGTGTTTCCTTACCTATTATGTAATTAGCTGTATTTCTCCTTGCATTTTAATATTTTATACTTCCCCTCTACATTGTTACTTTTATTGGAGGTGCAAAGGAGATATTCCGATCTTCCCTCTTTTATTTACTCATTCAATAGAGGATTACTACAATTACTATTTTAAACCATAATGGAGTTTATTTTTAGTTTTGATGTAATTTGTGAACATATCCTCTGGCAGCATTTGTATATTGCAATAAACCTAAAATCTCCAGTATGGTGTCCAGATGTGCTAATTTGCTTGCAGATTCCCTCCTGGAAGTGCTATATAATACAGGACTTTTCTATATATTTTTTTTAAAAAACTGCATTAAAAAAACAAGAAGGTAGCATAATACAAAACAGAATGTCAGTCAACAATTTTTACTTCCAAGTAACAACAACAATTTTTATTTCCAAGCTATCTTTATATTCTCTTTTTTTATTGAAAAGTTTTATAAAAATACAAAATAAAAGACATTCCCCCCCTCCCATCACCCCCCTTCTTCCCTCCCCCTCCCTCCCCCACTATCTTTATATTCTCAATGGTCTTAAATGTTATTAGAAAATAAAATAAAAATGAAGGGCAGTGGTAGATTGTAGCTGCTTTGTTTCAAAATCTGTCCATTCGATGAAAAGAAGATAAAGGGAGAGCTACAGAAGTTCATAGATAACCAGTTTCACAAAATAGTTTATTACCATGAGTCACTTTATGAGATCACCCATGATGTGTACTCACATCTCAAAACAGGTCCCTTCAATAAGTTGTAGTTTAACCATGAGATTGAATAAACTATTGGTTGTATAAACAGGGGTGGGCTTCAAAAATTTTAGCAAGGGGTTCTCTGCCTAGTTGCTGGGTGGGTGTGGCCTAGTCAGCCTCTTGCACCACGGCCGGGGGGGGGGGATTTTTGCCTTCCTGGGCTCCAGAGGTTTTCCTTGAGCCTCCAGGAGGGCAAAAACGGCCTCCCCAGGCTCCAGAGGCCCTCTGGAGTCTGGAAACTGATCCATTTCTAGCCTTCTGATCTTCCAGGGCCCATTTTTTGCTCTCCCTGAGCCTCCATGCACTTACCTACATCCAAAATGGGCCACATGGGGACTCTGGGGTGGGTGGGGCCAGCCAGGAGTGGGATTTGGGGGTTTTCCGAACTGCACAGAATCTTAGCTAGAGGTTCTCCCGAACCCCTGTGAACCACCAGCAGCCCACCCCTGTGTATAAAGTTATAACATTAAACCATGGCTCTAAACCATAATAGTTTCATTCATGTTTCATTTTAAGCCCTAAACAGATATGCTATTCATAATCTCGTATCAAGCACAAAGTAAGATCAGAGAAGTACATACTTTTGGGCAGTGGTGAAATGTAAAATTTGTTACTACCGGTTCTGTGGGTGTGGCTTGGTGGGATATGATTGAGTGGGCGTGGCCAACTTTTTTTTTACACTTTTAAAACCATTTTTTCTACAACCTCTTCGGCTGGAGAGGTTGTAAAAAAATGCTTTTAAAAGCCTCTGACATTCCAGCTGACTTGCCTGATCAGCAGAGGCTTTTTTTCTTTTAAAAGCCTCTGACAATCCCAGCTGAGTTACCTGATCGGCAGAGGCTTTTTTTTCTTTTAAAAGCCTCTGACGATCCCAGCTGACTTGCCTGATTGACAGAGGCTTTTTTTTTAAAACATTTTTTCTACAACCTCTTCAGCCGAAAAGGTTGCAGAAAAATAATGCTTTTAAAAGCTTCTGATGATCAGGCAACTCAGCTGGGATCGTCAGAGGCTTTTAAAAGCATTTTTTTCAGCTGAAAGGGTTGTAGAAAAAATGCTTTTAAAAGCCTCTGACAATCCCAGCTGAGCCATGCGATCATCAGAGGCTTTTTTTTACTTTTAAAAGCATTTTTTCAGCTGAAGAGATTGTAGAAAAAATGCTTTTAAAAATAAAAAAAAGCCTCTGATGATCACGTGGCTCAGCTGGGCGTGGGGGGGGGGGCAGGGATTTTTGCTATCGGTTCTCCGAACCACCCACCGCCATCACTACCGGATCAATCCGGCCTGAACCGGGAGCATTTTACCCCTGCTTTTGGGCATCCGATTGGACGAGAAGGAAGGAGCTGACTATCATATGCCTGAGAGCTTCCCAAAAAATATTAAACAGGATATTGTTTGCACTTGTCTACATCATTCCTAATTACATCAGTATGAATTTTTCAGTATGAAAATTCATACTGATGACCATTAGCCATGCTATCTGGAGATATTTGGATTTATAGGTCAAAATGTCTAGCTGGATATAAGAAGAACTAAATGAAAACATTGGTGTGTTCGTCTAAAGCAGTGTTTCTCAACCTTGGTAGCTTGAAGATGGGTGGACTTCAACTCTCAGAATCCCCCAGCCAGCAGCGCTGGCTGGGGGATTCTGGGACTTGAAGGTCTAAAGGATCTTTATATCCTTGTGTGGGAAGATGGCCAGCTGTCTAGATAGAACATTCTGCTTCATCCAACTCCAGACCCCTTCTTCTACAAAGGTCTATTTTTCTTGCATTAATTTCTGTTCTGTTGGAATTCATGTGACTTGAGGATGACAGGGATGAATAAGAAATTCTCTCATCCAAATATAGGCTTCTTTTAATTCTGTACAAAAATCCAGGGAAAACTAAAGAGAGTCTACTGTAAAGGACTAATGGAAATATACACTGATCGGAACACTCAACATGGTTGATACTGATTCTTATCCCATTATCCTTTGAGAGAGCTTTGTCCTGCTTGCTGCTTTTCAGATGTGTTGAAATACAGTTTCCTTCTCCCTCAGCCAGTATTAGCTATTTTGCTCTCTAGTATATCTGGAGGACACTGAGACTAGTTTAGAAAAACCAAATTGTTTCTGAGATAAAAACACTGATGGAACATCTAAGACAGTTAAATATTCCTAGAACAAAAATTAATAGGACAGACATTTTAAGGTTTTCTTTTAAGAGTTCTGTTGCATATCTTGACCACAATCCATAGTTTATTGGTTACTTAAAATAAACTTTTAAATTACAAGTTTTCTTAGATGTGGGGTTAAACTTCCTTCCATCTGCCACAGGCTTCCCCTAGTACAGTGCTTTCTTGTCCTCTCTGTGCCCACCTCACCCCAATCTCAAAAAAGAAAAACCTTGCTGAGCAGTGACATACCTTTGGGGACCTATCTGCTAGCATTATTAATAAAATAACCTTCTATTTGTGCGTACATGCTGATCCAAGCTTTTCCTTCAGGTTAGGAGAGGCCCAGCAAGGGACCTTAGTGACCAGTATAGACTACTAGTACTCTATACTAGTATTTCCCTTGTGCATGGTCAGCTCTCTCCCTTATATGCTTTTATTTCTATTATTCAGTGTTTTAATTAAAAAAAATAAGCAGGAAGTTATATTCTGTACAGGAGATACTGCCCTAAAGCATAACCTGCACTTCCAGGAGTGCTTCTTGGTGCCAGAGATCCCCAAGGCATCTTGGGGATGTAAAAATAGTCACTGGCTGCTGTCCAATATTTTGTTTTGAATTGTGATCTCAGAAGCTGAGACAATAAAGAGGATCCTGAGAGGTTAGAGGAGGTGGTGGAGATCAACCCAGGGTTCACACTAGTTCGGGCGAACTGGTAGCCGCAGCAGGTTGTTTGGAGAACCAGTTGCGGCGGCAGCAGGAGGCTCCGCCCACCCACCCGGACATCGTTACTTCCTGGTTTTAACCAGGAAGTAAGCTCTTTTTTATCCTCTGCGCATGTGCAGAGGGTCCAAAATCGTGTGCGCACACTTCCGAACCAGTAGGGAAGGTAAGTAGATTT
The DNA here is from genome assembly GCA_030761175.1 of Masticophis lateralis. Classification (NCBI taxonomy): domain Eukaryota; kingdom Metazoa; phylum Chordata; class Lepidosauria; order Squamata; family Colubridae; genus Masticophis; species Masticophis lateralis. Next base: position 67,352,325 of record JAUDYJ010000003.1, read on the forward strand.
CATCCCTGGATCAACCAGATTCCTTTCTAATGTTATTTTGTGATTGCCTGTTCTCAATGGTGGCATCCATTTGTGAGAAGGCCAATATTATGCTTTCAGGATTGCAAATAGGCCATCAGCCTGAACATAAACATATTTACAGATCCCATGGCTAGTTTTACACATATAACACATCTCTCCACACACATATGCATGAAAGACAGAGTCATAAAGGGGTTTTGTTACATTGGGAGGGCTATAGAGCTATCTCCCAGCTTAGGGAATAATTTAGTGCATTCTTCAGTAATGTTTATTAGAAAATAGAGCCCAATGAACAAAATGAGAGTTGCTCTTGGACATATATGGATTGGATTGCTCTCTCAGGACATTTTCCTTGCTTGAGAAAAATTCACATTGAGTTATTCAAATATTTATTTGTATCAAGTGTGAATTTAATGTGCATAGTAACTGAAAAAATACTAAGACCATCTGAGCATATGAAGCAATTAGAAACTTATGCGCTGAATCCCCATTTTCAGCAGATACCTTTAATATGAGTCTCATAGAGAGAAATAAAAAAGAAATCTCTCTTTTATAAAGAGCTAATATGGTGAAATAAATAAGCAAACTCTGCTTTATACCTGACAACTGGCTTGCAGAATTGCTTCTAGTTTAATATCCCAACAAATGCAATATTTCAGAGGTATGTGAAGGTGTTGTTCCTTCTGGTCTTTGGCCTCTAAGTTGTCATATAGATTATTAGTTTGGAAGAAAGAAAGGGATCAGAAGGGCACTGCCAATAGACTCAGTTTCAGACTAACAATAAAAGTATCAACCTAAAACAGAAAGTCTGCTTTGCTACTTGTATAGGGCTCAGTTGAAGTTTGGCCTGAGATTTTTTTTTTAGATTTTATGAGTCTCACGTGGAATACTTAGTTTCATCATGGAATAATTTGTTTGGGCTGATTTTTTAGATGCTTTCAAACTGATTATGTATTAATCATGTTATATATACATTTTGCTAGTGTACTAATGTTTTCTTAATTGGTCATTCTGTAACTAAAACTGATTTTAGCAATGCAGTACTTTTAGGCAGTCCAGGCAAGATTTATTAATGTGAACACTGAAGCCTCAGTTCAGTCTTGGAAAACCTAAAAGCCCACTGTGTATTAAATATACATGTGTGTAACAAAAAAAAAAAAAAAAGGACAGCTGCTTCCTCTGAGGAAAAGCAGTTATGAGAGGGGATGTTTGGCCGTTGATATGTGGCCTGTGGGAGGAAGGATGAGGTGTTTATCCCTTTCCTTCCAGATATGTTCGGGTTTTCTTACAGGTGTTGGTATGTACTATGGGTTCTATCTTTTAAACAGTTAATTATAGCTCCTCTTCATAAAGCCTGCTGATGTCCTTAGAAATCCATGGAACCAATATATTTTCCTCCACTTCTGCACAATAATAGGTGGATTTCTTGAGATTTGCTATACTAGAGCACAGAAAAGATAATGCTTCTAATATTGATGGCTTGGCTAGAAACTTTGATTACTGAAACCCTTAAAAGAAAAAAAAAAACTAATGCATTTTGTCAGGATTACTTTTAAACCAACTGTCAGCTCTTTCGTTTCCATGCATGCCGAAAGAAAAAAAAAATCCTCTTCCTGTGTTCCTTTCAGCTTGGTTTTTATTTTTGTCAGAAGCAGAAAACAGTCTAGTGCACGAATGACCTGTTAGAAGCAGTTGTTCTTTGAGTTAGATTTCCTTCCCGTCAGTAATATTAAGTATATTATTTTCAAGTTTCTTCCTACAAAATGTGAGTTCAAAACAAATTGGATATAAAAACCTAACTCTAGTGGGGGTGTATAATAGTGTTTTGCAGTTGATGAATTTACTGAGATAACTTAATTTGCCTTTCTTTCCATTTCCAAATATCCACATGTGAAATTTGCCATCGGTTCAGGTGTGTGTGCGTGTGCATGTGGATTTGCATGCTTATAGGAGTTAATCTTCTAGGAGTCTCTCTCCCTCCCTCCCTCCTCCCTCTCCCCCTCCCTCCCTCCCTCCCTCCCTCTCTCTCTCTCTCTCTCACACACACACACATACACACAATATTTTGCAACAATGCCTAGGTTAACAATGATAGTCTTGCTATATTGTGAAGAAAAAAAAGGCGGCTTCTGTTCCAGCTGGGTTTCAGGCTTAATTCATTGCTCTATGGTGGGATCACCGCAGCTGCTATAGGGCCTTTACAAATGGAAAAAAGCTGTCAGTGTTTGTTTTATCCAATGTACATGCAATGAGACTAAGCTGAGGAATCCATTCCAACATGCCGTGTACATGCTGTACGCATCATTTTATAGCGTTATTGTTACAGTGTGAATTTTAAAATAGAGTGTCTTGAAGTGGGAGAGAGAACACGCTTGGAGCTGGAATATGACCACTTGAGTAGCTTCCATTCTGTGAGGAGTTTAGGATTCCCACTTGCCATAAGCTATTTTTTTTTATGGCTGTCAGCAGGTAGACAATTACCTCAGAAGTTACTTAAAATAGTGGTTACATGGCACTTGCAGTGAGATAAGAATTTCCTTTAGTCTTTAACTGTATATTACTTGATTTTTATCATCTTTTTTTCCTTTGAAAATCATTAAAAACTATCTGTCACTGCTGCAGGGTTTCTGATCTCTTATATATAATTTAAAAAGATAAATACTTTTCCCTCTTTGTCCCCAAATAAGATGGTAGTTTTGAGAGTTATAAATCTGTAAATTGTAATAGATTTCTTTAGAAACATTAAGGTTACCTAAAAAGAAACTGTGATAATGAATGTGGTTTTGAAACCAATTTAAATTGTTAGCATAGCTCAGCCTTGCTTTCCCTGTATGGATATTCTCATGTTTTGAGAATTTCAGGTCAACGTAGCCAAAGGATACTAATATGGATCCTAAATGTCCATTGTAATTGATAAAGTAGAGGGAAAAAAGGAAACAATGCTATTCTGGAATAGTTAATGAATCAGTCCTCTGCCTAATTAGATGAAAATCAGATTTTGCTTCCCCAAAATGCAATTCCCTCGTAAGCCGATTTACACAGAGATAGTGGGTAAAAACCGGACTGGGTCTTTATGATTCTATCAAGGTTTGTTAAGAGGGTTGGTTTAATTCCTAGATCTGCTAGCTAGACCCAGGATGTCATAGATGTATTTTCCTTGATTGGACAAAACAACAGTTTTCCCAAAAAGACTAGTTTCACTGACCACAGGTACTTAAAGGAAAGGTTTTCTGTGAAAGATCTAAACAGGAGGCTCAAATGATCTTTCTCCAGATGTCCTCTGAGAGAAGATTGGAGTTCAAGGCCAGGTCTGGGCTATTCCTCAATAGGATCCATGATTTATTCATTAAAAAAAAAAGATCATTGTTTGAAATTCTTAACCTTTATAAAGGAAAAGGGTTAAAATTTAACGTAATATGAGATTGTCAAGTGAAAAATAAGCTTCCAGATACTATAAATTATTACCCCAGGGTGCAATTCAAATTGGTAAAATATATCTAAGCCTATTGTGAGATTGCTGAAATCAGTGCTTTATTCATCTTTTGATGATGTTGGATTCCTTTAAAGTTTACATTTTAAAATCTATTGAAATATGTGGAATTTATTTATTAATTTAATTAATTTAATTTATTGATTACCTATCTTATCACTGGGTAACTTTGGGTAGTTTACATATTAAAAAGATAAACATTTACAAAAGCTATACAAAAGGGAACTAAATAATTTTAAAATTTAAATACTCAACATTACTGTTGATTGTTGTGCCTTCTCAGTTTTCTATGTCTGTTTAGGTCTCTAAATTTAGTAGTACTTCTGTGTCAAGATAATTAAAATTTTAATTTGAGGTAGATGTGAACATCATTTGAGTTGGAATTAGTTGAACATTTGCAGCTTTTATATCGGAGAAGTATATTTCTGTATGAATCTTGAATTAAAACAGAATGGGACAAATTATTTGATTTCGGACTAATAAAAAAAATGTGCTTTTTTCACTCAGGTTGCCTTTGGGAGAATTAGATCAAGACTCTCTTTTGTGTTCCTGTTTAAGGGCAGTACAAGTCAAGATGGAGGTTTCTGTGTTTCTAACTTTTAAAAAATAGGAAATGGCACGTAATATGTAAAGCCTTTGTCTGCACTAAACTATTTTAAATGGGTTTTTAAAGAAAGAGAGGCAAATGCTTGGGGAACCACAAGGCAAGCCTGTTCTATGCTATAATGCAGATTGAGGTATTTAATAGACAGAAACCTTAATGAACACCTAGTAAGTCATAGTAACAATTACTTCCCAAGTATCTGTTGCCTGAGAGTGCAGTTTGCTTACTTCTGTGGCTGCAGTCCTTTTATGTTTTTCTATGTGTCTGTGCACAACATGTAAAATTAATTTATTGTAATATTAATACTCCGAAAGCAGTTATGATGTGCACAGCTCAGCCAAATTTTGGAGGGAATTTTTAATCAGGAAATGGGGTTCAACCAAAAAATCATGTTTTTCACTAGCTCTGACCTACATGTCAGCTTAGATAGGATTTCTGCCCCACCAGTGAGAATTGAGCAATTCATTTTGGAATTAGCTTGGGGGCATCTTCTTTTGGATAAGTGGGTGGGGACAAATGCAGCTGATTGTGGTTTCCTCTCAGGAGTAATACTCGTTCCTTAGCTTAGGGGAAGATTGGCCTCCAGAGCTTTGGCTATATTAGATCGATCCAAGGGCAACCTCAGGCAATTTAGTGGTATAGCAGCATAGTATTATACTGTCCAAGCAATGTTGGCTTTAAAAATATAGTTTAATATAGATTTAAAGATATAGTTAATACCATGGTTACACATGTGCCTCTCCTGTCCCCCATTATTTTGTTCCTGATTTAAAAATTAAAAATAGCAATATGTTTTCACTTGTCTGCAAAGGCGGCCCTCAGAAATAAAGTTAAATAGTGCAAATATGTGAAATGAACAATATTTTCTTTTTTTATTCATTAGTGTTTTGCTGCTAACTTACTCAAAAGGCAGGATTTCATATTTGAAGTATAGCGGGCAGATGGGAACTATTTCAAAGTTTCATTTAAATCAGTGGCCTTTGGGGCAGCTCCTCAGACGAGTAGTATAATTAAGGCATAGATTTTATTTGTCTGCACAGCCAGGCAGGACATCTGGTAACATTTGTGTATTAAAATTAGTAGACTAGAAGAATATTTGTTCTAGAGCAGCTGGTAGTTGTAATTAAAAATGCTGACCGATTTAGGGAAGGGGGGCAACTTTAGCATCTGTTTTCTGAAATCCTTAATAGCACGAATATTAAGGTGCTGTTGAAAACACACATGGAATGGATTAAGGGCAAGAACTGCGTTCTGTCTCACGATCAACATGAGCTGAAGATTGACCTGATTCAGACATTGCAGGAAATCACAATACAAATCTTGTCTGGACTTCATTTGTGGTATGAATCCAACTAGCAAATTCAACAGCAAATTCAAGTTGGCCAGCCCCATCTTTTATCTTGTGAAAGGATTATAGCTAATTCTCATCTGGCTACCACATTTGGGAACAGCAGCTCTGTTGTTAAGTGAAGCAGTTGTTAAGTAGGAATTACATTACTATGACTGATTATGCTTTCCTTTTCTACACTCCCCTGCCCTTTGGAATGCATGCTCCAATCTGTATATTTCCCATTGTGTGCCTACTTATTCTTTTGTAGTCCCCTCCTCTCCAATCTATCTGCTGTTTTGGGGGTAAGGATGAAAAAATTGGATCATGCCCAGGAAATAATGCCTAGAGATTTGTTTGTTTTTCTCCCGCCTACCCCCCCTTGCTTAAACAATCTCTTTGTGGGGGGGGGGGGGGGGCGGAGAAAAAAAACCCAAGCAATTTCTCTAGGCCAGTGATGGCTAACCATGGGACACGTACTGACTGCAGTGGCAATCGTGTCACTGAGGAATGCTTTTAAAATTGTAAATGTGGACATTGGTTGTTTTTTTTCAGGACTATCATAACTTTGAATGGTTACTAAGTGAAATAGTAAGAGAGGTCTACCTGTAGTATTTTAGGCTTTGGCCTCTTATTTCTCTTTCCTTTTGCATAATTTCTGTAGATGAGCAGGGCATATCTTTCAATTGATATTTAGTTTTAGAGAATTGTAAAAAAAATCTAGGCATGTGGCCAGGGTTAAATAGTGACAAGTCCGGGTTAGCCCAAACTTTTCTTTGGTCCCGGGTAAGAAAATTCCATTGGCAATTCCTCCTTCCAACTAATTCACACCTAGCATAATCCACTTTTTTGTGCAGCCAGGTGAAATGAATACATCTTGTTGGGAGAGGTTCCCGATGGCTTGTTTGTTTATTTATTGTCAGTAATGCTTTTAAGAGTGTCCTGAGTTGACTGCTTGAAGAACTGCCTCCTGCCCTCTTTTTTGTGTGCATAAAATGAGTTTAGCCACAAAAGGAGGGGAAAGAAAAACCACTTAACACCTGGGTTCAGCACACCCTCTTTTATACATACATATATGAAGATGTGTCAGCAGATACTAGGTGTGTGCTTTGTGGATAGATGAAGTGAAAGGTAAGCAGGACGGTGGCAGGTAAAGCTGCTTTTAGTCATAACTCAAGTACTAAAGCTGTGTAATATAGGAATTAAAAGACCAGAACATTGGGAATAAGGATAGTTGTGGCACTTACATCTTAGGGAGGATACTAATGTACTAATACTAATATATCTATCTGTTTTGTTATATATATGTAGAGATTTCCAGTAGTACTGGTATATGGTTTGCATTCTGTATGGGGAAAAACCCCCAAACCCTTTCCTTTCATACCTGCTTCCAATACACTAAAATAAGTAAAACCAAAGAATTTAGATTCTTAATTCTAATACATATCTGGTAATAGTATTTCAGTTGAATTTCTCTCTGATTATGGACTGAATCTTATGTTTTTAAGCATTGGGTGAAGAACTTGTTTTCTATTTTGTGTGACATTAAATATTTCCAACAAAGTTCCAAATTAGGATGAAACACAGAAAAACTTTCGTTGGGGTTTAAAAAAAACAATTGGACAATTTAGTAATTGTAAATTTTTAATGTCTTCCCATTTTTCCAGTGTGCTGCTCCTACATTCCATGGCTTGGTATTTCACTTATGTGTTGCTAGGAAACTGAGTGTTAAATATTTAAATTTCTTGTTGGTGTCCGCCCTCTCTGTGCTGATCTCGTCAGTCTTTTTCACTCAGTTGCTGAGGGAACTAGTACCTTGGATTACTCTGTATATCTTGTATTAGTGAGTTACTGTTACTTTATTTGTTTCTAATTTAATTTAATTTAATTTAATTAGTTTTAATTTAATTTTAATTGATTTCATTGGTTTTTATCTTTTGGCTGGGGCTGTTATTTCGTATTTTTCATATATTTGTTGCTGCTGGGTACAGTAATGAGCCTGGGGCTGGCTGACCCTGTCCTTTCTTCAGACCTGGAGGCTGAAGGCAGCCTTCCTAAACAGATGGCATTATCGATTTCTACAGGGTACAAGGCTAAGACCAAGAGCAAAGTGCCCAGGGTCCTTAGGGCATCTATGCGAAAGGCTTTTACTAAAGCCAAGGACACTCTCAGGCATCACAAAGCTCTGAAACGTCAATATGACAAGGCCAGACGTTCTTCTGAGGTTGTATCCCCTTTTGAGCTTCCTTCTGTGCCTGAGGTTTCTCCTCAACCTTTTTTGGGGGCATTGCCTCATCATCTTCCTCCGGTGCCTCCTAGTGCGGCCCGAGAGGCTAGTGAGAGTCATCTGGACTTGGACAGACCTATGACCCAAGAGGTTCCAGTTATCTTACCTCATGCACCTTCTGTTGATTTCGTGGCTGATCCTGTGTCACCAGGGTGCCTTCAAGAATCTGTTCCTGCTGCTGGGATGGATACACAATTGAATGTCCAAGCCATGTTGTCAGACGTGCTGGCAAAAATTTTGGTGGCAGGAATCCAACAAAATGTGGACCCCGATCTGAAGACCAACCCCCAGCTGGTGGAGAAGGGTCCCTTGCCTGACAAGCCTACTACTTCAACTCACCAGGACTACGTTTCCAGTGAGGACTCTGAGGCCAGGGAGGAATTTCCTGAGGATATGGAATTGTCAGAGGATGAGGACTTCCTTCCTGAACAGCCATCGTTCACAGGTCTTTTCCGACCTTCACTCTTCAAATTGTTGCTACACAAGGCCAAGGTTACTACTAAGTTTGGCCTGACACCTGCCAGTACTGCTGAAGCTTCTATGCTTCCAATGCTGCATGATCCCTTGTTCCAGGTGGCGAAACTGACAAAGATACTATTCCTTGCCCTCCTCTGTTTTCTGAGGTGGTTTCAAAGTGGTTGGGCTCAATCCGGTTCCTTGACTGCACCCAGTGGGTTGGACAAGAAGTTTTACTGTTCGGCTCCTGAATTGGAGGACGTCCTGGCTTTGCCCTCTGTCGACGCGCCCGTAGCGGCTCTGGCATCCTCGTCTGTTATCACCAGTGATATTGTTAATGGCCTCAAATCTGAGGACAGGAAGGTGGAGTTGGCTTTCAGGAAGACTCAATCAGGTGGCTGCCTGGGGAGTTAAGGCCGCTACTTCCACATCCTTTTTCACCAGAGCTTCTTTACTCTGGTTGCGTCAACTGCAGGAGAGGTTGCCTATTGATGACGTCAGACTTCACCAAGATGTTAACAAATTGGTGGCTGCGGCAGAATATTCAGTGGACGCTTCTTTGAATGCAGCTAAGTTCGCTTCCTGTGCCCTTTCTTTGGCTGTGACTTCTTGTAGGATGTTTTGGCAACGCAACTGGAGAGCTGACGCAAAGACTAAGTGGAAGCTTGCTTCAGCACCTTACAAGGCTCCAAAGCTTTTTGGAGCAGCGCTTGATCCTGTCCTAATCGAGGACAAGGACAAATGTAAGATTCTTCCCTCGTCTTACAGAAGGCAGGAGCATAGATATACTCCTTACAACCAATGACAGTCCTGTCATTCCTTCTCAAGACCAGGTATGTCCTTCCAACAATGGACCTAATCTCAAGGCACAGACCGCTCTTCAGATGGACAACCTTTCGCAACCGAGGCCGTAATCAACCTCTGGCAAAGTGCCCATATCGGGGATCTGGCTACAGGTTGCTTAGGAGAGATAAATGACTCAAGGCTGTTGGCTCCCATTGGTGGTCATTTCCAACAATTCCATCATCAATGGGAAGCCTCCATGTGCAAGCAGTGGATCCTTCGCACAGTGACCCACAGACTTTGCCTAGAATTCCACTCCACTCCTCCCAGTCGTTTCACTCACTGTCAGGTGTCCCCATTGGAAACAAGGAGATGACTGATGGAGACCGAACTTCATCATCTACTTTCTATCAATGCCATCAAGCCGGTGCCCATGTCTCAAGAGGGGATGGGGTTTTATTCCACAGTGTTCCTGGTGCCTAAGTCCTTGGGAGGATTCAGGAGAATCTTGAATCTCAAATATCTGAACCAATTCATCCTTTATCGCAGATTCAAGATGCAATCCCTGAGGTCCATCCTGATGTGCATTAGACAGGGGGATCTTCTGCAATCGGTGGACCTCAAGGAGGTGTACTTACATGTGCTGATCCACCGAGCCCATCACAAGTACCTTCATTTCGAGTACAACGGCTGGCATTTTCAATATGAAAATGGGCTTTCCTCAGCCCTAGGGACATTTACCAAGTTGGTCACAGTGGTGGCTGCTCAGCTCCGACTTCTTCCAGTGCGCGTTCTTTGTTATCTGGACAATATCCTTGTCCTCTCGTTCTCTCCATTTCAAGCGGCAAAGGATCGGTGATCAACATTTTCCAACAGCACGGTTTTCTATCAACAGGCGAAAAAGTCACTTCATGCCCACCAACCGCATTCTCCACCTGGTTGCGATCATCGACTCAAACAAAGGTCAGGTGTTCCTGTGTCCAGACAGGGTTCACGGTCTCACCGGTTTGGTGACACAGGTCAGTTCGCAAAGGGCTGTGCCCCCCCTGCTGCTCTCTCAAGTGATGGGGAAGATGGTGTCGTGAATTGCCATCGTTCCCTGGGCATGCAGACACACTCGCCAGTTGCAGTGGTTCCTGTTGCAGTTCCAGAAGTTGGGGCGGGGCATGTCCAGACTCCAGTTCTACTTCCGCCCCAAGTTTGCTTATCGCTTCAGTGGTGGCTGTCCCCAGCTCTGTTGAAGGGTTGCACGTTCTTGGAGCCTGATCGCCTGGTCATGACATCAGATGTGAGTTTACAGGGGTGGGGAACCCACCTGTTAGACCAAGTGGCTCAAGGACTACGGTCTCCGCAGGAAAGGACTCACAGCATCAACTGGCTGGAATTGCGTCTTGCTCTTCGCTATTTTCGCCCAGTATTGGAAGGTCACCATGTCCTGATCCTTACAGCTCCATCCAGGCGTCTTTTAGGACATAGTCCAGAGGTTTGGCAGGCCTCTCATGGACCTCTTTGCGACACCTCAGAACCCCAGGTTCTACTCACGCTTCCCGAGCAGGGGAGCTGAAGGATACGATGCTCTACACTGCCTGTGGCCTCCCGGCCTGCTTTACGCATTACCACTGCTTCCATTGATCCCATAGGTCATTCGGAAGCTCCTGAGGGAACAGGCAGAGATCCTACTCATAGCTCCCCTCTAGCCACGCAGGGCCTGGTACGCCGACTTGGTGAGTCTTTCCATCTCTCCTCCATGGACACTTCCTCAATACAAGGTATCTGTCACCCAGGAGGTCATCGTTCACCCAGAGCCCCAGTGGTTCCGGTTGACCATCTGGCACTTGAGAGGGTCCTCCTGAGGAAGGATGGGCTGCCAGATGATGTGATATGTACCATTCAGTCTTCCAGACGCCCATTGACGGTTTGTATCTATGAGGCTTCCTGGAAGGCATTTTATCTGTGGTGCTCAACACGCCATGTTGACCCTACATCGACTGATGTTTCAGAGGTCCTACAATTCCTGCAGTCAGGGTTGGACAAAGGCCTGGCTCCTACGACCTTGAGGCACCAGGTTGCAACTCTGGCTACGGTTCTTTTCCGCGACCCATATCACTCCTTGTCTCAGGATCCCAGGATTCAAAGGTTTCTTCGTGGGGCAGCGATCATCTCTCCTCTGATTGTTCATCGTTATCTATCTTGGGACCTACCGCTGGTGCTCCAGGCACTTACTTCTGAACTGTTTGAACCCTTGAGGTCCATCAGTCTCAAGTTCCTTTCCTTCAAACTGGCCTTCCTTCTTGCTATAACGTCTGCCAGGAGGATTTCAGAGATTACGGCTTTATCTGCGCATAAGGACCTCTGCATATTTCATGCAGACAGAGTGGTGTTGAGATTGGATCCTGCCTTTCTGCCCAAAGTGAACTCCTGGTTTCATCGGGCCCAGGAGCTTGTCTTGCCCGATTTCTGCCCGGACCCGCGCTCTCCTCACGAACAATGCTGGCACACATTGGATGTCCGCAGAGCACTGCGTAGATACCTCAGACGTACGGCCTCCTTCAGTCAAACTGAGGTGCTTTTGGTGTCTTTCCATCCATCTTCCATGGGCAGGAAGGTGTCTTCTTTGACGGTGGGACGGTGGATCAAGGCCTGCATTTCAATGGCTTATGGGTGCCAGGCCAGACCAGTGCTGGGCAGGGACTTTGCTCATTCTACCCACAGCGCGGCGACCACGGCTGCGTGGGGTACACAGGCTTCCATCACTGACATCTGTTGTGCTGCCAGTTGGTCTTCTGCTTTGCTGTTTATCCGGCATTACAAGATTGACTCCTTTGCCTTGGCTCAGGCTTCCTTTGGCAGGAGGGTGCTACAACAAGTCCATTCTGCCCAGGGCATGGGAAGCAGTTAGCCTCCCGCCCTATGATTGTGAGCTTGGGTATATCCCAGTCATGGAATGTAGGAGCAGCACACTGGAAAATGGACGTTGGCTTACCTGAACATTCCTTTTCTGGATGCTGTGACTACATTCCATTCCCACCCTTGTTCTGGCTTCCTGTTCTGTCTGGACTGATATTTGTTGGCGGGGTTGGTGTTCTTGTTTCCTTTGTTCTATAGATTCCTGGTGTCAAGCTCCTTTGTGAAAAGACTGACGAGATCAGCACAGAGAGGGCGGACACCAACAAGAAATTTAAATATTTAACACTTAGTTCCCTAGCAACGCATAGGTGAAATACCCAGCCATGGAATGTAGTCGCAGCGCCCAGAAAAGGGACGTTCAGGTAAGCCAACGTCCATTCTCTCTCTCTCTCTCTCCCCCCTCCCTCCGTCTCTCTCTCCCCCCCCCCCTCTTTTTGCTACTCTGAATTAATGTATTAAGTTATTTCTTTGGTTTTCAAATCCAAGCCTATTTAAATGTTTCATTTTTTTTTTTTCTCAAGTAGGTTTGGTACAATTACTGCAAATATCCTGAAGGACATGAAAAACACAGTTTAGGCTTTGAGATGTTAGCTTCTATTCATTAAAGGAGGCAGAGCAGTGGTGGTTGCCCCCGGTTCGCACCGGTTCTATAGAACTGGTAGTAAAAACAGTGAGAGGCTCCGCCCACCAATCCCAACGTTATCAAAACGCTTCTGTGCATGCAGAAGAGTGTGCGTGCGAGTGAAGTAAGGGCGCGCTTGCGGCCCCTTTGCAAACCAGTAGTATAACCCACCCCTGTGGCAGAGGATTGCTAAAAATCATCTGGAGTTTATTCAGATCTTTGGTCTGTCTATCTTGACATCGTTGACACTAACTGATTTCAAATTGGGTCTTTCCCAGCCTTACCTTAAAGATGCCAATAATTGAATCCTTGAACATTTGCAGTCAACTATATGCTGTACAACTAAGTCTGCAGACTTTTTTCAGTGTATCTTCTGCTGCCTATTATTATGGTAACAAAAGGCCTGGATCATATTTTCAGCTATTGTGATTTGTAATAAAGAGGAAGCATGATGTGGGGAAACAGTATTTAAATCAAAGAGCAGATTGGAGAGCAGTGAATATCAGAGAGAGCCTCTTAATCTGGAACCATGGACTATTCTCAGTGGAAAGGTATTGACAACTATGATATTTGATCGTATTTACTGTATGAAGGCCTACAACTGGAAGTCATTTGTGAATTTAATTCAGTAACAAATAGTAAACCAATCTTTTAGCAATCAGGTAGAACTAAAAGTAAGAGTGGCCTACTGAACAACAGAGCATGTTGTAGCAGACGAATGGACTATATATCATAATTGTTTGTGGACAAAGACAAAGATTAGATACAAACAATGAGCTCACCTTAAAAAATAACTTTCAATTTTTATCTTAATTTACTGTATATTTTGTTCTTGTGCTTTTCTGCAGTTGTCTTCAATTGTTTCTTACTAACAAAGGCAATTTAGCTTTTTTAGTTGCAATACTTATTTTTTTTATGAAGAATGCTTTCTCCTTTCATAGTATTTTTTAAATGCTGAAACCGTTTTAATAGAGTCACAGAACTGAAGACACATCTTTAAAACTGTGGAGTCAAATATAATTAAGAGCCAATGAGTTCCATTAAGGCTGCTACTTTTCTTCATGTGCTTGTAACATTTTCCCAAATGTATAGTTTTGCTAGGTGCCGGAATTTGAAAATATAAACAATTGTGTGCCTGCATTAAGTCTTTTACTTGAGTATTTCACTTGCATTAATCTCACTGAAAAAATTCCACTAACCTACTTAATGAAGTATGCTAATCTCTTCTGTTGGTAACTAGCTAGATAGCATGCTGTGATGAAAGGATTCCTATCTTGGGTTTGTCATTGTTTACTTGTGGCAAATGATAGAAAATGAGCTGAGGTTGTAAAGCTGGCAAGAGCTGAATGTAACTAGTTAAATTTTGGGTTCTTGTATGTCAAAAAATTCTTTGAAAAACATACTAATGTCAAACAAAGTGGAATTCAGTCTTACGTGTAGGTAAGAGTGGGGAATTTTTGCTTTGAAGTAATTCACTCTTTTCAATTAAAATTGAATTTCTCTTTAAATTGTTGTAGTTTTATCTTAATATTGTACTTCTTAAATAAAATTGCAATGAGATTAGTGATCAATGTGTTTAAGATTAAAATGTTTGCTAAGGTTCCCCCAAGTGTTGCATACAGAAATAAAGTGTTATTTTTATTTGGGATAATCTTATAGGTAATTGTGCTTAATCCTGATGAGATTACATATATACTAATGCTAATTCTCCTCAGAATATTTTACCACTTGCAAGTGAAGTAGTCTTCTCTTGCTTATCATACAAATAATTCTGCTTGTAATTACTTTAGCTACCTGAATATTAAGAAAATGGAAGGACCAAATTTAGTGGTACAAGTGTAACCACTCTATTATGAGCACTATTTCCACTCCATCCTAAATAGTTTCGAAGCTGATTGATTGTTCTCTCTATTCCTACTATGATCCTTTGAATGAAGGGAGCAGCTCCAGGATCTAGGCTGTTTGCAAACAATCACATAAATAATCCCTGAATAGTTTCTGTAAAATGGTAAATTTGAAGTCACAAAACCTATTGTCTTTTGCATTTAAAGCTTTTGCTAGCAGTATAGATGAAAGGTTAGCATGTTGACAAATTTGCAGCCAGGAACTTTTTCCAGCAGCTGTAACCATGATGGCACATTGCTCTGATAACTGAAATAGACATAGAGATTTGAAACAACCTCTTAAGGACAGACATTAAGAACTTAATGGTTGCCTGAGGGGTGTATGTGTGGGAGGAAGGTACTGGAACAACAGAAATCCCTTCTTTCCCAGTCTTCTGCACTAATGAGAAATAACAATTTTATCTTTCCCTGCAGTCTAAAGGCAGTGGCTGTAAGGAGGGGAGGGGGGGGAAAGCAACAGATTGGTGCCTGGCAGCTGATTGTTCAGTTTTGTCCCTTTCATCTCAGCTACTTTTTTGCCTGGATTGCTATGCAGATAGTAAGGATCTGTAAACAATCAAATTGTCAAGATTGGTTCTGGTTGTGTTGTAAAGTGGAATCTGCCCCCTGGTATGTTTGTCTGGTCCAGATTCCCCAGAAAAAAAAAATCTGAACAATTATTTGTAAAGGAGTTGTTTGAAGCCATCAAGCCACCTTTCCTTTTTAAGGTCCTTAGGCAGAATTCTGTGTTACTGAAACCCTAGATTTGAAAATCTAGGCCAGTTTTTTGAAAACTTGGGTACACTGTGACAAGAAAGATTGTGAAATGGGGCAAAGCTCACTTAACAAATATCTCACTTAACAACATAAGTTTTGGGCTCAATTGTGATAAATTGAGGGCTATCTGTACACTATTTAAATTTTTATTCACATGATATCAGCTGTATTGTTATGATCTGTAATAAATGAGCTTCCCCTGTTCATATCTGGTTGAATTTGCTTTTTAGAAATAGTTTCTCCTGCTATTCTTCTCCACAGTTTTGTAATTTGAGGCCTACTAAATCCTCCGCACAAGGTATCTTTCTGTGTCTGGTGTGCCGTTAGACCAAGTAATCCCAGAGTCAGTCAACTGTGCTGTAACTTTCCTGCCTAAAACACTATGACATTGAGAGAAATCAGTTAACAGCCCTAAATAGTATGGCAAGCAGGGAACATATAGGTGGAAAGAATTGTTGCAATAATGAATAGGTCACAGAAGATTATATCAGATCTTATTAAATGCCAGTTGCTCTAATGAGTCATAGTGTTTGAGTTGGGTGGCCATATCAATGTTCTAAACAATGATTCACCTTTAGCAGGTATCTCTTTATTTTGTCTATCTTCTTGATCATAACTGAAGGTTAACTTTGTAATACTTTTGGATAAAAGATAACTAGAGACAATGCTTGCTGGTAATTTTATTCTAGTTCAGTAAAATGCAAAGTGTCTGAACTGACATTGCTAATTTTGCCTAAGTAGGTAATTTGATCTCCTTCCAATTTCTAAATGGTGGTATAACTTGTAGTTTCCTCCTGATATGATAAACACTTTTCTGTTTGTTTGTTTTTTACCATTAATTCATATGATCAGTTTATGTGGTTCTCTTAGAACTAAATGTTTGTTTAATAGCTCTAAAGTGCAGTTATTTTCAAATAATTATAGTTCCAGTTGGATATTATGCCAAAAGATAAAAATAAAATACAGATATCATTCCAAATCATGAATTTTTATTTTAGTGGTTGAAGTCCAGTTGGGTGTCATCTGCAAACAAAAGAAGAATGCTGAGTTTGTTAAAGATAGCAATAAACCAGGAGGGCTGTTTGGAAAAGATGCTACCATACTCTATATCAGTGATGGCTAACCTTTTTGCCATTGCGTGCCGGGGGGGGGTGGGGGAAGTCACGTGTGCCCGCACCCATAATTCTATGTGACCTGGCCCTTGTGTATGCAAATGCAACCCCCCTCCCCCTGCTCCTGGCACACAATGGCCTGATAGACCCATTTTTTTTCTCACCTGGGTCCAGGGCCCCTCTAGGAGTTGGGGAGGGCGAAAATGGCTTCCCCATTCCCCGGAGGTCCTCCGGAGACTGAAAATGGAAGTTGTCAAATGGGCCATTTTCGGCCTCCAGAGGATCTCCGGGGGATGGGGAAGGCCATTTTCACCCTCCCCAGACTCCTAGAGGGGCCCTGTATCCAGGTGAGAAAGAAAAACATGCCTTCTCCCCCCTCACACTCCAGAGGCAGGAAACAACCTGTTTCCCTACTTCTGGTGGGCCCAGAAAACCCAAATATTAGCTGGTCCACTGATATGGCTATGTATGCCACCTGTGGCATGCATGCCATAGATCCATCATCACAGCTCTAGATTCTTCTGCTAAGAAGTGCAACTTGTGGAGACAATATGTTACCCTCTGAAGTGGAACAGTTGTGGAATGTGTGTCCCATCATAGAAAAGCATTAAAGATACATAACTGGAATTAGAAGTGAAAGGCCTAAGATAGGGTGGTTAGCACAATGTTCATTTTGGTTTATAGGATTCTAGATAAGTAGCCATGTTTATTTTTTGCAAGCAAACAAAATCTGTTGCCATCTTAAATACTAACCAAATTTATTTTAACAAATCACAAAAGCTTTTTTTAGTGAAATAAAATTTGTTAGACCATAGATCTTAAGGTTCCTTCAATATTCTTTAAGTTTACAGATAAAGATTGTGATACTTGAACCAAGTAGGAAATTTCTTGTATTTGTTCATCTTGAATGAAGACTTTACTGCTCTTTCTTTCTGCTATAATATTAACTGACATTTGGTGTTTAACTGGTACACAGCAGGAAATATTGGATTACTTACCCTTTAAAGTGCTCTGGTTCTAGAAACAAATGACATAATGCAGTCAAATTCTATATTTCATTTTCTGAGAGGGAAGAGTCTATTATGCTACATATTTAAATGTAATTTTGTATTTAATTTTATACCACTGCTGCAATTATAAAATTGTATAATGCAATAACGACATCATCTTTTTGATATCAATTTATTAAGGGGGAAAACCAAAATAAGGTCATTTCTGTCAATAATATGGATGTTGATGGCTCTGAAGTGGAGGGGGAAATACTCTAAAGAATGTTGTAGTTTGATTTAGGGTAAATAAAGGCTGAGTTTCCCTCCCAGCAAGCAGCCCTTGCACTCTTAAAGAGCTCCCTCCAGCGAGGGAATCTCAGCTCTGAGACAGGCAGCAGCAACAGCTTGCAACATTTCCTGCCAACTTCCTCACTGACTTTCTGGGAAAGCCGGCAAAGAACATTGCAAAGAGTGATCACATGGCTGCAGGCACTTGGCAACTGGTCCTGTAAGTTACCAAGCACCCAGATCATGATCAAATGACTATGTGTGTATGGAGGGAGATGGGGGGAAAACGGGACGGCAACTTTTTACAATGGCCAGAAGTGCTTTACAGCACCCTTTCTGAGGCGGTAATAACTTCAAACGGTCATTAAACGACCTGTCATACGTCAAGGACTAAACAGCACTGATCCCGCTTAGCTTCTAAGCCCAGAAAATTTCAGCTAAGCGCTGCCACCTGCTGAGACAGAAGAGTATTATGCAGTTATTAAATACAAATTTATATCGACATTGTTCTTCTTTATACCTGACATTTTCTTTTTGTTTGATATGAAATGCTTTGAAGGTAACAGTGCTATAATATTTGTGTTGCCACTGAAATTCATTTGCTCCCTATTACAGATAGTCCTCAATTTACAACCGTTTGTTTAGTGACCGTTTGAAGTTACAACAGCACTGAAAAAAGTGACATGACAGTTTTTCACATTTGCAACATTCCTGTAGTCATGTGTTCAAAATGCAGATGCTTAGCAACTGGCATGCATTTATGACAATGCAGCATCTTGGGGTCATGTGATCACCTTTTGCAATCCTGACAAAGTCAATAGGGAAGCAAGATTCATTTAACTGTGTTACTAACTTAATAACTAGTGATTCACTTGACAACTGTGACAAGAAAGATAGTAAAATGGGGCAAAATACACTTAACAACTTCCTTGCTAAGCAACAGAAATTTTGGGCTCAATTGTGGTCATAAATTGAGGACTGCCTATATTATGGCTTCTCAAGTAAATGAGTGTTGATCCAGTAAATTTTTAGAAGTTATTGTGACATAAGCCAATGCAGAATTGTGTTTTCACATCCATTTCATTGAAAACATTAACTTATAACATACTTCTAAATGATTTTTAGGTTATTGATGTAATGTTAATGCAGGCCTCTGATTTATGTTTAATCTACGAATCTAGGGAAGTATATTTCAAACTTTTTGTATGTGAACTTATAGAGAGTAGTTAATTATTCAGAGCCTGATTTTGAATTGTTGAAATACAGAACTCAGTACATCTGTGTATGTTCATGTATATTCAAATAGGCTTGTTGCTGCATAATCACTAGATGATTTTTTTATACATTATAAGTATGTGTTGCAGAAATAAATGACAGTGCATTAACAAAGTGAGAATGATTTATCTTGGCAGCAAATGTTATGAAAGCCAGCTTTTTGAATTTTTATGATGAGTAACTTCCCTTTGTAAAAACGTACTTTCTAGTCCTCAGAATTCGTTAAAGTTCTTTGTTCTGCAGTCAAAAGTAACGCCATCTCAGAAGTCTTGGAGAATTTAAGTGAGAAGATTAATTTATGTCAGTTGCAAGTGTGACTAGTTTTCTGTTCGTTTTTTAATTCACCTTGCCTTACTTAACAGTTTTTGGCCTTATACGTTTTCCTTGTCATGGACATAGGATAAGAGAGGCTGACAGCTTGTTCAGCATTGTCGAATTGGTAGGAACGATGCCAGTGGGCAATCAGATAGCTGAAATAAGGAGCTATTGGTATACAAAAACTTTAATATTACAAACGAGTGTAATGAACATAATTGCTTACTGAATTCATTAACTTGCAGAAGAGCAAACTGGTTGCTGAATAAAGTAGTTATTATAAATATTTCTAGAGTAGTCTGATACTGTAACTTTAGAAACCCAGAATTGAGTGAATATGGTTACATAGGTTTTTAGAAATTAAAGAGAAAGATGAATCATAAAAAGCTTTTGGATTCTGTTAATTTTCCAAAAAGGGCTGATAATTAGCATGTAATATTTTTCTATTGGTACCTGAGAGTGAACAAAATGGAAAATCTATGTGATTGGTTTTGAGAATGTATGAACATAAATTATAATGCTGATTATGAAATTAGAGTAAAATAGGAGCAAGAGGGGAAAAACATTTCCTGTAGGCTGCCTTGAACTCTTTAGAGAAAATGCTACTGGATCATAAACATGATAGCTAGTTAGCAAGATTATCCTATAATTGATTCTGCCTGCTAGCTGAAACAGGAAGTAATCTCTTTGCGACTATTTTTTTTTTTTTTGTGCTAAGGAATAATAGAATAACCTGCTGTTAGATAAAGTTAATTATTTTGGTATATTGCCCTCAACAATCTGGGTCCTCATTTTACCCACCTCAGGAAGGATGGACGGCTGAGTCAATCTTAAGCTGGTGAGAATTGAACTGCTGGCAGTTGGCAGAATTAGCCTACAATACTGCATTCTAACCACTGTGCCACAAATAGATCATTTGATGGGTTCCATCCCATTTTGGGGGCTGCAGGCCCATTGGCGATTATATTATTATCACATTAATTTTGCTAATGAAGATGTTCTCTAAATTTGTTTGCATGTAAGTTTAATTTGGTCCAAGCGGGAAAAAATGATTTCTCAGTGCTGCTGATTCTTGTTCCAAGTTTCTCTTCCCTTCTCTGTATTTTAATAATTCTCAATTCAAAGGGTTTGGAAGTGCCTAGTCAGATGAAAATACAGAAGTGTTTCTGCGGATTGTTAGTGAGGCTAGCATCCATTTAGCAGGAGAAGACGGTGATGGATAGAGGGATATGAGACTTGTACTAATGCACATGATTTAAACAATAAGACACTTAGCTCAGTGACTAAGATACTGAGCTTGTCGATCAAAAGGTCGGCAGTTCAGTGGTTCGAATCCTTAGTATCGCGTAACAGGGTGAGCTCCCGTTAGTTGTCCCAGCTTCTGCCAACCTAGCAGTTCGAAAGCACATAAAAAATGCAAGTAGAAAAATAGGGACCACCTTTGGTGGGAAGGCAACAGTGTTCTGTGTACCTTTGGTGTTTAGTCATGTCGGCCACATGACCATGGAGACGTCTTCGGGCAGTGCTGGCTCTTCGGCTCTGAAATGGAAATGAGCACTGCCCCCTAGAGTCGGGAACGACTAGCACATATGTGCGAGGGGAACATTTACCTTTATCCCACTATAGTATTTACTTCAAAGGAAGACAGTCTTGAAGTTGATGCCTCTCTCCTATTCCCCAGATAAAGAAAGAATAGGCAGAAAAAAACATAGCATAAAAATCCTATGGCATGCCCACATTTTTCACCTTGCTAAGCCCAGATAAATTGGGAAGATTTCTCCTTTCCAGGATGCATGCATAAGACTCTTGTGTGCATTTGTGTATGAGTGCATGTATACCAGAAACTACATTTCCAAAACGGGCAGGGCTAGGACAAAAAAGTAATTCAATTGGATTTAAAACCAATAATTAAAAATAACATATTCTAGCGATTAAAATTTATTTATTCACCCTTTGCATATACCACTTTGTCAATTTCACAGAGGAATATTCAAGTAGACACAAACATACCTAAGCACAAATATTTCCCCTTTCCTTCTAGGACAAATATTTCCCCTTTCCTTCTAGGAAAAATCCCCCTCCCAAAAGTGGGTGCAGGGAGGCATGGTTTAGAACTGGATTCAGGGAATGAAGCAAATCAGCAGGTAAGGAAAGAAAAGAGAACACAATTCTGTTTCCAGAAAAAGAAATCTTAAAATTCAGGAGACCAGTCTTAGATTTGCTAAAAATATAAAAATTGGAAACAGATGCATGCATTTTTCCTATCCTAATGTTGTATTGTAGCAGAGTCATCTTAAATGCAGAGTGAACTTCTTTTATAATAAATACAATACTATTCAAACCCTTGTCTTAAGAGTGATAAAGCACCATTGTCCAATTATGAAACTGCAGTATTTCTCCAGACACAAAATAAGTTTGAACTGTAAGGCTTTATAAATACCAAGTCAGTCAGCCTTTCCCTCTTGCGGTTTGCAAGCCATCATCAAGAATTGCTCAATTTCTTCAGAACCTAAAAATGTTTGTGTAGCCTTGTGGCTTAAATAGCTATCTCATAGATGCTTTTAAATAAGAGTTGTGCCACAATATTATTTCTTTGACAGTCATCTCAATTAACTGTTCCGTATCTTACATGGAAACCTGAATAGGTGGCTCTGTATTCCTATATGTCAGTGATGGCTAACCTTTTTGCCATTGCATGCCAGGAGCGGGGGGGGGGGGAGAGCGGGGGGAGAGTGTCACACACGTGCAGGCACGTACCCATAATTCTATGCACACCGCCTCTGCACATGCGCACGGTAGGCCCATTTTTCTGTCTCTCCAGGTTCCACAGCCTTTATAGGAGTCTCTGGAGGGTGAAAACAGCCTTCCCCACACCCCCAGAGACCCTCCAGAGGCCGAAAATGGCCCATTTGCCAACTTACAGTCCCTCTGGAAGTTGGCAAATGGGCTGTTTCCAGCCTCCAGATGGCCACTGGGGGGGTTGGGGAAGGCCATTTTCACCCTCCCCAGACTCCTAGAAAGGCTCCACCACTACACCGAGGCCCTCCAGAGGCAGGAAACAGACTGTTTCCCTACTTCTGGTGGGCCCAGAAGGCCCAAAAATCAGCTGGGCTCACGTGCCCACCAATATGGCTAGGCGTGCCACAGGTTCGCCATCACGGCTATATGTCATTCATGTGACAAAGCAGATATATCCAAGGAACAGAGAAGAAGTGGCAAATTGTGCAATATACAAACTTCAGTTAACAAACTCAAGTAACAGGTACTTTTCCCCATCTAATAATGTGTCTTATTTCTATTTTTTGTTGAGAAATCACACCCTTCTTCCTTGGTTATCCTGTTTTCTTTTTAGAAGTATTAGGCAAGCATTAACCAGAATTTATGTCCTTCAAAACTCTATCATCAAGAGCACACATATGTCTCTTCCCCAGCTGCAGGTTGTTTGGGAAGAATTCATCTTTCTCCATCAGACACTGGGCTTGGACTCTGAAATTCTACAAATGCATGTCTGTTTAGATCTTTTTAAAAACAGTTTTTTGATTAATGTTTGATTGCATCAGGGGCCAATTTTTGCTGGATTTGGTTTATAATTCCCTGACAGTCTTTTTCTGCTTGGTTGTTTCCCCCCTCCCTTTTTTGGAATTCTAAATGTGTGAACAGACAAATTGGAATAATTTTGTTGACTCAGACTTACAGCCTCCCAAAGATGGTTTTCCTGTTAAAAATAAGGCCTTCATATCTCAGAAATTCAAATTGTGATAAATGAAGGGCTTCCCTGTAAAATTGAAAGTTTTACTGATACAGTGAAATAATTTAAATCATGTCTTTCTGATGAACAATTTTGGCTTCCTTCTGTTTATTACTTCTCTTAAATTGAGTGTTTTTATTTATAGATAAACTTTCTTTTTTATATATTTGACCAATGGAACACTGAGATTCAAATTGATTTGATCCTCACTTGTATGTGTATGTGCATGCACATGCATGCACTTTGAAGCAGTTTTGACTTCTGGCAACTGCTTGACTAGTTCCTCCAGTTTTCTTGGCAAGACTTTTCTGTATTGGTTTACCATTGCCTGCTTCCTAGGTCTGAGAGAGAGTATCTCCCAGCTATGGTATAAACAAATGTATTCATATAAATATGCAGGAGCATTTTTATGCTTGGAGTTTCAGCCCGGTGGTTAAACATTGCTAATGAAAAGCTTATCCTAAAAAGTGCTTGGCTATTTTATGACATAAAGTAATTTAGCTTGTTACACATGGAAGCTATATTCTTCCCCCTTTCTCTCCCTCCTCCTTCTGCCTCTCTTTTTCCAGAAGCAAAGGTTTAGTTTTTCTTTCAAACTTGGTAGTTAAGTGAAGGTGGTGCTTTCAAAAGGAAATAGCTACAAAAAGGTTGTGTAGGGTGGTGGGTAGGAATCTGCCAAAAGTGACCCAGCTGTATTGCTATTTTTGGCTAATGCAATGCATTCATTTGCAGCCTGCATTTTAATTAAAGGGTAACAGTATGTTTAATGATCATTAAAGGTCTTTTTTAAAAGTCTGTTTTAGGTTAAGTAATAGGAATGGTGGTGGTGGGGAAAATGACAGGTAGCCAACTAATCATTACTTTTGTCTTTTGTCTGAAATACATGTGGCACCCTTGACTTTGTTCTTTTGAGTCTTTAATGCAAGCCTTGAAAAAGTTGGGTGTATTATTACTGTCCACCTACCTCATTACTTCTGGCTTTTATGCCCTATGATAGATAGTTCTGGCAGAGGTATTCAATTGAGCAAAAATACCTTATGAAGAATTTATACAGGTGAAGATTTGCTAGAGGCCCATTCAGAACACATAGGTGCTATTCTTAAAGAGACTAGTTTGTGTTTATGTGAGTTTAATTTATGCTATACCAAGTTTTAATTAAACTGAGTCACAGTTGTCGCCTTTTAGTTTTGGACAATTCTATATGTCCTATTTGCAATAGGTGCAAAGATATTCCACTAACCATTTGGGGAAGATGTCTTAAAGCTGGGATGCCAAACTGGATTTCTTCGAATGCTGGAACAGCATTGTAGTTCTCCACGGGCTGGTGGGAGGGGGGAAGCGGGGTGGGGAGATGGCATGGATGCCTCCTGCAGCACTTTACTGGCCAAAATGGGGTGTGGGGCTGTGTGCTGGTCCCCTGCACCTCATTTTTGCTCTCCATGGCCTCCTGCAGCACTCTGTTGGCCGAAAAGGGCCTCTGTGTGACCTGTTTTCACTCTCTCCGGCCTCCAACAGCACTCTGTTGGCCAAAAATGGGCCGTGGGGGGTGGGGTGGGGCGCACACAGGCTATTCTCCCTTGAAGTGGAGATCGCATCCAGGAATCGGTTGTCCTCGTCTGCTAGCCAATAGGACTGAGTCTGTCAAAGCTGTGAGGACACGCCTACCCCAACAGTCCCCAGCTTTTGACTTAGTCCTAGCTAAAGACAGACGTGCTTTTAACTAAGGCAACCTGTTCCTGGATATCTTTCCACTTCTTTGACAGCTATACTTCCAACGTGTCAACTCCTTTGACAGCTATACCACCAATTGATTCCAGTGTGAAGAGCTTTTAGCTTGAGCCCGCTGAGGGCCTCTCTGTGGCAGTCAGGTCACTAGCTGGGGCAGAACAGCAGTACTCCAGCGCTTCACAGTGTGGAGACCTTCAGCGCTCCGCCGCTTACAGAGGGCAGCCGGTGGACTGGTAAGCCTTGGACTGTTGTTTGACAGCTACCGCCCCCCTGGAACAAGCTCCAAGGATAGAGTCCGCTGTTGCCTGCCGCCGTTTTCTTCGCAGCGGAGCCTTTGTGGTAGGAGATTTATTTTGAGTTGTTAACTCCATTTCGTTTAGATCTCCTCAATCATCCGTTCAGAAACCAGACCTCCTAATCAAGTTTAAATACCTCATCAATGTCCAATCAAATCAGTTAGTTACTTCAGGGATCCTCCACTCCTCAAGTCGTTTTTGTATATTCAATAGTATTTAGACACCAGTTCTTTTTTTTAATATTCCAGTCTCCAATAGGCTAGAAAGAACATATACATTGTTCAACAGTTATTTCTCTCCACTTCAAAATTTGCTCCCGTGTCACAAAAATTTACTATCAGCAGCAGATGGCGCTTTTTACTTCACTTTGCTTCCTCTGCTTTTATTGTGACACTGCTTCTGTTGTACTTTTATTTTGACACACCCAGTTTATTTCTCTTGCTTAGTTTATCTTATAGCTCTGTTATTTGAAGAAAAGGTAGATTTATAATTCCAGCATCTTAATATGCCTTCTTGTCATGTCATGACTTTTATTTTGGGGATTCCAATTAACTTAATTTTCTTTTTAAACAGATAGTTACTTCTTTAAATTTCCAATATGCTTTTTTTCACACAATAGATGCACACTGCTGTAACAAATTACTCTAAAAGGTATTCCCCTTAAATTTTTTGTGGGGTCCAACTTCAGCTGTAAATCTTTTTTTACCCAGACACACCATTCAGCAATTCTCTACTCCTGCACAAACTTATGGTTCTGGCTGTTCCTCGGCTTCATGGCAGCCATTTTTACTGTTACTTCTTCTAGTCTTTGGATGAGGGGGTTTTCCGAGTCAGGGAGGGAAGATGCGGCTCCCCTTGACCTGCAAAGTGTCCCCCTTTGCTTCACCACCCCTCCAAGGTGGCTATGGCTTCTAGTGAAGCCCCCGACAGGGAGAGCTCAGAACGGACCCGCAGAGGTCACAGATCTCGCACCGAAGGTGCCGGAAGTTCTTACTGCACAAGGCCAGAAACACGGTTCACCTAGCTGGACACTTGCCAGCTCAGGAGCCATCACCAAGCACTTTGTAACCTGTGGGCTTGCTTTTTTCGGAACCGACAGCAGAAGCTGAAGTGGTTCCTTCACCCAGATTATTTTTAGATGTGGTACAGAGCAGTGGGCCTCTCCTGGGGCCAGAGCAAGGTGGCTGCCCTATTGTTAGTCCTTTCTTGCAGGGACTGGACTCCCTTGCTTAACACCCTACTGTCCACCGGTTCATCAGGGGTGCAAAGAACCTACAGCGTCCAATGGTTCACTGATACCCTACTTGGGACCTCACTAAGGTACTGCAGGTGCTGACCGAGGCCCCATTTGAACCACTGAGAGAGCCCACATTGAGTTTTCTGACCTGCAAGGTGGCCCTCCTGGTGGCCATAGCATCGGCAAAGTGAATATCAGAATTGGCAGCATTTATCCATCTGGAGAGATCTCTGTGTGTTTCACCCTAACAGAGTGATCTTGCGTTTGGATCTTTCCTTCATACTGAAGGTAAACTTGTGATTCCACAGGGCCCAGGAGCTTATCTTGCCCAATTTCTGCCCCAATCCAGTGCATCCCTTGGAATGAAAGTGGCACATGCTGGACGTGAGGAGGGCACTCCAAATCTATATCAAAAGAACTTCCTCATTCAGGAAGATGGAGTCACTCTTTGTCATTCCAGCCAGCCTCCTTAGAAGCCATCAACTCTGGGCCACTGGGATACACGCTGATGCGGGCGTGCATCACCAAATCTTATGAGATACAGGCCCTTCCATTGCCCAAGATTATCACAGCACACTCCACAAGGAGCGCAGCCACAAGTGTGGCATGGGCAATACAAGCTTCCTTAGAAAAGGAAGAGGTTTGGCTATATGGTCCTCCCTGTCTCCTTTCATCAAACACTAGACAGCTATGCCTTGGCTGAGGCAGCCTTTGGCAGGTGGGTCCTATAGAGAATGCATGTGGATGAGGGGACCTCAGACCAAGCTGCGGCCCACGTGTAAGGACCAGACCACTTTGGTATGTCCCATTCCCAGATGCTATCTCCACTTCAAGGGAGAAAGGGCATTGGTCTTATCTGATATGCTTCTTCTTGTTGAGTGGAGATAGCATCCAGCCCCCCAAGATGCTGGGCTGGCATTGGTCCCTTGGGGGAAGAATTTCTGACCGTAGCACGTTGGGTCTGTCTCTATGCCTTCGCCAAAAGCTGGGGACTGTTGGGCTAGACCTGTCCTCACAGCTTTGACAGACTCAGTCCTATTGGCTAGCAGATGAGGACAACCCATTCCTGGATGCTATCTCCACTCAACGAGAAGGAGCGCATCAGGTAAGACCAACGCTCCTTTTAGCTGGCAGAGGCACCGCGGGTTGGTCCTTTGATATTTCAAGGCCGGCCCCGCGGGCTGGATTTAAGCACCCTGCAGGCCAGATGAGGCCCACGGGCCTTGAGTGTGACACCCCTGTCTTAAAGCATTGTTTCAATGTCGTCATTAGCATGCTGCCAAGCAGCCTGGAGTTAGTTTTATGTATTTAGATTTTTTTCCTGTTACCCCAGTAAAGAACTTTCCAAGCATACAATACAGGGGACATAGCAGATGACCTTTGGGCTAACATGGTCAGAATCTCTGATTTACTTAGTTGCAGTTGGCTGGCCTTTCTCCCTATCAATGGTAGGTATTATGCCTTCACAGTCTCTTTGGCTGTAGTGGCAAGAGAGACCTAACTCTGCTTGTTTCTCTGTGTGTGTGTATGTGGTCAACATGGACATACTGATCTTACGGAAGACTACACATAGATCTTTCAGGATCTTATTGTCCCCATGGCTAGATAAAATAAACCTAAAAAGGATTGGTCCCTTAAGAGGCTCTAAAAGATTTGTATGGCAGCCCCCTTCATCTAATTGTGCATGTGATTCATCTCATTGTGGCATTTCTCAAAGAGAAGCCTAATCAATGGTTTGGACTTGTGAGGAGAATATTGATCCCTTCCAGGAGTTTCAAAAGATAATATTCCCAAGCTTTGAAAACACACACACACACACACACACACACACACACACACAATTTTAGCTCTTAGAAGATGACAAAAAGCATCTGTTCCAGCAACAGCCATTCCAGGGATGGGGGAGTTTTCATTTTTCCAGTCCCGTTGCAAAAGAAAAGATGTCTAGAGATGCAGGTCACCCCCCTCCAAGTACATTCTTGGTCCATTCCCTGAGTGTCACTTTCCTTGCCTCAAAAACGTTCAAGTCGTTGTGGGTTATGGAAATTTGGAACAGCAACTCTGTTGCTAAACAATGTGGTTGCAGGACAAAAGTCCTGGTTGCTGTCATAACCTGGGACCACACAGATTATTACATGACAATTCCAGACAAGGAGCATGGGTAGTAGTAGTAGTGCCTGAGAGGTGGAGAGGTGCTGTGGGCAGATACTACAAAGCATGAGTGGAGACAGTGGAATACATGTCAGCTCCCTGCCCCCTGGGAACTCCTACTCTATAGTAGGCCTCTTTGGGAATGACTTACAACTTTCCTTGTTGGCTTCTCCACTGACTGTGCTTGTGGAAAGCCAGCAGGTATGGTCACAAATGGCAATTACATGACCAAGAGACACGGCAATCAATGTAAATCTGAGCTGCTTGCCAATCACCCAACTTGCCCATTTTGCTCACTGAACAGTAACTGTAACTTGAGGACTATCTATAAATAAAATTTCCCCTCCATAAGGATGGAAACACTGTTCTGTCTAGTTGCTGAGGGTGCACTAAAGCGGTAGTACTTTTTATACTGTTATATATTCCTCCAACCTAAGGATGTGAGGATAATGTATGTGGCATTAAGTAGAATCCTTTCCATTGGACTCACAGGCTATACGTTTTTTGTGTTGGCAGACTATTTTGGCTATAGAAGATGTTGAGCAGAAAACTGGACTGGAGATTTTCACGTATGTTCCCTTGGTGATATTTTGAGACTTTTGAGAAGTTTGTAATTCTGAGGAAAGTAGAAGGAAAGAGAAGAGGACATCCAGCAACAAAGTGGGTGGACTTGATTATATTGGAAATGGGTATACCTTGGAAGACTTGAAGAGCTAGGTTAGGAGAGATAGTTGTGGAGAAGAAGATGTATCTGTGTAGTCACTAAGAATTGAAGCCTATTTAATGGCACATAATCTTCAGTAATGCACTTGCTTTTTTTTATTGTCGCTAGCCTCTGTTGCTTCCTTTTTCATTACTTAGGGCATTACTTAGATCCCAGGATCCTGGCTGGGGAATTTGGGAGTTGAGCTCCACTCATCTTCAAGTTGACAAGTGTGAAAAACACTGATATAGGCAGCCAGTGGAATGAGAATAGAAACCTCACTGACCTTTGGCTTTAAACATTGTTTAATGTTCTGATATTTTGAAGCCACCTCTGAAGGCTGGCATTGCTTCTGATGTGCTAGTATTTTGTGGGATAAGAAGAAAAGGAAAATCATCTGGAAGGGTAACTGTTGCTAGGATCATGAATAGATGATGGCAGTCAACAAAAATATGTGAATAGCAGCCAAAATCATTCCCTGGGTGTTCTAAGTACTTTCAAAGAAAATAGAAATAAGCATTTTTAAAGGTTTAAAATGCTTTATTAGGCCTCAAATCTACAACTAATGAAAAAAAATGGAAAGGTATCTATGGATTCCTTAGGGCTCATACCATATAGTTAGTTAAGCTGATTTGCTTTATTTTTGGCTTAGTACAATAGGGACCACTGAAGAAACATTGGCTTGTTTTAGAGCAATAAACAGTTTGCTTACTCTTTGCAACAAAGGTGAATATGATGTGTGATAATGATGTGCCCATATGGTTTGTTCATAGCCCTTGATTTATTTCTGGCTTGATTTTATAACTTTTTAAAGTTTCTAGTCAATCCAAAAAGAAGTTAATTTCAACTAAAAATTAAGAGAGAACATATCTAAGGTAGGTGGAAGGACCATTTTACTATTTGTCTTGCATACCTAGATTTTTCATATGGTGTATCAATAAATAACAGTGTCTTAGCCTGCTATATAAAGACAGATACTTAAAAGGATCAGTAATGGCAGAAGTAATCTCCAAAATATGGTTTGACAGCTGTTTGATATTATTCTATGTTAAGCATTTAGTGGAATTTTGTAGATCTTAGAATTCTCTCAGGATTGCACAACATTCCCCCTTTGAGTGTCCTCTAGATTAGATTTAAAGATCCCTTCTCCTATATTCCTAAATTGATGTGTCGCTGGTGGTGAATATCTATATAAAATAACAACATGCCTCAGCAATTTTTTTTTACTGTGGAGAGATTCCTCAGCAGATGAGTCAGTGTGGAAAGGGTTCCCTAGAGACAGCATATTTTGAAACCACAGGATTAGAACATTAATGTAGGCTGCTAAATGAGGTGGGAAAATGTCAGCATTTTAAAATTGGTAGTAGATACAGTTGACCATTTTACTTTGATTTTTTTCTTTTTACATCAGTTGCTTGATAAACATTCTTTTGCCCTAGAGCTGAAACCATATATAGCTGAATATAGCTGAAATCATAAAGTAATATTGCTAAAAGCTGCTTCTTTAGGAAAACAAGGTTTTTTAAAAAATAAATAAAAATAAAAAGTCATTAACAGCCTGAGCAAATAAACTCTAAGCTGTTCTGTCTAACAAACAAGGCTATTCATAGATCCCTAATCCTCTTTAATTAAGTAATATACTTTCAGTAATGCCCTCATAAGGGCTCCTTGTCTCTGTGGAGCCAAATGCCTCTGGTCTCTGTGGGAGCAATATGAAAAGCAAGAATAATTCAATTTTGGAACAGGACTAATGAGTGTAAAGCTTGATCACCTTACTAGAATATGGAACACAAATTGGCTTAAAATGTTTAGTTTAATGTATTACAGCTAAAGGATTAATATTGTATTTAGGGAAACAGTTGTTTTTCTGTTAAATTTTAGTAGATTTGAACAGCAGTTAACACAATATGAAATTTGTTCAATTGGTTTGGTAGCCTAACACACATTGTAATTCTGGGATTTTATTTGTGGAGGTTTTAAAAAATGAACATTGTATTCAGAAGAACTACATGCATGACTCATCTGCATTTTATACTCTTGACCTCTGTAGAGTATGTGAAATAAGACCTAATGGATTTCCTGGAAAACTTTCTAAGGTTGCCTAGGTTAAGTAGATGTTTACCCCTGGTGCCATAGTAGCTTTAAAGCAAAAATTATTGTTAAATATGCTTTCTTGTTTTATATAGTTGTTGTTGTTAGCTGCGAAGTCAAAGTCGTGTCCGGCCCATCGCGACCCCATGAACAACATTCCTCCAGGCTTTCCTCTACCATCCTCTGGAGTCCATTTAAGTTCATGCCTACTGCTTCAATGACTCCATCCAGCCACTTCGTTCTCTGTCGTCCCCTTCTTCTTTTGCTCTCAATCTTTCCCAGCATTAGGATCTTCTCCAGTGAGGCCTTCCTTCTCATTAGGTGGCCAAAGTATTTGAGTTTCATCTTCAGAATTTGGCCTTCTAAAGAGCAGTCAGGGTTGATCTCCTCTGGGACTGACCGGTTTGATTGCCTTGCAGTCCAAGGGACTCACAAGAGTCTTCTCCAGCACCATAGTTCAGAGGCCTCAATTCATTGACGCTCATCCCTTCCTATGGTCCAACTTTCACAGCCATAGATTGCAACTGGGAAAACCATAACCTTGACTAGATGTACTTTTGTTGGAAAGGTGATGTCTCTGCTTTTTAGTATGCTGTCTAGATTTGCCGTAGCTTTCCTCCTCAGAAGCAAGCATCTTTTAATTTCTTGGCTAGAGTCCCCAACTGCGCTGATCTTGGAGTCCAGGAAAATAACATCTGTCACTACCTCCATTTCTTCTCCATCTATTTGCCAAGAATTGAAAGGGCCCTATGCCATGATCTTATTTTTCTTAATGTTGAATTTCAAGCCAACTTTTGCACTCTCCTTCTTCACCCGCATGAATAGGCTCTTTAGTTCCTCTTCACTTTCTGCCATTAAAGTGGTAGCATCTGTATATCTGAGATTGTTGATATTTCTCCTGGCAATCTTAATTTCAATTTTTGATTCATCTAGTCCTGCCTTTCTCATAATGTGCTCTGCATATAAGTTAAATAGAAAGGGCGACAGTATGCAGCCTTGCCGGACTCTTTTCCCAATTTTGAACCAATCAGTGGTTCCATGTCCAGTTCTCAGTGTTGCTTCTTGACCCGCATATAGGTTTCTCAAGAGACAATTAAGATGGTTTGGTACTCTCATCTCTTTAAGAACTTGCCACAATTTGTTGTGATCCACACAATCAAAAGCTTTAGCATAGTCAGTGAAGCAGAAGTAGATATTTTTCTGGAACTCCCTAGCTTTCTCCATGATCCAGCGTATGTTGGCAATTTGATCTCTAGTTCCTTTGACTCTTCGAAATCTTGCCTGTAGTTCTTGTTTTATATAGTAGTAGTCCTAATTCAGTGTCCATTCACAGTTACAGTAATAAAAAAATAACTTTATGACAAGCCTTGCATTTGCAGAGCTGTAAAGCAAAGAAGAGCTGATCATAAGCACAATGGTAGTTTCACTTAGCAACTGACTGAGTTGTCAGTCTCACTTGTAGTCACTAAATGAAGACTACCTGTTGTCAGTGAGCTTTTTCAACCTGCCTTCCAGCTTGCTGCCCCAAACAAGATTATTTGTTAGTATTTTGTTAGTATAGTCAAATGACTATATATACTGGATCATATTCATGGATATATTTCATTCTTCAGTACTGCAGTTCTTAAAAACATTCCTAATACATTTTTTAATCTTCAAAGTACTACAAATATTTTACTCTTCCTTAGAATTTATTTTTGATATTATATTTACATAATTCATTTGAAAGATTACCATTAGAATTCCATAGTCAATTTTATTGAAATGGTTAGCTACAGTCAATTGTATACCGATGTAATGAAATATAACCAAGACATCTCCCTTAAGTCATGTTAATGTTGTGGATACATCCATACAGTTTTCTTGGCAATAGTAATACAATGCTTGCTCTTGTCTCCTTTTAAAATCTCTTTTTAAATTCCCTTTCTGGTCAGCAGCTCTGGAAATGCATGGTGGCTTCCCATTCAAATAGTAGGCCCAATCTTATTAATCTTCATGTTCCCACAAGGTCAGCAAAGTGCCTCCAGCTGAAAACCCATAAACCCAAATTCACTACTGTGTTTCCCCGAAAATAAGACCCTGTTTTATATTTTTTTGAACCCTGAAATAAGTGCTTGGCCTTATTGCCACGCGCTCAAAAGCTTGATTGAGCTTATTATCAGGGGATGTCTTATTTTGGAGGAAACAGGATATCACTGGTGAGATTAGGTTTGTTAACTCTTGAAGACAAAGTCTATGAAATCTCTTCCAAGATTCCCTATATTTATGCTTTGAATTTAGGATTCTGCCCTGTGTTTGTAATTTACTACAGTAGAGTAGTAAACCTTATTCCTGCTTTATTATGTTTGGACTTCTTAGTAATGCTAATCTATGCAGTTTTGAAATAAGGCTTTAGAAGAGCTTTCCAGGTTTCATTTTGTCATTGTTAGATGAACTAAGTTTTATATTAAAATGCAGATGAAAAAAGAACAAAATGTGTGCAAAAAACTCAGTATTGAAGTGTAGAAGGTTCCTTTGTAATATAAAACACACAACTGGGAATGTGATATTTTTTTTCTTTTCAGATATAAAATATATAGAATAAGATGTTTCAGGAACTTACATTGAGAGTAAGAAACTAAGTCTCCCTTCTCTCCTATCTCATGCAGACCTAGTGAACTATAACCTCCCATTCCATGATTCTGTGTTTTGGGTTAGCCATAATGCTAAATCTCTAGCTTTTTGTCTAGCTCTGTTGCAACCACAATTCTCTGAATTCCCATCTAGCATGCCTGACTACCTATGTTATCATCTGGGAGTTCTCACCCAACATTTTTAGAGCCATCAGGTTGAAACAGGCTGGGCTGATTTTTTGTGGTCGGCTGTGTAAATTTACATTTTGCCTTTGTAGTCAAAATTGTTACAACTTTTCTGCGGCAGGAGTTTTATGTTTAAAATGTAATGGCAATTGATATGCCCCTCAACTTAATATGAAGCAAGAACTTTCCTTGAAGAGCTATGATGGCTAAAATATAAAACACATGTTTTGGTTAGAATTGCAATTACAATGCAGCTGAAAGCTTCTAATGGTATCAGATTTGTGTAGTTTTTTTTCTTATCTGCTATTATTTGATTCTTGCATGAGTTTTGGGCTGTTTCCAATTACCATAATACTTAAATCGGTAGAGCCAGGCTATGCAAACAATTTTTCCGTTTCTTTTTCTATTTTTGTCTAAAATGCTCAGTGCTCTTGATGCTAATAATCATCTTGTTTCTCTTACAAATTGCCAACATTTCCATTTATAAATGGTGATTGTGAATGTAATCTTTTTTTTAAAAAAAGCCCGAGCTTCCATAATATTTTAAATGATCTTTGTAACAGTTTTATATGTATGAAGATCTTATATTTCAATTAACGTATTTTTCTATTCTGATTCCAAAATTATTTGATAAATCCACAAACCATTGTTATTGGATATTAATGCAGAAGGACAAAGAGAATGAATGAGTATAATTATGGTTTTTAAAAAAGGCTTGTATGATTAAATTTTTAAAATACAAACCCATAATCATTTAATGAGTTTTTCCATTATTATTTTTAAATTGATAATTGCATTTTCCTGTTTTTGTTTCCTCTTTTGTTTGCCTTGTATCCATTTGACAGTAGTAATGTCAGTTTTTTAAGTTTTGCAGAAATATATAAATAAACTAAAGGAAAGTTAGATCTAGTATTCCATTTAACTATAATGCTATAGTCTTAAACTAGCTTTGGTTCTTGCTCATAAAACAAGAAATTAGGTAAGGAGAGAAAAGGATAGTGTGTTTTATCACAGTGTCTTGAACATCCTGGATTGCCTGTATAACCATGTCACTTTTGATTAGCTGACTTGTTATTGCAGAGATCTGGATTCAATGTGTGTTTTTATTTTTGAGAGAGATCCTGGTTGCAGATGAAATTGAAAGCAATAAACGTGAAGATGATGCAGACATTCTCTCTGAAAGGTTGGAAAAATATTTGCCAATAGGAGAATGATGACATATTTTAAAACATAGTCTATTTTGACCCCACTTCATTTCACATTTGAGCAAAATTTATGAACCAATTATAGAATGGTGCTTGAAAGGCTAATCAACTGCATGTTCTTCTCATAGCAACATCCCCCTTCTGCTTTTAACCATGGAGAGCTTTCTATATAATTCCCTTATTCAAAGGTCACTTCGGATCATATAACCACATGGGAGTCTACCGTGCCTCCTGTAATTAACAATGTAAGGTCCACATTTTCAGCCTGGAGACTTTTTAAAGGAAAAGTTAATATTGCCCAAACCAGTTGATAACATTTTACAAGTACAAAGGCTTAACAAGCAAATAGTGATGATCTACATATAAAAATAGTATTCATACAGTGTTGAAATAACTATATTTTCAAGATCCAGGTTTAGGGGCTTTAGCAATTTGCTTGATTGCACGAAGAAGGGACCTTTCAAGATGGGGAAAAGAGATAAAACTGGATTAAAGCCTACAAACATAGATTGCATTTGAACACTGCTTTTTTTGCCCCCCCCCCTCCAATATTTCCCCTCCATGAACTTGGAAAAACACAGTTTTATTTGGAGAGAGAAAGAGATGTTCCACTACAGGCATGGCACAGATGTTCTATTGGTACCCAAATAAGATAATAGTCATTATCTCACTCCAGTCACTACTTCAAGGCTATTATTTTCAAAATGAGCTTTCATATGGAGAGGAAAGCATCAGTTCTTGAATGTAATCCTAGACTGATATTCAAATGTTCAGCAACAGAAAGGTGCTAAAAATGTGTTTGTGTGACAGTGATACTAATATCTTTTTGAATATATACTATGTTTTAGAGACTTCAATCTTTGCATTAAAAAATCTTCAGTACCACATATTATAGACTCATAAGGATACAATTAAGGCTGCTGTGGAAAAGTTTAATGTATTTTGCAGTTTCTCCAAAACAAAAGCATCAATATCAAAGATAGATGTCATTATTTTTATTTAAATTATCCCCGGCCCCAGTGCTGTATTTAATAATATGGTGAAATTTGAAAATAAAGCTTGTAGTTGCAATTGCCTCAGAAACAAATGGAGACTAATTTAATCTAGTTAAAGTCTTTTAAAATAGTGATGAAATGGCTTTTTAAAATGTTCACTGTACTCCCCCCACCAAGTCCGCTCCAGAATGTTGCTACTAAATTTGTTGTGGTGTACCTTGGTGAAGCACCCTAACATGGGTGGGTGTTTATGTTTTGAAGCAGTGTTTGACTCCAGCCTTTTTCTTTTTCTGCAGTCGACTACAGTTCTTGATAAGAGAATGGAAAGAACATAACACAACTGGGATTTTCCCCCCTTCATGGATTGAGTGCATTGAAAACCCTGAATGGCTTCTCTGTTATCTGCTTCCCACATAGTTAGGGAATCCATGAATTAGAATATCTAATCTTGGGAAAAAGGTTACTTCCCCTCCTGTTACAATAAAAGAGAAATATGAATGAATGAACATACACACACATATCCTGTACATGCACACATGCCTCCATCTCTGTCTTTTCATGCTCTTCTTATCAATGGTTGTATGTTTTTCTTCCCTCCTTAAGTTGAAGAAAAATATATTGGTATGAAGTGCATTTCCCTAGTATCCTTGCCTTTGCAATAGGCCAATTGCCATTGTTGTCTGCAACTGGGGGGGGGGGGGTTGGGGCAGCAGTGGGTAGAATGCAGTGGTGAAATTCAGCTGGTTCTATCCGACTCTGGTGAACCGGTAATGCCAGTGGCGGGAGGCTCCGCCCACCCACCCGGATATCATCACGTCCCATTTTTACCCCATTTTGCGCATGCACAAAAGGCTCTGCACATGCGCGGAGGAGGTGCACACACTCACATTTGTGAATTGGTAGCAAAGGTAAATGAAATTCACCCCCCAGTAGAATGCATCTTCCCCCCATACTGGCAGAAAAAAAAAGGAATTGCTAATCAATCTGGTATTTGGGGGATTTTGTTCATTTATTTGACAACTTAAAGTCAATATGCTTTTTGACATAGTATGTGAAACATTCTACATGTGGCCTTTGGTAGTTGCTGACAAAGCCTATATTGAGGAAAGGAAAAGATAGGGAGTTATTAAGAGAGCAGTCATTGAGGAATTGGCTTGTTTGAGTAAAAAGTGTATGGTAAGCCATTACCACTTCTGTGAAGACTAGATCAGGACATCCACAAAGCCAAGAGAAAGAGTGATTCTTTATTAAATTGGAATACCCTACTCTATCTCAAAGCCCCAGAACTCTTGGCTCTCCTGTTGCTTTTGGTCTTTTCAGGTCTTTATAAAGAGGACGAAGAAGGTAGGAACAGCCAAAAGAAGGTGGACTGAACCACCGTCAAAGAGCTCAAGTAATTTTAATTGTTTGGACAGGCTTCAAAGCAAATCTGTGTGCGTATATGTTTTGTGAGATTTGTTTTTTTCTCATTGATCGTGGGTCCGGTGGTCATCTGATGGGTAGTGCTCTGCCGATGATATGGATCGGGTCTGATAGCTGAGAAGCTCCTCCCCTTCCTCCTGCTTCCCAGCTTTCAGACTCGATCCGATTTGGATAAGTCACGGTTCGAGCTGCTCCTCTCAGTTTGACCATTATATTCCTTAAAAAAAAAAAAAAAAAAAAAAAGGAGAGTGATCAAAGCCTTTATTAAGTACCTGCAAACAGCTCCCCCGGAGGGGGTCTGAGCTGCCAGCGCGACCGGCTTAGGCCCAACTCCGCTGAGGACTCCCCCCCTCCTGGGGGTGGGTGGGTGGCAGGCTCTCCTTAAGATCGAGCCTCCCCCTGCAGCGCGAGCGCTATTTAGCGCCTCTTTTCGCTGCCTGCAGCCGTTTTAAACTTCCCCCTGTTTTTCCCTTCTAGAAGGGAGGGGGAGTGAGCAGGAGCCGTTTTCTTCAGCGCGCCTTTGTATTTGAGCCTCCAGAGCTT
The DNA here is from genome assembly GCA_030761175.1 of Masticophis lateralis. Lineage (NCBI taxonomy): Eukaryota > Metazoa > Chordata > Lepidosauria > Squamata > Colubridae > Masticophis > Masticophis lateralis. The sequence continues at coordinate 67,390,378 of JAUDYJ010000003.1, forward strand.
CTCCTCGACGGCGACAGCCTGGGAAGCTCTCGCTCGGCTGCAGACCGCTTGGCAGGGGCGGTTTTCGCTGCGGTGGGCAGCGCTCTACATCGGCGTCCCCTGGGCTTCGCCTACGCGCCATTCAGCCAGCGAAGCCTGAAGACATCTCGTTGGCGCTCCACAGTTTCGGAGGCGCTCCCTGGCTGGAGGCTTGCCTTGGACATTGGCATAGCCTCTTCCCACACCAGCGGCCTCAAGCAGGGAAGACTTTGATCTTTGGACTTTCTTGTGAGTCGCCTTCTTCCCTGCCCCCCCCCCCCGGACTTTGACTTTCTGCCTCGTGGCTGGTCGCCATTTTGTCGCTGGGCCTCTTCTCTCTACTCTGGCTTGCTGGCCGCCATTTTGTTTCTGTCTCCTCCCTTCCAATTGAGGTTTTTTCCGTTGCTGAGTGGGTTTCCTAGGCCTCCATAATGGCCTCCAAGCACTCTAAATCTAAAAAAAGAGGCAACCCTTCGGAGGATCAGCCTGGATCTTCTTCCTCTCAGGCAAAGAGGAGTAAGATTTCCCCATCCAAGGCGGCTGAGGCCAAGGCCAGGGAGGAATTAAGACTCCACCAGGCCATTGAACGTTCCATCGAAAGGGCCCTTAAGAAGGCCTCTATTCAGGAGGCTCCCCAGTCCACTCCAACCCCAACTCAGCCTCCTCTCCAAGATAGGCCTGAATTCCCGGCTTCTGAGCTCCCTCCTGCTTTATCCCCAGATGAGGAGGGAATTTCTAGGCCAACCCAAGGTCAGGTGGATCAGTCCCTTTTTGGCATCCAGGACTCACCTACCCCGCTAGGAGGGCCCAGGCAGGATGGCCCATCTCCCAAGGTCCAGGATGTCCCTGAGGCCTCCCCTCCTGGGGTGCAGGCTTCCAAGCCTCCCATTCCTCCTGACCTGGCTGCATACATCCATCAGGCAATCCAACAGGGGATACAGGCTGACAGGCAGCGCAGGACAGCCTCTTGGGTCTCGCAGGAACATTCCTTCGTGGACGTGGAGGGCTCCTGTTTGTCTGTCGATGGGGCCCAACCTTCGGCTGGGGCCCATTCTTCTGGTTCTTCCGTGCAGGGGTCCTTGGGCAAAGAGGATCTTAGGGATTTTGATTTATCTGATGATGAGGACTTGGCACCGGACCAGCCCTCCTTTGTGGGCCTTTTCAAACCGCAGATGTTCCGGTCTTTACTCCATAAGGCCAAGATCACCACCGGCCTGGGGACCCCTAGGCCCAACCTCCCAGCGGGGGATGGATCCACTCCTTCCTCCTCCTCGGCAGCTGTGCCTTTGTTTGAAGAGCCCTTCGTGGAAGCGGAGGAAATCCCGGGGCCCAAGTTGTTTAAAGATGTCCTCACGAAGCAATGGCTGGCCCCTTCTTCTGGTCCTAAACCCAACGCCTTAGACAAGCGCATTTATAATCTGGCCCCCGAGATTTCTTCTCTCCTGCAGGTGCCCAAGGTGGATCCGCCCATCGCTTCTCTCTCGTCATCCCCGTATGCGGCGGCCCCTCCAGAGGACAGTCTTCGGCCTGAGGAACGCCGCATGGAGTATGCCTTGGTGAAGACCCACCAAGCCACTGCCTGGTCGATCAAGTCTACATTGGCGGCTTCTTTCTTCAACCGGGCATCCATTCTATGGCTCAAACAGCTCCAAGACCGCCTCCCGGTGTCGGATTCCCGCACACACCAAGACATCAATAAGGTATTGGCGGCCTTAGAGTTTTCCGCAGACGCCACCTTGAACTCCTCCAGGTTTTCAGCTAAGGCCATGGGCGCTTCCAATTCGGCCCGTAGGTTGTTGTGGCTTAAGCAGTGGCAGGCTGACAACAAGTCTAAATGGCGCCTGGCCTCTTCACCGTTCGATGGCTCTCAACTGTTTGGTCCTCCCTTGGAGCCTCTCCTACTTGAGGGACGGGACAAACGTAAATTTCTCCCTACCATGTCCCGTAGGTCTTTCCAACGTTCTCCGCGCTCCTTTCGTGGGCCGGACAATTCCTCCTTCTCAGGGCCTAGGTTCCAAAGACCATTCCCTCCCCGTCAGCCTCGCCCTTCGGACCGACAGGGTCCCCAATCCCAACGGGGCCAGTTCAGGCGTCCCTTTCGAGGGGATCGCGGGCGTCCTGCCCGCAGATCTCGCTGATGGTGCGCCCGGACCTCCCATTGGGGGCCGCCTGGCATCCTTTGCCAGCCAGTGGGAGGCCACGTCCTCGGACGCATGGGTCAGGGAGACGGTTCGGGTGGGCCTCTCCCTCGAATTCCTCTCCATCCCTCCCGACCGCTTTCTCCGATGTCCGGTCTCCCGAGATCGGACTCGTCGGCTCCTGATGGTATCGGCCATTCACCACCTCTTAGAAATTCAGGCCATAGAACCGGTACCTCAGGAGCTGCGCGGACAAGGCTATTATTCCCGCCTGTTCGTGATCGAGAAGTCTTCGGGGGGATGGAGGGCAATTCTGGACCTCAAATCCCTGAACCGACGGATTCCCTACCGTCGGTTCAAAATGCACTCCCTTTCCTCCATCTTGGAAGGCATTCGGCCAGGGGACTACCTCTCGTCAATAGATTTGACGGAGGCGTATCTGCATGTCCTTATCCATCCGGCGTTTCGGAAATTCCTCAGATTCCAGTATGCGGGCCGTCATTATCAGTATCGAGCCCTTCCATTCGGTCTATCCTCGGCTCCCCGAGTTTTCACAAAAATTATGGCCGCGCTAGTGGGCTACCTCCGGACTCTTCCCATCCGGATTCAGGCCTACCTGGACGATCTCCTCGTTCAGTCGACTTCGGAGGGTCTAGCGCGCCAGGACCTGGCTACCACCCTCCAGGTCCTGGAGAGCCACGGGTTTTCCGTCAACCTGGCCAAGAGCCAGCTGATACCCACGACCCGCATACTACACTTGGGAGCCCTCATCGACTCTGTAGAGGGCAAGGTCTATCTTTCCCAGGACCGCCTCTCCAGTCTGCGGTCACTGGTCAGGTCAGTCTCATCAGGGAGACTTGTCTCCCTGGCGTCTCTGTCCCAGCTCCTGGGCAAGATGGTCTCTTGCATAGGGATAGTCCCTTGGGCGCGCCTCCACTGCAGGGACCTGCAGTGGTTCCTGCTCCCTTACCAAAGGCGTCTGTTGGGGCCTTCGGACCTCAGGGTACCCCTTCCCCGCAAGGTGCTCCTCTCCCTCCGCTGGTGGTCTTCCAAAGCCCTACTCAAGGGGAGGGAATTCTGGGAGCCACATTATCTAATTCTGACTACCGATGCCAGCCTTCACGGCTGGGGGGCGCACCTGGGGCCCTCCATGGCCCAGGGTCGCTGGACCCGATCCGACCTAGCCCACAACATCAATTGGCTGGAGCTCAGGGCCATCCATCTCGCCCTTCGAGTTTTCCAAGACAAGGTACAGGACAAGCACATACTAATCCGGACAGACAACGTGGCCGCCAAGGCCCACATAAACCGCCTGGGGGGGACCCGGTCTCGCCACCTCATGGAGGAGGCCGAGAGTTTGGGAGCCTGGGCGGAGACTCACCTGAGGTCCCTTCGGGCCTCACACATATCAGGAGTGACAAATTCCCGGGCGGATTGGCTGAGTCGGGAGTCAATAGACCAGGGGGAATGGAGTCTGGACCCCGGCTTGTTCCGCCGGATCGTGGATCGATACGGCCCCCCAGTGATCGATCTGTTTGCCACCCGGCTCAACCGCCAGACGGAGAGATTCGTCTCCCGTTTCCCGGAACCGGGTGCCGAGGCGGTGGACGCTCTGTTCAGCGACTGGCCAGAGGGGCTTCTCTACGCCTTCCCTCCTCTGCCGCTCATCCCCAGAGTGATCAGGCGCATGCTCTCCCTCCGAGCGGAGCTTCTGCTGATTGCCCCATTCTGGCCACGACGCCCGTGGTTCGCGGATCTTCAAGCTCTTTCCATTCGTCATCCGTGGCGTCTTCCGCCGGACGCAGTGGTCCTGCGCCAAGGACCTTTGATTCATCCAGATCCCGCCTGGCTGAAGCTGACCGTGTGGAGGTTGAGCGGCGCCTGCTGACCGCGGCACGGGTTCCTGCTCCAGTTGTTCCCATCATCCAGGCAGCCCGGCGACCCTCTACCACGAGGATCTACAATTCCACCTGGAGATCCTTTTCGGCCTGGTGTTCACGTCGGTCCATCACCGCCTCGGCGGCTACCACGGTGCAGGTACTAGCCTTCCTTCATGAGGGGTTCGAGTCAGGTTTGGCCCCAAACACTCTACGGAGACAGGTCTCCGCTCTATCTACCATCCTTTGCTGCGGGGCTAGACGGTCCCTCTCGGACCGCTCTCTCATCCGCCTTTTCCTTAAAGGGGCTTCCAACCTCCGCCCGGGACTCATCCACAGATATCCTTCCTGGGATCTTCCCCTGGTCTTGGACGCCCTGACCAGGGCCCCATTTGAGCCCCTCCGGGAGGTTGGGCTCCGTTTCCTGACTTACAAAATCTCCTTCCTTCTGGCCATTACCTCGGCCAGAAGGATTTCTGAGTTGGCTGCTCTCTCCGTAAGGTCTGACCTCTGTGTCTTTCTCCCAGATAGGGTGGTCCTCCGGCTGGACCCCACCTTCATGCCCAAGATTAACACTCCTTACCATAGGGCCCAAGAATTGGTCCTCCCCGACTTTTGCCCCCGGCCTTCTCACCCGAGGGAACGTGCCTGGCACTCCCTCGATGTCAGGAGGGCTCTTAAGATCTATCTTACCAGAACGGCCGGGTTTAGAAGGTCTGAGTCCCTTCTAGTTTCTTTCCAGCCTGCTACCATGGGTCAGAGAGCGTCTTCCATCACAGTGGGGCGGTGGATTAGGGCTACCATAGCCACGGCATATGGGGCTCAAGCCCTGCCGGTTCCCCATCGTATCACGGCCCATTCTACTCGCAGCGCGGCCACCTCGGCCGCCTGGTCTACACAGGCTTCCTTAGAGGAAATCTGCAGGGCGGCGGCCTGGTCCTCCCCAACGCCCTTTATCCGGCATTACCGGCTGGATCGTTTTGCATCTTCGGATGCAGCCTTCGGCCGTCGAGTCCTGCAGCAAGTTGCCCACAGGTCCACCCCACCGGCCCGGGCGTCTCCCGCCCAGTAGGGCACAGCTTTGGTATGTCCCATCAGATGACCACCGGACCCACGATCAATGAGAATGGGCTTTGTCTTACCTGAAAGCCCTTTCTGATTGTGGTGGGTCCGGTGGTCAGCCCCTCCCGTTGACGCTGGGGCCGGCTGGCGTGGTCCTGGGGATTCTCTCTCTTTCTCCTTCTTCGCAGCTCACCGTGTGGGTCTGTTCCAAATCGAATCTCTTCGGAAAGCTGGGAAGCAGGAGGAAGGGGAGGAGCTTCTCAGCTATCAGACCCGATCCATATCATCGGCAGAGCACTACCCATCAGATGACCACCGGACCCACCACAATCAGAAAGGGCTTTCAGGTAAGACAAAGCCCAATTTCCTCAATGAGTATTTCAATCTCATAACTGAAATTTGAGTTTTCCATCAGATTGATACTCTTATGTGACTAAACCACACACATCAAAACAATAGGCTGCACAGCTGAGGTGTCAAGTCCCTGTAAAGGGCACAACAAAATTGGTCATGGAGAACAACCCCCAATCACTAGAGAGCATGAGATTCGTCCTGTAATGGACAGAATTGGTTTGCCAACCTCCAAAGATGGCCCCTCTGTGAAACTGCAATGTGTAAGAAGTCTCCTCAGATATAAGATAAAAAACACTGATTTCCTGCTGGAACACATTATTAGCTTGAGTGTAACCTACTTTAGCTGACACTAAAATGGAAGGTTTATTTGAGGGCAGGTTTTTGACAAATGGTTAAGGGTGGGACATCATTACAATTTAGTTGAATATGAGTGGCAAGGGCATGAAAGCATCAGATTTGAACCAGCACTTTCTGAATATTAATAGTTTAATGGCAAAGTGTATTTGTGTGAATGCATGTATATAATCCCACCCCACTTTTTTTAGTCTGCCATAATAAGATCAGCATGACCCTAAAATACCATAGCCCTGTTTTATGCTTGAAACTACTGTATTTTTCGGCATATAAAATGCACCTACCCTTTTTTGGTGAGGAAAACATGAAAAAGAAATCTGCCTTTGCCTCCCAGCAATTTTGCCTCGTTGCAGCAAACAGCAAATAGTCTGCTTTACTTTCATTTTCGTTTTCAGCATAGCTTGATTAGCACAAGAAAAAAAAAATCTGCCCCCAGCAATTTACCTCCTTGAAGCAAGCATCAGAGGCCCTCGCAAAAAAGCTGAGAGCAAAACAGTTGAGAGTCTGGAAGGTGATCCAATCAATGTGCTAATTAGGATATGCTGAAGCTGAAATGAGCTGTTTCTTCTTGCTGCTTGCTGCAAGGAGGTAAACTGCTGGGATGCAGAGGCCAAAGGGTAGGGGTCAGTGGATGGGCGGAGCTACATTTGGTGTATAAGACACACCTAAATTTTCACCCCCTTTTGGGGGGGGGGAGGTGTGTTTTATACTCCAGAAAATATGGTAATTAAGGCAGATTATTAAGAATTCAAGCTAGTAAAAGAAACAGGTAAGGAGTAGTGACTGTCAGATTGCAATTCCTTTGAAATGAAAAGACATTTTGTAGATAAGCATTTTCAGAATTTGGAGTCAAAGAGCTAGCTAGCTACTGTATAGAGGTAAATTATTTGATGGAATTCACTTTTCTTTTTGGAAAAGGATGAACTGAAAGTCAAGACTGTGATTGTCAGCACCATGCAACCTGGATTTATATGGGGATTTGTTATAGCATTGCAGCTGGACAGAATCAAGCTAAGTGGAGCAAATCCTGGAGGAGCTCAGCACTAGTTGCAATTCTTAGTAGCAGCCTCAGCCTTGAGATGTTGCTCAAGGATGGTGTGGGAACATTTTCTCCTTCTTTGTCAGCTTTTTCCTTGTTATTGTGAGCCACCACATCCTTAGGAGTATGGTTAGTATTAGAACTGGTTTGTCAACTGCAGTATTTCATAGAAAATAACCATGCTTCTATGTTGGGTGCTGTGGTAGCTTTTCAATTATATAATTGTAAAACAATCTGTCTGGTATCGCTGTTAGATATTGTTTGAAAATTTCAATTGGTTCAAAAAGCAGCAATCTACTTCTTAGTGGCAGTGAGCCAAAATAAATTTTGGACTAATTCTGATCTGTGTGGGCTATTTGTTTCTGTGCAAAGTTCAACACATTGGTTTCAGTGTGAAACTCCCAAACAACCTTTGTTCAATTTACCTGCAAAATATATTTTCTATTCAGTGAATACCCTTTGTATCCTGTTCCATGCTCCCTCTTTGGCAGAGTGTAGGAGAATGACAAGGACATTTTTATTTTTGTATAAAGTTTTTCGTCCAAAGTCCTGTTTGCAAAACAATTTGCCAGGTCAGCTTAGTTTAACTTTCAAAAGCTCAGTACAAGCATTCTTGGTTGAGTGCAATCTTAGCAGGAGTTAAGACCTGTTATAACTGTTTTAAGTTCCTCGGCACAGGATCAATGAAAACAAGGTAGTCTCTCTCTGCAGGTCTGTTATTTATAATGGGGATAACACTGCGATTGGATACCCTAATGCTAAAATTGTTATCACGGTACATAATTTTAAGCCTTAACAGGGTGACTGGGGTAAATTCATTTTTTAAATACATAATTAAGTAATATTTTATCTGTTGGTTTTTTACTTTTTGTTTTTTACTATTGTCTTGCTATTTTGTGGAGTACAGTTAGGTATGTACTTCTTTTTTAAAAAAAGTTGATTAATCCTGATCGAAAAGAAGCAGGAACAGGAAAACAAAGTTAGTTGAAGAAGCTGGTCATAATGTGAACATATTCCTCCACTTTCTCCATATTAAATGCATGTTTTCTAAGAACTGGCAGGATTACCGGTAATTCATGTTTCAAATCTTCCAAGTGTTTTTATTGTCTCTACCAGAGTATATTTTTGGCAAGATCTTTGGTTAAATATACATACTCTTTTTTTAAAAAAAAAATCTGGTATCTTATCTATCTATATATAGTGAAAACCACTCACACATTAATCACAAAATCTCCAGAAGCCTACAAACTTGAAATTTGTCACGTATGTTCCTCTTGGCTTCTAGATCTCCTTGATCACCGTAGATGGGGACTATAGCCAAGAAATTAAAAGATGCTTATTTCTGAGGAGGAAAGCTATGGCAAATCTAGACAGCATACTAAAAAACAGAGATATCACATCTAGTCAAGGTTATGGTTTTCCCAGTTGCAATATATGGCTGTGAAAGTTGGACCATAGGAAAGGCTGAATGCCAAAGAAGTGAGGCAAAGCACAGGTATCCAGCTAGTTATGTTATATGTTAGTTAATCTGAGAAGACATTTTTTGAGATATACACAAAACACACAAAAGAGTAAATAATGCTGTCTAGCGTATTCTGCAAAACTCAGTTCTAGATTATTGTTTTTTTCTTCTGGCATAGATCTTGTCATAAATGTCTGAAGCCGCTGCTAAGAATAAATTGATTTCATATGGAATCTGATTCTTTTGTTTTCTTTATAGCAACAGTTATTCAGGTAGAAGCCTGAAGAAAATCAGATTTTGCCATATGTTGTTCTATAAATAAATAATCAAGGAATCTACTTGGAATGGACGTTGGTCTTACCTGATATGTCCGTTCTCGCAAGAAGTGGGGACGTCTGTCAGGATGGGGGGGGGGGGGGTGACTGGCTCTCTGGAATCCTGGCCGGGTTGACAAATTTGCATGGCTCCGCCCTCTAGGCCCCAGTGTTTCGGCGAGGGCGTAGTCGTCGACAGACGTGTCTTCCTACAATGATAGAGAATTAGAAGGAACCCTCCCCCCCGCGGGAACACCATAAAATCATCCAAGGGTGGGGCTGACAGACGTCCCCACTTCTTGCGAGAACGGACGTATCAGGTAAGACCAACGTCCATTCTCCGCATGGTGGGGACGTCTGTCAGGATGGGGACATACCAAAGCTGATGTCCACCAGGGAGGGAGAATAATTCAAACCTGTCAGGAACGGTGCACCACTTGCAGAACTCTACGGCCAAAGGCCGCATTCGCAGATGCGAAGGAGTCCACCCGATAATGGCGAATGAATGGCGTTATGGTCGTCCACGTAGCCGCCCGGCAGACGTCCTCCAAAGGAGCTCTGGTAGCCTAGGCCGCGGAAGTGGCAGCGCTCTGCGTCGAATGAGCTGTTATCCTGGCAGGAACCGGTAGATGTTGGCGTTGGTAGGCCGTAGCAATAGCCGCCCTGAGCCACCGACCCAAGGTCGGCCCCGTGACACGCATACCAATGCAGTCCGTTTGAAAGGCCACGAAGAAGGCTTCAGTCTTCCAGAAAGACGCCGTGCGAGCAATATAAATCTTAATTGCCCGTCGGACATCTAAGGTGTGCCACGATCTTTCCAGCCGGTGTACTGGACGAGGGCAAAAATTAGGTAGCACCAATTCTTGAGCCCTGTGAAACCAGGTGTTGACTTTAGGCACAAATGCCGGATCTAAGCGAAGAACGACTCTGTCTTTGTGGATAATGCAAAGATCCGGCCGTACGGAAAGTGCAGACAGTTCCGAGATACGACGGGCTGATGTAATCGCGACCAAAAAGGCCACCTTGAACGATAGGAACCGGAGGGAGACTTGACGAAGTGGCTCGAACGGAGATTCCATAAGTGCCCGCAAAAGAGTGTTAAGGTTCCAAGAAGGGAAGCGGTGCACAACTGGGGGCCGCAAGGAGGAAGCCCCTCTTAGAAAGGTCCTAATAAACGGATGCCGAGCTAAGGGCCCCTCAGGAAAACCCGGTAAAACGGTGGAAAGGGCCGCTACTTGCCGGCGCAATGTGTTAGGGGCCAACCCTGACGAGAAACCGGCCTCAAGGAAAGCGAGGACGTCTGCCACTGAAGCCGCAAGAGGATCCGAGGAGGTGCGGGCGCACCACGCCAAGAAGGCCGCCCAGGTGGCCTGGTAAATCCTTTTAGTAGAACCTCGCCTGGCGGCCAACATAATATTAATAGCTGGAACCGGGACCTTGGCCTTTACCAGGAGGCGCCGCTCAATCTCCAGACGGTCAACCAGAGATGCGCCAGATCCGGGTGCTGCAGGGGCCCCTGGAACAGAGCGAGTTGAGACAGGGGAATCGTCCAGTGTGGAGCCACTGACAGGATCCGCAGGTCCGCGTATCATGGTTGCCGGGGCCACAGGGGAGCGATGAAGATCACCTCTGCCCTTTCCTCGATCAGTTTCCGAATGCATTTGGCTATCACAGGCAGTGGAGGAAAAGCGTAGAGGAGGCCGGGGGGCCAAGGGCTCCGAAGGGCGTTCGTCGCTTCCGCCCGCGGGTCTGGATACCGGGAAAAGAACCTGGGAACCCGGTGGTTGGAGGATGAAGCGAATAAATCGACGACAGGTATCCCAAAACGGTCCGTTATCTGCTGGAAAAGAGCTTGGGGAAGGGACCATTCCCCGTGGTCCAGAACCTGCCGGCTCGGCATCCGCTTGGACATTGAGATTCCTGGAGATGTAGTCCGCTGCTAGAGACCGCAGATGTTTCTCGGCCCACGATCCCAGGAGCAGGGTTTCCGAGAGCAGCAGCTGGGAGTGAGTTCTGCCCTGGCGATTGATATGCGCCTTGGTGGAAACGTTGTCCATCAAGACCAGAACGTCCTTGCCCTCCAGAAACTGCCGGAACTGAAGGAGGGCCAGCCTGACCGCCCGCAATTCGAGGAAGTTGATGTTCCTGAGGCGTTCTTGAGGAGACCACCGGCCTTGGGCCACGTGATGACGAAAATGGGCCCCCCAACCCTGAAGACTGACATCCGTCACTACCGTGAGACGAGGATCCCGGAAGCAAGAGCCCTGCTCCAGAACTCGCGACCTCCACCAGTGGAGAGATGACTTGACCAGAGTTGGAAGACGGAGGCGGATTAGCGAAGATGCCTGCCCCGACCGTTGCAGAGGAAGCAAGAACCACTGGAGCCGTCTGCTGTGCAACCGAGACCAAGGAACAATGCCGTATGTAGAAACCATTTTCCCCAACAAACAGGATAACTTCAGGGCGGAGACAGAGGATTCGGCAAGGCACTGGGCCACGAGGGACCTAAGACTAGCCTGACGCTCCGGAGACAAGAAAACCTCCAAGGATCTAGTCTCAATCATCGCCCCCAAGTGAATCAAACTGTGCCCTGGAACTAAATGACTCTTAGGAAAATTTACAGAGAAACCATGAGCCTGAAGGATGGAAAGGACTGTGTCCAAATCTCGGTGAGCAGCTTGCGCCGAAGAAGAAAGAACCAAAAGGTCATCTAAGTAGAACTGGAGACGGATACCCAAAGAATGGATGTGCCCCACCAAGGCCGCCATGATCTTGGTAAAGACCCTGGGAGCCGAGGAGAGGCCAAAGGGAAGGGCCCTATACTGGTAGTGCTCCCCCAAATAACTAAACCGGAGGAACTCTCTATGCTCATGAGCAATGGGAACGTGCAGATAAGCTTCAGTAAGGTCCACCGAAGAGAGAAAATCCCCCTGCCTGATGCACTGCAAGATGGTAGACAGGGAGTGCATTTTGAACCGGCGGTAAGTAATGTACCGGTTCAAAGCCTTCAAGTCCAAGATTGGGCGCCAACCCCCAGAATTCTTTTTTACAATAAACAACCGAGAGTAAAATCCGAAACCCCGCTGGTCAAGGGGAACCTTTTGGACCGCCCTAATCTCTAACAGGTGGGCGATGGAAGCCAAAACTAACTCTCTCTTGGACTTGTCCCGTGAAACAGGGCAAGGGGTAAAAACTTGAGGAGGGTAGGAAGAAAACTCCAAAAACAACCCCGACCTAATGGTGGACAAAACCCAAGTGTCAGAAGTAGACTCCTCCCACTGGTGCCAGAAAAGGCATAACCTTCCCCCGATGGGAGCCTGAGAAACTGTACTAACAGGGTCTGCGCTGGAAACGCCCCTGCCCCCCCTTAAAGGATCTCTTTGGCGGAAATCTGCTCCTCTGGCGAACCTGGGAATCCTGAGCGAGAGGTCTGAAGGGAGCCGATCTGTGGGGACGGTGCTGGTAACTACCAGACTCGGAGGCACGAAAGGACTGGAACCGGGAAGCAGAAGAGAAACGGGAGTCCGATCTCCGGGAGACCGATGGGAGAATCTTGCGCCGGTCCCTAGTCTCGACCAGGAGGGGATCAAGGGCCTGACCAAAAAGACGACCAGGAGAATAAGGAGTCGACGCCAGCTGCCATTTGCTCTTTAAATCAGCATTCCAATTTCTGAGCCACAGAAGCCTGTGAGACGTGACTGATGATCCAAGGGCTCTGGCCGCAAACCTGGAAGCGTTGAGAGTGGCGTCAGCCGAATACTCAAGCGCAGCTGAGATTTTGTTCAAATCTTGACGTGAGCGAACGTCCGAAGCAGGGAGGCGCTCCTGGAGCTGCTTGATCCACAGTAGAGCGGCTCTATTGAAAAAGGAAGCCGAGGTCGAAGCCCGGACCGACCAAGCAGCCGCTTGGTGACCCTTAATGAGAGTCCTCTCTGCCCGCCGATCCTCGGGCCGAAGGGAGTCCTCGGCAGGTCCCGCTGGATGAGCAGAATTGCAAAGAGCCACGATAGGAGGATCTACTGAAGGAGGAGATAAGGCTTCAGACAAAGCTAGAGCTGAATTGTACAATCGCTTGTCTAGACCGTTGGGTCCAGGTCCAGCTCCAGGTGCCGCCCACTGGCGAGACAACACATCTAGAAACAGCTTGGGAGCCGGAATGGTCTCTGGATTAATCGTTGGTTCGGCAAACATGGCCGAAGCAGGATCAGCAGATTCAGAAGGAGATGTTACTGGAGGAATCACCCCCAAGCGAGTAGTCGCAATGGCTTTATGAAGGAGGGAACGAAAAAGCTGAGGGCGGAAAAGACCAATAAAAGGTGCCTGGTCAGGGACTGGATTTTCATCATCGGACAAAGCCGAATCTAAAACTTCCCCTTGTTCTGAAACCGAAGCTTGGTCCAACTGATCAGATGGTTCGCCTGCTTCCTGATCAGACAAGGAATCGTCCAGAGAAACCTCTTTGGACTGCTGTGGTGCAGAAGATTGTTGTGGAGCAGGAGGCTGTTGGGACATCTGGGAAAACTGAGGCCAGTTCCCTTGTTGGAAAAATTGAGAGAGGCCCTGTCGAAACGCTCTAGCCAACATTCCCTCAAAAGCCTCTGGTGTATGAGGGCCCTCTACAGGCGCAGAAGAAGGTAGCGGGGGGGGGCTGATTTATCAATAGGCGTCAAAGAAGCCCCCACAGGAATTGACTGAAATAACGGTTCAGTGCCTGGCACCGGATTAGTCCCCTCGTGGATAGAAACATCAGGGGACAGCTCCCTGATGGAACTCCCTGTTGCAGATGGGGCTGGAGATCTGGACCTCCCCCTCCCAGAGGTAGCTGGCAAGGGGACCTCTTGGGCAGCTTTGGCCTGGGCCCTCTCGACGGCCTTCTCAATCGCCTTATGGCGGCGCTCTTCTTCTTTGGAGGGGCGGGAGCCCCCGCCCTCCTTTGGCCTGCCTCTCTCGGGCGCTTAGGGAGAGGAACCCCTGCAGATGTTCCCTCCAATGGATCCCCTTGTGCGGGTCTCTTATGGGCCGCAGCTTGCTGAGATGACTGGGTGGGAGCTGAAGAATCCGCCATCTTGAAAACGGGAGGCCTGCACAGAAGAAGAAAATGGTGGCCGCTAAAAAGGCGCGCGAAGCAGGCCTTCCCGCCACCCAGTCAGTAAAGCCGCTGCATCGCGGCTCGTCAGGAAAGCCCCAAACAGCGATCTGGTGCAGCGCCAGCCTGCCTGCTGCCCGTTAACCTATGGAGGCGGCTAGGGGACGAAGGGCCGCAATACAGATACAGCCGCCAGCCGAAGGGCTGTTAGAGCGGCAAGGAGGCGAAGCGCCCGCCATTTTCAGCAGCCGCCCGCCGCAGCGCTGTTAAAGCGGCAAGGAGGCGAAGCACCCGCCATTTTCAGCAGCCGCCAGCCGAAGGGCTGTTAAAGCGGCAAGGCGGCTAGAAAAATGAGGAAGGGAACGAGAGGGGGGAGGGGGGGCGGCGCGGGGCAAAACGACCAATCCCCCCCCATGAGCGGAGAAACACTATCTCCGCAGGAAAAAGGCGCTGGCAGGAGATCAACGGAGGGAGGAAAAGGGCCGATTTCAAAGAGCCCTTAGCAGATCGGCCGTCCTGCGAGGTTGCAGAGTGAGGCTTTCCTCACTAGCTGTCGCCTCCCACACTCACGTTCTCTGCTGCCCGGTCAAAGCCGGTTAACGCAGCGTCTGTCTCTGGTGCAGCGATCGTATAGAGACTAATCTAAAGAATCCTCACTTCCAGGTATTTCACAGGCTATCAACAGTGATCGAAGGACAGAGCTGGAGAAGACACGTCTGGCCAGCCAAGGCCGAGTCGAAACACTGGGGCCTAGAGGGCGGAGCCATGCAAATTTGTCGACCCGGCCAGGATTCCAGAGAGCCAGTCACACACACCCCCCCCCCATCCTGACAGACGTCCCCACCATGCGGAGAAGTAAAATGTAGTTAAAAGACAGGTGTATAGCTTTTCAATCAGAATGTTCCCACATTTTTGATAAAAGTGAGGAGGGCATGTTGAGCAGTTGCTGTATTACCTAAGCAACGTGTTGGTAGATGGAATGTAATTTCTTCAATGTTTTGGATTAATGAGTTTATAGAGTAGGCACAAAGTATAATTATTAGATAAAATGAATTTAATCAGTGTGGCTGAATGTATAATTAGATAATAGCTATTCATATTGTTGATTCAAAATGTGTAAACTTGATGTAGAATTCTCTTGGTGTTGTATTTTTAATATGTTTCTGTTGTCTGCAACAGAACCTACAACACCTACCGATCTCTGAAATACACTTCAAATTCGTTTGATATGTGTATGTGCTTATATTGTTTATATACAGTATGTCTATCTATATAAAGATAGGTAAAATTTCATGAGATAGCCATGTATAATTAGATTTCTGTGATCTTATGTGATATTGGTGATTACTTTAAAAATAACATTTGTTTGAATGTAATTTTTAATTTTTGGCATGTACAGCATCACAAGAAATCATACACTGGTACCCATTGCTTGAAAGATTGCTAAATCTTGAGACAGAGGGGGAGGGAGGAATGTAAATTCTGGAGAGTTAAATATTTGTATATAAAGAATATCTTAAAATACTTCCTGATAAATTAGATGCTTTGTGTTAGAGGTTTGTAGAGGGAATTGATTCCAGAAGAATTACCTGTAAAATAAGATTAAGCAGGGGTTGATTAAGGGCATCAGAGACAGACAGCAGTGAGAAAAAAATAACAAAAAATTGGCTTTAATTGATCGGCTGCATTACACATCTATTGTGTTTATATTATACATTTATTGTGGAGAGCTTCGAAATTTAACTAGGCATTTTATGTCAGCACAAAATAAACATCATGCCTCCCTTTAAAAGAATGCTAAATATTATTTTCTCACATTTTAAAAATCTCCATCTGATTATAAGATTTGTTTTGAAATAAAGTTAACAATGTTCTTGCACTCCAGATGAAAACCACTTGAACAAAGTAGTGCTTAAGATTCATATTGTAGGCATCTAAGAATTTATATCTAAATAATCATTTTTTCCATCCCCCAATTTTGTCTTCTTTTGAATCAGTGTTCAGCTTGAATGCAATCTTCTTTTTCAAGGATCCTGGTGTTGATAAAGCAGTTTGGAGAAATGTGTGGGATTATGAATGAGTGTGCTGCTAGTAAAACACGGACAAGATCTTTTGTAATGTCTCATTCTGCATCTTCCTTTTTGCCAGTGAATAGCAGATATTAAGGGATTAAGAGATTTTCCTGCATCTTTCCGTAATAGAGAAGACTTGGAACTCCAAACTGACCTGCTGATAATGCATTTCTAATATTGAATAAGTTTCGTATGTGGAGAAGAGTTGTCTTGTGGAGAGATGGGTGGCACCCAGAATTAATAATAAAATAAAAGGAGGCTTTATTTAGAATGTTCATAGTATAATTTTACAATCTGTAAAATGTTTTGCTATATTTAAATATTTTTATGCAAATAGGACTACTAAAATGAATACTAAAAAAAGCCATTCTGGATAACAAAAAACATTAAATTTTCCTTTCTTTTCTTTAATTGAAATGGTTGAGGAGGAATTTTGATAGTTTTAGCTGAATGTGATACTCTGCAGTATGAAATTCCTAAAACATTAATATTTGTCCTCCCCTCTTAGTTCTTTTCCTTCTCAATTTTTAATATTTATTGTTTCGATGACCAATAGATTTGAAATAACAAGGCTGCGGTGCAGTATGTTCATTTAGTTGGGATACATCTCATTCTACCTGTTGAGATTTAGCTATGGTTGGACTTCTGTGAAGCAGGCATATTGATTGATTGATTAATTGTATGGCTGGTCACACACAGTATTAAAACACTTCATTTTTACAAGTTAAAAACAATTAAAACAATAAAAAAAAGCAGTAAGGAAACGTAAAAGGAAAACCTAAACGAAATAAGATGTGTGTGACTGAAAGCTGTACACATAATTTTCACATTAGTATATTCTACTGCATTTCAGATTATACATTTATGTTTTTGTGTTTCTTCCAATATATATTTTGCAAAAGGCTAAAAATGAAGTATTTAAATAAATACAGACAATTATTGCATTTCTGCTGGGCACTTGTTTGCCCATTATTTGTAAAATAAGTTCTCCTGCATTGTTTACACAATTATTATTTTCCTGTAATTTTTTTAAAGGCCAGTAAGTTTGCTTAGCAAACAGTTATATTGTACTCTTTTAACTTAGCTATTGAAAAATACATGTTGTGTTAACCATGAAATTAATAGATTGCTTGGGGGTTGAAATGCACAGTTTTGGCAAACTTTCTAGCCAGTTTGGGGTCTTTTCTTCTTCACATAGCCTATATTCCCTGTTACTTCTTTCTTGTGTTCTTTGCTTAGGATTAGCATCTAAATTAGTATTTTTCAAACTTGGCAACTTTGAGATGTGGACTTCAGTTTCTAGATGGGGAATTCTGGGAGTTGAAGTCCTCACATCTTAAAGTTGCCTATTTGAAAAACAGTGATCTAAATAAAATGCTTGTTTCCTTTGTGGGTGAAGACCAGACTATTTTGAAGTGTTTTTGTTTTGTTTTATTATTTATTTTATTAATCATATTTCTAGGCCGCCCACTCTCCGAGGACTCTGGGCGGCTTACAACAATCGACAGTATATTAAATAGCATATTGCCTCCAACAACCTGGGTCCTCATTTTACCCACCTCAGAAGTATGGAAGGCTGAGTCAACCTTGAGCTGGTGAGATTTGATCTGCTGAACTAGCAGTCAGCTGAAGTAGCTGCAGTAGCACTCTAACCACTGCGCCACCTCGGCTCCCCTCCATTTTGTTCATTAAAATACCACTTTAATTATTGTGAAGGGATGCAGTGGCGCAGTGGCTAAGATGCTGAGCTTGTCGATCAAGTTGGGAAAGACTAGCACATATGTGCGAGGGCAACCTTTACCTTTACCTAATTATTGCTCTTGGAGTGCTTATTATAAAAAAAAACAATTTGTTGCCTTCCTGGTATTTCCCTTCATTTACAAACTTTTGACAAACTTCTCCTAGGTGACCAAAGGAAATTTATCTCTAACGTTTACAACCTCCTCTTGTCCAATTTTATGGCGGAGGAGATTGTAAAGGACTCGATGATTGCCTGGGGGAGAAATATAGGAACAACAATTCAGCTTGATGCATGGCAAAATGTATGGAATAAAACTATGAAACTGACCCTTTCTTCCCCTTTCAAAGAAAACTTCTATAAAATGATCTACCGTTGGTATCTCCCCCCCACCAGAATTGCTAAGATGTCTCCAGGGTCCTCTGATAGATGTTGGAAATGTGGGTCGGCCAAGGGTACTTTCTTCCACCAGTGGTGGACCTGTCCGTCAACTAGACACTATTGGAGGAAAATAAAACAGTGGCTGTTGGAAATAACAGGTGTGAGCTTTCCCCTTTATCCAGACCTCTACTTGCTTGGAATAAGACCTGACTATATTGATAACAAAGATTGGTATATATTTGTCCATGTCTCAACAGCGGCGAGAATGGCATTTGCCCAACTGTGGAAAGATGTAGATACGCCTCCCGATCATCTATAATAAACAAGATTCTCCGATGTGCTGAGATGGATAGATTAACGTATATTTTAAAAGACAAGAAAGATTCAATATATAATAGAAGTTGGGACAAATGCTTTGTCTGGCTCAAAAGAAGGCTAAACCTAGGAAAGGGGTGATAAGATCGTCTATTTAGATTAATTAGATATTTATTAGGCTATATGATTTCTTAAAATTTCGACAAAAACAGGCTAACTCTTTTGTAGATAGTAGAAATTGACTCTATTGAAATGTTTGGTTTGGATGACACTAGTTATTATTAATTGGAGAGTGAGCTTAACTCTCGGTTAGTCAGGTTTGTTGTTTCGTTTTAGTCTTGTGTTTATGTGTTTTTACATTTCACCATTTATATTGTTTTTCAATGTTTATTTTGTGTTAATCTTAATGTAAAGATTTAATAAAGATTTAATTTAAAAAAAAAGAAGTATGGAAGGCTGAGTCAACCTTGAGCTGGTGAGATTTGATCTGCTGAACTAGCAGTCAGCTGAAGTAGCTGCAGTACAGCACTCTAACCACTGCGCCACCTCGGCTCCCCTCCATTTTGGTCATTAAAATACCATTTTAATTATTGTGAAGGGATGCAGTGGCGCAGTGGCTAAGATGCTGAGCTTGTCGATCAAGTTGGGAAAGACTAGCACATATGTGCGAGGGGAACCTTTACCTTTACCTAATTATTGCTTTTGGAGTGCTTATTATAAAAAAAAACAATTTGTTGCCTTCCATGTATTTTCAAATATAATTTCCCATAATTTTTAGCCAGATGGCCAGTTTTAGCTAAGAATAAAAGGAACAGCAGCTTCCTTTAAGATATACTTCAGTTAGTGTAGATCAGGGGTGTCAAACTCACATTATCACGGAGTTGTCATGTGACGTATTATGATTCCCCCCCCACGTTGGTAACCTGGGCGTGGGTGTGACTAGCGCATGATGTATCCAGCCCATGGGCCGCAAGTTTGAGAGCCCTGGTGTAGATTGTGTCTATATTTAAATTAATAGTTTTTTTTAAAGACCCATTTTGTCAAATACCTAATATTTAATGCTAACATTAGCACATCCTCATATTTGTGAGAATCAATTTCTTAATGTCCTCTTCCTTTTGTGCTTGTTTATGACATTTGTTTAGCAAAAAAATTTTGTCTCTTTGATTTTGTCTCTATATATCAGTGACAGTTAGAAGTGTAAACTATTTTGAATTCCAAATTAGTTTAAGTTTGAAAGTGTTTGTTAGGACCATACTGGGAAAGAGAATTGTGTTTTATTTGAACCTGTAACTGGCAAAGGTGTTTTATACCTACCTTAGGCAGTATGTTTTCACAGCTCTTTAAAGGAGTTGTGCCTTTTCCAGACCTGCATAATAATTGGGCCATCTCAGGAAAATAGGAGTTTGACTTAAAGAGACAGGCAATAGTTCCCATCCCAGCTTGTTGCAATAACTGTAAATTTAAGAATTGAGGCTTGAAATTGTTTTCCTCTTTTCTACCAACCCCTTTTTCTTTATGTGTGATGTAAGTCTAAATAAAACTTATTTTTTAAATAAGGTCTCTCTCGCCTCCTCCTCCAGGCGGAGGATCAACACCAAAACAGAGCAGAAATGGTTTCAGTAAAATAAAAAGGAAATTTCCAGGATATATAAGAACTGAAATATGGTAGAAAGTCAGATTTTTTTGTACCTAGAAATTTTTTTGACGAAGTTATGATGATCTAGCCTATCTTACAACCTGAAAGATAAGCAACTCTTTATGATTTGTAGGTAGATTTGTAGAAAAAAGAATATTTCTCATTTTATATCAACTAGTTCCTTCTCTCTAATAACAAAAGTAGTAACAATAATAAAAGCCTACTAATAGGAGACTGCTTTCCTTCTGAGAGGGATTTCAAGCTTATTCAGTGTCCCAGGCTAAAGAAATAAAGTTAGTGTGCTCTTGTTTTGCAAACATTAATAGCAGGAGTAGGTTTCAAAACCCATCACTACCGGTTCACTCGTGGGTGCCTCCCACCGCCGCCGGGGCGAACTGGTAGCTGATTAATAGCTATTTGATAAGGTCAGGGAAAAATAAAATCATTATTCTTTTTGTGTTTTAAAGCTTCAGCATGAGTCAAATGTCAAAAAGTCAAATATAGCAAACAGAAATATTCCCTGATGGGATGAGGGAATGGTGTAACTGTTTTATGCCCTTTCAAAAATGTCTTTCTCAGGTTTCATATCTCCCTATTTAAGTACAGGAAGTCCAGGACTTAGAACCATTCATTTATTGACGGTTCAAAGTTAAAATAATAAAGAGCTTGAGTAGCGTAGGGGAGTAATGCCTCCTACAAAGGCAGCATTTAAGATCCAGCTGCTGCAATTACTGGCGAGTTCAATCCCAGGCAGGCTCAAGGTCGACTCAGCCTTCCATCCTTTATAAGGTGGGTAAATTGAGGACCCAGTTTGTTGGGGGCAATAAGCTGACTTTGTATAAATATAAATATACAAAAGTATGAAGGCTATTGCTTAACGCATTGTAAGCCGCCCTGAGTCTCTGGAGAAGGGCGGCATATAAATCAAATTAAAAAAAAAACCAGTGAAAAAAATGAAGTATGATTATTTTTCCACATTGCTCACACTCGTGATGAAAATTTAGATGCTTGGCAATTAGTTCATATTTATGACGGTTGCATGGGGGAGGCATATTCACTCAACAGTTGTGTTACTAAGTTAGCAACTGCAGTGATTCACTTAACAACTGGCAAGAAAGGTCGTAAAATGGGGCAAAGCTCACTTAACAACTGTCTTGTTTAGCAACAGAAATTTTGGGCTCAGTTGTGGTCGTAAATCGAGGATTACAGAAATGATGGCATTTCTGTAAGCTTCCTATCCAAGTCTACCAATGTTCCCCAATCACTTGTCCTCTAGTAAGGTGATACTGAAGTCCCATCATCCTATGGAGCATTAACCATAGTGGTAGGAGACAATGGGGCAAATTTAGAGAGTTGGCAGCATGGTGAAGATCTCCATAGAATGGCTTTTTTTTCTACAAGGAGTGCCTTCACATTACATACATACATACAGTCTTATGGCATCCAAATAGGAATAATAGCCAACTAAATTTGCTTTCAGCAAAAGTTGTAGTAATATTAGTAGTAATATTTTGTTTCTTGATATAAAATTCTTGATAGTTTATCTGCTTTTTTTAGTTCTAAATTTTTAATTTCTAAAATTAAAAATCTTTGTAAATCTTTATTTTCTAAATGGATTTTCTTCAAATGGGTATCCGTTGCATTACATATCAATTACATCTTTTTCTGCTCAAAACACACACAAAAACCCTTATTCTTAGGACATTTTTTTCCTATTGCTTTTGGTGTAGGTGAATGCATACTCAGTAAAGAATAACATCCTTCTCTTAAAAAGAAAGGAACTGTCAAAATTAAAGGAAGAATGTCATTTTTAAACTATAGCTTTACTGCAACACCCTTTAGCATCCACGACCAATATCAGCTGGCCTCAGTGTGTGGTCTGGGAAGTTAGAGTAGCTTTTGTTTAACTTAAGCTGCATGCGGTATGCAGAGTATCCTTTTAAAAATGCTCTGTTGAAAGAGGATTGGAAGCAAACTTGACAGACTGTTTATTATACATTTTGCAATGCACCCAAATAGCTTCATTTTTCTGTCTCTCTGGTTGTGACTTGTCACTTCTATTTGACAAATCCTAATAATGACAAGACAAAAAAGCAGCTCTTTTTTTCTGATCAAGGGTAGCATAAATCAGGTGTCAGATCTTTTATTGGCACAACAAATCAATTTTTGTTTAATTGGGGGTTGCTGTATTTTTTGTCCAGCGTCCAGTACACAAGAATATATACACATTATGTACAGTTTGAATGTGAAATATTAGGCATTTCAGCAGAATTTTCTTTTTATACGGAGAGGAAAGAAAAACATTTCTTAGTAAAAACCATAATGCTATCATTTATTTAAAATATTTTTATTACACATCCAGAAGACAGTATACTGTTTGAACATACTGTATACTCCAGGCCTTTACAACTCATGGAGGGAAAAGGAGCCAAATTAGAACCTTTAGACCATGAGTTTTAATTCTGTTTTGAACATGAATCCAGTTGGGTGACTTTGGGCCAGCCACTCTCTGTTAGCCTTACAAAGGAAACAATGGCAAGTCACTTCTGAAAACCTGCCAAGAAAACTAGGGATTTGTACAAGTTGTCGCCACGGGTCAGTCCTGACTTGACGGTGCAACAGCAGCAGCAGCAGCAACAGCAACAAAAGAACAGCTGATGCACAGATTGGTTGTTTGGCATTTGGAGGTTCTGCAATGGAGGAGGCAGAGTCCATAAGGCCTAGATACATTGGGTCATTCAGGGTGGAGGTGGCTATGAAGACCTAAGTAGTTGTGGTGGATGGCAGCAATGACATTTAGTGGCAGTGGATTGGTTAGTTTTCAAAAAAACTGGTAGGCCACCCAAGGTTTCTTGGCAGACTCTATATTATGCAAGCATAATGTACTGTTGTCTTTTTTTTAACAATGCAGAGCATAAAGTTTCTCCCCCTGTCATTCACAAGTTTTGTGATAGGCCATATGTTAACATCTCTTTCTCATTGAAAGTGGGTCCGGCGGTCATGGATGGGATGGGATGGGATGTGCTCATCCGATGATGATGATCGGGTCTAATAACTGAGAAGCTCCTCCCCTTCCTCCTGCTTCCCAGCTTTTAGACTCGATCCGATCCGATCAGTCACGGCTCATCTTTTAACTAAAGGGATCCAAGAGAAATAAATGAAATTTTGTGAGATGGTCATGTCACTTGAAGTAATCGTCATTTTATCCTCCCACATTCTGAAATTCCTGAAGTTACATAAGAGATCATCAGCATCTCATAGGGTTTGGTGATACTGCAGGATATTGCCTTCTTTGTGACATGTTTAATTTTAAAAGAAAGATTTTAGCTGAAAATATCATCAAATGTTGTGGATATCTTACTGTCTCTAAATCTATTTTCCCAAGCAATGTAGTAAACAGACAATAACAGCACATTCATTAAAAACATCCTAATTATTATAATTGGGAATCCATTTACCAGCATGTAAAACAATCTTTACAGACTGATGAAGAAGGTGTAATAATAGTAGGTGTAAAAAGTAATAAAAGGCAAAAGTAATTTGTGAATTCAAATTCACAAGGATACTTTAAAAGGGACCCATGAATAAGTATTTTTGAATATGATCGGAGTCCTTGACAAGATTTAAAACTGTGCAATAATGCATCCCCTGTTGAGACAGGAAAGGATGAGGTGGAATATACAGTCTTGCTGTTCTCCAAAGTTCCATTTTTACATGCTTAAATGGAGGCTAACACTGGTCTATTCATTTGCTGTATCTTATTTTTCGTTGTGTCAATTGAACCGATAGACCTTTTTTGGCTTTTTTAAAAAAAATAGATATTAGTTATATTTGTAAGTTGTTAAAATTAGTACAAAAGACAGTATACGATGGCCAGCAAAAACAAAATCCTTTTGGTTTCATTGAGAATGAATTACGTGTACTTTTCTTGTCTCATTGATAACATCTGAGATTTATGAATATTTAATTTGTATCTAAGTTAAGCTCATGATGTAATTTGTTTTGAATGTTAACTGATCCTTCTGTTGCTCATTTGAAATGGCTAGAAATGCAGCTTTTGTGAAAAAACTACAATTAAGATTTTGATTGGGGAAGGCAGAAAAGAACTGTAGTGATATTTCCTAAGTACCAGTATGTCTGAATTATGTTATTTATATTACAGTAGCTAATAACCAACCCACAGTTTCTGGTGATCATAAATTTAGCTTTGTCTAGTGTGAGTATTCTACAAGGAAAGCATTTTTGAATATTGTATCTCTTTAATATAGAACATAAATATTTTATTGATTAAAACTGTACCCCCATCTTTTGTATAGGAGTTCAAGGTGATGTACATAATGTTTATTCTTTCTGTTTTTTCATATACTAGTAGCTATTAAAGTTAAACTAACAATCATTGTGCAGAGAAACTGATGAAAAATATGAGCATAGGAAATAGACAATTATAGCAATTTGGCTCTTCCAATGGTCAGAAGTACAATTTACATTGATTACGGTAAGTAAAATCATTTTTCCCAATGCACACTTTTTGGGGGAAAGAAGAATATGTATTGTGTTTTATTTTAATTGCAGTGGATTCCTTCCTTTCACAAAATTAGAAGAAATGTGCATGTATACATGTAATACTTTATAGGCAAAATAACAGATGCTCTTTCTGGTGTACTTTCAAATAAATGACAAAATGCTACACATTTCCAGTGTTAACTAAATGGAGGTTTTAAAATCTGTTATGTGATAATAGAGAAAAGCCATTTAACATTCACACTGTAAATGGATTTAACATGGGCAGAAAATGGAGTTTGTAATAGATTGTAATGATTCAAGCGGTATATATACGTATTAACATTTTCTGTTGTGATATTAAGATATTTCAGAGAAAATAAAATGCAAAGTCTTGGTTTGTAACATAAGCATAAATTAATTAGAACTGAAATTCCAGTAAATTTGTTTGGATTGCATTTTGTTTGTGTTTTGTTCTGAATTCCCTTTTTATTGACAGCACATTGTGGCTAATATAAAGCATATGTTTGTTTTAAAGTAATTTTATTAAGTATTGCAATCAAAAGATAGAAACTAATACAAGCTAAAAAAAATAAAGGAAAAATAGAACATGCAAAAAACAATAAAAAAAGTAGAAAAGGAAAAAAATGATAGAGTAAATAAATATATAAAGAACTAACTTTCCCTTTATCATAGCAAGTCTAAATGATTTTAGTCATTTAGCACCTCTTAAAATACAGCAAACTATATCTTTCTCCTACAATTTTATTATTTATTAATTAATTAGATTTATATGCCGCCCTTCTCCGGAGACTCAGGGCGGCTTAAAATGCGTTAAGCAATAGCCTTCATACTTTTGTATATTTTATACAAAGTCAGCTTATTGCCCCCACAAACTGGGTCCTCAATTTACCTACCTTAGAAAGGATGGAAGGCTGAGTCAACCTTGAGCCTGGTGAGATTCGAACTTGCAATAATTGCAGATAGCTGAATGTTAATAACAGGCTTTTAGTCTGTTGAGCCATCTTTTAACTTTGAACAAATTCTTAAATAATCTTCATTCAATCCTGAGCAACAAAAATATTAAGGGCTATCTGAGATAACAGGATATTTATTTTATCTTTGATCAAATAACGCAATGTTAAATTCTTTCCTTTTACTTACAACAATCCTGATCTTTAATACTTTAAATAGTGTCCCAGAACTTGATTTGCTTTCATTTTTTCTTTGTCCCTTCAAAATCTTAACAAACCTCTTTTGTAAATTCAATATGGGAAAATTATTTAGGTCATTCTCTAGTTTTGCTATTCATATATCTCTTTTAATTATTAATTTAATTTTTAAGGAAAGCCTATTATAATTGTAATCTTCAGTTCTTTCTGATTGCCTCTAGTGTCTACCTTTCAAAGTCCAATTTTATTATGTCTTTTTTAAATAACTAAAAATAACAGCATTTTTCCATGGGAAGGAATTTTTATAATTAATTTCAAATCCATCTGGACCCTTAGATCTTTTGTAACTTTCCAGAATCAAAGTATTAATCACCCTTTTGTTGTTTATTCCAAAGAGAGAGAGCATTTCTTAAAAGGTTCTTAAGCCTGTATTTAAAATTGCTTTCACAAAGGATCAAAGGAAGCCCATTTATGCTATATATTAAAAAAATCCTTGCTGATCCAAAGGTTCCTAATAGCAAGAAAACAAGCAATTTCAAAAATGTTTAGAAAACGAAGTACTGTAGGCAAACCCTATGTCCGTGATGGCGAACCTATGGCACACGTGCCAGAGATGGCACACAGCGCCCTCTCTTTGGGAACGTGAGCTGTCAACCCAGTTCAGTTTCTCTGTGCATGCGCACGCACCTCCGCTGGCCACCTATTCTTTGGGTCTTTGCTGCACATGCGTGGAGGTGGGATGCATGCCGGGTGGTTGCATGTGCATGGGGGGGAGGGGGCATGCAGGGGCTGCATGTGCTTTTCTAGGGGCTGGGGTCATGCGCAGGGGCTAGCACATGCCTCCCGCCAGCCAACTAATCTTCAGGTCTCTGCCGCACATGCACGGGGGGGCAGGGTGCATGTAGGGGGGGGTTGGGTGTGCAAGCTTTGAGCACTTGGTCCGGAAAACGTTAGCCATCACTGCCCTATGTCCATAAAGGTGCTGACTACAGTTAAAACAAGCTGGTGTTCCCTTGTCTCCTAGAGCTCTGCACTTACTGGGTAACACTATTTTACTGTATCCCTGTAAGGAGCAAACTGTCTGGACCACTTATGCCTCATCCAGAGTCTTCTCCTTATCCAGAGAGGAATCCCAAAGAGCGGATCCATTTGGTAGGCACTTCATTCAGCTGCAATCATTGGCTCTACCCTTCCGTTCATCCTTTCTTTTCTAGAACATCTATATAAAGCATATGTTTGAAATAGCTTGGGCGTATCTGTGGTTTATTGTTAAATTAATTGCTAAATTAATCTCAGAACATAGACCAAGTTTTTAGACCAAGTTATTGTATGTGCAGTACTGCTATTAACATCTCAAAATAGTGGTATAATGTCATGTTTTGTGATGCTGTGCTTGCACAGCAGTTGGTATGCCCTGTCCTATTCACTTACTTACTGGCACAGCAGGTGTGAAGATCAAGCTTTTAGTATATTGTATTTGAATTGGCTTTTCCTGTATGCAGTCCTGCTGCTTGGATAACATCTCAAAGTGTTAAATGTCAGAAGAGGAAATGAAATCATTGGTATTCATGTAAATGTACACATATGCATATGCACGAGTGATGGAAATTGTAACATCAGAAAGATCTGTACGTTGCAAATCTACACATCGAACATTGTAGTGTACATTTAGGTCAATAAAAAGTAAGATTGCTTAAATTTTAAAATCTTTGTTCTGTAAGATTAATAGAGCAGGTAAGATTTTGTATTTATTTCTATATGTTTCTGCTTAAAAATCATTTAAAAGCAAAAGCAAAGTTATATGCTACAGAAGTTTCTCATAAATTTCCTGGCTTGAGTATACATACTTGATTGTTTTAACAATGTCAAAATGTTTTATATTATCATGAATATTGCTTTGTAAATGTTCCTAGAATGATGTTAAGATTTATACAAATGGCACAGTGGATATTTGTGCTTTTCATTTCTCCCTAGCTTCCCTCCATAGCTTCTAATCTCTTCCCTCCGTCTCTCTTTTTCATTTCTTTCTTGGTGTTATGTGTGTACTAAAGATTAATGCAATTGATGAGATGGATTCTGGTCCACAGCATTTAAAACCAGATTAAAGTTGCTTTACTGCAGTCCTCTTTTGAAAATGCAACAAAACCAGAATGTTATATTGTTGAGGATGAAATTTGCTGTGATCACACTTTCTTCTACTAAATGCAATAACATTTAGTTACAAATATGTTACAAATGGAAATAACCAAAATGTTGATCATGGTTGCATATAAACAGATGCTTGGAACATCTTCTGTGCTTTATCATCCACTTACGTTCTGAATCTTTAAGTGACTGAAAATGAGAATATCTGATCTGAGATTTATTCTGCACTGCTGGGAAATGGGGATTGGTACTAGAAACCACAGCTTTGTGAATTTGTAGTTGCAATTTTAAAACAAAGCTTCTTTTCAACTGCATGCTTTTTGGAGAAAAGCTTATAGCAAAGAAGGCGGAAACCCTTAATCTTTTGCTTGCTTTTAAATCCCCTTTAGCAGCAAATCTGACTCATGGTGATTATAAACCCATAAACCTGTAGTAGCTTCACCAGGGCAATACCTTTTAAAAGGAAACGGAGGAAGCTGTGTCTGCTGGGATTCCTAAATTGCTCAGGATGTTGTAAACACAACTGCATTTGTTTGATCTTGTGCTACGTTTATGGAGTGAGATATGCTGCACTTTGACCAGAGGATGTTAAAAGACAAGCCTCCTCCTCCATTGCCTAGTCCCCTTGTTTCCTTTTGCTAGCAAGCCTCCTGTTGTCATATTCTGGTTTGCAGCTGGCTTCATTAAGAGGGTATGAGGAAGCATCCTAGACAGGCTAAAAAAAAATATGGAAATGGAAAATGTGCACAAGGGGTTGTCATACAAAAATCTTTCTTGTTATACGGCAGTATTTGACAAACAACTTTTACTTTTTATGACAATGGAAGTATTTTCATAAATAACCAGAAGTATCAAAATAAAAAACATAGGCTTTTATTCTGCATAGCAGCTAGTTAAATTTATGTTCTACAGACAAAGAAATAAAGGGAGACTAGTATAGATCTATTTCAAGCTATTTAGCTCTCATCAGCTAGCCATACCCTTCTGAGATTTGAATCTGGGCAAAGGGAATGGCTAGCAGATCAGAGCTAAGTAGCTTGAAATAGATCTATACTAGTCTCCCTTTATTTCTTTGTCAGTAAAACATAAAGTTAACCAAAAAATAGTTTGTCGCAAAAGCAACTGCCTGCGAAGGCCCTGGATTGGAGCTGAAAGGCAAAAACGGAAGCAGTATGCTCCGTCCCATAATTGGGTAGACCAAGTTTCCCTGATAGACTGGTCCCACCGGAGAAAAAACAAATAGCAGTTAGTATTCTCCTTGCAAGAATATGAATGTTGCCACTCCTGTTTTGATATAGGGTTTTCTTTAATCAGAAAGCAGTTGTGGCTAATAATATGACTTTATATATTACTTTAAATACTCATGTGTGATACTAGTAATGTTCTTATGCAGGAAATGTTTTTATTCAGCTGAAAGTTAAAACTAAACATGATTGGTGTGTTAAACATGCTCTCACAGATTCTGGAACACCGCTTATACAACTTGTCCTGCCCTGTCTGCTAGTCTTCCTCACTCATACAAAATAGACCACCACCAGTTTCTGCCTAGATACTAATTTCTGATACAAATTTTCTTCCTTTACTGTAGTTCAGGAAGTTCTAAGGGATTTGCATCTCAAAGACATAATGCCTTTGCTTTCCATTCATTTCCTTTAGCCATGGTTTGATAATGTATTTGGACTAATATTATTTGGCCTATATGGTTAATCTACAATTCGATACAGTTTTCAAATTTTAGATAAGAGAATAAATTCTGATTAGTGTATCTTATAAAGCTTATGCTTGATTATGTTCCTTCAACACAGCGTTTGCTAGTTATACAGAGGCAAAACTTCTCTAGAATGATAAGACTGTATTCTGGGCCTTCAGAAGAATGCACCCACCATCATGTAATTGAGTCAATCCACTGTGCCTCCAGTCTACCTCTTCATCTCTTTCTTTCTACTTTTTCCAGTATTATAG
Source organism: Masticophis lateralis (assembly GCA_030761175.1). NCBI lineage: Eukaryota > Metazoa > Chordata > Lepidosauria > Squamata > Colubridae > Masticophis > Masticophis lateralis. The sequence goes on from JAUDYJ010000003.1 coordinate 67,420,006, forward strand.
CAATGATGAAATGTAAATTTTCCAGCACGCTGCTCATCCAATCCACATCCTGGGCTGTTCTCCTCGTACTGAGTGCATAATCTTCTCTCTGATCTGGCTGACCACGCCCACTCTGTCAATTCGCCTCCAGTCTTTCTCACTCAGTGACTGAGGCAACTTGTGTTTCTACTGCAGTTGAATTTTCCCTCTGGCTGACCATTTTAGTTCGTTTCATTTTTTTATTTTTGTCTTGCGTGTGTTTAGGTTGTGTGTGCTTGTGTGACTTGATTTTGTCAGTTATTTCGTAAAGGAGCTGCTACGAGGGAAGTGCTTCAGCTGTGTGGGGGAGGAAGCTGCTGGCGTGCTCGGGGCTCCGGGCCGCTACGCTCCCTCTTTCCCTTGGGGTAAGTCCCTGTCATCACAGCGCTTCGGATCCGACCCGGCTGGGCGGACCCGCTTGATTTTAGCCGCGGGCGTCTCGGCGGGCCACCGGCGTGCCGGTCCACTTGCGAGCGCCTCAGCTCTGTTGTTACTGCGGCTCTGGAGTGCCTGCCTATGGTAAAAAGGCATACTCTGACGTCCAGGCCATCTTCCAGCGCTGTTTTTCTGTTCGCCCCGCCGCTCGCCAGCTGGCCTAATTAGGCCCGTTTAACCTCGCGGCAGCCGTTTTCGCTGTGGAAAGAGTCGCGGCCACCATTTTATTACTCGCGATGGTTGCCGCCGCCATTTTGCATACCGACAACTAGCGGCCGCCATTTTGCGAACAGCTACCAGCGTGAGGCCCAATTGAGAAGCGGTTTCCGCTGGGTATTTCTGACAGGGCCGCGAGATTGTGGGCGCCTCCGTTTCTGCCCTTAACAGTGGCGACCGCCATTTTCTCCTCTTGAACACCAGTGGCCGCCATTTTGGGAGGATTATCACAGCGGTGCCTTAGCTGTGTCTCATTTACATTACGGAAGCGCTGTGCCTGGATTCCAGCTAGGTTGTGGGGGTTCCTAATTCCATAGGCGGCTGCCTGTGGTCCCGTTTTTGGCGGTTCAAACGACTTCTAGGGTCCCACGCCCTGGTCTCCCCGACTAGAGTCTTAGCGCTCGTCGCCCGTTCTGTCTTGCTGCTATGGCGGATGGAGACTTGTCATCCGATTTGGAAATGGAGGTTGATTCTCCTCCCTCCCATAAGGACAATAGAGCTTCCCAGAAGCGGTCCAGGTCCTCTTCCTCGAGGCAGTCCAAAACTGAACTCCGATGCCATATGGCGCTAGAAAGGCAGTTTGACAGGGCCAGGAAGGCCAGGGAGGCTCATTCACAGGCTCCTGGTACAACTGGGGGGGGGGTCAGTTTCCACTCCCCGAAGTGCTCAATCCCATGACACTTCTAGCCTCCAGCAGTCTCGGGCACTTTCATCTTCTTTGCCCAACGTGTTTTTGGCTTCTCAACAGCCACAACCTTCAAGGCCTAGACTGGCACCTGAGGCTACTTATACCCCGACGGCCGCGGGACTCCGCCAAGGGGAGGCGGCTCAGCCTTTCAATTTACAGGCCATGCTCTCAGATGCCCTGGCTAAGATCATCGCTACCGGGCTCCCGCCTTCCTCTGGTGTTGCAATACCTTCTACTTCAGGCACGCAACCTCAGGCTCGCACTGCTCACAAGGCCAAGTCCACGGTCAGGTATCGGGAAGAGGATTATTCTTCAGAGGAGTCTGACCTCGGGGATGACGTCCCTGAGGAGTTAGAGTTTTCGGAAGATGAGGGGCTCACCCCAGAGAGACCTGTGTTTACGGGTCTGTTTCGCCCAGCAATCTTTAAGTCGCTCTTGCACAAGGCGAAGATGACTATGCAGTGTGGGCTTATTACATCGCCTACAGACAACGTGACTCGCCCTCCGGCGCCTCACAATGCCTTATTTCAAGTGTCTCGCCCGGACAAGGACGTTATTCCCTGTCCTCCTCTTTTTGCAGATGTCATTCAGAGTGCCTTTACCCAACCGGGTACGTCTACAGCTCCCAGTGGCTTGGACAAACGCCTGTATTGTGCTGCACCTGAGCTGGACGAGATTTTGGCGTTGCCATCTGTGGATGCACCGGTCGCCAACCTGACTGCGTCGTCTACTGTCTCTGCTGATGTCTTCGATAGTTTGAAGTCCGAGGAAAGGAGAACCGAGTTAGGATTCCGCAAGGTGCACCAGGCTGCTACATAGGCGATCAAGGCAGCCACTGCAACATCTTTTTTTAATAGGGCTTCGTTAATTTGGCTTCGCCAGCTGCAGGAGCGTCTCCCTCCCAACGAGACACGCATTCATCAAGATATAAATAAGATAGTCGCAGCAACAGAGTATTCAGCGGATGCATCTCTCAATGCTGCGAAATTTGCATCCAGAGCCTTGGCCTCGTCAGTCACCAATAGATGTCTCTTTTGGCTCCGTAACTGGAGAGCGGACTCCAAGGCTAAGTGGAGACTAGCTTCTGCTTCGTATAAGGCTCCCTCGCTATTTGGAGCCCCTCTTGAGCCTCTGTTAATAGAAGATAAGGAGAAACGCAAAATTTTACCATCATCGTTTCGATGACCCGAACGCCGTTATTTTCCCTATGGGCAGCGACAGCCCTTTCGGGCGGGCTCAGGACCTGGAGGGTCCTACAACCAGCGCTCTTTCTCTTCTTCAACCGAGCAGGGCCCCGACAGACAATCGTTTCGAGAGAGACCTCGCAACCAAAATTTCTCCAGGCGTCCTTCCCGTGGCGGCGGGTTCTGAGCCGCCAAAAGGGGAAAGTGACTCACCGCCCCCAGAGCCCATTGGGGGTCGTCTCCAACTATTCCATTAACAATGGGCCACATCGACGCAGGAGGAGTGGATTCGCCGGACAGTCTCACAGGGCCTGTCCCTGTAGTTTCTGGGTCCTCCACCCAACCGTTTCTGTCGTTGCTCGGTCCCTCTCCAGACCCAACAGCGCCGCTTGATGGAGGCCGAGATAGAACATCTATTGTCAATCAAGGCAATAGAGCCTGTCCCCAAAGGACAGGAGATGACCGGCTTCTACTCCACCTTGTTCCTGGTGGCCAAGGCCTCAGGCGGATACAGGGGCATATTGAACCTCAAACATCTGAACAAGTCAATTCTATATCGGAGGTTCAAGATGCACTCCCTGTGGTCAATCTTGCAGGGTATCCGCCGCAACGACCTGCTACAGTCTGTAGGCCTCCGGGAGGCTTATTTGCATGTTCCCATCTTCCCACCTCATCGACGGTACCTGAGGTTCGAGTTCAACGAGAGGCACTTTCAGTACTGTGCGATGCCCTTTGGACTCTCGTCTGCCCCCAGGGTGTTCACCAAACTGGTGGCAGTCGTGGCAGCCTCCCTGAGGTCCCACCCTATTCGTCTACTTTGTTATCTAGATGACATTTTGGTGATATCTTCTTCCAGGGTTCAAGCGGCAGCGGATATGGAGAAGGTGATCCGTGTGTTTCAAGATCACGGTTTTACGATAAACTACAAAAAGAGTCATCTTTCGCCGACCACCAGATTGCTGCACCTGGGGGCGGTGATCGATACTACTGAGGGACAGGTATTTCTATCACCAGACAGAGCGCGAGACCTTAAGTGTTTGGTGGAATGCATAAAGACCCGGAGGAAGGTACCTCTTCTCCAATTGTCTCAACTGTTGGGGAAAATGGTTTCCTGCATAAATAACGTTCCCTGGGCACGCAGACATCTGAGACCGCTACAGTGGCTGTTGCTACCATTCCAAAAGTCAGGACGCGGCACGTCTCGGCTCCAGATTGTCTTACCTCCACAAGTTCGGATGTCTCTAACGTGGTGGACGTCATCAGCGATCACGAAGGGCTGTGTGTTTCTGAACGTGTTTCGGCTAGTGTTGACTACGGACGCAAGCCTCGAAGGTTGGGGCGCTCATCTGTCAGACCAGGTAGTTCAGGGCTGGTGGTCGCCGTCGGAAAAGGTGAACAGTATCAACTGGCTCGAGTTGAGGGCGGTCCGCCTGGCCTTGAAACACTTCCGTTATGTCCTGGAGGGCCAGCACGTGTTGATCCGAACGGACAACATGACGACCAAGGCGCATATAAACCGCGAGGGCGGCACGAGATCAAGGAAGTTGATGTTGGAGACGGAGAGTCTTCTGGCCTGGGCGGAAAGGCATGTGGAATCCATAACAGCGGACCACATCTCCGGTGTGTCAAACACGCAGGCGGATTGGCTGAGCAGAGAACTCATCGATCAGACCGAGTGGAGACTGAATCCGGCAGCCTTCCGCGAGATAGTACAACACTTCGGTCTGCCCCTGGTGGACCTTTTTGCCACCTCTCAAAATGCTCAGTTACCACGTTTTTTCACGAGATACCAGTCTCCAGGAGCAGAAGGCTGCGATGCTCTAAGGTGCCCGTGGCCTCCCGGGCTTCTTTACGCCTTTCCGCCCATCCCACTGATTCCTCGTGTGATCAACAAAATGCTGGAGGAGCAGGCGGAACTCCTACTGATTGCTCTAATGTGGCCGCGCAGGCCTTGGTACGCCGATTTAGTACATCTGTCGGCGTCTCCGCCTTGGACAATTCCTCAGCGGGTTCTCTCTCTAAGCCAGGGGGTCATCGTCCACCCAGAGCCTCAGTGGCTCCGGCTGACCGTCTGGCATTTGAGAGGGTCCTGCTGAGCAAGGATAGACTTTCTGATGATGTAATTGGAGTCATTCAGTCTTCCAGGCGGCCTTCGACTACTCGTATATACCAAGCCACGTGTAGGGCTTTTACTATCTGGAGTTCTACGCACCATGTGGACCCAACATCCGCGGACATTCCGGATGTGTTGGCTTTTCTCATGGAAGGATTGTCTAAAGATCTATCTCCGGCAACCTTAAGGCGTCAAGTTGCTGCGTTAACTACCGTGCTCACCCGTGATCCTTACCGGCCCTTGTCTCACCATCCTCGAATTAAGGAATTTTTACACGGAGCCTCGAACATCTCACCTCCGGTGGTTCACAGGTACCCTACGTGGGACTTACCTTTCGTGCTTCAAGCACTTACGGCTCCTCCGTTTGAACCACTGGGCTCTATTTCTTTGAAATTTCTTACTTTCAAACTTACCTTTTTGCTGGCCATCACTTCGGCGAGGCGAATATCGGAATTGACGGCTTTATCTGTACGCAAAGACTTGTGTATATTTTACTCGGATCGGGTTGTGATGAGACTGGATCCATCTTTCACCCCGAAAATTAATTCCTGGTTTCACAGGGCACAGGAAATAATTTTTCCGAACTTTTGCCCGAACCCACGTGATCCCAGAGAACAAAACTGGCACACTCTGGACGTGAGAAGGGCCCTGAGAAGATACATTAAACGCACTTCTTCCTTTAGACAGTCGGAGGCATTGCTAGTGTCTTTTCATCCCTCTTCAATGGGAAGAAAGGTCTCGTCGTCTACTGTGGGAAGGTGGCTCAAAGCATGCATTGCTACCGCCTACGACAGCAAGGGCAAAACGATTCCGGGAAAGATATACGCACATTCTACTCGTAGTGCGGCTACAACTGCTGCTTGGGCCACGCAGGCATCGATTCTAGACATTTGCAGGGCGGCTACATGGTCATCGGCCTCGTCATTTGTCCGCCACTATAAGATTGACTCGTTCGCATCGGCGGAGGCTTCGTTTGGCCATAGAGTTCTTCAGCAGGTGGCAGAGTTTAAGGACCCTGGAACGAGTCAGCCTCCCGCCCAACCAGTAGAGCTTGGGTAGATCCCAGGATGTGGATTGGATGAGCAGCGTGCTGGAAAAGGGACGTTGGCTTACCTGAACGTCCTTTTTCTGAACGCTGCGAATCCAATCCACGCCCACCCTGTTGGGGCTTCCTGTTCCAGAAGTCCTTTTTTTGTTGTTTCTTGTTGTTGTACTTACTTTTGTTAATCTCGTGGTCTTCGTGAGAAAGACTGGAGGCGAATTGACAGAGTGGGCGTGGTCAGCCAGATCAGAGAGAAGATTATGCACTCAGTACGAGGAGAACAGCCCAGGATGTGGATTGGATTTGCAGCGTTCAGAAAAAGGACGTTCAGGTAAGCCAACGTCCCTTTTGTTACTACTGGTTCTGTGGGCGTGGCTTGGTGGTGAGTAATATGACTGAGTGGGTGTGGCCAACTTTTTTTTTTTTAACTTTTAAAACCATTTTTCTACAACCTCTTCGGCTGAAGAGGTAGTTTAAAAAATGCTTTTAAACCTCTGATGATCGCAACTGACTTGCCTGATCGGCAGAGGTTTTCTTTTTACTTTTAAAAGCATTTTTTCTATAACCTCTTCGGCTGAAGAGGTTGTAGAAAAAATGCTTTTAAAAATTAAAAAAAAAGCCTCTGATGATTGCACGGCTCAGCTCGGCAATGGGGGGGAGGGGGCAGGGATTTTTCCTACCAGTTCTCCGAACCGTCTCCATCACTACCGGATCGGGCGATCTGGTCCGAACCGGGAGCATTTCACCCTGGCTTTTCAAAGAATCTAGATCTTTTTATAATGTTTCCAATATTATGATCATTTGTGCCTTTAGTGAGAATTCTGGATTGATTTATTTTATGATGCATTTATTTGTTTTCTTTGACTATGCAGTAGTATTCTCACCAATGCTTTTTCTAAAGCTCAACTTTCATTTTCATAGAGTCAGAGGAAAAGCAATTGCCTACATTATTCTAATCTTTTAAAATGCAGGTAGTCCTCAACTTACAACAGTTCATTTAGTGACTGTTCAAAATTAACGGAATTGAAAAAAGGGTCCTATGACCATTTTTCAGAGTTATGACCTTTACACCATCCCCATGATCATATGGTCAAAATTCAGATGCTTGGCAACTGATTCATATTTATAACCTTTGCTGTGTACCAGGGTCATGTGATCTCCTTTTGTGACCTTCTGACAAGCAAAGTCAATGGGGAAGCCATTAACAACCAAGTTGCTAACTTCTCAACTGCAGTGATTCCTTTAACAACTCAGGCAAGAAAGATTGTAAAATGGGGCAAAACTCACTTAACAAATGTCTCACTTAACAATAGAAATTTTGGGCTCAATTGTGGTTGTAAGTTGGGGACTACCTTTATAGACACATCACAGCATATGAATATCTCTTCCAAGGTCTTCATTGCTACCCTACCAAGAGGTAGTCTTTGATGTATATTTTGTTGATTCTAAAACAGAGTTCCCCAACATTTCCGGCTTTTGCAGACCGATGGGGGGAAGGGGATAGTTCATACAAGTGGCCAGCAAGCTCCATTTGTGTGAGTGACATGCTGTCATTAAACTACCTTAATCATTTGACTTCAGAGTTTTCACATATTACTGGTACCTGTTGTCTGTTTGCCTTAGCTGGACAGCTATGATGATGTTTTGATCTCGGATGACTTTGATGGAAATATATGCTCTTGGCAATAGTCCTGCCTGGCATGGGTCCAAGTTATCTGAGGAATTGTCTCACCCCCAATGGAACAGGTCTGCCTCACTTGTGCCAGATCCTGTCAGTCAAGGAATTTTGACTGGCGGGAGTCCAGGAGAAGAGCCTTCTTTGCCATGGTGTAGCTTTTTGGAATATCTTTCTCTCTGGGCTAAGATCTGCCCCACCTTTCTGATCTTCCATAAGTGCTCGAAATCCTGGTTCTGGCAATTGGCTTGGGAGCACAATTGGGGAGTATCACAGTGGAGGTGATTGATGGGCCAATAGTAGATCCCACCTCCCCACCCCCCACACATATATCCTGTTCCCTCCCCTCCCATTTTTTAATCTTAATTTATATTTGTATCTCCAAACTTACACCTAATTTATGCATTCTCTAGTTATGTGGAGTGTTAGGGTGTGTGTAAAAAGTATTTGTTGCTTGTGCAACTAGCAGAGTATAAACACACAGGGAAGGAGATAAACATACAGCTCGTGTGAGAAAAATACGCTTCTCTGCCCTGCTTATTTATGCACTGTAGCCTAATTACAGGGTTCAGCAATCCCTGATTACTTGGCTCAGTTGTTTCTTAAAGTAACAGATATATTGCCTGACCAACATTTAGGAGTAAGCTACAGGCTGACCCTAACATGGAGAATGAGCCTGGTCCTGCCTCCTAGGTTTGCAATATGCATTAGAACTTCTCAGAATAATCTAGCTTCTTAGATGGGTACAAGACAACCCTATTTAAATTCTCAAAACATAATGGATTAATTTTGCAATGGCAGCTAAATTAACCCATTTATAATTATGACTCAGATTTATTTTATACTTATAAATAATAAAAAGCATATGGTAAAGGCATTTTGGGCTCTTGCTCATTAAACATTTTCTACAGGAGGACATTTGATGTTAACTTAAATAGGATATATGAAGAGGATTAAGTAAAATGAGATAAAATGTTTCTTAATCATTAATTAAAAATGTATAATGAATTTTTAAAATGGTAGCTTAAAGCTTCTAATTTTTTCCTCTTATGACTGATCAGAGTTCAGTTATGAGCTTTTGGATTAAGTACAGTAAGTCTTTAAAATAACATGTTAATGATGGTTATTGGTAACGTATATCCTTTTGGCAATTTGCTATGTAAGTGCTATCATTTCCATTTTTCTGTGGGTAGAAATCCTGATTGCTAATGTCTTGGTTGTAAATTTCAGGAATAAAAAAAAACCGTGTTCTGAAAAAGTATGTATATGTAGCTGTAATTTCTTTAGTCTGGAATTTGGGTAGGGTCTGTAGTTTGAGGCTGTAAACAATAGCATAATGCTTGAAACTTAGAATAATAGAATACAACTACAAATTGTATATTCATGAAAAATACAATATTTTGTAATATTAATTTTGCTTTACTTATCAAATTTGTATGGATGCCTATCTCACCAAAAGTGACACTGGATAGCATACAACAACGAAATAAAACAATAAATATATAAAAATAATCGTTGTTAAAAAATATAAAACAATCTTTATTAAAATATATAAAAACAAAGGCATAGGAGAAAGTGAATATTAACTACAATGATGAACCTGTTTTAGAATGTCACTAGTTCTCGTAAACTCCTAAGCCTGATGTCCAAAAAGTGCTTTTTCAAGAGGTAACTGGACTTTTTTTGTTTTTCCTTGAAGACTTTCTTCATGAACTGAAGAAGCTTCTTGGATAAGAAGCAAGGAAAAAACAAGGACTCTTTGTTTTTCTTCAAGGAAAAACAAAGAGTCCAGTTGCCTCTTGAAAAAGCACCTTTGGGACAACCATGATCTTGGATGACTGAGAATCTCTATAGACACCCAGGCCTGATGACATAGTCAGAGGTTGAGGGACTTCCAGAATGTTAACAGGAATGTAGCTAGCCTCACTACTGGGGAGAGAATATTTCATAAAATGGGTAACAAAGCAAGGAAGGCCCATCTCCTGGGACTTGCTAAATGTAAGTCCCTAACAGATTAGGGGTGTGCAGCATGCCCTCTTTGCCAGATCCAATAGTACAGGCAAATGTAATCAGGGAGAGGTAGTCCCTCAGAAAACCCAGTCCTGTACTATGAAGGACTTTAAAGGTTAAAAAAAAGCACCTTTGAGTTGGACCAGTAAGCAAACTGGTAGCCAATGCACTCATGGAGCAAAGGTGTGGCATGAACCGTTCTAGAAGCACACGTAACTGCTGCAAGCTGCATCAGTTGAAGCTTCCAGACACACTTCAAGGACAATTTTGCATATTTTCTATGTAGGTCATTAAGAGTTATTTTAATACTCCTTTGTTAAATACATGTGCACACCGCCACAGAAGAAGCTTAGTATAAACTCTCTTCCTCAAAAGAAGTTTAGTATAAACAACTTGAATGCTGCTATAAATGATGTAACAGACAGGAATCTAATTGCTCAGCTCAGCCAGCTTAAAGTTGATGAAGAAGCTCTGCATTATTTGAAGATACTGTCATAAATTACAGTGATTTCCTAGTCACTTGAATCTTGCCTTGGTAACTTCATGTACAACTAGCACTTCTAAAAAAAGAACATAGATGTGAGGTGAAAGCTTTGTGAAGAAATTGTGCTGGATTGTGTAAACTCATTGTTCCAGAAACTTAGCGAAGGCCGGTTGAGACTCAGTAAAGACAGTGACAATCTATCCATATACTCACTTTGGTTAACTGAATGTATCATTTTGCCTGATAGAAAAGATCATACTTATTATAATTAAAATATCTGGCAGAATGTTTGAAGCAAATGCCTCCCCTCCCCCTCCCCCCCCCTATTTCCCCCTTCTTATATCTCTCCCAGTTTCTGATTTATATACCTATTGTTTGCAAGGCAGTTACTGCTAGGAGAGAGGTAGGTCTGCAGAAGGTGGCCAAGATCCAGGAAAAATCCACCCACAGACTCAATGGGTCTGCTGCCGGCAAGGGAGGCTTACCTGGGCCAGGTCCATTAGTTAGGTTAGCTTGGAGTCCCAGCTGGGTCACCAGTTGTTTTGGAAGAAATGTCCATCTGGGTTCAGTTTCAAGTGGGGAAAAAGACACTGGAAACATGGAGACTGCTTGGAAATGATAGACAGGAATCACATGGCTTGAGTTCCTGAACAGGAACACATGGCTTGAGTTCCTGAGTAGAAAACAAAGAAGCCCGAGATGCTGGGAGTTCCTTGGTTTTATGCCCTCTGTTGGGCCCCATCTTCGAGTTTCTTGTTCCTGTATAAGAAATGTATCCTGATTGGTTGTCAAACTCCCAGGTGGTCTAGGGGTCTCAGCTAACTTTGTAGGTTGTCTCTCAAGCTTGCTTGAGTCTTGGCATGAGTTTCTGTTGCTAGATGGGTCCTATTGTGTTGCTGATGATGACCCATTGACAAAGGTGGGGGGAAATGAGTGAGCTTGGCTGAGGCCTTAATGGCCCATTGACAAAGGGGTGGGGGGTGGGGGGAGGCAGGAAGCTGCTTTGTCTTTAAAACATGTTTCTCCATTTCTCATCCAGGGAAATATAATATTCTGCCTTTTTAAAAAATATTTCCTAAAATATTTCATTCTTCTAGGAGAGGGGTGAGTGCTATCTTCCTACAGCTGTAAGCAAACTTCTGAGTAAAGGAATTGTTTTGAGACCTGGTATCCTCAGTATATATCTGTAGCTTTTGACTTAAAGCTATGCTTGACAGCATTTTCATTTCAGTCTTTTCTACCAGCAAAATAATGAAGCGTGTTTTTGCGTCAAAATGGAATGTGCAAAGTTCTGTTTCTGAAATAAATCTATTCTTGGTGGATTTCACCATATACTCCTCTTAATGCTTGTGCTTATGTGAATTTTCCCCCTTATACACGAACATGTGTGTACACACGCTTTATAAGCAGATTAGTTAATGACAGCCTTCCCCCTTGTTATCCTCTTACTACTTGGGCTAAACTAAATGTAATCAGTCTATATAGCTTGAAAGCAGGGCATATGCATTTTAACTTTCTATTGGTTTCTGAAAGTCTCCATGAGCTTGCAATGGGGTTGGAGATCCCCTTTCTGCAGAACAGTTAGGCAGTAATTCTTCCCGCTTCCATCCCCTCCCTCAACTTATTGTGCTGCGTAGAGCACTGAATTTCACCTTGCCTCTCCCTCACTCAGCCTCCCATATTCGATTTGATGATATTAAGGTTTTCTATGCACTTCATTACATATTCAGGTTTGAAAGCAGCAGTATAGAAGAGAAGCAGGATATGTGTTCTTTTTGTTTCCAATTAAGATACTGGGAACTTAAATGGTCAATATAGCCCTTCTCTTGCTGGATCCTGGTGAAATGGGATGCAATGAAATCTAATCCCTCTTATTCCAGGGCCTATAGTATATATACTGTAAAGGAAAAACTGAGCAAGACTATCCCTCTCCCCCTCCCTCCCCCAGTCTCTTAAACTGATTGTATTTCATGTTCATAACCTTTTTTTTTTCTCCTTTTCCTTTTCACTTTATCTCTTAACCTCTTCCTCATCAAAACCTACAAGATATTTTGTTTCCAGTTGTGACTCACTAAGGAGAGAACCTTTCTGCTGCCTTTTAAAAAGTGGTTATTTAAAGTTCACCATCTGCTTTTGAACCCAATTTAGATTGGAGTGGGTTTTTTTCCAATTATTTTCCACTTGTGTGGTCAAAAGGTAATTTGGTGTTACAAGAAGTACATTTTGAAAGGCCTTTTTTTTTTAATTTAATGCCATTTTGTATAAAATGGCCAAGAGGACTAGAAAGGTTCATTGATCCACTTGTGCGGTCATCTGGCGGATGGTCATAATTCAGCCTATACTATTAGAGTAGATGCATTTATTCTGAATTTTGATCTTATTGTTATTTTATGTGTACCTTTTCATCTAAACGTGGAATGTTCTCAATGTTTGTTGAAACTACCCTTGTAACTGCATTAGGGGCTTTTAAAAGGCTTCAAACCATTTCACTTGATTACTATATTAATTTTAAGCGATCATATACATACAAACTATTTGTAGTCAAGCAGTGTATTTTTCTTTCAGATTAGGATTCATCATGCAGCAGGCAGGTATCATAAAATATATTTTCCCATTTGCGTTATTTATGAGGAAATAACACTGCTTTTATCTTTTTAATTTTGATAAAAGCTTAGAAGCATCGCAGTGTGGGTCACCATTAGAGTTGAATAATCTTGAAAAAAAAATTACAAAATGCTGCAGTTCCAGCCTTACTATTTTTGCTCCAAAATAAGCAGTTGGCAATATTTCTTTTTAAAAAACCAATCTGGGTTGCAATTTTTTAAAATTATATTTTGCAGAGAATGCCATGGAGAGGGGTGTTCAGTGATGTTACTGCTTGGAGTGGTTGTATTATTTTTTAAAAATTTTCAAATAGGCTTGTTTTGCAAGATGCTTTTGGAAGATGCTAGTTGGATTCCCCCTCCCCTTGCAAAAAAAGGGTAAATACCCTGACGTTTCATTAATCAGAAAGATGCAATCACTATAAGGAACAGTGGTGTGAAATGTGTTGGCAAGGAGACATTTACTGTCTCTTAACTAGGTAAGGATTTGGTTAGAATCTGGATTAGGACAGCAAGACGTAACTATTATGTTTGAAATTAGTATTACATGTTTTTGAAGAATCAAGGCTGGTGTTCTGTATCTGTGTTTATTAATGATTCATATAATTCGATTATATTGTATTATTTCCTGTGACCAGAATTCTAACCCCTTATTTGTGATGGTACCGTTCCAGTATTTACTCACTGGAAATCTTATTTAGCAATTTCTTTGTTTTCCTAGAGTTCACTGGGCTGTGTGTGTGTGTTTATTTTGTTTATTGTCTGTATACCTATTCTCGGATACAGCTTCTCCCTGCCTTCTCCATTGCCAACTCCAATTATCAAATTCAACAAGAAGAGTTCTTATGGGTGCTCTTGGCTAGCTTATTCACAAATGCCAGCTCTGCCTCAGGCATCCTCTTCCCACATGGAAAGATACACAATAGACAAAGTCAATAATGCTTAAGAAACTGAGATTTACAGAAAGTCCATATATGTGTATCTGCAAGTACTATTCTCTAAACAACAAAATGATGTTTCTAGCTTGGCTAGGCTTGGGAAGAGATGGCTCAATTTTTCAAGAACATCCTTGATATTTCGCCCAGAAAAAGAAATGAATCCAGTCTTTGATAAAAACCATTGATATTCATTAGGATGGAAGGCAGATTAATTTTAATAATTCTGGGTGGAACGAGTAGATTCATGGGTCAGAATAACTTTAAAAAAGGAGTACAGAACAGAAAGTTGAAGGAAGTTGGCATGATTCATTCAGCGATACCAATTACATTTGAATCTATGTTTCCCTGTTAAGCCATGTTTAACACAGAAACTCGTCAAAATGGGGAAGGAGAGAGACTTGGGGGAAATTCCAGTTTTTAGCTTCCTCCAGTCCTTCCCCCTTCTTCATATACATATAAAAAGAAAAACAAATCTAATAGCTGTTCCTGCCATAATGATGGCTAATGCTTTCCTTCAGCTTCAGATTCACTGCTGACAGTTTCATAATGGGATTTTTAAAAAATGCCCCTTAGTTAATTTTTTTTTAAAATGTGCTTCAGAATCAAGCTTTTCTGGAGTAGCTTCCAGTACATGTGTTAGAAGACTTTTAGATGTGCTGGGATGCAGTTCTCAAGACAGCGTAGAGCACCAGGTTGCGGAAAGCTGTTGGAGGGGTGGCGACTTAATTCTGTGCTTTGCTTTTATTGTTAAGTCTATTGTTAAGTCACTGAAACAGCATCTTTTAGGATGCAATTGAAACATAATTGCCTTAGTAGCAAGAGAAGAAATGTAAAGGATGTGTGAATGGCTTGTGAGGTTAAAACAGACTCCAACAAGATGCAACAAAAGAAGAATTTAAGCAGTTTAGCCCTCCCTGGCAGTGCTTTACTTAAATGCATCAGAGCTGGGTGCAAAAAACAACAACTCTGTCTCCTCTATAATAATATAATAATGTGAAGTTATTCACTTTTCCTTGCACTGTCTTTGAACGTTTTGTTGCTTTTCATGTTGCATGTCCAGCAGGAAATTTGGCCTTTCCATTGCCGATTTCCTCCTCCTACTTTTGTTGATTGGGATTGAGGAAGACTCACCAATGGCTATGGTGTGCTCTTTGCCCCTTGCATTCATCATTGTCACTGTTTTTAAATATGTTCTAATTTACTGTTCATTCAGGCAGAGTTTATGCAAACACATTTAATGTGGAGCGGATGTTAAAAATGGTTTTGCCTTTTTAAAACTACTTTTCACTGTAGCCGAGTGTGCAGAAACTGCTGTGTTTATTAGTGGTCGTCTTTAACTGCCCTTCTGACTGTCAAGTGTTGAAGAAAATAGGATTAGTACCACTCACCAGTATTTTTAACCCTCTGTCCTCATTCCCCATTTCCCATTTTTCTCTTCTGTTTCTTTCCTACTGGACTGCAAATGTTTCAAGATCTGCAGATGATTTTTACTTTGAAGTAAAAAAGTAAAAAGCTCTTAAGAGGAAAATACTGTACCTGAAGATAATGAACTTTTAAAACACTAGAAATTCCTGTCTGGAAAGCAGTACACTAGGAATAGAAATGCTTAAAATCTTTTGCCACAGTCCAGACTAAAGTGAATCTTGTTCTGCTCACATTATCATATTGTGTGTTACATATTGTGTGGAACATTTGTTTTTTGGTCTCATCATGACATTTGTGCATTTGGCTCTGAATGAAAACAATACTTTTTAAATTTACTTCCTCCAATAGCCTTTTCAAATGTATATTCTCTTCAACCAGTTCTTATCATCTCTTCCTGTTCCTATCTGAGAAATGGGAAGGAAAACAGTTCGTGCATGAGTTAAATTTAGTGCTGTCAATTTTAATTCATATTATATCAACATTACATTATGCAAATTTCTTAAGCTAAAACTGCAGTGGTGTATAAACCTATTTTGGCTTAAAAGTCTCTGTTCACTTTGCTCTTCATCTACAATGTTGATAGATGGTGGTAGCTGTTAACAAACTACTGACACTACTGGAAGATACTTTTAGCTATTAAAAACCCAGAATTAAAGTATCTTCCAGCAATAATATATATTACTGTGGAAGAATTTGTTGTTAGTAACAATTCCTAAGCCCCCGGCCTCCATGTATGTTTGTATGTATGTATGTATCTCTCTCTCTCTCTCTCTCTCTCTCTCTCTCTCTCTCTCTCTCTCTCTCTCTCTCTCTCTCTCTCTCTCTCTCTCTCTCTCTCTCTCTCTCTCTCAACTAGAACAATTAGGCAAGAGAAATCCCATATGGCCAAGGTTTGTCTGGTTACTTAGAATCATCATTTTAACTACCTACTGTAGGATGAAGGCCTCTTTCTCATGTTTCCAGCCTGTACAGTCCTGAGCTTTCTTTTGCCAGTTGGGCCTGCCAATTGCTGATGTCGTTGATCCATCGTGTTTTAGGTCTCTTTCGTGGACACTTTTTATCAAGTGGGATCTATTCTGTGACTGCCTTATCCACCTGCATCAGTTCATCTTACTATGTGACCAGCTCATTTCAATTTCCATTTCAATTCTCTTACTCTCTTGATGATATCATATACTTTTGTTTGTTCTTTAATCCATGTGCAAGTCTTTCTATCTTGTCTTGTAATGTCGGGCATGTATCTTTCTATGGCTTACTTAGAATATTTGACATTAATACCTGTAAATTTGAAACAAATATTCACCTCTTAACTGGCTCCGTTGAAGAATATGAACTTGGTTTTAAAGACTGTGATGCTGCAACATCCTTTTGAGTCTAAAGAGCAGAACATAAATGTAATCACTCCTGTTTGGCGAGTTTCAATTTCTGTAAAATGTACTTACTGCTTTTTTCTAATAAAAGTGTTTATGTATTTCTAAAGCATTAATTGAATATAATTAAATATATCATAGAATATACATCTAGATGTTAAATACAAAAAGGCTCAGAGGAGAGATAAAGGTATACATTTGCTAATTAAAGTTAAAAGCTGAATTTGGAAACACACTATTGAAAATGTTTAAAAGAACAAATATTTTTCCAACATATCTTACTGAAATTTGACTATTACATATAGGTAATAGTCATACATATAGGTTTCATGTTGTGTAATGGTCTAGAAGCTGTAGGGAGAAATTTATTAAAGATGGTGTAATTTAAAATTGATTAAATAGCATTCGGTTGTGATGGCATTTATGCATGTACCTAGGCTAGGTAATGTAACTGTTTGCCTCAGATTCATAAAATAAGTGGTATTTCAGGAGAATATCAAATGGTTTCTGGCATGTTATTCATATTCCACTCGTGTTAGGGAGGTGGGGCAAGGATGAAAGTGTTGTGCTTGGTTTTCACTATCTCAGACAGAAATAGAATCTGTTTAACATCAGAGGTTTAAAATAACGTACATTGATCTTGGCAGGAACAATGTAAATTCCTTGTGTTTACTAATGCAATAACATAACTGCAAATTGTTTTATTTAACAAAGCAGTTAATTAATAAGTCAGAACTCGGTGTAACCCCTGAGGCAGTTTTTAGCAATGCTGCAGTCTCACATGTGTACAGCAGTGACTGTTTTCATAAACGATACAAAGAATGTCTCTGAATGTTTAGAAAAATGTCCACTTTTCATTTTCAGACATGTGATCCAGCATGGCAGATGGTAACAGTGGAGGCACAGAGTTCTCCTTTATATTTTATTTCTGTGATGGTACTTTTTCCATTTCATAAGAAAGTAAAAAGATTCTAAAGGCTAGTGCCAAGGTGGAACATATGTTGGTGTATCTGTCTTGAGTGCTTTGTTGTTTTGAGACTAGGAACCTTATATATATAGGTCTTTTGAAAGATAAGCTTTTCTGTAGGAAATAGTTTACAGCTAAACAGTCCAGAATGGTTCCTGGAATTCATTCCGATTAGTGGATGATGTCATGGAAAGACTACTTCCTCCCTCAACACTGCTGTTGCCTATGAAACCCTGGTCCTTCCTGAATTGGCTTTGTGGACAGAATGGCTTTATCATGCAGAGAAAGCCATAGTGTGACTGCTCTTCATTCATTGACACAAAATGTGAGTAGAGGAGGAGTCCAATGTTAATCCTAAATCTGTGACATAATACATGGTCCCAAGCCAGCACAGTTTAGTTCCTGCCAATTTTGATACTGCATATATTTGCCCCCTTGAGTATAATGGATAATCGATGTGCCAGATTCATCTATTTCTATTCAGCTATTTAAAAAACAAACAAACAAATAATCCATGCAGTTGTAAAAAAAGAAAAAAATCATTTCTGGTACATATTCAGATAACTTTCAAGAGAACGATGGCACAAAATAAGACAGAAGTATTTTTTAAAAAAAGCCAGTCTGCCTGTTTGTTGTACTTGCTGGGCGCTTTGTGGCCCAACACAGGCATTGCACAAATTAGGTGGGTAATCAATGGCTCTTTGATATTGTGCTACTGAAAACTAGTAAAAGATGCAGCTTTGGGTCAGTACACAATGAAAATTAACAGTTGCATTGATCATACACATTACACAAAACTTCAGATAAAAAAAAAGCAATCTTCATTTTTTTAACAAGAGAAAAATAATCTGTAGTCTATCCCCCCTCACCACACTTAAGTTAACCAGTCACCAAAGAAAGTGATTAAAAAGCAACTTTATCTGCAAAAGGGTTGCTCGCCCTTATGGTAAATAAAAACAAATGAGTTATGTATAACAAACACTGTAGTTTGAAAATAGCATAATGTTTTCCCGGAACTAAGGATTATAATTTGATGAGCAGATGGCTTTAATCAGAGGGAGGGGAGGGGGAGTCTTTTGCATGAATAGTCATTAAACTGTTAAGAGTTTTAGCTAACTTTAAAAAAATAAACAGTGTAAATACTATTCTTTGAAATTTATTGTGAATTAAAAAAAACAAAGCAAAGTATTTTGTTGGAAAAACTAATAGATTCTAAAGTGAAAAACAGATTTCTCTTCTGGCTTCCTTTCTGACAATGAAAGTCATTTTGTGATTATTTAGAAGGTTCCATATTTTGACCTCATTCATTTCATCAGGAATTAAGGAGTACAGAATAATGCTTACCAGCACCTTCTTCCTTCCTCTCTTTCTTTAGAATTTATTCACAGTTTCACTGTTACAAATCCTTTTATTGAAGTCGTTCATAGTTGTTTGGGGAACGGAGCACAAAGATTTTGAACTGGATTTACATTCGTTTTAATTATAACAAGAAGAATAGAAAATCAGTGGTTCTTCACAATTTATCTGTTCCATTGATTTAAAGATTAAACATGCAAGCAACAATAGATACTGCTCACCAAATTTTTTAGGTATATTAGTTTCACTTTGCCAAATTGAGGAAATCTTGGTTATTTCATTTGTCTGCTCTGTTTCCCCCCTCCCCCAAATAATCATAAATAAATTAATGTAATAGGAATAATGTGGATACATGATAGATGTATTTAAAATTTTAAAAGTAACAGTCTAAATTTGAATTTCATCCTATATGGTACTTTGTTGCTCGAATTAAATTATAAAGGTTATATTTCTAACTTGACACCCTCCATGTATGTTAGACAGTTTGTGTTTTCTCCAGGTAGTATGATCCAGGTTTTTATTTATTACTTGAAGAATTTAATCTTTCCATTTTGAACATTAGGGTGTAATCCATTTATCTGATAGATAATTCATTCATATTGACATACCATGTCAAAACAGAGTGGGGAAAGTTTTGCCCTCCTTTTTCCTCCTTCAAATTTCCATGGCTCCCTTCCAAATGCAGATTATACAGGGCTGAATTTGTGGTGTTGTTGCTTCCAAAAAACGGTTGGTTGTGCTGCTCTCCTCTAAGCAAATAGTCCTTTCTTAAATAGTCATTTTCTTAATCATTTATGGTTTCACAATAGACTTTGGTCTTGGGACCCCCCTATCTTTATCCGCTCAGTCACATCTGACTTTCAGAGACTTTATAGATTAGCTTTCTCCATTATTTCTAATGTTTTATGACTTAAACCAGTATCTTGCTTGATAGTATCTGTCCACTGTGTTCTTCGCTGGCCTCATTTCATAGTATGCCCAACTGTTCCTAGCATAATTGCTTTTTCTAAGGAATTTGATCTCATGACATACCAAAATAATAACCTTATCTTTGCCATCTTAGTTTCCAGTGATATTTCTGGCATGATGCAGTCTAAAACCTTATTTGCTATATTTGCTGTCCATGGTGTGCTGGGAACAGCTTCCAAAACTATAGGAGACTAGTTTTCTTTTATTTGCTTTTTTAATTTGTTCAGTCTTCACATTTATAGGCAATTATAGGAAAAACAGTAGATTTTCCCCCCCGTGTCTGGTATTAGAGCTGATTTAATTTACCAAATTTTCTCCATGATAATCATTGCTGGTTTTTGGTTTTTTTTTTACATTTTGCATTAAGTTCCAGGATAAGGAGTTTCATATCCTCTTCCACTTTCTGCCAGTAAGATGGCGACGTCCTTGTATCTCAGATTGTTAATGTGTCTGCCACCAATTTTTATTCCAGTTTCTGCTTGGTCTAAATTTTAACTTCCTCAAAATTGCCTCTGTATTTCGAATTGAATAGAAATAGGCAAAAATCGTGATTCTACTGCGCACCTAGGTCTTGGCAGTAGATGGCATCCATTTGTGTTGAACTGAACTGATTTGCTTCGTCTCAGTACATACTTGTTCTGCCATTTAGGTTTTGAAGCAGAGGCATTCCTTGTGTCACTGGTGTATTGGTGGCGAACTGCATGAACGACTTTTCAGTTATGATGCTTTTGGGGAAGGGCCCCTGCTTTTGAGGGTTGTCAGTCATTTTCAGTTGTTCCATTTCACTGACTGTTAATGTTGTTGATTATTTAAGTGGATCCTTTTGGAACCTTTTACTGTGATTTTCTGCTGATTTATTTAAATCTGTATAGCTTTCACATAATTAGCTCTAGCACTGGGCTTCATATTTTCTGTTTGTTTAGAAATTGGTTTTTTTAAAGGAAATGCAATATGTTAAATAACTACATAAGTAAGATGGAATTGATTTTATGTTATATTGAGTTCCAAGTGATACCTTGGGGATCTGATTTCAGATATTCCTTTCAGCAGTGGAAGACAGAGCCAACCGTCCCTATTTGGCAGCCTTAGAGAAAGTGTAAAAGAAAGAAAATAGAAAAGTGAGGAGGAAAAAAATCCCATTTTGCCCTGAACCTTTTTGTCTGGTTGCACGACTCCCTATTGACCCTCACAACTATGAGAGGTGCTTCAAATTCAAGATGAGAGAGGCTACCACTTAGACAGCTCCTCTTCTTACCAGATTAAAGCGCATTTGTTCTGATAACGCAGGTACAAACAGTGTCCTGTAAACTTCTAACTTTCTTGTTTTACCAATGTAGCTCTCGGAGACCTTACAAAGCAGGAGGGAACAACTGGCATTGTACCCAGGCAGCTTCCCTCACATCATACTTCACCTTTTAAAATGGGGAGTGGAAACCTTTTTTTAAAGTGTTCCTTTGTTTTAGAGTTTTGGCATGAGGGGTATGATATGGCAGGAGCTGTCAAGCAGAGGGAATCAGGAGCCAAAATGGTTCAGATGAATACAGGTTTACTGTACTCTACAAGAATCCGAACTACTAACAGTTAAGGCAAATTGGCAATAGATAGCGGCCAGTGGAATTTAAAGTGGGCTGGACTTAGATCTCTTGTGACTTGAGACTGGTGACACGCTTGACCTCTCCCTCGGGCTCAGCCTGGTCATCTCCTACAGGAGATATTGTACTGCAGGAGATGGATTTGAATCTACATTTTGACATTTTATTTATTTCTTTATCAAATTTAAAAACTGTCCATCTTTCCTATAGAGGGGTGCTGAGCCATATACTTCTTTTACACTCTACTGTTCAGATGGAGAAAGCAGATGATTGGCTCAGTAATTGAGTAATGTTCAGTATGTTCGCTACACTTCAATGCTAGCATTACTAAAAGCAATTGCATGGCACGCTTCAAAATAATTAGAGAAACTGTCACTATGTGGGAGTGACCCTCAGTCTAGTCTGTTTGCTCAACATACTATGACTTAATGGAATTGTCCTAGCATTCTCCATTGTGGGTGGAGACAGCAGCCAGGTTGGGTTTACTCTATTCAGTTTGAAGGACTGAGTCTGTCAGAATTGATAAGTCCCACCCTTGTTGCTAGGGGCTTCCAGCTTTTGACTCAGTCCTTCAGACTGGACGGTCATGTTGGGCTGTGTCTTCTGCTTTTTCACCTTGCTGTTCCTGATTATTCTCTTTCTCAGAAGGATTTCTCCTTGTTGTCATCTTGATTATGAGTGACAGGGCTCTTTCCACCATAGCTGGATATTGCCCTTCCCCTGCAGCTAGCTTTGGCTTGCCTGCTTACAGGGATATCCAAGCCTCCTGTTTGTCATCTTGTTAACGGTTTCTGTTGAACAGCAGGTGTTCCAGAGCATCATGGAGTTTTGCGCTCCCATGGGGGGCTGGTCTGGAACCTGTGGAGCTTTCGCGCTCCCTGCAGCTGGGAAGTTTGACTGGAGCTTTGTGCCCCTCAGTGGGCTGGTAGGGTGGCCTTTTGGATCTTTCAGCTTGCAGGCCGACCGACATATCGACTAATGGAGCTTCACTCTCCTGTTTCGCATACCTGCATTTTAGCGGCGATAGCCCTGCTCTATGTTTCCCTGGCTTGGCGACAGCGGTTTCAAATTTCAAGGACAGCCGCATGTGCCTGGAGCTTTGAGTGTGCCATCCTGCTGCCTCAAGAGCTTTGCGCTCTGCATTTATTTGAGAGCTTTGGCTCGCCACTTCAGGAGCTTCCCGCTCCACGATTGCTTGAGCGCTTTGGGCTCACCACCTTGTTAACTCCTCACTCCGCAGTTGTTTGAGCGCTCCATCCTGCCTCCACAGGACCTTCGCGCTCCACATTATTGTCCGGCCACCATTTTGAGCTTCACGCTCAAACTTCAAACTATGCAAGAGCGCCTTCCACCTGAGTTCCGCGCTTTGGCTGGAGATATCTTTCCTGGCTTCCTTCCTGGCTGGGTGGCCCTTGCCTTGGCAGGCGTAGAACGGGCTCTCAGAGTTTAGGCCTGTACCACTTGAACAACCATTTTGTGAAGAACTTGTCCCTTAGAGCAGCCATTTTGTTAGGCTTGCCTTCATTGCTGCTGTTACTATGACAAGCCTTGTGTCAGTGCTATTCTAGATAGACAAGCTTCATCTCTCTGATTCCTTGGTCTGCAGTAGCAGGGTCATCCTCCACGCAATATAATGCCTAAAGCACTGGCTAAATCTAAGCACGTCCAGAAGGCCGATTTGACCAAGCACTTGGGCTCCGTTCCAGTGGACTCCAGTCCAGGAACCTCTCAGGCCTGTGTTTCAGTGAAGAAAGCCCCAGACAGCAAGGGCTCACACTCTCATCATAAGGTTTGCAGCTGCAGCAAAGCATCTAGTAGGGACGAGAGGCGGAGAGATCAGGCCTTGCAGAAGATCTGTGACAAGGCCAGCAAGAATGCACCCACAGACATAGTGACTGGGGGCGATATCTGTCATTGTGTCGTGGAATTTCCTCTGAAGCGACCCTCTGTGGTGACCCCTGATCAAGTCTCACTTCGAGACTGCCTCTTATCGATTTCCACCGCAGCATTATGGGGTGCCAATTTGACCTCAGTGCCTCCTCCCCAAATCGGTAATGAAGCTCCTGCTTCCAGCTGGTCTGTGGACCATATCTCCCTCCATGCTCCAGCAGTAGCTCACTCTTTCAGGAGGGCCATTGTGAGGTTTTCTTTCCTGATGACTTTCAGCAACTTATTTCCAGAGCTGTTCAATAATTGTTGGCGGCCGCATATAGTTGGCCCAGCAAGGGGTCTTCTATGGTGTCTATCGCTTCTGCTTCACCGGTTCACGATGACCAGGATAATCTTCAGGATCCGGTTTCCCCGGCCCCTTCTCACGGAAGCCGTCCATTGCTCCTTGAGGAGCTTGAGCCCTGGGATCCTGACCTTTATCACTGCATTTGATCAATTAGTAACCTAGTTATTAAGTGAAACCAGTTTCCCCATTGACTTTGTGAGAAGTTTGCAAAAGGTGATCACATAACCTTGGGAACAGCAATAGTCATAAATATGAGCCAGTTGCCAAACATCTGAATTTTGATCACATGATCATGGGGATACTACAAAGGTCATTACTATGAAAATCAGTTATAAGGAGGAGTGGGTGCAACTTACCTTTACTACTGGTTTGCAACACATGTGCAGATCGTAAATTATGATGTCTGGGCGGGTGGGAGGAGTCTCCCGCCACTTTTACTACCAGTTCTAAAGAACCGGACAGAACCAGGAGCAACCCACCACTGGTCATAAGACATATTTTTCAGTGCCGTTATAATTTTGAACATTCAGTAAACGAACTGTTGTAAGTCGAGGACTTCTTGTACAGCAGAAACAGGAATATGGGCATATGGGTGTTATGAAGAAACTGCATAATGAATTGTCTGATCTGAATTAAATTACCAAAGGCTACTTTCCTGTTAACACAATAATATATTTTTGAGTTGTTTTTGTGCGATTTGTATGTTTTTATATTTTAATCCTATCTTTATATCTAAGAATTGAATAAAGTAAATATTATTTTTCTTTCCTTCCTTTTCTCATCAATTTTGTCTTCATCACAACCCTGAGTAGATTAAACAATTGGGATTGGCCCAAGGTAAATACAACTTTCATGATTAATAGGGATTTAAATATGGGTCTCTCTAGTCATGATCCAACACTGTCTCAACCCAACACTGATCCAACACTGAGTATTTCTCAAACTAGACAACTCCCAGAATTCTTAGCAAAGGCCATATTAGCTAAGGAATTCTGGGAACTAAAATCCACACATCACAAAATTTCCCAGGTCTAACTTTTACTTTGCATTTAGTGTTGCAGGAGAATGCTAGAAATCAACATATTATTCAGAGTCAAATTTATTCGCTTCCACTCTACATACAAATACAAATCTATAAATAAATGCCAATACTAATGTGGAAGCTTAAATAGTAATTAAACACCGCACTGTAACTGTAGAAGCTAAATCACCAGGAAGGTATTTAAGTATTGTAATCTTTGATTTATAGGGACAAAATGTTTGACTTAGTACATTAGAGATACTTTATTCTAATTTCTGCTCCATTATTTTTCAGATGAGTAGTAGGTCATTAAATCATTTTTTTTGTATAGCTTTGTTGTAAGCACTAACTGCTTTTTCAAAGCTTTCAAATTTTCGTTTCAATTTAGAGCTGTGATGTGATTCGTGATGTGGCAAACAGATTAACATGCTTTTGATTGTACAGTACTTTTTTCCTTTGCTCTCCTTTTTCCCACTGTCATTTTTCTATTGCAACACCCATAAAAGCTTAAAAGCTTTAAATCCTGCTATATAATTTTTAAATTGAATTTTTAAAACCTTCAGGTGCAGAATTAGAAAATAAACAGCCTTTCTCAGAAGTGTACACACTTTTATAAAGATAAAATTCTGTAATTTCAATTTGTCAGTATTCATTTTATTCATGTACAGGATTCTACTCTAGTTTTTTTTTATCATGAGATTCCAAAGAGATTTTCTGTCATGATTATCAACGTTATTTTTTTTTCACTACAAAGAGTAATCTTAGGAAATCCTTACATGTATTTTCTATTAATGCCATTTTAAAGTAGGAAAAATTGTGGTTATAAACATTAACCCCTAACCCTAATCATCTTTTGATGTCTGTTAGGAAAGGAGATGACTATAATAATTATTTGATTTTGTGAACCAATAGTATTGTTACAACTCAAGGAACCCAACAGACAGGTCTTAAACTATTTTCTAAAAGATGTTTCTAAAAAATGGCGGCTGGACTATACTGTGGAGCGCAAAGCTCCTGAGGCAGCAGGACGGAGTGCTCAAACACCTGCGGAGTGCGAAGCTCCGAAGGCAGCGAGCCCAAAACGATGTTGTATCTTGGATACAACATCTTTTTTTCTACTGTGATTATAAACATGATAACGGCTAGCATAGCATTGATTTTCAAGTAATACATTTTATAGAAGTTTATGGAAGATTAAAGGAAAAATTGAACTACTAATTTTATCATATCAGTACTTGTTTATCATATATGAATCTTAAAATAAGAGAGAGAACACAAATGGGTAGATTGTGTGTAAACATGATGGCATAGATAAAGTGTATGTCTGGGTTTGTATGGCATGACGTATGTTTACCCTAATTTTAAAACAATTGTTTGTGCTGCCATACTATGATGGCATTTGGGACCAGAATTTCCATAGCTAAGCAATGCATTTGTAAAACGTGATGTCATGTGACTGCATCACTTAGTAATGGCAATGCCAGCACTCCCCATTGCTATTGTTAACCATATCCCATCTGGGCAACAACCACCCTGATCCAAGCCATTCCTGGCCTGGTCTGTCCCAGCCCTTATTCTTGATTCTTCCAAGGTATAAAGGCAAGGGTGAAATGCTCCCGGTTCGGACCGGATTGCCCAATTTGGTAGCAATGGCGGCAGGTGGTTCAGAGAACCGATAGCAAATCACCCCATGCCCAGCTGAGCTGCATGATCATCAGAGGCTTTTTTTTTTACCTTTAAAAGCATTTTTTCTACCACCTCTTCCGACGAAAAAATGCTTTTAAAAGTAAAACAAAAAGCCTCTGATGATTGCCTGGCTCAGCTGGGATCATCAGAGGCTTTTCAAAGCATTTTTTTTCTGCAACCTCTTGGCTGAAGAGGTGGTAAAAAAAATGCTTTGAAAAATAACTGACAATCCCAGCTGAGTTGCCTGATCGGCAGAGAGGTATTTTGAAAAAAATACCTCTCTGTCGATCAGGCAACTCAGTTGGGATTGTCAGAGAAGTATTTTTTTAAAAGCCTCTCTGACGATCCCAACTGAGTTGCCAGATCGGCAGAGGCTTTTCAAAGCATTTGAAAAAATGGTTTGAAAAGTTAAAAAAAAAAAAGTTGGCCACAGCCACCCAGTCACATTAACCCCCCCACCAAGCCATGCCCACAGAACCGGTAGTAACAAATTTTACATTTCACCCCTGTATAAAGGGGTTTCCTTTGATTTCCTCCTTCTCCCTCTTTCCTCCATCTCTGCCCTTTTGGTTGTCCCACATTCTGCTTTAGGGAATGGAAAGCAGCCCTAGAACCAAGTGGTTCTAGAATTTATTGGTGCACTACAGCTCTTTGTGTGCAAGAAGCCCTGAAGCTATGGTGCAGTGCAAAGCCACAGCTGCACCAGTCACCACAGCTCAACAACACGGCACAAAGCCACAGCTACCCCTGGAAGTTGCAGTTGTCTCAACCTGATCCACCAGTATGGCACAAAACCATGGCAATCCCTGGAAGTCCCAGCCCACCCTTACCAAGCGCAGCCCAGCAGCATGGTATGAGATGGCAATTGCGTTCATAGTCCTCGATTTAAAACAATTCATTTAGTGATTGTTCAAAGTTACAACCTCACTGACAAAAGTGACTTACGACTGTTTTCCACACTTATGACGGTGTCGCATTTCCATGGTCACATGATCAAAAGTCAAACATTTGGCAGCAGACTCATATTTATAAGGGTTGCAGTCTCTGTTTTTTTTTGCAGTCTTCTGACAAGCAAAGGCAATGAGGAAGCCAGTTTTACTCGACAACTGTTTTATTAACTAAACAACTACAGTGGTTCACTTAACAACCATGGCAAGAAAGGTCATAAAATGTGGCAAAACTCACTTAACAAATGTCTCACTTAACAACAGCAATTTGGGGCTCAGTAATGGTCGTAAATCAAGGACTACCTGTACTTAAACATTTTGTGGATCCAATGAGGCATGATCAATTTTTTTGAAAGCTGTTCTGCTTCTCCATTCATGCTGAAGCTCATTATGCTCTCTAAAGTTATTCCAGAAGATTTGGACCAGGGTGGAGTAGGGTACAAAGTGGCAGGCTTACATTGGTTAAGGAATTACTGAAATGTTGGGAGGCCTGTGGCATCAATGAAAATGGCTTCTGCTCATTAGGTTCTTTTCATGTTGTCTAAATGCAGAAGCATAGTGAATTGTGAAAAACATCTTTCCCCAAATTAAACAATCCTGTTGGATACTAGAGAAACTGGATCACACCAACGTGATATGGCCAAAAAAAATAAAAAAAAATGGGCTGAATAAATAAGCCCAAAGAAAACAGACATTTCTCTCATCTTTTTTTAAAGGTAGCAAGTTACATAAAGAAAACGAATTTTCAAAACCTCTCAGCATGTAAACCATTATTTGTTCTAATGGCAAGATAAAGAGACCTTTTTTTATAGTTATGGGAGGGTTATTTTAGAGGGGAATTCTTGACGTAATTGTTATTCTGATAAGAGGCACACAGCATAACCACTAAGGACAACAGATTTAGATGGGTATAGCTCAATCATCTGTCTTGCTCTAGAGATAATTTCTAATATAATAGCCTTGTTTTAATTATGGATTTTTTCATATTTGTGGAGGTTTTTTTACGTTGGTAGAGGCCATTTATTTTAACTGAAGTACTGTTTATTATTCTGCAAAGACAGACCAGGAGCTTCATGTTCATTCTTGCAGAACCATTAAGTTTAACCCTCAGTTTACTGGAGGCATGGGAGAGAGGCCTGCCCCACCCTTTTAAAAACCTTTGCTGATATGAATAATATCACTTCATTTGTCAAAAATTATGTATTTGTTTTCTAGTTTAAATTCCAAGATGCTAATTTTATGGCAGCGCTGCGTTCATAACTTCCTACGCTAACAGAGTAGATTGGCAGTTTGCCAGGAGCCTCTGGCTTTCATTGAATTTGCATATAAATTTACACATGATTTTAATTGGAGATAAATGCACATTTTTTATTTATAGAGCTCATGAGTATATGTGTTTCCTTGCACTTGGAGTTGGAAAGGAGAGGCAAACCCTGATTTTAAATATTCAGTTGGGTTACTGGTAAATAAACCCTTAACTAATACAATCTGATGCTTACAAAGAATTTTAACAAAACAAAGGGGTGTGTGTGTGTGTGTGTGTGTAAAAGACATTGTTTTGATACTTATTAGGTTTTTACTTTCCAGTTTGGATAGGGCAGATAATGCATAACAAGACATTAAAAATCTCTTAATAGCCGTGGATAAGGTTTTTTTAAAAAGATCCTGTAACTTTTTTTATAGATATTGCATTATCCTACAATGTGTGCTTATTCTACAATGCTTTGGTATGTGTCTATAATAAACTGGATACAGACTTGGATTATTTTTACAAATGACTTTTTGATATTTATTGCAAGCAATTTTGGACACATCGTAAACTCTTAAATCCTTGATTCATACTCTAATTCAGTATTCTTCAGGATTTCCTCCCTGACAACATAGGCTACCCTTAAAAACCACTAGGATGGTTTTTTACATATATGTTTGTAGACATTTTCAATCTAAGACTGGCATCCATAAAGGATAATTTTGCTCATCTCAACTAATCTAAGTTTATCTGGGTCTTGTACTTCCTTTAGATCTGACTATTTGAATGCTCCAGTGACAGGGCAGTCTTTTTGGAAATATGAAAACTCAGAAATCTCTCTCCATTTTATTCTTTTAAGAAAACTATCTTGGAAGCCAAAATACTGCTGTCCCCATCAGGCCAATTTAGAGAGACATGTAGTGAACTGGCACACACTCAGGATACAAGTGCTGTATAAATATGTAAACTAAATTTATAAAACAGAATGAAATAACATTGCAAATAATGTAAGTTTATTCACTTTCTTGGCATAGTGTCATTGTAAGATTCAGATTCAGTTCCTTTCTCCTGCAAAGAGAAATGCTGGCTATTGTAGTTCTTCCAAGGATATTCAAGTAATTTCCTTAGTTTCATCAATCCACATTATCTATAGTCTTTCCTTTCTTTACTTCCCTCAACCTTTCTAGCCATCATCACTTTGCAAGTACATAATCTGTTTGCATCTCATGCTCAGGGTATGAGTTTCTGCTTGCTGATCATCCTCTCAACAAAGCAATTAATCTTTATATGGGACAGTACTGATTGATTGCTTCTTCTTTCATGGTAGTAATTGTCTCCAAATCCATAACTCAGATACATCTGTCTTTTTTCTTTTGGTTTTTTTTTCTCAGTCTGCAGCTTTCACTGTTGTATTTTATGATTGAAAATACTATTGCTTTAACTGGTTCAAAGGCTTTACTACCATCAGTGAAGTTATGATGAATATCCTTTGTACAGTCTCTTGTCCTAGCCGTTATGTGTCTTTTGTCCCTGTCCAATCTCATGTCCCTCAAAAGTTACTATAACATGTCTACTAATTCAGCGTTTCACTTTCCATTTGTTCTTTTATCATTGTTTGTAAAATCTTAAGCAAAACATTGCTGCAGAGAGGAATAATTACAATGGTTCAGTAACTGGTGTAGGTGTGTATCCCAAATGTTTCCAATCTTTAGGCCATAATATTGTTGCATATTTATTGTCAGATCTTATCACTTTAATTATCTGTTTTCCTGAAACTTTTAAGTTGTGTATTCTAAATTTCTTCACACATGATACTTTCCATATTAGCAGTTGGTGTTTTATGTTGATATCTCACTCTCTTGGGCAGTTATTTTCTGAATATAATTTAAAAAAATAAATTACAGGCAGCCCTCAACTTGACACCACAACTGAGCCCAAAATTTCTGCTGCTAACTGAAGACAATTTACCCCATTTTACAACCTTTCTTGCCACACTTAAGTGAATCACTGCAATTGTTAAATTAGTAACACAGTTGTTAAGTGAATCCTCATTGACTTTGCTTGTCATAAGGTTGCAAAAAGGGATCACATGACCCCAGAACACTCTTGCAGTAGCGGGTTCCACTTACCTTCTCTACCAGTTCAGAACTGTGAGCGTGCGTGTGTGTTTTGATTTCTAAGAAAAGAACATCACCGATCATTGGGTTTAGTGGTAGAAACGAACTTTATTATCTCATAAAACTCTACAACATATTTATTGTATTCTGCAGATGGTAGTGTATTACAGTTGGGTTAAGATGGTTGGTACTTGGAACTATGTTAAGCATTACATGAATTAATTGAGTGAAATTATATATAATATAAATTAATTAATGGTATGAAATTATTTCCAGCTGCATTTTAGGAATCTGAAATTGTATTTGTTATTGAGCTGCAGAGTAAAGGAAATATCCCTAGTCCAAAATGTTGCCTTATATAGCATAACTCCCATCAGACTTCCTTTTTAATATTTTTATTTATTTACTTTATTTGGCTTATATGCCGTTCTATCTCCAATGGACTCAAGGCGGCTCACAGCAATAAAATCCACAAAGCCATAGTACAGAGTTAAAATCTAGTTAAACCAACTAAAATTTTAAAACTCATAAAAACCCCATCAGTCCAGGTTGGGGAACTTGAATAACCAAGTTTTTAGTTTAGTTTAGTTAGTTTAGTTTATTGCATTTATATACCCCCCTTCTCCCCGAGGGGACTCAGGGCGGTTTACAGCCATATTAAAACAATCACGTATAAAAATTAAAACTAATAAAATAATTAAACTATTTGGCCGTAAAATTTAAAACCCCTAAAAACCCCTATTAAAATTAACACAAATTTAAGTCAGACCGGCTTGATGAAATAGTAGGGTCTTCAGGGCTCGTCGAAAGGCATGGAGGTCAGGAATCTTTCTTATATCCGGGGGGGGGGGGTAGTTCATTCCATAGGGCATTCCATTCTCCTATAGTCGGGCACGGCAGTCAGGATGGGAGGAGACTTGGTAGAGTTGCCACAGGACCGGTTCTACAATTTCAAGGAAGTCCCTCCCCCTCGCTGTAGGGGTCAGTTTTTCGACTCGGTCGAGTTAGGACCAGTCGTGCCTAGAGACAGCTCTTCATAGCTTTCAAAAAAAAAAAAGAAAAGAAGAGAAAAGCATTGAGAGAAGGAAAATTCTTTATTTAACAGCTCGCCTTCTCCAGCATTAGCTTCCCAGCGTGAGCGTTTTCGATCGGCTCCGCTGACGACCGTTCCTCGGTTGGATTGCCGGCTGGCAATTCCGACGGCCACGCGCACGAGTTAGCTCAGTCGCATCGGCCTCGCCGCTTACGGCCTCTTTAAGGTGTCGGAGCGGCTTCATTTGCAAGCGGTTTTGGCGCGAAGGAGATTCCGTGCCTTTTTGCAAGTGTGTTTGAGCCGGCTGGCGCGCACTTTGTTTCTTGCCGCTTGGGGGAGCTTCTCGATCGGAGGAAAAGGATTCAGACACACAACGCTTCGATTTACAAGCCTCCTCATTCTCTTCCTGCTACAGGTGTCTTGGCCGGCTGGCAAGCGCCTGGAAGAAAGCATCGGATTATTGTGAGTGTTATCGGAGGGCCCCTTATTAAGCCTTATTCTCCCTCTTAAAGCGGCCCAGATTAAAGCCCTTTGTAATGGCGGACACCAGGGCTCATTCTAAATCTTCCAGAGGCAAGCGCCCCCAGCAGCCACAACCAGGGGAGGGATCCTCTAACAATCCTCCCAATCCATCTAAAAGATCCAGAATGCAAGCTCCCAAAGGGTCCCAGATGACTAGGGACGAAGAAAGATGCCATAAGGCCATAGAGAAGGTCTGTGATAGGGCCTCTTCTCATGCTGGGCAACAGAGTAGGCCTCAAGCAGGCACCTTACCTAATTGCTCCACCAATGTATCTGCTCCAGCTTCTCAGGCCTCTAATGCACTAAGTTTATCACCAGATATATCTGTTACTGAAGAGGTGTTGGTCACTGATTCTGCTTCTGTGTTCCCTATTGAAGATCCTCCTCAGTCTTCCTCACAAGCGGATATTCAGTCTACCTCTCTTGACCAACCTAATATGGCTCAGGAAAGCCAAACAATTCAGACCCAAAAGTTGGATATTTCTCCTGCCTTGGCTCAATTGATTGCTGACTCCATTAAACAGGGCATTGCCCAGGGTCTGCAGGAAAAGGTCTCCTCCAAGGTTTCAGATTACCTCAGCCGCCATACTCCATCTGTGGCTTCACAGCAGGTTCAGAATTTACAAGGTTCTGAGCGGGCTAGATCCCCTTCTAGGGACAGCCAAGGATCTCTCTCTGGAGAAGAAGACCAGGCAATTATTGACCAGGATTTGTCAGAGGATGAAGGCCTAGAGCCTGATCAGCCCTCTTTCGTGGGCTTATTTCGCCCTCAGATGTTTCGTTCTTTGCTGTATAAGGCACAAGTCACCACTGGTTTGGGTCTCTCTGTAACCAAGTCTCAGCCTCAGAACAATGAGGCAGTTCCAGATCCGGCTTTGTTTGAGATGCCAGCTGTTCAATCCGAGATTGTCCCAGCCCCTAAACTGTTTGCTGAGGTCCTGCAGCGGCAGTACGGGTCCTATTCCTAATAGTCTTGATAGGTGCTTGTATAATTTGGAGGTGGAGTATGATTCTCTTTTGCAGATTCCAACCGTAGATGCTCCGGTAGTGGCCCTGGCTTCCTCATCTCCTACTTCGGGCCCAGCAGAGGAGGCTCTCCGCCCGGAAGAGAGAAAAGCAGAACGTACCCTAATCAAGGGCCATCAAGCGGCGGCATGGTCAGTACAGGCAGCTTCGGCAGCTTCGTTTTTTAACTGAGCCTCCATTCTTTGGTTAAAGAAATTGCAGGGTCGTCTTCCCGCTTCTGATGTGAGAACGCATCAGGATATAAATAAAATAATAGCGGCAGTGGAGTACTCAGCCGATGCCACCCTAAACGCCGCCAGATTCTCCGCCAAAGCCATGGGGGCTGCAGTCACTAATCGAAGACTGCTTTGGTTGAAATATTGGCAGGCAGATGTACGTAGTAAATGGCGTCTCGCTTCAGCTCCTTATCAGGGCTCTAAGCTGTTTGGGGCCTCGCTTGAACCCCTTCTCATTGAGACTAGGGACCATCGGAAGATTTTGCCAGCGATGTCTCGTAGATCAGACAACCGTGGTTCGGCCTCCTTTCGACAGAGTTCCTTTCAGCCCTCAGATCCTGGCTACTATCAGCAGCGGTCTCAACGTCCCTATCAGCAGAGAGGATCGTTCCAGCAAGACAACCAGGTCAGACAGGCCCCTAGATTCCCCTCCAGAAGGGCCCCTAGAGGTGGTAGGAGCCGTCCCTTTCGCAGAACTCGTTAGACATCAACTGCCTTTCAAACTGGGGGGCCGATTGGCCCTCTTTCTCCCTAAATGGGAATCCACTACTACTGATGATTGGGTAAAGAGAACTCTTAAATTTGGTTTAGCCTTGGAGTTTGTTTCCTCCCCTCCTAGTAAATTTTTACGTTGTCCTGTTTCTCTTAACAGGAATAAAAGGGTCCACGTGGAAGCGGCCATTAGTCATTTACTAAACATTGGGGCCATTCAGCCGGTTCCTCCGGCCGAATTTGGACAGGGGTTTTATTCTCGGCTCTTTCTCGTCCAGAAGCCTTCTGGTGATTGGCGCCCCATTCTGGACTTAAAATCCCTGAACCGCCACCTAACATATCGCCGGTTCAAGATGCATTCCCTACAATCTATATTACTTTGTGTACGGGAAAGAGATTTTTTGTCATCTGTGGACCTAACAGAAGCCTATCTTCATGTCCCCATCCTTCCGGCCCACTGCAAATTCCTACGTTTTTGTTATAATTCCAAACACTATCAGTATTGTGCCCTTCCCTTTGGGTTGTCCTCTGCCCCTAGGGTCTTTACCAAGATCATGGCGGCCCTTATTGGTTTCCTCACTTCCATTCCGGTTAGAGTGTCTTTCTATCTGGATGACATTCTTATTTTATCTAACTCCTTGCACCAGGGTCACTCTGATCTAGCGACTACAATACAGGTTCTCCAGGACCATGGTTTTTCAGTCAATTGGTCTAAGAGCCACTTGACTCCTTCCACCCGAATTAAACATCTAGGGTCGGTAATTGATACCTTGTCTTCTGAAGTCTTCCTTTCCCCAGATAGGATAGATAGTCTGCAACAGCTCGCTTCCCGAATGCAGACTCGAGGTTCTGCCTCCATCCTGTCACTATCGCGCCTTCATGGCAAGATGGTCTCTACCTTTGGGATTGTCCCTTGGGCCCGGCTACACAGCCGAGACTTGCAATGGGTACTACTTCCCTTTCAACGTTCCCATAGGGACAATTCGGCCTCACGGTTGGTGCTCCCTGCACAAGTGATCCAGTCTCTCACCTGGTGGACTTCAGAAGCAGTATGCAAGGGGACCAAGTTTCAGGAACCACACAGGCTGATCATCACAACAGATGCCAGGCTGTCGGGTTGGGGAGCTCACCTAGGCTCCCACCTGGCTCAAGGTCGGTGGTCATCAACCGAAAGCTGTCTGAACATCAATGTGCTCGAACTGCAGGCAATTTTTCTCGCTCTAAAAGCCTTCAAAGACCACATTCTCCATCGAGACATATTGATTCTGACAGATAATGTAACGGCCAAAGCCCATGTCAACTGCCTCGGGGGCACACGGTCCAAGCTGCTGATGCGGGAGGCAAGAAAACTGGGACTCTGGGCAGAAGGTCATCTGACTTCCTTGCAAGCGGCCCACATCTCGGGAGTTCACAACCGGACGACAGACTCCCTCAGCCGCTCTCCATGGGACAATGTGGAGTGGTCCCTCCCCCCTCCCTCTTTCAGGCGGTGACTCAGCGCTTCGGGCTCCCGATGGTAGACCTGTTCTCCAGTGCGGACAACCATCAACTTCCGCGCTTCTTTACCAGATTTCCGTGCCCGGGGGCGGAAGCAGTAGATGCTCTTCGAAGTCCTTGGCCGGCGGGTCAACTTTTGTATGCCTCCCCCCCCCCCGTCAATCTAATAGCCAGAGTACTTCAGAAACTCATCCAGGAAAGGGCAGAGTTGATCTTAATTGCTCCCGCATGGAACCGCCGTCCCTGGTACGCGGACCTCCAGTCTCTTTCCGTAGGGCCGCACTGGCGAATTCCAGACGATCGGGTCAGCCTGCACCAAGGATCCCTTCAACATCCGGATCCGCAATGGTACCAACTCACCGTGTGGAGGTTGAGCGGAGCATTATGACCTCTCTTCCCCTGTCGGCCGGAGTCATCTCCACTATTCAGGCGTCTCGACGGGCCTCCACTACCCGTATTTATGAAGCAACCTGGAGAGCCTTCTCCAAGTGGTGCCTCAGGGGTCAACATGTTCCTACTGCCGCCTCCATAGTACAAGTCTTAGAATTTCTTCAGGACGGCTTTGTTTCAGGCCTGTCCCCCAACACACTCCGACGACAGGTCGCGGCCCTCTCCACGGTCTTGTCCGGTTCATCTTCAGAACCCATCTCCAAAGATCCGCTGGTCCGTCAGTTTTTGCGAGGCGCTACCAACATCCGCCCACCCACCATTCACCGTTACCCTTCGTGGGACCTACCTAAGGTCCTTTTAGCTCTCACTAGTCCACCCTTCGAGCCTTTGAAGGACATTCCTTTGAGGTACCTGTCGTTGAAGGTCGCCTTCCTAGTGGCGATCACATCAGCCCGTAGGATTTCAGAGATGGCGGCGCTTTCGGTCCGCAAGGAACTGTGCATATTCCACCAGGACAGAGTCGTAATGCGGTTAGACCCTTCTTTTATACCGAAGATTAATTCCATCTTTCACCGGACCCAGGAAGTAGTTCTTCCAACTTTCTGTCCTTCTCCACGACACCCTCTGGAGAAGCGTTGGCATTCCCTCGACGTTCGACGGGCCCTGAAAGTGTACATCTCCCGGACCTCTTCCTTCAGACGTTCAGACACATTGTTTGTTTCTTTCTTGCCTGCCTCTCTGGGGGCGAAGGTTTCTTCTACCACCTTAGGGCGATGGATTCGAGCCTGCATTTCGGCGGCGTATGAGGCTCAGGCCTTGCCAGTCCCACGGAGGATCACAGCACATTCTACTAGAAGTGCAGCCACGTCAGCAGCTTGGTCTACCCGCTCTTCCATTGCTGAGATTTGTCGTGCCGCCACGTGGGCTTCGCCAACGCCTTTCATTCGGCACTACCGGGTGGACAAATATGCTTCATCGGATGCTGCCTTCGGAAGGAGAGTGCTCCAAGGAGTCCTGTCAGCATCCTAGCGTCTGGTCCGGCCGGCTCCCTCCCTACTGGGCACTTGGCTTTGGTATGTCCCATCCTGACTGCCGTGCCCGACTATAGGAGAATGGGCGTTGGTACTTACCTGATACGCCTCTGCTCTGACTGTCGGGCACGGCAGTCAGCCCCACCCTGCTTGGGGGGGGGCGGACCATCGTTCTGGTTTCAGGAGGGGGCGGGTTTCTCTAATCTTGTTGAATTTTTGGTCCTAGGCACACCTGTCTACAAGTTCTCCCTCATCTCAAAACTGACCCCTACAGCGAGGGGGAGGGACTTCCTTGAAATTGTAGACCCGGTCCGGTGGCAACTCTACCAAGTCTCCTCCCATCCTGACTGCCGTGCCCGACAGTCAGAGAAGAGGCGTATCAGGTTAGTACCAACGCCCATTTTAATTCGCGGCGGAAAGTGCGAAGGTCAGGAACCAACCAGAACGCCAAAGAGAGTTCATTCCAGACGGGCGCGCCCACACAGAAGGCTCTACCCCTGGGGGCCACCAGCTGACACTGTCTAGCCGCTGACACCCTGAGCAGGCCCTCTCTATGGGCGTGAACCAGTCGATGGGGTGTCATTGCTGGCTGCAGGTGGTCTGTCAAATATCCTGGGCCTAAGCCATGTAGGGCTTTATAGGTCATCACCAGCACCTTGAATCTCACCCGGAGGGCAACCAGCAACCAATGCAGGAGAGGTGTAACATGGGAGTATCGGGATTCTCCCATCCCAACCGGCGCGGCTGCATTTTGTACCAGCTGAAGCCTCCGAGTGGTCCTCAAGGGCAGCCCCATGTAGAGAGTGTTACAGTAGTCAATACGTGAGGTGACTAGCGCATGAGTAACTGTGCATAGGGCATCTTGGTCCAAGTAGGGACGCAACTGGTGCACCAGACGGATCTGGGCGCTTGCCCTCCTGGTCACGGTCGTTATATTATCTTCTAGACTCAACCATGAGTCCAGGAGGACACCCAAGTTGCTTGCCCTGTCTACAGGGGATAAAACTTCACCCCCTATAGCCAACGATGGAAACTCTCGGTGTCGGTACCCACAGCCACTCGGTCTTGGCAGGGTTGAATCAAAGTCTGTTCCTTCCCATCCAGACCCGTACCACTTCCAGGCATCAGTCCATCACATCGAGGGCATCACTGGGTTGGTTCGGGGTGGATATAAAGAGCTGAGTATCATCAGAGTATTGATGGTACCTCACCCTGAAACCACAGATGATTTCCCCCAGAGGTTTCATATAGATGTTGAACAGAAGAGGCAAGAGAACCGACCCCTGGGGCACCCCACAAGTGAGGGGCCTCAGGGTCGATCTCTGCCCCCCTACCAACACGTTTGCGTTTGACCCAAGAGGTAGGAGGAGAACCACCGTAAAACGGTGCCTCCCACTCACAGCCCCTCGAGGTGACACAGCAAGATACCGTGGTCAACAGTATCAAAAGCCACCAAAAGATCCAATAGGACCAGAACAGAGGAGTAACCTCTGTCCCGAGCCCTCCAGAGATCATCCACCAGCATGATCAATGCCGTCTCCATGCTGTACCCGGGCCTGAAACCCGATTGGTACGGGTCAAGGTAATCCTCTTCATCCAGGGCCAGCAGGAGCTGACATGCCACTACACTCTCAACAACCTTCGCTAGAAAGCGGAGGTTGGAGACTGGATGAAAAACAGCTGGCCTCACACCTCCTCCTTCAATGCAATTTTATTAAAAATAAAATTATTTATTAAAAATAAATAATAGCAATTTTTATTAAAAATTATTACAATGATAAAAACTAACACTATTTTTTAAAATAGTGTTAGTTTTTTTAAATTTATTGTTTAAATCGAAGATATAGAAAAGAAAAATAGAAAAAATAAGAATATAGTAAAGAAAAGAAATATATAAAGAAATACAAAGAAAGTATAAAGAGTTTTAGGAATTTATCATCTTCTCTTAAAACATTTAAGTCAGGTGCAGTTTTGTTGCTTTTCCAAGACATATTTTAAACAGACTCTTTATACAGCAAATACGCTTAAAAGTAACTACTGGGTCCATTGTTCAAAAATAATATTCAATATGTCCAATAATAAAATATTTTGTTCGATTCTGTGTTAAGTCCATTTTCAGTGTTCTTCTCCCTTAGCTCCTTCTTGTTCCCACTAGTGTCCAATCTTCAAAATTCCATCTCATCATGTTGTTGTTTTTTTAAAAAGCAAGTATTTTCCCATGGGAAGAACTCTTATAATTGTAGTCTCCTTCAAAGGAGTAAGTGTCTGAAACACTTGTAGCAGTGGTGGGTTTCTACCTGTTCGCTCCTGATTGTACGAAATGGTAGTGGCGGCGGGAGGCTCTGCCCACCCGCCCGGACATCATCACGGACGCTCTGCGCATGTACAGAAACACCGTGCATGCACTCCCAGTTCCAAACCGGTAGCAAAGGTAAGTGAAACCCATCACTGACTTGTAGGCAATGTCAAATGCTCCCTGTAGAGGAATTATGAAAAGCAGGACTACTCGCCAGTTATTAATTCTGCCATGGTCACCCAGTACACCATTTCTTCCCCAGAAGTGAACTACCATTAGACTTTGAGGCTAGCAAAATTATTAAAATGTTTCTATGAAACATTGCTAATCAGATTGTTAAATGATTTATTGTATAAAAATGTCATTAAGGGTTAAGGGAATTTAGAAAATGCTACAAATTGGCAAATTATTGATATGGACTTAGTCAAGACAAACTGAGGAAGGTATTCATGCTAGTATGTTTTAACATGATGCCTTCAGCAGTTTTAAAAAACCAGTTCATGATTGTTCCTTTCGCTGAACGATTTTGTCCATGTGGCTCTGGAGTTGTGGAATCAGTTGGTAAATCCTAATATATTGCCAATATTAGAAAATGCAAGCTTATCACTTGTTACACTAATTCTTGTATGTTAGACAGGTAGATTCTATTTTCTGCTTTTGTTGCAAAACATGAAATATTTTATTTTATTTTATTTTATTTATTTTTAACACTTTAGATTGCAAAATGTTGCTATCTTGCATACTGACAATAAGATGCTAAATACTAAGCACATGAATACATGTTAATAGAAGGGGAAATGGGAGTGATAATTTTTCTGCTCCATAGTAGAGAAGAAATGTTACCTTTCTTGGGAAAAAATAGCTAAATATGTAGAAGATAACTGAAGGTGGCATTTTTGCAGGGGTGAAATGCTCCCGGTTCAGATCAGCTTGGGCGAGTAGGTAGCGATGGTGGCGGGCAGTTCGGAGAACCAATAGCAAAAATCCCTGCCCCCCCCCCATGCCCAGCTGAGTTGCGCGATCATCAGAGCCTTTTTTTTCTTTTAAAAGGCTCTGACGAGCCAAGCTCTGACGATCCCAGCTGAGTTGCCTGCTAACCTGTAGCAAAAATCCCTCCCCACCCCCACCCCCAGCCTCCAGCTTGCTTACTTTAGCTGCTGCCTGCCTTGCTTCGCTTGCTGTAATACCTGCAATCCATTGCACCAGCAAGCAACTGAATCTCCCTGCCTGCAATCAAGCTCATCAGTGAGCAGCTCTATCTGCCTGCCTGCCTTCCACGTTCTATTGAAGGGGTCTCCAACCTTGGCAACTTTAAGACTTGTGGACTTCAACTCCCAGCAGAGCTGGCTGAGGAATTCTAGGAGTTGAAGTCCACAAGTCTTAAAGTTGCCAAGGTTGGACACCCCTGTTTTATTGGATAAGTTTTTTTCCCCTTTGGGAACTTTAAAAAATAGTTAATTGGGGTTTTTTTAATTGTTCTTTTTTTAGACCTAGCCATTTAAAGTTTAGGAAGTTTTAAATTTAGCTGCTTTTATATAAAAATAAATTAAAATAATATTTGTGCAGCTTTCTGAGATTTAGTGTGTTTCTGTAGTGTTTCACTCTAACTACACAAACACACAAAATCTCACAAAGCTGTATGTGGAATTTTGTGTGTGTAAACGGTGAAAGTTGGTTTTTTGGCCTTTGTGAGGTTGGCTGTGTGAGGTTCTTGCTTGTTGCAGGGGCCATTTTGGGTCTAGCACGGCTGCTTTTACATTGTGAGTGAGCCAGTTGTGTTGTGTTGTGTTGTGTTGTATTTTGTAGGTTAAAAAAGGGCAAAGAAGTGACATTGACTTGGCCACGCCCACCAAGTCACATTACCATCAAGCCCTGCCCACTAATTAAGCCACGCCCACAGAACTGGTAGCAAAAAATTTTAGATTTCACCCCTGCATTTTTGTTATACTTCATCTTTCCCCTGAATTTATACAAACCCTATCAATCCATGTAAAAGAAAACAAGCAAATCAAAAACAATAATTAAGATGTCTGCAAATTCCGTTGGATGTGTTAACTATAGACAAAGTCTATAGATATCTTGACTTCACAGTATATTTCAGGGACAAAAAACAAGCGAAAAAACTTTACTCATTTTGGTGCATAGTAGAACTGCACTCTCAGTGTCTCACTTTATTTTGCTGTACTTGTAAACCACAAAGTGGATTATATTTTCCTTGTTATTTATTGACACAATGTGCAAGAGAAATTGCTTTCATCTTGTTGGAAACTCCGATCCCTGTAATGTGTACAGTGTGCAATGATGTTTGAGGGATAGCCCCTATACAACTGATTTTTATCTGGCTTGCTGAGAAGCAGAATATGTACAGCTAAGACATGCAGAAATGTGTATCTGTGTGTTCCCTTGGATCAGCTTTAATGATAGAATTCTTTTGATTTCCAGTGGTGTTGAGGTGCTTCTGTATCAGCAGATCTCAGTTTATTTTGTACTTGCTATGCCTAATGTTCATCATTTTTATGTATCAATGTGTTTGATTTCCAATATTTCACCTCTGGAAAAAGTTATTTGTCTCAAGAAAGCCTACTCCTCCCCCATCTTTGAATTTACCCGAGGTGTGTGTGTATATGTGGGTGTGT
Organism: Masticophis lateralis; assembly: GCA_030761175.1. Classification (NCBI taxonomy): domain Eukaryota; kingdom Metazoa; phylum Chordata; class Lepidosauria; order Squamata; family Colubridae; genus Masticophis; species Masticophis lateralis. Next base: position 67,461,485 of record JAUDYJ010000003.1, read on the forward strand.
GCATGTGTGTGCATTCTATAATGCTGCCATTTACTGAAGAATATTATGTACAGTTTAAATAAATATATTGCTGTGTTTAGTTTTTTAAAAAATGTAAGTCATTTTAGAAATGGAAAGAAACAGCTAGGCATATATTACAGCTAAAGTACTTTTTCTCAAGGGGCTTTAATAGCTGTTGATATAATTATTTCTCCATTTCCCCTCTGTGCTATATGTATCTTCTTGGCACAAGGGAGACTGCTTCTATTATGTACCAGGTTTTGAAATGTTTTTGTCATATGCTCTATAGTAAATGATCTAATGTTTCTGTAACCTTAACATCATTATTTTCAAGAGGCTATTTTTAGCTGTTCATTGTTGGACCTCACACGTTTATCCTAGACATGTATTGTGGTAGGGTAAAAAGTATATTGTGAATTCTCCAGTCAAGAGGTTAAGATAGAATGGACGGGAAGGAAAAGCTGAATAGTTCATGATATGTGTTAAGTATTGATTTTACACTAGATGCATTTAGATTTTTTTTTAAAATTGTAATACTGTTTATGGAAATATATTTTATCTTTTAAAATCCCTTTGAGATTCTGAAACAATTACAGCTGCATAAAAATTTCAAAAAGCAGCTATTAGTGGAAAGAAAAGTAGGCTTGGAAAAAAAAGAGTTGATCAAGTTGTTTTGTGTGTATGTGTGTGTGTGTGTGTGTGTGTGTGTGTGTATATATGTCTTTGGTTATTCGGGTCTTCTCCCGCGTAAAATTGGAAGTATCTTGGCGACGTTTCGACGAAGTCTCATTCGTCATCTTCAGGCTTCTTGAAGCACGAAGCCGAGAACACCAGCATGACGAATGAGACTTCGTCGAAACGTCACCAAGATACTTCCAATTTTCCGCGGGAGAAAACCCGAATAACCAAAGACCTACATACAAACACCCGCGAAAACCTCAGAACATATATATATATATATATATATATATATATATATATATATATATATATATATATATATATATATATTCTGAGATCCAGCTTTCAGGAAGTTACCCTTTAATATAGTAGCCTCTCTTTGTTTTTGGCTTGCTTGTATAGTAATATAAATACCATTCAGAGCAACATCAGTTCCATTTCTGAAATAATGAAAGTACAGATCTGACTAAGCAGAATATAAATTGTTAAAAAATGGAGAGAAAAAGAAACCTGCAGTGAGGTTACTGTGGTTGATTAGGTCATGAACTTTTTCATAAGAAGATAATCTCAAATTCTTTCACTGTAACAGAAGTCCTTGGTTCACATGCCACTTCACAAGAAGCCCTGGCTCTCGTTATAATTTTTCCTGGTACCATACTCAAAACATTTTTGGTTGCTTCCATTCAAGATATAATTTATAACATTTTAACCCAAGCTTGGTTAGCATAGGAACACAGTTAATTAGATTGAAAAGACTCCTTGCAGCATCATGAAGAATAAGAAAGGCTTATGCAGAACTCTGTCCTTGATATATGATTGAACTCTTTTTTCAATATATAATTGGAGAACTCTTACAAATCTTCTAGGATCAGATGGCAAAAACAGGAAGCAAAATTACTTTCCCAGTAGACGGTTTTCTGTTTCTACAGTAAGCCAGGGAGAGAATTAGAAAGAACCTAACAGAAAGATTATCCAATTTTCATTAAAGTTGTATGTATTGTTGATGGAGAACCTGATTCCCCAATTTTGCCAGCAGCCCCATTATTTATTCGCTTTTTCTATATTTTCCTTTTTATAAGATTTATTGTGTTCTACAGTGCAAAACGTGTCTGCCAGTTTTGGATTAGTATGTGGGAGGCATGAATTTCACTGATCCAGGAAAATCAGCAGATGACCTTGGGTTAGTTACTGGCAGTGCTCAAGCTAAGCTACAGTATTGTTTGCTTATTTTGGCTTAAGCTGTTGTGTATGCTGAGCCATGTGACCTGTAAACTGTGCCTCTTCACCAAGCCATGTCTAACAAAATTGTGGCTTAGTATGATATGTAAATCCATCCACTAGCACTCAATGTAACCTTTCTCTCAAGGCTAAAATAGAAGCGGGGTGGAAAAGAATTATATAGGTTTCCTTGACTCTTGAAAAGAAAAGTGAGAAATATACATGCAGTAAGTATCGTTTACATTTTGCCAAATGAATTATTGATTGTTTAATTTTTTAAAAAAAAAGTACTGCTGTTTTGCTTCACTAAATGTTAGTTAAAAAGGAGTATGTGCCTCACATTTCTCTTTCCACTCTTCTTCACTTACATGCACAGATGCAATAAGTATTGCCGTCTGTCCCTTTTGTCCTGCCCTTTAGAATGAACTGCCCCCAGAAATAACGCACAATCTCTGACCTCCGAGTTTTCCGCTGTGCTCTTAAGACCCTGCTCTTCCGACAGGCAGGGCTACCTTTGTAATTAGTTTTAAATTTGGAATTCTTAAATTTTTGGGTTTTTAACTAATTTTGGCCTTAAATGTAATACTTTTAATAATTTTTAAATTTTAATTGTGATATTTGTATGGTGTTTTTACTTGGCTGTACACCACCCCGAGTCCTTTGGAAGAGGGGCAGTATAGAAATAAAATTATCCTTATCCTTGTCTGTTTTCCCCAGTTCTTAAGTTTAATTCACTGTCTTTTCCTCTTTGTAGTGGAGATTATATACCCACAACACTTTAAAAAAAAAAATGAGGAAAGTGCACATGGGCCCCAAAACTGAATCCTGAGACTGACCTAATGTTTTGTTTAAACCGTTTCAAGTGCAAAACGTCACAAAATGTCCCTTTTTTAGTCTGAAAGTGCTGTTTTGAATGTGAAATCAGAAATTGGAGCATGTTTAGCATTATGGAAGTTTCAGGCTTTGCTTATGAAACAGCTGTTTCGCACTCAGAGTGAGATTTTTGAAAAGTTTTGTAGAGTTTCATGCTCCAAACAATTTCAAACTTAATTGTTTTGCACACCCTTGTTTAAAAAGAAGCTATTGCATTTGTTAAACATAACATGTATGAACTATTGTGTATTATTATGTAGCCTTCTAACTTTTCAGAAATGAAGAATATTTATGAATACTGTAGTTCTAATTTTTTCAGTTAACAAGGGTATTAACATTATCTCCATTTACTTACTTTCAAAGGAAAAACTGAATTCATTCTCATATTATGTTCATATTTCAGATACTTTTGAAGCTTAAAGTGTTTATTTGATTGATCTATATATTGCCTTTAATTCAGGAATTCAAGGAAGCATGCATGATAGTCCCACTTCTTGTTTTTTGCTTTATTTTATACAATGATCATTAGCTATTTGATCTTTATAAAAATATGTAATAATATTCTAATGCTGTCTTTATAATGTACTCCATCAATCCAATGAATTGGCTCCATCCTTTCTTTCAGGCTTCTGAACCTAACCATCTCTCCATGTTTATTGTTGCCTTGTAATAAGGCAAGTTTTAACTTTCCTTCACTCTTAGTTCATTGGTCTGTTATGTAGTTATGGATGACTTCATTAAACTTTGAGAAAGGAGGATCAGGCCCAGGTTAAGAGAGGAATGGGCAATGTACAAAAGCCCCCAGGTTGTTTGCAATGCATGAGGCACAAATATACTGTTGGCTATTGTTAATGCATAGTATGTACTGCAGACACAGCGAATACATACTGCAGACACAGTGAGTTTATGCTAGTACACGTCTCTGAAGTGTAATAAACTGGTAAGCCTTTTAGAAGCTGAGCCTTGTAAGATAGGGAGAACAAAGGAGGAGGAGAAAAATAACTAATGCAAATAGAAGAAGGAAGTGTAAACTGGAATCACTGAGGCCAGAAAAGCAGCATTGTCTTAAGTAGCCTCTTTGACGTGGCAGCTTAAGGAACAGGCTTGTCAGGAAGCACAAAAGCCAGAATGATGATGGGAAGAAAGGGAAGAGCCAGTACAGAGGAAGAATGGGAGCAAAGGGAAATAAGTTCCACTCTGCAATAATTCATCTCCTCCGTAGTTCACTTGCCTCTCTTGCTTTTTTGCAGAACTTCCCCTACTACGTCAACGAAATAGATTACCTCTATTCTTTGGGGTCTCCTTAAATTCTTTAAATAATTTTGGGGAAAAAAGGAATGGGATGAGGATTGGATGAGGATGAGGAAAAAGAGACTTGAAGGACCATGTTTGTGTTATCTTTGTGAATTGTTACATGGAAAAAGAACACTGTGCTATACTGCAGCTACTTCAGCTGATTGCTAGTTTGGCAGATCAGCAGATCAAATCTCACCGGCTCAAGGTTGACTCAGTCTTCCATCCTTCCAAGGTGGATAAAATGAGGACCCAGATTGTTGGTGGTAATATGCTATTTAGTATACTATCAATTGTTATAAGCCGCCCAGAGTCTTCAGAGAGTGGGCGGCATAGAAATATGATTAATAAAATAAATAAATAAAATAAACACTGGAGAAGAGGTCTCCATCAGAATGCTTCAATCTAGAACTCTTTAAATGTGTCGGCCTTTTTTTAAAAAAAATCTAGTACATATGGAGAGTGACAAAGATATGAAAAGCAGCTGCACTAAGGACCAATTGAGATAAAACATGAACAATGTTTCAATGGATGAATTTGAAAAATGACATAGCATATAGGCTGTGTAATCCCTATTCCTAGCTATTTTATGCATTCAAATGTGATTCTTAAGCCATAGCATTGCAAAAAAACATTGAATTTATTTTATGAAGAGGAGATCTCAGTAGAAGAAATTGAAAGTGTTGCCTCTCCCTAAACAGTGTCCTTGGAAAATGATCTCTTTTAGATAGCTGTTCCTTATATGAGCTGTCTTCTAAAGTATCACTTTAAACCAGCCATAATTCCATAGCAGAATGTTGAAGCTGTAACTACAACCACATTATTCTGCATCTTGGAACCAAATACTCTTGAGATATCACATAACCTCCCCTTCCCCTTTTGTTATGAAGGTCTTATAAAGTTCAAATAAGTAGATTAGAAAAAGATTAGGTATCAGTATAATTGGGAACATGGGCATAGTTTAAGAATGAAGCATATAATGGTTAAATTTGTAGATAGATTTATAGGCCATTAATAGCTTTTCTAGCCAAAAAAGTATGATTTAATGTAAGATAATTCCCACTTGGCACAACAGCAGTAGGATATATATCCTATCTACCCCCACCTCCACCTAAATATAATAAATATGCCCAACTACCACCTGAGACAGTTAACAATTATTATAAGAAATTTGAGATTTGACTTGAACATTGTCCGATGGCTCCTGAAATCCTGTTTATTGACTCGGTGTACTTACTATATTAATATTATATTTATACTCTACCATATTTCCCTACATTGTATTTGTGGGAGAGAAAGATAGACTGGTAACTAGAAGGGACCTTGGAGGTCTTCTAGTCCAACTCCCTGCTCAAGCAGGAGACCCTATACCATTTCAGACAAGTGGCTCTCCGATCTCTTCTTAAAAGCCTACAGTGATGGAGCACCACAATTTCTGGAGGCAAGTTGTTCTAATGATTGATTGCTCTCACTGTTAGGAAATTTCTTTTTAGTTCTAGGTTGCTTCTCTCCTTGTTTAGTTTCCATCCATTGTTTCTTGTCTTCCGTTTTGGTGCTTTGGAAAATAGGTGGACTCCCTCTTCTTTGTGGCCAACCCTCAAATATTGGAACACTGCTATGTTGATTTTGTTTAACATCGTAATAGTCCTGAGAGTTACATGTTTCATTGCCATTTTATGTGTTCTGAGAAATAAAACTGAATGATATAAGTTATCCAAAGTTGTGTAACCATTTCATATCTATTCTGCTGTAGTTTAAAACCATGGTCAAGATTCAAAGTATTTAGTCAGACGCTCACACTGATAAACCACTAGATGCTCTAAATGTTTGCTAGATAATAAGTGGTCATGTGATACCATGTTGACCAGATGTCTATTGGATCAAAATAATTTCATTAATGTTAAGAGCAGTTAGCTTGGGCTCTAAACCTAAAGCAACATTCGGTGTATTTGAACTTAAAAGATACTCCACAAAAAGAGAAAAACTGATATAAAATTAGGCAAGGCCAAAAAGGCCAAAATCCAATTAGCTAAGCAATCCATCCTTGGACATTGATGAGACAGATGCTTCAGAAAACTAGGAAGTAATTCAGTTCATGGCAAGTCATCTTCTATTCAAGCCAACCTGGATGTGTGAAATGTTTAACTATGTTTTTGTAAGTTGGTGCTGTTTTAGTACTTAAAAAGACACTATCCCAATCCAATTTAAAGGCCCTGGGGCATTAAGAAAAATATAAAACAAAACATGAAGTATTTAATATCTCATCTAAATGACCCTTTGAAAATACATAGCAGGTAATAAAACCTTGATAGTTTTAAGAGTACACTACAAATATATCCACATTTGTGGCTCCGGTTACCCTTCTATGAAAAAGAAATTCCATATAGTAGCATAAAACAGTATTCTTACGGTCAAAGTACTGCCAAATCTGAATGTGCTGTAATCCAGCTAGACCACAGCACATAAGGTCTTTCTGGCTACATTCCAATTCTATTTGGGACAGAAGGCCAGGCTTTTAAACTGTGGTGGAGGAATTACACAACAGAAAACCCCTAATGAAAGGGAGTGGGGAAAAATGCCTGAATAGACTGAAAGGCAAAGAAGCCTAGCTAAGAATGGAACACAGATTTATTCAAACTGAAGAATCCTGAAACAGTATACATCTCAGGTTTCCAGCAATGCAGATATGGTTTTTCCATGATTTTATGAACAGTTGGAACCTTTTCTCTAACTGGTTAATTAAATCAAGTTTTGCAATAACCCAAGATTCTCTTAATTTATAAACATACATTGAAAGTATCTAGTTTTTCCAGAATCTCTTAGACTTTTCTTTTGAGAGATTAATCATCATCATCATCATCATCATCAGTGAGCTAGTTAACACAAATTGTTTTATGCTCACTACTTCTTTCTAGATGGAATGCCTATTAGACTTTGAATAAAAAGAATATTCCATCAGTTCTTCTGAAGTATTAAAACAGGGAACATTAGAGTAATTAATCTGCCTTTGTGGAATTAGATTGTTTACATGTAGGTTCCTTATCCTCATATAAAAGGCTTATCACATTGCCATTAAAAACTTAACAGGCCCACTGTAAACATGAAGTTCAGTGAATTCTCATGCATTGGCTTACATCCCTTCTATTTTCAAAAAGGGAATAGACAATTGATGGCATGCTTCCAAGTGGGAGCACTCTTGAAGAGTATCGTGCATCTTCCGCACTATTCTTTTTAAATATGGCTGCATAAATCTAATTGAATTCTGCTGCTTGTTTTTGGAAGAGCTGGTCCTAACTCTATCAGTGGAAGATTGTCCTCCAGTGCAAGTAGCAAGTAGCCTTTGGATTAGGACCTCCAGAATCTGCAGAATTTTTTTAAAGGGTACATCTGCTAACTGGGTGAATATTGTCTCATACATCCCAAGTGTTCTTCACTATTTCTGCAAGTTGCTAATTTGAGAATAAAGCATTAAAATAGTGGCACAATGACAAATTTCTTCTAGCCAGCTATTTCCATAGCTATGAAATAATACAGATGTTACTTTATGTGTTGATTGCATGTAGATAAATTATAGTTTAATATTTATTCATATTTTTTTCTATTGAAATTTAGTTGGAATTGGGAAATGATTACCAGAGAGAAAGACTGTCATCTCATCAATATTCGTCATCCACTTGACAGCTTGGAGATTAAACTCTCAGTAGGATCTTTTCAAATATTAGATGAGTGGGTTCAGTTGTTACAAGACCAGTGGTGGGATTCAGCCAGTTCTCACCACTTCGGGAGAACCGGTTGTTAATTTTCTGAGCAGTTTGGCAAACTGGTTGTTGGAAGAAATAATTAGGGCAGAGAACCGATTAAATTACTTGAATCCCACCACTGTACAAGACAATGTGTAATGCATCCTAGGGCTGCCCCATGTAGGGTTTTAAATGTAGCAACCAGCATATTGAATTGGGCCTAGAAGTTGATTGATAACCAGTGCAGCAACCTTGACAAAAGCATTATCCTATGCTGGTGGGGTTGTTCTAGCAACAATCTAGTTGCTGCCTTTTGTACTGCTATAGCTTCTGATTCATCTTCAAAGGCAGCCCTCTGTAGAGCACATTAAGGAAGTCTAGCTGAAGGTTGATTAGAACAACTCCATCTTGTGGATTTAATTTGAGCTTCTTTCCAGATGTTTTTGACTGAAATAATTGATTTGATTGATGGATCTCAAGGTAGCTTCATCAAACCTAAAAGACATTCTAAAAGATATAAACTTTGTCTGTTTCCACAAGGAAGTTAATTTGTTTTCTTTTCCCCAGTGTTCTGTCACAAGAAATCTTTCATGACTGGATATTTTGGAAGACAAAATCCCAATATCTCTAGAGGGTGTCAGTTGAATGAAACTTCAACAGATCTTAGAGTTTTAATTTAACCATAAACACAATTGTGGAAAACCTAGATCTGGTCCAATAGGTATTCTCAGCTGGGTAACTACCTTCTGTGGCACCATGAAGGAGATATAAATTTAATACATCAATCAATTAGGCCAAATAAATCAGCATCATTCCCTATTTTGTCCTTAAATTGTCAGATAAAAAGTGGTGTTGCTTCATTAGCATAGGAAGGAAATGGCTAAATGTAATATACTGCAGTTATCATGTTCCCTCCAGTTTAGTGTTAACTCTACCAATTACCAAGTGCACTTGTAGGTAAGAACACTGCAAGCCTTTATATACGTTTAAGATTATAGATTTAAAGTTTTTCTTCACACTGATGTAATCTGTGGGTGTTAATGAAGGATTATATAAACATTTATCAACAAGGGATACATTTTATCATTCTATTAAAGATTGTATAGTGCCTGCATGATAAAAGGGTGATTATACCCTGGACTGCTGTAGAGCTGGGGTGTCAAACTCAAGGCCCGCGGGCTGGATGTGGCCCACTGGGTGTTTAAATCTGGCCCATGGGGCTGCCCTAGAAACAGCGAAGGACCAGACTACAGTGCCTCTGCCAGCAAAAATAGAGCTCAGGCAGGCTGCACGCAGCCGTCCCGAGCTCCGTTTTCGCTGGCAGAGGGATGCAGGAGGCCGTCGCAGCCATAAACAGAGCTCCAGAGCCTGTTTTCGCTCTCAGACCTCCACAGGTGCCCCCACCCCGACACGAGTGATGTTGAGCTGGCCAAGTCCACCCTGGCCTCCTTAGGTCAAACATAACCCTGATATGGCCCACAATGAAATCAAGTTTGACACTCCTGCTGTAGAGATAAACAGAATCAGATGCACTCAGTCTTCTTTAGTGCTTGGAACCAACCTTAAGAAAATGCTGCAAAATCAGTCAGAAAAGTATTTTTATTTTATTTATTTCTTAAATTTGTTTGCTGTCCTTTTCGCTATGAGGTAACTCTTGCTGGCTTACAACAAGAGTAAACTTATTCTTAAACAGCTGGATCTCTTGTAAAAAGAGTAAATTAATGATAAACTAACAAATGAAATTCATTTTAAGTCTGATTTTTCAACCAGAAATGTTTCATGAAATGCAAGTTTGAGAGCAGTGAGAGCCAATCTCTTCTTTATTGTATCTGAGAATTAATTTGATTTTATGTCCAGCTTTAGTTCTTTGGGGAATGATTGTTCACATTTAAAATCATTCTAAGAACTGTTGTTGTCTCCTAATGTACAAAAGATATATCTTCTAAGGAAAATATATCCCTGTATTTTCTAATTATTTTTTTACTGAAAGTCACAAAAGCTTCAAATTGTTAATGCTGCCTTGGTGGCAAAATGAAGAATGTGCTGCCTGCTTTTGCTTTAAATCCAAAAAATAAGTTTTTTTATTGAATTTTCTTGTATGTTGCATCCATTGTTTATAACCTGGAAGGCTGGAAATATAATTTCCTGTAGTGCTCCCAGACTGATATACAGGAAGATCTTTCAAATGCCTGTTTGTTGGGTATGTTCCTTGAACAATATTTTTCAAAGAAGTGATAGGAATATCAATTTTCTCTTGAATTTTGTGTGATGGTGGCATTGATACTCAAGAATCTGACATTGAGAAACAATTCAGGAGGTGCTTTACTCCGACGTATCCAGAATTATACCTGGAAATTTGCTAGACACTCCAAATAATAACAAACATATTCCCCTACCTTATAATTTTCTCCTTCTGTTAAATTAAATACATATGTTATTTTGCATGTGATTAAACAAATAGCATAACTTTTTCTCTAAAGCTTCTTTGTTTTACCAAAGAAATACTAGTTGTTCTTGCTGTTTTTCCCCTTCCTCTTCCTCTCCCCCTCCTTCTCCTTTTCACCCCTCCCCCCTCATCATCCTCTCCCTCCTCTATTTTAGGAAGTTTCAGCAGCATAATTTTTCTGAGGTAGAAATCTGAATATAATTCAGCTTGGTTAATAGTAGGAAAAAGAAATCTCTATGAAATACCAGTTGTAAATTCAAGACTCATTGTTAGAATAGTTTATGAACACACAGGAATGAATTAATCTCAAACTCTTTTATCTTTTACTAGAATTGTGCATGTAAGGATATTGAATGTTTGTGGTTGATCACTAAATGTGGCATTGTTTGGAAAAACTTCGATGTGATTTATTAGTAGGATCAAAGAGAACAGCAAATATTTTTGTTTCAGTTAACATTCTTTTTAAAATTGTGTCTTGCATAGATTACTGAATCTTCTGATCAATGTTCTTTCAATAATAATTGTTAAATTATCTAAAGGAATTTTAAAATTATGGCAGTAAAGCAGTGCCAGTAGTTGCATCCTTTTTCACATCTTAATTAGTTTTTAGGCTGGTTAATTACACTCTGGAATCTTTATTTTCTAGAATAATTCTACATTCATCACATCTTGGACAAATGTGTTCTTTCTCACCCTCTCCCACATATTAAAAAGAAATTACATGTTTAATTGATTAAGAATTATGATTTTAAATGTTAAAAGTGTTAGTTCTATAATAATTCTTATACTAAGTCCCTCCCACCCTGTGATTTGCTTTTATTTCTAGCATCTGAGCACAAGTTCTTTATCTGTACAATTTTAATATACATTAGTTCCATTTTAATAAATACAGAAATTATACCGTGATAAAATGTATTTATTAAGAGTGGTTGCACAACCATGTGCAACCAGGAGGTGTTCTCCTCTCCGATTTGTGTCCCCCAGGTTTTCAGGTATTTCATCAGCCACGACTCCAGGGGAGGGGTGGGGGAGTGGCGGTAGTGATCAAGGAAGGCCTTAGTCCTAGGGAGGTCACTGTCCCTCAGATAGGCGGGTGTGAATTACTCCTTCTGAAGTGGGATCCTGGAGTTCAGTCGGGTTTGTTGGTTGCGTACCTATCACCCAGCTGCGTAGCCTCAGCCCTGCCTGCACTGCTAGATGTCTTGGCCGAGTTGGCGGTGGAACTCCCCAACCCCTTGGTTGTCAGAGATTTCAACCTGCCTTCGGCCGGGGAGACATCTGAGCTGGTGTGGGAGTTCATGGCCTCCATGGCGGCCATGGACCTGACTCAGATTGTACAGGCCCCAACTCATAATGGAGGAAACACACTCGACCTGATTTTTCTCTCTGGGCAGTGGATAAATGATCGGGGGGTGGGGTCTTTGTCTATTAACCCCCTGTCATGGACCAATCATTCCCTCCTTAGGCTAGACTTTCATATCGCCTTACCCCGTCGCTGGGTGGCGGAACCGGTGCGCTGGTTCCGCCCCAGGCGCCTGATGGAACCTGAAAGATTCCTGACGGAACTTGGGTCATTTCCCGCCTCCTTAACCCACGATTCGTCCGAGACCCTAGTAGCGGCCTGGAAACAGGCCGCGATGGGTGCCCTGGATCGAATCGCGCCTATGCGGCCTCTGATCCGGCGCAGATCCTGAGTGGCTCCATGGTTCACCATGGAGCTCAGGGAAATGAAGCGCCGGAAAAGACGCCTGGAGGGTGGTTGGAGGTCCTCTTGGGCTGAATCTGACCGAACACAGTTAAGACCTTTATTAGGTCTTACCTTGTGGTGATAGAAGCAGCGAAACGCTAATATTTCGCTGCTCTTATTGCATCTGCAGAAAACCGCCCAGCCGCCCTGTTTAGGGTAACCCGCTCCCTTCTAAAGTGAGGGAGGACCCCTTTCAGGGTCGTGCTGAGGATTTTGCTCAGTTTCTGCAAGATAAAATCGCTCGGATCCGTACCGAGTTGGATTCCGACTGGACGGAATCCACTGAGGAGACTGGGGCTAGTCTTGGTGAACTTTTCTGGGAGGAGTTTGAGCCTGTTTCGTTGGATGAAGTGGACAGGATTATGGGTCGGCTGGGGGCCTCCACGTGTGTTCTGGACCCGTGTCCCTCCTGGCTCGTTTCTGCAGCCAGAGAGGTGACTGGAGACTGGATCCAGGCAGATGTCAACGCTTCGTTGAGGGAGGGTTTTGTCCCTGCCTCGTTAAAAGAGGCGGTGGTACGACCCCTCCTTAAAAAGCCTAAGCTGGATCCAGACTCACTTAACAACTATTGTCCTGTCTCCAACCTTCGCTTTTTAGCGAAGGTTGTTGAGACCGTGGTGGCACAGCAATTCCCTCATTTCCTGGAGGAAACGGACTACCTTGATCCTTACCAATCTGCCTTCAGGTGCGGCCACAGCATGGAAACAGCATTGGTCGCCCTAGTGAATGATCTCTGGCGGGCCCGTGATGGGGGTTGTTTCTCCATCCTGGTCCTTCTTGACCTCTCAGCGGCTTTCGATACCATCGACCATGGTATCCTACTGCAGCGACTCAGGGGGTTGGGGATAGGAGGCACTGTGTTGCAGTGGTTCTCCTACCTCTCGGGCCGCTCACAGTATGTATTGGTGGGGGGTCAGGGATCCTCCCAGAGGCCTCTCACTTGTGGGGTGCCTCAGGGATCAGTTCTCTCCCCCTTGCTCTTTAACATCTATATGAAGCTGCTGGGTGAGATCATTCATGGCTTCGGGGTAAGGTATCACCAATATGCAGATGATACCCAGCTTTACATCTGTACCCCGGGCCACCCTGGGGATGCCCTTTCCGTGATGTCCCGCTGCTTGCAGGCGGTGCGGGTTTGGATGGGTAAGAACAGGCTCAGACTGAACCCCTCCAAGATGGAGTGGCTGTGGGTGCTGGCATCTCGGGATCTAGAGATACCATCGCTAGTGATCGGTGGGGAGACTCTTATCCCATCTGATAGGGTTCGCAATCTGGGTGTCCTCCTGGATTCTTGGCTATCATTGAATGACCATCTGACGGCCATAACCAGGGGGGCCTTCGCGCAAGTACGTCTTGTATGCCAGTTGCGCCCTTTTTTGGACCGAGATGCCCTCACCACGGTCACCCATGCCCTGGCTACTTCTCGGTTGGATTACTGTAATGTCCTCTACATGGGGCTGCCCTTGGGACATATCCGGAGAATCCAGTTAGTCCAGAATGCTGCCGCGCGGGTAGTTACGGGGGCCTCTCGTTACTCCCGTGTTACACTCTCCTGCGCGGGCTGCACTGGCTACCGGTTGTTCTCCGGGTTCGTTTCAAGGTGCTGGTTTTAACCTATAAAGCCCTACATGGCTTAGGCCCGGGGTACTTACAGGACCACCTCCTGCCCTCCTCCCACCGTCCAGTGCGCTCCCATAGAGTGGGCCTCCTCGGGGTGCCGTCAGCCAAGCAATGTAGGCTGGCGGCCCCCAGGGGGAGGGCTTTCTCTGTCGGAGCCCCGACCCTCTGGAATAGTTTGCCCACCGACCTCAGGACAGCCCCTGACCTCTTCTCCTTTCTCCAGGGATTAAAGACATGGCTGTTTAAAGAATATTACGTTCGTGGGGTTATATAGTTTTTAGAATGATTTTATGGATTTTAATGCATTTTAATATGTTTAGTGTGATTTGTATTTATAATTGTTTTTGTAAGCCGCCCTGAGTCCTCGGGGAGAATGGCGGCATATAAATCACATACATAAATAAATAAGTAAGTAAGTAAGTAAGTAAGTAAGTAAATAATAAATAAATAAATGTTTTCTGGTTTTTCTGTTTATTTTGATACTTCAGGTATAAATGGATAGACTGATAATAAACTTAGATTACTGGCTTTCAATTTTAGCTTACTTAGATATGGAAACTTTAGCCATTTTTTTATTAATGTTATCTGCTAACATACTATATGAATTAGGAACAAAGGGGCAATGTATGCAGCATATTTTCTCCCAATCCAGTTTATAAGAAATCTCATCTATCCATTATGCAATCCTAAATTTCTGATAATGTTCTGATTTTCCCTAGAGTAGTAAAAGTAAATCCTTTTCATTTTATTTTTATTTGCAGATTTATAAAAAAATAACTCACAATTATAATTTTTTGATCCTCCAAACATTTTATACTTTTAATTCCTGAACCCATGTTGAAAGTTCAGAAATACAACCTCTACCTCAACCTGATTAGTATTTTTCTGGCATGATTGTTACAAATATGTTTGATATGATATGATACAAGATACGATGTAATGTGATACAATTTTATTGCTTAATGTTTCTTATTTAACAAAATTATATTGAGCTAATTTAACCTATGGTTATTAGGTAAGACTATTGTAACTTGGTTTTACTTAAAATCCCAATTTTGAATCCAGACTGCAAACATTATTAACTGGCTATTACTGGTAATAATATGATCTTTAATTAAAGATAAATTAAAGATGTATGTGGCAAGGATAAGGAGAGAGAAGAAAAAGTGGGTTTATAGAACATATTAACTAATGTTCTACTTTTTAATCCTTTGCGCATGGTAGAGAATCACATACTATACTTGTGAATCAATTCTCAGTTTGACATGAACATTCATCTATGGTACTATTTCTTATAACAGATCCACCAGAAAAAAAAATACGTAACTCAGGGTTGAACTGTGGAATCCTTGGTGCTCCCTGAGCCATAGTTATTTGCTACCAGTTATTTCATTACCCAACCAGGTAGCATCATGGACCTCATCAACCTCTGCTCACTGCCTACTTTTGGTTTGATGGAGAAATATGCAAATATTCTTAGGACTAGTTGTCACTTTGATGGCTTGGGACCGGGTTTACTCAAGGGAATATATCTTCCTCAGTTTTTTCTATCCATCCTATCAGGCAGGACGGGAAAGCTTTGGGTCCCTTCCATTAAAGAACATAATTGACAAGGGCTGGAAAAGATGTTTTTTTTTTCTGTTGTAGCACCATCTTTCGGACATTTCTTCCTCCAGGCAAAGGATGGCTCCCATCACCCTGTTGGCTTTTCATAAATTCAGCCCTCAGGCCTGACTCTGATGAAAAAAACAAAACATTAAAAAGTTATGATATTTATGTGGTTACTTACCAGGCATATCTAAATTATATTAAAGTAACCAAAATAACTTTATATGCCCCAAGGCATGTCACAACTTTTGAGCACCCCTAATTTTTGGAAATTGAAAGTGGTTAACTTAGCCATTATGATGTGTGCTTTATTCTCCGCTGCTATGGATTTTAATATTTTATTTTATTTGCTCTTATTTAAAAAAATGTTCCCTTCTAGAGTAATTTCGTGAGGTAGGCAAGCATTATAAAATAATAAATCAGAGGAACACCCATGGTATCCCCACTCTCAGGACTCATAGCAGAGACTATAATGCAGCTTCTAGAAACTGTAGCACTTCCACATATAATGTAAAACCAAAAGTATGGATCCGGTATGTAGACAGCACCTTCCTCATAATAAAAACGATGAACTGTCTGCAAACAAACAACCAAGTTTGGACAGTACTGAGGACTCCACATTTATAATAAAGTACTACAGATAGACACTACTAAGCATTTCTCATGGAATTAAGAATAATTAAAGTCATTCCATATTTGTAGAGTTTACAGTTGTTGCTCAAACTGCTATTTTACATCTTTCAAAAATTATGATTGTGATAATTATTACATTCTCAAAACCTTAGCTTAACATTTAGCGACATGAGATAACAGTTGTATCCCTTCTCGATCTCCAGGTCTTCACCTGGCCAATGTTAATCTGGTTTCTCAGAAACTGATGATTTGGGGTAAAGCTAAGTGGTTAATTCTGATGTGGTCTGTGGCTTCTTCCATGCCACAGAATAGCTGGAATAATTCTCATGTAGGAATGAATGTTTATAGCCCTATTATGCAATACTGTATTTGTTAACTGGAGTTATTTGTTACGCTTAGTTTGTGAGGGCTTGGGTTTATAGATACCATTTGCATCACCAATGCTTTTCCTGTTGCCTTTTTTTTTAAATGAAGTGGTTGATTCTGAATAGTATAACAGAAAGTTTTGATGGGACATGTTTTCCTTGGAAAGTTTTCTGCAAAGACTATAATTTTGGCTCAGATCCCCATATGTTTTATGTTCAAAGCAATCTAGGCATGATATTTTGTCACTGCAGCACAGTAGTGTTTCTCTAGCGTGCAATGTAATCTTCTGCCAAATTGCTAACTTGCTTTGCTATCTTGCTTTGCTCCCTGTTTTGGTTTTCCCACAATCAAATTATCTGTCATAGAACTAGGATAAACATTTGTTCTTTGTCCTCAGTAACTTGTTCTGAGCTTTAAATAGCAGCAATGCCACTAACTTGAATAATTTATTTATAAGTTGTTATACTCTAAACTGATTGTGTTTATCATGCAGAACGCGTAAATTCTTGCCTTTTGTAATATATCACGGATGCTGGTGTTTTGATTTCTCACTGAACTGGGGCACTGAGTTGGGATATTCTTTCTGAAATGAAGGTCATCCAAAAAACTAATCTTCTCACTTGGCAGTTGTGCAGCCCTTGAAAAAGACTAGGGCAAAGAACTCATTCTGATAAGTCAACAAGCAGAGACATGATGAAATAAAAAATGCTGGGGGAAGGGTGTGTGAGTTAAAGGTACTTCATACATGATACTTGACCTACATGGGTAGAAAATATGCACTATTTTTTATGCTGTAAGATACACATGGTTATTTGTCTAGAGCAGCTGCTAATCAGATTAGAGATATTGATACTGTAGTATCAAATTTAAATGTATATATGCTCTATAAATAACATTTGTTCATAAAAGACTGGTGTAATGTATGTGCTTACGTTTCAAGAGTTTAAGTAGATAATGGTATCACTGAAGAAAGAAGAGTTTGTTTCCTGTATAAAGAGCATGATGGTTGATATGAATAGGAGAATCGGAAAAATGGGATAAAGAAAAATTGAAGTGAAAGAAATAGTGAATAAATGAGAATTAGCAGATTAAAATATAGACTATAAGAAATTAGTTTTTGAACCCAATAAAGCAGCCCAACGACTCAATGCTTCTTTCAAAAATTAAATACATGATGATGATGATTCTGAAGCCTCAATTTATCAAGCAAGTGAATGTTCATTGTTTTAGATCCTTCAAGTGAATTTCTTCTCTCACTTCTTTTGTTCCAATAGGACGATAGTGATGGAATTCCGTGGTCAGAAGAGAGAGTGGTACGAAAAGTCCTTTATTTATCCCTAAAGGAATTCAAGAATGCACAGAAGAGGCAGCATGATGGCATTAATGGGACTCTCAAAGGGGTAAATGGTAAGTCTGTTCTTGGGAAAAGGGGTTTTTGCTGGTTCATTATTTTGGAGTTACATTAGGCAAGTATGCTTGTGCCTGGTCTTTATTTTCTACTGTTGTGGATAGACTTTTTCACTGCATTCTGCAGTGCTGTGTTTTGAAGAAGAAGAAATGCTGTGAATATATATATTTTTAATTCTCATTTTCCTCTTCTCCTTTCCTCTAATACAGTGTTTCTTGATCTTGGACATTTTAAGATATGAATTTCAATACCCAGAATTTCCCAGCCAGCAAGTTGGAAGTCCACACATTTTAAAATTGCCAAGATTGAGAAACATTGATCCAATAGATAAATTGTTTTTTTCCCACTAAACCAAGGTACTGTTGCACAATTAATTAAAGGAAGACATTATATGCCAAATCTAGGAAGCACATTATGAGGGGAATTTTAGAACACATTTGCCTAGTTAAAAACCTAGGAGCAGTTGCATGACTGTGATAAAAACATTTTTCATTTCACAGGGAATGATAGATGGCGGGTTTCTGAGGTGGCGTTCTGACCATCATAGTAACTTAAAATATCTTCAAGTGCTGACTGCACTTGAGCACTATGTAAATGTTCCAAAGTGCTCCTTTCCTATAAGATGAAAGCTCAGTTCAGTAGTTAAATGGAAAATGCACTATTATTGAAAGTTATGTAGCTTCAGTTTAAGCGTTTTGGGTTGAATTGCATCAGTTCATCTGCAGGATTTCTGACATCTGATAAATATTTGTGTTTTGTTTTATTTTGTTTGTATCCTGCCTTTATTACTTTTATAAACAACTTTAGGCAGTGAACATCTCCAACACACCTTCTTCCTCCTATTTTCCCCACAACAACCCTGTGCGGTGAGTTGACAGGATGACTGGCCCAAGGTCACCCAGCTGGCTTTCATGGCTAAGGCAGGACTAGACATAAACTCTCTCTGATTTCTCTGTCAGATAATAATGTGAAACATCAGTTTGAAATATGTTCATATTTTAGCAGTTAACCACTGCTTTCCAAGGCGAGTCACAGAGCATGACTAAGACAGCATCTGGTTTCTCCCAGAGTAGATTTGACCCAGTTTTCTCTCAGAAATTCTCACACACAAATATATAAACACCAGTTCTGCCCAAAATGAAATAAAATTTTCTTCCATATGTCACAGTATGCAGCTTGGGTAGAGTGTGTGTGTGTGTGTGTGCATATGCGTGCCCGCCTGCTTGCCTGTCTTTCTGTCTGTCTTGGTTCTTCTATTTGCAGAATGTATTGATGTTAGTGATGTTAGTAACATTTGAGCCAGTTTGATGTAGTGATTAAAGGCATTGGACTAAAAACCAAGAGACTGATTTGTGTCTTGGGCACAAAGACAGTTAAGTAATTTTGGACCAGTCATTCTCAAGAAAATTGCATGGACTTGTCCAGGCAGTTTCCAGGAGTCTGGAATAATTCATTGGTGCATTTGCGCACACGCACATACACACACACACTCTCTCTCTCACACACACACACAGTTTATTTTAGATCCCCATACATAGTATTGCACTTACATGCTGAACTGTTGTATGAGATTGTGAGTATGATGACCAATAACTGATGTGTTGGACTTCATCTCCAATAATTCCTGACTGTCATGATACGAGAGCCAAAATCTAAATGTATATAGAGGATACTGCCTTAATGGATGCTACTTCATCTCATATTTGCTTTACTGTAAATTTGTTTGTTCCCTTGAGAGATTCAAAGAGTATACAAGGAGTTGGTAACTTTTGAGAGGTTCAAACATTTTGGAGGGCACGGATAGCATTGTTGTGCCACGGTACCATCACCTGAAAAAGTATGGCTAAATTTGGGGAAGAAGTTTTAAGATACAGAATGTGAGTCGGAGGCAAACTATTACCATTCTCATTCTTAAATCTCTCCAAATTTGAAACATGCCTTCAAATTATACTACCCAAATTGAACTACCTTTTTGTCAGCCCTATCTTAGTGAAACAGAGTCACAAAAAGAGTGCTGGGACATTGCAAGTTGCCCTCCCCTGTATATAGTTATTATTTCATACTTGTTACAGTTGCTGTGATATTTATTTGTAAATGAAATAATTTAAAATATGTTTCCGTGTAAGGAAACATCTGTGGCTTTTTACAGGAAACTTCCTAATCTTGGGAAGCAGGATAACATATCAGTAAAACTTGGAGAATCCATGTTGTATTTTTAAATGCTACTATTTCTTCTATGATATTAATACACATAGAATTTGGGACCGTGATGATCAGTTTTTCAGAGGCCCCTTTATAAGAGTGAATCTCATTCCCATGAGACATAGCTTGCTTTCTAATGTTGCTTTAGACATGAAATAGATGGCTGTAAAAATGAAATACGGTCTCTCAGTATCCTTGGCTTTTATTCATAAGGTCATATTTTGTATCTTCCCAGCAAAGTAGCTCATAAAAGAAATCCATTTTCCTCAAAAACAAAAACTGATTTTGTGTGTTAACACAACTCCACTTTAGTTAAACAACAGGATATCTAAATGTCACATGTA
The DNA here is from genome assembly GCA_030761175.1 of Masticophis lateralis. Lineage (NCBI taxonomy): Eukaryota > Metazoa > Chordata > Lepidosauria > Squamata > Colubridae > Masticophis > Masticophis lateralis. Next base: position 67,481,664 of record JAUDYJ010000003.1, read on the forward strand.
AAGCATATATAGGATTATGTTAATGTTCTTATTTTACAAGGGTTTTAGGTTCATTTTACATATTAATCCAAGCTACGGGTTGAACTAACCACCGTTAAAAAGTCAGATATACCATGTCTTAAAAATACTTGCCTGTTGTTTTTTTATTGTGTTGAACAATTACTGTGGTAAATTCAGTGGTATCTGGAAGTAGAGTAGCGGCATTAACTATATATTGTTAATTAAAAACATCATACCAAACATAATGGTTTGCAATCATTTCAAAGCATGGTCTGGAGTCTGGACATGGTTGAACTGCTTTGGCGTCTGCCTGACTGCTTCTGTATGCTATGCTGAGGTCCTAAAATTATAGATCTGAAGAGATTGACCCATCCAGTTCTATGTAATTTGGAAACAACAATTGTGTATTGCTCATGAATTCTTAGTGGGCAAACATTTACTGCTGTGCAATATCACTAGATGGCATGATCTGCAGCTGACATGATGTATTTGTTAAATGACTTTGTTCACCAATGCGTTATGCCCCTGGTTGACACATCGAGAAGGAAGAACAAATCATTTCAGAATAGAAGGTAGTATAGCTTACATTTAAAGGTGTTAGCAAACTATTCTGATATGTGGGTCAGGTTCTTACCACTTCTAGAAACTTTACCACTATTTGACCCCGTTGTCCTTCTTCTTTCCCAGAAAAGGTGTGAGACTAGAGTTACAGTAATAAAAATGCAAATATGTGAGGTCCATACCATTTTAAATCACTCCTGAATGTTTCCACATAGAAGATAAAGCAGATGAAAAAGATGCAGCAAGAATTATTGATTGGAATATTATGTCTGCATGGCTACTGTTAAAATCATTGCAACCCTTTGTGAGAGTCTTGCTGGGTTATTTAGGTATTCATGTATTATTTCAAAATTTTATATTGCTGCCTACCCTACATATGAACTCTGGACATCTAAAAACTATCAACAAAAACAATATAATGTATATAATATCTAAATTTTTAAAAATCAGAATTAAATATTCATAATACAAAATTCCATTTAACAGGCTCACATATGCAAATCACACATGTACTGGGCTCATCTTTCATCATGGCTTAGCATCTGAGGCAAAAAAGATCTCCACAGCCTCTCAGAAGCCAGGAAGGTTAGGTTCCTCCTGATCTCGGGAGAAGACAGGACTTCTTGGTCCCACAAGAGGGCATTTTTGCCTGGAACATACCCACCCTTTAAGACTTGGTGGGAGAGATAGAGACCCTCAGAGATAGGTAGTTTGCAAGTAACATGGCCCTGTGCCAAGCTAAGCTTTAAAGATAATAGCCATCAGGTTGAATTGCAACCTGCAGCATAATGGAGCCAATGCAGCTCACACAACAGCAGTGTAAACTAGGCAAATCTCGGTACACCCTAACTTCAGTCACTGTTGCATTGTGGACCTGTGAAGTGTCCAGGTGTTTTTCAAGGTCATCTCCCCCCCCACACACATACACACACAGACACAGACACAGAACACATTACAGTAGTTCAGTCAGGACGTGATTAAGGCATAAATACAATGAGCAGGGCCTCTTGGTCCAGAACGGTTGCAACTAGTATACAAGATAAATGTGTGCAAATGTCTTTCTATCTATGGTTGCCACCTGCTCTTTGAGCAGGATTTGTGAGACCCAGAGGACTTTCAAATTGCTCATGAAATCTGTGGAAGACAGGATGCTAGCTTGTCAAGAGTTAAATATGAAAAATCTCTGGATGCAGAGGATCTCCAAACCCAAAGACATTCCGCGTTGAATTGCTGCCTGTTATTCATGTCAGAGGCCTGTAGGGATTGTTTCCGCCAAATTCTACCCAATCTAGAGCAGCTTGGCAAAACTTGGCAAAGCATCCCTAATTTACAGTAACAGAGTGAATTCATATGAGATTGACAGATGATTGTTGAAAAAGAGAGAAATTGAAGAAAAAGAAGGCATGAGAAAGAAGTGGGAGGAGAGGATGAAATGCATTGTTACATGGGCTGGCCTGGATCTCAGGAACTACCCTGTTTCCCTGAAAATAAGACATCCCCTGATAATAAGTCCAATCAGGCTTTTGAGCACATGCGCTAAAATAAGCCTCCCCCCTCCCCCCGAAAATAAGCCCTCACCGAAAATATTTAAACACAGAGCTAGAAATTAGGTAAGACGGCAAGAGGTGCCCCAACTTGCTCCATGCAGCCCAAAATAATAAAACCTCCCCGAAAATAAGGCCAAGCCCTTATTTCGGGGTTCAAAAAATATAAGACAGGGTCTTATTTTTGGGGAAACACAGTATATACCAGAACAATTGGAATATAATAGGAGTCTCCAAACTTGGCAACTTTAAGACTTATGGACTTCAATTCCCAGAATTCCTCAGCCAGCATTCCACAAGTCTTAAAGTTGCCAAGTTTGGAAACCCCTGGAATATAACATGGTTTTTTTTTTCATTTTCCTAATGTTTAAAAAGTCTTTATTGTTATTCCAATATATCCTCCTTCAAAGCATAGCATCTATTGTACTATTTCATTAGAAAAAAAAATTAATAGAAAAGTAAAATTCTCCTTTTTAGCCAACATGCAACATATCCCTAATCTATTTTAATGCTTTGGTCTCACAGTATGTTTGGGATGATTATGCTTGGATAGGTTGTGAATGGAAGATAATGCTTTAGTCTTGTGATACTGCAGCTCTTATTGCTGCAAAGAATTTCAAAACTTAGGGTAGATTGGTGGAAGAGCAAAATTAGCCTTTAGGGATAGCACTTTTGAGTGCCATATGAGGAAATGAAATGCAGCCAAAACAGGAAGAAAATAAAGAGAAGCAAATAAACCAATTCAGCTAGTATGATCAGGCTTCATAGAGGTTTATTTCTAAAAATAACACTCCTAGAAGGAAAATTTGAAGCAGAAAATTATTACTTTTTGAATGTTGTTGCAGTTGTGCTGCACATTTATAAAATGTGAAATTGTGAGCAATAAAGCAGTTAATTTCAAAATTCTAAACTTCAGTGCTTAGTACTTCAACGTGTTTGAAGACAATGAACAGAATTTAAAAAGCAAACTATTGCAACTAACAATGTCAATGCTATAAGTTCTAAAGAAATCGGTGACATTTTTGATACCTCCTATTCTTTCTGTACTTATCAGTGCTGTAGGCTGATGCAAAGTTCTTCTGTTTATTTTAAATAAAATGGATAGACACATTATTAACTGCCTTTATCTACCTACCAAATAGTATTTCATAGATTCTCCTTAGATTTTGGGATAGTTTCGACATTAAGACTTCTCTGTTGCCAAGAATCTATATAAATCTAAAAATCTATAAAATGCTTGGTTTAAAGCATTTTATTCCTTTATTATCTTTATAAACAGTTTATAAATAATTCAAGATGGCAAGCATATTTAATATTGCTTCCTCCAATTTTCCCTGATCAACAACCCTATGAGGTGGGTTGGACTGAGAAAGAATAATTGTTCAAAGTTTCCCAGTTTTCATGCCATTGCCTAAGGCAGGACAAAGCTCACACTCCCTTGGTTTCTAGCCCAGTGCCATAATCACGTAGCCTTCAGATTTTTAAAATTGGATAAAGGTAAACCTTTGTTTATTTGTCTTAGAAAGCTGTGCAGTCTGATATTTGCAGCAACTACTTGTCATTACTTTGCTTAGTGGCCAATCTGCTTCTTGAAACAGAGCCTAAACTGCAAACTTTCTTTTCACATTTGAAAAAAAAAGAGGGATAATAATAATTTAAAAAGATAAAAGGAATAATGCAAAAGACTGCTTTACTTAGAATAACTTACATCCTGTGGTGAAATTTTTAACACTATCAAGTAACAATATCTGCATATCCCAGGTCCTTGGGAAGGATTTGATAGATGGGTACAAATGCCAAATCCAGTTTTTTAAAAAAAATTTGATTTATATGCCGCCCTTCTCCGGAGGCTCAGGGTGGCTTATAAGGCGTTAAGCAATAGCCTTCATACTTTTTGTATATTTTTTATACAAAGTCAGCTTATTGCCCCCACAAACTGGGTCCTCAATTTACCTACCTTAGAAAGGATGGAAGGCTGAGTCAACCTTGAGCCTCGAACTGGTGTAATTGCAGACAGCTGGATGTTAATAACAGGCTATTCAGCCAGTTAAGCTAAACATCTGGCTGACTGTGCAACAAACCATGGTAATAAAAGATGCCGATACAGGCAGTCCTTGATTACTGACCATAATTGAACCCAAATTTCATTGATAAACAAGGCAGTTGTTATGTGAGTTTTGCCCTTTTTTTACGACCTTTTTGCCACAGTTAAAAGCAAATCACTGTAGTTAAGTGAATCATGTGATCATTAAGCAAATCTGGTTTTCCCCGTTGCTTGTTGAAAACTGACTGGGAATGTTACACATGATGGTCACATGATCCCAGGACTTTGCAACTTTCATAAATACATATCAGTTGCCAAGTGCTCAAATCTTGATCACATGTCTATGGGGATGCTACAGTGGTCGTAAGTATGAAAATCAGTCATAAGTCACTTTTTCCAGTGTTGTAACTTTGAATAGTCACTAAACAAATGGTGGTAAATCAAGAATTACCTGTATTGTAACATCAAAAATAAGCACGAGTTCACTGCACAGAACAAACCAACTGATGTACAGCAAGGCTGCAGTTATAATTGAATACCTGGGATTTAAATTCAGCCAACAAGGGAAAAAAAGCCAAATGGTGCATTACCAAAATGGAAGAGATTGGAAAATAACATCAGCATGTTAATAAGTTCAGAGGCAAACATGCTAGAAAGAAAAGGAGCTGAAGAACAAGAAAATCAAATATTATTTGACCCAGGAAGATCACCTAGAACCAAAGAAGATTAAGGAAACAGTGGAAATAGTAAGGCATAATTTGTAGGACAGAAATTCTTATAGATGTATTCTGTAAAAATATTGTAGATTTTTGTTTAAAGCCATCTGATTTTTAAAGATAAAATAACAATAGCTGTGGCTGTAGCTTTAGCTGTAGCACTTAGACTTATATACTGCTTTACAGCCCTCTCTAAGAAGTTTACAGAGTCAGCACATTGCCCCCAACAATCCAGGGTCCTCATTTTACCAACCTTGGAAGGATGGAAGACTGAGTCAACCTTGAGCCTGCTGAGGTTTGAACTGCCAATTTCAGGCAGTTGGCAGTCAGCAGAAGTAGCCTGCAGTACTTGCATTCTAACCACTGTGCCACCATGGCTCATATAATTTTTCCATTGATGTGATGTTTCTTGATTTCGTCTTTCTATCAAATAGTAGTTCGGTGAAATCTCAGTCTAAGCAGATTACTTTTACATAATTTCTGTCCTGGAGTATTTTTGAATAGCAGTACTTAGCGGCTAAACAACTGCTGGGCAATAAAAAGATTTGTAAGAATCTGCATATTAGAATATACACAGAGAATAAGAGCTCTTGAAATAATATTCAGTTATTATACATTGGAATACTTGGTATCATACTGTCTAAACAATGGGATTTGTAAGGTAAGGATGAGCAATGCATGGTTAAGTGGAACAGAAACCTATCTTCTTATATCATAGAAAAATAACAAAGAATGCTTCATGGATAGAATTGAATCTCATTTATTTCATTAATATTCTAAGTTATGGGTATAGCATTTATTTTTGGCCTCTTAAGATAAAAACCTTCCCAAAGTGTCTTGTAATATGTAACAACTATGATTTTTTTCTTTTGAAGAATATTAATAAAACCCATAAATTTAATGTGGTGTTGGATTAAAATTGAAGAGGCCTTTAATTCAAATCTAACTTCAACTCTGGAAGTCTACTTGGAGACTTTGAACCAAGCTTTGGCTCTTAGCCCAGATCATCTCACAGAACTGAGGAGAAAAAATGGAAGCGAAAGTGCTATGTCTTTAACTCCTGGAAGAAAGATGGATTCAAATCATACATAGATATATACAGACACATACATATGTATCTCTGTGTGTAAGAGAGAGAGTATTTATATTCTGCCTGATAGAAATAACCTGATAGAAATAAATGGCTTTGGCATATCTCCATTTGTGGACTCTTATTTGATCTTGTAATACAGATAGTTCAGAACAGCCATTCATGATTTCTGGCCAAAGCATAAAGCACCCCTTCAGAAAAATTCAAGGATATTTTTTTTTCTCAGTGTAACACATGCTATGAGGAGGCCTCATACAGAAGTAATATATTAACTAATAATAGCATGCTGACCCTCGGGAGCAAGAATTATCTGATAGTAGATTTAATCCTTTGCTTCAGAATAAAAATCAAATACCCCTTCATCCTGCCAGCTTTATCCAGATACATTCTGTTTCTATAGATATATTGCTTGGCTTTCATAAAACATTATAACAATTGGTAATAGAACAACTAAGATCTGATTTATCTTTAAATTTTATTGTTATATTGCACTTCCCCAAAAGTCCAAGACAATGTACAAAATCGATGCAAAATAAAAAAGGCTTGATAAAAATACCTCTATAATAATGGAGAAATTGGTTGACAGTTGACAGCAAAATATTCTTTTCAAATATTTGAATAGAAAATTGAGTAGACTAAACTGAAAGTCTAAAGAGTATCTAATTTACAATCCAAAATGAAATGCTGTAGTAATTAAGAAGTAAACTCTATATGTTTCCTTTATGCTCTCACTTTTTCCAGTTGCCTCAAAAATATGAGTGTCGCATAGATATAACTCTAGAAATTAGAGTGTAATTTCATTCAAGAAAGTACAAATTGAAGCCAGAATAAAAAATAAGTGAAGCTTCCAATTTTTTTAAAATAAGAATGGCTCTTTATTTTTATTGCTTTACTGTTGTTACTGTTTTAGATTCTATTTCATGCCTTAGCTGCTAGATAAGAATCTTTTTTAAAATGTGAGAAAAGGGTTATTTAAAGTCAAGCAAATTTAAATGAAATAGAAAGTACTATATATATTAAAAGCTTTCATGATGTGTCAATTGTAACACTTATTTAAATTTTAAATTCAAAAGCAAAGTACCTAAGACACAGTATGAACCTAAGGCACAGTATAATACTTTCTATAGCAGTAGAGGATTTTCCCTGCTTTTGGTGGATATGCCATTAACAAAAGATTGTTCATCCATCATGTTGGTTCTATATATTAAATTAATTGTGAGCTGGAAAGAGCAATCAGAAAAAGAAAATTGAATGTACCTCAAATGTCAGTCACACTGTTTAAAAGAAAGATCTCTTGAAAAAAGTAAAGAGACTGTGAAAAAAATAGTTTAGCCTAATAAACTGTAACTGTAATAGAAAGTCAACTCTACTTTTGAAAAAGGAGAGCTAATTCAGATATTACCGCTGTCATATATATTTTAAAACATTAGCAGAGTTCAGAAACTATTTTTATGCACGTGTACTATCTCTATAAAAGGGTTAACTCTGATCATTCCCGGTTCCATACTTTGAAATACAATTTCAATAAATGGTTTTAAAGATGACTTGGTATACTTGGGTACCTTTTCTAACTAGGGAGCATCATGGCTACATCAACTTTAAATCAACTTTCTGTTCCATATTGTATGTGTCCTACCAAATACTCATATAGTAAAATACAAAAACTCTGAAAGATAAATTGGATCTTGGTGAGATATTCTAGGACAGGGGTCAGCAACCTTAAATACTCAAAGAGCCACAAAGGTCCCAACCGAAAGCCCCCCGTTCAATTCTGGAGCCGACTGGAAGTCCGGTTCCCCCACCATAGAGTCTCCTTCTAGTGCGGCATCCTTTTTCTTCTACGTGTCCTAAGTGAAAGCCCTATCAATTGTGGAGCTGACCAGAAAACTCACCCCTTGCCATAGAGTCTCTTCCTGGTGTGCTGAGCTTTTTCTCCCCATAACTGGAAGCTCCTCTCAAAAGTGTGGTGGCGACAGGGAGCCGCAGAAGAGGGATGAAAGAGCCACATGCAGCTCCAGAGCCGTGTGTTGCTGATCCCTTTTCTAGGAGCAAAAGTGGGATTAACTAGCCCCTATCACTGAATAAAACCAAAGGACTTTGTTGGCATAATAAACTATTCAAACTCAAGTAAATCTGGATCAATGCTCTTATAGCTGCCAGTGAAGAGAAGACCAAAGCTTCACTAAGTAGGTTAAAATGTAGTTTTTAAGAATGAGTTTTAAGAGTTAAGGATGAATTTTAAGAGGTGAAACAGGTGCCGTAAGACTAACTTTTTCTCACACCTATTTTTTTTAATGGACCTATCCTGGTAACTTCATTGTTTGATTTATAAATTATGCTTGTTGCACAAACTTAAGCATGTAGCCAAGAGTGTAGCCCACCTGAGGTCGGTGGGTAAACTATTCCAGAGGGTCGGGGCTCCGATAGAGAAAGCCCTCCCCCTGGGGGCCGCCAGCCAACATTGTTTGGCTGACGGCACCCGGAGGAGGCCCGCTCTGTGGGAGCGCACCGGACGATGAGAGGAAGGCAGGAGATGGTCCTGTAAGTACCCCGTGCCTAAGCCATGTAGGGCTTTATGGGTAAGCACCAGCACCTTGAAATGGACCCAGAGAGCAACTGGTAGCCAGTGCAGCCTGCGCAGGAGAGGTGTAACATGGGAGTAACGAGGAGCCCCCGTAACTACCCGCGCGGCCGCGTTCTGAACTAACTGGAGTCTCTGGATGCATCCCAAGGGCAGCCCTATGTAGAGGGTGTTACAGTAATCCAACCGAGAAGTAACAAGGGCATGAGTGACCATGGCGAGGGCATCTTGGTCTAGGAAAGGGCGCCACTGGCGCATAAGACGTTCTTGTGCGAAGGCCCCCCTGGTTACGGCCATCAGGTGGTCATTCAAGGATAGCCGAGAATCCAGGAGGACTCCCAGGTTGCGAATCCTATCGGATGAGATAAGAGTCTCCCCACCGATCACTAGCGATGGTATCTCTAGATCCTGAGATGCCACTCAGTCTTGGAAGGGTCAGTCTGAGCCTGTTCTTTCCCATCCAGATCCGCACTGCCTCCAAGCAGCAGGACATCACGGAAAGAGCATCCCCAGGGTGGCCTGGGGTGGAGATGTAAAGCTGGATATCATCCGCGTATTGGTGATACCTCACCCCAAAGCCACGAATGATCTCACCCAGCGGCTTCATGTAAATGTTAAAGAGCAGGGGGAGAGAACCGATCCCTGAGGCACCCCACAAGTGAGAGGCCTCTGGGAGGATCTCTGACCCCCCCGCCGATACAAACTGCAAGCGGCCCAAGAGGTAGGAGGAGAACCACTGCAACACAGTGCCTCCTATCCCCAACCCCCTGAGTCGCTGCAGTAGAATACCATGGTCGATGGTATCGAAAGCCGCCGAGAGGTCAAGAAGGACCAGGATGGAGGAACAACCCCCATCACGGGCCCGCCAGAGATCATTCACTAGGGCGACCAATGCCGTTTCCGTGCTGTGCCCACGCCTGAAGCCAGATTGGTAGGGATCCAGGTAGTCCGTTCCTCCAGGAAATGAAGGAATTGCTGTGCCACCACGGTCTCAACAACCTTCACTAAGAAGCAAAGGTTGGAGATAGGACGGTAATTGTTAAGTGAGTCTGCATCCAGGTTGCGCTTCTTAAGGAGGGGTCGTACCACCGCCTCTTTTAGTAAAGCAGGGACAAACCCCTCCCTCAGCGAGGCGTTAACAACTGCCTGGATCCAGTCTCCAGTCACCTCTTTGGCTGCAGAGACAAGCCAGGAGGGGCACAGATCCAAAACACACGTGGAGGTCCCCAGCCTACCCATAATCCTGCCCACTTCATCCAATGAAACAGGCTCAAACTCAACCCAGAAGACTTCACCAAGACTAGCCCCGGTCTCCTCAGTGGATTCTGCCCAGTCGGAGTCCAATTCAGTCCGAATTCGAGCGATTTTATCTTGCAGAAACTGTGCAAAATCCTTAGCTCGACCCTGCAAGGGGTCATCCCTTGCTCCCTGGTTCAGGAGGGAGCGGGTTACCCCAAACAGGGTGGCTGGGCGGTTTTCTGCAGATGCAATGAGAGCAGCGAAATATTGACGTTTTGCTGCTTCCATCGCCACAAGGTAAGACCTAATGTAGGTTCTTAACTGTGTTCGGTCGGATTCAGATCGGGAGGACCTCCAACCACCCTCCAGACGTTTTTTCTGACACTTCATTTCCCTGAGCTCCATGGTGAACCATGGAGCCACCCGGGATCTGCACCGGATCAGAGGCTGCATAGGCGCGATTCAATCCAGGGCCCCTACCACAGCCTGCTCCCAGGCCGCCACTAGGGCCTCGGAGGAATCGTGGGTTAAGGAGGCAGGAAATGACCCAAGCTCCATCAGGAACCTTTCGGGTTCCATCTGGCATCCGGGGCGGAACCAACTCACCGGTCCCACAACCCAGCGGCGGGGTAAGGCGGTAGGAAAGTCTAGCCTAAGAGGGAATGATCAGTCCATGACAGGGGGTTAATGGATAAGGACTCCTTCCCCCGATCATTTGTCCACTGCCCAGAGAGAAAAATCAGGTTGAGTGTGTGTCCTCCTTTATGAGTTGGGGCCTGCACAATCTGAGTTAGGTCCATGGCCGCCATGGAGGCCATGAACTCCCACACCAATTCAGATGTCTCCCCAGCCGAGGGCAGGTTGAAGTCTCCAACAACCAAAAGGTTGGGGAGTTCCATCGCCAACTCGGCCAAGACATCTAGTAGTGCGGGCAGGGCTGAGGCTACACAGCTGGGTGATAGGTACGTAACCAGCAGACCCGACTGAACTCCAGGATCCCACTTCAAAAGGAGCGATTCACACCCGCCTGAGGGACAGTGACCTCCCTAGGACTGAGACCTTCCTTAATTACTACCGCCCCTGAAGTCATGGCTGATGGAGTACCTGAAAACCTGGGGGTCATAAATCGGAGAGGGGGACACCTCCCTCCATCCCAAGCCAGGTTTCGGTGATGCAAGCCAGGTCCGCATCCTCCTCCTTAATTAAATCCCGGACGAGGAGGGCCTTGTTCACCACAGACCTGGCAATCAGGTACAACAGCCGGAGTCCAGGGGACCGCGCTCTGTCCCCACCGGGGGAACAGGATGGGTGAAGGGGGCTGAAGAGCGGCACCGCCTGAACAAAGTGGTGGGGCTTTCCAAGCCTCCTCCCCCCAACACCTCTGCCCCTCCCAACCATCACAGAGATTGGAAGACCCGCTCTCCATCGAACCTCTATATTCCCTCCCCCCTTCCCCCACAGCCACCCGACGGGCCTAATTTCTGATCGAGAGGAGCCGCCCCCGGCTCATTGTTCACCACCCGCCTCCCCGATACCCCTAAAATTTGATATAAAACCCTAGTTTAAAAACCCCTCAGATCACGCTTAGAGCATGCCATCTCTCGAGGTCCCAAAACCCATCCTTGAGGTAGGCCTTAGATAGAACAAAAGGCCACGTCTGCGAGAGGGGGACATCTTGCAGAGCAAGAAGGTCAACTGATGTATAGGCCAAATTAAAACATATGAGGTAGGCAAAAATTACACAGCACCCAAGATGGTAGATGAAGAAGAAGAGAAGGGGCACATACAATGTAATCAGAAGATGGAACACGGGACAAGAAAAACCATCGGTCCCTCACAGCGATGGAAGAGTCAAGAATCTGTTCTGCAGAACAGGCAAAGGTCTGCTACAAATAAATCCACTGGCACCCACTGCAACCATCCTCTCACGATGGCTGGCGGGAAACCGCCAGCAGAGTCATAGTTCAGAGCCAGGGTAGCGAAGCAGCAGTAATCTTCCGAGACTCTCGGTCTCCCAGTCTGAGGCCCGCCATCTCCCACAAACATTCCAAGTCCGACGATGATGACAAACAGGAGGGGGAATAGCAAGATCGTCAATAAGGAGAGCACAAGGATCACAGGCGGCATAATAAGGAGGTTGATGACCATAAACAGCTGAAGATAATAAATGGATAGGGCCAAAACATGGGCCGGTGGTATCAGAGGAGGACCTCAATATGAGGAGAGGGAGGGGGACACCAGGGGAGAGGACAGATGAACATTTCCTACCTCCCCTCCGGTCTACTCCCCACCCCAATCTTCCCACTTCACTCACCCTGAGCCTGTTCTGGACCATACAGGCAAAATTAGTTGCCCAGTTCTCAAAGGCCACAAACCCATTGAGGGACTGTAAAAATCCCAGAAAGAAAGTTCGCTGAGCAGCAGTCCCAGATATCTTCAGCGAAGAGGGGCCGCCATAAACAAGGGCCCGGTTAAACGCCGTCCCTGAAGCCTCTCCCAGCTGATCCCCCGGGGGGGCCAAACCACTCCCCATGGATCTGGATCGCTGGATGTGACTTCGATGGAATCGGGACAGCACCACACAGCGCAGATTGAGCACAGCACTCTATAGCTGAGGCGCTGTTTCCAAGGCCACAGCCGTCCTCTAAAACGGTGCTCGAATGATGCAATTTCCAAAAAAGCTGATTCACCGCCTCTGATCGCCCGGAGCCATCGTAGCTCGTCCGTGAGCCTGTTCCGATCCAGGAACAGCTCATTCTAGTCGGCAGAAGCTCGGAATGTCGGGAGGGGGGTCAGGGACGGAAAATATGACCCCCCAATGCTGAGAAATCGTCATTCTCCCCCGCCGATCGTTGGCCAAAACTCAGGGAGCCACCATCTTGCACGTGCGCAGGTCCGAATTTTGGGCTCAGTTGTCGTCATAAGTCTAGGGCTATCTATATATACTACACTTTTTGCTTCTCCTAGTCAGATTTTCAGGTTTACTGTTATTCTGTATACTCTTGCGCTATCATGAGGCAACAGTAATTCAGTATTGTCATTTATTTAAAATACAGTTTGGTTATATGTTTTCTCTCATCTTTGATTTTAGATAATAAATAAAGTCATATTACTCTACCTTTCTGATTTTAAAGTTTATTCATTTACATCACTGAGATGTAAATGTTGTCATATCTTCCAGCTGTAAAATGGAACCAGTGTTGTCATCCAGGCAGATGATGCTTCATTCTGGCACAGATTTTATCCAATTCATACTCTTATGTCTTTGCTTGTGCTAAGGCTACATTCTAAACTTCCTATGCTAAATCTGCCTGTCTTAATATTCTACATAGCTCCAATAGTATACAACACTACATATATTTAAGGTCCACTGGGACCTGCCTGACTTGATCTCTATCTTTGTGCTAGAGGACTTAAGAGTTGATAACCAGAACTGCCTAGCCCGAGAGAGAAAGAGTAAGGATATCAGGCTGAATTTACAGTGTTACTGAAAATACTAGTAACTTTATTTTAGATATGTACAGTGCTTATATTGGCACAAACGCATGACACTTCTAAAGTTCTCTTTCTGCTTTAAAATGGAGTATGAAATTATTGTAAGAAATTATTTTCAAGTCTGGTATTTTTCTAAGTGTGCAGTTCCCTAAGCCTCATGTCTAGTAAAGAAAAATACAGCCCAATTTAGCTTAGTATGACAATAGTTATTGATTTTTGCTTTACTTATTTGTATTTTTCCTGCTATTTTAGAATCGATATTCCCTAACGTCATTTCTATTTTGTGTGTATAAGAGAGAAGATAAATTAATACGACATGGTTGCATGGTAACTCTTTTCCCTATGGCCTCTTCCCATATTATTTATAGTAACGTGTGAAGAGGCTATTTAGATGGAATATGATGTTTGTCTATATGGAGATTGTTGGAGAAGTGTAGGAAGAAGCATAGGGAAACAGAAATTTCCACAAGGGAAAAGACAGCTGAAGAAGGGTAGATCACTCTGAACAGGTAACTGTAACTTACGTGAAATGGAATACACTACTGGCTACTCCAGTTAAGAGCATTCCCATTGATTGTGAATTAGAAAATAAAACCAGAGATTATCGGAAAATACATGACCAAATTCATACATGATCACAAAAGGTGTTTAAACAGTCTTGGTAAGTTTGAGAACTTTGGATACTCTGCAGCTTTGAAAAGCAAATCCAGAGGGATTTCTGTTTTGTGAATAAAATGCTCTGTCAGATAACCTGCAAAGATCTATTAAATGCATACTCAAATCATAACAAAGAGTTACAATTACTTGATACCATAAATGTCTGTGCCATAGATCAGTTGTATGTGGAATCATTGTAAGGGAAGTAACTCTGGATGAATCCTATTTAACATCTATCAGTTCATTGGATTGGATTGTTGATGCAGCTGGAAATAATAACCATAGCTTTATATGCCAAGTTGAAGAAATTCCAAGGAAGTCTAAAATAAACTTGGATTTTATGAAAGTAAATGACTAAACACATGTGGACTGATCAAAAAAAAGTTGAAAGTCAAGATAATCAAACATATCCCAAAAGACTCTTAAAATAATTTTTACAGAGATTTTGCTATTGCAAATGCAGTAATACTTGCCAGTTTAAACAGGTCTTCATGGAGGTTAAGGCTCTCTGTTGCTATTGGTCATAATTACTATACATTGACTAAAACAGCAGAGACAATGTGTATCTTCAGGCTAGTTATTGAGAATAATAATGGAGAAAAGCTTCTTAGTCATTCTTATAAGGATCTGATTGATCAGTGAGAAACAGAATGCCAGACTAGATGACATTCTCTGATAAGAGCTCCAGTTTTATTCTTAATGTAATGGAAGAATGATATGACATTGTATACACCTTTCAGTGTAGCTTAATCAGAATAAGAAATCTAGATATAGGTAATCCTCAACATACGACTACAGTCGTGTCCAAAATTTCTGTTGATAAGCAAGACAGTTATGAAGTGAGTTTTGCCCCATTTTACGACCTTTTTGCCACAACTGTTAAGCAAATCCCTGCAGTTGTGAAGTCAATATGGCTTCCCCCATTGACTTTATTTGTCAGAAGCTAGCTGGGAAGGCTATAAATGCTGATCACCTGACCCTAGGCCAATGGCAACTGTCCTAAATAAATACCAAGTGCCTAAATTTTGATACGTAACCATAGGGATGCTGTAACAGTCATAAGAGTAAAAACTGATCATAATTCATTTTTTTCAATGCTGTTGTAACTTTGAACGGTCATTCAATGAATGGTTGTAAAATGAGGATTACCTGTCGTTTTTGAGTTAGTACCCTAATTGGCTCTGCTGGGATTACTGGAGTATGTTTTAGTAGATTTTCTTAAGAGTAAGCTTTAAGAGTAAAGTTACATAGTGCTTTGAATTAATTAAAAATGCCTCTGGGTTGGATTATTGTAATAAACTCTGCGTGGAGCTGCCCTCGAAAACAATGCACCAGCAACTTTTAGCATTTCTCATTATGTTCATGTGACACTGCTGTTTTTTAAACTGGATGGGCTGCCTGTAGTCTTCTGAGTGCAATTTAAAGAGATGCCTGTCACTTATAAAACCCTACATGATGTAGAATTAGGCTGTTTATGGCTTCATCTCATTTCCATGGTCTCTGCTCAGCCATCCAGATCTAGTAGAGAAAGCATGCTTCAGGTTTCTTCTGTCAGTGTCATGTTGTAGGACTCTGGGCTTGTACCTTCTCTGTAGCAATATCTCCCTGGAGATCTAGATGGCCCTTTTTGACTTTTTTGAGACTGAAAGCCTGGCTGTCTTTGGGTCAGAAGGTTAGATGAGCTCTGCTGCTGTTGATGTGCTTTTTGTGATTGGGATTATTGTTTTGGGCACAGGATTAGTGTGGTGGCCTACAGATGGAGCTCTTGCCTCACAATCAGGAGGCTAGGAGTTCAATCCTAGAAAGAGGCAGATATTTCTCCCTCTGGGCACAATGAGAATATATCTTTTGAACAAAACTCTGCACTGGTGACAGGAAGGGCATCGGCCATTAAACACTCTGCTAGCTCCATTCAGTTGCCCAGACTCTACCCCACAAGGGATTATGGGGTCGTTAAATGATGATGCTGATTGTTTTGGGCACAATTGGATGCAGGTTGTAATTAGTATATTAATTTATGTATTCATATTGTGAGATGGACAATCATATAAATATTTTTTTTAAAAAATTAAATGTGAATGTGTTTTGGCGACATATTAAAACAGATGCTCAATCTCATAGAAAGGTGTTGCTTCTTTAAAGAGTTGCCAGCAGATATTCAGTGCTCACTTCAGGGCATTTTTTAAAAATCAGAATTTGCAACTGAAAAAACTTACATAGGAACAGATACTACGGTCGTCATCTATTTTTTAAATCTCTGCATGGTTTCAGATAGACTGAAAGCTGCTATGGGGCAATGGATGGGGTATATGGGAATGACCTTGAGGGACATGAGGAAACAATCAGATAAAAGGGGAAGGAGATCACAACTGCTTAATGGATAAAAAAAGTTTAAAATGATACAACCTAACATATCAGACTGTTAAAAGTGATGGTGGGAGATTTGTATTTTCAGACGTACAAGATTCCTTTAATGTAACCTTCCAATAAAGTAGAATTAGCTCATTTGGTTGTCTCTCGTGCCTGGTTTGCCTGACAACAGTGAAACATTGAAGGTGTTAACATAGCCACTGCTTGCATCTTCTTAAACTAATGTGTCTTTGGGAGAATCACTGTGTGAACCTGGGGAAAAATCTAGCTGCTTTAAGGTGTTGTAGACATATAGTTATACTTGCTTCCTTCTGCTCCAGAATAATTTGTGCCTTTGAGTCTAAAGGGCTACACCGCTCTAATTTTGTCGTTTTCCAATATTGCTTCCCACAAAATGGCTGCTTGTAATAATATCTATATGGCAGTTGCTCCATGTGGTGAAAAGCTCATATACAGCAGTTTGCCTTGTAATTGACTGCTGCTGTATTGTTTGTTATCACAGCACATTGCTGAAAATTCCTGTTAGCTTTTTATAGCAACACAGGAAAAATATGAAACTAATTTGTACGACTATCCAGTATATACATAAAGGAAGCAAAGCATCAGGTGACCAAGCTATGGTGGCTATTT
This sequence comes from Masticophis lateralis, assembly GCA_030761175.1. Lineage (NCBI taxonomy): Eukaryota > Metazoa > Chordata > Lepidosauria > Squamata > Colubridae > Masticophis > Masticophis lateralis. Next base: position 67,498,591 of record JAUDYJ010000003.1, read on the forward strand.
CAAATAAAACATGCCCCAGTGACATAGATAAATACATAATGTTTGGCTTTTAACTAAAAGAAACATGTCCTTTTGGTGTCAAATCATTTGTGGCCCAGAATAATACAAAACAAAATGAACCTGTGATGGTTTGATTTTATGACAGTTTTAGAATAAGACACACATAACAAGAAGAGAAAACTCATATCTCTCAAGATGCATGATTAACCCAATTTTGTTTTGGTGATCGCTTCCCTCTGACAGCCTAACAAAACCAGGCTATGTTATGCTCAACTTCTTTAGTAACTGTGTTTATCCACATTTACTCTTTTGATCATTTACAGACTGCAAAAATAATCAGCTAATAATTTTTGAAACATCAGGAGAAGAACATATGAATTCAATATCATGTGGCTTATCACATGAAAAGCCTAATGTTATTTACATGATGTGACCGCAAAGAGCCAAGTGTCTCTGTCAAACTTTCATATTTTATGGATTTCTTTATAATGTGCTCGTACTATTTAAAATCAATTATTTTTTTATGATTTTTTTGTATCATTGACTCAGTAAAAGTCTATGCAACACCAAATTTCATTTATTTTAAACTATACTTTCTATGCAAAAGATAAATCTATCAGAAGAAAAAAAAAGCTGTGCAATGCCTCACACTGAAATGGAGTGAATTTCCTGACATCAGGAAAGTTTCTTAGCTAACACAGGTGCATCCAGAAATACCTATGAATTTGTTGTGAGTAAGAAAATATATATTTTTAGTTTTTACAAAATAAAATGGTAATTATTATCAATCTGAATGCAAGCATGCAAGTTTTTCAGTGAAAACTAAGTATTTTTCCTGCTACATTGAATTAATGAGGCTTTTCTACATAGATAAAGAACCATTTTCCTTCCACTAAGTTTTCATACTTAGACATGACTGAGGGAGATTCGTTGGCAAATAAAATTTCTGAGGTATTGATGATGAGATTGGGACATTAAGAAACATGACCTTGGTGTAAAAACAGAAGGAAAATGAATCTTTCTTCATTGTTTATTTTCAAGTTCGGTCTTTCCAACTGATATCAGTATAAATTCTAAAAAATAGGATTGTATGGTTTGTGTAGTTGTTTACATAAGCTTTTACCAAGTAACATAGAGTTTTGTAATTAGCACTATATTTCTAGGGTTATAGTGAACAAACCACAGTAGCCCCTTTTACAAACATTTTTTTGACATCAGGATGGAAAGAGAATACTGTAATAATTTCATTGTTATTGGTTGGTAATTTTTTAAGAATATGGAATTTTGATTTAGGAGAGAGTAGCTGGAAATAGGGTATTGATTGTGATCAATACTGTCCAAAATCATTATGGAGCTGGGCAGCCTATAAATTCAATTAATTAAATAAAAGTTATAAAGCTGTTGCACATGATAACTTTATAACTAATTTTTTTAAAAAAAATGTTGGCATTGAACCTGTCCTCTTGATCTTCATAGCGCGATATATATACAAAGGCTGGTAGCGTAACACAGAAGTGTCTGGAACAAGAAAGAATAAAGTCATCTGCATTATGACATTATTTTCAAATGAACACATTTTGTGCAATTGTGCCATGACATGCATTTGTCTTCGCCAGTGGATGTCTATATTATAATGGCTGTTCTGGCAATATTTTAGTGGAGAAGGGTTGAGGAAACTTTGAGCACAAAAGAACACACACTTTTGTATGTTCATTTAGATTTCATATTCTAAATCAGGGATCCACAGGCCATGGACCACGACCGGTCCGTGGCCTGTTAGGAACCAGGCTGCACAGTTGGAGGTGAGTGGAGGGTAAGTGAGCGAAACTTCATCTGTATTTGCAGCTGTTCCCCAGCACTAATATCACTGTCAAAACTGCATAAGTGAGGGATCTAGGTTGCGTTGCTCCTCCTCCCCTCCCTGGTCTGTGAAAAATTTGTCTTCCACAAAACCGGTCTCTGGAGCCAAAAATGTTGGGGACCGCTAAATGGTTCAACAGAAGGTCACTTGTGCCTAACCAGTGTGAAGTAGTACAATGTTACTTCCACTATGTTTAAGGAAATGAAAATAACAGGAAAGATTTTTGCCATACTTGGTTATTTAAATAATTTGGTATACTTAACTCTTGGAAGTCAGCAGCTGAGAACTTCATAATTTTTGCTGATGAAGGCAATGGTTATAAATTACAAAAAGTTTGAAGCATGATCCCAGCTCATCCTGCACAAAGGCGAAACAGTGGTCTTGCTCTTACAAATTAAATTAAATTAATTTGACTTGGCAAATTATAGAAGAGTCTTTATTCTGTCACTAGCTTTACCATCAGTGCTGCTGGAGGAATAATTTAACATTCTCAAATATTGGTCTGTATGAGTCAAATTGTAAGAATAGATTATTGTAGTTTTATAGGGAGTCCCACTCTATGCAGTAACTTGGGAACAACAAAGGCAGGAAGTAATTGTAAGAGGAATCTTACAATAGTTACTGTTGGATTAATGCAGTACAATTTCTGATACCGTTGCTAAGCTCTGCGTGATTTGCTTTGTCAATACAACAGCACCTGTTTAAAGAATTATTAATTGCTAGGTAGGTACTATTTAACAATATTTCATGTCTGTGTTCCTGCAGTTTAAACTTTCTTTACTGCCTGATGTGGACTGCAGCAATAATGAAAGTTGTTACTAAAATATAAAGCACTATATTATATTTGACTTTCTATTACTGTTGAATATATTAATCCTTGCCAGCTTCTTCTCCATTCAAGTATTAGTGGCACAAACATTGCTACATCTTGTTCAATCTGATGAATCAGATTTTATAGAAATAACTGCCAGTCTGATACACATACAGACATATATTCCATCACCACCATTTTCTAACATTGCATAGGACTACTATTCCCTGAACCATAGATACTATATAATACTTTTCTGTGAGTCTTTTATGAGGACAAAAGATCATCCTCAAAGGAACATCTTTTGGTTATTATTTTCAGTGCCCTTTGTCAGATCGTTCCACTGATGGGGTCCCTCAGGTTAGCTCTTAGCTCTTACAAGAGTGCATTATTTTTCTTTTATTTTAAATCCCCAATATCCCAAGTCATATAATTACTTTTATGATTCCAGATATCTGCAGAAGCTTGACCTTTTGTGTATTGCTACAGTAATTATAAAACTGAATAGCTCTATACATATACTTGCATAATGCATATTTTGCAATGGGTTTATTATATGGATTTGTATTGAGTTCATCTTTGGTACAAAAGTAGTTGGTAATTAGTGCATAATTTATAAAGAGGTCATTTTAAACAACTGTTTAACTGCATGTATTTTAAATGTCCTTAGGAAGATCCCCACCCCCCCTGCTTTGTTGGTAATATTTTCACTTTTCTGCTGAGTTCCGTGTTATTTGCTCTGCCTTTGGATGTGAGGAAAAAAACTAGTCCAATCCTTTCCCATTTTAAATTATTTAAATTTTTAGAGTTTTAAATGTTTTATTCGATATATTTTCAGCCTAAATTTATATGGACTTTTAGTACATTTTAACTCACTGTGTTGTTATTGGTTTTAAATTGGCTGTTCACCGCCCTGAGTCCGGAAGGAGAAGGGCGGTATAGAAATTCGATTAATAAATAAATAAATAAATAAATTTGTCTTTACTTTCTTTTAAAAAAAAACCTTTTCCCGTTTTTTATAAATACAATCTACAAATAATGTAATTAAAAAAGAATAAAGGCTATAATTCATATGAAACAATACATTTTATATGACCAAATAATTTTTAAAGTGTATTAAAAGCAGACATTTTGATTCACGGTAATGGTGATAGAGGAAAAGAGGGAAAAAATTAACTTTTCTTCTTTTAGTTAGACGTTAGAGCTTAAGACTACTTCTCGTCTCATGGAGGAATCTTATTCCCTTCAGTCTAATATTTTGCCTTCTAACAAAAGTCATGGCTTCCTATCCAGGAGGCTGAGGCTGATTACGAGGTAGTTGTGCCAGGGCAAGGTGGCAGGAGAAGGAAAGAAAACTGATATGTGGCCTGAAACATCTTCTCCATCATGGAATGAGGGTTAAGTGACCATGTAGCAGTGATAATCCTGACAGACAGCTGCAAGAATAGCAAGGCAGTATCCAAGATCTACCATGAAAGCAAATCCGTCAGATCTTTCTTTATTCTACCAGCAGGATTTTGCCCTCTGAAATGTTCTCTATGAATTTCTAAGCCCCATTCTCAGATTCCTTTTTAAAAATAGCCAAGTGGGAATGGGCAGAACCTTTCAGGCCCAAGGTCCCTCCAGTAGTAGCAGATCAGTTGTATCTCTTATCTACGGGGAGTATAAAATGTCTAGCTACACCAGTGGTGGGTTGCTCCCGGTTCGGTCCGGTTCTTGCGAACTAATTGTAACAGCGGTGGGAGGCTCTGCCCACCCGCACGTCATCATGAACGATCTGTGCATGCGCAGAAGATTCTGTGCATGCACATACGCTCCCGTTGCGAACCAGTAGCGGAGGTAAGTAGAACCCACCCCTGAGCTACACATGTGTTCTTCCCCCAGACTTTAAGGGCTGATTGAGTGGGAACTCCCCTCTCCCTTATTTTGTTTTGTTCTGTGCTTGTTCACCAATTTACATTTTGTATTTATGTATTGTTTGTTAGATGTATGGTTAGTCCTGGGGTTACAACAGCAACTGGGACTGGGATTGCCATCACTAAACAATGTGGTTGTAAATTGTGACATCATATTACTGCACTGCTTCTCAACCACAATCCCAACAGTCCCGACTGCTGTCAACCCAAGAGGCATGAGTTATTAAGTGTGAAGCAACAGGTAATGAGGGGGTATACTGTGGGGCTTGGGAGAGACCCTTAGAAGCCCAAGACAGACTGTCTGCAAGCCAAGGGGGACCCAGTGCTGGCTGCATGGAAATTGAAGATGGGTGGGAAAGAATTGGGAGGCTCAGTGAAGTCCATGAAGGAGTTGGGATAGAGCAAGATCAGGCCACATTCAAATTCAGGGAGAGCTTGGGAGACCCGGTACAGGTCACATATGAACTGAGGGAGGCTAGGAGAGAGCTTGGGAGGCACAAGGCAGGCTGTGTATGAGTTGGGGGAGGCCTAGGAAGTTCAGCAGAGACTGCCTGCAGTCAGGGGATGCTGTGGGCTGGGCGTGACTTTGACCTTCCCTTCCAGCTTCCCCATTGGTTTTGCTTGTGGGAAGTTGGCAGGGAAGGTTGCAGCCTTGTGACTCAAGTTCCCTGAGACGACATAACTATGGGCCAGGCACCCAAGTGTTCATATCTTGATCACATGATCATGGTGTGATGACCCTAGGGGACCAGTCATATGTCCATTTTTCAATGTCATCATTACTTGGAATAATTATCACTGAATGAATGGATGTAAGACAATAACTATCTATAAATGTTTTTTTTTGTTTTTGATTTATTATGTGTACACTGCCCAGAGTTACATTGTCTGAGTTGAACAGTCTTATAAATCTATAAATAAATAAATCTATAAATTAATAAATGGACGGTGTATTTTTGTGCTTCCTGAATTTTGCCTAGATGCAACCTATTTCAGTTAATACACTAGATGTGCAAATGAATTTGAGAATGTCTCAAATGACCACGCTGAGTCACTTTCCTGTCAACTCCATTGACCAAGAATGGTAGTTGGACAAAATGCAGCATTTTTCAGAGGATGGACCAGACACAATTTAAGGGGGGAAGTAGATTAAAACAATAATCCAACCTTCTTAAATGCAAGTTTCTTTATCCCAGTATGCTGCATTCTACTTTAGCTTCAATGTATCTTTCTTTTTGCAAGTTGGTTATCAAACTGGGATAATAAAAGAGGTAAACCACATTTAACTGAAATTAATTAATGCAGCCAAAGGAATAGAATTTCTTCTATAGGGCAAGAAGAAACAATAAGCTTTTCTTTTAACTAGAAGTGAAGAAATTAACCCTTTGCTATCATATTCTGGTATTTCATGTTTAGTACTATTGCTGGTTACATAACAGCCTAGCTCAGATTTGGATGATCAGAAGCAATGTGAACAGGTTCTTGAGATAAATCCCAATTCTGCAGACATTCTGTTAATTAAATTATGGTTAAGGCAATGCCGAAAGCTTCAAGTTACAAAGTTCCCCTGGAGACAAAATAGTAAACAAGAAGTCTGTGTTACTTGTTATTGCTACAGAAAAAGTAAAGCATGCATTTAATGCCTGATAGTGTTTGGCTGTCTTGAACATAGGAAGATTTAGAATAATCATTGGGAGTGGGCTTTTTTAGGGGGGAAGGAAATGCACTTTCAGCAAACTTTCAGTTAAAGTTTGAAATTGAAGAAAGAAAAGAAGTGCAAGTAAACCACAGCCAACAGAACACTCTTTTTTTTGACAATATAAGCTTCATATAGCTTGGATTTTAGCATGGCATTTCTCCAGAATAAATATTAGTCTTGGAAAAAATAATAAAAGCAATTCTTTCATAAAGGTTACTTAAATAACTACAAGGCCTCAAATTATATACATGATTTAGACTTCCTTGGTGTTTGTTAACTGTAAATTTAACCAACAACATTTTTTTAAAACTGCAAAGAAAAAGGAAACAATAAATTAAAATCCATTTTTATGTTGATTGTCAACAAGACAGAAATAACTTTTCATGATCACCAAATATTACTTTTCAGTTTTATGGAGAGTTTTGGTGGAAGGGACTCTAGTGAAAAGCTTCTTGTTTGGGATGACATTTTTTTAAAGAAAATAAATTGGCAACATGAGGTATTATGAAAGGGTGAAAGACTTTAAATTGGATAACTTGATTTATTTCTCTTTTGAGTGCACTTCCTAATCTGATCAATGGGGACAAATTTATGATAACTTCCCTTTTTTTTCTTTGCAGCTTTTTGCTTAAGAATTAAGAGTATTAGACTTTTATTTTCTCGAGAGGGAAGTCTACTATGTTTTCAGAATAAATTTTAAATTGGTTTTTTTAAAATCTAAACTATAGAAGACAATATAGTCATTATAAATGGGCTTTGACTCAAAAAGACCGTATGTATTGCAGTGAATTACTAAGAAGTTTAGGTCGTAGCTCTATCCAAGGCATTTTCGCCTTGTGCTTTGAATTTTCTTTTCAACTTGTTCACCATTCCAGTATTTCCATTGGTGGACAAGTGTCTACTGCGAACTGTTGCATTCTTATAGAACTTCAGTACTCTACAAAGTCTGTGGGGAACCATAACAAGTGCACAAGGATTCCCTTTCCAGATATTTGCTTTCTAGGATGTGGCAAACTGGGACTATCAAAAGGAATGTATCAGAGACAAAGTGTGGTGTATGGTCCATCTTTATGGCGTTCATGAGAACATCACGTTTATAGGGCTATTTACAGGAAGGAAATGAGCTTAAACTGAATTTTTTGAAGAAAATTTATTTCCTTTGGAAAAATACTCCAATTAAATTTATTTAAAGATTTCAATATGTAACTAGAATTTATAACTACCACTGAAACAATTGAAAGTTACTGTTGGTTTTTCAGCTCATTCTTACTTTCATGGGAGCACTTTGGCTTTACTTAAGCATAGGGATTGTTCAGAGTTTGTATTCCAGATTGCAATTAAATGTTGTTTAGCTAAAGCCTGAAATAAACTTAAATTGGTAACAGCTTATGGGCTGATAACTGAGGGATGCTTGTAAAAGGAAGTACTGGAGAGAGAGTTTCAGTTGGCTTTATTCCAAGGCTGTAAGTATGTGTTTGTGTGTGTGTTTGTTATGTTTTCAGCCACACTTGCTATGCTCGTCTAAAGCACCTATCTTTGTTCTAGATGTTGACTTGCAGAATAGCTTTTAAGCAGGAGCATCAATCTCAGGCAGAAGTTCAATCAGAGAGAGGTACCATTTTCTCCAGTTTGAAGACTGAGGGAATAGAGGAATAGGAAACTGAACCACATAGTTCTTTTAGTCTTTTATGTTCTCATGAAATGGATTGTGAAATTGCACAGTTCTTAATGGTAAAAGCCTGATTATGCTTTTATTTGTGCTTTAAGATTCAAAAGCATAAAACATTTAATTGTTTTACAAAGGAAAATTCAAGAGCAAAGCCAAGAAAAACTTTATAAAACTGTATATTCTAATAAAATCAAATCAAACACTATGGGTAAATTTATTTTAAAAAGACAACTCAAGTTCCTTATTTTTCATATGGATGTAAAAGAGTGTACATTAAGAGGTACCATTTCTAAGGTAACAGTTAAATTACCAAAATAAAGGACAAAAGTGAAAAATAAATATATTTAAAAGGCAATTTTTTGAAATAAAGGACTGGTTGGTTTTTTTATAAATAGGACATGGTCACTGCAGGTATAATTGTATAACTACACATCAGCCTGGTCTCTCCTAAGTATGATTTTCAGATGGGCTTCTCTTTGGATATAAAAATAAGGTACACATTGCAAAATACTTCATGCCATATAACTACGTTAGATAACTATATTAGATTTTTTTTAAAACTAGAAAGAATAAAAGCAAAAACTTCAAGATAGAAAAGAGAAAAAAGTAAAGAAAGAAAGATAAAGCAAAGCCAAAAGTGCAGAGGGAAAAAGACAAAAAGTGACTTCCAACTTATTTTTACAACAGATATATTTAAATTGGCCTTTTATTCTATGGTTAACTTACAACATAACTTTCATTTTTTCTGTTATCTACTATTTTTTTTTCTAATCAAGGTCATGTATTGTTTCATTTTTTAAGGTTTCATGCAAAAAGTCTAAAAAATACCAAAACCTGATGATGTTTTAAGAGTTTTGTTGTTCTGTTGTTTATATTCTGATTGTGATGCTGTTCTTTCCGTGAAGTATCTTATGCCATACTAGGTAACAAAATGGATTTTTTCTTAATTCCCCGATTTGTAGCAAATCAGCTGGCTCTCAATATTTACAGAGGTCCTGTTTCATAAAACTGTGAATAATGAAACAGTAAATAATGAATCTAGAGAAATTTGGGGTTAATTTCCACAGCCTGTGGTTTTCCTCTTCATTCTATAAAGGCTTCTTCCCTCTTCCTGCCATGGTGGTTCTGTAAAATGTACCTGTATTTTTTCCCTCTCTTCCTTGCTCAATTACTCACATTTCATTGGGTTAGTCTAGTTGCAGGAGATCATGTGGCTTTCTTGAGTAGCTGCCCACCATTTCTTCAAAGCAACTCATGAGCTGGTGGTTAAGGGTTTGCCTCACTTGCACCATGTCGTAACCTTAGTTTCTCCTTCTGTCTGAATCTTTCACAATCTTGGTGGAGGGACCCCTCAGTCACATTACTGTGTCTTAATGCCTCTGGACTGCAAAAACCTTCCCACAATATATTGAAGTCTTGTTTCTAATCATCAATTATAAATATACTAGACCGTGGACAGTGAGAGCTCTCTATATGCTGAATGTAATAATCTATGGCCCAAAATTCAATGATATATGAATAATGGATGGTTTTTGGAGGATGGAAATAAATGAAAATAGGAGTGTCAAGAATGTAAGATTTAACACGTTTTATTTATTTTTTTTAAAAAACCTAATATTCCTCAAAGTAAATCTTTTTGTTATCTTTGCTATAACTTCAGGCTTTGAAATAATTATTAATATTCAAAGACCATTGAATATGTTATTTTTTTTAATGGCTTTTTGTTACATCATGCCTCTGTTAATCACAAAAAATAAATGTATCTAATGATAAAAGGCAGTCTTCCATTTCGTGAGAGTGGCATCAAGTATGTTATTTAAAAATGTAACTTGAGTTGTGGGGCCACAACCATTTATTGGTCACAGAATCTGCTAGTCGTGCATTTGGTAGCTGACAAATATCAGTTCATAACATTGATTGAGTATGTGCCATCAAGTCATGTTCAACTCCTAGCAACCACAGAGATCAGTTCATGCATACAGTTCATTTATATCATTGGTAAGTGTAAAGGTGGCAACAGGCACGGCTGTTGTGTATGTAGGTAGTGAGACAGACCTGTGCAGAGTGATCCTTCCCAAGTGTGTTTCTGGAGTCTGACAGTGTTCAGTTGAAACCGTTTATTATCTTTTGTGTTAAATAGAGATAAAGGTGATGGTGAAAAGTGGGAGGAAAAAAAATCAATTAACAAAGAAAAGAGGTGAGGGAGCATCTCAGTTCTTTATTCATATATGCCATCACGTTGATATGTGTTTTAGAATTATGGAAATTAAGATTTTCTCCAGTTTTTCACTGATCCCATTAAAGAGATAAGATCTAGAAAAAAAATTAATCTAATTTTTAAATTGTAATAAATTCCTTATTTTAAAAAAGTATCAAAGTGTGTCACAGGTTTAATATCTCCATACATTCTAGAATAACTTTATTGTATTTTAGTGAATTGCAGCCATGCCTTGCTCCTGTCCTGGGAAACTAGCAAGATAGCAATGGATATTCTAATAGCTTCTTTATCACCCCACCCCTGTTTTTATTAGTTTATTATGATTTAAGGGTTAGTTAAGGTCTATTTATAGATAGCTGAAAATTCAGCATTGATTTCTACAACTATTCTTTTTGTCAAATATGAAAGTTTATTTGGAAATGCAGTTTTAAAGAAAGAAAAGGACAGCTAAATGCTTTCTGTAACTGCTTATGAAGTATGATTCTAGATAAACATCGGTTTGAGCAAAAACTCCGTTTGAAGTTCCCGTTCACTCAGAACAGGGACCAAAAACTTTTGATGGTGAAGACCACACTGTTTTATTGTTCTAAGCATTAAGAATTACAAGCAAATGGAGTAATCATGCAGTTTAATTTTATTTCTCATGGTTTTAAAGAGCTTTGTGTTAATCCTTAAAATAGTGGAAAATATATTGACACATAGCATTCTGCAACCTGGTTGCAAAATGCATTCATGTAACCATGAGATGCTGCAATGTGTTGTAAATGTGAGCCAGCTGCCAAGCTCCCAAAATATGATCATGTGACAGGAATGGTGGTATGGCAGTCATAACTTAGAGAATGGGTCATAACTTTGAACACTCCTTATACAACTAATCATAAATTCAGGATTACCTGTAATATGTAAAAATAGGTGTCTGTTGTTTGGTATGAAATAAAAATTCAGGTTTTATCTGTTAACATCTAAGTTTAGTGAATTGAGGTCTATAATATTGACAATTTGCAGTACTTAACTGGCCAAAAGTATTTCAATAAAATGAGATGAGACATGAATCAGGAAGTATCTGGCTAAAATCTCATCTTGGGCAGAAAGTCACAATTACATCTCCAGAAGGCACATAGTCTCAACATTCACAGGATTTAAAACATTGAGTGAAAAGATTGGAAGAGATAACTGAGGTAAGATGCATAATGTACATAAACAGTATAATAAGTGCATTAAATATATTATTTAGCAATATTATTAGGCTATGTTTTATACAGTTGATACTTTTGGAAAAGGATTCCTGGTGCTATAACTCTTCTCTCTCTCTCTCTCTCTCTCTCTCTCTCTCTCTCTGTGTATGTGTGTCTAGCTATCTTTAGTGTATTTTGGAGTGGATTTGTGGCTATTTCTCTTAACTCTTTTGCTTTTTTAATTACAGGACTCCTTGGTAATGGCCCGTCTAAAGGATTAAGGCCAGGATCTGAACACCTAGAGAATGAGAAGGATGATGCATCGCAAGTATCCTCAACTTCCAATGATATTAGTTCTTCAGATTTTGAAGAAGGGCCCTCAAGGAAAAGGTCAGACTCTTTTAAGTTCATATAATTTAATAGAATGTAGTCTTATAAATAAATCATAACAGTGGAACCGTGCTGAAGCATCTCATTAATTCAGTGAAAAGTCTATGTGGAGATGCGGAACTTCCAAATGTAGATTTCACTCTACTTGTTCATTCCATGGCCCCCAGAAGGACATTGCAAATAGCCATGTCTTCTCTGCTTCAAGAAAAGGACCTGTGTAACAGAATTACGAAAGCAAATTCAGAAACAATGTCAGAAAAGAACACATTGACATGTATGTTGCTTTTAATAATAAAAAAAAGTACTTGCTTATGATGAAAAGCATTTTTCTTAGAAGGAACAAATATTTCTTTTGGATTTGGAGCTCTTTCAAAATTTCAACTATCTTAATTTGAAGACATTTCTTTAAGTCTTTCCTTGGTTTTCTGAAAGATTTGTTTTTATTTTTTGCGGTGCTTGACTTGCTGAACAAAACATGTGGCCATACCAAAAGACGGAGCTTAAAAGGCATAGATAATCAAAAAAACATTGCCAGCGAAGAGAACATCATTGTAAACATGTTAGTTATTGGCTCTTGTAAGACAATAATCTTTTGTCCTCAGTTCAGTAGTAAAATCCTTTTTGACTCTTGTTATGCTATAATCTGGGCCACTTCCTAATTAGGCACAATATAAAGTAAAATGGAAGATGTAGCGGGCCTACCAGTGTCAAAAGTAAAGGATAAATTACCATTATTTCTTGTCTTGTGTTAAGGAAGAAAATTGAATGCTTGAAGAAAAATGGTTAATAAAAGGCTATTCAGGTAATTCTTGACCAACAGCAACACTTGGGGCTAGAATTTCCGTTGCTAAGCAATGTGACTTTAAAGTGCAACTGTATCACTTATCAAGAGCAATCCTTGCACTCTCGGAGTTGTTTGTTTGTTTATCTTATATGCCAGCCATCTTGCCTAGAGGCAGCTTGCAAAGGCACCTTACAAAGTTTCTAAGGTATTACAGAGACCTGGTTGCGCCAGGAGGGGGGTCCCCCTCGTTGAAATGTGCCCACCAGGTTTCCGTGCATTTCATCAGCCGAGGTCACAGGGGAAGGGCGGGGGGGTAGCGGTTATCATTAAAGAAGGTCTGAGACCGAGGGAGGCCACTGTTCCTCAGACAGCCGGCTGTGAATCCCTCTTTGTGAAATGGGGTCATGGGGTTCAGATGGGTTTGCTGATCACATACCTGGCTCCCTGCCACGTGGCAGCAGCACTGCCCAAGCTACTCAACGTCATCACCGTGGTGGCGGTTGATACCCCCAGGCTTATGGTCATGGGGGATTTCAACCTGCTGTCCATGGGTGAGACGTCTGAAGTGGCTCGGGAGTTCATAGCTTCCATGACGGCTATGGACCTGACCCAGTTAATTCATGGCCCTACCCACACAGGGGGAAACATGCTGGACCTGGTTTTTGTCTCTGGACAGTGGTTGAGTGATCTTGAGATAGGGGATATAGTTACTGAGCCCTTGTCATGGTCAGATCACTCTCTCCTTCGTCTCAACCTTCGAACCACTGCACCCCGCCACAGGGAGGCGGAGCCGGTAAGACGGTTCCACCCCAGGCGCCTGATGGAACCTGATAGGTTCCAAATGGAGCTTGGGCCACTTCCTGAGGCTCTGGCACACGCCTCGACTGGAGACCTAGTGGCCGCCTGGGATAAGGCGGCCTTTGGAGCTCTGGATTGGGTCATGCCTTTGCGGCCTCTGACCTGGCGCCAATCTCAGTTGGCTCCTTGGTTCACTGAGGAGCTGAGGAAGTTGAAGGACCGGAAAAGACGCCTAGAGAGTAGTTGGAGGGCCAGTCTTTCTGAATCTGACCGAACACTAGTAAGATCCCATATTAGGAATTACCTAGTGGCAATAAAAGCAGCAAAATATAGTTACTTTGCTGCTCTTATTGCATCATCAGATAACCGCCTGGCAGCCCTCTTTAGAGTGACCCGCTCCCTGCTCCACCAGGAAGCGCGGGAGGACCCCTTGGAGGACAGAGCTGAGGATTTTGCTCAGTATCTGTATGACAAAATCACTCAGATTCGGGAAGATTTGGACTCCGACTGGGTAGTCTCAGGGGGAGGGACGGGGGCAGGTCTTGAGAATGTTGTTTGGGATGGGTTTGATCCTGTGACCCCTGAGGACGTGGACAGGATTCTGGGCAGACTGAACGCGACCACTTGTTTATTGGACCCGTGTCCTTCCTGGTTAGTGTTGGCTTCCCGGGAAGTGATACGAGGCTGGCTCCAGGGGATTATAAATGCTTTGTTGGGCGAGGGTGACTTTCTGGCCACCTTGAAAGAGGCGGTGGTGAGGCCTCTCCTCAAGAAGCCTTCCCTGGACCTGGCAATGTTGGTAAATTATTGTCCAGTCTCCAACCTTCACTTTGTGGTGAAGGTTGTTGAGAGCGTGGTTGAGCAACAGTTCTCCCAGCACCTGGATGAAACGACATATCTGGATCCGTTCCAGTCGGGCTTCAGGCCCGGGTACAGCACGGAAATGGCATTGGTCGCATTGGTAGATGATTTCTGGAGGGCTCGGGACAGGGGTTGCTCCTCTGTCCTGGTCCTGTTAGACCTCTCAGTGGCTTTTGATACCATCGACCATGGTATCATGCTGCACTGGTTGGAAGAGTAAGGGGTGGGAGGCACTGTGTTGCAGTGGTTCTCCTCCTTTCTCTCTGACTGGTCACAGTTGGTGTTTACAGGGGGCAGAGGTCGACCCTGAGGCCCCCTCATATGCGGGGTGCCGCAAGGGTCGGCCCTCTCACCCCTCCTGTTCAACATTTATGTGAAGCTGCTGGGTGAGATCATCTGTGGTTTTGGGGTGAAGTACCACCAGTACACTGATGACACCCAGCTGTACATCTCCACCCCGGACCACCCCAACGATGCCCTTGAAGTGATGTCTCGGTGCCTGGAGGCCGTGCGGATCTGGATGGGGAGGAACAGGCTCAGGCTCAACCCATCCAAGACCGAGTGGCTGTGGTTTCCAATGTCCCAATATAGTCAGCTGGTGCCATCACTGACTATTGGGGGCGAAACATTGGCCTCCACGGAGAGGGCTCGCAACTTGGGCGTTCTCCTGGATTTGCGGCTGTCTTTAGAAGGGCATTTGACAGCTGTGACTGGGAGGATTTTTCATCAGGTTTGCCTGATCCACCAGTTGCGTCTCTTTCTGGATCGGGACTCTCTCTGCACAGTCACTCATGCCCTCGTCACCTCCCGCCTGGACTATTGTAATGCTCTCTACATGGGGCTCCCCTTGAGGAGCACCCGGAGGCTCCAACTGGCACAGAGTACGGCCACGCGGGTGGTAATGGGAGCGACATGGCGTTCCCATGTAACACTTCTCCTGCGCGAGCTGCACTGGCTCCCGGTGGTCTTCCGGTTGCGCTTCAAGGTTTTGGTTACCACCTTTAAAGCGCTCCATGGCTTAGGACCTGGTTACCTACGGGATCGCCTGCTACCATCAATAGCCTCCCACCAACTGGTACGCTCTCATAGAGAGGGGCTCCTCCAGGTGCCGTCAGCCAAACAACGCCAACTGGCGGTCCCCAGGGGGAGAGCCTTCTCTGTGGGGGCACCTACTATCTGGAATGAGCTCCCCCCGGAGATACGGAGGATCCCAGATCTGCGCACCTTCCGCCGCGCTCTTAAGACTTTTTTATTTCACCAGGCGGGCCTGGCCTAATCTTTTTCCCTCTTTTAATATGTACAATTTTAAATTGGTTTTAAATTATTGGGGTGTTTTAATTTGTTTGGGTCAAAGTGTTGAATTTGATTTTATGCTATTTTTTACATTTTGTATTTATGTATTTTTATTGTTTGGCTGTTCACCACCCTGAGTCCTTCGGGACTAGGGTGGTATATAAATCAAATGAAATGAAATGAAATGAAATGTATTGTTATCTGAATCTACCATCTTTAGGTGAAGCACCTTCCTTCTGGCTTCTCACAATCAAAGTCCATGGGAAAGCCAGCAGGAAATTTTAAGTATCAGACCCAAGCAGCTGCTGTGTGTAGGAGAGTGAATAGGGGGATGGACATGTCTATAGCGATTCTCAGTCATCCAGGTCATGGTTGTCACAAAGGTGCTTTTTCAAGAGGCAAGTGGACTTTCTGATTTTTCTTTGAAGACGTTTCGCTTCTCATCCAAGAAGAAGCAGAGCTGAAGAAGCTTATTGAATGAGAAGCGAAATGTCTTCAAAGAAAAACCAAAAAAGTCCAGTTGCCTCTTGAAAAAGCACCTTTGGGACAAGAGGATGGACAGTTGTGCAAGGGACATTGAGAGAGGATGTGCAAGAGATGCAGTGCTGATGGAGGAGGGTGCACAAGGGTGTGAGAGGATGCGAGAGAGGTGTGGTGGGGTCAGAGGAGGTGTGCAGGAGACACAGTCTAGGAGAGGGGGCACAGATAGAGGAGACTTGTGACTTGAAACTTTCCCTGCTGACTTCCCTATTGCCCTTCTGGGAAAGCCTACAGGGAAAGTTACAAATGGTGATCACAAAATTGTAGGCAGCTGTAACAGATCATAAGTAAACAAGTTGCCAAGAACCCAGATTGCAATCACATGACTGCAATCTGGGTTCTTGGCAACTTGTTTACTTATGATCTGTTACAGGTCTGGGACAGGCAGAACTCCAAGGATCAGTCATAACCAGTGTTCATTCAGTGCTGTCATAACTTTGGAACAAATCTTCATAGGGCAAAGGAATACCTGTACTATAGCTCTTAAGTTCTGTGTTCTCTGAATATTCAAAGCACTTTCCTAAAGGATTTTGTTTTACTGTTACATTTAGTTTAAGAAATGGAGGGAACAGATTGTCACTTCTGCTTGTGAAGGACCAGATCCGTGCATTTTAGTCTGAGAGAGAATCAGCAATAAGTTACCTAAACTTTTGTACATAGAACTTTTAAAAAGTCAGAAACTTTGTCCCTCAAAAATTTCAATAGCCTTAAAGCCCCCCTACTATAGTTAAAAATACAATTTTGGAAATATTTTATCATTAGTGTTTGTGAAATATGCTTTCACAGAAAATTATTTCTCAGCTATTATTTGTATACATTTTATCAATATTTTCCCTTATTGACATGACACAATTGGGCTTATTGACACAATCAATTTTCATACTATTATTCAGTCTTTTCTGGTAGGTTTAAGCAAAAGCTGAGGAAAATTGAAAGCAAGGAAAATACAGTTTAATTAGAGTGTATTGATTTGCTTTTATTTCCTATTCAAGTAATTAATTATGTAAAGAGCAGTTTGCATAATATTTAAATCAAGGCATTAATGGCAACCACAGGATAGATATGTCTTGCTAATCTAAATCTAATTTTGCCTCAACTTGGCAACTTAGCTTACTGAAAAGAAGGTTAAGCTGGGTGGTGAAAATAGAATTGGGAGACAAAATACACTGTGAACAATTTTATAAAAATGGAAAAACAGAGATGTCAGATAGCAACATATTTTAATTATCAATTAGTGCAACTCTTTTAAATCTTATTTTTGCGGTTAAAATAGATGCTTTAAGTGATCATTGTAATGGTACTTAAGATTTGTGGATGATGTCAGGATCTGACAAACTGAATTTATTTTATTATTATAATCCCATTTCAACAGCCTGCTCCATCTGGGCAGGCATGTGGCAGACTTTGTCAGCTAAAGAATTCCAACTGGTGGGGTCCAGGAAGAGATTGCCATTCCCTCCATTGTCCACACCCTATGGAATTATGCTTCCCCTCAGAGATAAAGCTGTGCCCCCGCTCAACTCTCCTGGCCTTTTGAAAGATGTAAAAGCATGACTGCTTGTGGCATACAGAAGAGCACATAGACACAGGGCTGTTTACTGCCCTGCCTGCCTTCCCCGCCTTTTAATTAACTTTTTAATACTAATTTTTAATCAGTTCTTGCTTTTTTAAAATCGTAAATTTCATATACAGCTTTTACGTTTTCATTTTTTTTTTATTTGTACCCTGCTCAGTTCCTCTGTGAGGGAGAAGGATAGTTTCAAAAATTAGATTAAGTAAAAATAATGGTAAATTGAAAACCTTACTTTTAAACAATGCTATTTTAATGGGAATACCTAAATATCCATGGAGGGATTTACAGTGCTTTCTGAAAGTATTCCGACCCCCTTCACTTTTGTCATGTTGCAGCCTGATTCTTCAGTTGTTGAAATTCTTTTTTTCCTCATTAATTTACACTCAGTACCCTATAATGACAAAGTGAAAACAGAAGTTTAGAAATGTCTGCAAATTTATTAAAAAATAAAAAAAACCTGAAATTTCTCCTGAAAGCTCCCAGGAGTGGCCAAGGATGGGTTGATTCATCTGTTCCCTGTTGAAATGGAGCTGTCAATTTGTTTTGGGCCACGCCCCCATCCTCCTCCTCTCTCTCCCAGTTTCGGCTCGGTCTTAACCTGAAGAAATGTTTCAAATGATTCCTGGCCATTCCCAGGAATTTCAGACAGTGACATCATGAGTGGGGACCTTTTTGAAGGGCCGCTTGCTTTTAGCAGTTGCTTTTCGGCCCGTGGAAGTTCAGATTGCCGATTTCATCAGTGGGAGCAATCTAGGGCTCTTCAAATTGAGCAGTGGAGCCAAAGAAAGTGTGCACGGCCCCACCTTGCCTTGCTGGAGCGAGAAGGACTCCCTGCCTAGTCTCGGCTAGGTACACTCAGTGGCTGAAGACCTCAGGAGAGGTAGAATCCCTGCCCAGCAGTATATTCTAAGGCCACAGCCTCAGTGGAGGCTTGTTTACTTGGAGTCCCTGTCAAGTTGCGGCTAGGCACAATCATATTTGCCCTGCTAGCCTGGTAAGGCTTCAAGTCCCTGCCTAGTCTTGGCTAGGCATACTGTTTGCAGGAAGACCATTGGGCTTGCAGGAGATTGCAAGCGGTTGCAGTAAGGGTTGCATTATTCAAATTGCAAAATGGAGGGAAGAGCTCATACAGCCAAGAAACAACCCTCCTGCAGTGCTTCGTTGGATAAAGAAACAGCCCCCATTAAGGAGGCCTTACATTGGCATAAGTATTCAGATCCTTCACTCTGTACTTTGTTAAAGTACCTTTGGTGGCAATTACAACCTTGAGACTTTTTGGGCATGACACAACAAGCTTTGCTCACCTGTCAGTGGACAGCCACTTTCAATAAGATGTTCAATAAGGTTTGAGTGAGGGCTCTCCCTGGGCCACTCTAAGACATTCACAAAGTTGTCCCTAAGCCAACTGTGTTGTCTTGGCTGTGTGCTTAGGATCGTTGTCATGTTGGAAAGTGAACCTTTTACCCAGTCTGAAATCCTGAATGCTGTAGAACAAGTTTTCATTGAGGATATCCCTGTACTTTGTTCCACTCAGCTTTCCCTCAACTGTGATCAGTATCCCAGTCCCTGTTGCTGAAAAACACCCCCACAGCATGACGCTTCCACCATCATGCTTCACTGTTGGGATGATATTGGGCAGGTGGTGAGCAATGTCTGCTTTTCTCCAGACATAATATTTAGAATTGAGGCCAAACACTTCAATCTTGATTTCATCAGACCAGAAAATCTTGGTCCATCACAATATGAGAGTCCATCAGGTTTTTTTTTTAAAAAAATATTGATTTATATGGTGTTTTTTTTGCAAACTCCAAGCGGGTTTTCATGTATTTTGCATTGAGGAGAAATTTCTGTCTAGCCACTCTGCCATAAAAGCAAGATCGGTAGAGGGCTGTAGTAATGGTTGTCCTTCTGGAACTCTGTCCCATCTCCACACAGCATCTCAGAAACTCAGTCAGAGTGATCATCAGGTTCTTGGTCACTTCTCTTAGCAAGACCTTTCTCTCCTGATTGCTAGTTTGACCCAATGACCAGCTCTTGGAAGAGTCCTGGTTGTGCCAAACGTCTTCCATTTGAGAATTATGGAGGCCACTGTCTTCTTAGGAACCTTTAGTGCAGCAGAAATTTTACTATAGCCCCCCCCCCCCCACCACCACCACCATCGGTGCCTTGCAATAATCCTATCTTTGAACTCTGCAGGCAGATTTTGAACTGACAGATTTTGCTCTGCTATTAGTATGCATTGTCAGCTGTGAGGCCTTCTATTGAGAGGTGTGTGCCTTTCCAAATCATGTCCAATCTATTTAATTTACCACAGATGGACTCCAGTCAAGGTGTAGAAACATGTCGGCAACGATCAAGAGAAATGGGAAGCTCGTGAGCTAAATTTCACATATTGTTGCAAAGGGTCTGAATTCTTATGCCAGTGATATATTTCAGTTATTTCTTTTTAATAAATTTACAGACATTTCTAAACTTCTGTTTTCACTTTATCATTATGGGGTACTGAGTGTAGATTAATGAGATTTTTTTTTTCAACAACTGTAGAATCAAACTGCAGCATAACAAAATTGGCAAAGTTGAAGGGAGTCTGGATACTTTCTGAATGCACTGAATGTATTTAGCAAAATGCAGCATCTAAAAAATAGAAAACTGTACAGTAACAAAGAAGATGAGCACTAGGATTTAGAACTATAACAACTGGGGCAATGTATCTAAGTATGTTGGAATTATTGCCCATAACCAGTTCTTACAAACCAGTGATATAATAAATATGTCCAAATTTTCTTTTGAGTGCAGTTGAAAATTTGCTGTGGTTATTTTATTGGTATTTTTTAAAATCTACGTACCAAATATATACATGCATAACATGAAAAATATGGTGTTTTTCTGGCTCTGATTTTTATCTACAGTTTGGTAAAGTTTGCCCTCTAGTGGTTAAAATGTTACTATATCCTTTTAGCAAGAATGATAGCATGCTGCTACTTGAAATATGCAATTAATTAAAGAGCATGCAATCTAGGCTGTCAGTGATTCTCACTCCCATAACTAACATATGCAGTGGTTTTAGTTTTCTAGTGCTGTAATGCCACGTGTTCTGTATATATCTAGCTATGTGAACTGGAACAAACTGCATGCTTTGTACCAACAAAGCAAAGGCCTATGTGTTCCTTATTGAGTAGTAAATCAGGTTTAGGCGCTGATAGAATCTTGTTCTAGTCAAATTGCTCCAAGCTTTTCCACAGAAGACCATTTCTTTATTATTATACTAGTAGCCAGTATCTTACTTGTCTGCTGGGGAATTTGACATCGAGATTCTACAATGTATATACATATACAGATAACCAAGGGTGAAAAAGAGTTCAACAGCATTATTTGGGATATTAATACTTGCCGAATTGTTGAAAGTATCCAGAAGGGTTTTTCTCTGTACAACACAGCTCCATCTGGATTAGAGTACTGTATAATAAGGACAACTCTCCAAGTAGCATTGGAAATTAGTGTCCATTGAAGGATGAAATAAAATCTGACATGTACTGAAGTTGGGTTGGCTGATTTAGGAATTCCATGCTACAGAGCAGAATTATAAAGTGGTACAATCATTAAAGAGTCTTATGTTATGCAATATGTTTCCTTATCTATTTATCGTATTGCAATCTATTAATCATGGTTACTTATAGTTTAATGGTTTAGACTGGTTATTCTTGCACAACAAGTTGGAGTATTCAGTGCCCTTCATTTTTTGTGGCTTAAAGTTGCCCACTACTGAAGCGTTTTTCTATTCCCAAAAGCTCATTAAACTCTTTATTCAACTATATGAGTAACCCTATAGGGATTAGTTACATAATAGAGTGATTGTCCTATCAAACCTTCAAATGTCATAGACTATAACACTGTATGCATGATACTTAAAAATATATCCAAAGTCAAAGCTTATCTATAATTAAATAATAATTATGAATCTTCTTTGGGGACCATTTGTCTTTACAGTTTAACACAATCACCACCACCTTCCAGTAGCACTTTCTGAACTACCATATGAATTATAATGGGTTTAATCCTGTTCAAGTACATATCTGGAATTGTTGCATGGAATGCAGTAAGTCATTAACCATGGATTGAGATTGATTTGTTTAACATGTAAAAGTTACAGTTAGATTATTTTTTTTTAATGAATGCATGGGATACTTTTGCCAGTTCAGCAGGCATTAATTCATAATATGCTTTCAAAAGAAAAAGGAGTTTCAGTGAAGTAATCAAGTCCATTGAAGCATTCTGCATTTGTTTTAGCTGCAGAACTTGGGAAAAATATCCCTTATAGAAGCAATGCACTCTTAGAAAATGAAGTAAATAGGAAACTGTTAACATTTTTGCATAATTTTGGAACATATTATTTAAAAGATGGAATCACCTGGAATGAAAAATGCCATGCTAGCTATGTCAGCTACAAAAATGATCACCACCTCTATATTACAGTAATATGTTTATTAAAGGTGAGAGGTTTATTACAATATTAAGAGAAATTAGAGTATCCATCCTACCTACAGTTGAAGTTTAGCACAAATGTCCGTGCTAAACAGCAGGGCTAAAAGACAGTTTCCAGTGCTATCTATATTACAATTACTATAGTAATGTATTTTATGGCATTTTATGTATTTTTTGAATAATAACAATTATTACAGATTTATAATATTTTTATTGTGCTCTCTGGTCTAAAGACCATAATAAAGGTGGGTTTTTTTTCCCAATTAAATGAATTAAAAAAAATTATGCAAGCTTTCATCAAGTGAGACTTAAAGAATGTTCCAGCCAAGTGTCCACATATAATTTTGTCAATGGAGGAAGTAGTTGCAGATTTTCAGGTTAAGTTGTATCAGTTGATGAAAAGGTTTCAGGATTTGCAACCAAAGTCAACTCCATTTTAGGAGCAGTACAAATCCTTTAATAAATGAAAAACTGACATGGAACCAAGCTAGACAGTTCTACTATTTTATGTTAAAGGTATCCAATCTTCTTCCAATCCAAGATTCTGTTTGGAATAGGCAGTTATACATACCTTGATTGGCCAACTCAGGGTTACAAAAAACAAGAAAGATATATCTACATTTATCATATAAGTACTGGTAAATTAAAATTATGGTTTGTGAATTAAAAATAAAAGATTTCATTCAGGAGAGGCCTTGCAATCCTTAAACAGCTTTCCATTGACTATATTTTTTTTATCAAGTTGTGTCTTTAATTTTAAATTGTTCCAGGCACATAAGATTAATTTGAATCAAAATATTTAGCACAAATCTATATATGATGCCACTGCAGTTTATCTACAATGCAATAATGAAATGAAAGAAAAAAGTTGTACTTGCAGAACAATTCGAAGAGTGAAATGACATTTATTTTCCATACGAGTCATATTATGCCTTAACCTTACTGGCTTCTGCCAATGAAGACTGAATGAATCTTAAATGAAGATTCAAATGATAAAATGATACTGTTATATAAAACTAGGATTCTCAGTTGCTCAGATAGAAAAATTAGAAAATAAAATGGTTTGTTTTACATTTCTTTCTCTGGTTTATTGCTTCCAAAACAAATTAGAGTTCTGGTTTATAGAGTATACCAAGCAAAACCTTGAGAGAATAATCTGTATCTAGCCATGCCCACTTATGGGAGGAAAATTCTTGTTTGGGGCCAAGCCATGACATGTGGAAAAAAAAAGGAATAGCTTCACCAAAAATACTAACTTGGTAGTTCTATATTTGTACTTTCAAATATCATTGTGCCTAAGGTCAGAGATAGGTATTAATTAGATCTAGGATTGTTTATAGTATAGTATGCATTAGGTTATGACTGCTAGAGATTTTATAAATGTCAAAAGAACATTACAAATAGGGAAGGAAACTTGTTTGCCTTTGGGTAAAATCCAGTATGTATCACCCTTCACCAACCTGACCTTTCCTGATATGTTGTGACTGCAAATCCCAATATTCCCAGCCAGTCTGGGGAAGGTTATATTCAATATTTCAGTGACCTTCTTAGCATGCCCCATAAATCCTTAAGTGAATAACTGTTTCACATGACATCAGTCCTTAATCCAGACCTGCACTGCTCCTGTCTCACCAAGCTGAACACAGCCCATTGGTTATGTATGGCAGCTCACCAGGGACATGATAACTCTCTTATCTTGGCTGCCTGCCCAGGATTGCAAAACACGATGGGACGTGTCCAGCACCTGGTAAGCTGCAGTGTTCATCACAACTTAATTGTGCATTTCTCATTTGATTTCATTGAATAACAGATTTGGACGTTATCATATGAATAGGTTCTCAGTATTTGCTGTTTCTTTTTTGAAATTCAGTCCCTTGGGCTCTGTCTTCAACATGGAATAGAATTTATATATGCCCAATCATACCATGCTGGAAAAAGAAAATAGTATAGATGACACATCTGAACCAAAGCTTATTAGTGTCAAACATATAATGTTTAATATGACTCAGAGCTTGAATCACTTACACGCATTACCTAATGTAACATTGAGATTTTAAGGCGGGCTTAAAGTCAAGTACATTTCTGATTGCAAATCATAATGCTAGTCAGACGAAATATTTTGGGTAGTACAAAAAATTGCACTTTTTTGAGGGATTTTGATTTGACCTAATCAAAATAATCTTGGTAAGCCATGTCGATTTTGTAAGAGGAACATTTTTGCTGTCATCAAAAACTGGTAGATCTGTATATCAATGATACTTATAACTGTGTATTGACTTTTGAACTATATAAAACATACTTATCTTTTAACTTTAACTCTAAGATCTCATTGTTCTCTGTTTTTTAAATGTGGCTTAAAATAGATAACTCTTGAGATTGTATGTATGTATTATTATAATAGAGTCATATTGATGTTTCTAGAAAGCAAAAGAATTTGGGTTAATATTTTCAATAGGGTGTTTTCTATTCTTTTTAATTTATATGTATATGTTAAGCAGAGAAGATAGTTGTATTTAAGAGCTGTGGTGGCACAGTGGTTAGAATGCAGTACTGCAGGCTATTTCTGCTGACTGCCGGCTGACTGTAGTTTGGCAGATCGAATCTCACCAGACTCAAGGTTGATTCAGCCTTCCATCCTTCCAAGGTGGATAAAATGAGGACCCAGATTGTTGGGGGCAATATGCTAACTCTGTAAACTGCTTAGAGAGGACTGTAAATCATTGTGAAGTGGTATATAAGTCTAAGTGCTATTACTATTTGGCAAGGAGAAAGTGAATTATTGCAAGTTATATGTGATAAAACACTGAAGCTAATAGATGAATTTATATACCTTAGTAGAATGTCCTTAAAGTTGCTGAAACAGATGGGGAAATCTTAAGATGTGAAAATGAGTAAAAAAGGAATTACTTTGAAATGAGATGGTCACAAATAAATTTAAGTGGTTTGTATTAAGTAGTTTTAATAAATAAAAGTAATTTGTGGTTTGTCAAGAGAAATGAATGTTGGTCAAAATAAGCAAAAATCTCTGTAGATAACAGTATGTTTCCGTCCCGGCGTGTTCTCCCTACAGCTGATTATTGTTAATAATAGAGGAAACTGACCTTCCTTCCCTCCAGGCGCCCCAGAAGCGCTGCTTCCGAAGCTCCGGTTTTCTGCTCCTCTCAGCTGTTCTGATTGGCAGGATGATCTACTATGGTCCTGCATGGTAAAATTAGTTTGCTTAAATATCTCTGACAGTTCTCTCTCTGCCCCGAGAATCCAAAGTATATAATTAGCTAAACTACTTCTCTAATAGCTCAACAAAAAGAAATTATGTCTCTCCTGCATACAAGACTGAATCAAACTAGGGGCCAACCAGGAGAGGTGTGGCAGAAAGCTCAACAGATTCAGTCTCCAAAGGAAGAAGGCTGAGCAATACCCACACTTTGGATTCTCAAGGCAGTACATTGGAGAATAAGCAAAAATCTCTTTAGATAAGAGTATGTTTCTGCTTACTTTGTTATATAGATGTTTGGGTTAGGAGAACATAAAAATAAGCTGAACGTAATGAGACAGATGCTTAAGTATGTAGCAAAATATACAAGAGATAGGTACAAGAATGAATGTTGAATGAATATCAAAATACAGATTGAATACCAAAATATAAAAGAAGTATGTTGAGGTGGTTTGATCATATAGAGACAGTGGTGAGATTCAAGTAATTTAACAACCGGTTTTCTGCCCTAATAATTTCTTCCAGCAACCAGTTTGCCAAACTGCTCAGGAAGTTAACAACCGGTTCTCCCCCCAGTGGTGCAAACTGGCTGAATAGAGAGTGTATAGTATAGTAATAGAGAGTGTATGACTGTATAGAGAGAATGAACAAAGATCAAATTGTAAAGCAAATTTATGAAGGAAAACCAAATGGATCAAGAGGCAAGAAATCAAGAAAGTTAGAAATGAAATTGGTAAGATTCTCAAAAGGATATGGTGATAAATAGGAAACATAAAGAGATATATTGCAGTAAAGTACATTTGGTTATACTTCATTGTCTTGTTTTTCATGACATAATTTCGTCTTCCTATTTCTCGCGCTTTTTGTGCATTTTGCATAAAGGAATAGACTGATGAGTTTGCATGTATCAAAAAGAGCTTTGGCTAAAAAAGATTTACGGTATATACTGTAATATCCAGGGAAGGCTTGATATTGATTTATAACCAGTTAGGAAAACTCAGTATTGGTTGAAACAAAGAACTCACAGTTTGAAGCTTACATCTTTTTTCTAATTTTACATTTTTGCGGTTAGGTTTGTATCGGATCACTTCAAAATAGAAATAAGGGAACCACCTTTTAAAGGTTAGTAGAAAGAAAATGCCAAGCCAAAGCTTTAGCTCTACTGAACTATGTCCTAATTCAGCATTCTGGGCCATGCATCATATTCACTAAAAAAACTAAAAAAAACTAAAAAAAAACTAATATCTGTCCCTTAACAGCAACTTTATTCCACAATTCACTCAGCATTCACCTATTTTTCTAGGCATTAATGGAGAGTGTGGGGAGGACCTTCCCCCTTAGGATAATCCGTAAGGCCCAGATAGTCATTAATTCATTTCATTAATTCCTTCCCCTCCCTCCCAGTAATTTATAATCCTTCTAAAAACAGATACAAAGCAAAACACAAAATTATTTTTTCCATTTTTAATGAATATCATTCTGCTTGATAGTATTTTTAGCCAATGAATGAAGATGTCTAACAATTACTGATATACACTCTGTCAAGCTATTTTCTAAATCTTCTCTGGTGGAAAATGATTATTGTCTGCTGAAAAACAATTACTCTAAGAAATCCAGGGTTCTGGTGTAGCTGGTGTGTGTAAATATTTTTTTTTCTAAACAGGAAATGAAGTAGGAGGAATCTTTATTACGGTCATAAACCAACATAAGGGTGAAGTGCAAACAACAATTTTAAAAGCTAAAAAATATAAAATACACGAAGTCAAAACAATTTTAAAAACCTAAAAGATTTCATATGAGAAGATTTTTTTAAAAAAAAAAAAAGAAACTATAGAAAGGGGTAAAAATAAAAAATCTTATTAGAAAGGTAGGAGGAAGATAATGAAATGGCAGCACTAAACAAACTTGATTGAACTTGGGAAAGCTACAAAGGTCTGGACCTGGTTGGTTTTGGATGAGTAGCCACCAAATAAACCCTGAGTTGTTGGCTAGGTTGCTAGTTGAAAAAGTATCCCTGAATAGGCTGTGGCAAGACATCTTTGCATTGCTGCCAAAGAAATTGCATAAATATACCCATACAGCCATTAATAGGTAAACTTGGTGTAAGGGTGGAATTATTAGAGGGACAAAATGGAAACTGAAGTTGGCTGTAACAACAGTACTGTATATTGACTGGAGATTTTTTGCTGTACAGACTTGTTTGTTTGTTTATCTTACCTTCTGGGCAGGGCCTCTATGTGAATATGTCAAATTCATGGGCAAGGTGAAATTGCAAATTAAATAAATAAAAGCATCAGCAGTCATACCGTCAAATGTGTGTTGTAGCATGCCAATTACAGCCACATTCTGCCCTGAAGTTCCTCTCTCCTCAAGAAAAATTATACTTTGAAATTGCGCTTATGGCTATTTCAAAGCATAGCTATAAGAATGCAAAATTATTTGCACCAGTTGTAGACAATGAAACTTTGTGTGCGAATACAGTATCTCTATAAAGAATGCTGGATATAGTACACCAGAGGCCAGAAACGACACCGTAGATTTATTGGATTGTGACTGCATTGTATTCTAATTTGACCATAACTAATCTAATTTAAGTCTCTTTGGGGACTTGATTGTTTCTCTCTGTTTTACGAAGCAATAATTATTAAAGATCTTTTTTATTGTAGAAGTAAAATGAAAGAAGCATAAATATCATTTTACAGTGGAGTTTAGCACTCTGCCCAATTCCTTGATACTTTGAACTGCAGTTTTTTCAATTCCTCACCATTAGGTCTGCTGGCTAGGACTCATAGCAGTTAAAGTGCATCTGGATAACCAAATATATGTCCCTGGTTTAGAGTAATTTATATTTATAACATTTTGATAAGTGGGTTTAGTGTTTTTTGTCTAGTCATTATGCTTTGCAAACTAGTTTACAGCTTAGTATAAATGTGTGAACACAGTCCTGATATTTTGATTAAAGAAGAGGAAAAATTTAAACCAGAGATAAAGAGTAAATAAATAAAATGTTATTCGTAGACTTACTTTATTTAAATAAAATACTATTACTGCAGTTACAGTAATATTCACCATTGCTTCTTAAAATGGGACATTTTTTATGTCAGATTCCATAAAGTAGCAAAATTTTTATATCAGATTGCTATTATTATTATTATTATTATTTATTAAATTTATATACCGCCCTTCTCCTAATGGACTCAGGGCTGTGTACAGCCAAGAATAAAAGCACTCCAATACAAAATTTAAAATATAAGTAAAAGAATTAAATAATTTTGGCCCAACAAATTTAAAAAACCAATAGACAATTAAAATTTAAAACCCATAAAACTTTAGACTTGAAAAGAGGGGGGGGGTTACGCCAGCCCAGCTTGACAAAAATAAAAAAGTTTTTAGGGCACGGCGAAAAGCCCGGAGATCAGGTATCGTATGGATCTCTGGGGGCAAATCGTTTCAGAGGGCTGGTGCTGCCACAGAGAAGGCTCTCCCCTTGGGTGTCGCCAGTCAACATTGTCTGGCTGATGGCACCCTGAGGAGTCCCTCTCTGTGGGAGCGTACTGGCCGGTGGGAGGCTATCAGTGGCAGAAGGCGGTCCCGCAAGTACCCAGGCCCTATGCCATGGAGCGCTTTAAAGGTGGTCACCAACACCTTGAAGCGCACCCGGAAGACCACCGGAAGCCAATGCAGCTCACGCAGGAGAGGTGTCACATGGGAGCACCCCCTTGCTCCCATAATCCCCTGCGTGGCCGCATTCTGCACCAGTTGGAGCCTCCGGGCGCACCTCAAGGGGAGCCCCATGTAGAGAGCATTGCAGTAGTCCAGGCGGGAAATGACGAGTGCCTGAGTGACTGTGCGTAGGGAGTGTCCCGATCTAGATAGGGACGCAACTGGTGTATCAGGCGAACCTGATAAAAAGCCCCCCTAGCCACGGCTGTCACATGCTCCTCTAAAGACAGCCGTGCATCCAGGAGGACGCCCAAGTTGCGGGCCCTATCCGTGGGGGCCAATGACTCACCCCCAATGGTCAGTGATGGAGTCAACTGGCCATATCGGGACGCCGGAAGCCACAGCCACTCGGTCTTGGAGGGGTTGAGTTGGAGCCTGTTGCCCCCCATCCAGATCCGCCAGGCACCGGGACATCACTTCCACGGCATCGTTGGGGTGGCCTGGGGTGGAGAAGTACAGCTGAGTATCATCAGCGTACTGATGGAACCTTACCCCAAAGCCACGGATGATCTCGCCCAGCGGCTTCACATAGATGTTGAAAAGAAGGGGCGAAAGGACCGACCCTTGCGGCACCCCACAAGTAAGGCGCCTCGGGGTCGACCTCTGCCCCCCTGCCAATACCGTCTGCGACCGGTCGGAGAGATAGGAGGAGAACCACTGCAAAACGGTACCCCCCACTCCCAACCCCTCCAGCCGGCGCAGCATGATACCATGGTCAATGGTATCAAAAGCCGCTGAGAGATCTAACAGGACCAGGATAGAGGAGCAACCCCTATCCTGAGCCCTCCAGAGATCATCCACCAACGCGACCAATGCCATTTCCGTGCTGTACCCAGGCCTGAAGCCGGACTGGAGCGGATCCAGATAGACAGCTTCATCCAGATACCCAGGAAGCTGATGCGCCACCATACTCTCAACAACCTTCGCCAAGAAGGGAAGGTTGGAGACTGGATGATAATTAGCCAAAATAGCTGGGTCCAGAGAAGGCTTCTTGAGGAGAGGCCTCACCACCGCCTCTTTCAAGGCAACTGGCAAGACACCCTCACTCAAAGAAGCATTAATAATCCTCTGGAGCCAGTCTCGTGTAACCTCCTGGGAGGCCAGCACCAACCAGGAGGGACACGGGTCCAATAAACATGTGGTCACGTTCAGCCGCCTCAGTATTCTGTCCACGTCCTCGGGAGCAACAGGATCAAACTCCTCCCAGATGACATCCTCAAGACCGGCCTCCATCATCCCACCCGTATCTACCCAGTTGGAGACCGGACCATCCCAAATCTGAGTGATTTTATCGTGCAGAAACTGAACAAAATCCTCAGCACGACCCTGCAAGGGGTCCTCCCGCGCTCCCGGATGAAGGAGGGAGCGGGTCACCCTGAACAGGGCAGCTGGGCGGTTATCTGCCGATGCAATAAGAGCGGAAAAATGATTATGTTTTGCCGCTTTTATCGCCACTAGGTAAGTCTTAATATGAGCTCTTACCAGTGTTCGGTCGGACTCGGAACGGCTGGACCTCCAACTGCTCTCTAGGCGTCTTTTCCGGCACTTCATTTCCCTTAGCTCCTCGGAGAACCAAGGAGCCAGGTAAGCTCGGCGACGGGTCAGAGGCCGCAAAGGCACGACTCGGTCTAAAGCATCAGTGGCCACCCTATCCCAGGCGGCCACCAACCCTTCAGCCGAGCCATGTGTCAGATCCTCAGGAAATGGCCCAAGCTCCGTCTGGAACCTCTCCGGGTCCATCAGGCGCCTGGGGCGGAACCATCTAATCTGTTCTGCCTCCCTGCAGCGGGGTGTGGCGGTTAGAAAGTCGAGCCTAAGGAGGGAATGATCTGACCATGACAAGGGCTCAATCACTATCTCCCCTAATTCAAGATCATTTATCCACTGACCAGAGACAAAAATCAAGTCCAGAGTGTGTCCTCCCGTGTGAGTGGGTTCATGAATTAATTGGGTCAGGTCCATGGCCGTCATGGAAGCCATGAACTCCCGAGCCAACTCAGACGCCTCGCCGATGGATGGCAGGTTGAAATCCCCCATGACCATAAGCCTGGGGGTTTCCACCGCCACCTCGGCAATCACGCTTAGCAGCTCGGGCAGGGCAGCCGACACGTGGCAGGGAGCCAGGTATGCAATCAGCAAACCCATCTGTCTCCCATGTCCCCACTTCACGAGGAGAGACTCACATCCAGCTATCTGAGGTACAGTGGCCTCCCTAGGGACAAGACTTTCCTTTGCAAGAACCGCCACCCCCCGCCCCTTCCCTGGGACCTCAGCCGATGGAATGCAAAGAAACCCGGTGGGCACATCTCTACGAGGGGGACCTCGTTAGAATGGCTATTAAAATCAGTGTAACATAGAACATACAATGGAAGGATTATTGAAATTGTGTTTCTGCAGTGGGTTTAGCAGCTGCTTGAACTTCATTATTTATTTATTTATGTATAAGCTGCTCTTATTATTTTTACTTTTATGGCTAGCCATGATTTTATATTGAAAGAAGAAGATTCATATTGAAG
This sequence comes from Masticophis lateralis, assembly GCA_030761175.1. Classification (NCBI taxonomy): domain Eukaryota; kingdom Metazoa; phylum Chordata; class Lepidosauria; order Squamata; family Colubridae; genus Masticophis; species Masticophis lateralis. The sequence continues at coordinate 67,530,114 of JAUDYJ010000003.1, forward strand.
CTGAGTCATGAAAAGAATATTTTGAATATATTTTATTCTAAGAATATTTGACCTTTTATTAGAACTGTGTAAGTTCTAATGAAAGGAATTTTTTTCACCTGAAAAAGCTACATTTTTGCAAATTGTGGAATATTTTGGAGACATTAACCTATAATGTTTCAATAGCATTTGATTGAGTTCTGCTTTGAAATTAGTGCAGTAGCATAATAGAAACACCGTGTTTTTAATCCCCAGTTTTCTCACTTTGAATAAATGTGATTTGAACATGTAAAATACATTGTTATGTGTCAATATATACACTTGCTATGTCTATTGTATTTTTAAAAGTATTATTCTAGCTGATAGTTTAAAAATGGGAAATAACAGCATTTGGGAATTGAAACTTTATGGTGAAATATTGTAAGCCTGCTGAATCTCTTGAATCCCTTGTAAATACTATTTTCTCTATTAATTGTTTTGCCAATAATTTGTGGGATACTTACCGTTAGTAACTAATAGTGTGTATGGATTTGGATCTGAATATATTTACTCCATTAATGTTAACCTTTCCCACTCTTTCTTTTAACTAATTAAAAAAGCTGAGAATTTGTAATGTTAATGCATCTGTTTATAACAGGTTGTAACACATAGATCAATATATATTGTTAATAGCATCCTTACTTTTGCCTAATAGCATCCTGCACTTCATGGCTAAATTGCAGGAAACTTCCTGTTGCTTTTGCTCATTATCTACCTTTAGTACAAACTTTACTATTTTGCTCTAAATTTGTATTTTGTTACTGACATATTCCCATATCAAAACAGACACAACGACTAACAAATCCAGAGTAAATATCTTGAATTGTAAATATAATGCATAAAAGAGTTATAAAACCTCAACTCTTTAAACTGAGTGGGTGGGTGGGTAGGTAAGTAGGTAGATAGGTAGATAAGTAAATAAGTAAGTCTTCACATTTTTCAGAAATAGTTAAAATTTCGGTACATGAAAAACCAGAAGATGAGTAATTCATTCCACAATAAAACTCCAGACTAAGCCTAAATTGCAGCTGTCATAACCACATTCTGACCTTTTGTTTGAACCTTGTCAACATCTTTCCGTTTATGTCAGTGTTAATCAGTGTAACACTTTCAACAGTGATGCTTTAGCTGGTGGCTTTATAGGATGTTTGTTGAATGCTGCTGTTGGTCTCATTCGGCATTGAGTATGAATTGGACATTCCTACTGCATACATATATATTGTTTTGTAATACAGACAGATTTAGAGCTTATGTATCAACAGGTTTGAAGATAGACTAACCTAAAAGTAAATGACTGGTTTAAACTTCATAACTGAGCAAAGATTAAAATTCTTATCCTACATTTGCCTGTGGTAAGAAGCAAATTGTCTCCTTTTACAACTAAGTGGATTTTTTTTAAAAAAAACATTAATTTATATTATAAAATGTTTGTCAACTTTAGATGCAATATGAAAATGTTTAACCAAACTGTAGCAAATAAGAGTTGCCATATCTGGGCTGGAAAGATCTGGTGGTCTGTAGATATCAGTGGAGAACAAGAGATTTGTGCAACTGTTGCCAACTTGTAACATGAAATTCTGCAATTCTGTGATGATACTCTAAGGCAGAATGAGACAACTCATCGCAGCCAACTCACCATAGCCAATTTACCATGGCCAACTTGCCATGGCCAACCCTCACAGGACAACTCACTGCAAGACAATTTAACAATTCAACAATTTGGCATCGTTTCTTTAATGATTCTATTCCACTACTTCTTCGATATTAGTGTAACTCTTGTCCTTTGGCAAATTGTCCCATGGTGAGTTGGCCGAGGTGAGTTGGCCATGGCGAGTTGGCTGTGGTGAGTTGTCATAGACCCTCTAAGGTATGGTTTAAAATACTTGCTAAGTTCACATATCAGTTTAATAGTGTGATTTGTTCAGTTTTGGCTTAAAGTGATGTGGGGAATGTAACCATTCTGATTCATTAAAAAACAATGTTTTATGAATAAATCTTGTTCAGCAAATTTGTATCTTTTTAGAAAATGGTGGTTAAGGCTAATTACAGTATCACAGTAATATGCTATAATATTACAATATGTAAATGTGAGCCCTGTGAAGTTACACTAATGAAATAATTAATATTGATGATAGATTTATTGTTAGACAATAACTCTTATGCCATCTTTGGATTTTGGAGATATTGAACTGAGAACTGAGCAATAAAAAAAAAATCTTCACTAATATTATAGGATGGAGTAAATGTAATGAGGAAAGCAGAGAAGATAGTTCCAGGTTACCAAATTAATTCTGAATCAAACCTACTTCTCCACTGCCTAAAATAAATGCCATAATTTTTGCTCCACATTTTCTTGAAAAATTCAAAAATGAGATTTCAGAAGTTAGGTGTGTTGTTTTATTTTAGAATAAATCTTTTTAATAATTACGTATTGGTAGTTGAGGTGTTTACTTGTGTTTGAGTTTCTAGGTTATTTTATGCAAGTTCCTCAACTGTAAAACTAGAATACTTGATTTATATTTCAACATGGTTCATTTTGTTTGACCTTTGGTTAAACATTACTTTTTTAAAGTCAAGCTTCCTCTTTTATTGCTTTCCTGAAATTAATGGCCGCAATGCATAAAAGCAAAAAGGAATGCTTCTATATTCCTTCCAAATCTATATATGGCAGAGTTGTGACATAGCAAGGTTGCAATTTATGCACTTGGATTATAAATACAGTAGGCTATAAACAGGCTATAGCAGAAAACATGTATTCTGGTCTGGATCATTCACTGTCTCATCAAATGTAGAGCAATTCTTCTGCTTAATGATACAGATATCTTCTTAATATAGCTTCTATATTATTGGTTGTGTTTATTCCATATACAGCTCTGCATTCTCTAGATATGCATGGTTCTAAAGTTTTTTAATTTCATAGACCAATGTTCTCCAAACTTGGTTACTGTCCAGGTTTTCAAACTTCTTTTAGAACTGTCAACAGTAGCCATATAGGCTGAAGAATTCTGGAAGGTGAAATCGATACGTGTTGAGATAATGACCAAGGTGGGGAAAACTGCCATTGTTCTAGGCCTCCAATCTGTGAATGTATATAACTGGAAGAGTGTGTGTATTTAGTGTAAAGGTAACAAGACTATTTTCTCTAGGAGAAAAAGGGCCAGGAATATAAGGAAACTTCCAATATACAGTATCATGTGGCCATTAGGATTAGCTTTTTCTTCCCTCTGTATTTATATCATCCATGTGGAATATTTATTGTTACGTTGAGGCTCACAATCCACATAAGCAATTGCAAACTGCTGAATGAACTGCTGTTTTTGTCAGTTGGTTTGGGGAGTTAAAAGTGCAAGTCCACCTCCCCTCTCTATTGGGATAAATTCTATTTGAAGAGCAACGGTTGAAACAAGCTTTATTTCACCTTTGTATAGATTTAGGTTGGAGGATGAATTAAGAGCTATACTGGTGGACATATTGAAGCTTAATAAAAGATTCTTATCCCTTATCCTTATCTCTTTCTCTTCCCATTTCATGACTATTAAAGAAATACTGTAATGAAATTCAAATCTTATTTATATTAATCCCATAAATTAGGAAATGTAAATCCAGTGAGCTAATATGTTTGTATTAATCAGCACTACTGAAAGAAGAAAATTGTAGAACAATCTAAATCAGTGTTACCAATTTGTCACATATTACTCAGTTATACCATTTTTAACCAAGCTGGATGTTGAGGAACAAACATCACTTACACAATTTTTTAATTAAAATAATATTAAAATATAATCCTATTTTTCTTGTTATGTTATTTACAGATCATTAGTTTCAAAGTAAAATGAGTGAATAGGTCAGGTGCTTAATTAGATTATAAAATGGGTTTTATTAATACAAATGCCCATGAAATAATAATTTGACTTGTAATCATGAGTATGTACTATAATAACTAAGAATTAGCTAAATGATCTGTCCAGAAATATATTTCTATGTTTCTAACAGTAAGTAGTGTTTGCAGTGTACCTGGTTAATAAAAGTATATGGGGGAAACATAGGAGACTTTATTTATATAGCCTTGGATTTTTACTTTAGATACTAATGTTAAATTATCCTCTAAATCTTGATCTTAGAAACAAGTCTCAGTGCAGCCCAAGCACCACATTGTGGTTGTCCCCTTTCCTTCCATTCACTTCAGGATTATTGCATATTGGTTGGAATGTGCAATATTCTATGAGAACATTGTAGTAAGTACAAAACAAGATACATGTACATATGATATCTGCAATTTAGCTGCAAAGTGGAATTTTTAAAATAGTTTTAGGGTCAAATTAATACAAACCAAGAATAGATAACTATTATAAACATGTACTGGTATTTATTTATGTATTTATTTACATCCTGCCTTTATTATTTTCATAAATAAATGAAGACAGTGAACTATCTCCTATTTTCCCCACAAATAATGGTGAGGTTAGTTGGGCTGAGAATGACTGGCCTAAAGTCACCCAGCCAGCTTTCATACCAAAGGCAGAATGAGAATTCATGGTTTCCTGATATCTAGCCTGATACCTGATCATTAGATCAAACTGACTATTGTGTGCAAAGCATTGAGGCTCTAAATCATAATGTAAACATTAAATACTTTTGTTAATTTTGTTATATGTGGTATATTTTCAGTTGTATATGTTACTGTAAAATGAGAGTGCTTTTTTACTGACTGATAATTGTAATTCATATTCATAACCAGTTGTTGTTCTATCTAGCTATGAATAATGGGCAGAGAGAATGCCTTTCCATTTTTATAATCAGCTTCATTGAGATTAGTGGAATTTACTTTATGTAGATATAACAAACAATATGAGTTAATTTTAGGTCTTGAACCAGTTTATTAGCTGAGATTACCCTTATTTTTGTTCTATCCAGGTTTTACCAATGATTGAAAAGAGACATAGCCTCTGCAGTTCCAAAACTCAGTGTGAAACCAGAAAAAAAAAATCCATGCTTGCCTTCTCAGAAACCCTCTACACCATTGTAAAACCTTCCAAACTGTAGCATAGATTAACTTGCATGCACAGTCCCAGTAAACATGGTAGAAAATTTAAAAATATATATATGCTGCATTTGATTCTCTGGCTGACCTTTGGATTGGAACAAAACTATACTCAGTTCTGATATCAAGCTCTTGGGTTTGACTACATGGAACCTCAACAACTGAAATAAGCTCATTTGCTTTTCCTGAACTTTCTCATTTCCGCACTGTGGTGAGATTTATAACTGCCATAAAGAAGTCTAACTCTGACCTCTGTTTGTAACTACTGGCGCAAGACAGGGTGGTTCTGAAAAAGGATTTTTTTTATCACTTTAATTAAGACTCTAATTTATGTTTAGTATACTTGAAATCTTGTGATAGCATATTTATTGTACTGTGCTTCCTTTTTGAATTTTGAGACTGAACTGTTCACTGGAAATACTAATAATGAAGCTAAGGCTTAAATATTTTGGAAACGATGTGAAGACAGGAGACAATGGAGGAAATGATTATTTTAAAAATAATGGAAGGCAAGAAAATTGATGACAAAGTGGTTAAATAAATAATAAATGACATAAGCAAGAGTTTATAGGAATTTACAGAAACAGATACTGACAGACAATCTTAGCAAAATTCCTAGGAGACACACTTGAAAAGTAACCAAATGAACATATTATATTAAGGGAAATATTGTTAGTTTTAAGAACTAGTTTGTAAAGACATTTGGGTAGAAATCAGCAAGTCATGTATTTTAGTCCTACTATAGGCAGAAAGCCAGCTGGCTGATTTTGGGTCAGTCTCTCTCTTGGTTATAGAAAAAAGGTAAGGGAAAATTACTGCTGAAAAGAAAAAGGAAAGAAGTTAAAATAGATTCAAGGGTACAAAAAAGGCAATTTTGATTCTGTTCATGTAGTTTGTAATTGTTGTGCAGCCAGACATGTTTTTTCATGAACAAGCATCAGTCAAACCTCTGCAAAAACCACTTCTAGCCACACCAGCATCTTTCCTTTTTAATGCTGAGCCTGGTACACCCCAAAATCACAGAACTGGTCTTTTGGAGGGATTGTGGAGAGGCTTTTTTGTTTTTTATATTTCCTTCTACATCATGAGAATCCTAAGGACATTTGCAAAAAGCACACTATATTAAGTATTAAAAGATAATGCTTTTAATAATATTGCATTGTGTGTTGTGGGAAAGCAAAAAAATATGCATAAGCAGATGATTATTTTTATTAACGGTTCATTAAGAGATCATCTTGGAGTATTTTATATATCTGACAACATCTTGGAGTGAAATCATGAGCACATTCATTATCAGCTGGTGAAATGATAGGAACTTGGCTTCAATTTCAGCCAAGTTTCAACTCTTACAAAACCACCGACATTCGCTGCTTTGGGATTGTAAGGTGTTCTGTCAGTGGACAGCCAAATAGAGTTTGTTGTATATGACATGTAATTGGATTGAGTTAGGAAATCTGTGGGGAAAAAATCTAATTTGAAGGGAGGTCTGTTACAGGGCAGGGGTGGCACAGAGGACATCACCAGGTTATTTAAGTTTGTGTTGTGGTCTTATTTATATTCAGGATCTATCCAATAGATGGATATATATATATCTTCCTGAGATTCATATCATTGAAGGAGTTCTGTGTTTGTGATTTTAAAAAATCACAACTGGTCTTTAAAAAAAGTTGTTCTGTTGCTTGTGTGACATAATTGATGCTTCTATTTTGACAATGTTTAAAGAATGAGGCCTTTTGATAGCAGTAGATGGGGTCTAATGCTACAGTTCCAAGAAATCAACGTTTAGTACAAATTATGTAACATATCTCCTGAAAGTATGTATTTTTGGAGTTTCAAATGAAAATGCTGGAATATGGTCATATAGAACGTAGCCTTCCATCTCTAACAGCTTACAGTACCTAACTAAGAGTGTGATTCCCCCCCTCCCCCCACCATTTATGTATATTTGAAAGAGGCAAGAACTTAAAGGTGCACTTTTTTAAAAATGATATGCCACGTATGTATTTTGTATTTGGCTATGAATGATAAAAAAAATCGTAAGAAAGAAATATGAACTCTAGAAGGTGTTTGAAATACAATTTGCTAGCAAAATCATAAATTCAAAATGCTAGCAAGCATTATGCTGTGGCAAAATCAAAACAATCTATATATCATCACAATGATAACATCATTATTATGTTAAGATTTAAATTTAGTGGAGCAATGGGATTGTACAGTGAGGCAGAATTCACAGTTGTGGTTGATTGGTTGGAGAATGCCAGCTCCTACATGAGGTAAATTGCGCTGTGATTGGTTGCTGTGAGTGTGGAAGGGGAGTTTCCCTTTTTTCCCGCCTTTTTTTTCTTTGTGCCCTGTGTGCTCGATAATTTACCTCATATTGCTCCTGTTTGCCTGACTATCTTCTTTGCTGTATATATAGACTTAAAATATATTTCTTTATATAAAACTACAAGGTTGTGTCAGTGTCTCTGACTTCATTTGGACACCTGCTGCGCAATTCCCTGACGTATTAGTATCACGATAATTTAAAATTTACATTTGAATGTTGTTACTAATAAAAATACTCCGTCCTTCTGCTTCATGGCTGTCATTCTTCTCATTGGTTTCCAGATCTTCCAAAAAGCATATTTGTTGTACATATTTGTTTTCTTGAAGATCTTTATTGGATCTTTGCTTTTTAAAGCAGGTTTCTGGATTATTATTTTTTTAGTTAGTTACAGTAGTTATTTTTGGTTTATTGATTAAATGTACATTCCATCATACTCTCAATGACTCTCAGTGGTTTACATTATACATTACAACAACTCAAACATTTAAAACAAATATTGACTTCATAAGATCCCCAGTGAAGACAGAAAAATATGTTGACACTGATTTTAAGATATTGCAAATCGAATTCTACATCTTTTGCTTTAGTCCCTGCCTTCTAACTGCATTTATGTTTCCTCTGTTTTTCCATAGGCCAAGGCTGCAAGCACAAAGAAAGTTTGCTCAGTCTCAGCCAAACAGTCCCAGCACAACTCCAATAAAGATAGTTGAGCCATTATTGCCCCCTCCAGCTACACAGATCTCTGACCTCTCCAAAAGGAAGCCTAAAACAGAAGATTTCCTTACGTTTCTCTGCCTTCGAGGTAAGACATTTTTCTCCATCCTGCCACCTAAATCAAAAGACAGATTCAGACTTTGAAGGTTTCCGAATATTATGAATTCATTAACATATATTCTACTTGATGGTTTTAGTGATTATTTATTTAATTATTAGGATTAGAACCTGCTTTTCCTTTAGGAGTTCAAAGCCCTATACAAAGCACTTCCTCCTCCAGTTTTTTCCTACTATACAACTATGTAGGGTGGTACCCTGAAAAGGATAGAACTCTATGCAAGACAGGACTCAAACAAAGCAGAGTCCCAGGTTATTAGATTGAAACAAATGCACCTTTCAGGCCTCTTGCCTGAACCCATAGAAGCTGCATCTTTCTACATGCTCATTTTTGCCTTATGTTCAGGCAAATGTCTGAATTGGGGCTCTTGGACACAGTGTAAATTAGGGTTAATTTGAAATCTCTCAGACGAGCAGCAACTATCTCATTCATAAATAAATCTCTTATGCATGTTTCTGTGTTAGTTTATTTATGCTGACAGTTCTATAAATGGCTTGTAAGTTTCAAATAGAATTTTATTCTGAGTTCTCACTATCTAAGCATTAGGCCAGGATTTGTTCTGTAAAGAAGACATAGCTATTAAACATCCAGATCCTTCTTCCCAAATAGTTATAGCTATTATTATTTAAGTGGTTAAGTACAAACTTAACAGTACATGTCCACTGTCACTTTATTAACTGGAAACTTCTCTGTACTGAAACAGGAAGTGCTTTATGGATTAAAGAAATTGGTGCAACCATATATATACTTTGAACACATGTTCTAACTTTGGTTTGTTAGTTGTTCTTTAATTTATCTTTATATGGACTGTGTATTTTTAATTATTATTTATCTCAGTATAATGTAGAAAACAAGTTTTATTTGGAGAACAGAACCTTTGCCCTACATTACATTGAACTCAAGAAGTTTTGACATTTGCAGTTTGTTCAGAACATCATCTCTTTGTCACAAACAAATTGATTTAGAAAAGAAGAGATGGGGAGAGGAAATATTCCATGTAAGGAAATAGGAAGGAACGTATTTGCAGGACATACAGAACTGCAAGAAAATCTCATCCTTCCACCTCCACCCACATCTTGGATTGTAACATTATACTTCGACATAATTAGTTTTCTGGAAATAACTGTTGGAAACTCCCCCAAACTTCCGTCCAACCTTTTCAATTTCTTTCACTTATAAGTACAGTTACTGTGTGTATGTCACCCATACAGCTATTTTTCTTAGAGGGGAAAAAAACGGTTGTGAGAGATTTAGAGTATAGGCATGCAGTTCTCTGTTAGTTTGCCCATTTTAAACCCTTCCTCTCCTCCCTGGCATTTTTTTCCTATTGTGTTCCAAATGTATGTGTTTAAGGTAATCATATGTTTAGAATGCTTTGTGGGAAAACAATGGGTGGTGAAAAGGATGATACTAGGTTTTGTTTAGTCTGGCTGTTTTTTTGCTTTGCTTCAGTGTACAAAAGTCTGGTGGGTTCCAGAGGTTCCAAGGATATGAGTTAGTTTCAGCCTTAGTAACCAGCAGATGTGCTTCCCAGGAATATTTATTAACATGGAAGGATCAAAAAAAGTCAAGATGCTGACTGTCATCATGGGATCAAAGCCCCAATTATTTTTACCTGCATTGTGACTTTGATGTCATACGTGTGGCCACCATTTTTTTTTCTCTCCCCACAGATAACCCTCTGCTTATGTGTCTGCAGGGGAAGGGCAAAAGTCAAATGACAAAAGCAAGTATGTGCTGCAAAGACAGCAACTTTACCCCTTTATAAATTTGCCATGACACCATACTCTGGTACAAAAGGGACAAATCTTATGTCAAGAGAATGCAACATGTTTCATCATTTTGATGAAATGGTTGGATTTTGTCTATGTCTCTGCTCAACTTACTGGCAATTCTAACTAGTAATTCCCAAGCATTTGGGGTGGGGGTGGGGGTCAGCAGAATGAAGAAGTTGAATCTGTTTCTCTAAAGAAGAACAAATAGCTAATTTATTTCAATCATGAGCCAATCTTAGATTGCACTCTCTGCAATAATGTAAGTAGTTGCTGATAGGTATGGTTTGCTGCTGATTATTTATAATAAGGAAGCTGAAGTCTTCATTCACTATGCTAAAATACAATTTAAAATTCAGTTTTCAATACAGGTAGTCTTGGCTTAATACAACAATTTGGTTTAGGTCGAAGTTACAATGGTGCTGAAAAAAGAGACTTAAGATTGTTTTCCACATTTACAAGTGTTGCAGCATCTCTAGGGTCATGTGTTCAAAATTCAGAAACTTGGCCACTGACTGATATTTATGATGGTTGCAATGTCCCAGGTCATGTGGTCACACTTTGCAACCTTCTGACAAGCAAAGTCAAAGGGGAAGACAGATTCAGTGACAAATGTGTTACTAACACCTGCAGTAATTCATTTAACAACTGTGGCAAGAAAGGCCGCAAAATTGGGCAAAACTCAGTTATCAACTATCTCACCTAACAACAGTAATATTGGGCTCAACTGTGGTCATGAGTCGAGGAGTACTTGTATTCACTCAAAGGAACCCCCCCTCCCCCCATGATATGTCAGTGATGCTAAAAAGGATGTCTGAAATAAAAGTTATCCAGTATTTGTTCATTTTCCATAAATTAAACACAGAAGTACAAGTAATTTTCCATGCTTCAGAAAAGCTACTCAAATATATATGCATTACCTTCATTCTGACATGTTAATTATCATTATAGAAGATTCCCAGAGGTTTTAGTGTGTTTGACATTGGTGAGAAATATGACCAATGAAAACTGCAGTTTATTTTTTTCCTATGCCAACACTTTGCATCCAATTACAAAAATAGCATCCTGTCTCTTCCTAACAGAAAGAAAGACAGTGCTCCTTTATAGGTTTCTGTTAAATAATGATAGTTATTAAACTCTCATTCACATTTAGCAATCAGCAGATCTAAATGATGCTCCTGACATACTCACTAAATGTAGTTAAACAAATCAGTGTTTTAAAGAAATGTAGGCATAGAACATATTTTAATATTTAACTAATCATAACATCAACCACAGTAATCACACGAGGGATGCTTATCTTTTACTGCAGAATAAAAACTTTCAAAATGTCTCAGAACAAATGTATTGATTTCATAATTATAAGGATGAATTCTTAAACTAGCATTGTTGGTATTATCATGAAACCTTTCAAGCACTTCAACTGTGATTAGAGAAATTGCATGTGTAACTTTAATACATTTTCTGAAAAACAAGGTTTTTAACATGAATTGAGTTAATAATTAACATATTTGTTTTACCACGTTATTCTTTTGTGTGTTTTTGCTACCGTACTTAATTGAGTAACTTCATACCAGGTTTAATTCCATAACAGAACTGAGCCTAAATAAATATAAATTCTGCAGGTTCAGTTTTTCTTGCACATGTAGTATAATAGTATAATAGGAACTAAGAAAATATAAATGTATTTAAGGGCAGTTCTCACTATATTGCAAGGATAGCAAAGATTATGAGTGTGATTGGTAAGAGGAAGCATTCTGTGTAGTTGGGACTTCCCCTCCCTCATCTGCTCAACCTGATCTGTATATCTAACAGCGAGAGAGGAAAACTCTTCTGTGCTATGGTGGCACAGTGGTTACAATGTAGTATTGCAGGTTAACTCTGCCCCCAGCCAGGATTTCGGTTCTGACTGGCTCAAGGTTGACTCAGTATTCCATCCTTCAGAGATAGTTAAAATAACTTCATTGTGAGTTGTATTGTGTTGGGGAGGGAGGGTACTGAGGGAGCTCAATCAATCTCATTGCACATATGTTGTGCACTGACAATAAAGATTTGAATTGAATTGAAATGAAATTGTTGGGGGGCAGTATGCTGACATTGTAAACTATTCAGAGATTGCTGTAAAGCACTATGGAGCGGTATATAAATCTAAATGCTAGTGCTGTTTTATTCCTGAACAGTCTCTGTATTGCTGTTTGGCATAGTGTTTGAATTTTCAGTTCTTTGACCCTAATTTCCTTCTTTGGTTTAGTCTCTGATTTTAACAGAATATCAGAATTGGAAGGGATCTTGGAGGTCGTCTAGTCTAACACCCTGCTCAAGTAGGAAACCCTATACCATTTCAGACAAATGGCTGTCCAATCTCTTCTTAAAAACCTCCAGTGATGGAGCACTCACAATCGGGAGGCAAACCTCCCATTGATCAATTGTTGTAAGTGTCAGGAAATTTCTCCTTAGTTTTGCTTAGATCTTTCCTTAGAATTTCCATCCATTGCTTCTTGTTCTGCCTTCAAATGCTTTGAAGAATAGGTTGATCCCCAGCCCCTTCTTTGTGGCAGCCCCTTAGACATTGGAAAACTGCTATCATGTCACCCCCTAATCCTTCTTTTCATATTCAATTCCTGCAACCATTCTTTATATGTTTTAGCCTCCAATCCTCTAATCATCTTTGTTACTCTTCCCTGCACTCTTTTTAGCATGGCCTTCTCCAATTCGAAGATACACTTGTTTGGCAGGCTAAGGCAAAGAGACAGTCCCAGAACTAGAGAAATCTGGGGGCTGGGCAGGGGACAGAATGTATCTGCCCTCAGTGTGGAAGGGATTGCCACTCTCAAATTGGCCTTTTTAGTCACACTAGATGTTTTAGGACCTCTTTCCAGAGCACTATACCATAGTCTTTTGAGATTAAAGGATGCCAATGTAAACTCTTTCTTGAGTCACAACATCTTTTTTTATATCATGGCAACTGGATGCAATATTCCAAGTGTGATTTTAACAAGGCAATATAAGGTGGTGCTACCATTAAACGTGATCTTGATTCTGTGCCTCTATTAACGCAGCCTAGCCTCTCTTTTTTTGGTCTGATTTTATTTGCAATTTCCTGTGTTTTTTCTCTACTGATTTTAGATGACTTCTAGGTTCTCTTGGAAAGAGGTTCAGGCCTAAGCAGAAAACCAATTAGCCAAAACATACATAACAAATATATATGCCTGTGTGTTTTTACGTGCGTATTTCAAGATTTTGATTAAAAGCCATGTAACCTGGCATTGCTTCCTAAATTAATCTCTGAAAGATTTTTCGTTTTAAAGTATTGTAATCCCTTCTCCAAAACACACACAGTCAGTTCCTCAAATTCCCACCCCACCCGCATGTTTCCTGTCTCCAAATATCCACAAGGGCCCCCTTAAGGAACAATAGGATCTGCTGCAGTTGAGTGCATTTTGAGCTCAGGTTAAACAAAGTTAAATCAGCATAGTTCAAAAACAAACTGCAGGTATATTGGGGCAGTTAAAAAAACGTGTATTGATAGGCAAGGGAAATTATTATATTTTCATGCTTTCAGGATTTTTTGTGTGATTCTACAGTGCCAAAAGTAAGAAAAAAATTATATACAACTTCCAATTTTATCTCCACTATTATAGGAAGAAAGGTTTAGACTAGGAATTTCAGAGATTTATGTGTTTTGTTGTTTGAGAAATGATGTGGTTTCTTACTTGCAATCTAAAGTGGAACATTCCAGAAATAGTTTATCCACCTCTAGTAGAAGGAGACCATAGAGAAAATTATTGGTGACAACTGCATCATATCGCACTAAGATTAACCAACAGGACAAAGTACTTTAATTCAGCTGCAGTTAAAATGAGCATACCAGCCAAATGGGAGAAGGAAAATGTAAGAGGGAATTTTTGAAATCAGTAAGTGCAACCCAAGAGCCCCTAAAGCAGATTTTCCTATCTGCGCTGAGTAATGCTTCAGTAATTGAAGTATTGTCCATTCAAGTCCATGTGCTTATTTTATATTGTATATTAACTATAAAGACAAGGGATTCCTATAAATGACATTGTTTACAATAATTCTAAAAGATATTTATACTCGAACCCCACATCCAACTCCAATATTATCCTTAGTACAGGTAATCCTTCTGTTTTGATGGCATTTGGGACCAGAAACTTGCTAAGCAACACAGATGTAAAATGGGATGTCATATGACCATGTCATTTAGAGATGGAAGTCATGGTTGCCATCATTAGACAAGGACCTTGTGGGTCATTAAGCAGGGATCTCGCATGATCACAAAGTTCTGACTTCCTGTTGCTTCCCAGTTGATTTGCTTGTGGGAAACTGACAGAAAACATCAAATTGTGATAATGTAACTTCAGGGGTGCTGTAATGACTGGAACACCAAAAAGCTGGCATAACTTCCCCTCGTTCAGTGTTGTCATAACTTTGAACAGTCACTGAACAAATGGTTGTAACCTAAGGGCTACCTATAGTTATATCTTTCTACATTCCTCCATGGTTTCTGGTATGTGTGGGGGCTTTTTTTCTCTTTCAGAAAAAAGCTGAAGAAAGTTATTTAATGGAAAAGCCAGGCTCTGCTTAATTCCCTAGTGGGGATGTATGTGCTGATTATGGGGCAAGTGCTTCCCAGTTGTAGAATGTGATGTGTCAATAGCAATAGCACTTAGAGTTATATACCACTCCACAGTGCTTTACAGCATTTTGTGAGCTGTTTTCAAATATCAGCATATCCCCCCAACAATCTCAGTCCTCATTTTGCCAACCTTGGAAGGATGGAAGGCTGAGTCAACCATGAGCCGGTCAGGATTAAACTGCTGGCAGTGGACAGAGTTTGCTTGCAACACTGCATTCTAACCACTACACCACCTCGGCTCCTCTCAAATATTGTCTCAAATCACACTGTTTTCATGAAAGAGCAAAATGAAAATCTTACAAATCTTATAAAATTGATAAGCTTTTGGCCATTAAAAACAAAACAGGATGTCTTTACTACGAGCTGTCCTGGTACTTGTCATCATACTGCTTATCTCTCGTTTAGAATTCTTACACTACAGTTGCAAATATGGGTAATCTATGGGAGTTGGCAGCTTATATATTTAATAAATTAAGGTGATCATATTCACTGTCATCATTTCATGCTTGGTTCATCTGCTTTCAGCTACTGATCTTCCTCCTCATCTCTTGAATCTCACCTTTGAGGATGTCCTGATATACTGCCTCTTATTTTTCATCTTTGAAATGTTTGGAAGTTTATAATGGAAAATTATCTCATGTCTGATTCAAGCAAAATAGGACTTTATACTTTGCCCAGCCTTGATACCTAAGCATCATTCATAGTAAGCACTGATTATCAGTGTCATCTCCCCTCCAATACTTCATTTTTACTTTAGAATTCTCCTTGTGTTTTAGCATTGAAAAGTAAAATATATGTTCTCAGTATTTTCAAATACTCTTCAGCAATTTGATCCACTTGCTTAGCGGTCATCAAAGGAGAAACTGTCATCAAGCCCAGCCTTAGTAATAAAAAACAAAAAAATATTTTGTTAAAAAGCATAATCCTTTTGTTTTCTTTATTATTATTATTACCTGTTATTTTATCTTTTCTCTGAGAGTGAAAATAAAGTTAAGTTGTTTCCTTTAGATTATTTCAATTACCATAGTCCGTCTATTACTTATCTATTCCTTTCCTATAAAAAAATAGTAACCTCTAAATCCCGTCCACATGCCACTACCATAAAGAATAAACAATTATGACATGTTTTCTCTACTCCCACCAGCTGCTTTAGAGGGGTTGGTAGCAATAGAGATAACATTGGGCCATATGTCACAGGCAAAATTCTAGGCTGCCTAAGGTCCACTAGTGATGTAAGATGGATGCTTTGAAGGGCAGGCAGAGTCCTTCTGCAGACTTTAAATTGACTCTTCAAGAAGTGCTCTTGTTTATTGAGGCATAAGCAAGCTCTGCCTACATGTTTACTGCAGAGAGCAAGCCTATATGTTGGTTCTCTATTTCCTCTTGGAAATGATAGACCTGAGTCCCATCAACCATATGGACCCTTTACCTCATACTGGCAAGTGCAAAAGCAGCCTGTAAATAGATCAAATTTCCTTTGCACTGATATTCCTGGACTTAACTGACTACTGAGTGGAAGATAGGGCAACATATTTAGGATTTTCCATCGATATCAGTGGTGGGTTGCTACCGGTTTGGCCCGGTTCTACCGAATAGGTAGTAACTTTAAGAACTAGTTCTCCGAACCGGTAGTAACGGCAGCCAGGCCACACTCCCGAAGCAAGCACCCTGGTTGCTGCTTGCTCGCCCACCTGAAGCTGACCGGAGCAAAGAAGCCTCTCAGCCACTTGACTGCAGGGCACCGAAAAGTCGTTCAGCTGGTGAGAAGAAAGCTGTGCATCTACAAAGATAGTGGCAGCGACTGGAGGTCTTTCCGGCGCTGTGCACCAGCGGCTGGGTGGAAAAGAAGCCTCTCAGCTTCCAAGTTCAGCAGCAGTCTCAATCCCTTCACAGGATTGCTTTTTTCTGCACCGAGAAAGATCAAAAGGCATGGAACAGCCTTTAATGACAAAGTTAGTGTAGCCGCCTAGACAAGGTAAAAGAAAACAAATCACTGAGGGAAGGAGCCGAAGCTGCCGGCGCTGCAGCTGCCCCCCCCCCCACTCCCCGCAGCTTGGAGCTCCATGCAGAAGAGGTCCCCAGCTGTTGCGAAGAAGCAGTAGCTCTGGGTGCGCCACACCTGTTTTGTTCTCTTTGAGAGGCACTTTGCAAACAAGGGGCAAAGCAGCTATCAAAAAGAATGAAGCAGGCGTGGTGCACCCTGAGCTGCTGCTTCTTTGCAATAGCTAAGGATGGAAGAGTTCGCTCAGGAGCAACACCGGCAAGGGAAGCGGCTGGGTCAGGGGGAGGCATAGCCTGAGCTCTCTGGGATGGGTAAACAAGTGTGGGGAGGCGAAGGGGAGCGGACTCGGCTGCCCATGTATTGCACCCCCCTCCCAGCCTTTGCCCACACCTCCCTGCCACCAGCATCTCCTGAAGCTGCCACCGTTGGAGCTACGACAGAGATTGGGGCAGCCCAGTAGCAGTCATGAGCCATGCTTTCCTCTAAGCGCTGTTGGTGGCAGAGGGAAACGTGCTTCTCTCTGTGAGACTTGGAGGAAAGCGCAGCTTATGGCTGCAAAAGCACTTCAATCAGCTACAGCACAGATGAGCTGAGGAACTGCGGGGATCCTCCCATGTGTTGCTCTCCCCTCCCAGCCTTCACTCGCGCCTCCTTGCTGCCAGCGTCTCCCGAAGCCACTGCCGTTGGAGCCATGACAGGGATGGTTGCAGTCCAGTAAGCTGGGTGCCTGAAAATGGTGTGGAGGCGTGGGAGGAAGCCTGGGAGTGGGGTGCAACATGCGGGAGGCTCCCTACAATTCCTTGAGTCATCTAGGCTACAGCTGAATCCGCTGCCCTGAGCTGGCAGAGTGGGCTGCTCCAGCTGCAACCACGAGGAAGCCCCATCAGAGGCAAGAAGAGGTGCTTTTCGGCCAGGAAGGGCAATGGAGGGAAAGCTGAGACGACCATTGCCACCCCACGCGTCCCAACCTGGGCCAGAGTATCAAAAAAAAATTTCAAAAAGTCCCCAAAATTTTAGCCACTTTTTCGGTGGGCGTGGCCTGGGGGGGTCATGTGACTGAGTGTGTGAGTGATGTCACATTGGCCACGCCCAATCAGTCATGTCCCCCCACCTAGCCACACCCACCGAACCGGTAGTAAAAAAATTTAGAACCCACCACTGATCGATATGTATCATTAAATGAAGTCTCTTGTCAAACAAGAGAATCCTTAATCCTTAAGAAATGTGGCCTTTGGCATTGGACATGTTTATTGGTCAAACCAGAGACCTCCATATCAATATGTAT
Source organism: Masticophis lateralis (assembly GCA_030761175.1). Taxonomy (NCBI): domain Eukaryota; kingdom Metazoa; phylum Chordata; class Lepidosauria; order Squamata; family Colubridae; genus Masticophis; species Masticophis lateralis. The sequence continues at coordinate 67,548,047 of JAUDYJ010000003.1, forward strand.
CTTTATTCACTGGAAAGGCTCCAAGAGTACAGCTGAGCTGTATTTAATTATGAGAAAAGGAAAGGATTAAAAAAAGGAAAGGGGAAGCTCAGGCATATATTACATAGAAAAGAATCCAGTTTTTCAAAAACCACAACCCTAATTACGGTACCCCAAAAGCACTTGGACTGAAATAGCTTCTATTGAATTTATAATGTATCAATTTAATTTGTACCCAGATTTTTTAAAAAAAAAACATTTAATTTGCACTTCAATAACTATGGTGAATGTTTTGCCCAGTATTCTTAAGAGTAAACAGATACTATATTATATTCTTGATTTCATAGTTCTCTTTTTTTAAAAGTGCATGAAGCCAATAGAAAAAGAAAATATACTTGATGCAGTAACCAATATTTACATTTTCTGTATTTTTAGTCATGTTTCCCCATTACTTTGCAAGTTGCTACTTGCAGTTTGGTTTAATAAGAAATTCTGTGATTTGCTTTTAAATACTGTCTAGTGGGATTTGTACCAGGCAGGTTTACTTTTCATCTTTGTCAATCAGAATCCAAGATTTACCGGTACACTGTTTGCTTTTTATAATCTTGCCAAGGCAATATCCATTCTGTATGTAAGTTCAGCTGTATGTTTTATAGATTTATTATTTTCCATAACCATGGCTGAAAACAACATTGCATTTGATCTTGAGAATAGTTCAGATGAAATAAATTTTTAATATTTTGAATTTTTAAAAGTTTTTAAAATTAAGATGAATATTAGTAATGCTAATTTGTACTCGGTAACAAGTGATATTTAATCATAGTAATCACACATTAGATTTTGTGTTATCATCTGTCTTTCCCATTCTCCTTTCTGAATTAAAGTTCCAATTTCAAAATGTATCATTCTCTCCCCCTTAATTTACAGACTCACATTACAAAAGTGATCAAACTGTAAATTATCTAGGTACTCTCAAAGCTGTACCTGGAATCCTGGATTTCTTAATGGAATCAATTATGTAGGGGTGTGAGTAAAATTGGACGGAGGGGGTAACCTCAACTGAAAAGTTTAATTATTCTACTGGCAGCTCCATAGAGGTTTTAACTTTGGAATACCTGAGCAAACTTTATGTCCCAGGGCTGGTTGCTTAAAATGTGACTATGTTTCTCAGCAGTGAGTGTTTTAGTAGTATAGTGAAAAGCATGATTATTTTATTGAAATGTGATTTGCATTTCTGATGTATGTGCCTAAAAACAAAAATCATAAACATTAGTCCGTGATGACCTCCATACAGTCACTCATGTGCTCGTGACCTCCCGGATCGACTACTGCAATGTGCTCTACATGGGGCTGCCCTTGAAAACCACTCGGAGACTTCAATTGGTGCAGAATGTGGCCACACAGGTTGTGATGGGAGTGTCCCGACACTCTCATGTTACACCCCTCCTGCGCGACCTGCATTGGCTACCAGTTGCCTTCCGGGTGAGATTCAAGGTGCTGGTTATCACCTATAAAGCCCTACATGGCTTAGGCCTGGGGTACCTGACCAACCATCTGCGGTCAGTGACAGCTCCCCATCGCCCGGTGCGTTCCCACAGGGAGGGCCTTCTTGGAGTGCCGTCAGCCAGGCAGTATTTACTGGCGACTCCTAGAGAACGGGCTTTCTCTGTGGGCGCACCTACTTTATGGAATCAACTCCCCCTGGAACTCTGGGTGGCCCTTGACCTGCTCTCCTTCCGCCATGACCTTAAGACATGGTTATTTCACCAGGCCGGATGGGACTGAAGGAGTTTTTTAAGGGGAATTTTAATAGCTTTTAACACTTAAATATTGATTTATTGCTTGTTTTATTCCTGTGAGCCGCCCTGAGTCCTTGAGAGAGGGTGGCATGCAAGATAGATAGATAGATAGATAGATAGATAGATAGATAGATAGATAGATAGATAGATAGATAGATAGATAGATAGATAGATAGATATCTCAAATGGCCTTCCAGTAGACTAGTGAAGGTAAGTGGCAAATGAAAAAGCCTCGAGGTGCTCTAATGTGAGAAGTAATGGTAGGTTCTTTGACTTTCTTACCTTAAACCTATATTGTAAATAATTTAGGCATCATTACATCTACATTTTGGTACCTTATTGCACACAAGGTGGTGTGCATATCATTTGCCTTACGAATTGTTTTCCACCAGAAGAGCTATTGTATACTAGACTGCAACATAATTACTCAGTGAACTTCAGTAGTTGAGATTACAGTTGTACCATTGTCTTTCTAATTCTAGTTTAGTACCTGAACCAATTACACTACCTTGGATCTTCATTGTATCACAGTGGCCTCCATATTCCAGATGTTCATGTTCTGCTCATGACAGACACAGTATTTTTATATTATAAGGGTTGAGGGAAACCTTGCATTTATGAAAACCAGGAAGACTATACTAGAGATATATTAGTTCATCCTTTGTTCAAAAATGATCATGGGAAAGTTCTAAAATATGTCCATATATATATATGTATATATGTGAGTTCCTTTAAAAATAATAAAGAAGATCTTAAATGCTTTCACCCCTACAGTGAAATGTTTTGTGTCTTTTGGACTCCAGTTCAAGTGAGTTGGAAGACCAGAGTTTCTGAAGTGATGGAGGGCTGATAAGGCCATTACTCATATGCTATTTTTACAATTTAGGAAAGAAATGCTTTTGGGTCACATCAAAAGCATGCCCCCAAACTGCTCAGCAGTTGAATTGTGACTTTAGCTGAGATGCAGGACAGCTTTCCAATTTAAAAATAGGAAATACTAAGTTTCAGTATCAGTGTCTGAGCAGAGAAAGAAGGTCAAAAGGCCATGATAGCCCAAATCCCTATCTTTTTATACAAGTACATATTTAGTCCCCTCTTGCCTTTTTGACTCCCCCACAAACAGCCTTTCACAGCCATACCTATCACATGAAAATTTCTTTAACAAATGCATGTATGTATTTCGGATAAGAGCTATGGCTCAGTCCACTTGACAGAGGCCTTCCCAATTCAAATACTGCCATTTCTGTCTCTGTTCCTATATCTTTCCTTGACACACACAAATGAAGAGGTCGCTGTTTGACTGACTCAAAAAGGTGAAATAGCTGAGTTTCATATGCAAACTTTTAGCGAGCTATGTTCAGTAAAGAGGTGGTGGGGAAAGGAGCATTTTTGAACTGGATATCCATTTTCTTGAGCCCTTACACTCTATTCCTCAAAAGCTTTGCTTTTAATAGCCATTTTGAAACAGCTGTAATATTTATGTCCCTGACTTGTTTCCAGGTTCTTCTGCCCTGCCCAGCAGCATGGTATACTTTGGAAGTTCTCAGGACGAGGAGGAAGAGGAGGAAGATGATGAAGAAACTGAGGATGCAAAAGTGACCACAAATAACGCTTCATCTTCATGCCAGTCTACTCCTAGGAAAGGGAAAACACAAAAGCAAGTTCCTAATGGACATGGTATGTCTTTGAATATTGAGTTGGAGTGGAGAATATTAATGATGAGAAAGACAACCAAGGCAAAATTAGAGTTCTCTCTCCTGCCCAGCACCTCGTATTTATGAGACATGTAACCAATGTTAGTCCTATTGGAAATTATAGAAGTTGATATCCAGCATAGATGAAGGGCAACCAGTTGGGGAGTCTATCTGAAAAGCCCCATTTTGACTCAAAACAAGTATCCAATCTTTTTAAAACCTGATTTAAGTAATTTAATTTCATGATGTCTTAGTGTGTCCTGTCTGCTTCAGAACCACATTTTAATGGTTTCTTACGGAATTTTTCTTTTCTGTTGAAAATGAAACTGGAGCAAAAATATTAATGTTGATGTTTACTAGATATGCAAACAGCATTATATTCATTCCAGATTTGGTATTGTGTCTAATTGCTATCTTAGTATATCAGCAGTGGCACTAATACAGCCTACTTACTTTTTAAGCTTAAATCCATTATTTCTTTGCAAATCAGCAGAGCTGCCTTAATCACAATGCACTTTCTTCACGTGACCTTCATGTCATATCCAGATAAATTGATCAATGCCTTGTCGGTAGAGCTTGAAAAATGTATTTGGCATTGAGTAGCTGAAAGTCCTAAACTGTAACCGCCAGAATGAAATAATACCTAGGTCACTAACTCCCACAAAAGTCATACATATTCTATTGACATTGGCAGCACCTTCGCAGTAAATCAGTTCTGTGCTCTTTCTCTAGGACTCCATGATGAATTCTCCTGCCTTTGCCCCTCTGCCTTACTTTGCAGTGTCCTGACTAGGGGATGCCTAGTCAGCTTCTCTCATCAAAAGGAAATGTTTCTTTTCACAATTTATTTTCTTTGAAGAGAAAGACAATCTTTATGGAGCTGTTTCCTAGCTTGCTTAGTTTCTTAAACCAGCTTTCCTTGATTCATTTTTTTTCATTTCTCCCGGTTCTGTTCTGCAAGAGGGTCTCTAATCCTTCTCGCTGGTTAGCTCTAATGGGTAGAGCTGCGTGGCAGGGACCAAATTTCAGAATTTTTAGAAGTCCAATGAGTCAAATTAATAGCTGTATGAGATTTGAACCCGGAGCAGCTCAAACCGTGACTTGATCCAAATCGGATCGAGTCTGAAAGCTGGGAAGCAAGAGGAAGAGGAGGAGCTTCTCAGCTATCAGACCCGATCCATGTCATCAGAAGAGCACCTCCCATCAGATGACCACCGGACCCATCACAATCAGAAAGGGCTTTCAGGTAAGGCAAAGCCCATTCTAAAGAATTACTAGGAACAGCCAACATTTTTCATAATCCAAATGCTTCCTTCCTCTAATTATTGGAAGTTTATCAGGAGAGAAGTTTCCCATTATGTTTTTCTGTTTTATTTTTGTTAATTTGAAGGAAGAGAACAGCTAACTTAATGGCCTGTTGTTTTGTTTTGTTCTTTTTTTCCCTCTGATGGAAGAATGGATTGCAGTGGAAATTATGACACTGAATTTAAACTAAGAAATGTACATAAAATCCATTACAGTGATCATCTAGTTAAAGTAAAAAAAAGATGGAAATACAGGTAGTATTCAACTTACAGCAGTTCATTTAGTGACCATTCGAAATTACAACCACACTGAAAAAAGTGTGTCACAGAAAAAAGTGACTTATGACCATTTTTCACATTTATGACCATTGCAGCATACCCATGGTCACATGATAAAAAATTGGATGCTTGGCAACTGGCATGTATTTATGGCAGTTGCAGTGTCCCAGGGTCATGTGATCACCTCTTGCAACCTTCTGACAAACAAAGTCAGTGGGGAAGCCAGATTAACTTAACAACCTTGTTACGAGCTTAACAGTGATTCACTTAACAACTATGGCAAAAAAGGTCATAAAATGGGGCAAAATTCATGTACAAACTGTCTCGCTTAGCAATAAAAAAATTGGGGGTTCATTGTGGTTGTAAGTCGAGAACTAGCTGTATTTAATTGCTTAATGGCACAATGGAAAGTGTTTGCAAAAGAGAAGGCAAAGTTGATGCAGGTTGCAAAAAATATAGGATCCAAATGCAAATTGTAATAAATTCTGTGGTTTAACTGAATTAGTCTGAAATAATGGCATGGTTACCATATAAATGACGGGTTGATTTATTGTATAGATAATATTAATCACTAAATGACATTGCTTCACAGCAGCTAAATATCTTTACTACATAATGAGCTTTAATAATGGCTTCACTGGCAGTATGTTCATTTATTTTAAATTTTGGGGATTCAGAACTAAAGGACAAACAAAGCGAAGCAGAACTGGTCAATAACTATTTTTGCCTTGCTTTTGAATATTCAGAAAAATTACATTTTTTTTCCATTTAACTGCTTCAGCTTCCTGCCCAGTTGTGGTTTCGATCTGTCATTTTTCAAAAGCTGCTGCTGTTGCTATTTCTAATTTTGTTGCTTGTCACTTCATTGTGTTGAGAGAGCATTAATTGGCAGGCATTCCTAGTTTAACATCATCATGAGTATATTTTGTAAGCCATTGGAGTGGGAATGCCAATCATAGCTCTGTCATTGTAATGATGAATAGAATGTTTGAATTGAGCTTAATATGTTAGCAATTCCAAGTTTCTCTTTGTTCTTTTACATGTTCTCACAAATAAAGGCCTGTATCCAAAAGGTCTGAGATAGAACCATGAAACTAGTTGCATATCATTGGGGCTTTTTTCAATCTTTTATTATTCGGGTGTCCTTTTTGTAGTGAAATTTTATGCTAATACTTATCCTTGTTTGGTACAGAGTGAAAGTGCTTTATAAGCCACAGATATGATTATTATCTTGTATACAGATCTTCTCTGGTATATAGATTCAAAATGATTACAGGTAGTCCTCAATTTATGACAATTGGGATTATAAATTCTGTTCCTAAGCAAGGTGATTTTAAGTGACTTATGCCATATTTTACAACCTTTTTTTGACCTCGTTGTTAAGTGAATCACCCAGTCGTTAAGCATATCTGGCTTTCCCCATTGACTTTGCTTGTCAGAAGCCTGCTGGAAAGGTTGCAAGTATCAATTACGTGATTCTGGAACACTGCAACTATACTAAATGCATGCTGGTTGCAAATTTTCATCATGTGACCATGGGGATGCTGCAACAGTCATAAGTGCAAAGCCCAGTCATAATTTTTTCAGTGATGTCATAACTTTGAACAGTCACTAAACAAATGGTTGTAAGCCAAGGGCTACTTGTATCTGCCTGTCCTATTGTGATGAACTAGTGAGATTTATTTATGTCAAAAGTACACATTAATTGCAGTGATGACATTTTCTGTTTGAAATAGAATTAATTTTTCTCATACTCTTATCACCTTTTCCCCCTTCCTCTTCCCATCCAGTCTTCAATGGATCCGGCAAATCAGTGAAAGAGAGGGAACCTGTTCAGAAACACAAAGTCAAAGACACAGTGCCAGCAAAGGAACGAAACAGTGAACACAGGACTGAAAGTCGAAAAGACCAGGCTGCTGCTAATCACCATTCTTCAACAAACATGGGCTTTTCCATAAAAGGGCTCACTGCTAACAACCACCACACCCTTCACCAATCGGCTCAGGATTTAAGGAAACAGGTATTGTGTGATACATCCGTTGGGGCAAAGTGGTATCAGTTTATCTTAAGAACCACTTGTGGGAAAGATTGAGAGGGTTTGAGAAGTGCACTGTGAAATAGAGGGATTTTAAAGTCATGGGTGTTTTTTTTAAGTTCCCCTTTTTGATAGGGCTTACTGAAATAAATAGCCATTGAAAAGGTCTTGCTTTTCCTCAAGAGGTTGCTGATCATTCTACCCAAAAGCTGCATTTTGCATAAATTATACATCATTGTATTCTACCTTTTGATGTATTATTTAATTTATTTTTTAGGATTCTACCATGGCTTTCTGCCAGGAACTCAAGATGGTGTTCCTAGGACTCTCTCCATTACTTATTCCCCACAATACCAAGCTTAGGGTGGGGTACAGTATATTGAGAGATGATTGGGTCAAACCCAACTCAGGGAGTTTCAGCAACCAAAAGCAAACTCAAATAAGCATCTCCTCGAAGCTAAGGTAGTGTGTCAATCACTGATGTAAGATTTACAAAAACATCCGAATTTGGGAAAGACAGGTCAGCCATGATATCCCCAGCTGATACACACACACACACACACACACACAAAAAGGTTTGGCATGCTACAGTAAATAAATAGATCAGCGCTCCTGATGTTTAATACAGGTTTTGTCATTTTATTTCAATTTTATTAAGATGAATTGGGAGAAAATAGCCATCTCTGTGCTGGATTTCATGTCAGCTTTTAAGACAGAAGGGCCTATCTCTCTAGAATATGTTTCCCTGACTTGTATTTCTTTTGTAATGACTGCTTTTTTTCCTCTCTGTGTCATAAGGGTTTTAATCTCTAATACCTCCCTGAACTAACTGAGCCTAAAACAAGGCTTTGTTTGGCTGATGTTTGTTCAGCTGGAAAAGGCTTGGAAATATCTGCATGCTTTTGACTCTTTGCCAGTTGGCACCCTTAAGGTAACCTCCCCATCTGTATTTAGCAATTAGGCCAGGAATCCCAAGCCGTCTTTTGTCAGTTGGTATCTTTTCTGCTTAGCTGTCTGTAAATGTAAATCAAAATTGACAGACATAAAGCCTCAGACACAGGAGCAAGAAAGATTGATTTTAGACAGTTCAGGTGATCTTTCCTAACTAGCTGTTTTATGTGCTAAGTATGAGTACCAGGGTCAAATGCTTCTGTCTCACATCTTCCAACTGTTCCTCATCCCTTGGTTGACACTTGATTCTCAGCTTGTATTGTATATTTGGAGTCCCCTTTTATGTGTAAATCAAGAAATTATAGTTTTGTGTCAGGCAAATCTGGATTGGATTTCTTTGATAACCAATTAATTTGTTAACTGCTTTAAAGAGCTATTGAACAGGAATTGTTTGGTTCAGATGTAATGAAAAATCTGAATACTAACCAGAGATGAAGCCAGGTGGTCAGTGGGAGGGCAAAGAAAAGTCCTTGGCTTTCATGCCCCATTCGTGGTTTATGAAATCCAGCATAATCATTCAAACTTAGTCCTAATATTTGCAGCTTTGTACTTTTGTTGCTATGCTTGTTAATTTGGTGGAAATGTGGCAATGAAGTTTCTCTGGAAGACCCACAATGAAATCAGGTCTTTAAGCATTAACCATAGGAATGCCTAAGACTTCTTATTCTTTCTATTGTGGACATATTTCCTTTCTGAAATGGGACAAGAGGAGATAATGCAAAGAAAGGTTTATACATCATTTAAAAAACCATAGTAGGGGCAGAAAAAGGTACACAGACTGCTGAAGTGAAAAAAAATATGATCCCCAATAATTTTAGTTGTTTCTTGCTGTAGATGTCAAAGCCATCTTATAAGACTGATAAGGTTTATTTTATTCTCAGCATAATTTGAAATATTCAGTTTTGAATAATATTTCAAAATATCTACAGATTTTTATAGGATTTTTTTCCCCAAGACTAAATGGTAGGAAGGAAATAACAGATAAATCAGAAAATGAAATACTGTGCAGTACAATGGTAAGGCTTTTAAAAACTGAGTATGAAAAACTTTTCAGGACTGATATGGAGTTATTCTTAATGTTGAGGGATTTTTAACATTCATTTGGAATGAATGAAGGTTGTTTTGCATTCATTTCTTTTCCAGATAGGGATACTAGCAAATGTTACTATAAAATTATAATATAATGTAGTATTACTGTCTTAAAAGTATGAACTCTTTCTTAATTGTCATACTAATTTTAGATGTAATATCTATATGAGTTCCTGGATCAGTTTACATAAGAACTACTGTAATGAAAAGGCTATTTTTCAGTACAAGTAGGTATGTGAATAAAGATATATAATGTTAGCATTAGTTCTTAGCACTATATTTAGATTATGGGATAAATGTCAACGTAATGTTTTATCCCAAAATATTTTTTCTCTCTCTCTTAGTTCTGTCTTCTCAAACCTTTTCTGTTTTTCTGTTCCCAGTACATCTTTTATCTGTTGGTGTATGTACATATTTCTTTTTTCTGTTCTGATATGTTTCCTCTGCTACTTACATACTTTCTCTATCCTGCTATCCAATCCCTTTCTCAATCACTGATAGGTAGAGATGTTGGGAAGTTGAGAAGTCTAAAGCATTGGTGGCCTCTGTTGGTTATACTAACAGTGGTCAAAATGTTGTTTCAAGACTGGGCTGACATCTTACACATTTTTTTCAAATGTTAATATTAATTCAGTTTTTTAAACTATGTATGTATGGGAATCTGAGTGTGACTGCGGAAAATAGAAAACACAGTTTTATGTTTGTGAATGTGTGGTGATTTTTAACTCATTGGCTGGTGTGGGTGTAACAAGTGATAAAATCTAATGATTGATCACTGTTACTTTTTACAATTCAATTAACTTCTTTCTTATGTGCTCAGTGTAAGCACTACCTCGGGATGGAACTCTGACTCTAGAACCTCTATGGTGATCCTGCGCAGCGGGCAGTGCAGCCATTTATTAGACTGTCTCACAAAAGTTGTGTGTGTTTGATTAATGGGGGGAGACATGTCAACAGTAGAAAGGTAAGAAACTGCCTACCACAATTGCTTTTGCTTCCTTTGATATCAGTTCTTCAGCAGAGTATTTAAAGGTAACTATGGGTAAAATGCAAAATTTGTAAACAGTGTAACAATTGGAACCTACCTATTGTAATTGGATAGGTAGGGGTTTTTTAAAATTTTGTTTTTCTTTCTGGATTGAAGCTCTTGGTTTAGCCTAATATAAATACTGTGGGGTACTTGGACCTCTCTGAGCTTGATTGTTTTCTTGAAGGTATTTCATTACCGAACTAGATAACATCATCAATGCTAGAAGAAAGTGGGATTTAATCTCTATTTATATATACAGTGGCTGCCCTATCAGTGTTGATGGGAATGTTGTTTTCCCTCTTGGTGCTTCTTTAATTAGGCTGTTGTTTACTGTAGGCAAATCTCAGGAACAACTATTCTTCCTGTATTAACAATAGCACTTAGAGTTATATGCCACTTTATAGTGCTGTAAGTGGTTTAGAATCAGCATATTGCCCCCAACAATCTGGCTCCTCATTTTAGCGTCTGGAAGGATGGAATAAGCAGGAATTAACACCGGGATTAATACCAAACCAAGAGTAATAGTACCCAAAGAAGAAATAACCAACTCAGACAAACAACAGTCTAATTAAGGATCTATCAAAAAACAACACTCCCACCAACACTGACAACACTTGCCCAGCCACAAAAAGCAAACCCCATTCCCTGCTAGCACTGATGATGTTACCTAGCTGGATAATGAAATGCCTGCAAAAGAACAACCAAACTCCGAGAGCGACAAGGATTCTGCAGATCAACATTTAGCTCTAAATATTCTCTTCTATTGGCACCACTGATGAAATCCAAATTTTTTTACTACCAATTCTATGTGCGTGGCTTGGTGGGTGTGGTGTGGCTTGGTGGGCGCAACAGGGGAAAGATACTGCAAAATCTCCATTTCCTCCCCACTCCTGAGGAAAGGATATTGCAAAATCTCCATTCCCATCCCACTCTGGGGCCAGCCAGAGGTGGTATTTGCCGGTTCACCAAACTACTCAAAATTTCCGCTTCCAGTTCTCCAGAACCTGCTGGATTTCACCCTTGATTGGCCCTAATATTAATAGTTAAGCAATCTACAATAAGATTTGTGCAGTGTATCTGAATGAGACTTGTTGCTCTTTCTATTGATCTACAGAAGCATCTTTTCAGAGACAGGCTTTCAGACCGGTTATTTTGCGCCTTTTAAAGTAAATAATGGATTTGTTTTTAGCTATCTAGTATCATTTTTTGATTGAAAAAAAAATTGTTTAGAAACAAATTAAGGGGATTAAGAGATGTATGGGCAATTTTAGAAGACAGAAGACAATATATTTTAAAAGATTATGCACTCATGCAGTTTCATAGCTGGCTCAGAAAGATCCAGCTGGAGGTGGTATTTAGGTACTTTTTATGCACCAAATTAGTTATGGTAAGTTGCAGTTTTTAAAATTTCCCCTACAATACCGTGCATTTTTATCTTGGCAGTTTTATTATAGATTGCATTTTCCCAGTGATTTAAGAAGTTGCATGCATGAAGAGGAACTGTCTTAAAAAGGTTTCCCATCCACCACCCTCACCCCCCAAGTGTTGGAAAACACAGCCATTTTAAAAATGGCTAAGGCTTGAGTTCATAAAAGTCTTCTAAAGAATGTTTTTTGTTTGTTTGTTTTTAAGGAATTCCAAGGTTTGTTCCTTGGAATTCTGCTAAAATAATCACTTTCCTGGGCTATCTGTATTTCACTGTTCTTTGCACTTGGCTGAGTCTTTTAGTTTTATGCTTCATTTTCTTTCTTCACAATTGTCTTCTCTTTTCCCTCCAGTCACATATGCTCCTCCTTTCATTTTGCTTCTCAGATGCTTATCTCCAATTTGATCTTTCTACTTCCAGTTCTGACTAATGTTCCTCTCATGCAATCTTTTCTTCAGATATAGCCATTTATTCTCTATGTTGCTCTGCAGGCTCTCTCTTCATGAGCCAAATGTACTTCAACTTGGCTGCTATTTAATTCCCTATTGTCCCTTTTTCCCAGACTTATTTTTTAATGCCTTACCTCTCTATTTACTGTTGTAACCCTGTTGTGCATAAATGTTCTTCACAAAAGCTTAGCCATCTGAACCTGTTAAATATTTTTGTCAGTATTTATTAAAGGTTTTGTATGTGTGAGCAAGCTTCTTTAAAAGACTTTTATCGAACAATCATCCTGTCTCATTCACAGAATTTTATAAAAACTCAATATGGCATTGTGATCCATTTGTAATCTGGTTTTATTCTCTTATTAAAGAGAAAGGAAAGCAAAACCGAAATACAGTTCATTAGTGTTAACCACTGCTACTCTTATTGATTTAAAAAGAAAATTCCTTTGGAAACAGTGGATCAAAGGAACCTTTCAAATGTATGAAAAGGGAATGAGAGTTCAGAATGTGGAGAAGTTCTGCATTTTTCTAGCTGGGTTTCCAGTGTAAGGAAATAATAGGGACTTAACTTTTTCATAATTTTATTAGAAAAAGGCTACAACTTTCCCTTTCCTTCTGAAATGCTCTTCAAAAAAAATTCTAAATGTGTTCCTCAGAAAAATAGGATGCTAAATTGGTGATAAGGAAAACTTACCTCAAAATACTATATTAAGAAAAATTATGTATGGCATCCATTAAGTAGGACAACTGAAGAGGTAGTATTATTCAGTCAGCTTTGTTGCATCATTATATAAGGAGAAACTGCAGTGGCAGAAAAATAGCATTATTCCTCTTGAAGTTTGGACAGTCAAAGGGGTTTTTTTTCCAAGAGTAGAAGTCTTTTGCCTGGCTGCATTATGAATTATTTACGATCCCTATTCCTGCAGCCTATTTGGGAAATAATAAAAAACTTGTGCATCTGCAACAATTAGATTTCACTGGTTTTTTAAAAAAATTGTGCTTTTTATTTACTAAATTCTGAGGAATGCTAATGCTTACAAGGTTTAAAATCTAAGGAGTCAGATCCAATGGTGGGTTCCGCCTGGTTCCGCCGAGCCGATAGTAGTGACAATATGATGTCACCGAACCGGCCTTGCCCCCCTGCATTATTCTTACCTTTTATTTGGCCCCACCCCCAATCTATTGTTGCCTCCTGAGTCCCAGTTGATCAGTTAGAGGGAAAAAAAACCGTTTAAACTCTTGCTGCCGGGCTTCAAAGGGCCGCCCTATAGCTGACCAGTGTTAAAAGAAAACAAATGAGTAGACCAGTGCCTGCAAAAATAAATGGGTAGATCGGTGCCTGAAAAATAAATGGGTAGACCGTTGCCTGCAAAAATAAATGGGTAGACCGCTGCCTCCAAAAACAAATGAGTAGACCGGTACAGCTCTGCAAGCAGTTAAAAGCCTGGTACACCAGTACCTCTCCTAAATCCTAAAGAATTGTCACATGACCATCAAGCTACACCCACAAAATAAGCCACACCCACAGAACCAGTAGTAAAAAAATTTAGAACCCACCCCTGGTCAGATCGAGGCATTCAGTGAGGAAAATATTGGCATTGGATAAGTTTGTGTGTTCAAGAACATGTAATTTGAAAGAGCTGAATAAATTATAGGCATTTTTCATTCTGCTTTCACTTCTAACCCTAATTTATATGAAACATCTAATGAGCGCTTCTGTGTCTTATTCTCATACTATCCAATATATTATATGTGCTTAATATAGCCATTTTCTCAGACCAACAGAAGCTGAGGTGGTTCTTTTCTGAAAGTTTGTTACGGAAAGTTATGGTTCAGACCCTAATAAGACTGTGGTTCCAGCACTGTTACAAAGTATCATTTTAATATCAGAATACAGTAAAGCTCAGAGAATAGAAAATGCAAAAAGGGTTATAGGCTGGCCACCAAATCAAGGAATTAAGAATGGTAAAGCAGCATTACATATGAGTATTTTGAGATCAGCTTTCTGCTAAAAGGAGTTAGATTTAATTTTAAAATGTCTTCCAGCTTTCTTTTCTCTTTTATAGATTTGTACTTTGATGTTTCTGTTATGTGTCTATGAGCAAGCATTTGAAACAAGAACATTTTTCTGGTAGTATTCAGGAAAATCCTGGGATTATTTTATGTTCTCATCACTTGAAATCAAAATTATTTCCACTTGAATGTTCGTTGTATTTGTGTTGCTGAATCAAATTTATATACAGTTGGAAGAAACAAACCAAGTAATCTAATCTAGTAGTCTGCTCAATGCAATCTTCGCTAATCTCATTTATTTTATACAGTGTAAAATAGCACCCAATTTTTTTGTTTTAATAATTTGATATATGTACAAAATTGTAGTTCTCTACAGTAACCTCGCTTACTTTCACACAGGCAAAATAAGTTAATTTCATAGAATTTCAAATACCTTTGTCCAAGGTTTTATTATATTTTTCTTCCTTTTTTTTTTGAACAGATCAAAAATTTTATTTGAAAATAACATTTACTTAGTGACTGAAGCAAAAATGGAGGAGGGGGCCAGCTGCTTCTACATTTGTGTAGTCTTATGAATAAAAAGGATGGCTTCTGGAAGAAATTGCTTCAGTTTTTTTGTTTCTTATACCAACATTTTTAACACTTTCACCCTTAGTCTAATATGGTACTATTGGTCAAAGCTTATTGCATCATTCTGCTTGCTCCCCCTAAATGTCTTCAGCAGCCTCTTAATATTTACTTGGCTTCAATAGTTAAATAAACTAATTTTGCAATATTAAACCACTTCTTCATATCCTCAGTTCTATTAATGTTTAGCATTAAACTTTAGTCAGTTATACAAGGTTTAATTTTCTTTTTCTTAAAGTAACAACAGTAATTTAGGATGCTAATAAGAAATAGAAAGAACTAGAACTTCTTGCCTTCTCTCAAAACTATAAATCACTTTGGGGCAAATATCACAAATGGTAAAGTTTGTAGATATCTTTGTTCTCTTTTCTTCCCTTAGAATAATTATTCAAGAACTTATCTTGGCAAAGCTAGACCAAATACTGGAGAAATTCAATTAAATATTGTGAAAATTTTAAGAAAAATTAAATTGATTCCCAGTGTTCTCACTGGGATTTCCAGCTAAATATTGTAATATAATACCTGCTATTCTAAATTATTATTAATACAAAGTAAAACTGCTTTGATATCAAATTTACTGAGCAACATAAAATAATAACAATTGCACATATCATAACTATTGATCAGATGTTTACTATATAATTTTAACATGTACCTCCTAAGATCATTGTAGAAGCTGGATCATTCAGAGCCAGACTAATCTCTTGGGTGCATATTAGATATTATGTCCTTGCAGTACTAAATATTATATCCTAGTTATGAATGCTTATTATTTTATGATTAGTTTTAAATTATGATAGAAGATGGGTGTGAGATACTTTCCTTTAAAGTTGGCATTAGCTTGTTGGTTCTTAATGCCTAGTCAGACAATCAGACCCATTTGTCTCAAAGGTGATAGATGATAGATACAGTACATAAATATTAGAAAACAAGTATTGACTCGGGAGAGATAACATGCATCTCTGATGGTTGTATTTATGTTTATGATCTTAGGCAAACCCAAAATAGACTGTAGATTATTTTTAGACTTGGAAAAAATTAAGACTTTACTTCACCCTAGTTGTTATTCATTCTTCTGCCTTGTCATTCTTAAAATTATTATTATCACTAATTTAGACTTGCCCCAAGTATTATATTGTTTTGGAGATTTAAATACTTTTAGATGCCTCTCCATACACATAAATTGTTTTATAACAGTAGGATACAGAAAAGGCAAAAGGGAACATGACAGCATGTATTATATATTCACAAGATCCAAACAACATTAGATCCATTCTAGAACCAGACCATGATACAAAATCTTTGCATAGTCCCACTATCAAGCAGTGCTAAGAAACAGAAGCATTTTCTCATTCACTGGGGAGTGTTAGAGGTGTGAAGATATGCACATAGTTCATGCTGTTTTCTTCTATAGTTTCACTCCTAAATTTATATAAAAAAGGATCTGATGCTGCTCTCTCAAAGTCTATGACATAACAATAATATCCAGAGCCATTTATTGTAACTATGTGTATGGGGTTTTTTTCCCCAAGGAGCTTGTAAGAGAGGTGAAGCCTTCAAGGTTGATTGTGTATTCATTGACTTATGTAGTATTCATTGATTTTTCTTTTTTCTCTCTCCTTCCTGCTTTCTGATATTCCTGGCATCTCCAGGTTTCAAAGGTCAATGGTATCACTCGAATGTCAACTCTGAGTGCAAATACAGCCAGTGCCAAAAAGATGAGAGACGTCAGACCTTCACCGTCCAAAACTGTGAAGTACACTGCAACAGTGACTAAGGGAACTGTGACATACACCAAAGCCAAGAAAGAACTGGTCAAGGAAACCAAACTAAATCACCACAAACTCAGTACACCTGTCAACCATACAATCTCAGGGAAAATGGAAAGTAGCAATGCAAAAACCCGTAAACAGGTGCTATCCCTTGGAGTGGCCAAGCCTAATAATACAGCTATTAATGGTGTCAAGGTCAATGGCAAGTTGAACCAAAAGACATGCACTAAGGAGGTAGGGAGGCAGTTGAGGGAAGGGCTGCGCAACTCAAAAAGGAGGCTGGAAGAAGCAAACCATATAGACAAAATACAGTCATCTGTCAAGAAAGTGAAGGGAGCCACCAACGTGACCGAAACCCCAAGCAAAAAAGCACCATCTGTGGAAAGACCTTTGCTGAATGGCCATGTGAAAAAGCCTGGAAGTCAGGAAGTGCCACAGAAAAGTCTGGAAAGGAATAGGCCGAAAAGAGCTGCTGCTGCTGGGAAGAACACGCCAGGGAAACAAGCACATAGCAAAACAGAAAATGCCTCCTGTGAACATTATTCTACCTCTCAAACAGAGTCCTTGCACAAGCCACATGACTCAACAGGGAAGCACGAGAAAGGTAGCATCAAGTCTGGGTGGGCCACGATGGAAGAGATTCCTATTCTCAGGCCTTCCCCCAAGGAGTTCCATGACCCATTGATATACATTGAGTCAGTCCGTGCTCAGGTTGAGAAGTATGGGATGTGCCGGGTGATCCCTCCTCCTGACTGGAGGCCTGAGTGCAAGCTGAATGAAGAGATGCGGTTTGTGACCCAGATCCAGCACATTCACAAACTCAGCAGGCGCTGGGGGCCCAATGTGCAGCGTCTGGCCTGTATCAAGAAGCACCTCAAATCTCAGGGCATTACTATGGAAGAGCTTCCACTCATAGGTGAGTTCCTTAGTCGCACAGGCTTTTTGTTGAGGCAAGCAACCATTTTGAGCACTGATTTATGCTCAGATTAATCCTCAGTGAACACAAAGCAGTGGTAGAGGGTAAGCAATAGATTTCCATGCCATTCCATACAGAGCAGTTCTCTTCAGAGCAAACATATTCAGATTTCAAAAGTATCTTATCTTATGGCTTGAGAAGAGATAGTGATCAGACACATATGTAATGAGATAGCTCTCACCTACTCTACATTTGGATTTTAGGGGGTTCCCAGGGAAGCTATATGGATCAAGAGCATACAATTACTCCCCACATCTCCATATTTAACTTCTCTCTTCTCATGAAAAATTATGTTAATTTTAAAATGAAGTTCTTTCTCAATTATCCTGGTCATTTTTTAGTTGGATACTTGAGTGATTGAAATGATTATTTTCAACACTTCCTAGGCATTTGACGATTTTTGATGATAAGTAGTTACCTACTTCAGTGTTGCAAAATGTGGATTTATTTGTCTTTTGCAATAAGTAATGAAAAGGAAAAGAATCTTCACTTCGTTTGTTTCTGAGACATGATAACAAAAAGTAGAATTTTGTGAGAACAATAATTCCTTTGAAAATGCCTTGTTCTGTTTAAAAGGTATTTTATCTTTTATTCCTAAGAGTTTAAGAATTAGTCAATGTTTTTGATCTCCTAAAAAAGCTTACAAGTAGTCCTTGATTTACAGTGGCAATTGGGGCTGGAAGTTCAGTGTTTTGGTGAAACATCACGTGACCTCACAGCCCTGAGATGTGCAGAGTGAGTGTGGCAGGATTGGCACAGCTGTGTCAGCTTAAGGATGCTTGCCAGGTTCAACTGGAAGAAAGCAGGGAGGAAGAATGACCAGCAGTGTAAGATGCAGGGTGTACATCTGAAGAACCAGTCTGTGGGTTTCAGCATGTTGGATGCTGCTGGCCCTTCATGAAGCTTTGCAGGAAGAAGGCTGGGCTGAGCAGAAGGTCTGCAGGTAGGGTCTGCCTGTGCCGGGCTTTAATCCTTCCCTTGCTGAAGCTCACAAACTGGTTTTCTAGGAATGCTTCTAACACGAGCTGCAGAGTGCATGCTGCCCTCTGGGTACCCCACATTCTTCCAATTCTGCCACCACCCCAAACAGCACCTCCCATACAACCTCCATCTTCATTCAGAGAGCCAATGCCAGCTCTACTCTCTCACCTAAGAAGGGAGAGTGCCATACCTTGCTGTCCCTCTGCCTCTTTCCCAGGTGAGCCTGACAAGTTCCCTTCAGCAGATGAGGCTTTGCCGCGCATCTCAGAGCTGCCTCCTCGCCTAGCTTTTGGATCTTGGGGCAGCAACAGGAGAAAGTTGGCAAAGGTCAGTGGGGGCAGCTGTGGCAGCCAAGTATATGGTGGAGTGGAGAGCATGTGGAAGGACAGATGAGAGAAAGATAGGTGAATGGGAGGAGTTGAAATGATCACGTGACCATGGGAACGCTGCAACAGCCATAACTTTGGGGAGCAGTCGTAAATCCATTTTTTTTTCTAGCACCATCATAACTTCAAACGGTTGCTGAATAAATGGTCATAAATCAAGGACTACCTGTAAACTTTAAACAGTTAGATAGGTTGATAGAAGTGTACTTTGCATGATCAAGTTTCAAAATTTCATCCAATAAGCTACTTTATTTTTAAGTGTTGATTTTAGGAATACAAAATAAAATATTGAACACAGGCTTTTTTCCCCAGGGAATACGAAGTAGATTTTTAAATTAATGAAAGATTGTACTGGTAATACATTATAATTAGGAGCTTTTTAATTAAGTATAATTAAAGCAGCTTTTTAATAATCTCACCGTATTTTTTAAAAGACAATAATTTTTTGTGAGATGTGCTGTTTGTAAATATAATCAATACTGTGATTTATTAAGTGCCAAAAGATAGTTACCATTTTAAGTGTTTAGTTAATAGAATTTATTGGGCTTCTGTTAAACCTGCTCATGTGTGTACTTAGCATTACTGACTTCGTTCAGAGGAACTTTAAATCTGGAGAAGGTCACAGTTTTGAGCTATTGAGACTTTTGAGATGTGCCACAGAAAGGCTTGTCCAATTGCCAACTGGCTACTGTAATGGACATGGCCAGTTAGAAAACTAAAAGACTGGTGTGAAGACCACTGGTTGGAGACCTGTCAGCTTCCCAGTTTGTTTCTGTATACCGAATCTAAAAAGTTATAGGAAGAATCTAGAAAGGAGTGGATCAGAGAGCCAGAACGCATGGATCATACAGCCAGCTCATTCCCTTCTCCAGCTCTTTCAGTTTAGCATGATTAGAATGAGGTGGCATGAAACTTGGATTTTTGTACATCCCCATTCTCTTTGGGTAAAGTTATGGAAAGGAAGATAGAAGTGGTTGATTTTATCCTAAATTCGGGGTATATTATCACACTTGTGATTGATTGATTGATTGATTGATTGATTGATTGATTTTATTATTAAAATTTATATGCCGCCCTTCTCCCGTAGGACTCGGGGCGGCTCACACAATAAAAAAATAATGGTAACAACAATACAATATTAAAATCCAGTCCAAAATTTAAAATCCCTGAATTAAAACCCCATAAGCAGTCAGAGAATTTGATGAAAAAGCCATGACTTCAGGCTGGTGTGGAATGTGCGGAGATCGGGAGCCGTCCAGAGCTCGATGGATAACCCATTCCAGAGGGTCGGTGCGGCCACAGAGAACGCCCTCATCCTGCGGGTTGCCCACTGACATTGTCTAGCCGATGGCACCCGGAGGAAGACAGTTCTGTGAGAACGCACAGGACGGTGGGAGACCGGTAGGAGGTGGTCCTGCAAGTACCTCGGATACTAGTATTTATTAAAATAACTTAAAACTGTCCAAGTTTGACACTGGCTTGTTTCTTCATGTATCAGACAATAATGATACATAATGTTGGATGATGTCCCTGAACCTTGATACAGCATTATTTACTACAGTCAATTGAATAGAAACTTCAGAAGCCTTTGTTTTGCAGCCTTGCTAGAGAAAGGAAGCAGATGTGTAAAACTGAGATAGGCCCACAATTTTAAAACAGGGGTTCTTAAACTGGGGAAATTTGTGCATATCCTGGGGGTGACAGAGCAATTTGTAATTGCTTCTTTGTGAGTTGAGGATCCAGTTGTGGGTCTGCCAAGATGTTTGTGTCAAAGAGCAGGTTTGGGAATTTTGTAGGAAATAATGACCTTATTTGAGACCAAGAAAAGGAATAATTTGTCAAACAATTTAAGTACCATCACTTTAAGGCAAAGAAGAACACCAGCACTTAAGAAAATATCAAAGCCTAGAGAAGGAACTGCTAGTCATTTCCGATACACTGGTACCTCAGTATTTGACTGCTTCAAAACTCATTAAATTTGGTACTTGACGCATTTCATTGTCAAAATGTTGGAGCTAGTACTCTGTTTGGTACACAAAGGAAGTGGGGGGCAGTTGCAGAGGACAGGACAGGAAGTCGGCCGTGTTGAGAAGCTCACTGCAAAACGAAGTGGGGGACAGTGCAGAGGGTTGATGGAAAGTCAGCCCTGCTGGGAAGGTTACTAACAGGGAAAGATAGGAAGCTTTTCCCAGCCAAAACAAAGGGTCAAGTGGTAATCACATGGTTTGTTTGCTACTCATCCTTTTTAGTATTCACTATGCCTCTTGGAACCAATTAAGCATGAATACCACTGTATTGTACTGTTATAGCATTGCTGGGAACATGACTTCCTCAGACTCAGACTGGTAAACTGCTGCTTGGCATTAAATCTGAACCCAGTTATATCTGAATTGTGTTAGTTCTTTTCTTCCACAGATTGATTTGTTAAAAAAAAGTTGTATTTGGAATAAAATTTAATTCTTTGTTATTTGTATATAACATATGTATGATAAAAGGATGCAATTATCCAAATGCTTTCCTATCTTTTTTGGCCTGAGGACAAAAAGGTATATTGTTCTCACTAAGGCTAATGATTAGACTGCAATACAGATTTTCCCTGTGGGTTCATCAGTTTTTTGAAAAAGTCCTATTTCATTAAAATTATTAGCCAAAGTGTTAGTTCTATTAAAAGAAATTTGAATGTTAAATAATCATCAAAGGAAAAAGGTGTCAAGGCAATATGCTTTGAGAAAATGAATAGGCAACTATGAAAACAGACACTGTAGTATCTATCTTAATGGAGAATATTTTTGAGCTCCAGTTGAAATGGCTAAAGAACAGATTTTTATATTAATAACTTTGTTTCTTTGAATTCAAATGACTTTTTTTATTCAGACTCTTGAAATTACAATCTTAAAAATCTTGAATATTTTCAGAACTAAATCTATAAATTTTGTTTGCATTAATTCTTAATATATGTTGTTAACTTTAACAGGAATTGTTAATATTTTGTCAAAAATTCACATTTGGCTCTTGTTTTTTCTTGTATTGTATACATTATCTGTTATTGACATGTGGGTATCATGTTGGATAGTCTCTATTAAAATGTCATATGAGATAGAATTACTAGGAATGAATAATGTAGGAGTGCATCTTGTTCAGTCCCTCTTGTTTATAGTTCTTTTGATTAAACAAATCAAATTGAAAGCTGGCTTATTTTAGAGTTATGCATGAATCAAGAATTCTGGCTTGCTCTTCTTAATAAACAATTATCAGAAATTATTATTTGCTCATGATTTTGGCTTATTCAGCCTTCAGCCTTCCTGGTTCATACATATTCCAGACAAATCATGTATTGATTTCTCTAGGCTTGTAGGAGTGATCCAACAGCTTGTCTTTCTTTGTTAACATTGCTACTTGTGTTGTGTGAATTCAGCTAGTATATTTTACACCATCAGCAGACATTTATTTGCACAAGGTCCCCCTTCTTATACCTCAGAAACTGACTTCACCAAGTGAAATCGCCAAAATGTGCTTTTGTTTATATTGAAAATATGAGCTATAGTATACATTTCATTTGGTCTGTGGAATAGTGGTTTAAAGCAACCACAAAATTAAATTGGACCAAGTCTGTATAGCAAAGTAAAAACACTAATTCAGCTGTTCACAACTCTTCCTTCCAAGCTTTTGTAGCAGGGGAAAGAAAAGTGCTATGTCAGTGTAAGCGGGTGGACATAAAGGGGACAAAGACTTTTTGCCCATTGCACTAAACCATACCTTGTTTAACTGCAATTTGTGGAATAAACAATTGTCTATATTCAAAAGTACTGATTAATAATTAAATAAAGCATATTTTGGTATGGTAATGTGTGCAAATACAAGCAGAGAGAAAGAGGTACATCCTGTTTGAAGCAGATTTCCATTTTCAGTATGGTAGATTTCTATAGCAGTGAGTAGGGAAGTTAAAAATGGAAAGACAATAATAGATTCATGAAGTAATCAGAGTAATTGGGGAGGGAAGTGTTTTTACTTATTTCTGTTTGCTTTGTTTTCCTTAGAAAACTACCAAAGAAATAATACCTAATTAACATGCTGGCCATATAATTCTACCTAGGCTACAACGTTTTTAATTGCCCATAAAAAATAAGCAAAGGAAAGGCTCAATTATAATCCTTCTTTGTGGCCTCTGATTTTCACAGAGAGTTTTGCATTTAAAAGAAAAGTTACTTCCATGTGCAACTAAATGGATACTATCCAGACATATTCATAAAAAGTAGGGCCTGAATGAATGTGGTCTAGATTCAATTTCCTTAACAGTTTTCTGTTTTTTCCTCTCTTTTTTTCTTTCCTCCTTCCTGCTTTTCTGCTGCATTGACCTCCAGGAGGCTGTGAGCTAGACTTGGCCTGCTTTTTCCAGTTGATCAATGAAATGGGGGGTATGCAGCAAGTGACTGACCTCAAGAAATGGAATAAGCTGGCAGATATGCTGCGTATCCCCAAAACTGCACAGGACAGGTTAGCAAAACTGCAGGAAGCCTATTGCCAGTATCTACTCTCCTATGATTCCCTCTCTGCTGAGGAGCACAAGAGACTGGAGAAAGAAGTTCTCCTTGAAAAGGAGATTCTGGAAAAGCGGAGGGGTCCTTTGGAAGGACATTCAGATAACAACTATGAATTCCAGTCTCTGCCCCGCTACGAGCCCAAAAACGGACTCATCAATGGCGTTGTTCATAAAAATGGCTTCCGGAACAAAGCAAAAGAAGTTGAGGTCCCTCAAAAAACAGGTAGGCGGCGACTCTTCTCTCAGGAAAAGGAGACCACAATGGAAGAAGAAGAAGAGGTTGGTGTTCTTTGTGACCTCCACAAGTGTATATACAAGGTCAGTAGAAATCTTGCTGGGCTCTTGGCTAGAAAGCACGTCTAAAATGCACATAGTATTTTCACTCACTGTGCCAGCTCTGATTTAGTTCAAACAGTGATTTGGAATGCTTATTTTGCTTGTCGCTGAGCTCATCATCCGTTTGCAAAGGAATGTTGACTCCTCCACTCAATTTGATTTGGCAGCCTTCCCACTATATTAAGCATCTGGCACCACCACATGCTGTGTAATTGTTAGCAAGATTGGATTGAGTATGTTGAAATGCTAAGGGAGGATGAGATACATTGCTTTTTTATGTTGGTACTTGTGTCCAGCGCTCACTGCTTTTCCATCACTGCTCTTTATCCCATTGCTATGAACTGATAATTAGGTGCTGCTTGGAAGACTGCACAGACACAAGTCAGTGATTTTATTTGAAGTAATCACCATTTTCAGGAACTGAGATCTGTATAGATAGACTCCCACACTGAATATCATTTAGGTTTCTATTAACCAGATTCATATCCCTTGTTCATTTCCCACAAGGATTCAGGCTGTATGTGTGAAATTAATAGCCTTTTACCTTGCCTTCTCTCTCATTATAAAAGAGGTGTGAGACCTTGTCTTGTCTTAAGTTTTGGTTAGGGAATAGATAAAATTGGCTTTTCTATATCCAATTAACATTGGATCTGGTGCAGATCCTTTTAATCTGTTGCCAAAGAGCATATAGACTGGGAGTTCTGGTCCAAACACATCTCACACCCACCTGGTTAGGGAGATGCTCTACAGAGTGAGTTTAACCATTTTGATTAATATATTTTCATATCTAATATTATCTCAGATGAGGATTTTCTCATTTGGATTATGATGGCTGTGTATTATATGGGTGTCTGGGTTCTTAGTAGAACCTGTCTTCCCATCTTCAGATAATTCATGATTTACTTTTAACTCCAAATAGCAGATTAAAATACATAATATATGACCACTTCAAACTCATCCATGTTCAGGCTTTTGTTTGGTTGTATAGTTGCAATATGTTAGCCTACAAATCATATTGGCTTGTTTTATCAATATCTTCCTTAATTTCAGCACAGAAGTAGGCTGAGTTGTTGGGAGCTATACTGCCATCTGCAACTCTCTCTGTGACAAGTAATCCTATTTCCATAACAATAGTTGGTATGGTTTTGGCTGAATACATTTTAAGAGCCTGATCATCCAGCAAAGCTAAAACTACTTATTACAGGGTCATCATCTTTTCACATTTATATAGCACAATAAACATGTAATGGAATGTTGTAAAATTAAATTTGAGTTTTAGACAATGCTTGTTTCTAGGGCCACCATGGAAAAAACTTTGAGCAGTTTGTCCCATCTTTTCCTTTGTCCCGTTCCTACCCCCCAAAAGACCCACCCCAAAATCCAGGACTAGGCTACATATGAAGACCACATCATCCAGTTCCCCTGAACATTGACTATACCAGGGTGAGGTATAGTCACCTGGAAGCAACATAATGAACAAAATATCACCTGGAAGCAACATAATGAACAAAATAGAACAAAAAGAATCCACTGACTGGACATAATGAACAGCATTCTTGGCGTTAGGGTTTCAAATCTTGGGAGCCCATGGTCACATTTCATAATTGCAGACCATATAATTGGGCTCACCGAATATGATCACTATGGAAGGCATGCCCATTCTTAAAATGGTCGCCATAGTAACCATGCTCACTCATTTATTGGAAAGTAAACTGGTAGACTTACTTTGCCCCATTTTTCTAACCTTCTCAATATACTGTGTTTGCTCCTACATTACACCTTTGTCTTATTTTGATATTATGCACATTTGCAAACCAAGCATTAGGCTGTGGTCAAATTATCCTTTTCTAGGAAGGTCCTTTTTATCTATGTGGAATCCAGGAATATTCTGAGAAATAATGACACCAAAGACAGATGCCTTTCTTTACATCTGGCTAGCTATCTTTTAATTTTGTTTTAGTTTGTAAAGGTTGCTTTAAAACTTAAAGGTTATTTCAGAAAGGGACTAGCATATACTGTGTTTAGGTACCCATTTATGTTCCTTGCACATGTTGATTAAGCTTGGCCGCTTTAGTTTGTGAGGCTTCCTTCTCCCTGCTAACCTGTGTTTGTTTCCTTTGAGATATTTTATCTTTATGGATTTCTTTTCCATAATATTACATTTGAGTCACATCCAATTTGACAGCATATCTTACATTCTACCCCCTTAGAGGCTGTAATCACCTCTTAGAAAATATGCTTTTTGCTGCTTCAGCAAACAGCAACAATTTGTCACAATCAGCTAAAAGTACAAGGGTGCAAACTAATGCAATAACTTGAGTTACTTTCATACACCTGGCTATATTAGCTTTGTTAAAATGTCTACAACTTTCTTTTTTGTTATTCTGCTAAACTTGGTTACCAGAATCAAGTGAACTAAGTATAAACATAATAACAATGACTGGTGTTTTTTGTTTGTTTGGGGTTTTGGGGTTTTTTTGCACATTTACCTTAAAGTAAGCCTCATTTAATTTTTTTTTTTAGTATTGTTGCTTGAAATAACTTTTTATAGCTAAATATCTGTGAAAATAGAATGCCAAGCAAAAGGGCATATTCAATGTAATATGTACCCTCATGGCTATTTCAATACTTTTCTTAAAGGCATTGCTTTTCTGCAATTTATGTAAGTAAAGGTGGACTTAATATATCTCAAATAGAAAAAAATAGGTATTTGGAAAACAAAAACTGATTATATCTGTATGTATGATACCAAAGAGTCCAGCCCTGCAAGCTGGTCAATTAGAGATTTACCGTATTTTCCGGTGTATAAGACGACTGGGCGTATAAGACGACCCCTGACTTTTCCTGTAAAAATATAGGGTTTGGGCTATACTTGCTGTATAAGATGACCTCTCTTCCAACGCACACCAAATAAAAATTAAAAAACATCAACTGGCTCACCCACAATGTAAAAGCAGCTATGCTAGACCCAAAATGGCCCCTGCAACAAGCAGGGACCTCACACAGCCACAAAAAGCCCAAAAAAACAACTTTCACACTTTACACACACAAAATTCCACATACAGCTTTGTGATATTTTGTGCGTTTGTGTAGTTAGAGTGAAATACTACAGAAACACACTAAATCTCAGAAAGCTGCACAAATATTTTTTTTTATTTTTATTTTTATATGAAAGCTAAATTTAAAACTTCCTAGCCTAAAACTTAGAATCTAGCCTTTAAATGGCTAGGTTTAAAAAAGAACAACTAACCCCCCCCCCCCATTAACTATTTTTTTTAAAGCTCCCAAAGGGGAAAAAACCTTACCCAATAGAACAGGGGTCTGCAACTTTGGCAACTTTAAGACTTGTAGACTTCAACTCCCAGAATTCCTCAGCCAGCTTTGCTTTGCTGGCTGAGTAATTCTGGGAGTTGAAGTCCACAACTCCCTGCCTGCTTGATTGCAGGCAGGGAGATTTAGTTGCTTGCTGATGCAATGGATTGCAGGCAAGGCAAGCCAAGCGTTGCAGCTAGCAGCTAAGATAAGCAAGCTGGAGGGGGGCGGGATTTTTGCTACGTACCAATTAGCAGGCAAAAATTAGCAGCTGGGATGGCCAGCATGGTGTAAAAGGGACGTTTTTCCCTTTTAAACGGGGCTTGGCCATCCAAGCTCTGGCAATCCCAGCTCAATTGCCTGCCAATCAGGCAACTCAGCTGGGATGGCCAGCGTTGTGTAAAAGGGAAGTTTTTCCCTTTTACACGGGGCTTGGCCATCCAAGCTCTGGCGATCCCAGCTGCACCAGCGTTGTGTAAAAGGGAAGTTTTTCCCTTTTACACAGGGCTTGCGTGTAACTCAGCTGATTAGCGGCAACTCAGCAGGCAATTCAGCTTGGCTCCTTAGAGCCATTTAAGGCTCATCAAAGCCTTTCGGGCTGGTCTGCCTGGTTACAGGAGACCGACACCCGGCATATAAGACGACCCCCAACTTTTGAGAAGATTTTTGCATGTTAGAAAGTCATCTTATACCCCGGAAAATACGGTAAATTCTATTTTAGTGCTATATGGGTTTGGGTTTGCCGGGCAAGCCCAAGTCATAGTTTCAGTTTTAGCCAGGAAAGGTAGCTTATGAGCTCTGTCATTCTTAAAGCCAAGTTCACATAGCATTTAGAATGTATTTGAATCCAGGAATTGCAAACAGAAATATTCAGGGGAATTTTTTTGATTTTTGTCTAAGAAATCCTTTCCGTATCTATACAGAAGTTTTGAGAGAGAGAAAAGCAAAGGCAATATTTTCACATACACTACATATTTTTCTATTTAAAATCAAAGTAACATTGTATGAGTATAAATTGTAGGCAAAAATTGGAGTTTAAGAAGGGCAAGAGAAAGCTTTCATTTATGACAAATGAAAAAAATCTAAGCTTGGAGAGCAAACAACTGCCAAAATCTAAAATGTGAGCTACAAGTATTTTCTATTATTTCAATATTAAAACTAGTTTCTGCTTTCAATTGCTTGGCAAAAATTGACAAGCAAGTATTCAAAATCTGTTGGTATTAGCTTTACAGCCTTGGCAAGCCCCAAATTACAGACACAGATTGGATAACTGAGAAATAGTGCTTTGAATGCTGTTTATTATTAAATTGGCCCAATAAATATTTCACACAATTGTTCCTTTTATTTACAAACATGGAAATCTGAGATTTAAAAATTTCATTGCCTCTTTTCCTGTAATCGACACTTAACATTTTGTAATAACCAATTACTTTGCTTTCTTTTCCTTCCTTTCTTTAGATAGGTGATCCAAACTAGATTTTGGCTAGGAAAAATACTTTGAGCAGTGTTACCACTCTGCATGTATATCCTAGCCAAGAAGTAGCCCTGCAAAGTAGTTTGAGGATTAGAAGCCTCAGCATTTTTCCAGTAAAACTGAGTTGTGGTTGCACTTCTTGCATCAGGGAACCATCATGGAAAAAAACACTGCCTTTGGGGCCCATAACCTTTCATGTAATATGCATTGGGAACCCTGTGCCTTCCTATATGGGATAAGCACTTTGGACAGATCAGTTACATTTGAAAAAAGTGGTCCTAGACATACTAAAAGCCATATCCTTTAAAGATTAAGGTCAACATTTTTCATTGCACCCAGAAATCTATCACATCTGTATTGTATGATGGTGCAGCTCTCACTCACTAGCATATGGGCTACTGCATTTTGCACCAGGAGCTTTTCTAGAGTGGTTTTGAAAACAGTCTCCTATAAAGTGTTTTGAGAAACTAGTTATGGCTTTTATAAGAACATGAGATACTATCACAAGGGCCTTCCACTTCATATAGGACTTCAAGTTGTATCCTACAAAAGCAGGACAATGGCTTCTCTTACCATGACAATAATTTGCATATTGTATCCAGCAGGAGTCATGTGTTCAGGAGAAGTCACAAGTCGACATCTCATGCAGAGCTAAATTTGGAGCCCACAGAAAACCAGATGGTTTATGGATTAAACCCATCTGATCTTTTTAGGACTTTACCTCAGTCTTTTTAAATCTGACTGACCACGACAGTCTCCAGACTGTCACGACTTCCACAGCATTTCTAGGCCAACACAGAGTGGAAATAAATAGCTGAAATTAATTGGCATACTTCTGGTTTAGCGAGTGAGAAGAAGGTAATAATATTTGTCCCTGGTAATGGTCAGATCACGCTTTGATTATTTTGGAGTCCTGTATGCTGCAGGAAATAAAACCTATTTTATTATCTTCTACCAACAGCCTAATGGCCTGTTGGATTTCAAAAGGGGCTTAAAGGTGTTCCTGAACAGACCTGAGCATTTTATGGTCTCTGGGCACATCGAGTCCTTTGGTTGCCTCCGTCCAGGTGGCAGCATTGGGGCAAGGGGAGCATGGTGGTAAAAAAGAGCAGGGAAGAGGCCTCCACATCAGTCCCAGTTTCTCCTGTGGCCTCTTGAGAAAATTAATTGCTCACCCCTGTTCTTGGGGCTCTGATATGCTTAACTTGATGGAAGCCTTAGTCACCACTTGGAAAGTGGAGGTGACAGTGATCTAGGATCATATTGTGCTTATGTGTTCTTCCTTTTCTTGGAAGTTGCCATGTTTTTGGAGGGTCTCTAGGAAATGAAACAGCAGAGGAAACATCTTGTGCCTTGTTGAAGGAAAACAAAGAAGTAGGTGCTAGAGAATACCAACCACTTTCCAAAAGCCAAAATGCATCCCAGATCACATTATAAGACTTTTCCCCAGTCACCCTTCATTCACTCAAGTGTTAAGACTCTAGCAAAACTTAGTAACTTTATTAGCAGTAAGTTGTACAACATCACAGCATTATTAGCAGTAAGTTGTACAAACATCACAGCAGCACATCAATAGCAATTCTTTCTGATTATCACCTTAAAAGGGAATAGGTCACTGCACAAGTCAACACAATGTTGTTGTTGTTAGTTGTGAAGTCGTGTCTGACCCATTGTGACCCCGTGGACAACATTCCTCCAGGCTTTCCTGTCCTCTACCATCCTCTGGAGTCCATTTAAGCTCACGCCTACTGCTTCAGTGACTCCATCCAGCCAACTCATTCTCTGTCGTCCTCTTCTTCTTTTGCCTTCAATCCTTCCCAGCATTAGGCTCTTCTCCAGTGAGTCCTTCCTTCTCATTAGGTGGCCAAAGTATTTGAGTTTCATCTTCAGGATTGATCTCCTCTAGGACTGATGGGTTTGATCACCTTGCAGTCCAAGGGACTCTCAGGAATCTTCTCCAGCACCATAGTTCAAAGGCCTCAATTCTTCGGCGCTCAGCCTTTCTTATGGTCCAACTTTCACAGCCATACATTGCAACTGGAAAAACCATAGTCTTGACTATACACACTTTTGTTGGAAGGGTGATGTCTCTACCTTTTACTATGCTAAGTCAACACAATAAAGATGGATAAATGCTGAGCTTTGATGCCCTTATTGGCATAGTGTAGGTTGAAACATAAGCTCTTACCATACTCAGATTTACTTTTTGTCTTTGTCCACTGGTGAGCTAAGTGAGTCTTATGTCCTTCACCTGTCAAAAATCCTCAATAAACCCTGGATCATAAATGGGCAGCTTGGAAATACATCAAGCACTGTGGCCCTCTCAGTCTCCAAAGCTGAATCAGGCTCTGTGCAAAACTGCCTCCCAGCTTACAGGAGAAATCCCCAAGCAGATGTGAGAATTCAGTTATTTAATCAGTCAAGCATCTTAAACAAGTTATCACAGCTACAACTCTAAGCATTTTACAGGATGCAAATAATTAGGGCTAAAACAGTAATAAGAATTGATTTAGGGTGAAACTGAACTGAGGGAATGTGAAGGACAATTTTAGAGATCTGTATGGAAATTGTAGTTACTGTATTTGCCAAAGAGTAAAATAGAAAGAAGCACTATAAATATTAATACCAGTATCTAAGGAAAAATTGTGAAGTCTTACATTCTTTCTATGAGAGTGTTGTAAATACCGAAGAAGGTTGTAGGTGAGGATAGTCTGAGTGAAGAAAAGTTAAAATATATATTAAGTGTCCTTATGGAGTGGCTGTTCAGTTAATTTAATCTGTTTATAAAGAAAGCAACTCTGTCTGATGAGTAGAAGAATGACCGTCTTTACAAAAGGAAAGTTAGGAAGAGCAAATATAAAATTTGAAGGAGGGGGTAATTTGTTGAGTATGCTGAGGGAAAATGTTTGGCAGAGTTTTGATTAAAAGGGTGCAAGAAGAGATAATGAGTAAGGCCTGCAGCATGGCTTTGTGTGGGGAATATGTGTAGATCAGGTTTTTTCCTCTTCGGCAGTTCATCAAGCAATGTGTGAGGATGAAATGTTATTGTACATTTGTTGATTTATGGACTACATATGATCAACAGATGAGGTGTGAGCTATGGTTGGTGTTGTTTGCTGAATCCAGTAAGAATGGTGTATAATGGAAGTAAAGCATGTGTAAAAATCATTGGAATGCCTAGGAACAAAGTTTGCCATTGAGCATGGAGTATGACAAGAACATCTGATGTCTCCTTAGTAGTTCAGTTTATTTATAGATAAACTTATATAGAATGCCTATGGTAATGTTTAAAAGGTATTGGTTTGAGAAATGAATATGCATGGTTTTTTTTATATGCATATTTTTGGCTAAGAAAGCAAATGATTTCCAACAGATCTTAAATTGTAGAATCATACAATTAATGTGTTAAAGTCACTCTGAAAAATGTTACCCTGAAATGAAAACTAATTATGGGTTTTATAAATAATTGGTTTTTGTGTCAGAACATCCTATAAAATAAAAAAAATCAATAGATTTAATTGATTGAAATATATCAATAGATTAAATTGAACTAATTTAAGCTATTGATAAAAAACATAATTTTTTAAACCACTGGTTGCATGTTCATGACATACAGTATACCAGCTTGAGTTCCACAATCCAGGCAGCTGTAGAAAAAAAAATAGTCCACATTCTCCCACTAGTAATTTTGAAAATTTATGTCATTGAAATAAGCAAAACCTTTTGTGGGAGAATAATTCACATTTTAAAATGTTACCAGTACAGTTCTACTTAGTGATCCTCTATCTTTATAAAGACATAATGTATTGTACGATAAATAGGTGCTCTTTCAATACATTGCACTACAACTCACATTATCCTTTGATGATGGGTGTTGTATTTAAAACATCTAGCTAATACTAGATTGAGAAACATGGGCATATTCCCCCTACTGAGCTATAAACCATGCATCAGCCTCACCAATCTTATGCCTTCCACATACTTGGAGTTCAGTTTCTATAACTCCTAGCATTAGTCATGTTGGTGGAGAATTATGGGAAATTATGGTGGAGAATTATGGGAAATACAGATGTATTCCAGTTGAAAACAAACTTTGCAGCGGTAGCTAAATGAAGGAGAAACAACACAGTTGTGTAATCGTGATGCATTCACAATAACAATAACAATTTAATAAATAAAATTAAATAAATAATGTGGAAGTTTTTGTAATATTTCTTTATTATTTCTAACAAAAATTATTTTAGTTCAGTTTTGCAATATATTAGGTAAATACGGCTAAATACTGAATATGTTGTTGTTTTAATTTGGTTTTGAATCTCTAGCTTTATATCTGGCATGATTTCAGAATATATGTGGTAGAAGGAAATTTATCTAACTTTCTACCTTGCCTGCAGTAATACCCTGAAATCAAGTCTTGCCAGTACATTTCTGATGAAGTATCTTTGTGGTGTTTTTTTAGAAATTACCAGTTAGAAATCTTCTTTGGGGTGAGGGCAGATGCTATTATTTTTCTTTCCTTGCTTGGCAATTTCCTGTGTCTGGAAGGCATCATCTTCTTAACACATAGCATAAAATATGATTGAGAGAGCCTTTTAGGAACCCAAAGATTTCTGGATAATCCTAACCCTGATTCATTTGTAGAATCAGGAAGGAGGGGGGGCAGTATCCAGACAATGCTACCTTCTCTATTTTTCTTTTAATCATGATAACACTGTACAATCTAAACATCTGCCTGACTGTGCGACCAATCATAACAATAAATACAAAGACCTGCAAATAGAAATAGAATGACTGTGGCAAAAGTAAACAAAGGTAGTCCCAACAGTAATAGGTGCCTTGGGTACAATCCCAAAATAACTGGAGCACCACTTGAACACCTTCGGCATTGATAAATTCACCATCAGTCAATTGCAAAAGGCAGCTTTACTTGGAACAGTTTACATCATGCGACAATATCTGTAACACCATCAAACATCCACAACTGCCTATCCCAGGTCCTTGGAAAGGACTCAATAAATAGACAAAAATGCCAAATCCAGTCTGAACATCTGGCTGACTGTGCAACAAAACAATAATAATAACAATAATAATAAATAATGGAGGAAAATCATCTGTTAGAAAGTTGAGATACATGCCAGCATTTTTGGATGGATTGGAATATAAAAAAACAATCTGTAGCACAACCAGTTTACCAACTGTCTGTGAAACAGGGGACTCAGTAGCTGGAAATACAAAAAAAAACGAGCAATAATATAGCCAGACTGAGTGCCAGACTAAATTTTCTTTCCAAATCATTTGGGTTTTTTTTCTAATTTTGTTATTTAATTGCATTATTATATTTGGAAAAAAATGTAGGATCATAATTCTTCTCCTTTTTGCCTCTGTTTCACAGGGAAGGTCTGTTTCTTTAACGACTTTTTACCGAACAGCAAGAAACGTCATGAGTATGTGCTTCAGCAAAGACCCCACAGCAGCAGAAATAGAGGTGAGAAATGTCCTAGTATTAAAACTGGTCTTATTCTGGACTCAGATCCTTTCCCACCTACATATGACTGCGCTCACATAGGGCTGCCCTCCTCCGGTCCCCTTCGGCCAGACAGTGTCAGCTGGCGGTCCCCAGGATGAGGGCGTTCTCTGTGGTCGTACCGACCCTCTGGAATGGGTTGCCCACTGGGCTCCGGACGGCCCCCGACTTCCGCACGTTCCGCACCAACCTAAAGACATGGCTCTTCCAGAAACTTCCCTGATCTGTCATGGATTTTAACTTGGGGGTTTGGGGGATTTTAAATTGGCTTTTAATATTATTTAATTTTGTCTATTGTCGGGTTGTTTTATTGCTGTGAGCCGCCCCGAGTCCTATGGGAGAAGGGCGGCATATAAATCTGACAAATAAATAAATAAATAAATAAATAAATAAGAAAAATCCTAAGCATCCAGCAAGTAACGGCAACCATGCTTTTACATGGACACTCATATTAACTGGATGCAGACAGGTCATCATGAATGCTGCTTGTTATGTAATTTTAAAAGCAGGGTTGCTTTAAAGACAAGTAAAAATCTTGCTAAGTTTAAGGGGAAAAAAAGGAGAAGCAGCTAGTAGGAAAAAAGAGGCAGGTATTCATTATTTATTTATTGTTTTTAAAAAAGTAACAAAAAAGGGAACAAAATACAAAGCTAATTGATAGGTACAGTACATTCTCAAAAAAAGCAACACATAAAAAGTGCTTTAAAATATAATAAAAGAAATGGTATAATATATCATTATAACAGTTAAGTTACAATTCCATATATACTTATCTGGTGTAAATATTATTCAAAAGCATATCTGTGT
Organism: Masticophis lateralis; assembly: GCA_030761175.1. Taxonomy (NCBI): domain Eukaryota; kingdom Metazoa; phylum Chordata; class Lepidosauria; order Squamata; family Colubridae; genus Masticophis; species Masticophis lateralis. The sequence goes on from JAUDYJ010000003.1 coordinate 67,582,827, forward strand.
ATTACACTTATTTAGCTATCATACTTCTGTATTTTGTATACTTCACTAATGATTTTTTTCATGCCAGTGTATTTCTATCAAGTTCAGGAACCAATATTTCATTGAAATCTCCTTCCTATTACCATTTTATCGTAAATACACTCATTCAACTGTCAGAAACATTCATGAAACATAGGAGGAGAATTTAAGTTAGGTTCTTCATTATTGATAGCTATTGCAGTCTCTGCTATTCTGGCTCATAAAATTTAGCATCCATGTGAAAGTCACCAGATCCTAAGGTTAAATTCTAAGCAATTTCTCTTTGCTGGTAGCTGTACCAGGAAAGTTTAGCTCGTTGTATGGCAAAGGATACTCGTCCTTACATTTTTTAAAAATGTTCAGAAAAAGTTTCGCTTGATTCAATGCCTTATCAGTTTTAGGTAGTAATAGTTCTTCTTCCTCCTTTTATATGTGTCTTCCACGGCTATGGCAGGATGTTCTCTATTCTTCTGTTTGTAATATTAAATGAATGCATACTTAAAAACATTTCACCAACAAAAACATTTTATCTGTTGAAAGACTGAGATCAGAAAGATAATAAGAACTTTTGTTAAGAAATCTGCAGCATGTTCATTTGCTAAAGTTTCTTTTTCTAAGAAAAAGGTAAAGAATGTTTTAGAACTATTACAACTGGATAGCTTTTTTTCCCTTATAGCAAGAATACTGGAGATTAGTAGAACAGAAGGACTGCCATGTAGCAGTACACTGTGGGAAAGTGGACACTAATACCCATGGCAGTGGCTTCCCTGTGGGAAAATCGGAACCTTTTTCAAGGTAATACATGGCAACATTATCTAGAATTCTGCTTGATTTTTTTAAATCTTCTCTGGCCAGTACAACAATGGGAACTAATTGTTTTATTGAGATACTACTCCATTTGATCCATGTGATATGTGCATTGATATCTATAAAGTTTCAAGTGAGAAGGATATAATTTCAGCTCAGACTCTTTTGAGAGCCATAAAATTGCGTGTTCCTGTATTATTTTGACTTAAGAGTAAGAGGTTTAAAAAGCAATATATATTTCAAATCAATCTACTGCCGAGAATAGATCCTTTCAAACCTTTTGGGATGTGAAGGGGTGGACATTTGGTTGGTTGATTGCATAAAGTAGCTGAATCCAGTATATGTTAACTTTCCTAGATTGTGTTCTCATTTAATTTAATCATTTTACTAGGTTTACTTTATTTGTTCCCCAAACATGATATTTCAGAGGTTACTTAAATTTGAATTATAACCTATTTTGGATAAAAATGTATAGTTAGCTATTAATTCCTGGCATCTTTCTTTCAAAGTAGCCATAAAAGCATTATAGTAGCCTCCCTTTACATGAAGCCATCTAATTGAATTAAAACTGCAATTCTCAGAATTCCCAATCAGCATATAGTCTGTCATCAGAGAGTAATTCTAGTCACCAATGAATAATTATATATTTTGTTTATTTGTTCTTCAATATTGGGAACAGGACAACTATTAAAATGAAGAAGTAGTAGTCCTGATGCTTTTAATTATTGACATCTATAAAAATAAACGTTTTCAGAAAGTTAATCAATTTCTTATTAATCATTTTAGTTCTTCAAAAAAATTAGCCAGGACACTGAAAACGAATGTAAAGTTTTTGATCAATTGTACAAAAAATTTTGTACTTAGATTTTTTTGAACAAGAAAGAGAAGCATTTTTTCCTCTAGATTCACTATCAGAAGCAGAATATTTTGAGTTGGCATTTAATATTTCCTTACAGTTATCTATATTATTTAATTTGCACAGGCATGGATGGAACCTAACAGTCCTTCCTAATAACACGGGATCCATCCTGCGACATCTTGGTGCTGTGCCTGGTAAGAAGATTTCTCTTTCTCCATACTTGTAGTTGTGACACTCAGAAAGATTTGGAATAAGTCACATTTTCCCCATTTCCCTGTAACCAGGCATCTATAAATGATGTTTAAAAATAAATTAACATTCAGTAAATTTTTGTCATGGCAGTATTTAAACTAAATGTGATTCTGCTATCCATTGACCCTTCAGTCTGTTCAACACAGATGGGCAAACTTCTCTTCATGTGAGGCTGCTGAGATTTGTGTTGTCTGTTACAATAATTGCACCACAGTTTAACTCAGATCCTTGTATTAAAAAAAGAATCAGATTGAGGTGGAGGCTAAATATATAGTGCAGATCATGTCCTTGTTGACTTCTTCAAATCTGTTGTAGCCTGTTCATTAATATTCAGTACATTAGTGGTAGTGTCTAATGTCTCTATGGTGATTGATAGGCACAAGTAGTTCCATTATTTGGTGTCCCAAAGGATTTATGCTATGCCAATTAATCTGCAGATTTTTGCTGTTACTGTTTTTTCTTTACAAAAACCTTTAGTGATTTCTACTTTACAAAGGCTGGTTGAGACAGTTGTCAAAGTTGATAGTGGTATGATATTGCTATTATTTTCAGTTTTTGTTATCATACCTAGTTTTAAAAAGTTGTTATTTTCTATGCAGTTTCAATAGTGCACCTGTATTTGTCTATGGAGATAATTATGGAATGAGTATGTATACCTATTGTACATCTTCAGCTTCCTCAGAGGAAAGGAATATTATTTTTTCCTGACACTGACATTGTTTAGCTCGTGACAGTCCTCAGCTTACAACTATTTGTTTAGCAATCATTTGAAGTTACAACAGCACTGAAAAGTGACTTATTTTTCACACAACCATTACAGCACTCCCATGGTTACATGATCAACTGGCATATATTTATGATGATTGTAGTGTCATAATTTAATAGGGTTTTTTTAAATGAGAAGATTGGCAGTAATCATGTTTTCTTCTGATTTGATGTTACTAATTTAGGAGTGACAATTCCTTGGCTAAACATTGGCATGGTCTTTTCTACCTCATGCTGGTCTCGAGACCAAAATCACCTTCCATATATTGACTACTTACACACTGGTGCTGACTGCATTTGGTAAGTAACCCTTAAGTGTGTTTCTTTCCTCTACTTCCCTTGCTTTTGTTGGGGATCTGCAGAAATTTTTATTTCAAAATAAAAAATTTATACCATTAATCATTCTATTTAGAATTTCAAGGTAGGATCTAATAATGTTAAAAATGAGCACTGTAAAATATCCTAGTAAGTATAGAAATGATAAGTAAAAGTTTAGGATGAACAAAATGTTTAACCTGGCACTCCAAATTATTGTTACTATTTTCCTGGGTGAGAAAGACATTTTATAGAGTTGCATTAGGATTTATCTTTTACGTTTTTTCTAACTTAACTGCTGTAATGTATTTTAAAATATCCAAATAAAAGTCAACCTGGCATTTGTTGTGGCACAATTAAATATTACTACCTAATACAGCAAGGAAGTGAGATTAATATAGTCTTAATATTGGAATTCATTCAGTTCCAGGTGGTTCAGATACTTTGAAATTAAGCTCACGAAGGTATTGAGAAATTAGGAATCTTATTCGATTTGTGTTTTCTAGCTTAACGGGTCTAACAATTCCATGGTATCAGAAAAGACTTCTTATTCAAGCAAGAAATAACCCATTCTGATTTCCATGAATGGTTCTCTTTACCTCTTTAAAATGTGCTTCACAAATAGGTAGCGTTACTGATAGAATGGAAGTTGATAAAATATATCTACTATTCATGGATTTTTCTGATCTTCCTGCAAGATCGGGTTTTATTCTAGCCATTTGAAACCAAATGTAAAATTTTAAAAGAGCTTTAAAAAAATCTTCCCTGCCTTGTTATATAGAAAAAAAATCCTTCCCCTAAGTCAGGAAAGCAGGTCATTTTTTTAAAGAATACGCTGTTTCATGCATTCAATTTTTTAGTGCTTTTTACTAACCTAATGTAAAAAGTTTGGTACAGCCTAAATGTACAAGATATAATTTACTGCAATATAATCATTGAGAGGGTAAAAGATCATGGCTTTCTTGAGTAATTAATTACCAGTATGAAATTTAAATCAGTGGTCTTGATTTTTTAAAAAAAAAAAAATCTGGAGATAGTTAAATATCCAGGGTCTACAGCTAGGCTTGGCCGTGAAGAAATTTTTATAGTTACTTTTTTAAATATAGAAATGTAACAATTGGCTGGGATTGTTTTCCTATATTAAGTGTCGATTTTGGAAAATTTCAGAAAATGATTTATAATAGAATGAAAAAAATTCTACAGGCTTAATTTTTTTTCCAACCTTTTTTTTTAAACTATTTGTCCTCAAAAAATATATCAAAGAAGTTTTGTACATGGATTGTACAGTTTTGTACAGAATACCTTGCATTTTTTATTGGAAAGTGTGTACAGTTGCCACAGAATGACTAATTAAGGTGTAGGGAGTGTACCTTATCCAGAATAACATTTCTAAAGTAAATCTGTCACTATTTAGATTTTTTAGATTTAGATTTTATTAAATTTATATACCACCCTACTCCCGAACGACTCAGGATGGTGAACAGGCAAAACATAAAATACAGACAATACAAACATTAAAAACCCATTAAAATAGATTAAATATTTTGGCCCAAAAACAAATGTAAAACACCCAATTTATAAAACAGATTAAAAGCCAGATTAAAAGCAATTTTAAAGCAATTTTAAAAAAGGAGAGTTAGGCCAGGCCAGCCTGCTGGAATAAAAATGTTTTGAGAGCACGGCGAAAAGTGCGCAGATCCTGGATCCTCCATATCCCCGGGGGGAGCTCGTTCCAGATGGTAAGTGCCCCCACAAAGAAGGCTCTCCTCCTGGGGGCCACCAGTCGACACTGTTTGGCCGATGGCACCCTGAGGAGCCCCACTCTATGGGAGCGTACTGGTCGGTGAGAGGCTACTGGTGGCAGAAGGCGGTCTCATAGATACCCTGGTCGTTTGCCCTGGAGCGCTCTAAAGGTGGTAACCAAAACCTTGAAGTGCACCCGGGAACCAGTGCAGCTCGCTCAGGAGGGGAGTCACATGGGGGCGCCATGTTGCTCCCATAACCACCCATGTGGCCGCATTCTGGACCAGCTGGAGCCTCCGGGTGTTCCTCAAGGGGAGCCCCATGTAGAGAGCATTGCAGTAGTCCAAGCGGGAAGTGACAAGAGCATGAGTGACCGTACTTAACGAGTCCCAATCCAGAAAGGGACACAACTAGCAAATCAGGCGAACATGATAAAAAGTCCTCCTGGCCACAGCCGTCAAGTGCTCTTCTAAAGAATGTGATGGCACCAACTGACTATATCGGGACGTCGGAAACTACAGCAACTCGGTCTTGGATGGGTTGAGCCTGAGTCTGTTTCTCCCCATCCAGATCTGCACAGCCTCCAGGCACCGGGACATCACTTCAAGGACATCATTGGGGTGGTCCGGGGTGGAGATGTACAACTGAGTGTCATCAGCGTACTGGTGGTACTTCACCCCGAAACCATGGATGATCTCACCCAGTGGCTTCACATAAATGTTGAACATTTGGCATTCAGTTATCGAGATACAATTTGGGACACTTCCTTCTGATCCATAGTACCTTATTTGGTCTAGAATTCATATCCCTTTTTATGATTTCCTCTCTTTGTCAAATGTGAACAGGTATTGCATTCCTGCTGCGGAGGAGAAAAAACTTGACAAAGTGGTACATACCCTGTTGCAAGCCAATGGCACTCCAGGACTGGAAATGCTTGAAAGTAACGTCATGGTAAGTCAATTTCTGATTTCTATCTAGAGGAATCCAATTCAATTTTGTTTTGTAACTTTATGAATAGCAGTGAACCCTGTTGTACAGGTATTTGAAGCAAGGACTAAATAATGAAAAAACGTACAGCCATGGGTATATGTAAAACTCAACCATTTAATTAAATCTTGATGTGCCACATGATATGGAGCTGTGTAGACCAGGTGCTAAGCCTAACAGGCTATATTGAAGCAGGATTCCAACGAGGCTTCAAAACCATGGCCATGTTCTTAGAGCTAATTGTGGCATACAACCATTTTGGAAGGACGGGTTGTTATGCAAACTGTGCCATATTATCCCCTGCAAAATTCTGTGTCGACTAATTAATAACATGCTAAGCGATAAGTCCTTTCAGATAATAATGGGGGACAACGTAAGTAAGATACGAAGATTAAACAATAGCCTCCCACAAGGCTCTGTAAGTGCACCCACACTATTCAACTTAACATATCCGAAATGCCAGCAACCGCAGATTTGGATACACTGATGATTTGGCCATAGCACTACAAGAAAAACACATGGAGGTGACAGACAGCCTCTTATAGGCTGCCTATACATTGGCAGAATAAATGAAAAAAAAATGTATGCATGCCTATGCTTATGCTTGTGCCTGCCTAATGCGTTCATTCTCTTGACCCCATAATCCAGCATATGATGGACCCACCATTAAATGGTGGGTCTTATCTCTAAGAAGAACCTCCAATGGATTGCTTCTATAAGTTACTTTGGGAGATTTTCCTCTTAAAAATGTATTTAAACTATTTAAAATAAATAATCAAGGTATATTTTATTTAAAAGCAGATGCTTTATATACTTTCCAAATTGTAAAATACTAATTTTTCTGTTGTCTGCTAAAGCAAGTACATTTTTATAAATTTGATAAGAAAAGTATTGGTTTTTTATTGATTTATTACATTGATATAGCACCAAATCTCCCAGAGACTCCCAGTGGTTTATAGTGTTAGAACAATTAAAACAACCACAGTAATACATTAATGATATGTTAAAATATTAAAACATAGCAACCAATAAGAATAGCCATAAGAATATTATCATTAAAACAAAGAACTATATTATTTCACCTAGAATTAGTCCAAATGAAAAGGAACTCAGAAATCTCTGTGTTTGACCTTTTTATCACCTATCCAACCCCTAACAACTACTAAAACTGCTGCTTTGGGTCTCCTCTACTGGCTCAGGCATTCCAAGTCCATATCAGGCAAAATTATATCCAATCTCAGGCCAATCTCAATGTACACCATAAGACTTCCTGTCTTCTCCAGCAGCATTCTATTCAGATGAATTATTCCAGTGGTAAAATCCTCCATGGATTGCCACCGATTCGCTGCCCACGCATGCAAGGTGCATGTCAAACACACAAAGTGCACGCGCGTGCACACACTGTGTGGCAAAAGCATGCAGTGCATGTGCAGTGGCCACCAAATACACACTGCGTGTACACATGAAGTGCACTCCAAACACGCGCTGTGCACAGGAAAAGGAAGCTTAACAAAGTAAGTAGAACAGCTGTGCCATGCGATTTAGATTCGCTAGAAAGCAGGATTTCCTGCTTTCTAGTGGATATAAATCATGTAGCACAACTGATAGTTGGAAATACCGATTCAGATGAACCAGTAGCTTTTTTACTACCGGTTTGCCTGAACCGGTAGCTTTTATCACTACCAGTTCAACCGAACCGGTGCGAACCGGCAGCATTTCACCACTGAATTATTCCCTTGAAGAATGCACCCTCAGTCTCCTTCTTCATGTCAGCTCCATCTCCCACTTCAATAAGGTGTCCTCCTGAGTGGATGGCTACCATATTACATCCCACCACTGTTGCCACTCTGACTTCAAATGGAGCTCACATGTAGCTGCAAGGTCCTCATCTCACTCTCTTCTGATAATATGAAGCATAATAGATAGCCTCCCCAACCCCCTGAAGACAAGATAATTCCCAAACTGGTAACCTATTCATATTTCAGCTTTGGATCCTACAACTTCTCTCATCTTCTCCATCATTAGCATCCATCCACTTTGATAACCACTCCTTAGCCACCTTATTGGATACTATTGTAAGCACAGACATGCCATCTCTCAGATTAATTTCTAGCATATTATACAGCCAATACTGTGTCCCCAAACAAACCATTAATCCATTTTTTTTAAAGGTTACATCCTCCGCCCCCCCCCCCCCCCCAAATGATCTTGGTTGGTAAATAGATAAAGAAGGCTGGCATGTATTTTGATTTCCATTAAAAGTAACCTCCAATGATGAGAAATATTTTTCTCATGTTGTCAATGTTTCTGGAAATTTGAAACCTTGCTAAAGTTGAAATTTGAAAGAAAGCTAAAGTAGCTTTCTTGATGCATCCAAATATGGTATCTCACAAAGTTTAATTCTACTTCTAAGGTTTGAGAGTACAAGTAGTCCTTCTTTAGCAAATGTGTCTTTTAGTGACAATTCACAATTATTACAGTAATGAAGAAATAATTTTGTGACCAATCCTCATATTTACAATCTTCACAGGTCTGTAAAGCAAAGGAAAACTGAAATAAGATCATAAACCCATTTGTTGTTTTATTTAGTGACCACTTCACAATGATCAAGGTCATAGTTGTAGTTACTAACAAGTATCTGTATAAGGAATAAGCACTGGAAGTTCCAGTTTGTAATACAACTTTAAAAGTTTATGTGATATTGGTATTGTTTTATGGAACAGGAATTATGGGAGTTGAAGTACACTGTAACCTGAAGACATCTAAATTCGATCAAGTTTCATTGCACAGTACAATACCAAATGGCAGGAAAATGAGATTTTAAAAAGGTGGTTTCCTTTCTTCTCTCTATTTAGATCGCCCCAGAGGTATTGTGCAAAGAGGGGATCAAGGTGCACCGTACTGTACAACAGAGCGGGCAGTTCGTTGTCTGCTTTCCAGGATCTTTTGTGTCAAAAGTATGCTGCGGTTACAATGTCTCTGAAACTGTGCACTTTGCTACCACCCAGTGGACAAGCATGGGTTTTAAAACTGCCAAGGTAAAAACAGAATGCCTTTTGTAAAAGCAGACAAAACACTTCACAGACATACTGTGTGCCATGCTATTTAATGAAACCAGTCATTAGTAAAACACCTATTTTGCTTATAAATTTCTTAGACAATGTCTAAGTTTCAAAATGAAATCCCAGATTTGGTTAGCTATTAAACAATTAAGTCTGATTTGGAGATGTCATATGAATGATTGCACATGGTGCAGTCTAGGCTGTGGTCTTTCTATTGGAATGTATTTCATTGTATGGTAAAGGAGAACTAACAGTGGAATGTTTGTGGGTAGGAAATGAAGAGGCGACATATACCCAAGCCATTTTCAATGGAAAAGCTGCTGTATCAAATTGCGACAGCTGAAGCCAAGAAAGAAAATGGTTCTGCTCTGAGTACAATATCGGCCCTTCTGAGAGAGCTCAGGTAACCTTTGTAAAAAGGTTTGTTTCATATCTGCTTTTCTCTTGAAAGAAACTCTAATGCCAATTACAGTGGGTGCTGTGAGACAGCCAGGACCAATGAGCCCAACCACAGATGGAGAAGACCTTCCATACTTGGTGTGCTGGTAAACCATTGAAGACAAAAATGAAGGATTCGAGCATTCTGTCAAGCATTCACTTTTTTTTAAATGAAGGAACTCAGTATTCACACCCAGAGCTTAAAACATTCTGCTCTGAACATTCATATAGGTTGTTTTGTAGTTATGGATAAGCAAGGAAAGCCTCTCTTTCAATCTGACTGTGGCATGAGCAGAGTTCCACAGCTTCTCCCTTTTCAACACTGAAAGAGTATTGAATATTTTTCCTTCCCCTCTCTAGGTCATTTTTGAAAGGAGGGGAAAGCTGTTGTCTTTCTAATATAATGCTGTGTTCTCTTTGTTCTTTATCATGTAGCTTCGTTATCCACAATTCAAGTGTGATCGATAGCACATCGCATAGATCAAGGATCCGTAGAAAATCTGATGACTGGAATCTACAAATTGTATTTAATAAACTAATTTGTTAATTTGATAGTCTGAATCAAGTCTTCTTCCCTGTGTATTTGCCCTCAGGGCAGAAGACTTGAGAGGTTTTTTGAGGATCTCCACATGGAGTTTCTCCTTCTCGAGAATGTTACATCCATGTTACTTCTATATATGCATTTTCTTAAAAGGGAATTTTGTAAATGTGAAGAGGGCTCACATTTGTTTTCCTATTTCTCCATCTAAATGGTCCTCAGGTTTGTTCAAGCTGAATTTTTTTTCCTATGAGGACAGCAAGAGTTTTCACAATAACACTGCTAATCATTAGAGTAGCTGGAGCTGTTTTAAGTTGCAACGCAAAGCATCTTCAGTGTATCAGGTCAAGGATAGCCTTCTTTTGAAGTCTAATTTGTGCTGCTTTGAATAACTTTCTGTTGTTCTCATCCACTCATTACTTTTGTACATGATGTTCCATTTGTTCCTCCTCTATGGTCAGCATGTATCTGCATTCATAAATCAGACTTTTGAAGCCACAATGACTCTAGGCAATATATTCAGCTTTTACTTTTTTCTTTCTTTTTTACTAAATGTCAAGCCTTCATCATTCTTGGATTCCTAGGAAGTGTCTTGAAGGACATTTCTTTTGGCAATTCAGGCTGGCAGAACAGTCTAGTTGAAGCAAGGAGTGTCATAGAGATTTCTACAAGAACTCAGCTTCTGAAGTTTTCAGAATTCCTACTTGTTCTGCAGTGGTCACTAACACAATCTTAGGTGGGATTAAGGAGCAGCAGGAGTTTGGCACTGCTACCTGGGTGTGTATGCAGTGCCGTGTTTTATATATATATATAACGTTTATTGTTATTGTACATATATACACAATATACCCATAAAACAAAATTGTCAGTTATCCACTGACAATTATTAAAGGCTCAGCTGCATGTAAAAATGAGGCCTTCCAGATGTAACTTTGAATTCCCCTTTGAGGTTGTGCTGTGTTCTAATTATTTTTAAACTTCACAGGGACACAGAATTGAGGCAGCGGCGGCAGCTCTATGAGGCTGGTCTCCATTCTTCAGCTCGCTATGGGAGCCATGACAACAGCAGCTTGGGAGTGGATGGGAAGAAAAAGCCTCGAAAGTGGCAGTTAGAGACATCCGAAAGAAGGTGTCAAATATGCCAGCATCTCTGTTACTTATCCATGGTAAGAGAATTTCTCAAATCCTGGATTCCTGATTCTTTCCATCTATCCAGCCGTCTGTCTGTCTACCCATCTATCTATTTTTTTTCTTTCTCTCTCTCTCTCTTTTCTTCCTTCCTTCTTTCCTTTTCTTTCTTACTTACTTCTTACTTCTTTTTTACTTACTTAATGCTTTGAAAAGCCTCTGCCGATCAGGAACCCAGCTGGGATCGTCACAGCCTTTTCAAAGCATTTTTTTAACCTCTTCTGCTGAAGAGGTTGCAGAAAAAAATGCTTTAAAAGTCTCTCTAATGATCCCACCTGAGTTGCCTGATTGTTTTAAAAAATGCTATGAAAAGCCTCTGACATCCCAGCTGAGCCACGCGATCATCAGAGGCTTTTTTTTTTTTTTACTTTTAAAAGCATTTTTTCAGAGGAAAAAGTTGTAGAAAAAATGCTTTTAAAAGTAAAAAAAAAAAGCCTTTGATGATCGTGAGGCTCAGTTGGGTATGATGGTCGCTGGGGGGGGGGGGGGGAGGCGCAGGGATTTTTGCTACCAGTTTTCCGAACCACCCGCCGTCATCGCTACCGGATCAAGTGATCCAGTCCGAACCGGGAACATTTCACCCCTGATATTTCAACAGAGTCTCCTGGAAAGCACTGATGAATGGGATGCTCAAAATTGATCCGCCACCATCCAAGATTACAGAGTTGTCAAGGATACAAAAAGAAACTTTGCTTTAGAGATATTTGCTCCATAGGGGATATTTGCTCGTATTTGAATATTTGCTCTGAAACAAGACAATTAACTATTTCATAACCGATTGAATTCAGTTTTACTGAAATTATAAATAATTTTCAAAAAATGTAATACTATCTCACTATCTAAGATAAATTACATTAAGGCTTCAGCTGAAACACAGACATTCAATATGACCTGTATTTTATCAGTATTCTCAACCTATGTTTGTAAATATTGTAGGTTGTACAGGAAAATGAAAATGTTGTCTTCTGCCTCGAATGCGCCCTGCGGCATGTAGAAAAACAGAAGTCTTGTCGTGGATTGAAACTAATGTATCGTTATGATGAGGTCTGTATTATACTGTTTGTGTTCTTGCGGGTTATTTTTTAAGGCTGTATAATTTATAAGTTTGATATGTTGCATGTATGATCTGTAGAGTTGCTGCTCTTGCTTTTTAATATTTTTAATATTATGGATAATTTATATTTATTTATTGTTTGCAGTAAGTTTTCTTGATAAATTTGCACTGTTGCCTTTTACCCCCTCACTTGTTTTAAGAATTATAAAATGAAAAAATAAGTTTTGAACAGCCCTACACTGTAAACAGTGTTCACAGTAGCAAAAATACAATTCCTTAGCAATTCCTTGGCTTCAGATGTCTTCTTTACATACACAGTGTGTACAATTTTTTGTCTTCAAAGCTCATCAAGGGAAGCCATGGTTTTGCAGTTGACATACTTCAACAAGTAGCACGTTCAGTACAGATACCACCAGAATCTTTGTACTTTAAAGCATTCTATAACAAATCATTTAAAAACAACAGTAAATGTATCTATCAGAGTATTGTCTTTTTTAATCTCTAAGAGGCATTTAACTAACCCTCCCTCAAATTTCCTTCTCCACTCCTTAATTAGCTCCAGACAAAGGCAACAAAGATGGACATTTTGCCTGCTGTTTGACAGACTCATGTTCTCTTCATGTGTCTGGAATATTTGGAGGAATATTTTTTTAAAAATAAACCAATTTTAGGACTTCAGACTAATTGAAACAATGTGGAATGAAAAGCCCCAATGTTTGTTTGGAATGAATGTCAATACATTATATAAATTTCTGCACCCAGGCTGATTTGTTCATTGAGGGTTAATCCATTTTGAACCCTATCAACTAAAGAGTTCTTGTCCAAATCCAAAGAAACAGGCAGAAAACAAACTCCCAAATAAAATGGATGTCTGTTGTAGACTTAAACCCAAAACTGTTAACACCAAAATGACACTTTTCATTGTTCTTGAAAATGCAGATTGCAAATATAGATTGCCAGAAAGTCCAGAGTTATTCACTATGAAGCAGAAAAACTCTCTAGAATCACTTATTTTTATGGAACTCTAACATTAATTCTGGTCGCCAAGTTTCAGTTGGTATATAATCAGTGGTGGGTTCCTTCTGGTTCGGCCCAGTTCGGCCGAGCTGGTAGCGGTGACGATATGTCACCAAACCGGTTCTCTTTGTTTGGGAGCTGGGCCCTCCCACACACATACACACCCGAATTATTCTTACCTTTTATTTGGCCCCACCCCCAATCTATTTGCTGCCTCCCGAGTCCCAGCTGATCAGCTAGAAGGAAAAAAACTGTTTAAACTCTTGCTGCGGGGCTTCAAATGACTGCCTTACAGCTGATCAGTGTTAAAAGGCAGTGTGGTAGTAGACCGGTGCCTGCAAAAACAAATGAGTAGACTGATGCCTCCAAAAATAAGTGCCTCGAAAAGCAAATGAATAGACCAGTGCCTCCAAAAACAAATGGATAGGCTGGTATAGCTCTGCAAGCAGTTAAAAACCTGGTAGACCAGTATCTCTGCTAAATCCTAAAGAATTGTCACATGACCATCAAAACACATCCACAAAATAAGCCACACCCACAGAACCGGTAGTAAAAATTTTTAGAACCCACCCATGTATATAATGACAGGATATCAATAGCTATCAGTCAAATATGCCAGTTGCTCTATCTCGTAATGATCTCGTAGCATGATTTTAACATTATACAGTAGCAACTAACTTTATATGCTCTCCTCAACTCCATTTAAAAATATTACAAGTAGTCCTTAACTTATAACAATTTGTTGGTGACCTTTTGAAGTTACTTATGACTATTTTTCACACTTATGACCATTACAACATCCTCATGGTCACATCAAAATTCAGTCACTTGGTAACTGACTCATATTTATGACAGTTGCAAGACCCCAGGACATTTGATCTCCTTTTGTGACTTTCTGACGAGCAGTGTCAACGGGGAAACCAGGTTTATTTAACAACCATGTTACTAACTTAACAACTACAGTGATTCACTTGTGGCAAGAAAGGTATAAAATAGGAGAAAATTCACTTAACAAATGTCTCCTTTAGCAGTAGAAATTTTGGACTCAATTCTGGTCATAAGTCGAGGATTACCTGTATTGATGATTTAACATATTTTATGAATCCTGGACTGGGTGATCATTATTGTAATTTACCAAAACAATCCACTGTTAACAATTTAGGTCTTGACTTATTTGCAAAATCAGACATAAAACTTAGAATCTCTTTTCATCAGTAATGAAGGAGTAGTGAGAAGGAACACATCAGTCCAAGGCTCATTCATATAGTGCTGAATAGTAATTGATTTCATCTGGGTTTAGTTGACTATCTCTTTCTTCATGCTAATGATGTAATACAGAGTTGTCCTACCTTGGCAACTTTAAGACTTGTGGGCTTCAACTCCCAGAATTCCCCAACCAGCCAGATAGTGAGATTTCAGAATTGTGGGAGTTCAAGTCCACAAGTCTTAAAATTGCCAAAGTTGGATACCCCTGATCTAGTCTTCTAGAACATCCTGCAGATGAGCTGAATTAAAGGGAGTCTGAGTCCTTTACCACTTACCAATATTATCTTGAGCCAATTCTTGGTTCTTCTTCATCACATTGTTTCCAAAAGAAATAGTAAATGAATCACCCATAACTGGGAAGGTGGAAAAAGAGCATGAATGCAGTTAAAAATCTGTTGTATTTGTGGAGGTAGGACAGATGAGTCAGAATGGAGCACCACTTTGTCAAATGAGGCATAAGTACTACATGTCACGTCTCCTAGTAACACTCAATGACAATGATTAGATAGGATGGCACTGCTACTCTGCATAAGTCCTGGAAAGGTACACGTGGTGGGGATACTCCATACTTTAATGGAGGGTATCCTGACCGCTTGAGAGTCAGCATGCCTACTAGATGATAAGAAAAGCAGATAGTATTTATATCCCTCTAGACAAATGCTGGGAAAAGATTAAAAAATATACCTTGCTCTTTGGAATAGAAGAATGGTTAGGGAGACTTATGAAAAAGCTTGCTATTATCTATGTAAAGCACTAACCTTTGGTAGATTCTGAAACAGGCCTTGCCTAAATTTAAGCAATCAATCAAGTTGGTAGAGGGGAAACAGACTTAATATCTTGCAAGACATGAGAGCCTGAGGTGACTTTCAAGACCAAAAGAGAGGTCTGGAGAAAATTCAATCCTGCCCTGTCAAGTGCAGTAAGAAGAATAATTCCATAAGGCACAGATGTTGTTTCCCATAGGTTTAGATCTGGTCATAAGTTTGAAGAACTTGGAGAAAGGTTATATTAAAATCATCAAGAGGCTCCGAGGAAAATATCTGTGTGTCATTAGAAATACTTAGAAATGGGCCTAGTATAAGCAGTTGGTCATTTGGTTCAAGAATATTGAATAGCCATAGTAAGAAAACAGAAAAACAACATAGTTGCTAAATATATATTTTAAGGAGATGCTTGAGATACAAGACCCTGCAAGGTTGCATTCCTCAGTTTCCCCAGGTATTTACTTCTCTTATTACTGAACAAGCCTTCCCCCCAAAGAGGAAATCAGAACTCAGAGTTTTTAGTTAGGTCCAAAGAGTTAAGATGGGTATATTATCAGAGAGTGATCAAATTAGCATCATCAACAATGTGGCAAGATCAATTATTGATCAGTTACAAGTGATGTATCTCTAATTGGAAATTTTCCCCTTAAACTACTTATTCCCATTGAGATATTGAAAACTAGCCATACAAGTCTAACAGTACAAGATGCAGAAATCCAGGGCAGATGTGAAAAACCAGGAAGTTTGAAGTGTTTAAACTAAAAATTTCAGCTGTCATCGTACACACACACACGAGTTTTTCTGTTCTGTGAGAGGAATGAGGATTTTACAACAGTATCATGTCACTAACAGGGGAGGTTGTTTAATTGTGGCATTTGGCAAAATTGCAAATCCTTACATCCTTAGAGAACTGTATAATTCTGACTTGATTTCATGGCTCTAGCATTCTCTTTCCCAAATACAACTACTAAACGATAGTCAGGATTGGTGGCTGGGGCTCCAGAGTGGCAGATGCAAATCTAGTATATGAAGTTTCTTCTTTGGGAGCTTATGATCCTCCTAACTGAGCCTTTACTTGCATTTCTTGGATACTGATACTGGCCGTTAAAGCTGAAATTGCATCTTTGTATCTGGAAAGCTTAAAATCCGAGACTGGTACCAACTTCAGTCTTGACTCCCTTGACATTCATTTCTAGAGGCCTAAAATTGCTGTTAAGGTTATACAAGCATTAGCCGGACTAGAGAGGAATGTTATGGACTTTGTGATCTGCTGTAAGAACTGTTCCCAAATAAAGGGAACAAAATGATCTGTTCTAAGCATCCCTGCAATGTCAGGTTTTAGCAACGGATATACAACTCCGGTGGATGTCTCTTGCAACAGCAAAATAAGCCCTTAGCGTGTCCATTAGTAGAGAAGCTCAGTACACATAATGGAGCATTTTTAGAAAAATAAGGCCATAGGCCTCACTAAAACTAAAAATGATGGTTCTCAAAGGAGAAATTAAAGCATTTTAACGATAAGGAAGCAATTTGTAGAGTGGAGTTTCAGTTGTTTCTGTATGTTTTTTAGAATATATTGACTTAAAATGGAAGACATAAATGCACTCAACAGTGCCAAGTGCACTCAGAGAAGGCAGCATGGCTAGAAAAGAGGAACTGAACATTGGCGAGCTAACATTTTAAATGGGACAGGGCGGGTTGCCATAGTCAACCCAGGTAGTAAAACGTCCTGTGTGATACACAGAGACTAGCAGTAGTAATAATCACTTCAGATTACAGCCAGTCAGCTAAGGAAAGCTTGGTTGCTGTGTCTTGGCTTTAGTTTTATCATATTATTGCCATGGTATTTGGAATAGGAAGTTGGTTGTTAAAAAGAAAAAAGAAAACACGTTTTTTCTTCTTTCAACTAGGAACAAATCATCAGCTTAGTCAATCAAATTTGTGGAAAAGTATCTGGCAAGAACGGCACCATTGAGATCTGTATCAGCAAGCCTACACCAAAAAGAGGGCCTCGCAAGAGAGCAACCCTTGACGTGCCATCATCAAGACTTTCATCCTCCAGTTCATCCAAAAGTGCTTCAAGTTAATCATGAAGATGCCAACAGTCTCTCTCATTTTGGTCAATTTTATATATATTTTTTGTAATTATATCATAGTTTGGAGTATTGCTGTAGATTACAAGCTGTCTTTGCACTAGCTCTACAGAAGATTTTCTTCTGGTTTTAGAGAACTAATTTTGATTTAGCATTAAACTGTTGAATTTTATTTTTATTTTTATTTTATACTTAGGATAGTTTGATACAGCAGGATTTTTTTAACTGCTGTACACTCATTTTTTTGATAGCAAGGGAACTGATAAAATTTGTTTTTGTCTCCCTGCCTGAAAACAAAAAAAAAAAAAGGCCTTTTCCCACCTACTAATTGTGAAAAGGCTTTTAAATAACCCCCCTTTCTTTTATTTTTCTGGGTAGGTTGAAGTTTGGTGCGTTTTATAATTTGTTCTCCAATCATGTCAGCAGATTTTTTTTTCTATAGCGAAAAAAAAAAGGGATAGGAGGCAAAACTTGAAAGAAATTGCTATACTTTTGGCTTGTATTCTGTAACAGGCAGGAAAAGTTTTGTACCTTTTTAAATTGGAGAATACACACTTTTATTTGAGAGGTTATGGCAGCTGAAGATGGACTTAGTTTTCTAATCATAGGCAAATGGGAGATTTGGAGAAAATGTTCTCTGTTACCAGCACTTCACTATGCATCTGTTCGAGGAGGAAATGAAAGAAAAAAAAAAAAGACTGCCTGCTTTGCGGAGGCATGTGAGCGAAAACTGTGCCTGATTTCATTAGGAAATCCATTCTGGGTTGTTGTGGTTTTTTTGGTGCTGTTGTCTACTTTATCAAAAACCCTTCAATAGCATCCTTGAAAAATGATTGAAGCCATGCTTCTTGTCATAGACGTGCAATCTTTTAACATTCCATTCTCATTCCACTGCTGTTTTTACCTGTCACGGTCAGCATTAATTTTGTTTTGTCGTATGATCACATTTAGAGCCACTAGCACGTTTGCATACTTCTTTTGAATGTGAAAATGCATTTGCTCCCATCTTGTCTATTTTTTTTTTCCTTTCACGTGTAACAAAAAAAAAAAAAAGTATCATAACTTTTGTACATACGCCTGTAAATTGTTTTAAATACTTGAGCCTTTTCTTGGGAGGGTGGGGAAGGGTGGCAAAGAGACAAGATGAAGAAAAGCCTTACGTTTCACTTTCTTCGTCGGTTGGATTGGATGCTTACAGGGTTTTTCTTGTAACATTTATAAGTGCTGCTTACATCACTGAACAACAACAAAAATAATAATGGAGTAGTTGTTGCCCTTTTCTGGTTGTGTGTACAGTATGTGTGGAATAAAAAAGGGAAAATGTTTTCACAAACTCTTGTTTCATAATTGAATTCAACAAAACCGTAGAGCTACCCATATTGCACTGAGCTTGCCAGTGGTGAGTGACTGTCAGGAAAGTCTTATAAAATACATATTGTTGGTTGTTGCAGAAGACTGAATTGTTTTGGAATATTTAACAATAACACAGAGTCGAGTGTTTCCAATGTGGTTGTCCGGTTTTTATGGCCTTGCTGTGTATTTTTTCCTTCTTGACAGTAAACTTCTGACTATGGCTTACAGTTTGACATTTAATTTATTAGCGCTGCTCTGCTCTTTCCTTGTAAGGAAAGACTTCATGTTTATTGCCAGATTTTGTTTACTTTTCAGGTTTGTAATACAAGGTTTAATAAAAATACACTTTTTGGACACTTTGTCTTTCTTCTGAAAGCAGTAGAGATCATATTATTTAAAGCTAGCTGTCTTATTTAGAACTGTTATCATGGGCTTAGAAAAGATGTAGTTTATGGAATAGTACTTCAAGTCATTTGCAGAGCTATATTACTGCAACAAAAGTGAAATAAACGATTCAACTAATTTGCGGTCCAAACAGAGGAGTTTTGAAGAACTGCAGCGCTGAATTATCTTTCACACTCCTTTGAGACAGAATAATTCAATGCTACATAAGCTTTGTGAGCAAGCTAAATCAATATTTTCTAAAATATTAGAAAAGATAAAAAATAAAGCTGCCAATTGTTTGCAAGTATATTTGCCCACCCATAGAACAAGACCTTAGACATAATATCAAATTAGAACACCTCTCCTTCAAATATTTACAGACGGGGGAAAGTAGAACCTGTGATCCTCACAATATCGCTACAGCTACCAATATGGTGAATAATACAAGCCCAGTAAAACCTGAAGGGCCACAGCTCTCATTCCTCTGCTAAAAGAATATAAGATAACAAATAGCACTTGAAGTACCATGCTAGAAGCCAGGAAATTGTGAGTTATAGTCCTGCCTTAGGCCTGAAAACTGAATGGGTGACTTTAGGCGAAAGTAATATTAGATATGTTCACCGCCTTATGTATAAAAATAATACAAAGTGGAATAAAGTTTTTTAAATGTAAAAATTAAAATTAAATATCTAATATAGAGGTTGCCTGTTTGTATTAGTAAGGGCTACTGTGAGAAATGGTAGCATGGTTTTCTTTAAAAACTTGTTTTTAATCTCATGCTTAGCGTGTATCTTATTTTCACATCCCACTGTGAATCCCTGGGACATGATGATAACAAATAATTTAAATTACAATGATATAGTCTTAGTTGGGGGCCAGATTAAATCCCAAGGCTACCCACCCTTTCTTTTATAAGATCCAAGCACTGCTTTTTGCTTTTTGTCAATTGCTGATGTTCAACTGAGGCAGTTATATGAAAGCCAAAAAACAACAATCAGCTGTTCAATTTTTGGTTCAACTCTACACACATCCACATTTTATCTTTTTTTATAGAGACACAGCATACACAGGGACTTTTACCTTTCTAATTCTTTTAATGTAAATAGCCATTCAATCTCTCTTGTTCCAAATAACTAGCCTATTCTCCATTGCATGATAAACAGCCATTTTTATATTCAGTCTTTTAGGAACAAAAATATACTAACTTGCCACAAAGGCTTAAAATTATCTCCGTGTTATAATTCTACTGAAGACTGTAAAATAAATCTATTCACAATTTGTCCTTTTCAGTAAGCATCAACATGGAGGTAAATTGTTCCAAAGGCAAGAGTTTATTGCTTAATGGGTGTGCTTTCAGAATGCTTTTAATATAAAAACACATATTTTCTATGACTGCATACAGTTATATCTCTGAAGATAAAACATGACAAGCTCTGCCAATTATTTCTTTCCTCATTCACTCCAGTCTTAATTCCTATAGGGCACTGTGATAAGCCTCAATCTGTTAATCACTTTCATCGCTGACATCTGAGGGGCTCTTCGTTTCTGTATTCACAAGGGCAGTGTCCACTTGTACATCTTCCTCATCTGACTGGATCACCGGGGCATCTCCTTCACAGGCATCTTGGCTAGTAGACTCTGTCCCAGGTGCTTCTGAAGAGAACTTCTCGTCCAGCTCTGACTGAGTGGGAACCTGAAAACTGATTTCATTTTGATGGGTGCTGGAATCTGATCCTTCAAAAACAAAAATATGGTTATTATATAATGAATATTTGTCATAGGATCTAAACTATCTTTTTTGTTATGACAATTTATAAATCAAGCTATACTATATGATTTCATATAAATGATTGCAGAACTGCTGCATTGTTTCTCAGGATGTGATAAAAGATGAAAATATAGGCATGCTTTACAATCTCTGCCTTTGTAAAATAGGCCAGAATGATCAATTTTAAATAAAGCTCTCTAGAGAAACCGCAGATTAAAATTAAATGCTCCAAAATGAAAAGTGGCTTGCTTGTGAAAAGTGATCGGAATAGCCTTCTATGATTTTGGAAAGCACAGCATACAGTTTATCCCACAAAAAATGGATTTCCCACCACTATTCTACCTTCTTTTTCTGATCTCACTGATTATCTTAGATAAGTAATTACACTACAAATAAATACAAGATACAATGCCAAAAAGCAGACATTATAAGGACAGCCAGAGCTAACTTTCCCACTGACACCCACCCTCTCTGATCTACCTTTATTTAGCAAAGGTGCTTATCTAGATTTTCAGAAGAGACTCTTCAAAAGGGGCAAAAAACATTGTGCCTGCACTTTCTGCATGTTTTTTAAAATTAACATGCCAGAAAGTTTAGAGTAACCATATAGGGCTCATAATTGCCTTATCAGTGAGAGAGGGGGTTATACAACTTTAATAAATAATATTGAGATACTTCAGCATATGTATTCTGATATGGGGGCAGGGAGCAGAAATAATTCCCAAGACCAATAGATATGTCTCTACTGCTGAAATTTCTCCTTTGGTCTTTGAACAAGACAAATCTTGCGCAGAGCAACACCGAGGGAACTGCAAACATTATAATAGCTCTTTTGGTGGGAGTCCTGTCCTCTGTGAATATCAGGCGTAACTGGCATGCTCTCACTAAACTCTCATAGTTCTAAAGCAGCAGATCCCTGAAAAGGAACCGCGGACAGCAAATGGGCCATGCAGATGGGCTGGCTGGATTCTTGGTCATCACTACTTGAAGAACTTGAGTTACAGGTACTCGAATTACATCTGTTCATTTTATGCGCTTTGCAAGAACACACGTTACCGATAAAATATGTAAATAGTACAATATTTTTTTAAAATGTAGGAAAAGTAAACAGGGCAAAAGAATGGAGTAAAGATTATAGTGCTTTTCATTCACTAATTATCTCTTCTCCAAGTTGTATTTCATATTTAAAGAAAAGAAATGGTCATTTTGTATATTATGGGAAGTTATTTTTTGCTAGTTAACCAACTAAAGAATCTTTCTTCAAATATTTTTAAAATGGTGAAAAGATAAGGAAGAAAGGACAGACATAAATTGGGAGTTTTCATAAAAGGAGGCCTCTGGCCAAATTTTATGTGATTCCCCTAGAGAGCAATTGGAAGACTTCTGTTGGTGTCCATTAGGCGCATATTTATTTTTTTTAAAAATTGGAACAATCTAATTTCTTGAAAGAAATGTGCCAAAAGCATCCTTGTCTCAGGAGTCTGAACTCCACAGAATGGAATTTGATTAGTGATCTTCACTTTTTGGTTAAATCTAAGTTTTTTGCCTTGCAGCTCCCTTAACAAATCTTTGATAAATACTAGGGCTTACACAGGCTTTGGATTTTCAGGGAAAGAAAATGTCTTTCAGATCTTAGCATACATTAGCACCCTTCAGCAACTCCTTAAACCAACCTGATTATTTTGCAGAACTCTGCTTTATCTATAAGGAGAATGTGAAAAGTTGCTGCTGCTTCAGATAGCAACTAACGAATACTATGAGAGCGCCCTGGGCACTCTGAAGCACATCCAGAGCTTTGTAATACAAATGTGGTCTTTCCTCAGAGCTCTTTTTATCAATACAACGTGAACAAGGAAGACAGATTCTAAAACAGTATTTGGTGGTAGAAATGCAAAATGATTTTAAATGTAGTTTCCAGTAGCTATCTTGCTATCTTGGAATTGCCTGGATATCAGAGAGCCTTCTTCTGAACATATTATGATAAGACTATTATCCATCTTGCTGGCAAATCAGTTTCCTGAGATTCTTTATTAACTGACATGCTTGTGTGAATCAGCTACAGCTGTATATCTTACTATATTGTGATATGCAAAGCAAACTTAGTTAAACCTTTTAAGCCAAATTATGCAGCTTATCCAAAGAACTTTTATGTCTCCCTTCTGCTATCAGACAGATACTCAAATGATTACATACAATATACCCAAATTCTGTACAAGGTAGGAAAATACGATTAAACAGCTGGCTTTTTGTAATACTGTATCTCACATAAAATTAGTTTAGTTTATTTCTTTATAAAAGTGCATTTGTATGATTCTGATCTTGTTATACTTGTGTTGCTATGTTAATACTGTCTTCATTTGTATCTGGCTTATTTTAATATTGTTAATCTCAACTAGCGTCCAACTGAATCAGGGGCTCTGGATTTTATAGCTCCATCATTTCCAACAATCTAACAGGTTGCCAGCAGAAAACTTAAACTTTATGCTATCAGAGAACACCCATTACACTTACAGAGCCTCTTCTAAGCCAATACAGCAGTATGACATCAAGTAGCCTTGCATCTAGTACATCCTTTGATTACAAGAAAAAAATATCTTGATTTAAAATTAATCTATCCCACCAGAAAGACTCAATTAGCTCTACTGTGTTTGTTCATTTAATACAATGAGAAACAACTACCAATCATAGCAGATAGCAAAGAACTATCCTCTACTCCAGAATTAAGGAAGACATCTAAGGCTTCTTGATCCGACATATCAACGAGGTCCATTTGTTCCAATGTGTCCACATTCACTTCCATGGAAGACATGCTCCCTATTGGCTCTGAAATTAAAAATAAATAAGTCAGCAAATTTACCCGTATTTAGGAATTCATGGTTGCAAAATTTAATTTTTACTCCATTTTCTTCTCTACGCATGAAAGGATGAATCGGGGCTTAGGAGTTTCAGAAAAATAATTTGGAGTAACAGTTGATTTGAAACCCATTATAAAGAATTGAAATGTTGCTTAGAAGTTTCTAACACTGAGTCAAATAAAATGTAATTATAATTTATTGATTACACAGAGATTTATAGCTATCAAATTCTGTGATGGAAAGGTTCTATGTTTCCCAGAATGTTCCCTCTCTTCCCTTAACACAGGGATGTCAAACTCAAGGCCCGTGGGCCAGATCCGGCCTGGAAATAGCAAAGGACCGGGCCACAGTACCTCTGCTAGCAAAAATTGACAGCGGAGGGAATTGCAGGCAGCCCCGTGTGCCCCATTTTTTGCCTGGACGGTGACCTGCAGCGGGCTGTTTTGGCTGGTAGGGTGCTGCAGGAGGCCGGCCGGCCCATCTCCTTCCCCCCTGGCCAGCCTGCAGAGGATAACTACAATGCTGATCTGGCCCTCCAAGAAATCCAGGTTGACACCCCTGCCTTAACATATTGATATGAAGGCACTCCTCCAGGTCTAGAAGTATAATCAATGATCCAGATCAATAGAAAACCAATCGCTCTCAGGATTAGACATTCCAGGAAACAACAGAATATTCCACCGAGATCTGCACATTCCTGGTCCCGTTTTCCACTAATAGAAGCACTAAGTAACTTTTCTATCAACCTGTTTTACATTCCAGAGGTTTCAAGTATAACATGCAACAAAGTTGCTGGAACAACACTGTGAAGGGGCTGAATGAATTACCCTAGGAGAAAGAAAAAAAAACCCACACTATGGCCTGGTATAGAAAGAAGAAAAAGGGGGAGATATGGATTGGTATAAGGTTAAGTCTTGGATTAGGACCGGATTGACTTTAGGCCAAAAATAAACATCCTTCAAGGCAGGATATTCTTAACGAAAGACGGGAAGTCTTCCTCTATTGCATGATCCAATGAAGTAGAACAAAGCAAAGCTCAGGCCAAATAAAAGAATATTTTTGTACAGTGTTTCATTAAATAATGCACTAATCAATACAGGAAACAACAATGCCCATAGCTTCCATAAAAAAGGTAATGTAATGCAAATGTCAATGTGTTGTTCCAGCAGTTATTTGGAGATATCAAAGATAATAGTAATCAGTAATAGTTACATGGAGAACTCGAGTAAGACCCCTATGTGTTCACATCCTGCTAATGGGCTCTCCCATTAGGGAGAAGCAGGATTCTTCTTTATTTACTTGGTTCTTTTGGGGTAGAGCCGATTTCTAATTAACCTTTTCTCTTGATGAGAAGCAAGATACAAGTTAGTTCAGCAAGTTTCAGCTGTATTTTCTGCCATCCAGCTCACTGATTTGGAAGGAAATAGTTAAATATATTGCAATGCAATATACATTAATTCTTGCCATCTATTCCCAGATGAACAACTCTTACAATGGCCGCTCTAGTCTTACAACTAGAGCAAAAGGTATAAGACAGAACACCGTTTTTTATTTGGCTAAACTTAATATCAACTAATCTCATTTCTTGAAAAGGAGTACCCTTGAGCACATCACTCATTCTAACTTCTTGAGTAAGATTAAAGTATGGAAGACGTAAAAAAAATATAAAATCCAATGGAATGTTGGGGCAGCTCAGTGAGTCTGCTTTGTGATTTAGCTGGAGAGAGATTTACCTGGAGTCTTAAAATGAAAAATTTCAATACTTGCCCCGTCTTTCAGCTATCTGCAGATAGCCTGTGGTGAGGTATTGTTCCATGTCCTGCTGGAAAGCTTCTTCAAAGAATTTCTGCCGCTCCTTTAGCTTCATTTCCTGGGTATGCTCCATGTCCAGCACTTTCTGAACATGCTCTGTATCAAGTTCAGCTGAAATAGGGAAATAAATGAAATACTGTTATTTCGGCACTTAAAGAAGCATTTTATATACAACTGTATCTCAGTAAACTCAGTAAACTCATGAAATTAAAATCAAAAATATTGTAAAACAAATCATTATATCTCAGGTTTTGAAATTTCTTAATTATCCAAGACTTATTTCAGTGCTAGCTAGAAAAACAATTTAGTATCAAATAGGTCAGTGTCAGATTTTTTAATACGGAATTGCACATTATATCATGGTAGTTAAGTCTCTTACTGCATTCTTTGCAATGATTTATATCCCCCAAACTGTGAAATGCACATATTAAACTGATTCTGCCCCATAGTCTTCTTCTCAAAATGTAAAGCTCCCCCATCCAAAAAAAATCCCCAAATGCCAGCAATAGCCACTTTCGTGATATCATAAAGTCATCAGCAATATCTCTTATAATTCTTAGACAAAGTAGAAAATCCTAAAGTAGCTCTTAAAAAGTTGCCTGCTCCACTGTGAATGGGAGCCCTTCTCAGCCAGGGACATCAGCACTTAGGTTACAGTTGGTGTGTTTTGCTTTCGTTCCATTTGCCTCTGTATTCTTTAACTAGGACAAAAAGACCAAAAGCAAATGCTGGAGAGCTGCAATTTTCGTTTTTTAAGAAAAGGCTTACAGATTCCTAGATTTATCCCTAAAATAACAACAACAACAACAACAACAACATCTGGCCCCTTCCTTCCATCAGCAGTGAAATAAGATAAGGAGTTTACATACCCTTTCTGCAATTCCTAAACCTCTCAGTCAACCTTGCACATTAAATCTTTAAAGTGTCATTGGTTAGAAGGAAAACTTTTATTAAATGGCCAGAAAAGAACGACCTACTACTTCCTTAATTGAATTTACATATAATTTTAATGACTGAGGAAACAAGAGTTTTAACATAGATCTAACCTATATTAGTTACAATTCTACTCTCAACTAAAATATACTGTAAAAATATTTAATCTCACAAGAAAAAAGCAAAAGAATACAAAACTGATACCTTTGAAATTGTTTTTCAGCAAAACTGTCTCATGAATATAGCATGTCATGAAAAGCAGTAGATAATCCTGAATAGGATTCACACCTCACACAGCGGGATTCTCTGTATAAATGGGGCATAGTATCATCCCCTCAGTGTGACAGTGGGATCCCACATCAAACTGTAAATCACATCATGACAGGCTTTAAGATGAGGGCATATACCAGTCCAGTATCTGATCTTTTTTAATATAAACAATGCTGCGCTTCAGTGGTTAAATGGCCTAGACATTAATATTTGAACATAGATCTTTTTAACATTTATATTTTATTATGTTCTACTAATTTAGATGAAATGTTTATATTGCTAGTCCATGTATAAATATGCCATACACTAAATAAATACAGTACAGCAACGATTGCTGTGAAAGTATCAACAATGGCACTATAACTTTTTAATGTTCTACACGCCTACTGTATTTACCCATATAGTTACTGTCAAAATATTTTTTCAGAGATAATAAAAAACACCGAAGTAAACATCTAGGGATGCTAACATCTCAAACAAGATTATCAGAGACAATTCCATGATTTCTGTTGCTATTCCAACAGTAGTGAATGTACAAAAGTGGCCAAAATTGTGGAAACCTTTTGGGAAAAGTGTATTTTTGAGGTTTGATGGCTAATAACACTTTTTTTAGTAGTGCCATAAAATTATATATCAATGGAAAGATAATTTAATCAAGAATGCAATGCAACAAAGTTTGTTCAACTATCTGTATTCTATGAAAAGTTATAGCCAAATAACCAGAAAAAGGAAGCACAACTTGCTTAGATTGATATCAGGTAGCTATCAGCCTCTATGATGTTTACTTACTATCAACTGCCATAGTAACTGGGAGGGGGTGTGTGTATAGGTATTTGGGTGGGGGAAGCGAGCTAGTGGAGATGTCTCGTGGTGTGACCGAAAAGGGAAGCAAAGGGAGGGATACTCTCATCTTCTGCGCAGCTGAATGGACTTGTTGATAGCCAGTAAAGGTCAACCATTCTGGCATACCAGATGGATGGGGCCATCTGAAGATGCACCTTACATGACGACGCACCTTACATAACACCTTGGGGAGCTGGGGATTGGACATTCAGCCAGGCTCCTTGGAAATACTTTCAATATGTAATTTTTGCACCTTTAGCCTCAGATCTTGCTTTTCTTTCGCTGCTATCAGTTCATACTCAGTAAAAGTACCTTTCTCTACAAATATGGAGTTGGCGGTTTTCTTTCTTAAGTTTTGAATGGAGGCACATCTGACAGTAGCTTTCCTTCATCTGATTGTAGCCAATGAGCATGAGTGTTTAGAGAACCAATCAGGTGTCATTTTGTTTTGGCAATAAGCCAATCAGATCACGGTAGGATTCAGTTACTGATGTCATGTGTTGAAGCTGAGAGGACGACATTTGTTAGTGTGTTAAATGATCGCTATCAAGTTGGTTGGGTTTTTTTGTGTTCTTTCATTTAGTGACCTTGTAAAACATAAAAAATTAAAGTAATGGTGCAAAGAGTTGACTGGTTACCCAGAAAGTGATGTAAAATAGTATTATTAAATGAATAAGGCTACAGTTATAAAGAAATTAGAAGAAAAATTGGTGGAAACTTAACCAAAGGTGGCATTTCTAAGTTTTTGAAGAGGTATAAGGAGACTCAGTCATTACAAAATCACACTGGTAAAGGCAGGAAAAGGTGCACAACAGCAAGTGAAGATAGAAGAATTAAGACACTGTGCCTACGTGACAGAAGAAAATCATCTGGGTGTATACAAGATGAAATGGCACAATGCAATGTGAAGTTGAATGCAAGGACTGTTTGGTGCAGACTGCAGGAATTTGGCCTAAAATCTAGAATTCCACGAAAAAAGCTACTTTTATCTCTCAAACAAAGGTTGAAAAGCATTACATTCTTGATTAAATTATCTTTCCATTGATATATAATTTTATGGTACTACTCCAAAAAAAAAAAAAGTGGTGTCATTAGCCATCAAACCTCAAAAATACATTTTTCCCAAAAGGTTCCACAATTTTGGCCACTACTG
Source organism: Masticophis lateralis (assembly GCA_030761175.1). Lineage (NCBI taxonomy): Eukaryota > Metazoa > Chordata > Lepidosauria > Squamata > Colubridae > Masticophis > Masticophis lateralis. The sequence goes on from JAUDYJ010000003.1 coordinate 67,611,364, forward strand.
TATATAACTCAGGGTTGAACTGTGGAGTTCTGGTACTCTCGGAGTGTGGTTGTGTGCTTGCAGACATTTAATTACCCAACAAGATAACATCATCAGTGCTAGTGAGTGTAGAGTTTTATATGCAGTAGCTTGCCCTACCATTACTGGTGGAGATATGGTTTTCTTCTCTGTAGTTTCTTGATTAAGAAATACTGTCTGACTGCCTGGTGTTAATCCCTGCTAATATGAATGTTGGCTGCTGGAAATGATGTAGTCTGGTCGTTTTGTTTCCTTAGCTTTTTTATCGTCTCTTTTAAAGGACATTACACATAATGTAAATGCGCTTTATCTCTGTGTTTATTGGTGGCTGATCTGTTGGAATGGCCTAGTTTACAGAAATTCCCTAGCTTTTTAAAATTTAGTTTAATCTAGGATGTTCACAATTTCCCAGTTGAAACTATGGTCCATGTTGGTGAGTTTAAGAAGTGTCCATTGTGTCCTCTGATTGCTAGCTGGTGTTCATGGATGTGCTCTGCTACTCTTCTGCCTGCCTGTCCTACATAGTGGCTGTTGCAATCCTATCTTCTAGATGACTCCTGTTCTTAGTTTTGTTTTGGGTTTTTGTTTTGTTTTGGGTCCCGAGTCTTTTGGTTTACTAAAAGACCCCGGACCTCATACTCTGGGGGACTTTAGTTGGTTTGTGTCCTATAGAGATGGGTGATGCTATATGGTTATAATACTCTGTTGTTTCTGAGTTGTTCTTATCTTTGTTAGTGTTAGTCTTTTCATAACTTGTGTTAGCTGCGCTATAGTGGTCTGCGTGGTCAGACCATTTTGATAAAGTTGTGTGAGTATTCATTTTGCTGGAACATGTTGTATAGGTTGTGTGTTTTAGATTGCTGCAGTGCGTTTGTACTTGCCTGAATATTAATACTTATTCAGACAAGTATGAACACACTAAATTTAGAATGTTTGTATTTATTCAGTATTCATCTGAATGTTAATAAATACTATCAAGGAGAAGACCACACCTCAACCAATATCGGCCCGGCAGACAAAGTCATTCAACCTCCTGAAAAAGTCTGCTCCAGCATATTATGACAGAATGTGCACCTGGAAAAGAAGAGGGTAGGGACAAACTCCACTGTGGCTTTCCAGGGAGGAGGCAACATATTCCAGAGAGAGGCCCCAAAATAAGACCTTGTGCAGTCCTGAACTGGATGGGGGAGGGAGAAAAAGTAATTGCTCCCTAGAATCTCCCAGAATGTATCTATTAGGTTAGAAGGTTATAGCTTTAGTCTGGTGAGATTCTGTCTGTTAGGTGCAAACAAATAAAAAATTGGACTCAACTGGATTTCACTGCATCATTTTTGAGCTCAGGCATGTCACTCATGTTCTTAGCCTATATCTTCAGCAGACCCACACATTCATAACATTCCTCTACTATGTCTTTCTTTAGTATGTATTTCTCATAATGCAATTTGGTTGGTTTCCTATTCTGTAGGTTTTGTTGTCTTAATGTGTTCCTCAAAATTCTTTTTTGGCATGCAGCTTTTGAACTAGATATGCCTACTAAAATTAGAAATGCAGATATCAATGCCAACCTATTTTGCCTTGTATTTCATTGTGTATATTAAATACACAATGACAGCTGCTTCTAAGCAGTAGTATGCACATTTTATTACTCATCTATGTTTACAGTTCTTCCATCAGTCTGCCAAGTCTATGTAGTCATTTTATCTCTACTGAACTAGAACATTGTGATCAATGATGTTTTCCATATATTTTATCATATTTATTCTCACATGTACCTGTATCATGACAGCATTCATTTTTATAGCAATTAACTAAGCAGAAGTCAGAATTTTTACTATCTACTGAATTTCAATCTAGATTTGATTGAATTTTATGAATTTCAAAGGAATCTAGTACCAAGATATGACTATAATTCTATATATTATATTCTAATATATTTGTGGGTTTGGATTACAGTTTTACTCAGTTTTATTATTTATCTTTAATATTGTGACTTAAGCCTTCTTGAGGGAAATCTGCTGTCTGAAAAGTGTCATAGAAAACATAGAAAGCATTAAATGTAAGAAATGGCCTAATACATAATGAAGGAAATAAACTGAATTTGAAGAAAATGTTGAGAAAGAATATAAACGTCAAAACCAAAGCCATAATAATGTAAGTCTAAACTCATTAAATAAGGACTCAATTCTAAATTTCATCTTTAGAAATGCATTTTAAATTAATGATTAGAAAGAATTCCAATTATAGTATAAAATACAAGTTATACAAAATATAAACATGGATATACGCAAAGAGCCTGGCTATTGTCCAAAGGCTTTCCTTGGGTAAAAGGAATGTATCCTGCGCTACTTAACAGAATAAATGCCCTTTTCAGAGAACATCTGGATCCATGGCAATGAAATTTAGCTTTCTTTAAGAAACACTTGGCATAATTGGTAGACAGTTCCTAGACTTTCTCTCGTAAAAGCAGCAGCAACTTGCAAAATAATGAACCAACCCTGCATTTCTGAAGATTTACTAGTAACATAACATATTCTACTAGCAGCTAAACAGTAGCAATCAGTTCTATCAAAGAAGTGAAAATGTTTTTCTAATCAACATAAACAAGCCCTGCAATCTTGTTGAAATGAGATTTCTCCAATCTATCTAGAAAGACAATCTGCCTCTTTAGAGTAGTAATTAATGTCAGCTCAAGATGCCAGCCTGTACTTTCCATGTTCACAATGATAAGGCATTTTCCCCCCTTCAATAACATTTCTCAGCTGCATGTTTTGGAGAAAAGAATATTAGGATCCTCCAAAGAAGATAAAAAATAAGGACTGGCAAAAAAGTAAATTAAACTTTTATAAATGTGTGAGAGGAAATTTTGGAGACATGATCAATATCATTTCTCCTCAATTCTCGTTTAATCTATATAGGTGAATGTACTTCAATACATAATATGAATTCCGGGTTTTATTGTAGCATCTATACAAAGTTCAACTGCAACATTCAATATAAAGGCAACCGAGCTTTCAATTACACTGACTTTTTGCCTGTACCCATCCTATAACCAAAGCAATCAAGGAATAAAAATAACACTATTTACAAAGCTCTCCTGTACTGTACTTCAGTTTAAGACAATGGAAAAATGAATGCAAATAATTTATGCTGGGCCATACAAAGAAAAGTTAGAAGATACTTATTATAAAACTTTAAGGTGATTGGAATTTATTACTGAAAATCCTTGCTTCTATTACAAATTATTTGCAATCACAGACTCTTAAAATTGTATCAAAGTTCACAACTTTGATCCATCGAAGTTGGATCCATCCACTATAACATGGTTGTCAGCCTTTTGGCTTGCCTGGGAAGCATTGTGTGAAGAGTAATTGTCTTGGGTCACATGTAAAATATATAACACAGTTGAATTGCCTTTATTTCTTTACATTTTTTATAGTGGAGCTGAACTACTAGATGTCCAAGGCCTCATGTGGCCGATGAGTCTTAAATACAAAGCCAGCTGGGTGAAGCTGGGTCAATCATTCTCTCTTAGTCCTAAGAAGAAGACAAAGGCAAACAATTTCTGAAAACGTTACCAAGAAAACTGCAGGCACCAAGCGCCAACATTGACTTGAAGGCACAAAATATTAACAACCATGTCACATTAAAACAGTCTTGTAACTATGCATTACATTTGTTAGCCATACACAAAATATTGCATACAGCTGAATACGTAGAATTCTGTGCAAATGAATAAACAGGCTTGAGCCCTTTCTTATTCCTCTTAATTCTGTAGAGAAATCAAGTAATCTATTAGTGAAAGGAAACCAAGTTTAGATTTCTGTCGTCCTCTGCCAGTCCACAAGAGCATAAAATGTGTGCAGGGTGATTATATTTATTTGATATATGTCCAAGGCCGAAATAGTATGTAGAAAAGCAAATTCATCTTCTAAGGATTTCAGAATTGTTGGCATTTCTAGAATGGTGGCTTTACAGTAACCAGTTTCTGTTTTAAATCTTAGAAATCTTAAGAGACAACCTCAAGTCAGCTGACAAATATGTTGCATTATTTACCAAAAATGACAATCAAGCAAAAAGTGGGTTGCTTGGGAGTTACATATAAATCAATTCAGCCAATGGCAAGATATTCTAAAAAATTAAGCTAGTACCTCATAAGTCAAGCAAAGAAGCTTGTAATTATAGGAATGACAACCACAAAAGCTGATTATCCCAGTAAGTAACCAGTTAAAAGGACCTTTTATACTTTTATACTTAATTCCCATTCTGGCCTTCCGGAAGAGAATTAAGATCTGATTCTGTGAACTAGCATGGGGATCCAATAGTGACATGCAACCCTGGGTTGGTCTTTTTTTCCGCTTAGCTTTGTTTTTTAACTTTGTAGATTGTATTTTGTATAAATTTTACGGTTTTTATTTGTAAATCAAGTCAGATAGTGAGATGGGTGGTATATAAATTTGATTACTAAGTAAACAATAAAATAATATTTTGGCATATATTATATATATATTATATATTGGCATATATAAGCTACAGTGGTGCACTGGTTAGATTGCAGTGTTGCAAGCAAATTCTGCTCACATTCTGGAGTTCGATCCTGATCAGCTCAAGGTTGATTCAGCCTTCCATCCTTCTTAGTTCGGTAAAATGAGGATCCAGATTGTTGGGGGCAATATGCTGACATTTGTAAACCACTCAGAAAGTGCTGTTAAACAACAAAATGGTTATATGGCTATTGCTATATAAGTAGGTAAGGCTTTTAAAACAACAATTAAAAGTGAATTTAAGTATTCTCACTGAGCTCACAAGTAAAGTTAGTGGTTCCCTGGAAGGGGTTTTAACATCTCTTTATCTGCTAACCACACTATCAAAAGGAGATTTTGAAAGCAAGGTGTCAAACAATGCCTGTACTGTCAATAAAGTAGAGGACATTATCCTTCATACCATCCACTGCCCCATTTAAAATGGGACCAGGGCCAAATTATTGATGGTAAGTGAACTCAACTGATCAACCTTGAAAAACTGAATTGTTGTATTTGCTCTGCTGTCATTGAAACCTAGAAAGAAACTTAAGTTCTTAGCTGTGGCTTTGGTTTTATCTTGCTATAACCTTTTTACATTTCTTTTTTTACTATTTTACTGGTTTTTATTATATTTCATAATATATTATTTACTACAATCTGTGGTTACAGGAATGAATTTACTTACTAATTTACCACTGAAGAGGAAACATCTAGTTTATAATGTAGCAGGATATAATTAAACATACTTTTAGCCATGGAATATAGTTTCTTTAAAACAACTATATTTATAGTTAGGAGATTCCATAGATGTGGAACATGACAATCTACAGTATTTTGTTTTTTTCCTTAATCTGGAATTATCAGTTTCTGCATTTATAAATAGAATCACTGACTAATTCTGATATTACATTCAATGCTATAATCATGTTTTACTTTTTTTTAGTCATTCTCAAATCCCACTGGCATGACAGAACAGTGTGTTAAAAGGTAGCAAGAAAAATGAATATTACATTTTCCTGTTACAAAATCAGTTCTCTACATAGTGTTCCAATTTTCGATTAAGTTGATATTATTTTTATAAAATTTCTGCTTAGTAAAAATAGTAGTAGTTTTACTCTTTATATTTCAGTAACCAGGTATAGTAGAAAATAGTAAAATATTATGTTAAGAAAGGAATACAGTACAGCCCAATTAAATTAGTTCATCACAACTAATAGTTCAGCTGCTAATTTTAAGTGCATGAAACACTTTCTGGAAAACACAAGACTTGATAGCCCATGAGCTGTCTAAAGAATTCTTACTCTAGCAAATGTTCATGAATACCCTGGCTTGATTATTCAACTTATTAGGTGCATCTCTTCCAGCATTCTTTCAGTGAGGAAGGATTGATGGTACAGGATGACACCAAAGCCAAGTATAGAAAAAGCATTACAATTCAGTTCCAAAGTTATTAAAACCACAGAATACAGTAACTTTTCCTTTCAAACCTCAAGGGAGAAAACTCCTGAGATTACCATAGACAGCCAAGAGCAAATAAATGGATCATCAAACAAATCAGCCCATAGTTCTCATTCAAGGTTCAAATTTGGATACACTATGTAAAAATCTAGCTTTCTGGAGAAAACTGTAATACTGGGAAAGGCAGAAGTAAAAAATAAATAGAGAAAATGAGAACCAGCAGAAATGGTGCATTCAGTTACAGAGGTGATGGGGGCACCACTGGAAGACCTAAGGAAGCAAGTGATAAAAAGACTGCCACTTGTGTGGTTGCTCAGAGTCAACACTGACATAATGGCACTTAATCAATCCTTTGAAATTTACACATACCCCACAAGCTTCTCCCTTCCACCTCAAGATATCATCTTAAAATCTCTTTTGGTATCATCTTTAAGTAGAACAACACTGCAATTCTGACACTGGGGTGCCTCTTTTATTTTTTTAAAATTAATATTGCTATTAAAGCATATTGTAATCATTCCTTTCCACTACACCATATAACAATCCTTCCTCTTTGTTGTTTTTCAGGCTTCTTCTAAAGATGGTTTGATCCAGAATAGAATTAAAATTTGAATCTAAAAGGAAACAAACTATAAGCTGAATGTATCATGCAAAACTCTTCCTCCAAAGCAGACTTTTAACAATTATCAAACCTGCATCGTCCCAACTCCAGCTCACATTAAGGAGAGCAACTGGTAAATGTTTGCTTTCCTTAACCTGTCCCACATTAAAAGTGTTGGGATAGCGATAGTCTTTTGTCTCTTACCTGATAGAGAATAGACACTGGTCATTGGGGTAGTGCAATTTATACTGACATGCTTTTCTGTCACTTTAAGGATTGAAGTAATGAATGTTGACATGGCTGTAAACCTTCCCTCAGAGAAGGCAAAACACTGAAATATATTATCTCTACTAACTGAGCTAATAGTATTCACTCTGCCATTATCTGCATATATTTACGAACCCTTACAAAAAAAGTACAGAAATTAATATTGTGTTATATACACACAGTTCTCCATCCACCCACTTTCTTCAGGCTTCATGGAATCACAATTGACAAGAGTTAAGGCACTTCAAACTTCTTTGTATTTATAACGTTGTATAGAAGCACTGGGATCAAGCATCTGTGCTAAATATTTAATAAAGTTTATTAAACTTTCAGCATGCTTTTACAATTCATAGTTAGAAGTGTGTCCAAATTGGATCTAAAAGTAATGGCCTAATAGGAATGTATCCACCAGGTTCTCAGATTTAGCTTTTATTTCTCTAATGTAAGACCATAGATCTCTTAACCATCGATCCTTGTGCCATCCAAAACATGTATGGACAGAAATCAGAAAGGACCACACTCCATTTTGATTTTTTTTAAAAAACCCTACCCTATCTAATAATTAAAGCAAGACTAAGTCTAGATTATCAGTAAGAGAGTTCAATTTGTTTTATTCATGATACAGTTTTTGCAGCAATTGTGAAGAACACTTCAAATAGGATGTAATTATGAGCACTGCAAATGGGCTACATTAACATTACTCTTGCGCCCATACCTCAATAGTTCCATGGTTAGATCAAATCTGAAACATGGCATTTAGTTCTAGACACTGGATTTTATAAAAGAGACCCAGAGAATTTGGTGCAGATTCAGAAGGATGATGAGGAATTTGAAAGGCAAGCCCCAAGAAAAATAATTAACAGAATTACCATGTGTAACTTCCAAAGGACATACAGAATAATACCTACAAAGATGTGTAAGTCTGTTACCTGCAAGGGTGGGTGGGTCTGTTCTCTTGTGAAATCAAGAGTAGAACAAGAAGCTAAGAATTTGAATCAAAATATAGATGCTTTAACTGAATATTGGGAGATTTGTTCTGTAGGAACTGTTAAACAGCAAATCTGCTAAGATTATGTTTGTCCCTCTTTGACTGGAGTTCAAATTTCCATCTCCCAATAGACCACATGAACTAGACAAATGTTGATAGTCAATGTACTGTATGTAAATCCTTTCTATGTGTTCTGGTCTTCCCCATGGCTGCTTGACAAAATACTTCTTTTTCAAGTAGCTTTGAATATTCATTCTAAGAGAGCATTTTGTCCATTGAGGTACTAAATTTCAATTCTGCATTTTAGACTAAGAACACTTTCTTATTGGCTTACCCCACCCAAACAATAATCCTTTTTGGAACTGAGCGGCATACACTGCATTAATAAATAACTAAATATAACATATGACAATTTATCTTCTGTTACATAAAAATGTTATGATGAAACTAAAAAAGAAAAAAAATCTAAATGATCAGGAATAATTCAAAATGTGATGTTTGGTCATGAGAAAATTTACCAGTAGTATATGTTTAAGTGATTAAATAATTCATGGTAAATTATTTTTGTATTTTGAAATTACACCATCAAATGCCATTTTAAAAAACCCTGAGGAGGTCTATACATTTATTGCTCTTGATAGCTCTTGCCTGAAAATGCTATCCACTATAGTATTGATTGCATTAAAATATTCTCTACAGAAAGATGAATTATCCAGCTTAGGTCAACCTTTAGTCTTGCTTATGCAAAGACTAAAAAATGTATCTTTTTTTTTTTTAATGACCCCATTCCAATAGATCATTTGAAAGGCAATTCTGACTGTGGCTCAGCTCTGAGCATGGGAGGAAATATTCATATACAAACCAAGGACTTTTGTAGCACTGTATTTAACGCAGACCCCACTACAAGAAGCAAATATTTCATGTATATACCATGTTGCCATGAAAAATGTTTATGAACTACCAGATCCAAGCTAATTTACAGCTACTAAATCCGAAAAAGCCCTCCAGCCATGCTCCTACCAAAGCATATTAAAACAATGCCATTAAGCAGCCTTAAAATACAATTTAACAGAAATATATTATTTCTGATTACTGGGTCCAGTACAGTTCTTTAATGAATCAGTCATGTCTAGCACTAATAGGATTTTCTTTATATAACTATTAAACAGATCTTATTTCACATACAATAATACAAATTTATATTAATACATAACTTGCATCATGATTAGCCTAGATTTATGGGCATTCCACTAATGAAATTCACTTTGTCATTAAGGAACCCTCTTTTCCCTTTATTATACATTTTCCCATTTTATTCAGCTTTAGCTACATAAAACCAATGTCTAATGTCAGAATACAGGCTACAATTAAGGCAGTTTTTAAAAGCTGAAAAATATATTTACCCTTTAAATTGGAGTCTAACACTAGCTTAATAAATGACAAGCTCTCATATAATTTAATAAACTTTCGCCTACCAGAATTACTCTATTTGCCATGGTTCCTGAAGAAAACATAACAGAAGGAACAGGCAAATAAACAGAAGCACAATACTGGTCAGGTGAAACATCCAATTACCGAGCAGCTCCAGTGATTTACATCTTTCCCAATATAAAAAAAAGAAGAATGATTCTATATATCCATTCTGCCTTCTCAAAATAGGATATACCATTTTTCAATTAATCATTCATAGAAAATGAAGACTTACAATCCCTTCCTTCGAGTCCTGCTCCCAAGCTGAAAGCAAGCTGCTAAGAGCTGTAGTATCAGAGAACATACCACATTCTGTGGAAGAAAGGGGTGAAAATACAGCCCTAAAGAATGTGTGATCTTTCTATTACCTTTAGCTTAACAAAATATAAAACACTGTTCAACTTAAAGCACTGCTGAATCGGTATTAGTTTCAGAAGCAATTTATTTTGCTTTTATCTTTAAAATTATCAATAATCATGGTTTTTTAATAACCCTACAAGGAAAAATTATGAACTAGTCTTAACAGGAAAGCATTTTCCTCTTTTCCATGTATATAAGCAGTAAAATGCACTGTGCTAAATAAATAGCTAGAGTCAACAACATTAAAATCCAGGGCTCATTTTAATCTAATAGGAGCAACAGATTATATTAGCATTCTTCTTTTTGGTTAGCTAGGCAATATGAGCTTTCTGATTCTTTTTTTCAAAATATTTCATGTATGTATACTCAGAAAAAAAGTCATCATTCCTAAAAAAAAGACTTTCCAGAAAATGAGAATCATTAGCTGAAAATGCCAGGTTCCTAGTAGCCACCTAATAAAGTTACAGTTTCCCAAATAAAGAGCAGGATCTAATTGTTAAATAGAGCACATCAAAATGTATATGGAAAAGCAAATCCACTTTTAAACAGGAAAAATTGTTATTCCCACATTTCAAAATGTTTTTTAAACACATTCTCCAATTCTACACTTAAGTACATGGAATAATACATGGAAGTTCTAAATATGAGTCACAATTATATCCCAGTTGTTTGCATTAACTAAATTGAAACATTAATTAACATTTTAAGGGTCTTTTCTTTTATGTAAGAATATCATTTCTTTTTTGTCAGTGTATCATAATGGAGACATAGATTTTATAATACACACAGGACAGAAAATAATTGCTACCGTTATGGAGCTTTTCCAAAAGATTCTTGGCTCCTAAACCTTAAAAAACAAAATATGCATAGCCTTAAACAGTTTACAATGAATTAAAAGAGACAAATTTCCTAAACATTCATATTGTTAATATTAAGAATAAAATACAAGAAGGCTAAACTTTGTCGGGTGTATGAAAGATTCTTGAACTGACACTTTAATCTATTCAAATGATTAAGCAATAGAAGGCAATTTTAATCAGTAATGATGAGTTAGAGATAGTGATTTCCTGGGGTTAATTTGGTTTTCATGTATTAACATACTGAATGAAATATAAAATGTTGAAAAGTCTTATTTCAAATAACAACTGACAGCTTCTGTTAAATTAAGTTGTTCCATTTACTTCAGAATTTCAAAAAAACCTTCAGGAATCTTTTGGTAATATGCATTTAAACAACTGTTTTGATTTCCAATCAGCACAAAGTTTGTGCCATGTAAAACTAGCAAATGCACTATGGCATTAGCTTTCACAAACTACAGTCCACTTTAAAGGGTGAATGAACTGTTTATAGTGCATTATATGCAATACTGATGAATATGAATATATATGCAGTATAATACTGATGAAACAAACATGATATACAAAATGAAGATGAATGCTTATGCACAAACGGTCATGGAGATATGCAATTACTGCTAAATAAAGAATCGGGATGATTATTTTGCAAATGAAAGAAGTGCCTTTTAAAACAAGGGGTTTTTCTCCACTATCTTAATTAAGTTACTTTCAAAAAGACTATCATAGCAAAAACACAACTAAGAATTATACTGACAAAAAATGGCAACAAATGAAAGGTAAAATATAGTTAGTTTCATTTTGTTTTACAGTTCAGAAAGATGAAGCATAAAAGACTATATTATGCAAGATAAAGATATAAAGATATTAGCAGCTTAAATATTTGTAAGTGGCAGCTAAAAAGGATCCTAAGAATTGAGGAAATAAAAATATTTTTAAGAGAAACTTTCAGGTATGAACATATACAAATGCATGTGAATGTTATGAAATGAAAATTATTATAAACAATGATAAGTCCCTGCTGATTATGATTTTGATATCTGCTATTTTGTGGAGTATAAGGATTGGTGCCAGAAGTACAAGCCTTAGAGAGAGAGAGAGAGAGAGAGAGAGAGAGAGAGAGAGAGAGAGAGAGAGAGAGAGAGAGAGAGAGAGAGAGAGAGAGAGAAAGATCAAGAAACCATTAATCACTAGTCAGTAAAATACACATCACATTTCAGAAATCCTAAATACACTTTATATGAACATGATGGCAAATTACAATTAGACTTAGCTTGTAAGTCTGGCAAGAGCAGGATAAGTATCAGTTACCAGTATCATTAAGAAAGAAATAATATAAACAGGTAGAATCAGCTAGGAAACTGCTGCGAGTTTTCAATAACGGTGCCAATTAAATTCAACAGGAGGTAGATAAAGATGTTCAAAGACCACATGCAGACTGCTAGGGCTGTGCAAACCTTAAACAAATGAGATGTATATACCAAGCAGATTTGTGTCATGACTACCTCAGACTCTGGAGAGAAATGAATAATCAAAAACACAGAAACTGAGTCCACAGAATCATCCTTAGCCAAAATTTTAATCCTAACAACTGGTGTGAACCAGATCCTACCTCTTTCCACTATTCTCGTCCTGAATTGACACATTTTCCCCTATTCTTAAAACCAGGGCTGTCAAACTCACGGCCCGCAGGCCAGATGCGCCACGTGCTGGCCACGCCCACATCTGGTTTAGCAAAGGGGAAAACAGTCCCGATACGTCACATGACACTGCTGTGACAACACAAGTTTGATGCTCCCGTTTAAGACTCTTATTACTACCGTGTTTCCCTGAAAATAAGACCCTGTCTTACATTTTTTTGAACTGTGAAATAAGCGCTTGGCCTTATTGCCATGCACTCAAAAGACCGATTGGACTTATTATCAGGGGATGTCTTATTTTGGGGGAAACAGGGTATGTGTAGATGAGTTGAGTAGGGCTGGAGTACTAGAGTACATAAACATAGTTCTTGAGAGTAGTAAATTCTTCATGAGTTGCCACTATGGAGAAGAGTTAGTAAATACCTGGCTGACAGACTTAGCAGCCTGGACCATAAAGGCATATAAAGTAAAATGCATCGGTTCATTAGAAACAACTTTCATGACCTCCCACCTGGTTGCTTCATATTCAGAACCTTCAAACTTACTTGGTTTACTTGGACTTTTTGACTTAGTCTGAAATGCAATCACACTTTTCACCTAATCTCTTAAAGCACAGCATTTTATTTCTGCACTTGCTTTACATAAAAGACTAGAACAATCTTTTTCCTGCAGTGTTTCTGGGAATTTATTTGCCCGCTCAGTCTTGGTCGGTTCAATTCCTCTCTCTCTCTCCCCACGCAGAATTCTGATTTATGAGAATCTTCATTTAATCCTCTATATAATCTTCAAATGAACATCAGCATAATACTGTGTCCCACTTGATCCCTGTTCCTTGTATAACAGCAGAATTGCATAATAGCAGAATTGCATAATAGTGGAAACAGACAAGATTTTTCTATTTTAAGGATACTATTAATGTCAGCGCTGTATTCCCTCCCAACAGAAGTCAGTTTTGGATAGCAAACATACCCCTGGACAATACTGGAAAAAAATTCTTCCTTTTCTAATGGGAACTGTCTTTGTAAATTTTAAATAAATTTAGTGCTACTATTTATAGCTTTACTGCTTTAATGTTTTTATTTGATTTTTTAAAATTATTGTAAGCCACCTAGAGTTGCCCAGGCAAGATGGGTGGCATATAAGTTTAATTAATTATTTAAAAACTGGGTAAGAATTAAAATGTCTTGTCCAAATGCAATAAATTTCATTTTAACAGATTCATCGGAGGAAAGGGGTATTTGATATTCCAAACTTTCAGCAGGCCAACAGCAGGAGTACAAATGGCACAACTACAATGAAATTTGGTTCACTAAAATCTATTTTTCAAGAACTTATTTTTTTTTACTGTAAACAGCAAATTTGAATATATAAGTACCAGTATAATCTCTATGAAAATACTTCTGCCATATGCTACTTCAGTTTCAGAAATCATTCTATTCTTCAAAATGAAAGTATAACATTAAATCAAATTAATATTCAGCAATACAGAATCAGATTTACTCTCATTGTCCAACTTAATAATGGCCTGTGTTCAAAATTGTTATACTAATTCATATCAAGCTCAAAACTAAAATTTATGTATAATGTACTGTATATTGAAGTCCAATTATATTGGCTGTTTTAAAGAAAAATATTATATAACTATTCATAATAATTTTAAAGGTTATATAATTCTTTTTTTGCAAAATTATACATTTTCTCCCAATAATTTTTAATTTGACGTATAGTACAGCCAAACCAAATGTTCTATATAACTTAAATCTTGATAAGCAGACATTCCATAGAGCATAATAGCATCCAGTTCCTCCTGGATGCTATTATAGCTTTACTGCTTTACAGTGACAAAATGAATTCAGCATTCAAGACCAGCCACTGTGCTTATGTCTCATATCTCAATTTATGTGATTCCCTCTAATTGGCACATAACACAAGCACAACACTCTCCAATGATCTACTTTAAAGTGGTTGAACAAGAACTCATTTAGTGATCATTCAAAGAACGCAGGCAATTTGTAGTTGCGGCCATCATAGCAGCCTCACGGTCATGTGATTGTGATTATGATTGCACTGTTGCACAGTTACATGATCACTATTTGAAATCTTCATTGCCAGCTTCTGACAAACAAAGTCAATGGGAAAGCTGGCAGGAGTTTTCAAAAAACAACTGCATGACCATGGGACACTGTGACCTTCACTGTTAAGCTTTACCTAACAAGGGCAACTGGAAGTGCCACAACTGCCATCATAAATCATGTGACATTGTGCTTTACAACTGCATCATTTAGTCAACATTTGCTAGTCCCACTTACTATTATTAAACTAAAGCTATCTGTATTACCAAGATTATCACTGCAACTCTCAACATAGCATACAGCAAGAGAGAGTGATCAAGATCTCTGTATCATGGTAGCTACAGCTGAAGCATATATGTGATGTATATCTTATTAATTTCTGGCACCAAAGAAACTTACTGTATTTTTCGGAGTATAAGACACACCTTTTCCCCCTAAAAGGGGTGAAAATTTAGATGTGTCTTATACAAGATGGCTCTTGCTTTGGGGAAACATTGTACAGTATTTGATGTTTAAAACTGAAAACCATGACAATTATAAATACCTTTGAAGATTTCAAGTTCTTTCCTGAAAAATAAAAAGAAAAACATAATGTATGTCAGAGATTGAACACAAATTGGTTTTATTTGCAGATAACATACTTTTATTTCCAAACCCATACTACTGTTCCAGCATAGATGCAAACCATGGATGCCATTAGCAAAACAGCAGGATCATCTATTAACTGGTTGAAATTAATAGTCCTTAAATGAATGAGTAACCAAATTCTCACCTATCGGCATCAAAAGGACTATTAATTCCATATTTGCATCAAATCCATTCAATGCTTAGATGTGTATATACCAAAGAATATAACTTATCCAGTTGCAGAACAGCTAATTAATATGACTCTTTAGTCAGGTTAATGCAATTAAAAGATCAAAAAATATGTTATCAATTCTCGAAATCATTTATCTGAAGTCAAAAGGTAGCAACAAAGGTAGTAAGTCCCACAGTGAATCCAGACTGTGTAATAACTATCTGAAAATAACAAATATAGATGAGTTGGAACTCTTTTGTGACTATATTATCAATCACTAGATAATGTCTATTTCTGTGGTTATTCAATGATAGTATAAGCTTTAACTTTTACGGGACCGCCTTCTGCCACCAATTGCCTCCCACCGGCCGGTTCGCTCCCACAGAGAGGGCCTCCTCAGGGTGCCGTCAGCCAGACAATGCCGGCTGGCGACCCCCAGGGGGAGAGCCTTCTCTGTGGCAGCACCTACCCTCTGGAATGATCTGCCTCCAGAGTTAAGAACAATTTCTGACCTCCCGACTTTCTGGCGGGCTTTAAAAACTTATCTTTTTCGGCTTGCCGGCTTAGCCTGACTCCTGTAAATATTTCATTACTTTTAGAGTTTTTATTATCTTTTAAATGAATTTGTTTTAATCTACGGCTATTTATATTTGTTCTTTTATGAAATTTTAACTTTTGTGTATTTGTTTTTTAAATTGGCTGTGCACCGCCCTGAGTCCGTAAGGAGAAGGGCGGTATATAAATCTAATAAATAAATAAATAAAATAAACTTTCCCTTTCTACTGTTTTGGGGTTTTGCCATTATTTATTTTATTTCTGGGAATAGTGATTCATTCTGTTACAATTCTCTTATTTGGGGGGGGGGGGAATATTGTTTTATATTTAAAACAATAAAACTTAAAAAACCCTTTAAAAAACTGAGATGCTGTTGTTTTTTTTAATAATAATGCTGGCCATATTTTAAAAAATATTCTTTTAGTTAGAAGCAAGCATATGCTTTTATTTTTATTTTTAAAATGTTCTGAAAAAAGCAATTAAGAAAAAAAAATCATTAACAGAAGTTTACAAAAAATATTTTCTAATGTTCAAATACATATTGCTTTTCACAATTCACGTGTGGATAAAAGAACAACCCTAATTCATTTGGAAAAATACATTAAATTTCAATATATATTCATAGATAGGCATTGTGTCATGCAATGACACACAAAGAATGTTTGTTTCACTTAGTCTATTATACTTTCATAATAAATAAAACATTCTCACACACACAAAAATTCAAACCTTACTAAAATATATCCTGAAAAGTTAGCCTTTTAAAAAACTACTCGACATATACATAGGTATATATTCTTAGTATAATAACAGAATAGTTTTCCACTTGAGACAGACAGACATTGACCATGGAATTTACTCGAAACCATAGAGAATATCAAGAGATATATTCAGGAATAGAAAGTAATTTAGTCTTTAATACATTTAGCTAAGCTGTGGGATATCCAGGAGGCCAAATCGAACAAGCAGGCAGAAATGTGTTAATGAATCAAAAAAGGCAGCACCAATTTCATCATTAATAAATTTCATTAATTACTTAATTAGTAACTAGTTTCAGCTTAATTTCATCAGCATTGAGGTGACTTTGAAACTTATAGGTTCAATTACCCAAAAGAATAAAAAACAGAAATAAAATAGAAAGAATGAAGAATCCCAAAGGCTTACAACACAGAAGAGAAAAGCAGAGAAGTGTTCAGTAACAAAGACACTAATTTAACAAAATGAGAAAATGGAGGGAAATAAGAACAGCCATGAAAATGTGACTCAACAATCAATCTTACTGAAAGTTGACAGTATACTAAAAAGGATCTAGCTACAAAGGATATTTGGATATTGACAACAAAAATGCTGAGGGAATGTATTAGTAGATTGCAAAATCCACTAATACATTCGCTTGCAATTTGTTTTCCTAGATTCTGCATAGGCATGATTCGATCCCTGGCCCTTGTAAACCGCTCATTCTAGGCCATGATGAGGACCTCTGCTGAACTTTATAGCAGACTTTGAGAAAAATCCCAAGCTCCCTCTGAATCTGCACTGAGTCTATCAGGTACTTGGGGCAGGATGACTGAAAAGATTAATAACTATCTGCTGGGGGAGAGCAACAGCTCTGGAGAATTCTAGGTCAAGTGATTGTGGTCCATCCATACCAGGGCAAAAATGTTAATGTTCCTGAAATTTAAATAATTCATCACTGCCCAGAAGCGAATACCAGATATAATGTGTTAGTAGGGCCATGAATAAGTTGGGTCATTGTCCATGGCTCCTGTGCTATCTTTGACAAGGGACCCAGAGAAGGCTGATTGGAGTCTCTCAAAATCATAAGCCTGGGGAACTCTCCCAGACAGAGATGCTGCTAAACTGTAGGGAAGAGGGCAACCGAGCAGCAATCCCCACTGATCCTTATGGCCAAACCTCACAAAAAGGGGTTTCACATCCAACTATGTCTGCAACAGGGCCCCTCATGGCTACCAAGACAACAGCCACTACATCTGCCCTGGAATCAGTTGCATTCCTGAAATATATAATATATATGGTATTATAAGTGAGCATCTAATGACGCAATTAATTCAGTTGGAGCTCGTATTCCAATTCCTCATAGAAATAAAGAAAAAAGAAGGAAAAAAAAGGCTGGAAAATTATATTGTAAACAGATATGTTTACAAATGAAAAATGATGACCATATTGCTCATTAAGTTATATTCTTTCCCCTTTTTCAAAAAGTTAATTCAAATATTGATGAACAACTTACTAAGAAAGGGAGGAAGAGTGGATAATTGGCTTGTACCCAAGGAAACACTACACCGTTAATAATTACACATGACTTAAAGGTTGAGTAAATCACATCAATCCAAAATATAGAAACTGAAAGATTCCCAAATCAAAACCTGTCTTAAATCTTCCAAGAAAACATTGCTGCTACAGTAGTTTCTATAAGGAATTACAGCAAGAACATTGGTTAAAAATTTAGTACCATCTTCTACTATCAGAAGTAGATAAATAAAAATTTGATAAATAAATAAATAAATAAATAAATAAATAAATATAAAATATATTAAATTTGCTTGATTCTGAGAGCTTTTTATCTAAATAGCCTGCAATGGATGTTCAACAATTAGAAAAATAAACTATAATTTACAATCCAAAGTAAAATCTTAATATTGATATTGATATTTTCAAAGAAATAGATCTATAATTAAAACACTAGGTTTGTCCATTTTGGGAATAATTATGATATCTGTCACAATAAAACTAAAGAGTAGGGATTTATTTGAAAGAAAAATAACTTTCAGTAACTTTTGACAAAAATAACTTTTCAATAAAATAACAAAATTAACTTTTCAATAAAATAGAAAAAAAAATCCCAATATTGTTTTTATAGAAACCTACTGGAAAATCACCAGGGCCAGATACCTTCCATAATTTTAAAATATTTAATTATCATAATTTCTTGAAACAAAAGAAAAGTAAAATTAGTTTCCTAGCTTTGGACTAACCGTGGTAACCTTGGTTGCTGTAAGAAAGGACATATCTCATCTTTTACTAATGAAAAACTTAACTGTTATGATTTGCTTTACTTCACTACAAATACTTTTTTCTCAAATTGTTCTCAAAGTACAAAAAGAATGAGTAATGTTTTAAAAAACCTCTTATACCTAAGCTCTTTGAATGATTAGTGACACCAGAGGCAGGCTTCTAGTTTGCTCTTCAGGGTAGGGTAACTAGCAGTCAAAGCCAATGATTCTTGGCAATTTTGCCTTCATTGGGGAATTCTCAGTGCTTTCTGATTGTTTGTTTTCTGACAGACATTTCATTACCAAACTAGGTAACATCATCAGTCCACCGATGATGTCACCTAGTTTGGTAATGAAACGTCTATCAGAAAACAACCAAGCTCAGAGAGGACCAAGAGCACCACAATTTAGTCCTGAGCTACAAATATTATTTTCTTTCAATATCCAATGAATAAGCTAAACTGCTCTTTTGGGAAGCAGGATATGTCACCTATCAATGATTCTTGACTGTATCACATAGTCAGGGATTATAATTCTAATTTAATATATTCATATATATTAGTATATATTAGATATATACTAGGTCATGTATTATTTTGTAATGAACCAACTGAGCTAATAAAAATCCCTTGCTCTTTTTAATACAGGTAGCCCAAGACTTATGACCACAATTGAGATCAAAATTTATGTTGATAAGGGAGACATTTGTTAAGAGAGTTTTGCCCCATTTTATGACTTTTCTTGCCACCATTGTTAGATGAATCACTGCAACTATTAAATTAATAGCACAGTTAACTGAAATTGGCTTCCCCACTAACTTTGTTTATCAGAGATGCAAAAGGTGACACTGGGACACTGCAACCATCAGAAATATGAACCAGTTGCCAGGCATCGGAATTTTGATCATGTGATCATGGGAATGCTGCAATGGTTGTAATGTGAAAAACTTCATAAATCACTTTTTTCAGTGCTGTTGTAACTTTGAATGGTCACTAAACATATGGTTGTAAGTCAAAGACTAACTACTCTTTCTTTAATATTCTTATCTGATAACTATTTCAACTTTGTCAGGCCTCTGATTCATCTAACTAATTTATATCCAAATGTTCGTGAAGATACCTATTAAAAATCAAAACTCTAGTTTCAATTGGCCTTCTAATTAAATGATCATGGATTCCCTTGTGATCAATTGTTTCAAGTTTATTCCTAACAGCTATTCATCTTACAATTATTTGCCAATAGGAAGTGAGATACTCTGATTTTCTTGAGAAAGAAGGTTTCTTGAGAATTTCTTGAGAAACCTCCCTGCCTTGGGAGGTTGGGGTGTGTGTGTGAGAGAGAACTCTGTGTGCGTTGTGTAGAGGGGGGAGACGGAGAGAATGTTGCTGCCAGCCCTTGGATAACTCTCCAAGGTTGGATCACATCTCTCTCTCTCTCTCTCTCTCTCTCTCTCTCTCTCTCTCTCTCTCTCTCACACACACACACACACACACACACACACACACACAAAGTGTTCTTTCTTTGGGATCGCAGCACAGACGGCCCTTCCAGAATGGTAAGGCTGAAGGCTTTGGATGGAGCATTTTGGGTATGAGTATCTGTGCTGCGATCCCAAGTAAAGAAAGCGGCAGGAAAAGGGGGAGGAGGCCGGCAGCTGGGGAGATGCTCTGGAGATCAGGGCCGAGTTGCACAGCCCTCGCTGGCTCAGATGATCAGCAGGCAGCAATTAAGGGGCTGAAACTCCAGGTGGTGACCAGGGAAAGGAAGGGCTACCTCCTGTACTGGCCACGCCCACCCCATCACTAGGGCTTATTTTCAGGGGAGGGCATATATTTATGCCCACCCCAAAAATCAGGCTTGGCCTTTTTTTCAGGACATGTCCTATTTTGGGGGAAACACAGTACCTGGTAGGCAGATTCCCCCCCCCCCTTTTCCTCCCCCAAAACTAAGCTGCGTCTTATACTCTGGTATGTCTTATACTCCGAAAAATACAGTAGTTTAATGTTTGCTTACACATAAGATTGAAAGGATTATGTGAGTAAATCAAATATAAAGCCTACCTTTTTGTCTTCTTGTAATTTTCATGCTGTAATATTTGCATATGCTTGTATCTTTGCAATTCGCACTGTCCACAAAGATCTTCAAGATGTAATAAATGATGCTCCATTTCTTTAAAATGTGCTTCCAATTGGACTTTGTTAATGAAACATTAAAACAATGTATGTAAGTATCACTTCTCAAATAGATCATGATCACTTTTGATACAATTTCATGCTAAACAACCTCATGCATTATATCCTTTCCATTTCACAGACACCATGATAAAATTGGTACAGCAAATGACATATTAAAGGGAAAGAGGAAGTGTCACAGGACACCTCCTTTCCTTTCAATCCTAACTTATCTATTCCCATCATGCAATTTGGAGAAGACTAATTGAGACAGTTGGTTACAAAAGAGCCATGGTGGCACAGTGGTTAGAATGCAGTACTACAGGCTACTTCTGCTGCCTGCCGACTGCCTGCAATTTGGCAGATTGAATCTCACCAGGCTCAAGGCTGACTCAGCCTTCCATTCTTCCGAGGTCAGTAAAATGAGGATCCAGACTGTTGTTGGGGGCAATATGCTGACATTGTAAACCACTTAGAAAGGGCTGTAAAGCAATGTGAAGCTGTATAGAAGTCTAAGTGCTATTGCTATAATACACAATGTTTTTCAAGGGTTTTCTAGAATAATTATTCAAGAAATGAAGCGCCTGAGCAATCAACTACTTATTTCTCCCAAATCAAAAATAATTCATCTTATTTCTCAAACTAATCCAAAACTGAAAATATCAATTTGGCAGCTCTAAGCCATAAAAAGCACTGCAATCATGGTAATTCTCCGAAGAATTACATCTGCTAATGATTACAATGCTTTCTACACCTGTAAGACTGCATAAGGATACCAGAAAATGGAAAGCCAGCCTTTCGTTCCCCTTCATCACTGTGCTCAATATTCTGCATTATAGTGAAAAGTAAGATGGCAAACTCAGAATTCATTTTCTGTCTCAAGAGAATAAAACTAAAATAAATTCAGAATTTTGACTTATAAATTTCAGCTCTTTTTTCAAGGGCAGGCTTTCAAAAATCCCTTTAGTTTACTTTCAAAACCTTAACAGAGACCTTTAGAATATTTTTAAAGTACAAATTAAAATAAGAAAATCATCGTCCATGAAACAAATTACAAATGAGCCCCCATTTACTAATTTTGATGCAGCAGGCATCAAAATGCTGGTGTCTTACATAAGCAAAGTCATTTGTAGATGACAAAAGAGAGCACCATGTCTTTTTTGTTGTCAGTGCTGGAGATCACTGTAAAATTGACTTTACAAACAGTCTACCGCTTCCTCCTTCATCGGTTTGAAATTACAAGCATTATAGCTTTCCACCATCCAGCCACATTTTTCCTGGATTTCATCTTTCTTTTCTGTTTACTGTTTATATAACATCATTTGCAAGTCTATACTCCAATTTATATTCATTTGAGCTGTCCTGCTAATGATATTGCCTAGCTGTTCTGTTTGCAACAAAAAGGATTAGCACCAATAATAAAAAAAGCTAAACTCAAGCCAACAATTTGAAAAAAAACTAGTCCTTGAGGACCCTCTGCTGAGTACTTTTAAAAATACACCTGTTACACAGAATTATTTGCTTATAACAGGATTTTTCAAGGTCTGCAATATTGCACCCTCCTAAAATAATATGTCCCCTCCTGTGAATATGAATATAATGATTTAATTGGGGTTTGGATTCAGTCAAAATAAATGTACCTCTCATTTTTAACAAGTAGCAGTGATGCAATGATATCTTCTTTTTAATGATCTGAGTATTTATAGAGTATTTAACTCTATAAGTAAGAAACAAACTGAATGCATACTTACCCAGGCTAGCTGTTGTAGATTCCAAGCCTGCCAGAAATACTGGAATTTGTTGGAGCTGGTCTTGAAGGTCCAAGAGACCACTTCTCTTTTTTTCCCAATAGGCAGAAAGCATTACAACTTCACTATCCACCAGCTGAAATTATTAAAGTTAAGAATATAATTATAGATAGCAAATTTCTTTAGTTTTCAAGCTAAAGCCTTAAGTGATTTCCAACCTGCAGAGTTCCATTCCCACTTAGTTTCAAGTAAAATAATTCAGAGCAATTATTCTATGCCCTCATAGTTTTCAGTTAAATTCAATATATTTCAGCATAGTACAAAACTGATTTCAAAAAGAAATGTCCTTTTTGGAAGTATTTTAAATCTGTTAAAAATGTATAAATATATGACTAATTATTTGTCCTGCTAAATTTTCAAGTTTATACACACTTTTGCCAAATCTTGTCTTACATACAGTATTTTCTTCAAACTTCTAAGATGCCATTAACACAAGGACATTCAAAGCTAAGGAACTAGAGCAAATAAATCTACTATGTATAAATAATAGCAGCTTCATATATCTCAGTAAGTATAATGGGGTTTCCTGAGTTTTAGCACTGCATGCTATATCTTATTCAACAAATCACTGAGATAGTTAAAAGAAACAGAGCCATAAATCTAATGTTAGTCTGGATTGAATTCAGCACAGTGAATCGAAATAAACAATACAAAACAATATGTAACTGTCAATTCAGTTTAGATTTTTAACTAATCCAGTGCCTCTAAATTAATTCAGAAAACAAACTATTTCAAAATCCAGACATGTTTTATAAAGACACCAGATTTAACATTTTACTTTGGAAAATGAGTCAAATCATTTTAAAAACTATTTGAATTTCTGATTCAATTTTGCATTTTCTACAAGACTAATAAGTATAATATTTGCTATATATGTTTATGTGGTGTCTTTAGTTAAAATCTAATTCAAATAAAATCATGAGGTATCAAATGTACAGCAATTCAATGTTATATTGAATTGCACTGAGAGGAAAAAATAATAGATTTTGGTGGTTCAAGAACTCAGATGTATTCCTAAAGTGTTCTGAATAATGATGCTGATAGATAAGACTGTACTTTAAAAATTCAAATAATTTCCATAATCCAAAATATTCTCTACACACACGTTTGTGTATACATTTTTAACACAATTACAATACATGATACATGTGATTACCTTTGTAGAATGTTTAGAAAATATGCGTTCATGATTACAAATGGAGAATTACTAAACAGATGACCAAAATTGGGACCAAAATTTCTGTCGCTAAACAAGGCAGTTGTTAAGTTACGTTCGATTTTACAATGTTTTTCACCATGGCTTTGCTAATTACTGCAGATATTAAGTGAATCATGTGGTTATTAAGCAAAACCAGTTCCCCCACCCTCACCCCCATTGACTTTGCTTGTGGAAGCTGGTTGAGAAAGGCACAAATAGTAATTACATGACCCCAGGACACTGCAAATGTCATAAATATATATGCCAATTGCCAATGGCCAAATTTTGATCGTATGACTCCGGGGATTCTGCGATGGTTGTAAGTCACTTTTTTCAGAGTGGTTGTAACTTCTAATTAAACTTCTAACTTCTAACTAAATGAATGGTTTTAAGTCAAAGACTACCAGTATTTGATAATTTACATTTGTATTGCAAAAGTTTTAGCTCAGTTATTTTCAAAGATTCCAGTGCAGCTTTCCTGATGTGTGTTTAGAACTCAGAAGGATCATAAACAACCATGTACTTTATGCAAAGGTATCATTTTGTGATACAAATACTGTACTTATTGTATAATAACTGACTTTAAACCTGCATGTCATTAATTTGCATTATACCTGATACTACTAAGTTGCCACATATATTTTAACATAACAGAGCCTCTAAAACTGCTATGCAAGGTTCCTGCAAACACAATATAGAGAATATTCATTTAAATAATGGCTATGTTTAATTCATAAATACTAAACATTGAAATAGCAGTACTCATTTTTAATTAAACTTTTCCAAATTATGTGTATATATCACCTCTCCAGTTTTTGCACACTCTTTTGCTCCTTTGTGAAGCGCTGCCCAGGAATCTTCAAATCTTCCCAAAAGAAAACAGAAGTAGCATTAATATTTATACTTAAACATAAACATATCAAATGCTGCTGATCTGATGTTCTTATTTTTTATTATACATATGGATATTGTTACAGTTTGGCTTTATTTTTATAGAAACACTACAACATTACAGAACTTTTTTTAGATTAGCATGTTTCAGAATTTTATAGTAAGATCAGCAAAAAAATCAGCAAAAGTCAACATCACATATTTTAAATGAAAGTTGAGCTTCTCGTGTGGTCACTTACCCAGCATAAATAAATAATAAACCTACAGATTTGAAAAACTCTAAATATAGGTCATGTAGATAGTTTTAAACAACCAATTTACACTTCCACAAATAAAATAAAAATGGAAAAAGTAGAAAATAAGCTTTCTTTAAAAAGGGATAAATTTTCTTTAAAATCAGAAAAAAGTGTTTTTAAATCTGAAAATTAGTAACCTTATCTAAGTACTGTTTTCTGTATTAACGATATGACATTTGTGGTTTGTGGTTGTCTTTTTAATTTTGAAATTCCCAGGAACTGCACAAAAGCTAAAGTTCTGCATTTTATAAAGATTCTAGTACATTTAGTGTATTTTTAGTTATTAACAAGTTAAAGCCATTGTTATCAGTGAGATTACTAATTTTATACTGTTATTTATTGGTTTTCAATTAATAAAGCAATACAAAAGTAAGGAAGTACCCTACATATATTGTAATTATATCTCTGGCTTCAAAAAAATAAGGAAATCAATAATATTGTCATAAAACAGCAACAGTTTAAAGAAGAAACGTACCTACTCAGCAAAACTAAACCAGCAGAAAATTCTGGTAAACTCTGTGCAGTCCTGTAATAAAAATTATAGATACATCTTAATGACTTTAAATTTGTTCTTTAGGATCTGGGGGATCCACAAATCATTTTTTAAAACAAAAAAAATAAAAGGATAATTACAACATCAGCAAACTTTTATTCTTTGCAATGGCATAGTTATGTCTCCTCTTGTGAATATAAACTTCTACAGAGTACAGATACAGGTAGTCCTTGCTGAATGACCATAATTGCAAGTCCACTGCCAAGCAATGCAGCCATTAAGCAAGAAATCATGTGACAACACCTTGCAGTTTAACTGCTAGCTTCTAAATTGACTATGCTTGTCATAAGCTGGCTGTAAGTTATGTAACTGGTGATCATGTGATAGCAGGGTGCAGTAGCAATCATATACATCCACCGATGCAAAATGCCTGATGCTGCAACAGTCATAAGTGCAAGGACCAGCCATAGTTACTTTTTCAGCACCATCATGATTTTGAAGTAAACAGGGCAATCATTAAGCAAGGACACCTGTATCAATCTAACTTATGATACAGGGCAGTTCACTAAAGTGGCACACATACTTTTGGTACAATAATAATGACTGGAACATAGAATGACAGAGTTGAAAAGGACCCTTGGAGGTCTTCTAGTCCAACCCCCTGCTTAAGCAGGAAACTCTATACCATTTCAGACAAATGGTTATCCAATCTCTTCTTTAAAACTTCCAGTGTTGGAGCATTTACAACTTCTGGAGGCAAGTTGTTCCACTGATTAATTGTTCTAACTATCAGGAAATTTCTCCTTAGCTCTAGGTTGCTTCTCTCCTTGATTAGTTTCCACCCATTGCTTCTTATTCTACCCTCAAGTGCTTTGGAGAGTAGCTTGACTCCCTCTTCTTTGTGGCAGCCCCTGAGATATTGGAACAATGCTATCATGTCACCCCTACTCCTTCTTTTCATCAAACTAGACATACCTTATTCCTACAACTGTTCTTTATATAATACATAGTATTATATAATAGTTTATTATTGTACATGAACATCAAATTTTAAAGCAAGCAATATCAAAACAGAAACTGAATATATGTTCTGAATATTTGAACAATTTATACCATGAAATAATTATTGAAGTACAGTTTTCTAAATGAAAACAGATTTTACAAGTATAATGTTAAAATATTTAGCAGTACCTCTGTTTATTTATTTTAGCTTCTCTTGATTTGTCACTGAATATCTTCAGCCTGGAAAAACATATGTTGACAGAGAAAAAGTTGATTAAGGGTCTCAATTAAAATTTTCAATGTTTATAATACCAATTCACTGAATGTACCAATCCCCTTTTGTTCCTTCTATCACCTAAAAATAACACTGCAAACCTGTGTCCAGGTACTGCATCAATCCTGATGCTTTCCTGTTGCTATTCCATCTTCTTTCCAAACCTATATCTTGTTCTGCACATCTTGTTGTGAACAGACTGTGTCACAAATATCCTTTTTTAATCTTCCTGACATCAAGAAAACATCCTCACTGCAATAGAGTATTTTCAGTTTTTTTTTAAAGGTTACCTTTTGTGGATATTTCCTCACTTTCACTGTTAATTTTCCATTGTTTCTATTAACATACTCTCCACTTTCATTTATTAACAAAGAAACATTTTTCACAAATTTCAAATGTAAACTTTTATCTGAATTTCAATGTTTACATCTAATAGGGATTACGATTTTGAAGCAGACCTTGGCTTGCAGGAGATAACTTCAGTTAAGTAATGTAATCTGTACTATTCCAATCTTTTTTTGAAGCTGCATAGCATGCAATATTAAAACTTTCATCTTCAGTTTAGTCACTGAAAAGATAGACATATGACACTGTAAGATGCCTACCAGATATCAAGTACTGTTACTAAAATACATAAAAATTCTAGCAACACAGCCATAGACTGCTTAAAGTTATATATTTAAAAAGAAAACTGCACAGCTACTCTATGGAAAACAAACTATTAGTTTGAAAAATAAGGAAAATAATTTTGCCTAAGATATTCTGGAATAGATCATTTTTTAAAATATAGGTTGTTCAATGCAAGTTGTGTTTGGATCACTGTACAGTATGAAAGTTGAGTCACAACAACTGGACTTATTGTCTTGTTGATTTGAGATGATTTGCTACTCATCCAAGTAGCTTCTTCAGTCTGAACAAGTTGGTTAAGGGAACCTGAGTAGGCAGGGCTATGTTCCAATTCCTCAAATTCTTAGGGTAATTCCTGCACCAACCTCAGGGTTTCTTCCCCAAAATGCATGGCAATATGTCAATAAAGGTTCTCAGTCATCCAGATAGAATTTTTTGAAGGACTAAGTCATGGCAACTGGATTTATTTCCTTGTTGATTTGAGATGTTTCGCTGCTTATCCTAGAAGCTTCTCTTCTTCAGTTTGAAGAAGTCCAGTTATCATGACTCAACTTGCAGACAATTCTACCTGGATGACTAAGAATCCTCACTGACGTATCACAGTACAGTCTGTCTTAGTAGGAATCCTTAGGCTAACATTGTTGGGGCAATGCAGAGCCACTTGCGATTCTAGCCCTCAACATGCTAGATTGTTACCAACATAATCCACTTCCACTTTTGTTTCTAAAAAGTGGCATGAAGCAACAGTGTAAACAAAGCTGCAGTTGAGAAACAGATTTCATAAGAAGTACAACTTAAAATTTTGTCATACTGGCTGGGGGGGGAGGGGGAGGGGGAGAGGGATGGCCACTTTTATATAATCTGACCACAAAGCCACAAGAGCACTGGAAGAAAACAGAACTGTACCAGAGGCTTGCATCTTACATTTCCTTAAAACCTATTGATTTTAGCTGGAGCATCCTTTAAAGAGCTACAATTACTTTTAAAACAATCATGCGTTGCTTTCAGGTACACTGTACTGTACCATACTAGTATCTTTCACACTACAATATATTAAAGCATGTTAGACTATTAACTAACAAATTGAAATTAAATCAGTGGTTTAAAAAAAAACAGAAGTGTTCATTATTATGTAAGCATATCAGAAAAATTAAAATGCATTTTGGAGGGAGTCCACCTCCAAAATTCAGGACAGTTTATGACACTATATTAAGAAGGGAAAGCCTAGAGTATATATGGTTGAATTTAAGTACTCCAAGTAATCCTCGATTTACAACAGTTTGTTTAGTGACTGTTCAAAGTTACAACGGCACTGAAAAAAGTGACTTATGACCACTTTTCACACTTACGACTGTTGCACCATCCCCACAGTCATTTGATCGAAATTCAGAATCTTGGCAAATGGCTCATACTTATGACGGTTAAAGTTTCTGGAGGGGGGGGTTACGTGATCCCCTTTTGCGACCTTCTGACAAGCAGAG
The DNA here is from genome assembly GCA_030761175.1 of Masticophis lateralis. Taxonomy (NCBI): domain Eukaryota; kingdom Metazoa; phylum Chordata; class Lepidosauria; order Squamata; family Colubridae; genus Masticophis; species Masticophis lateralis. Next base: position 67,640,221 of record JAUDYJ010000003.1, read on the forward strand.
TCAATGGGGAAGCCGGATTCAATTAACAACCATGTAACTAGCCTAACAACCGCAGGGCTTCGCCTAACAACGGTGGCAAGCAAGGTGGTAAAGTGGGGCAAAACTCACTTAACAACTGTCTCGATCAGCAACATTAACGTTGGGCTCAATTGTGGTCGTAGGTCAAGGACTACCTGTTCTGGTCAAGAAAGGTTGCTACTACTACCCTGCATACTCTACGTCTTACAACCCCGTCCCTTTTTATTTACTCAAGAGTTAAGTCTCAGGGAATTACAACGGGATTTATCCACGGCGTGCCTACGCCTGCAGCAGAGTTAAGACCGTCCCTCTTTTAGCAGATTCTTTTAAATTCAGCCCACCGGGTCCGGAGGGGTTTTATTCGCGCGTAAAAGCGTCAGGTGTTACACCCACCGCCCCTTGGCGTTCGCTTGCCGGAGAGGCTGACGCAGTTTGGGGACTTCTTCGGGAATATGACCCCCTTCCGGGACCAAAAAACCAGGCTTCGGCGATTCAAGCCTTCCCGGCGCCTCGACTTCAACCCACCACTTATATAGCTCCACCGACCGACCGAGCGTCGCCCTCCCCGCGTCTCTCGGGAGCATTATGAGGGGAGCCGCAACCGCCTTTCCCCGCCCGGTCGCCCCCTCACCCGGAGCTCAGATCCTGCTGGACGCTCAGGAGCCGCTCGCGCAAACTCTCCAACATCTCCCGCTCGGGAAAAACGGCGCGCGCGGGCGCCGCCGCCAAATCCCCAAAGCTGGCCACCTCAACTCCACTGCGGCACCCAGGAAGCACGGGACGAAGGCGGGCGGGGGCGGGGGCGCGGCGGGGCGGGACTTCGAACGAGCATCCAATAAGAACGCCGCTTCGTCGTCGGCTGTCCTTCAATGCGCTCCGCTTGTCAATCGAAGTTCCACCCCTCAGGACTGGCCAATCCCGTCTTGCTGTTCTTACCCCCCCCCCGCTTCCCTCCCTCCCGGTTCAAAGAACGTAGGGTTTTACGAGCTCGATGCTCCGCCCCCCACCGCGTTGCTTATTTCCCAACAGTATCCGCCTCCTGCTTTTCTTCTCCATTATAAATAACCGTCTGTCGCGATTAGTTTGATGCGAAGGGCGTCCTACATTACAGACGTTTGTTTTTAAAACAGAGCGCTCCTTAATTAGGGTTCCGAGTTTCCGTGGACGAAAGAGCCTTTCCTGGAAACTCAGTTCGATCTGGCTAAACCGTGCTGGCTGGGGAATTCTGGAAGTTGAAGTCCACAAATCTTAAATTTGCCAAGTTTGGACACTTCTGGCTAAAAAATCAAGCAGAAACAATTGCAATATTTATCTTCAATGGAGCATTGGCTCTTTCCTCCTCCCAAAAATTCCCCCGCAACCCTAAAAATCCGAGAAAGAAAGGAGCCGCTGATCTCTAACTAAAATCTTTCTAATAAAAGAGATCTCTTTCTCCCCCCTGCCCCACCAGATCTGTGGGAAAATCGCGATAGTGGCCTGCGCGGGAAGATTACTTTTCATAATTGTGGCTGTGTGTCCAGTCTACACTGTGTAAATCTGTGGCCAGCATCAATCACTAGTGTTCCCTTCTCGTGTGCAAAGAGAAACTACGATCTTACTCTAAGAAGTCCAACTATAGGCTAGTTATAATGTTTAGCGATTCTTAAACCGGCGTGACGTTGCAATTTATAGTCAAAGTTTCCTAACCTGTTCAGCATCCAGTTGTATTGTTTGACAGGCATCGTGAACCCGTGGCAGATAAAATCCGAAGGCTTTCAGTTCGAGGAAGGCTGCAGTTTGGCTAGTTACCTATTGCTTCTAAAGAGTTAGAGTAGAATAGGAAAAAAAATGGAAATTTGTGAAATTAATGAAAAGTGGAATTTTGTGGAATTAATACACTGTTACAGCAGTATATTAATTCCACAAAAATTAATCAAAGGAAGTCCGTATTAAACTTGTACATTTTTATTAGCTATTCTATAAATGTTTGTGTAACTGCCTTAATTAAGATGTGAGGGGTTTTTTTGAGTAGAACATTATGCTCTACCATCTAGAATTTAGTATAAAGGATGTAAAATTAATCTTTATGTCAAAAATTATTGGCCCAATAATTTTAATGCTAAAATGGAACTCACAGTTGGGAAAGTAAAAAAAAAAATAATAATTCCACAATTCAACATGCAACCTCTTTCACTGTGGGCAGAAAAAGAGTCCTATTGCTAAATAAATTGAAATCTGCAATATTTATAGATAGCAGGTCCGAGTCTTCCCTCTTCATAAATGTCCATAAAAACTGAACAAAATCATACTGTTAACAAGTGAATATAAAGATGTATATGATCTGTTTATGCAGCTGTTTCAAAAGTAGATGTAAAGCCAACTGATAGGAAATTATTAGTTAATGGGCTAATCCAGGGGTCAACAACCGCAGCTCTGGAGCCGCATATGGCTCTTTCATCCCTCTGCTGTGGCTCCTTGTCGCCAGTCAGCTCCACAATTGATAGGGCTTTTGATTAGGACAGGTAGAGGAAAATGGACGCCGCGCTAGGAGAATACTCTATGGTGGGGGAACCAGATTTCTGGTTGGCTCCAGAATTGAAGGGGGGGGTGCTTCCAGTTAGAACCTTTGTGGCTCTTTTGAGTATTTTAAGGTTTCCAACCCCTGGGCTAAATAAACCATTTTGTAGAGGCCTTTCTGCAGCAATGCTTCAGTAACCTTGAGAGAAAAATGTGTTGGCAGGATACACTGCTATGTTCAAGTTACATATTGTTTCATGTAACGTTTAAAACAACTTGTCCATAAAACAATAAACTACAGGAAGTACACTTTCTGAGTTAGACCAAAAAGCTGGGACTCAATAGATAGTAAGTGAGCTGATTGGGATCTTCTTGTCTCAAAGAATCTACAGTGTATTACATCAGCTCCTATATCCATTCTTTATACTGGTTTCATTAGTTTAACATTGTGTGGAAAAAGTGAATGCATTTCCATTCATTCATTCATTCATTCATTCATTCATTCATGACATTTATTTATGACATTTATAAAGCTGCCCAACTCTATAATGACTTTGGGCAGCACACAGGAAAAAAAAACCCAAAATAATGAAAACAACCAAAAGAAAATAGTTAAACAACATAAAGGGCCATGTACATTTTCATCCCTTTTTTCTAGTGCACAGCTGTCTAACAGCTGTTGAATCAAATTTATGTCTCTCATTTTCTAAAAGAAAGGAAATGAATAAAATAGAAAAAAAGGAAATGAAGAATCTCTACTTTTCAGCTGTGTCTCCATTCATCCCTTGCTACAGGATGAATATCATAGCAGCAAAATAGATTGAGTTTTTTTCAAAGTCTGAGTCTGGTAATGTTCCTATTTTTATTAACCTTGCAACACCAATGTACTTGCCTGTTAAAAACTTGCAGTAGGTTGAGCTATTTATCTTTTGAGGTGAAATGTCTATGGAGATTCTCAATCATCTATATCATGGTTGTCCCAAATGTGCTTACCTGTGCTTAGAATTCCTTACATGTGCAGAATACATAGATAGTAAGGATGAAACTATTGGCCAATCTATGGATGGGTCCAACCAAATACTAGATTTGTTTCTTTTCTTGGTGCGAACCCACAAAGTGGGAAATTGCAACCTCTTTGTTCTATAGGACTAAATCACAAATAGAGATCCTCCAAAACACAAATTAGCATAGCTTTTATACACTTTGGGAAAACAAAGGCTTGTGATCTTTAGCAAGCAATAGGCAATAAGCACTTCTGCCAGCTAGTGAATGTCCCTCCCAGAAGGTGGGTTCATTACTAACATATTACAGTCCTCACCCTTCTGTCCCTAACTGATTAAGCAAGTAATTAGACATACAAAGCTTTCTAGCTAATTTATCTGCAACATAAAAAGAGAAGTTAACCCTAAATCAGCTTCTGGCCAGGCATGAGTTCCTTGATAAGGCTATCACTTGGTCTTCCAAGAATTTTAGAAAGAAAACAAAAAAACCCCTTCATTTTGTTTTTGTTTTTTCAGCAAAATGATATTTCTCTGACTAAAACTAGCTAACCAACCCTATAAAATCACTGAGTATGGTAAGAGCAGAGCTGGTCCGTGTAGCAAAAGTCCCTCTAAGTGTTCTCTGAATCCTACTGCCCCATTCCTAATTGCTCTGTGAAATTCTATTGATTCTCAACCTCTGAACTTTCCCAGGGATTTTTTTAATGAGATACCTTTACTTATCTGAAGCTGAAGAGCACAGAGATAATTGTTTATTAGCAAAGATATCTGCTTTCAGAATGAAAGTGCCAATCCTCCCAGGCTAAACCAGTTCAGTACAATTGTAGTAATAAGGGACTTTCAAAAAGTGAAAATATATTACACAAGCTTATTTCCCTGCATTACTGTACTGGGATTTTCATTATCCATTTTCTATTCTCTGTCACTGGATGTTTTAATTACCTTTTTCCTTTTCAAATCACAAAAATTACTCATTAAGGATTTTTTTCCCCACAAAGCCACAACTGAAAGAATAACATAAATGAAGCAATTACTTCACTTTCAAAAAGAAGGTTATTAATTACAGAGCATGACTGCAGGGAGTTGCCAACAGGAAATAATAAATTAAAAGGGTGATACCCACAAGAAGCAGAATTATTTTAAACATATCAAACAAAGAAATAATTCATGTCTGAAGACTGTCATACTTAAATAACCATTAATTTATCACTAAAATTTGGCTAGAGAATGATGAGAAGTTCTATAGAGGCAGATGGTTTATATAAACCATATATACTCTTTCCTCCTCTTCCTCTGCTGTTGTTATTATGCCTTCCCTGATCCAGCAGAATATAATAATGGTATTGAAACAGAATCTGCAGCAATATAAAAATCTAAAATGCATAATTGGGTCCACCAGAAATATCAGCTGTTTTGGCATTCCTAGTAATAATCTAAGTCACTAGAGGGCAGAGCAGAATCAGAAAAGGCCTCTTCTATATGAAAGCTGTCTTTCATATTGGTGCAAATGACAACAAAGCACATTTCAAGTAGATTGCGTTTTAACTTCCTAAAGTAACAGATTTCCAGGCCACCCAGAGGACTAAATCAAAGGGTAATTTTAATTGTTTTCCAAGACAGTTATGTTCATTTTTAACAATCAAGTGAGGGAAGAATGCTGTACTACAGAATTAATATCAAACCGTATATTCAGAATTCATTATAAAATGTAAGTACCTGTTTTGTTTTATTGGTTTGTAGGAAGTTAGCACCCACCCCTCTCCTAGAAGAATGAAATATTTTGGGAAATATTAAAAAGGCAGAATATATTTCCCTGGATAAGAAGCGGAAAAACAGGTTTTAAAGACAAAGCAGCTCCCACCTTCCTGCCTCCCCCCCCCAACACCTTTGTCAATGGGCCATTAAGGCCTCAGCCAAGCTCACTCATTCCCCCCACCTTTTTCAATGGACCATCATCTGCAACATAATAGGGCCTGTGCGTGGCATGACTTGGTGGGTGTGGCAGGGGAAAGGTACTGTATTTATTTATTTATTTGTTTAAATTTATATACCGCCCTTCTCCTTGCGGACAAATCTCCATTCCCACCCCACTCCAGGGGAAGGATACTACAAAATCCCTATTTCCTCCCGATCAGCTGCGACTTGGGAGGCAGAGAATAGATGGGGGCAGGGCCCATCAGAATTTTTACTACCGGTTCTCCAAACTATTCAAAATCACCGCTACCATTTTTCCAGAACTGGTCAGAACCTGCTGAAACCCACCTCTGATATGGAATCAATTGTTGAGCAGAGTGTGAGAGGTCTGTAGATATTTTCACAGACCTCTTTCTGGTTCATGCATTATTGAGGACCTACATACTGCATGAGCCAGAAAGAGGGCTGTGAAACTACCTACTGACCCCTACACCCTGGACATAAACTGTATCAGCATCTTTCCTCAGGATGATGCTATAGGACATTGCACGCCAAATGAACTAGACATGGCAGTTTTTGCCCCCATGCCATCACTCTGTTAAACAACTTCCCACAACACTGTCAAACTACCTTGTATGGTTTTATTTCTATTATCCTTCTCACCTTTCCTTGTGTTTTTATGACAATAACTTTGTTGCTTGTATCTTATGATTTATATTAATTGTTTTAATTAGTATCCTGGTATGATTTACATTGGTATGACTTTCACTGAGTGTTGTATCTTATGATTTATGATAAATGTATTTCATGATGATTATGATCATGATTTATCACTTGTTGCTTGTAGGTACACTGAAAGCTTATGCACCGGAGACAAATTCCTCATGTGTCCATCACACTTGGCCAATAAAGAATTCTAATTCTAATATTGCAAAATATATCACTTCACAGTTCACATTCTTCTCAGGTGGATTCCAACATTGTGTGGGATGGCAAGGAAAGTGGGAGGGAAGCTAATTCTTTAGCTGCCAGGTTTCTAATTGCAAAATCCAATTTCTTGTAATCAGAGATCTGCCAGCTAAGGTCAGCTGGGAATCACTGTTGTGTGACGATATTACCTACAAAAATAGCTATCATGGCATCTCTCTGCTATTTGTTGGGGGGATGTGAGGACAAAACCACACTTAGATGGCCTATAGGCATAGGGACAAGTGGCACCTATTGAATCTTTTAGGCTGGTGTGGGTACATGCCATCCGCTGAGGACCAGGACTCTCTCACATGTCACCATTTTTTCTGACCAATTGGGAAAAGCTAGACACAGCTCCTGGGGCTACTGAACAGGCCCCACCCAGTAGCCTGCCAGACAGCTGATTGGTATTGGGGAAAAAAAGTTGCTTCTCTCAAAAATTATGCCTCTTTAGGGCAGAGACTTCCCATGCACCATCCAGTACTCAGCTGGTTGAAGGAGCATTGAACACAAGCAAAATAATGGAGCTTGTTGAACAACACTGCTTTCACAATGTTTTTTTCCCCCAAACTGTCCACCACTATAGACATTCTGTATTTCCTCAGCAGAACAGTTCAGATGTATTTCTTCTTATCCAGGACTTCCAGATCCGGAAATCCAGATTCCAGCAAAGAAAAAAAAAATCAGGTAACAGCAAGTATGGCAGTTACTGCCATAATGAGAAGAGCACAATAAGGTCAGGCGAGCATTCCTTATAGTGGACTGCTAGCAAAATTGTACATGCGTCCTACATAGGGTGGCAGCAGGTAACACTTGGCCTGCCCTTAGTATAAAGGAAAAGGAGCCAGATAAATTCCTGGCAGCCAAAGGCTAATGTGCCAAGGCTACCTGAGGTGGGGGTGGGGTGGAGGGCCTTAAAACACCTATGCTCATTCAAAGCAATTTGAGCTGAGTGGGATCCTGACTGAAAGTAACCATTTTACAACTTCAGCTGAAAAGCGCACTGCTCATTATTGCAACTTTTTGCTTAAATTGGTTTAGGGAGTATATGAATATATTTTAGATTTTCTCTTGCACAAACTTCTCTTCGTTATTTTGGGCAATTTGCTAATACAGGTAGTCTTCGGCTTATAACCATTCATTTAACAAACGTTCAAAGTTATGGTAGCACTGAAAAAAGCGACATACAACTGGGCCTTGCGCTCACAGTCATTGCAGCATACCTGTAGTCACATGATCAACGTTCGGGCACTTGGCAAACCAGCATGTTTTCACACTAGTTGCAGTTTCCTAGGATCGTGTGATTGCCATTTACAATCTTCCCAGGAGACTTTGTTTTCATTCCAGGCAGGAGGGAAATCCCTCCCCAAAAGTCCAAGAGAGGAGTGACCATGTCACTCAGGTGAAAACTGTCTTACTTTACAGGCGATGGGGGCGAGGCGGGGCCTGCACATAAGGCAGCAGACCAGAGCCAAAGCATCAGCAGAGTACCAGAGAGTCGGGGTGGGGGCTGAAGCGAGCGGGCATCCTGCCTGCAACACCCATGCCAGCTGTCCCTTCCCGGCCAGAGCTGGAATGCCACCGTGTTTAAGTGTTGGCCTTTCCTCTGGTGGGTCTGGGCAACTTCTGGAGAGGGATGGGCCCATTTCAATGCCTAGATGCCCTTGCTTTCCCCAAGCATTTCTTTGCTAACCTGATTTCCAGGTCTGTGGTATTTTTTGCTGTCATGTGCAAGGAAACAATGGTTAGTGGGACAAAAAAAAAAAAAGTTCAATCAATCAATTCCAACAGTTGATTGAACTTTTTTTTCAAGTCCCACAAACTTGTTTCCCAGCACATGACAGCAAGAAACGCGATGGAGAAACATGACAGACCTGGAAATCAGGTAGGCAAAGAAATGCTTGGGGAAAATGAGGGCATCTGGGTGCTGGTGGGTGGGACAAGCTCTGCAGCGCAGTTGTTGAGTTTAAAACGTGTCATTAATTGAGGCGACTCGGAATCAACCAAATGTTTATTGTATAACAAGCGAACAAGAACTAGCACGAACAATCTGACAGCTCTTTTATATTAGCAGCTGTCCTCTCAGTAACCAATAGAATAACAAGTAACTCCCGTGCTCAGAACAGTCGAGTCTCAGCCAATCAGGTGCAAGCATTTTCTCTCGCTATGGCAGCGTGCCTACACAACAGCAGTGCTGCGCTGCAATGGAGAAACAGGAAATGGAACAGCTGGCACAAGGTAAGGAGGAGGCCACTTTCCCTCTTCTTCTCCTTGTTCCTCCTCCTTCCCTCATGCCAGCAGCTCCATTTCCTGTTTCTCCATTGCAGCGCAGCGCCCAGGATCCACTTTGATGGGGGCGGGGGTTTAATTTAACAACTGGTTCGCCCAGGGTCAGGTTGATCGTCGTGGGAGGTTCGTCCCGCATGTACGGTGGAACTGGAGGACAGGGATGGGACACACCTCCAATGGCCAATTTGACCCTGGGCAAACCAGTTGTTAAAGTATTTTTGGACATGAACCAGGATAGCCCCACATATGGCACATGAAAATAGACAAGACAGCTTTATAACCAAGTTGCAGACAGTTGTTGCTAAGTCTGGCCAGCTTGAGAAGGATCACAGTTGCCATAATTGTGCAAATATACTCCTTGCCATAGCTGTCAGTGGAAAATCCAATGACAGCTGGGGATCAAGGAATATTTCCAAACAGTGAATATACCCCTTCTATGGCAATGTAACCTCATGCAGAACCCTCCTTGTAAAAAACAAAACAAAACACCTCTGTCTTGTCTATTTTTTACTCATTCTAACCATTATCAAAATTGGAGGAATGTTTACAGTGTGGATTATTAGAAGATAAGAAGTAATAGAGAAAGGAATTGTCTTAATACTGACGCCACTTAATTCTTTAATTCTGAATAACCTCTCAGTGGTTTCATGTAAATGTTGGATGTCACTGAGTATTCCCAAGGTAACTTACTCTGATTGACAGCAGCCTAGATAGTAATTAGTATCTGATTATGTCCCAATAGGAAAGTCTGGAACCATTGCAAAACAGTACTCCTGAGGACCAGCTCAGCCAGAATGTCCAGAAACGTGGTCAGACTCCATGCAAGACTTCTATCATTGTCATCATCAATGAAGGTTTTCTCACTGACTGCTGATGCTGGGCGTTGGAGGGAAGGAATGGAACTGGAATTTTATTCAACATGCTTTGCAAACAACATTTTTAGGCTTCTCCATTTTTTAGGGGGCCATAATAGAGATTGGCAATGGGGATAATGCATTTTTTGCTGTATATTTTTTCTGACAACTTAAGAGTAGATGGAGATCTTCATAACTTTGTAGTGGAGAAGGGTGTTCTAGAGCAGTTCTCTTGCAAAATACTTCCCAGCAAAAATATTTGACATGCTAAAAAGTTACTGATTACATCTGTCTTGTTTTCTTTTTTTCTTTTCCATGTAGAAAAATGGTCAGTTTTTTCTTTGTATTCTTTACTTCAATCCATGTATTTTACCAATTCAGAATTGCTATGCTCCAGGGGTGGGTTCTACTTACCTTTACTATCAGTTTGCAACGGGGCCACGCGCATACGCGGGACTCGCAGAGGATTTGGGAGGCCTGCAGAGTGCTCCTGGGGTCCGGGGAGGGCAACAATGTTTTTTTTTCTTGTCTACCTCTTCAAAATCTTAGTGCATCTTATATTCTGGTGTGTCTTATAGTCTGAAAAATATGGTAATTAGGATGGATTTTTTTTTAAAAAAAGAAAAGATATATGTACTGTTAGAAAGCTTTAAGTTAGTTTTGTATGTATAAAATGAGTATGTATGTATACACAGGTATACCGGGTTTTTTTTTAAGTATTGCTGAACAATATCTTAAAGTTGGTAAAATATTACGGACTAAATTTGAAAATATGAGGATGAATGATATATTATTTCCCCACATGATACATTATTTCCCCACAGCAAGGGAAGCTGAGATGGTTAAAATGTTTCTTTTATCCAAATAAGAGATTATATTTAATTTTGTCTCTAGCATGAAATTGCTTCTGGATTTTGTTTGCAAGGAGAAAAAAAAATGAAACTTTGATTCTGTTTTTGTAAACTAGATGGCTTATTGTTATAGAAATGGCTTGTAGATACTGTTGTGTAAAAGCAAAAAGCAGTAGTTGTAATGTTGTTACCTGTGACTGTGCCAAAGAGAGTCGGATGTTGGTGCCTTTTTTCTTTTTTTCCCCTCACATTACACTATACCCCCTCTTTTCCCTTTCTTCTCTTCCAACTTTTCCATGGTTTTTTTTCTATTTTATACTTCGATAAACTAATACAAAGTTTTAACTCTGAAAGCATGTAAATCAGTGATGGGTTTCCCAGGTTCGCACCGGTTCTATAGAACTAGTAGTAAAACTGGTGGGAGGCTCCGCCCACTGACCCTGATGTCATCAAAATGCTTCTGCGCATGTGCAGAAGAACACACGAGCAAAGTGAGAACGCGCGCGCGGCCCCATTGCAAACCGGTAGTAAAGGTAACTAGAACCCACCTCTGATGCAAGTAGATTAATAGGTATCACTTTGATGGGAAAGTAACATTGTTCCGTTTACCTTGGTGTATAGTGATGCTGGCCACATGACCACAGAAATGTCTTTGGACAATGCTGGCTCCCTTGGCTATGAAACAGAGATGAGCACAGAGCTGACATGACTGGACAGGGGAAACCTTTACCATAGCAATATGTTTATAAATAATTGTAAATATTACCATATAATTTATGTTTTAATCATATGTTCTCACTTATTTTTTAAAATATTTAAATGTTTTAAATATTAAAATGAGCAATTTGTGGTTTTAACATTGATTTTCAGATCTTGATACTTTGAGATCTCCAATTGTTTGTCTTCTACTATCCCCTGATATTGCCACATCAATCCACACTTTCTTCTTTTCAATCACAATTATATTTGGTTTGTTATGAGCCAAGGTTATTAATCTCTAATCAGAAATCCTAAAATATTTTAACCTACTACAATTTTCAATTGCTGGTACATTATAATTTTTATACATGTTCCAGTGAACATTTTGATGATTGTGCTATGTTGTTATTTATAATCAGTTCTTCTTCCATGAGGTAAGTCTATGACCTACTATCTCTTCTGTTTCTTTGCACAATCTGCACTTTGAATCATTTGATGATTTTTTAGTTTTGGCCTTCATTGCATTAGCTTGAATAGCTTGTTCTTGTGCAGTCAAAAATCAAGTCTTCAGTTTCTTTTTTTAATGTTCCAGTTGTAAGCCATTGGCAAGCTTTACCTTTATCCACTTTCCCTTCTATCTTTTTGTGGAAATTGACTATGTAATGCTTTTACTTGCCAGCATTCTGTTCCTGTTTTTATAACATTATTTCAATATTCACTTTTTGTTTCCTGTACATTTGGTACGTTCAATTTTTTAACTTGAATCAATGCTTGTTCTTGGCTATCTCTTACATAATCAGCCAATGCATGTTTTATTTCTTCAACCATTTGTCTGACATGAAATAAAACCTCTGACTTCATTTTTGTGGGGCAGGTATAATTATCAATATCACTGTAGGGGTGAAATGCATAGTGAATAGTCATCAATTCTCTTGTTTTTCAGTCCAAATTGACCAGTTCAGCTTGCATCCAGTTAATAATTCCAGCAATGTGGCCTAGATATTGATAGCTTTGATTGTGTTTCCACCTTCGATTTTGTCTTTAGCAACTTTATTATTTACTATTATTTTATTTATTTATTAAATATATATGACACCCATCTTGCAGTTCAAGGTGAATCTGGGTGGCTAGAGTTTTCTCATTATTTGGATACCCTTTAGTAATTACATTTTTAATTTATCAATGCTCGTTGTTATTCAACTATAAAATGCCCAGAGACCTGTAGGCTTCATCTTGATGGCTCCTGATGGTTTGCGCATTTGGCATTTCAATTCCATTATTGTTTGCAATTATACCTCAATTTATTGTGACTGCAGTACATTTATCTCAGCCAAATTCTACTGCTTTATTTGTGCTAAAAATTCTTATGGTATTTGTCAATGACTGGATTTCAATTTCTGATTTTCCATAAAGTTTTAGATCAGAGATGTCAAACTCATTGAGAGCTACATCAGGGCTGCGGGTGACCTGGGGGGCTGGCAGGGCATGGCTGACTGGGTGGGTGTGGCCAACTGGGTTTGGCCACACCCACCCAGTGTGGGAGTTTGACACCACTCCCAAAACTGCTGGCATGTTTCCTCTTCGCTGGGCTGAAGCCATGCTGGCCTGATGTTTCCTCTTCCCATTGGGTAGACCAGGACGGCCTCATGGGCCAGATCTGATCACATCGCAGGCCTTGAGTTTGACACCCCTGCTTTAGAGCATCCATATGAAGGAAATGTGGTTTTGTTAGCATTTTTTGCTGTTTGGTAGCCAAGATTTGTTTTTTTCAAAAAGTGGGGTCATAACAGTGACAAATTATAAGAGTAATAATGAATGATAGTAGACTAGAAGATGCCTCTCCTAAAGTTTTTTTTAAATATTTTTTTAAAACAAAAACATAAAACACATCTTTTCAAAACGAAGCTTTTGTTCCAGTCACATATTAATGCAAATCATTGACAAATCTTATTTTCCAATTAACACAACTAAATATTTTAAACAAGTATTTCCCTCAAATCTGTCTATGTAACTATGCCATTATCCCCAAAAACCTGTTACTTAAAACTTAAATCCTAACCAATTATCAATCCATTTTTCTTTTTCATTTGCTTAGATGGACATATTTTAACAATATAAATCATACAATTATATTAAAGATTAAATTAAAAATATTTAATTTCAACATACCCATTTTATTTCTAACTATTAAACTCAAAATTTATACTCTTTATTTCTATTATTGAACCTAACTTATTCACTTTATCTTAATTATTATTCTCAACATATACCTCCTCACTTTAATTATCCCACCTCATTTTATATTTTCCTAAAAGAAAAAAACCCAGCGTTATTGTCTTTATTTTTGTTGTTAAACCAATCATTTTTATTTCTTGGCTGTTAAACACAGCATAACCATTTTTTTTGGCTGTTGAACACAGCACATCCTTTTTTATTTTTTGGCTGTTGCACAGCATATTCATTTTTTGGCTGTTAAACACAGCATATTGAATTTTTTTGGCCGTTACACAGCATATTCAGTTTTGTTTTGGCTGTTACACAGCATAATCATTTTGTTTGGCTGTTCAACACAGCATATTATAAGTTTTTGGCTGTTAAACATAGCATATTCATAGTCGGCTTAACAATCAATCTCTACTTAAACCTTTCTTTGTTGTTTCCATCCATCTGTGCATCGCTTTTTCACATAATCTTATTTTTCTGTATCCTTTTTCATGACATTCATGACATTTTAACATTGAGACATGGTTCTTGCTTAAAACATATCTTTATAAATTTCTTTTAACATTTTCAATTAATCATATTTATCCTTATTCTTTTCCTTAATATTTTGACATTAAAACATAGTTCTTGCATCAAGCATATCTTTACATGTATTAATTAATTTCTTTTTCACAATCTTAATTTCTATAAAAACCTCCCTTTTATTATTACAATCCATCTTTACTTTATTTTTAATCACATTATCTTCATTTCCTCACCTGTAAACATATATTTCCTTCCATTTTCCAAGTTTTTAATTTTGTTCTCCATAAATCAAATTAATTCTCTTTTCTTATTTTTATTCCGGATATGATATATCCAATCTTTTTCTTTTGAGGCTACGCTTAATCCTTCTTCTATTCCTGCGCCAGCATTTAAATTATTATTGTTTCAATTATAGGAGTTCCATTGTAGATTTCTTTTCTTTTCACCATAATCAAAACGCCTGTATACAGGAAAGAAAAATCCTCCTCCACACAGTTCAGTAATTTTTATCTATGAAACTCAAAGTTTCCAATAACAAAGGGAAGTTACAAAGTTCCTCTTTATGCCAGATGGTGTCTCTCTTTAATCCATATTTCCTATTAGTCATGCAAGACTCCATTTTATTTATTATTATATAACCATCCAATTTATTTCTTCTTCTTTTAATTAAAAAGTATCAAATCTTTTTTTTCTTTTTAAAATCCAATTCCAATTTTTAAAGTGTTTAATTTTTTAACCATATCTCCAGATTGATTCTCTTAGTTCTGTTCCAAAATTAGTTATTTCTCAGGTCTTTGTCTCTTTAAAGTTGTAGCTTTAAAATTTTTTCCAAAGCTCCATTGTTGCATAACTGCTGTTTTAGGCTAGGAGTCTTCTAATAATTAGTAATGCTCCAAACATTGTTACAAGCCTGGGCTGTTGTCATTCACCTGGCTTCAAAGAGCTCCGTTTTTCTCCACTTTCCTCTAGCACTTTTCTTGCCCGGTTGTCCCAGCTTCATGGCAGCTGCAATGGCTGCCGCCCCCCCACCGCCAACTCAAAAAGGGTTCCCTCCAACCTCCGAGGAACTTGCCTGTTCCTCTCGGTCATCTGAGGTGTCCCTCTTCTTCCCCCGTCCCTGCAAGATGGGTTCGGTCTGAAGACCCATCGGTGGCGGTTTGGCAGCCGGGGCTTTCACGGGGCTCATTAGAGCCTGCTATTTCCCTGACTGACTTGCCGTGATGCCAAATCAGAAGTCCAAGATGCCCTCCTAATTTTGACAAGTCTATATTTTCATTTTCAGCCACCAATTCTATGTACTACTGCTTCAGTATTTTTTATCTAAACAATCTAATGTTTTTACTGACTCCAGTTTTTTCCAAATATTTAATGATTCAACTATTGGCAATGAATCAAATGCCTTTTTATAATCAACCCATCAATAAATTAGTTTAAATTGGTATACTTTTGCCTTAATTATAGTTGTTGTTCTTCCAGTAATCCTCCTGAGTCCTGTTGGCCACTTGGTGACAGATACCCAGGAACTCTAATATCTGTTGTGATTCTTGTTGACTTGGGCAATGACCAATCTGGTTTAGGATTCTTTTTCTGTTTTCTCACAATATTAAATAAGTTGATGGCTACACTTAATCTGGCTCTTTGATTAAGACCTCTCTGGCATGGGTGACCCTTTTGGTAGAATACATTACCACCAACATAGCAAGACACTAAAGTGTCTTCCACATGACAAGAGTGTATCATGGAGTGGTTGCTGTTATTCGTGGTACTATTTGTTAAAATAGTATTAAATATTTAATGAATATTTAATAATATTTACTATTAAATAGTTAAATAGTATTTAAATATTAAATTATTTTCATATGTTTAGTGAGGGTCAATAAACAATCTGAAACTTTATGGAGGAGTTGATGAGCTGAAGAGTTTGGTGACCCCTGCTTTAAATTCATTAAATTATGATTCTTAGCTGGATAGCAGTTGAGTACAATAATGCTCCATTTTATTCTGAGAGCAAAATTAGGCATATAGAATTTTTCTTCATAAAATAAATAGCTACTAGTTAAATTCCCCTTGGCCAAGATCTACAGAAATAAGCAAGAAAAACTCCAGAGACTACTCAATTAAATGTAATATGTGGAGCAAAGCCAAATAGTGTAGACTTTTTTTGTTCTCTTTTAACTGGCTTTATTCCATAAGAAATAAGGATAGTGCCTCACAATTATAGTGAAAATCCATATAGAGTTATCGGAAATCTGTTCTGAAACATTACTAGACAAAGCAAAACTTTAGATGGAAAATATGTTTGTTTCAAATAAGCTTTTCTTTTTCTTTTTCTTTCTTTCTTTTTCTTTCTTTTTTTTTTTTTTTGGTGTGCTGCTCTTTGATTTGCTTCATGTTAATCTTGGCCCAAAGCAATAAAATAATAGCGCTCAATTCTGAGTTAATTGCAAGCAGTTTAGTTATTTTTTTAATACTACAATCTAATTCTGGCTCACACACTTTTAATGATGTGAAACTGTTAGGTGAATAAATTATTCTGATTTTTCAGGCTGTATTTCCTCTGTCCTTATTTTACCTTTGGTTAGCAGATTTATAAATGGAGGCTTGAGATCCTGTGCTGTGCAGCCTTCTTTGAGTCAATTCTGGTATCTTCATGACCACGCATAAACCTCAGGAGATTGTTTAGCTCTACAACAGGGGTGTCAAACTCACATTGTCATGATGGTGTCACGTGATGTATTGGGACTTTTTTCTCCTTCGCTAAACTGGGTGTGGGCTTGGGTGTGGCCAGCACGTGATGCATCCAGCCCGCAGGCCACGAGTTTGGCAGCCTTAGTGTACAACATGAAAAGGCAACTTAAGAATTGCCTTCTCAGCTGTAAAGTCACCTACAGACCCCACAGGACAGCCAAAATACCACAAGAATCAACAAAAGACACTACATGTGCAATTTCCCAACTACATTAAAAAAAGCATCCAGAGCCCTCAGGCAGTTGAATCAGAACACTTTAACAAGACCTCCACTCCTACAGTATAAAGAATTCTACCAACTGGTGGTCTACAACTGATAATTGGAATTATATGGGGTTCCCCAAAGAAGTTCGGTACCATATAATTCCATACAAATAAGGTATGAAGTCCAGCATGTGCCCTACATGTATTGGAGACAAATCCCAATTGACTCGTGATTGTAGTAATTATGAAATCCTGAGCCATTTCCAATTAGGAGCTGCAATATGAACATTGAAATCCTTTAGATAACCCAATGCAGGGGTGAAATGTTCCTGATTCAGACTGGCTCGGGCGAGTAGGTAGCTATGGCAATGGGCAGTTCGGAGAACCGGTAGCAAAAATCCCTGCCCCCGCCCCCCATGCCCATCCGAGCCGCACGATCATCAGCCTTTTTTTTTTTTAATGGCTCTGACGATCCAAGCTGAGTTGCCTGCTAACCCCTAGCAAAAATCCCTCTCCCGCTTACCTTAGCTGCTGGTCGCAATGCCTGCCTTGCTTCGCTTGCTGTAATCCATTGCATCAGCAAGCAACTGAATCTCCCTTCCTGCAATCAAGCTCATCGGTGAGCAGCTCTATCTGCCTGCCTGCCTTCAACTTCAGCTGGATGAGGAATTCTGGTAGTTGAAGTCCACTATTCTTAAAGTTGCCAAGGTTGGAGACCCCTGTTCTATTGGGTAAGTTTTTTCCCCTTTGGGAGCTTTAAAAAAATAGTTAATGGGGAGTGGTGGTGGTGGTTAGTTGTTCTTTTTTTAGACCTAGCTAAAAATTTTAGATTTCACCTCTGATCCAATGGTAAACCTGAGATCATCCCAGCTAATCAGTCTATGCAAATCCTCAAAGGGATTATTTGCTTCACTGAAGGTTTGAATGACACACCTTGAAACAACCCTATCTCAGTATCATCCATCACTTACAAGACTTGGAAGAAGTTTCTGCTCATGTAGAACATCTGCACAGAAGACTCTACCAGCTTTTTACAAGTGAAAGAAGAGGCCAAAGGAACAAGAAACAATAACTACACTGAACTGTATAATATATAACTATATTTCTCCTTGTCAATTACAGAATGATCCAATAAAACCATTATTTTTAGTCTCAGTTTATGTAAGTTGTTTATTATGATGCAAGGGAAGGAAAGTATTTTAAGATTAGTGTGTCATAAGACTCACAGCAATATGAATACAATACTAAGAATAGAAACTAAGTGTGAGAAGAGTGATTAGCAAAAAACAAACAAACCCTGCTCTGTTGTCCTTGGTTTTGATTTGTGATTATGAAAATATACAGGGTTAGTGCAACTAGCTTTAAATAAATATAAATTGGACGATTCAGTCCAATTACAGTAGGGTCAAACTAAACATCTTTACATTGTCAGGTTTGTAGGGCTTAGAAATGTCTATGTCACATTCATTAATTTTACTGAAAATTTAAGTATGCAATCTATCATTTGTTGATTGTTACTATTTTTACTTTACTTCATTTTTCATTAAGAAAAGATATTACAATCAGTAACTCATCTGGTATCATGTACAACCAATATTTCTTATCTCTACTGCATTTTCCCCCCATAATCCTTATGCATACTTGTAATGCTGCTGAAAGTTTCAGAACAAATGTGTTGAGGTACAGGAAAAAGAATTCAATTTCCATTAAATTCCATCATTCCTCTTTTAATAAACCTGTTTATATACAATCCTGTATAGGGCGTTATGTTATTTATTCGCTTTATCCTTGCAGATATTTTTACATGATATATTGATTTGGCTTTATATATTATGGTATGTTTCAATTACCTCAGGATAACGTAATGAACAAATGGACTATGTGTTAAGGATATAGTCGTGAGATAACCAGGAACAGTTATGAAGCAGAGCATAGAGTTTTTGCACACAGAAACAGTGCTGAGAGTAATTGTGAATAAACTACATACAAACTGGTTTTTAAAGTAGTTTACTTATAGAGCAAAGCAAATTCAGTCTTTTACCAATCCAACTCTTAGCCATGCATAATCAACCCAGAGATACAAAACTTCTTACAGGTTCATAGAACAATACATGAATCATTCAGGAACAATAAAAGCAGTAATAAATAACCCATGATCAAACTGACCATGTAAAGTGATCAAAAATATCTACAACATAGCAGCAGTAACAATATGATGTAATGTCCACACTGACCACAATCAAGCTCTCCTTAAATACAGTTGCTACAGAGCTCATCCAATCAGGATGCAGAATGACTCAGCAATACTCTTAAAGCTATATTATACATATTCATGCTATAAACATATAATATTGACTTATATATTACCTGGCTAACTAGTTATGCAATGACCATTTCCTAACACTATGGTTAAAAGATAAAAAAGAACAATGCATGATGGTTTGTCCTAGGTATACTACCTTGTTTTACTTTTATGGTTTGTTCTACAGCTAATCCTCATTTAGTACCTGCCTCACTCAGTGACCGTTCACAGTTGCAACAGTGATTAAAAAGTAACTTCATGATCAATCCTTGCATTTACAACTTTGCAAGTCTGTAAAGCAAAGGTAAGCTGAAATAAAAACGTAAGCACAGCTTTGGTTTCACTTCACAATTTTATTATGGTAGGTAGGAAGGAACCCTACTTGGACCAAGGTTTGAGATTTTTAGAAGGTGCATCAACATGAGCAAATTTATTAGATCTGTCAGGAGCTCTTTAACAGAACTTCAGCTTTTCCTGGACTTTCACAATAGTTGCTGGGACTCAGGAAAAAACAGGACTGGCTTCAGGAGTTTTTATGGAGTTGGATCCCGCAATCTTTACACCTCCATAAAACCCCTGGATTAAGCACTACTATTGAAGGCTGATCTCTTGCAGATCTTGCAGATCTCTAAACAAAATTCTGTAGGTATGACCCAAACCTAGAACAAAATGAAGGGTTTTTTTTTCTTAAGACAAAAAAAGAGAGAGAGAGAGAGTGAAAGGGCAATGGCTACCATACTATTGCTTCTCAACAAGCCCATTCATAGGGCCAACTGTATTTTATGGGAATTTGGCTTTTTCTTTCACCATCCTTTGGTGAAAGAAAATTTGGCTTTTTCTTTCACCATCCTTTCACCAAGAATGCTGCAACTCAGACAGATGGAAGAAGTTCAAACATACATAATACAAACCTTTCCCCCAATCAGCTCATCAGCCAGAAAGATGGTTTTTCAGATCCTGACAGAACAGGCTTTCGCACAGCTGCCTCAGCTACCAATCGGTATTTGTTTTGCGTGCAGGATTAGCCCTTTTTCAAAACTCGCCAGATTTCAAGAGAGTTGCTTCTACAATCTGTCAAGCAGCTGTCTTGCTTTAGCCAGCCATCTGTCATTCTTCACTGTCTCCCCAAGACCGCCATCCTGGGCCTGTACCTGCATCCATATGTTTCTGATTTGAAGATTGTTTCCATAGTATGGAAGGATAAGCCAGTTTTTAAAAAATCTGTTGGTTTCCTTGAAATGCCTTGGTCATCTCAAAGCCAACAGCTGTAGGGTGGGGACTGATGAATGAGATACGAAACTCATCAACCGGTTGAATGATGGTTGAATAGACTTCTTTTCACTTTTCTTTTCTTTTCAGACACTTGTTTTTGAATATTACTTTAGGCAAATGAAAGACATCAGTGCATAATAAAGCTTTTTATTTTTCTCTTCCCATACCACATATTTCCAACTATGCATTTGCTTCTAAATCTTTCTCCCAACGTTCTTTATACACATCTCAGTTTGCTCTAGATCACTATTTTGCACTCAGAATACATCTCCAACAGGTGTTATTTTTAAATAATACTTCCCATGATCATTTATATAAAAAGCTATATTTTAAAAGCTTTGCTTTGTTTTGTGACTCTAAGATATTTTTCTATACTAAGCAGGCATATAGGTCACTTTCTAAAACTTTATTAACCGTTCTGAAATTGCATAGTTTTTTATTTATATGGTATTTAAAAATAAACTTGGGGCAATACATGTCAAGGTTCTGCACATTTTTTTTTCATGTGGTATACAAATAACATAACCGATGAATAAAAATTGTCCAAGCTTTCTGGAATGGCAAACCACTTCCAAAAATCTTGCCTAGAAAACTGCAAGAAGTTGTCCAGGCAGTCACTAGGAATCAAAGCTGAAGGCACTGATAGATAAAAGCAATTATATTGTCAAATCATATTTACAGTAGTGGCCAAAATTGTGGAAACCTTTTGGGAAAAGGGTATTTTTTAGGTTTGACGGCTAATAACACCACTTTCTTTTGGAGTTTCAAGATAATCATATTCCACTGCTGGAATGGCCTGGGAATAGCCCAGACCTTATCCCAATTGAAAATCTATGGAGCCAGCTAAAGAAACTCGTTAGTCAGAAGCGACCCAGCAATAAAACCCAGTTAATAGAAGCAATCATTCAATCTTGGTTTCACATTATAACAGCTGCAGAACTAAAAGACTTGGTTCACTCCATGGGAAGACATTATAAGGACCTCAGTGCTTACGAGACCACCTACTGCAATCGATAACCTCCCACCAACCAATACGCTCTCAGAGAGTAGGCCTACTCATAGTACCATCATTAAAACAATGTCATCTAGTAGTTCCAAGGGAGACAGCCTTCTCTGTGGGGGCATCTACACTTTGGAACAAAATACCACCTGGAATACGAATAATCCCAGATCTTCGCACTTTCTGACGTGCCCTGAAGACCTTTCTGTTTCAACAAGCAGGGTTAGCATAAACATCTAAATTCTATGCCAAGGTCGACTTCCGCTTGGCGCCGCGATCCTCGCTGACGACCTCTTGTTAGGTCGCCGGCTTTGAACTCCGTTAAACCGCCTTTGACAGCGAAAAACAGCTGTCTGGCGGTTTTGCAGCCCTTTCTCCGGGAAAAGGGGAAAGGCAGAGAGATTCCCGGCAGGTAGAGCCGCCAAAAAAGCCCCTGGAATTAAATACAGGGGCTGGAAAGGTGGGCTCCCTAGGGGAAAGACTCCGGACTCAAAGCGCTGCTGCATAAGCAGCATTAGAGGGACGCGACCAGCTCTGCAAGCAAATTGAAAGATTAAGTGATTTCGGCAGCAGACGGAGTGGAGCAGGAGAGCTTGCAACAAAGTTACAGAGCTTAACTCCTGTGTACCTTGGTTTGAATGAGCCTAATTGAAAGAGGAAGTATCCAATTAAGAGTATCGGGACTGTGCTGAGAAGGGAAAGTGAGTACTGAAAAGGACTTTTTTTTCTATTTTTAAAGAGAAACTAAGCTGCCAGAAGAGAGTAATCTGGGAAAGATATTGAAAGCAGCAATTTAAAATAATTTGGACTGAATTTAGAGACATTTAAGGCTAAGTAATTGCAAATTGGGGTGAAGAGGAAAAAAGTTTTTTTGAAACTAAAATGGCTTCTAAACAAACCAAGCCAGCATCAGCCAAAGCAGGAGGGGCTTCTCCTTCAGTCTCTACTGTGATTCAAAAGACACAACTTCCAGGGGAGGTTACAAGCAAAGAGGATTTTATGAGTGAGCTTAAGGAGTTTATAACGCAAATTGCGATTGCCCAAACAGCCAAAATAGAAGAAAAAATAGAAGAGAGAATGTGGAAATTTGAGGAGGATTTAAAAGATGTAAAAGAAATCAGAAATGAAATTAAAAAGACTGTTGAAGAGAAACATGATGAAATAAGAGAAGATATTTTGTTGGCTGTTTCTGGTTTGTCTAAAATTCTTGTGCAGCTTGATGAAAGAGTGGAAGAAATCAGTGAGGTTACTCAAGATTTGGAGGATAAGATGGGAGAATTCCAGACCAAATCGGAGAGGATGGAAGGCGATATTATTATGATGCAATACAGGTCAATGGAGTTCGCCCTGAGGCTGAGGGGGTTGAAGGAAGATGGACGGGAGAATTTAAGAGACAAATGTGCTGAAGTGATTGCGTCAGTGGTTGGAAGGAAAAAGGATGAAATAATTGGCTACCTGGATAAAGTCTACAGAGTTAACTCATGGATTGCAAGAAACAGAAATTTGCCAAGAGATGTTGTGATTTACTTTACTGAGAGAAAAATTAGAAATGATGTATTGCAAGCTTCTTACAATAATAAAGTACAAGTGTCTGGGCAGGAAATTAAGGTGCTGAAAGAGATTCCTCCTAAAATGCTCAGAGATAGAAAGAATTTTGGTTTTTTAGTGGATGAACTAAGAAGACAACAAATAGTGTACAGATGGGATGTACCAGTAGGCATAATAGTGGATTATGCTGGAGAGAGGTACCGAATGAATACCGTTGAGAAAGCAAGAGAATTTTATCGTAGTGTGCTAAAAATGGAAAACACCCCGAAAGATGATAAAAAAGCAGGAAAAGGAAAGCAACAGTCTTTAACATATGCTGAGGCAGTGGTTGGAGAATCTAAGAATCAAGATGACCAGAACCAATCGGATCCAACATCACTTCCTTTTCCTTTAAGTCAACTGGAAGGACCATTGGAATTTGCAAAACTGGAGCAACCAAGGGCACAACGTGTGACAAGATCAACTACTAAACAACAACAACAACAACAACAACAACAACAACAACTGGATACAAAATCAGAAGCTGTGGGGGGAGCAAGACCGAAGATCAAGGTTAAAGAGGATCTTCAAAATATGTTCCATGTGCTTCAGTCTCACAAAGATGCCAGTTAAATTTTTGTCTTGGAATGTCAATGGTTTGAACTCACCACAAAAGAGAAAGAAAATATATCATTATTTGAAACAATTTAATAATGATGTTGTATGCTTACAAGAGACACACATTAAATTATCAGATCAGAAATATTTAATTAATGCTAAATTAGGGACTCACTTTGTGGCATCATCTTTGGAAAAAAGAAATGGAATAGTGGTATATATAAAAAAGAACATAACAGCAAATTTGGTAGAGGCGGATGATCAAGGAAGATACATAGCAATTGAAATGAGGACTCAAAATGGAACAATGCTCTTGATTGCAATTTATGCACCGAACCAGCAACAAGAAAATTTTTATAAATTTTTACATACCAAAATATCACAATGGGATTACAAATCAATTATTTTGATGGGTGATTGGAATGGAGTAATTGATATTTTTAAGGATAAGAAGACTAAATCTAAAGTTGCCTCGCGTGCCAAATTACCCAAACCTTTTTTTGAAATTATGGATGATTTAGAATTAAGGGATGTTTGGAGAGAATTGAATCCAGATGAAAAAGATTTTACTTTTTTCTCTGATAGACATCAATCCTTTTCTAGGATAGATTTTATTTTGTTAACATCTGATTTCCTTTCTAGGGTGAAGAAAGTCAAGATATTTCCAAGGACTCTAGCTGATCATAGTCCAGTTTGGTTGGAATTAGAGCAGGAGAGAAAAGAAAGGAGGTCTTGGAGATTAAATGAAAATTTATTTAGATATGAAGAAAATGTTAAAGAACTTAAAAAATATATGAAGGAGTTTTTTGATAATAATATGTATAAAGGTACTCCTATGGAAATGGTTTGGGATGCAAGTAAGGCTTATATGAGAGGAGTGTTGATATACATGAATAATAAATATAGACTAAAGCAGGCAAAGAAACGGAAGGATATTGAGGAAGAAATAAAAAAGAAAGAACAATTGTTAATAGATAATCCAGAAGATAAAAGAGCTAAAGAAGCAATAGGTATATTAAGACAGCAATTTAATATGTTAATGGCCGATCAAGTTGCAACTAATTTACAATATGCTAAACATAATACATTTTGCAACGCTAATAAACCAGGCAGATGGTTAGCCTATATGTTAAGGAAAAAGCAAAGATCACGTATTATTAGTAAGATGGAATATAAAGGCAAAGAAGTTTATCAACAAAATTTGATTAAAAAAGCTTTTTTAGAATATTATGCAAAATTATATGCAGGAGATTTGATACAAGGACAAGATATAGATAGATATCTTAAAGAGGTTGATATCCAGGAATTAACCTTGGATCAAAGAGAAGGTTTGAATCAACCAATAAACTGTGAAGAGATTATTTTAGCAATTAAACAGTTAAAAGTAGGTAAAACGCCGGGAACGGATGGGTTGACAGCTATTTATTATAAGAATTTGCAGATGGAAATGGTGGAACCGCTTAGGATGCTTTTTAATAAAATTCAATCTGGGGGAGAAACCCCACCCTCATGGAAAACAGCTTTTATATCACTGATTCCTAAAGAGGACCAAAATTGTGTTAAACCTGAAAATTTTAGACCTATCTCACTTTTAAATACTGATTATAAGATTTTTGCTAAAGTATTGGCAAATAGATTAATGCCAATTATGCAAAAAATAATCCATAATGATCAATCAGGGTTTATAAAGGGGAGATATATGAAATACAACTTGAGACAAATAATAAATTTGGTTGAATATTTGGAGAAAAATAATCAGATTCCCGCAGCTTTTTTCTTTTTGGATGCAGAGAAAGCTTTTGACAGATTGAATTGGCAATTTTTATTCAAAATAATAGATAAAATGCAATTTGGAGAGCAATTTATGAGTTCAATTAAAGCAATATATAGGGAACAAAATGCGCAAATAATTATTAATGGAAGTTTAACGGATAGTTTTAAGATAGAAAAGGGAACGCGGCAGGGTTGCCCATTGTCTCCCTTATTGTTTGTTTTATCTTTGGAAATTTTGTTGAAAAAGATACGTGAATCTAAAGAATTAAAAGGAATAGTGATTCGACAGCAAGATTATAGACTGAGGGCTTTTGCAGATGATTTAGTTGTTACACTAACGCAACCTACAGATACAGTTTTATATATGTTGGAATTGATAGAACAATATGGTAAAGTTTCGGGATTTAAAATAAATCAACATAAGACTAAGATAGTGACTAAAAATATGTCTTTTAATCAAAGAGAAGAGCTTCAACAAATATCAGGATTTGAAATACTTAAAAAGGTTAAATATTTGGGTGTGTTTATTGCTGGGTCAAATACAAAGTTATTTAAAAACAATTATGAAGTCTTATGGCAAAAGGTGCAGAAAGAAATGGAGGATTGGAAAAAATTACAATTATCCTTATTAGGTAGAATAGCAGCAATTAAAATGAATGTATTACCTAAGTTTTTATTTTTGTTCCAAATGATACCGGTGCTGAAGAAGGATGAACAACTGAGGGAATGGCAAAAAGGTCTTAATACTTTTATATGGTTAGGTAAAAAACCCAGAGTTAAATTAAAAATTATACAAGATATTCGGGAGAGAGGTGGTTTAAAAATGCCAAATTTAAGACTGTACTATGAAGCTTCGGTATTAGTTCAGATTCGTGATTGGTTTAATTTAACAGAGGATAGAATTTTGAATTTAGAAGGACATGATTTACTTTATGGATGGCATGCTTATTTATTGTATGAAAAGAAAGTGGATAAAGTTTTTAAAAGTCATATGCTTAGAAATGCCTTGTTGAGAGTCTGGAAGAAATATCAATATAAACTGGATTATAAAATACCTATTTGGGCAAATCCCAGACATGCAATAGAAAACATAAGTATAGAACAAAAGATGGAGGTGATCACATATAAAGAACTTTTATTTAAAGAAAGGGGTAAACTACAACTTAAACCCTTAGAGGTTTTGAAGAAGGAAGGGATAATTTATACCTGGTTTCAATATGGTCAGCTCCAAGCAAGATGGAGGGAGGATCAAAAAACAGGTTTTATGGAAAATGAAGAAAATTTGGTAAAGCAAATCAGGGACCAGGGTATTATGCATATTAAAAGATTATATAATGTATTATTAGAGATAGACTCTGAATTAGAATTGGTTAAAGACTGTATGATTAAATGGGCTAGAAATTTTCAAGAACCAATAATGATGGAGACATGGGAAAAGAGTTGGGTTAGAAATGTTAAATTTACTCAAGCACAAAACCTTAGAGAGAACTTTTATAAGATGTTTTATAGATGGCATTTAGATCCAAAAAAGTTGTCCTGTATGTATTCTAATGTACAAGCTAAATGTTGGCGGTGTGATTGTGAAGATGCAACTTATTTTCATATTTGGTGGACCTGTAAGAAGGTTAAAGCATTTTGGATAAAGATTTGGTGGGTAATGCAAAATATTCTGAAAAAAAGGTTGGAATTTACACCGAAATTTTTTTTGCTGGGTATTATAAATGAATATACATTATTGGAGACTAAGTTGATTTTAAATTTAATAACAGCAGCTAGACTGTTGGTTGCACAACACTGGAAAAAAGACTCTTTGCCTACAGTAGAAGAATGGATTGTAAAAGTAATGAACTTAGCTGAGATGGCCAAAATCTCAGCATATTTGAAGGATCATACGCAAGAAAGATACATTTTGGAGTGGAGGAAATGGATTGACTATGTTCGGAACAAATATCATATAAGAAGACATCAAATTGCGTATGAATGAAGAGGAACTAGAGTTGTAATTTTTGTTTTTCTATTTTATTAGATTGGAGTTAAGATTTTGATAGTGTTTGTAAACTAGAAATTGGATAGGTTAATGGTTGGTTTAAAATTTTTGTTGAAGAAGAGAAACCCTGTATTTCACTCTGGGAAGTCCGGGGGGGGAGGGGGGTTGAAGGGGGGGAGGGACGGGGGGGTGAAGGGGGGAAGGGGGGGTTTATATGTTTGTACTTTTATAAAACTTTTAATAAAAAAATAAATAAATTCTATGCCAAGGTCTTAGTAGATACACCAAGTTGACTCAATTTATTATTTACTGTTTATAATATTATAATATAATATAATATAATATAATATAATATAATATAATATAATATAATATAATATAATATAATATAATATAATATATATGTATAATATGTATATGAAATCTTAATCTGTTCACCGCCCTGAGTCCTTTGGGAGAAGGGCGGTATAGAAATTCAATAAGAAAATCAATAATGCTTAAAACATTGTAAGCTGCCCTGAGTCTCCGGAGAAGGGCGGCATATAAATCTAATTAAAAATAATAACTAAATAAATAAATAAATAAAATAAGGCCGTAATTCATGCTAAAAGTTACCCATCTAAGTATTAACTGACATCATGATAATTTTTGTATATCTCATTTTTTCTGTGGTGATAATTTTTGTATATCTCATCTTTTCTACATGTTTCACTTTTCTTCTTTATACCGTAACAGTTATTATAATAGCAAATCCTTCATAAAAGTTATTGCATTGCATTCTTGATTAAATTATCTTTCCATTGATATATAATTTTATAGTACTACTCCAAAAAAGTGGTTGTTATTAGCTAGTTTTAGAAAATACACTTTTCCCAAAAGGTTTCCACAATTTTGGCCACTACTGTATGTATTAAGTTGCATGCTGATTATCTGTAATATCTGTTTATCTCCATGCACAATCTGATCTATTTTATAATCATATAACTAATCACTGTAATTATTACATCCTTTATTTCACAGTGGAAATATTAAGTACTGCCTGAGAGTTGCTAATCTTTTCAGATTAAATGTTTCTTCATAAAAAAAATAGAAATAAGTCCCTTGATTTTCAAAGAGCTTAATTCTAACTAGATCTTGTGACTGTTGAATACCCATATTACAATATGTTAGTGGAATTTCTTCTTATAAATACTAAGAATATGAGAAATTTCCTGGAAGCAAAAATAGGTACAATCTGCTTCTGAAAAGACAGGAGTGCAATTTGTGACTTGAGACTCAATGACAAGAAATAAAGTATACTCAGTGGGTTAATCTTGGAGAGCTACCTTTAAACTGCAACTGTAGTTATCAATTGGTTTCATCCTGGTGAGGGGAATATTTCAGGAAATCTTCAGTTTTCTTCTTTTATTAATTCAACATTACCTACTGCCATCTCTCTGTCGTCAATTTAATTTTTATGTTGTTAGGCTCAGTACAGATTATGGAACAAGAAGAATCTATAATCAAATTAAATTCCAGCTGCTAATAAAAGCTGGAAAATTTTAGAGACTTTGGTAATATAATTCTTATTTTTACTTTTTATTTTAGAAATATAAATTGGATCAACTGATATAAATCATCTCTTTCCTATCAGAAACATTCAGATAAGGTAAATGTATTTACTTTATAGCAGAGATAGATACCCAAGCATTCCTTTTGCAACTCCCAAATAACATACTTTTAAATTCTGACCTAAAATGATCAAATTTCAGCAGCTTAACTTTGGCCCATATTGAGAGATTTTGGATTGCTTTTGAGACACTTTTCGCTCTCGTTTAAATTTTTAAAATCCTGTTAATAACACCAAAAGAAAAGGTTAAAATTACTCCACATGCCTCTTCCAATGATACACAGTATTACAGAAGGTCTGCTGCTATTCTGAAAGTCAAGTGACCCAGAACAGATTCATCCTTGTCCCTCCCAAACATTGCATCATCAGGACCATTGTAGGATTTTAACAGGTTGCTAGGTTTATGAGACTTTGGGTTTTAAGTGAAGCTGTGAGGAGCAATTTCAACTCAAAATTCTGTCTTCTTCCACTTTCCAAGGCCGAAGCAGACAGACTTTCTACCTTTGGTACATAGGCACCTTAACAAAGCCCATAGATTACGAATAAAGCAATTATCTTTTTATTATCATTGTCAATGAGAGTAGAAAGAATTGAGTTGTATGGACAATGGTTTGACTTTCTGTAATAAATGTTACTCAGAGTTTTCTATTTTAACTTATTTAAAGAATTACCCTTTCATTTTCTATAGAAGTAGAGAACTGAGCACCCACATACCAAAATATAAACAACTGCAGAACCACAAGAAGGGCACGTAATAGTTATAATCTTTTTAATATCCTCTGGTTATTGAAAATAAGAAAATTTTCATCTTCTGTTGAGACATCTGCCTCTTTCAGAAACCTTCCTCATACCATCCTAATTTCCACCTAGAAACATTTGAGCTCAAAATGCAAATTAAAGATTCTGGAGATTTAAAAAACAAAACAAAACACTCTTTGGAAGTGATTCCTGACCTTCAATGTTCCTTCTGTTCCCTGCCCTTCTCCAAATGCTGTGTCATCCAGTCTTTTAGGTGGTTCAATATTTATTCCCCTTGATTCCCCTTTCATCTATTCTTCATTTCCTTGAACAAATCCAAAGACAGTTTGCCAAGAGTGCAAATAAGATTTTACAGTACTGTAGGAGGCAAACCTAAGGCAGTCTTGGATGAAATAAATCAAATATGCAGGCCAAAACAGAAAACAATGTACTGTTCTTTTTTTCTGCAGTATTTTGAAATGTGTAAACATGGGTAATTTTGGGGTGAAATGCCACAACCAAAATATACTAAACAGAAGAAAATAACACAACAGTGTTAATACAAAACAGTACAAAAATTAATAGAGAAATGGATAGTGTTTAAATAATGATCTAAAACTAAAGAAAAAAATGAAGCAGTACATATAATATTAATATAGAACTAGCTATACCTATGAATACCCAATTCCTCTTTTAGAGTCTGTTGGTGATTATAAAACATACAGCATTACAAGCAAAAATGCATCAAGCAAATTAATATTTCCATGATGGAATAATAAAGAATGGATGGTTAGATGGATAGATGGAAAGATAGATGGGCAGACAGACAGACAATGTTAGATATTCAGGCTATGTGGCATATTGGTGTCTCCACTGATTATTCCTTTGTAAAAATTGTGAAGTAGATATTTTCAGTGGCATGAACATGTTTCAAACAGTTATTAATATAGCTCATTTTTTTCCTACTGTCAGTCTTCAAACAGACTTTATCACTTAATCACGTTGCTAAGAAAGTAAAGGCATCTTGAAGACCACGACCACGGAACCCTACAGTAATTGATGGGGTGGTAGAATAAGGATCGTTCTCATCTCATTAACACCTTCACGGCAAAGCTGTAGGCAATAATTCATCTGAATGTAAGACTAGGGTTATAATTCTTCTGGAGAGCTATATTTGACAATTCTCTTTAGAACTGAAGTAGAGATTAAATATGCTTTCATCCAGAGATATGGGGCATTTTATGTAGGACACCATCTCTTTTGTTATTTTAATTAGCAGTAGGAACTCCCAGGTGTTGCATATTTTTTTTCCTGTATGGTTACCATAAATGGCCTAATGTAATTACTGGAACATTCTTTATTTTCTTTTCCAAACCTAAAGAGTTTATCTAAAAATTCAGCCTTCAGAATCCACAGATATATAGGGTTTTTTTAAAAAATACCTGATTGTCAGCCTATGAATATGCATTTGAAGTGAATGGCATACTCTTAGCTGAGATCAGTAACATTATCATATTGGTAGTGAAGAACAAGAAGAATAATCTCTACTATTAGAGAGATTGCAGAAACAGCTTAAAGAAGGAAGTGTCATATTAATTATTCAATCACTGAAAGACTGTTGGTTTAAGGAGATATTATGAGATTTTTTCCCCGTTTCCACTCATGCTTCAAAAATTCAGGAAATTGGAATAAAAAAAATTAGCATTTTATAATCTGAACCACATAAGCTGCAAAGAAATGGTTCATCTTATACATAATAATTGAAATTCTTTTTTTTTTAAGAATTAGTATGGTGATTTACAAAACAAGAAATGTTCCAATATAGGTTGGTCTGGGATATGAAGATGGGAGAAACTCTCTGTCCAAGGGCATCTAAGAGAGGAAGAACTGTCAAAATCTTCAAGCAGGCAGGTGTGTGTTGCATCCTTGCAGATTGTGATTTCTCCACAATTAATCTTGGACATGAACCATTTAGGAATAATTTACTTAGTTAGGAATCTCATGCTGCTTCCCTTTCCTCTTTTGGATCTCTCCATCTTCCTTTGCTTTCTCATTCTATTCTCTGTGGCCAGAGAGCCCAACTCCTTCCTTCAGAGGCTGACACTATTTTATGGAGCTAACTACATCACTTCCTGACTCCCTTTCACAACCTAGAATGGGCCTAGAATGGGCCTAGCTGGCTGAAATAATTATACAGGAGTAAGCTCTAGATATCTCACATTCACATCTCTGAGCAATTTTTTCTGCCAAATAGCAGAATACTCCTCAGAGCAGCCCTGGAGATTGTCCTGTGGCCCATCCCTTCCAAGCAAGTAATAGGTCATTCTAAGCAGGGCTGCTGGGTGGCTATCAACAGACAGAATAAGGTCAGAGAATAAAGGTGCTTTGTCATGAAGTAATCCCAAATATGGGCTCTTCTTACTTGTGTAAAATCAGATTCCTCTTCATTTTCCTCCAACAGTCCTCTAACTGTCTCTTCTGATGTTTTAGAGAACAAAGTTGTACCCTGGGATGAGCACACAGGGAGAGGGCACATCCAGTAGGAGCAATGCAGTCCAAGGTCAGATTTCAGGGGAAATCCCATGCTTGCTTTGGACCTCATTAGGTCCATTAGTTGCCCTGGACAGACTGTTCTAGTACAACCTATCTCCCTATGTGGATGAGTGATACCAGCAAATGAAAGGCAGAGGATGATCCTTCTACCACAATGGGCTGTAAGTTCTTCCGATTTCCAGTCCAAGTTAGATCACATTGCTACTCCCAAAGACAAATATCAGACTTACCTTGCAAGTGCTGGCAAAAGTCTGCTCTACTGTCCTCATATAGCCAAGCCAAAAAAACCCAGCACTGGCTCCAGGAACAGCAGTGGATCCAAGAAGCCCACAGAAGAATTTCTATCAAGGCTAAGTCTTGCCGGGCCACCAGGTCTGCTATTTGCAACACCGTCTTTCCAGCCATTAGCCATTCCTTGCCAGCTGCCAGTCCCATCTGGCCCAACTGCCAATCCCATCAGGCCCAGCTGGTGGAAAAAACCCACCATGACAAACCAGCCCTGTACAATTCCCAGCTCACTGCCAGCTTCTGCAATGACTCTACCACTGGTCCATCAGGATCCAGATGTCCTGAAGGCTTGTGCCTATCAGTGCTTTGAGGTTGTTCAGTTCAGGGAACAGACTTTGCAAGAAGACTAAAACTAAGCTACAGTATATTAACAGAATCTGGGAAGTTTGCTTCCTAATACTATTTCCTTTCCCAAATTTAAGGAATGATTCTGCCATTTTTGTTTTTGTAATGTCCTCTGAATATTTTGCTTAATGCCACTCCCATAGTCCCATTCTTGCCTCTTGTCTCTGCTACTCTCAGTTATCCAAGTTCTCCCAGGGCTGTTTGACAGTCAATAGAAATCATTCCTACAACCTCTTCTGGGGGCTCACTCTGGCAGCACATATATTTGCTCAAGTGGAGGTACTTGGGCAACTTTAGGTAAGCTCTTCATTTCTTGATAAGAGAATCTGTACACCCATACCCTATACTGAATTATCTTATTTCTTCTTTTAAGATATGCATTCAGAGTCATGCTGTTTTAATAATAACTCACAAAATTCTTAAGTCAGCTTTCAATTTACATTTTAATTAGTTATTATGAAACATAATGTATGACATATTTGAGGTCAGCAAGGACAGATTCTTCTTAGCTGACAGATTGATTCTGCGTATATATTCGCATAATCTTTCATCTCCCACAGCTTATTTATCTCATCTATACATTTATACACATGAAGCATATGTATTTGACATATGAAAAAAGTTGCCAAGACATAACATGTCTGCTTATTATTAGTCAATGTAATGTTAACATTTTGTTCATAATGAAAGAGAGACTAAGCCAAGCACATCCCAAGGGGAATAACAACAACCAAGACTTATTCTGGCAATAAACCTCACTGGAAAACATAGTTGTTTATAATTATAATCCTGATTTGCATCTGACTTACTCCTAGTTTATTTTTATGTTCCATTAATTTCTTTTTGATATCAATAAATAAAAACAAGCCAAAAATGATTAAGTATAATTACCTTCCTTTTCATAAGATCACTTGAGCTTGTTCAGTAAGACATGGCTATAGCAAATCCTAACTTAACAAACCCTTCCTTAAGATAAAATATGGAATCTATATTGATATAATAAAATTTGAATCATGGATTTTTAGACTATCTGTGATAGGTCAAACATTCCTTGTATAGATTGCAGAACAATCACAAATAACTTGTCATGATTTTCTATGTCACATGAGATCCTTCCCCTGTCCTTACCACTTTCTATAGAGGGACAATCAAGCGCATCCAGTCATATTGCATTATAGTCTGGTTTAGAAGCATCACTGCTTCAGGCTGGAAGGTGGTGCAGAGAGTGGTGAGGATGGCAGAAAAGATTATTGGCAGTTTAATCCCTTCTACTCAGGACATGGCATATAAACGTTCATGAGCAGGGTCTGTAGGTTTGTGAGGGATGCAACACATTCTCTGCACAACTTGTTTTCCTTGTTACCTTTTGGGAGGAGTCTTCATGGTATCCAAATTCAGCCACAGTTTGGTTCCATCTAGTAGTAACCTTGTGAAATTTCAAGCTTCCTCTTTCCCCTATGTATTCAAGATGGACAGTGATTAATACTTATATGTAGTTATATGCATGGGTGTAAATATATACATATTTATGTATATAGCATGTCTATATGTGTGTTATGTATGTGTACACGTTTGAGAGCAGGTAACAAGAATTTCATTTTAATGTGTGCCAGAGTGCTCACAGAAAAAAATGATAATAAAAGTTATCTTATATCTTATGATCAGTACCTGTGGAATAAAATCTGAAATCTCTGCCTCTTAGGTTTAGGGGTTGGAAGATTAGGAAATTCCAGACACATTCCAAAAAATTTTTGGAAGACTTTCCATGTTTTTTCCATGCCTGTTTCCATTTTCAGTGTTTTTACAAATGCTGTTACCTCTGCTTCTTCTTGTCTCTTTAATCTCTGCTTCTTCTTGTCTCTTTAATAGCTTTCTGAAACCCTAAGTGCCTTTCTAAGGGGTTGTTGTTGTTGTTGGTTGTTGTTTTTGCTTTTCTTGGCTTTGGCTTGTCTTCTCTTCTTGGCAATTTCCATAGTTTATTCTGATATCCAGTTTGCTTTCTTCCATTTCTTCATCTTGGCAGTCTTTTTTCACATTTATCCTTAACAACAACATTTCACAGTTCCTCTAGTTCTCTATTAATAAAGTTCAGGGCTTCGGAGCAAATCTGGATGTTCTCCTTGAAAAGAATTGGAAATAGGATCAGATTGAAGGAAAAAAAATGATTTTCTTTTTCTCTTAACTTAACTTGGAATTTTGTTTCTTTATCCAATATTTATGGCTGTCCAGAGGTATTTTTTGAAATGGGGTGCCATATAAATTGGATAAATAAATAATTTTTTAACAAAAGCAGTTCATGATATGTTTTAGAACAGTGGTGTCAAACTGGATTTCCTTGAGGGCTGGATCAGCATTGTAGTTCTCCACAAGCCGGCTGGAATGGGAGACGGGATGGGTGCCTCCTGCAACACCACCATCCCGCACCCCATTTTCAGCCTGGATGGCCTCCTGCAGCACTCCACCAGCCAAAATGAGGCATGGGGGGCTAGGCACCCCCGTGCCCCTGTTTTGGCCTGGTGCCCCATTTTGGCCAGCAGAGTGCTATAGGAGGCTGTTCAGGCCAAAAACGGGGTGTGGGGTGCATGCAGCCTCCCCGTGCCTTGTTTTGGCTGCCAGAGGCACTGCGGGCTGGTCATTTGCTATTTCCAGGCCAACTTTGTGGGCTAGATTTATGCACTCTGTGAGCCAGATGTGGCCTGCAGGCATTGAGTTTGACAACCCTGTTCTAAGAGTCACTATGGCCAGATTTTTTTAAGCTATAACTGAGCTACTCCACCTCCTTTTAGGAATATTATGGTCAATTTGATTTATGTATATTCTAAATGGTGATGTCTGTATATACAGATTTCATTTTGGTCATTGATCCATAAATACCAACTTCCAATTAAACCATTTAAGCTCAATGCATACCATTTGTTAGTGTTAGTGTTTTTAGTTTTTTTCAGCTTCTGAAAACAAGAACATCAGTCTTTCAATATCCTTTGTATTAGTCTTAATTTAAATGCATTCTATATACTAAAAACATATTACCCATGAAAATAAAAATAAATAAATGCCACAAATCTTTAAGAATTGATATTTGAATAATTCTTGTGAAAGCAAGAATTTATATTTAGGGGTAGTGAGCACATATTAGTTCCAAGCACTGATTTAGGTTAGCATAATAATAATCCAGAATTGTGATTACCAGGGGAAAAATTCTACTTGCTAACAAAGATAGATACCATAATGTAGACATTGCAAAGGAAAAAAAAATTCTGTTGCTTCCTAGCAACATTAAAGTATCATTGCAGAATAAAAGTATTCTAGAGACAAATAAACTATAATTTTAATTATACTAGCTTTCATCCAGTGAACGGAATCATAATTGCTTTAGGGAAAATATATTTGAACATTTAACTAAAAATCATTTTTATGACAATTAGTATACATTTTTTTGAAGGGGACATATCGTCATGCTTTGTTATGATTTGAGATCATCCACTTTCAAGTGCTATTCCAAGAAAACATATTTTCAACAGAGATACTTTGATCACTGTAATTTCCCTTTTTTTACAAGTTAAATAGTATGCTTTGATTTTCATTGGGTGTCATACATATAATAGACCAAACACCTTCTGATATTAGCCAAACAATATTTTGCAAACTGGTTTCCTAGGAAACAAGTGCAAGTGATGATAGGACATCATTAATCAATATAAGAAATAATTTGTTGTCATTTTTTTAATTCTTATCTTCAGGCAATCAGTGAAAATGCAGAGGAAAAACTGTAAAACAGCCTTTTGTAATCTAATACCCATCACATAAGAGAAAGAAAGACTGAGGCCAACCAAGCATGGATAAGAATCTTCATTAGGTCTTACTTTGTGGCTATAAGAGTAGTGAAGAGAACTCACTTTGCAGTTACTGCCTCTGCAGCCAGTCAGCTGGTAGCCTTGTGACCAGGTCCTTTTTAAGTAAACAGGGACTGGGACAGCTCTAACAGGAATGTTGCAAGGAATATTCCCAACAGCTATTGCACAAAGTTGCTCAGCTTCAACACAGAGTTGGCTCTGGTCTGGCAGATCCTATGGAGGTGACTAAGGCTCAAATGAACTCAGTTATTTGTGAAGTGTTTGAACTGGTGACCATGAGGAGGTGGACAGAGTCCTTGCATCTGCAATCTATCCACCTGGATTCTGGACCCATCTTAAGATCTCCTAGAAGGTGGTTGTGGTTGGTTGAGTGAAAGCAATGATTAATGCCTCCACATGCAGCAGAGGTTGAATACAACCTGTGTTGACGAACGTGCTAGTCCACACTCTTCCCAAGAGGTCTCTTTGGACCAACAATATAAACAACTTTTGTCCATATTCCAACTCCTTCTAATGAAGATTGACAAAAGAATGGAAAACTTCAGAGAGCCCTGCATAAGTGGACTCTGGTTTTCAAGCTGGTTTATAGTTCTGATATGACATTAGCTGAACTTGTGGATGATCTTTAGGGGACTTGGGATGAAGATGGTGCAACCATGTTGGCTTCTCAGACATATTCTTCAGGTCTGGGAGTGGAGGGCACTATTTTGCAGTGGTTCTCCTTTTTTTCATGGCAGTTGCAAGTCAGTATTGGCTGGAGCGGCCCAACCCTAGGGCTGTTATGTATTGGGAACCTTAAGGTTATGGTCTCTCAGCACTCCTGCTTAACATCTACCACTAGGCAAGGTTATTCAGTGGCACTGGGTGCAGTATCATCCGTATGCTGATGATTCCATTTACATATATCCACCCCTGCCAGGGCAGGTGCTGAGCCAATGCCTGGAAGCTGTGTGACAAGAGTCTGAAGAACCAGCAGTGATTCTATCCGAGTCCTTCAAACCATCTTGGTGACTTTGGACAAGTCAAAGTCTCTTTGCCCTAGAAAGCAGGTCATTGCTAACCACTTATGAAAACTCTTGCCAAGAAAATTGAAGAAATTAGTCCAGGCCAAGAGTCAACATTGACTCAATGAGACAAAAAAACAAAAAAGGTTGTGGGAAAAATAATGGGCCAGAATTGTGTTTTTGTTTTGCTTTGTTTCTTGTATATGTATGTGTATTTGTAAAAAGACAAAACAACTATTACATTTTTTCCTGTATACATTTGTTCTAGTCCTTTGTCTAGGCTAGGCCTTGACTTTTATATACTGTACACACAAAACAATTGACCTTACATTCTGCCTGCACTCTTTCAATTTCTCTTTATGAGATCACTCAGTAAAGTAAGGAGAAAACCGTAAACCAATACTTCTAAACTAAACCATTATACACATCAACATAAATACAATTCAGACTCATTTTAATTATTTCACAATGCATAATGTCAGTGCTTCTATTACATTTCTCATAACCTATTTTTGTCTCTTAAAGTAGCACATTGTCTGTGAACCTGGACTGATGAAATACACCTTGTTCTCTTACATTTAGGGGTGAGATCTTCATCAGTACAGCTTTGTTTCTTTAGCCATTAAAATCATGTGTGAAACATCGATTTCCTGTGTCTTATTTTCTTGTGGGGGCCTTGGTGCTCTCTGAGCTTGGTTGTTTTATTGCAGATGTTTCATTACCCAAACATCAGTAGAGTGTTGTTTGCTATCAGTTTATATTCTAGGATATAAACTGCCCTGTTACTTGCCCTGTTATTGTTGGTGGGGATAGTCTTAGAAGTTCTTTGGTTGGACTGTTTACTGTTAGCTTGTTTGGCAGTTCCCTGATTGGGGATTGTTTATTTCTTGATTGTTGGTCTGATGTTAATCTTGGAGATAAACTATGTTCCTCTGGGTGTTGATTACTGATGGAGAGGTGTTTTGGTCTTTCTGTTTCCTTTTTGGCTTGTTGGTTGTCTTTTTTGCATAGCATGTAGATATTGTTTATGTCTGTGTGTCTATTCATGGCTAATTTATCAGAGTGCCAGGCTTCTAGAAATTCCCTAACACTTTTGGATTTGGTTTGGTCTATCTAAGACGGTCCCAGTTTCCCAATTGAAATTATGCTTAAGCCTATCCATATGTTGTGAAATTAAAGCGTTTTCTTTGTGTCTTCTGACTGCCAGTTAGTGTTCATGTACTCTGCCAGTCTTCTGCTAGTTTATCCTGCATAGTCACTGTTGCAATCTTTACACTGTATGTTGTAGATGACTCTTATTTTTTGTCCTGGGACTGCTGAGTGTTTTGGCTTATTCGGGATGTTTTGAAGGGATTTAATTGACTTGTGTGCTATGATGAATCTATGTGATTGGGGTATTTTGTGGGCAATTTCTGAGATGTTCTTGATGCGTGTTGGTGGTTTCTGAGATGTTCTTAATGTTCTCCACTAACATACAGCAAGTTTTCTGAGATATTCTTGATGTACTATATGTTGGTGGTTTCTGGGATCCATATATCAAGAAGTTGTCAGAAATCACCAACAGACTGGAGTCCAAGGTATATTGTTCCAGATTGATTGAATAAATGGGAATGTGAATATGTGTAAGATTGATGGAAACATAAAGGTGCTTTTTCCAAAAGGCAACTGGACTTTCTTGGCTTTTTTTCCCTTTGAAAACATTTTGCTTTTAATCCAGGAAGCTTTTTCAGTTCTAATTGACTGATGGGGAAAGGAAGAATTTCCTTCCTTTGCAATCTTCTGGTTATTAGCACTTCCAGTTGTGGAAGCTATATAATAATACAACCAATACTAAAAGGTAGTAGAATTCCCCGAGGTGGGAAGAGAAGAGAAAAAGGCTAGATAATTAGATAGGATGAAAAAGGATGGGTGGCATGATTACTAGTATATTTTAAGCAAGATAGATATTGAGGGGCCCTTTGGAGCAAATAAAATATCATTCAATCAATAAGCATGGTTTTTTTAAAAATTGGTGTTTCTCATTAATTTATGTGATTTATCCACTACTTCAATCCTATGGATTAATAATAATAACAAAAATAGTCTAATTACATTATAGCTACGGATAGCACACCATATGTAAGCACCTATGGCACCAGAATCAGTTTTCTAAGGAGCAGGCTGGCTGAGGAATTCTGGGAGTTGAAGTCCACAAGTCTTAAAGTTGCCAAGTTTGGAGACTCCTATTCTAGAAGATTGTCTGGCAAATCCAAGTTTTTATCAGCCATGAAGTGGGGGATCATCCTCACCTTGGTAAGCAGACTGTTCACAGGAGAGCTGTTATGGAAAACCCTTGCCTTTTAAGAGAAGCAGCTGAACTGCCATAAACAATATGTTTATACAGTGTAATGTTGTTATCAAATACATTTTTCATTGTTTATAATCAGCCAGCCTCTTAAGTAAATGGGAGACAGAACGTAATGCCCTCATACATAAAATACTACATTTCAGGAGGAAATGTTATTAAGAGAAGATAAATTTAAGTAAGTTTATATTATGATCATTTAAAATCAAGCAGCTTTAAATGAGCAGCAAGATTTTGTACCCTAAAATAAACTTAGGATACCTTTTGTCGCTTGTGAGCACATAGAGCAATTCTATCACATATACATACATATGGAATATTCTCCCATTTGTTCATGTATATGTAAAGAATATAAAAATATATAGATTTTTTTTAAAAACTGACATGTTTTTGGCAGCATATTACGTTATCTCTCAGTGCAGGAGAGCAGCGAACCACAGATATTACCAGAAAATGTCAAGATACTGGGATGTATTCAAATCATCTTCTTAGCATGTAATTTTTGTTTTAATGCTGCATAGCATTTGTGTCCATGGAGATGATTTTGCAATGCAAAATATAGATTGAAGTCTATACACTGAAATACATAAGCATCCATAAAGAAGTTGTTCGGGTAATATCAGCCAACCTATTTAAACATTTTTCAATAATAAAAACTTTGTTGTGATTATAATCAGTGACTGAACTTTTCGGTACCTCATAATATCTGAGGAAACAAACTGAAAAATCAAACCTTCATTTACTACAGACCCTCAGCAATTTTGTGAAATGTTTTTTTAATACTCGGAAGATAGCATAAGTGTTATTGAACATGCAGAAATCAGGAAAAATCATTTATACTTTACAACTTTATGGTTTATTTCTAGAGTTAGAATATTATTTCATGAGAGATGCTCCTCCACCAGCTGGAAATGAAAAATAATAATAATAATGCAACTTTTTCACAGGGTTCAGGATTCATACAGTACAATGGAATTGTTTCAGTTTTTACAAATCAGTCATGTGTAAACATACAGTACAGTCTCATAAATAATATGCAGAAACAAGACCACTAAATTTTGCTGAGATTGTGCCAAGTAAATGTGTATTAAACAGGAATATTAATTATTTTACTGGAACATTAATATATAATTCCCTTTTGCCCTTTATATCAAGATCTCAGAACTTGTACTTATACAAATGTTAGTGGCCCATTTGTAGAGACCATTATAAGCCTCATAAAATATGCTCTCCCTCCCTCCCTCTCTCTCATGACAGCCATTCTCCTTGTCCTTGGCTTATACATATTTATATTGCCTTTCACTTCTTTCTCAATAGCTTTTCAGGTAAGCGGCACAAAACTGAGATTTCACAGACCAATGCCAATGTTGGTATTCATAAACTGTGATTGTACAGTTGATGTTTATGAAAGACATGCACCGTAGAGTTTTAAAGTGTCCCCCCCCCCTCAGCTTTTAATTAGTTGACATCAGCTTGGCCCAAATATACCATATTGCACTTCTGGAAGTAATTTTCCTTTCAAGCAAATGAATGACAGTCAAGCATATGCATGAACCCATTGAATGTAATGCCTGTGTTTAATCATTCAGAACAAGTGCTAACTCTTATGACAAGTGGCAGAATGGAAAGTACTGATTTAATCATGCTGCCTTCCCTCTTCAGTGAAAGTGTCCAAATGAGAAGCATTGAATTTGTCCTCTTGTGTCTCTGTCTTTCCTTACGCCCTGTCAGTTTGTATCCAGGGCTCATCAGAGACATTTGAGGCTTGACAAGAGATGGACCTTCCCCCATCATTTACAAAGTTGACAATTGACAGATGAAATGTCAGATGAAACTTCAGCAAGAGTGATAGGAGAGTGATAGGAGGGGGGCCTTCGTTGTGTGATGCGTCTGAAGGTACCAAACTACTTGGCAAAGCAGAAATTGTTGTTATTCCAGAAATAGAGTCATTAATATCAACAGTACATAAACTCTGTTTTCTCATTAACTGCAGCCATTTTCTGAAACAGTCTACCTTCGAAGATATGGACTGCCCCTAATTTCTTAGCCTTAAAAATGGACTGAATGCTAGTTTTTGTACAATTTTGGGGCACTGATGGTGCAAGGATTATTTAGTAATAGTGAGATACACCATTGTTGTGTCTTACTGTTTTCTTTTGCTTGTTTTTGATAGTAAACTATTTGGGGTTTACTGAGGTAGGCAACATGTAAATCTTGGTTAAATAAATAGGTAAATAAATAAATACATACACCATAAACTACACAATTCTAATGCTCCTTTATGAAAATCCAGGGTCAACATGAAAGAGCCAAAGTATTAGATTATGATTTCTACAACTTCCAACCAGCTTAATTAAAAACAGGGAATTATGAAACTGCGGTCTGATACATCTGTAGGGCATTACATTAAGGAAAAATGCTCCATTCATTTAAAAATATTGATATAGCCTGCCAAGATAAACAAAGCACACCCATTACTTTGCATTCCTGCTCCTTGAAAAATAATTATTTTTTAAAAATAAAGTTTGAAAATAATGGGGTTTCAAAAGACAAATATTCTTTCCTTATCCCAGAATATCCCTATAACATTATCTGTATCTTAATGATTCCCCTGAAGTTTTGAAGTAATTGAATAAAATATGTTGTTTGAAAGGAAGATGAAATGCAAAAGAACCACAAGAGAACTTTTTAGCTACACATGGCCCTATATTTTAGTAATACTAAATTACACACAAAAGCAAACACATCCTAATGTCCAGTGGCTTTGAAGAAAGGTGTCTCAGACTCTTTGCTTTGCTTTATAGAGTAGTTTATGTGGTTAAGGTTTTAAAAGAAAATTGCACTTTTTCTTAATTTTTCATATTGCAGTGAAACAACTTTTTAACTTCAAATTGAAAGTACAGTTACCAAATTAGGATTACAAGAATCCAAAGAACCAGTAGATGGCAGCAGAGAGAGAGAGAGAGAGAGAGAGAGAGAGAGAGAGAGAGAGAGAGAGAGAAATGTACCGTATTTTCCGGCATATAAGACGACTTTCTAACACACAAAAATCTTCTCAAAAGTTGGGGGTCGTCTTATACGCCGGGTGTCGGTCTCCTGTAACCAGGCAGACCAGCCCGAAAGGCTTTGACGAGCCTTAAATGGCTCTAAGGAACCAAGCTGAATTGCCTGCTGAGTTGCCGCTAATCAGCTGAGTTACACGCAAGCCCCCTGTAAAAGGGAAAAACTTTCCTTTTACACAACGCTGGCCATCCCAGCTGCTAATTTTTGCCTGCTAATTGCTCCGTAGCAAAAATCCCCCCCCCTCCAGCTTGCTTACCTTAGCTGCTAGCCGCAACGCTTGCCTTGCCTTGCCTGCAATCCATTGCATCAGCAAGCAACTAAATCTCCCTGCCTGCTTGATTGCAGGCAGGGAGATTTAGTTGCTTGCTGATGCAAGCAACTTGTGGACTTCAAGTCCCAGAATTACTCAGCCAGCAAAGCAAAGCTGGCTGAGGAATTCTGGGAGTTGAAGTCTACAAGTCTTAAAGTTGCCAAGGTTGGAGACCCCTGTTCTATTGGGTAAGTTTTTTTCCCCCTTTGGGAGCTTTAAAAAAAATAGTTAATTGGGGGGTTTTTTAGTTGTTCTTTTTTAGACCTAGCCATTTAAAGGCTAGGTCTAAGTTTTAGGCTAGGAAGTTTTAAATTTAGCTTTCATATAAAAATAAAAATAAAAATAATAAAAATAAAAATAAAAATAAAAATAAAAAAAATAAAAATAAAAAAAATAAAAATAAAATGTGTGCAACTTTCTGAGATTTAATGTGTTTCTATAGTGTTTCACTCTAACTACACAAACACACAAAATCTCACAAAGCTGTATGTGGAATTTTGTGTGTGTAAACCCACAATGTAAAAGTTGTTTTTTTGGGCTTTTTTTGGCTGTGTGGGTTCCTGCTTATTGCAGGGGCCATTTTGGGTCTAGCACAACTGCTTTTACATTGTGGGTGAGCCAGTTGATGTTTTTTTAATTTTTATTTGGTGTGCATTGGAAGAGGGGTCGTCTTATACAGCAAGTATAGCCCAAACCCTATATTTTTACAGGAAAAGTTGGGGGTCGTCTTATACGCCCAGTCGTCTTATACGCCGGAAAATACGGTAACTCTTTCCTGTTATCTGGTGGCCATGTGGAGTTTTGCAGCCTATGTCTGGTAGCCTATTAAAGGACATAGACCCATATCCTGGACTCCTGATTTACAATATATGCCAACATTATATATCCTGAACAACAAAGAATAACAGAGTTGGAAGGAACCTTGGAGGTTTTCTAATCTACCCCCTATCAAGTAGAAGATCCAATAGCATTTCAGACAATCTCTCAGTCTCATGCCAAACTTGTTGTGGAAACAAAACTGCAATTTAGTTGATCACTAACCCTTCTGGGGGGTTTTTTGAGCACATATTGCT
The DNA here is from genome assembly GCA_030761175.1 of Masticophis lateralis. NCBI lineage: Eukaryota > Metazoa > Chordata > Lepidosauria > Squamata > Colubridae > Masticophis > Masticophis lateralis. The sequence continues at coordinate 67,684,672 of JAUDYJ010000003.1, forward strand.
TCCATTGAAGAAATAGCTGCATAATTTTTCTGTCAATCAAGTTTAACAAAAGTTACATCTAAATTGAATCTCCTTTTTCAGTTATATATAAAATATATAAATATATATTCAGAAATATATAAAAATTAGCCGAAACTAATGTCAGATTTGGGAATAAGCACATTTTTGTCTAGCTGTAATTGCAGTAATTACTGCTGATGTAACATTTAACCAGAATTAAGTTTGAGTAGAATGTTCTGGTTAGTGTATTGCACCAAGCCACGGGTGTCAAACTCGCGCTGTCACATTGTCATCATGTGATGTATCAGAACTTTTTCCCCCTTCGCTAAACAAGGCGGGGGCCGGGGCGGGGCCAGTACATGACGCATCCAGCCCACAGGCCGCAAGTTTGACACCCCTGCACTAAGCCATAATTTGATTGGTTCGGTTTAACCTTATGGTTTTGAGGTGCCTTTATTTAACCCAGTGATTGTAATTTATAAGTTAGCGCACTGTGTGAAACCAACTAATTGTGGTTTGGTCAACAAACTGTGCAAGCAACAATCAACAGTATGTGTGAATTCAATATAATGTTCCTGAAAGGGCAATAGTTGTGTGTTTGCTGAACTCCTGTAGACCCCTCATCTTAAGGTTTCTAAGAATGAAAAGTGGTGTACCAATATATTAAATAAACAGATAATATGCTTTTCTCTGGAATATCTCCAGGTACAACTGGAGAAGTTCATCTCTGAAACTCTGGAAAGTTGGTTCTGATCACTGTCGAATTATAAATAGCTTTGGGCTTTATGGACCTTCATGGATATTATGAAAGCATATAATTACAACAATAGTGATGACTGAAGATAGTTCTCAAAAGAAGAAGAAAATATATGAATGAAAATATAAGACAAAAGATAATGCTTTAGAAAAATTACATTAAAAGCAATAGGCACAACTACATAGAAACAACTTAGAAAGAATTTACAATTGTATGCCATAAAAAAGAAGTGAATTAGAGGCAGGCATACTAAGTAAACATGAGTACAACTAGAAAATTATCTTTTAAAAGGACGGGTAATATATTATAAAAGGAAGGGGAAACAGGAGAGGATGGGAAAGAGACAAAAAAAATTGGATAAACAAATAAACTGTAGAGAATCAAAACTAAACGCTTGGTTTTGAAAAGTGCAAACAGAACACCTCTGTTTCAAACAAAAAAGCCAAAGATATATTGGGATAAATAATCGCAAAGCTTCAGCTCAGTGGTATCTTTTTCAAGCCATTATAATATCAAAATCATTTGGAACCTGTTCACAAGAGATGTTGATCACACAATATCACCAGATACATCATGCTGTGTAATGATGTGGTACACATCAATTGCCCCCACTAGTCTACCAACAGTTGTCCATGCATTCTGATTAGTAAGTGATCCTATTGTTCTCTGAAACATAAATTCCCACTCTTCTTCTTTCCTTTCTTCATCAAGCACCAAACTATACTATTTACTGCATTACTATTAATCTTCTCATCGTTCCTATCACCCATCTCCTCCCACTTATGACTGTATGACTGTAACCTTGTTGCTGGTATCCTTAAGATTTACCAGTATATTGATTGTTTCCCTATGACTATCATTAAGTGTTGTACCTTATGATTCTTGACGAATGTATCTTTTCTTTTATGTACACCAAGAGCATATGCACCAAGACAAATTCCTTGTTTGTCCAATCACACTTCGCCAATAAAGAATTCTATTCTATTCTATTGATTTTTCCAATTGTACCTGGCATTGTCCTTGCACCTAGCCTACTAAATTCTTGATGCACATGTAACAGGTGGAGCTCTGTAGAAGATTTAGTATGAAAATCCAGAGATGCCGGGATGAGTTAAAATTCTTCTCAGATTCTCCTCTGTGCTGAGCATGATATGCATTGTTCCTGGATTCAGTAAAAAAAATTTTATATAAAATAACCACTATAACATTGACCTGTACAGTTATTGAAAATATTGTCTATGATTTACAAAACTGTGATTTAGAATGAGGCTGTTGAGAGAAGTTTTTATTCAGTGGTGAGATTCAAATAATTTAACAACCGGTTCTCTGCCTTAATGATTTCTTCCAACAATCAGTTCACCAAACTGACAGAAAGTTAACAACCGGTTCTCCCGAAGTGGTGCAAACTGGCTGAATCCCACCACTGTTCTTATTATTTCCTCATGGTATAATTCTTTGCTGGAGGTAGGCTATTTTCTTTATGCATACCATTTTGTCAGTAGACTGTTATTTTTTATTGAAGCAAATTTTTAGGCTTGGATTTTATTGGGGCATGTTATTTGTTTCTAACTGATGTGCTTTAAATTGTTGAGTATTAAAGTTTTATCTACCATCATTCTTTTATTTCCATTTTATTGCCTATCTGATTTAATTCTAATTTTGTTGGGATTACAGGATATAAATTTAATAACTACTGCATTTTAATTAACCAGTGCCATCAAAACTCGGAATGTTTCAAAATACATGCTGAATATTCACTATTTCTTTCATCTGCATGCTACAGCCAAGTTGAAAATTCTTCAAACATACCTTGACATCTCTTTTCTTGGACTCTTCTTCCCCACTGATATTAGAAATGTTCCTCTCCAGTTTCTTTATTTGTTTTATTTTCCCAGTATGATTTCAGCTTTATGTAATCAAAGGAAGCATATATGCAGTGGTGGGATTCATTCAGTTCGCATCACTTCGGGAGAACCGGTTGTTAACTTTCTGAGCAGTTTGGCAAACTGGTTGTTATAAGAAATCATTAGGGCAGAGAACTGGTGGTTAAATTACTTGAATCCCACCACTGCATATATGTACTACTACTAATAATAGTAATAACTAATGGTCCTTTCCAACTAGCAATAGAGTTGAAAGGGACCTTGGAGGTCTTCTAGTTCAACCGCTTGCTCGGGCAGGAAACCCTATACCCGTGATGGCGAATCTATGCCATGCATGTCACAGGTGGCACATGGAGCCATATTGGTGGGCACGCAAGCTCAGCTCCGCCAGCTGATTTTCAAGCCCCTTCTGGGCCCACTGGAAGTTGGGAAACGGGCCATTTCCAGCCTCCAGAGGGCCTCCAGGGGGTTGCGAAGGCCGTTTTCACCCTCCCCAGGCTCCTAGAAAGTCTTTGGAGCCTGGGGAGGGCAAATCACATGCCCAAAGCTGGGGAAGCAGAGGGGGTGTCGTGCATGCATATGTGGGGTGGGGCGCATAGAATTATGGGTGTGGGCATGCACGAGGGCAAACCCCTCCACGCTGCCCCCACTTTTGGCATGCAATGGCCAAAAGGTTCACCATCACTGCCCTATACGATTTCAGGCAAATGATTGTCCAATCTCTTAAAAACTTCCAGTGTTATAGCATTCACAACTTCTGGAGGCAAATTGTTCCACTGGTTAATTGTTCTCATTGTTAGTTCTAAGTTGCTTCTATCCTTGATTAGTTTCCATCCATTGCTTATTGTCCTATCTCCAAGTGCTTTGGAGAATAGCTTGATACCTCCCCCCTCTTTTTTGTGGCAGCCCCTTAGATATTGGAACACTGCTATCATGCCATCCCAAGTCCTTCTTTTTATTAAATTAGATATATCCAATTCCTGCAATTGTTCTTTGTATGTTTTAGCCTCCAGTCCCCTAATCATTTTGTTGCTGTTCTCTGTACTTTCTAGAGTCTGACAGGAAACATTAAGTTAAATTAAACTCATGAATTTCTTCTCCAAGGATTAAATAAATTTTGGAATGGCAAGAGACATTGGACAAAGTCAGAAGTAGCCCTTAGTAGTAAGCCTTAAAGACACATAAGATTCACATATTTTTGCTTTAAATCAAGTCCTTTGTAAACAAGGACTTGTTTATTAAGTTTGCTCTCAAATACATGAGTATTTCCAGGATTTCACAATTTCCATGAAAAGAAGAATGAAGGTACTTTCAGCATTCTTGAACCATTTTATCAGTGATACTACAGACTAAGGACTAAGGCAGTTCTCAAGTTACAATAGTTCATTTAGTGATCATTGAAAGTTACAATGGCACTGAAAAAAGGAAATTATGATATACCTCGCCAAACATCATCATATACATCAATGGAAACACATACACACACACGTGTGTGTGTTTAGTTTCCTGCCTTCCAACTTCCATAATCCCCAGACTATTTATTTATTTATTCCCTCCCTCCCTCCCTCCCTCCCTTCCTTCCTTCCTTCCTTCCTTCCGAATGGATTCCAAAAAATAGAATTATCTTTTGTGAGACCTGGGTTTTGGTTTTTTTTACATGAAGGTTCAGAATATAAAGATTCATGCCTGCATGTTCAGGTTTCTTCTCCCTAATAACAGGTAAGAGATTTGACTGTCTAACAACTCTAGAACACACTGGTTGTGATTTTTATACATTTGAAAGCTGAATTTAAGAAATTAGGAGAATAATTAGCAAAACTCACCGTACAACTTTTAGTTGCAGCTCAAGTATTTTATCCTTTTAAATTTACATAAGCTCCTACCCCATCTTCACCTTTTCTTTCGATCTTTGTCTTCCTGATAACTTTTTGCCACTTTACATTGTATTATAGTTTGCAAGAGATTTGTTGCATGCTTTTTTTAAAAAAAAGAAGTGCTTCCACTATGAAAGACTCCCCAGCATGCTGTTCTTCTGTGGATGAGTCATTGCTTCCTCTGTTTTAGGCATGACTGGGTATTAATCTCACATCCAACATAACCCAGCTCAGATCTGCAGATGCCAGATACCCACTGATCACTGACTGTTTTTGCCAGTGTAAATAAAACCATTTAATAAGCTCAACACATTCCAGTGGCTGCTCTCAAAAAGTCTCTGGTGGAATCAGCAAACTTGTAGGAAATTGGAAACAAAACAAAATGGTTCAGTCAAGGCATTCCAGCTCAAACACTTCATCACAATTTCTAAGAAGTCATTCTTAAAAATGGAATCTTTAATAGATTGTCAACAAGACAAAGCAGTGCCTGAAGGACATTTATTAGATTCATCACCACTTTTCTATTTAACTGCTCAAAGCCTCCTGTTGGAATAAAACTCAAACATATTTAGTAGATCTCAATGTTTTTGCAATGCACGTATTCAAAGCCAATTTCGACACAATCTAGACCAGAACTCTCTTCTGTTTCTGAAGTTCTGCTTGCTAGTTCGCCAGAAATCATTTTGCAGGTAATAGGTATGCTGTAATTGATATGGGAGCTTGTTCTTCACGTCTGTATAAAACTCAGCTCCATTTCTCATCTCATAAATACACTATCCACCTTTTCTGAACAATGTGGCTAAAAGGATTGTACTGTACTTTGCCTCAAAACTCAGATGCAAGCAGAATTATAGAAAATACACTTAGTCTCATTTTCTTAGTAATATATGTATGTGTTTTAGGGAGTAACACATTACTAGTTCTTATGGAAACAGCCAAGGTTTTTTCAATAAAGGAGAATATTTGTAGCTCGGGATTGAAATGAGAATTTGTTGCTGAACAGTGCTGATGCTGTTCCCTAATTTGAGTAATGAAACATCTTCAAGAAAGCCGCCAAGCTCAGTGAGCACCAAGGAACCCTCAGTGAATTTTTTCCCCACAGAAGTCAAGATATAATTGATGGAGGATAAGCAGTCACCCAAGGAACGGTAAAGATAGAAAGTCAGAAATATCAGTGGGAGAAAGATGGTTGGCAAGCAGTGATGCAGGAAGACAAGCAATAAAATTACTGCTTTAAAATAAAGTGTCACCAAGATAAATTGCAAGAATAGAAGTGAATCTTTAGAATCCAAGACAAATAATGGGGATTATTTAAATCTTCTGTCTTTCCGAGGTCTGAATGAAATAATGTTTTAACTGGACTAGTGGTATGATCATAGCTTTCTAGATGAGTAAAATACTTCAGGAAGAAATATGAGAAAGAAGACCAGAGGTTTTAGAATGAGTGGATGGCTGACAAAAACATACCATATTCCAAGTATGAAGCCCTAGAAATGTATTCATTTCCATTTCCAAAAATAACATTGTGTTTTCTCTTAGAGCTTACTTCTTCACATCTCTTCTGTTGAATAATTGTCACCGCTTATGGTTTTCATATTTCTCAGCCCATGAGTGGATTTTAAAAATCAGCTTAACAACTGGATTACATTAATGGCCCAGAAAGTAATAAGTGCTGAATTTTTTATCTACAAAAAGAAGGGGGGAAAAACACTTCAAGGACACCAAGAAAGCCACTGAGGAATAGAATAATTAGTTTACTTTGATGTTATGTTATTTTTTTAAAAAATGCTTATTTTTCCCAAGAAAATATTGGAATTCACTCATATCTGATTGACATTAGAAAGAAATCATTGCCATCTTTTTTTCCTTAGGAGGCAATCCTGCTGCACCTCTAAGAAACCAAAGCAAACGAAAGAGATTCCTATAGCACTGATTTTATACTCTTAGAAGTATATTACTGCGGGAAGCCACACACCCCTCCTTGAAGAATGAAATATTTTGAGGAATATTAAAAGAAGGCAGAATATTATATTTCTCAAAGGGACAAATGGAGAAACATGTTTTTTTAGAGGCAGAAAGTAACCCCCACTTTCTTAATAGCCACAGCAGATATTTTGTGCCCATTAAGAAAGATTGGGCCAGCCTGTTCAGAAACCAAACTGAGGAGGCCACCTTTTAGAAATGCAGATTTGGAAATCGATTCAAGACAGGATATTTTGAAATTCCTTGCAGCAAAGTTTGAACGAAGGCAGAGTGATAAGATTAGCCCTCACTCAAGATCCAACACAAGGCAAAGCCGTTAAGCCACAATAGGAATTACTGCATCACTCTCAGAGCAGACCAAACTTCAACCAAACTTAGCTCAGACAAACACCTAGAATTTGTACTTTGCCTATATAGCCAGCTATGACCTTTACATAACCCCTACATGGCCCCTTGGGAGTCTGACAACAGCCAATAAAATACATGTTCTTGCACAGGAACAGGAAGCTCAAATACAAAGTTAAAGAAGGTATAAAAACCCCTCACTCTGAACTCCATTTTTGCCAGCTGCACCAGAACTATGTGCTTGGTGGCTCTATTTATCATTAAACCTTCTTTCCAATCAGCTTCCATGTTTCCAGTGTCTTTCTCCTGGCTTGGAACTGAACAGAATGGATATTTCTTCCCACATTACTGTGTTCGAGTTTACTTCTTGAAGCTATTTATAGGGATACACATAAACAAATCCCCTCCAATATTTTTTACCCATAAAAACAAATACTGAAATGAAAATGGCTCTTCCTGAATACCTAAGGAATAAAAGCTTCTATTTCTGTATTCCAAGTGTTTGTTCAGAACAGCAGTCATAGCAGAAGTTAAGTTAGACATTAGAGCAACAACGTAAATTAGGCCATAAATGCTATTAATGGCACCTCAGGTATTGCCTGGATTTAAGAGTGGATATAGGAATGAAAATGGAGTTTTTGAGCTGGTTTTTCAGATAAAGCACTGTTGGGTCAAAGTAAGATAATCAGTTCTACAAACAACAAATTAGATGTACTGCAATATGTCAGCAAACAAAATGAAGGTTGTCCACTTTAAACAAACTATTAAAATTCAGCCAGGAAATGAGGTCAGGAATTCAGAGACTCAAACTGGAGATATTGGCAGTTGTTAGAGGAGAAGGTTAAGTCAATGTTTGTTCATTGCTTCAGATATTCTGATGTCTTTAGGAAAGACAATCCAGAGCTTTTAGCTTCAAGTAAGTAAAAAGGCCAAAGCAATTAACTGATAAAAAGATAGCAGGGCCAAAGTTAACCTGATGGTGAGAGTTATTTTTTTAAGACAAAAAAAAAGGAGACCTGCCACTTTTTCATGCTGTTTTGCATTTTGCATTGCAACCTTTGTCAACTGATATTGTCATACTAAGTAAATCCATGAAGTTGTATTGTGGGAAGAAACGTCCATCTGGTTCAGTTCCAAACTGGGAGAAAAACACTGAAAACATGGAGGTTGATTGGAAAGATGATTTAATGACAAAGCAGAACCACATGGGTTCTGGTGCAGCTGACCACATAGAGTTGAGAGTGAGGGGTTTTTATACCTTCTCTTGGGTTTTGGACTTGAGCTTCCTGTTCCTGTGCAAGAACATGAATCCTTTTGGCTGTTGTCAGACTCCCATGGGGCCATGTAGGGGTTATGTAGGGGTCATAGCTGGCTCTATAGGCAAATCCTAGGTGTTTGTCTGAGCTAAGTTTAATTGACATTTGGACAGCTCTGAAAGGGTGTTGGGCAATTCTATTGTGGTTTAACAGCTTTGCTCTGTGTTGGATCTTGAGTGAAGGCTAATCCTATCACTCTGCCTTTGTTTAGATTTTGCTGCAGGGAATTTCAAAATATCCTGTCTTGAATCGATTTCCAAATCTGCATATCTAAAAGGTGGCCTCCTCAGTTTGGTTTCTGAATAGGCTGGCCTAATCTTTCTCAATGGGCACAAAATATCTGCTATTAAGAAAGTGGGGGTTGCTTTCTGCCTCTAAAAAAACATGTTTCTCCGTTTGTCCCTTTGGAAAATATAATATTCTGCCTTCTTTTAATATTCCGCAAAATATTTCATTCTTCTGAGGGGGGGTGGCTTCCCCTAGTATCATCTAGTGGGACAGAGGGGCAGAGCCTTATCAAGTGTGGCACCCGTTCTCTGGAATTTCATTTCCCCCCGAAGTCAGACTGGCCTTGTTGGCCTTCTGAAAGAACATGGAGCAGAGCCTTCAAAATGACTGTACTACTAATGAAATGGATTGTCTTCGCCTGCAAATTTTTAAAAATGTTTTATGTAGTTTTTTAAAAATTATTTTAATGTTATTGTTATGTCTACAATCTTTTTTTATTTCTATTCTTCTGTCTTTTTTTAACATTGTTACCACCCAGAGTCATGGATGTGAGATGGATGGCTATATACATTTAATAAATGAATAAAAAGTTATAAATAGCTTTATGGTATCCAGATGGAAAAAGATCCTGTCGTTCTGTTAGGCTATTTTTATCTGTATTAGTCTTTTCCAAGAACCATCCTCCAGTTGTTTGGAGACTGCATCAACATCCTAGACTGTATATCTAAATGCTAGTAATTACAATATCCCCCCAACAATATTGGCAGTCCTCAGGTTAAGCCGGCATTGGGATCAGAATTTCGGTTGCTAAGTGACGCAGGCCTAAGGTACAACATCATGTGGCCACATCCCTTAGCAACAGCAATTCCAACAATCCCTGTTTGCCACTGTAACTGGAAGATTGCAGGGGTTATAAAGCAGGAAGAAGTGGGAATCCTAGGAAGGCACCAGGCGTGCTAAGGAATGTAGGCAAACTAGCGGGGGCCTTGCGTGAGTGCTTCTAAATACAGTTGGGCTGGCAGGAGTTGCAGATAGTCTAGTGGTGGCTGTCATAGGCACTAAGGAGTGTGAGTGGGCCAGGGGTGACTATGGGTGGGCCAAGTGGAGAGTGTGGACAGGTGCTTCCGAGTAGGGCAGGCTATGTGGGCTGTGGGTGGGGCATTAGGGGTCTGAAGGCAGGCATTTCTGAGTGGGGGCAAATAGTAAGGGTCATGGGCAAGCAACTATGGAGTGTGAACAAGCCAGTGGAGACCTTTATGGATTGTAGGCAGGTGGGGTGCTACATAATACAGGTAGTCCTCAACTTACAACCATAATTAAGCCCATCATTTATGTTGCTAAGCGAGACAGTTGTTAGTGAATTTTTCTCCATTTTTACAATCTTTCTTGCTACAGTTGTTAAGTGAATCATTGCAGTTGTTAAGTTAATAACACAGTTGTTAAGTGAAGCTGGCTTCCCATTGGCTTTGCTTGTCAGAGGGCCACAAAAGTCAATCACATGACCCCGGGACACAGAAACCGTCTTAAATACGAGTCAGTTGCCGAGCGCCTGAATTTTGATCACATAACCATGGGAAAGCAGCAACATTCGTAAATGTGAAAAATGGTCACGGCACTGTTTTCAGTGTCATCGTAACTTCAAACGGTCCCTAAATTGAACTGTTGTAAATCGAGGACTACCTGAATTAGGTCCTTGGAATTTATTTATTTTAAATTGGGATTAGTAGCTTCTGGTTTAAACTTTTGTGGCTTTTAATGTACTCTATGAAATGCACACAGACCCATTATTCTGTCATACATACGCTGTTTGTGAGAAAACTCATAAGAACCACAGCTCCCTCTCCCTTCTCAGCTGTTTTTACTGGAAGGTTCATCCACTCAATCCAGTGTAGGCCACAAACCCAATACTCAGTCTCCAAATAGTTTATTTTCAAGGGTGAGCCGAGCCTGATTAATCGTGCAAAAGACATGTTAACAATGCTCTCAAGGTGAATGACCCCCCTCTCATCACCAAATGGAGACTAAATCTATTTTACAGGAACAAAGAGACTGAAATTACAGACGGATTATTGGTTACAATTTAGGTGTCAAGCAACTTTGTACTTGGATACAGATGAAGTCATGGTAAGATAAGCATGCATGTTAAAAAAACATGCACTAAGCAATTTCTTATCTCTTACTGTGTGGTGTGCTAGGCTGTACCAATTGCCTAATCATCTCTGTTTTTCCTACAAAGCCAAAACTGTTTGCTGTTCACTATGTGGGCATATAGGTAGTTCTCGGGTTATGACCCTAATTGGGACCAGAATTGCTATCCCTAACCCTAACCCTGAAAAAAGCAGATAATTAGCAAATTAACTCTAGAACTGTTACTTTTTCCCTCCTGCTCACTGCAGGCCACTAAATTAAATCCTTTTCAAAAAAGAAATCAGGGGTCTCCAAACTTGGCAACGTTAAGACTTGTGAACTTGTGGACTTTTATTCCTAGAATTCCTTAGCCAGCTGAGGAATTCTGGGAATTGAATTCCATAAATCTTAAAGTTGCCAAGTTTGGAGACTGTTTTAAATGAAGAGAAGTACGGTCAATTGCCCTGGATCCCAATCAAGGCGGAAGCCCCGTCCCAAATAACTAATAAGGAAAAATATAATCTCAGAAATTATTTCAAAGGAAGAAAAGCTTGAATTTTCCTGAAAATTTCAATTTACTGGTCATTAATTCAATGGAAGATAAAGGAATACAAAGGGAATTCAAATATATTCTGGAAACATATAAGTATAATCAGAAGCATATTTTTCATCAATAAAAAATGTATGATACTTAGTTCCTAAGTAATTAAAATTTTGAAATAAAATTTAATAGTTGTTTTGGCATAATCCCTGGTAAAGTCTATTTCATCAGATACACTTATTATGATGAATACCAGGCAGTTGCTGAATAAGGGTAAACATATTATTGCAATTATATTAGCAGGTGTATTTTACAAAATTAATTCCTGTTCGATCCACAGATATAGAAATAAATCTTTTTTGATGAAAAGTAGGTTAACCATTTGGATTGTGTTCTATTTTTGAAACTTCTTAGCTCCCAAATTACCATTAGTGAAATAATTTATGTGAGACTTAAATATCCCTATATTGATGTATGAATAATGCCAGTTTTGGTATCAGATTGGGCTAATGCTTTTTTTATGGAGAGACTGACTTGTTTTTCATGTGTACTATATTGAAATAACAAGTTATAAATGATATGGAAATTAAAACTGAAAACTCATTTAAATGCACAATCACATAAATTATTTTATTGCACTTTATCTTTATGACACTACTTAATTCTTTTAGACTTAATTCCCAGGGTGTTAACATTACAGTATATTTGTTTATTTGAAAAATATGCATCATCTTGGTAGATTTCCCATACATGCATCTCTGTCATCTGGTTTCTCCTCTATTTCTTATATTATGTATAGACTTGGCAGTCTGAAACTGTGACAAAATAAATAGAAAATAAACTGAAGTTAAAAAGAGTAGACAAGAGGGGCGGCAAAGAAATTTGATAAACAAAGATTAACAAGGAAAGTGATCTGTAAGCATGATAGAGTGACAGAGGAAAACTAATTTGGTAAAGAGTAGTTGTGAAAAATGTAAAGACACTTTAAAGATAATTGAGAAAGAGTTTGGAATGAAACTTGCCATTATTGTAGAGCTTTGAATTGCCAATTGCAAAAGGGGATGCAGCATTTTAAACCTTCTAGGCAGAAAACGTCTTTGAAGTGCCTCTTATTAAAAGACAGAAATGATAGGCTGAACTTCTTGACATGTGCTAGTTTGTCTAGACAGGAAGTTCTTACTTCTTCTGCCAAGGTCTTCTTCCTTCTGCTTAGCCCTAGGAAAACTAGGAAACGGGTAGTGCTTTGCATCTTCCTGATCAGAGTTCAAAAATTTAGAATTTATCACTTCTTACGCCAATTCCTGAACTTTCAGAGGCAAGCTGTACAATCCCACAGTCAGTCTTGTACTTGTGAAAACCTTTTAAACCATATAATCAGTGGTGGGATTCAGCCAGTTCGCACCACTTTGGGAGAACCGGTTGTTAACTTTCTGAGCAGTTTGGCAAACTGGTTGTTGGAAGAAATCATTAGGGCAGAGAACCGGTTGTTAAATTATTTGAATCCCACCACTGCATAAAAGGGTTAACAGATATAAACAGTTCACTGAGTTAGAGAAATCTAGGAATGCAAAGAAAGAAAATGATCTCATAAAAAATTCCAAATGAAATCTAAACAGCCCAACTGTGTTACTTATTAACTTATGCAATAATAAGATACTGGCTGTGTACTCAGTCACACTTTGTGGGAGAGAAAGAAAAAAAATTGCCTCTTGTTTTGCTGTAGTTTTCATTTTGCCCTTCTTCTCTCCCCTCTTACAAGCATTGTTCGATTTTACAAAATGTGGAAGATAAATGAAAGTCAATTTCTTGGAGTGACTGATCAAGACAAATGCTCCATCTCTGAAACCATGGATCTAACCAGCGATTCAAAAAACTAATAAGCTACCAAGCCCACCATCCTAACAACTCCAATATTCATGCAATGACGAACAATGCGGGGTTTTTTTCACAAATTTGTGATGGCCAAGGAAAAAGCGCACTACATAGCAACAGAGCAGGATCCCATTACTCAGAAAGAGCAAACTGAGGCAAATAAAATTCAAGACCAACAGAAGATTGAAAGAAGGAAAAGATTTGTGCAGGAGTCCAGAAACAGTATTTTGAACATATACCCACGCTTGTAAGTAAAGTAAACAAGGCAGAGTTAACTTCAACAGGTCAAATGCAAAAGAGAGGAGAGGGGAGAGATTTTCTCAGTAATAATAATATAAAAAGAAGCCATACAAGGTTTGGAGATAAACAAAAAAAAAAAATCTAGGTTTGTAGCGAAATCTGCCCCATTGCCAGCAGGATTTTGCTCCTTTTTTTTTTTTTTATGAAACACATCTGTTACCTTAGGAAAATCCTCCCAACCATATCCTCCAAAGCATGAATTAATTTCCACTGAGAGTTATGATAATAAACCATTGTCAAATCCCAGGCGACCTAGGACTCACCTGACAACACAGAATGAAGCCACACAATCATCTTTTCTCTCCTTTATTTGTTTTGGATCCATATTGAAAAGAATAAAGCAAATGAGACACCATTACTGCCTTACATCACCTGCCCCTTTGCAGGGATCTCTTGAACTCACTGATTTTATTACATTTACCACCAGCGGGAAGATTTGCTTTTTTGGACAAAAGGGCATGTAATAGTGTGGGATGTTGCTGTTCTTTTATTTCATGTAATAGAAAACGAGAGATCTCTGATCTATCACTCTGAGCCAATGGTTTATTTATTAAAAAGTTTCAAGTGCCTATCCTATCTGAATTTCCATTTGCATTTTGCATGCCTTTTTAAAAATATTCCTTCTAAAACAGAAAACCTAATGTATGTATGAATGGATCAAAAGGCTCAGCGTGCAGTTGTGAATTCTTCTAGGTAGGTATACCAAATAATTTGCAATGAATCCTTTTAATCTCCATTATTTCTTGAAAAGGCTTTGAAATAATTAAAAGTTGATCCATGTAAAGGCGTCACTTGGTATATTACCTATGTAGGTTAGCTTTGAAAGGTTAGCTTTCATAAAAGAAAGTGGATCTAACAATTCTTGTGTAGGCCTCTTCACTTCCAATCTTCTCTTTGGAGAACTCAGGCTATTTCCAGATGGTTCCAGGTTTTATCATTAAAAAAAATATCCAGCAGCTTTCTGTCTTTTGCTTCTGAACAGTCTTCTGTTTTTTAAGGGAAAGAAAAGTGATGAGAAAGTATTGGAAGATAGCATTCTTACACTTTTATAATAAAAGAGTAGCTTGAATAGTATTTTTGGTTGAAGCAAGTCAATATTGGTAGGTGACCGATCTCAAAATGTAACAACTGTTGCCCTCTTTAGCATGCAAACTGTGATATATAAGGCTATAATGTTAGGGTTAATATTCATATTTTAAAAAGAGAGTAATCCTCCTTTTAGAGAGCTATGCATGCTTTATTATTTTTGTGTCCTCACTAGTTGTGATTGTCAGAAGGAAGTGTAGTCATTTTTTTTTTTGCCATTTAGAAAGTAAAAACACCCCAAATAGGCTTAGCAAGCATTTTTTAATTTAAAAAAAAAATATTTCCCATTCCCTCCAAAATCCAAGAAAAAGCAAAAAAATCTCAGTCTTGGACACTATGCATTATGGTCCTGTCCAAAGGTGCTATTCAGATGGTTCACACCGGTTCGCATGAACTGTTGGTGGAAATTTGGCCAAGGTTGCCGAACCAGTAGTGATAGCCGGCTGGCCACGCCCCTGAACCAGTCACCACTCACTCGCTCTGCCCGCCATGTTCGTTGCTGCCATGTTCTTCAGCACATGCATTCCATTGCCTTGCAAGTCTATTGGGATGTGCATGTGTGAAGAACATGGCGGCGACGGCAGCAGCTTTTTCCGTGATTTCCAGTACTTTTTGGCGGCCTGCAGCCAGCTGCCACTTCTTTGAGTGCCACTTTGCGGTTGCGGCAGCTGGCTGGGGGCTGTAAAAAACTCCAGGCAGCTTACCTTCCGGACTCTGGGCCAGCCACCGCAGAAGGTAAGCAGCCTAAACAAAGAGGCAGTGATGGGGCAGGATGCAGGGCTAGGGCTGGGGTCACTAAAGGAGGGGAAATGGAGGTGACTGGCAAAGGGAGGGTGGGGATAGATAGGTGGAAATTCCAAAAATTTTCCTATCATTTCCTGTGGGCATGGCTAGGTGGGGGGGGGTCATGTGACTGAGTGGCTGTGGGCATGCGTGATGGCAAGTTGGCTACACCCACTCAGTCACATGCCCCCCACCTAGCCACACCCACCGAACCAGTAGCGAAAATTTTTGAAACCCACCACTAGTCCTGTCTATTTAAGCCAGAATAGCTCTCCCACAAAATCTTAAACGTACTAATTACTAAAAGTCTCAACTTAAATTATTAGTAATCTATCTCCGTAATATGATGATGTTTTAAAATCTCACTTGCCCAAATGATAAAAGGTTTCTGGGTTTCAGAAGCTTTGCTGGTTTGATTTCTTCGGTGAAATAATTATTGGAACCCGATCGATGTTTTATATCACAATGGGCAGAGATACAGTGTGTGTGAGTTTGTCTGTGTATGTATAAATTTCAGTATACATATTGAATGTTTTAAAACCAAAAATAAAAACTAGGGTGATGAGTAAAACAAAAGAGAAAAAAAATCAAAGAGAGAGCCAAAGGTGCAAGAAAGAAATAAAAGAATAATAGAAAAGTAAGAAAATATATATATATAAAGAAATGGCTTCCAGTTATCTTTACAGCAGTTATAAATTATAAATTCAGCTCTTCCTCTAAAGTTACATCATGACTGTCTTCTTTCTATAATTCCTGCTATCTAATTGTCAGAACTGTAAATCATAAGTTCATTTTTTTATGTTTTACGTAAAAAGCCCATAAGGGATTTCCAGTCAGCAATAAACATTGTCATTTCTTTAATCAAGTAATTTGGATGACTCAGCAAGTTCTATCATCTTCACTAATCATTCCCCCATTGTAACTATTACCAAATCTTTTAATCTTTTGCACACTATAATCTTGTTGGGGTTCTCATTCATAAAAACAATAACCTTTTCCCAGTTGTTTGTTTATCAATCCCGAGAATTATGATTCCAATTATATATTATTCCTTACAATCCTCTGAATCAAATGTTTGAATCCAAAAATGTATAGCTTTTTTACATATCCATGAGACAAGATAAAATTTACCCTTCTTATTCACATTTCCAATGTAAATTTGAAGTGCCATTATAAGTTCTAGACCAGGGGTGTCAAACTCAAGGCCCACAGGTCGGATCTGGCTCACGGGGTACTTAGATGTGGCCAGTGAAGCTGCCCTTGAAACAGCGGACCGGCCCGCGGTGTCTCTGACAGTAAAAATGGAGCTCAGAAGCGCCACATGTGGCCCTTCCAGGCTCTGTTTTCAGCCATGACACAACCTCCAGCCCTCTGCCGGTGAAAACGGAGCTCAAGGAGGCTCCATTTTTGCTGGCAGAGCATGTAGGAGGCTGTCGCAGCTAAAAACACAGCCTTGACAAGTGACTTTGAGTTGGCCACACCCTCTGGCCACACACACACGGTCCCTTAGGTCAAACACAACTCTGATGAGGCTCTCAATGAAATTGAATATGACACCCCTGTTCTAGACAATTTCTCTGGTGTCATATAACAATGTTTATCATTTTATAAAAATTCTCTTTAAGATTTTATCTTACTGTAAATTATTGGAAGAGAACATATGTAGCCCAGATTTGAACTATGGAATCCTTGGTATACTCTGAGTTTGGTTGTTTACTTGCAGATGTTTCATTATCCAAATAGTACATCAGTGCTAGAGAGTTTGCAGCTTGCATCTTGTTTATATACAGTAACTTGCCTTTCCAGTGTTGGTGGAGGTGTGGTTTTTCTCCTTGATAAGTTCCTTAATTAGGTATTGTTTTCTGCTTGTTTTTTGTTTGGTATTAAACCCTGCTTATCTGGGTATTTGCTGGAGAATATGTTTGGTCTTTTTGTTTCCTTCTTAGCTTCTTAGCTTAATTTATGTCAATGTGTCTAAATCATAAGCCATGGTGTGAAGTACCCAGCTGGGTGACTTTTCACCAGTCTCTCTCTCTCTCTCTCTCTCTCTCTCTCTCTCTCTCTCTCTCTCTCTCTCTCTCTCTCTCTCTCTCTCTCTCTCTCTCTCTCTCTCTCTCTCCCTCCCTCCCTCCCTCCCTCCCTCCCTCCCTCTCTCTCTCTCTCTCAGCTCAACTTACATCACAGGTTTTTTGTTGTGGGGAAAATAGGAGGAAGGAATATTAGCTATGTTTACTATCTTGAGTTAGCTATAAAAAAAATTTAAAGCAGGTTAAAGAAATAAAAAAGGACTTTCTCATTTTATAAACTTCTCTCCAAAGTTCGTATCTTCCAAAACTTTGAACAAGAAAGCCCAAATCAAATTGGCAAAGGCCTTCTCTGACGATCAGCTCAGGGATACGGCAAGTAGAGAGGTTAGTTCTGATCTGAAGGAATCTGGGTTCTTTCATTTCCCCAAACAGAATGGCTTTCAAAGATAATACTTAGGGACAAGAGGAGAGGGGTAGATCTTCTCTTGCCTAAAGTGGCAAATCAGCACTAGGCTGATCTCATCCCATAGGGTGTCTATCCTGAAGCTGACCTGACATAGAGGTTATGCTTTTTTAAAAAAAAATTGATTTATATGCCGCCCTTCTCCGGAGACTCAGGGCGACTTACAATGCCTTAAGCAATAGCCTTCATACTTTAGTATATTTTTACAAAGTCAGCTTATTGCCCCCACAAACTGGGTCCTCATTATGTGATGATGACATTGACTGAAGGGCCAGTAAAGCACATTAGAATTCAATTCATAACGCTTTAACCATTTGTTGGCCACACACCAGTTCAATACTGAAAATAACTACGGATAAGTTATTAATTAAGCAATTGTTGGTGATGTAAAAATAACTTTGCTATCAATGTTTGCATTTATGACCTTTACAAGCCTGTAAAGGTCATAAATGCTTTGCTTTAAAGGAAAGCCGAAGTAAGATCGGAAGCACAGTTACAGTTTGAGCAACTGCAATGCAACTGCTTTGCTTAATGACTGAGTTACCAGTCCAAGTTATGGTCACTAAATAAGGACTACCTGTATGGTTTGGGGAGAGATGAAGGCCATGACATGAGAACATGGCAGAATAAAGAGGCTGTTGGTTGGCTGTAGTTAGGTTCAAGTGGCCTTTAATTAACGGGGGGGGGGGGGGAGAGAAAATGCTTTTTAATCTTCCTTGATTTTTCTTCTATCCAAAAGCAACTAATATTTTGTTCCTATGGTAACCTATTGCTGGAAAGTTGTTACAGGCTATGAACGTGACTTTGTCAAGTGCAAGATTCTGATTCATTATTTCCACACTGGTAGTTTAGTTCAGAACAAATGGTTAACAAATCCTCAGCTTCTTTCCAAATTTGGTTTATTTGTAACCAGGATAGCCAATAGATCTTGAAAAGGTACACCAGGCTATTCAAGAAAGCATAATACAGTTCACTGAAAACATCATCATCATCATCATAATGATGAGATCATAATCTCTACATGGGCCTCCCCTTGGGGTGCACCCGGAGGCTCCAACTGGTCCAGAATGCAGCCACGCGGGTGATTATGGGAGTGACAGGGCGCTCCCATGTAACACCTCTCCTGCACGAGCTGCACTGGCTCCCAGTGGTCTTCCAGGTGCACTTCAAGGTGTTGATTCTCACCTTTAAAGCGCTCCATGGCATAGGGCCAGGGTACTTGCGAGACCACCTGCTGCTACCGATAACCTCCCACCGGCCAATACGCTCGCACAGAGAGGGCCTCCTCAGGGTGCCGTCAGCCAAGCAATGTTGGCTGGTGGCCCCCAGGGGGAGAGCCTTCTCTGTGGGGTAACCCGCCCTGTGGAATGAGCTACCTCCTGGAATACGATTGATCCCAGACCTCTGCGCTTTCCGAAGGGCCCTGAAGACTCACTTATTTCAAAAAGCTGGTCTAGTTTAATTGGTTTTAATGGGTTTTTAAATTCTTGATTTTATTGATTTTGGGTTTTAAATTGGGTATTTTTCAATTTGTAGATTTGGGATTTTAAATTGGTAATGCCGATGATTTAATTTATTTTAGTTTTTCTTAACTTTTGTACTATATGTGTTTTAAGTTTGGCTGTTCACTGCCCTGAGTCCCCCCCGGGGAGAAGGGCGGTATATAAGTTGAAATAATAAATAAATAAATAAATAAATAAAATAATGATAATAATAATAAACAGAATGAAACAAAATAACCAACTTTGGTATATCGGTGTTGTAAAATAATTTACTTAAAAACATCTGGTATTGCCCCCAAGCCAATATGTTGGAAGCAAAGACTAATGCTTTAAAATAGTCTCCTAGTGGAGGGCAAGGCATAATTATTTTAATTAAGTTTGCACCACATTGCATCTTGAAAGACAGTGGGTTTTATATCTTTTCTTTTGTAACTCAAACATTAAAATGATGATGCTAATCCATATCCTTGAGCAAAAAAAAAAAGGGGGGGGGGCTTCTATTAAATCACAGAAAACTTAAAAGCTCTGGGGAAGTTCTTTGCCAACTGGAGGCTCATCCCAAGCATGAGCAAAACAGAACAATGTGTTTCTAGTTTAATATCAAACAAGCCAAACAAAAAAAAAAGTTCCAAAGGTATCCTTCAATAACAGTTCGCTGCCTTATAACCCCTTTCCAAAATACCTTGGTTTACATTCTGGAATGAACTCTCTCTTGCAAGAAACACATTGAGCTGTGATGGCAAATCTATGGCATGCGTGCCAGAGGTGGCACACAGCAGCCTCTCTGATGTCACGTGAGCCATCGCCCCAGTTCAGTTCTGCTGTGCATGCACACCTTCCGCCATCCAGCTGGTCTTCAGGTCTCTGCACACAAATACACGGGGCCAGGCGCATTGCATTTTGGAGGTTCGGGTGCGCACACAAGCCCTTTAGGCACTCGGTCTAGAAAAGGTTAGCCATCACTGACATAGTGATGCAATGAAGCAAATATTAATACCAGAAATAACAGTACTCCATAAACATGGAAGTAAACAGGGGTGTCTCAGCCTCTATGCTCAGAACTTCAGCATTGGGATTGGTGTACTTCTATAGTGGAATATTGTGGCCCTATCTGGTTGAACGCTGCCACACAAATAATCTGGATGCCAGCCTGAATGATATAATGTGGATAACAAGTGGGTGCATCCAGATTACATCAAGCTGCTGGCTTCCTATAATGAGCCATAATGCCCCACCAGACTTACGATGACAAGATGCACTTCTCAGAGTGTACCAAAAAAAATGTCAGTAACCCACAACTGCTGATGCATTCTGATATGCCATATTTATTCATTAGGAGACCTAAATCTGGGGGGAGGGGGGTACTCCACACATGGATATTGGCACAACAATTGCATAACACTGACTTTGATGTAAAATCCCAGTGTAAAGTAAACTGGACAATCAAACATCCGGATTCTAGAATATATGCGCCTAACTGGATAAATGGTGGTAAATGCCTTTCACCACTACCTTTTCCCTATAGATCTGTGGTGACAGTCACAGTGGTTAGAATGCACTATTGCATACTAATTCTGACCGGCTCAAGATTGACTCAATTTTCCATCCTTCCAAGGATAGTAAAATGAGGACCCAGATTGTTGGGGGCCAATATACTGACTCTGTAAACCACTTAGAGAGGACTGTGAAGCACTGTGAAGCAGTATATAAGTCCCAGTGCTATTGCTATTGCTACATCCTGGGTCAAGGCAATTTGTTTTTCCTTATTGCTTTTATCCATCAAAGGCCATGTCCCAGTAAAACAGGAATATATGTAAAACCCCAAATACAGAAATAACTCTTACATAACTTTTTAAAAGATTAATAACACTATCCCAAAGGGAAAACCTCAGTCCAACTCATCATTCCAAATACTGACCCTTATTTTAAATGGGTTGCCCACAAATGCAATGGACTTGGCTGTTGCTAAGATGGGTTTATCAGGGGGGCAGGAGGGGGCAGATTTTACATGAGAAATTCCAAGTGTAGAATCTCTCCATACTACTTGGAGGACTGTTCAGGAGTAATGTATTTCAGAAGGCCAACTGGCCCATTTTTAGTCACCCAATGGTGCCAACAAGCTTTTGAAGTGTTTGCAAAACCAGTCTGTCCAAAAGCAAACTCTCGAATGTACTTGAAAGGACATAGCCTGCCTGTATCTTTGTTACTTTTGGAGGGAAGACAAAGAAATCCTGTTCTTGCTTAAAAGGCATCTTTGCCAGGTTTTATGGAGTCTTTTGCAAAGAGAGGCTCTCTCATGATTAAAAAAACAAAACAAACCCAAACAAACACAAAGTAGACCAAATAAAGGCAGAGCTTTCAGGATCCTGTGAACGTAAAGAAACTTTGAGAGCTCGTACTGTCTATCTCTTTGATTGGCTTGGCAGGAACTTGAGGTTCCAATCTGGTAGTGTAAAGTGTAAAACAAATATTCAAAGGGCAGCAGAGATTAACTGGTATCAGATCAAATGTGGCTGCTGCTTCCTGTCCTGCCAAAACATTCTGTCAGTTTATACTGAGACTTTTCCCTTTTTGGAAGAACCCGAGACTCTTTCCAGTCCTAGCCTGTCAAAACAACCCAGCTTCATGCAAAGCAACCCAGTGGCCACCTTCTGTTCCAAGGCATCAGTCAAAGATCAACAGAAACCTTTTCTCTGCCTTGAAAACTCTCTGGGAATGCGGGAAAAGGTTTTTCTCCTCACACATCAGCAACATTTTGCCCAGATATACTGCAGAAGTGACCAGATTACCTTCTTGGTCCTAGCTAAATAGAAGAGGGAAGCTGCCAGGAAGGTGTTACAGGTAGTCCTAGACTTACAACAGTTCATTGAGTGACCATTCAAAGTAACAACAGCACTGAAAAAAATGACGCATGACCATTTTTCACACTTACAACCATTACAACACTCTCACGTGATCAGAATTCAAACACTTGGCAACTGACTCATATTTATGACCGTTGCAGTGTCCCGGGGTCATGTGATCCCCTTTTGTGACCTGATAAGCAAAGTCAAAGGGGAAACCAGATTCACTTAATAACCATGTTAGTAAGTTAACACCTGCAGTGATTCACTTAACAATAGTGGGAAGAAAGGCCATAACAGGGGACAAAACTCACTTAACAACTGTCTCACTTAGCCACAGAAATTTTGGGCTCCATTGTGGTCATACGTCATACGTCAAGGACAACCTGTATTTTCTGATGAAGTCATCTGGAAGGAGAAAAAAAAATCAAATGTTCATGAGAGAAGGTGGCTGTGTTTTGAATAGCTTAGCCGAGCTAAAAATGAAATCATTTAAAGTATGTATGAACGTTTATGTATGTATGTTTGCAGTGCACTTGAATTGACTTCACACATAAAATGAATACATTATGCAGATTGCCCTCATTCCCTCCCCCCCACCCCCAATGCACACATACTTTGAAGAAATATATTGATGCTATCTTATTCTCAAGTAGGTCCTAGGTTTAACTAGTCCATCTTCATCTTCACCAGTGTTTCCTAAAAATGTGTTTCTAGGAGTCCTGGGGTACCCTCAAGACCTCTCGGGGGTGCACCAAAATTATTTACTATGTTTAAAAATAATGCAGCATTAAAATCTCATCAAACAATTATTAGAAGCAGTAGCAAACGTAAGTGCTTCAGTTGTATTTTTTTAATATGATAAATATAGATAAACATAACCTATTTCACAAAAAGCTGTCTTAGGGTTCTCCATAATTTTTAAAATTGGGAAAGAGGAAAGGAAACACTGGTCTACGCACCAAGCTAAGCAAGCAACCCTTTCCCCATCCAGATGTTTGGAATTCATACTTTCCTTGTTAAAAAAAATATCTGGGTTTAGGGAGTTGTACAAAATAATTGCAAGAGGTCAAGTGGACATACTCGGGCTAGGTCATGGGTATCAAACTCGCAGCATCACGTTGCCTTCACGTGGCATAGCATGACGTTTTTCCCCTTCGTGGAGCTGAGGTGGACGTAGCCTGCCATGACGCATCCAGCCCACATGCCGCCAGTTTGACACCACTGATCTAGGTGCTTACCAAAGGTTTAGATAATGACAGATGTGAGCAACTTCTGAAGTATCATCAGGTGAAACTCAGCTTTCCAATTTACAGCATGTTTCAAATAGTCAGCAGAACAAGCCCACTTGGGATTTTTTCAGCCAGTTTGTGAGAATAAAAAAGCTATTAATTTTTTTTAAAAAAAACCTGTAAATTACCTTCAGGTTTCTTCTTAAAACTTTAGGAACTAAGGAAAACTAAAATCTCCAAGTGAATTTTAGAATGAGGTGCAAGTAAAACATCACAGGCATTTATTCGGTAAAGCCGAAGAAAGCTGTGGTCTTGTTGAATTACAACTTCTAGCCTTTAGCTTTATTGCTATGCTGGCTGGGATTTGGATTCTTACAACATATGGAGGCTTACATGTTTCCTACTGCCGCACTGAAGCAATGTTTTACAACACACGGCAAAAAGCAATTGGTAGGAGACAAAAGGCACTCAAAAAAGGAGGGATATAGAAAGGCTACTGAAGTGAAATTACAGTGTCTGCTCATTTAGGAGCTTTTAGCCCAAGTGGTGTCCGGGAGAGAATAGGTGGTGCTGTATAAAGAAACAGGTTCTGCTGTTGAGTGTTCAGAAAAAACAGATAACAAGAATGGCCCTTATGTTTCAAATAATAATTTAAAGAAAATTTGCATTACTTATAGTGCCATTACTTATAGTAATGGTTGCATTACTTTCTAAAGGCATGTGTATTGATAGGAGCCAGATATAATAAATATCTGAAGCAGCAAATGCTTCTAAATTAATTAATAAAACTTAATAAAAATAATATATGGTTGGAAGTGTGCAATTTTGATCATTTAGTAGCATTAATTTTAGATTAATTTTAATAGTGTTTCTACATCTCATTCTTGTGAGCAATGTTAATGTTTTATCATTTTTATGTAGCAACACTGCTCAACTCAACACACATTCATTTTTGTGGACTTTATTCACATAAAGGTGATAATATTGCAGGACTATCTATTAGGCATTCCAGCAACAATTTTGCCTTATCTGAAAGATATAGGAATTGTAGTGGCGCAGTGGTAAGAATGCAGTATTGCAGGCTAACTCTGCCCACTGCCAGCAGTTCAATCCTGATTGGCTCAAGGTTGACTCAGACTTCCAACTTTCCAACCTTCCAAGGTTGGTAAAATGAGGACCCAGATTGTTGTGGGCAACATGCTGATTCTGTAAACTGCTTAGAGAGGGCTGTAAAGCACTATGAAGTGGTATATATCTCTAAATGTTAGTGTTATATAAGGGGAATCCTTACTTCGCTTTAAATAAATAGTTGCTTCTGATAATTTGTGAGTCAGAACTGGGAAAGATGGAGAAACATTTGAGTCTGAAGTTCATCAGTGCTCATATTATTACATTATTGTTTATTATAATAGCATCACTTAGCCAGTCCTTCTGGTTTTGTAATATAAGCAGGGCCAGATCTGGTCAGTTCTTGGATGGGAGACTAATAAGAAACTTCAAGAATTATATTAGATTGGGAAGTATAAATAAATATCCTGAAGACGTCAGTAAGTTAATAGTAAAATACACAAATGTGTCCGTAAAATCCCAGGAATCAAATTCAACATAAAAGATATTTATTTTAATACTTCAGCACAATTCATGCAAAATAGCACCTTTTTATGAATCTCAGCATAAACAAATTCCTGAAATGTCCCAGCTCAGTCTTTACATTTCTCAGTGCTGAGCTATAATGAGTGTATGAACCACTTTTAAGTAAATGAAGTAAATGAAGCAACATGACTGTAATGGAGAACAATTATGTTGGGAGCTTATCCTGTCATTCTTTTCTTCCTCATTTTATATGCAAATTGCATTTGATATGGCTGAATCATCTTTATCCTGTCAAAAATGCAATGCTTGATTAATGTGGGTGGATTTAAATGTCCCCAAGCGAAGGAGTGGGAAAACTCTAAGTAACAATATAACAAGATATCGCCTCGGAGAACGTCTGAAATGTTGATGCTATCTAGCACACTTTTCTTCTTGCCCCATTTCTCTTCTTGGCCCATCTTTGTTGATGGATAATTTCTATTTTTACTTAAAAGAAAAAAAATGCACAAATGAATAGCTCCTATAATTTTACCATGTTGTTGCAGCTTGTCAAACCTTCTGATAAAATGTGGCATTTCTTCTCCTTTTACATGATGCTTGCGGGAACATTTGCAGATTCTTTCTCAAGTAATGATCTATGAATATGAAATGTTGCAGAACAAAGTATTTTCTTTCTGTCACTCCCAGCAGTTCCTAACCCATCTATCTTTTGCTATTCTAGGTTATATTCAAATGCCAATTTGAATAGGTGAAGGAGAGTGGTATTGACTGGAAAAGCTTTTTCTGGACTTCAGCCTCTATGTCTGAACGCCTCTTTAGAATCGCAAAATCACCATTCCCTCCCCACTCCTGGGGGAAGGATATTGCAAAATCCCCATTTCCTCCTCACTCCAGGGGAAGGATACTGCAAAATCACCATTCCCTCCTCACTCCTGGGGAAAGGATATTGCAAAATCCCCATTCCCTCCTCACTCCAGGGGAAGGATACTGCAAAATCCCCATTCCCTCCTCACTCCTGGGGAAAGGATATTGCAAAATCCCCATTCCCTCCTCACTCCAGGGGAAGGATACTGCAAAATCCCCATTCCCTCCTCACTCCAGGGGAAGGATACTGCAAAATCACCATTCCCTCCCCACTCCTGGGGGAAGGATATTGCAAAATCTCCATTCCCACCCCACTCTGGGGCCAGCCAGAGGTGGTATTTGCCGGTTCTCTGAACTACTCAAAATTTCCACTACCGGTTCTCCAGAATCTGCTGGATTTCATCCCTGCTTTCAACTGAAAAGCACATGCACGCACACACACACTCAGCACACAGAAGCAAAGAATTCATATTATTTGGAGAAGAGTAATCAAATGAAGGCGTGAAAGGAATATTAAAAACTGCATTTCATTCAGAGAAAGTTTCTGACTTTCTTCCATATGTCCATCAATTGAAAAGCTTGTCTCTGATACCATTTATGAAGGATGGAAGTGACAGAAATTGGTACACTTGCTGGTACACTTCAGTACATAGCATGAAAGGCAGATCATTCCCCTGTTGTAAATTCTACTTTCTTCGTAATACCTTTGATAATCACGTTGACTATGAGATTCTTTGACAATAGACATTTCCTAAACTTTTCACATTAATCTTGCATTCTCATTATCATGTGAGACTTTCATTCAAAGTCAAAGCTTGAAGGGGTGTCTTTTTGAAAATCCAGATCTAACCCTTTCTAAATCCAGTATTTTGGCAATTACCTAAATAATTTTTAAATGGGATTGTTTGCAACAACTTGCAAAAGATTAATCACTTTATTTACTTGAAGCAATGTTATATAATCATACGTGTTCCCAATCTTGCAGGAACATGATAACAACCTTGTGTCATCAACATCAATTTCTCGAGGGAGGAGATTGTTTTCCTTAATTTGTTAAATTGGAGTTCTCATGAATTCCCTAAGGATTTTGATGTTTTTTCCAACACAGAAATATAATGTTTTTGTTCTTAGCATTTCTTCAAGTCCTAATTAACTAAACAGGAGGATACTAAGCGTATTATTGTTGTATGTACTTATTCTGTCTACTGCTGGTTAGCAGATCCAAGAAAGTGTATCATTTTGGATTTGGATTGGATTTATTGGATTTATATACCGCCCTACTCCCGAAGGACTCAGGGCGGTGTACAGCCAACAATAAAAACAATAAAATTTTGGCCCTATTCTCACAATGTGCTTAACCAAGTCAGGCATTAACTCAGTCAAACCTCCTTACTAATAATTCTGAATTTCTGACATCCACATTCATGCTGAGTTGTCAATATTGGGAATGTGAAACCCCTATTCAGTTTCTCCAGAAAATATGTATATGTACGTACGTATGTACCAGGGATGGGTTCTAAAAATTTTTACTACCATTCTGTGGGTGTGGCTTATTTTGTGGGCATGGCTTGATGGTCATGTGACAATTCTTTAGGATTTAGCAGAGGTACTGGTCTACCAGACTTTTAACTGCTTGCAGAGCTCTACCTGTCTACTCATTTGTTTTTGGAGGCACCGGTCTACCCATTTGTTTTTGGAGGCACTGGTCTACCCATTTATTTTTGCAGGCACCGGTTACTCATTTGTTTTTGGAGGCACTGGTCTACCACCACACTGCCTTTTAACACTGATCAACTGTAGGGTGGCCCTTTGAAGCCCCGTGGCAAGAGTTTAAACAGCTTTTTTCTTCCAGCCAATCAGCTGGGACTCAGGAAGCAGCAATAGATTGGGGGTGGGGCCAAATAAAAGGTAAGAATAACGTGGGAGGTGGAGGGGTGGGGGGCAGAACCGGTTCGGTGACATCATATTGTCACCGCTATCGGCTCAGTGGGACCAGGCCGAACCGGGAGGAACCCACCACTGGTACATACTGTATATGTATATTGGATATATCTGTATACCATCCATTCAGAGGTAGTATTCCGCATGTTCTGACCAGTTCTGGAGAACCGGTAGCGGAAATTTTGAGTAGTTTGGAGAACCGGTATCTATTCTCTGCCTCCCAAGTCCCAGCTGATTGGGAAGAAATGGGGCTTTTGCAGTATCCTTCCCCTGTAGTAGAGAAGGAATGGAGATTTTACAATATCCTTCCCCTGGAGTGGGGTGGGAATGGAGATTTTACAGTATCCTTCCCATGCCATGCCCACCAAGCCACGCCCACCAAGCCACGCCCATAGAACCGGTAGTGGATTCAAAAATTTTGAATCCCACCACTGCATCCATTCCCAAAGACTACAGGGAACTAATAATGAAGTGTTCAGTATTTGGAGGACCTTCACCCAAAGTTTCATGACATAAATTGTCTTTTCTGTTTTACCCATGCAGGAAGCAGCAGGACTGGTTTGACTGCTGCAGCTAATCACATTTGGAAAACGTTGCCAGGCCTTGGCTGAGTTGGGTACTTGGAAGACTTGCTATTGATTAGTTTTTTATGTTTTCACAAGATGCCAGAATTTGTGAAGTTAGTTTAATCTTAAAGCATAGGTCTTGGATCTAAATCTTAACATGACAAGTATTACTTGATCGGATGGACATTTGTCTAAGTTTATGTACTAGTGGGGGGGTCTGAACTCTGCAGGGGGGCTGGACTGATGATCAAACTCCCTTCCAACCCAATTCTATGATTCCGATTCTATGAACCTTTTTTTATGCTCTACCCCTAACTGTCTTTATTAAGAGGGTCACAGAGTCCAGAGATACTTTTAGGAACTGATTTGAGGTTGTTTATCCAGGATCCTGCAGGTTGGGGTGGAATTAAAATGCTGCAAGTAGGTTAGAACACCAGTATAACCAATAAGGAATTGATTTCAATACCAGTAAGTTTGGCAATGCACTGGAACTTCCTTCCTTCCTATCAATGTTTAGATTCTATACTCACTCCTTATTTATTTGAAACTGGCTGGGTTCATATTAATAAATATTTCTTTACTTAGTCCTAGTTTGATATGTGTAGTTGCAAGAACTGTAAACAAATTATGTAAACCATAATTTGCCAATCATGATGTATGATTTAATACTTTTTGTGTGTGAATTCAGCTATAATGGGCTTAGTCAACAAATCAGCCTAATATACTATACCTTAATGCCATGACTTACCAGAAGTGCCATAACAAACTCACAGAGGTACTGCAAGGTATTTAAAACATTTGAGGAAAAGACAGTGATACTTGAGATTTGTCAAATACCACATGAACTACTAGTGCAAGGTAATTCAGTTGTGGCCTAGGGGTGCCATGGAAAATTTACTGAGATACTAATGGCATTCTGAACCGAAAACATTTGGGAACCTCTGCCTTAGTGTAATATGTGAAACCATCTGGACTTGGTTGTTGTACAGAAAGAAATACAGCCTCCCTCTCCCCAGCGGAGTGGGGAATGGTTAATTATTGCAGGGAAGGACACAGAAAGCAATCAGAGCAATACTGTGGAAGGAACAGTCTGAATAATGAATGCCACACCAAGAATGCAAGAGGCAATTTTAATGGCCACACTGTGATTGCATTGTTACAAAAGCTCCCTTAGAAGCATAGGTAAGTGCAGTCCCACCTTAAGTCCATTGGGTGTTTTGAGACTGCGCCTAGCAAAGGGTAGTTCCTTTTAACATGTACTATATCTGCTATGCTGTGAACTATGAATATTGGAAACTGCTTAACAGATTCCCAGGTGGTTTGGGTTTTTTTGTTTGCTGGGACTTAGAAGTTGGTTAAATTCTGAGAAATATTTCCTTTAGTCGCTTGCTAATAAAACATATCAATTGCCTTTTCACCATTTTTTTAAAAAATCTCTCTCATATTTACTTTGTCTTGTCTGCCCAGTAAGAGCAACTAATCTCAAACCAATATGCATGTGGAAAAGATCTTAAATTGAATCCATCCATTTGTTGGATATTGGAACTATTGTTCTGCTAGAAAATCAGCATCTCATTTGCTATCACCACCAAACAATGGGAGTAAAGAAACAGACCATGTGTTTTTACAAGTCATGAGATCAGTGGCAACATTGCCAAGAGTAGTCACACATGAGAATCCCCTATAATGGTCTCGTATTTACCAAGCCCAGTTTGTCTAATGAAAGTTTGAGCCAGATGTCAAAGTTATTATACCCAGTCTGACAAGTCACTCTCTTCTAATTACTGGTGTCTGCAAAAATCCTAGAAGCAGCAGCATCGTACATACATTATTCTATTATTCCATTGCTGGATGTGCTTTTTCTGCTTTCACTCTTTTGTAAGCTGTCTAGGTAACTAAAAAACAAAAAACACTATGAAAGGGATTTCAGTTCATAAAAATCTAGATCAAATGTAATAGTTTTACATTTGTTAACAAATGTCAACAATTTAAGGAGCATAGCTGTCTTACTGGAAATTATTTTAAAAACTATTTATACATTGTTTTAGTAGAGCTTGGATAAATGCATTATGAATTCTTTTGCCTACACATTTTGAAGGCAAATGCAGTAATTTCTAATCAGTATTTAAGGTTCCTACCCAAAATATATGCAGGCTCTTTGGACTCTCGATCCTGAAAAATTCCTGGAGAATCATTTCAAATGTGGCATCATCCACTCAGAGATGCAGAGCAATGTTTTATTACATGTATCGCAAGATAAAAAAATGTCCTGTCTTTTCTCAATAGCATCTGACGTTTGCATAGATGACATCTGTTTACAAGGAAGAAATTTCATTTTCTGTCACTCATAGTAGCTCAGTTAACTGGAAAATAGTGTTATTTCAAAGTTAGCCTGTAAATGAGCGACATGGTACATTTGAAATGTACAGGTATATAATGGTGCTATTTATTTATAAAATAAAATCCAATCCTCTTTTCTCCTCCTACAGCCAATAGCTGTGTTAGGCCAGCAAAACTATGTTAAATAAAAGTAACTCATTCTAGTCTCACTAATAACAGGTTACATGAAGAAAATCCAGTTTCGTGCTCACAATATCATCTGTGCCTTTGTTCTCCAACAGGTTATTTGTAAGCAAGTAGCAATCATTATAGATAAAAATTAGTATCTGTACAAGTGTGAGTCATTAATGTGAGGACTGAGTTAAAGAATGGTACATTTATCTGGACAACTACAGACTGCTAGGATTTTTTTTTAGTTTTGTTCTAAATTATTTTATAACTTCCTAAAGCTCTGAGAAATGTTTTGATTAAATAATATATTCTGATAGCTGCAATTTTGTGCCAGGCTTGCATAATATGACAGAAATGATATAGTACAAAGATTTCCTCAAAAGGAATAATGGTAAGTATACTTTGTAAATGACTAAAAGCAACCTTTCCACTAATGTGGTTGTAGTAAATTAATCCTGCAATTTAAATAGAAAGAAACAAATATGAAAGCTATTGCTATAACGTATCTTCTTCTCTGGCATATCTTTAGGGGAAACAATAATAAATATTCAATAAATGGAAATCATAACAAATGTGAATCCTTAAATACATTAATATACAGGTGGAAATTTTTGGGTGGTTTTTTTTTTTTTTTTTTTTTTGAGTGGGCAGGAGATGCAACTGCATTACAGGAGTGGGATTTTTCATTTTTTGAAGTTTGGGATTGAGGTTTAAAAGTCCTTCTCTTACTGAGTGAAGCCTATTTTTATTTACTGTATTTTTCGGAGTATAAGACACACCTTAGTTATTTGGGGGGAAAATAGGAGAAAAAAAATTCTGCCTATCACTTATTCATCTAGCTATCCTTAGCCTGGTCAGCTTCAGCATGTTAATTTGCTCATTGGTTTGAGGTGGGGGCTGGTTGGGGCACAGCTGGGGCAAAAGCACAGTTGATCTTCGGCAAGAGCTCCAGTGACTAAAGCAGGCAAAGTACAGAAGAGGTAAGAGAAGGCAGCAGCTGTTCCAGGTAGCCATTCTGGGTACCACATGGGGTTACATTCGGAGTATAAGATGCACCCAAATTTTCATCCTCTTTTAGGAGGGAAAAAAGTGTGTCTTATACTCCGAAAAATATGGTATATAATACAATTTAGAGCAAGGGTGTCAAACTTGCATAGTCACGTTGTCATCACGTGATGTATCATGACTTTTCCCCCTTTGCTAAAACGGGTGGGCGTGGCCAGAATATAATGCATCTGACCCACGGGCCATGCGTTTTGACACCCCTGATTTAGAGGCTATCCAACTTGAAATGATTCTAGCTAGCTTACACGAAAAAAGCAGGTATAACAAAAACAACAAAATAAAATACATAACATACAGAACCAGAAGACAAACTCTCAATAAGAGAGAAAACATTTTGTTAAGATTAAACCAGCATCCTGCTGTCCCACCGGCTAAGTCTTCAATGACTTTTGGAATGTCATCAGGATAGGAATCCAAGGGATTCTCTGGGGAGATGTCATTCCAGAGGACAGATGTTATGACAAGTGTGCTTCACACCAATATGAAACTTCTAAATTGAAGGATCCCAAAATGCATCCTCTTTGATCAATCTCACTGGGTGAGTAGAGACAATTGGCATTCTGTATAGGCAGTTCTTCAGATAACCAGAACTTATGCACAAAGGGCTTTGTAAGTGGTGATAACCAACATACTGAATTGTACTTGAGAGCCAACTGTCCACCAGTGCAGCTTGAAAAATAATCGTGCCATATGAGCCATCACTACCACATTCTGGATGGGCTTCCAAATGATCTTCGGGGCAACCTGATATAGACTGCATTGCAATAGTTCATGAGATGATTGGCGTATGAATGACTATCTGAAAGGTCTTCCAGTTCAAGAAGAGGGGCAGCTGAAAGCTGATTAAAATTAATTCAGTTAATCTATTTTCTTTAGGATTCTCTATATCTGTTGTCTGACAACCTTCTCAGCAAGGGAAAGTTGTCCAGAATGAATAGGTCCAGCAATGGCCACAATGCCTCATTCAAGGTCAAAGGAGCTAGATTGGCAAAACCACAAATCTTTCCTAAGCAACCTTAACAATCTAGATGGGGTTTCTACTAGTAAGCAGATGGCTGAACTCACAGTCTGAAGGACTCTCTTCCTTTATTAGGCCCAGATTCATTCCAGATAACCCTACATAATTCTTATATGTTTCCTATTAAAAGTGGTAAGAGGCTCTATGGTGGCCACACCTATAGAGTCTGCAGACAAAGTGGAATCACGGGGTTCCAGTTTTTTCACTCCTACCTTAATAAATCAACTTTTTTTTTTTTTAAAAAAAGAATAATTCTGTCAGAAGAATCAACTTTTATCCTGTGCTTTTGTAGTCTTGCACTGATGTGGAAACTAACACATGTGGCAAAGAAAAATACCAGATGGAAATTATTGAGGTTTATGAGAGGGCTATTGTTCCCCCATACAAATCCACTGTTTAAACAATGATGAGTGATGGTATGGCAATATGCCCTTTTGCGAGCTTTGATTTGTGTCTGCTCTGCACTAATGAAAAGCACATGCCTTCAGCCAGTAACCTATAATCTCAAGGAACTTGAGCAATGATAATTCCTCTTCAGGTCAATAAATCCAACTGTTTGCCATATTTTCTTCAGTACAAGTATGAATAGTGCAGACAGCAAATTGGAAAGAACATGAGACTCACTAGAGTTAATTCAGCCATCTGTCTATTGAAAAAATGACGTAAAAGTTTAGGGATGGAACACAAAAGCTATTATATAATATAGTAAAACACCATATTCAGGTTTTGGTTTTGTTATCTTCACATGCAAAAGGATTTCCAAAACAAGATTCCATAGATTGCTAGCAAGTTAAAATTCTAGAATTCACCTGGCACTAGTTAACACAATTCCTGTTTCATTTCAAATTCTTGTGATGTAACATTCTGCATATTGCATAATATAGTACTGCATGTCAATGTACAAATTTGCAAACAGGACTGCAGCGTTCTCATTTTCTTCTGGAAGAGTCTAGTGAATATTCAAATAGATATTGTCAAAACAATTTCTGAAGTTTTACTTGTCATGCAGCTGTCAGAGGCACAGCTATTAGACCCCAAAGAAGCAGCCTTTTAATTACCACATACTCACATGGTAAAACTCAATAAACAAATAGAGTGTATTTTCAGATTTTAAATTATTTTGCTTTTGGCTGGGGGGAATGGAAATATTAAAGCAGAATTGACAAACAGCCATTGTGTTACCTTTTTTAAAAAAAAATTAGAACAAGCATTAATAGAATTTGGATATTTCCCATCCTCTTAGGATTTGTTATCTTTCAAAGATAATTCAGTCTTTTAAGTAGGTTGATTTGAAAAAAAAATACCAAAGGGGATTTCAATCTAATCTTATTTAATGCTGTCTTAAACATAGGCATCAAATTGTAGATTTAACATTCAAACTACACTGGGTTTAAAGGAGTAACTGTTTTGCTAGAGGTGCCTTTTCATAAGAATGCTTAGTATGTGGAACATCAAACTGATCCAAACTGTTTCTAAATTATCAGAGGACTAGGTACTGTCTAAAACTTGTGGTTATACCTCATCAAATTGGTTTACTCAGGCATGGAAGAGCAAGGTGAACTGCCTGTTTTTTGTGGTGCTAAAAATCCCCTATCCAGAATAATGGTGTCTAGAATGATGGAGAAGTACTGGTAAGAATAATGGAGCAGGTGCTACTTGCTCATATGAAGTACAATAGTCTACAACTGACTTCAAAAAATCTTCCCAGACATTTCTATACATCTTGCCTATTGTCTGACAAGAGCTCCCCTATAACTATGTGACAAAATTTTGTGTGTCAGCATGTAAGATCAGAAAGATGTGGGTTCCTCCAAAATGGCAACCAAATAATATTCATATAGTAAATTGTCTATGGAGACCTAAAACAGGATGGAGCGACAACATCAGCAAGTTTTGCGGGCCAGTTGGCAAAAGAAAACTCAGGACCATGTTGGTTGGAAACATGCAGAAAAGCACTTCTGTACTGTTGCCACAATTCAGTATTCTTCTCTAGTATCTAGAGGAGGACCTTTTGAACTTGGGAGTGTGGGTGTCTCAACATCTGTCACTCAAACTTGTCTAAATGTTTTGGCTGTATAATTTTTGTGCAGTACAGTACAGAAGTGCTTTTTTAATATCTTTTCCCTGCTGAGACACTTCTCTTTTCCCAGATGGATTGTTTCCATTCTACTTGTAGAGCCACACCTGCTCTAAATTAATTGCCTGCATCACCTGCACTGTCGCATTACTCTTAGCCTCCCCCTACTCTCTTTGACTTTACCAGCAAGGATAATCCTACCAGGTGTTTCTGTTCCTATTAGGATTGTTCTTAAAGACAATGGAACTATTGAGCCCAGCTACTATATCAAAGTAGTAATCTCTCCCAGAAGGCAAGGTGCACTAGGCAGATAAAAGATATATAGTTCCTGAAGAAGGAACATACACAGCAAGAAAGAAAGCAATTGCAGCTGATCCTAACCATGTGCCTCCTCACTACCCACTCATTCTCATAGGTGCCTGCCAGGGTTCTACCTGACTTTAATATTTAAAGGTAATCATTAAAAAAAATCACATGCCATCTTCACATACCAAAACAAGTTACTGCTGTTACGGTCTCAGCAGTTTGTCTTCTGGTAAATTGGTGCTTTGTGACTGGTCATAACCACCCTGGAAAAGTTTTGTGAATGGGATAGCATTCTTATGGCAGCCTTTTTATTACCATCACTCTAACCTCCAAAGATTGGAGGTACATTACCTGACAGTTGATGAAGACTCAAGATTAGTTGTTATTCCCTATTGCAAAACTAACTAACTTTGCAGCAACATGTGTACGGCAATGCTTGTGGTAGATTCATTCCTTGATCCAAGCTATAATTCAGAAAATTCTGAAATGCAATTCATTCTTGGATTTATGTTAGCTTGGAAAGGAAAAGGCCAGTCCATCTTTCACTGCAATGAAAGAATGAGCTATAATATAAAATACCTTCTCCAAACTTGATTTTAATTCAAAATCTTAGTACTAAGAGCCTTTGCATGCAAAGAGTGGGAAGTTTTCCTTTCATTAAGAAGCAAACTGCTAATAATAACTGTCTTTTCTTTTGGAATACTGTGTTAAATGAAGCTAGTGTTAATGCCTGCTATGTAAACCTTCTTGCCTAATTGGTAGTGTGCCCTCAACTTGGTGAGTCACAAGTTATTTAGATAAGATATATCTTTTTATACATGCACTTGAAAATTGTGACTCCTTTAGTGAACAACTACAACAATCCTGAGGAGCCATCTCATCCCAATTACATACACCTATCCCACCTGCTCAAGCAGGGAGGGCAGGCTACAAATACCATGGGTTAAAGAATTCCAAATGGTAGCTCTAAGAAGAGGGCCTTCTCTGTGGTTGCTCCCACCTTTAGAGTGTCTTACTCCCAAAGGTGAGGCAAGCCCCACACTCCTTCTGGTTTTCTAGAAGATTGTTAAGACCTGGCTTTGCCAGTTACCATGGGGGTATAAGAGTGTTCTGCAGTCTTGGTGGCTGGAGGCTGGTGGTTCAAGGACACTCTTTCCACCCTGTTAACCTTTTAGCCTTACGAATTTTTCAACTTTGTCACTTTTAACTTGTAAATTTTAACCTTGTTTTTATTTTATTTTAACTGTGCTTTTAGTCATGTTTAATATTCTTTCACTATGTTGTTGATAAAGAGTCACTTACATGAGATGGATAGATGAGACGGTGTAGAAATTTGATAAATGAACAAATAAAATAATGTTACAGCTTGCTCTTAATGATGACCTAGAATGCAATGCGTATTAAATAAATGCATTCTGTGTATTTTGATGATATCACACAGAACAGAGGAATAGTTTGTGCCACAAGATCATTGTATGCACATTTTATTACTTGTGTTTCCTTGCCTTTCTTTTGGAGATATTAATGGAACCACACGTGAGAAAGTTGTTTATGTTATGTTTATATTTATTAAATTTTTAAACCGCCCTTCTCCCGAAGGACTCAGGGCGGTGTACAGCCATGATAAAACGATACAATACAAAATTTAAGAACAATTTAAAAATAGATTAAATACTTATGGCCCCTCATTTAAAAATCCATAAATTTAAAACACCCAATCCTAAACTTTAATTAAGCAAGTCCATCTTGTTGAAATAACAGTTGTGGCATTTAGGCAGTGGTGAAATTCAAATTTTTTTACTGCAGGGGAAAGATACTGCAAAATTTCTATTCCCTCCCCACTCCTGGGGGAAGGATATTGCAAATTCTCAATTCCTACCCCACTCTGGGGCCAGCCAGAGGTGATATTTGCCAGTTCTCCAAACTACTCAAAATTTCCGCTACCAGTTCTCCAGAACCTGTCAGAACCTGCTGGATTTTACCCCTGCATTTAGATCCTTATTGTCAGCAACATGTAATTTAAAAATATTTTTCAAATTACATTAAACGTAATGATTTGGTTGATCATTTTTTGCTAATGGTAAAATAAGAGTAATAACAGAAGAGAGTCTGTTACTGAATAATGATTTGTAGTCTGTTTTTATAACTGGTTTTCTCAACAATTAGGCAAGTGTTTCTCTTGTGTGCTTTTCTAATTGTGTCGATGTATTATCAGCAAATCTGCATATAAAACTGAAACGAGAAATTTATTGCCTCTTATTCTCTTGAGGAAAACAAAATAAAATCATATGTAGCATTAACTATAAATACTTTTCTTTTTATTTCAATACCACAAGTACAGTAGAAGATGCTTAACCAATTAATATTTTAGAGGCAGAGGTTGGAAATGAAAAATTATGTACACTGCAACATTTATCCATATTATTCACATTGCTTCATAAGCTTCATAAACTTGGCAATCATTTGCAGGAGCTTTCTGGCTTTGTGAATTTGAATAACACCTGAATTTACATTTTAAAAATAGGTCAATCAGCAATTTTGTGTGTGTTGTTCTGTTTCAGCAATCTTAAATGTAATATGGAAATTAATATGGAAACCTACATAACATTAGTGGAAATTGCAATCCATTTAATTCTGTGTCTTCTCCAATATGCCATCTTGGATTTAGTGATGTACGTCTTTTAAG
Organism: Masticophis lateralis; assembly: GCA_030761175.1. Taxonomy (NCBI): domain Eukaryota; kingdom Metazoa; phylum Chordata; class Lepidosauria; order Squamata; family Colubridae; genus Masticophis; species Masticophis lateralis. Next base: position 67,722,461 of record JAUDYJ010000003.1, read on the forward strand.
ACTTCAATTTCAGATCAGTTTTCCCTCTCCCATCCCACCTTCTTTTATTTAACATGCTTTATATATTACTTAACATGCTGTGGACTTGATTAAGACATTTTTAAAAATCCCAAAAGAAGAAAAGTGCAAACCACTTCTATATCCACTACTGGAAATATCCTACTCAAGCTTGATTTGAAAAAAACTTTATTAATTTAACATATGATTGCCCCTAACCATTTTTGTAGTTTTTTACTCCCTGTAAAGATACTTGAAAATCTCAATCATACACCATATTCTTAACTTTATATTTTATTTGTAAGTTGGAAATCTAATGGCATCCAAATAGTAATAGCAACAGTGGCTCCCCTCCACCCCCCACCTTGTCCCCAAATCATTTGGAAATATTTGATCTTTAAAAGCTTTCAGATGACAGTCACAGAAGAGGTCAGACTAACTTCTTAAGGGAGGTTCTTTGATGATCCTGGCACCAAAGTGCTCTGGAGACTTCTTTCATATGTCCAGGATGGTATGAGGACCCCTGCCTTGGGCAGGGGGCTGGGTTAGAAACCTCCTAAATCTTTCCAGCTCTATGGTTCTATGATTCAAATTTGCAATGCTGTGTGAGATTCTTAGGAGTATGTAAGAACAGAGGAAGTGAAATGTTTTGCATGGAATTCCTTTCTAATGATAACATCCCACTTTTTTTTTCCTATTCATTGCATTGTATAAATTGCCATAGTTTTAATTTCAGCTTTCATTCAGCTGTACCTAGTTTCTATCAACATTATACAGGAACAGTTGTCCAAATCATTTTAAGTATTTGCCTAATATGTCCTCAGTCACATTGCATTGGCATAGCAAGCGATGAATATCATTTGTACATTTGATTTCGCTGTGGATACAATAACGAGGCATTTAATTTATTTCGTAACAGATTTGGCGCCTTGCAAGACACATTGGGAATTCACAAGTAGAGTTGATTTATATAGTTAAACAGAATGCAACATTGTGCAGGTTTATTTGTAGAATATCATTAATATATGTGTGGATTATATACTCAAATTACATTTGTTATGTGTTTCTTACCCCATGATTGTTATATTTTTATATCACAGATGAAAATAGAATGCAGAGTCATCTTTTATTTACTGTCCTACATAGTTGTCCCTGGAATAAATCCATTGATTCATTTTCAAGTAATATGAATAGAATTTAAAACTACATATTACTGAATAAAGAAAGAAACTTTTCATTTGTATACTACTAGTTGGAAAAATCAGGAAAAAAAGAAATATAATATTTATTATAGTCAAGTATGGTAAGTAACAACAAATTTAACATATGTAATATTCTTTGACTTTACTAGAACATTTCTAGAATAAAATGCACATGTATTAAAACCTAAAGTCTTGTTAAAAATGTAATTAAAAGATAGCAGTAAACTTAAATATTAGCAATTAGTAATTAACATATACTGGTACGTATGTGTCGATATTTGAATAAAGGACTGTGTCTTCAAAACAAACCCATTTACCTTCCAAATGTATATTTATATTATATATTATAAAAACTACTTTCCTGTTTATAAAGTGAGAAAAGGGGCCTATTTCTGCACGTATTAAGTAGTGTAGAATCATTACCTTTTTAAAGATAGTGTCAAAATTATAAATATTTAAGTATGTATAAGAACTATTACCCATTGAAATTAAGAGATACTTTACTGTTTACTTAAGTTTGTAAAGAACTAGTGCAGAGCCAATTTGGTGTAATGGTTAAGGCACTGCTCTAGAAATCAGGAGACTGCGAGTTCTAGTTCTGCTTTAAGCACAAATTCAGCTGGGTAACTTTGGGCCAGTCTGTCTCTCTCAGTACTAGGAAGCCGACAATGGCAAATTACTTCTGAAATCTTGGCAAGAAAACTGCAGGGACTAGTACAGGCAGTTGCTAGGTGTTAACATGACTCCCAGGCACAAAAAACCAAAAAAAAAAAAAACCCCAAAAAACTAGTGGCTCTTGGATGTGAAAATGGGATTGTTTTGTCATTTATTTATTTTTTGCCAGTGGAACTCCAATTCTTGAGTAGCAGTAGCCTTAGAGGTTGGCAGCATTTAACTGACCTTGGCTGATCTTAAAAACTAGTTGTGTTGAGTCTTGCCACTACTTGTATGGAGAAACTGCTGGGAATTCCTGTGCAATTAGCTAAACTGGGGAGTCAAACAAACAAGCAAAGACATCAGAAGAAGCAGCCTATTGCAAACCATTACATTAAGATTGGCACCACCTGGGAACAGAGGCAATAGAGGCTGGGTAAGGATTGACAAGTTTTGTGCTGATTTTCTTTTCTTTTTTTTGCCAATTTAAGAGTACATGGGCAGCTCCTCAATACAGTAGTGGGAAAAGTCCCTTAAAACTAAATCAACCTGATTGATCAGATTGACTCAACCTTCCATCCTTCCTAAGTGGGTAAAATAAGGAACCAAATTGTTGGGGGCAAGAGGCTGACTTTGAAAACCGCTTTGAGAGGTCTGCAAAGCGGTATATAAGTCTAAGTGTTAAGTGCTATTAATGCTACACTCTTCCTTTTTAGATTCTTCCTGCTGAAGCATACAAGTTACTCTGAATTACCACAAAGAAGTGTCTCTTGCTGGTTTCTGAATCTTGTGGAAATGAAAACTTGGCCCATCAACTTGCTGTGCAAAGCAATATTAATAAGCAAGAAAACCTTGAAAACGGAAAATTAGTTCAGTCTGACCAAAAACCATCATGAAAAAGATTGCTTGTTAGTAATCTTGATCAGAATTTATGGATTAAAAATATTTAAAAAGATTTTAAGATGGAAAAGCTTCTAAAGCTTTTAGCATGCAGAAACATTGCAGTAGAGCTTTTTGTCAGAGTGAATCTCAGCCATTTGAGCCTCATGTCTTACTTTTGCAGATGGGTGATTTCAACATATGCTTTCTGCTTTTTGTCCAATTGTATGCCAGCCTGTTTCTCTTTATTTTCTGGTGTATATTTGAGATTTCATCTTCTGTGACCACCCTTCAATTTTCCCTCATTGTTTGCAAAAAAAAAAGTGCACTGCATATGCCCGCCCAGAAACTCTTCCACATAACTTTTAATTTCCCCTGCTTTTGATATTTCCATTTGACATTTGCTCCTATCCTCCCACCCCACACCCCTATTGTAGCCCCGCACATAGAACACCATCGGGAACCAGACGTATCTGCCGCAATAGCCGAGATTGTGCCTCTTTAGCGAAAACAAACCGCCTTCTAGACTCAGGGTCTCTCGCGGCAGCGCCGCTTTCAGCGCATTCATTGGCTAAGCTTCGCTTGGGGGCGGGGATTGAGGAGGGAGGGGGGAGACCGAGACGATAAAGGAGCGCTTTCACCGGCGAACCTCAGAGCACCGAAAAGACTTTTTTAAGGGTTGTGGGGAACACGTTAGCGGGAACCGAGACGGCAAACAGGGACTCTTTGGGGTGCGTCTTGGCGACGAGAGGCGGCCATGCTGTGCTATGTGACCAGGCCGGATGCGGTGGTGATGGAAGTAGAGGTGGAGGCCAAAGCCAATGGCGAAGACTGCCTGAACCAGGTGAAAAAGCGCGCTTTCCTTCGCCACCCTCTCCCCTTTACACCTGAGCGGCCGTTCGGGGCTCGCGGAGGGGCTCCTCCAGCGCGTGGCCTTTCCCTCTTCCTTCCCCCCCCCCACCCCGCTCCTTCCCGATGCCACGCGCTCCCCCGCCCGCGCGCCCTGTGGCTCACGCGCTGGCGCGGCGCGGCGCGAGGCGGGACCCTCAACCGTTGCCTCGCCGCTCGATGCAGCCGCTGCGGGTGAAACCAGAAGGAAGGAGAGGTGCCTGTCTTCTCCCCTCTCCCCGGCGGTGACACCGGGCTGAAGCTCCTCTCCTCATCTCCCACGCTTGGGAGCCACTCTGTTGATATGCCGGCTGGCTTGCTCGTTATTCCCCCCACATACACACACACCCTTGGAAAATCCCCTATTAGCCCCATTTTAACCGCACTGGCCACGTGGCGTTTGCAGAGGCGGTGGCGCCCCCTGAATTGGGCACTGCTTGAGAACATCCCGCCGGGCTTCGTGGACCTGTTGTAGGGATGCGGAGGGAGGGAGGGAGGGAAAGGAAGCAGGAGCGCCTGTTAAGTAAACGTTAGAGATGCCTGTGGAGATTCTCAATCATCCCGGGTTATGGTTGTCTCAGAGGTGCCTTTTCCAAAAGGCAAACTGGACTTTCTCGGGTTTTTTTCCTTGGAAACGGAAAGTTAGAACCGAAGAAGCTTCTCGGAGGAGAAGCGAAACGTTTTCAAAAGTAAAGCCCAGTTGCCTTTTTGGGGGGAAAAAAGCATTAGAGTGCTCCTAATTTTGACCCATTCGTGTCCGTGTATAGTTGAAACTCCTGGTTTGAAGCTCCAGCTGCTGCAACTGCTATCCAAGAGGTTAAAGGATCATATTTTAAATTATTCTCTAGGGATACTATTATATTTTTGGGTTTTATGTTTGCAATTTTGTTGATCCCTTGAAAACTTTAGATAGGAAGGTCACTAGCTTCCATAAGAGCCCTCTGAGCTGACTTCTTCCGAAAATACTGTCTCAGCTGGTAATAATTGGGAAACTGTTTAGGTAACCTTGTTAAGTAAATGGGTATCTTATAGCATCTTTTGCTAGTGCTCATTACAGTAGCGTTTATGATGTTTAACTTGTAATCATAGGTTTGCAGGCGACTGGGAATTATAGAAGTTGATTACTTCGGACTCCAGTTTACAGGAAGCAAGGGAGAGAATTTGTGGCTGAATTTGAGAAATAGAATATCCCAACAGATGGATGGCTTGCCTCCTTACAGATTGAAACTACGGGTCAAGTTCTTTGTGGAGCCACATCTGATCTTGCAGGAGCAGACAAGGTAAAAAGAAATAAACCTTAACTGAAAATTGTTTCTGTTTATTATTTTGCAGTCTGCGGCTCCATAGAGTAACTATGACTTTGAACTTTCAGCAATACTTAAGGTGCCTTAGTTTTTCAGTTGATCTTAGCTTTATGGTATGCTTTTTATTGTGTACACTGTACTGGAAAGAGGCCACCATTAAAGGCAATGCTCTAGTCCCCTTATTGAAAATACTGGTGTTATGTAATTATTAGTGTTCCTGTATGGATTTGGCAATGGTTCATTTAGTTATGGAGTTCTAGAAGAATAAGAAATTCAAAGTATTGGCTCCAGTGCCCGACAGTAACCTCTTCGCAGTGTTATTGCAGGTCATTTTAAAATGTTCAAGACAGGGAACTTCCTCTGTGTTTCAGTTTACAGGACTCCTCCTTTAATCTGTGTCATATTACAGTAATACTCAAATGACTGTTTCAAGCTACAAAGAGAAAACAGATGTTTTTTCTTTAAAATATATAACTATAAACTGGATTTACAAGTACTCACAAAAAATTGTCATTGACTTTAACAATTTGGAAGGCTATTATTTTATTTGTGATTTGTGAACTGTAACGTCTGAATTTAAACATCCAGAGTATGTTCTTTATTTTCCCAGCAGTTTTTGTAAAAGTTTTATAAAAATTTTGGAAAGTTTTCTGCATATATGATGGAAGAATATTCTTTGCATAAATCCTTTACTTACTAGTTTGAGGGTTCATTGAGGCTATCAATCACCTTCTCTATGCAGAATCAAAATTATAACTTTGCTGACAGATTGGCTACATTACCATATCCCTGAAGACCACCTGTTGTTCTTCCTTTATATGATAGAATAACTGCTGAATATTTTTTTTATTGAAAAAGTTTTACAATACAGTTTTTAATATCCCTTCCCTCACCAACCCCACACCCCAACAACCACCCCCTCCCTTCCCCCCTCCCCCTCCCCCCCTGACTTCCACTGTTAAACAATCATATATAACAATCAACAACTAACAACTTTTTAGGTGAGATCTAGCTAAAAATATAACAAATTTAACCTTAAATAGTAAAAAAAATATTCTAAACTTATAACATCTATTACCCCCCTAGCCAAATATATAACCACATAAATCGTTTATAAAAACTCATAAAAAATCTTGCAAACTAAATATAACACTTATCTTTAAAAAAAGTAATATAATTTTGAGCATCTTAAGTTTTAGATTAAAATATCATATAGATATTTAACATTAACTATAATTAACTATAATATTCATTAACTGAATATTTTTTTAAAAAATTGATTTATATGCTGCCCTTCTCCGGAGACTCAGGGCGGCTTACAATGCGTTAAGCAATAGCCTTCATACTTCCGTATATTTTATACAAAGTCAGCTTATTGCCCCCACAAACTGGGTCCTCAATTTACTTACCTTAGAAAGGATGGAAGGCTGAGTCAACCTTGTGCTTGCTTATAACCTTGTAATAGTGCATCGCTGTACAGTGCAACCCAAATTATTGTTTAAAATATAATTACAGTACTGTGCAAAAATCCCACTTTGTTTTAGCAAAGGTTTAATGGCCATCTATAATTATTCTCTGGTCTTGGTTTCCTTTGAAAGTGGCTTTCCTGATGCAAAAGTATGATTTTACATCTGTCAAATTCTGTGATTTTTGGCATTTTGTCTGGAATGATGTGATTGAAAGTTGGTCTTATTAACAAGCTTCCAACAGACATACAATATGTGTCTGTACTGTCTTGCACAAACCTGGTATAATAGAGCTTTTTGCACAGGAGTCATTTTGGTGTGGAATAGAGGGACATGTACAAGTGGTAGTAATGACAGTACTTAGTGTTCCATTCCATTTGGGTTTTCAGAAACCATGTGTGTACTGTTATTCAGGTGTAAGGGGAGGTCACGCTATAATTACTACTTTAGCCAATGGAAGCTGTTTTTTCTGCCTTTTCCTGTTTTTTTGAATACAGCATACAAATTTCCTGTATTTTCTGGTTGTATTCTGATAAGGAGACTGAGATATAATTATACATATTGTCATTATACCATTGCTACAGCAACAAATCTAATGGTGGTCTAAGACTTTCACAGTACTATATATTTTTGTGGAGTAGCTGCAAAGCATGATACCAACCTGAGATTCTGTTGGAATTAAAATCTACTGATTTCTATGCTGTGATCTACACTGCGATGATCCAGATTTATGTCATGTCAATAAATCAGCTGGGTTTTTTTGCCTACTTCAACAGGATATGAATGCTATTTGTGTATTTTCCTCTAATTGTTAGCATTTTTTTCCTTAGCCTTTCTAATGATTGAAGAAAATAGATTTGAGGCAGCACCAAATGAAATAGATTGTTAACACAGAAAATATGCTTAATATAAATATGCTATTTCTTTCCCCTCTCTTATGTGGGTATCCATCTTTGGTTAAAAAAAAAAAACCACCCAAATAAGTTAGGTTTAAAAAATACATGTTCCAAAAGGCATTGTAGTGTGAAAGCTGACTCCGAAACAATTCTGGGCGTGACTCATTTTGCAATTGTAAAGTCTCCGCTTAAAGAAAGAAAGTCTGCTGCTCAGAAAAGCAACAACAATGTAACTATAGGTCATTGACTGAAAGTAACCCTTGTTAATAGCTGCTAGGCTGTTCAGTCAAATCAGCGGCTCCTTCCCTGGAAGAAAGAGGAGATGCTTAAGAAATTCAGTTCCTGATTGGTCTGCCGCAGTTGCCTCTGGCAAAAGTTCTGCTTTTGTAGTTCAACTGTCTTGAAGAACTTATAGCAGTTTGCTATAACTTTTTTTTTTGAATGATTTAATGTCTAAAAATTAAAGAATGGATACAAATTTTGAGAAAAGTCACCTCAAATTGATTTCCCATTTAGTGAAGAGCTTAATTTCTCTGACTTGAAATGAGCAATATTAGATGTGCTACTTAGTTCAAATGGATGTCTGCAGTTAAAATCATAGTTTCATCAGACGTCTGCACTAATGAAATATTTGTAATTTGTAGTCCAAGCATCAAACCACAGCACTTTATTAAAGTGTTTGTTTATGTAAGTGTTGTAGAATCTATTGCTTTTTTTCTGAGATAAGTGCTGTATATCCTTAACTGCTTGCAGCAGAGTTGAACATCCGGAGTTAACCTTTCCCCTGATTAATCAGCAGTGAAGCTTGTAAAACCTTTGCCTTTGCTCTGGTATGCTGTGGCACCGTACTATAAACCAGCCTTATCTGTTTTTGTATCTGATTCAATTCTTTATTTGAACTGACATAAAATGAAGCTACTTCCAAATATTCAGAGTGGAAGAAAATTAAATGTTTATTCTAAAAAGATGTGGATATAAGGAATATAAAGAACAAACATTCTTTATATTAGATTGGCAATCAGCAGGAGGCACTCAGCAGGAGTTTTACATTAAATACTGGGCATATTCAAAAAGGTAAAAGTGATGAGTCCAGATTCAGGTCTCAAAAACCCTGAGTTTTAATAGGAGCAAATCAGTTGTTCTGAGATGTCACTAGCTGTATATTTGGAGTTATATTCCTAAAATATGATCTTCTCAGCCTAAGATGTTCACATTACGGGATATTGGAATTTTTCTGAATTTAGTTGAATATGTTTGTATCCAGTCACATTCTTTTCTAAGATATTCCCTGAGTTTTTGTATAGAATATGTCATACCATATAACAGTTTCTTGGCTAATAATTTTAGGACGGTATGTTTGATGTTTACCAAATATTTTTTAAGAGATTAAAATCTCAGATTTCTAATAGGAATCTTGAATATTAGCTACTTTTTTTGTAATGATGGAATAGCTCTGATTTTTTTAACTAACTGCTTTACATTCTTTTATTTCATGTTTTCTTAATCCTATTGGGCTGGAATGAAATTTAGATATATTATTGGGTTTTAGTCTTCCAATTCTATTCTAAATGCAGTTATATTACTGGCACCTTTTAAAAGAATGTTTCCCATCAATTTACTCTGGGATTTCTTGTAGTTCCATTTTTATTCACAATATATCTTTCAGTTATTAGCAGAAATATTTCTTGTAGTATTTGAGCAGGTCTTAAATGTTGCTAAGTTTCATTTCTGCATTACAAAAATAAATTTCCTGTTTTAGGCATATGTTTTTCCTGCACATAGAAGAGGACCTTCTGGCTGGTAATCTACAATGTTCTTCTGAACGTGCTGTTGAATTAAGTGCTTTGCTTGCCCAGTTGAAGTTTGGTGATTATAATCAGAATACTGCCAAATACCACTACGAAGAGTTCTGTATGAAAGAACTTACCTCTTCTACTTTGGACAGGTAACTTTTATTAAACATTTAATATAGCAGGAGTGTATAAGAATAATTATTTGTAAGTTTCTTTTCTTTTCTTTTCTTTCTTTTTTTGCTTTAATGTGCATCTGAGCTCAGTAGATGCAAGAGTTTTAATTTGTGAAAGTTTGCTTTCTGTGAGAGAACTTACTTTCTTTCCTCTGTCCCTTGAGCTGATTAGAATAGTCAAAGTGATTAATTTTTGTCTTGGACCTAATAAGGGTTTAAATAAAAAATTATGCTTTTGATTTAGTAAATTTAATTTTCTCAATATAACTGATAATAGTACATTCAGTAAAATTATAACTTTCCATCCTCAATGTTAATTATACCTTTAAATTGATTGTATTAAAATTAAGAGTTATGGATTGTGTAAAATCTGTTTTAAGAGTTCTCACAATAAAATCTAGGATTTTATAGTGGCAAATCAATATATTTAAATTATAACATAAAATCAAAATTGTGATTTACCTATTTCATATTTTTATCCATAGTATTATTGCAAAACATAAGGATCTTGAAGGTCTCAGCCAAGTTTCAGCTGAATATCAAGTTTTACAGATTGTATCAACACTAGAGAACTATGGAGTAGAATGGCATTCGGTTAGAGACAGCGAGGGGCAAAAACTTTTTATTGGTGTTGGCCCTGAAGGCATTTCCAGATGTACAGATGACTTCACTCCCATCAACAGGTGATTACCAGAAAATCCTGCCTGAAAAACTTTATCAAAAGCTTGTAAAATAGCCAAAGGATTCTGAAGCATGCAGCTGTTTTATCTGAGTCTCTAGCATAACGGTATTGAACATTTCTTACTGTGTATTGTTGAAATGGATTGTTTCATTCAGATGTACTTTTGGGTATGGGAAAGATTCTAACTCCAAATAACTATAGATATTCTTTACTGCAGAAAATTCAGGAATTCTTTTTATATCTCAGATCTGCTACCAAGGTATTATAGAATGGTTAAATTTTATTTCTTTAAGTGGCAAAATTTTGGGAAAGATTTTCATTGCTATTAAAGCTAGTTTAATTTCTTTCCAAAAATGATCCATTCATCTTTACATTTCGTCATTAATTTTACATTGCCAGTCTACTTGGTCTATTTTTGTTTTGATAATAGCATTTTAGGGCTTAATATTATGGTGTCATTCTTTGTATTTTTTACCATTGCTTTAGGATTGCATATTCAGTTGTTCAGATGGCTACACAGTCTGGGAAGAATGTATATTTAACTGTCACTAAAGAATCAGGAAACAGCATCGTTCATCTTTTCAAGATGATCAGCACCAGAGCAGCTAGTGGACTATACAGAGCAATAACAGAAACACACGCATTTTACAGGTTTGTATTTCTGGGGAGAAACGTGTATGTGTGTATACATACATACATACATACATACATACAAATACACACATACACATAAATACATACACATACACAGAATTGTAGGTCAAGTTCAACTACAGTGTTCTTGACACTATTATATAAGTGGTTTGTCATATAACTGTTCCATTATGTTGTAAACAAGTAGATAATAAATCCATTTTAAATCTCTAATATTGAAATCTATGTTTATATTATGCATGGCTTTTCCCCCCGGCCAGATTCTTATTTCACTAGTTTTGGGATATAAAGGAAAAAAGGTTGTTTGATTCATGTTCCTTTTATATCTTCTTTTTCTGCTAGGTGTGATACTGTTACTAGTGCTGTCATGATGCAATATAGCCGAGACCTAAAGGGCCACTTGGCATCCTTGTTCCTGACAGAAAATATTAATCTTGGGAAAAAGTATGTATTTGACATTAAGCGGACATCTAAGGAAGCTTATGATCATGCAAGAAGAGCTCTTTACAATGCTGGCATTGTGGATCTAGTTTCAAGTAATGACCAAAGCCCCCCCAGTTCTCCTCTTAAATCGTCAGAAAACAGTATGAACTGTAACAACAATTGTGAGGGTCTCAACTGTCAGCAAATGAAAGCTCTTCAGGAAAAACTACGGAAGTTTAAGGAGTCTCTGCTGTGTATGGCATGCTGTGAAGAAGAAATAAATTCAACATTTTGTCCATGTGGTCACACTGTGTGCTGTGAGACATGCGCCATACAGCTACAAGTAGGTATAAAGTCAGTTGCCATAGTAAAGTATTACATTTTGATTTAAGTTAAAAAAATACTGGAAATTCTTTAACTCTTGAACATACAATAACTTTGAATGCAGGATTTAAACATCAGTTCATGGCTAAGTATAGCCATGCATCAAGACACTATGGAAGGAAGAGAGGGATCAGCCTTATTCATCAATGCACTACTGGCCCTGTTAATTAACATACAACATACAAATATAAAAAGGCCTGTGGTGAGTTAAGTGATGCTATGTCCTCCCTCTCGCAGTGTCTGGAAGCTGTTAGGGGCTAGATGTGGAGCAACAGGTTGAAATTAAACTCTAGCAAGACCAAGTGATTCTGGGTTTGGGGTTCATTGACCATTTTTGGTCTTGGATGGGGTGGCACTGCCCCAAACAGACGCTGTGACTCCTGCTCAAAGAGCAGGTGGCGGTCATGGCCAGGAGGGCCTTTGCACAACTGCAAGTTGTATGCCAGTTACGCCCTTTTCTGGACCAACAATCCTTACTCACAGTCACTCATGCCCTAATCACTTCCCATCTTGATTAATGCAACATGCTCTATATGGGGCTGCCCTTGAAGAACATCCAGAACCTCCAGTTGGTGCAAAATGCAGTGGCCCGCATGGTTTTGTGCAGACCCCGGTATGCACATATTTCAGCTCTCCTGGGGGAGCTGCATTGGCTACTGATTTGCTTCTGGGTACAATTCAAGGTGCTGGTTGTCATCTTTAAAGCCCTTCATGGCTTGGGACCAGGTTATCTGAGGGCCGCTTCTTACTGGTCACATCTACTCGACCCATCAGTGTGGAGAGGCAGAGAATGCTGTGGGTCCCATCCCCGAGGGAAACGCACCTGATGGGACCCAAAAGAAGGGCCTTCTCCATGGTGGTTCCTTCTCTCTAGAACATCATTCCCCCAGATATTAGAATGGCCCCCATCCTAGTAGTCTTCTGGAAGGCGCTGAAGACTTGGTTCTGCCAGTGGGCCTGGGGAACCCAGAGTGGGATGGGGCCCATTAAATGGCTCGTGTGATCTGCTGTTGCTGGGGTGGGGTATGATTTTATTACATTATACTATATCTAATTTATTTGATTCTTTTTATTAGTTTTATTGTTTTAAATGTGGTTTTATTCTGTAAGCTGCCTTGACTCTCCATGGGCGAATAGGAGGCTATATAAATTCGATAAATAAATAAATGAATGTGAAGGTTTTAATTGAAATCTGTAAATGTTACATTCAGTTGAAATACTTTCTTAGGATTTTATTGTTTCCTAGACATCTGCACCTAAATATTTTTAAATATGTAAAATGTTCTAAGTTAGCATATGTTGCAATTCTAGAATCTCCACCAGAACAGGTCAGTCCAAATGTTCCATGTGTCCATATGTTTCTGGAAGTCAATTCACTGGAATCAGAAATGTTTAATTGGGCTCCAGAAATATATGAATCATTAAATGAACATTCAGAATATTTTTTCTAGATATGTCAACATTTTGGAGACGCATCAGTCCATAATTAGATTTTGTGGCCTCTAAAATTAATCCTTCAAATAGAAACATAGAGGTCCCTAATCAGTAACTTAAGGAAATCATTCAGACAGAGGTGCCAAGTAATGAAAGGGTACCTGCAAGGCTGTAGCAACTTCAGGTGGGCAAGAGAAAGAGAGATACCGTATTTTTCAGAGTATAAGACGCACCAGAGTATAAGATGCACCTACCTTTTAGGGTTTTTTTTTTTTTTAGACAAGCACACATACTATCATAAAATGTATTTTCTTTGAACAGAGTATTTAGCTGGTTCACAAATTTAAACAGCGTTTAGTCATTTCAATTAAATTTACAATTTCTATATTTCCTTTTTGCCATATTTATTCCTCATCTATTTTTTTAAAAAAACCAATATTACCCTTAATTCTCATCTCTAAACTTAATCAAATTCAATTTTTCCCTTCTATTCTATATTATACCCCTTCCCATTGTCATCTATTTTTATATCCATCCTCACATTGGTTAATTATTTAATATTACAATTGTTTAATACAAATTCAACATGTTTATGTAAATCAATTAGTTATAACTATTTTTTGTATATTAATATGAAAATGAATATTCCAATTATTTCCATGCAATCCAATTTCTTACAAATCAATTAATTAAATTTATCAATAATAATAAACCAAATAATTTTCCCCATATATTCCTCCAAACCATAACTTAACCACTTCTGCTTTCAACACAATATACAATTAATAGCATCTCAATTATTACAATTCCCTAGTTAAATAGGCCTTTTTTCCTTTTGTGTTTTAAAATCTTGAACTCTCCTCTTTGCCCTAAATTTTCCATTGTTTGCACTTACCTTTTTTGGTGAGCAAAAAGAAAAAGAAATCTCTCTCCCTACCTCATTTTGTCACGTTGCAGCAGAGCCTGTTTTACTTTCAGTTTTGTTTCAGCTAGGGGGAAAAAAACTTCTCCAGCACTCTTTGCAGCAAGCAAAGAGCTTGCAAAAGAGCCTGTGCAAAACAGCTGAGAGCAAATCAGCTGAGAGTCAGGAGCCAATCTAATCAACTTGTGCTAATTAGCCTATACTGAAGCTGAATGGGGTTGTTTTTTCTTGCTGTTTCCTTGCAAGGAGGTAACTGCTGGGAGGCAGAGGAAAAAGGGTGGGAGCCAGTGGGTGGGCAGGGCTACATTCGGTGTATAAGACGCACCTAAATTTTCACCCCCTTTTGGAAGGTTGCGTCTTATACTCCGAAAAATATAGTATCTACTGCTTCTTAACTATTGCAGCAGTTGACCTAATGGCTTTATCTGGTCAATCACTACGACGGGTCCCTGACCCTCAGGCTGTGGCTCATCACTGTGCCGAGGCCTGTCCGAAATTCTGCTAGTTCAGCAGATCAGCAGGTCAAATCTCACTGGCTCAAGGTTGACTCAGCCTTCCATCCTTCCAAGGTGGGTAAAATGAGGACTCAGGTTGTTGGGGGCAATATGCTATTTAGTATATATTGTTGATTGTTGTAAGCCGCCCAGAGTCCTTGGAGAGTGGGCGGCATAGAAATATGATTAATAATAATAATTTTTTAAAAAATAAAAATTGGACCAGGTGAGTGATGGGCAAGTTCACATGTGCAAAACTCCACTCACACGAGTATGCTGGTGCTCACACGCAAATGGAGCTTCACACATGAGCTCCCTCCACTCATGCAAATGGAGCTTTGCGCACAAGCACAAGTGCCCTCTGCTTGCATGCAAAGCTCCATTTGTGTGAATGGAGGGCATATGCATGCCACTCAAACAAATGGAGCTGTGTGCTCATGTGCATGCTCCTGCCCCCCCTGCCCCCCCCCCCACACACAGAGCAAGGTTGGGGCTCCAAGCTGTTAAGGGTGGGGACCGCTGCACTATGAAGAATTTGTCTCCCACTTGGGGAGAAAAGGAAGAGAAAGCTAGAAAAAGTAGCAGAAGATAGTGGCATTGGGGCTACCATTTCTTTACTGCAAAAATCCAGACTGCCACTAGATGACAGAAGGGATACAAACAAATCTTAACTTTATGTTGCCACTTAGTGGCAATCTGGAAGTTTGCAATCCAGATTTAGTTCAGACATTGGCGTCCCATAGATGTGTTCCCAGACAGTTTTAATTATTTCTATATTCCTGGTTTTAGATTTTGGAAAGGAGTCAGTGAAAGAAAGCATTTGCTGTGTCATTGGGGGGGGGGGGTGCACGCAAATAAAACCCTTTAATGGAAAAGACTTCAATGCTGTCAATTGTGTATTAGCATTTTCTGTTTATGATAATTAATGAAACTTACTCTGGACATTCAATTGATAACATTATTGTGTTTTTCTTCTAGGTGTGTCCAGTCTGCAGATCTGAAATAGAACACGTGCAGCATGTATATTTGCCTACCCACACCAGCTTGCTTAATTTGACTCTAATATGACCTCTGTGTTACTTTAACTAATCCATACTTCCAAAGTACTGCACTAAAGTTCCAACTCAACCGATAAAAAAGAACTATCACTTCTGCATCTGCCAGCAATTACTGGAAGGACCAGGACAAAAGTTGGAAAGGGAGAATATGAACAAGCTCTTATTAGAATAAATTTTAGAGGATATACTGTGAATGACTTGTAGACAAACTTGTGTTATTTGAAACAGCATTATTAATAAATTAACAATATTCTGAGAGAAAAGATTAAAATTTAGTCTGCAGTATCCAGCAGTAACTCAGTTTTATGCATTTTATTAAAATTGTTTTAAAAATTACTTTAGCATGACCATTCCCATTTATCTTTTAGAAAGACTAGTTTTTAATGTGTACGTCCATTGTAGTATAATTTTGTTTCTGCTTTTGTGTTACTGAAGTAAGAAACTTATTTTTAAATTTGTGCACTTAAGAAATTAAGATTGCAAAGCTTTAAGCAAATAGCTGGCTTTATTCAGCAGATCTTGCAATCAGATTACTTGCAAAATTTATTATCAATTTTTGAGTCAATCAGCAACCTGTTGGGTACCTAAGAAAATGTGGATAAAATACTTAAAATGTAATTTTGATTTTCTAAAGATTTTCTGTCCTTAGAAAACTCAGTGTTGCTTCTGTTCATATGCCTTATATTTGGAGAAATGTTCCTCAAATTCTATAATCTTAGTGTCTCCTTAAAATGCAGTTGTGTTAAATTTCTTAAAACCCATCTGCCACAAACCCTATTTTCCCTAAGCATTTTGGATTTTGGTCAACTAGTGAATGCCACAGAATACTGAAAGCTAGATGATCATGTGCAATACTAGCTGAAATGAAAGCTAGAAAAGTCACTTTACTGCGACTTTCTAAATATACTTTTCATATTGCCTTAATGTAGCAGTAATATGTGTATGCATTTGTTTCTTTGCACAGACATTTTGTCAAATATCGAAACTCTACTTTTTATAGCACATTAGCATATAAATCTTGTTCCCAAAAAGATATTTATTTTTTCACTTTGTAAAAATGTTTTGTTTCCACATGAAGTCTATGATAGAAAACTTCTCTTTTTTATATATTCAGGTTAATAAAGGACTTTTAAAATAGCTTTGGCAATCTTCTCTACATCTCACTTGTGTATTAATCTTAACTATTCAATTCGTCACAAAACATTTGCGACCAAAACATATGATGTTCTCTTACCCATAATTGTTTTGGCTGCAGTATGGTGGACTTCACCTACAGGGCTGTTATAAAGAAGCTTTTTTATTACATAATGTTCAGGTCCTTCACATATAATTCCATGGGATAATTCTCAGGTAGTTGATCAGTTATTGACAGTTTGCAGAGACTGAATAGAAATATAATGGTTCCATTGGGAAAGGAAGCATAGTTATATCAGCATAGCATCCTCTTAAAGCTGTAGATGAGCGAATTTCAAGTCTACTGTAAATGTAATTTGTCAAAAGCCATCTTTTTGTGTGGAAAAGGTGGAATAGAAGCTAACATGAAATAAAAAGAGAAGCCTGCCTCTATTACAAGCTAGCTATTATTAACTAGGATGTATAGCACTTGCAAAGGAAAAACCTTGGGGCAGAAGTTTAGGGGTTTTTTTGGTAGTTAAGCAGTTTTATCGTGGGGAGGACCATGTATACGTCAGTATGTAAGATTTCTAGGCTGGTCCAATCTGATGACCAGGCAGCTTGCCAAAAGAACAATGGAAAATACAGAGAAAACATTTAGGAAAAGTCTAGAGAAACATAAACTAAAATACCACACAGGTCTGGAAGCTACTCCGACTCAAGACCTAGGAACAGTCAAGCCGTGAGAGCTCATTTAAATAAGGCCATGGTGAAAGCCATATGGATCTCAAGGAATAATGTTGTTTCAGAGGTAGTGCATGACAGGTCCATTTCTTGAGTTCCATCACATGACACTTAAATTGATGGGCACCTGATTATGCCAACTTAGAATGCAGGGGTCTGGGAGAAATGACTAGAGATAGATAATTCTTCAAATAACTAGATACGTCATGAAGGGGTTTACAGATGTGTAGACAATTTATGACCAATTGGGTCATCATTTCAGAGATTTTTATTTACCTAAACAAATAGAATGACTACAGGCAGATTAAAAAAGCATCAGGAGTAGGAGTGATGTCAGACTTCCTGCCAGCTTCCATAGTGACTTTCCTTGTGGAAGCTGACAGGGAGCATTGGGAATGACAATAACCTGATGATGGCACCATGGTACTAAAATGGCCACAACTTTGCCAAATTTCAATTCTATGGGAATCATGGGTCCTGGATATTGGATACATTCTTTAAGATAGTCCTTTTGAGTCATGTTGATTCAAAAATGGTTGCCCTATTTATTTATTTGTTTATTGGTTCAATTTATATGCCGCCCTTCTCCGAAGATTCAGGGTGGCTTACAATGCATTAAGCAATAGCCTTCATACTTTTGTATATACCTGCTTAGTAGGGCTTTCAGCCCCCCCTAAGCGGTGTTCTTTTTAATACAAAGTCAGTTTATTGCCCCCACAATCCGGGTCCTCATTTTACCTACCTCGAAAGGATGGAAGGCTGAGTCGACCTTGAGCCTGGTGAGATTTGAACTTGCAGTAATTGCAGGCAGCTGGTGTTACTTAACAGCGCTTTAATCTGCTGCGCCACCCAGGCTCTATGATGCACCATTTCCCTCAATTGAAAGTTAGAAACAGACAAACAGCAAACTTACATATATACAAAGCCAGCACCTGAATTGTACCTGGAAGCCTACTGATTATCAGCTGATAAAGCAGAGATGTTACATGAACATTGTGGTATAACCATAACTGCCCATGCTACCATATTCTGGACAAATTACAGTTTCTGACTGGTCTTTCTACTGGCAACCCAGGTAGTGTGCATTGTGATAGTCCAGATATGACAAAAGTATAAGCTGAGTGTCCTAAGGATTTCCTGGCCCATGTGTGGGCACAACCAATGCATTAGATTAATTTATACAAAGGCTTTCCTGGCCACAGTTGCACTCCCTATTCAAGGAAGTGGTATGTTCCAAACAAATTCCTCAAACTCTGTACCTGCATTGAAAGGGGAAGTACAATTCTTATCAGGGCTAAAAATGGACCCACTCCAGACTCAGACAATCAAAATGTTCTCAGCCATTCAGTTTTGTCAGGGTTATGAGCCCCTACTCACCCAAACTGCTTCCAGAAATCGTTATGAGACCTTGATGTGTCACCTGGTTAGTCTAGGGCTAAAATGTATAGCTGGATAAGGTCAATAGCTAATAATACTGAGCCACTAACTAACAGATGACCTGATTCTTTCACTCAAATGTGAAAGCATCAAGCTTTGAGGTACCCCACCTCTTCCTCAATTTCTACTTTCCCCCTTATACTGACTAGAACTGATACAAAGGAAAGGAATCACTGGAATACTTCTTATTCCAGGAAGCACTCCAGAGGACACCATGGTCAAGGATATTGAAAGTTGTAAGAGATCATCTAGTACAGCCAAGTACTGACCAACTAATGCTGTGGTGCTGATCATCTATGCAGGAAGTTTCTCTTCTGAGGGAAGATTGATTGAAAATTTCCAGAAAGTTGGATCCGGCAATGGCTTTTTGAGGAGGGTGCTTATCTCTTCCACCTCAAAGGTAGGAGGTACTGCCCCTCCCTCAAAGGAGCAGATATTACCATATTGACACAAGTGTGTGTCATCTCTCAGGTGGTCTTCATGGATCTAATACAATCTCATAATCTATTCTGAGATTAAGTCCACAATAGAAATGACATTTTAGTCCCACATCTTCAGGCATTTGTTCACCTCAACAACCTTTGAAGCTTTTAACTGATTGCCTTACTTGGTTAAAAAATTGGCCAGTTTTTATTGGTATGTTTATTTTTCTGTCCCTCTGGGATTGTGCCTTGCAAACTGGATATATTGGAAGATTTATGAGATTCGTCACTGCTACTGCTTATAACCCTCCTCTCCCCCCACCCCCATCCCCGATTTCATAACCAGTTAACAAACTGATTTCCATCCAGTTTTATTCTTCTCTTTCTTTTCCTTCTAAGTGTGTCTCCTCGTTTCCTTCAATCATCCCCATCTGGGGTTTAGTTGTCTGTTTCATTTGGAAATAGGGCAGAGCACTGAACATGCTTTGTGGGAGAAAGTTTGGTACCTGCAGGTAAGATTAAGTTTATAATGGAGGTACCTTATTTCACAAGTTTATAATGGAGGTACCTTGTTAAACAATAATATTCAACAATATTATTAAATATTAAACAATGATTTAATATTTTTCTTAGCCCCATTCTTTTGGGGGATTCTATAGCAACATTTGTATAAATCTAACATCTCTAAAAGTTAGCTGTACATATATCATATGTGACCAGGCACAAAGTTTCTGTGATACATGAACTTTCTAAATAATTGTTTCCCTTAAAAAATATTTTGATACTTACCTTGGAAAAGAGTGATCTATTCAAAAGTATATAAAAAAGAACTGCAAGTTTGCAAAGTTTCTTTGACAAAAGGAAGCCTTAGTACAATAGGGCAAATCATAATCCAATTAAACAGGTCACATTTTTGTCTTCTTGACCTACAACATGGCTGTGCCAGCCTAGCAGAAGAAACAAAACTATATGAAAGATTAAATGATAAGATAAACAACCTTTATTCAGGAACATGTGAATGATAAATACCTGCTGTTTAATCCTTGCAGATGATAAAGTTCAACTTTTTGTGTGCATGCCTTCCTAAGAGATAAAAGATTAAAAGTCCCAGGGCAGGCTGAATACTAGCAATTTTATTAGAGAGCTAGAAAATTCTATTTATAAGTAGCCAATTCTAAACTACTTTTGCAGGAGCTCAGATAAGACGTCAAATTTAACAAGAAGCCATTGAACTAATGTGGTACCACATTTGTAGAGGTAGAGTTGTTAGCCCTGTTTCTGAATTGTTTGCTGCTAAAAAGAAGGTTGAACGTTCTATGGTCTTCCATAGGCTAAAGATTATGTTGGCCATGTAGAATTTGCTGGCTCTAAACATCTGGAGAATGGCAGGATGGGTAAGGCTAAATGAAAAAGCAATGTATTTAAATAAAAACCAAACCAGCAATTCAAGCACTGCCAGATATCAGATATGTTCTATGCTGGTTATAAATATTTTTAAAAATCATCTTTGCACAGATCAGTCTTATTCTTGTTTACTTACAAAAGTATCATTCAGCCATTCCCTTTCTCTTGATAACAAGATATGACATGTTTCAGGCCTTTCAATTAAAGGGTATCAAATGATGGGATTTAGGAGGTGGTGGGCTTTCTCACTCACAGCACTGGCCATCTAGAGTAGCATGACCAATGACCCCTACTCTGACCTTATCACACAAGCCTTGGAGACTGCTCTTCTCCCAGGCACATAATGCGATAGATCCCTTTTGGAAACATGGAAAATTAAGAGTTATGTTTTTATTGCTTCGAGATGTCTTTTTTGCTTAGTTATTGTGATTTTTATTGTTTTAATATTGTTCACCACCTAGGATTGTTATGGAGTCATGTGGCTTTAGACTTTGGACAAACAAATAAAAAAATAAAACTTATTCCAAAGTATACGATTATATCTCAGAATACTGATAGCTTAATAATGCCTAAGAACCATAACTCTAGGCAAATTAGTTTGGTTAATCTCTATGAAAGCCAGGAGCTGTTATACAGAAGAAAGCATCTGAACTAGTGTGGGATCAAATTATACAGAACTTTAAATGAAATGAACAGAATATTTATGAAATGTATTTTTTTTTAAATTTAATTTATATGCCGCCCTTCTCCGGAGACTCAGGGTGGCTTACAATGCGTTAAGATTAATTTCATAAATTAATCAGAAATTAACTGGCAACTAATATCATGCCCTCAGTACAGGTGTGATATGATTGCTTTAAATTTCCAGGGAGGTCAATTTGACTGCAGAGTTCTGTTCTAATACAAGTTTGTGGACTAGACACATAATAGATTTAACCTGATTATAGGACAGTACTCAAGGTTATTTTCTATATAGTTAAAGCTGATAAAAGACAATCTTACCAGTTTGAGCTGTTTCTCCCAGTGTGAAAAACATCTGCATGCCTGTTTCTTCTAGGTCACTATAGAAAGATCAGCCCCTTCCTTGAATTTTGGATTTGTTATATTGTAAAGAAGGTGATTATTATTGCAAAACAGGAAATCCTTAGAATAAAAGTACCCTCTAAGATAAAGTCATGTGCTACAATCTTCCTGAGGTGAAGCTCTAATTCTATCATTATGTATATATGGGATGCCAGCAGCTCCTATTACTATTGGTACAACTATTGATTTCTTCTTCCATAGGTGCTCGCAAATCATTATATTTTGTTATTTTTTAAGAACAGTTTCTCTTCACCTGGTATTGCAATATTAATGGATTATTGTTATCATTATTGCTGTTGTTATTGCTTGCACATTCAGATTAGATTTAGCATTTTTGTCTACCTACCAAATCCTTCCCAAGGACCTGGGATAAGCAGATGTTATTGTTTGATAGTTTTAAAGGTATTGTTGCAGGATGTGATTTGTTCCAAGTAAAGCTGCCTTTTGCAATTGACATGGCAATTTTGTCAAAGTTGATGGTGTGGAAATGTTGTTTTAGATACATTAGGACTGGACTCAAGGCATCTATTACTATCCTCCTCCTCCTCATTTTAAAAAACAAAATACTTTCAATACTTTTAAAACAGTATGTATTAGGCTTGTGCAGGGCCTTGGATTTGAAGAGACAAAAATGCTCTGGAGTATGAGAGGCCAGTCCACGATCTAATCCAGATGGCACAGCTGCCCTCCACAGCTGCAGCACAAGCCAGCAAGGAAACTGAAGGAGTTGCTGTCAAGTGTTAATGAACACCTATCCATGTTCCAAAGCACTTTTTCTTTTTTGAATCTTAAGTTTTGCACAACTCCAACACACACAGGAAATGAAGAGGGAGTCCGCTAGAATGTTTAAAGACAAATAAGGAAAATGTAGAAATAGCATCAGAAATGCCAAAGCTCAGAGTTATCTGAGATTAGTGCAGGATGCTTCGCCAAGGATTTCATCAAAGTTTGGTCAAGAAGAAAAGAACAAATAAATAAAAGTATATAAGTGGTTTGCTAGTTACTCAGAGTAGATATCAAAGAACAGGCAGAGCTACTCAGTTCCTATTTTGGCTCTCCCGTGGGCAGTATGTGTGCCAACAGGAATTTTGAAGAGCAAGATGAATCATAGTCAAGGAGTATCTGTTTATTTGGAAGAAGTTGATGACTTGTATTTGAGGGCTCTGTGAGAACCAGCTGATGGCTTGGCCAATCTCTATTACCTTTGAAGAAACTGGGAGAACAGATGATTAGAGAATGACCTTTCCAGTGATATTGTGTGGGATTTTCAGAATGTCTGGACAAAACATTTATGGCTAAACTAATATCTGGCCTTATCCAACCTGCAATATACAATAATGACCCTATCACAGATTTGTAAAGTGTCTTTTGTTCAAAAGCTGCGCTTTCAACATACATGTTCTTAAGAAAATCTGTTTGCATAAGGGTGTCACAAGGTTTGGCCTTTGCTATGTTACATCTTTCAATCAATTCCATGATCTTATCCTGCTGAGAAAGTTCAAATCCCTTCTCAGTTTTTACAAATTGGACTCTTAAGAACTTATCAATTCGACCCAGAGGCTTTAGGGCAAAATTCTTACTTAACTCATTAGAGAACACCTTGCATCTGTTCTCAGATTTGCAGATATACAAGATATTGTCCACATAAACCAGCATTGTTTCCTTAGTATCCTGGTGGTTTCTAATGAATATATACTCATCAGCCGATGAGGCTGCAAAACCCATTTGTTTTAAACTTTTGATAAGACATTTGTACCACCTCCTGCCAGATTGAGACCATATAGACTTTTGTTCAAAAGCCAAACATCACCTTCCTGATGATTTACATCTTGAGGAACTCTGACATATAGTTTCTTATGTAACTTAGCGTGCAAGTAAGCAGTCTGTATATCAAATTGATACACGTTCTTTCCTTGAATGGCAGCTATGGTGAGTGCTGTCTTCACACTCTCTGGGTGCATTGTGGGTGAGAAGGTGTCAATGTAATCATCAGGGAACCTTTGTGAAAAGCCCTGTGCAACCAATCTTGCCTTATAAATGAACTTTCCATTATCAATAGGTTTCTTCTTAAAGATCCATCTAGTGCAAATTACCTTCTTGACCTTTGGTAATTCTGTTGGTGTGAATACCTCTAGCTTTTCCAAACTTATCAATTCGGTATCCATTGCAGCACACCAATTTTGTTGTTCTCTATCAGATAGAGTCAACACATCCTCATACCTCTGGGGTATGACTGAAACCGGGTCAACAGAAGTGACAAAACTTTCATATTTATTTGGCTTTTTGCCCCTAGTGGACTGAACTGGCCTACTTACTGGTTCTTCATCTACATCAGAACTGTCTGATGAGTTGTCCTCCTCATTGCTATCGTTTTGAACCTTTAAAGTGGAGTGCCCTTCTTTCCAGGCTACTCCTGCTCTCTGTTTTAATATACCCTTTAAAGGTGTGGGGGATACATGTTCCTCATCATCCTCAAAACCAGATGTATCACTATCACTAGACAGATTTTCCAATGTATCTTCCCCCTGTTGGTCCAGATCACAAGGAGGTGTTTGAGTTAGGATCTCATTAGCGTGGATCCTGCTCCAATTTGTGCTTTCATAAAAGGTGGCTGACCTGGATATTACTATTCTCCTGTTTGAGTCCACAAACCTAAAGACCTTAGAACCTGTCTCATAGCCAACGAACCTCAGTTGGATTGAGACTCTATCCCCCTTCTTTCTAAGTTCTTTTGGGATATGGACATCGGCCATCACTCCAAATACATGAAGATGCGTCAATCTTGGCTTATGGCCATACACTATCTCATATGGGGTCTTTTGCACCACACTAGACCATACCCGATTGTAATTTGCATACAAAGCTGCTTCCACCCAATATGAATAATCTAGGTCAGCATCCTCAAGAGCACACCTCATCATTGACTGTAGTACACTGTTCCTCCTTTCAACCACTCCGTTCTGAAATGCAGACTGGGGGGCAGTCTGTAAATGGACTATACCTTTTTCCTTCAGCCAACCAGAGAACCGGGCTGAATTAAACTCAATTCCTCTGTCGGTCAAGATCTTGTGCTGATTCTCAATTAAACTGCAGAATTCCTTAAACTTAGATAATGCCTGATTCTTGGATTTAAGAAGGTAAACAAATTCAAACCTACTATGGTCAACAATTGTCAGAAAGTAACAATTCTTACCAATGGAGGGTTTCAAAGGACCTACCAAGTCCATATGTACCAGCTGGAATATGTGTTCAGAATATCTCTGAGACTTCCTGGGTGCGGGCTTAATTTTGGATTTTGCACTCCTACAAATAGAACAATCTAGAAAGGTGCTACAGTCCTTAATCCTAACTCCATTTGAACATTCAGACATCTTTTGCACAATAGGAAAACTCATGACCCATTCTACAATGCATAAGGTGAGCACACTCATCATGTAATGGTTTGCCAATAGAAATTGAATTGGTATTCTCAGGCTCCTCGCCATTTTGTTCAAGATTAAAACATACATACTTTTTAGTCTATTATTTCCAACCTTTGGTTTAGAGTCAGTAAAAGGGTTTGCAGGACAGGATTGGGTATCTCTTATTGGTCTAACACCATCCTGGGTTTCTCTCCTGTCCCTTACTGCTGTTTCCGTGGCCACAAACTGCAGTAAGGCACTAATACCAGCAATTGGGTCCTCACTTGTTTCTGGCAAGCTGAAAAACTGAAGCATCACTATTTTCATTTGCTCTCTTCCTCCCAAAGCTGCATCTGGAACCAGAAGGGGTGTCCCTCTGTTCTCACTCTTTACAGATGGAGGACTTTTAGCAGCAAATGATTCAAGAGCTAGGGCACTTCTTCCAAAGCCACTGCCCCGCCCCCCTCTTTGATGCTTGAAACTCCTCAGTTAAAATCTTCCTGGTTTCGGCTTCCATCAGTCTGCTTTGTTGTGCCTTGCTTCTAGTGGAGGCTTGAGTTACAATCTTCTCTTTTCGGGTTGGCTTAATCATAGACATACTTGTTTAATGTATTGCAACGTGAATAGGGTCTACAACCATCCTCTGCTACCAACTGTTAAGAAATTTAGGAGGTTCCTTCTGGACCGTGACCCTTACTCACTTGCAAACACATCAAACAAACAAACAAGCCAGAGAGGAGTTTTAGAAAAGTTAAAACTAGTTTAATAGAAATGAACAAACAAAAAAAACCCAAAGCCTATAAAAATACCAATAGTCATCTCTCTTCTTAGTAAAGGTCCATTCAACTCTCTTGGAGTCTCTCCATGCAAATTGAGCCCAGCTCTTCCTTCCTTCCTTCCTCAAAAGTAGTCCGGAGTGACTGTGTGTGTGTTCAGCTCAGCTTGCATCTTAGTAAGGTGAGTAGGTCAGAGGCCTGCTCTGCTCTGCTTGGAATGGCCGGGTTGTGCTGTTAACGAGCAGCTGCTTAAATGCTGAGTCATGGTCAGTTAGGAAAGGTCAGGCTGCAGTCTGATTGGCTCATTCAAATATTCAAGCCAGGATCCAATCAATAGATCACAGCAAACCTTGAGAGAAACTTACTCTCACAAAAATTATTGCTGTTTTCAGCCTGCAGTAATAATAAAACAAACTTTTAACCAAGTATATGACATGGCCACCTCGTCTCTTTCCATTATTATATCAGAAGGTTACAGATGTTTTATTTGCGCTGTTCAAAAATATTGCTGAGCTATCGTTTTATCACTAAACAAATGTGGTGAAAATAACGATATTTGCCCACTATGATAATATATAAAAGCCGTTTGTTGGTAGTGGGCCCTGACATTTTTCATGCCAGTTATGAGATCAATCTTGGTCTCAGAAAACAACCCTGTGCTGGTCAATGTTAGTATTTAGAAGAGAATGATAAATCAAAATGTTGAAAAGAGAACGAACTGGTTGCTGTCACTGTTTCTTTGATTTTTTTTTTTTTGCCTCACAGTACAATTGGTGTAATCATTTTAAGTGATTTAGCTTGGCCAAAGGATCAACTGTGATTTATAGGATTTTCCAAGCAATGATTTACTTGTCTGAATTTAATCAAAGTGTGGTGAGAAGCAACCACATATTTTTCCAACTGTTGGCAATTAAATCCTTCCTGGTCTTCAGTTTATCAAAGCAAGACCCAAGTTAGATGCTTGTAAGGTACAAGGAGTACATTTTTTCTTAACGGTTATCTTTGGAAATGCCACTAACAAGAAAGAGGTCTGTGTTCTTGGCATTAAAAAAAAAACACAACTTTCTGTGCCAAGAAAAAAGTACTTCCTCATTTCTTCACTCTTAAAACTTGCTGTTTGTTGCCATTAAGTAAAAGCTGAAGTGTTTTCTGTTGCGCACAATAAACACCACTGGTTGCGATGACTTTGAGGGGGTCAGCCTTGAATCCCATTTTTAAAAAAACCATGTCTAGCACTGACAAAGTGCCCCAGGTCTAAGACCATAGGAACAGTAGTGGACTTCAATTTCGGCTGCTACCAGTTTGTTCATGGGTGCTTGCGCGCTCGCGAAACTTCTGCATATGCACAGAGATGTCCAGGTGGGTGGGTGGAGCCTCCTGCTGCCATTGCTACCAGTTCTCCTGATCCGGGACAAACCAGTAGCAACCCACCACTGCATAGGAAGAAGCCATAACAAGCGAAAAACAGTAAGTAAAGAGGTCAGCAGATTGATCCATTCAGCAGTGCCCAAAAAATAAGACCTGCCTCTTCAGATACTATATTTTCAGATGCTGGGACTGTGAAAGAAAGGGAAATTTACAAAAGGGATATGTAAATAGGAAGAATCTTCTTTGTAAAGGCAGGTCAAAGGAAAATATAGGTAGTCCCTGATTTACAATCATTTGTTTAATGGCTATTCAGTTACAACAGCACTGAAAAAAAGTGACTTGACTGTTTTTCACACTTATGATAGTTGCAGCCTCCCCAGCATCATGTGATCAAAATTCAGATGCTTGGCAACTGGTTCGTATTTTTGATGGTTGCAGTGTCCTAGGGTCATGGAATCACCTTTTGTGACCTTCTGACAAGCAAAGTTAATGGGGAGGCCAGATTCACTTAACAACCATCAGTAATTCAACAACTGTAATGATTTACTCAGTACCTATGACAAGAAAGGTTGTAAAATGGGGCAAAACTCACTTAACAACTGTCTCATTTAGCAACATAATTTTGGGGTTCAATTGTGGTCATAAGTCAAGGACCACTTGTATTTTTTTTCCAATTTAGAATAAACCTTTCACCCTTCTCTTTTCTACTGGCACTATCAAGAAGTAGCTTTCCTAGTTTTCAGCTCTTCCTCTAAAGGCAGAAGGCTAAAGGGCAGTGTAGGAAGTTAGCACCCACCCCTTTCCTGGAAGAATGAAATATTTTGGGAAATATTAAAAAGGCAGAATATTATGTTTCCCTGTATGAGAAATGGAGAAGCATGTTTTTAAAGACAAAGCAGCTCCCACCTTCCTGCCTCCACCTTTTGTTAATGGGCCAGAGGCAGAAACTCAATCTTTGTCAATGGATCTGCAATACAATAGCAACAGAAACTAGCACAATGGGACCCATCTAGACAGAAACTCAGCACATGGTACCTGGGAAGATTACATCAGCCAGCAAGGCTAGCTAAGACCCTCACCCCCTGGAAGTCTGACAACCAATCAGGATACGCTTTCGGGGCCTCAGGAAGTTCAAAGTCAGAGAAAGCATAAAACCCGGAGACTTGTTGTATCTGCCCCTTTTCTGTTCAGGAACTCAAAACATGTGATCCTGTCCACCATTAAACCATCTTTCCAAGCAGTCTCCATGTTTCCAGTGTCTTTTTCCCCACTTGGAGCAGAACCCAGAAGGGCATTTCTTCCTACAGCAGGATGCAACTGTTAAAACACCTATAGACATGTCTGGTCACACTTCCCCAACCTAATGAGGTGCATTGGGCATCTTCTCCCGCCCCACCCCACCTCAAGAGAACAGCATGTAAAGCAAGACATATTTTATTCAGCTTTGAACAATGTATGAGTTTGAACAAGTTTGAAAAATGTGTGACTTCATTCTCCTGCTGGCATCCAACAGATTCGGTCCTTGCTTTTTATGAATTGAGCTTGTCCAAACATACCCCAGGAGATTTCACAATGTGCCAACCGCTATGGCACACTGCGGGAGTGAATGTCAAAACGGCTTTCTGTGAAGATGAAGTTTCAAACCCCATTTAACTCATACAATCAGGGAGGTACTACTAATCTGATTAATTATTTCTCATAATCATTATTAATCCTGAATTGTAAACTTTTTGACATAGTCTTACCACCAAGCTCTGTGAGCAGGTATTTGAAAACCATCCTTAGGAGTCAATAAATCTATGTGGAGCACATTTTCTTTTGGCAATTCACACTTTTAATTCTAAGGGCACCTTCAGACATGGCATCTGCACCATTCCAGGAATGCATCTGTCTTGCAATGCAATGAAGTCGTATGGTTTGCTATCTGAATGTATTTCTTACTCTGTTGTAGGGAACTTCAATATTCTGCATTATAGGTATCTGAGGCTTGTTTCCCTATTTATGGAAAAAAATGGCCTCACCTTGACTTCTAGATCATAAATGGTTTATAATCTACTCTCAAAAGAACTAGTGGGATTTAAAAATTTTTTTTGCAAATAACCAGAAAAATGAACACAGTGTGAAACAAGGTTGTGGCAAATGGGAGGTGCTATTTCTTTAAATTGTCTTTATTGTAGCATGGAGCAGGGTGTGGGGGTTGATGTTATTAGAGAAAAGGTAGTGATTTGCCCTGTTTTCAGGATTTCTCAATCAGCAGAAGTGATGACTGCAGATCACCTTTAAAACCGGTTTTGGGGGATTAAGGAAAAAAAAGCCCTTTGCTAAAATGTCCAAAGAATATAAAAGCAAAAAAAGCAAGTATTTAAGTTTATTTAATAAAACCTTACTACATTTTGTAGATTTTTTTTCTAAGCTCAAGGCAGGTTACAGTAAAAGAAACCCAAACATTATGAGAAGCAATTATCCAGAAGCAAGAAACATGTTAAGATAATTTTCAGTTTTGAATCCAATGCCGTGGGAAGGTGTTACAACCTGTCTGATAATAGGAAAAAAAATTATCCTTCTTTCTTATGAGAGGAAGTTCCAAGAGTTCACCTTAAAAGAACAGACTTCTTTTCAGTAATATTAAATATCATATTAAAATGCTTTCAAAGTAGGTTTGAATTAGATATTGCATAACAGCCTAGCATCATAGAGTCGACCAGTGATCCCCAACCTTTCTGCCTTTGAAGACTGGTGGTGATAGTGGCAGTTGCGGCTGTGTGTGTGTGGGGGGGGAGTGGGGATGGTTCTCTGAGCACAGGTGAGTGGGCAAGCATGTGCAATTCCATTTGCACAAGTGCATGTGCCTGCTGCTCGTGCAAATGGAGCTTTGCACGCAAACACATGCACTCACTGCTTATACTTGCACGGCCCAGTTCTGAATGGCTGGGGACCCCTGTAGGAGGCATTCAATAGTTGTTAACTTGCTGAAGCTAAGGCAGAAGAGTAGCATTTTCTTCCTCCTGCAGTTTCCCCCCTCTCTTTAAACCCCTTCTTAGTGAAATAAAGTTTGAAATGTTTTGATTTATGTACTATAGCTCACAAGCAGTGGTGAAATCCAAATTTTTTTACTACCTGTCCTGTGGGTGTGGCAAGGGAAGGATACTGCAAAATCCCCATTACCTCCCACTCCTGGGACCAGCCAAAGGTGGTATTTGCCGGTTCTTTGAACTACTCAAAATTTCCGCTACCGGTTCTCCAGAACCTGTCGGATTTCACCCCTGCTCACAAGCATAATTCCCTTCTATTGAAGGTGGGGGCCTTCAGATCTAGCAGATTCAAGCTAACCTAAAATGCTGCTTTTCATCCAGTGGAAGCTATCATCATCATCATCATGGTCATCATCATCATCAGCAGCAGCACACCAGGCATCTAAAGTTAGGAAAACTACTGAAATAATAACCAAGTCCCTTCCACATCTTCCCACTTTAACCTTCTGTTGACCTCTACATTCTAATGGATAATGAATGGGAAGAAGGATCTCTTGGAACAGGTTTCCCAGGAGAAGTGCTGCATTAATTTGGATTTTATGTAAATTAATGAGAGAAGACAGGTTGGACTACCAAACATGGTAAAAGAACCTATCTTTCAGTGATTCAGTAATTACTGAAAAGATAAACACCATTCTATTAGTGTATACTTGTTATAGGACAATTCACAGGCTTTTTAAAAGAAGGCAATTTTAATGTTTTATTTTATGAAAGAGATGTTCCTCCATGTTAATAACAATGAGAAATTATTGTGAAGGTTATTGTGAAACAGTTGTGCTGTTTTCAGTTCAAAGTTATAAAGAAATCTTGTGATCAGGATAGATTCTTTTTGATGATTTAAAGATCCATATGGACACAGGGATATATTTAAGTAGGGATGGAACAGGAATGTTTCTTAAACACCCAAATCTCAAGAAACCTGTTTCAGTAAAAGGTAAAGCTGCCCTCTGCTGGTTCATCTATTAAAGAATCTTAGTTTCCTAGGAAAATTCCCATGATATAGAAAAGTAGAAATATGATTATTTTTTATGAATGGCCATATAAACAATAAAACAAAGCAAAGCAAAATAATTTTAAGGGTGCTAGGCACATCAAAGTTATTGATATCAATCACATAGGAAATAGTTTTTTTAAAATAATCCAAACTCTGAAGCAACCTAATCCTAAAACTCTTAATACCTGCCTGTCTGGAGAACATGCAGATTTGCTTTCTGCTAAATCTCAGGAGAAGGAAGATAAAAACACTGCAGCCACCATTAACAATTTATATTAATTTATTACATTTGCTTTAGTTGTTTAGGTCTGTCACAAATATGTTGCATAATTTAGAAGGCAGCTATCTAAATTTGATTGGAAATGGACTTCTCCGTATTTGTAGGATGGGCAAAAGTGTGTCACTGCACCTTCTGTCTGAAGGTATTGTGTAAAGACCATTTCTACACTAAAAAGTGAAGGAAAAAACTGGAGAATTGGAGCAATAAGAGGCCACATTTTAGCTGATAAGGACAAATAGTCATTGATCAGCTCAGACAGAGAAAGAATTGCAGTGACACTGATGTACAAAGTCATCCTGGGAAGATTTTCTTCTTTTTTTATAAATATTTTCATTAAATTTTAAAAGCAAACATTAAAATACAAGCTAACATAAAGGGGGGGGGGAAGGGAGGGGAATAACAGGACAGATAAAAAAGTGACCCTCCCAAAATATCAAACAAATATATAACAAAAGTGACTTTCAATGTATTTAATGTACTTCAGTGCAGAGATAACACTTTTTAAAAATTTAAATAAATAATTAAAATTTAAACTATCCTAAAATACTACTAATAAACATTCTATATATCCATATTATATTCTTTTCTTAATTTTAATCTGATATGTAAGAAATTGTCAAATATGAATAACCACATTTTTTTAAAAAAACCCACATTTCTTTGGTTACATCAGATCTAATCCTCAAATCCTAAAGATGTAATTTTGGTTGATGTGCTGGATCAGGAAGCTTTAACAACCCCATGCTCTCATCACCTTAAACCTGAACTACTACAATGCATTGTATATCCAGGTACTTTTGAGGATCACATGGGCTCTAACTCATACAAGATATTACTTCCTGTAGGTTGGAGAGGGAAGCCATGTGACATTGATGTTATGGGTGCTGAATTGGCTGTCAATAGTTTTCTACATACCATTCAAAATTTTAATTTTCATTCATAGAGCCTTGAAGCTTGGCTCTCAGATATCTTCAAGTCTTAAACTGTATCAGCCCACAGGAGTTTTTAACTTTTTCCATTATTGGACAACCATAGAGGAAAAGCAATAGAGGACACTAGAAGAATTCAGTATGCTCACACAAGGAATGTCCAAACAAAAAGGGCATGTCTAAGAGGTAGAAAGAGAGACATATAAATTATCTGTAATTGCAGAGATACCAGCAAGAAAGCTCAGAACAAAGTGGGCAAAGGACACTGAATAAACCGTATTTAGATATGTTCAAAATAATTCATATGGCCAATATTAAGTGAAGACAGTAAATGCAAACAAGCATGGGAAGAAAATCAAGATTACTTAGAGAGGTAACGAAAGAAAAGCAGGGCTTCTTAACTCTTCTTTTGGCTCGGTCTTCTTCAACAAGAGGGTACATATTCCATAAGCAATAATGGCAACTGAAGGGCCATAACTTAACCTTGACACTAATAGAAACACAACCAGAAAATTTCTGTTTACTTTGATTTTAATCCTCCCAGGCCAGATGAATTGAAGTTTTGAGTTTTGAAAGAATGTTCTGATGATCTGGCTCAACTTTTTTAAAAAAATTGATAGATAACTGAGAGAAGAAAAGAAGTAAAAAGTGATCATATGAGAACAAATGTCCAATAATAGAAAATAATAATAGAAAATAATAAAAAAAATCTAAAGAACTAAAGTACAATCAGACATAATTTTACTGCATTTATTCATCAGGTAATTTCACTAGCCGACTGTGAGAACGCAATGTAGCGTTTTGATTTTAGTAGAGCATTTAATGAAGTACCTCATGCCAGTCTGATTACCAAGTTAATTAGAAGCGGGCCTGGATCATCAGATGTGCAGATGATATAATTTTATGTGGGATAAACTTCTTTGGCAATAGCACTTGTGAAGAAAAGTACAGGCATACAGGTGGTCCTTGACCTACAACCACAATTGAGGCTAACATTTCTGCTGCTGAATTTTGATCCTGTGACTGTGGGGATGCTGCAATGGTCATAAATGAAAAACGGTCATAGTCATTTTTTTCAACTTCAGTCAATGGGCAAAGGGCTGTAAATCGAGGACTACCAACAGTGATGGGTCTTTTGATGCTCTCTGAGCTTGTTTTCTTGCAGACATGTCATTAACCCAAACTAGGCAACATCATCAGTGCTGAGCACTGATGATGTTACCAAGTTTGGTGATGAAACATCTGCAAGAAAATTACTAAGATTAGAGAGCACCAAGGATCCTTCATTTCAACCCTGAGCCACAAATATTCTCCTTTATTCGAACCAACAGTTTCTGTATGGCGTACTTTTAGTTTTGTATGTATAAGAGAGCAAGAGAGGAGATAGGGTTTTTTTTAAACTTAAATGTGATTTAGAGGAAGGACTTTAACAACTGGATTGTGTACTGGGGAATGTGTCACCTTCCTTATCTTGAAGTTTTAGGTCATGTTATATCATCGGTATACCTTCCTAAGAAAAGGATATTTTATGACTTGCCACTCATAATAACTGTTTTGTGAATGGACATTCAACAGCAGCCATTTTTGAACACTGCTTGGGAATATTTGCAAGAAATAAAATCAAGTCAAAACTGGTGTTTGTACCAATAGTTATGAGCACATACACAAAAGCTAGAATGTTCAAGATACATTTGAATATGCTCACATTTCTTCTGTACAGCCGACAATTTTCCAAGAGCATAGAACGCTGATTATTGCTCTATAACTGCCTTAGGTTTGTCATACAATTCTGCTAAGAAATACTAAAACAATTTGATTTTCCAATCAAAGATATTTTTAAAGATATTCAAAATAACGTTATTAGGTATAGTAACATTGTCTTGCTCTTGGAAGAAGATAATATCATTGGCACATATGAGATTATCCATTTGGGGGATCTATTAAGGATAAAAGTGTTCAAACTTAAGGACAGGGATCTGATCTTCACAGAATATCACAGATATGGAACTCAGAGATGCTCACTAAGTAGGGAGGATTTTTTTAAGAAAAGCCAAAAATGATCATGATGTAAACTCTGTCCTGTCATGTATTTAGTGTCACAATATGTAACACCATGTAGAAAAGAATCAGAGCTTGCATAGCTGCCTATCGCAAAGTTGTTTTCTGTGTAATCATTTTCTATACATTGGAATTTCATATAAAAAATGAAAGGGAATATTAGTGGATGTACTGAGAAGGAGAAAAAGAATGCAGCCAGTCCTCAACTTACAACAGTTCATTTAATGACTGTTCAAAGTTACAATGGTACTGAAAAATGTGACCGTTTTTCACACTTACGATCTTTGGAGATCCTGGGGTCAAAATTCAGAAGCTTGGCAACTTGTTCACCTTTTGCAATCTTCTGACAAGTGAACTCAATGGGGAAGTTAGATTCACTTAACAGGGTTACTAATTTAACAAGTGCAGTGATTCACTTAACAAATGTGGCAAGAAAGTTTGTAAATTGCGGCAAAACTCATTTAACAAATGTCTCACTGAGCAATAGAAATTTAGGGCTCAATTGTGGTCATAAGTCGAGGATAAGCTGTCAGTTCACAACACAGGACATGTTCTCACAGGCTCAGTCATACAATCTACATTCATGTTGTGGTCCGCCAGCAGCCTACGGAGCTGGCAGTGGAGTCGGAAAGTGAGGAGGCTGGGGAAGACAATGGGCCAGTCGTGGAGTCTGGGGAAGGCCCGGATGAGGGCTCTGCATCAGAGATGGGGCTAGAGTCATCTGGGAGTGATGCATGGACTCCAGAGCCCCCAGAGTTGGACAGCAGAAAGGTAGAGGAACAGGAGGAGCCTGTTCCTAGTGCACACATGTGTAGAGCTGCCAGAAGGCAAGAGCAGTTAAAGCAAAAGGGACGACTCAGGAATAAAGACAGGAGATGATTGGCCCCTCCCATAAGGCTTAAAAGAAACAGAAGCACTTGGGCCTTTTTGCAGGAAAACAACATTGCTAATTCTGTTTCCAGTCGGCGTTTTGTTTGTTTCTGAACTTCGTGGCCAAGTAAGGCCTTTGGCAGGGTGTCAAAGAAGATAAAGGTTGGTGATTATCCTGAAGGACTTCTTCCGAAGGACTTGTTTTGCAATTAATTGGGACTCAGCTGGGAATGAACGTAATTCTCAACTGTTACAATAAAATAGGTTTGTTTGGGACCAATTGTGTCTTGTAACAACTCAGTAAGCCTAGGTCACAACAATTCACATGGGAGAGAGGTCCTCTGTTACTAAGCAAAGATGGATGTCACAGCCTTTCCCTATGTTTGGGGTAAATTTGAGTCCTTTTAAATGACAGAGCTAAAACTAGAAAGGGAAATGGAAAAAGAGCTGGCTGAATTCAGGGTCAGGGTGGGGTTTACTGTCTTACCAGAATGCCCAAGAACCTCAGAAAAGCAAGCAGAAAAACAGATCCTCCAGTAAGTTATTTCTGAACAAACAGGCCAAAAAAAAAAAAAAAAAAAAAGCAAACGGGAATTTGCATGGAATACTTTCTTTTTTTTACATGGAATTATTTTAAACATAACCTTCTTATTTCACTGTACAAATTTAGAAACTGGGTTTGATGTCAACCTGGCATCAAAGCTCATGTCGTGGATGATCATTTTATTTATAATTTTCTTGTGATCTATATAATATGAATCTCACAGGTAACTTTTTATTTGTTGCAGACCAGCGCCATCTTCTGGTCTACATGGAGTAGTTATTTTGTATTTTCTTGTGGAATTTTGTTTACTGTAATTGCTGACCCAATTAAAGCAACTATATAATTTGCTCATCTAACAAGCCCCAACAAACTAAAAATGCAAACTAAGAAAGAAATGAGACAAAGTTTGATTTTGTTTACGTTTAGTCAATTTGGTCTATCTCACAGGGATGCAAGGAGACTAGACACATAACCCAGTGTTATGTGACCCAGAGATAGCTTTACTGACATTGAGCTTTTTAATCAACAGAGAGGTATTTGTCTTACATAGTGAGATTGGGGTAGGATGACTGAAAGACAAGTGATGGCAGCAAATAACAAGATTCAATTTAAAGCAGGAAGACCACCCAAAGGGCTTCAAGAATGGAGATTTAAGATCCTGCACGTTCTTCTTTCTCATTGGAGCAGATATTTATATAAAGAACTAGTTGCATTGAATATAATTATTTCTATTTATAAAGCTGAATGAATGTAGCAATGATTATAATGCTGCCTGGAGCAGAGGTCTACTTTATAATGGAAATTTTTGACCATTTAATCTGGGGAATTGAAGATGAAAGCACAGCCGATTAACACTGTGTTTTCTGAGAAAATCAAATGAATAGTAGTTTGGGCTGGTCCAGAGGCAATTACTCTGATTTGCAAATGTCACCTCTGACTTCATTTAAATGTAACCATCTGTGGAGAGAGATATGGAAATGATTTTAAATTAAAATTACATTATTTAGAGCTGGATCTACAAGAGGAACTCAAAGCGCAATCCATTATTAAAATAACCACCCTGCCTGGAAAATGAGAAACATTAGAAAACAAATTATATTTTCTAGTATCTAAGGCATGGTAGAGAATTGTACTACACAAATATCAAGCATCACAGTTTATATTAGCTGTGCTACACTTCAAGCTACTAAATAAGTGCTTTAACTTTTTTAAAAAAATTACAAATATGCCTGAAGTCAGAAGCAGGCCTTTGAGACTCATATACTATATTTGTAGGAGACAACTTTAAATCTTGGGAATCTCCTGACTTCCCAACCTCTTCCTCCTTGCTGTAATTCCAATTCACCTGCCTATCTAATTATGCAAACTGGGTAAGGAAATAGATACAGTATGCTTCCTTTATTTATCTTGTGTATTTTCTTTCTTCTGAATGGCTAGAGACACGAGTCCAGGAGAAAAGTTCAAGTAAACGGGTACCATAATGAGAAAAAATATTTTTTATTGACTAACTAAAAGAGTATCCAGCAATTCTTCTTATATGATTGCAATACATCAGTTTCAGTTGGCGATTTCTTAAAATGGCAGAAATGAGAGCCCCGTTTATTCTTCAAGACTTGGCTCAACGTGGTTGATTTCATTATTAGGACTGTCCTTTTTTGATATCAATAAGAGAAGGCAGGATGCCTTCATATTTAAACAAGGAATTTATTAGATCTCTTTTGAAGTGGGCTGAATCCCTTAGAGATAACTCTAGGTTGGTTTCCATTCTACCTAATCTGTTTCAAGAAAAAGGTTACCTTTTGGAAGAAATGCTGACCAGGAAAAATCATACAGAATGGAATATAGAGCAATTATGCAGTTCAAAATTGCAAAAGCCATATGCCAAGATTCTATACTATCACCATAGTTGTTAAATCTGTATCAGAACATATTCTGAGAAATACCAGACTAAAAGAAACCAAAATTTAAATTTAAATCGCTGAGAAAAATATTAAGAAGACATCACCTT
Organism: Masticophis lateralis; assembly: GCA_030761175.1. NCBI lineage: Eukaryota > Metazoa > Chordata > Lepidosauria > Squamata > Colubridae > Masticophis > Masticophis lateralis. The sequence continues at coordinate 67,760,227 of JAUDYJ010000003.1, forward strand.
GGTAGCGGGAAGCAAGGAAGATTTAAGAAATCTCTTGCTGAAGGTTAAAGGTGAAAGTGCAAAAGCGATTTTGATACTCAGTATTAAAAAAATGTCAGTTGCTCATATCAAGCCTATGCACATAGCTGTAAATTAGTGGAAGAACTGACTTCATCTTCCTCAGCTCAAAGCCCCAGAGAGATATCTGAGTCTTTGGAGAAAGATTTTAATAGATAACCAAATGTTAAAGTATAGTCAGATTATACTGCCAACAAAAGTATATATAGTCAAAGGTTGGGCTTAACACCGGTTCGATATTAGATGAGAATGAGATACCACCAGAGGAGATCCAGTGTGATGGTTAAGGTGCTGGACTGAGACTGGGGAGACAGGTTCCAGTCTACTCACAGCCGCAATAGCTCACTGATTCGCTTTGCATCAGTTACTTTCTCTCAGCTCCACTTACCTGTGTTTCCCCAAAAATATGACCCTGTCTTATTTTCTTTTGGGCCCCAAAGTAGGCACTAGGTCTTATTTTTTTGGGGGGGATGTCTTTCCTGCTTACCTTAGGACCACTGCAGCCAGGCCTCCCACGCCCTAACACTTGTTGCGCCACTGCCCGACTTCTTCAGCAGCCACTTGCAGCCAGATGTCGCGTGGCTCATTGTGGTAGTACCACCGCTCACAGGAGGCTGCGTGGTTATGTTGCGCTGTTGGGGCAGCTCTATCCCCCACTCCAACCCTAGCTTGATTTTTGTACATGTGCCTCGCCCTGCACAATCAGACGGTGGGAGTGGCTTAACTAGGTCTTATTTTTAGGGTATGGCTTATATTAGGCATAGGCGTGAAAATCAGGCTAGGGCTTCTTTTCGGGGTAGGTTTTATTTTCAGGGAAACATGATATATAGTTGTAAAGCAAAATAGGGAGAGGGAGACATGACCTCTTGTTATAAAAAATCAAGATGTATAGCACGGTAGAGATGATATCTCTGAATGCACAGTGAGGTAATACCAGGTGCAGAGATTAGAAGAATTCAAAGGAAGGGCATTTAATTAATAAGCCAGTTTGTCACATATTTTGTTTTGCCTATTGTTAGGAAAGCTTTACAACCAGCTCCTTGGCAAAGACATGTCATGGCAGAACACAGCATAATACCTGTTGTCTGTCACAAGGAGCATGCTTACTCCTGTAAGTATTTATCGCTAATAAAGTTTGTGAGGATAATAGTGGCTTTCACCTCTTTTTTCCTGGAAATCTTTCATAGATATTGGCTCCTGGAGGGCATTTTCATTTGGGCAGTAAACGGCTCCTGAAAAAAAGATGAATACATCCAACACACATACAATAAAATAAAATAATAATTTAAACAATCCAGTACTAATGATGAAAAATCAATTTGACACAATGATTAGAAACAGTACAGATAGTCCTCGATTTACAATAGTTCATTTAGTAACGGTTTCCAATGCCATTACAATGGCATTGGAAAAAAACCAGACTTACAGCTGGTTTTCATGTTTAAGACTGTTGCAGCATTCCCATGACCACATTAATAAAATTCAGATGCTTGGCAAGTGACTCATATTTATGACGGTTGCAGAGTTCCAGGATCATAGTGATCACCCTTTGTGACCTTCTGACAAGCAAAGTCAATGGGGAAGGCAGATTCACTTAACAACCTTGTTTCTAACTTAACAACTGCAGTGATTCACTTAACAGCTGGGGCAAGGAAGGTCATAAAACGGGGCAAAATTCACTTAACAACTGTCTCACTTAGCAACAGAAAGTTTGGGCACAGTTATGGTCATAAGTTGAGGACTGTCCTATACTATCACTGACATTATAAGCAAGACACTACAAAACCGCAAATAATAAGTTGCTGAGAGATAAATCTAGGAAACCAATTGCGGGGGTAGGTGGGTGGGGTGTCACAAAGAATTGCAAGTGCTCTTCTGGGAAAATCTGAATTAAGAAAAGTGAGACACAGGTTGCATGGAGGTATACTAGTAATAGTTGTAACACACTTCGTTAGAATTAAAGGGCAAGTATGGAGAATTATGCATAGTGCTTGTATAAAGGAAAAGGATGGAATACATACCAATTACTTTAAAAAAGAAAATCAAAAACACCTGAAATATTATCAGAATCTGTCTCATGGGATCACAGAAGACACTAGAAGATACACATCAATGGTGAAATCCAGTTTTACTACGGTTTCTCCGAACTACTCAAAATTTCCGCTACCGATTCTCTAGGACCTGCTGGATTTCACCCCTGATACACATACTTCATTACAACCATATTTGCAAAAGCTTTTTAAGGCAGGCTTCACAGCCAGATCTATGGGCACTACAACTCCCAGAATTCTCGACACACTGTCTCACTGGACACTGTGGGAGTTGTAGTCACACAGCACAGCAAAACACAAGGAACGGACAACCTATGTCTTCCAAGAAGCATCGTTGTGCTAGCTAGCAGCTGAGAGGCAAATTTGTGAAGAGAGGAAGATTTTCTTCACCTCAAAGCCATTTGCAACGCTCGGATACATTTGTTTTTAAACAACCACAGGCAGCGCGCACGAGTGATCAGAAAGATAATATAAATACAAACAAATAAATAGAAACACAATGCAAGAGAAGAACTCACCCCTCCCCCCCCAACCAACCAAAAAGAAGGTGGGAAGGGAGGGGAGGGAAGGAAGGAAGGAGAAGAAAAAAACAAAAAGGAACGCGCGAACAGGAGAAGCAGCTCCTGTTATTTCTCCACAGATAAGGAAGGCGTGAAGGGAGCCGCCGTGTCCTCAGCCCTTCATTCTCCCGCAGGCTTCCGATCTGAAGCGGCGTCGGCTGCAACTCCGCGTGCCCGGCTTCCTCGCTCCTTCCCGGGAAAACCAGCGCCGAGGCTTTTCCCGGTGCCAGCGTTGCAAGAGCCTCCTCCGCCTCCTCCTCGGTGTAGCAACGTCTCCGGCTGGCCACCACTGAGCTGCATTGCTGTAGGAGCGCGCAACGCTCAGGCGCCAGCCAGAGCTGCAGTGCCGACCCGGGAAAGGCAAAGCGAGGTCGGGCGAGGAGCGGGCGGCGGAGAGCGAGGCCCTCTGACCCGCCTTCGAGGCCATGTGCATTCGGTGCCAGCCCGCTCCTAATAAAGCGATGGGGCCGGGAAGCTGCCTCCCGCTTCTTCACGCCCTATAAATATTCAGCCGGCCCCGAAGACCAGCTCGGGTGGTTTGTGGGCTGCCTGACCCCGGCTCAGAAGAGCAGCCGCCGCCTCTTCCTCCTCCACCGCCACCAGCACCATCGCGGGAAAAGCCTGAGACAGCGCAACCCGAGCGTCCCTCCGCCCGGCCGAGATGCCCCGAGTAGATGCAGATCTCAAACTGGACTTTAAAGATGTCTTGCTCAGACCTAAGCGGAGCAGCCTCCGAAGCAGAGCAGAGGTGGGGGCATTTCCAAAGGAGCATGCTTTCTTTTCTTTCTTTTTCTCTCTCTCCCTCCCTCCCTCTCTCTCTCCCCCCACTTTAAAATGTGGCGTCCGATTACATGAGATGTAACCCCCCACCCCTCTTCTCTTCCTGTTTGCATTTTAGGCTAATGCGTTAATGCCCTTGCCGCCTCTGCCCTTCTTTTATTTTTTTGTTGTCCCTGATAGGAAGTCAAAAGGATTTCAGAACTTTCCAAACGTAGCCCGGCCGGCGAAGTCGGCCCTGTGTAGCCGCTACTACTTTGCTTGTGTGTGTGTGTGTCTCCCCACCTTTTGCAGATTGCGATCCAAAGGAGAATCCTTAGGAAAGTGTCAAAAAACCGTTTCTTCGCTTTGCTCACCGGCGCATCTGATGGAATTGCTTCCAAATTTGCAGGAAGCCAGCGGGGATGTTGGGGGGTGGGGTGGAGGAACCGACAGAAGGAGACCTAGAGTCGGATTGCATTGTGCTCGGAACTGTTTGTAGAGGAAACAAGTGGCATGACAGATCATTTTGCCGGCAAGAGGAAGGGAGGCTGATTCAAGTTACAAACCCTCCAGGAGAGGCCTGGTTTTTCTTGAGTGGAAGCGGAGCTAAACAGGCGATTTCCTGAGGCCGGCATGTCAGGTGTCTTGAACAGCGAACTGCGCACAAAGACACAAGCCAAGTGCAGAGAGAGGAGCTGGGAAATGCAATTGAATCTTTTTGTGTTTAGCAGAAAATCAAGTCAAGCATTGGCTTTTAGCCTTCCAACGTTTATCATTGATTTCGTTCTACCCAGCCTTTAGTCTCCAAAAGGATGTTGAACAATTCCTATTTACACAACGTCTTTCCAAGGGTAAAGATCAAAAAAGTCAAGATGTCACCTTGGACTTCATTGGAAGCCCTCTGCCTTTTGTCCATGCATCAATATTGTGGGACCAGACTTTGATCCTGTAGTTGGAACTGGCCATTCCCAGATGAAGGCTTCCGAAGCAGCTTTAAAAAATAAGTCTCTGGGATTGTGGGACAGGGTATATAGATCATAGTTGTCCAACCTTTGGGCTTGCTTGGGCCCGCATATAAAACATATAGTTAATGTAATAATGTTAAAAGTTTACGATCTTGTGGGGCCGCATTACTAGCTGTCCAGGACTGCATGTAGCCTATAGGCCATGGGATGGACATGGCTGATTTAGATCAGGCTTCTCCAAATTTTAAGACTTGTAGACTTCACCTTCCAGAATTCCTCAGACAGCCATGCTGGCTGGGGAATTCTGCGAGTTGGCGTCAACAAAGTTGACAAATTTGGGGACCCCTGGTATCCATGGTCAGAATCCCACTGGAAGTCTGGATTTTCTTGCAGCATTTCTTGTTTTATGCAACTGAAAAAAAGGGGTTGTTTGTGAGTGAAAATGCAGGATTGGCCCCTGTCCCTCTATTATGCAGATTACTGCAATATCTTCGGTTGAAATCAAATGGTTTGTATAATTAACAATTAACAATTATTGCTATGAAGCATTAACACTATAATTTTGAAACAAATTACCATAAGGGGAATTATTATTAGTTCCATATGGAACTATGGTTTCCATATTGATCCAAAATGCCCTATACTATAGTTTCCTCTCATCTGGAAAGGACTTTGAAAGATCTTCTGGAATTGAAGCCTTTTTAATTGAAGGAGATTGGAACTAAAAATAGTTATAACCCACCAGGCCATATTTGATAAATGTGTGTTAATTTTAAGTCTAATCACCACATAATCTTGAGCATCATTCACAAATGCAAGTTGCAAATTAACAGTGGCTTCCAGTGAAATAATATTAAATACTTCTTTTGGTGTAGTATGACCAATGTAGTATTTATATACGGATTTCATCTGAGTCTGTGAATTTGAAAGTAGGCCCTGTTGGATTCTATATGATTCACTTAAACATTGGAATATAATAACTATCAGCCTGGAACTTGAGCTCCTTTTCTCCTATTTCTGGAAACATGTAAGGTATTGGCTCTTGATTCTTTCTGTATTATGACAGGAGATTCAATCTTGTTCTTAGGATGCATTTTGGATGCTGAACTTGCAAATGAGTGAGGTGACCTTCTTCCCATTTGAATATTTCCAGATAGTGCTCAACTTAAAACCATTTGTTTAGTGACTATTCAAAGTTACAATGGCACTGAAAAAAATGACAGTTTTTCACACTTGTGACCATTGTCAGCATTCCCATGGTCATGTGATCAAAATGTGATCAAATGTGATCAAAATTTGGCAACTGATTCATATTTATGATGGTTGCAGTGTCCTGGGGTCATGTATCACTTTTTGTGATCTTCTGACAGCAAAGTCAGAAAATTGAAATTGTAAGCCAAAGAAATTACAGGCATAAGATAAGAAAAGGAAATATAATTAAACTGAAGTGTTTACAGCAACATTTTTCACTTTACCTCTTTTTATACTTGTAAATCAGCCTTTCAACTTGTGCATTCAGACACCAAATCAGACACTGTTTTTTTTTTTTTGTTCTTTCAAGAATTGAGTAGCTGATGACAAAGTCAACACAGCCCGATAAAAATATTTTTAACCAGTTCACTTTTGTTAGCCAGGGATCGGATGGATTGGAAAGTATGTCTGAATTATAAATGTACCTTTTTTGTGAGCATGTGGTTCCGTGGCTCACATTTGCTGATAAGTTTAATTACCTGATTTAAATTTCAGGCTTATCTCATGGTCTAGATTAGTTTATTGCTTAAATGGGATGCTTTAATAAGATTAGAAACAAATTGGCTCTTTCCTTGTCATTTTAGGACACTGAAGCATTTATTACGAGATTGTAGATACTATATTTATGCAGAGAAATAATTATTTAATATCTGTTATCTTAGTGCTTGCATTTTCTTAACTTTATGACTTAATTATGCTTTCAGACCCAAAGTAAAAAAGGTGTTGTTTTTACAGGTAGATCTTACACGTACTTTCTTCTTCCGTAACTCCAAGCAAACCTATACAGGCATCCCCATTATCGTAGCAAATATGGACACCGTTGGTACTTTTGAAATGGCACAAGTTATGGCTAAAGTAAGTATTTCTTAATTCTCTTCTCCTATAAAAAAACAGAAATGAAAATAACATTTGAATTAATTTCAAGACATTGTAATGATGAAAGAATTTTTCTGAATTTATTTTATTATCAAACAGCCCATTTTTCCCCCTCAAAGAATCCTAGGAACAAATGCATATTCTTTTGACAAGAATTCCCAAGATTTCCTGAGTGAACTTTTAACACTTGCAATGAATTTCATTAGAATTTGATGGTGTGTACATTATATGTAGAAAATTTGCTAATGTTAATATGAAATTTAAATTACATAATTTTATTGTTATAGTCTCCAAGATCAAAACATCTGTCATCTCTATTATAACTCTTGAAGGATTGCACTGAACATCAAAACTATATTTATAGTTTTACTATTATATACAATACAATATAATAGTATAGATTTAGTAGTATTTCAGATGTACGTGGAATCAATTATAATGTACATTTCTAGTCTGTATAATGCATATAGTCCATATTTTCCTAAGTAAGCACAGTCATCTGTTCCTTCCATTCTTCAATTTATATGCTGTTCTTTGATTTATTGATCGCCAAACAATTAGCATTAAAAATACAATGCCACTCAAAATAAAATTAAAATAACTGCATTATACATACAGAAAATTACTTGCAGGCATACATGCATGCTTATTGTATTATACTCATTCAAGATACAATTATGAGGAGTGTAAAAAAGGAGTAAAAATTACTAAGCAAAAGAAATTAAAGGCCTGAAATAAAAAAAATTCATTCACTAGAACCTTTCTTTATCTTTCTTTAAATGATCTTTGCTTTCATCACATTCATCCATTACTTTATCCATTGTCTTTTGATTTTTATCTTTGAGGATTTTTGAGGATATCATCAACTTTGTCCAACCATAATTTTCTCAATATTCCTTTTCACTCCTTTTCATTGTGATTTGATCTTCATTATTTCTGTATATATGTTCAAATCACCTTAGTGTACTTCTTGGTTACTATTGGTTACTCACATTTGTTTGACCATATCTACTTCTTAAGTAAACTATTCCAGTTGCAATCAAGTTTTTAAAATGTTTCTCTTAAAGAGTTCCAATACTCACTCTTTTGCTCTTTAGGCTGCATTCCTTGCAACTTTAAGTATTTACTTATGAAAATTTATATGACTGCCTAACTCACCCTCAGTGACTCTGGGGGGCTTACAAGGATAAAAATCAATATAAAACCAATAAAAAAGCAATAATCCGCTCTCCCTTAATGTATGCCCTTTAAACAGTATTTTCTTTTCACATTTTGTAATAATAATTCTCTCATGCCTTTTTCTCATGCACAACTTCTTTTGCTTTATCGTTTCACATAAGAACTTTCTTTTCATGCTTCCTATTTACCTCATGCTTGTGTCGTCATCTGTACCAGTTCTTAGATAAGAAAAGCACTTTTCTCAAAGTCATGTCTTTCTCTAATGCTTTCTTACTATAATTTCTAAGTTGTTATGAAATGTTGCATGCTTAGCATCCAGTCCTATAACGTTTGAATTCAAGTAAAGTTTGCAAATAATGCTAAGATTCTACTGTTGTGGAAATTTATTGCAATTACTGATGGACAGAATTCACATTTAAAGTCAGTTTCTTGTATCTGGAAGACTATTGACCTTGAAAGGAGCATTCAGGCAAAGGTTTTAGCTCCTCGTTGTCTCATTTATAATCTAGGATCTCTGCATACTTTCCTATTTCAGTTTCGAGTTCACACCTTCCTATTGTTTAAACAAGAACTCTTCATGTATTTGCAATGACGTCATGGTTCTTTGTTATGTATGTGTGCATGTGTCTACATCAAACAGTGTAATTATAGCATATTTGTCTGTTTTTCTAGTACACCATGTTTACTGCAATACACAAGCATTACTCTCTAGAACAGTGGAAGCTGTTTGCAAGTGATCACCCAGAATGTATAGAGGTACTTTTTTTTCACAAAGTTAAATATTAGACTGCATTTTCTGAAGTATTAGAAAAACTAATATGCCTTGTACTGTTTGCAAGAGAATGGTTTATAAAATCATACGCTTCCAAAAGATACTAGATCTGTGATGGCGAACCTATGGCATGCGTGCTACAGGTGGCATACGTAGCCAAATCGGTGGGCATGCGAGCTCAGCTCCGGCGCAAATGCGTGCACCGGCCAGCTGATTTTCAGGCCTTCTGAGACTACCAGAAGCAGGGAAACAGGTTGTTTCCTGCCTCCGGAGGGCCTGGGGTGGGGTGGGGAAGGTCCATTTTTTTTCTCACCTGGCTGCAGATCCTCTCTATGAGTCTAGGGAGGGCGAAAACAGCCTTCCCCACCTCCTCGGAGGCCCTCTGGAGGCCAGAAACAGCCAGTTTCCTAACTTCCGGTTGGACAGGAAGTGACTTTTTTGCTGTCCCCAGCCTCCAGAGACTCCTAGAAAGGGAAGGCTGCTTTCGCCCTCCCTAGACTCAGAGAGGATCTGGAGCCAGGTGAGAAAGAAAAACGGGCCTACAGGGCCATCATGTACCAGGAAGTGGGGAGGGATACGTGCACCTGCGCGGAGGCGAAGCACATAAAATTATGGGAGTGGGCACATGCGTGCATGAACCTCCCCAGAATTCCCCAGCCAGCAAACCTGGGAGTTGAAGTCCTTGAGCCTTAAAGTTGCCAAGGTTGGAGACCCGTGCACTAGAACACAGACAGATGAGACTATCCTCACCTTCATACCTAGCACAGTTGTATACTCTGGATACAAAACACCTCATGTGCTTCAAAACAAAGTGGTGAACTAGAACTATTGGCCATATTTATTTTCTACAAATACATTTAGAATCGAAATGAAGCCTTGAGGCATTCTTAAAAAACTAAAGGACAGACATTTAATAGGATGCCAACTTCTTGCTGGTAATTACTTTTAATTAAAATAATATGTAAAAATAAATTACCATATTTTTCAGAATATAAGATACACTTTCCCCGGATGAAAATTTGGGTGCGTCTTATACACCGAATGTAGCCCAACCACCCGCTGGCTCCCACCCTTTGGTCTCTGCCTCCCAGCAATTTGCCTCCTTGCAGCAAACGGCCCATTTCAGTTTCAGCTTCAGCACAGCCTGATTAGTACAAGCAGCTGATTGTCTGATGGATCCCTCCCGACCATCAGCTGTTCCAGGCTGTAGGGATTGCCATTGCCTATTGCTGCCTCCACGCCCCATTTTCGGCCTCTGCTGTTTGCTGCAAGAAGGCAAATTGCCGGGATGCAGAAGCAGAGGCAGATTTTTTTTTCTTGTTTTCCTCCCCCAAAAAGGTAGGTGCTTCTTATAGTCCAGAGTGTCTTATACTCCGAAAAATACAGTAAATGGGACTGATAAAGAGCTTGAAGGGCAGTAGAGGTTGTGTTTATAGGTACTTTGGTACTCAGGCATCATGTTGGTTTCATTATATTTTTATTTCCACACCATTCTGGCTAATGCATCCCGGAAGATCAAGGGTATAATATATAATATAATAAAAATTAATATTTTAGAACACTGGAAAGATGTGTGCATATCTAAGTGAACATTTATAAATTTATGATTATGTTGTACAATTCTTTTCATGTGTCTTTACAAGTAAGTTCACTCTGAAAAAGACTATTTAGGGTCTTATCTTAGCCCAAACAGTGTGGAACAGCAAAACATTAATGGAATGTAAAAACTGAGTTTAAATTATTAAAGATATCAATAGATGATTTGTTGGCAAAGTTAGGTAACAAGCGTACACATTAAAGTAAAGTAGTCTGACAAAAATGTATTAAAAATGGTGTATTGATCAGTGGCAGCCTGTGAAAACAGCTGCAAACACAGTATTTTATTCAGGCAAAAACATTGAGATCAAGTAGAAAGTAAAACAATGTGTAGTGTATAAAATAATGTTGGAAAAGAAAGCCCAAACAAACTTTTTAGTTTTATAAATTTAATTGAAAGGAATGAGAATTTCTATAATAATGACAATATATTCTAAGTGGCAAGGAAGCAAATACTTCAAAAGAATAATAGAAGATTGCACTGGTAGACTTGCTAACCAGTGTTCCTAAAGATACAAAAGTCTTTCATTAATTTTGGAGATTTCCAGGCCAAAGCTCAAATCCCTCCCTTTTGTCCCACTGTATTCAATCTGAAAACTTCTTATTTCAATACTTACTTTATTTTTGGGAATGGGGTATGCATATCCATGTGTGGAATCATAAAGTTTGAGATAGGGTAGTATGAATGTCTTCAAGGGGTTGAAAGGGGAAGGATCGAGAGCTTAACTGACTTATTTGGGATAATGTAGGCTTTAAAAGTTATACAAGGACTTTATAGATTGGCAGCCCTTTAACTTTTGCCTAGAAAGAGTCTAGGACAGTGATAGTTAACCTTTTCGGCACCGACTGCTGAAACTGGAGTACATGTGTGCGCCGGAGCACCGGAACCCGGAAGAGAGTAGCTGGCCGGTGCGCATGTGCGTGGTGGCCAGCTGCTCTTCCAGGTTCTGTTGTGTGCATGTACACCAGACAGCTGTCTTCGCATGAAGATGTGTGAAGAGAGCAGCTGGCTGGTGCGCATGCGCACAGAGAGGGCTCTGCATGCCACCTCTGTCACACATGTCATATGTTCGCCATCATGGGTCTTGGAGATGTTTTGATATAGCTGTATATATTCAGCCTGTATAGACTTGTATGAACAAATCTTTTTAGATCAGTTGACCTTTCTATATATTTGGTGTACTAGTCTCATTATAATACTTAGATAAGTGTAGTAACTCAGAGATATTTCACCATGGAGCAGATTTGGCTCAGAAAATGGATGTAACCAGAGAACAGATAAACCCAGATATCTTCCTGAAGGTTAAACCTATTTCCAGGGAATATAAAGGTACCTTGGATAGTCTTAAGTTCCTGTTCCTTGATTGGGTTTTGGCTAACTAGGGGGACCCCAATTTAAGTGAAAAATGGCCAGATCCTAGCCAAGGACATCCATTTCTCCCTTATTGCAAAATGTTCTCCTTCCAGATGTGATAACTGCTCTTCATAGCATGTTCACCAATCTCTCCAAGATGAAGCGATAGGCTCTGTTTTACATGTAGGAGGTCCCAGGCTTAATCTTTGTCTCTTCCAGATAAAGTTGAGGAAACCCCAGTTTCAAATTCTGCAGAGCTGCCACTAGTCCATGCGGATGGCTCGCGGCAAGGCTTTTTCTTACATTCCTATTTAAGACTTGGAAATTTCTCCTTAACGAATTGTATGGACTCAACAAACGTAGGAAAAATGTAGGATACTAAAAATGCCAAGGATGTTCTTGAATGTTGCATTACATTTCAATCACAAAAGAGATTTATTGCACATGGCAATAAATAAAAGTGAACAATTGTAGCGGAGAGCATGATTCACGTGCATTAAAACTTCATCCTACATTGTAGCTTTGCTAGACAAAAAAAACAAAAAAACCCTTGAAAATCCACATATTTAATTGTCTTAGACATTTTTCGCTTCTTCTGCAAAGCCATACAGTTTGTGAATGCTTTTAACCTCATTTCTATAAAAACGTTTAATTGTTCTCATCTTCTTCTTACAGCATGTAGCGGTGAGCTCAGGTAGTGGGCTGACTGATTTCGAGAAGCTGATAAGTATCGTCGATGCCATCCCTCTGATCAAGTACATCTGCCTGGATGTGGCCAATGGTTACTCAGAACACTTTGTGGAATTTGTGAAGGCTGTTCATATCCGATTCCCAAAGCACACCCTCATGGTAGAAGTTGGAGAAGTTGGGAGATGGATAGGCTTGTAATTTGGCAAAAGAGTTTCTTGATTCCAGCAATTGTGACCCATGTCCTGTGTCTTAGCAAGAAGGGACCATAAATAATAAAACATGAATTTAGTATGTGAAACAAAATCCAGGATTAAACTCTATAGATTCCTGTATGAAAATTTGCAGCCAGTCAGTATAGGCAACATTGAACAGAACTGATGAATGGTTTGATTTTGTATTTGTCTTCCATGGGGTGGAGGGCTCTTGCATATTATTGTGAGATGATTCAATTCCATTCAATTATACTTGAGTGCTCCATTATACTGCTCCATTCCACTCAAGTATACTTTAGAAAATGTTACATGAGAGGGTCTCCCAACACTGGGACAAGTTGTTGATAAAATTCTGCAAGATTTGTAGGATTTCAAGAAACCAACATTTTTATTTTGGGATGGAATAAGGATAGGCACTGCATAATCACCTTCTACCCTCTTCTGTGGAATTAGCTTCCCACTCTCACCTTATTTTACTAGAAAGCAGATAATTAACTCTAGAGCAGGGTTTCAAACTATTCACAAGAACTTGACATATTACAGTGAGAGACAAAAAAAAAAGAGAGAAAGAGATCTCAAGTCATTTTTCTATCACTAATGTTTCGTCTTCTAATCAGATATTCCAGAATTTTTTTAAAAAAAAAAACCTAACCTTTTCTGCAGCATGAAAAACCTTGATGTAGATCATCAAGTTAATGGTTTACTACTTGTTTGAATACGCTCAAATCTGATGTGTGATCATGGCTCATTTTAAGTTGTTGCTTAAATATCAGTATTCTTTGCACTAAGGAATGACTCCATTTGTATTTAGAACAAGGGAAAAACTGTTAGTAATTGATGCTGGTAGACATTTCTACAGCAGGAAGAAGTGTCAACTTAAACACTTATGATTCATTTTGCTTTTGAGTTATGGATGAATAAATGCCACCAAAAGGCCCATTTGAATTTTTTTCCATAGTACTCTTTGCATGCATGCGTATATAGAAGAGTTATAATTATATATATACATCTTTAATTTTGTGTATTTATTTAAAATGCATAAGGCTGTCCAATATAAAACAACCTTAAGTGGGTTACAGGAAAAGAATAACTAATAATATACAATATTGTATTTGTGGTCTTACAAGATAACAATATTATATTTGTCGTCATATCTCTTTATTTAAAAGGTTAGAAAAACATTTAGGGCTTATGAGATAGGTTTGGATAGAGATCTAAGCACAACACAAAGATTGGCATGTTTGTTTAACACATGAACAGGATCATGTGTTAAATTGTAATGGCAATTATGTCATCAATAAGTTTTAGAATAAACTAGGGGTTTGAACCTGGGATCTTCAACTTGACTCTGTATCATACAGGATTTCATTTTTTATAAATATGTACAGTATAATTTTGAAACATATAATTTTGTTTCAAGCATGTAAGCTTATTAAAAATATTCAGAAGTAGTAAGGACACAAAGGCATGGTTGGTGCTTTCCCAGTCAGTAATGACTTTATTATTAGGTACACAGCATTCTAAGCTTCTGGGAGGAAGGATGAGTTAAAAAAGTAACATAGCAAAAACAAAAAAATAATTAGTGCATAAATAGAGTCAACATTATGTAAAGTGGTAGACAATTACTTCTTATTAAATGTTAATAGAATGTAATGCTGCCTGTTTTGTAATTGAGACCCTTTTCTGAAGAAGTAGTTCATCAAGAGCAAATCAATTGCTGAAGCAAAGTGCTTTTCTTTTATGTGTGCTTTGACCAGTGTCATCGGTGAGAAGATGTTTTTCTGGAAAATGGGAGTTTCATGATATTGAATAATTCAGTTAGAAAGTGCAGGTTTTTGCCTTGATGTTTCTGTTTGGATATTCATCTTTCTGGCCTATTCTATTAAGCAAGCTCTCCATTCCATTAAATAAAAGTGTTGATTGTACAAAATGGATTATAAGAAATGTTTGTATTTGCTTCATACAGTTATGGCTATGATGAAGTTCCCTTCATTTTCAACATTTTAAAAAAATGCAGATAAGAGATACTAGAATAGGGCGGGGTGGGGAGGGGGGGGGGTACGTAGCTTACCAGAATGATCTGGCATAGGAATTATAAGGTCCAATTAATGCCAGGGTAAAGAAGCCGTCTATTTTAATGGAAATATTTGTTTTTACAGGATAGAAAGTAGATATGTCATACACCTGCTGATCACATGAAAATTTAGGGTGTAAATCGGCCAGGATTATACTGATTGCTGAACAGGGCATTGGATAATCACACTCTCATTTTAAAAGAAATCGTGGTTTTGAAAATAAGGCAATTTTCTGCATTCAAGTGAGAATGCACACTGTATATGTAATCTGCCCAGAGTGTAAGGCAGGTTAAAAGTGAAGGATAGAAGAAAGGAGTAGAGGTAAATATATTTGCTTACTACTGCAGTCATTGTGGATTTATTCATTATTTGCAATGATTCTGGCTCTATTTTAGGCAGGCAACGTAGTAACAGGAGAGATGGTGGAAGAACTTCTTCTGTCTGGCGCAGACATTATTAAAGTAGGAATTGGACCAGGTAAGCTGGGTAGAAGGATTTATGCTTGAATCTCCTGCTTAACATTTATGTCAGGAGTATTTTCTTTGCAATCTTACTGCATATATATATATACTAACAAATAGATAACAAAAGAACAAAAAAGCAGTATTTGATTTGATGTACGAATGGACGAGTTGGAAGACTGGCTTGCAAGTATAAAAAGAGGTAGAGTGAAAAAAGTTGCTGTAAACACTTCAGTTTAATTATATTTGCTTTTCTTATGCGTTTAATTTCTTTGGCTTACAATTTCCCTTAAATCAATCTCCAGAGGCATGCAAAGATGCATTCAAAACCACAATACTAAAAGCTCAGGTAGCAATAGCACTTAGATTTACATACAACTTCACAGTACTTTACAGCCCTCTCTAAGTGGTTTACAAAGTAAGCATGTTGCCCCCCAAAATCTGGGTCCTCGTTTTACTGACCTTGGAAGGATGGAAGGCTGAGTTAGCCTTGAGCTAGTCAGGATCGAACGGCTGGCAGCTGGCAGTCAGCAGAAGTAGCCTGCAGTACTGCATTCTAACCACTGCACCACCACAGTTCAGCACATTGAGTGAAAAGTAATCAAAATGTGCCACTAAAAATTTGGCTGTTTTGCTGATTAAAATTCAGTGATGAGAAATTTGGGTTTATGGGGGTGGGCCACATAGACTGAAAGAATGAACTTTCTACTTATGTGGAGAAGTGAACCAATAGTTGATGTCAGTGTTGATGTGGATTTCTAGCTGAATGGAGGCTTGGATCTGATGCCTCCAAGGCTCTGTGGTCCTGTTTCATGTAAAGAAAGAAGTCAGGAGGAGAAAAGGGGTGTTTATTGGTTTTGTTGTTCTTATCTTTCAATCTTTATGGATCCTATCAAATGTTATTTTGGCTTTTGTAAGTGTCCTGTCTTCTAGTAAACAGCTCTCTCATTCTCTCCCATCGCTATGATATTATTATTATGTATCTGTATGTGTGAAAAGACTTCTGGAGGGGTTCTATTTCAGGGGTGTCAAACTCAATTTCATTGAGGGCCACATCAAGGCTATGGTTGACCTCGGGGGGGTGTGGGTGACTTAGTGGGTGTGGCCAACTGAGTGGTGTGGCTGACTGGATGGGCGCAGCCAGCTTGACGCCACTCACCAAACTGCTGGCACCTTTCCTCTTCATAATGGGTAGACTGGGCCGAAGCTACGCTGGCCTGATTTTTCCTCTTCACACTGGATAGACCGAGCCGAAGCTATGTTAGCCTGATCTGCCCTCTTTGCAATGGGTAAACCAGGATGGCCCTGCGGGCCAAATCCGACGACATCATGGGCTGCATCTGGCCCGTGGGCCTTGAGTTTGATACCCCTGATCTATCTGAAGGGATCAGGGGCTGCTTTTCCTCTAAATCAAAAGATGCTGTGATGTCATATTTTGTTTGTTCTTCATACCTAGGTTCTGTGTGCACTACTCGGATAAAAACTGGGGTTGGCTATCCTCAGCTCAGCGCAGTAATTGAATGTTCAGATTCCGCTCATGGACTGCAAGGACATATCATTTCGGTAAGCAGGATCTGTGTTAAATTCCATAAATGAAAACAATGAATCCAGAAGCAAAGTCCCAATAACTAGTAATTGAAGGAGATTTTTCTTGGATTTAAATATATATATATATAAATATATATATATGTTTTCTGAGGTTTTCGTGGGTGTTTGTATGTAGGTCTTTGGTTATTCGGGTCTTCTCCCGTGTAGAATTGGAAGTATCTTGGCGACGTTTCGACTTCCAATTCTACGCGGGAGAAGACCCGAATAACCAAAGACCTACATATATATATATATATATATGTGTGTGTGTATGTGTATGTGTATGTGTATGTGTATGTGTATATGTATATATGTATGTATGTATGTATGTATGTATGTGTGTATATATATATATATATATTTGTTATTTTATTTCATAACTTAAGAGTTCACATCCCAAGTCAAAGACATGATTCTGCTCATAAAGATTATGAAAGTTTCCAAATACTTGTTTCCTCTTATATTGTGTTTAGAAAAACTACAGGTAGTCGTTGACTTACAACTATTCATTTAATGACACTTTGAGGCTACAATGGCACTGAAAAAAATGGCTTTCACATGTACGACCATTGCAGCATCCCCATGGTCACCGGATCAGAATTTGGACGCTTGGAAACTGGCATGTACTTTTGACAGTTGCAGTGTCCTGGGATCATGTGATCATTTCTAAGTTTCCCAGCTGGCCTCTAATAAGCAGTCAATGGGGGAAGCCAGGTTCACTTAAGAACTACATGATTTGCTTAACTGCAGTGATTCACTTAACAACCGGGGCAAAAAAAAAGGTTGTAAAATGGGGCGCAGCTCACTTAGCAACTGGAATTTTGGACTCAAATTATAATCATATGTTGAGGGCTACCTGTACACTAATTATAATTGATTCTGGCATACATAGAGAAACAGTAACTCATCCTTGAACCAACGAAGTGGTTTACAGAACAATCCCATGAAGAGTGCATTATCGTGGTTCACTCTTCAGTGTGTATATTTAGTAACAAAATATTCACCCTTGGTGCGAAGCGGGTTGAAGGAAAGGAGGATAGATAGGCACTCTCATATCACCTTTCTGTGAATGTGTTCAGTGTACTTTGCAATGTTTTATATTGGTTTTATCATCAAAGATAATTTTTAAAAAGCTACATATTTAATATTTTTCTGCCCATTCTGAAGGATGGAATGCCATGGTTAAGTACTGTACATCCTTCATTTTCTAATTTGTACAGAGAAATGAGAACATCAGACTTATAGAATACAGCATAATAATAATAAAAACAGTTCATCAGTCAGTCCAGGGATATTCTGGAAGTGCTCTTGAAAAGCAAGTACATTTTCCAAAATACTAGGACATATAAAGCACGCCATCAGTGCCTGCCATCCTCCTTTGTTTTAGTGAGATTAAATGGGTGAATTTTAGGGGGGGAAATTCTCTACATCCACAATAGTAATGCTGATGACTGCTTGTGTGGACAAATATATCTTTAATGATTAAAGTAAAATTATGCCTAAATCCTGCTTCCAGTACTCTTTAAGAAATCTGCATTCTACTCTGCCAAATCCTTTGAAGCCAGACCAAATAGTAAATGGAATTTTAATCTGTATTTTTTTTTTTTTTTTGAAATGTTGCTTTCGAGTGAGTGTTGATTCCTGATGACTGCCTGGACAAGTCCTTGAAATGTTCTTGGCAAGGATTTTTTTGGAAGTAGTTTGCCATGGTCTCCTTCCTAGGACTGAGTACACATGACTGGCCCAAGGTCACCTAGCTGACTTCCTAGCCTGAGGCCTTAACTTCTATGCTCTCATAATGTGCTTAGTGTATTGAAATTAAACCTTTTATGAGAAAGGATTGATGCTGTTGTTTTCTTGTTCTCGTTTCTATAAATGCTTAGGCTGAATCCTTCTTTCAACACCAGCTTAAATTGTCTGTGTGTAACGGTAACAAGGAGTTGAATGTACTGACTTCTTCTCTTTTCTCCATCCCTTTATTCAGGATGGAGGATGTAGCTGTCCAGGAGATGTGGCCAAAGCTTTTGGTGAGAACTGTCTGTTGCTGAAATATAGGAAATGCAACTTAAAATCATTTGTTTAGTGACAGTTTAATGGCACTGAAAAATGTGACTTATGACTGTTTTTCACACAACTGTTGCAAGTGTCTCTGATTCGGATGCTTGGCAACTGGTTCATACTTACGAAGGTTGCAGTGTCCCAGATCACCTTTTGCGACCTTCCGGCAAGCAAAGTCAATGGGGAAGTCAGATTCACATAACAACCAGGTCATTAAGTTTGCTACTGCAGCGATTCACTTAAGAATTATGGCAAGAAAAGCCATAAGAACTCACTTAACAACCATCTTGCTTAGCAACATAAATTTTGGGTTGAATTGTGGTTGAGGAGTCCCTGTATATATATCTCTTGAATTGATAACGAGATTGCAGTTATTAATGCAGCCCTGTATTTAAACACCGTAAGGGCTATTTTGTGTTGGCTTAACCCCTCCTATTTTTCCTTCATGCCACTCACAGGAGCTGGTGCTGATTTTGTGATGCTGGGGGGCATGTTTGCAGGACACGATCAATGTGCTGGAGATATTATAGAAAAAAATGGTAAAAAAGTGAAGCTTTTCTATGGGATGAGCTCTGACACCGCTATGAAGAAGCACGCAGGTGGTGTTGCAGATTACAGGTACCGCTCCCTTTCCAGCATAATATGCATGGTTACGTCTTGAAACTGTTTTTCTCCATATGGTATTGGCGGCAAACAGAAATGCAGCCATCTGTACTGTGCTTCACGTGGGGCTGCCTTTCAAAGCCAGTTGGAAGTTGTAGCTGGTCCAGAATGCAGCGGTGTGGGTAGTAATGCATGTTGCTGAATGCAAAACTTGGATTTAATAGATGCCCAAGTTCAAGATGCTGGTTATCATCTATCAGGTCCTGCATGGCACAAGACCAGGTTACTTGCATGATCACCATTCTCCTGTTATCTTTTCCTGTCCCTGAAGTCACTCAAGAGTGGGCATGGTCCAAGTCGCTTCTTTGAAGCAAGATGACTTCAGAAATAGGCCAGGGGTGCAATCTAAAATTTGTTACCGGTTCTGTGGGCGTGGCTTGGTGGTGGTGGGAATGTGACTGGGTGGGTGTGGCCAACTTTTTTATTTACTTTTAAAAGCATTTTTTCTACAACTTTAAGAGGTTGCAGAAAAAAAATGCTTTTAGAAGCCTCTGACGATCCCAGCTGAGCCGCGCGATCATCAAAGTGGTTGTAGAAAAAATGCTTTTAAAAGTAAAAAAAACCCAGCCTCTGATGATTGCGTGGCTCAGCTGGGCATGGGGTGGGGGGGGCACAGGAATTTTTGCTACCGGTTCTCCAAATCACCGGCTGCCATCGCTACCGGATTGGGTGATCCGGTCCGAACCAGGAGCATTTCACTCCTGAAATAGGCATTTTCTCTGGCTGAGACTGTCTTTTGAAATAAGCTCCGTGAAATTTGAGTGGCCCTGACTCCACTGGTTGTTCATACAGCTCTAAAGACCTGGCTTTTCTCCAATGTGCCGGACCAGGATGTTAGATGAGCTTGTTCTGTGACAAGAGCATGTGTAATTGTTTCCAGCCTTATATGTTGATAAGAGTTGACTTTGTTGTTTAACTATGTTTTTGCATAGTATTTATTTTCTTCTTTGATTCTGAAAGGGGTGGCTTTACTAATCAAATAATAAAACAGACAAGATTTATTATTGGAGGAAGTTAAAATGATGGTCAAAATATGATCGAAGCCCCGCCCCTTTTATATGTCTGGCATAATGTAGGTTAAAAAAGGGGGTGGAACCATATGGTTGAGTTGATTTATTGCTACTACTCCCGCCATCACCCAGACATTCCTAGATGCCAAATGCTTGGCTAATTGAAGAAATGCAGTCACAGTAACAATCAGTGGAAGTTTACTTGAGAATGTCATCATACCTCCTGACATCTGAAAATTAGATTCTGACAACTTGGAGTATGCATGGTAGTCACAATCCAAAACAAAGTTGGGGTGATTTCATTGGGCTTAGTGGTTCTTAGTGGTTCTAGAGTGGGTTCATAGGTAATAGGGGGCAGGAGCACTTACGGTCAGGACTACTGAAGATTACGATACTGTGGGACTCCCCCTCCCCCCAATTATTTAAGATATATATGAAATCATTGGGAGGCATCTGTTGATTTGTAGAAAATTAACATTAAGATTTGGGAGATATACACATTACTCTAATATGTGAATAATTCTTATAGCTGAACAATGAAACAACATCTTTGAAAGGTTAAAAATATGCTTACAAGTATATTGTGAGAATTTTCATAAGAAGCAAATGGGTGTTAATTCTCTTTAATAATACTCTCATACAAACACACATGCATTTGCTATCTAGATCAATAGTAAGTACAGTGAAGAATGTCTATGGTTACCTTCCAGATGGATTTATTTCAGATTGGAATACAAGCAAATATATCTGTGTTTGGATAAAATAGTCACTATTTGGAAATAGCAATAGCATTTAGCCTTATACATCACCCCACAGTGCTTTACAGCACTGTCTGGGCAATTCACAATGTCAACATATTGCTCTCAACAACTTGGGTCCTCATTTTATCAACCTTGAAAGGATGGATGGCTAAGTCAACCTTGAGCCCCGTCAGGATTGAACTCCAGGCAGAGTTTGCCTTCAATGCTTCACTTTAACCACTTTGCCACCAGGGGTCTGTATTTTAATAATACGTTTAATAGTTTTAATTCCAGAGAAGGCAGCCCAGCAATGCAAGTGAAATTATTTTCCTTTTCAGAGCTTCGGAGGGCAAAACGGTGGAAGTCCCCTACAGAGGAGATGTAGAAAATACTGTCCGTGACATCCTGGGTGGTCTCCGTTCTGCATGCACGTACGTGGGAGCTGCCAAACTTAAAGAGCTTAGTCGAAGGACAACCTTTATTCGGGTAACTCAGCAGCACAACCCAATCTTTTCTTAGCCAAAGAAAAAAACCACGGGCCTTTGGAGACGTGAAATGTGCTACGTTGTGTTTCTCCTCCACTTTGTTTCTTCTTCTTCTTCTTTTTTTTTTTTTTTGCAGAACCGGGAGGCAATTATATTCAAACTAGGAAAGAAGCAGGTTGCTTAATACCATTGTTTGTTTGTAATGGTTGGGGCCGGGCCTAATGAGAACAAGCCATAAACTGCTTCTGTCCACAGTTTGTTCAGAATTGTTCAGTGGTATTCTTTTTATATCTTTGTCTATTTAAGTTAAGAAATCTAGAGTGATCTTTCAGACCAACCAATCAGAGGGACTTTGCTGTCCATTCATAAAGCATTTGTCTGTTGGATCTGCCATTACCAGAAAAAGCAAAGCCATTCACAGGGTTTTATATTTCAAATTTCAACTGCTCCTGCAATGTGTGATGATAAGTCAGAAGAACAGGAAAGCAACTCCGAAGCCCAGAAAATCCTCACTGCATGGATACTGCTCCAGCATGCCACCTTGGAATAGCACTTACAGAATTTAGAAAAAGAAAAAAGCTGTTTTATTTTCACAGGCATCAAGTGCTCAATTTTTAACGTGTGCTGATTATTATAAAGTTCTTAAAATGGTTGATTAAATAGTTACACTCCCTTTGTCGTAATGCTTTGTTAGGGGGTATATTTCAACATTGCAGATGGAGATGCTTCTTTGTTCATTCAGCTCATTTTAAAGATGAAAGAGGTAAGCCTAAGGATGGTTAACTAATTTTCTCCAATGCCTTTGGGCAAAGACATGAGAAGGCACTGACGTTCCACATCTGAGCCTATGTGCAGAGCCAATTTTTTAAAAAAAACATTAAAAAAAGATCAGTTGTTTTCAAAAACTACAAACAGACGTGGAAAGATTTCTTTCTAAATTGAACAATCTGAAATACAGATTGATTAGCTCCAGTCAAACTCAATTTGTAAGCATTGGGGAGGAAAATCAGGTTTTTCTCTCATCAGGCCCTCATGCGCAGCTCTTATTTTCTTGTGTAAACGGTATGTAGCACTGCATTCATGTCTATTAAAGAAGATTCAACACCTTCTGTTATGAAATTGTTGACGTAGGGTCAAGACTGGTCTCCTTTATTGTCATTAACAGGGTGGATGGGTGGGGTTTAATGTCTGCGACTCACTGCCAGCTTTCCTTAGAAATGTCAATTTTAATCAAATAGAATATATGGGCATAGCAGGGAGGCAAGGGATATATGGCAAGGGAACAATTGAATAGAGTGAGGAACTATCCCCCTCTCATTCATTGATTTTTTTTTTACTGTAGACATGATCTAGCTAAGAAGTAAGCATATTATCATAGAGCAGAATGATTTGGAATTATCACTGATACTTTCATAATCAAATCAGAATTACAAGGGTTTCTCTGCCAATAATAGTTGCCATTATTGGTTCTGAGAGCCTATTGGTGGGATTATACTGTTCTAATCCATCAGGCTAAATTCTCATAACCAGGACTACCTATTACATCCTCTCCTCATCATGAATGTTCTAGATATGTTCCGGGACCTCCTGGAGCAGATTTGGGAGAATGTACATGATGGTATGAATCTGTTCCACTCATGAAATGATATTGTTGATATTAAGAGATACGTCTTCAGAGGAGTAGTTTTACCTGAGTCAGCAGAGCTACGATCCACTTACTGTGACTGGACCTTTAAGTAATCAAATATTTTGTTTGGGTTAAAGTTGGATTTGTTTGCAGTCATCCCCTTGCACACATGGATTACACATTGATTTAGAACTTGTGCAATTAGGACTGCTTTGAAAGTGATTCAGAAGAAATGCTTCAAACTTGGTGAACAGGTATGAGTCTGTAAAAAGAGGTGGCTGCTTGAAGATCTTAACAAGTCAATGTTTTAAAAGAACCATCTTATTTGGCATCACATGGAAGCCTGAAAAAAGACATGCTAAGTTAATAAATAGCAGAGATGTGTTCTGGTTGTGCAAGATCTAAATCTCATTTTCCATATCACAATTGTAATATGCGCAACCAACCCATGACAATTTTTTTCATAGTTTTATGGGGCAGAAACTTGATGGATGATATGCAGAGATTCAGTATAACACTCCTGAAGCTCCATACCTGCAAAGTAATTTTACTGCAAGTAAAGTTCCTTATTTTTTAAAATTACCCTATAGATCACGGCTATCAAACTTGTCATGTCACGTGGCCATCATGTGACATTTTGTGACATTTTTCCCATTTGCAGCACGAGTGGGTGGGGACTGCATGTGATGCGTTTGACACCCCTGCTATAGATTCTTACTATATCATTGTTTTATTTTCAAAGTTCAAGTAAAATTTGAGTAATTGGTAATTAAAGTGTAACTATAAGTTTGTGATACTAGATTTGGAAGTTTTGAAATCTCTTTTCTAACACCCGGTGGTTGTCTCAATTATTGCAGCTCAAACTGATAGCTGACAAGTTTACAGTGAAACAAACAATAAAACTAGCCACTGATTGTTTTTAGACGAATGATACATAAAGCCATACTATAAATAACTCTTCTTTTGGGCTGATATATATATAGTCATGGCCATAAATGTTGGCACCCTTGAAATTTTTCCAGAAAATGAAGTATTTCTCACAGAAAAGTATTGCAGCAACACATGTTTTGCTATACACATGTTTATTCCCTTTGTGTGTATTGGAACAAAACCAAAAAAGGGAGGAAAAAAAGCAAATTGGAAATAATGTCACACAAAACTCCAAAAATGGGCTGGGCAAAATCACTGGCACCCTTTCAAAATTGTGTATAAATAAGATTGTTTTAAGCATGTGATGCTCCGTTAAACTAACCTGGGGCAAGTAACAGGTGTGGGCAATATAAAACTCACACCTGAAAGCAGATAAAAAGGAGAGAAGTTCACTTAGTCTTTGCATTGTGTGTCTGTGTGTGCCACACTAAGCATGGACAACAGAGGAGAAGAGAACTGTCTGAAGACTTGAGAATCAAAATTGTGGAAAAATATCACCAATCTCAAGGTTACAAGCCCATCTCCAGAGATCTAGATTTGCCTTTGTCCACAGTGTGCAACATTATCAAGACGTTTGCAACCCATGGCATTGTAGCTAATCTCCCTGGGCATGGACGGAAGAGAAAAATTGATGAGAGATGCCAACGCAGGGTAGTCTGGATGGTGGATAAGCAGCCCCAAACAAGTTCCAAAGCAATTCAAGCTGTCCTGCAGGCTCAGGGAGCATCAGGGTCAGTGCGAACTATCTGTCGACATTTAAATGAAATTAAACACTATGGCAGGAGACCCAGGAGGACCCCACTGCTGACACAGAGACATAAAAAATCAAGACTACAGTTTGCCAAAATGTACTTGAATAAGCCAAAATCCTTCTGGGCAAATGTCTTGTGGAGAGATGAGACCAAGATAGAGCTTTTTGGTAAAGCACATCATTCTACTGTTTACCGCAAACGGAATCAGGCCTACAAAGAAAAAAACACAGTACCTACAGTGAAATATGATGGAGGTTCACTGATGTTTTGGGGTTGTTTTGCTGCCTCTGGCACTGGGTGCCTTGAATGTGTGCAAGGCATCATGAAATCTGAGGATTACCAACAAATTTTGGGTCCCACTGTAGAGCCCAGTATCAGAAAGCTGGGTTTGCGTCGGAGATCTTGGGTCTTCCAGCAGGACAATGACCCCAAACATACGTCAAAACACCCAGAAATGGATGGCAACAAAGCGCTGGAGAGTTCTGAAGTTGCCAGCAATGAGTCCAGATCTTAATCCCATTGAACACCTGTGGAGAGATCTTAAAATTGCGGTTGGGAAGAGATACCCTTCCAATAAGCGACACCTGGAGTAGTTTGCAAAGGAAGAGTGGTCCAAAATTCCGGGTGAGAGGTGTAAGAAGCTTATTGATGGTTATCGGAAGCAACTGATTTCAGTTATTTATTCCAAAGGGTGTGCAACCAAATATTAAGTAAAGGATGCCAATGATTTTGTCCAGCCCATTTGGGGAGTTTTGTGTGACATGTCCAATTTGCTTTTTTTCCTCCCTTTTTTGGTTTTGTTCCAGTACACACAAAGGGAATAAACATGTGTATAGCAAAACATGTGTTACTGCAATACTTTTCTGTGAGAAATACTTCATTTTCTGGAAAAATTTCAGGGTGCCAACATTTACGGCCGTGACTGTAGCATGTAGAAATATTTTTAAAAGTCTTTACTTTTGTTCTACAGAAGAATTGTGACATCTACTGGTATGTTGATTCCATCATTTATCTATGGTGTCTTTTTAAGTACAGAAGCACCACACAAGAGACGTGAAAAACACATTTACCTCCTGAGTAGCTAACCATCTTTCAGGGATATGATTACTGAATGGCATTTTAAAATCAGCTTTCCCATTAAATTTGCCTCCTTACTCCATTGTAGGCAGGCCCCTAGCAAAATAAAAGCAAAACTCAGGAATAACCATGCAAGTAGAGAACATGGTTTGCCTGTCCAAAAATAAGAGAGATGCAGCTACATCTGAAATGTCCAGACACATTTTAAAAAATGCAACACAGAATTGCAGTGACAGAAACCACCGCTCTCACTGGCATACAAGAATGAGAAGCTTGAATTGGATTCAAGGCAGTTCCATGATACAAAACAAGGCTCGGAAAACCATATTATGCTAAAATTAAAAATAATTACATTGGCTACTTATTTCCAGGAAAAATAAAGAATGGTGGCAACTACCTATGAATTACTAAGTGACTTAAGTCTAGGTGACTTAAGCAGATGTCTCTCACTTTACAATCCTTCCATATCAAGACAAGCTCAGGAAACCCTGTATTTACCACAGGTACACCAGATCCTGATCGCGAATCAAGCCTGGGAGTAATGACATTGCTGACCTTGAGCAAGGCTTTGGAAACAGAACTTTTTAGTCAGGCTGTTTAATAGGGTTGATTGTAATTGATACGTTATAAATTTAAGATCTTTCATAATTGTGGTTCTTAAATATTCAGTAATTGACAGGAGGGGGTTCGCTCCTGTCAATTATTGGAGGGGGTATTGAACAATATTTGTCATAGGCTAGTTCTTGGCCCCAGCCAGCTTTCACACGAATAGAAGGGCGATATTGGTATTTTATTTATTTATTTATTTATTTATTAGATTTATATACCGCCCTTCTCCTGACGGACTCATTTTAAGTGGGATTTTAAGTGGGACATTTTTCTCCCTTGGACCATCTGGCCTCATTTTCTGAGTACAGAAAGTTTAGCAGTTTAGCAACTGTTTGAAGTCATCAAGGTGCTGAAAAAAGTGACTTTACAACTAGTCCTCGCACTTAATGACCCTTCTAGCATTCCCATGGTCATGTGATTGCATTCTGAAACCTTCCCAGTCAGCTTCTAACTGGCGAAGTCAATGGGGAAGCCAGCAGGAAGTCAAGGTCATGTGATGTCTTGCTTAAAACAGTCATGAATGATTTGCTTCACAACTGCAACTGAGACTGCTGGAATTGCTGTGATCAATTGGCACATTCATGTTTCACTTAACAACCGCAACAGAGTTGCTCATCCCAGTTAGGGTCATTAAATGAGGACTACCTGTACCAAGTCCCTGCACTATGCACAAGGAGATAACTGCAACCACTTTATCTCAAGCCTTGGAATTCTGAGTTTTTGAATTTATTTGTGATAAATGCTCTAAAAACAATTTTCTTGTCACTTCCAAAGTTTTCTTCATGTTAAGCTGGTAACACTATATAGTTTGAAAACGCTCGAGTCAAGCAATTGGATAAAATTCTTCTACGTCAACTATTTAATGTGTGGTTTGTAAAGAGGGATAAATACAAAGCTAAAACTATGAAACTTTGCTCCATATATTCAGAGCATAACATAAGCTGCACTGTTAAGTTACTTGGATCAGCGGGTAGCAGGAGGCAAACTTGACAGTGCAAATGAGCGCTTGTATATTATGTCAGTAAGTTCATAAAATACACATGTATTATGGATTTCTGCAACCTGTGAACAAAACTTGTCATAAAGTAAATCCTTGGGAAAACATACATGTGGAAAAAATTGCTCTTTTAAAGAGGATCTACTACCAACCTCTTACTTAAACACTACAAAGAACACTAATTTGCAATTGGCACTGTTATTTTATTAGTACGAGTATACTGAAACAATAAACTTGTACTGGTATACAGACAATTTCTTTAAAACAATTTTGTTCAAATTTTGAATCAAACATTGTTTTATTATCATAATGAAATAATTTCTACCTAGAAAACCTGCAAGCACCATCAAAGAAAGGGACCATAAAATTCAATAAACAGACGCGAGTGTATCCTACAAATAGACACACCACGATTAGAAAATAGAATATGAATTCTTCCATTTTTTTTTAATATTTGTTTTAAAAAAAGCTAGTGCAAGTACAATATTTTACACTGGAATTACAGAGAGTATGCACGCATATGGAAAAAGTTCTTGTCACAATAAAAGCTCTTACCTATGTCGGTATGCAATTTCTCTTCTCATTCTTTAAGGTGCAAAACATTCCCTCCCGATTTCTCTTTTGTACTGGCCATGTCAGCCCAATATGACCTCAGCATAAAGCTATGGTACCCCTTTTTCCAGGCCAACACCTGGCAGGATATTGAAAGTGTATTTTGTAGTCGTTTTGACTAAAAGAAATATGCACAGCATGAACTATGTATTGATTTGGGAAACATTCATCGAGAATTTGCTGGATGCTCAAACCACTGATAAAACACTACCAAAACTGCAAGTAGGCATCTGAAATTTGCCTATTTAATTTAATTATTTAAATGCAAGAGACAGGTGCTTTCTGATGTCATGCCCTATCTTAAAAACGGGGGTTTTTTTGTCCCGACAAAAAGACCAGTCAAAATAAAGCTGTACATCTTCACAGAATCATGAGGAAAAAATCCTGAGATACAATAAAAATATGGGGGAAATCATAAATCGGCTAAGGAAATGCTTAGCATATTTTCAAAACCCAACACTTTGAGGCATTTCAAGTACTTGAGGCCTATTCCCTGGGGTTAAATAGATGCAGAACAATTTGCAATTTGAGTTTAATCAAACGATTATTGTTTAAAAAAATATGTAAAAATTTCAAATTTTTACCTTCTACTACCAATCACAGCCTCAATGAATGAATGCAAATGTTACATTTGCATTTCTTTGGCCAGTAAATGGCTGCATTTACTGCATTCATTCTTTATCTCTTGTCTGGAAAAGGTTTATAGTCTAACTTTAAAGTTAAACTGTAACTTCAGTTACAAGGAGATTAATTGCAAGAGGAAAAGTACACACATTGGTAATTTTCAGAGAACTCTCCTGGTGCCTCTCTTTTTTTGGCTGATATATCTGTGTCTGCCACCGCTAGTTTTGAATACAGATTTAAAATGAAAGAGAATACCTTTAAAGAATGATTCTGTATAATCTGGTGTTTAAGTGTTGTCAAGAATTCATAAGCTGCTGTTGCACACAAAATTGTTGTCAAGGCAGGATCTTTGTAAATTGCAAGTCCCTGTAATCTGGACCTTTATAATGTCACATTCCTGGCCTCAATGAAACTGACTTCCAGGTAGACTTATTATAAGTAGTTCCAGCACCAGCAAGTTAAAACTATTGCAGAAGATACATCCAGTGCTGCCTATTGGTTGGCTGAAGAAAAGGGAACCAAAGCTTTGATCAAGTGAAAGTAAATGAACAAACAAAAGAAATCTTAATGAAGCCTCAGATCAATTTTCATGGAAGACTCAAGTCCTTTTCAATAACAGCGAGAATAAACTTAATTTTTGCAATCCCTATTATAGAAACATTAGTCATTCACTAAAAGTACTTCATTTGATTGTATGAGAGGCCATCCCACTGCACCTGAAGGGTTCATATTAATACAGAAGTTATAGCTCTTCTATATTAAATAGCAGAATTAGACTCAAATTATTTCTAGAGACTGCACGGTACAAGGAGAGAAGGATTCAGAAAACAATCAGCCATCCCTCATCCCTTTCATTTTAAATGTTTCCTTTTGTAAATACATTTTGGACCTCTTCCTCAGAAGTACTAGTTTTCCTAGATTCCCTTCATTTTTGGTGTGCCAGTAATAAACATTTCCAGAACCAAATGAAAAATAATAACAAACTCTCTGTACAACTGCTAGAATAACTAACATTGTCTTTAACAGTTCCAGGCATAAAAAGAGAGGTGTATATGTGTATATATGGGTTTGGGGAAGAGGGGAATTACAGGAGACAATATGATCTTCCTCACTTCTTTATTCACTTTGAGAATCCCTTGTAACAAACACTTCTTGTCCACTCTGAAATTCTTTGGGTTGTTTTCTTTTTTTAAGTACAGGAAGTGCAAAACCAAAACCCATCCTTAGAAGATATCATGACATCCCAATCAACTTTAACTAAATTAAAGAGGGACGAACAGCCCTCAAATGCTGTTAAAGGTGACCATTCTCCCCTACCCCAACAACGCGACTCATATAATGAAAATGCAAACCTAAGTATACTGTCTTTGAGAAACCTGTTAATTAGGCATTCTTTCCTGCCAGAACCAATCCATGAGAGTCTTCTATATACAAAAAAAAAGGTAACTTTCACCCTTTCTCGACTTTTGTAGGTTTATTTAATTTTTACAAACAACACACGATTTTCAACATATCCATCGCTTTTCAAATACTGAATGAATCATTCCAAACATTCGTTTCTTTTGTGCAATTTTTTAAAAAAACATTACCTGTACTCCTCTCAATGTGAGTGCTTCAAAAAAGTTTGTTTAACCTTCTCATCAAATTAGGTTCACATAAAAAAATATTCCCACCAGTTATAGTGCTACAAGTAAAGATCCTATCAGTAAGGTAACACATCAGAAGCGAGGTCATCTATGTAAAAGAAAGTGAACTCTGGAGTAGAAGTGTGCAACTTGTTTGGAATTTCCCCATCAACAGAAAAACACAATACTGCTCTCGGAATCTACAAAGGAAATCAACAAAATATTTCTGTGCTCTCAAAAGCAACAATCGCAATTTGGAGGACTATCCTTTTTCGGGAATCTTCAGAGTAATAAACATTAAAAAAAAGCAAAACATTAACCACATTCTGCTTAAAAACAGATAGGGAACGATGTTCCTTTGTTTTTATGCTATTACTGTGTCTGTCCCTTGGTTGGACAATACCTACACATAATAATCTGAGGTGGGATGGAGGGAATCACATATTGCTGTTAACAGTGTTCATTTCATAGGAGATGAGACAAAAGGGCACAAATCTTCATTGCAGTTAATCAAATATAAGGTACTGGATCAAAGTATTGGGAGCAGAAAAAAACCCACTAGTTCACTTGTGTAATCATTAATAGAAGTGTTCATTTGGGGGCTATAATAGAGTAGGGCCTATTGACATCTGTATGCTTCTGCTTTTATAATAGCTATAAAATACTTTCCATGCACAGAAGGTCCTTTCCATATGTGGAATGCTACTTCTGAAGAAGTTCTAAGCATCGATACCACAAAGCCACGCTGTTAGTACAAACAGATGATACTGTGGAACTTGCTTTTAGACATTGCTTTACTATTGGTTAACACTGCCGTTGGGCCACATGTCAGCTGCTTTCTTCCCCTTCTCAATTGCTAGTGGAATAGGTGTGGCTAAATCCATCACTAATCCCATTTGTAGCGATTTCCACTGTATGACCTGAGACCAAACGAGCAGAAAGTCTATCCAGGGTCATCTAATATCCAATGTGAATCTGTGGCATATATCCATAATATATAATAGCAGGCATATTAAAAATAAGTGAACTTTGACACACAAGTGGGCTTTCAATGAACCAGGCATTCATTGAAAGGACTGGTCAATGCATAGTTCTGCTGAAACTAGTACTTTTAAGTCTAGTTAGATCTGTGATTTCAAAGGGGTAAGCATATATTTCACTTTAAAGATTTGAATCACGCCTATTTTATTGTGGGTCTAGATCCTGAAGAAAGCAAGGATCTACAACTCTGTGGCCTGGATATCTATGGCATTTATTTAAAACAATATTTAGGAACCCATCTCAAAAATTCGAAGCACCGCAAAATATCTTTAAAACAGCAATCTTATTTCTAATTAAAAATTATCACTGCTGTGGGCCTCCCCTCCCTCCCTGGCTTAGCAGCGTAGCAAAGTAAAAGCAAGCCACTGTGTATAGGATGTCTTCTCTATCACCCAAAGCTACAGCCCTGACTGGGTCTGTTGCTTATACCGCACATGACAATTAATCTTACAGTTAGTTCATAACCATGCAGGAAATCCAAACAATTCCTTGGAATTGAACATCCCTACTCCAGAGCAGTAAAAGTGCTCCTTCTGGTCACATCAGTGTACCACACCATACACCAGCCCCATCCCTGAGTAAGAGGTTTGAAAGGTTTCTAAATGTTCCTTGACTGTGGGAAATCAAGCTGTGATGTCACTTCCTAGTTCCCAAACAATAGAAAAATGTCAGATGGAGGGTGTGGGGTGCCAGGGATTAGGCAAGCATTTTTCCCCCTAGGAAAGGAAAGGAAATGGGATAGGGGAGAAAGAAGACCAAGATTTTTTTTTTAACAATTGAGATTTATATGCAGAATATGAGGTAAGTGACATCACATTCTGAAACCCCACCATGTGGCCCAGACAAACTGAAATGATGCCTAAGTTAAACACTATAAGGAACAGTCATTTTATATATAGATATATAGATATAGATATATAGATATAGATATATTTATTTAGAAATTCCTATAAAGAGGTTCTGGTATTTTTTCCTTTGCCCTGACTAATTTTATTGGTGATTGTATAGTTTCATTGTAAACTAAAGAAGGTCTAATATAAAAATAAAACAAGGGGAGAAAAAAAAACTGGTGTCAGTTAATATTGCCATGTGGATACTGTACAGACTTTTACAATGAAATTAATCTTAAAATGTCCTCTACAACTGTCACTATTTCAGTAATTAGAAGAAATTGAAAAGGGAGTGACACTGTGAACCAGAATTTAAAGGACAAGTTGCAGGAACAACAACTTGACATTAAAATCTTTCATGTGAAATTAGGTGCCTTTTAAAAACAGAAACTAAGGCACTTGGGAGCACAAGGCTCAAATCTTAATCCCATTGATGAAGAGGACAAATGAACCTAACACAAATTCCACTGCAAACATCAATAGGACTAGAACTTGCCTTGAATAATTTTGGAATTTGGAAAATGTGTGTGTGTGGGGGGGGGGGGGGGGGGAGAAGAGTCATAGAATTAGCTCCAATTTATAACTTTGTTTCCGTAGCCAAGAAAGCCAGATAGGATGGTCTAAGGGCAAAATTATATGAACTCACAAAAGAGAGCTGCAATCAAAAAACAAAAAAAAAAAGCTTTCATCAGTCACAGAAAGACAAAGGAATGCCATTCTTCCCACACAAGATTGAATTTATCCACACTAAGTAAAGATTAGTCATGATAAACATAAAAGAGAATATGATGATGCTCTCTTGAAGATTGCCCCCATCAAGGGATGCCCAGTAATTCATTACTAGGTGTTCATCTTCACAGAATGAGACTCAGCTCATATTATCTTTTTTCACCATTAACAACCTTTGAGAGAGACAGATATCTGACATTTTTTTCTCTGCTTGGTTTTTTAAATGTGAAGCCCAGCAGGGCACTGAATAGTAAGAGCTGTAAGAAGCCCCTAGTCCAGACTGTGCAACGTGTTGACATCTAGACAAATTTTATCCCTACTATTTTCAAAGGAAGGCATAAGACTCCACATTTAACATTCCAAAAAAGATGGCATGAGAAAAGTCTGTTGTCACCATTAGGTGAATCTAAATTGGCACATAAAATATTGCACATACTAAAAAGAAGCAAAAGCACGTGTTTGGACGGAAGTAACAATTGCAAGTTCTAAGTCTCTAAATGCAAGTAGAGAACAAATACATTCCTATTGCTTGAAATCATTTATTAGTATTGGTTTATTTGTTTTATTTTAGTGTTAGTTTTATAGATGTGGTCAGTTTTGTAATCCCTGCTTTTGTTATATAGGCAATGTTCTCTGAGGACACGTGAAAATAGTGGTACTGATAGGAATGAAATAGGAATTTTGCCTCATATCTTACTGTTCTTCTTGCTATCAGAGGTTGAAGTGAGAACAAAAACAAAACGAAGACAAGCCAAAATAAAACTTCAATAAACAATAAATTGAAAGTGCCCTGAGCAGAGTTTATGGAAGATTAAGCAAATTCTCTGAGCAGAAATGTTGAAAAAAAAAATTACAGCACAAAAAAGCAACATGATTGTGAGAAGGAACCCACCCAGTGATCGAATGAATTACTGGGACGTCATAACAATTCAAGATAGATTTTCAAGCTACTTTAAAACTTAAGCACATTTTTGGTGCATCCCCAAAATTGGTACAAAAAATGATTCGTTCTGGTGTGAGCTAAGGTTCAAGTAACAAAGAAACACAATTAAAGAGAGAGTTATATTGGAATCTTTAAAGGTATGTATGGTATTTAGGCAAGTGGGCAGGGAAATGAACATTTGGAGAAACTGTTCATTTAAAGTTCTGTTTTGATTTCTAAAATTTAGTTTCTTGCTAAATAAGACCCTGATATCAATGGAGTTATGTCAATCAGCAGGACATCAGGATCAAGGATAAAGAAAAACAATCCTCTGTAGGGCAACTAAATTGAACTACAAATTTGTTAAAACTCAGCTAAGGTCCCAATTTATTATGTACTTCTTCTGTAGGTGGAGTTGCCAGTTGTCTATTTTGGCTTAATCCATTTCGTTTTGCAGACAATGGTCACCTTACAGCAAGTGAAATGACCACAGAAAAGAGATCAGGGTAAGCAGCCTGTTTATATAGGCAGTATACCACATCTTCCACCTTACTTGTACTTTCTTTGAATTTTATCCAAGTCAAATTACAAGTAGGGAAAGAAGATAATTGATGATCACCCACCTAACCTTGGTAAACTGGAATATAGCACTGATGCCAAAAAAATTCTTGTACCATTTTCACACAAGACACTAGACTTCTTTGAGGTTCTCACATATTTGTGTCATATGTAAACATATTGAATAACACCGATAGAACATGTCCATATAGAGTTACATTACAAATTCAATGGATAAGATATAGTCTCATGTGTGAAAATGCCCACAGCATCTTTCAGGAAATCCTGATTTTACAACTTCAGAAATTAATGCAGCATTTATTATCTATGCTTTAAAATAGGGTATTAGTTTAAGTGATTCTTTTCACAAGTTGGTATATAGCCAATTATTTATCTGTGAATAATTACATGGGTTTTAATGTGACTATTAATTTGAATCTGGTTTTAAATGGAAGCCACTAAATCAGCGGGAGTTTAGATCCTTTGGATCCACCCTGAAATTTATTTCAGATTTCTCTGATCAGTCATATAGCTACTGAAAGAGTTTAATTGGATAAACTTTTACCCATCATCGTGTTGTACCAAATTTTGACATTAACATTATGCTACTAATCAGAAGAAAAGTAACTGAAAGTTAAGAAATAGTAATTTTACAATAAAACACAGAATTAAAATAAAACACAAAAGTTACATCTGTGTCAAAATGACTCATGGAAAACTCAGAAAATCTGAAGAGAAATTCTCAGCTTTTCTGGTTCAGGGTGACAGATATGATACAAAGAAAGTAAAAGAAACTGAAAGAAAATATAATCCTATTAAAATGGTCTAGAAATTAGGCAGGTTAGTAAATAACTGCTACATTTGTTTAAGCTTTTTCAGCCCCTCTCCCTTCCTAAAAAAATAAAAACTGCAGGAATACCATACAAATGATAAACTCAAGATGTGCAAATTGCAAGATTCTTTAAAGTCCATCTTTTTCAAAAACACTGGACAATGTTTTTTTTTCTTCTTATTCCCTTATACTCTTTCTTTTTCTTTTATTATTTTGTCAGCTTGCATATACTTTTAACTTTTTCACAAGCGTAAAAGTTTTAAAAGTGCCTCCTATTAAGTAGTCCTTATGGACAACGACTGTCACATACGAGTTTATAATTCACATTCATCCCTTTGATACCACATGAAAACTTTCAGTATCTTGCTTGTGAAAAAACCTACGTAGTTAACAGTGTTGAAAATGTTGATATTCTCTTTCTCCCCCCAACTCAAAAGAGAATAAAGCAAAATACAGGATGTGCTGAGTGTTAAACCAGGATTCTCAGCATGGAAACTCTGATTATCATTTTAAGTGCTCAAAGACATTCTATGTTCATTCATTTCCTCGTATCACACTGAAATTTGAAAAAAAAGTGGCACTAGTCCTAGTACAGAATTTTTTTAAAAAAATAGTACTAGAGTTTTTAAAAAATGCAACCTAACTGCAAACAATTTTATGTTCACTTTCCCAAAGGAAAGTACATAGTTACTTTGTGGAAGCAAATGTTAGCGGCAACATGCTGCATACAAGTTACGATATCCACAATTTGTAACGTGCTATATTGACACCAACAATGTCACACTTTAAGCAAATTACCATTTTTAGCAAAGCAAGAATCAGCTGCTACGCTCTTGCTATGCCATTGTGCTAGCAAGTGGAGATGAAATCTCTATGTGGCAGTCTCTGAGAAGAACAATAATAACAACAACAATAATAATATTAATAAAAATAGTGCAGTTAGACCCCCACCCACCCACTCTGGGACACAGTATGGGTTTGGATCGGGGGAATGGAAAATACAAGACAAAAAAAATAATCAGAAAATTAAAAGGAAAATCACTTTATTGTGCAAAGTCTCAAAGAGTGCTCGGTTCTCCATTATTGCCCCTGGACTATACTTCATCAGAAATTTCTTGAGAGAACCACTGAATCACATTGCTGTGGAACTCTCAATTCTACTCTTGAATCAGGCAATAGTGTTTGTTTTTCCTAGAGTTCTCTTGCCAGACTAATATTCTGTTTGAAGTGTTGGAAAATAGGTGCCATGTCAACATTTGCTTCCACAAAGGGTGTGTGTGTTCACGTGTCAAGCAGATACTGCCCATTTTTGTAGCTCTTGAGAAAAATAATCACCAATGAACACCTAGGTGGGGGAAGTATGCACCTGTCTCCTGCATAATACCAACTGCAACTATAACAACGTTATAAACATAACCTAAAATAAGATGATAACATGTAAATACTCGGTTATTTAGCCTACAGTACAGTAATCTGGATAAAAATGACAAGGGATATTCTAATTTCCTTTCCCTAATAGACTTCACTTGCCTACATTGGATCGCCCTTCAATGCAAATCTTAACCTCCTGAGGAATAAAAGAAGGCTTCGGAAGAGTCAACGGTGGCTCCTCTTCAGACTTCTCTAATTTCCGTGTTTCAGGGGCTGACCACCTCCTCTTCCGAGTTGCTGTGGGCTTGCTGGATTCTGATTTGGTGAGTAGAGATGCTGCAGGTAATCCTATTTTGTTTGGAAACTTCAGTTCACCATTTTCAGACGTCATCTTTGCCCCTCCTTGATCAATCCCATTTTCCTGCTCCACATACCTATGTCTACTGCCAACTAGACTGTCATTTTTAGAGTGCTTCAACAAGATGCTAGCTGAGTCCATGGACTGGCCCTTTTTAATTGAGCCATTCTTCAGATTCTTGAGTGTAAGTGATATGCAGACATCACCAACGGAGAGTTTGGAACACGGCAAATCAAAGAGCTGGCTCGTTCTCTCAGGGCAACAGGATGACCAGCCTTGTCCAAATACAAAAAAGGGATATTCTACCAAAACTTCAACACTGACCTGTAAATGGAAAATAAAAAACACAGATGTGAATTTAAATATGTTCATTTGCTTGTTCTTTACATGTATATTTTCAAAGATTGAGGAATGTATTTCCAGAGATTGTGATCCCAGTCACAGAAAATCAAACATATTCAGATTAAGAAAATGTTAACACTCCAAGATTTTTCACAGCCTTAGCAGGAGAATTTAAAACAGTAAATTCTCCTTATTTACTTCTGGAAAGATCCTTCAAAGGTCTTGGTACCAGACGAAACTTTGATTTTTCAATTTTTTCTGCTCAGGTATATTATATCTGGAATGTTCAATATCAATAGTTCAACTAAGTCGTCCCTTCAATAAAAAAGCCATTGTGTTGTGGTCTGCCAGTGGCCTATGGAGCTGGAAGCAGAGTCGGACAGTGAGGAGGTTGGGGAGGAACATGGGTCAGTCCTGGAGTCTGGAGAAGGCTCGGACGAGGACTCTGCACTGGAGGCAGAGAAAGGGCCATCTGGGAGGTATGTGCTGCCCCCGGAGTCTGTTCCCAGTGCACGCATGTGCAGAGCTGCCAGAAGGCAAGAACAGTTAAAACAAAAGGGACAACTCAGGAGTAGGGCTTGGAAATGATTGGACCCTCCCATAAGACTTAAAAGAGGAGCAAAGGCACATGGACCTTTGCAGGAAGCAACCTTGTTAATTCTGTTCAGTTTAAAGTCTGAAGCTCTGTTTGATTCTGGACTCCCTGTGACTTTGCCAATTAGGTCTTTGGCAGCGTATCAAGGGAAATAAAGGTGGGTGATTATCAGCGTTATCCCGAAGGACTCTTTACAACTATTTGGGACTCATCTGTGAATGAACAGAATTCACAGCTGTTGCAATAAAAGAGATTTTTGGGACTACTCGTGTGTTTTACTGACTCAGGAAGCCTAGGTCAAAACACATTGCGTGAATGTATATATAAATAATCCTTAACTTAGAACCACAACGGAGTCCGGCATTTCGGTCATAAGTCTTGCCATTTTAAATTGAGGCACTATATGACTGGGTTTGATTTTACCACAGATTTTACAAGTCATAAGTGAGTTACCGTTGCCATTAAGCAAATCATGTGGTCATTAAGCAGATCCAGCAGATCCAATGCTGGAAACTGGCAAAAATCACCAGAAACCAGCAAAAAGGTTCGCAAATTGTAGTCATGTAGTCGTAATTTTGAGGAATAGTTTTTTAAAAGTTCACTGTAACTTTGGATGGTTGTTAAGCAACCAGTTGTAAGTTGATCACTATTTGTATGCACAATGATTTTTACAAGTGTCAGAATGACATATACATATTAACATGGAGATTTTTTTCCTGGGAATACTTTGAAAATGTGGTTTACTGACCTGACCCGATCTCAACCTAAATAAAGTTTGTGAATCCTTTTCAGATTTTATTTTTGCCAAGAAGCTGATTTGATTGTCTACAGAAACTCTTTTGTAAAGCAAAACAATTCAGTAAAAGATCAAGTAAAAAAGATAGAAAGTTGTGGAAGCCTTTACTTATTCTAGCCAAATTGGAAACCTCCATGTATAACCACATCCTGAGTACATCCAAAGGCACCACACTATGTTCTTGCCTATATTCTGTAGCTGTTCCAAATACTATTATTTCTTTATTAGCATAAATCTCAATGCTGCATTGCACCAAGATCTCCTAGAAGTTTGCCTTGTATCTTCTGGCCTTTCCGTTGCCTTTTTGTATAGGACCAAATCCATATTTCCAGTCCAGAGTTTCCGTCTGGGCTTATGCTAATTTGTTGCTGCAAGAATGATGGGAGAGGAACTGAAATAAACATCTCAGAGGCATTAAGATGAAAACAATCCTGCCTACATAAAAATGGAAACCAATGTAAGGATATGAAGGCCAACCAATCAGAAATTTACTATCATGGAACTAAGTTGCAGGGAAAATGTTCATAATCAATGAATGTAAAATAAAAACTACTATTGCAGATGTACTGCACAAACTGATGAAGTAGCAAAATGAACAAACAAACAAACAAACAAATGAATGAACCATTTTTAAAACCACAAGATCAAAATGTTCTAAGGCAGAATAAGTACAGGTTGGGTCTGGAAGTGAGAATGTTAATTATGTATAATTGCACAACCTATCTTTCCATGAATGAGTTCTCCAATCATGTTCTTTAACTCTTAGGGGAATCAAATCATATTTCTTGCTTTTAAAAATACTGGTTTAATTATCTAAAAGTTTAGAGCTGGATCCTGCATTCAGAAGACATTTTGGGTTGGGTTAGCAATCAGCAAAATATTGCTGCCGAGAAGTCAACTTTGATTTCAATAGAGATCCTCAAAAATTTAATTTAGACACTAAAGCCTTTTTAAAGAGGCAGAGGTTGTGTACAATCATATTCTGATAGGGTGAAAGCTGAATCATGAATAAGAAACTGAAAAATAAAAATCGTTAATCTACTTAGCAAAATTATGATCTGCTTCCAATTTGGATCACAAATAGTTTTATCAGTTCTTTTTGTGGAAAATAATTTAACAA
This sequence comes from Masticophis lateralis, assembly GCA_030761175.1. Taxonomy (NCBI): domain Eukaryota; kingdom Metazoa; phylum Chordata; class Lepidosauria; order Squamata; family Colubridae; genus Masticophis; species Masticophis lateralis. The sequence continues at coordinate 67,800,035 of JAUDYJ010000003.1, forward strand.
GATTAAAACTTTTAATCATAAATTATTATAGGACCCTGAAATAAAACAATGTCTGCTTCTAGCTGTTCAGTCCCTTTACTGTCACATTGTTGTGGAACCTAGGATAACTATATTAGAATGGGGCCAATTGTTCCAACTAGTTCATTAACCTTTTTAAATCCGAGCTTGAATTTCCAGGCAAGATCTCCAACCTGGGAATTATCCCAATAAATGTAGACTGCTGAAGTAGGGAATTACCAGAGTCTTTTCAAGCTACCCTCACGGATGCTCCATAATAAATCTTTTTGAATACAAAATGCATCTATCAAAAATTATGACCCTTTGCCATTGATAAATTAGAACTATATTTGCAGTTCTATCTACTAATAATAGCACAATTCATATATCTGATAGTGGATACGGGTCAAAGTTTAAACCATAGTAAGTTTATTAGTCTTTAACTAACCATAAAACACTGTATTACATCTGCTGTCTTCAATGCTGTATCAATTTTGTTGTCTGATCTCCTGATTATACAGTGCCTTATCCATTTATAACATCAAATAGTGTAGAATTTTACTTATAGGAAGTGATTTTCCAGTGTTTATCAACTGCCTGGCTAAATCACCATAATATTTCTAGGATGCATACAGACATAGAATGCAATATTTTTTCTTACATTTTAAACCTGTTTTTTTTTGTCTTATTCACATCCCATTCAATAGAATATTAACCCATGAATTGAATGGGTTGATTCAACAATGGTTCCTTATTATTCACTTCTCCCCCCACCCCATGTTAAAATTCAAGGAGGGAGAGATGAAGAGATCTGTGATGTCTCTTAATTTCAGCCAATCAATAGTGGTTAGAATTCAAACTGTTTTTTTCCTTTTTGACTACTCTAATTTCTTTCCCCTTCACTGATACATTCCTCTGCTTTAGATTGTCAAGAATAGCAATGACATGTCAAGAAGAAAACTAAGAAAGAACCACACCAGCTCTGTCCTTTCAAACCTGTCTTTAAAGTTCTAATGCAATACCACTGATGTGCCATTTCAGTAATCCTTATGGAGTCTAGCATACCTTATCTCACAACTGCAAATCAGAGGAAGAAGAATAAGGGTATCAATATGCTATATAAGGAGTTCATGCTGCAGGACTATCTAGGACTGTTATGGTGAACCTATGGCAAGCGTGCTAGAGGTGGCACGCAGTACCCTCTCTGATGGCATGCTAGCCGTTGCCCCAGTTCAGCCCCGCTGCACATGCGCACATGCCTCCCACTGGCCAGCTGGTCTTTGGGTCTCTGCCGTGAGTGTGGGGAGGGGCATGTGCAGGGGGCCATACACGCATGCAAGGAGTTCATGAAGGGGCCGTGCGTGCATTGCATTTTGGGGGTTTGGGAGCGTACACATTTGCATGCATACATTTGCGCACACGCGCATGCTTTGGGCACTTGGTCTGAAAAAAGTTAGCCATCATTCATTTAGGGTATACTTATAAACTCACTGTCACTTATATTCACAAATACTGTATATTGGAACAAAGTTTTGCTAAATATATTGAATATACACTCCAAGTGAGAGACGCTAAAGCCTTTTTAGAGAGGCAGTTTTATTTACTTATTTCAAAAACAAAAACAACCTCAGTGGAAGAGTAGCTGCTACGACAGAAGAACATGATTCATCTGGGAAAATATCCAACTCCTGGAGTCTACAGAAAACCTAAATTAAACTCACATTTCTACGTGACTGTCTCTGAATTCTGGAAGCATCTCTTGTGAGAAACACAGCTGGTGAAGTATTTTAAGGTGATGATATCAGCTACCTTTTGTTAGACTTCTGCATAAAGTGACACTTTAATAGGAGAGGTCATCATCATTTCTTCTACCAGATGATGGCACTCTCAATCTCTGAAAGGGAAGCTGTAGGGAGACTGTCAGTGAACAAGAGAATACCATACAAAAACATTGCTTCCATACTTCTGGAACATACTATGATAATTCAGAGCAATATTAAAAGTCAGTCTCTCTCTCTCTCTCTGTATGTATGTATGTATGTATGTATGTATGTATATATATATATATCCTATTTTTTTCATTTCTGACTATATGAAATAGCAGCAGTTCCCACACATATTCCAAATTGAAAAATCTTACTCTATTTTCTAGGAAAATTCCTGTACTTTCAATAATAATATGAAAGGTAGGAGCATACTTTTTATATCACTGTCTCTTCATATTCAGGGACAGTTCTGCCTCTAGTAACAATACTAGATCTTATTTGGGGTGAGGTGAAAAAAAAGACTGACAGAAAATTTCAGCCAGGAAGATCAGAATTAGAAGGCAACCATAAACCTGTGAGTTAGTCAGCAATCACACACACATACCACACACTTTTGAAACAGACAGCCTTTGGAGAAAAAAACCCCTCTCATAGTCTGTTTTCCACGCAATTCCATTTTAATTTCTGATTCCCAGTTTCTAGCTGTACTCAAGCTATATCCTCTATTTCAGAACCTCAGACTAGACTAGAGTATGCTTTTACAGGCTAAATGCCCTATTGTCCATCTTATCTATCAAAACATCTGATCTTTTTACCTGACTTATGATTTTGGCTTGCCTCTAATGTTTCCTCATGGTAGTTGACCTTTTAGCACTATTCTGTCTTTAGTAACAACAACATGGTACTGCATATAAGCAGATGAAGATTGCCTATCATGGAATCAGGCCAGGAAAATACTATTCTGTGATGTTGCTTATGTGAGCTACTGCCTGTACATCAGGGGTGAAATGTTCCCGGATAGGACCGGATCCCTTGATCCGGTAGCGATTTTTCCCCTGTGGTTCAATGATCCAGTAGCAATCGCCACCTGGATGTCATTGCTTCCTGGTTTTAACCAGGGGGTAATTTTTTTTACCTTCTGCGCATGCGCAAAAAGTGTGTGAGTGCACATGATGCGTGCACGCTTCCGAACCGGTAAGGAAGGTAAGTAGATCTCATATACATATATAGTACATCTGCATTCATCGTGTATGTCATTATATTTCAGACATATTTTCTCTAATTTTTTTGAGACAAATGTCGAGTCAGAAGCATCTTTATCTATGTCCTTCAGATACATAGATTAAAAAAATGAAAGAATAAAATCTTATTCCAGGCTTTTGTTCCTTAATTTTCATTTGCAAAACAATTTTTCAAAAGGTTCATTTCTTACAGCAAACCTTTTCATACACAACCATTATTTCTGTATCAGTGGCCTGAGACAGATAACCTTGGGTTTAACTTCAATCTCAGGTGTCCACTGGAACAGCAAAACTCCAGATAGTCTGTTCTCGTAAAATTGCTTTAAAGGCAAATGTACAGATTTAACAGAACTGGAAGATTGTTTATTGACCACATCTATTTCAAACACGGACACACTAGATACCCATCACTGAATCAAATCAGTTCCACAATAAGAAACAAGAAATGGAAAAATGCAATCCAGTCAGCTATTGCAGTGCAGACCACAAATGATTAGTGACAAATATATAGTTTAAACTTAGAAAATTAAAGAGAATAGTTGTGCCAGACAGTCATAACATATGAAACATTTTGGGGTAGACTTTATTTATTTATGAAATAGAAATGAAGGAGCTATGGAAAGATATACTGTAAAAACCAAAATGGAAAAAAAAATCAAGAATATCTTTCAGGCGTTTTATCATGAGAAATAGGGGAAGACAGAAGAAAGCTTTAGGAAACAAGACTGAACTCAGACTTCCAATGCCAGGAAGAAATGCCAAAGAAAGATATCTCAATTGAGAACATTAACAGGAAAAGTAAAAAATTATAGATTTTTAAATAACATATTTAAAGTACACATTTGAAACAATAATAATCAAGAATAATAAGAGAAGAGAGTAATAAATGCAAATGAGATGAAAGTGTTAGGGCTAGGGTAAAAACTATGCTGAAGAATATCTCTTTACAAATGGGATTATAGAATTACAGCAACGTTTGTGGAGAGAAAATATACTTGGGAATCACTTATAAAAAGTGAGGAAGGTGAGATGATGCATCAGTTTTAAGTATGAAACCATTATGTGCAGATGGAAATGCCACTGAACTGTTTAAAACTGCAGGAGAAAAGACAATTATAGTGTAAACAACTCTATGTCATCAAATATAAAACAAGGCTGTGGGACCTAAATCTGGGGAAAAAATCAATGCATATTCCTATACTGAACAAAGGTAATACAAGAACATGAACAGATACCTCATGTAAGGTTTTGTCACATATTTTATTCAGAAAAATAGGGAAAGAAAACTCTCAAACTAAAAGTCAGGTTTCAAAAAAGACAGATGGATATATTATAAGTTAGTTATCATTACACAAATAAAAACAAGAGAATTCAAAAAGATTTACCTTGCTTCACTGACTGGCAATGCCTTTGACCTTAGGAATACTTGGAATCTAAAGGCTAAAGGATGTATCAGATTATTCACACCCAGATTCTTCTTCTGAGGGATCTTTACTATGAACAAAAAAGTACCTTATTTTTCAGACTGTAAGATGCATCTAGCTTTTAAGGAGGAAAACGGGGGGGGGGGGGGGGGGGAAATCTGCCTCTGCCTCTGCACTATTTGCCTCCTTGCAGCAAACAGCAAACAGCCTGGTAAGCTTCAGCACAGCCTGATTTAGCATGAGTAGAAGATTGGCGGTTGGATCTGCCTCCTGGAATAGCGCCTATCAGCTGTTCCAGGTTGCGGGGACTGCCACCACTCATCACCGCTGCCACCTATCGCCACCTCCATGTGCCTCATTTTGGGCCTCTGAGCAGCCCATTTTCGGCCTTCACGCATCCCATTTTCAGCCTGTTCCAGGCAGCGGGAATTGCTTATCCCCGCTGCCTGGAACAAGCTGAAAAAGGGGCGCAGGGAGGCTGAAAACAGGATGCGCGGAGGCCGAAAATGGGGCACGCAGAGGCGGTTATGCGCGGTGATGTTCCCTGCAGCCTGGATAAGCTGATAGACTGTATTCCAGGAGGCAGATCCAAACGACAAGCTCATGCTAAATCAGGCTGTGCTGAAGCTGACCAAGCTTTGCTATTTGTTGCAAGGAGGCAAATTGCTGGGAGGCAGAAGCTGAAGGATGGAGGCTGGCGGGTAGGCGGAGCTTTGGCAACTTTAGCTCCATAAGACGCACAGACATTTCCACCCACTTTGGGGGGGGGTGAGTTCATCTTATACACCGAAAAATACGGTAACTATTAAGAACTGGATTTCAAGAACCAAAGTGAGTCAAAATAGGGACAAAGAAACAAATTGTCCCCACTTCTCTTTAACTTATACAGCAAATCCATTATAGGAAGAGCAGGATTGGAAGAGATGATAAAGAAATCAAAGTTTGAAGTTAAAACATCAATCTTTTGATGACACCATTTTGTTAGAAAAGGAAAGAGCTTTATAACAGGTGATTATGAAAGAAAAAGGGGAAATGTAAAATCTGTGTTTATAATTAATATTGTGAAGGTGGAAATTCAACCTGCATGTTTAATGAACTTACAACTGATGGCAAAGAAGTGAAGAGAGTAGATAGTATGACTTATCTAGTGCAACAATAGATAAAAATGGACAGTGTGCTATAGCAATGTACTGGAGAGTAATCTTAAAGAGAAAGACAATGAAAAACTCTGACAAGATTATGGAGGTTAAAGCTGTTTCAATTGGTTGTTGGTTGAAGGTTGCAACAGTTAAAACAATTGCCTTTCCAATGGTAACATATTTCTGTTGAAGCTGATATCGAGAGTATGTAGGATACTGAAGATAGATGCTTTGAACTACAGTATTACAGATTTTTACTGTGAGTATCAAGGACTGCAGAAAGAACAGATCAATTATTCCAGTACCAAATAAAGGCTGACTGGTGTCTTGAAGTGATGACTACCAAGCACAAATATACATAAATGTTATCAAGTGAATAATGGACTAATAATAATAACAATAACAACATATTGGGAAGTTAAGCAAAGGAAAAGAAGATGACAATGGGGTAAGACGGTTGGATAGTATTAACAAGATTATTGGAACAGAAGAGTTATCAGTTATTACTAACAATAGGTCAGTTAATAAGGGCTTATCCACACAGTCCCTAAGAATTGAACGGCTTCTATGATACACAACTAAGCTAATTAATCTACAGATCCTTCTAAATAATGGAATGTGGCTTCAAAGAGATTATTGCAAGTTCTCTAAATTTTTCAAGTTCAAACCACCCACTGCATTCTAAAATGTTACTGACATAATGGGAAGTTTACAAGGAAAGAGACTGAAGAAATCAACTGTATTTTTCAACTATACTTGCTACTATAAAGCAGACCAAAAATATTTTGAAAACAACATCTGCTGACATTTCATTAATGGGGACATGAATTTTATGAATAGATACCAGAAAGTGTTTACCAAAGTCCATATTTAACATGCCAACGTGAAAAACTATTAGCAAATATACTGTTACAGGTAAAATATTAAAATATTCTGGATTGCAAGCCAAAAATTTCCATACATATTCTTTTACAGTTTGTTCTGGCTTAATTTCATTATTTTTTTAAGCAAGACAAAATTATAGTTGATTAATTTTTCTCCATTTATTAGAGTTAATAGTTAAAGTTAACTACTAAATTTAAACTAATAAATCCTAATGAGAAACGCAGGTCCCTGTGTTGGTTCTCTATTGCTCAATTAACTGAAGAGCAAAGAAGTAACAGTAAGAGTGTGCTTTTATTTGACCAAAGTATAAGGTCATAAAACAATGGTCCACCATTCCTCGGGAGAGGTTTTCTTTCTTGTGATTCTGTTTAATGCCTAGCTAAGAAAAGCCCTGTGTGTTTAAACTCTACATATTTTAATTAGTCCAAAAAATGTTCATCCTTTTGGGATTTAATACTAAAAGCAGAATATCTATTAAGCATGGTAAGTCACATAATATTTATATTTCTATAAGGTTCCAAAATGCAGTAATCTTTGGCTACATAACAATAATTTCATCCAATTGAGTCCTATGTCACTAGTATAATTTGTGTAAGGTTATTCGTGCACCCAGTCACTTATCTTATTAAACTGAGGCTAAGAGACTAAGAATCAAGAGCAGGAATAATAAGGATATTATGTCTACTTTCCTAATGACTTCTTCTCTTCCCCAACAAACTCTTGTGTTGATTACCTGTGCTCGGTGCTCTCCAACTGCAAACTGTATCATAGCAATGCCTGGATTATGGCTGTCGTCAATTCTTTCCACGGTGCTGGAGTCTATTTTCAGGTCACTGCTAATTTCTGCACTCTGTATAAAGTCTTCTGTTTTTAAGTCTTCTACTTTCTTCAGCTCTCCATTTGCCAACTGAATTATAGAGCCTTTCATAAAGTAAGGAGGCAATATAGCAGGAGCTGTTGCTGAAGGTGGTACTGGCTGTACCAGGGGGAGATGGATCTGGGCCTGGACCACAGCTGCCTGGTAAGCCGGCTGGTTTACTAGGGACTCAGCATTGAAATTCTCACTTTTTGGAATGGTGGTTGTGACAAACGTATGAGGCACTGCTGCTAGCTGGGGAGATGAAGTGGCTATAGCAGGTGGTACCCCCGAGGAGTCGATATCTGCACTTCCTACTGGTATTAAGAGAGGTTGGGTACCAGGGATCACCAGATGCTGTGGCAGATTTCCAGGATAGCCAAAGGCTTGCTGTTGACTGCTCAGATAGCTAATTACTGGTGGTTGAGTCCCAGTGTAAAAGGCTGTAGCTGGCAACCCAACGGGCAGCTGCTCTGAAGCACTATGGGTGGTCTGAATGACAGTGTGAGGGGATAAAGTGGCAACTGCCTTCACCCCTTCATGACCAATAGTCTGCTGTGGAGATAAAGCATAGGATCGGTGGCCTGTCTTTCCTAAATGCAAACTTCCCTTTTCGTTGATGGCTGAAGGAGGTGTTTCTCTGTTGGTGGACTGCTGAATCTCCATGTCTGCAGTTGGTGTACTGCTGTTGGGGACAACCATAACAGAGGGCCGGACAGCAGAGGAATCACGTGCAATATAATCAGTAGGACCAGAGTGGACTACCACATGTCTGGCCTCATAATGATGAGGAGATGGTTTATTGCCTGATTTGATAAGATTGACTTCAGAAGAGGGGGAGATGCCGTATCGCCTACTCTTGTCTACTTCTCCATTCAGTATTTCCTTTGCTTGCATAGCCTGCAACCTGCTACTCTCAGATTTCTTAGTGGGCTCCCTAGTAACAAAATGGCCACCAGAATCTGCATATTGCACTACCACCTGGGAAGAAGGGCCAAGGGCAAATGCATGAGGAATCACTGTCTGGTGAGGATGCAAATGGACTGGGATGGCTGGAGGAGAGACGTTTCTAACAGCACTCTGAGAGCTGGAAATATGGACATACTGGTTTTGTTGAATAGGTGGAGGAGATCCTGCTGTGATCAATCCAGGTGTCCTGACTAAATGCGGCTCAACTTTTTGGCCTTGTTGGCTAAGATTGCTCATGGTGGCCAGCAAAGAAGTATATGCCTCCAGCTGTGATCGCTGGGATGGAGTGGTTGCAACAGCAGTGGCGGAGGCTGCTGTGGTGGTTGCAGAATTAGCTGTTGGGGAAATTAGTGGGGAAGGGATGAATCCGGCATATGGTCCACTATACTGAGGCCCAACAAACTGGAAAGCATGCTGCAAGTGTGCGTACTGCACCGGCGAAACAGGTGTTCCTGCCTGTGAAAGTGCAGAGGGGTACACTGTGGAAAGTGTGGCAGAGGCTGGAACAGACCTAGGAGCGCTAGGTGGGGAATAATCCATTCCTGTAGAAAGTGACTTGTGTAAACCTACTCCTTGTTGTGAACCAGCCTCTACTGAAGTACCTCCAGACCGATTCCGCCCACTGCTGTGGCTGCTGGTTGTACTCGAGAGCCATGTTATATTATCTGCACGGTGATTTTCATTGGCCAGAACTAACGGCTTCACCTCAGAAGGCAGGCTGGTGGCAGGGATTTCCCGCTTCTTGGGGGGCAGGCTTTCATTGCTTCTCTCCTGGTTGGATTTCATTTTTCACCGGCCCCCTGCACTTGTCTTCTGTGGCTTCACTGCCTGGCTGGCTCTGATTTCAGTCTGCTAAGTGGAAAATCACATTTGATTTCTTTTGTGGATCCAGAGACTTCATGAGGAATCATCTCCTTGTGACCACAATCTTCTACAAGCATCTCTGAAATGAATAAGAAAAGGAGGGAAAGAAAAGAGAAAATCAAAATTTTAATATGGAGGAAAAGAAAACTATGAAACTCAGAAAATCCAATCAGTTAAACTTTAACCAGCAGTTTTATAGCTATAGCTGAATAGAAACCCAGTTAGGTGGAGTGATTGAGGCATCAAGCTAAAAACCAGGAGATTCTGAGTTCTTGTCTTGCCTGTAGCACAAATCCAGCTGGGAGACCTTGGTCCAATAACTCTCTTTCAGCTCTAGGAACCAGGCTATGGAAAATCATTTCTGAAAAACTTTGTCAAGAAAACTCCAGGGACTTATCCAGAAGGACACCTTTTGCCATTGAGTCAAGACTGGCTCAATGGCAAAAGGAAAAGGAAAAGAAATTAAATTAAATAATAGTAAGGACTAGACAACTGATGCTGTTGTGGGTCATTTTAGAGATATTTCTTTACCTAAATGGAGATACAGAATGACCACAGTAGGCAAAAAAGCGGTGAAAGCAGAAGTGATTTCTGACTTCCTGCTGGCTTCTCCATTAAATTCCTTGTGGCAATCTGGCAGGGAAGATTGGAAATCTCCCTTCCCTTCCCTTCCCTTCCCTTCCCTTCCCTTCCCTTCCCTTCCCTTCCCTTCCCTTCCCTTCCCTTCCCAGCAACCAAGTAAGTAGCTGCTGCTGAGTGCAGGAGGGAGAAGGGATTGCAAGACTGGCTAGGAAACTGTCATGGAACGTTATAAATGAAAATCACTTTACTGCAGCCGCCGCCCAGTAAAGCTGCCCCTGCCAGTAGCCTAAAATAGGCCCAATTTCCCCAAATTTCATTCACTTGGGAATCATGAGTCCCATATTTTGGATGCATTCTGTAAATTAGTCCATTTGAGATATCTAAGTTCAAAGTCTGTTGCCCTATGATGCACCATTTTATCCAATTAAAGGTCATGACAACAAAAACTTTAGTAGTATATACAGTAGGTTAGGTGTCCCCCAACCCCGCACTGTGGCCCACAACTGGGCCACGAAAGTGGTGGGTGAATGTGCGTATGTGTGCAGCTCCATTTGCATGAGCAGCAGGCAAGTGCACGTGGCTCCATTTGTGTGAGCGGTGGGTGCATGTGCCCACCGCTCACGCAAATGGAGTTGCACACTACTCAGGTATAATCATTCCCTCCCCTTCCCGCCAATCTGCAAAGCTGGAAAGGTTGGGGAACATTGCAGTAGATGACTTATACAAGTAAGCTAAAGAAATATAGACACTGTCAAACAATTACAAGACGGAGAAATTCTTTTGCAGCCCTTATTAAGAGCTTGACTCATGAGCAAGAAAGGGGAGGGGTTTAAAATGGAAGAATAAACCCCATTCTGAGAGCTGCCCAAATCCCTCACCCATAGAGAGGATTTGGGATATTTTTTTTCCTGCAATGTGTTTCTCTGCAGCCCTCAAATCAATCTGGCTCAGAAATCCAATCTTTCTTTTGCCAGCTTTCCGCACCATAACAGATCCCAATCTGTTTAATTTTTAGAAGAATTATCTTGATGATATACAGAGTACCAAGCCCGTCTGCATACGTTTTTCCAATATAACCATTGGATGTAAACACTAATAAAGAGAGTTCACAGTTGCTACCATCACCAAAAATAAGGTATACATTTTAAAGTTTAATCAGGGTCAATTTAATTATTGTATCATTTTCCTCGACTGAATATTGCAATTACTTTATCTTTACAAACTTCTGCTTTCTATAGGGATTCTGAATTACCAAGCAGATTGGAGCAGCTCCGAAGTGCCAATGATCTCATTATTCTGTTTATTTTGGGACTTTGTTTTGACTTTTGTCCATGTGTATTTTGATGTAGTTTTCAGTTTATGTGTGGCGGCACTTAGTCACACTATTGATTAAAACACTGCACTGTAGTAAACCATGCATGAAATCACCACAAAACTGAAAGCATAAGCTTAGGTTATTTATTTTTCTCTCCCTTTTGTCTGTGGACAAAATCAGAGTTGCCTCAAGGAAGTAAGAGGCAACCAATGAGACAATAACAAAGCAGGAGACTTACCTTTATTTCCTGCACACACATTTTATCTAGGTCAGAAGCACAATCAAATATGCCTCTCAAGTACTGAAATGTTATGCTATAACTACTGAGGTGTCTCCATCCAACTCTTTTTCTCCATTTTTAAAGGCTATTTGTGGGAGAAGCACCCATGTAGGATTTCACTTTCTGATCCTTTCAATCTCTATCTGCATACCCAAGTTTAAACTCTACCTGCATGGTTAAAATTACATACTACAATAACCCCATATGCAGCTCTGATCGTATCAGGTTCCCTTGTTCCTTAGTAACCAATGAATTGTGAGCTGCAACTGCTGCATGATTGAACTCTGTGTAGGAGGAAAAGTATTAACAAATGACTAGGAACTATTGTGTATAAGGAGCTTGGCTCAGTACAATTTAAGGGAGGGGGTGAACTCATATATAAAACAGGATGAGAACAGACTTAAACAGCAGCTTAATATTTCAATAATATTACAATTAGATTCACAGTAACACAATATCATTATTAGAATAAACCGAGCTGTTACAATATCATAAGCTATAATATTTTGGTTCTTATACTGTATTAATATTCTGTAGAATATACAGGTACATGCATTCTATGTCAATCCCCCACAATAAAATTAGAACACAGAGCGGAGTGGTCGTCCCTTCTATCAGTGGCAAAGTCTATTAACTTGATCATTTCAACTAGGCATTCACTGAAAGGAAGAAAAGACAGGCAATTCTCTTCAATACACTGCCAATCGGTTAGCAACATGCATGAAGCGTATACAACACAGTTTTCAACTTACAAGCACAAATGAGCCCAGAATTTATGATGCTAAGTGAGACAAGTGTTAAGCGAGTTTTGACCCGTTTTATGACTTTTCTTGCCACAATTGTTAAGTGAATCACTGCAGTTGTTAAATTAGTCACATGGCTGTTAAATGTATCTGGCTTCCCCCTTGACTTTGCTTGTCAGAAGGTCGCAAAAGGTGACACCTTTTGCGATGCTGCGACCGTCATAAACATGAGTCAGTTGTCAAGTGTCTGAATGTTAAAACATGTGACCATGGCGATGCTGCAATAGTCGTACGTGTGAAAAATGGTCATAAGTCAAAAGTTACATAAGCTGTAACTTTCAACGGTCACTAAATGAACTGTTGTAATTCGAGGACTATCAGTACTAATCTTACAGAAATCCATTTAAAGCCAAAGGATGGAGCTTCAGAGCACAATTTCTCTGACTGTTTAATGTAAATTAAATTCAGATTTAATAAGGGATTTAATGGCACATGTTTCTTTTTAGAGTAAGCAAAGGACAGCACAAATTATAGGCTGACCAAAAAGTAACCAACTTGGATAGTAATGGTAGGTAGGACAGCATAAAACCAGGAAGCAAACAATTTAACAGACTGGTGCCAGTTTGCTATAATATAACAACACAATAGTAAAATAGAGAGTAACCAAGAAAAGAATATTTAGTACCCTGGCAGAAAAAAAAATAATGGCATAATCTAGTCCTAATAATTTACTGAGCATAAACCCACTAAAATCCACTGGATTTGTCAGGGATACAAACAAATCTGATCTTAATACTAGGAACATAAATTTAAATTATTAGAAATGTTTTATGTTGTTTTTAAGATTTACTGAACATTTACAAATCAATGTAATATCTCCTTTTCAGGAACTAAAATAATAGACATTCTTTTGTAGCTTATTCAGTCTCCTTGCATAAAGTGCTTATCACTCTGAGAAACTACCGGTCAAGGACAAATGCATTACACAGACTTTTCAAACCAGTATACAAAAAGTAGAAAAGTACAAGTACTACTACTACTACTACTAATTATTATTATTATTACAACTACTACTACTATTGACATAGTAATGGTAATTATACAATAGCCTTTCTATTCACTCCTTTGAAAATCTCCTCAAGGATCCTTCTATGTCTTATCCTATACAAAATATAAAATGAAAGACTTGGAAGGAAAATTCCAGATGAATGGATCCTGGGGTTAATAACAGTATAATATCAGCACTTCAGTTGTTGTGTTGGTTGCCATTAGGTGTCAAGATGCTAGTTTAGTCTATAAGGCCTTATATGGTTGGCACCCTTGTACTTACAGGACTATCTGTGTAGGCTGGTTCCCATCCCACAAAAGATGCAAGAAGCGGGGCCCAGTGATATGCCTTCTTGGTAGTGGTCCCATAAAGATGTAAAAACATATTTTTTGGCCCAGATGGTGGATCTAGACTGCTTTTGTAATCCGATCATTTTTGTGGATCATGGGTCTATTTTTTTGTTTACTACCTCTATTTTCACCTTCACTGATATTTTAAAGCATTCTAAGACCTTTGAAAGAAGTGAAATATATTTTATTGTATAAGTAACACTATATGAATAAAAAATAATTGCTGTTCTGCAGAAAGTGAAAAATGGAACCACAATTGGCTTTCTGTATTCATGAGGTTTTTTTCCTTTATGATATCTTATGTCCATTTAAGTGAGTGTGATTTACTGTAGCTGTTATGGCTGTGGAAAGTACTAGACCCACTTATCTGAGCAGCCTATTGAGAAGAAAATCACCTTTCCCAAAAGAAATCCATTATGAGAAGATCCATGATATGCTCTTGTAATTCCAAAAGTGTCCACTGGCCCTTCCACTGATAAAAATGAACTTTACATTTCAAAACATGATTATAGCAAATTGATCAATATAAGCGTTACAGCAGTGGTGGAATTCAAATTTTTTTTACTACCGGTTCTGTGGCCGTGGCTTGGTGTACGTGGTGTGGCTTGGTGGGCATGGCAGGAGAAGGATACTGCAAAATCTCCATTCCCACCCCACTCTGGCGGTATTTGCTGGTTCTCCGAACTACTCAAAATTTCCGCTACCAGTTCTCCAGAACCTGTCAACCTGCTGAATAGCACCCCTGCGTTATAGCCCCTTAGGACCCATGTCAAAATTGTCAATACTATATTGTTTTGGATTAGAAGCATCCAATCAGTAAAACATATTGTTGACAATCAGAAAGTATTTTTCTTTTAGTTTTAATTTTTAAATTTTATTCAATTTGTACATCCCTCACAAAGACTATGGCAGTTCACAAAAACCTGAAAAACTGTAACGCAATAAATGTTACGGAATAATAAAAGAAGACTAGGCAGCAAAAAACACACACCTATTCCCCAAAGAGGGTCATGTTCATTCTAGCCAAAGGCCTGGCTGAAGAGCCATGTCTTCAAGGCCTGCTAAAATGTCAGGAAGGTCGGAGCCATCCAAATCTTGCGAGGAAACCTCATTCCAGAGGGCAGATGCTGTGACTGATGCTGAGGCATGTTTCGTGGATCATAATTGACATTGTTTAATCAAAGGAACCTGGAGCACACAAACTGTGCTGGATCAAAGCAGCCAGGCAGATACTAGGGGAGATAGGGACGGTGGTGGGATTCAGCCAGTTTGCACCACTTCGGGAGAACTGATTGTTAACTTTCTGAGCAGTTTGGCACACTGGTTGTTGGAAGAAATCATTAAGGCAGAGAACCAGTTTTTAAACTGCCTGAATCCCACCACTGGATAGGCAGTAGCCAAGTAGCCAGGCCCTATGCCATGAAAGCCTTTATAGGTAATGAATCACACTCAGAAGGAAACTCATGACCAGCAGAGTTCATGGATCAGACGTGTTCCACAGGCGTGCAAAAGTATGTCCATCACTCGTGTCATTGCCTTCTGGACCAGCTATGCTTCTGGGTAGTCTTCAAGGGCAGCCTTATGAAGAATGCATTACAACAATCAAACTGTGAGACCTCTTGTTTATACAACAGTGTGTTTTGTTTTTTAATTTATATAATAATTTCTAAATTGTGTGAAGACACAGCTCTCTGGAAAAAGACCTAATGTTGGGAAAGGGAAGATAAAAAGGATGGTCAGTAGCAAGCAGCAATAGTACTTTTGGAAGATGTGAAAGACTAGGTTAGGTACAATTGTCATGGGCAAAAAATCTACATGATCACTAACATCAACTTGATGGCACATAATCAATCAATCAGTTTCACATGTCTACTGTTATCCTTAGTATCGGGGAAAGATGTTTTTCTTTTTCTACATTATTTCTTTATCTGTATTTTTTTGTCTTTAAAATGTATTTTAACATATGAGGGTATTGAGATACCCTCTTGGTATTTTACCTTACTTTTATAAAGAGTGCAAACTTTGATGAAGTTTTGAAATCTTTTTAAAAAATCCGTAGGAATTGCAGTTTTTATTGTAGGAAAACAGGAACAGTACTTGGACAACCAAATATGACCGGGCTGTACTGATTCTGTACCATATTACAACTGGTTTTGGGAAGCAGACACAGACACACACACACAGATATTGAAAGGAGGCTGCAAACTTTAATAAGTTTATACAGAAGACTCATCAAGTACAACTTTTTTGGATGCAAATGTTTTCTGGAAGAAAGACAGATGGCTGTTTCTTCTAACAATAAGTGGCAATTTTCTTTGTTAAAACTGTCACATTTTTAATATTAAAAAAGCTGTGTGTGTGAATAAATCATTATTTATTTCTTTGACAAACCTTTCCAATGGTATTTTGGAAAACTTGGTTACAACTATTTTAACACAAGCCAGATCAGCTCAAAAAAGAATGGCTACCATGTCTAGAAATAAAATGAAATGAGTGTTGCCTCTTGCCTCCCTTTCTCTGCTGTAGGCTTTTTTCTCCTACCTCAAAACACACATACCACACAAGCTTTAATTCCTTATTTTAATGTGTGTATCCAATGCTTTCACAACGAAGATGATCTGGAATAGATAATATATTATGTGTTTGATATAATTAACATATAGGACATCTAACTGTTTCTCTACAAATAGAATGGATTAAAAAAGTACTCAAAACTTTTGTTATACTTGGGATAGCACAATGACCGAATTTCAGAAACATGACTTGCGTCATTTTTCAAGATTTCCTGTGGAGCAGTGTTAAGAGAGTAAATGGAAGGGATTTGCCTCCCAAACATTTCTCATTTCTATTCACGTCCTTAAGAAAAAGAAAGAAAGAACTGTGACCCAAATTGCCTTTTGGAAAAAGTTTCATAGTGTTCGAAAGTTGCATGACCTTGTGAGATTATAATAAGTACCATTTCCTTTCCTTTAAGAAATATGGAAGACTGCTCAAACTTGCCAAGGAGAGACACGTAATTGAGTGCAGAAACATCTTAACAAACTATTGTCACATCTCCATTTGTGTGTGTGTGTGTGGCTGAAGTTGCTGTATGCTTTTTCATGGTTCAGGGAATCACTGCTCTTAGATATAGTAACACAGTTAAATACTTTGGGGGGAGAGGTGGAATAAAATTTTCTTGTCCCTCTACCAAACTCAGAAAAATATTAGGACAAACTGTTACTTGTAAAACCTCCTCACTAATGCAAGTATTGATATTATTCTTACTTCACAGATATAATACCCTTTATGGGCTTTTAAATTTTAGAGATGCACTCTTGCAGCCTAGTACTACAAATGTATCTAATTCTCAGTCCTTCAATGGAACTCTCATCATGTTTCCATATTATGTATATAGAATTCATTCAAATAAGATTGAGTATATTCCTGCACATTTTCAAAAAATGCAAGTACATTATAGAAAAAACACTGTGCAGAAACTGAATCTGAACATACACTCACAATCTTACATTTTGATGCATTTGCTTTTTCTATCTCTGATTATCTTCTATTTAGATGTTATGGTCAAGGTTGGAGAGAGAATATTTAGGCAAGCCAAGAACCAACTCTTGACTTCTTCCCTAGATTTGTCAACTGTTCAATTTCAATAAAAACTTCTCTTCAAGAAATCTTTGCAGTTCTTGTCAGATATATGAATGGAATCGTGTGGTTTTTGAATTGCAGACAGACTAAAAAAACAAGAGGATAAAATGCTGAAGATTACACCTAATGCGAATTGCGATGCACACTGTACTGACAAATGCAGATATACTCAGTGTGCAAAGGTGAAGAAAAAGGGAAGCACTATTAAATATCAAGTGAGTGTCCTTACATTTTCTCACTTCATATTTTTGTATCAGTCAAGACAATACAGTTGTTCGGCTGTAAAATATGACAGTAAATCTAGCCAAAATAAATGTCTGCAAATGCATCAATTGTCTTCTTTCCACTTATTAAAAATTCAAATCTATTCATTGTTTTATTAAAATTAAACCATTAAAATTGTCTATCTCAGGGATTTTTAAACTCTCCATCTTCATTGTTCACAAAGGCTGTTACAGCTACGCAAAATTTCAAATGGCTTATAATTTGAAAACAATCTGAAAAAGATTAAATTGAATTAGACTTTTGACATGAACTCAATCATCAAATCATGGACCACTGAATCATGTTGGGAGAGATTCAAGACACTTCAGCACTTCAATTACTTGGCGACCTATCCTCACATTTACAACTTTCACAGATCCACAGAGCAAAGCAAAACTAAAGTAAGATCATAAGCATAGTTGTACTTAATGATCACTTCTTTAACAATTGGGTTGCTGGTCTCAGATGTGGTTGATAAACAAGGACTACCTGTATATGGTGTTATGGGCTGATACTGACATGAGCAGTTGGCAGTCTATAAGTCATATATGATTTCTTTATTTAAGCTCTCAAACTAGAGTGATAGAACTGTTATTGTACGTCATGCCCTCATACTAGGGGTTCCATTATGTCACCACACTATTTTAGTGTGTTTACGTACTTCTTGACCACTAGGGAGGAAACATCCCAATAAGGATAAAACCCAATAAGCCTCCTGATAGTGAAGTAATGAGTAGTTGATATGTACGTTTTATCACCCAAAGCCATAGCCCTTCATCCTTATCCTTCATAAATTGTCTGAGCTATACAGTTCTGCTATTCTCTATGTCTCAATTTGTTTGCAATTATTAAGCTTTTTCAGTTGCTTATTTTCATTCCCCCTGTCCCTTGATTTTTTTTTTTAAGCAAACAATTTTTTCTATCTTTTGTCTTGGACTAAGTGAATTCTCACTGCCCCAAGTATGAGGAAATGTGCTTTCTCAACTTCTGGGTGTGTACAGACTATTTGTACCATAGGGTTTTATAAACAGTAGTGGTAACGTATTTGCACACATTTTTAATTTTATATTGAGCAAGGATCACATATACCCTGTCATTCAGAAAAGGAGGCTAATTCTGCCAAGGAACTCTGCCAACAAGCCTGCCAGGCCTAAAAAGGAAATAATCAAAATGTGGTGGTGGTTTTCTTAAATCTGGGCAACTTTTGAAATGGTTTTTAAAAGTTTTTAAAGTTGGAATAGGACATTTTCTGTATGGTTCAGTACAACTTGTCTTTAGACTTTTTGATGGGCAGTTTGGCAGTTACCATGTTGTCTTTTTCTTCATTCCTGTTATCTGGGTAAGGGGATAATTTCAAAAACCCTTGAAAGTCCCCCAACTAAACTTAGCAGGGTTAAAGTATTTACCATCCTATTTTCATCCTATGCTACTAAAAAAAAATAATGAAGCAGCTGTAGTTTTTTTTTATATTTACACATTTATCCTATAGTTTAAATATTTTATCACATTGAATTGCAAATCTTGAATTGGTTTGAACTCTGTTTTGTTGCCTTCTAATCTCTAATTGGAAATTACCACCAGAATCTCCAATTCAAATTGGATCTTGGCTGATTTGTATATTCCTAATAATATAACATTTGGATGTATTTGCAAAAATTGATTCGGTGGGCCATCTGTTCCCCCTGCTTTTCCACTCCTGCTACCAAGAATGTCTGGCAACCTCAGCGTCTAAGCATACTGATCAGAATAAGACTGTAACCTTTGAGATGGATTGTGTATATTTTTAGGAGATCTTCTACCAGCAATAATTTGATAAAAGACTGAACTCTTTCAACATGCGATGAAAGGTAGGATATTGATGCATTAGAAAAGAACTGGTCCTAAGCTATAATGAATGCTTTACATTAGAATAATAGCAAGATGATCTGTTTCCTGGGAAACAGCCTTTTCAATATATACTGGCAAACCTTCTGAGAATAGAACTGAAGGTTTCTCCTACCAAACAACTCTCAACACTATTTGTCCAGTATTCTCATGAAATACTAGTATTGTAGCTGCAAATATAGATAACGGACAAAGATTATTACAGGTAATTATGACTTCTTAACTCCTGTCGAAGTATAGATATTAACTGCAATTGACTTCACTGTTGAATAAAGATGTCTGTCTGAACAACAACAAAAAGAATTAGATTTTGGATTTCAAAAATTATTTGGCTATAATAGGTTTTCTAAATTCTTCACAAATCTAGGAGGAATGGTGAATGGATCTTGGCAACCGGAACATTCAATTAATCTACTAGTTTACAAATAGAAGTAAATCTTAAGACACCTATATCACCATGTTCAACATAATCCTTTTAGCTCTGCATTCTGAATATATTTCATAAATATTAGTGTATATATACATATGTGTGTCTGTGAGTATGCTTGGATAAATATATCCTGTTCAATCCCTACGTAATTTTAACAGCACAGTCTCCTGATTTCATAAAGCACTAAGCAACTTCTTCATTCAATTCTGTCTATAGTGACTTATTTAAGGAAAGAGCCTTCTTGCACACTGATACAACTTGCACACTGGTACAACTTTAATTATGTTTTGTGAAGCCCAGTCCTCCTAATTAAAGTTTGTATTGTTGTTATTTATGGGCAGTACAATAAATTATGGATTCAAAATACATACTTTGAAATTTGTGGGTTTTTTTCAACTGGAATAATCACAAAGGACCTTGCAAGATGCAAAATATTGTTTTAGGATGGTGCCAGGAAAAGGCATACAAATGTGCTTTAGCAGATTCATGTTTCTGTCTTAAGAGGAATGAATAAATGATTGTTATGATTCAGTCCATGGAAACAAACAGTATGTTTGATCTGATGATGGCTTGGGTGAAACATACGTGAGGGAAACAGAGGGAGAGATGGCATCCACTCTACTGGAACTGAGGTGTCTGTCCGTCTTGTTCAGAGGCTTTCCTATCTTTGACACACACGGTTTCTATAATCTAGCTCCTTTGCATGCACTCACCTATCTCTTCCCATTCCTGAATTACAATATCTTCTTCCCTACCATAACCTCTCTGATCATAGCGGTCTCCACTCCTAGTATGAATATTGTTCTATTTTCACTCCTACCATCTTTGTGTTCACTATTAGGGGGGGGGAAAGGAATGAATATTATTGAGTCAAGTAAACGTTGTGGTGGATTAGGGAGGGGGAGCAGCAGAAGTCAGAAATGGTTTTCACCAGTGGCATGGCATTTGCAAACATTGTATTGGGAACAAAGCAATAAATGACATTTTGTTTCTGATATAAATATTCATACTAACTCAGCCTTTCAGAGACTTAAATTAGTTTGAATATTTCCATGACATGCCTGTGGGACTCAGTTGAGAACAAGTGAGTTATACATCCTCTGATCTCAAAAAGTAAAAAAAAAAAAACCAAACAAACCTGTAGGCTACTCTTTTTGAAAATAAACTATTACACATATACAAATCGATAGGATATATGACTTTACAATTAACTTTGTTGAAAGTTTAAACTTGCTTGATCTTGGAAATAAAGGCTATAGAATCAATTAGCAGTTCTGGTAACCTTAAATGGCCTTGGCAGGTGGATACTCTTGAGCAGAACACACACTTCTTCTCTATTAATAAAGTGTAAGTGTGAACAGCATGTGTGTGCATGTGTGATAGAGCATTTGTTTTCAAGAAGCATAATTTAGACAGTTACTAGGTTTTAGCAGTCATTCCTTGAAGCTATGATAAAATTGTTAGCAAAGGCAAGGATGCTTATCAAAGAATAAAAATCTTATATTCAAAGGCTGACATAAAAACTCTGGAACAAAGTGACAATGACAAGTAAAAAGGAATTCTAATAAAAAGCTCTTGGATGATTAATTGGAATCAGCAAGCCGCAAAGCATGGAATTGTGTGCTGCAGTATCAAATTTGCATGGGAAAGCCAATTTGGGAAAGTCATGTAAGATCATCCATTTCACAGGATTATAGCAGTTCCAGCTACCTGGGGTATTTTTTTTTTCCTGGAATACTTTCTTTAGAAACCTTGGCAATTCAGAGAAGTACACTCCATTTTCTTCCTGTAAGCCAAGACAGACTCTATCCCTTCTTCAATTATAAAGGGACTTATATGAATACAGTGACTCAGGAGCTCATACCCAAAGGGTTCCCCCTCCCTATTGCGTTAATCAGTACTGGGGGGAAAATCACTATCATCATTACCCATAAAGATTTATTTTGAACTTCCCATAGTTATTTTTAAATTATTTCTCATCAAAAACTTTTCAAATGAAGATAAGGAGAGCTAGGTAGTTGGCTAGAAATCAAGTGTTTGCGAAATATATTAATGGATGGCAGGGGAGGGAAAGTAGAAATAAGAAATGCAAATTAAAAGAGTTAATCCAATTTGCCACAAGGGATTGTGAATAGTTAAAATACTTCTCAGCAATGGGGAACCATATTAAGTATTTTAAAGCAGGGGTCCGGACCGGGCTGCAGCATACCAGAAACTGGGCCACACAAACAAGCAAAGCCTCATCTGCGGGATGGATGAGGCATGCAAAACCATGCCCCCTCCAGTCCATGGAAAAACCTCTCTCCATCAAACTGGCCCCTGGTGTCCAAAAAGTTGGGGGTGCTGTTTTAAAGAACTGATTTATGCCACATACATGCTGCATGCAATCTATATCAGAAAAGAGATATATTTAAAAAGTAAGCAATGTGACAAAACATTAAAAAAATCTTCAGTTTTATTGGGATCTGCCTGCCAAACTTTCTTATTTGTATGTCCCAGGTTTTCATATTATTTATGAGTTTTGGCAAACATATGGCAAAATGAAGACCTAACATGTGAGAGATATTTCATTAAAAATATGGTCTATTCTTATCTCCTTTGTGATATTCAATTGCACTCTGATGAACTTCTAAGATACAAGAAGAGAAAGAGTACCAACAACTTGAGATTGCATACAGTAATACATACAGCACCTTATCACAAATTCAAGTGTTACCAAATATCAAAGCTCTCCAAAATCACTCGCATCTTTTCTTGTTTTGCTTGATTAAGAAAGCCAATCTGTGGCAATTTACAATTCTCTGTAAATCCCCGATAATACACCTCACAATCTTATTCACAGCTTTATAATGTTCAGTTACATAAGAACTGTGATGTTGCAAAGATGTTAAGTGCATCTGTAGCACATAATTATAAAATACGAATCACAACTAACTGGCCAGGAAAGAGAAATATATGTGAAATATGAGAAAAAGTTTGAATAATCAGTAGAATAACAGACGAATGTGGTTCTCTAGAAAGATGGAACTCATTTAGTTCACAATTGCTGAAAGAGCTACTGAGGTTTGCTTTCCCTTCCCCAGCAAGTAGCCTATCTTATATCAAAGGTGCTTTTTCAAAAAGGCAACTGGACTGCTTTTTCTTTGAAGAAGAACAAAATGTTTCATTTCTCATCCAAGAAACTTCATCATATGATGGGTGGGGTGGGGTGGTCATCACAACTGATGAAGGTTCTTGGATGAGAAACAAAACGTTTTGTTCTTCTTCCTCAAAGAAAAAATAGTCCAATTGCCTTTTGAAAAAGCGTTTTGGTGAAAACTATGACCTGGATGACAGAGAATCTCCACAGACACTTAGCCTATCTTGTAGGGCTCAGATGTAAAAGAAAGTTTCTTAATGAGAATTTTTATTCCCAAATGGTTCCCAGAACATTTGGTTAAAATCTCCATCTTGGAAAGCAGCATGTATATCTTCCTCCTTGCTTCTCCAACCTGGGTGGCAAAACCTATAACATCTACTGCTTTAGGGTATTTGAGGGTTGCAGAGGATATTAAGTCCTCTGTTCGGCTGGGAAACCAGAGAATTAACTGGTCAAAGTTGCTCTTACCAGTTGGCAAATGGCTTTCCAAGGGAGAGGCATTACAGGGATTCATCTTTTCTTGCCTCCAAGAGTTGGAGGCAACCCAAGAAAATGCTTTCTGACTTATGCAGAGATATAGGAAAAGACCAGAACAACATTTCTGCTTGTTGAAGCTGGGATATTTGGCTGTCTACAATCAGACGCTGACAAGTTACAGATGCTTCAGTGAGTATGATGGGACCTTTTCTTTTGTGGTTTCTGATGAATATTTCAAAACTTTTGAGATACATAAAGAGCACCTGAACGCCAAACCAAATCAGGTGATTTCTCTACAATTCAGTTACATATGCATAAAAAAGCATACAGTTAGTCCTCGACTTATGACCATAATTGAGCCCAATATTTCTATTGTTAAGCGAGATAGTGGTTAACTGAATCTTACCACAGTTGTTAAGGGAATCACTATCATTGTTAAGCTAGTAACATGGTTATTAACTGAATCTGGCTTCGCCACCGACCTTGCTTGTCAAAAGGTTGCAAAAGGAGATCACATGATCCTGGGACACTGCAACGGTCATAAATATAAACAGTTGCCAAGAATTCTGATCACATGATGAGGAGGATGCTGCAACAGTCGTGTGAAAAATGGTCATAAATTGTGACTTTGAAGGGTCACTAAATGAATGGTTGTAAGTCAAGGAGTACCTGCATGCTCTGCTTTCCCTGATATTGTGCATCTGGAAAATATTATCTGTCAATAAGGAATCCACAGATAATTGTACTGCAGAGGACGAATGGATATTTCAATTAAATTTAATTCTGAAATAACTTCAGGCATGCTTGCTATGTGTATGCTGACAATCCCCAGGGGACCAGTGCTGGAGACAGCAGAAAGCAGCAAGAAAAAGAGAGAGAAAAATGTCTCATACATTGATAATGTTAACTCCCCTTCCCAGCACTGGTTTAACACACACACACACACACACACACACACACACGTATAAGTACACACACACACACACACACATATATATATACACATAAATATCTATACAAATTGTTTTGTGCTACATAGGTATGCCTCTTCTATACCAAGGAATATTACCTTACAAAAATGTATTTACCTTGCTATTAGTTATTAGTTGTAAAACTGTAATCTGACAAGTTGATGGAGATCGTCATTTTCTGACCACAACACATATCTAGCAATTAAGCAAAATGAAATAGCAGTTTGTACATGTTGTTTTTTGTTTCTTTTCTTTTTCTTTCCTTCTGAATGAACAGAAAAATTGAGAGGTGAGGAAGGCCATAATTGCTTGGCAGAATCATAGGACCTTAAATAGACGAAGGACCTGTATTTCTTCAAGGCGTCAGTTTTCAAGCATATCTCTTTTGAGATAGGGACACGTTTTAAATCACTTTCTTTCTTGATGGGTTAGGTGAGACAAAGGTGTTCCTATTTTCCTAAGAACATGAATGTGCAACTTTGAATGGACTTGAAGGAGCCCTATTTGGAGACCTAAAATAATGCTGCTGTGATTAAGTCCATCCTTAGACAAATTATTTGCCTTGTCTTTTTTCTAGCCATCTCAAATATATATCAAGAGCCGGGGCAAAGAAAATCCCATTAATTAGAAATCAAATTGTGTAATGGCTTGTGTTTGCCTGATATGCAGTTTATTCTGGTCATTTGGGAATCCTGAGAAAATTCAACTGCTATTACAAATAAGAAGATTATTGTCTCCACTCTGCTTTCATTAAAACACAGGGGTATATGTACACAGGTAGTCCTTGCTTACCGACCACTTGTTCACTGACTTTTCAAAGTTGTGCTGAACAAGTGCTACTTAGAAGTGGCACTTGAAGTTCCAGCCACTGCAGGACCCTTGTGGTCATGAGATTGTGAGTCGGGCAGTTGATAACTTGCTCACACTTATGACAGCTACAGTATCCCACGGTCACTTAATCATTGACTTTGCTTGTGAGATGCCAGCAGGGAAGGTTGCAAATGGTGATTAAGTGACCGTGGGATACTGTAGCTGTCATAAGTGTGAGCAAGTTATCAACTGCCCGACTCACAATCTCATGACCACAAGGGTCCTGCAATGGCTGGAACTTCAAGTGCCACTTCTAAGTAGCACTTGTTCAGCACAACTTTGAAAAGTCAGTAGGGAAAGCTACAAGTCACTCTGGTAAATCCTCTTGGCCTTCCTGTGATTACATCCTGCCGTCCAGTCTCTGTCCTTCCTGCATTCACACCCTACCGTGACATCTATTCTCTGCCTTTGCTGCACATGTATGCAGCCTGCACCAGGTCTCCCAATCCCCAACCTCTCCCAACTAATCTGTGGCTTGCATTGGCCCTCCTGTGCCCCCCCAAAATACTCCTTATCAGGGACTCATGCTGCTTCCTGCTTAATGACTTGCACATTTGGGATTATAATGGCAACTGGAACTGCTAAAATTGTCGTTGCTAAGCGATGTGGTCACATAATGTCACCCTCTCCAACTGCACTGCTTAGTATGGCAATCTCTATCCCAATTGCTATCAAAACCAGAGAATTAGCTGTATGTATTGCAACATGCTATATAGGGCTCTATAGTTTCATATTAACCAATGAAATTTGACTTTCATACATTAAGGCCATTTCTAATTACCAGAGATCTTCAGTAATGTTCCCTTCAGAAGCTAAGGTCCAGAAGAAATAAACAAGGAAAAAATTATTGAATTAAGCAAAATGGGAAAAAGGTAGGTAAAAGTAACTTAAATAAGTAATATTCTGAATTTCTATGAATAGCATTTCTTCAATATAATTTGCAATAATACCACTCCTCAGCTTGCATAAAGACACTGCAGTGTATACTAATAGAATTCTTATTAGATTTTCTGCATGGTTACATAAGCCCATAAAAAAATTTAAAAAATGTAAATGATTCAACAAGATACCCTGGCAGTTTTCATGAAGTCTCTTATAATCTGAGATCCTAGAAAGATTCCTGCTGGCAAGACAGCATCACTTTTAATGCTTCATTAAAAGAGCTCTTTTGAGCATTTTACAGGAAAGAGTTGATGCTAATATTCTGAAAATGGTTTATGTATACATATGCATATACATATACATAAACATATACATATTTATTTTCTTACTTTTTCGTAGGATTTATGTGTGTTTTTCTTTAGCCAGGTTTTTCCTGCGTAAACCAAAAGGAAAAACCTGGCTAAAGAAAACACACACACACACACACACACACACACACAGACATATATATTAAAAATGAAGACTTTGTGCTAATTTCAATTTTATCTTTTATGCTAATATTCTGAAAATGGTTTATGTAATTTTCCAGACCAATATTTCTACTTTGTTCCCTTTGATATGAAGTTATATGCACATATTTAAAAAAATGATTAGGAGGGGAAGATAATGCTTCATGAAAACAAAATATATCAATTTTTTCAGTGCATTGCAAAATAATGTCTTTTTTCAAGAAACAATGATAATTCTTGTAAGGTCAAATGAAAATTCATGTGGTATGCTTTTTGCTGAGAGGAATGGAGAATATCAGATGACGTTCACTATTAGTGCATAATCTGTACTCACCCTCTGAATTCCCCTCTAAAAACACTTTAATAAATTTAATATTATGTAAAAAAATAGCAAACAACCAAGTTAATGATATTAATCATAATAAAATGTAAACTACTTTTACATTACAGACTTAACCCAGACAAGACTGAGTGGCTGTGGGTATTGCCTCCTAAAGATTATGTCGATATTCCATCCCTAGTTCTGGGGGGGAGGGGGGAGAAATTGTCCCTCTCAGAACGGGTTCGCAATTTGGGTATCCTCCTAGACTCACAGCTAAGATTAGAGCAACATCTAGCAGCTGTGGCTAGGGGGACTTTGCACAGGTTCGCCTGGTGCCCCGATTGTGACCCTACTTGGATCGGGAGGCTCTCCTTACTGTCACTCATGCCCTTGTCACCTCATGGTTAGATTATTGCAATGCGCTCTACATGGGGCTACCCTTGAAGAGTGTTCGAAGACTACAGTTGGTCGAGAATGCAACTGCGCGAGCTATTGTGGGTGCACCTAGATACACCCACATTACACCAATTCTCCACGAGCTGCACTGGCTCCCTATTGGTCTCCGGGCACAATTCAAGGTGTTGGTTATTACCTTTAAAGCCCTACATGGCTCAGGGCCAGGCTATCTTCGAGACCTCCTTCTATTGCATAGCTCCCAATGACCAGTAAGATCCCACAGAGTTGGTCTCCTCCGAGTCCCGTCAGCTAAACAATGCTGGCTGGTGGGCCCGCAGGAGAGGGCCTTCTTTGTGGCTGCCCCAGCCCTCTGGAACCAGTTATCTCCTGAGATCCGGACTACCCCCACCCTATTGGCCTTCCGGAAAGCAATGAAGACCTGGCTTTTCCGGCAGGCCTGGGGCCGTTGATCTTGCTGTTCAATCTTGCCATAGATTCTGCTATAGATGGTGTGCATGTGTTTTTTATGTTTTAAAAATGCTTTTATAATTTTTTTTTAAAAAAAATTGTCACTGTTTGTATTATTTCGGTTGTAAGCCGCCCAGAGTCCCTTGGGAGTTGGGCGGCATAGAAATATGATTAATTAAATTAAATTAATTAAATTAAACTAAATAAAATTAGTTTTTCCCTGATTCCACCTACTTTGTCCTGTTCCTACCTACTTTTTAAATAAACTCTCACATCAGATTGTGCAATCTAAATATGATCACTGGTTTGAAAACTATTATATACCTCTAATATACCTTTAAAATATGTAAGTAGGTATATTTATTCATAAAATCATGCCTCGCAGTTGCCTTTTCCAACAGTCCACATAATGAGGTTTACTCATTATATTTTTGGAAAGATATATTGTTGTATTTTCCTCTTACATTATTTTTTTGTGCACACTAAATATAATGCATAATAGCCTTAACAATCTGCAGTGATTTGGCAGGAGAAAAGAGATAACCCAAATAAATAAATATTCTTCTAATAAACATTCTATAAAAAGTACCTCTTTGTATGAGTATTTCATTATGTTTGTGTTCCTATTTACAAATTTTGCATGGTATGGAGAAAATGCTAGGAAGAATTTTTTTTCTCCTCTTGTAGTTCTACAATACAAGATCAGTCAATAAATTCCATTCTTGGAAAGTAAAGTTGGAAGAAAAGGACTCCACACAGAACTGCTATACAATGAAATCTATTGCAAAAAAATGGTGATATTCATTATCAGATTTTTCAAAGATTAAAACACAATTCATCAACTTTAAGACTAGGGGCTATTAGTGATGGCTAGCAGTAAATGATCCTTGAAATATGGCTAAAGGAGGAAAATATTCCTTGTTCCTGACTCCCATAATATTTTGCCCATCAAGTATCAGTTTAGATCACCCTTTGGTCCAAAACATCAGGGCTACTTTTTTTTACGGTTAAGAATCCTTTCAAAATCACTTAAGAGAAAATGTTCTTACAATAGCTGCTAAAGTGTATTCCGGCACACAAAGAAAGTTACTTTGCCAAAGGGGGGGGGGAGGGGAGAACATTGGTTGAATATTTTAAGGTAGTAAACTTAAAAGAGATTCTTAAATCCATTCTCTAACAGAAACCAGCTCATTTCACCCTGAATGAAAGGTCATACCCAACGTAAAAGTAGACAACAATCTTGTACACCTAATTTATTGTTTTCTTGCAAATCCTCACAAAGCCAACTTCCACTTCTTTTGTTATTGCAGCCTTCACAACACAATGCTAGGCAATAGTTATTTCTTATGGTTGATCCATAAGTATTACAAAAGCAGATGATTTTCCACTGACAATTTTATGAGAACTTTTATAGCTTGCATATCTAGAATTTCTGTGTGGGAAACTGTATGCATGACTATATATATGGCAATGTAAACAACAGATACATCTATTTTTCCCATATGCATGAGGGACGTACTATAAAAGCAAACAGGATCCATTAAGGACAATGTGAAAATCCATTTAAGTTTTGTTTAGGTTTTTTTTAACCTATTGAAACTGAAATGGTAGATAAAGAAGCTGGCTTACTGAGTTACTGTACGGCAAATAATGTTTTCACAGAGAGCTCTACAGGAAAACAGAATTACTGCTTTTCTCAGATAAGCACACATTTCATATTTGCAATATGGCTAGCCAGATTTTTATAACTAAATCCTGAGAAAAATATGAAGAACTGTTGATTTGAAACATTCTTTCCTAATGAAAACACAAAATGTTTTTAATACAGAACTCAGTATTCATTTCTACTCAACAATGTATGTCTTGATATAGATTTTCTCTGTCTGGATCTTTAGTTGGTAGATTGCACAGGTAGGATAGTTTCAGGCTTTTATGTTTTAGATCTAGTCTATGAAACTCCATTTTTACAAATTGCATTGATATCATATTAAGATCTTCTGATTAACAAATAAATTAAAGCTCTAAATCTCCTTGATCTTAGTCTATAAGAAGTCAGTGTTTAGCATAAAACATTACACCTTACAATTATTATATCGGGAGATAATATGGCAATGTCTAGAATTTATAACTGAGCTATCAATAAGTACAATAAACAGTGTTGAAATATTGATCATAATTTTTGCTCTCCCTCAGTAATAGATGAATGTAATGTTATTCAGTTTCCTGTGATGTCTGATGTCAGATTTCCTTTCTTACATGTTTGCTTTCCAAGAGAGGAATAGTACAATATCCTTGACTTACGACCATTCATTCAGCAATCATGCAAAGTTACAGCAGCACTGAAGCAAGGGACCTGATCCCTGAAGTTATAGCTGTTGCAATGCCCGTGTCACATGATCAATATTCAGGTACTAGGCATCCTGCTCACACTTATGACCATAAGGTTCAATAGCTCCACCCATCTATTTCTCCCACATCTATGCCATGTTGGGGCCCTCCATTCCACTACTCGTCACCTGAGAATTGACCTTCACCATTTTCTTGCTCTACTCCCATTGTTGATCACACATGCCCAGCCAAAAGGAGGGAGATGGATGGGAGGAATTGGAGGCTAAGATCTGGGAGGGACCAAGCCTGGAATCGCTTAGATTAGGTTGGGCCATCGGCTAACATTTGTTGGAATTTGTTTAATGACAGGGAAGTGCTAGGATTGCCATCACTAAAAATTTTGATCATGATGTTGACCACGTCAATTAGAGGTGAAAATTCTTGTCCCAATTGTGGTTGTAATATGAGGACTACCTGTATGTATTATGAATGTACAAATATTCTAGAACTAATTTTATTACAATGTTATTCGTCTCTTGAATATTAGAATGTAGCATTTCTGAAATAACTTAAATACCTCTCATTTGCCTTCAGTATTTCACAAAGCTGGTTCTGGATGAAAGTTCTACAAAACGTATTTAGGGACAAGGAACAAAACAATTTCAGCACAGGATACAGTAAGTGGGTTGGAATGACACCACAAATACACTGGGAGTCTGTTGTATGTCATCATTCTGTGAGGAGAAATATGAGAACTATGCATGATCTTGTAGATGCACCAATTACAGTTATACTGTAATTGTAGCTTTCTGAAATGTTTTAACATTTTTTTCCTACTTTGAAATTGTTTTAAGTATACACCAATATATCTTTTCTAGAAAGGTTCACTGTTTTATGCTGCAGATATAAAAATCCAACATTTAATTGATTTCCTGCATGGGTTAAATAGAATAACCATTACATCTGCTTGAAGGCTAGCATCCAAGAAACAGTTCATATTCAATAATTTGTTTCAATAATTTGAAACTCAACAAGTTTCAATAATTTGAAACTTGTCAAAAAGGAACAAGTTTCTTGTTCACTTTCTTCACACTGACAGCCTGCCTATCACAGACTATTCAACATCCCTTTATTCCAAGTATGCTTTCCCCTCACTATTGAATTTGAATATAATGTATTGATTTCTGTCTTGTATGAGGTGCGCTTATTGGAATCGACTGAAATTTAATTTATGGGCGTTTTTGTGTAGCCTTGCCAATATGATGATGAGAAGAAGTCACACTAATCATCTACTTGTTTCATAGAAAAGCATGCATCTCCTTGGCTTCTTACATCTGTTTCACCTGCTGTATCTTCTCTCCCAAGGCTTTCTATTTCAGACAGGAAAGTCCATGCCTCAAAGATCAAGGATGTGAATCTGGACAAAGCAAGGCAGGAGTACAGTTTTAAACTCAGTGGCCTGATGCATAATACCACAAAAACTCTTGTTTCTCTCCGATACTGTTCTTAAGTCTGCAAGTAGATTCTTGACTGACCAAGAGCAAGTCATAATTTTCTCTCACAGTAAACTGAGTTTGCTGTGTGGGGTTTTTTACCTCCACAGCTTGGCTTGTAATAAGGCATTGTGAACTCTTACACTGCTTTAATGAATGCCTAGATAACAACAATCCTGGAAATCAAAAACTCACAACATGGCCTGAAGTATTTAAAGCAACTGCTTTTTCTTTGCTCCTATTTTACATACATTTTCTTTCTCCAGGCATTTAGAACACTCTTCTGTTTCAAGATGCTATTATTAAACCCTTCAACAATGGCTTGAACAAGTCTTAATGTGCAGATAGGCCCACTCTGTATAGAAAAAATGTATATATTTCCACCACTACCACCACTTCAGATATTGTTTCTAGGACGAATGTATAATTTACCATTATCTGGCTCATCCATGAACAGCAACTGAAACTGAAATGTAGCAATCTGTTGAAGGCTGAAACTGGAAAGGGAAACTAAGAACCTGAGAAGAGATAAGGCTATTATCAAAATATGGTCCATGCGCCCTTCACATCCAAAACTAATAAATTAACAATAAACTCATTACTATATAAAAGCAGAAAAAGGCTTGAAACTTGATTCAGCATTAGCTGATCATTATTATTAAGGATTCTGTATCTGTAACAACATCCATCTCAGCCTCGTCCTGGACTCTTGTAAGCTCCTGAATGTGGGCTTGAGTTCCTAGGCAAAAGTATATTTCCAAGTCTTGGGTAAAACTTTCTGACAAAACCTCTGTCAATAGCTAAAACAGTATCAGTTTCCAACTGACAAAACAAGAATATATTTTGTAAAGTTAGATATGTTTTTTGTCGGTTAGACCAGAGTTCCCCAATCTTTCCAGGCTGAGGAACAAATTGGAACTGGTATAAAAAATAGCAAGTAATGGAACCTGACAACTCTCTGAAAAGCTGTTCTCTGTGTGTGTGTGTGTGTGCGTGTATGTGTGCGCGCGCATATGCACATGCACCTGGGCATGAGCATGCAGGAAGGAGAAGATTGGATCTCTATTGTATCAGGGTTATGCAAAGCCTTGGAAATATATGCTTTGCAGTACAGAAGAGCATATTCAAGTCACTCCTTTTTCAATTTGTTAAAGCAACTGTACCATTTACAAGGCTTGTTTAATGCTTCATAAATTACTCCTAGTTGCCTCCACATGTGAATATTGACACTTCACTACACCCAGTCTCAATGGCAATAAGAAATTCATCAAGAAGTACTAATGAATATTTCAGACTTATAATACGTAGCCAGCAGGGAGAATTGTCACAGATGACACAAACTCATAACATTTGGATACATATTTAGCCAAAGAAGGTAACAGAGTATATTTTTAATTATCATCAAGTTTTATCTCTGTCATGCATGTTTGCACCACGTAATACATATTCCACTCAATATGCATTACAATTGTATTTTGAGTGTTCTCTATAATTCTGGTTACTATACTTTGAAAAGATACTGTGGAATTAGGGAAAGTTCATAAAGTGAACTATAGTATACTATGGGTTTGGGGAAATTTAGCTTTAAAAAGAGTGAATAAGAGAGACCAAAGATTGCTCTTTATTGCTTACTTCAGGAACAACCGCTACTCAAGGATGAGTCAGAGGAGGACAAATTATAGCTCTGCCATAAAGACAGGAAGGATTTCTACCTGGAGTAAGATCAAACCAGCTCAATTTTGCTATACTCACTTTTGTTTTCCATAGGCATCCAAATAGTAATTGTATGAACAGGCTGCCAAACTAGGGAGAACTTTGATCTAATTCTATAAGTTTCTTATGTTATATATCTGGAGAATCATATACATCTTTACACTATTATACAAAACTAGTAAACATATTCAGGATTTTATTTAGATTTGTAGTTTTCCTGAGGAAAAAAGGAAAAAAAGATAAGAACAGGATTTAATATTTGATTATGATTATGAACAAAACTTTTTTTTCTTAGAAGAAAGCAAGAAATTCTGGGGATGGTGTGGAGAGATGAAAGAGGAAGAATAGGTTACAGATAGTTCAACTTATATCCACAATTGAGTCCAGAATTATGGCTATAAGTCATTGCAGTTGTAAATCGAGGCATCATGTGACCAGCTTAAAAATGAGAACTTTTTTATGGTAGTCATTAAGTGAGAACGCCATGGTCAGTAAGTGAATCCATTTTCCCAAAAGGGTTTTTGACAAAAACCAGAGATAAACACTAGAAAACAGCAAAAGACATTGCACATCTAGTCACATGACTGTGGGATGCTGCAAATGACCATAAAGGTGAGCTGGTTGCCATGTGCCTAAAATACAATCATGTGACTAAAGAAGTGGTGTGTGTGTGTGTGTGTGTGTGTGTGTAGCCATCATAACTCTGCAAATGGGTTGCAAGTAGTTCTGGGTAAGTCTGTCATAACTTCAAGTAGTTGTTAAACCACCCAGCATAAGTCAGGGACTACTTATACAGCAGGGGTGAAATGCTCCTGGTTCGGACCGGCTCGGGCGAGTACGTAGTGATGGCGGTGGGCAGTTTGGAGAACTGGTAGCAAAAATCCCTGCCCCGCCCCCCATGCCCGGCTGAGCCGGGCGATCATCAGAGGCTTTTTTCTTTTAAATGCCTCTGATGATCCAAGCTCTGACGATCCCAGATGAGTTGCCTGATCGGCAGAGTGTTTTTTAAAAACGCTTTGACGATCAGGCAACTCAGCTGGGATTGTCAGAGCCTTTTGAAAGCATTTTTTAACATGGTTTTACATGTAAAAATGGTTTTAAAAGTAAAAAAAAATGCTCCTGGTTCGGACCGGCTCAGGCGAGTACGTAGTGATGGCGGTGGGCCCACCCAGTCACATTACCCCACACTAAGCCACGACCACAGAACCGGTAGTAACAAATTTTAGATTTCACCACTGTTATACAGTTATACTCACTGCACCTGAGGGACAATAATATGAACAAATAATTTATATTTTGAAAATCAAATTTAAGATCTGATTTCAAAATGTGAATTCTTTTTATCCAAGGACCTGAAAAGATCCTACCCACCCGCCCGCCCACTGCCCCACATATTTAAGTTGCTGGCGAACATGTTTTTTTTTTTTTTTAAAGTAGGCATTCAAAACTAAAACTCTTAAAGACTATATCTATAATACAATTATAGTCTGGCAGAAGATGGCATAGAGACCATATAGAAAATGGGAGCTTACATTATATGATGGGACTAAACCTCAATCTAGCTGTGGGTCATCATGGACTAGCCTCTGGGTTAAGTGAGTGGTATGGTCTTGGGGAGGATATAATAATATTCAGAACTGGGGGGGGGGGACGACTCTGAAAATGGTAGTAATACACATTAGCTAAGCGGAGGAAGATTTGCAAGTGAAAACTAAAGCTTTTTAATATGTAAATGTGTGCACAGTCTCAAACATGAAAAATAGAATCCATGACTGAAAACAAAAAAGGAGCTTTATCCCTCAGAAGCTGAAGGATTAATATGCTCAATATTGGAATTCAAATATTAAAACAGACAATTTTAAAGAAATAATGTGCAAAAAGGCATGGAATTAAGAAAAAATCTGCCAGAGCTATCATACTTACATTTTAGATAACTGAGTTTAAAAAGCAAACTATTATCCTAGCTAAGAACTATTTATATTAGATGTGAAATACCCTCACTTATAGCACATAGCTCAACTCTAATTAGAGTTGCACATAAACATGTCATTACTTGTCATTATTTCACAAGACAGATTGAAAATTTGATACTTTAACTAGTTTTAGACTACACTATGCTATTAGCTGACACTGAGATCTTCACTGCAAATTAGAAACATAATATTGTTGTATTTTAAATCAGTAAAACGTGTTCTTACAAATGTTTCTTAAAACTGTTTCGCTGATCCATAAAGAGAAGTATATTTAATGGCTCTGGTTATTTTTGCCAATGGTAAAGAAGCTAGCGTTGGGAAGGTGAAAATTCCCCAAATAGTATTATATTATCAGGAAAAATGGCACGATACCTCTATATCTAAGTAAACTTTGGCCAAGCTTTTCTCTTCTTCTCAGACAGAAATGGGTCCATTGCTTTCTCTTTATATACAAATTATGCAATCATGGACAGAAAAGGCAAGCTCTGAACACTGAAGTATTTTTCAAACATTAGGCTGAAAGTATTGCCAACACAATTAATACAAAGCATCATCACAATGCAGTTATTATTAAAGCCTTTCAGTTGCTCATTACAATGAAGTCTTGTCTGTAACTCCAGTAAATTTAACACTAAATAGTCAAGAGGTACCTGAGGTAGATATACAACCAATTCAGGAAGTAGAGTAGCCTTTGCTTTCTTGTCTGTTTAATACAACTCTGTTTTTTTAAAAAAACATATTTATCAACAAGAATAAAATACAAAACAAAACAAAAATAGAAAAATGAACATCCAACGTAACAATGAAAAAAAGAAAAAAAATCTTGTGTACAAAAAAAGAAAGGGAAAAGAAAAAAAACCTAAATGTCAAATGCATCCAACATTGAACATAAAGAAGTCACCCTGGCTAGATGCTGAAAAATAAATAAATAAAAAACTGATAGGTTCTCTCCCCTTACAAAGCAGGTCTACAAACAGTTATAAACTTTCCCATCCTTATATAACAAAAAAATACTATCTTAAATAAACAAATATTTCAGATGAAAGTACAGTGTATCTATCTAATAATTAAACTGACCCAACATCTAATCAGAATATACATAATATATATATAAAAGGAAAAAAAAGCAGGTTACCCAAAATATTACACTAAACTTCAAATCCCTGTTAACCATGTAATTGTATTTAACACGTAGAAAGTCCACAAACGGCTTCCAGTCTCATAAAGATGTATAGTCCACTGTCTTTAATCAAAGCATTTAATTTTGTCATCTCTGCAATGTAAAAATTAATACAACTCTGTTTTTCATTTTACAAAACAGAATATTCTCCTCTTCGGTGGCAAGAATGGGACAAAGGCTGTTAAGATTTATTTTAATGAGTAAGAATGCATACTGCGGTGTTTTTATAAAGCAAAATCTACACTTTAATGAATTTTGTAATACAGTCAACAACTTTCTGACATGTATATTTAAGAAAGATATTCGTAGTAGCCTTTTATGGAGAGTTTCCTGGAAAATGTGATTGTTAAGAAGCTAAGAACAAAAATGGCATTGTGCCCGGATACTTGAGGAATCTCATGTCTCTCATAATACTAGCCTGGCCAGTTCAATATGGCAGAATTGGTGGACTCTGGGTTCCCACAATTAAACAATGCCATCTGTTTGGACCTCTCAGAAATGGGCCTCTGGAATGATATTTCTCCTGAGATTTGAACAGCCCCTACCCTCATGATATTTTGACGTGCCTTGAAAATGCATATTCTACAGGCAAAGCCCACAACTAGGACAAGGTAGTGCCTCACTGGGAGGATTATTGGAGAAATGTATGTCAAACTGTATAGTGAACACACATGTAATTTAATTTTTGAAACGGCATATCTAAGAACTAAATGAAATCAACATGGACAAATGTGACCTTCTTCACAGCTGCTATAGATCATTCAATACAAATATTGCAATCTTTGTGATGGACAAGGCAGCTTAAATTATCCTATCTTGGAAGGAAGACTTTTAGGGATACCTTGTCCTGTAATACAGCAGTTACCAATCTTTCTGGTTCTGCAGACTGTCGGTAACAACAGTGGGGGGTATGCATGCGCATGGTTTCGTGTACATGCATGCTGCTTGTGCAAATGCAGCTTTGCATGCTCGCACACTGCTTGCGCAGCCCAGTTCCCAACGGGCCACTGGACCGCAGACCGGAAGTTGGGTTCCCCTGCTATAATAAACCTTTTATAATCAATAGTTCATTTTAAATGTTATAAAACATTGAAAATTTCTCTGAGAAGATAGGAGAAGAATATAAAATATTTTCTTAAATAAACTTAGCAAATTAATGTACATACTGGATTTCAATGTGTGGCACTTTATTGAACACTACTTCCTAAAACATTATTCCCTGACTTTACTACAGCACAGACCCAAAGCATTACGGTAAAACTGTTTATTATTATTTATTAGCCTGAACAAAGTCAGAGATTGTATGCATTAATGTCATGCTCTGGCTGTCAAGACATTTGCTGGAGTAATTATGAGGATTCATGAAAGCAGATGTCATCAGATTCAAGATGGATTTATATTTGTTACCACATACCACAATAGCAGCAGTCAACGATAAAGGAGAAGCCCTGCAAGTACATATATTAGAGTTCATATAAAATAAATAAAGTAGTTACAGCATCTTTTTGGGTTTTAATAATGAGTGCACTGCAAGGACATATTTTATTTAGTTTCGTGATTTTCACTTCTGAAAGCTGTTTTATAAAATATCAATGCCATTTGGTCTTTTCAATTTCTACGGAATGCTACATCTATACTGTAGGATCTGGGGACAAGGTCATTAAAACAGAAGATACAGTTTTAAAAACCTATGTTCAGATTTCTCTCCTTTCAGATACATTTTTTGCTAATTATAAAAAAGCAAAGGGATTCATCTCTCTGTTGTTATCACGTCTTGTCTACTCTTTGGATTGGTCAATTTCATGGTAGTATGTTGACAGAATCTCAATAGAAAGATTCCCTTTTCTTCTTCAGAACAGTATCCCCCAATCTTTCCAGGTTTGTGGATTGGTGGAAGTGGGGGAGAGGAGATAGTTTCATGCACACACCGCTTGCACAAATGCAGCTGTATGCATGGGCGCTAGTCTACCATTTGCATGGCCTGGTTCCCAACAGCTATAGCCTGGCATCGGGCATTGCTCAGGGTTGGGAACCTCTTCTCTTGAATGGAAGAAAAATTCTCAATTTCTCCTTCTGTCTTCTTACCAGCCGGTTGGGGGCTGTCTTTTTTTCCCCCTTCCACTCTGATTCTTGGAGACTGCCTGGGCAAGTCCCTGCAGCTTTCTTGACAATGTTTTTCAGAAGTGGTTAACCAGGTCTGAGGGTGAGTGGCCCAAAATCACCCGGTTGGCATTGTGCCTAAGGCGGGACTCAGATTGTAGAACGCACAATCTGGCCTGCTGCCTTAACCAGTAATCTAGTTATTTGAGGGATTTCCGGTTGATGTCGCAGCGGGAACGGACTGGAAAATAGCAGGCTCTGATGAGCCGTGTGAACAGTCAGACAAACTGCTGCCGGGAGGCTTTCAAACCATAGCCATCTTGTAGAGATGGTGAAGAAAGGAAAGCCGTTTTGTGGACCATGAGGAATTGGCAATTTCATCGCTGGAACAGAAACAGCTCTCCCGAAGCAGCAGTGGAGGTAGCAGCTATCTTATGGTGGCCACCTTAAAGCTGGGACAACTGAAGAATTGTGCAGGAGTGGCAATTGGATGGAGTGCCAGAACTGGGTGACATAAATGCCAATGAAAAATTGAAATTGAAGTTTTAAAAGAATTCCTGAACTTGGACTAGCGGCTATCTGCCATTTGGGGGGGGAAAATATACACACGGAACAAAGAGAAGGCATGGACTGTAATATAAAGAATCTAAGAGAAAGTCTTGGATTTGGAAAATTGGGAAAAGCAAAAGATTTTAAAAAGAAAAGAAAATGATTTTCAGAAGGAAACAATAATTTATAAGAGAACTCTGAAAAATCATCGGACATTTTGACAGATAATTGGATAAAATAGCCTACTTTGTAACGGAATACAAACGGGGAGTGCCATCTGCTGGAGGAAAGAAAAAGCACTGTAACATTCTATTCAAATAGAAAAAATAGTAGAAATAGCAGCTGGAAATTTCGACCTTGGCTGTATAGAAGAAGATAATTTGGACACTGTGAGAATATTTAAAGAATGACTGTGTTTTACATTTGGGTGGTTGTTTTATTTCCCTTCTTTTGTGGAAGATAGTTTTATAATTGGATTTGACTGTTGCTGAATTGGGACAATAATTAATAATTGAGAAGAATATTTTAACTTTAAAGAACAAAGGAATAACTGAAGAAGAACAAAAGAAAAGGAGATATAAAAAAATTATAGAGACTTAAAATTTTGGCTAAGTGCATAGAGTTATAATTGGGGAAGAATTAGTAACCTTTTAAATTGTCATAAAATGGAGTTACAGATGTATTAAGAGTTACTTTTGATGTTTAAAAGCATGCATGAATCTTTAATAGGTAAAAAAGAAATGGAAAATTCATTTAAATATACAGAAAAAGAAAATGAAGAATAGTTAGAAGAGGGAAATTTAAATGAGAAACAAGAAACTAACAAAGTTGAAGAGAAAATATTAAAAAATAGAAATCAGATAGAGAGCATTATAGAAATGGTTGGGAATGTAAAAAACGCAGAGAGGAAAGGGGGAAAATTCCCCCTAAAAAAGAAACAGGAAAAAGGGGAAAATCTGGAAGAGACAAGGGAAAGCTTTGGCAAGGGATGTTCAAACAATACAACAAAAAAAGATAAATGGAAACCAGAAGATGAAATATAACATATCTATAAAAAATAAAGGGAATTGAGAAGTTAGAGAGAGATAAAGGATTGTGCAAAAAAATATTACAAAAGGGGATGCGAAAATGATTTAGAGATGATGGTTAAAGATGAAGGATGATGGGGTAAAAATTGGCAAATATAAAAGAGTTAGATTAATAAATGTGAATGGGAAAATAGAAAATATAATAATAATAGTATTTTTAATATTTTTAAAACTAGAATGGAATTTTAACTGTTATAATAGTGGTAAGAGAGAAAAATTATAGAATATACTGTGATGTTAGCTAGATGAAAGAATTGGAAATGAAATGGTAAAGAAATATGTAAGAATAATATGGTAGAAGTTGAAAAAATATGATATGGCGGAAAATGATTACTGGTAAAAGTGAATATATGATAAAGATGAATGAATAGAGTTTGTCTACACTAAATTTCAATGGATAGAAATGTGAAAATAAGCAATTTGACAATATTATTAATTTTGATATCGATGTAAATTAAAATGAACATTTAAAATGTTAATTGTAAAGAGAATGGGCACTGGGCTTACCTGCCATGCCCTTTCTCTCATAGGGGAGAACGGCAGTCAGGCATGGGATGACTCTGTCTGTTAGCCAATTAGGACCGAGTCTGCAGATTTGCTAAATCCTGCCCTTCTTGCTGTTCTCTAGTTTGTCTGCGAGGACCGCAATGCAGACTGACGTGTCTCCAGCTATAAAGATAAATAATTAATGGTGCCCACCCATCCCGACACCCCTTGACAAGCCAGCTACCTCCAGGGAGGGGCTGACTGCCATTTCCCTCTACGAGAGAAAGGGCGTGGCAGGAAAGCCCAACGCCCATTCTCTTCCTCGGTGGGAACGGCAGTCAGGCATGGGACATACCAAAGCTCATTGTCATCCCGGGAGGGAGATGTTGCTGTCTCCACTGATCCTAGGTCGAATGGACTCTCTGCAATACTCGTCTGCCGAAGGCAGAGTCAGCTGATGCATAGGAGTCCAAACGATAATGTTGAATGAATGGTGTCGGGGTAGCCCATGTTGTGGCTTTACAGATGTCTTCCAATGAGACCTGGGTAGCCCACACCGCCGACATAACCACACTCCTTGTAGAGTGTACCGTGATACAATGAGGAATCAGCAAGGACTGGGATTCATATGCAGTGGAAATTGTAGCCCTAATCCAGTGACCCAAGGCGGGAGCCGAGACTTTGGAGCCCATGAAAGACAGTTGAAATGAAACAAATAAGGCTTCCATCCTACGAAATGATGATGTGCGTGAAATGTAAATTTTCAAAGCCCTTCGAGCATCCAAGGTATGCCATACCCTCTCAAGATGATGTACTGGAGTTGGGCAAAAATTGGGCAATACCAGTTCTTGAGCCCTATGAAAGATGGAATTAACCTTTGGCACGAAGGTGGGATCCAGGTGGAGTACCACCCTGTCTAGGTGAAATACACAGAGGTCTTGACGTATCGAAAGGGCAGCTTGGATGTTCTGAGATGTGGCGGGCAGAGGTGATTGGGACGAGAAAGGTCACCTTGAAGGAAAGGAATCTGATGCCACCTCACGCAGGGGTTCAAAGGGAGCTTTAGTCAAGGTAGTCAACACTTTGTTTAGGTCCCATGTGGGGAACTGGTGAATGACTGCAGGTTGCAGATGAGAGGCTCCTCTGAGGAATTTGCGGATCAACGGATCTTTGGACACAGTTGACAATGAACCACACACCAAGATGGAAGAAATGGCAGCAGTCTGCCTCTGTAGAGTGGCAGGGGAGAGACCCGACTCAAAGCCCCTCTGCAAAAAATCAATGATGTGAGCAATCAAGGTGGCTGTGGGGACTAGGCCCCTAGTCCTGCACCAGTTGGTGAAGGCACGCCATGTGGCTTCATAAATGCGGTTAGTTGAGGTGCAACAGGCAGCTTGGATGGTTCTGATGGCTCCAGCAAAGAGTTCCTTGAAGCAGGTCAATCTTGTTATCAGAAATCCGACAGGGGCGCGCCACTGATAGGGAGACTAAATCCGCAAAGGCCATCGAGGCCAATGCAGGGCCAGGAGGATCAACTCCACATGCTCCTCCAGGAGCTTTCTTATTACTCTGGCTATAAGAGGCAGAGGAGGGAATGCATAGAGGAGAAGCCCTTGAAGCCAAGGACTGTGTAAGACATCCACTGCCTCTGCTCCGGGTGTCAGGAACCTGATAAGAAACCGAGGAACCTGATAGTTGGTTCGGGAGGCGAAGAGGTCTACCGCTGGGAGGCCGAATCAGGAGATCAGTTCCTTGAATAGAAGTGGATGAAGACTCCATTCTACCTGGTCTATTGGGTTGCGGCTGAGAGAGTTGGCCCGAACGTTTGCTGCCCCCGAAAAGTGGGCCACTTTCAAAGAGGCTAGATGACTCTCTGCCCAAAGGCCTAAGCGGAATGCCTCCTGCATGAGGACTTTTGAGCGAGTGTCGCCCAGTCTGTTTACATGTGCCTTGGCCAAGACATTGTCTGTCAGCACGAGGACATGCTGACCGCTGATCAGGTGATGAAAATGTTGAAGGGCCAGATGAATGCCCCAGAGTTCCAGCCAGCCTTGTGCCAGGTGGGCTCTGGATCTGTTGTAAGGACTATGTGGTGGAGTTCCCAGAATTGACTGCCCTTGGAAATTACAGCAAAGGTCCACCAAGTCAGAGATTTGAGGACCACGGGAAGAAGAGGAGTTCTCGTTAAGGTGGTGCTCCTGCGAGCCCTTTGGAAGGGAAGAAGGAACCATTGCAATTCCCTGCTATGAAGACGGGACCAGGGAACAATGCCAAAGGAGGAAACCATTTTACCCAACAGATGGGAAAGAATGAGGAGAGGGCCTGAACAATCCCTTTAGCAACGGAGAGCCAGTTCAGAGAGACTGGATTGATGGTCTGGTGATAGCGAAATTTCAGATTTGATAGTATCTATTAGAGTCCCTAGGTGCTTGATACGGGTAGAAGGAACTAAATGGCTATTGGACCAATTGATCAAGAATCCGTGGGCTGCAACTCATGGAGGGAGGTGTGGATGTCCTGCTGAGCTAGGGACTCAGAGGTGGAGAGGATGAGAATATCATCTAAGTAAAAGGGAATGCGAATGGGGAGGGAATGGATGTGGGCAATGAGGGCAGCCATGAGTTTAGTGAACACCCGAGTGGCAGCCCTAAGGGTAGGGCCATATATTGATAATGGTGTCCAGCATAATAAAAGCGGAGAAATTTACGCTGGGCGGGAAGGATGGGGATGTGGAGATAGGCTTCTGTCAAGTCTACTGACGAAAGGAAATCCCCCACCCGAACTGATTCTAGGATAGATTGAAGAGAGTGCATTTTGAACTGGTGGTAAATAATGTACAGGTTCAAGGACTTAAGATCAAGAATAGCGCTCCAGCCCCCCAAGGATTTGGGTACCAAAAATAAACGAGATTAGAACCCTTGTCTGTGCTGGCCCTGTGGAACCAACTGAATGGCCTTGATGGCCATATAGATGACTAATCGCTGCAACCATATGTTGGCGTTTGGATGGATCACTAGACAAAGGGCATGGTAGAAAAACCCTCAGGAAAGTGGAGTGAAATTCAACGGAAAGGTCGACTTGAACAGTATCCCTACCCAAGAATCTGATGTGGTGGATTCCCAGCAACTGGAGAAGA
This sequence comes from Masticophis lateralis, assembly GCA_030761175.1. Taxonomy (NCBI): domain Eukaryota; kingdom Metazoa; phylum Chordata; class Lepidosauria; order Squamata; family Colubridae; genus Masticophis; species Masticophis lateralis. The sequence continues at coordinate 67,843,794 of JAUDYJ010000003.1, forward strand.
AGGAAAGACGTTCTCCAATGTGGGAGTCCTGGGGGCATCTATCTGGACCTACGGAAGGGCCTACCCCTGCCATCCTGAAAGGACTTTTTGGGGAAAAATCATAAAGGTTGCCTGACTTTCCTGTCCTGATGTTGCGCCCCTCTGGCTGGGAAGGCCCTTTGCGAGCAGTGTTGATAGAATCCACTGTCCAATGCACAAAAGGACTGTGAACGAAAATAGCCTGTTGATGAAATTTCATCCTCCGGGAGACAGAGGCAAGATTTTGCTCCGATCTCTGGTCTCAACCAGAATGGGGTCGAGGGAAGAACCGAAGAGCTTTCTCTGGAATAAGGAGAAGAAGCCAAACGCCACTTATTTCTGGTGTCAGTCTGCCAATGCCTGAGCCAAAGAAGCCTCCGCGATGTGACTGAGGAACCAATGGATTTGGCTGCCAATCTAGCAGCACTGAGGGTGGTGTCCGCCGAGAATTCAACTGCTGCCAAAATCTTATTAATATCTTGGTGGGCCCTGGAATCGGAAGAAGGAATCCTCTCCTGCAGTTGTTTCAACCACAAAATAGAAGCTCTGTAAAAAAACCGAGGCTGCTGAAGCAGCTCTTACCGACCAGGCCGCTGACTGATGACCTTTGATCAAGGTCCTTTCAGCTCTCTTATCCTCCGGACGTAAAGATTCCTCCGGAGGTCCAGCCAGGTGAGTAGCAGAAGAGAGAGCTACAACAGGAGCATCCACAGTGGGTACCTGCAGTAAATCAGAAAATTCTGCAGCCAGGTTATAAAAATGTTTGTCCTGAGCATTGGGAAGTGGACCGGAACTGGGCGACGCCCACTGCTGCCAAAAGACATTTGAAAACAATTTGGGAGCCAGTAAGGTCTCTGTTCTCACAACCTGTTCCGAGAAAAAGGAAGCGGAAGTATCTGAGTAGATTCGGGCCCCAAGGAGGTAGCCATCAATTTAGTAGTCAATTGCGCTTTATAATAATAATGATCTAAAAAGCTGAGGTCTAAAAAGGCCACTGAAAGAAGGATAATCTGGCTCAAGGCCGTCATCATCTGACGATTCCTGATCCAAAAGCATCTCTTCTCCCGACAAGGAGACTTGACTAGCAGAGCCAGGAGAATCAGGCCTATGTTGCTCCACCCGTTTCCTTCAGATGACAGGAACTGTGAGATTGGTTGACCTGGCTCACATAGTCAGAAACTTCAGAAGCAGCTCTTTGTTCGAGACCTTGAGCAATGCCAAATCTAATGGCATCCGATAACAATGAGGCTAAGGCAGTTAACTTGGGTGTCCTGTGGATTAGACAAGTGACCAGATGGGGGAGGATCCACCATAGATGCCAGAGGAGTAAGGTGGAAGACACTTTGCCTAGGATTGGCCTAAGGAGAAACCTCCACTGTGCAAGGTTGCAAACAAAATGACCGCAGTTGCAGAGGAGGCATGCATGCCATGAGGTGAAATATCTGGTGATAATGAAGCCTGAGGGGAAGGCTGAGAAGCCAGAGGGCGAATTGCCTCAGGGGATACTGTGGCCAGTGCCGGGCTTGATTCCGATCTGGGAGAGGACCTGGCCTCCGTTTGAACCTCCTGTTGTGCCTTCTGAATGGCACGTGCTCATCTTTATAGGCCTGGGAGGACTTGGGATGTTGCTTAGCGGAAGGAGCCCTCCCCCTAGTTCATTTGGGTTGGTTCTGGGTTCCACACATTCCTTTTCCTGGGTCACTCTCATGGCATATCTTCCTCCCTTGGGCCAGTGCCATGCAGGCTGATTTAGATAAATTAGTGTCCACCATCTTGGATTTTCCAGGCACCTGAATTATGGCCTAAGCTGCCACAGAGACCTGTGGCTAATGATGCCTCCGGATCCATCAGGCAAGTGGTGGATAGAAACCGCTGGTAAGTGTCTCGATCGTTAGCCTTGAGGCTAAAACCGCAATCAAATCCAGCATGGAATGATGCGGCCTTCAACTGATTCGGACAATGTCCTTCACGCTGGGAAAGCTCAACCAGTGAAGGGAGCAAGATGTATTAAGTTTAGTTGAAATATTAAATTCAGTTGAGAATTTAGCAAGGAGAGACACGACTATCCAAGCAGACTGAGTCGACAAACTGAAGAACAGCAAGAAAGGCGGGACTTAGCAAATCTGCAGACTCAGTCCTGATTTGCTAACAGACTAACAGAGTCATCCCATGCCTGACTGCTGTTCCCACCAAGGAGGAGAATAATAATGTTGAAATTATGAAAATGACTATTTTTGCAAAGAAGGAAAAGAACATGTTTGGGATAAACCACATCAAATGGAAAGGTAAAAATAAGTAAGAATATCGTTAATTTTGATAACAATGTAAATTAAGATGAATATTTTACTGTTAATGATTGGGTAGAAGGAATTAGAGAGAAACTTCCGGAAATGAAGAAAGAATGTAAACAACTGGAGTAATTGTAATTGAGAAGAAGTATAAGGTGTAAAGTGATGTTATTTAAATATAAAATTGAAAATGATAAAAAATGATGGAAAGAAAATAATATGGCAGAAGTTGAAATAAGAAGAAATGGAGAAAAATGATAAATTTGTGATAAAGGATACACAAAAAAGATAAATATTGGAAAAAATGGGAAGATTAAGATATATTATTATGATGATTTTGATCATGTATAAGATATATAAGATGTGACCTGGTCAACACTGTGTTCATAAAATATGTATGATGAAAGGAATTTTTTTCAAATAATACTTGTCTAAAAAACAATCTGGCTATTTGAAACTTCTTTCTTTCTTTAAACTGTTCCAAATTCTGAAACCTTTAAAATGTCATAGAAGCAATTCAAAAGGCAAACATTACTCATGGGTATGTATTTTGGGGAAAGCAGACATAATTTGGAGATGAAACTGATATGGGAAGAGCCAGAGCATCATATGAAAAAGTCTGGCACTCACAGAGAGAACAAACTGCAGTGTCTGGACAGAACTTCTGAGTTTGTTCACTTGAATACAATCCATAATTGGCACTACATTCTGCTACTAACACTTAAAAACACAGTAAACTTTAAAAATTAAGTAAATAGCGTCCACCAAAACCATTTTCACCAGCTCTTTGTAGTATTATAAAAAAAGGAGGAAAAATGTTGCCTCTAAAACTCCCACAGCATCTTAGCATGAAGTTAACAACAATTTGTTTCATATAAAGGGAATGTAGAACTGCTTATACTTCTTTGCCAGCTATTTTTGTTCAACAAGACTAAAACAGATTTCATACAGCTCCCAGACAAGTGGGAGGGAGCCGCAATCTCACACTTGAGTACTTCAATAATAATGTGCCAAGCAAATGTTGCTGCAGTTCCGACTTGTGGAAGATATACTGGTTCTAATGGTGCCAATAAACTAAAAGAAGCTGCTTCATCTAGTATGTGCAGGTGACCACAAATACGAAGATTTACTTAACCTGACAAAATGATGCAAGTGCCCCCATTTGTATACGTGCCTGTCACAATGCATGTAAAAAAAAGACCAGCTTATGTCATGATGCATTCAATAAATCAGTCATAAATTACGCAGTATTTCCTTTTAGTACATGAATTAGAAATGAATAACATCACGTTCATTTGCATTTCTAATTTAATAGATGAAGAAAAGAAACCTGACATTTCAGAAGTCCAAGAAGCCACTGCATGCATGTAGAATACGGAATAAGAACCAATTTATTAACATTTCCTTTTTCATTCTTTTAACTTTTGTCTGTTTTAGAAGGAGCTATAACAACAGAACAATAGGCCCATTCTTTTCCTACATCTTCAGCAGTCTGTCAATCTGGTTTTCATATTCCATTTTTTTAAAACAGTGTGTCCAGCAGTGATTGAGCACTTTGTTTTCCTTTGACATTCCTAAAAAGCAAAGACAATAGCAGGAAGAAACAAAGAAGGAACACCTATGAAAACAAGGAGTGAGGCGTAGTACTGGACTGGCAAGATTTTATCGTATACTTAATGCTACCATTTTTTATTTCTCTACGATTCATTTGTTTCCACAATGTTAATTAACTGAAACCTCTTCAGATACACCTATGTTTTGCCTTTTTATTTTCCTCTGAGAAACTCTGACAATATCCCAGATATTAGTTATCTCAGAATTTAACAAAACAGTGTTCTAACCGTTTTTCTAACAAGCTCCCAAATTTTCATCTCCACCTTTCAAAACGTGAGCTTTATTCCTAGGTAAGTAATCCTAAATCCATCCTAGTTCAATTCTTGCTTTCTCCACAATATAATACAAATAGGACAAATTGCCATTCCTCTCGCACTGACAATTGAAAGCTGCAGGTATACTATTCCATGTGGGATGTTCCCCTTACAATTCTCTAAAAGCTGTTCTCTGCTTCTTCATTTGTTATCATGAAATGCACTCTATTATTCCAGCCAAGAAACAAAGTTACATAGAAATTCATTGTTTGGCTATAAATACTGGGTTAATGGGTCTTTGCTTCCATTTTATGATCTGAGAAAAAGGATCCAAGAACTATAAGTAAAGACATGTGGAACAGTTTAAAACAAACCTTATGTTTGTCAAAAAGTTTGCTTCGAGCATGGAATAAAATGTAATTTGTGTTCTACACTTTTCCAATTGGTGGTACTGTGGTGTTCTCTGATCTCGGAAGTCTCCTAGTTGTTGCTATTGCTTAGGGTAGGTGGTATGAGAGAGAGAAGTGGAATGCTGAAATAAAGTATAGGTGGTCCTCGATGTATGACCACAATTGAGCCCAAAATTTCTGTTGCTAAGTGAGACATTTATTAAGTGAATTTTGCCCCATTTTACGCCCTTTTTTGCCACAGTTGTTAAGCAAATCACTGCAGTTGTTAAATTAGTAACATAGTTATTAAGTGAATCTGGCTCCCCCTTTGACCTTGCCTGTCAGAAGGTTGCAAAAGGTGATAGGACACTGCAACCGTCATAAATATGAGTCAGTTACCAAGTGTCTGAATTTTGATCACGTGACTTTTATAGGCTGCAATGGTCATACGTGTGAAAACTGGTTACAAGTCACTTTTTTCAGTGTCACTACAACATTGAACAGTCACTAAACAAGCTGATGTTAAATCGAGACTGCCTGTAGTATGCAGTTAAAAAGCAAATGGGTCAGTGAAGTTTATTTCTATAATACAGAAAGAGGACTATAACTTTGGGAGGAACTGGCTTTGAATTGAATGCTAGGTATTCTTACAGACAGCAGAGTACCTTAAAGTGCATCCAAGTATCAAAGTGCTTCATGTATTGAAGACTTACATTTTGCTGCCTGAAACCCTGGGAGAACAGAAAGAAGGACAACAAGCATCTTTTGATCTTGGGAAAGAGCTTAAGACTTGCTTAGATATCCCCCAAGTATCCTTCCCACTTCCGGCAGCAGTAAACCATGGATTGGTAGCTAGGTACCAGCTTTTAAGCAGAGCAAGTTGCCAATAGAGATTTAAGCAGCTGTTCAAAGACAGGTGATGTGCTGAATGATCAGGACCAAGGTCACTCCAAGGTTGCTACAAGTGTTCATATGGAAATAATTGTAACATCACTGGTTATTTTCACTGCAGAAAGGGAATGAAAAGAGAACAGAGAAAAAGATGCTACATCAGCTTCAAGCATCAACTTACGCCAATGGTTTATTTTTCAGGATGTCCTCTAAGATGGAACCAAACCTATCTGTTGTTCAAATGATTCTTGGCAAAGCAGTAGCTTTGTAATACGGCAAGGCATTAACTCACATTTTTAGGTGGCCTTTCAGAGCTGGAGTTGAGATGCCCAGTAGATGTTGCACTTCCAAGAAGAGTAATAGCCAGAACCCTGGTTCTGAAATGGAATTCTCCTTGATGTTAGCCTCTTCTGGGGGCACTCCCAAGGCAATAATGATCCAGCTTGATAATTTGATCACTATTTAGATTGGACTGACACAGTTATCTAAACCCCAAATGGTACCCTTGTAATTTTATGCAATGGGCAAGCCCTTTCATAGCTTCTAACCAAGCAAGAGTTTTAACCGAACGTAATTTAGTATAAAGTACATCCCTTTCCCCTCTATAGCGGGGGTGTCAAACTCAAGGCCTGCGTGCTGGATCTGGCCACAATGTGGTTGGATCCAGCCTGTGGGGCCATCCTGGAAAATGAAAGGGGGCGGCCCACGTCGCTTTGGCCCAGTCTACTCAATGCGAAAAGGAAACATCAGGCCAGCATGGCTTCAGCCCGGTCTACCCAATACAAAGAGGAATGCCAGCAGTTTGGGGAGTGGCGTCAAGCTGGCCATGCCCACCCAGCTAGGTAATGCCCAGATGGCTACACCCACCCAGCCCCTCTGAGGTCAACCACAGCCCTGATATGGTCCTCAGTGAAAGGGCCATATCAGGCCCCCTGCTCTATAGCATAACTTTTCAGGAATAAAACGGTAACATTTAATATTATTTTCAGAATACACTAGATTTACTGAAACAAGTTTCTAGAATCCATTGGAGTTGGGCAGCCAGTAAATTTACAAAAATATAAAACAAACATCTTTAAACCATATTTAATGATTCTGGCTTTCAGAAGCCAGAAATCATTTCAGAAACCTATTAATAAAATTAATCACAATAACCAATTGACAGTAAAAACAGATCCTTCTAATATCCTTGTAGTTACACTGAAAGCAGGAAGCCCATGAATCCAATGAATGCACCTAAACAAATTATAGAACTATGCAAAGTTCTTCAAGTCTGGAATATTTCCAAATATTTCATATTCAAAACAGTTCCAAAGTGATTCAAGCAGAAATCCCATTTTGAACTCAAAGCAACAATTCTGGGCATGACACATTTTGAATTTGAAATGTTTTGCAAACTTATAGTAGCATTTAAACCATTATATCTGAACGAATTCAGTGAGTCATCAATGAGTGATGCCATTGACCAGTTTTGAATCCTGGTTTTCATGTACCAGTTTAGCCACTATGTTGGCTCTAATTATATGATACATATGTAAATATATGTTAATTTATTTTGATAACTTGCTGCTTTAGTTAAAAAAACAAACAGAAAAATATCTACCCAAAACAATTTGGTTGCCAGTTACAGATTGCTAACTACAGTGACAATCTGCATGTCTGTGTATGTGTATAAGGAGGAAGCGCCAAGAAAATTTATAAACAAACATTTTTAACCAACCATTCTTTAGTTAGAGTGAAGGAAAGAGTCTGCTCTTTTAGCGTGTAAAAATTCAAGAAGAGTAGAAGCTTTTTGATAAAGGTAAATCATGATTATGAAGAAAAATACCTTTACATATGTGTAAACCTCAATGTTTGAAATGTTCTAAAAAGTCAGTTTTATAAGACTAGAAATTACTGAAAATATTTAAATTGTAAGCATAGCTATCTTATTCACACATGAACAGGACTGCAACTTCAGAGGATAAATAAGGTACATATCACAAAAAATGGAAAAACAATAGGATAGGATTGATACAGATTAAGTATGATTAAAAACTACTCTTAAAAGTAAACTTTGAATATATAAAAGTCAACCACATCTTAAGAAGGTGTGAAGCTAGTTCGCCTCCTTGTGGTGCACCCTGGATAGCGTGACAGAGTGAACTAGCAGCTGCTGGCAGCCAGACAGACTACTCTGTAGATTTTCCTGGCTTTCAAAATACTTGGCAACAAAAATGAAGTAACATAGATTCTTTTAACATTTATATTTTATTGGGTTCTACTAAACTAGTTGCAATGTTAATATATACTGCTAGTCCATGTATGATATGCCATACACTCATTCACACACTCACTCACTCTATCAATCAATAGCTTAAGACAATGGATTCTTAATAAGCAATACTTCTGTTTGAAAATAGCCATTTTTCAACTTTGAAGGAAGACCCTAAGTATGCAACTGCTCACGAACACTAAATTGGTCTAATTTGCAGATAGGGCATGCCTGGTTTGTTTAACTTTGTTCATTTTACAATTTTCTGAGTTTATCCTATTTGCTAAACCATAAAATACTATTTATACATTTTAATGGCGTTGCCTGATATATAGCCCAGCTATTAAGCTGAACTGAATCTTTTTTTCACTTGAACCAGTTACTTCTTCCGATTGGAAGGCAGATTCTATCTAAATGTTCAGAGGAAATAAATTTCCTAACTAAGTCATTCAGCAGTGAAACCAATTGCCTAGAATCTCTTCCCTGATGAGTTAAAAGAGAGGCAGGATTGTCATCTATCAGGATCATTTTAATTAGGATTTCTGCACTGAGGAAGGGGTTATGAAACTACTCCTTCTAAGTTTATAATTCTACCTAAAACTCTTGATCTTGATCAAAATGAGTTTATTTCTTTGTGTTTTTACCTCTTTTCTAAGACAGGACAAAGCAGAAGGAACTTGTGGATCCCAAATTGAAGGCCTCAAACTTATAGAGAAATCTGCACTTGCACAAGGCAAGACAGATTTCAATACTTTTCAGTGGCAATGGATGATGCAATATATCTTCACAGCAAGACAGCAGTTCAAGCCTCAATGTAATATTTGGGAAAGGAAGAGAGAGAGGCAAATCTGTAGACCATCAAAGTGTTCACATATAGTAGAATTATGATAGGGGACACTTGAAAGGAGTATAAAATTAAAGTGAATTATGTTTAAAATTAACTTAAAATTATTTTCAGCATTTTTAATGTCTCATGAAGCCAACAGATGTTATCTTTAAACAGAACCAATTCTTCCATTTCTATATACTACAGATACTACAATTTCACCTATGTGTTATTTCTAGTAATGACTCATAACCCCCTACACAATTCTAAAAACATATTTAGAATAGCATCACTTCACAAAATATTTTTTAAAGAAGAGCTGACTAATTATTAACAGCAAACCCACTCATTTCCTTCTTAAACCTGAAGCAATCTGCAAACTTGTATTTAACAGCTAAAAAAAGGTTTTGTATAATCTGATCTAATGGTAAATACTAGCTGACTATTTTACCATTCTTGCTGAACAAGAAAGCTATTGCCTAGCTTCAACTGAAACAAGAAAAATTTCTAAGTACAGGATATGTCTTTTCTAGATAATCTTCTAAAATAAGGTCATTGCCTCATGCCAATGGATTGTCTAATTATAAATTACTATCAAATAGGCTTGCCTAGTAAATATAGGGCAGCATGCTTAATAATTCACCTAGAGATCCAATTAAATTAAGCACATGGCTTTTCCTCAAGAGGAAAAGACAGGGATTTATTTTTGTTTTTTGCTATTTTTGTGACAATGACATATCTACCTTTCAAATAGTTGTAATACTAAAATATTTCACGTATGCTTAAAATTTTAATTATTATTGTTTCAAATGTTTAATTAAAAATGATTAACTTTATTCAAGGATCAGAAAGTATAGAAATAAATGCTTTTCCTCTGGTCACTAATTTCTGTCCTTCCATAACCATTCATTTCTTTGGTAGAGCTCCAGTGAAACAATCAAAAACCTTCTCTCTCTCCTCCCCCCACCCCCAAACACTTTATCACTTTGGTGATAGAGCCATGAAAGATGGACATATCTTTTTCTGGTTTAACCAGATGAAAATGGTAAAACGATATTTTCTTTTATCCCAGTTCAAGTAATGTAAAGAAGCAAAGGAAAGCCCTAATCAGAGGCTACATTAACCTAAACATTTAGACTAATGTTTTGCGCAGCCCATGTTTATCACTGAAATAAAAGAAAGGGTTGAGGGATGTTAAGAGATTTTTATGCTGGTTTCATTTTCGAATAGGCTTACACACGGTAGGAAAGAGATGGTACTGAGCTGTTACCGAAGATACATCATCAGTGAGCATGCATACGGAAATTAAACAACAAAGACAATAGACATAAGAAACCATAAAACTTAAGTAGTTACACGAATTCAAAAACAAAATTAATCTTTTGTTAATCTTGTTGCCTATTCTTTAGAATGGCTCACTCAACAGGCTGGCAGTGTAAAATACCTCATTCTATAACCCTTCGTTGTGGCTTTCTAATTGCCATATCCCTGTCAGAGTAGATAAAGGAAGTACATTTTGAATCAAGCGAGAGTGAATATGCATTTTTACTCACATCAATAACTGAGTTGAAGCTGCTGGCTTAATATTTTGGCTGACATTAAAACATGCTGACTATTGAGCATTTTAATTTCATTATTTTTTTAAAAAAACAAGCAACCAAATATCCCCCTCAAAATAACTACTGAGGAAGACCTGTTTAATTTCAGATTCAAAGAGTGGGATATATGCAAATAGTATTCATCTAAAAAAGGTAAACCAGGTGTTTCAAAAAAGGTTTAAAGCACTTGAGTTTCAGGTGCAATTATAATATGGTCGATGTATTTTTTTCTAGAAATATATACTGTACATACATGCATCTAGAAATTACTATCTTTCAGAAAGTAGTGTTATTTACAATACACAATTCAAAATTATATTATTGAATTTATTTCTATTGTATTGTAAAATAGACTACAACTGCTAAACTATTTCAAAATCAAGCCCCTATCAAAATACTTAGAGCCCTTCAGTCCCTAAATATTCTGCTACCAACACCACATAATTTTTGGGGGGGAAATATTTCTTTTATAATCTATAAAGTTAATGCATGGTCTACCTGGAATTGTTATATAACACAGTATTAAATCCTTTTGCCCACAGTTACTAGTCAACCTAAATAGCTAGTAAAATGTTCATTTTGTATGATGCTGGATGAATAAATTCCTCAACTTTACTCTGTTGTATCAATGACGAGAAGATGTGATGAACCCTTTACAAAAATAGTATAAAATTCTGGAATAGCGCTATTTAATATTATTTCTATATATCAAGCCTATAGTAACAATAGTTGAATGCAACTCATATGTTTTCCTATTAATACTATCATTGCCTCAGTATTGTTGCCCTGTTCTCAAAAAGGCTTTCTTTTGTGGATGTGTTCTGAGTTTCTTATGGTGCCTGAACGATGGTAATCTTAACTCTGTTTGGATTTGTGTTTTGAGTGTTTGTGTGTGATGTATATACACACATGCACCCACACACATTACTGTATCAAATTGGACTAATAAAGTAAAATATCTTGATAGTGTGTGTGTGTGTGTGTGTGTGTATTTTTGGTTATTCGGGTTTTCTGCCGCGTAAAATTGGAAGTGTCTTGGCGACATTTCGACGAAGTCTCATTCATCATCTTCAGGCTGGTGTTCTCGGCTTTGTGCTCCTAGAAGCATGAAGCCGAGAACACCAGCCTGAAGATGACGAATGAAACTTCGTCGAAATGTCGCCAAGACACTTCCAATTTTACGTGGGAGAAAACCTGAATAACGAAAGACCTACATACAAACACCCGTGAAAATCTCAAAAAAGATATATATATATATATATATATATATGAAAAAAAGAAAAAAAGCCTAGAAACTAATGGATTGTGATTTCACTGAACTAGGGCTGCATAAAATCTTGGTTCACGTAGGCAGAACCTGGCTAAAGAGATGTGTGTGTGTGTGTGTGTGTGTGTGTGTGTGTGTGTGTGTGTCTGTAGCACTCTAATATAAAATATTCTGATCTTATTTAAAATCCTCTGTGTTAATAAGAACAGTTTAATCAAGTTTTAAAAATGAAAGAACAAAAACATTATTTCTCTAATACATCTTAGCATGTGTCAATAACACTTAAATGAAAGCATAGACTCTGACAGATTCCTGCATAAACTTCTACACCTTCACTGTTCTAACAAGTGCTAGTCACAACTATACAACTATCATTTCATAATTCAAATTCTGAGAATTATCACTGAAAAGTTACTAATATCTTAGCAAGTATGAAATTAATGAAATTAATTCTACACTAGACATTTGGAGAATGTTGTACAGTAACTCATAAATCTGAGACATGCTTTATATATACTACAGGAGGATATATACTACAGGAGGAGAGATGTGTTAGTTTATGATGGCTGAAATTGTTAGTTGGAAAAGGTGCTACAAAGGTTCTCCAAAACTCCTGATTGTGAACATAGTAACTTCTTTAAACAAAGTGCATTTTTCTTTCAAAGAGAGGAAAACCAGTTCCAGATTGGCTAAAAATAACTAGTAAAAACATGCACATTACTTGAGGAAGTAGGCAATCTCAAGTAACATGGTAGATAGAAACATGCAATAATACAGAGCAATATGCACAAAAGCCTATCCCGTTAATCCCTCTGATAAACTTGCTTCAGTTTAAATTTACTACATCAAAAAATCTTAGCTGATACTCCTGAACGTAGCTTCTAAAAATATCATATTATTGCATTTTATATACAATCATCTTTCTGAGAAATCAAGTTGAAGACTAGGGAAAAAAAACTTAGAGGGTTAACTGTTTAATTCATGAAACAATACTTGAAAAAAGATGCAAAAGAAGAAATAAGAAAACTATTCCTATCATAAACCAAACACCAAGGGAATTGCAGTGCTTTAGTCTGATCCAAATATTCAGAACCTATATATAAAGCCATCTATCATATTTCTCTCTCCTCTGTTCATTGAAGTAAGTTGTAGTATTACAAACTTACAGTAAAATTTGACATATAGCTGCAGTCATGCCAAACGACCACATGATGTCTCTGCAAAATAACTAGGACTTCATGAAAAGCACAGACTCCTTAACCAAGAAGGACAAAGAATTTATTCTATGATATTTTAGCTGTACTCTTTCTTCAAACTGTTATTGAAACACCTTGATATTAATTATTTGGAATCAGTAGACCAGATTGATGCCAAAAAAGCACTGTAAGCAGTCTTTTATAATCTTCCTATATATTATAAATATATAGAAATATATATTTATCAAATATTGAAGACATTTTTCACTATGTCAGCTAGCTTACAGATTTGTAGTGTCATTGATCTAGATTTAATAGATCAAATTCAGAACACTCTTATAAAACATGTTTAGCTAAACTCACTCACTAGTGCTGATCATAATGCCCTATCAGTATGTTGGGTCTATCTAGTCTCTTAGATTATAATAGCCAGGATATTTCAACACTTAAAAGTAAAATATATTTATGAATTTGGAGGGCTGAATTTACAATAGTTGCAAATTCACTCTCAAAGATATATTTGTGTGCAGATCCAGATCATTTTACTGCAACCTGCCATTAGATATTATATAGCCCTTCATGGCATAAGCCCAGGCCATCTGGGAAACTGGTTCACCCCAATGGAACTAGCCTGGCCAACCTACACTGGCGGAAGGGGCATGCCACAGACACTGTCAGTCAAGGAATTTCAACTGGCAGGTCCTGAAGAAGAGCCTTTACTGCCATGACTCATGTCCCCTGGAACTTTGTGCCTCCAGAGTGTCAGCTTTGGAAGCCATATTAGCACCGGAAGCTTCCACACTGCCACCTTCTTGTGTGTGGGAAAGTAGGAGGGGGGATTTAGTAGAGAGAATGTAGTTAGACAAAATAGCATTCTTATTTTCAGTCAAGGTCATGACTGTCCTGCATCTGGAGAAGGAGTGATTGGAGTGATGTCTCGAGGTGGGACAGATGGTGATTGGACCATGTGATAGACTGATGGGTACAGGGGATGGATATGGGGTTTTTGATTTATTGAGGGAAAACCTGGAACTCTCAGATGCAGGTTTTCCCAGATGTGCCAGTATACCTACTCTAATAAATGGAACTTTGAGAAAATGCCTATCTTGGAGTTTTTAATTGAGGATGGGTTTTTCTGGAACGCTGACACAGAGATGAGATCCACACCCACAATGTTGGCCTTCAGAAAGGGCTTGAAAACATGGCTGTGCATTGTTTTCATGCATAGTCATAGCATTTTGTTGGTGGTGATAAAACCCCATCACTTCCCCATGCACACTATGCTCTCTTCCTTTCCATCTTGGTCAATTTTATTTTAACTAAATTTTAAATTTAAGATATATATTTATTTATTATTTTTAATGTCTATCTTAATGCTTATTGTCTTAATGTTTTATTTTGTGTTTTAATTCAATGATTGTAAGATGCCTGAGTCCCCTATAATGAAATGCATATAAGTAAATAAACACACACATACACACATATCAGCAAAATGATAAATGAATAAGGGAGCATCCTGTGCACTGCCAGCTCTGACTCTCCACTTTGATTTTGAACTTGCTGCAGCTGGAATGCATTTTCTAGAAGAGAACCATAATGGAATATAACTCTTTGACTGACATAAAAGACCCGTTCCCTGGTGTAAATAATCAGTTAAAAATATCTAAAGAATGGTTCCTCAGACAAGGAATCTTCAGTTTCTTTGTCCCAACTTTTACCATATCTTTATCTTCTGCAACACTTCTGGCCACCCAAAATTCCCACAGACATTACTACAAAATAAAAGGAGGTTGGCTGTTTGGAAGAATACGTATTACCATGGAAAGTAAAAAATTAGTGTGGCAAAGCATCTAAAGGACATTAAAAAGACTAGTAGGGAACAGCCTTGATGTAAAATTAAGATCTGTAATAGAGGAACCATTTTAGAGCATGTGCAACCATTTTAGGAAAATATCACAATATGTTTTCAAAATTACAATGTACCTATTATCTTAAAAAGACTGCTTATCACTATGCTACACTGTTTTCTGTCTTGAATGGGGACAGAATGGGAAAACCCCCCTGCCTAGGAAGTTATCAATTTATTTGAATTTGCTTGTCCTTCCGTCACCAAATGTAAAATGATCTTCAGCATAATTTGAATTCTCTTTCTTAACCAATAAGCATCTCATCCACCTCTTCTAATATTATATTTTGTTTAAAATGAACGGTACTGCTATTTAACAATGCAATGTTTATAAATGAAAATAGAAAAAAAAAATTCTAACTGGCGTCTCTGGCTTTGCTATCTACAATATTTTTAAAAATTAGCTCTCTCTCTCTCTCTCTCGTTAACTCTACTTCTGCAGCATTGCAAATCAGTCGTCATTCTAGATTTTAAAATCATTCTAATGTTGCTATCCAGAATTCCTAGCTATAGAGCAGCTACAGATTTTCTGTAGTTTTAGTGAACATTTCACTTGGCCTGCAAAAAAGGGAAAAACATGGTAACTTGTATTTTCAGTGGCTAGGATTGGCATTTCTGCCTAAATTTAACTTGAATACTAATGTTCATCCTGTGCTTACAAATATGTTAATTATGTAAGAGTAAAACTTATGCAAATAAGATCCTCCAAATAGCTATACACTGTCCCCAGCCAACAGGATATAAACAATTAAAGGAACCGAAAAGGTCTTGAACTTTAGCAGGACAGGCCTTAAGGATACTGTCAAGATGCATTTTCTTTTGACATGTCCCCATAGTGAGTGCTTAAAAACAATTATTATTGCAACACAATGCAAGTACCTTTCAATCAAGGGCAAAATTTACGTATTTTTACAACCACCACTTAAAAAGGCAGATAGTTGTGTGATTAACAGACCTCCAATATTTCTAAGGTTGAAGTGCAGTCCAAAAATACAATAAAGGCTAAATTTTAGAATAGAACTGAACAATGAAAAACTGAGAACACGATGGCTATTTGATTGTTTTGATTTATATAGCTTCTCACATCACACAAGTGACTCTGGGTGGCTTACAGGATTAAAACACACAAACCTACCTCACAGGACACCCCCTTCCCCCATGCTCAAGGAAAAACCCCACTCACCATCAGTGAACTCAATAATAACGATAAAAAAACTTCTGAATAGCTTCTAACAAAGATAATGCACTATATCACAGCAATTACATCAGTCAAAAGAGGTCTGCAAATGATTTACATGTTGCTTCTTGTAGTTGGTATCAACATCAGTGATAAAAAAAACAATAATCCAACTCACAACGATAGAATACAGAACAATATAGTCAAAACTATTTATCTGTGTCCGTTTTTCATACCATTACCCCTAAAATAAGACCTATCAAAAAATAAGCCCTAACATGTTTTTACGTGTGCTCCTAATACAAGCCCTACCCCAAAATAAGCCCTATTTAAGAGTCTGTGCAGCTGACTGGCCACCCATTCTGTCTGTTATTTGCGATACTTGGCCATGAGGCAAGGAGGGGTGGTGGTGGAAGTGCCCCACACACTCTGCACTGGCGTACCTCAGGACCCCCGCAGCCAGGCCATCCACGCCTGCCTTGCAGCAGCAGCACTTGCAGCAGGAGCCAACGTGGCTGCTGGCCCACTTCTTCTGCTTGTTTGCAGCCACAATAGAGTAGGAGGCTAAGTGGTGTGTTGTGGCCGCAAGATGAGGCAGGTGTCAGGGCATGGATGGCCTGGCTGCAGTGGCCCCTGAAGTAAGCTGGTCCAGGATGCATGGGGCAGATCCAACCCCCTGCCTCACCTCATGGCCATGGCACCAGCGCATTGCTCAGCCTCCTGCTCTGTTGTGGCTGCAAGCAAGCAGAAGTGGGCCAACAGCCATGTGAGGTCCTGATGAACAGAGCTGCTGGAGCCACCAGTGCCCTGAGGCGACACAAGTATCGGAGCATGCATTGCCTGGCTGTGGGGGCCCTGAGGTAAGCCAGTGCAGGGGTACGTGGGGCAGCCCCATTCCTTCTGCCTTGCGGTGACAGCACTGGCTCACATTGGGGCAGGAGGAGCATAGCCTCCTGCCCCAACATGAGCAAGCAGAAGAAGTGGGCCTGCTGCTGTACATGGAAAAAAAGAATCCCAAAAATAAGTCCTAGTGTTTATTTTGGGGCCCAAAAGAAAATAAGACCTGGTCTTATTTTCGGGGAAACACGGGTCTCTATCAGCAACTCTTCAATCACTCATTCTACACTCAGAGAAAAATAGATTGTCACAATATTCCCATCAATTCTATAACACTTCCTTAGTTTTGATATAGTCAGTAGTGCCCCTAAAACACCTGAGAAACTGACTTCTTGCTGAGAGTTATGAATAGAAGAAATTCAGCTGTTATTTTCACTAAAAAGCTTCTCCTATGTAAATGCATTTACACAAAAGGACAACTGGGTCACCAAGAATGGTTAACTGTTAAGATCCAGGGTGTCACACATTGTCAACTGGATAAAGCAACAGCTATTTTAAGAGATAACTATTTTAGCTAGCCATTTATTTGGAATTCTGTGTACCTAGTTATTCCTTTGTTTTCTACTTCACATTTTACAAATCAACTCATTTTTATATTTAAGAGTTCTAGATTTATTAGTGTCTTATTTATTTCTCATTAAAACTGTCCTCATGTTCAAGACTACAAACTTACAGAGTTACCTCTTTGGTTTAGGAGTAGCAAAAATGTTTTTATATTCTTTCCTTTGTTCCCTAGATCTGTGCTGGTGAAGTCCTGGAGGAATAGATAAGAATTCCCATAGAGATTCTCCATGGCTTGACTGCCTAACTCATCACAATCCACTATAATTTTTAAATTATTATATTTTTTATCGAGGTAACCCTAGAAAAAAGGCTCTGCCAACTAAATTATCTCTCCTCTCTACTGGTAACAGAGCAGCAAAAACTAATGAAAAAATAATCGAAGATAAATTCTAATGGATACTGCATGTAGCAGTTTCAGAATTAAGAATGCTAAGGGGTGCAGACAATTTTTGTATTTACAAAGCCCAACTACAAAAAAAGTGTAAACTGTTAACATTTAACAATTAAAATAAATCAAATAAAACATTCAAACTAGTAAGACATATACTTTTCACTATTCTTTTCTTTTTGAATTACTGTTCACGTGTTAGGAACATTTTGAAAAAGGGTTTAGAAGTGTAACATCTTAGCATATGGTATCAATAGATGTACACAATAGAAAAAAATGTGAAAATTAAAACACAGGCATCTGGGAATTCAAAATAACAAGGACATGGAAAGGTTAATAGGAATTGATGGTAAAATTCATTTTCTTTTCCATAAAGTTGATTAGATATAATGTTCAAAAGTGCTATTCAGATATTTGGTTATTAGCCTAGTTAGAAACTCTGGGAAATGAAAGATTTTACAAGAGAAATGGACATCAGCACTTATTAAGGCTTTAAATATATTAACAAGAAAAACAAGCGATTAAAATTAAAACCACTTTCAGTATTACTCCATCCTGAACAAATCCCTCTGAATATTCATTGCACTCATTCTGGGTTATCAAATTTAACTTTTGCTTTCACTATAAGCTACAATTTTCAAGACAAAGAGCCTGCTTAAAATATACTGCAATCTTTCAACCAGCAGTATTATCATAAACAACATTGTTATTGTTCTGTTGTCAACCTCATGTTATAACTCTAAAAACAAGAAAATTATGCTAAGACAATTAATATTGAATCAAAGGGGCTAATGAGACAATAGAATGCAATCTAAAAATAGTTTTCTTGGTAGTTGTAATAATAACATTTTCATAATTTCCGGAAGTCAGGAAGAGAATCAAGTAGCTTTGGTGTATCCATTGAAATCCTAATTCTTCTGTGCTAGAATAGTAAAAAGGGAGGTAGCTTAAAATCCAAAATAAAGAAAGTGAGTAAAGGATAGAGTAGAGCACAGTAGATTGTAAAGTAAGTATATAAAAAAGGATACCTTTTTCTTTATTGATACTTCAAGCAAAACTTCACCTTAGATAAAGTGAAAATACCACCAGTTGAATAGAAATATAGTGAATGGAAAAAAGACTGAGCTTTGATGAAAGCCAATAAGATTACCAACTTTAGGTGACCAAAGCTTTCTGAGATTTTCTACTACCACTTAGTTCAGAGGTTGGCATTTGCTATAGAAAATCTATGGTTGTTGTAATTTCTATACATATATGTTCGAGAAAGGAAACTTTTACAAACTTCATATCATATGTAATAGAAGAATGAAATAATGGAGATGACATAAAGGAAACGAGAACCAAGGATCATATTGATTTGACTGAAAGTCACCCAAGACAAGAGAATACAGGAAGTCCATAAAATTACAGAGTTTTGAGTTGTGTTTTGATGTGGTGAAAGTAGCAAATTGAACACAGATAAATTATTGATACAAAGCAATACAGGTAATCCTCGATTTACATCAGTTCATCTACTGATCGTTCAAAGTTACAACAGCGCTGAAAAAAGTGATTTATGACCATTTTTCACACTTATGACCTTTGTAGCATCCTCATGGTCACATGATAAAATTCAGATGCTTGGCAACTGGTTCATATTTATGAAGTGTCCCAGGGTCATGTGATCAGCTTTTGCAAACTTCTGACAAGCAAAGTCAATGGGGAATCCAGATTATGATTAACAATCATGTTACTAAATTAAGAAATGCAATGATTCACTTAACAATTGTGACAAAGAAAAGTCGTAAAATGGAGTGAAACTCACTTGTTTCACTTAGTATCATACATTTTGGGCTCAACTGTGGTTGTAAGTCGAGGACTACCTGTATTAGGTTCCTGGTAATTTTATATGCCAATGTTCACAAAATAAAGTGAACTGTTATAAAATAGTCAGGAACATCTATTTTTCTATTGCAAAGTTTGAAGTATTAGAATTTGTTTCTTATAAAATAAGGTTGCAATTCTTTACAGAATATAGTTTTGAGCCAGGGGATTTTGTGCGTAGAAGATAGCTGATTAAACTGAGCCTCACTGAAAATAGACATTTACTGGAAATAGAGGAGGAAGTGCTGCTGGTGAACCATCCTTTCTGCTACAAACTGGCATCCTTGTTTTAGCTGCTGGATTCCATTGCTGGGTTGGCAAAAGTGTCCCCAAGACTGTTGGTTCTCAGAGACTTCAATCTGCTACCTGGTCACATTGACCTTCGGCAGGTTAGTAGTATCACAGCAGTCATAAAGCTATCCCACTTTGATCTTGCAGGGTGGCTTCCTTCAAAAAACATCTACTATCAGGACCCTGAAAGCATACCTTTTTTTGTAGTAGTGCCTATTCTGCCTATCCTACCCTAAGAATAAGGTTCACCCTGATGGCCACCACTATGTTATTATTCAGAAGAGTGGTGAAACCTACCTTTCAACACAGGTCTTTAGTGAGGGAGAGGGAGACCTTCACTGTTATGCCTGCTATCTTTTATCTTTCATTGATTTTATTGTAATTTCTTTATTTACCGTTAGCTGTTGAGAACCGCCCAGAATTGTTAGCAGTTTGGAAGTGTACAAGTTTCTAAATCATAACCATTTCTATCTACATGTGCAATGGAGCTTGAAGAATTTGTCGTAGACATCTGAACATCAGTGGCACCTTGATATCACCTATCCAACTTATTTTTATTAGTTAAGAAACTATCTACGAGCAATCAATGTAGCCATTTTCTTCTTCTATGTCTTCTTTCTAGCCTCTGTGGCATTGAACACTCTGAAACTAATGATTACGCCTTTCTGAAAAGACTGAATGGCAGGAGCCAGGGGGCGTGGTCACAGCAATGGAGGGAAAAATCTTTGCACTCAGTCTCTAGCAAGTAGAAGAGAGAATACCCATGCATGGATTGCCGTCGCAGCGATTCAGGAAAATATTATTGGTATCTATAGCTTTAACTACAGTATCTAATATAATAAGAAATAAGACCCTTATTCTGATTGAAATACACCTCTAATACCATGAAGTGCTCATAGGATACCCTAGACTTAAGGATACAGCAGTTATTTTAGTAACAGAAGCACACCTGGAGCAGTCATAAGGAAACATACTATTCTCAACAGAATAGTTTTTCTCCAATAAAGATTGGATAGAATATGACTTCTTCCCTCTCATGCATCAGTAATAGTAACCTATTTTTGGACAGATGCCAACCACAGCAAATTGAAAAATGGGATTGTTTGGTTGGCATTACATGATACTTAGTTCAAGTCTGTCTTATCATAGTTATTCCTACTTCATTTATTGTTAAGTTTCACAAAAATATAAAATCCATTATCATCCATTTTTCTTTCCAACTGAATGTCTTGCAGACTGAAGTCTACAGTTTTTGTGGATGGATCATCCCCCAAGGCAATGCTATTCGATAGTACTCAGCACAAGCTACAGTTTGAAAGAACAGCTTCTAATAGTCACAATGCAGGTTAACTTCCACTATTTAAATCAGTTATGAAACCATAATCGAAGACTAAATTAAACTTTTCCATTTTCTTATAATAAATTGCGCGACTATAATATTCCTGCAGGCTGAAATGAAAGGGAAGTGCAGTTAAAGATTTATCATATTGGAAAAGCTAATCTATAATTATAATTCTTTATTTGGATTTTAATGCAAAATGTTCACAAAAAAAGGTTAAATACATTACAGCTTTGGGTGATTCCCCCGCCCCTTTTTTTAAACAGAATTTCTGCTGATTCAAAAGAAAAAAGAAAGCAAAATGAGGAATTCCACAATTATCCAATTTCAAAACTAAGTTTTATCACTTGATTATAATTATATCTATTTAGGAATAGGACTGACTGACTGACTGACTTCCATAAGGCTTATGGTCAAAACACAATTTCCTAGAAACAGAATATATTGCATTATTTTTTGAAGCAACAAGAAACTCAACATACAATTTTTTAAAAGGAGGGCTACACTTTCGATGCAATGAACAATTATTAGTTGAACCACATATTCCTTCCTGTTAGTATCAACTGCATCTTCCTTGAGGGGTAAAATATGTTCTTATTCTCACGTTCCAAATCTATATAAATGAATATCAACTCTTTTGTTCTTAGATGGTTTGAGAATAAAGAACAAAAAAAGCAAGTTGCAATCTTGCATTTTTTCCCCACTGATTTACTTTGCCTATCATATTTATTTCAAAAGAATGAAAGCTCAGCATCTCTAGTAATCCCTGCTGTGTTAGGTTACCAAAGGACCTCAAAATAGCTGCCTTAGAGTGACTGTTACGAAAATATCAGAAGATGATGGATCTGCAACAAAAGCACAAAATAGAAACCAATTAATAAAATTAGGATATTATCCTAATAATAATTCATTGATGCTAAATAGTTATTACTTTGGCAAAGATCTTGTAGTCCTTTAATCCTACTGTACAGGTTGCCTTTCACATTATGCTCATTTAAAGGAAAGCAACAGCTGTCTTCTGTGGTTCTTAATCAAGAATAAGTCATTGCCTTTTCTAAACACATGTTGATCCCATCCCTAAATATATGAGCTGGTACACAGAAGTCTGTTGCTTATAAAAGAGAGGCAAAATAATCTTTCAAAGCCTGTAATTCTGGGGAATAAAATAGATGCAAACAAGTTTAGGAGTTTTTGGAGTTTTAAATTGTGAGAAAAATTTTCATTGCTTCTGTCAAGAAAAAGAGCTGACAATTCTCAAACAACTATACAATCATAAGTCAGAACTGCTCCCTACATTTCAAATGGCCTTTAAAATGTAAACTAATACATTGTTTAATGTTCTTGCATAAAGATTTTTGCCATACTCTCAGGATCCTATTGTTAACATGCAGTTTTGATGAAATAATTAACAGGAATGCTCTAAGCCTAGGGAAAGGGAGTGTTATGAAATCTGCCAGCTAGTGCAAGAAGCAGCATGACACAAGCTTTATCGGTTAGTCAATGACTGGACCTGCCAATCATTATGGATCAGTGCTTCCTAATAATTCTGGGTTCTACATTACAAGATATGGGGTTTTATTGACCAGTTTTAAACTACAATTCCCAGAGTTCCCTATTGTAACAATGAACCTTTTCTTCTGAGGTATTTTGTTTTGGAGATAAATCACACCTACAACTGAACAATGACTGGAAATGTAGATACCTTTGCTGTCACAAAATCCCCTCTGTTTCAAACCAGTTTCTTCCTTCCACACAAGCTCTCTGGTGAACCAGGAGAGAGTTAAAAGAAAAATCTTTACCCCATCCCACCTCTTGTTAGGACTACCAAAAGGGAAACCAAACAAAATTTGGGGGGAATCAGTAGCTCAGCCAAGTTGAGAAACATGCTAGAAGATTCTAAGATTTAAACAAAAATGAACTTTATTAAAAGAGCCAAAACAAGGTAAGGTTAAACACACACACAAAACACACATTTAAAAGGAGATATAAAGCAACCTCTCCCTCCCAACCCTAATGCAATTCCCTCTATAGTGAAACAACTCAATTTCTAACCTTAGCCAAGGTAACACCCCTCCCTCTCCCCCACCACCCAAACCAGGTCTTTAACAACTCTCTTCCAAACTCAAAAACTATTCCCACCTCAAAATCTGACAGAAACCACTTCTTTTCCTTTATTGGTTGTTGGGGATCAGAAGACACCCTCCCAGCACATAAGGTTGGTTTTTTATAAAAAGGGCCAGTAGTTGCTCACTACACCTGTCAACAGATTATTGTTAAATTATTTTAATTCCATAAGGTAAACAATTCAACAAAAACCAAGGGAGCCAGAAAGGAGGTAATCAACAGAATGCCAGACATTCTCAAAGAATTACTAAATTCTAAGACTAATAAATTGCATTAGTTATGGACACAGTGTGTCCAAACTATTTTGAAGTGAACTTTGCAACATTTTAAAAAATATCACAGCAATAAAATGGGAATATTTTAGCCATTTTTTGTGAACAGCTCCTGAGAAAAACCCTTCATTTTCTGTTCAAAATGTAGTTGAAAAAATATTTTTTCTCAATTCTTTTAGAATTAGATTTGTTGATTACTACTCTAAAATCTAATATTGGTTACAAGTGGTGTTCATTATTTGCTGTTCCAGCCTGCCAACCACACATTAAAAAAACCCTGGATAATTATACCTTGAAAAGAAGTGCAATACACATCTGGAAATGTTGATCTGCCATGACATATAGGCAGAACATAACAATAACAACAGATTTTTAAAAAAAACTTTCCACAGATAATCAGGTATCCTTTAAAAAAAACATGGTTATGTAAAACCATATGGGATGGCACTGTGGATAACAAGTTCGTTATGCATATTACAGAAGATTTAACTAAATACCAAGGAGCTGAGTGCAATCTCTTCAATATGGAGGTTTGGATATGGAAACAGCCAGGAATGTCACTAAATAATTATCTAAGTATAGATAATTTAATCTATATTATCTAGATGTTACCAAGGTGAAATAAAATTGTAATCTCCTATATAACGAGTGCATAAATATTGTTCCTTCTTAAGGGCTAATACTTTCCTAAATCACTCTTATATAGGAAAATAGAGTTGCATATATTTTTCTAAACTGAACTATATTCTTAATTACTAATCAGTATAGTAATTGCTAAATGATCTTTGGGTGTCTTTTCAAAATCTTCCAGTTCTAACCGATTAATAGGCTAGAGTTTATAAATGATAAAGCCATGTATACTGAGAACTGTTAGCAAAATACTACCCTAAAGCCCATCATCACCCCTTGCCATTTAAATATTATGGGAAAACAAAAAACAATCTTTAGGGTTACCGGTGCAGTTCAATCCTAAGAATATTTATTTAAGTCTTTCCTATCAAAAAGGAAGGTCACATAAAACGATAGCCAAACAAGTCTGATCCTGTATAATTTTACGAAGAAATGCAGTGTTAACTTATTATTACGTTTGTTTTTTGAGAATGGTCACTTATCATAATTCTAAATTGAAGTTACTTGCAAGTTGCATTGAACTTAGGTCCAAAATAAATATGCGAGTCTAGAATTACTGCTATGAATGTCCTCTTTTGAATAATGTCATAGAATTAAATTATGGAAATAAATGTTCATTTTGACAGCTAAGACAAGCACAAACATTTATAATACATACTTTGCCACACCTTCATTTGAAGGCTTTATTGTTGAAATATACTGGTAGTATTCTTCAACTAACATAATGTATGTTTGGATGAGATTTCAATTATTATTTCTCTTCTCTTTAACAGAACTGTCCAAAAGATAGATTTGTGAATATTTAAAACATATAACTTTAACAATTCTCTTGGTTACTCATATACAAAGAAAAATACCTTTTATAAGGACCCATCATGACATTAGAAGCAAACTGATATATTAGATGACTAATATATGCCACGTCCTCTGCATATTACCACGTCCTCTGCATATTACCACGTCCTCTGCATATTACCAAATCATTGGGTAAATAAGTGAAATTTAGCATCTGCCCTCCTTCTGATTCAGATGACCTAATGCCAAATATAGTTACAAAGGCGGTATTCAAAACCCATTATTGTATAGTTTACTTACACCATTCACTGCTGTCTTCTGGATATCCCAGATTATGCTTCCCCTTGCAGAATTTGCAGATGTTACTGGATAGCTGACAGGTCCATCAATAGTGCTTCTTTCAAATAAAAAATTAAAGAGCAGTGAGAAGTAAGGCAAGGAAAAGTATCATATAATAGCAAAGTTTCAATAAAAAAATTAATGGACTTCGAATAACTGGAACTGAAGACCCACTTCTAAGTATTTTTAGTTTCAAAAAGCACAAACTATGCTGTATTAATTTACAATTTCTAATCCCATCCTTTTTTTGTTTCCTACTTTCAAACATGTCATGAAAACACATTTATGTGTATATCAATTTCTGTGTAGAGCAATGATTCAGTAAAGAAATCTACAAGGATAGCTTTATAATTTCTGTATGTATTCCTTTGTTTATTATATATGGATTAAAAAGTCTACCAATAAATAAAACTATGCACAGTCAGAATTGTTTGGAGGCCAGGTAACATTGTACAATTCTCACCCATATTTCATCAATACACTGTACAATTTTACTGTGATGTGAACATTTCTATTTGTATATAATTCATACTTACTATTTAAAAACACAAATACAAACTATAATTTGCAACATTATTTAAGAAGCATTCAATACAGTATGCTCACCGATTCCTACCTTGAATCTCTAATAAGGAACATTCTGTACGGCATTTTTCACATGATCTGAACTAATTTTAATAGACCAATTTTTTGCTTTCTCCTTATAAAATTAAAAGCTCAAGAATTTTTGCTGCTGAATATATGAAAACTTTCCAGAAGTTAAAGTAGAAATTAAACCTCAGATCATGTCAAATTATTTTCCCCTGAAATATAAGAACACTGGAAAGCCTAAAGGAAAAAGTTCTAATTTACAGGGTTTTTTTTGGAACAGGGACTGTGAGTTCATAGCTAAACGTACTGTAGAGGCAATCTGCAGTTAAACTGAATAGTAAGTCTATTACTTTCTAGGTAGTCAAAATTTATGAACCTAAAAGCCCATATTACATCCTTTCACCATTAGTTAAATTAGCCTAGTACATCTATTCTGAACAGATTTAGAAAACAGAATGGGAACACTTAAAGCATGAGTTGTTAAGCTATCTATTGATCTGAGAGAGGGAAAAGAATACTAGGCCCAGATAAGAGCCTTAAGGAAAATACTGTACAACCTGCATGCTGCAATATCAGGATTATATCTGGCATGGCATGACACGACTGTCTAATTATATTTCTAGTTGGCTTGACTTGAAAAAGTATTTGGTAAGAAGACAGAAAAAGAGCACATTGCTTTGATCAAGGACCGATTTCTTGTCTCCTTCTCTCACTGTTCTTGTCCCAAAAGATACCCTCAATGGCAACTCGTGTCAAAGATCATCTGTCTGCTATCTAAATAAATCCTCTGATTCAATTGATTGTAGCAGCCTCTGCTAGATAGCATCTTCTTTTGAATCAGAAGTAAGCAAGCAAACAAATGGAAAATGATGTTTACTCCATCTTCAATTGCTAAATCTGATGTTTCTGAAAATAATTATCTCTATCTAGTCAATCTAAGTTTGATTTCTTTAACAAAGGCTTCATCACTACTTTTTGTATCCTTCAAGAGACATTTATTCCTCCAAAGTCCTTATCTCCAAATCTATTCTGGTAGTTTTTAATAGTTAGGAAGTTAGGAAGAAGTAGTTAGGAAGTCTGTTCATCCTCATCAGAGGTTGTATTCAGCCGGTTCAGACCGGTTCGCCCGAACCGGTAGCAGAAATCACGGGTGGGTCCGCCCACCTGCCCAGGCTCTATGCCATCCTACTTATGCACGTTTTTGAGGCCAGGCACATGCACAGAAGGCACGCATGTGAGCAAAGCGCATGCACGGGCCCATGTGCAGAAGTCAGGTATGCACATGAACCAGGGGTGTGCACACATGAAACGAGCATGTCCACGCATGAAGTGAGCATGCTCACGCACGTGAACTGGGGCGCGTGCACACGCATGAAGCGAGCGTGCACACATATGAAGTGAGTGTGCACAAGCATGAAGTTAGCGTGTGCAAGCATGAAGCGAGCATGCACAAGCATGAAGCGAGCATGCGCAAGCACGACGAAGAAGTAGTAACAAAATGTGAAACCTACCACTGATCTTCATAGATCATAAAAGCCCTATGAAATTATTTTCAGCATCATTCAAGTATCACCCTAACTCTACAGTTACTCTATGAATTTTACACCCTCCTGACACTATTACTACAAGTCTTCAAACATATCATAATTAATTCTGCCTACATTAGGTTTTAGATTTTATGCAGTCATATTGCATTTACAAGAATATCTAATGTATTTATTATTCAATTTCATTGTTTTATACTGGGTGGTCTCATTTTATGCTAGAGTCACGTTCCCTGAAAATTTCACATTAAGCAATTCACATAAAGCAAGACATTGAACCAGGATAAAAAATGGAGTTTTGGGGCATGATATCAAATTTTGTAGCCCATAAATGTTGCCATACATTTTTAGAGCACTATTCTCAAGCACTACATTAATCAACTACGTTTTCTTCCCAGTCTCTGTGTATAGCAAAAGCATTTTTCCCACAGCTGGATTTCTAATGTGCTACTATTCGTAGCAGAAAGAGACAGAATGCATCACAACACTATGAATTTCATTAGAATTCTTTATTACGTCAGGCCCAGTAGATTTGTCCAGGTGAAAAGAATGTCTTAGGGCTAAGGATCTTTCACCAGCTTCAGTGTGATGCAACATTTCCCCCTTTGTTTCTAGTTTCTAGAGGTTCTTTTCTTTGGATAAGACATTATTTTGATCTAGTAGTAGCTATTGCAGGTAAATAAGTAAATGGGAAACAGGATACAACTAGAACAATCTCACAATATAATGGTAAATGTGTTCTGATGATTTCAGCAGGAAAATGTTCACAGTTTATGTGGGAAGAAGCATTTATTGCAGAAATTGCAATAGCCTTTGCTTTTTCATACAAAGAAAATTCTTAAGATTAAAATAATCAATCCCTTAATGGGGAATTTGCCCTAAGCGAGAACAACCTGCATTTGTTTAGTTTCAATTTTAAGAGTTATTCTACATTATTTCTATTCCAAAAATGTTTGGAATATTTAAAAGAAGCACGTATATAGGTAGTTCTCGACTTACAACCATTTGTTAAGTAATCATTCAAGGTTATAATGGCACTGAAAAAAAGCTATTTAAGACCGTTTTACACACTTACGACTGTTGCAGCATGCCTACAGTCACAAGAGCAAAATTCAGATGCTTGGCAACTGACTCATATTTATGACAGTTGCAAGGTCCCATAGTCACAATCACATTTTGTGACCTTCTAACAAAGTCAATGGAGAAGCCAGATTCCCTTAACAACTGTGTTACTAATTTAAACTGCAGTGATTCATTTAACAACTGTGGCAAGAAAGGCTTTACAATGGGGCAAAATTCACTCAACAAATGTCTTATTTAGCAATAGAAACTTTTGGGCTAAACTGTGGTTGTAAATTGAGGACCATCTGTATTCCTGGATTGTCTCATTTGGAAAACAAATTAAATAGTTTGTGACTTAAAAAATTATACTGTAACTTAAATCATACAACTAAAATTTCAACATGACTGCAGTTTTTCTTGCCTGGCATTAAATTTTAAATTTCTACATTTTAAAAAAAGATACTAATTTTCAAATAACAATTTGAACCTGTTGCAGATTTTATTCTTAAACAATGTTTCACAATGATCATATTTAAAATTCAAATAAATAAGAGCTCCTCTCGCTTCTTGCAACATATTCAATCAGCTTTAACAAAAATACTTTGTAAATGTCCACAACTCTTTTTCTACTTTATCTTGCTTATAAATTACATTTTTAATCATCTACTTGTTTCAAAATATGATTGACTTCCTCTTTGTCTAACATGGAATAAACTTATACAGAATCATTCTTTTCAATGAGACTGGGATGAGTCAAAATCATGGTTTTATTCAAGTATCTTTCTCTCTCCTTTCCTCTGTTATTAATTAAGAGCCAATTTAATCAAGGAGGGAATCAAACTAGAAATAAGGAGAAATTTCCGGACAGTTAGAACAATTACTCAGTGGAATGGCTTGCATTCAGAAATTGTGGGTGTTCCATCATTGTATGTTTTAAAGAAGAGTTTGGACAGCTATTTGTCTGGAATGGTATAGGGCAGGGCTGTCAAACTTGGGGCATGACGGCTGGATGCATCATGCGCTGGCCACGCCCACGCCTGATTTAGTGAAGGGGGGGAAAAGTCACGATACGTCAGGTGACACCGCTGTGATGACGCAAGTTTGACATTCCTGGTATAGATTTTCCTGCTTGAATAAGGGGGTTGGACTAGAAGAACTCCAAGGTCCTTTCCAACTCTGTTGTTTTCTTCCTAAGGACCTGCACAGGCTTTCTAATTTGTTTTCCATCATCTTCTTCCCTTTTTCTCTCCACTAGTTTTTCTCTTTGCAGTTGCACTCATTGCACAGAGCAAAGTTGGTATTGCTCTCCTTAGCACATGTCTTTATTCTTTTCTCTTAGTCTGCAGCTGAAGCAAGCCTGCTGTTTTGTAGTATTATCTCTTTTAAGAAGCTACTCTAACCTCTCCAATTAAACTGCCCTCTGCTCAAGAAACAAAAAGCATTATTTAGCAAGTCCACCCTTCAAAATTGAAATCTTTGATGCTTTTATTGAAACAAGCACTTATTACAATAATATCAGATGTAAACAGAAAAATTCTAAATAAAAAAAGCCCTATCTGCATTATCCTACTTTTAAGAATTTAGCACTTTCTCTAGAAAATGCAGATTTTTTTAAAAAAGGACAAGCTAATAGAAGCTACGAGCCAAGTTTTAAAATACATACATTATGGGGGATGTCTCATCGTTTCAAAGGCTAGTACACAAATGTGCTTTTCATAAATATGTAGCAACCTTTTTAAAGGGGAAATTCAGAAAATGTAAGATAACAAAATTAATGTTTTGCACACTGAAGTAAGCTCACACTGAAGTCAATTGCTTGCCTGCTTGATTTCTACCTAATGTGCCTGAAGCAGCATCTCAAAATGCACTAACTTGTGTCATAGCAGCCTGTTATATTAACAGCTGCAAAGAAGGGTCCAAACTACATATAAAAGACATTAGAACCAGGGCAAAATCAGAATGATGTAAGGACAACAGTTGGTAAATAAAGGCTGGTTAAGATGGTAATCTACCACCCCACTCCACCCTGCTGCTTGCATTATCATCTGTTCTGCTCAAAACCTTTTTATATTTGTACCTAACATAAATCTATCAGGTTCAATTCCTGTTTCACTGCTGAGTTCCCTCTACTCCCATTGCAAGCCAGTGTTGTCTATTCTTGAAGTTTCCCTGAATCTGGGAAATTTCAAGGAAATACAACAGCAACTGCTGATGCCTTGCCTCTGTCTTCTTCCCTTGTTGCTGCCCATTCTCCACATGGCAACTGGGGGACGGGGGAACCTGTTTAAACACCATTGTCTGCGGGCTAAGATAAGAAAACTGCTCCTCCTGCAACTGTGAAGGATGGGAGGTAGGGAAAGGTGGAAAGAGATGAAATTTGAGCATTGGGGATGAAAGGGGACACCTCCAGCATCAAATTTCCAGAAGAAACATTTGACACAGTTTTTCTAGAACTGAACCAATAGCTAATTGGCTCTTAGGAAGCCCATAATGCCATGGGGATACAATGTGATAAGACACCAATATCAACCTTTTACAATTCCTATATGAATAAGGGGCCTTGGACAAGTGACAGAATGGAAAGATGTTTTCAAACAATCCCACCAAAGATGATTGTGATAAAAATGAGTTTTATTTTCTACCTTCTCTGATTCTTTTAAGGCCCTATATCTTTTCTTTGTTAGGTTTTGGAGAAGATTATAAGGAGACAAATTGTCTCTTACTGAAATAGGCCAGATTCAGCTGTTGAGCTTTCAAATTTCGTAATTCAGACACAACCAAAAGTATGGCAAAATTCAAGGATATTTGGGGGGGGGGGTTAACTTTCACATCATACTACCAAATGATGTAAAGGGACAGACCCATTTTACTCCTGATCAGGCCATCTATTATGTTCCTTATATGTCAAAACGAATGAAAAATGGATCCAATGCTAATGATTACTAGACCATGAAGCATTTTATTAGTTTTTACTTTTAGAAAATAAAATATACTGGTGGAAAAGAGATTCTATATGTTGAAAAAGACTGTTTCATAATTTAAACAAATTTAAATGGATGCATTTTTCATTTATTAGAATTTTAAAAACAAACACTGATTTCCATAGCATTTAAACAACATTTTTTGTCAACAATTGAACACATTTATATATCCCTGCTTGGAACTTACAGGAAGTATCTGAACATAAAATATATATTTAACAGAATATATAATTATCCAAAATGTGATGTCATAAAGAGCAATTGTGTTTGAATCATAGCTGAAATTATCCATGAGTAAAATAAAACAAAGTGTGCTTTAGCTCAACTTCAAAGCAAAATACAGACTATAAAGTTAAAAGACCCAGTAACTGATTGCTACATGCAAGAACATGACGAGAACCAATGATTAGTCTGTGTAGAATATTTCCTACTAAATCTGAATGTTCCACCCAACTCACAATGTCTTCAATTTATACGAAAAAATGTAATAAAATGTGCAGTTGGCTTCTGTAGCTAAGCCACATCAAAAGTTTCTTCCTTCCAGCTCTTTAGCAAATAATCTTTGGATTTATTGCTATGTTCTTATTATGTGATATATAGTAATCCATAGGTCTGTAGAAGGCAAGCATAACTTTCAGAATCATGGGGAATAATATTTAAGTCATCATATTAATAAACTACTTCTGTTATAGATGTAAGTATTACTCACTTTCTTGAATTTCTGAGGGAGAAGTAATCTAGGCCCATATATTTCATGCAGATTAAGTTAGAGGATTATCATTATACA
The DNA here is from genome assembly GCA_030761175.1 of Masticophis lateralis. NCBI lineage: Eukaryota > Metazoa > Chordata > Lepidosauria > Squamata > Colubridae > Masticophis > Masticophis lateralis. Next base: position 67,875,939 of record JAUDYJ010000003.1, read on the forward strand.
AGATAATGGGAGAAAGTTAATCAGCCTCTCTCTGGCCCAATCATTAATTCAATCTGCAACATCCAACCTAATAATACTTAAAATACTCACATGGAAGAAAGTTGGAAAAGACTATAATGTCTATGGAGATTCTCAGTCATCCAGGTCATGGTTGTCCCAAAGGTGTTTTTTTTTTTTCAATAGGCAACTGGACTTTCTGTTTTTTTTCTTTGAAGATGTTTCACTTCTCATCCAAGAAGCTTCTTTAACTCTGTCTTCAAAGAAAAACCAGAAAGTCCAGTTGCCTCTTGAAAAAGCACCTTTGGGAATAGTATAATATTAACTAGCTCCACAGAGGCATCTCTGACACATGACTATGCAAATTCTGTTTGAAGACTTCTAATGAAGGAGAACTCACATATCATGTAGCAGCACGTTACAAGGAGTAACAATTTGTATAATCAGGAGGTTCTTCCTGAAGTTTAGCCTGAACCTCCTTCTTTGAGGTTCTTTCTTAAGAGCCTTGGTGGTGCAGCAGATTAAAGTGGTGTTAAGTGGCACCAGGTGCATGCAATTACTGCAAGTTCGAATCTCACCAGGCTCAAGGTTGACTCAGCCTTCCATCCTTTCGAGGCAGGTAAAATGAGGACCTGGATTGTGGGGGCAATAAGATGACTTTGTATAAAAAAGAACACCGCTTGGGGGGTGGGTGGGGGGTGAAAGCCCTACTAAGCAGGTATATACAAAAGTATGAAGGCTATTTCTTAACGCATTGTAAGCCACCCTGAGTCTCCTGAGAAGGGCAGCATATAAATCGAATCAATCAATCAATCAATCAATCAATCAATCAATAATTTAATCCACTGAATTTGGTTCTGAACAACAGAGGATAAGATCATTCACTCTTCTATGTGACAACCTCTCAGATATCTGAAAACTACTATCAGATCTCCCCTTAGTTATCTTTTTTGTATCAACATGCTTTATTCCTCACAGGATTTATTTTCCAGACCCTTCACATTTTTGGTAGCTCCCTCTGAAACTCCTCCAGTTGGTCTTGGTTCTTTTTCAGCTGTGATGCACAGAATATACTGTTACAAATGGGGCCTGAACACAGCATAGGAGAAAAGAATGATTAGTAGCTGTGATATAGCCTCTATGATCTTGTTCAAGCACCTCAAGATAACATTCACCTTTTTTATTATCTTCATTATTTATTTATTAAGTTTATTTGCCATCCATCTTGAGGTTCGAGGTGACTCTGAACAGCTTAGCATCTGCATTGCATTGTTAGCTTATGTTTAAGTTGTGACTGAAGAGTAAACCAGGATCCCAGATCCTTTCAAATGTATTACTGCTGTATCAACTCTCCTTCACACAACTATCATGCTGTATCTTTTTCTGTCCAGATGCAGAATGTTTTATTTCTCCATATTCATTTAAGACCACTGTTTAAGCCTCTCCAGAATTTTCTGAATCTTATCTTTCCACTTTCAATCTCATCCCCTTCTACCTGAGAACTTGGTAAATCTCATGAATTCCCTCATCCAAGTCACTGATAATAATGTTTAACAGCACAAAGTAAAAGGTAAAGATAAAGGTTTTCCCTGTCCAGTCATGTACAACTCTATGGCGTGGTGCTCATCTCCGATTCACAGTCAAGGGAGCCAACACTGTCCAAATATGCTTCCGTAGTCATGTGGACAACATGACTATACACTGAGGTACATGGAACACTGTTACCTTCCCACCAAAGTGCTACCTATTTTTCTACTCACATTTGCATACTTTCAAACTGCTAGGTTGGCAGGACCTGGAACAAGAATAGGACATCACCCATCATGTGGTATTTGGATCTCAAATTGCCAACTGTTTGGTAGACAAGCCCAGTATCTTAACCGTCAGGCCATCGCATCCCAGGCTCAGGAACAACAATAAAAATAACAGACTTATATACCACTTCAGAGTATTTTATAGCCCTCTCTAAGCAGTTTGCAGAATCAGCATATTGCCTGCAATAATCTGGGTCCTCATTTTATCGACCACAGAAGGATGGAAGGATGAATCAACCTTGAGCCAGTGAGGATCGAAGTCCTGGCAGTGAGCAGTATTATTCATTTTATTGATTGATTGATTGAATTTATATTGCCACCTATTTGCCCATGGCAACTCAAGGCGGCTTACGGAATATAAAACCACATTTAAAACAATAAAAACTAACAAAAAGAATCAAATAAATTAATATAGTACAATATAACAAAATCACCCCCACCTTCTCCTCCCCCCCCCCCATGACAGCAGATCACATGAGCCATTTAATGGGCTCCATCCCACTCTGGGTTTCCCAGGCCCGCTGGGAGAACCATGTCTTCAGTGCTTTCGGAGGAGTTAGAGTGAGGGCCATTCCAATATCTGGGGGGAATGATGTTCCAGAGACAGGGAGCAATAACTGAGAAGGCCCTTCTTCTGGGTCCCAATGGGTGTATCCGCCTCAGGGATGGGACCTGCAACATTCCCTGCCTCCTCACTCTGATGAGTTAACCTGCATTCTAACCACTTTTGGGGAATTCAAGTTCAAATCTCACCAGGCTCAAGGTTGACTCAGCCTTCCATCCTTCGAGGTAAGTAAAATGAGGACCCGGATTGTGGAGGCAATAAGCTGACTTTGTATAAAAAAAGAGCACCGCTTGGGAGGGGGGGGGGCAAAAGCCCTACTAAGCAGGTATATACAAAAGTATGAAGGCTATTGCTTAATGCATTGTAAGCCACCCTGAGTCTCCGGAGAAGGGCAGCATATAAATCGAACTAATAAAATAATAAATAATAATAAAACTAGTAAATATTTGAAATGTATTTAGAATGCCCCAAAAACCAAAGAAGCCATTCACAATAGTGATACAATTTTACTGAAATTCGCAGGACTAGAATATGAATCTACTGAACAGGGCTTTCGCTTGTTGCAATAATCTGGGGAGAAACAGAACGCAGGAAAATAATGTGGCAAAACTAAGTGGATGTCAGCTAGTCTCTTAACTCTTCCTGTCATCAGGAGTTGCAGGGAAAGTTCAGAAAATTTTTGTTGGTCTTATAGGATTTCTACATGATTTACTGCTCAAGAAAAACAAAGACTCAAAATCATTGGCACTACAGTGACGGAAAAGTCTCCTGTTTTAAAAAAAGATCCCCCAATTCATGAAAGGCAAAAAGGATGTTGATGAAAAGAAGTAAAGTTGAGATGCCTGTCCTTCTTCTCCTTCATTTGCTTAGCTTGCTTAGAATCAAATCTTTTTCCTACACCTAGACAATATATAAGAAACAGTGTCTTCTGTATTATGTAGTCCCATTTTCTTTTATATGTATATTTTAAAAATAGTAACCATTTATTACATCTATTTGTAACGAACATGAATATTTGTAGGTGGAGAAAAGATAGAGACTAGAGCTTGGAATAACAAGAAAGAACCTCTGGGGTCCCAATTCTGTTTAAAAATTCATTTTCTCTTGTTGTATCCCCCCTGCCCCCATACCCAGTAACAGCTGCTGGTAAGAAGAGATAATTTAAAAGAAGAAAAAGCAACAAAAGAGGCAATAAATAAAGCTTTCTGCCTCAGTGGGAGTACAATGCGGTAAGAGTGGAACACAACATGGAAGCTGAACTTGGTTTGAATTCCCAGGGAACATTAAATTGAGGAATTCAATAGAGAGAAAATTTTTTGATCCCTTTCTTTCCATAGCAGCCTCTGTGCCACATCCCACATTAAAATTCCAACAAAGATTTTGAGGACTCAGATGGCTGCAGCCAAAAAGGAAAGCAATGAGAAACTTCCTATAAGAGTCTAATACAGGGGTGAAATGCTCCCGGTTTGGACTGGCTCGGGAGAGTAGGTAGCGATGGCGGCGGACAGTTCGGAGAACCGGTAGTAAAAATCCCTGTCCCCACCCCCACCCCATGCCCAGCTGAGCTGCGGGATCATCAGAACCTTTTTTTTCTTTTAAATGGCTCTGACGAGCCAAGCTCTGACGATCCCAGCTGAGTTGCCTGCTAACTGGTAGCAAAAATCCCTCCCCTTCCCCTCCCCGGCCTCCAGCTTGCTTACCTTAGCTGCTGGTCGCAACGCCTACCTTGCTTCGCTTGCTGTAGTACCTGCAATCCATTGCATCAGCAAGCAACTGAATCTTCCTGCCTGCAATCAAGCTCATCGGTGAGCAGCTCTAACTGCCTGCCTGCCTTCCACGTTCTATCGCAGGGGTCTCCAACCTTGGCAACTTTAAGACTTGTGGACTTCAACTCCCAGCAAAGCTGACTGAGGAATTCTGTGAGTTGAAGTCCACAAGTCTTAAAGTTGCCAAGGTTGGAGACCCCTGTTCTATTGGGTATGTTTTTCCCCCTTTGGGAACTTTAAAAAAATAGTTAATTGGGGTTTTTTTTAGTTGTTCTTTTTTAGACCTAGCCATTTAAAGTTTAGGAAGTTTCAAATTTAGCTGCTTTTATATAAAAATAAAAATTAATTAAAATAATATTTGTGCAGCTTTCTGAGATTTAGTGTGTTTCTGTAGTGTTTCACTCTAATTACACAAACACACAAAATCTCACAAAACTGTATGTGAAATTTTGTGTGTGTAAAGTGCGAAAATTGGTTTTTTGTGCTTTTTGTGGCTGTGTGAGGTTCCTGCTTGTTGCAGAGGCCATTTTGGGTCTAGCACAGCTACTTTTACATTGTGGGTGAGCCAGTTGTGTTGTGTTGTGTTGTGTGTGTGTAAAGTGTGAAAGTTGTTTATTTTTGGGCTTTTTGTGGCTGTGTGAGATTCTTGCTTGCAACAAGCAGGACATTTTGGGTCTAGCACAACTGCTTTTACATTGTCGGTGAGCCAGCTGTGTTGTGTTGTGTTTTGTAGGTTAAAAAAGGGCAAAGAAGTGACATTGATTTGGTCACATCCACCCAGTTACTTTACCACCAAGCCCCGCCCACTAATTAAGCCATGCCCACAGAACCAGTAGCAAAAAAAAAATAGATTTCACCCCTGGTCTAATATATTACATACCCAAATGAACAAGTACAGTTTTATACAAAGAAAGTGGGGCTCGGTGGAGGGGGGGGGGGGAGATACTACTGTAAGATTCTTTATTTACACAGCTAGTCTGGTTGTCCCCAGCAGTACATGAAACTGCAACCTGCAAAGATTTATTTCAGTAAAACTCAAACATGATCCTATACTAAATCACATAGTATTGGTAGTCCTAGACTTACCCCCTAAAATTCTGTTGTTAAGTGAGACAGTTGTTAATTTTGCCCCATTTTAGGATCTTTTGTGCCACAGTTGTTAAGTGAATCATTGCAGTTGTTAAGCTAGTAACAGTCGTTAAATGAATCTGGCTTCCACGTTGAATTTGCTTGTCAGAAGGTTGCGAAAGGAAATCACATGACCTTAGGACATAGGTACCGTCATAAGTATGAGTCAATTGCTAAGTATCTGAATCTTGACCACATGACCATGGGGATGCTGTGATGGTCATAAGTGTGAAAAACTGTCATAAATCACTTTTTTGGTGCCATTGTAATTTTGAACAGTCACTAAATGAACTATTATAAATTAAGGACTAACTATAGAGTCCATGGCAATTTCTGATTTATGTTAACGCCTACTTTAGATACCATATCTGAACTAAGAATAGGAATAGATGATAAGCCCTAGCACAAGCAAATGACATATCAAGAAAAAAAATCAAATTATTTTATTTTAAATAAATGTTTGAGATTGCTATTTAAATTTTCTGCAATTCAATGAAGGCAAGACAATCACCTTGAATTCTAAATAACTACAAAACACAGCACTTTCATCTTTTAATTTCTCCTCACTGCCAACTTTTAGACTGAGTTAGGATCATGACTTTATGAGAGAAGAATACATGTTCAAAAATCCTGCTAATGCCTGTTTAAAAAACCATGTCCATCTGCATCTGATTGAAAATCCCACCAAGAACTATTTAAAATAGTAAATTCACTTTAAACCAAGCCTTTAAACGAAAATGAGTTCTAACTAACGTACAGAATATCATATTACCAGAATTCCCAAGTGACAATAATGGTGTTTGAAATGTTAAGCATTGCTGTTCACATTATGTCCAAAAGGAATATAATTTTTTTCCCCTTGGATGTAGTGGAAAGGCAAGGAATGGTTCTTCTAATTAATATTATAACACAGATGTTTAAAATGAAATCCTCAAGCCATTTAAAAACTATAACAATAAAAACAATAAAAAAATAACAGAACAACAAAACAGCAAAATTTTCAAAGGCCCTGGAAACTCAAAAGATTTGGCACAAAAATAGCATTTGTGAATGCCAGAAAAAGGACTGCGAAGACCGGCATCATAACAAGGTGCCTTCATGGCCCAATCATCTCCCTGACTTCTGAAAACACTAGAAAAGATTTTGTAATTAGATTGTTATCCTATGGGCAAGTTTATTTGAGAAAAGGTTATTAGGACAAATTGCAAGTCTTAACACAGCATTTGAAAATAAAAGTTGAAGGTAGGGCCTAAAAATAGCTTGCAGCTACTGAAGCTATTGAGAACTGGTGTAATATTCTTTTTCCCTCTAAGTCTATTAATCTAACATAAGCACTCCCAAACTTTGAAATAATTCTCAAAGACTCAAAGAAAATTGCAAAATATGCAAAAACTTCACAGCACAATTCATTTCTAAACTACATGATTCTTATTTTACACCATTTACAACAGAAAAGTATACAAATTTAGAGCGTAAACATTCCTAGCATGTTGAGGACTACCATTATACATGGCGAACAAAATTACAAAAACAATAGGGGTTTTTTTTTCAACCATAGAACCCAGTTGAGAAAAGTTGTAAATTTTCTATTTACCTGATTCAGTTCAAAAATTTCCACTGAAATAACAGTGAAACTGTGCCCATTATCCACAATATCTAACTATACAATGATTTAAATGATGTAAGGTAAGGTAAAGGCAAAGGTTCCCCTTGCACATATGTGCTAGTCGTTCCCGACTCTAGGGGGTGGTTCTCATCTCCATTTCAAAGCTGAAGAGCCAGCGCTGTCTGAAGACGTCTCCTTGATCATGTGGCCGGCATGACTAAACACCAAAGGCGCATGGAACGCTATTACCTTCCCACCAAATGTGGTCTCTATTTTTCTACTTGCATTTTTATGTGCTTTCAAACTATTAGGTTGGCAGAAGCTGGGACAAGTAACGGGAGCTCACCCCATTACGTAGCTCTTAGAGATTTGAAACACTGAACTGCTGACCTTTCAATGACAAGATCAGCATCTTAGCCACTGAGCCTCTGGGTCCCTTACTAAATGATGTAAATAGTCACAAATCACAATTTATGCAAATCAACTTAAGTAAGATAGATACAATAGATTTTGTCTGTTATTCTGACTCCAATTTTGCCTACCACATCAAGTCTATTAAATCCAGATGCATTAAATGAAGGGTTCATGTTAGCTCTTTTAGTAGTCTAAATCAATTACATAGATATTAAAAGTTCAATGTTAGAAACCAAGGCTATCTCCAAAACACAAATTGCATTCAGGCTGCCTGATTAGAATTTAATAGTAGTTGATTTTTAAATAATGACTATAATGTTTTACCATGCTAAAACAATGAGACAGAGGAGATTACTTCCTCCAGACAAAATGGGGTAAAATAATGTGCTACTATTCCAAAAAAGGCAACAGTCTAAAATACTCACATGCAGAGATTGCATATTTAATTTGAAAACAACAAAGGCTTTCTAAAAACAGAAAGCTCTTCAGTTACCACTCTTGCCATTGTTGTCATGAATTGCAAATTCAGACTCCTTAAATAAGTAACTGGCATTAAATTTTTGCAATCTGGGAACGATGGAGCAATGCAGGGAAAATGTCATCATCTAGGAGTCAATTTGCAGGCAGGAAAGCTGAAGGAACTGACTTAACAAAACTGGCCTTGTGTGTATGAAGGTCCAGTAATGAAGATATTTTCCCTTATAAAAATGGAGCATTGTTTTGTTGCATTTCCTTATGTTGTAAAAAATAAAATACCTTGAATAGGTCAAGTTCTTTTTGGATTCTTAACAACAGCTCTTCATAAAGGACAGTAAAATTATAACTCACTTCATCAACATTCAATTCTTCATATTCTATATACCACTCTTATCTCAACCATGTGACACTTGTTGATAAGAAAGTGTCAGAGTTGAGTTTGCACCTCACTCAATTATACGGAAGCTGTCAATTTCTTTTCCCTAAAGCTTTATACTTAGAAATCATTCCCTATATGCTGTGATTAGTGTACTCTGAAACCTGAAGACTTCTCAAATTCTTGTTTAAAAAATGACATATGCAACCACACTTCAAATTTAGAAGAAAATCCTTCTTACTCTGCAATCTCATCAATTTTACAAAAGCGTTGCCTCTCTCTTTTATTACACCTGACAGTTAATCTATATTCACAGAGATTTAGCTCAAATTGTAACTAGATACTAACAAGAAAATGCATTTTTCTCTTAAAAACAAAGCCATATTTTTATCTTTTAATAAACAAGAAAAAGTTTACAAATCAGAATCACTGATAGTATGACCATGTGCATTGAACCTTACCCACAATTCATTAAATATTTAGAACCTTAATTTAGACAGTACTATATTTCATTGTAAATCTTACTATAATTTCGAATACCACAACCATATTTCCTTACACTGCTGTGATTCATTAGTGTTATTATTAACCATGAAGACTACTAAGCAGAGAGAAAAAATTTTACATTCCCTGGTTCATTTTGGTTTTGTGCTGTTATATTATTTAAGTGGCTTATTTTATAGCACAACGGTGAATAGGTAAGAGAGAGGAAAAAAGAAAGCTCTTTAATCTCACTTGTGACCAACAGACAATTTATCTTTCTTCAGGATTTATTCTTTTGCTGCTTCAGCTATACAAACACAACAATGTGCCAATGACTACACAAAGCATTACTGTAATATTTGACACTTAATTGGAAGCAAAACACACGAAGAAAATTAAACAGCCCAAACTGTTAAGTTTTAAGATGTTAAGAAGTATCTTTGTCACCTGCTTTTTATCTCTGCACCTAGGATTGGATAAGAAAGGATTTTATTTCTGCATACTGGAAGCTCATAACTTTTACCATCCAACTGTTTTGTTTTGCACCATGTCGCTATTATTATGGTGCAAAAGCATTCTCATGTGTGCTATCACGGCAAAATTAACTTGCCAGAATTTTTAATTGTTTCACTGCTCATAATGAATCACAGTAATGTTTGGCATACAGATTTATAATAAAAGTTTACCAAAACAAACAGTTTACGAATAGGAAAATTATTAAGAGTTCATGGGAAAATTTTCAGTGGTATTTATATGGTTAAGTGGCTATCAATTAATCCAATTTTGAGATTTGAAGGGTCTATCTGCAATGTTCAGGATATATCTATCTCACTTTCTCCTAAAGTATCTATTGGAGGAGGAATGTTGGTACATTCCTATGAACGATGTAACTGGATACAAACCAATGCTTAGTCAGAATGTTCCCTTAGCAGTATCCCTTTGGCAGTATGTCCCTATTCTGAAATGTTCCCTTTCCAGCCAGCAGAATTCAGACATCCACTATATACAACCTCTTAGGCCAGGGATGGCGAACCATGGCCCTTTTACGGTTGTGAACTTCTATTCCCAGAATTCCTGAGACAGCCATGATAGCTCAGGAATTCTGGGAGCTGAAGTTCACAGATCGTAAGAGGGCCATACTTCCCTACCTCTGTGTTAGGCAAATAGCATATTTCATATACTTCCTGTGGAAGAGATGCTGCCTGCCATGTAGAGGAAAAGATTCCCCTCATATTCCTTCTCTTCAGGACCTAAATTGTTTAGGGCAAGGCAAAAGTTGCCAGGTTGGAAAAATAGTCCCCCCCAAATAGTCTTCCACACAACTCCAGAAATATGTGGGCAAATACAGAGAAATTAAAAAGCAGAAGCATTGTCTGTTAAAAAATACCTTCTGTAGAAAAAGGTAACAAGTCCAATGGACAACTTCCATTAAGATTTTTATTTTTCCCTGCGCTATGTTTATTTATTTATGAATTGTTAATCTTTGTATAAATTAAGAGACGGATTTTTAATGTTCAGCCTCGAATTATATTTGTTAGATTTAGTGTCTCTATTGGGATGTTAGGGATATAAAATTCATATTAACTGACGACTATTTTTACAGTACTTTATTTGGAGCATTATACTGTCTTATGTATCTGCCTTTTTATCAAGTTTTTTAACATAAATGTCCACAATTGGACATTTAATGTTAAACAGGGATTTCTGTATTTTGTATTTTATGATTTTGTAGTAAAGCGTGAATCTGATTATCTTGTGTAATATTGGTCTATCTCCCAAAGAAAGGCCAAACTGCCTAACCACTAAGTTCTGCAGCCAGCAAATAAAATAAAATATTCCCCCCCCCCCCATTTCTGCCTTTTAATTACCAGAAAGGCAACATAAGCAGTAGGAGACTTACAAATTGAAGTTGGAGACAGTGGTAGTGAAGAATGCCCCTGAAATAAGAGACTAAAATGTCATTGCGAACTAAAATGTCATTAAGTTTGACTAAAGGAATATTTAGTTTAAACCTTCTGAGTAGTCTTTCTCTTTGAAGGGGCAAAGTTTCTCACTCCAGATTTTATTATATATACAATATGCAGCACAAGCCAAAAAAAATCTTTTCTTCCTCCCAGTTCTAAACTCATTCTTGGGAAATAGGCAAAACATAAATTTTTGTTCCCACAATTTGAAATATCACATGACAAAAGAAAATAAATTGATTTCAGCATTTTATTTTTAATTAGAATCGCAGCAGAACTATGTGATCCTAGATTTGAATCTAGTTTATCACATATCAGTTCACTGTTCACCCCAGCAAAGTAGCAAGTAAGGTCATTACATTCCGGATCTATAGAATATGCTGATTATCATCTCACAACTTGTGATTCGAGGTAGCACAATTAACAGACAATGCATCTAGAAAATAAAATAGCATCAAGTGGAATGTGGCACCTATACTTGAATAATGTTTATATCAGGGTTAGGCAAACTTTGGAGGACTTATATCTAATATTTAGTTTAATGCTGTGTAGTATATCTTCAAAAAGTAGGGAAGAAAGGATCCAAAGTTTAAGTCTAACAATATCTGAGGCAATACCTCATAATGGAAGACAAAAATAAAACATGAAATTTTCCTTGTGTTTGAGCTATTTCCTAGACATGATTTTTTTGAAACTGAAAAGCATTGAAGAGTTAACAGGAAAGAAACCCATTTATGCAAGAGTAACATCAGTTGGCCATGCGTCAAAATAAATATTGCACTGAGCAATCTATTTTCCCTTTGCTGCAATAAATGAAGTATTTGTTGATATAGCAAACTCATAATTTTGAAACTGGAATTTACTTGTACATAAAATATGATTCCTAATTTACTACACTCAGGCTTTGAAAATGCTGACCTATAATGTGCCTGAGGGACCCAAAGCTAACTGCACACGCAGCTAAATGTTACAACAAATTTTAAGAAACAGAATAAAGTTGTATTACTCAATTCTAAATATGAGAAAATTGAAAAATAGCTACACTTAGTAAACTCTTCCATTGAACATTAATTCAATAAGCAGCCTTCAACTTTGTATAAGATTCAGACTGCGTGAAGACAAGTTTGTATATTATTTTTTCAACTCCTTGTCAAGTAAAAGTTGCTAATTTGTAATTCAAAATAGCTCCAGAATTATTTCCATAATTCTACTTTTACATTCATTTAAAATAGTATAAGTTTTAACCAAATGATGTAATTGAGTAGTAGTATACAAAGTGAGCAATTAAAAACCTGTTGTCTCACTTATGAATTCATCAGTAGCATTAAACACAAAGGTCATAGGTTATTGGGTTGAATTTTTCAGTTGATTTTAGACATTTATTGAGGTTCTTTAGAAAAGAGGAATCAATGGCAATAGCCAAGCAGAGATGCAGAGACTAGTGTTCCATGCTATGAACAGGGGGGAAAATGTCACTGCAAAGAGTTGTTTTTTTTCTATATCTCAGTCATGAGATCTTATGAAGCTTCAGAGGCGTAAAAATATAACTGGAGCCATACAAAGGGTGTGCCCTGCCCTCTCAAGAGAAAAATACATATCCACCCCCATGACTCTCACATTAAACCTTTGTGTAGACACAGAATAACAGCAAAGTCACAGATTATATATGTTGAATTAGAGTAAAATTCTTACAAAGCATTTTTTTTCACTTCTAACTTGCTCATCATCATTAGAAGATAATGATATTTTTTTGGTAGATACAGTTGTTATTAAAAGAAGGGAAATGTGTGCATGCTTACCATATCACACTGAGCAATCTTCAGAATTTTCTCCTTGGTATTCAAATAAATCTGCACACCATCTGCTCTTCTCACCTGCAAGAAGAAGATAATGTATATTACCTTTTTTTCCTATTTTTTATCATCTTGTAAAGGAACAAAGCATATCAATGAGTATTGAATTATTTTTCTTCATTAATGGCTATTGCATTTGAATAAAAATGATTATTAAAAATAAATAATTTTTAAGTGGGTCATAATTTCTTATGAAACAATTATACCATAACAATTTAATTATTTTATTTATTTATTTTATTTATTTTATTTAGCTTATATGCCACCCTATCTCCAACGGACTCAGGGCAGCTCACAACAATAAAATCCACAATAACCATTGTACAAAATTAAAATGCCTAATTAACCAGATAAAAGTTAAAAAACTCATATAAAACCCTGTCAGTCCAGGCCAGGGGACTTGAATAACCAAGTTTTTAATTCGGAGCGGAAGATGCGAAGGTCAGGGGCCAACCGGAACCCCAAGGGGAGTTGATTCCAGAGGGTGGGTGCACTCACGGAGAAGGCTCTACTCCTGGGAGCCGCCAGCTGACACTGTCTAGCCGATGGCACCCTGAACAGGCCCTCCCTATAGGCGATGGGATGTTGTTGCTGGCTGCAGATGATCCGCCAAATATCCTGGGCTTAAGCCATGTAGGGCTTTATAGGTGATCACCAGCACCTTGAATCTCACCCGGAGGGCAACCGGCAACCAATGCAAGTCGCTCAGGAGAGGTGTTACATGGGAGTATTGGGATTCTCCCATCACAACCCATGCGGTTGCATTTTGTACTAGCTGAAGCCTCTGAGTGGTCCTCAAGGACAGCAACATGTAGAGAGTGTTACACCAGTCAATATGGGAGGTGACTAGCGCATGAGTAACTGTCCGTAGGGCATCTCGGTCCAAATAGGAGCGCAACTGGCGCACCAGATGGATCTGAGTGTATGCCCCCCCGGTCACGGTCGTTATATGATCTTCTAAACTCAACTGTGAGTCCAGGAGGACACCCAAGTTGCGTGCCTTGTCTACAGGGGGTAAAACTTCATCCCCTATAGCCAATGATGGAACCTCTCATATGGACTGAGATGCCGGTACCCACAGCCACTCGGTCTTGGCAGGGTTGAGTCGAAGTCTGTTCCTTCCCATCCAGACCCGTATCGCTTCCAGGCATCAGGCCATCATGTCGAGGGCATCAACTGGGTTGGTTTGGGGTGGATATAAAGAGCTGAATATCGTCAGCGTACTGGTGGTACCTCACCCCCAAACCACGGATGATCTCCCCCAGCGGCTTCATATAGATGTTGAACAGAAGGGGCGAGAGAACCGATCCCTGGGGCACCCCACAAGTGAGAGGCCTCAAGGTCAATCTCTGCCCCATGCCAACACAGCTTGCATTCGACCCAAGAGGTAGGAGGAGAACCACCATAAAACAGTGCCTCCCAATCCCTTGAGGCGACGCAGCAAGATACCATGGTCGATGGTATCGAAAGCCACCAAAAGATCTAATAGGACCAGAATAGAGGAATAAGCTCTATTCCGAGCCCTCCAGAGATCATCCACCAGCGCAACCAATGCCGTCTCCGTGCTGTACCCGGCCCTGAAACCTGATTGGTATGGATCGAGGTAATCCATTTCATGCAGGGCCAGTGGGTACTGACGCTCCACTATGCTCTTTGACAACCTTCACTAAAAAGCGGAGGTTGGAGACCGGATGAAAATGACTCAAAACAGCTGGATCCAAGGCCGGCTTCTTGAGGAGGGGCCTCACCACTGCCTCCTTCAAGGTGGTCGGAAAGCTTCCCTCCCTCAAGGAAGCCATTATCACCGCCTGGATCCAGCCGTGTGTCACCTCCTGAGTTGAATAAACCAGCTAGGAGGGGCACGGGTCTAGCACACAAGTGGCCGCACTCAGCTTCCTCATGATCCTGCCCACTTCCAATGGGGTAACAAGATCAAACTCTTCCCAAAGCACAGGACCCGCTGCCTCCTCACCGTCTGACTCTGTTCAGTCAGAGTCCAAGCTGTCCCAAATCTGAGCAATCTTGTCCAAGCCAGGTGCTGGCTAAACTCCTCGGTTTGCCCCCGCAGAGGGTCTTCCCTCACCCTCTGATTCAAGAGGGAGCGGGACACCATGAACAGGGCAGCTGGGAGATTTTCTGCGGATGCGATGACATCGACGAAGTAGCAATGCTTTGCCGTCGTCAACTTCACCAGGTAGGCCCAGTGTGGCCGACCTTACTGGGACCAGACAGATTCAGAACGACTGGCTCTCCAACGCCTCTCTAGGTCTCACCTATGTCGCTTCATCCCCCGGAGCTCCTCGGTAAACCAAGGCGCCAACCGGGATCTGCATTGTGTCAGTGACTGCAAAGGAATGACCCGGTCAAGAGCCCTGGCAACAGCCTCATCCCAGGCATCCATCAGGGTCGTGACCGGGGCGTGGGAGAGAAAGAGGGGCATCATCCCAAGCTCTGTCTGGAACCTCTCCGGGTCCATCAGGTGCCTGGGGCAGAACCAGATGGTCGGCTCCACCTCCCAGCGAGGAGGGGTGGCGTACTGGAAACCCAGCTGAAGGAGATAGTGATCGGTCCATGACAGGGGATAAATGGAAGACAATCCCCCACTGAACTCCACCCACCACTGCTCCGAGACAAAAACAAGATTGGGCGTGTGGCGGGCTCTGAATAATCTGAGTCAGGTCCATAGCTGCCATGGAAGCCATGAACTCCTGAGCCACCCCCGACGCCCCGCACAGGGATGGCAGACTGGAGTCCCCCAGAACAATGAGTCTGGGAAACTCCACCACCAGCCCCGATAGGGCGTTGAGTAGCCCAGGCAGGGCTGTTGAAATGCGGCTGGGAGATAGGTACGCAATCAACAAGCCCAACTGCCCATACGGGCCCCACTTCATGAGAAGGGCCTCGCACCCGTCTATCTTAGGAGCAGTGACCTCCCACGGACTAAGGGTCTCCCAAATAACAACCGCCACCCTCCCCCGGGCCCTTGGCTGGTGCAGCACCCTGGTGAGCAAAGTTCAGTAAGAGGGACACCCCCCTCTGAGCCCAACCAGGTTTCCATAATGCAAGCCAGGTCTGCGTTTTCCTCCTCAATCAAATCATGAATTATTATTAACATAAATGATAAAAAAAATCTGAAGAAGAGTAAAACAGTAGATAAAATAACATAAAAATCTCCTAAAGACCTTTCTATGAATCATGAAAAGCACTGAAAATACATGTACAATTAAGTTTTGCAACTGTTAGAACAAAAGAAATATTTTTTTGCCTGTTTTCTGCAATAGTATCCTGAGATGTACTGGATATTTACAGTACAAATCAAATCAAATCAAATCAAATCAAAGGCGGAGATCAAATGCAATTAGGTACTTTCTTAAATTCTTGATCTTTTAAAACCCAGATAGAACACAAACCAACAGTGTTAATCGGTATTGCTAATTTCTCACTGCATTATATACCAAGAAGTCCCCAACCATGGTCTCTAACTACTGCAAATACATGTAATCCTCAATTTATAATCACAACTGAGCCCAAAATTTTTGTTGCTAAGTGAAACATTTGTTAAGTGAATTTTGCTCCATTTTGCAACTTTACTTGCTACAGTTGTAAAATGAATCTCTGCAGTTGTTCAGTTAGTAATATGGTTGTTAAGTGAATCTGGTTTTCCCATTGACATTGCTTGTCAGAAAATCACAAGAAGTGATCACATGACCCTGGGACACTACAATGGTCATAAACATGAATCTGTTGCCAAGTGTCTGAATTTTTATCACATGACCATGGGGATGCTGCAACAGTCACAAGGGTGAAAAGCAGTCATAAGTCACTTTTTCAGTGCTGTTGTAACTTCCAACAGTCACTAAATGAACTGTTGTAAGTTGAGGATTACCTGTAGCTCTAGGGATGGAGAGGAAGGATCCTATCTTCCTCTGAAATATTTAATAATATATTGATTGATGCATAAGCTTCTGTCCAAACATTTTAGTGTAATACAGTGTCCTCTTAGTTTAAATACTGATGCTTTGGAGTGATGTACTCAGTGTCACCTTGCGTGGTGAGATGAGCAGGATAAAAATTGGATAAATAAATCAATAAAAATAAATGTGAACCTCAATTCTCTTTGTATATTCGGCAATTAGAATATAATATTTTAAAAAAATTCTCAGCCAGCATGATTAGTACCTAACTGTACCTCAATGCTTTTGATACTCTTATAGCAGTACATTTTAGATAGAACTGTTACTGTTCATTTATTCATAAGGAGTTTTTTACATCATGAGTACGCTTATTTAGTGAAAATTCACCTATTTTCTGCCAATACATGTAATACATGCAGTTAGTTTCAGTTTAACATAGATCAATTATCCTGCTGTGCTCTTACTATAGTTTCTAAAAGCATGTAAGGATCATTTTCTGTCCATAAAAACATGCAAGGCAATTTTCCGCCATGTACACCCTTACTTGAATAGAATTATGAGCAATTTTCATAGTATTTAGTTCCATGTAGGCATGCTTAATTGCCACACAAACTGATTCAACACTTCTCTTCACATTTCTCTCCATGTTCATTCAATGCAACAAAAATTTCTATATATAATGCTTATGAATATTAAACAATTTTGAGTTGTTTCAAGCAAATGGAAACAATCTTTATGGCAGGAATTATGACTGAGACAGTAAAAACACAAAAAAAAAATGATGAAATACGAGATCACTTGAAAGCGCTGTCTTACTCTTAAGAAAATGTTGCACCTGTTGAATGATAGTTAAACTGCCTTCAGTTTGCCACTAAATTAAATATTATATTTAAAGGAACATTTTAAGAACATTTTAAGAAGTTCTTACTCCTATCATCTGATATCTCTCAAGGTCATTGTCTTTGGTAGCTTAATAAAAATTACATCATCCATCTGTAGGAGAATTACCTCATTGATCAATAATAATGGTCCATGCTTGCAATTACCATGTTATTCATAATAAAAACTATTCCACTATTAAAAACAAAATATGTGGTTCACAAATAAGTCAATCTATTTAAATTATTTATTTTACTATAAGGCAAAGTTTATTTTACACTCTGTAAATAAATAGGTAAATGAAAAGTAGACTACAGTTCATGTCTATGGAGATGTTCAGTCATCCAGGTCATGGTTGTCCCAAAGGTGCTTTTTCAAGAGGCAACTGGACTTTCTGGATTTTCTTTGAAGACGTTTTGCTTCTCATCAGTGGTGAAATATAAAATTCTGTGGGCATGGCTTGGTGTGTGTGTGTGTGTGTGTGTGTGTGTGTGTGTGTGTGTGATATGACTGGGTAAGCGTGGCCAACTTTTTTTTTTTAACATTTAAAAGCATGTTTTCGGCCAAAGAAAAAATGCTTTTAAAAGAAAAAAAAAGCCTCTGATGATCGTGCGGCTCAGCTGGGCATGGGTCAACATATTAAGCTGATACACAAACAAACTTCTCTGGCTCTAACAACTAACCAAAGATTAGCAAGATCACTCTTTGGAATGCTCAACCTGGCCTTGCATAATTAGCAAGAAAGAATTAATGTCTATATTTGCATTCACTGGAGAGGAAGGGATTACAAGAGACTAATACACTGGGATATTTGTATAGTGTGCTCAGCCCTGCCAGGGCCACTGCAATACTTTAGATCTGTATTCTTCACTGTGTGCCTGTTCATTCTCTTGTAATCTCTTTCTCTCCAATGTCTCTATTCTGTAAAGGAGAAAATAGAAAGAAAGAAAAACATCAGGTAAGGAATAGGGTAAGGCATACATTAATGAGCATATGATTAAAGAACACTGCAAAGGGCATAACTTTGAATAGTCACTGAACAAGACATTAGCAAGTGTATACCTGTAGTGTATACTTGTTATTAGATTTCCAGAAATAAAATATTTTCCCCATATCACAAGAATTCATTGAACTATTCACTGTGTAAATCATCTGTTCTAAAATATTATAAGTTAATATAAAATATTCAAAATATTCATAAGAATGGAATACAAGAAGCAATGATTACATACAACTGAAATTCTATCACATATTCATCATGTGATTCCCAGGCTAGAATAAGGTAAAATCATTCCCTTAGTACATTCCTACAAATTCTTTTCTTCAAGCTATTACCCCCCCCCCTTTTTTTTTTTGCTGATTTGCACACACACCCAGCTTATTTTAACAGCTAATAAAGGTGAATTTATCTTTAGTTTCAGAGTTGAATAAGGAACACCCTATATGATCTATAACACATTTTTAACATGTAATTATGAGTTATTTGAAACACTCCTATTTGTACTCTTTTATTCTCCCTCTTAAAGCTCAAATTATTGAGAAGCAAAATTCATTCAGAAAGCATTTTAAGCTTTGAACAAAAAGAAGATTTTATTGCTAATGAAGTATTCAGGCCAAGAATTAGCTTTTATATTTTGAGGATGTCAAGCATTTCAGAAACAAGTGACTAAAATTAAGATGATGTTCAGCAGTAACTGCTTTGTAAAGAAAAAATATAAATGAATGCATATATAATAAATATAATACGTCCATACAACCAAATAGGTTACTACTTATTCTGGTTAAGTTTGAAAATGCCTATTATTTAAAGATGAGCCCAGAATTGTTATTTGATCTGTCCAGTCACGAATATGCTTAAGTGTTTAAGAGAAATTTCTAAGGAAAAAAGGGGATACAGAATGGGAGTTCCCTTTGCAGGCAGTTGGGGGGGGGAGGGGAGGAGGGGAGGAGGCTTCACAGCGCTTTGCTGAAAATCATGAGGAGAAGGAAAACAGGTCAGTCTATATTATATATGGAAAGGAGGATTACCCAACAGGTATAGTACTTTCTAGTACTATTTTAAAAATTTATAGAACAGATTATTTTTAAAGCTCTTTCTAATGGTTTTTCTAATAGAATCCAACTATCTCCAAGTTGGCAATCTTACCCACAAATGTGGTAATATTATCAAGAAATTCCTCTATTTCATACTTATCAATCTAGCTATTCTCAATGGTGGTCGCAAGATTTTCACGGCTGATCATAAAGTGAGGGCAGCTGATACAACTGAAGGCTTACAATTCCTCCTTACAATGCCTCTTTCAATTTTTGATTAAGGTCCATCCACTCCTAAAATATTTTCAATTATCAATTCAAGTGTCCATGAATCTGATTTGTACACAAATGCATTTACTGTATGATGGCTAAGAGGCATTTTCCATATGAGTCAGCCCAATCATTTAGGTGTTCAGTTGCACAGTACTTAAGATTAGATCACTGCCCATAAGAAGATGGACTAACTCACATGATAAATGCATTTAAAGTGATTGAACATATGTAGAATACTTACATAGGCAAGCAGTTTATCTGTGGTTGCTATCATATCCGTTTCAGTTCTGAGACCAAATAGCAAGGGAGTCAAATAATGCTTTTACAACAGCTTATATTATTCATTTCTCAAACTGAGAATCAATCCATAATGTTTTTTGTCCATAAGAGTGCAAAAGTTAACATACCTCATTGTTTTGTAACTTCAGTTACTCATGTACGCATTCATTCCAAGTTTCTTATATTCATTAATTAAGCCAACATATGTTAAATAAATGATATCCACATTTTAGTCTGAAAATAAATCCCACTTGCACAGCTCCCAAAGCTATTAGCTATGTAGTCAGATTTTTAGTAAATGTGCTATAGACTAATTTAGTCAACTTCCACACTTACTTGCCTACATCACTATTCCACTGATGATGCTTTTTACATATTGTGTTGAAAGCTGCTAGCTTTTGTAAACATTTGTAAGAAGTATTGCATTCCAACCATTACAACAAGACTAATGAGAATTTGCTCCTAATTATAGCATTATAAAATGATCAACTCAACTTATCAAAGGGTGTATGTATGAGTGATTGTGTCATGTGATGGTTTTGCCAGAGAGTTTAATCATCTGTTCAAATGCTTCCCGATTTGGGGTATTCCTGTTCTTGACTCTTGTGAAAATTAGGGCTCTGCACTTGGGTTGGGGAACTGGGGGGGTGGGTAAAATCCAGTTTTATATATTCTGTGAGGGTCTGACATAGCACTTTCAGTTCAGATTATTTTATATATTATATTAATTATTTCTTCATTTTAAGAGTTAGCAAATTTCTGAGGGACAACAGCTGAAACTTACTCTTCAAATGAGCTACAACATCAGACATGTCATTACAGGAAGTTTGTTAACGTCAGACAAAAGAGTTAGTGTTTTTCTGCATTTTTATGGATGGGAAAGACAATCCAGACATTGATGATACAATTTTGGCCTTATTTGGAAGGTTTAAGGGTAGAAACTCTAGTGGATTGCCAGAATCTTTCTGCTCTTATTTCTTCCTTTATTTTGGAGAAATAAAGACTTTGACTATTAAGTTTTAATGGTAACATCTTAAGGTTTTGGAATGCCTATGGGCATCCTCCTTGCTTTACATAATAGTGTATTATATATAAAGCAGTGATAATAAACACCAAGTTTTTATCTGCTATATAAGCTATTCATATCAGATCATTCTAGAATAAGCTAGAATAAGAATGAACCTTGCCAACAAGTATGCCAGCCCAGAAAAATAGATTGTCAGGCAATGGTAAAATCTTTAATTTGGAGGGAAAGATTAACTTTTAAAAAATAATTTTTATTTTTAAAATAAATTTAAATCATTATTTGTTTTTGCATTGATTCAGAATGATTTCTCTATCAGCTCCCTATTGGGCAATTTGAAGGTTGCTGAGCTGTTTCTTCTTCAACCCTACCATCTCTGCCTTTGATGATACATAGGGGCAATATTTTTAAAAAGTGCTTCATAGTGAACCTGCTGAAACTAATCAAGTGAAACCCATAAACAGTCTATCATTCTTGTTGTTTTCTATTCCATTTGGCCAAAAAAGGGAAGCAATTTTAAGAGTTTTGATGTTTCTCGATTACAGGCTGTTGTTCAATGTTTGCATTCAAAAGTAAACTGAATTGTTACATTAAACTCGCAAATTCAACTGGATACTATGAGTTTAGCAGAAAATGTATTTAGAATATTTATTCAAAAAGAAGGTGAGGTTCTTCAATTAGTATACCTTAATATTTGGGACAGTATGGAGGCCAAGAAGTTATTTAAGAAAAATTGACAGGTATCTTGTTGCAAATAATTCAGACAAAAGGCTACCCCCCCCCGCCCCCGTTGTGACCCAGGCCCAAGTAGCTATTATCAGACGCAAACAGTTCAAAACAGACTTTATTAGAGCAGCTGAGAATTAATTCATTCTCAGTGTAGTCCAAACTAATTCAAAACACATTTTTCATAACACAATTCTTCAGCCTTATCACCAACCTTGGTCTAATTAGGCAACCTGCCAAAGGCTTTTCTTGGCAAAAGTTCAGAAGCAGAAGACGCCAACAAGAAATAAATGCAGCAAGACAAGAAACAAATCTATCAACGTTGTTTTCCAACAAAGAGCTCAAGAGCCGTTGCTGGTCTTTTAAGCCTTATGGGAGGGACCAATCATCTCTTGGCCCTACTCCTTAGTCCTCTTTGCTTTAGCTGCTCTTGTCTTCTGGCAGCTCTTCTCATACGTGCACTAGGAACAGGCTCCTCCTGTTCCTCTGCCTCTCTGCTGTCAGCCTCTGGAGGCTCCCGAGTCCACACATCATTCCCAGATGGCCCTGGCCCCATCTCTGCCTCCGACGCAGAGCCCTCATCTGGGCTTGCCCCAGTCTCCAGGACTGGCCCATGTTCTTCCTCAGCCTCCTCACTGTCCAACTCCGCTGCCAGCTCCGCAGGCTGCTGGCGGACACAAGACACCCCCCCCCAAATATCAAAAAATCAATAACTGTTGCTTTTGCCTTACTATCATGAGTTGGGAGGTTGGCCCTTGAGCTGAGAATGTGAGACACAAATACTTCTGTATTTCCAACATCGAAGAAATGATGGTAATATAAAGGAGAAGAATACAGTCCATGAGCCTTTTGAAATTTCTTATCCAAATTCCGTGAGGATATTTTGGAAAGATGGGAAGTGGCAGCATGAAGACTTTGGGAGCGTATGGGGTAGGACAGACAAAGGGCAGAACAGCTGAGCAATCATGTGTCACTTACTTTCACTGACACTATAATTCTTTTCCACTGTTAAAATATCAGTTTATCCCTTTATTTTGCAAATTAAGTAATTCATCACCTTTTATTTTCCAAGGATAATAAAGATGAATTTGAACTTTGAAAAATCTCTTTTTAGCTGTTGAATGTATTGAGCTCTCCTAAATTTCTTATAATAGTAAATTGGGAAAAAAAAAATCGGCAAGCATATAAGTGACAACACAATCCTATCTATCTTTTACTCAGAAATCCAATTATGTTCAATTAGGCTTTCTCCAAAATAAGAACATTTAGGATTATAACCGGAATAGTTTTCTTGACACCTATTGGATTCTCAAGAACATCTTTTTAACAAAATATATATGTACTCCACGAAAACAGAATCAAATTTGACATAATTATAGTAAGTTGTTCACAAGAGAGCACAGAATTTGATGCCTATATTGCTAAATAAATTATGCAAATTCCTAATACTATTATAAAATAGAAAAAGTACACCACTTGTTCACACATATACACTGATCACCATATTACAATTCTATTTTTACCAGTAAAACATTGTAGAAAAGAAATTTATTTTTATACTAGCATGCCACCCACTCCTAATTAACATCAATCTGTCTTCTGTGAACAGTATATGTTGCAAAAATGTGCGCCCTTGAGTACATGAGGGTATTTTGCAAGATGTCCTACGTGTTGCTAAAACCTGAAATTGTTTTACCCACTGCTGTAGGAAATGCCTGAATCTTTATTTTCTTGTGACTTTTCAGATGAATAAAAATAAAAATAATCTTTTTTACCTTTCTGTGATTTTTTAAAAATAGTTATTAACATAACCCTTTTGACTCAGCTCCTCCCAATTCCTCCATCCCTGGTACAGCTGTTACTTAGCTGGTTAGATGTTTTAAAAAAGCAAATAAATGTGGTGCAGATAGAGAAGACAGCCTAAATATCCTTCATCTAATGAACAGACACGACAGGAAGGAAGTTAGATCTGAAGGCTACAACTGAAGACTGTAAGAATTCATCCACATGTCCTGCACTAATGGTTTCTTAAGGAAGGGAACATGTGATGTTGTCTTTAATCTACCTCCAGCTCATGATAAAGAAACTTCTGCTCATCTTTTTTTGCTCCACTTCAAAAGCAATGTTTTCTAAGATGGGCATGAACAGTGAAAACAGTAATTTTATATTTTGAGTTTGATGTCATAAAACATAAGAGCCCCAAAGAACTTAATCATCACATCCTTTTTACAACAAAGAATTACAAGCAGAGATTCCCTATACCAGAGTGATAAAATGATAAAAAATACATTCCACTCAGAGGGCAATCCCCACTCAGCCAAAAGACCACAGGTGAAGGTGGGCTAGTAACTATCTCAGCCTATTAGCCTCATTCACTGCAAAGCTGAAAATGCCTTCTCTCTGACTGGGATTTTCTAGACATGTTGCTATTGTTACTCTTGCCAACAATGCATCTAGGAAGTGAAGTTCCAGTTATTTCCAAGGGAAGTAGGCTAAGGAAACCTTGAATAAAACATAAAACAAGGAAAGTATATGAACATGGTTTAAGTTCAATGAAATGAATGAAAGACAGAAAATAAATATAGTAGTATTTATTTTAGAAGTATGGAAGAGAAATTTGACCTCTTTTTTCTTCAGGGTAGCTGGGTCTTTTGATTTACTTAGGATGTTCGGATAGCTTTAGTTGGTTTGTGTGCAATGCTGATGCCATGTGGTTGTAATAGTCTGTTGGTGGTTTCTGAGATGTTTTTGATGTATGGTAGTATTTTCACAGTTTGTGTTGATTGTGCTATATTGGGTTGAGTGGTCAGGCACTTCTTGATGAAGTTGCATGGATTTCCATGAGCTACATATATTCTCCTCTATTAATATCACTGTAAAACATGCATGAGGATAAAAAATACTTAAGAGAATGGTTGCACCACTGAACACAGAGTGAAGACAAGGGTGTGTCATGTTTTCTTAGTGATTTAATGTATTTAAGGATTAATGTATAAGGAATAAATGCTATGATGTTAAATGTGTATTGATTATTGATGTGAATCTTAATAAGCAGCACAGTGGAGTGCTGTTGGTTAAGAAGCTTGGCACGATGGTTGCATTTCAAAGAAAAAGTGGGGTGAATTATTACAAGTTATACATAAAAAATGTAAATTAAAGCAAGTAGCAAGAAGATTTGCTGAAATGGGGTAATGAATGAAGAAATTTTAAGCTGTGCAAAAACTGGTGGTGGGTATTACAGAATCCGTTATGAGAACTAAATGCTTCTCAAAAAAAGAAAGATGGCTGTGTCTGAGAATATGCTTCTGCGCACCCAATATTACATGGAAATAAGGAGTATGTCAGGAGAAACACAGAAAAAGTTGAATGGCATGAAAATGGCTTCATTAGGAAGTTTGTTGAGTAACAAGGAAAGGTCAGAAGGTCAAGAATGCATAGGTAATGAATGAAGACAAATCAAACATAAAGTGAGTAAGCAATATGAAAGAAATACATTGAGATAATTTGGGCATATACAGATGAGGACTGAACTGCAAAACACATATGTGAAGAAAAAATGAATGGGATGACAGAAAGAGGAAGGCCAAAGACCTCATTTGGCCCATAAAGCACTTCTAGTTGTCATAAAATGTCTTCCTCCCCAGAGTCACATGAATGCAGTTTGGGCACTTGGCAACTGGCTCACTTTTGCAACCAGTTGCAGTGTCCCATGTTCACATGACTGCGATTCATGACAGTTTTTTTCAGTTTCCAGCAAAAAGATACCTACTTGGAAGAACGGATTTGCTTAATGATAACCATGATTTGTTTAATGATTGCCAGGAAAAATGTTAAAAAGATAGATCAAGGCACATGGGTGCCTTGACTTATGAACACAATGATTTACAATTTCTGATCTCAATTATGGTTGGAAGTTTTTATAGATTTATTTTGCATGGCACAACAGAACACAGCATTAACTGTTGTTGTTTTTTTCAGTACTTATAATGCTTCTTCTTGCTAGGGCATCCTCGGGAGGTCCAGTAGGCAGAACGTATAGACTATTTAGCTGAGACAAAATCATGTTGCCCGGGGTACACCACGAGGAAGCTAGTCTACACTGGAAGTTCAGAACTACCTATATGTTATCTTTTAAATCTTAAACTTTTTCGCAACGTGTTTCCTTTCTCATTATGGCAAGAAGTCACACTGCCTGTTAGCCAAATTACAAGGGGCTTCAGATGCAAAAGAAAAACAAAATTTAGGATTTGTAAGATGCCTGTTCGTGATATATATATATTGCACATGTGTATGCCATGCCCATTTAATTAATAGATTATATATTAACAATTCACCACTTCAAACTTAGAAAAAATGATGATTAAGGAATTCATATGGCATGCTCTTCAAAAAGTTATAATCAAATATCAAAGCTTCTTTTAATTTTGTATTCAATTCATGAATCTTAAAACCATTCAAATTATTTTCCACAATGATAATAAATGCTTGAGTTTGTTCTACAAAAATCAGCAGGTCTGTCCCAGAGGACTCTTTCATCTCCAGAGTAGTTTTTAGGAGAAGGGCCTGCAGAGGAATGGAAAACTGCCCTTTTTCCACTACAGAATCAGTTAATTAACTGGATTTCACAGCAGCAGATTTACTTAGTGTGGAAGTTCTTGGCATGAGGTATGGATTGCGTGTCCTAGTTCTTACCTCAGCTTTACATGAATTCACCAGTGACCTTGCATAAAGCACTACCCTATCCTTGGAAATACACAATACATCTCATTTTATTCAAAGTTGCTTATCAATTTATATTTATGGCATTACACTCTGGTATTATCATTTTATTCTGCCATAATCACCTATACACCCAAACAGTGTATAAATATATAATGAAACCAAATAGCAACTAGGGTTATGCAAAGCATCCAAAAGGAACATTTAGCAAAGCCTATTAAAACAAGCAACACATCTCTCTTCAAAGTATTAAAGCAATTTTAAAGCTCATATAGTTACTCTAAAGGCTGCTCAGATGTCTGTAGAATAGAAACACCAGTGAAACAAATCACTATGTCTAGACACACTAAAAGGCAGAAATGTAGAAACAGCCTTTGAAGCAACTTTAACATATGCTAACACATTTTATGACATGCCCCTTTAAAATGTTTTTCACTATTCATCCTAAGGAGTATTAGTATAGATTTCAGTAGGCTCTTCAAAATATTACGCTAAAGCAGTAATATAAATATAAAGCAGTAAATCCATTAAGAATTCATACTTACATAAACAGAAGCAAACTAGCAACAAAATAGTTCTCATCTGTCCCAAGAGGAGAGCTCTTTAAAATATGACAAGGTTTTTACAAAGTTATGAACTAGTTTCTATAGGATTCCAGAAGAGTATAATTTACTCACTGTACAATAATTATTCACCAAGATATGGTGACTACTACTAACTTTGGTTGCAATGGAAGTCTAAAATAGTCCATTACTCCAATTATATATATATTTGTCATGTTTAGGGATTTTTCTCTTTTCACTATTAGTCAAGATTGCTTAATTTCAGAGCTACCTAGAGAATAATCTCTTAATGTGGTTCTTCATGTCTGCCATCTGGTTTCAAATCAAGCAATTAAAAAACCAAATAGAAATAAAGAAACATTATGTCATTTAATATACTGCACTTTTAATAAAATAAAATGCACATTTTTGATACAGAGATTCAAGAATATTTAGTGCAATATTGGGGTCTTTGAAGGTATACTAATGTAACAGACATGTCCCTTTTAGCTTCATAAAATGAGAGATTTGCACAATCATGAAACAGCTGCCCTTGGCATGAACCAAGTTTAAGGGTACAGGTAGTCCTCAACCTATGTCTATAATTGAGCCTGAAATTATGGTCATAAATCATGCCAGTCATCAAGCTGGAAGCAAATGCCAGTTTTTGGCAAAAAAAGGTCATAAATCAGGCCTGAAATGTAATCATGTGACCAAGAGAATGGGGACATCCATCTGAACTTCGAATCTGGGTGGTAAGTAGTTCTGGGGAAGTCCTTCATGACTGAATGGGTTGTAAATTGGGGTCTACCCTATATGTAGTGTTTAGACAATTTAGTGATTGTTCAAAGTTATGGCAGCACCAGATGAATAGTAGTTGCATCCAGTCTCTGAAATGACAGCCATTGCAGCACCCATGGAGTGATATAACCAAAATTTGGGCAGTTGGCAGCCTTCCCATACAACTGTAGGGATAGTTCAAGTCCTCCCACATGCCTGTATCTCCCTCATCTCTGTCCTCTTGCCTGTCTTGTGCTCTGTCATTTCTGCTGATCCTGGCACTCCCAAATACCTTTGCCATCTTCTTCCTTCCATTATCTATGAGGCATCTCTAGCCTGGCCCTTTGTGAGGCATCTGCTAGCCACATCAGACCTTCTTCTGAAGGTTGTGTGTAGCCTTGTCCAAGTTGCATGCAAATGTCTCGCAAGGCTTTGGAAGGCATCAACAGCTCACGAGAAAGCCAGAGGCAATTTGGACAAGGCACAATTATGTGCAGTCTTTCCATGAGGCTTCTTATGAGGTTCTGAAGCCTTCCAAAGCCTCATGAGAAAACCATACACAATTTTCTACATAAGGCTATATGTGGCCTCAGGAAGAAGGCCTGGTGAGGAAAGCAGCTGCCACACAAATGGCCTGGCCAGGTATGCTTTATCAACATTGGGAAGAAGAAGACAGTGAAGGTTAGCTGGGGACAGCAGGACCACAGGGTGAGCAGAACCCGGGGCTACCAGAGGGTGGTGGAATGCAGAGAGTCTGAAACGTCAAGGATTGGGGGAAAAGAGGTGATGGAGTTGAAGAGGAGATGGAGGAGGCAATCCCTTACTTATTGAGGCTTGGGGCTGGAGGGTCCTCATCCAATGACCAGTGGGATTCAGTTAATGATGGCAGTGGGGGACTGCCAGGGTTGACATCACTAAGTGATGTTGACTTGTGACGTTTTGCTAAATGACATCAGCATTTAGCAACAGAAATTCTGGTCCCAATTATTGTTGTGACTTGAGGATTATCAGTAATGCTGTGATTAATGTGCTAGACTATCTGGGAGACTTGTTCAAGTAAACCTTCAGCCAAGGGAGCAGATTGGGTGACTATGGACCAATTATTCTCACTCAGCTCAATCTATTTCACAAGTTTCTGTGTCAAAAAAATGGTAAGAGGATGTAATATGTACATTCCAATGA
This sequence comes from Masticophis lateralis, assembly GCA_030761175.1. NCBI lineage: Eukaryota > Metazoa > Chordata > Lepidosauria > Squamata > Colubridae > Masticophis > Masticophis lateralis. The sequence goes on from JAUDYJ010000003.1 coordinate 67,904,734, forward strand.
TTTTCTGAATAAAAGCAATATAGGAATCTAACATATAATATTCATAAAAATAGCAGCAAAACATATTTTAGAATTGTTTTTTGCTTGTGATTTGCTTCTCATGAACAAGGAAATGTCAAATTAGTTGTCTATCCCTGTACTAAAAAGAGCACTCTTAGAACAATGTTTTCTAAAGGTGCATAGATCAAAGCCAAAAAACTGTCTATAAAACAAATTTTATATAAGAATTATTTTCTTTCAGCCTATCTGCTATTACTAAATGTACATCTTGGAATATCATGGATCCTCGGAAGATACATGTAAAAAAGCTGTTTGATAATATTATGGATTCTCTTAAATTAATATACAATAGTTACACTGGTCTCTAAAGTATATAACAACCCAAATATATTGCAATGTAGGCAGGGGAAGATGGGGGAGAGAATTACTGTTTCATATTTAGTCAGATGATGAAAAAGCCTACTCTCAAGCTTCCTTTCTGAGACAGAAGAAATGAGTCAGAAGGAACCTCAAGATAACATCAACCAGATCCTCGTACTATTTAAAAAAAAACATGAAAAGATTTCTCTAGCAAAGTATTTCTCTGGTCTGTGCCAAATGTTAACTGAAATACAAAATGTATGAACTTGTACACAAAGGCTACTTAGAAGCAAGAATGGAATAAAACAAAAACTCATGCTTATAATACTGTAATAACTGAACCATTTTTGCTCTTTCAAAGTGAAAAGTTAAACAATGATCAATGACCAATGATGATCACATTATTTAGTAATCTGGAGTACCTGTACAGGTAGTCCTCATCTTACAACAGTTCACTTAGTGACCAAAGTTACAATGGCACTGAAAAAAGGGACTTATGACCATTTTTCAAAAAAAGTAACTGAAAATAAGCGAATCAGACCAAGATGAAAAAAACCTGAAATTCTCTACAGCAGAGATGTCAATATCCAAGATACATTAGAAGATATTCCCCATTTACAAGAAGCTCTAATACTAGAAGATTATGTAAAATCAGCACTCAAAACTTTTGTAATATCATTTCTCTTCCCCTCCATCTCTCTCTTTCTCTCTCTCTCTTTCCTTCTCCCACTCTCTCCCTGTTTCTCTCTCTCCTCCCTTGAGGGGTGGGGTGGGGGAAGGAACCCCTGAACAGGTGCTGGGTGGTGGGAATGACGTCCAAAGGCCGCTGAGCCCAGGAGCAGCACGCCCATGCTCAGCTGGCTGGCGGGAAGATGGGGCATCCCAACACAGGCAGCTCTGCAGGAAAAGCAATTGTTTATTTTTGCTGAGTCGACTCAGGGTCGCATTGTGGCTCCACGTTGTAATGGACTTCAGGAGGAGGATGGGAGCCCATCTCCCCCATTGTGAAGTGTGCAAGTGAAAAAGTTCACTCAATCAATTCCAACTTCACAAGATCTTTTTCTTCTAGTAATGAAAGTCAAAGAGCACAAAAACATAAAGAACATATTAGTAGCAAAAGGCACAGCAACTTTAGAACAAAATGAAAATTTTGAGTGGTGGATAGTTTCTACCTTTTGGATTGACTGACAACAATACAGGAACCAGCAATCAACAAATAGAAGCAGACTAGCATTTCATACAATAGAAATGAAAAAGGTATTCTGATGACATGTCTTTACATCAGAATGCTCAGAATGTGTATGGAATGGATTTCCCTGTGGGTAGTTTATGAAAGTGAAAGATAGAATTTCAAAAAAGTAGGATAAAAAAAGTATTGATACTTTTGAATGCGGTTATTGGAGAAGAGTCAAGAGGATACCATAGATCCGTGATGGCAAACCTATGGCACAGGTGCCACAGGTGGCGCATGGAGCCATATCAGTGGGCACGCAAGCTCAGCTCCGGCATGCATGCGTGCGTCAGCCAGCTGATTTTCAGGCCTTCTGGGCCCACCAGAACTCAGGAAACACACTGTTTCCAGTCTCTGGAGGGCCTCTGAGGAGGTGGGGAAGGTTGTTTTTGCCCTTCCCAGGCTCCTAGAAAGGCTCTGGGGAGAGCAAAAAATGGGCCTACAGGGCCCACCGTGTCATCACGTGCCAAAGCGGGGAGAGCACGGGGAGGTGGGGCGCATAGAATTATGGATGTGGGCACGCTTGCATGTGACCCCACCGCGCTCGCCCCGCTTTTGGCATGCGATGGCAAAAAGGTTAGCCATCACTGCCATAGATTATGAATGAGACTGATTCAATCCAGACTTCTCACTTAAAATATTAACCATCAGGCACATTTTATATATTGAACACATTTGGAAACTAAGCTCTCCTGGTAAGAATTATACTGCTGGGAAAGGGTGAAAGGAAAAAAAAGTAAAAGGCAGCCATTTTACAATAGATGGACTTGATTACAGAGGTAATGGGTACCCTAGTAGAAGACCAGAAGGGCCAAGCTAGGAACAGATCATCCTTGAGAGGTTCTATCTACATTGTTATTTAGAGCTGAACCCCAACTTGATGGCACAACATCAATCAAACAAGAAAGGAAGATATGTTATTCTGATATTAATCATATCAGAGTGCTAGATAAGTCAATGAGAAGATCTGGAGTACATATATATGGTTCAGATACTGGGGGAAAAGCAGAACAAAAGAGAGACCCATTTGCATTAGCTTCTCCTCAAATATTTTCCCAATGTAAGAATTCTAATAATGTAAGTTTAGTATAATTAGTAAACAGCTTAGTGTCCAACTAAATGACATGCTGTACAATTTTTTCCTTGCAATAAAAATAAAACATGTCAAAACATGAACAGTGTGAGGGAATAGGTAACTACACATTTTAGCCCTCTCTATACATCAGCTAGAAAGACAAGCTAAGAAAGGAAAAAAGAGTGCAGGTCTATGTGCTGTTTCAAGATATTTCTATTTTTAGGAGATACCATAAACAATGCTATAGCCATCAGATGTTATCAATTAAAGCTTTATGCTTTTCCAGCTGCTAAATATTACATTATTTCTTAGATTAAAATTGATAATCCATAATTGCATAAAGAGCATGTATTAAACATTCTTACACATTTATACAACAGTATTTGTAATGTAATAATTTATTCTAGTTTTTAAAAACAGTACACATTTGCTATAAAGTGTATGTAAGCACTTCTCGTTCAGCAACCACAATTGGAACAAACAACTCTATCCCTAAGCACAGTGGTTGTTAAATAAAATTTAACCAAATTATTGCAGTCGTGAAATATCAAATGATCACGACTTATTTCCTTCTCTATAAAGTCTGCTTGTTGCAAGACACCTATGAAGCATACAAATTATGATTATCGATTACAGAATATTACAATGGTTATAAATATGGGAATTGTTCACAAAGTTAATTATTTTATACCACCAAACTTCTGAATGTTAAATGTCACTAAATGAGGACCACCTGTATCTGATTTAATTCATACGTAAGGTAAAATTAACTTAAACATGCTGTCTTGATTTTGATAGGATTTACAGATAAGCATATTTAATACTGAATCCTTGAGTTAAATAATAATATAAAGGCTAATTGAATAGTTTTTCTAAACTAGTGCTATGTGGACAGTATTTTAACCCAATGAAGAGGTGCAAAAACATTGGAACAATATGTTTCAGCTCTCAAATGTTACATAATTCACTGAATTATACAAAGCTCACTTAAAAAGCAAGAAATCTTCCTTTGCAACTGGACTGATTTTGAACTAAAAATCATGTTTATTTTAATTCAATTTAATTTCCAAATTTAAAGGCCACCCAGACAACATAAAAAACAACATACCAAAATAAAACATTGGTTAAGCATAAAACCATTTAAGCAGATCATTCAGCACACATAATAAACAACAAATAACCCCCCCCCCTTCACTCCAGCCCTTTCAATCACCCTATCCCAAAGCCTTGGAGAACCAGATTTTTAATAGCTGTCTAAATGTTACAAGGGTGAGAAATGCATAAAGGGAGAGAGGTCATGCCAGAAGGCTGGCACTACAACACAGAAGGCCCATTTTCCAGATCTGTTAATTGACAGGATTCAGTGGGCACCCACTCTGCTTGATATATTATATGGGCAGAAACAACTGGAAATAGGCAGACCATCAATCAGCAGGCCCTACGCCATATAGGGTTTTAAATAACCAGTGCCTTGAACTGCACCCAGAAGCCAAATACCTTATAACCAGTGTATTTTACAAAGTAGTGAAATCGTATCAGCATAACAATGAGCTATGTCATTGTATTCTGGACCAACCTTGATTTTCAAAGGCACCCCCACATGAAGTGTGTAACTGTAATCTAATTGTGGGATGACCATGACGTAAGTGATTACCTGAAGGTATATACTAAATGTATCTGTGTAAAGGCCCTCTTTAATAACACCTGCCACATTCCGTTTTGACGTTGCAGCGAGATTGGACAGGAGGAGCAGAGGTCCGTGAACATGCCAAATTCTCCTCGTTGAAAGGCTCCCCCAAGGGGCTAAAGTCACCCAGTAGGGATGAAGAAAGAGGGGCACCCTGCAGGTTGCGGAGAGTGGCGGCTCTCCAGCTGGACCCAGGGATTCCCTCCTATCCAACAATGAAAAGGAGAGGCAGCCATTATGGCTGCCATGAAGCCGGGGTAGCCGAAGAAAGAATGTGCTGGAGCAGTGTAGATGAACAGTAATCAGAACTGAGTGAGATGATTCTCTTTTTACCTAGAACTTAACCTGAAAGAAAATAAACCCTGGAAAAGAGACACTTTGAAATGCTTGTTTAAGCGGCGAAAATTACATAGAGAAAAATTACAGAACCGAAAGAAAAGGAATTAAAGAGAGAGCGCAAAATCTTTAAAATATAGAAAGACTGGTGTTTCAAACTTTATTGGCAATATTTTGGTAAAACATTTTAAAATGCTGCAATTATTTGTACTAATAAGTACAATATCAATAAGTACAATAAGTACAATGAAAGTACTGATAAGACAAAAGAAAAAAGTGGAAATGAATAACATAGGACAGCTGTGCTATGTACTATTCCATATCTGTCTACTTCATGGTTATTGGAGGTTTAACTGTGGGATTATGGAAGATATCTAAAGAAAGCAACTTTTAAATGCCAGGATTTATGACTGAATTTACAGTGGACTTAAGGAGACATTTGGAAATCTTCATGGCTTACCTAAATGGAACTAACTGACTAATTGTGGAACACAAAGAATTATAACTATGGCATTCCCTTAGGAGCAACGCTATGATTGAGCAAACGGTTTCTAAGATGGCTTTCTGAGGTCATAGACAATTGAGACTTTGGGATGGTAACAGACTTCTGATAGACTATTGAGCAATATTTGGACCTATCAAAATAACACGTTGCATCAGGGGGAGATGACTGGATTTCAAAAAGAAATGGTGTTGATGCTTCAAAGTACTTATGATATGTTGATAAATAACCACAAGGGGAAAAAAGACTTAATGCATGACATTGTGGGGAAATCAGAAAATGTTCAACAAGGGACAATGAATAAAGATCATAAAACACAGGAAATAGAGAAGATAATAGAACAACCAGAGGAAAAGACAGAACAGATAAATCAATGAATAAAACAAGAAGAGAAGTCAATAAAGACTTATGAATCAAATAAGGACAATATATATTAAGAGATCAAAAAATGGGATTGGATAAAAAGAAAGATAGTTTTGAAGAGAAGGTAAGGGCTTGGGCAGAACCTCCAGAGGTACAGCAGCAAGAGATAGTAGAGATGGAAGAAATATATGGGTTAAATAGGAAAGATGTAAATAGAGACAAAGACCCAAGGCAGGAGTTTGGGAGGCAAGTCAAAAAAACGAATAAGAATTGAAATACTAAAGCAGGCAATCGATGATAGTTAGAAAGGGAATGCTGTTTAACATAAAATTGGCTTTATTGAGAGCTAGAACAGAGGTAGAAACAAGATTGAGGGGGAATATTATTATACATATTTGTATATAATATACTAAAAGTAATAGCTAAATGTAAAGATTAGATGTTGAAAAATGGTACCGTGTTTCCCCGAAAATAGGACATGTCCCGAAAATAAGGCCAAGCCTGATTTTTGGGGTGGACGTAACTATATGCCCTCCCCCAAAAATAACCCCCTCCTCTCTCTCACACACACACACAGGTCCCTCATCCCCCCAGCCTTTCCAAGGCAGCCACATCCCTGTAAACTCCTGCGCCCCTTGTCCCTTTCGCCGGCAGTACCGCTGTCGCCCCCGCGCCCAGGCGCTGCATCTGTATAGCCTGCACTACTGAGTGCCTGCCACAGCACAAGCATCACCGCCCCGGGGCTTCCTTGGCAGGGCGGCCATCGGCGAAAGAGAAGCCTCCATGCATGGCAGGCAGTCACAGAGGACTACAACGGCAGATCTGGAGTGTCCCACAGTTGGGTGTGAGTCTCTGCAGGAATGGCTGAAGCACTGCAGGTGTTTCAGCCTGCAGCCCCCTGTGGCCAAACTCAACTGCGTGCGAGAAGCGTTGGCTGTGGCTGGGCCGGCTGAGCTGTGTCTGTCGGGGCTGAACTCGGTGCAGCTGCCCAGCATCTTGCAGTGATCGGAGCAGAGAGGAGCAGGGGGGGAGTGGAGGCCTCCGGCAACCATGACCATAGAGTGGGAAGCACACTCTCAGAGTGGCTGCTGCCCTGGTTGGGGTTTGGAAGCTGTAGAGGCAGAGTTTGGGGGAGAGAAAGAAAGACTGCTGCTGCTTCTGGTTTTGGCTGCATGCAAGGAAAGCAACAGAAGCAGCAAAAGTATTTCTTTCTGTCCCCCAAACTTTGCCTCTGCGGCTTCCAGCCAGGGCAGCGGCTGCTCTGGGTGTGTGCTTCCCACTCTATGGTGACGGCTGGAGCTGGACCCTGCAGGGGGAGCTGGCCCAAGCTGTGGCTTCTGCACGGGTGCTGGTAGTGGGCACCGGCAGCATTGGCTACAAGCTCCTCAAGGACCTAGTGTTCACCAGCTTCACCCACATCGATGTGGTAAGGCCTGGGAGGCATGCAAGCGAGGGGTGGGGACAGGCACTCACACGGCTTGGTGTTTTCGGGCCACTCGTGTTCTACACACACACACGACAGGAGGGGAGGGGTTTTATGGCAGTGCACAAAGGGAGGCTCTCTCTGCCGGACTCCCGGCTGTGAGTGCGGAGGCTGCCCGGGGCCTCCTGCATCCCTGAAATAATAAGACCCCCGATAATAAGGCCAAGCCCTTATTTTGGAGTTCAAAAGAAAATAAGACCCTGTCTTATTTTCGGGAAAACACGGTATCACTATGTACATTTAAATAATATTGTGATTGTTATTAGAATGGTGCACAAAAACACTGAACAACTAAACAATGAAGGAACACACTCTAATACAAATATGTATAATACCACAATTGCATAAGTATGATTAATGTAACAAATATTAATACTGCTATTATTTATATTTAAATGAATGATATCCATATCCCTCACTGTTCATAAAATGATATTGATGTATATCCAAAAAAAAAAAAAACTATCGGCCACCTGCTCCTCAAGCAGGTGGCAAGAGATCAAGAGGACCTTCTAAAGATTAAAGGGAAATGATCTTTATAGAAATATGTAAGAACTGTTTGTAAGGAAAAAGCAGTTGGAGTATTTTTAAAATCCAGAGTGACAAGATAACATTTTGAAGAAGATCAAGGCAGATGCTTCCCTGATTTATTTAAGTATAAATGGAGAAGCAGAAGCAGACTTGCAAGATTCTGTTATTATTTCCTATGGAGTCTAATCTATCTGGTGGGGGCTGACAGAATTCCAGCTTGTATGTCAATCTTGAATGGGGAAGTGCAACTCTTCTGAGGGTTATTGACGGACTATTCTGGGAATCAGTGTGGTCAAATAAACACAGTCACCGGGCCTTGTCAGGATTGGGCTTCAGCATGTACTTCTCCATTCAGACTAAGCAGCCCTCAGGAATTCAACTAGGACATACTAATGATGCCTGACTCCCAACCAACATATGATCTCACAGATCAGTTTCATACAGATGTTGACAGAAAGGGCGAAAGTGTTGAATTCTGCAGAAACCCACAAATAAAGAACCATGATGGTAGATCTCTCCCCACCAATCAACATTGATTGAAACTAATCACAGTGAAAGAAGAACCACTGCTGCAAAATGATGCTTCCCATCACAACTCCCAAAGCTCCCAAAGGATACTCCCAAAACTCCCAAAGGATACTGATGTCAATGGTGCTGAAACAGATGCACCACCACCATCTTCGCTCTGCCATAGGTCATTAAGAAGCATGATCAATGCTGGCTTCATACTAAATTCCTAAAATCTGCTGAAACAGGTCCAGATAATCTACTTACTCCATGTTGGAGTTGAAGCCCAATGATCTTCTCCAACTTTCTGTATAACAAGAGAAGGTTGGAGAATAGATGGTAATTATCCAGGAACTTGGGGTCAAATGGTAATTTCTTACTCAAAGAAACTGGACCTATGCAGAGGTTACCTCCCAGGCAGCTTTTACAATCCAGTAATCATCTCCAGAGTCACTAAATAGAATATTCTTGGAATTTGGCAGATAAAGTGAGAACAATTTCTGCAGAGATACTGTACAGAAATAGTCCATTAAGGTAATTTATAAATATGTTCATTATGAAAACTGTTACATTCCAAATAAGAGTATCCAACTGCAGTTTTTTTGATATACATTTTTACAAATAGTGTTTCTCAGGAAGAATCGTAATTCATTTAAAAGAAAAGTTAATTATACTTTTTATCAATCCGGTCCTCAAAATACAGTAAGTCTTATTTCATCAATGCAAAGAACTTATGATTTATAGCATTATCCATGATATACAAACCAAATCATTCACAAATAAATTTGTTTCATGAATAACATTTTTTTAAGAATAAATGTTACATTTTATAACTGTCTACATGTTTATAAGTAGGTTTTCCAGTTTCTATAATTTTGAATTCCTGGCAATCAAACAACATAAATCCACAGGAGTGGAGATAATGCTTTTTAAAAAGACTATTTTCAAAAGAAACAGCATTTTAAGAGAATAGCTTAGTAGAGCCGGGAAGCCAGAATATAGCTGGAGTACAAACTATGTGCATACAGTATTTATTTCATAGTTTATCCTTTTCTTTGTATTGAAGCCCCTGGAGGAGGAACAATAATAATAATAATGAAATAACACAAACTAAGGTGTGCAAACTATCTCAGTTCCTGATTCTGGTTTCCCATTCAGCCATGTTCTTTGAAAAACAAGTTCCAAGGAAAAATAGTCCATTCTCCTAATTATGATGATACACTCTTATGCTCTTATTTTAAGTTTTATCCCACCTTTCATATTGATACTATTATAAATAAATAGTTACACTTCATGCATATTTACATCCTATATTTCTTCTCCAAAAACAGATCCTACATTTAAACAGCAAAAGTTATTCAAGCCTACAGTTTTCATGCTTCACCATTATTAAGAATATAGAAGAACTGCTACATAGATCCCACTATCGGTTTGCAGACGGCAGATTTAGTTTACAAAAGGTCGTTAATAGCACTAGCAAGAGCATTTACATAAAAAGCACTTCACAGTGCTTTACAGCCTACTCTAAAGAGTTTACAGTCAGCATATTGCCCCCAACAATCTGGGTCCTCATTTTACTGACCTTAGAAGGATGGAAGGCTGAATCAACCTTGAGGATCGAACTGCTGGCAGCCAGCAGAATTAGCTTGTAATACTGCATTCTAACCACTGCACCACCACTAAGGATAAGTACAGGTAGTCCTTGACTTATGACCACAACAGAGCCTAACATTTCTGTTGCTAAGCGAGACATTTGTTACGTGAACTTTGCCCCATTTTACAACTGTTCTCACCACAGTTGTTAATTGAATCATTGCAGTTGTTAAGTTAGTAACCTGGTTGTTAAGTGAATCTGCATTCCCTATTAACTTTGCTTGTAACTTTTACAACTTTGGTTGTAAAAGATGATCACATGACTCCAGACCACTGCAATTGTCATAAATATGAGTCTGTTGTCAAGCACCTGAATTTTGCTCACATGACCATGGAGATCTTGGCAATGGTTGTGAGAAAAACAGACATAAAACACTATTTTCAGTGCTGTTGTAACTTTAAATGGTCACTAAATGAACTGTTGTAAATCAAGGACTACCTGTAATCTCTTTATTCTTTTAACCTTTAAACATTTAAAAGATTTGCTCAAGGATCTTTCTGGACTAGGTATTTCTTCTGTGGAGCACTTTGTCCACTTGATGTTGCACAGTGAGATAATTTACTTGGATGCTCAAAACCTGTTTTATACAGTAGTCTTAAGAATTGGATGAGGATTATGTTTATTCCTGCTTCCCAGATTATATTCCCCATAACAGTCTTCAGTCTTGCTATCCTAAAGGGGGACACAATTTTCAAGGTATTTATCAAAATCTATATTCATCGTTGATGTTCTGCTGTTCTGCACTGTAACTCCAAGGATCCCAATCAACACATTGAAACAAGTTATACTTCAGCAAAATCTGAAGCAACACTAAATCTGAAAGATCACAGGCTTCTATTCTTGCTTTACAAAAGGTAAGCAACCCCTGCACTTAGGAAATAAATCTTAACTGCAGGAAATTAGCATTAGATTAGCATTATATACTAGCAATCAATCAAGTGGGCAAGTTTGCTACTTGTCAAATAAACTAAAGAGCAAACATTTAAAGAGTATAAATTTAAATTACGGGCATACCTCGTTTTATTGTCCTTCACTTTATTGCACTTCACAGGTATTGCATTTTTTTTATAAGACCCTCCACCAGCAAAAAGATTTTGACTCACTGAAGGCTCAGCTGATGATCAGCATGTTTTTAAAAATAAAAGTATTCTTAATAAAGGTATGCACATTTTTTTAAACATAATGCTACTGCATACTTAATAGGTACAGTATAGTATAAATATAACTTTTGTACAAACTGGAAAACCAAAACATTTGTGCAGATTGCTTAATTTCAATATGCACTTTATTGCAGTGGTCTGGAACTCAAGCCAAATTTGGTATGCCAGTACATAAACTGTCTATTTTAACCCCATTAATTTTTTGAAGTACAATAAAGCTGTACAGTTCGAGTCTACTTTCACTACGGAGTCCTTGGTGCTTTCTGAGCTTTGTTGTTTGTCTGCAGATGTTTCATTACCCAATTAGGTAACATAATCAGTTCAAGCGAGTGTGGGGTTTGCTCCCTGTTTCTATGCAGTAGCTTGCCCTGCCAGTTTTGGTAGGGGTACGATCTGCTTGGTAATTCCTTGATTAGGGTATTGTTTCCTGCTTCATTCTACATCTGGCATAAATCTCTGTTTATCTGGCTTTTCTGTACTTTTTTTTGTCTCTTTTGAATGGTATATAAACATGATTTATTACTGTGTGCCCATTGATAGCTGATTTGTCTCAATGCCAAGCTTCCAGGAATTTTTACATTTGACTTGTTCTAAGATGCTCACAGTTTCCAAGTTGTAATTCTGATTGAGTTTGTCCATGTATTGTGAGAGTAAGGATTTTTTTGACTGTTTGTTGGTGTTTCGGGATATACTCTGCTAGCCTACTGGCTGTATGTCCTACAGAATAATTGTTACAATATACAGTCCTTACACTGCATATCGTAGATGAGTCATGTGTGTGTGTGTGTGTGTGTGTGTGTGTATTTAAGATATTTTGGGGGACTATAGTTGGTTTGTGTACAATGGTGACACCGTTGGTTATTTCTGAGGTGCTTTTGATATATAGTAATGTTACCCTCTTCGCAGCTTGCGTTGGTTGTGCTGTAGTAGGTTGACCCACAGCAGACTTCTCAATAAAACTGTGTGGGTATCCATGTTGTTGGAAGATGTACAGAAGTCTGTTTCCTTTTTCTACTGTTCATTGCATTCATTATTTAATTGACTATATTTTTATTTACTGATTACATTATTCTTGCAAGAAAATTAGCATACTTGACTAAAAGTATTCAATGGGGCATTAATTAGAACTCTTATTTTTATTAGTACTTTATTTTCCCCAGTTTTAACATTTCTTTGAGAAATAAGATTAGAAACATGTGATACCCCTTTTTAAGAATTTGGGAACAGTAACAATATGTGCATGTAGTCATCACTACTGCTGAAAAAAGGAGGTAAGTTCTTCAAAAGTAATGCAGGGTCAGGCAAGAAATAAACCAATAAAGGTGTTATTCCTTATTGCCAACAATCAATCAGAACAGACCTGAAAGGGACCTTGGAGGTCTTCTAGTCCAAACCCCACCTCACACACATAACAAAGTTAATGACTGACAGCTTTAGTCTCATATCTTTCCTTTCCATTTGCTCATATAAAGATTACGTTTCTCATTTTGATTTTGCAGCCTCCTGATAAATCAGTCTGTTTTGCAGAGTACTTCTTGAGTGGATGGCTAGAGAGAGTACAGCATACACTATTTGCAAAAACAGTTTACTTGACCTTGTTTCCATCAAATGCAATGCAAAATGGGAGGCAACAGTCAACATTCCTCTGCAGTAAAAGTGCCTGACAGTTCTGTGGCTTTTTGCCATCTGCTTGAGTACTTGCTGTTCTTTGCAAAAGGCGTGGCAAGCAAATGAGAGGTTATGAACACCTCTGACAGGAGGAAAAATTCCTTTACAACTAGCTCACTAAAATAATTCTGCCATGCAAAAAGAAAAAAATAACTTTGCATACTGCAAATAACTCAAATGATTCATATTTAAGTAAAGTCCCGTGTGTTTTGTTGTTAGGGAAACTACTAGCATTATTTAAAGTGCATGAAGTGATTTCTTTATTCATAGGAGACACATTACAAGGCCACAGACAAGAGGAAGTTCTCACAAATGTAATAAATCTGTATCTGGGTTGTAGGCACCAAAGAGCAAATGGGAAATACAATTTTATGTTGAAGAGATTTTATACATGAAACAGGCTCAACCGAATGAGCCTTGCTTGTGTTCTGAAATGATATAAACCAAAAGCTTGTTTAGTACCTCACTAAGAAATTACATTCAAGAAAACAGCCACTTTCAAGACTAAAATAAAAAAATAAAAGATTGAAGAGCATCATGGCACTTACTACACTGGGCAATTATCCCTCAAAATTTCTGCCAGAGCTATCAATCAAGTCCATTTTTTGACCCTCACTTCAGGCACTTAAGCTGAACATAACTATCTTTCACACATAAATATAAGCAATGAACGGGAATACTGAAAGCTATTTATCTTCCATCATTTATACTACATCCTGCTCTGTTGTACAGTAGTAGGAAAAAGTAACACACAAAGCCAAACACAATTATTCCTTATAAACAATGCTTATAGCTACAACTCTTTTAAATTGCATGAATTGCATTAGCTCAAAAAGTATTATTAGTAACAAAGCACTGTCAACGTACATAACAGACTCCATACCACACCCAAGATGGCTCACAATACAATACAAATAGTCCTTGATTAGTTATTGTTTGCAGGTATGATGATGGTAAAAAAATAACTTTCTGATCAATCCTCACATTTATGATTTTCACAGATCTGTAAAGCAAAGGAAAGCTGAAGTAAGATCATAAGCACAATTGTGATTTTATTGAGCAGTCACTTCGCTTAACACCCTAATCTCAGTTCTGGTAACTAAATAAGGACTACCTATAACACAATAGCAGAATAGTAGCATATTGTAATAATATGAATCCCAAATATAAATTCATTTCAGTATCAGAAATAAGAATCCAGTATCAGTTACAAACAATATGAAAGCATCCTAACACAATAAATATTTCTGGTTCTACTCCTAGGCCATAGACATACAAAGCCCAATCTAAGGCTTGCTGATACTATAGCAATCACCAGATAATGAAAGTAAGTTGCAACCAGTATAAAATGCAGCAATAGTACAGGGAGGGTGTCTACAGTATATTTTATTAAACGATCTGCACTGGTTGCAAAGTGCATACTGAGCACAATTTATTGTGCTGGGACTGATCTTTAAGCCCTAAGCAGTGTACACTATAAAAAGTCACATTTTTTATTAGACCTGTTTAGCTGTAAAGCTGTAGTCCTTTTTGAAAATGTCTAGCTGTCAGAGGCCTAACTTTCTGGCATACAGAATGGATTCTCCTGCATTTCCCCAGGATATGATATGTACTATCTCATGATTTTACTAACCTTCAAAATTATTAAATGGTTTTAGTGTCAGTGCTAACACTAGTTTTAATTGGAGTTTTTGATGTTTTTATTCTGGTTTTGTTTTTAAAATATTGTCTGCCTTGAGGCAGTGCTGGAGTAGAAAGACAGATATGAATCAAATCAATAGACTGTTGCTTGACATTTATATATATTATTGGCTACTTTTAACATGACATATGCTCAAAGAATGAAACATGTTATCTTCAGAGAGAACTGTTGTAATTGGTACTCAAACAAATCAAATATGAATTACAGGTAGTCTGTGACATAGGGCCACAACTGAGCCCCAAATTTCTGTTGCTAAGCAAGACAATTGTTAAATGAGTTTTGCCCCATTTTACAAACTTTCTTGCCACAGTTATTAAGTGAATCACTGCAGTTGTTAAGTTAGTAACATGGTTGTTAAGTGAATCCGGTTTCCCCATTGACTTTGCTTATCAGAAGGTTGCAAAAGGTGATCACATGACCCCAGCAGTGCAACCGTCATAAATATGAACCAGTTGTCAAATGTCCAAATTTTGATCATACGATCATGAGGATGCTGTAACAGTCATAAGAAAAATGATCATACGTCACATTTTTCAGTGCTATTGCAACTTTGAACGGTCACTAAATGAATAGTTGTAAATTGAGGACTGCTTGTAGTTATTTATTTGTAATTACAATTCTTTCAATGGTCAATTGAATTGACATGCATGGATAACATGTGCACAAAGCTCTGCTTGAAACTTTCTGTATCTTATAGAATTGGTTGATGTGCAGCCCATCCTCCACATGTAATATCCAATTAGGACTTGCTCTCACTGAATCACTTCAGTTCCTGATATACAGTAGTGGATCTGAAGATATATATAGATGTCTGTTCCCTTATGCACACAAATGTATCTCCATATTTTTGTAGGTATAATTATCTTCAACCATCAGAATTTGAAAAATGGTGTGCCAATTCAATCAAATATGATGTTTTAAGACTAAGCACTGTAGTTATCTCTGTGTGTGTGTGTGTGTGTGTGTGTGCGTGTGTGTATGTATGTATGTGTGTATATGTATGTATGTATGTATGTATGTATGTGTATATATATATATATATATATATATATATATATATATATATATATATATAGTATGTAGAACTAGATATGAATGCACTTAATTCTTAGGTTTTTTCAGTGAACAGCTAGCTACATGATGCAAATCATAACTACAATGTCTTGCTACCAATTCAATCTTGCTCCTATTGTAAAATATTATTTTTGTTCTAATGTGATTAACCAAAAGCCTAGCTAGTGATGGAGGAAGAAACAAGAAATCTGGCTTTGGCAGCTCTTAATTACACTTTGTAGGTTATTCATAAGTTTTTCCCATACTCCTGATGATTCACTGCTCTGTATTCATAAATGAGCATTTGTAAAGCTCTTAATAAGAAAGAGTGATAGATAATATGTACTTAAATATTTTCTTTTAAAGAAATCCATCTTATAAACTAATAGTGAATAGCAAACTAATTTCAAGAGCCTAAACAAATGTTCCAAACTGTTTTTCTGATAGATATAAAACTGAATTATATCTGCAGTGGTTGACTTCTAGTGAAATCTACTGATATCACTAAGAGTCATCTTATGAAATCATTGTTTTTTTAAAGCATACAAATAGCTGGATAACTTTGCACACTAGCAGTTTTGCTTATCCAACTGCCTGCAAAACTGTGTGCTCCTAGATGTTTAAATAAATCTGTATTCTATTCACCTAAACATGATATTTTTATTGCTATATCTTCACGCAGGAGGTTATATCTTTCAAACATAAATACTTGTGATTTTTATTAAGACCCAATATGACATTATTAACTTCCTCGTAGAAAGGTAGAAGAGGACTTTTACTCTGAATATTTGAAAACCAGATAGATGGGGGGGAGAGGTGAAACAAATTAGCATTTCAAAGAGGTGAATACTGTTATTATGAAATCACTAAATATTCTGCATGCATGACATGGAATTCAACAGCAATTATGCCATAGCCTGGATGCCTCAATTACAGTTTGAGAAGCAGCATAATTCAGATGAGCAGTAAGAATCCTATAGAAAGCCATCATCCTTGTATAAATATAATTTGAAATTTTTCAAACAAGTTTAAAAAAGCTTAAGAGTTTTGTCTCATAGTAACTTAGAATGAATGAAGATACAGCAATAAAATCATAACAAGTAGTATTAAAATATAACAATGCATACAAAACCCAATAGACAATTAGCATTAGCTAGTCCCATACAAAGAGGGACAGTCACTCAGGCTAATAGAGGCTCTAGAATGGTTTTTGACCGTGCCACGTATTTTCCTGCTAAACACATGGTAGTAATAATTCTGTGGAGGAATGGAAAAGTGCAAGTGACAAGTTCTTTCAATATAGCAGTGAGTGGAAAAATAGAAAGGGTATAGTCCAAAGGCAGGGATATACAATGTTAAAATCAAAATGGTACAGTCTAATTAATTTATTATCTTTGCAAAAGAAATGAGGAAGAAAGATATGACACAACTATACCTGTATAAGAATATTATATGACCGCAACAAGGTAAACATGTTTTAATGTGTATAGGTTTGTATCAGCTTATGGTAGAACACCTAATCAGCATACGGTTGTTCAAACCATCTTGGTTATTATCACTGTACTAAAACATTCAATAAAAATTCCCATTAGTTTGTTACATGTTAATTGTATTAATATTATCCTCCTCATGTCTGTCTAGTTTTATTAAGTTTCATTTCTTCTTTGGGATGGCATAGACCAAGGATGTCCAAATCAAGTACCATGTGCCGGATCCAGCACATGGGGTGCTTAGATCTGGTCCGTGGGGCTGGCCTGGAAATAGCAACAGGAAGGAAAGGAAGGGAGGGGAAAGGGAAGAGAGAATGAATGGATGGATGGATGGATGGATGGATGGATGGATGGATGGAAGGAAGGAAGGAAGGAAGGAAGGAAGGAAGGAAGGAAGGAAGGAAGGAAGGTGATTATAATGAGAGTGAGGGTGGGTCTCAGGGAAGTCCTGCCTTAGCACTTGGTCACCATAGGTGCCCCCAACACATCCCATGTCATGCCCACCCTGGCCACCCCACCCCAGCCCTCCAAAGTCAAAAACAACCCTATGTGGCCTTCAATGAAATTGAGTTTGACAACCCTAGCATAGAGGAATACTTTCTACATAATAAATCCACACTATATGGCCATTTGATTGTGTATTAAATTACACATTCCTACTTCTATATCTGCATTTGAGAAATAAGCAAAAATGAAAGGCTATACTCCTTTTTTATTCTAATTACAATTCTATGCTTGTAATAATCAAATAATAGAGGAGTACAAGATATGAAACTCAAATATCTTTAAAATGTTTAGATTTATCATTGTGTAGTCATCAAGAGCTGAATATCTTGCCTTGGGCAAGTTTGAAAATTAGAATTATAAGATACCATGAATAATAATATTTTTCAAATGGAAATGTGTACTTGCATTTTCTAATTAAATAAATGATGCGTAATTGCTTATCTAGCCCTTAAATTTTAATTATGTTTTTCCTATTCATTCAACTAAAGAAAACCATAAAAGATCACTGGCTGATTCTGATCAACTTTGGAAGAGACATGTATATTAACAAAATATATCCTGAATTAGATTGTACTTTCTTGATAAAACATAACTTCAGTAAATTATTCTTGTTCAATTACCTGCTACAGAAAGAAAAATCAAACAAAAGAAACTAAAATATCTGAGCAACACTATCCACAAACTCTACAATAAAGCCAAATATTAGGCCTTTGACAGATTCTAGAGTACTTAGGAAAAAAAGCAGAAAACCTCTGCCCTGTTGGGTTATCCTTTGAGAGAAAAGTAGTGGAGTCTGAGGTGACCTTTTTCCAATATTTGGCATCATCTGTTGACTATGACATCCCCTCTTTCTTCACACATGCCATAATTAGGCTGACAGTATTTTTTTTTACCCAATATTGGATGGTGTCATCATCACCTCAGAAGATTACCTATATGACAGCAGGAATACTGCAATGACCTGAATTTTGTGAATAAGAGTGCACTAGAGTGAACATCATGGAAAATTCAAAGCGGTTCCAGAAGTTAACAGACTTGAATTACCTTAATTCAATATTTTTTCTGGTATTATACACCATTTAGGTTAACTGGAAAGTACAAACATTTAGCAGAGTTTTGTAGCACAGGCAGTTATTGATTTACAACAGTTCATTTAGTGACTATTCAAGGTTACAACAGGATTGAAAAAAGTGACTTATGACCGTTGCAGCATCCCACGGTCATATGATCAAAATTCACATGCTTGGTTCATATTTATGATGGCTGCAATGTCCATGATGATCTTCTGTGACCTTCTGACAAGCAAACTCAATGGGGAAGCCAGAGTCATTTAACAATTTAACAACTTCAGCGATTCACTTAACAACTGTGACAAGAAAAGTCGTAAAATGGGGCAAAACTCACTTTACAAATGTTTCACTTAACAATAGAAATATTAGGCTCAATTGTGGTCATAAGTTGAGGACTACCTGTACAGGTAGCCTTCATCTTACCATTTGTTTAGCAATTACTCAAAGTTACAATAATGATGAAAAAAGTGATTTATAACCAATCCTCACACTTAAGACCATCAAAGTGTCCTTAGTCACATGATTGCAATTTGGGCACTTGGCAACCAACATGTATGTACAATGGTTGCAGTATGATAGGGTCGTGTGATTTCCATTGTTTACCTTTCTAGTCAGCTAACAGCCCTCTCAGATAAATCAGACAGAAAACATGACCAGGTAGGCTAATTCTACTTTAAGGCCATATGAACAGATTCTTGCAAGTCTAAGGGTACAATCTCCCACTATCTCTTTTAACAGCCTGATCAGTGTAAAACTTTAGGCTAATCAGATTTCTGGAGAGGATAAATTGAGTCACATATTCCAATCAATAAAATGATAAACAGTGTGAGTTTTGAGAGACTCTTCCCAGAAAAACACAGGTAAATTGCCATCATTAAAATCTGTTCCTTACAATCCATGTTTGTAAAAGTAAATCACACTTTTAACAGACCTCTGCACATCTCAGAAAAAGTTATTAGAGCTCATAGGGTTGGAAAAACTACAAAGCAGAGACAAAGACTATCAATTCATGATCCGTTGTTGCACCGTTGTTCTCAGGAATTATTTTTTTAAAAAAAGGTGGGGAACATAAAGTACAATACAACAAGACATCTTAGGTAATAGTAAAAACTCTTTCATTGCATTCTGGTCTGCCACAGAAATTTGGGTCAGCCGTTCTCAGTCCAACCTACCTTACAAAATTGTTATGAAGAAAAGTTAGAGGAAGGAGATGATGGGAGCTACTGAGTTCTTCAATGAAACATCTGGCTACAAAGCATGCAAAAAAAAAGTGGAGGCTATTGCTTTGCTTCCAAGCATGCTAGTTTCCATTTATTTTTTAAAAAATCTTTAAAAATAAGGTAAAGTGCTTTACTCTGCTACAGAATAGAGGTGGGAAGGGGATGTCCAGGTCCTGAAAACATAATTTTGAGAGTTAATTTAGAATTATTACAATTATTGTAACATGAAAAATGGAAGATTTCGTTTCCTGAAGCCCATTTAGTATGTATGTCACTTAAGACTACATTTCAACTTGCTACACTCTATGTAATAATATATCTATTCTTCATCTTAGTTACACAAATTCAATCTCATGCTTTCCATTCTCACAGAATTAACTATAATTAAATCAGAGTAATTACACAAAGCACATAACTTTGAAATCTGCAAACTCTAATACACAATTCAAAAGAATATTTTCTTACCATTCTTTCATCTCTGGCTCAACTGAGTTTCATAAACACTCAAATCCATCCTCTACTCACTTGATTACTAATTATGGAGTCTGACAAAATTTTAACACCAACCCAAAATTGTCTCTGACCATAAAGTGAAATAGGTTTTCTAACCACAGTTTGCTTATAAGCTAAAAATGGGTCTAATAACCAATCATGTTTTGGGTATAGGCCTATGACTCTGCATTCTTTCTTTTAATGCCAGATTTACTATCTGTATTACTATTGTGACTGCACTGATCATGTGATTTATGAGGAGTTGGGCCAACAACTACACTACAGATATTACTGTATGATATTCTAATCTGGAAAAGGTACAGAATAAGTCATGGTTAAAACTCATGCATGTACATAAGCTTCCATTAATAAATCTAAGCTTCCTTAATGTGTCTCCTCTACTGTCAATATCTATAAAATAGCAATCCTTGCCTATGGAAAAGATATATAAAATAGTCACCAAACAAGATGTTGATTTGAACCTCCCTGTTTAAGAATAGGAAAGGATAAGCCAGGGGTGTCAAACTCAAGGCCTGCAGCCCGGATTCAGCCCGCAAGGTGCTTAAATCTGGTCTGTGGGGCCAGCTTGGAAATATCAAAGGACTGGCCTGCAGTGCCTCTGCCAGCCAAAATGGGGCACATATGGCCTCCCTGTGGCCCGTTTTCAGCCTCCATGGCCACCATGGAGGCCATGGAGGGCAAAAATAAGGTACAGGGGGGTACGTTGCCCACCACACCCCGTTTTGACCAGTAAAGTATTGCAGGAGGTTGTTCAGGCTGAAAACGGGGCAGAGGGCGCCCCATGTGGCCCCTCCATGCCTCACTTTGGCCGGCAGAGTGCTGCAGGAGGCATCCATCCCATTTTCTCCCCCACTCCCTGCCCCCTCCACCGCTGACCCACGGAGAACTACAATGCTGATCCAGCCCTCAAAGAAATCCAATTTGACACCCCTGGGATAAGCTATACATTACTTACATGTACACATACATACAGTATATAATTCATAACTCCTATATTTTATTCTTTTGATGATGAATGTGAAAGAAATAGACTAAACTTGAGAGACTGGAAAAATCTGTAATTAATGTTCAAATATATCTGATCTTAACCAATATTGGCAAATGCAACTGTCCATGAAAATCCCTTTGGATAAGACAGTAATTGAAACTGAATCATTACTTAGCAACATGCTAAAGAATCTCCTTTATTCTCCCTTCTTTCCTAAATAAAATATTGTTTACTTTTCTTCTGACATTTTGCTGATAATTTTCTAAATTCTGAAGTGAGAGCTTTATTTTGCCCCCTTAATTTGTCAAATCCCCTAGCAAAATATAAATGGCCATACCTGGTCCAGTCAGGTGGAGAACAAGGAACTGCTCCTTGAGTGAGCAACTAAACTCTCCTCTTCCCCCAATTATCCAACAGAAAGTGAGCCAACTTCTATCACACCCAGTTCAATATTGCCAGGAAAGGTAATTCTCTTTCTTCCTTCCCTCTTTCCATAATCCAGACATTCTTTTCCCCTAACAACATAGCTTTTCCTATTTTTATTTTTGTTCCTATCTAAACAATGCTTGTGCAAAAGTACTGACTTTAGCATCTTTCTTTCTCTTTCTCTCTCCTATAAGAATAAACTATTTGCTTAGTCACAAAGCCTTCCTCTCCATTTAGTAGTTTTTCTTTTTTTTAATTTTTACCTGTACAGTTTACACTATATATGCTCTATTAAATGTAGCATTCTTCAAAATACCTTCGGGCTCCCCACTTTCATATGAATTCATTCTTTGTCATTCTGTCTTTGAAATTGTATTAAATTCCTCACAGAATGCTATCTGCTTAAGATCTTTGAGTGAACATGTAACTATTAATTATAACTATGGAAATACCATTGGATTGCTTTATAGGCCATAACTCTTGCCACATTCTTTAATAAATTGTATTGATTTTAACAAATTATATTGACTTTTATCATTTTTAAAAAATCTTGAACAAACAAGTCTGGTAAATAATGTTCGATTCTGACACCGTGGGAGGCCCTTATTCACTATATCTCCTTAAGAAACTGAGACTTTTGAACAAGTTCAAGACTCATTTTCAAAAATGTTCATTCTTATCTCACTAAATAATGGTTTACTTTTATGTCTAGGCTCTATTCTGTACTTCAAAAAAGCAAATATGCACAATACGTTTAACTTTTACCTCACAATTGGGATTACAAAGTCAAAGAACTCTACAGAAACTATGTAGGCTGTTCCAAAGACACTTTATACACAAAAGCAGGGATCTCCAAACTTGGCAACTTTAAGATTTGTGGACTTCAACTTCCCAAATTTCTCAGACAGCCATGAGGAGTTGAAATCCACAAGTCCTCTGGGAGTTGAAGTCCATAAATCTTAAAGTGCCATGTTTGGACACCTCTGCACACAATGATAATCTTAAATATCATCAAGCCATCAAGCCATCCCTACATCACCACTATTGCCGTGATAGCGAACCTATAACACACATGCCAGAAGTGGCACACAGAGCCATCTCTCTGGGCACGCAAGCCGTCACCCATTGTTCTTCCGGGTTCTGGTGCGCCAGCCAGCTAGTCTTTGTGCATGCAGGAGTGCCAGAAACTGGAAGAGCAGCTGGTCAGCGCTCATGCGCATGCTGGGAAGACGAGCACGCATGCACACCTGCCAGCTGGTTGATGCGCATGACGCGCCAAAAACCAGAAGATCATCTTCCCAGAATATGCATGCGGATCGGGCGGCTGCTCTTCCAGTTTCCGTCACTCACCTAGGTGCACCCCCATTTCAGCACTCAGTGCCAAAAAGGTTCGCCAACACTGCCCTATTGTATCTGGGGGCTCACTTTTAAAAATGCCTACCTTGGTGCCTGTTTGACTCTTGGCCCTACCTTTTAGTTTGTCTGTCCTACATGCCTATTTATTTTTTAAAAATGGAAACTTGTTCTATTCTTTACATCTTTATTTCTAGTACTATAGTGAAGGACAAAATTAAGCAGGGTAGAAAACAGTTTCCTTCTGGAGAACAGGAGAACAGCTACTGGAGCTGGCATTTGGCATCTAATAAATTGTGTTTCCCCAATGGCAGCATACGGTACTGCTCAAAATCCCAAATGTGTCCATCAGTCCTAAAAAGTTGGAATCCTGCTCTAAAGTGTAAATATTTGGTGTTCTCATTGGTATTCTTCTCATATCAAGTGCTAAAAATGTTCCATCTAAACAATCCTCCATTACTGAAAGCATTGCTATTTTGAGAAAGTGATATAAAGTATAAAATAACATCAACAATGAGGAAGACCTGCCAACTAAAATAGCCCCAGTCACAACCAAGTTTATGAAGAAAACCCAAATATCCATTCTACTCCATAATTCTGCTGGCCCAGGCGTTTTTAGCCATTCTTCTTTGTAGGCGAGCACGCAGAAGTCCAATGCAAACCTTTGTGCTAGATATGTTAACCTAGTAGACCAGATTATGAAGATTAGTATTATACTTTATAGAAGAAAAACTTAAAAATCTTGCAAATCTCCCCTATGTTTTGCTCTTCCTCTTATAGCCCAGAGTATTTGGAATGGGAAGTAAGCCCTCTTTTTCTAATATTTTCCTACCTCTGGGGTTCAACTCATTGAACCCAATTTAAATGAAGTTAATTAAAAATGCATTCTTATCTTTCCTAGACCCACATTCATGTTTTTATTTTTATACTGCCAATGCTTATCACGACTCATCCGAAATAGTAAATAAATCACAAGTCTTTTGTAACCCTTTAGGTATTTATTGTATAATAAATGTAAGAAAAGGAAACAGAGCTTGACAAACAGGTATGGAAAAGGTTTAGCAATATTTTGTTCCCAAACATACTTGTCTGCAGGACTTTTTTTTTTTAAGGTGCATACTGTCAGTTATGGAAGATCTTGCGAAAACATTATGAAGTTTGATTTACTTTGACAATGCTGTAAAATTTGTGAACATGATTCATAATTTCTATATTATATGATGGGCTTCTCTACATTATATTTGCAAGTTTATATAATACACTGGGTATGTCTACCATTATTCTAAGTTTTTAGTGTCAAATTTTAAAAATGTTTAAATTATATTGGGGTGTTTTAATTCTGTCCGGGCCAAATTCATTTAATCTGTTTTTAGTTGGTTTTTAAATTTTGTAAGTATGTATTTTTATTGTTGGCTGTACACCGCCCTGAGTTCTTCGGGAGTAGGGCGGTATATAAATCCAATAAATCTAAATCTAAATCTAAATCTAAGTTAGTTCTCAGGGCTAGCAGAAAATTGTTACCCAGAATTTTTTTTTAATTCCCTAGTTTATAGCCCTAGAATTCGTTTGTGATTTCCTATACAGCTTAGACATCAGCCAGTTATCTGAAACAGCCATCTTAATATTTATAGAATACAAAGCTCCAATGTAATTAGTACCTTCTTTTTCAAGGCCTTGGCCTTGTACCTGTCAGACGGAAAAAATGATTCAGTAGAGCTTTATTGAGACAATATCCATCCATTAGTGATTTCTTTGTTTAAAAAATAACTGATAATTAATTCTATAATAATGTAATGGAAGAAATACAGTGTCTTCTCCTATTATTACACTTTTAAAAAACAAAACAAAACCAATGTCTACCGTTTGAAGAAATGCTTCGTAAATTCTTGATATTTGGACATTTGCATCAAACACTATAGCTTCTCTAAATAAGCAAACAGACAAATTTTACTTCAGGTTATATACATTTATATGTAGGCTGAATATTAAGTAAAATTACAGCTCCTCTAAATGACATGTTCCGATAATATTTACATACCTTTGTAGGAAGTTAGCATTCACCCCGCTCCTAGAAGAATGAAATATTCTAGGAAATATTAAAAAGGCAGAATATTATACGTCCTTGGATGAGAAAAGGAGAAACATGCTTTTGGAAATCAGCCCCCACCTTTGCTAATAGCCCCAGAAAGGCTGGGCCAGCTTATCTACAACAGAAAAGACCTTCACCCTCAGGACATGATAGGATTAGCCCTCTACCTCTCTAGCAACAGAATTCACCACATGGCACCTGGGGAGATTGCGCCCCTCAGCAAGATTCAACCAAGCCTAGGACTCAAGACAACCTACAAAGTTATTCCTGGATGGCCCCATGGGAGTCTGACAACCAATCAGAATACATTTCTTACACAGGAAGCTCCAAGGCAGGGCCCAAGAGAGGATATAAATCTCTCTCTCTCTCTCTCTGTCTTTCTCTCACCCGTGTGCTTTTTTTTGCAGAGGACCTCAAACCATGTGGTCCTGTCCACCATTAAACCATCTTTCCAAGCAGTCTCCATGTTTCCAGTATCTTTCCTCCCACTTGGAACTGAACCCAGATGGACATTTCTTCCAACACCTGCATAAATGCATAAAATTTCTGTGGCCAAGAAAATATAATAAAATATTATCAACAGTAAAATAAATACTTCTATGCTAATCCCTTTATGGTCATGTAAACAGACCACAAACGTCTTATTGGATAGTTTTTTCTCACCATCAGCAATCACTATGAGCCATTTTGCAATGTAGAAGCCAAGTACCACCATAATATCCATTTGTATCCTTGGAAATAAAGTACCGTTACATATTATTAGTGATTTGAGAGTTCATCTTGTAGGACTACAATTCATGGTCTCCTGGTTTTTAGCCTGGTCCAGGAGCCTGGATAGCTCAGCAGACTAATGCACTGTAATTTAACTCCAGCTGTCTGCAATTAGTAAGTTCAAATCTCACCAGGCTCAAGGTTGACTCAGTCTTCCATCCTTTCTAAGGTAGGTAAACTGAAGACCCAGTTTGTGGGGGCAGTAAGCTGACTTTGTATAAAATATACAAAAGTGTGAAAGCTATTGAAGGTTAACGCATTGTAAGCCGCCCCGTGTCTCCGGAGAAGGGCGGCATATAAATCAAATTTTAAAAAAAACCCCACTAAACCAACCTCAGTCTCCCATTAACAGGTTTCTACAGCTCATTTATGTTAAATACAATCTCATTTCTAGATTCTCAGCATATTACTAAGGATAAACAAGATGTACCATGCCCACTAAAGAAATACCTAAGGACGCCCTGTTTCCTCTATTTGGGACTTAATTTTTACACTCAGAATTTTAAAAGCTTCCAAATGGTTGTGACTGTGAAGATTATGTCACCAGAGCAATGTACCACAATGCTTTATTCATTTTATTCCAACCACATAATACAACCCAATTCTATTTTTTCTACAACTCCCTTTTGAATATCACACAAACAAATGTAAAAACAAAACAAAATCCTATGCTATGTTCTTGGCAATCTTGACTTTCCCCCCCCAGAAAATCAGTATGTAGATAGAAGATGCATATACAAGAAAACAGCTTTCAAAAAAATTATGCATGCACAGATATAGACAGACACGTGTAGAAGCAAATAATACTTAATTTATATTTCCCTCATAAAATCCTTTGAGAACTGCTTATTGTGGAGCAAGACACAAACTTTTGTTATTAAATAGAAAAAATGCAATGTTCTCTTAAAACAAAACTGAATGTTTTAGAAAAATTAAATGATATGGGAATCGTAGCTATAGGGACTGAGTGACTATTTACAAAATTAAAATCAACTTTCAAATACTTATTAATCTTTAAAAGATTATATATTTTTTCATATTCCACTTTATGGAACTATACTGAAATATTGCAATCAACGCATTCTCTAAGAATCTCCTTGTCAGAGCACATATGCGCACACATAAGCAAGACATTAAAAAACACATATATTGACAGTCTAAAAATAGTTCTTGCTGTTCTATATATTATCTCTTGTCAGCACAGATTTTCTCTTTACTGCACACCACCCCAAAAGCATTCTGGTGTTTTTGCATTGTAGATAGGTCAGAAAAAATGAATTTTCTGTGGCCAAAACAAGAATGTTATTTTTAAAAAATAGTGCTATAGAAATAACAAAGCAGATACAATATATAGATTTCATTTGAAGACTACCTTATTTAGCAAGAGAGAGAGAAAAAAGCCTCAATGGAAAGGAAAATTCTGCAGGTGTTCTCTCTTGTGAGATTTTATTGATATTTATGTACAAGCAGACAGACAAAACTAATGGAAACAAACTTAAACTAGAAAGCATTTTATAGACAAAAATGTGCTTTCAAAAAAAAAATTAGGTAGTGATCAACTAATATGCAATTATCTTCATAGGTCAGAAAAAAAGTCTTTCCAATAGAAAGAGCTTGAATGATAATGAAAGACAGGACTCTGAAACCCATCTGTTTATATAGCAAATAAATGTGCATCAGATTTCTAAGAATTTGTTTTGCTTGCCTGCATCCTTTGCCAGCTTTCTTTGTCTCTGCAGAGATACTGCAGTCTTGCATCAGCCCTTACAAAACATGAAATTGAGACACAAAACTATGTTAAACTGTTAGGCCTTCCCCTTCCCCTCTGCCCAAAAATACAATACAGAAGAAAGTTAAGTCAATTTGTCAGCTATTAGTGCCACCCTTCCCATCCACCATGACTTTTTATATGTTAGAAATTGCAGAAATCTCTGATTCAAGAAGAATAGAGTTCATAACCTTATCTCATATATTTGCAACATATTCCAGTACCAAAAAAGAGACTCAATGTTGTCAAGATAACGATTTCTTTACTGAAACTGAAATATATATTTTCTCTTGTATATTTATGCTACAGAAAGTCACTCTTGTACATGATGGCTAATGGGTTAGTTGTTGTTTGCTATGAAAAATAATGAAAGCACAAAAATGTTAAAAAATATGGTAAATAATTCTTGTAGTCATTTTTAGTGGATAAAATTGAATTAGAATAAAATAGGTTTGAGTAATTTTAGGTCACGGAATGATCTTCTGACAGTTGATCAATGTGACATTCAAGTACTTACATATTTAATTATCCAAAGTATCATTAACTTAATCATTAAATTAAACCAAATATAGCATGCACAACCAACAGAATCCAGTAGGAGACCAGAACACATTTATGTACAAACATTTCCTCTGAATATAGACGAAGGTGTGGAAGGAAACACAAAAGAAGAAAAAGGTTAGAAGAAACCCATGTATGAAATGAAAAAGGAAATCCGTCAACCATATCTAATATTGATTTGCACATCTATCCATTCAAATTCAAAATGAACTCATTTTGGTTTTCACTTTAGATATCAAGTTTACAATTGCAAAATACCAAATCTAATATCAAAAATATGGCTAGTGGGTTTGATCCTAAATGAAAAGTCTGAGATTCTTCTTTGTACAAACAGTTATAAGTCATTAATTGCAAAGGTCATGCTTGCATTGTCAGCTCCTTCACAGCAAACCTCTACAGTAATCATTGCATACAAGAAAAGCAAATTGAGTAGTGTTTTTTCCCATAGATTTAATAGTGTTCCTTACTCCCACCACTGGAAAGAATTTACATCTGGTAAATCTGAATACTAAATTTATTCAGCTGGGTAGTTCCGGCTTCTAAGAAATATGTATACCATAAGTACATTCCTGTTATTTCTCACTAGGCAAAACTGATGTCATCAACTAGTAGACCAGTATCAACGTGTTCCCATCCATAGAGGTTTTTGTCTGATTCTCTATTGGCATATGCACAAACCCAGACTAGAAGCTATCAAACACTCTCTCCATTCCCCTTAACTATCATCATTAATTCAGGGCCCGGCCCACGTTGGTGGACACACCCTGGATCTAGTTTTTGTCTCTGGTCAGTGATTGAGTAGTCTAGATATTGGGGATATAGTTATGGAGCCCTTGTCATGGACTGACCACTCGCTCCTTCGACTCGACTTTCAGACCGCTGCACCTCACCGCAGGGAGGCGGAACCGACTAGGTGGTTCCGCCCCAGGCACCTGATGGATCCTGATAGGTTCCAGACGGAGCTTGGGCCATTTCCTGAGACACTGACACACGACTCGGCTGAGGATCTGGTGGCTGCCTGGAATAGGGCAGCCGGTGGGGCCTTGGACCGTGTTGTGCCTTCACGGCCTCTGACCCGGCGCCGAACTCACTTATCTCCTTGGTTTACTGAGGAGCTGAGGGAGATGAAACGCCGGAGAAGACGCCTAGAGAGCGGTTGGAGGGCCAGTCGCTCTGAATCTGACTTGACACTAGTAAGAGCTCACATTAAGACTTACTTAGTGGCGATAAAAGCGGCAAAATCTAACTATTTTGCCGCCCTTATCGCATCATCAGATAATCGCCCAGCCGCCCTATTTAGGGTGACCCGCTCCCTCCTTCATTCGGGAGCGCGGGAGGATCCCTTGCAGGGTCGTGCTGAGGATTTTGTTCAATATCTAGATGACAAAATAACTCAGATTCGGGATGACTTGGCCGCCGACTGGGTTAGTTCGGGCGAGGTGACTGAGGCAGGTCTTGAGAGTGTTATCTGGGCTGAGTTCGATCCTGTGGCTCCCGAGGACGTGGACAGGACCTTGGGGAGACTGAATGCAACCACATGTTTATTGGACCCGTGTCCCTCCTGGTTGGTGCTGGCCCCCGGGAGGTTACACGAGGCTGGCTCCAGGAGATCATAAATGCTTCTTTGCGTGAGGGTGCCCTACCGGCCGCCTTGAAGGAGGCGGTGGTGAGGCCCCTCCTCAAGAAGCCCTCCCTGGACCCGGCTATTTTGGCTAATTACCGTCCAGTCTCCAACCTTCCCTTTTTAGCGAAGGTTGTTGAGAGTGTGGTTGCATGGCAGCTTCCTTGGTACCTGGATGAAGCTGTCTATTTAGACCCGCTCCAGTCCGGCTTCAGGCCTGGATACAGCACTGAAACGGCATTGGTCGCGTTGGTGGATGATCTCTGGCAGGCCCGGGGTAGGGGTTATTCCTCTATCCTGGTGTTATTAGACCTCTCAGCGGCTTTTGATACCATCGACCATGGTATCATGTTGCGCCGGTTGGAGGGACTGGGGGTGGGAGGCACCGTTTTACGGTGGTTCTCCTCCTACCTCTCCGACCGGTCGCAATCTGTGTTGACAGGGGGGCAGCGGTTGACCCCAAGGCGCCTAGTGTGTGGGGTGCCGCAGGGATCGGTCCTCTCACCCCTCCTGTTCAACATTTATGTAAAGCCGCTGGGTGAGATCATCCGTGGTTTTGGGGTGGAGTTCCATCAGTACGCTGATGATACGCAGCTGTACATTTCCACCCCAGACCACCCCAACGATGCTGTGGAAGTGATGTCCCAGTGCCTTGAAGCCGTGCGGGCCTGGATGGGGAGAAACAGGCTTCGACTCAACCCCTCCAAGACCGAGTGGCTGTGGCTGCCGGCGTCCCGATATAGCCAGCTGACACCATCACTGGTTATTGGGGGCGAATCATTGGCCCCCACGGAAAGGGTGCGCAACTTGGGCGTCCTCCTGGACCCACGGCTGTCTTTGGAAGATCACACGACAGCTGTGGCCAGGGGAGCTTTCTATCAGGTTCGCCTGATACGCCAGTTGCGGCTCTTTCTAGATCGGGACTCCCTACGCACAGTCACTCAGGCACTCGTCACCTCGCGCCTGGACTACTGCAATGCTCTCTACATGGGGCTCCCCTTGGGGTGCACCCGGAGGCTCCAACTAGTGCAGAATGAGGCCGCGCGGGGGATTATGGGAGCGACGGGACGCTCCCATGTGACACCTCTCCTGTGCGAGCTGCATTGGCTACCGGTGGACTTCCGGGTGCGTTTCAAGGTGTTGGTGACCACCTTTAAAGCGCTCCATGGCTTAGGACCAGGGTACTTACGGGACCGCCTTCTGCCAATAGCCTCCCACCGGCCGGTGCGTTCCCACAGAGAGGGTCTCCTCAGGGTGCTGTCAGCCAGACAATGCCGGCTGGCGACCCCCAGGGGGAGGGCCTTCTCTGTGGCAGCCCCTACCCTCTGGAACGATCTTCCTCCAAAACTGAGAACAATTGCTGACCTCCGGACTTTTCGTCGGGCCCTGAAAACTCATCTCTTTCAGCTTGCTGGTCTAGCCTGACCCCGCTGAATTTTTAAGATCTGTATTATAGGGTTGGGTATTTTAAATATTTAAAGGTTAATGATTTTAATTTTTAGCCAAAGTTATATGCTTTTTTAAAGAAATTGTTTAACTTTTGTGTACTATTTTTATTTGGCTGTTCACCGCCCTGAGTCCGCGAGGAGAAGGGCGGTATACAAATCTAAACAAACAAACAAACAAACAAACAAACAAATAAATAAATAAATAAATAAATAAGTCACTATAACAGGATTTCTCAATGGGAAATTGCCATATACTTTTAGCTTTCCACCCACCAGCAAACAGAATAATGCATAAAAAATAATAAAATGCCTGTTTTGCAGATAGAATACATTTTCTTAGGTAACAACTCCTGTAGATTTATGCTTTTTAAAATCAATGTTTAATGGTCTAAAACTATTTTTTTATAAAATAAGACCCAAAATAGTAATTTCTCACCTTGCTCCTACCTTATTAAAACCTTAGATTTTTGAAGATAAATCATTATCACAAGTGAAAAATAAATGGTTTAAAAAAACAAATAAGTTACTTCTTAGAAGTACATGTTGCTCATTATCTATGACTTCATGCTCTGTTTTAAAAACTAAAGAGTGGGAATAGTTTCATTTCTCACAAATTAGATCAATACCCCACATTCTATTTTGTAGTTTGGATTGTCCGAGAGTAAGAACTGCTTTAATGAATCCAATTCCAGTCAGACAATCATTCTATGATCAGAAGCTGGAGATAAAGTTGTAGCACATCTGAAAATCATTAGTTGAGGGATTTTTGGATTTTAGTTCATACATGAATGACAAAAGCAACTGTCACAGACTATTCTTTCACAGACACCCATGTCTCCATGCACGGGTTTTTAGTCAATGACATAAAATGGCCGTTATGAATCTGTGGCAAGGTATATAATTTTCTTTAGAAGAAAAATGCTACGAAAGAAGAGATTTTTGCTAAGAATTCACAGAAAAAAAAGAAATTCTATGTTGAGTTAAAAAAAAACACTGCTTTCTATGACTGTTTTTCTAAATGAAAGAAAAGGTGAAAAAATGCTAATTAGGATGAAATTGTTTGCAGTGGTATTTTTCTATCCATTTACAAAGTAACAAGTTTCTAATAAGGAACGCCTGCTTTTCTGTTTCTCAATTTACTGTCGTCTTATTGAGTTTAAATTGTGTTACAGTCATTTCCTCCTAGAACATTGCTAAGTGAGAGCTTCAGAGATCATTAAAAAGGTTGGAGAATGAATAGAATGAAAAAGGTGAAGCTCTTCACTACAATTCATAGTACATTGGTTTCTTTTTTTTTACACACAAAAATAGCACAATGTAATCTGAGTCATAAACTGCTAAACATGCTATTCGAGCATTCAGAGCCACAGTGCAGGAAGGGAATTTCTTTTTGCTTTTTTAAGTTTCATTTAAAATATCTAACATGAATGCTACCCAAACTATGAATGTAAACTCTGAATTTAAAAAATTAACATTGTGATAAAATGCATCAGAATATATAATTTAAATCCATTATCTTCCCTTGAAGTTCCTGACCTTTTCCTGATACATGCATTGTTATTCATATTGACTCTGTGTATCTTATAAACAGTTGATCTATGTTTTGGTCAGGAATAACAAAAGAAGCTTACCAGGGAGCAGACCAGGGAGAGCAATTCTTATGTATTACGACTTCTGCGCATAGCATGAGACTTCTGATTACAAATGTCTTATACTGTATACTTATAAGATAATTGAGTTTCACTTCCTCTGATATTTTGTTTAACAGCCATATCTTGAGTTATTCAGAACTCAAAAGCTTACTATTTTAAAATATTAATTGGTCATAGTATAGAAATATGTTCCCGCTATGGTTTTTATTTGGGGACGGGAATTATATTCTACTAGAACACTGCAAATCTGAACATAATTACATATTTGAGATTTTCTTTCACTTACTGAACACTCCAGCTACCCAAACTCCTGACCACTGTGGCCATACTAATTTAGAATACTAGGAACTGTAATCCAAAATTCTTCAAGCACCAGATCACATAGTCCTGCCCCGATATATAAAAACTTTATCAGCACTAAAATTATGAGTCTATGCAAAAACAGGCTTACATAAACTTACAACTCAAGAAATACACTGAATCAATCCTGATGATCCCTAATTCATTCCCATTATATTCAAGATTAAAAGGGGAAATTGTTTTTTAAATTTATACTTTATCTTTCTACTGAAAAGATGGCTAACAAGATTTAAATCTTTATCAATTTTCCTAAATGCTCAGAGGACAGGGGCCAAATGCAGTTGTTGAGGAAGGGTATTCTCTAGTATGAGACCTGGAAGAAAGTAGGAGAAACTGGTCCAGATATCAGGGGTTCTTCAGAGTGGCATGTCCTACAAATCTTTAACATTGAAACATGTGAGAAGCAGGAGAGGTAATCTCCATACAATAAAATCCTCAGCCATTTAGAGCTAAATTGATACTACAATCATAACTACACTATTCCTTAACTGTTTGACAGAACTCTTTAATATCTAAATCCACTTCTTAATTTCTTTGAGGAAATCTGATGAAAATGTAAAGTCTGTGCTTTTTCAAAAGGTATGGAATCACCAAGGTTTTTTTTAGTGAAATACAGAGGAGAGAATAATACAGTACTAGGGATCTAATTAAGTCTTGCACACAATTATTTACTATTACAACTCTGCTTCTCTACTATGACTCAGTTTCAACCCAACCTGCAGTAAGATCTTTTATATAATTGTTGTAAATTATTGTCACAATGGCAAACCAGTCTCTAGATGTAGCTCAACTTGCATCTTCAGCAGTCTTAGTGAGAATATTCAGTGGTAAAGGATTATGAGAGTTGTAGTTCCACTATATTTGAAAAGTCTCAATCTCTAAATAGTTATGCAAAAATTGCATTCTTTTCTGATACAATCTATTTGGGAATACATTGAGTTCCAATGGCAGCCTATTTCAGCACTTTAAATTAAAGCCAATTTCACAGATCAAGAATAGGATTGCATCCTTCTTTCGACATTTGCCTTATCAACCCATCTCTAGGGAGTGATCTTCTGGTAAATCTCGAATTCCCATGCCACAAGGAAAGAAACATGCCAGGGAAAGAAAACTACCAGGAGTAGGAATAAGCTATGAGCAAAGGAGCAGATAGCCTCAAGGCTTATGCATCAATTTTGATGTTATAAACAAATCTTCTGATACATGTCCTCTTTTAGCGATGTTATTAAGCATACATGGATATATCATTGTTATGTCTGCTTTCATCCTTTAGCAATCCCTCTGCGTGCATTGCACAGAAATAGCAATGTAAGCCTGGTCACCCAATACAAATTATATACAATTATTTTCCTTACGTCAAAAATGAATTCCCATTACTTACTTCAAATTTCAGGAGTGTTCCTAAGTGCCCCAATAATATCTTCCTTTTGCGTCCCTTGTACTACTTGCTGCTGCACTTTTTTCTGAAGTCTGTGCATTAAAACTCTTTCATTGTGCTCCAGGATGCTACAATTAAAAATAAACAGGAAATATTTAGAGGGGAAATATCAACTTCAAGTGATTAGTGGGGAAATCCCTGACCTGCCTGTCTTAGATTGCTTTAGCAAGCTGGTTTGGGAACAAAAATGAACAGTAAGTGGATATTTTTGAGGTTTTTATTATCCGTGCAAGAAACAAAATATTGTGGAATTAATACTATCTGTTTGCCTGTTATCCTTACTTGATTATCAATTTAGACTCTACTACCGAACAAACTGAATATTAACACAGAGACAGCAGGAGTAACCAGAGAAATCAGGAGAAATAATTGTTGAGATTGGCAATTAATAAAAAGGATGACTTGACAGCCAAGTAAATCAAATTTCTTCTTTTTTTTCCTTTTCTTTATCGACAGAATTTTCATACCGTCCAGAGAACTCCAGAGTTTCTATCGATGAAGTACTACCAATCAAGGGAAATAGCATTTTCTAAAAATTCTACAGTCTTAAGATTTTACCTAGAAAATATTACATATGCAAAGTTGCATAAACAAATTGCCCTGTTGAGTATTTCATACTGCAGATTGTTAATCAGTATCAAAACATCTAATTATTAATAATCGATACTGGACAGGTTAGCTGTAACAGGTGAACAATTGTAGTAATTTTATAAGTAACAATGATAAAGAAAACAAATTCGGAAATATTCAGCCTTTTTTAAAAAAAAGTTATTTTGCATCTTCTGCTTTTTATATCCCATCCTATAAAGAAAATTCTGGAGAATTCAAATGCTATTATGCTCCTTTTTGGTATTTATTATGCTGGCCTGAATAGAAATATTGTTGAATTATACCATTAAAAAAAATGGTATATGTCTTTTTAATTGCTCCAGATGACCCAGCAAAATTGGATTTAGATACAGGTAGTCCTCAACTTACAATCACAATTGGGACTAGAATTTTGATCACTAAGTGAATCATCATTCACTTTACATGATTTTATGACCCTTTTTACTTCAATCATTAAATGAATCAGATGATCATTAAGTGAATCCAGCTTCCTTGACTGACTTTGCTTGCTGGAAGCCAGCTGGGAAGGTCATAAATCACAATCACATGACTGCAAGATGTTGTGGCCATCCCAAATACGAGCCAATTGCCAAGTTCCCCGAATTGCAATCAATGGAGTGCTACAACTGTTGTAATTTTGAACATAGATTGTAAGTCACTTGCTCTGAGGCCACTGCAACCTTAAAGCATCATTAAACAGTCATAAGTCGAGAAGTAGCTGTACTAAATCTCAGCTAACAATACCAGAGTATGGTAACATAAGAATATAAGGACAGTCTTCCTTGATCAGACCAAGTCTAATCTGAGTCCTGCATTTTGATTATTATAATGAACAATCAACATAGTGTTTACAAGAAAACGAAGAAATACTCTCTTCATATTATTGTAACTAGTATTCAGATCCATGCTTTCCTCAGAAAAATGATAGGACTGTACACATGTGTTGCCTCAATTGACATTTTTCTATGCTAATGATTCCCAAGCATTCAAGCCTTTTTTGGTAAGGAAGGTACAAGTAGTCCTCAAATTAGGATAGTAACTGGGATTGAAATTTCTATTGCTAAGTGCTGTCGTAAAATTCAACATAATGTACAGGTAGTCCTCTACTGGCAACCACAATTGAACCCAAAATTTCTGTTGCTAAGTGAAACATTTTTTAGGTGAGTTTTGCTCCATTTTATAACTTTTCTTGCCACAGTTATGAAGTCAATCACTGCAGTTGGTAAATTAGTAACAGGGTTAAGTGAATCTGGCTTCCGCATTGATTTTGCTTGTTGAAAGGTTGCAAAAGGTGATCGCAAGACCTTGGGACATAGCAATGGTCATAAGTATGGACCAGTTGCGAAGCGTCTGAATTTGGAGCACACGATAATGAGGATGCCGCAAAAGTTGTGTGAAAAATGGTTATAAATCACTTTTTTTCAGTGCCATCATAACTTTGAACAGTCGCTAAGTGAACTGTTGTAAGTCGAGGATTACCTGCATTGTTTAGTGATAGCACTCAGTAAGGTTAAGATTGTTAACCAAATCCCACCAGTAATTAGGTGAGAAGCCACCTCAATTCAAGCCATTCCTAGCTTGATCCCTTCCCAGCCCCGAATCTCAGTAAGTGAGAAACTGCTTTCTCTTCAACTTCTCCCCTACCAATTCTCCCCGCATCTTTGCCCTTTTAGACACCCTGCAGTGGCCCTGGAGATGAAATAGAGACTTGGGACTTGGGAGAGATCTCAGTTAGACACTATCAACTCTGGACCTCTATTTCGGCCCCAGCACTGCTGGTACCACCGCCAGAGAGTGCCACCTCAAACACTGTTTGGCAGCCAGCCACCCCTGCCCAACCAGCTGAACTTTGCCATCTTTATCCTGCTATTGACATGGTGTACCCAGCCTAGCTCTATGCAAGTTAGCTGCTCCTCATGCCAGGCCTTCTTCCTGAGGCTGCGTGCAGCATTATCACAATGCTTTGCTAAGCCCTGAGAAAGCTTCCGAAACATTGTGAGAGTAGTAGGTATAGCCTTATCACAATGCTTTTCGAGGATTGCAACATTGCAACATTTGGAGAGGGGTTCAAGCGGCATCTGCAAGAAGGCCTGTTTCAGCCAGCAGCTGGCTCCTGTAGGTCCAGGAAGAGCATGCTTCAGTAGCAGAAGACAGTGAAAATCAGCTGGTCACAGCAGGGTCTTCAAGTGCAGGATGGTGAGGGGTTGCTGGGATTTTGCACTGTGGTGCTGGGATGGTTGGCCTCAGCATGGGGTTTAAGGCAGCACTCCTCAGCTGTGGCACTGGAGCTAACAGAGGCCTGGGGATGGTGGCATCTGCCTGATAGTGAAATCCCTCAGGCTTCTATTTCAGCCTCCACTATTCAGTGCCACTACTGAGAATTGCCACTGTGCAAGGCAGAGATGGAGAGAAGACAGGCAGGGAGGAGTTGAAAAGCCCCATAAGTTCAGGCAGGCTACAAAATGCCTGGATTTTGATTATGTGACTGCAGGGGTGATGTTGTGGCCATAACTTTAGGGATAAGCACTATTTGTTCAGTGCTCAGTAACTTCAAATGGTCATTGAACAAAAAGTTATTAAGTAAAAATTACTTTTATTCCGAACTCTGATCATTCTTGTTTTTCCTCTTTGCTTTTTCTGATCTTCTTATGTTTCTCAAAAGTAGTGACCGGCTTATTTATAGAATTCCAAATATGAACTTACAATAGAGTTGCATTAGCTGTTTTGCTTTCAATCTCTCTCCAAATGAGCCCTAGCATTCAGAGTAGATATCTTTACTGAATTATCCACATTAGCCCCACAAAAATAACATTTTCCATCGTTACAGACAGCTCAGATACTTCCATTTTTTATATATATAGTATATCTGTTTAAAATTCAGTATTTCTCTACAATTTCCTCACTTTGGACATAGTGGAGAATGATGTTTTATTTAAATTGGGAGCAAAGGAGTTTTGTTTACACCACAAAACAAGAGAAGGACAAAAAAAATGATAGCATGCAAGTGCAGGCTATCCTGTGATTTCATTCATGTGATGAGAACTCATGGTCTCTTGTTAAATCTGATCTGGATCTTTGTTTTTGAAAATGCAAGATCAACCCTCGTAAAGAAGTAGAATTTTCTTCTTAACTGAATTTGAAAATCCGAGAAAACTTGACATCTACATGGATTAAAAAAAAGGGAGGGTAGAGTAGCTCTTCATTTAGAGAATCCATTTCTTGAGTATTTCCTCTCCTCCTTCTTTTCATTCTTTTCCTTGCTAGCTGCCTCAAATGTGAGGCTAAGGACAAAGATATATTCTGCTGACCCAACTAGCTAAACAGATTTGTATAGGAGGAGGCAATTCTGCAAATGAATTGTGTCTCCAAAGCAAAATTGCAGTGATTGATATAAACGGTAATTAAAGGAAAGAAGAAACTGACCATTTAAAGGCCTTTCTAAAAGAAAATCAGCATGTATTCTCCAATGATCATCTACTGACCTACATTTCACAGGTGCTTTTTTTTCCTATGGAGGTAGGGAGGAAAGTCAACAGGCATATGGATGCAGCTAACCCTGCTGGCACTGAATAGCTAGAGGTTTAAAAAGATTGGCAAAGTTCTTCATTAGAAGCTTTTGAGTCATGGGACAATGTATTTATAGATTGCAAACTGGTGAAATAAAAAATAAATAGTAGGTATGAATAGGAAATTTTCTCAATGGAGGAAGTAAGAAGCAGAGTTGCTAAAGAATCTGAAGGGTTGTTCTTTTTTGTTCATATGTGTTCTTGACCTCACGGGAAATGTCATTTTTTTATACTGGGTGACTGGTCAGCTAAATGTGATTCTGTTTAAATTGAGGCAGAAAAAACCAAGATTTAAAACCATCGGTTTAATCTAAACATCTTATGAAATCTACAAAAAAAACAGTTCCCAAGATTCTGTTTATTATGAACTTGGTTTATTGTTTAACTACTGGACATTAAAACATCTATTCCTTACATCTGAGGAGAGCTCAAGGCTTGTTCACTTAAAATAAAAAAAGTATTTTCCAATATATCAAGAGCAGAACAAAGCAAGAGTCAATAACTATATCAAATAGAGTTTACAAATAATAATTCTTTATAACAACAGCTGCTTTTGTTTATATTTTAGCATTTTCTTACATTGTTATTACATGTGCAACAACATGAAAGCACAGCTGCCAGTTCTTTAGCTGGTGTTGGCCTTCATTCACATCAAGTTCTTCCCAAGAACTTAGGATGTCGTAATATATTGGCATAGTATATGTCCAGATCTAAGCAGTGTGGCCTTTTGTAATTGACAGATGGAAATTTTGTCAATGCACAGATTTCCTAAGTGCCATCCAAGATTTTTTGGTATGACACCCAAGTGTGCTGACAACCCCTTGGACCCCCGTAGCTGGTTAATGTCATTATCTTTCAATTTATAATAATTACTATTTAATTACACATACACACACACATTCAAATGTTAGTAACAAGGTATTAATAGTAAGCCCTTGTGGTTCAATTCATAAACAGTTAAGAATTATACTTATACAATATCACTAGATGTTATTTGTGAGATTAGCTGTTTTTAAACTAGTTATGATATTCTAATGAAATAAAAGTGCAGTGCAAATATGTCTTCTCAATTATTTTCTTTACTTCACAAATTATGTTACTTTAGTATTAAGTAAGAAATATGAAAATATAACCCTTTTTCTTTTGCTAAAATTAAGTACATTCACATTCTACAACACGCAAGTAATTTGGTAAATCCTGCTACTGTAGAATCCAAAGCCAAACCAGCAAAGGAGAACCCAGCACTGGATATCTTTGCATGAATTTGATTACAACCACAAGGTTATTTAAGTTCAGATTACCAGCTTTGATGGGTGGAAAGGAAGATTGAAAAGACCATATTCTACAAGACCCTGGCATCCTGAAGGCCCTTCTCTATAAAGACATCCTGCTCATTATAATCCACCCTTTACTTTCCCAAATTACCTTTCATAATAACAATATCCAGAAATAAGCTATTTTTAAATGTACAGTCTAATATAGTATCATACAAAACAAAAACAACAAGGTTGTTAAAAAAGGAAAATTGGCTTCATTCACTTCAAATTAGATGCTAAGGCAGGGGTGTCAAACTCGATTTCATTGAGGGCCACATCATGGTTGTGTTTGACCTCGGGGGGGGGAGGCATGGCCAGGGTGGGCGTGGCCAGCTCAACATCACTTATGTCGGGGGCATCTGTGGTGGCCAAGTGTTAAGGCAGGACTTCTCTTTAACCCT
This sequence comes from Masticophis lateralis, assembly GCA_030761175.1. NCBI lineage: Eukaryota > Metazoa > Chordata > Lepidosauria > Squamata > Colubridae > Masticophis > Masticophis lateralis. The sequence goes on from JAUDYJ010000003.1 coordinate 67,945,213, forward strand.
CCCTGACTCTCATAATCTCCTTCCTTCCTTCCTTCCTTCCTTCCTTCCCTCCCTCTTCCTTCTCCTTTCTTCCTTCCCCTCTTTATTTTTCCTTCCTTGCTCTCTTCCCATCTTTCCTTCTTTTTCTTTGTCTTTCCTCTTTCCCTTTCTCCTTCCCTTCCCTTCTTGCATGCTCAAATGCAAAAGGGGAAATACTTCTCCTTTTGTTTTGTTTTTAGTTTGTTTTTCAAGTCCTCTGCCAGCGAAAACAGAGTCCAAGGAGTCACGTGCAGCCCTCCCAAGCTCTGTTTTTACTGGCAGAGGCACCCCAGGTCGGTCCTTTGCTGTTTCCAGGGTGGCCCTAAGGGGCAGATCTAAGCACCTTATGGGTCAGATGCGGCCCACGGGCCTTGAGTTTGACACCTCTGTGCTAAGGTATTCTAGGTGAATAGCTAATCCTGTGAACCACCAGTTTTTCCCCCCATCTCATATAATTTTTCCAACATGGTCTGAGGCTTTTTAAAGAATATACAAGTCATCCAAGCTCAGTTTGGCTGCCATTTTCCATTAGTATGAACTGTATTTTGAAAGTAGGGTTAATTAGGAAAAAGATAGCAAAGTGCTTTTTCTATTTAATCAACCAGAATGAGTTAGTATGGTACAGAAGCACTCTTAATGTTTCATTGTTCCTTTAAAAACTGCTATAACCGATATGTGTTACTAAATAAGCAGATAAAGCATCGTCTCCAAACAGATGGTCCTGCTGTTTTCCCTAACATGCCAGTCCAGCTGCCAAAATATCAGTACAATGAGATGGCAAATCCTCACTATCTGTTGTACTGCTTTATTTTTTTTTCAACAGAAACTCTCTGGCAGTTGCAATATTAAGTTATGATAAATTTACTGCTTCTAGTTTCTGTAGGCTGTTTGGTACTTCTTAATTTTATTATTACTTTCTTGTGTAAGATAAGCAAATCTAAGAATATTTATGCTGAAAGGTGTGAAATAAAAAATAAAGGTAATGAATGTGAATTTCATGTTTTGCGGTACTGAAACTGACCACAAGACAGATTTTCCCCATGCAAGTTTTCCAGCCATTTCAAGTTAGGTGGCATTGCAACTAGATATCCAAAGAAAAGCGTTTACATGACAACTTGAATTCTGTAGGAGAATGTCATGGATAGAAACTTAAAACTAATAATAATTCTAAGTACCCCCAATTAAGTAGAAGTGGGCTTTGGGAGGAAGGATTAAACACCAACACACCATACAAGATATGCTTGTATGTATTATTAATTTTTTATATTGCCTGACTCTCAATTAATACCTCATTAATGCAAAATAGTAGCATTATTCAGACTATTAAAAAAAGACACAGGGCACAAGAGAGCTGGGATACTGAAGTTCAACAAGTGGCATCTAAATCATCGGAGGCATCTGCTCCCCTATGCAACTCTGGAGCAGGTAAGGATTTATCTTTTCTTGTCACATGCTTAAGAGTATCCGTTCCTAAACAGGACCAATCTCTCTGTGCCATTTGCTTTTTTTAATCATCAGAGTTCATTTTATCTTTCACTTCTTCTTTTCCTGTTTTGTCTTTTCTTACCTCTACTCTAACAAAATTTTATCAGTCTATCCATCTGCCTGTACCCCCCCCCCTCTCTTTTTCTGACTCTGTCTGTCTTTGTGTGCTTGTACGTGAATGCTGTTTTTGCAGGATTATACTCCATCAGATTAACTGAACTGTGATACATAAAATTTGCAATAAGAAACCTATTTATCATTAAGGTGCTAGAAGCCTCAGCAATTATTCAGTTGCCTTATCTGTCTGGCCCTCAATTAGGGATCAGTGGGCTCTCAATAGATCCACTATCTCTCAGCCCCTTAAGGCAATTATGTAGCTTGCATGGAGGGATGGAGAGTGGTGGGGTGTTAGGTTTCTCAGAAAAATTATGCATAATACAAATAAAGATTTGTAAAATATTATATTATCTTCTTTAACAATAAATTTCAAAAGACTGACCCAGAATCATGAGAATCAATTCCCTTCTCTTTCTCTCTACCCCATGCTTTTCCCAGCTTTTAATCAGATTTACATCAGAAATGATTGCTCAATTTGTTTTGAGTTTATGCAATTTTGTTGGTTCTAATAACAGTATTTTCATTTATGTCTTTTTTTTTCGATTTTACATAACAAGATGGGTTTATTTTGTGTAAAAAGTAAAGCTAATGACAGTCCCATAGCAAAATCTCCGAAAACAGCAGTAATAATGGGATACAGCATATTCATGTATGGATTACAAACTGGTCCAAAAGAAGTATATGGGATTGAAACAAATTGGACAATTTTCATATTGGAAGGAAGTTAATAATATGATTCCTAAAGTGTCCTTACTGGTATTGAGTAATAGTAGTAACATAAAAAGACAGACATTCTCCTTTTTATAATAAGCAACTACCTGAATTTATAAAGATATAATGTGCATTACAAAGGCAGTTCTGGCAGTATCAGACTCAGAAATGCATTGACTACTTGTAAAAATCTATATTGGTTGAACACTTGCTGAGGGGTGTGTGTGTGTGTGTGTGTGTAAATATTTGGTCGTAGGTTAACAAATGTTACTAATAAACTGGAAAAGAAGAGTAAGATCTCTCCTCTACCTTGCTATTTCTGGATAGTTTTGTGGGTTTCCATTTAAAAGTTAATGGTACAGATTGTAAAATAATATTCTAAAAGAGATACGCTCTTTGCTATTATTGTGATTAAACCACCTCTTCTAAAACAAAGAAAAAGAAACATGTTCAACTCTTAAATTTGGTCTTTAGAAGGGAAAAAAAGGCAAAATTCAATGCATATTACTGTCACCCAAATAATATGTTAACCAAATGGTATAACGCTATATGTCTCTTTCATCTCAAGTAAGCAGAACTCTTGTAAGTTACTTCAATATCATTTATCACCATAGCAACAAGGTCCTTTTTGTAGGTGGCCACTAGGACTGAAATTGAAACAGTAGGGACTTTCCCCACCTTCAAAGAAACCATATTTCATGTGGCCAGGGTTCTCCAATAAGCACAAAACCACGTACGCCTAAACAGAAACCTGTGGAGGTGGGGAAACTCCTATAATCTTGTCAGAACTTTTGCTGAAAAGACATTTCTGGAGTCGAAATAATAAGCAAAAAGTATTATTAGCTTGTATAACGTTGAGACTCAGAAACACTTCAAAATATTTATTGTTCCATCATACGTCCATCATACATTCAAATTCAATTATTAGAAATAAAAGCACCATAAAGCATATCATGTGATTTTAAAAAGTTTGTTAAAGATAAAGACCCAATTAATCTCATGACAATCTTTCAAGTGTCACAATTTTAAAAACAGTACAACTATACTTCATCTTAAGTTAACACTTGGAAAGTATGTGAAAAATTAATCAGAAAATAGACACGAAATAAGGGTTGGCCATCCTACATAGAGTATCAGAGAGATAAAATGTCAATTAAATGAACTATTGCAGATTTTGGTCTTAGCAGGGTATATAAAACAATACAGCTATGAGCTTAATTATATTTTTATTCTTCTAAAGGCAGTAACCCACATTTATTCAGCACCACTTTTAAACTGTATATATCCATAACAAAATTCTTCACAAATCATAAATAAAGATAAATTTCCATAGGAGATATCTCAATAGTTTTTAAAAGCAGTGCATATCTTAAGTGATCAATTCTATCCCTGTAGTATTCTGAGATATTAAAGGCTGCAAGTATTAAATTAAAATCAGCTGTAAAGGGTTAATTTGGTTTAAATTTAATTATGTCAGTCACATGGGTGCACAAATCCTTCAAAAAAAGGGCTTCACGATGGCCAAGCACACTTCTCTCTTTCATTTAACAAGCAGTCATATTATTTTCAAGACTGCTCATAAGTGGTCCATAAGCTTCATGTGCATGCAGAGACACGTTATTTCCCTAGGAAAAATACAGCGCAAAATGGCAATCAATGCATTCCTATGTGAAGCCAACCAGGAACATTTTTCAAAGCAGTTGCAAAACAGATATAGCTATTTCAGTGTTTCAAAGAAAAATATTTTGCTACAACTTTGGGAAATGCATACTTGAAAATAAAATCCAGATAGCCTTAGTAAAAAAAAAAAAAAGAAAAGAAAAAAAAGTAGCATCAAAATATAGCTTGTTAATAATATGATACAACTGCTACAAATTCTATGTGGTTTGGATATGATACCATAGAATAACAAAAGTAAACTGAAACTTAAGAAAAATTCTCAGATCAACATAGGATATTCATTTTTGTTATTATAGATGAACTCTCTGAACTTTTATCTGCCTTATCTTCAAAACTAGAAATAGAGGTTAAGTGCTAAGAAAAAAATGTTTTCCAGCCATTGGAAGTTAGCTGGCATTGCAATTAAATATCCAAAAAGAAGCATTTAGATGACAACTTGAATTCTTTAGAATAATGTCATGGATAGAACTAGTAATAATTCTAAGTATCCCCAATTAAACAGAAGTGGGATACGGGAAAAAAAATTGTGTGCCATCAAGTCAATGTCTACTCTTATCAATCAAACCATAGATTTTCTCCATGACAATCTCTCCCTCACCTAGTCTTTCATGTCTTCCATTGGTGCACTCATCACTATTGTATCTGAGTCCATCCACTTTGCTGCTGGTTATCTATCTCATTTTTCTTTTCACCTTTCTCAGCATTGTGTCTTCACATAATGTGCCCCAAGTAGGATCATTTCAGCTTGGTCATTTGTGCCTGGAGAGAGAATTCAGGGTTGATTTGTTTATTGATTCCATTTCTTTGTTTCCTTGGCTATCCATGGTATTCTCAGGAGTCTTGACCAGGAAAAAAACTTAAGAGCAAACAGAAATGGCACCAAGAATCTAATGTGATTCCAAATACAATGCAGGTACTTGGCTCTTTTCTTCCCCACAAGAGTCCTTGCAGAAGGGGCTATTAATGTCTGCTTCATAAACTTTTGATGATGTATGCAGCAATACACAAAGCATTCTGCTCCATGGCACAAAAGAGTAAATCCATCAATAAGTGCACCTTACCACCACATTTATGACATATATGAAAACTATCTCTAGTGAATATAAACCAAAGGAGGAGAATCAATCTTCTCCAAACATTCTTGCACAAGAAACCATTTCTACTGTTTTTCAAAATGTGGTGCATTAACAGAGGCACCTTAGGCACAGTTACTCCCAAAAAAAAAAAAAAAAAAAAAAAAAAAGATACTGCATTCAAATGAAAATTACTCTAAATATTTTATAGGCAGTAATTTAAGAGCCCTAATTTAAAGAACGCTTTTTTAAAAAATTGGAAGCTATGACAAATGTATTCTGTGCAAAAACAACACTTTTTAAAACCGAAAAGTCGATAAAATATATATATAGTTAAAAATCCTACTACCTGTGATCAAAGCGATCATGGGTCTGTGCGCTCTTTATTATCTCAATAATTTTAGATGACTAAATAGGGTGATCAAATTAGAAGACAGAGAAAAAATAAAACAGATTTATATATAGTATGTAAATACTGAGGTTGGCTTATAAAACCTTCATGGCAGGGGTGGGTTCTAAATTTTTTTACTACCGGTTCTGTGGGCGTGGCTTGGTGGGGGTAATGTGACTGGGGGGCATGGCCAACTTTTTTTTTTTAATTGTAAAATCATTTTTTCTACAACCTTAAGAGGTTGCAGAAAAAAATGCTTCTAAAAGCCTCGGACGATCAAGCAAATCATCTGGGATCGCCAGAGGCTTTTAAAGGCATTTTTTTCCCCCTACAATTTCTTCGGCTGAAGAGGTTGTAGCAAAAATGCTTTTAAAAGTTTTAAAAAAGCCTCTGATGAGGTGGGTGGGGTAAGCGAGTGGCAACCAGACCGGGGACAGGTTCGGGGGCGTGGCCAGCCAATGTTATTACCGGTTCTCCAAACTACTACAAATTTTTACTACCGGTTCTTATGAACCGGTGCGAACCGGGAGCAACCCACCACTGCTTCACGGGCAATCAATTCTGGGAATCTCAACAACAATGTAAAAGCACTTTTAAAAGGGTGCCCTATTTGAATGGAAATGGATGCATGAGATGAGAATAATTACACAGTGACTTTTAAAGTAAATATAAGCATACTGCTTTCTACTAGTAAAACAATAAATCAGTAAATACATAAAAATAAAATACTTTAGAAATCCATATGAGAATATCAATAAATTCTCCTAAATGTCTCTTAGCAATTGAAATAGTTTTAAAATTAAACATCATACTAACAGGATCTGTATTCTCACTTCAATTATTCCTTTTAGGTATTACTTACTTCAGTATTTCAAAGGATACTTCTGTGCATTTACTACTTGATATAATCATATTACAAGATTATGGAATAAAACTCTTTAGAGTTATGCCTGTAACAGATTTACTTGAAATACTGTTCAGAACAATAAATAACAATATTATTAACTTCCTTAAATTCAGAATATGTTAAATCTCTTAATATTCAAAATGTTCATAAATGATATTAGATTGATTTAAAAACATCTCTTAACAAGAAAATGAAAAAAGTATTTATATTCCCTGCCCCCAAAAGGCCAGTCTAGTGTATGACGAATAGACTAGACTAGACTAGACTAGACTAGACTAGACTAGACTAGACTAGACTAGACTAGACTAGACTAGACTAGACTAGACTAGACTAGACTAGACTAGCATAGCATAGCATAGCATAGCATAGCATAGCATAGCATAGCATAGCATAGCATAGCATAGCATAGAATCTGAAAGGGACTTCTAGTCCAGCCCTATGCTCAAGCATAGAACATACATGATTATACTATTTCAGTAAGTGGCTATCTAATCTCTTCTTAAAAACTTCCAGTGGTAGAGCACCCACGATTTCCGAAGGCAAGTTATTCCACTAGTTAATTGTCCTCACTATTAAATACAATGTTAAATTCAAATACAGGAAAGCTTTAGTAGTCACCGCTTTTAATTCTGCAAAATAATAATTCTAAAATATGTTCTTAAATCTCATTTACTTAAGCAGATATTCATTCTATGTAAGACATTTACCTGAACAACATTAGCTTCTAAGAAAGGGAGTGTGATGATTTCCAAAGTAAAAACACTGCAACAGATTTTCAATTGTCATTATCACTTTCAGGAATTCTAACAGCAAGAAAAGCACTTGAATTAAATTATCTAAATTAAACTTGTAGTTCCATCTTCACTATTTGATGACACTATGGTTAAAATTTCAGGCTTATTATACAGCACGATACACTACAGAGAATCAGTAATGAACTGTAAAGTTCAAAACTGAATTATTGCATAAAATCAAGATAACTTATGGAATTCTCATTTTTAAAATACAATTGTAATAATCTAGCAGAAAACCATTGTGACATTTAGAAATACTAGTAATGCATTTCCCACATTCTACATATGATGCTGCTTCAGCCATAAAATTCAAAACACAGAAGAACCTGACAGAATGCTTCACAGCAAAACAAAAAAATAATAAAATAACCACAGCTCTCAAGTGACGCAACCTTCTCATTTATCTGTTTACTACATGAATAACTAGTGGAAACAAAGCACTATATTAAAACAGATATGGGGGTCCTGAAATATTTTGTTGATAGATATCCACAAGATGGGTATAGATTAATATTACTTTTCTAAAATCAATATTCAAGTCTTAACAGAGTAACCGGGATACAAAGATGTGATGATCTGTAGGATTTAATTTAGAATATGCAAAGTTGAAATCCATTGGCAATGTTTTCAAATTGAACTATCACAGAATTAATGATATACCAGTGATACAAATTTCTAGACTGTGTATTTATTTAGAGATATTCTTTAGTTTATATTAAGAATATGCTTCCTTTATTTTTGTGAACAATTATTAGGCCTCCAGATTATTATAAAACTAAAAAATGAACCCACAATTGTCAAATTTACTTATCCCTATTGTAGATTATGCAATTGATTAAAATAGAGCTTATAATTTTCCCTGGCCTGAAGCCTTCAACAAGCTTTCAATATGGTGATCCAGTGGATAAGGCCTCACGACACAGTGGTAAGGTAGTATCAGAGACATTTTAAAAGAGAAACAAGACTTTTTAATGTGGAGTAGAGAAGGAAGACTTAGAAAGAAGGCAAGAGGAAGAAATTGGAAGGATCACCGGAAGAAAAAGTGAAAGAAAAGTGACAGTGACAATGAGGTTTACTGCTTGAGAGAAGGAAAAAAATGAGGTACTAGATGTACTGGGGATGACAGCACAGTGAAAGATTGCCAACAGAATAAGGCAGTAAACAAGGAAGGGAGATAAGATGATAGTATAGTGAGTCAGTGACACTGAATTTGTTAGCATAATCTGGGGAATTGTATTGGGGACACATCTAAAATCCCAGTAGATAGCAGATTATATACATCAACTAATCTAAAGAAATAAAATATACAGAAAAGGCCAAAGAAAAAAAGTAAAGAAAAAAAACAACAGGATAGGGCATGCTTCGTGGGTTTACCTAATTCATATGGGTGGTATGGCCTCTGATAGATTTCAGATAACTGACAGTCTGATATGTAATGCAGACAGTCCTTAAGAAGCACAACCTGGAATTACAGAATAGCATTTCTACCCTGAATCACTTCTGTGGAGTAAGCATAGTCCCAAAGTTCACAGATAAAATTAATAATGCCATAATGCTAAAATAAATGACATGGACTTTATGCATCCTCCCATCTCCAGAAGGAAATACTGGTAGTCCTCAGTTTATAAGAGTTCATTTAGTGACCATTCAAAGTTACAGTGGCATTGAACAAAGTGACTTATGACCATTTTTCACATTTATGACACTTATGACTTATGGTTCGAGACTCATAATTTAATTAGGACATCTGTTGGAACCCTGACACATTGCAGCATTCCCCCATGGTCATGTGATCAAAATTTGGACACTTGGCAACTGATTCACGTTGATGACAGTTGCAGTCCTGGGGTCATGTGATCACCTTTTGCAATCTTCTAACAAGCAAAGTCAATGGGGAAACTATATTCACTTAACAACTGGTTTACTAATTTAACAACTGCAGTGATTCGGTTAACAAATGTAGCAAGAAAATTCACAAAATGGGGCAAAACTCACTTAAAGAATTTCTCAGTTAGCAAAATAAATTTTAGGCTCAATTATGGTCATAGGTTGAGGACTACCTGTAGGACCAGTGAAGCAATTGATGGTCATGAGGCTGGAAGGATTTTCTGTTAACTGAAGTCTATCTAGGGGATTCTGGAAACTGGCACTACATTTTTATGCTGCTATTTTGTACACACGTTTGAAACTAAGGATAAAAATCTAGAAAAAAAAATATTTTAAGTATACCTAATATTTAGTAAGCAACATTACCTATCTGACTTGGCTAATCTCTGAAGTTAACCAGGATTCACTTGATTAATGCCCTGTTTCCCCAAAATAAGACATCTCCTGATAATAAGCCCAATCAGGCTTTTGAGCGCATGGCAATAAGGCCAAGTGCTTATTTCAGGGTTCAAAAAAATATAAGACAAGGTCTTATTTTCGGGAAAACATGGTACTAGAATGGAGAAACATCTAGAAATTCCAGGGTTATTTGGATAGACTGGGAAATTTTTTAAAAAGGGAGGATGGGGGTGATGGGGCGGAAAATTTAAAATTTGAATAGCCTCAAATTCAAAATTAAGGTATTTCAAAACCAAAATAAATCAATGAGATCCACACCCAGATAATAAGAATAGCTTCAAGTGTAACTTTCAAGTCTTTGGTGACACAGCTTTGCAGCTCTTAGGAATCCTTAAAATCCTACGTAATCAAGATGTAAAATCTGGTAAGTAGGCTAAATCTGAATCTAAGGAACAAAATATTGTCTTTGACTCTTTAAGATGCTACTGTTTAAAGATTTTAAAAGACATTGTTAATGTTTTAATATTAGCAAGCATTATATACTTAATAAAACTTTAGACCTCAAATTAGCTATTAAAGATGTGAGCATGTCACAGGGAGGGTGCCATACTAGTTTCATGATTCACTTTGTGGGAATAGCCAAGGACTAGAAAAGGACTGGATCTCCAAACATGGCAACTTTAACACTTTTATTTATTTTATTTATTTGTCAAGTATGTATTAAATAACGTGTATAAGTATAAGCATGAACTGAATACATAAAATTAATACAATTAAAGGGAACATTAGGACAGGACGGTAGGCACGCTAGTGCTCTTATCCACTTATGGACTTCAACTCTCAGCATTCCTCAGCCAACATGGAGACTGCTGGACTAGATGATAGGGTGACCTGGAGGAAGGGCAGGGGGTAAGTGATGCATTTAGGTGCTCAGTTTAGGGATTTAACCATGAAGGAGAGAACCCAGTTAGCATGTATAATTGAAGACTAGCTTGATGAAGATGGAGAGGCATTCCTCCTTCAGATTTCCCCAGCCATGTTTCCGGTATTATACCAACCTAGATTCCAGAAACAGGATGCATGGAAATTATGCAATGGAAAAAGCTAGTAGTGATCAGCATACTGCTCCACAGGCAACTCAGATGTGAGCCTTTCTATTCAAAGTTGAATACCAGAGATACATTAGGGTGACACTGGTATTAAATCTTCCCTTCTGGCCTGAAGGATGCCTGAGCTCTCTAACTTCAATAAATAACCAGACAAAACTGTAAAATTGTTGTGTTACAGATTACAAAATGATTCTAGATGGCAAACACTATTAAAAATAATGGAACAGTTGGAATAATACATAACAGAAAAGAGCAACAAACATCCAGGAGAAGCAAAACAAGCAAACTGCTTTAGCTTCCATAAGTCCAGATGTCAATGTTACAGACCAACATCTTTTATTCAAGTGGTTGACCCCAACCCTTTGAATGAAGAAAGCGTCATTTTCTAAGACTTCTGATGGGGTTAATAAAGACTCCTAACCGAGTCCCAAAGAGAGCATTCTTCCCTGTATAATTAATATTGAATTAAATGGTTCAATTGACCAATTAAATACAATTTTCCTATATTCTTAAATTATTTAGTGTAAAAACTACTTAGCTTCCTTTATGGAACAAACTGCTTCATACCCTTCAGGCTGCTTCTGTGGCTATGATGACAGTCACTTATGGGCTCATGAGAAGAGAGAAGAACCCATTATAACACATAACGGGTTTGATCCAGATAAAACCAAGAAATTCCTTGAAGTTGAACTTTAGTCTTGCTGAAAACGTGGAACACAGGACATAGAATAATATGCTGGAAGGAACCTTGGAGGTCTTCTAGTTCAACTTCCTGCCCACGATAGGAGATCCTATACCATTGCAGACAAATCCTCTTTCAGTATCTTTGAGTACCTTCTGTCCAGTATCTATCCAGTATCTTCTTGAAAACCTCTAGCAATGGAGCATCTGTAACTTTTGAAGACAGCTGTTCAACTATGGTAATTAATTTTTCTCACTTTCAGGAAGTTTCTCCTATCATCTAATTTTGACAGCAATGAACTGACTTTCTCTAGCTTGAACACTTGTCCTCAGTGATGCAGTATGATTGTGATGCAGTATGCAGTATGATTGTGGGACTACTCAGTCAGTCACAATATAAAAAATTATTGGTGATAACTACCTTGCAGGTCAGTTCCTGGCTGTTAGGAACCTGGCTGCAGACTATAATAAAGATAGCCTCGCTCCAGCATTCATTTACCAAAACAAAAATTGATGATCTTCTTTGATCTCTTTCCATATCTTTTGAAGACCCAAAGATGCAGCTCATTGTGGACAGAATGACTCCTCATTCTGGCACCAGCAGAGCTGAAAGGAACCAGTCTGTTCTGACCCTATCTCTCTGCTGCTACCTTGAAAGGGTTCGTTTGAAGTGCTTGAAACATACGGGAATCCAATGGTGGACTTCTGAAGGTCATTGTTGGACCAATTCTTGATTCTTCTGCTCCCATTCCCTTTTCCACAGGAGCTTTGCTTGAAAAAACATATGGTGCCTTTAGTGTTGGACAAATTCTTCTTCTCATCTTTGATGACCACAATTTCCCACTTCCCCAGATCAAATCTGTCTGGGGGCTCGATGCCATTGAGCTCAATGGAAGTGGACAGAGAATCCTGGTTTCTGATTCCTTACGTTCAGGCTGGACACATCACAAAAGCAAATGAGCTTCCACTACATGTCAGTCTGGACTTTGCTGCTGAACAGGCTGACTTTGCAGAGAGGCTGGCTAGTGCAGTAGTCAATGTCCAGCATCATCATAGTCACTGGGACTCTTTGTGTTGAAAGTTGGACATGGTTCTAGGAGACTGAAAGACAGATGTCAGCCTCTTTACCTTCTCATGCTCTTCTGCTGCCAAGGGACATTAGCCAGGAAAGGTAGCTATCCAGCTGCTGTGACATCATAAAACACATGGATGACAACTCACAGAACATAGAAACAAGTCATTTTCTGGGCATCAGTCTCTCCCTTTTTCTCCCACAGGAGACCTCTGGAACAACATTTCATGTTGAATAGGGTACGAGGAACCACCCAGAGGTGAAATGCTCACAATTCAGACCAGATCACCCAATCCAGTAGCGATGGAGGCAGGTGGTTCAGAGAAGAGGTTGTTAAAAAATGCTTTTAAAAGGCTCTAAAGATCCCAGCTGAGTTGCCTAATCGTCAGAGGCTTTTAAAAGCATTTTTTAACAATCTTTATGGCAGAAGAGGTTGTAGAAAAAATGGTTTTAAAAGTAAAAAAAAAAGTTGGCCACACCTACCCAGTCACATTACCCCCCTCCCACCAAGCCACGTCCACAGAACCGGTAGTAACAAATTTTAGATTTCACCACTGGAACCATCCCAGAGAATAGCCTAGATAAAAACATGCCTTCTGTTTGACTTTTCTAGGTTTTTTTTTAAAACCTCCCAATCTAGCCTATAATTTTGGAGTTTCTTGATGATTTGTGAATATTAGCCAGTTCTGAACGTGCTTAACTTTTCTGACAGCAGCCAAAGTTAACTAGATTTTGTCACTTACACTTTCAAGCTAGTTCAATGTCAAAAACTACTTATGACAATATTTGCACAAAATTGGGGAAATAGGGGAATTAAAAGGTTCCCCAACAATCTCTGCCTGTTTTTAATATCAGTACTGCTTCCAAAGGATGTCTGTTTTTAACTCAGAAATCCTTTGGCCAATGCTACGTGATGAAACAGACATTTCTGGGAAAAGCAAATATATTTCCATAGTAACCACCAGGAGAAGCATAGCTGTGTTACTCTCCCCCAATTTGGGCAAATAGGTTGAAAGCTGGGACGGGTGTTTCATAATGTCTATAATTTAATTACATCAATGTATTACTTTTCACCATGCCGAGAACAGTATGGGCTTGTTTATTAATGGAGAAATTGTAGCTCTGAAAAAGGGCAAAAATCTGGATACAGAAAACTTCAAGCTTATCTCACGATGTCTCCAGCTAAAGGTCTACTGGGTAGCAGTCACCTAAAAGTTTTATTAAAATCTTGTAAAGCCACTAATAATTAGAATGCATGGTACTGAATTTAAGAAAAATCAATAGTTTACTCTCAGTAGGGCAGCTGTGACTATCTCTGTGTTCCTATTTTTGGATGAATTACAAAACTCCTACACAAATTTACTTTAAAGTGTGGTGATATTAAAAACAAACAGAAAGCATATTTGTTTTCATATGGACATGAAAACAAAACACATACTACTAGTTTACCATTTCTTCCTCCGTTAATGCCAATTCAAATAATAAATACGAGCGAGTGTTTGAAATGCACCTATCCATAAAGACTACTACAAATTCAATTAATCTCAGAAAATGTATAATTCTTTTATTCATTTCAGAAGTCAATGCAGAGTATGTTACTATAGAGTAAATAAATAAAATATAAAGCAAACAATAATGACATTCATTCCTATGCACTGGGAGTGGAATTCAATTTCTCATGACATGTAAACATTTCTATTTTCCTTGTGCACTTTTGGCACATAAAAGAACGTGTGGAAAAGTCACAGTACTAATAAATCAATACATGTGTGTGCCTCAAGTTATGGAGATAGAGAAGACCCAAAACAATTATAATATAAGGTTTGCATACTCAATTTTATTCATTCAATTTGCACAGCTACCCATCTCAACCAGTGACTCTGGACAGTGAACAATCATAAAAACAATTAAAACACAATGTAAAAAGAGCCATGGTGGCGCAGTGGTTAGAATGCAGTATTGCAGGCTAATTCTGATGATTGCCGACTGCCAGCAGTTCGGCTGTTCGATCCTCACAGATTTAAGGTTGACTCAGCCTTCCATCTTTCCGAGGTCAGTAAAATGAGGACCCTGACTGTCGGGACAATATTATGCTGACTCTGTAAACCCTTAGGGAGGACTGTAAAGTACTGTGAAGCGGTATACAAGTCTAAGTGCTACTGCTAAAACAGAAATTAAACACAAATAGAAGCCAAGATATATTATAACCTGTCAATGCCAACATAGAACCAACCAACCAGCTAAGAAATGGGATCCCTCATATACTCAGGAACCCAGGGGCAAACGTATAGCCAGGTTTTCAAAGCCTTCCAAAAGGTCAGCAGAGTTGGGGCCATCCTAATCTCAGGAGGGAAGGGTTTTTCAGAGGGCCAGCACTACAACAGAAAAGGCACATCTCCTAGAGCAGTGATGGTGAACCTTTTTGCTATTGTGTGCCAAAAGCAGGGGAAGCGCGGGGATCGCACACGTGCCCACACCCATAATTCTATGCACCCTGCGCATGTGCACATGACATCCCCCCGTGCTTCCCACTTTTAGCCCAGTGAGCCTGCTCTCACCACACTTCAGAGCCTTTCTAGGAGCCTGTAGAGAGAGAAAATGGCCTCCCTCCCCGAGGCCCTGCAGAGGCCAAAAACGGCCCATTTGCCAACTTCCTGTGGGATCAGAAGTTGGCAAACGGGCCGTTTTTGGCCTCCAGAGGACCTCTGGGGGGGGAGGCCGTTTTGGTCCTCCCAAGGCTCCTAGAAAGGCTCTGGAGCCTGAGGAGAGCAAAAAACAGACCTTCCCCACCAGGCCCTCTAAAAGTAGAAAACAGCTTGTTTCCCTATTGCAGGTGGGCCCAGAAGGCCCAAAAATCGGAGCTGAGCTCGCGTGCCCACCAATATGGCTAGGTGTGCCACCTATGCCATAGGTTCGCCATCATGGTCCTAGGGTCTGTCAGCCAACATTCCAACCAAAATTTCTAAATGCCCCTAAATAATTCTAAATAGACCTCAAATTACTATTAAAATATCTACTAAAAGTACAACTCTACATAGATTTTTCAGAAGGTGAAAAGTGAAGATTTAAACAAAAACTTATTGCTATCTTGAAATAATGCAAGTTTTTTTAAAAAAAGACCTATACCAAAGCAAATACATCTAGATTTGTATTCTTTGTATAAGATCCAACTTGTCTGGGGCAAATAATTTGCTTTATCTAACCATTTGCTTTATCTATAGACAGGAAAGCTAAGCAGGCCTTGGTGTTAATCTGCATTCTATCAAGCCCTGACTTGATCTTAAAAGAACTAAGAGAGTTCATTTTCACAGATGAGATCAAGTTACAACTTCGTCAGTTTGCACACAGAGAGGATGATGGTTTACTTTTAAATTACATTTATTTAGAATTTCATCATACTAAAAGCAATCGCTGCTCACTGTCCTGATCACATAAGCATAATAAACATTATTGGACATGTTCTCCTTACACTGTGGCCTTTCTTTCCAATCCTTTTGCCAGTGACTTCTAGGAACCCAAGCTATGCCTCATTTCCCATTTTTGAATGCAAAGAAGAAAAAAGGGGCTCCCAGTAAAAATACTGCCGTAGAGCTAGTAGAAGAACTAAACTCAGAAAAATGAGATGGATGTTGTTCCCCTCTAATACAGCTTGAGTTCAGGTATTTCTCTCACAATAAATAGTTTTTATGAGTTCTTGATGTTAATACTGTTTCTTGAAAACTGCTTAGGTAACAGATGTTATTTTATAAAGGCACTGCTTTGTGAAAAATGTCCTGCAAAGACCCAGGTTTTGATTGTATTATTTGTTTTGTCAATCTGTTTTACTTACTAGTATCAATAGTACAAGCAGATATAATTTGAGACATGATTGCATCATCCCCCATTTCAGTAATACTTTTGAGGGTGTGCCGCAATTAAGTTATAGAAAATGAAATATTCAGGAACATGGAAAGCAACTGCTATCTTTTTAAGAGCAAAGGACCATAGATACTGCCTATGTTAATTTATGCCAAACATTCATTTGATTCTGGCAGTCTAATAGCATCCAACCACATATACATAAGATCCTTAGCAGCAAAAGCAAAACACATATTAATAATTGATATATAATTAATACAGGCATAAACCTATAATCGATCGCTATTTTTACATAACTCATAATAGCTACAATTCCTACTAAATTTAATTTTGAAATAAATCAGTTAATTCACTATTTTTTGTACCAGTGCTTCTTAGTATAGACACAATTGTGATAATGAAAAACAGTCATGCTTTTTAAAATAAATTGCTAAACCAGAACATTTGAAATAGAAGGGGGTTTTTTCAGATAATTCCTCTGATGCCTGATATTTCAGAAGGAAGACAAATTTGTAGTACTACAGATAGCCCTCAATTTATGACCACAGTTGAGCTCAAAATTTCCATTGCTAAGCAAGACAGTGAGTCAATTTGACCTATTTTACAACCTTTCTTTCCCACAGTCATTAAGTGGATCACAGCCGTTATTAAGTTAGTAACATGGTAGTTAAATGAATCTGGTTTCCCCATTGACTTTGCTTGTCAGAAGGTCTCAAAAAGTGATCAAATGACCCCCCAGGACATTGCAACCGTCATAAATACATTCCAGTTGCCAAGTGTCAAAATTTAGATCACATGACCATGGTGATAAATGTGGAAAAACTGTCATAAATCACTTTTTCAGTACCATTGTAACTTCAAAAGGTCATTAAACAAATAGTTCTAAGTGGAGGACTACCTGTAGATAAACATATATCAACATTAAACACCAAAGATTAGGAGATATATAGAATAAAATAAGAATACATTTGGCATGGCAACAGGTTCTCTCTGAACATTTTCCAGATTACCCACATTTCAAAGTTTTCTCCTCCCATGCTTGTCAGCCATACAGTAGGGATAATAACAACAGATTTCAGGACTGTTCAGGACAATGTTTTCACATTAAAAGGTTGATAAATAAACCTTACCATTTCTGTATTTATTCACATGATTTATATACCACTACAATTGACTTTGGGCAGCTTATTATCAGGACTGTATTGTATTTTTACATATTAAGCAGACCGTTCCACAGTGCAGGAATAACACCAGGAAGAAGATTGTATTATTACATATTATTATATTAAGATTGTGCAATGCTTTAAGTTCCAAGGGGAAAATACGCTTTGGTACACATGTACACGGAACTTTAAAATGTGTGTGGTCTGGAAAATGATCAGAGAATCTCAGCTGCCATCCCAAAAATATTCTTATTTTACTCTCTATATATATCCTAATCTTTGGTATTTAATATTGACACGCATGTGCTATTGCAGAGAACAACCACAGGTACTCTATGAGTGTCTCTCACACACTCTAAAGCACCTTCTTACTTTTGAATTCGGTGAGCTGCAAAGCAGTACATGAACTGACATTTTGCATAAATTGGAACAAACTTTTCTAATGCCAAATATGCTGTAACACTATAATTTTTGGAATCTTTCAATTTTAATTACTATAAAAATGCCCTCCAAAACAAAATATAACCAAAGCACCTACAAACAAAAACCCCAGCAGAAAACCAACCCTAAATAAATTCTTTATAACCTTAAAGCAAGTAAACCTGAAGAATATGTACATACACAAAATTGACAGTGTCATTTCATTAAAGACACCCAAAATCACAGAGGTACAAAACACCCTGCTCACTTCCTACATACCCATGTAGGCCGTTAGGATGCTCTTTATCACTCCTAGTTGCTATTCTCCATCACTCATTATCACCACTATGCCAGTTTACATGAAACTGCCCAAACCTCCAAATTAAAAAGCAGACTATACTTGGTTTACTTATTTACCTAGTTCAAATGGAAGGAAAGCAAAAAATAATTTAAATGTCATTTTTTGAACTTCAAAACAACTTCAGGCAAACAAATCTATGTGTATGTGTATGTGCCTGTATGTCTGTATTTGTGCATAGGCGGTCCATTAAACAAGACTCAAAATTGACTAACATAATCTGTAGCATTTAACACCCTCATAATGACTTTCATGACAAAAATACCTTAGCCTTCCAACCATATAAACTATATTGACAGGCAACAGCATTTTTCCCTAAAGGATCTACAGAACTAGAACAATTCAAAGAATTGCATTCGCTTCTGAACTACATTTTTTTTATCCCCACAAAGCTTGAAGTTGCTAATTATTGTAATATATGTCTATATTTCTCATTGACTGATACTGTATATTCATTATTTCCAACTATGTTTCCCCATTCAGCCAACTTTGCTCCGATTTTTGTCACTTGAAGAGAAACACTCCAATAGGTCACAACAAACCTCATGTTTCTCCATGGTGCTAGGTGGAGGGAATCCAGGAGTGGGTGTTGCTCTCTCTATTCTGCCTGGAGAGTGAGCCTGTCATCATTTCTGGTGACACCTCCCTTGCCTGAGCCCAGTTTGGCTCAGTCTTCAGCCAGATGAGACGCACAACAATTTTCTCCGAAAATTTGATTCCTGGATTCCCTCAAATACCATCAGAATAGTGAGCTAAGGAAATACCACAACCTTTGATCACAAATGAGCGATACGGGCAGTTTTCTGATCCGCTGAAAAGCCGGAGCTCTGGCCAGCAACAAGCCAAGGTCCCTGCCATTCCCACATCAGCTAAAGGGGGCTAGATTAACCACCCGACTCCCAAAATTTGAGATGAGGCCCCAGGCACCATCCCGCATTGCAGAGGGGACTCAGTCTCTGTTCGGCTTCGTTCAGACATACTGTTTGCGGCTAGCGCGATCTCCACAGCTTGAAAAAGCCACCGCAGCCGTTGTTCTTCGGAACCTGTCTGCCTTGACTCAGTTCCTGTTCGGCTTTGCCCGGACATACTGTTTGCAACTAGTGCAATCTCCGCTGCTTGAAAGAGCTGCCACAGCCATTGTTCTTTAGAACCTGTCTGCTTTGCCGCACCAAAATATGGCGGCCACAGTTCCCTCTGCCAGCCAGCAGCCTCAGCAGCCCGACAGGGATAATAGGGAACTCCCTATTCCCTCCCCAAGTGACAGCCAGAGCTCAGTCAGCCTGGAAGCGGCTTTCGGTGGAGTTCACCCCAAAAGCCGCACTTCTGCACCTGTGAGTGGCAGGGGCTCCAAAGCTGCAGAAAAAGACGCCAGAAGGCGACACAAGGCCAGGAGGGGGGCCAAGGCTAAAAAGGCAGCTAAACTGCAGAGCTCTGGGAATACTGGTGGACTAAAGCAGACTAAAGCACTATTATTAAGAACAGCTGCCTGCAATTACTGCAAGTTCAAATCTCACCAGGCTCCAGGTTGACTCAGCCTTCCATTCTTTCTAAGGTAGGTAAAATGAGGACCCAGATTGTGGGGGCAATAAGCTGATTTTGTATAAATATACAAAAGTATGAAGGCTATTGCTTAACGCATTGTAAGCCGCCCTGAGTCTCTGGCGAAGGGCGGCATATAAATCAATTTTTTTAAAAAAATGCTCCCCAGAGAGGAGCTGTCATTCCCCACACATTTGAAGAGCAACCATTGCAATCTTGCAACAACGTAAGCTCTCTCAGCCAGCCTGTTATAGGCCTGATCGCCTGATGGCGCCAGAGAGTGACTTTCCCCTAATCCACTGGAGGATTTTGGAAATCCTGAGCTTTTTGCCAATGCAGATTTGAATATATCTGCAACTGGTTCTGGTAATTAAGTGCCTCTCTCAAGGCCAAGACTGGCCCCAGAAGCATCATTTACTCCAACAGCTGCTGGGCTCTGCCCTAGAGAAGAGGTTGGATCAGAAATTTATGATCACTTAAAATTAGTAATTTCCCAGGCAATAGCACAGGAGTCAATCATCCCTGACACTACCAGATGACCTGAGTCAGCTTCAGCACCTGGCACCCACGACACAGGGTCCCTAGGGTGACTTTCAACAGGTTCATCCTCAGGATCCATCCATCCAGAGTGAGGGATCATCTGGTGAAGAGGACCAGGTACTAAGTATGTCAGACAATGAGGGGATGGCTCCTGACCCATCACCCTTCACTGGGCTCTTCCAGCCTCATCTTTTCAAACCATTATTGCATAAGGCCAAGACTGTAGCCAATCTGGGGGCCGACCCTGCTCCAGAGACGGCTAGGGCACCAGCAGGTTCATGTCACATGCTCTTCTCAGAGCTGACCATTACTGCTGAAGTCATCCCTTCACCCAAGCTCTTTTTTTATGTCATCCAAAGGCCAGTCCAGGAACGGGAATGGACCAGTCCAGGAACAGGGATTCTCCCAACTGGGACTGAAAGAAGACTTTACAATGTAGTCCCTGACCTTTCAGAGGCTTTGCAGATCCCAATAGTGGACAGGCCGGTGGCTGCTCTTGATTCAGCTACTATTATACCCACCGACACAATTGATTGCCTTATGGCAGAAGACAAAAGAGTGGAATTAGCTCTTCACAGAGCTCACCAAGCAGCTGCCTGGGCCATTAAGGCCTCAATTGCCACGTCTTTTTTAAATTAGATCTCCTTGCTTTGCTTTGCCAGCTGCAAGCAAGGGTCCCCCCCAAAGATATGAGATCACATCAAGATTATAAACAAATTGGTGGCAGCAGCTGAATTTTCAACTGATGCCACCCTGAATGCTGCCTCAAGATCTATCACCTCTTCAGTGTCAGCCATTGCCTGCTCTGGCTTAAGCACCAGCAGGCCGATAATAGGTTGGCCTCTGCCCCATTCAAGGGCAGCAAATTATTCGGGAAGGCTCTGGACCCATTCCTGGCTGAGTCTAAGGATATGGGCAGTTTTGCCATCACTGTATAGGTGAGTCAACAGGCGTCCCTCCCCCTATTTCCAAAGGCGACAATCCTTTCAGCCGTCTGACACGGGGCTTGATTTCAATCAGCCCCAGAGGCCATATATGGGCAGACAGGACTGACAGCCTGATAGATCAGGATTCCGAAACCAACAAGCACCACAGGGCAAACGACCCTTTCATGGGCGGGAAGTCATCCTACCGCTGCTCTTGGTGACTGCACGGCTGACCCTCCCATCAGTGGCCAACTCAGCCTCCATGCCCATTAATGGGAGGCCATAAGGGACAATTGGGTAGTCAACACGGTGAGGTTCGGTTTGGTGCTTGAATTCCTCTCAACACCCTCAAAATTCTTTATACATTGCCCTGTGACGCGGGACACCACAAAAAGAGGCCTGATGGAAACAGCAATCCAGCATCTGCTGGATATCCAGGCCATTCAACTGGTCCCTCAGGAGCAACAGGGGCAAGGATTTTATTCAATCTTGTTCCTGGTCAAAAGACCTTGGAGGGGGAGGGTTGAGAGTGATTCTAGATTTAAAAAGACAACCAATACCTCACCTACCAACGTTTCAAAATGCAGTCTCTCCAGTCAATACTGGAGAGTATCCTAGGGGGCGACTTCCTCACCTCTATAGACTTAACGGAGGTGTACCTGCATGTACCAATTCTGTCTTCTCACCGGCAGTACCTCCGGTTCTCCTATGCAGACAAGCACTACCAATACAAGGCATTACCCTTTGGCCTATCATCGGCACCTTGTGTATTCCCCAAAGTATTGGCAGCATTGGCAGCCCATCTGTGGGCTATACTGATCAGGATCCAGTGTTATCTGGACGACATCCTGATCCAATCCTCCTCCAAGACCCAGGCAGAGGAGGATCTGCAAATGACAGTTAGAGTATAAGACCATGGCTTTTCAATCAACACCAAGAAAAGCCATTTCTCACCGACCTCCTGGTTACTCCACCTGGGAGCGATCATCGACATCTCATTGTGCATGGTCTTCCTTTCACCAGAGAGACGAAGTAGCCTGTGGGCCTTGGCAAGGCACATCCAGAACGAAGGTACAGTATCTCTGGCTCTCCTGTCCCAACTCCTGGGCAAGATGGTGTCCTGTATTTCTATCATACCATGGCACGTCTATATGCCAGGACCCTACAGTGGTTCCTCCTGCCTTACCAAAGGACAGGGAGAAGCCATTCAGATCTCAGGATCAGGGTTCCACAGAAGCTACTACTGTCCTTCCACTGATGGATTTCCCAGGCCATTGACAGGGGATGCCTGTTCAAAGAGCTCAGCCATCTGGTCATCACGATGGACTCCAGCCTCTTCGGCTGGGGAGCTCACCTCCAGTCATTGATAGCCCAGAGCCGGTAGACTCAGATGGACCTGGGCCACAACATCAATTGGCTGGATCTCAGAGCAGTACACCTGGCTCTTAGGTGCTTCCAGAGTACTGTGGCAGGACTACACATTCTGGTGTTAATGGACAATGTGGCCACCAAGGCCCGTATCAATCACCAAGGGGGCACCCATTCAAGGTCTCTCATGCAGGAGGCCGAACATCTGGGCGGCGACACATCTTCTGTCCATAAGGACAGAACATATTTCAGGAGTGCAGAATGTGCAGGCGAACTGCCAGAGTGACAGTGGACCATACAGAATGGCACCTGCATCCCACCCTGTTTCAGGAACTGTCGAAGTGCTTCGGCATGCCAGTCCTAGACTTGTTTGTGACACCGGGCAACGCTCAACTGTCATGGTTTTTCAGCAGGTATGCATCACCAGAGCATAGGGGGTCGATGCCCTCCGCACTCCCTGGCCCCGTGGGCTTTTGTACGCCTTTCCTCCCCTGCCGCTAATTCTAGCAGTGATCAGAAGGGTGTTGATGGAAAAGGCAGAGATATTATTCTTAGCCCCACCATTAGCCATGGTTTGCCGACCTGGTCAACCTGTCAGTGGGCAGGCCCTGGAAGATTTCTCTCAGCCAGGGGGCTCTTATCCATCTGGACCCACAGTGGCTCCAGCTGATCGCCTGGCAATTGTGGAGGGTCCTGAGTCAAGACAACCTTTCTTCCAGGGTCATCCAGACCATCCAGGCCTCTAGAAGGCCATTCACTGAGAGGGTATATGATGCTACCTAGCAAGCCTTTTGCACCTGGTGGTCCAGGATGAGCACTGATCTGTTGTCCTCAGTGTGGGTGGCTCACGTCCTGGAGGAACTCCAGGACGGATTGGACAAAGGGTTAACTAACCCCCAATACTATATGGAGACAAATGGCAGCTGTCTTCTGTCTTGTCCTGTGGGAGTCTGGAGTCCCTCACTAAACATCCTACTGTGCGCAGGTTCCTCAGGGGTGCTACCAATTTGAGGCCCCCTGTAGTTTACAGATACCCTACCTGGGATCTGATGAAGGTTTTAACTGCCCTTACCAGGGAACCCTTCGAGCCAATTAAATCAGCCACCCTGCGCTTCCTCAAATGTAAGGTGGCCATTACATCGGCCAGACAGATTTCGGAACTAGCAGCCCTTTCTGTGAGGAAAGACCAGTGGTGGGTTCTAACCAGTGTTACCACCAGTTCGCTTTGCATTGAATTACCTAAACAGCTGAGGAAGGGCAATCCACTCTGCCGTGCCTTTCAGCTGGGCTAAAAATGAAAGAATAAAGGTAGGAATAATGCAGGGGCGGGTGGGAAGGCCCAGCTGACGGTAGGAGCGAACCGCTTCTCTTTCACATCAACATTTCTACTACTGGCTCTCCAAACCAGGGAGAACCAGGAGCAACCCACCACTGGGAAAGACTTACGCATATTCCACCCAAACAGTGTAATTCTGCAGTTGGACCCCTCCTTCGTACCCAAGGTGAATTCTGCCCGACTTCTGCCCCAGGCCAAAACACACCCTGGAGAAAAAATGGCATACCCTGGATGTAAGGATAGCTCTCCGTGTTTACATTAAAAAGACTTCTCCCCTGAGGAGGACGGGGAATTGCCTTTTTTCCATGTTTTTTCATCAACGCTGCCCAAATAAACTTCCCTTTCAGAAAACTTTAATGCGAGTTTTAAGGTGTGTCTTATTTTTCTTTGTCCTCGTTTATAGATTAGATTGGCAGGTACACTTAGAAAAGAAACTCAGAGCTTAATATAATCAAAAAAGCAATACATTTGTTCTATTAGACAACTGGCAATAATGCTGAGAAAATATACTTCCTTACGTATGTTTTTATTTATTAAAAGGTATGACAAGGGAATACATAAAAAGCTAAGCTTCACAGCTACCAAAAGCAAAGGTATATGCCTATGAATTGAAATTAACTGAAGAGTAAGTATCTAACAATTAACTCTTAAGAAAGAACATTAAAATAGGAAGACACTAACATTTATTTAACAAGTAGATATTTCTCATAGTCATTTCATTTCCCTTTAGCTATGATTAGAAGCATACTTCACTTTTCCTTAATATTAAGAAGTGTATATTTTACTCAAAAAGCAATTGAACAATGTGACTGTTGCCTTATGTAAAGTCTACCATTGCCAGCATTGTTCATCAACGCATCCATGTTGGACTGCAACAATATATTCTACTTAAAGATATTTCAAAAATTTCAAGTGGCATAGAATATAATCATTTGACTGGTGATTTAGGTGATTTAAGTAATGCCTACATTACACTAATTGTACTGCATTTTCAAAGCTACTATATTTGCAAAATCTCTCTAAAATAATGATTTTAACTTAAGAACACTTTGGGATTGGAAATTACCACAGCTTTTATTATAGCTGATACTGTTGCATTACATGTTATGAGTTTTCAGGGGGGTGGGGTGGGGACTCCCTGAAAGGATGACCCTGAAAGGATGTCTATTATAAATAGTTTTGCATTTATAATAGACAGATATTTTAGATTTTCATATTCAACTTTCTAGTTTTTCTAGATTTTTCTAGATTTTTCTAGATCAGGATACTCCGTGACATAAATATATTCAAATAAAAAATAAACATCTAAAAAGTCATAATCTGAATGTGATAAATACCTTAGTATCACATATATCAAGAATCATCAGAGGTCGTCCACAGAAATTGTTTTCAAAATAGAGTTTGGTTCTGGAAACTGAAAACTAGCATTGTAACTCTAGGGATCTTCTGGACTGTGTAACAACATAATCCTACCAAGTGTCTACTCAGTTTACTCACAGTTCTCACACATACGCTTTGCATTCTTTGAGTCTCAAAGTTCATTTGCACACTGAAACTGAATCCTAGCAAGACAAGAGTTGCAAAAAACAGTTACAATTGGCAATGGCCCCTATTCAGGTTCTGGGCGAGTGACACCCCCCCTGAAGAAGCAGACCAAACATGTGTAGATTCTCTTCCATCTAGATCAGGGGTGTCAAACTCATGTCATCATGGCAGCGTCACATGATGTATTGGGACTTTTTTCCCCTTCACTAAAGCGGGTATGGGCATGGCCAGTGTGTGACACATCCGGCCCGTGGGCCGGGAGTTTGACAGCTCTGATTTAGATGAAGACTATGGTCAGAGGACTCTTACCTAATTTTAGCCAGCTAGTTGCGGATATGAGGCCCAGATAAAAATAAACCACAGGTAATCTCAAGGCTGAATTATGGTAACAGACTCTACCTGGAAATCCAAATTGGTGGGTGAAATTATTTCAGTGGTTCTGTACATTACTATAAGCATTGTACTGGATGCAAATATATGCCTATACGACTCAGCCTTGATTTTGATTTATAAAGCTCTGAGTAGTATTTGACTTTCAACCATTCAATTAGTGACTGTTCGAAATTACAATGGAACTAAAAAAAGTTACTTACCAGTCCTCGCACTTACAACCACACTGCAGCATCTCCAGTCACATGGTCAGAATTCAGGAGTTTGGCAACCGGCACATATTTACAAAGGTTGTAGCATCCCAGGATCCCAGGTGTTCATCATTTGCACCTTTTCCCAGTAAGCTTCCAACAAGCAAAGTCTTTATTGCAAGCTACTTTCATATATCCTAAATTACATATCATACTGGTATCTATATAAATGGTTTGAAACTTTGCATGAATATTAGAAAGTAGAAGCCAGTTAACATTCTCCAAACAGTTTTGTTTTGTTTGGCACAGTACTCCACAAATTTTCAGTATCCGTGCACCTGTGTATTTATGTATTCCCAGGACAGCATTAAGGCATCTAAAAGGGGCACTGATAGATATTATCAGTGTCCATTCCTCCAACAAATGGCACTGCACATAATTATAGCTCTAGGGTGCAAGCTGAGTTCAAGGGAACTGGCAGACAATTCAAATTCCCAGGTGATAACAAAACAATGGTGGCATGTCATAACAAGTAAAATCATATAAATCTTGATATTTCCTGGGTTGGCCCTGGGATACTGGATAGGAGATGGACTAGACTATATTCATTCATTCATTCACTCATTCATTCAATTTGAATAGATGCCCACGCCTATTTCAAAAACTGATTCTAGGAGAGGAGGAATAGTAAAATAAAAACAATTACAACAACAAATACAAAAATTAAAAATACACAAGAGCCAAGAAAAATGTCATAGTCAACAATTGCTAAAAGAGCCAGGTTATAACTCCCTTCATACACTTGGGACCACAGGCATGGGCACAGAGCCAGGCCTTTAAGGTCTAATCAAAGGCCAACCAGGTTCTCTAGAGTGGTCACTCATCGTTCTCTAGAGTGGTCATTATAGCAAAAAAGGCACATCTTCTGGATTCCACCATCCAGCATGCCTTAAGCACTAGCATCAGAAAATGCTCAGAACGTATTAGATGGGTTGAAACAACTGGGGGAAAATAAGCCATCAAGTAACACAGTTCTGAGTGAAGAAGAGCTTTAAAGGTGACCACCAGCAGCTTGAATTGCACCCAGAAGCACACTGGCAACCAGTGTTAACTCAAATAGTACTTTTATATATGCCAAGTAACTGGCATCTTTTACTATCCATGCTGCTATATTCTGCACCATTGAAGCTTCTGAGTGCTCTTCAAGATAGTCCAATGCAGAACACATTGTAACAGTCCAGAAGGAGGTCACAAATGCATAAATTCCCAGCAGGGTCACCCAAGGTGTGAAAGACATCTCAGATGCACAGTTAAAGCAAATAGGCATATATTTGAGCTGTGGTGGCAGTGTTAGTACAGTGGTTGGAATGCAGTATTGCAGGCTGATTCTACTGACTACCAACTGCCAGCAATTTGGCAGTTCAATTCTCACGGGCTCAAGGTTGACTCAGCCTTCCATCCTTTCAAGTAAAATGAGGACCCAGATTATTGGGGGCAATATCCTAACTCTGTAAACTGCTTAGAGAGGGTTGTAAAGCACTGTGAAGAGCTATATAAATCTAAGTGCTAAGTGCTACATTGGGATATAGCAATATTGGGGTAGAGCAATAAAAGGATATAGAGCTGAACAGAAATATGCTGGAGGCAGATTTTTAGAGTTCCAATAGTGATTATGATATCACATGGTTAAAATATTTTGGATGTCCAACTACTAATGTTGACATACAGGAAAAGAAAATCTGAAACTGTAAGGCCAGAATTACAGTAGGAACATGGAACATACAAACTATTAAAACAGGAAAACTCAATAAAGTGAAAGATGAAATGACTACACAGACATTTTAGGCATTGGTGGCTTGAGATGGACTGAGATTGGACACTTTCAATCAGATGATCATACTGTTTCTTAGTCAGGACATGAAAAAGAAGAAACTTGTTTTTATAGTTAGGAAAGATATATAGCAAGGACCATATGTGACTATAACGCAATCAATGACTAGTAATATCACTTACACTTCATGGACAACCATGACAATTTCATATGATATTCAAGTTTATGCTCCAACCACCAATGCAACAAAAGATGAGGTTGATGAGTTTTATAATCAAGTTTAAACTAAACATGACAAAACATGGAAGCAAGCTGTACTGCTTTTGATTGGAGACTAGAATGGTAAAAATGAAAACATGAAAGAAACTTAAATGTAGTTGGATTATATGGCTTAGAAGGTCAAAATGAAGCAGGAGACTGACTTACAATTTCTAACACTCCAATGGCTTCTTCATCATTGTCTTCAAATAAGCAAAACAATGCTTCTATACTTGGACATAATCGGATAAAGTATATAGAAATCAAATTAATTATACCATTGGTGAAAGGAGATAGAGGAGCTCAATTATAGCATCAAAGACATGGCCAAGTGCTGACTGTGAAACAGATCATAAACTGCTCGTGTGCAAGTTCCAAGTAAACTAAAGAAGAAAGTAGTTAATCTTCAACATGATATCATCCTGAACAAATGCCCACCAGTTTCAAGAACTTCAGGAATCACTGAAGTGCTGAATCTCACTGACAACAAAATCACTGAATGATGAAATGAATGTAAAGAAGTTATTAAAGATGAATGTGAAAAAAGATTGCCCACAATGAAGAAATAGAAGCAAATGAGATGTCAAAACAAAGTGTGGAAACTGTCAAGAAGAGAAGAGAAGGCATAGCCAAGAAAAAAAAAATCTCAGGAATGATCTTAACAAAAAGTTTCATAGAGCTCTTAGAAGAGACAAGAAGCAGTATTATAACAAGATGTATAGAGACGCTGAAGATTTAAGCAGTCTTTAAAAAGATCTCTGATCCCAATCCCAAATTAATATACTAAAGGACACTAATGAACAAATGGTAATTGATTCAAAAGGGATCAAACAAAGATGGAGGAAGTAATGTATACTGAAATACTGTACAACAGAGATATCAAAATCCAAGATACCTTAAAAGATTATCCCCTACTTACAAAACCCTCTAGTACTAGAAGATGATGACAATTTCATGGTACCTAATCAATCATCAGCATATCCACTATATAAAGCAAAATTAGCAGTATCCAAGTATTGAACAAAGGAAGATTAATTCAGAGCTTGTGGAAACAGTATTTTTTTCCTTCCATTTCAATTCTCTACCCTACAAAATATTTTCTAATTTGTATGGGCAGATTTTATTTTCCAGTCATCAGATACACAGACATCAAAATACAACTTTATCGTAGTTTCATTCTGACTAGTACTTTATTTTTGAAACTGTCATATGACTGAGAAATTGTCACCCAGCATTATTCTACTCAATTAATCCAATATGCAAAAGAAAAATAAAAGAATATGCTAATGTCTAAATTCATATATAACACTAAACTATTTTTAGTCATAGTGTCTTGGACAAATCAGAGTCTATACCTTGGAGAAGAACAAAGAAATTATATTCTTGTTGCAGTGAATTTCTGAACTACTTGTAACAGTGAAGTACTTATTTATGAATCTGTGAGTGCTTTCTATTTATTGTGGGATGCTAGTTCTATTTTTTACAATATTTTGTGCATGAAGGAAGTTTGACTGGGGACTCTTGCTTTTCTTTCTTTTTATGAGGAGGTTGTTATTGGATTGGCTTCATTTTTTGGATGGTTCATTTTGCCAGTATGTTCTTTTTAACATTTCTAGTTTTCCCCATGAATATCAGTGTTTCACATCAAAAATCTTCTAGTTCAGCATTCTGTTGCCACATTGCCAACCAAGTGGTTACTAAAAGCCCACATAGAGCACAAGAATATAACACCCTTTCCTGCTCATGCTTCCCAGAAACTAGTTTCAGAAATATATTTGCCTTAGAAATAGAAATACATAGCCAACATCATTACTGATCACTGTACTGTAAGTATTCTTATCCTTCATGAATTGTGTAGCCTGCATTTTATGCCATTCAAAGTGGAAATTAATGCTACATCCTATGGTAGCACATTCCATAATACAAGTATTCTGGGAAATTGTGCTTCAATGACACATTGGCATTTTTCCTATTAAGTAAATGTAAATATCTGGCATGGAAAGGAATTCAGACTACAGTACTCAGTCTTGCAATCAGGAAGAAACTCGCTACAGAAAGCTGGCATGGAGAGATGGCAAGCCAACAGAAAAAAAGCAGGCAAACATTTTATCCTGAGCACTGTTTTCTTTTAAAGCTTCTGCTCCAGTCTCCTCCTGCATGGGCAAGTTGGGACATAATACCAAACTATAACATGCTGGGATTCAAAAGTCAGACATGAGAAACCACCTTTAAAGCAACCTAGTATTCATAAACCAGCATCAAACCATACCTTTAATTATAACTTATTGAACTAATATAAACCACATACTGTGATATTTTTTTATGGTTCAAATGCAAAAAATAGCAGACAGCAAATTACAAAACTGATTCTATCTGCTAGTACTTCAAAGCGTTTGATGTAAAGGAAAGTGTGATATTGTTCTGCATTGAATTACATGGTGCATCATCTACAAAAATTACTCAGCTTTCTATTCTATTCATGAACACTTGGTAGAAGCCAATAGGACTTGATTTGCAAGCATACGTGGAAAGAAAATAAACTGTATTATTAGTTTAGGTTCATTAAGTTTACTAATAGGTTCTCTCCCATAGAAATTCAAAAGATTATGATTATACTATAAATACCATGCCACTAGATATGCCAGGAAAGACAGCATTTCCAAACAAAGCCAAACTTAATTGTTAGGTTGTGATACTAATGAATTGCCAATGTCTCATAACAGTTTCTAAAAGCCCACTGAATGATATGTGTTTTATTTGAATCCAAGCAAATTATAAAATTTTATCAACATTTTACATAACAATGGATAGGATTAATTTAAACATTTTGTAAAATAGATATACAAGTATTTTTAAAAGTTCATTTTCAACATAATATTCTATAATATTTAATTTTAAAAAGCAAAATTATTGGTGGTTTATAGAACACTTGTGCCTCTGCTACTAAAAAAAAGAAGCAGGTTGAACTTGACTTGTAAGTTCAGTAATGTTTAAAAAGTCTAAGGTCGGCAATCATGCCTGAAGCAAATTCTTTAAACATTTTCTGACCCACCTCTGAGTTGTTTGCAATCCCCTGCAAGGTCATATCCACAGCTACCCCTCAGTCCATTTGTAACTTTCCAAAACCAAAGTTCTGACCACCCTTTTGCTGCTTATTCCAAAAGGGGACAAAAATCAAGTCCTTAAACTTGTATTTAAAGCTTCCTTTGCTAAGGATTGAAAGAAACTCATCCAGTGCTATAAAACTTGTCAATCCAAACGTTCCTAAAAGCTGAAAAGCAGTTAACAAGTAATTTCTGAAAATGTTAGAAAAGGAATTATGTGAACCCAATGTCCTTTTGAAGGTGTTGACCATGATTGGAGCAAAAGATGGTCATTCCCTTGTTCTCCCAGTGTTCTAAACCTACTGGAAGCTGCTGTCTTATGTTCCCATTTGGGGGACCTACTGTATGGAGCACAGGAAGGCAATCCTACGCGCTCTTCTTGTTACACCAGTTTTTCATTCCACCATAGTCTTCAGTTTGCCATTTCTTACCCAGAAATCTGATTGTTCAACAACTCAAACTTCTCAAATACCAACTGTAGAAAATGGCATGCAGCTTTCAATTGTTGTGAAGATTTTCTCTTTGAAATGTTTTTCACAATGAATTAGAGCAGGTGATCAAGGGCTCTGAACCATTCTTTTAATGTCCTAGAGAAGATGGACCCAAACTCCTCAAAGTAACAGCACTGCAAATATGCAAGTAGAAAACAAATGCCATTCTTTGCACCACCATTGCCACAGAACAGGATCTAACTTGTTTGCTGAATTCATATCATGTTTATACTAGTACTCAAGAGTTATCACCTATCTGCTTCAGTGCTACTAGGTTTCTGATAAACAAAGCAGCCAAACAACCCTTATCAAGAGAATGAGAGCAGTCAGAAGTGACCACATCAATCATCAGAGTTTCCTCCCCAACAGGAGAATGAACGGGCACTAGCAGGCCAGCTACCACAGCCTCATTATTTTTACTGATTTCTTATCTCTAAATATCAGCAAATGACAGGGGTGCAAACACAATTTTATACTTTAGGAACCCTTCATAACCTTGGAATGGGCCATTCTGAGTGAAGTCGGGAAGTGTATTGATCTCATAATAGGTCATTTTGAGTTCTACTTCCAAAAAAAAAAAAAAACCCACACTGTCCTTATTTTTTTTAACACTTTTAGAACTCTCCTAGACAATATTAAATATGGGGTCTAGTGCGGTCCATAACATACTGAGATTGCAGCATGGTGAACGACATATTTATGATTTCTTGAGCTCTCAGCAATATGCCTTACCTTACCTCTCATAATGAAATCCATAAACCCTCATGAGAAAATAAAACCTGTCTGTTTCCGGATAGCACTTTACTTACTTATAAAGATGAACCATGGAAAAGTATTCATACTATCTTTAGGAGATGTAGTTTTCCTCCTTTCAGAGTAATATTGTAACTCATTTCAGAGTTAAAATGCAGGATTTTAAACCAGTTTCTTTTTTTGACATATTTATTTGGGAATTATAACTAACATTAGTAAATCTATTAATGAAACATTTAAGCAGAACATTTAAACATTTTACTTACTGAATATAAGGATGTCCTATTTTCCTTTAATATAAAGTCTTCTCAGGCCTCAAATATCCACTTTTGTGCTACAGTTTTCTGTCAACAAAAAAAAGACATTTATCATCTTCATGAAATTTAAGAGTATGTAATTATAAAGGCATACATAAAAGAGACAGCAAGAGTGCATATACGCACTTTTGAACCATTCAAAAGTTATTTCAAAAAAATCAGGAAGAGGTCAATCATTTACAGGATTTGATTTGGAGTGGTCTTACATTTTTTTAACTAATTTAAGATTTTGAATGATATATTTGATGAGAAATTGCATGCATACCCTTAATACAATTCTTGTTACAGGTAGTCCTTGACATACAACTGTTCATGAAGTGACTGTTTAAAGTTGCAAAGGCATGAAAATATGACTCATGACCGTTTTTCAAAGTTACAACCTTTGCAGTATCCCCATGATCATGTGATCAAAATTCAGATGCTTGGCAACTGGTTCACATTCATGACTGATGCTGTGTCCCAAGGTCATGTGATCACCTTTTGCAACCCTTTGACAAGCAGTCAATGGGGAAGCCAGATTCACTTAACAACCATGTTCCTAACTTATCAACTTGCAGTGATTCATGTAACAATTGTGGCAGGAAAGGTCATAAAATGGGGCAAAACTCACTTAACAAATGTCTCACTTAATAACAGAAATTTTGGGGTCAATTGGGGTCATAAGTAGAGGACTACCAATATTTCTAAATGATAAAAAAAGCTATTGTCAGCACTTCAAGCTGCATTTACTCTAGTGCTGACATAAGAACGACAAGAAGAGGCATCTGGCAAGGGACGTTTGACTTTTTACCTACTTATTTTCCCTGGAGATGATATCCTCTAGGAGATGGGATGGGAGGGGGGAAATTCCTTTGAGCTGGAGCAGTAGATTAGGGGCAAAGTGACATGGAAGATGGCCAATGAGTGCAGAGGAGTGGGGAAAGGAAAGGGAGGGTTTTGGATCAGGAAGCCAGTGTTGGCTACGACGGAGTCTGGTATGGGTTGTTGTGCTTAATAAATGAGAGATTTTATCAAAAACTTTTTGCTGAAATGCAATTTATTTGAGACGACATCGAAACCTGACAGCTATATATACTCAAATACGTTTGCAACCAGAAATGGAAAGCAGGCTGTAATTTCCAGGAGCAGTGATGTCATTACAAGGCTCTTTCATATTTCCTTTTTTAACTATTCCCCCCTTCAAACTATAATCTCATTCTATATATAAATTCATTGATAATACATTAGTTGCAGCAAAATTCCCTAGTAAGGAAAAATAACTACAAAAAAACCCTAATTTTTTTCCATAGAATTTTTATTTGGCTGTATAGTTTTATACAGAATGTTTTTAAACTCTATATAATATATTCTGGTCCAAATAACATAAATTAATATAATCAGCACATATTTTTATGAACTTCTAAATATCTTGTAATGTATTACAAAAGAGCTGCTTTATAATTGTTTTCACACACTATCTGACAATAAGGCAGTGTATTATTGTCTTGAAAATAATCACCCTGCTACATATTCATTTTACTTGAAAACAAAAATGCATTATAAATGATAGTTTAAAAGGGGGGGGGGGGAGAGAATTCCCTGCAACTGTAAGCAGCATTTTATTTTTTAAAACTTACAAACAACATATAGGAATGGAAATTAAACCTTATAGAATGTAATAATTTAAGTTTTTAGCAATTTATAAATCAAAGACTGCAAAATTTGACCAAAGCATGAAAAATAAATAGGGATGATGCCAATATTTTATTTAAAAAAGCAAAATCTTGTCTACCTAATTTTAACCCTGTCTTGTAAGTGCTACCTTTATATAAAATGAATCCAAAATCCATAATACAATTGGGTTTCATGTTTCGAAATGATGTTGGCATCCAGCCATAGAGCAAAGTTATCTTTTTAAAATAGGCTATGGATTAAGGGGGTCCCTTAGGGGGACTCCTACAACCACAAAAGTCATAACACAGCAAACCGTGATCTGATCCTATCTTGGAACAATCATAGTCAACTTCCTATAAAGCATTCAAAGATTCAATTCCTGATATGAACTTGGTTAAAATCACTTAACTGTTAGCACTTTGTTCCACCTCAATATTTTCAAACAACTGTCCTTTTATTTCCTTTCTCATTAAAAAAAAAAAAAGTACAAGTTTTTATGTAATCTGAACAGAAATGTGCAGCTGGAAGTGCACTGAAAATTTCAGTTCAAAGTGGTTTTAACTGAAAAACAGCTAAGTAATTGAAGGTATTAAAGCTGTGCAATTTGTTCAAAAATGGTGCTTTGTAATATGTGGTAGTGCAGACGAATACCTCTTTTTAAAACAGCCACATCAGCTTCACAACACTTATTGAAAAGCTGTTGCCAGGAGTCTCTGCAATTTGGGTGTATGCATGACTAAAATGCTGGGCACAGCTTCTGAAGCAGCTATGCAAGTCTGTAAAAAAAATATGCCTGCTCTAATGGCTACTCAACCTCCAAAAAGAGAGTTAGAGGCTCTAATGGCTTCTCAACCTCCAAAAAGAGAGTGAAAGAGGCTTCGTATGCATTCTTGCATAGTCTTAAGTATGTATTTCAAGACTTGTATCATTTTACATGGTAACAATAATTAGCACCAATACTACTACGCTTCAGTTGCAAAATATCTTACGACCTGCAATAAATTCAATGTCCTGTTTTCAAAATAATCAGCTAGGTTATAATAGCATGAACACTGCTTTTTGTGCAGTAATTTCTAAGATATTTCTCTGTCATTTTACTAAGAATGCATATTAAAAGAGAAAAACAGAGAATTCAAGCACAGCAACATCTATACTACAATTTATTTTTATTTCATGCTTTCAAACTTTATGTTATTATTCACAGAGGAAAAGCACAATGTTTCATAGCCCAAGAAAATGTTTTCTGCACTCAAGCTATCTCACCCCCCACCACCACTGTACTCCCACAGTAGTTTCAATATTACTTCAGTTCCGTTAAGATTCATACACAGCTCAGCTAATATCTGACCACTCTTGGCTTTGCATTCATTTGACCTCAATATACGTTGTTTGTTCAGAAAAATGATACTGTTTTGCAATGAATGAGAATAGCTTATACAAAATGTTATATTTATAAAATAACCCCATTGTCAAGTAGAAAACCACTACGCTGTAAATTCCATTAGCGTAAGATATATCCACCCTAAAGGCTACACAATAATTTTCTGAAAAACTTCATGATGATATGAAAATTCTTTTTCCATGGATAAAATCAGAACCAATTATTGAAAAATCTTCCATTTATATTCTTCAAAGACACACATAATACCAGTTGAGCAATATAAAAACCTTGGATTCCACGGGTAGTCCTCGACTTCCATCCATTTGTTTATTGACCGTTCAAAGTTACAACAGCACAGAAAAAAATGACCTGTGATTGTTTTTCGCTGGACCATTGCAAAATTATGATCAAAATTCAGATGCTTGACATCTGGCTCATATTTATGACAGCTGCAGTGTCCTGGGGTTATGTGGTCATTTATTGTGACCTTCTGACAAGGAAGACAAATTCACTACAACCATGTTGCTAGCTTAA
Source organism: Masticophis lateralis (assembly GCA_030761175.1). Classification (NCBI taxonomy): domain Eukaryota; kingdom Metazoa; phylum Chordata; class Lepidosauria; order Squamata; family Colubridae; genus Masticophis; species Masticophis lateralis. Next base: position 67,981,493 of record JAUDYJ010000003.1, read on the forward strand.
CAACTGCACTCATTTACTTAACAATTTGTGGCAAGAAAGGTCGTAAAATGAGGCAAAATTCACTTGTCTCACTGAACAACAGAAATTTTGGGCTCAATCATGGTCATAAGTCGAGGGCCACCTTACCCACTTTGGTGGCAGTTTATCCCTCACCCCCCACCCCTGTGAAATAGTATACTTTTCTCCAAGAGCAAAAATCATTTAGGCACTAATCTTCATTCCATCATATTCTATAAACTGACATTTAAGCATTAAAAAAATAAGTATTTGTTTTAGGGGAAAAATGAAAAGATGGAAAGATGAAAATCTTCTATATTACAACCTTGAATGAAAGTTTTAAAAACAAGCAAATCCTCCTGTACTATTAGATTTGCTAGGGACTGAATGGGGAAATTGTATATTTGACTCCACATGCAAAAACACGGGAAAGATCTACAGCAAATTAATTAACTTTAAAATATTGCAGGTAAGCATTAATTCTAAAGTTTGTGAATGATAGAAATGTATACATTCCACTGCCAAATTAAATTCCATCTGAAATTATAATCCAAAAACTAGATATTTTGATTATTGCATGTTTCAGCACTAACATAATAACCTCTATTAGTTATTTCAAACTAATTCTGTGGTAGAAAATTTTTTGCCCTCCAGATGTTTTCCTCAGAACTCCCATAATCCTCGCCACTGGCAATGTTGCATAGGATTTATGAAAACTGAAATTAAAAACATCTGGAGGGCATAAGTTTGCTTATTCTGAATCAAAGATAGAAAACTTTTTCTAGAGCCAAATTTTATATGTAAAAGCTAACATCTGTCAGTAGGCCCATTCAGTTTTTTTCTTAATCTGAACATTTTGCATATCACTATTTTTCTCTTTTGTGAATGCAATGGCTTGAAAAAATCCACCATCATAGAGAGATAATGTAGAAATTACAAATTTAAATGATTCTTTGTTAAAGTAGAATACACTACTGGTAATACAAACAGATTCTAAGAAACAGAAATGTTGCCTACATGTCATCCTTGTTACAAGGATGACCGTTTATTTAGTGACCGTTCAAAGTTTATTTAGTGACCGTTCAAAGTCACAATGGCACTGAAAAAAGCGACTTAAGACTGTTTTTCATACTTAAGACCATTGCAGCATCCGCATGGTCATATGATCAAAAGTCAAACAACTGACTGATTCATACTTATGACAGTTGCGCTGTCTAGGGGTTCTGTGATCATTTTTTGTGATCTTACAAGCAAAGTCAATAGGGAAGCCAGATTCACTTAACAACCATGTTACTGACTGAAAAATTGCAGTATTTCACTTAACAACTGTGGCAAGAAAGATCATAAAATGGAGCAAAATTCACTTACAAATGTTTCACTTAGCAACAGAAACTTTGGATTCAATTATAGTCATAAGTTGAGGACTACCTATATTTTAAGGGAAGTAGTATACACTTGGAGATCCATATTACAAGTTTCATTAATTTATCAGTTTCCAAATATGATCTGTTTCATTATTTATCTTAAAACTGAATACCTAGATCTGTTCAATGATAAATTTTCTATTTTTGTCTCTAAAAAGGCCAAATGACTGTAGTATCAGAGCACTCAAGGTCATCTCAGAACACTTGACAAGTTTTGAAGGGTCTAGAACAATTCAGCAAGGCCATTTCAGTGTTGCCAACTCGCCATGGAAACTCGCTGTGGGACAACTTGTTGCAGGACAAGAGTTACACTAGAATCAAAGAAATGGTGGAGTAGAATCATTAAAGAAAGGATGCCTAAGGAGGGACAAAACAAAATGTGACTAACAAAAATTAAAATAATTTTTTAATTACTTTAAATACTTAAGTTGAATTGTTAAATTGTCCCACAGGGAGTTGGCCACGGAAAGATGTCCTGCTGCGAGTTGGCCATAGTAAGTTGGCTGTGGCAAGTTGGTCGCAAATTGGTCATACCAACTTGTTCCTTCCGTGTTTTGCAGTGGCAACTTATTGAACCATTATGGAAAGTTCTTTTGGCCTGGCAGTCAGTGTCTCATAAACAGGTTAGAAAAAGGCATCTTCCAAAAAAATCCCCAAACTCTCAGTTTCTAAAATACGGTACAAATTTGGTAATTAGGCTAGTTAAAGAAATCAATTTTGATATTCAATGAAATCAGCCGCAAAAAGAATGCAATTTTTCCCAATTATATACAACATATAACTTTCAAAGTTCACAGGAACCAAATGCATTATTTGATATAATTCTTCTGGAACCAAAATTAATTACACCATAGATCTGTGTTGGCGAACCTATGGCACGTGTGCCAGAAGTGGCACACAGAGCCATTTCACCTGGCATGCGGGGTGTTGCCAATTCCTCTTCCGGGTTTGTGGCACATGCATGCGCATCGGCTAGCTAGTCTTCTGGTTACTGGTGCGCATGAGCGCGCGACAATCAGCTGATCTTCATGTTTGCGGCACTGCCAGAAACTGAAAGATCAGCCAGCCAGCTGATTGTCGCACACGCATGCATGCCAGTAAACAGAAGACTAGCCCCGTCAGGGGTTTGGGGCCACTCAGGCGGGGAGACAGGGAAACCCCGGCCTAGCCGCCAGCTCTACTCCTTTTCCTCTTCTGGGTTCCGGCATGCCCCCTCACCCCTCACAGCCAGGAGAAGGAGAAGCAAGCTGCCCCCATGAGGATCGGAGGAGAGTGCGGTAAACAGTAAGAGGCCCGCCAGCTGGGAAGCAGTCCTGCTCCCTTGGAAGAAGTGGCTGGAAAGGGTTGCATCAACTTTTGCCAGCATGAATGACCATGCTAGATGCTGCCCATACCTCGAGGCTGGCAGAAGGAGGAAGAGCAGTGTTGGCAGACTGTTCATGCCAGCAAAGTTTGGTGCAGGAGACTTTCCAGGCCCAAAACGGGGCCCAGGGGGGCATATGTGTGGGTGGTGGCAGCAGTATCTTGACTGGGCCACTTCGGCCTCCAAATGTGCAGACTCCGCCACCCTGCCTAGACTCCTCCCACTGGGAGCCGCTGGATGAGCAGGTGCGGCTGGCGGGGCTTTGGCGACCAGCAGCCGGTGAGGCTGGGGGGATGGGCTGCCTCCACAAGTGACCACATGGCCACCATCAAAGCAGGGCTGAGAAACTCTCTTGGCTCGCTCCACCAGTCACACGTGTTCCCTGGACTGTGGGCGTCGCCACCTCCCCCTTTGGCAGCCAGAAAGCCTGGCTTGGTGGCGGGGGTTGGATGGGGGTGCTGTGCCGCCTGCGGTTGGACCCGTCACCCGATCTCCACCATGCCCACTGCTGCGCTGCTGGCTGAACCAATGCCGGAGAAGGACCAGCCGGTGGGGCAGCTGGCTGCCCTTCTGCTCCTTCCCTGGCATTGACTCAGGGATACAACTGCGAAACCCATCCGGAGTCGAGGGGAGACAGGGACGCGATCATCACCCCACGTACTCCTTGGCTTGCAACAGATGGCTTGGGTGGGTGCAAGAGGGCGAAGCCGGTAGAAGTGGCTGCTGAGCACAGGGTGTGTGTGTGTGTGTGTGTGTGTGTGTGTATCTTTGGGACGTGGAGAAGCCAGTTGGGTTTGGATCGCGGGATGGGGGGGTGCTGAAAAGTTAACTCTCCCTCATCCCCCTCCACCCACCTCTCTCTTTTCCTTCCAAAAAATTGATTCGGCAAATAAGCACCCCGGTCCTGATCTCTCCCAAGTAGCCTTCAGACATGAACACATGTTAATTAAAGGTGCCTGTATCCAGGCACTGGTGGGTGGATGGGGGGGATCTACAGAGTCGAGGGCTAACTTTTCAGCATTCCGTGATCCAAACCTAACTGGCTTCTCCATGTCCCAAGGAGATACACACACACCCTGCGCTCAGCAGCCATTTAGACCGGCTTCGCCTTCTTGCGCCCCACCCAAGCCATCTGTTGCAAGCCGAGGATGTGGGGAGATGATTGTGTCCCTGTCTCAAAGTCCCCTCAACTCCGGATGGGTTTCGCAGTTGTGACCCTGAGTCAATGCTGGGGAAGGAGCAGAAGGGCAGCCAGAGTTTCTCCTTTTCCATGCCCTGAAATCTTTTGAGACTAAGAAGAATCTTAAATCTCTCAGGAGAGATTGGGACCAGGGTGCTTATTTGCCAAATCAATTTTTCAGAGGGAAAAGAGAGAGGGGGTGGGGAGGGGGGGAGGGAGAAATATTCAGATTCTTCAGGTATCAGTTTTAGTTTAGTCTCAAAAGATTTCAGGATTTCATGCCTCCGTCTGCCTGTCTCTTGGCGAGGAAGCTTCCTGGAGAAGCAGCCGAAAGCTCCACGGGGAGGCCAACAATCACAAGCCCCGGGGGCGCCTGCTTCCACAGGAATAGCTTGGCTATTTCAAAGTGAGTGGCCGGGAAGCCGAGAGACAGGCAGACGGACGCTGCACTTGCTCTTGCCTTACTTGCCGATTGAAAACAGCACTGAGCTGCGGAGAGTGGCAAATTCCAGAGCTGAAAGAGGCTGAGGAGAGGCAGGGCCGGGATCGGAGTCAGCCAGAGGGAAAGGGAAGTGTGTGGTGCCCCTCCCCCCTACAAGCGCGTCCATCTGCCCTATCTCGGCGAGGAAACTTCCCAGCCGCTTGCTCCAAAGTAGCTGAGCCATTGCCTTGGAAGCAGGCACTCCTGGGGCTCATGATGATGGCCTCCGCATGGAGCTTTCAGCCGCCTTTCCCCGGAGCCCTGAGGCATAGCAGCTGCCTGCTCCTCCCTCTCTGCCTCCCGCCCACCCTCAGCCCTGCATCGAAGTTTGGGAAGCATCGGGGAAAGTTTGTGCACTGCGTTCGGGCTACAAAAGCAAGCCACCGCTGTCACCAGCATTATGGCGAGCAGGCCAGCTGGGCCAGAGGAGTCCGCCCGACCAGCTCCCTGCTCCTCTGGCAGCTCGCTTCTTCAGGCTGCAGGGGGAAGAGCAAGAGCAAGCGACTGGCCGGCTCAGATGCATGGGGCAGAATTTGCTGGCTGAGCAGTTGGCTGCCCCATCCACTTCTCCTTCCCCGGCGTTGGCTCGGTTGACGACGCAGCAGCAGTTGTGATGGGGGTCAGGTGACAGGCCCAACTGCAGGCAGCGCAGTGGTGGGGGTCGGGTGGGGGTGCTGCACCGAGCCAGGGAACGGCTGCTCCCAATAGAAAGGAGCCCACTGGCTATACCTTCTGCGAATGGCTCCAGTAAATGATGTTTATGATAAACTACCACTGCCTGCTATGCCCACTGGGAAGGCTTTTGTTCTCCTTTCCCATCATGGTAAAGGTTAAGGTTTACCTTGTCCAGTCATGTCCAACTCTAGGGGGTGGTGTTCATCTCCATTTCCTAGGTGAGAGGGCCAGTGTTGTCCGAAGATGCTTCTAGGATCATGTGGCTGGCATGACTATATGCCGAGGTGTACAGAATGCTATTACTTTCTACTGAAGAGGTACCTAAAAATGTGATCTACTCACATTTGCATGCTTTTGAACTGCTAGGTGGGCAAGAGCTGGAGCAAGAATGGGAGCTCATCCCATCACGCACTGCTTGGGTCTCAAACTACTGACCTTCCAGTCAAGAAGCTCAGTGTTTTAGCCACCAGGCTACCACATTCCCCCCTCCCATCATGCATGACAGGCACAAAAAAATGAAACAAGCCAATTTTCATTCCCAACATAGGCCATAATGCAGTAACAGATCACCTCCAACAGATTGCTATAGCACCTCTCTTAAAAAGAAAAAATTATGAGTCTGGACAATGACTTGAGTTCAAAGTTTATATTACTCCATAATAAAAGTACCGAAAATGTTTACTGAAGTAATCATCTTGGGGTGTTGTAGCAAAGAAATGTGTGGACCTTTACCAATTTTATTATCATGTAAGCTTTCATGGATCGTGTTTACCCCAGGGGTGAAATGCTCCCGGTTTGGACCGGATCGCCCGATCCGGTAGCAATGGCGGTGGGTGGTTCAGAGAACTGGTAGCAAAAATCTCTGTGCCCCTCTCCCACCATTTCTACAACCTCTTCCAATGAAAAAATGCTTTTAAAAATTAAAAAAAAGCTTCTGATGATCACGCGGCTCATCTGGGATCGTCAGAGGTTTTTCAAAGCATTTTTTAAAAAGCTTCTCTGACAATCCCAGCTGAGTTGCCTGATCGGCAGAGGCTTTTCAAAGCTTTAGAAAAAATGCTTTGAAAAGTTAAAAAAAAAAGTGGCCACACCCACCCAGTCACATTACCCCCACACACACACATACACACCAAGCTACACCCACAGAACCGGTAGTAACAAATTTTACATTTCACCCCTGGTTTACCCCATCCAAAAGAAATATACCACAAAATTATATACAAGGTTTTTTTTAAAAAAAAAAATTGTATGTGTAAGATAAACTGCATAATAAACAATTCTTACATGAAGAAATTGTATTGTTATAAATAGTAATAGTCTTCCTTTAAGAATAACAGCATATCAGATTATGCTATCTGGAAAAAGAGAAAAGGCTCAAAAATAAAATATACTGCTACAGGCAAAGCCTATCTTCTCTTTTATCTGAAAGCATGTTTCTGATTAAGAATTACATTCTAGGATATGTTAGTTCAATCTCAATCCATCTACACAGTCGACTCATTTCAGGTCTCCAATGTGGACTACTGAAATCCATTCAGCAAATTTAATTTAATAAATACAAATATTCAGAGTTCTGCCATTTATCTTTGTTATTTCTTCATTTATCATAGGTATCCTTCCAATTAGTGAAAAGTTGTTTCTCCAACATTGTATTAGAAATTTTAAAAAACTCTGAACAAATGGATTAAATAATATGGATTAAGTATCTTTAATCTAACAAAACAATTGATACCCGCCCTTTCTCTGGTTAGATCCTTAATTCTCATCTATTGTTTGAAATATACTTTATATACCAGGGTTATAAAAATTCAGCACAATAATGGAAATGTTTTCTGATGATTATAAAGTTTGCTCCAACTTTAAAACTGTTTCCTGCCACACAGGAACTTATGTCATATTTATAACAGATTAGACCTGTAGCCTCCTTTCCTGGATTCCTATTGATTGACAGAAGGGAACTTTGTGATTCACTGAACAGATATATTTCTTTAAATATTATGTTTATGCTTTATGCTCATAATAAAAAGTATTTGTCAGTAAAGGTAGTCTTCGACTTATGAGCATAATTAAGCTCAGAATTAGTTGTTAATGTGTGCTTGTTGTTAAGCAGGTAACATGACCGTGACCAATTTTACAACCTTTTTTTTTTGTAGCAGTTAAGTAAATGCTGCGGTCATTAAGCAAATCCATTGTCCATAGTGAGCTTTTCTTTTTTTTTGTCAGAAACCAGAAGTAAACATCACTTTCTGGCCAAAAAAATGTCATAAATTTTGGTTGCAAATGTGGGCCAGCTGCCAAGCACCCAAAATGCAATCATGTGACCACTAGGAGGGCTGTCAAAATTTCAAATCGCTCCCCTCAAGAGGTTCATTGTAACTTCAACCAGTCACTAAGCGACCAGTCACTGTGCGTGCACATGCCATCAAATCAGTCTTGACCCCTGGCAACTTCCTGTCAGTTTTCTTGGCAAGTTTTTTTCTTTTTTCCTGTAGTGGTTTACCATTGCCTACTTTCTAGGGCTGAGAAAAAGTGACTGGCCCAAGGTCACCCAACTGGCTTCATGCCTAATGCAGAATTAAAAATGATTTTTAATGAATTCTACATACCTAGAAACATGATCTATTCCATATTAAAAGCTGAAAAGAAAATAAAGCTGTATTTTTTCTATATAATGTATCCTATGGCACATTTATCAATTCTCGAGAGCAGAGTGACATTCTGAATTGATGAATAGCATACTTTACAGCTTGACTGTACGTACTTACAGTTTCAAACTAGTTTGCTTAAAATTTACAAAATTAACCTAATGTAGAGGGCTGTTTTATAGTATATTTCTATCACATTTTCTTGGGTTTTACACCGGTTACAAAAATTATATCATAACTAGGACTGAATGTTAAAAGTAACCAATTTGGTTAGATGGAGCACACACACAAAAAAAACATGTGACAAGCAGCATTTATTTGAAATTACCTTCTTTTTCAAAATATATACAGGTATTCCTTCAGTTATGACTGTAATGGAGCTTGCCCATTACAGTCATAAATTGTTAGTCATTAAGTGACACACTCACGATTGCCTCATATAACCAATATTCCGGCCCTCCCAGATATTATTGCTAAGGACAGGTCATTAAATGGAGTGAATGATTTTCCTTGCATCTTGTCGGAAGGAATTGATTCTACAGAAATAAGTGAAACTGTATATTGACTATTATCAAATGAAGAACGCAATTAAATTGTAAAGATTCTTTTTCCATTAATTTACATCAATGTTTTAATTGTGTATTATTTATTCTTGTAAACTACCATTAGAATATTTTTTTAGAAAACACATACACTTTGTGTTTACCATAACTCTTTGTTATCTATCCTTACCATAATGACTTATTTTCTATTCAACTGAAGGACAAACAAAACTATTTTAAGTATTACTTGGAACAACCTAAGTTAAGCTCAAAATTCTTTTTCCTGACTTACATTGCCTGAAAGTTTAAATTCAAAATAACTCTTTATTGTCATTATAAACCTAACAAGTAACTCGGTTAAAGCACAGTTCAGAGGTTTTACTTGCTGAAACTGCTGAAGTGCTATCCTAATGGCCTGGTCAAAGAGGTATACAGAACATTCTAGAGTTCTCTAGAACATTCTAGTCTTGGTTTGACAATTTTTCTACACTTCTACTAGTGTCTTTCAGATTTTGCTTAAACTGAAAACTAAAGCATCTTTCACAGAGATTACTCCACATATTCAATTTTACAAAGTGCTCCACTTTCCTTTTAAAGCGATTTGAAGGAGTGCCCTCATAAAAGAATATTTTACTGTGGACTTGAGGTTGAGCAATATGGCATAAAAACACTACTCCCTAAGAAAGCAGTCTTTACAAATGAACATTTACAGAAAACAAATAATCTAGCTCTCAAATCTGTTTTTTAAAAATGGTAAAGAGCCAAAAAGGAGGCAAATAGACCACAAGCAATCCATATTTCCTGCATTTCCAATTAAACAAGACACAGCTTACAAAAATCCCTAAGAGTGGGATTTGCATGACCCAGAAGAGGCAATCTCATTGCTCCATCAATTACATAACTAAGTTATCACCTCAAATGTAGTGTTTGATTTTAACAGAGAATCTCCATCAGCAAATAAAAATACTAATATCACAAGTAAACCTATTGTTTTTAACATATAAGAGGTATAAGAATCATCCTAAAAAGTAAACCATCACCAGTGGATTTCTATTCCTCACAAAATTTCATTGAATTAAATGTGGTGTTTTACAATTTTCAATAACCTCGCTTAACCTGATGATCTTCAGATTTGTTGGCCACTTCCCACAATTCTTCAATCTTCAATTTATTCCAAGTATTGTCACACTAATGTTTTCACGATTATTGTTACAGTCCAACATGCCAATACTGAACCCTACCTTAATTCCTTCAAATGCTGTTCCTAAATGAGAAAAAGGCAGAAAAGCTATAATGAAAAAAGCAGTTGAATTTCACACACTTTCATGTTAAAAACAAGCAGATGTGGAAAAGGATCGAAACTGAAACAGAAGAGGAAGGGTTGTTGTCAGTTAGAAGCGATACTTTTTTAAAAAAAATCTCTGTATTTCAGATGGTTAACTATATACTTTTCTCATGAGAAAAAGGGGGAGGATTTCTGGAATGAAATCAGACAACTGTAATGAATTGTAGAGATTTTGAATTCATTTATATAACCAATTTTTAAAAAGATGCAATATTTGGACAAATGCTGACAGTTTTAAGATCCTTCAGCTAATAAAACTCAAGAAAAAGGGATGAACCTCACTACAAAAATAATGGTTTGGGCAAAAGCAAGGTTTTTCAGCAGTATACAGTAACATTCCAGCAAATAAAAATTTCAATAGAATTTAGTACTTTGAGAGCAGCAAAACACCAAATGTGGAAGTAAAATGGAAAGATAGTAAGTATAGTATATAATATACAGTGTATATATAGTATACAGCATGTACTATATATTATAAACAATACACTATAAAGTAATTGTATATATACTTTTTTAAATAGCACTAAATACTTTTCAGTATGCCTAGTTTTTACAGTTGAAATATTGCTATGTTTTCATTTCTCCCATTTATTTCTTTCTTTCAAATACCATTCTACAAAGTTGAACTTCTGAAGAGAAGACAATGATGATGATATTTGTATTGCTTTTTCTATGGGTATTTCAAGTATACTTTTGACTGCAACTACAATACAATTTAAAATGCCCTACAGGAAATAAGGTCACAATCAATAATACTCCCTATCAAGTCTAACTCCTGGTGATGATTGAGACGTATCCATGTTGTCTTCTTGGCAACAATTCAGAAGCAATTTGGCATTAGTATCTTCCAGCATGGTTTACTCCCATTTTAGAACTCAAAAACAATATGCAAATATAGTGGGGTAAATGATTATGGATGCTTCTATTCCTTCTAATGCTATGGTCTGATTTTTATGAAGATCAAAGAACCAAGTTGTTAACTACCTCTATGTTTTTTAAATTATTTATAGCTGAGGATTTTCACAATCACATCGGTCTAAGCTTCATTATCATCTGACAGTCCTACCACTATTAGTGTATTATTTATAAATTGAGGAGCATATATACACACAGATTGAAAAGTAAATTGAATTTACTATTTATACATGGAGGAGCTTATACTGCACCGATGATGTTATATACCTAGTTAGGTAATGAAACATTCAGCCAGCAAATAACTAACCTCAGAGAACTCCAAGAACTCCACATATATACACAACAAAGAAGTACAACCCCAAGCTACAAGTCTTGTCTTCCTTCCGAGAAAAGAATATTACAAAGACTACAGTTACATTACTAGAAATAATACATATGGAATTGCAGCTGCAGTAATTTCTTCCATTGAAATTATGCATATAAATAAATGCAGATGAAAATAAGGGATTTCGCTCCTTTACCTATCATAGCATCGGAGCAAAATTGCTTAATTTTCTTATGCATGCAAATTGGGGATTGTTCAGGAGACAAAAGATCATTTAAACATAAAGTGTTACGTTAACTTTTTTTTTTTTTTAATTTGATTTATATGCCGCCCTTCTCCGGAAACTCAGGGCGGCTTACAATGCGTTAAGCAATAGCCTTCATACTTTTGTATATTTATAAAAAGTCAGCTTATTTATACAAAGTCGCAAATTTAAATCTAAACTGGGTTTAGATTTAAATTTGTGAAGTATGTTTCTGGGATTAGGCAGCACTTTGGATTCACTTCAGAGCATGTGGAGATGTAAATATAGCACTTGTCTGCATTCCTTAAAGCAGCTGTGTCTTTTCCCAGGACTGCAGAACAACTCCATGATCCAAAGAAAAGACACAGTTGCTTTAAGAAATTACACACAGGCCCTATGTTCACAGTCCTGTGTATTCCAGAGGGCCTTGAGGAACTGAACCCGAGAATACTATACAGCCCTGCATATCTCCTAAGCAGTTATATAGACTTTTAAAACAGAGAAAATGAGGCATTAGAATAACATACCCTGATACCACTGGAAGTGGTCAATTTGGGAAACAAAAAGTGTGAATACGTGATTTTAATTCAGTAAAACGTGTTAAAGAACATACTAGAGTGAAGTTAAACTTAATATTAACTCCTGAAATTTTCCAATTAATGCCAGCATATGCTTTAGAATATTTTCAGGAATTTGTATATTATGATGGTAGGGTAGAAGGGTGGGTTGAAAAAGCAAAATATTTCTTAAATGACTTTTAGAATATACGTATTTAATAGTTTAAGATAACTGTGCTTGTCATTATAACTACAAAATAACATAGACCCTAACAAAATTTGAAATGAACAAAATTATATAACGGACATCCAAATTACAAAGAAGTTTTCAAATAAAAATCAGATGAACAAAACATTTAGAATGACTATATCAAATAAGCAACGGAAATGCATTTTATCTGAAAGATCCAAAATGATATAGGAATTTTATCACAAGCTTCTATATATTTCTTGTAAGAATCACAATACTTGCCAAATCACAATAGGTATCTACCACTCTTTGATTAGATAATTTTAACTTTAGACCAGGGGTCAGCAACCTGCAGCTCTGGAGCCGCAAGTGGCTCTTTTACTCCTCTGTTGCAGCTCCGTCACTCAAAATATGTGTCACAATAGCCAATGTGTGACACCCGCTGGCACGTGATTTATTGAGCTTTTCAACCCCCGGTAGGCCAACGATGGATAAATCCAAGAAAATAAAAATTTCAGAAGAAAACTGAAGGTTTAATTCAATTACATATGCTAGTTTTGTGGCCCCCGGTGTTTTCTTTTTTGTGGGAAACGGGTCCAAATGGCTCTTTGAGTATTTAAGGTTGCAGACCCCTGCTTTAGACCGATACGTAAACATATGAAGGCAATCTGTTTTGAATAGATGTAATTACAATTGCAGAACACAACTAACCAATGCATCCACTATTTTTACTATTAGGAATAACCAAAAGTATGAATGCTTAATGTATTAACAGTAATGCAGATTAGCAAATATGCCCCAAGGCTGAAAATTACAAGTAATAACATTGAAAAGATTTGAAAAAGAAAATAATTATATTTTTATTTAAAGAATTTTTAGAATGATTAAATAATGTGACTTTTAGGAAAAAAGCATTTAAAATCTAACGGATAATTATTATAGGAATACAGACAAATACATGTTGAAAATGATTGAAGGAGTGGAAAATTATATATTGAAAACTGCAAATACTTCTCTATTAAAAGGTCAAAGACCACATTTAACTTCACAGTTACTTTTATTCTGAAGTTTTATATTAGCATTATTTCTTTTGGAATTGACAAATAATTTTTTCTTTTGTGCCATTAAATAAAACTATAAAGAAAACAGAACACAAAAAACAGTTTCCTTTGGTTTGCACAGAATCAAACAGAACAGAAAATATTAAAGGCTACAAAGAAACTAATCTGACTCTCAATAAAATGAATGTATAATATTTGAGACCATTTTTATTACAATGTTGCTGAAGTTGTTAACGAAAGTAGGCAGTTAACATGGCTGCATGCATTGCTACCAACAAGTAGTATGCATTCAATATAAAGCACAGTCCTATAAGGAAGGGGTCCCCAACCCACAGGCCATGACCTGATACTGGGCCATGTTTAGAATCAGGCCGCACAAGCAGCAGGGGAACACATGCACATAGTTCCATTTGCGTGAGCAGCAGGCACATGCACACAAAGCTCCGTTTGAGTGAGCAGAACCATTCCCTCTGTCCCCCACCTCTGCCGGTCTGCAAAGCTGGAAAGGTTGGGGACCGTTACTATAAGGCACATAAATATATCTTAAAGGTTAACCTTTTGCTTACTGAGGTTGTATAAGTTGCCTTCAGGTACTATACGCTCATCTGATGGCAATTTGAGGTCAAAGCTTGATTTTTGTCACCCTAATTTATACATTATCTGCATAGTTGAAAGGTCTAACATTTTTATAGCTTTTTAAAAAGCCCTTAAAATATATTTTTGTAGAAGCTATTAACTCCTAATTTTAACAGTTTGTTTCCCTTGTTTTTAACATCTTGATTTTAATTTTTTTGCTGTAAATTGCTAAATGTACAATAAATATATTAACTTATAAATAAATATACAAATAAAACGCATAATCCTTAAAATTACAGATGACATAATATTGCTAGGCCCTATTGTGTGAATTTGCCCATTCAAGGATCTCTCAAGTTTTAAACGACTTTTGAGTTCAGATGTTAACAACGCACAGAATGGGACATAATAGTTTCTACCTCACGGATTGTGTCTAATTCTGGATGTCACACAATAGAGAGCACTCAGACCAACTGGAATAGGTTCCGAAGAGGATTAAAAAAATGTCAAGGAACTGGAAACCAATGTCAACAATGAGTGATTGCAGCTACTAGGTACCTAGAATTGTTGAAAAGGCATGGCTGAGGGCAACATGAGAGCATTCTTCGAATACCTGAAGAAATATTAGAACATGAAAGAAGGCCAAAATTTGTTTTATGTCATCTAATAGCACAGGACATAGCATACTGGATTTCATTTGCACTCTTTCCTAGCCGACCTGCCTCGCCTACCCAAAAGCCATTTTCCCCATTCTGACATTTATTTATAAAGTGTATTCCTTAAGTGTGTCCTAGGCCACCCTTCTCAGAAGTAGCCCCCCAAGATCCAGAAGGTTCTGTCATCACTCTAAATATTTTAGATTCAGAGCAAAAAATTAAGTTGTCCTTGGCAGCAAAATAATAGTGAGGAAAAACTTGGTCTCGCATACATTCCTCACTATGTGGAAACTACTCCCAATTTTGATTCATCTATCTGAAAACCCCTGGGGTCTGCTGAGAACCTCTCCTGCTAGATCAGAATACCCCACTTCCATTATAAAATGGGAGAAGAAATGCATTTCAAAAAGAGTAACTGCCTGCAATTATTACAACCTTTGGGTTTCCCATTTCCTCTACATAAAAATACATCATGCTACAGTATTTCCTTTTAGGATAAGCAACATTATGCAAAGGCAGAAGAGAAGAAATAGTAAGCAAAAGAAAATAAAGATGGGAAATAAGAAGAAAGGAAATCTAACACCAACGTCACTTGCTATACCATGTCATACTACATGCAGTCCTTGACTTAAAACAATTTGCTTAGTGACTGTTTGAAGATACAACAGCACTGAAAAGATGACATAACTGTTTTTCCACACTTATGATTGTTGCAGCATCCCCATGGTCAAAATCTGGACACTTGGCAACTGGCATGTATTTATGATGACTACAGTATCCTGGGGACATGTAATCACCTTTTGCAACCTTCTGATGTAAAATCAATGGGAAGCCAAATTCATTTAATAACCATGTTACTAACTTAACAACTGTAGCTTGAAAGATCATAAAATGTGGCAAAACTCACTTAACAAATGTCTCACTTAAGCAATAGAAATTTTAAGGTAAATTGTGGTCATAAATGGAGAACTACCTGTATATATTTATTTTTTTGCTGGACATCCTTGCTTTTATCACATTCATCTATATGACAATTCATATATTATTTTTTGTTCTATAAACTACTCATCTCTTTTTTTTTAGAATCTGACTGACTACAACTAACCATAATTTTCTTGAAGTTCTATTCCTTTTGAACCATTAACTTTTCCTTCATATATTAGTTTGCAATTCAACTATCATTCATTCTTTCTACCTCAACATACCTCTTTGACACTGATCGCTTATTTTCATATTGCATCCACATTCATTACCCATTTATCCTTGATTGTTTCTTAATTTATTACACACTTACCCATTTCCAATGCATTCAAATTTTTTTTAGGTTTCTCAATTCCCATTTCTACATAAGCACTTTCTACCGCATAGCTATTCTTGCTTCTTTTAACAAAAAATCACCCCTCACAACAATCTTCATGTTACACACTCATATTTGCACATCTTAAAATGTCTTCATCCCATTTTCTGTTACTTGAATAAACTTCACACACTTCAGTGGCCCTCTGTAATAAAAAAAATTTTAACACTCTCTCTCATAACTCACATATTTTCCTCTTTTATAGTCCCATTAATTCTATTAGGAGAGGAATTTATGTTCTAACCAGCCAACCTCTATTCAATAAGAAAATATTGAAACAGAGATGGTGAATGACCATGGGCAAAAAAGCAGTGGGAGAAGGAGCAACTTCTTGCCAGCTTCTCCATTGAATATCCTTGGGAGGAAGCTCTCAGGGAGTACTGAAAATGATGATCACATGACCACAATTGACCATGGCAGCATGGTGGTGCAGCAGCACTTAAGCAGCCCAATTTTGCCAAAGTTTCACTCCCATGTTAATAATGGGTCCTGTATTTTAGACACACTTTTTAAATTAGACCATTTGAGGTAGGTTGATTCAGAAATTGTTCGCCTGTGATACCCTAGTTCCGTGATGGCGAACCTATGGCACGCGTGCCACAAGTGGCACACAGAGCATATCAGTGGGCACACGACCTCAGCTCTGGCATGCATACACGTGCCAGCCAGCCGATTTTCGGGCCTTTTGGGCCCACCAGAAGTCAGGAAAAAGGATGTTTCCGGCCTCCAGAGGGCCTCTGGGGGAGTAGGAAAGGCCATTTTTGCCCTCTCCAGCCTTCCTAGAAAGACTCTGGAGCCTGCGGAGAGCAAAAATCGGGCCTACCTTGCCATCGCATGCCAAAAGTGGAGGAGCGCAGGGGAGTTGCACATGCATGCGTGGGAGGCGAGGCGCATAGAATTATGGGTGTGGGCATGTGCGTGAGCGAGCCACCACACACTCCCCCCACTTTTGGTACGCGATGGCAAAAAGATTAGCCATCACTGCCCTAGTTCAACCAAATGGAGTTTACAAACAAACGGGACAAATATATAGATACACTGACATAGTGGACTCATCCTTTCTCTTCCTAAAATTAAACTTCCCCTGAGGGCACAGTGATTAGTATGCAGTATAGCAGGCAAGACCTGCCATAGTCTGAAATTTGATCCTGATGGGGTTCAAGGTCGACTCAGCCTTCCATCCTTCCGAGGTTAATAAAATGAAGACCCAGACTGTTGGGGGCAATATGCTGACTCTGTAAACCGTTTAGGGGGGGTGTAAAGCACTATGGGGCAGGGTATGTAAGTCTATATAAACCTAAGTGCTCTTACTATTGCTATAGTTGTTTTATTTCTATTCTCATTTCTTTTACTTACTTACTTTTTCTTCAGTATCCATTTTTTTTCCAAGGTCCACTTTTGTCATTACTAAATAATTCTCACATCAACCTTACATTTTTTACTAATTCTCTTTTTCATAAGAAACCATCAGTTCAGTCCCGCTTTTTACATTCATTTCTTTGCCATGTGTATACATGAATACTATGTTTAAACTATTTATTCAAAAATGTACACTTTTTATGGAGATACTCACAAAACAATTATCATTTTCATCCATTCTTGCATGTCTGAATGGTCCAATCACTTTTACATCTCATATCAGCAAACAGCAAACATATCAATTAGATTAATTAAGAATGTTATACAATTGTCCCAGTCATAGGCAGACTACTTATACTTTAGGTCAAGAGCAAAGGCAAGCTACAGTAATTAGCCATTAGTACCATATGAAGTTCACTGATCTACAGAAGAATACCCTAAGACTTACTAAAATGCATTTTTTATTATTTTGATTTCCTCAATGTGATGAGAACAAAAAGATTTTAAAACTTCAGAGAGCTGCAAAACAACAGTTAAAGGTTTCTGTATTCATATTCATATGTATGCAGCCAGCATGCATTTATTATCATCACAGTGTCTCACAAACATTGCAAGCTTCACAACCAACTTCCAACAAGAGAAATCAATGGAGAAACCAGCAATAAAATCACAAATTGCGGTCATGTGATATTTCACTCAATAACTGCAGGCGATTTGCTTAATGACTGCAGCAAAATTACTTACATCATAAATCCAGAATGGTCATGTGATGTTTAATGATAGTGTCACTTAGCAACAGAATTGCCAATCCCAATTATGGTCATTAAGTGAGGACTACCTGTACAGGAAAAGCAACCACTGTCCACTTTTTTCTAATTTCTTTAGTTCACAAATATGAGAGGGTGTGAAAAGCATCTCTTTTCACATCATTGAAGTATTTTCCAGATGAAGGCAATCAGTCCTAGTCCTATTTTTCATATATATTATGTTTACAAGAGACCACCAATAATATTTGAACTAAGAACTGAAGAGGTATGTTGTCTTTCTTAAACTTCTACAACATGAAAAGGATTTCAAAATCTCAATATATTTTACATTTGTATATTTTACTATCCAGTATTAGTGGGAAAGCAGAATATAACCATGAAATATATCTTCAAAATATTGAATACAAGATAATACTTGTAAAGAATTACATTACCACTAAGTCAGTTTTAAGAGTCTACAAACATCAGCCAATATTAACAATTCATCAACACTAGAGAACATTTTAAAAAGAATTAATTTCCTTTTAAATACAATTGAATATAGTGAAAATAAACTAAAATTATTTTTTTCTGTTCCTGTTGAGTAAAGGTTTTCTCACTCAAACAGCAGGGGGCACTAATACCTTCCCCATAGTTTTCTTTTTTAAAAAAAACATTTACAAACTTGAATATTCATTTCAAATATTTTTGCAGAAATAAGAATAAAAAAACACTAAGATATTCATATAAGCACACCCAAAGGAAACATGGCAAATAGCAAAGCTCTGTAAGTATCCCACAGTAGTACTTCAAATGCTGTCAGTATTGATTATAGTTACTCTGTAAATATGTCAGCCGTTCCACCCTAGTGAGGACCAGTTCCACCCCAGCAAGGACGACTTACATGCAACACTTACTACAGGAGCACATTCAGGTGGTTTGTTTGTTAAACTGATGAATCACATTTTCATCTTATTAAACAAGGATAACAACTGCATCAAGATAAGAGCTGTACACTATCTAGAACTGAAGAAGTCTGTACTGTATTCTTATCATCAGGGGCATTTAAACTAAATAGAAATACAGTATGTCACAGAAGTGAGCACACCTCCTCAAATTTTGTAAATATTTAAGTATATCTTGATAATATCCAAATGGGGCCCAAGTAGACATTTTCCCTCCCTGGTGTCATGTGACGTGTTAATGTTACAAGGTTGGCTTCAGGAAATAGACGTATGAGTGTTGCCAGCACTGCGGCAGAGGTTGAAGGGGTGGGGGGGGGTCAGCCTGTCAGTGCTCAGACCATAAACCGCATGCTGCATCAAATTGATCTGCGGGGCTGTCATCCCAGAAGGAAGCCTCTTCTAAAGATGATACGCAAGAAAGCCTGCATACTGTATGCTGCAGTAAACTGGACCGCAGGGCAGTATTCCAAAATGATAACGACCCCAAACACACCTCCAAAACGACCACTGCCTTGCTAAAGAAGCTGAGAATAAAGGTGATGGACTGGCCAAACAAGTCTCCAGACCTAAACTCTATTGAGCATCTGTGGGGCATCCTGAAATGGAAGGTGGAGGTGTGCAAGGTCTCTTACATCCATCAGCTCCGTGACATCATCATAGAGGAGTGGAAGAGGACTCCGGTGGCAACCTGTGAAGCTGTGGGGAATTCTATGCCCAAGAGGGTTAAGGCAGTGCTGGAAAATAATGGTGGCCACACAAAATATTGATACTTTGGGGCCCATTTGGACATTATCACTTAGAGGTGTACTGTTCTAACCTAGGCTTTCTGAGTCAGTAAAATACACGAGTAGTCTCAAAAACCTGTTTTATTTTAACAGCTATGAATTCTGTTCATTCACAGATGAGTCCCAAATAGTTGTAGAGAGTCCTTCGGGATAAGGCTGATAATCACCCACCTTTATCTCCCTTGACACGCTGCCAGACTTAATTGACAAAGCCACACAGTGTCCAGAATCAAACAGAGCTTCAGACTTTAAACTGCACAGAAATAAAAACATTGCTTCCTGCAAAGGCCCACGTGCCTTTGCTCCTCTTTTAAGTCTTATGGGAGGAGCCAATCGTCTCCAAGACCTACTCCCAAGACAGTTTGTTTTAACTGTTCTTGTCTTCTGGCAGGTCTGCGCATGCGTGCATTGGGAACAGGCTCCCCCTGTTATTGTGCCTCGCTGAGGTCCGAATCTGGAGGCTCCGGAAGCAACACGTACCTCCCAGATGGCCCTTTCTCTGCCTCCAACACAGAGCCCTCATCCAAACCGTCCAAACAGGTATGCGCTTTGCACACTTTGCACGCGCATGTGCTATCCACAGTACTGCACGACTCCTTCCCCATGCACTGTGCACGCAACCACAACATTTGCACATGGCTTTCGCACGTGCCCATGTGCTGTGTGCGCAACCACACCATCTGCACATGCATGTGACTTTCGCGTGGCTCCCCCTCATGCGCTGCCTCCACAACTGCACCATCTGCTCATGCATGCAGGTTTCATGCAGCTCCGTGCATGGTGCGTGCAATCACACTATCTGCGCATGCACATGGTTTTCAAGCGTGTAATGCACACACGTGAACACCATCTACCAATGCAAGTGCTGCACTCAAGTACTCTCGTGCTCATCCGCAAATGCAAACACATGCACAGGAGAGCCAGCTGGGTCCCCTGAATTGTACGCATGCGTACCAAAGGCTTGAACACCAGTTGGGGCATGGGCACATGCGCAGCTGGTGAGTTGGGCGACGCTCATGTGCCCGGAAACATGGCTCTGCGTGCCATCTCGGGCACACTTGCCATAGGTTCACCATCAAGGGTATATACGATAGCTTATCTAAGACACAGTTCTAATTATCCCAACCTCTTTTGAAATTTGACTTTGATCATTCATGGGTTTGAATTATATTATAAAAGAGAGTTGTTAGTAAAATCAAATACCTGGGAATTTGGTTAACGTGTAGATGCTCGAGCATCGAGGAGGATAATTATATCAAAGTACTAACCCAGGTAAGAAGAGATCTTGATAAGTGGGGTAAAATTCAATTATCACTCCTGGGAAGGGTAGCAACAATAAAATCTTATGTTTTACCGAAATTCAAGTTTCTTTTTCAAACGTATAAAGTCAACGTATAAAGACCTGCTGAACGTGCGAGGAGAGTTAAAGTCAAGACAGGAGCTGAACTCTCAGGGATATCAACTGGATTGATGGATTTACTTGCAGGTCCAATCAAAATATAAAAGCGATCGAGATAGAAGTGGCATAAATGTTGACCTGCAGGAGTTAGATAAAATTCTGATGGGCCAGGAAAAGGGTATGATCTCCAAATGTTATAAATTGCTGATGAGGATAGAGATTGGCAAAGAAGTAGTAAAGGACATAATGATTGCTTGGAGGAAAAATTTTGGCTACCCAATTCACCTTGCAAAATGGCAAGAGATTTGGGACTACATGAAATTGGTAGTATGTACTACATATAACGAAAATATTTATAAGATGCTATATAGATGGCATCTCCCACCAGACAGACTGGCAAAAATGTTCACTGGACAGTCCGCTGAATGTTGGAAACGTGGACTTGAAGATTATTATCATCAATGGTGGACGTGTCCAGAAACAATTAAATTCTGGGAGAAAATTTAAAAACGGCTAAAAGAAATTTTAAACCAGGAGTTTGAACTGCAACCAGAGACATGTTTGCTCGACTCCAGGCCGGAAAACATTAAAAAAGATTCGTGGTACCTCATATTACATATTACTACTGCAGCAAGAATAACATTTGCTCAGTTCTGAAAAGACAAAAATATCCCACCAGATGAAGCAATAATAAAAAAAGATACTGGACTGTGAGGAAGCAGATAGACTGACAAAAAAATGGAAAGATAGAGACCAAACACCAACATGTCTATCTTGGGAAAAATGGTATACTTGGCTATTGAAAAGAAAACAAAAATTAGAATAATATAAATAGGCGTTGTATATATTGAAAATAATCTATTACATATATAAAGTGAGGTCGGATAGACCTGATAGATTTATAAGTTTAAAATAGGTTGTTCCATCTCCCCCGGAATGAATTATGAATTTATTGTATAGGTTTGTGCTAAATAGTAGGTCACTAAGCGATTGTTTACATTCATGTATGTTTTTTGTTTTGTTGTCTTATTCTTTTATCTGTTTGTGTGTTGTCTTCTTTTTTTAACTATGAATGTAAATAAAGATTATTTTAAAAAAAGAATTATATTATAAAAACATCTCTATCAACTACACATTTCCATAATCAGGACATAAAAGCATCAACGATGTCCTGCTTGGACACACACATCCCGCCCTGCCTATCTAGTCTAGCAGTTTGTTCCCACAGTGGCCAACCAAGAGCAGAAGGAAATCTACTAGTGTCCCAAAGTGAAAGGCAAATGGCCTTCAGAGTCAACAACACTGATAGATACTGATCTCTGTGACTTCCAGGAACCGGTCCAACCAGTTTCTGAAGCACGTCCAACATTTCTTTGAAGCCAATATTTGAAATAAAGATTTAAGATGCAAGAATTAATAATAATAAATGAAAAAAACTATAGCACATTTCTAATGATGCATTGTCGGCTTGCACAAATCATTCAGCACTGATTATGAACAATTTCATCAATTAAATATTACCACTTTAAGAATTTCTCACTAAATGTTGCCCTGATAATTTTATAAACAAGTTCTGTTTATAGAATATATCAGCATTCTACCTAATGGTGAAATGGTGAAAACTGGCCCTGAGGAGGGGTATAAAAACATGCCAACAAATCTGTATACAGATCCTAAAAAACCAGATGAGTTGGAATAAATGTTCAGATTAAACAGAGTGGCTGCACCATAGAAATCAAGAGCTCTCTATTCATCATTCACATTGTAATGGTAGCTAGTATCTGAAATATACACAATGAAATACTGTTGCTGGCACCAAATAAATATTAGAGCTATTATTATATAATTTACCAATCTGTTCTATCAGTTAGTGTATAATTTTCTCTCCAGTGACAAAGCATATAATGATACAAGTATGAAACTGTTTTATCTAGCATGCATCATTCAATGTCATAATTTAACTATGCTCTTTCCATTTCAGTTAAGCACTAAGTGTAAATTGTACATCTTTACAACTTAACAGTTCTTGGAATTATTATTTTTTAAAATATAACACTGCATCTCCCACCCACAATAAAATATAATTTAGGTATTCTGTAATTTAAACACATATTGATAAGTGGGGCACTAAATTACTTTTTTTTCTAGATGTAAACAGAAAACAGAAGGAAATCTGTCAACTTTTAGTGCACATAGAAGACAAGACTCTGAGGTCTCCCAAAGGGTTCTTGGGGTAACAGGAATCCAATGTTTCTTAGGGATTATGATAATCCAGGAAAACAGCACAAGAGGTGATCTGTAGACTGAAGAAAATGGTAAAGTATAAAAGAAAAAGCAGCACAGGAATAAGTACAATAGAAGTTACAGTAATATCTATAACTTCTATATAAATGTGTATGTTCGTGGAACTGAGAAATGTTGTTTACTTTTGAAGTATCATACATGCTTAGTATTTTACTATGTTGATCAATAATGGTGGTGAATATCCATTTTGAAACTTTGATAGGGTGCCCTTGTTTGGTACGTAAAGAGAAAAGAAAATGACAGGATATCTCATAAAAAAACTTTCTTCTGTCCACTCCCATCATTCCTTACTCAGATGGGGCACTCAGATACTTCTTGGAACCATATTGCCCTCAGCTGCTCTAGAATCAAGCGAATAACAACCAGAATGCCAATCTAATATACTTATGCAATTGGGAAGACATCTTACTTTATACCCAGAATGTAACAAACACAACATTCATGGACTATATCAATAGAGACAATCAATTCTTAGAAGGTGAACTAGGCTTGAACAAAATCCTTGAAGCAGAAATGATGCTGTAAACATTTGAGAAGACGCAGTTTGTGTGAAACACCAGATCAAACTCTTTTGTAAAATACATTATTAAAACGAAAATACTATTTTCTCACCTTATTCAGGGGAAAAGAGCACTTTTTAAGGAAAGGTAAAACTTGTTGCTGCAGTTGTCTTGAAAAGGTGAAGAAAGAAGCTCAGTGCTTAGATTGTCTCTTTAATTTGATGTGTCTGTGATTGAAAATCTGAAGAGAAGCAAAAAATATAAAAAAAAAACATAATTTACCATCCACTTACAAAGTAGCAAATATATGAAATGTGTTTTGAATAAAGCAGAATAATGGATGATGAAATGGCCTATATCTCTTATGGGTTTATTCTATTACAATATCTATTAGGCTGCAATTCAATGCACAATATCTGAAAATAAGTCCCATTGAGCTCAATGGAATATGCTAGATTACATTGCTAAAACTACTCAATAGATTATATTGTTGAAATGATCCAATAGAATGTATTGCTAAAATTACTAAAAACTTTTATAGTATCTGCTATCGACTTATTGGATAGCATTGGTCAGAGGTCAATTTCAGAAAGGAATCCTAAAAAGGCTTTAAGAAGATTGACAGTGCCTCTCAAACAAATGGGGATTTATTGCAATGCATTGGTACAATATAGCAAATACCAAAAGGATTTTTATTGGTTTCAGAAAATCATTCAAAATCTGTGACCTTTAAACACAACTCTATTCTTTTTGTCTTTATCTTTACAGCAAACTTGATGTAAAGACAGACATAATGGGTGCTTTCTGGTATATAAGCTTAATGTTAACAAAATTAAGATATGGTATGATTTCTCCTTCTCTCTCCTCTCTCCAAAGCCAAAACATGGTACAACAAAATTCAAAGAATCTCCTCTTGTCAAAAAATAACAATAGCAGAGTCGAATCTCCCTGTGGTGAATCAGACAAATCAGCTATATTTCTTGGCGAGTATTGAAAAAAAGAAATGAGGAAGCAGAAGATAGCATTCATAATTTTTGGGATTTAGTCAAGATCGATTAAACTGTAGCGATAACTGTAGCTATTTGAAACACACACTAAAAGGCATCAGCTTAACCGCAGAAGACCACCAGATAAACCATAACGTAAAGCCAAGAATAGACAACCAACTGCCCTCCAGGTATCTTCAGGTTTCGATTCCTACAATCTCCAGTGAGCACAGCCAAAGGCTAGGCAATGCAGGACTTTGAAAGATCTGGAATGCACCAAATAGGCTGCCTTGTGTTAAGCTGACTTAATGTCATATGAAATTGTATTCATTGTATCCTGTAAACCATCATTTCTTTCCTGGAATAGATCATACATTTCATCAATCCCCCCAAAATAAAACAAAAAACAAAAAACTGAATCAGGCCAATGTAAATGAATTGCTCTAGTGTGATACAACAGAGGTCAATATTGCCAGATGACATGTAAGAATGCTATTACAAGCCTATGCAACAACAGAAAAAAATACCATCTACATCCGTTCTTCAAATAATGTTGGTATCACACTTAGCTACAGTGACATACTGAATTCTTCTTAGAAGTTGTACAAAATTATGAAAACCAGCCTGTGGTGATATTACAGGGGCACCTGTATCTATCTATACAAATCAAATGTCTTTTTTTCAAAAGAAGGGTCTGCAAGAAAAGCTTTCCCATTAAAAGGAAGTATCAGAAAATAAACAACAAGAATCTGAACCTATTATAGCATTTTTTTAAAAAAAATAAACCACCCATATTAGAACATCTAATAACATAAATAACATAAAATTGTGAGGAAGTTTAATGTGTTTATTTCTCTATCAGAATGCATCATTCCCAGAACCCCAGCTGAAACTTTTTAGCTTAAATTACAATATAAAAGGGAAAGTGACTTAATAAAAAAATATTTCGGGATCAGCTGAAGTACTTTATCATCTGTTTCCTGATTTTTGTGGTTGCTACGTTATCCCTGACACAGTGCAATATTTAAGGTACAAGCTGTTACAAATATAAATAAGTACATTACATTTCCTTTCTTTGGATCATTTTATTTTATAACATATAGTTTCAGGTTTCTTGAAATCATATGCTGAAAAGCAATACATTCCTCCTTGAAATTATATGTTTGCATATACACGTATACCCCTCTGTACTTTTTAATTCCAACTGTAAAGTCTACTTTAACTCAAGCTAAATTCCTGGTGATTTTATGGAGATGTTTGTGTCATTTTCTGGCAACAATATGGAAGTCGTTTGCCCCTTCTTTCTTCCAGGATGTTTTCCCACCTTCCTAGTCTAGTATACATTATATCCTAGTGGTCTCCCATCCAAATACTAATCAAGTCTGATTCTACTTAGTTTCAGAGCCAGAAAAGATAGACCATGTATCGCCACCTGCTGGAACTTTATACTCTTTTTTTATTTTAATTCAAATTAAGATGAAGATTTAATCAAATTGAACACAATCTATTAAGGAGATTTCCTTTATATATCCTATTTTCTCCACATATCCCATTTAAATCAAGCTTGTACAAGAAATCTTTCTTAATGCATTATATCCATAATTATTTATTTCCCTTTCACCAAAAATATCCACCGATTTATTAAATCACAATCTCCTAAAATTTGTGGAAACAATTTACATATTAAAATGTTATCCAGATGTTTACATCATCTTTGTTTAAATTCCAATATACAATGCAACCCCCCAGAACTCTGTAGTTTAACCTTCAGGGCTTTTCAAATTCATTTCTTACCTTAAACATAATATAGGATAACTCTACACGAGTAATGAATTTTGTTCAATTCACTGAATTTATTCCCAGATAACCAGATAGAGAATTGCTCTTTAAATCTATTATTTGCACTAAGTACATGAATTCCACCTAAACAGTTAATTATTCACCAGATCAATGGGCCAACAAAGCACTCAAAGATTCTCTCAACAAATAAACTGCTTCTTAACAAATTATGCCTGAACTTAATAAACATTTCAGTCAACATTCACTACTGTAGTAGTGAAGGGGGAAAAAAGTGAGGCCTACTTTTGTTCTCATAGACACCAATATATGTAAAGCACTGCCTCCATCTGTCAGAGCAAAGAACTAAATACATTTTATTACACAATAGACGATTCTGTAGTAAATACTACCATAAAGATCATCTGACACTTAAAAAAATATTAAGAAAAAGTTGCTTATAAAATGTAACTTAAAATAAAAGCCCTTGTATTAACTTTTGAGGTCCAAAGTGAAAGCACATCATTCTTCAGACATCTCAATCATAGGTCTAAAGCATTCCTACACATTCATAAAGCTTCATAAACAAGCCAATCATATCATAGTTGCAGGACCGTGAGAAAGAGACATTCTATAAAATTAATCCTATGTTCCTCTTGCTATTCCTTGTCACATTCATTTCTTTTTGTTTTCAGACTGCTGGATGGCACACACTGGCCCAAAACAGAAATCTGAACAGAATGCGATGGAATCTGTAAACTAATAACAGCCTCCCTTAATAGGACTGCTCGTGTGAGAAACTGCTCTAAAAGATCATCATCAGAAGTGAAGCAGAGACTCGGCAGACAGAGAAAAGTATGCCAATTACAACATGCTTGTAACCAACAATACTGAGAATAAATAAATAAAAACAAATATTTCCAGTTTCAAAATGGTTAATAGGATGAAGGTTCCAATTAATAATAATTTAATAACTTGGAGCATAGCAAAATATAACCTTTTTTAAAATCAACATGTGACGTAGAAGCATACAAATATGAATCTTTGGCATTGTTAATGTGTTTTACTTTGCATTAAAAATGTATTAACTATAATAAAAAGCTTTGCTCTTCCCTAAATTTAATATTGTGCTTAAAACAGTGATACAAAAAATAAATAAATAAAACTATTGGAGAATTATGTAAACCATTAAAGAAACTGTTAAAATATTTACATTATGCTCACTATGGCCTTGAAACAAATAGATTGTTATGATTAAATTCCAACTTGTTTTATTTTCTCAAAAACCTTTT
This sequence comes from Masticophis lateralis, assembly GCA_030761175.1. Classification (NCBI taxonomy): domain Eukaryota; kingdom Metazoa; phylum Chordata; class Lepidosauria; order Squamata; family Colubridae; genus Masticophis; species Masticophis lateralis. Next base: position 68,009,138 of record JAUDYJ010000003.1, read on the forward strand.
CCCTTACCTAATTGCTAAAACAGATAAAATCTATATATATTATAATGCATTTTACTCTGAAATTATTTCAGCATTACCTGCATTAGTTCGTGTAGTTTAGATTAAAAATCTACAAATTCATACTAAAATATGAAAACTTGTACTAAAAACTTTTGCATGCCATTGAAAGTACAGTATCATGTATGATTCCTGCCTTCAAATGGTTAAGCAACCAACTTAAATTATATTACTGAAACAGATTTTTTTTGAAGTATAAACTCTGAAGTTTTAAAATGCTACAGATAACTGTTAATCTACAAACAATACATGTTCTTGGCATTTGCATACTGCACAACTTTCTATTTACACAAAATGTGTTTATGGGAAAATCTAATGATACTGTTTAGGATCCAAGATGAGAACCTTATTGTGAATTACTTACAAACCTATATGCTCCGGACAAACATTGTGTAAATTTTAGAAACTGGGATGTAAAAGTCATTCATCAATCAACAGCATAGCTAGAAATTGCATTCCAGGAAGCTGCAAGCTATTATGCTTGCAATATTTTTTAAGGGTTGGAGTCTTTAAATTCCTGCAGTGGTTTGATGTTCTGAATATACAAGACGCATTTGGACAATAAAGATGATATAGACACACATTAAAAAAAATTATACAGGTCACTCGTGAAAACATAAAGGGACTGATTAAAAATTCTATAAAGCTTGTTTCACTGCAGATGGAAAAAAAGAAAAATCTGAAATCTCAGTTCTCAACATCAAATTAAATACATATCAAATTAATCCTTATTTTAAGCAATCTAATCAATAAAATGTTATGCTAGTAAAAATTGCTGCCATTTAAAATATGTATGGATAGTCCCACTGAAACAAACAGGAAGACAGCTGCCCTAAAGGATTTCTTCGAAGTAAAATACCAACCATAAACCAACTAAAACTCAAAGGAAGTTTAAACTTAAAAAGAAGCTCTTCCAAGTTTAAAAGCAATCACAAATGCCTTCTGGTAGCTCAAATAATAATACCTTTAGGTTAAACATTTTCAATTGCACTCAGAAATTCATGCAGAGAAGAGGGATGAACCATTACCACTGTTTATAATTTTTCAAGCCTCTGAAAAAAACTTTAAAAAAAAGAAAATATTCAGCAACCAGCTTAACCTAATTTCTAATGTGAACAAGCAATCTTCTGCTAAAGATCTATACACAAGAATTTTTTTTAAAAAAATATAAATGCTGTATAGAAAATCTTATGACTTGAAACTCATAAATGGAAAGTTGAAATTATTCCAATATTACATGCAGCCTCTGATTTTTTTCCATTTCAATTTTTATACAAATTATGTGTATTGCATACGAATAGGCAACACATAAATAGTACACAAGTGACTAAAAAGTTGTTCATGTTTGCAATGTAAGTCCATCCGAGGTACCCCAGTCACAAGAAAAATGCACCTGAATGGACGATGAATACGGTCTGTTACCATGGTACCTCAATCTAATTACATGACTGATCAGGGCTAGAGAGAGTGCACTGAAACCTACACCACTGACATGTCTCTACATGACAGTACACGCACACACATACACAGAGAGAAATGTGGGAAACCTATCAGCTTTTGGCTTACATTTACAGTGGATGAGAATAAGAATAGTTCTATTCAACACAAAATGACCTGTAAAACAGTTAATAGGAGAAAAATAAACATATAACTTTAAGTAATACAGTATCTCATCAGTTATCTCTTCCTCATTCATAACCCTTATTCTCACAGCAATAACACTAGGCTGTCCTCACCAGCCAGACAAACAAATCCACATTCACTGATGAAATCTGAATTTGCTGTTTTAAGGTTTCATTGCAAACTGAAATAAACTGCCCCAGAACATCAGCAAAGTAAGTGGTTACACTGAATCACACGTAATTTATTAACATTTATTGTGTTATTTATCAAAAACACAAAATGTGGATTGCTAAAGATTTAATCACCTCCATCATGAAATATTTCATATTCAAATATATGGGTAAAAAAGAATCCACAAACTAAGACATGCAACTACATAATTGTGGTTACCCAAAGACATAATTGTAAAACTAATTATTATGCACATTATAAAATTATAAAGTATGGGATTCCCTTCCTCCTCCAATTTTATCTGGGTTTATGATCACTAGGGAAAAATATTATTCTGGAGGAGTCCCTATTGCATACCTTACGGTAAACAAAATAAAAATAGCTTGTTCTTGTTAGCCACATAGTGTGGCATTATATAACAAGCTTTCAATTTGCTCTCTTTTCGATCACTGGATTCTGATCTTTTTCTTTGCTGCTCTTTTTACAAAATCCCAAAACACCTCGGATATCTCCCTACCTTTCAAAATGTTATTTTGTTGTTACCATTAGCATGTACAATACAGAGCGACATATGCAGAAAAATACTTTCTCTCTAACATTTTAGGAGGGAGGGGGGGGCTACACAATTGTTTCAAGGCTTGGAGATCAGAATAAGGCTTCGGCAAACTAAAAGAAGGTAACTTTTGAAAAATAATTTGAGAGTGAGTGACGGGAAGCAGGACAGCACCGAGACACACAAAACAGGATTTCAAAAGGCAGCGATACGCGGAATTGCCTCTTTTTTCCTCCCTTCCCCCCCTTATTTTTCTTAAAGGGGGAGGGGGAGGCAAGCAACTCTGTCGGATCTATTAAAAAGAAAAAAAGCCGATCCTTCCTGGCAAAATCTTGGCAGTCCCTGGAAGGTCCTGCACGGTGGCGATCTTCCTTCCCAGGGAGAGCCTAGCGGAAGGTGAAAAGCAGAAGCTGCCGGGGAGGATGGGTCAAGGTGAAGGGGAACACAGTCGTCCCCCCCCCCCCTTCCACCTGTAACGGAGCCCTACCTCCTTCTCCCGTGCCCAGCAGTGGCCTTTACTCACTCACTGACTCCTTGCTGTAGTAGTGCCCGGAGGAACCTCCAGCCGATTTGGGGCCTGAATGTAGGAGCATAGTGGAGGAGCTGGAACTGCTACCGCTGCTGGGCACATCCCAGTCCCAGCGCCGCCTCCTCCTCCTCCTCCTGCGCCGCCTCTTCGCTTCATTCACCCCTCCGGCAACCACCCAGCCCCGTACTATACAGTGCAGCGACGGCTGGCCCTCCCTTACTATCAAGCCGGGGGAGGAGTGAGCGGGGGGGGGGGGGGGAGAAAAAGAGAGAGAGAGAGAGAGAAAGGCGGGCGCTCTTCCGCTCGCCCTTAGCAGCCCAGCCGGCCTTCAGCAGCGGCAAGGAGGAGGAACGCGACTCTAGCCAGACGGCGGCGGCGGCCAGCGAGGCAGCCGGCGGAGGGCGTTGCTTCGGGACGCGCTCAAAAAACTCCGCGGCCTGTGCTTAAGCCCCGCGTTCTCCGCGCCAATGGCTCCCCGGGCGCCAGTCACGCACTTAGGGGACGAGGCGGCGGGAAGGCTCCCCCTCTCTCTCGGCAGCCCCACTTTAATGCCGGTGGGCGCCCTGTGGAGGCTTTATACGAGAGGAAGGAAAGCCAGCCAGCACACAAGCCAAATGCGCTGGGGGGGGGGGGGGTCATACGACTTCCTGTTCTTTCTTTACTCTCTTGCTTTTACGGAGCGTGTTGGGGGGGGGATTTCTCGTATGCCCAGAATGCAAAGAATTTCAGGCAGTACCACCCACAGCACGTAAAAATAACACCATCCTGGCCTGGTTTTCTCCTTCCTCCTCTCGTTCTGGCCTCGACACATAAAGCCCGGGGGGGGGAGGGAGGGAGGGAGGTGTAAGGGAGGGGGGAATAGAGTGAGAAACGGGGGGGGGGGGACCGAGAGGAAGAAGAAGCGATGCAATTTGCAGAATTCTTACAGGGCGATTTTTCTTGCAATCCCTGGCATAACAGAGCGCTACGTCGCCCTTCCCCCCCCCCTCCTTTCCAGTAACCTTGTATGTGTTTTTCCAGCTGGAAATATCTGAAGGATTACTTGGGGGGGAGGGGAGCGAAAGAAGCGAAAGCAGAGGAGGATTTTTTTTTTAAAAAAAAACCACTTACTGTATAAAGTGTCAATGGAGACGGGTTGTGGGGAAGGCGGACCGGAGGGGGGGAAAAATACTTGCCAGTTGATCTCAAGGGCTTTGGGGGTTGGGAGGCTTTTTGGCTTTTTTTTTATATATAAGAAAAAATAATTTATTTCTCCTCCCCTTCGGTGTGATACAGCTGCTTCCCTTACCAACTGTAATAGAAATGATGATGTCTGCGGATAGAAGCTGGCTCCTCTCTTCTCCAGTATGTAAATGTGTAATAGAAGGCAAATATGGAGCAGTTGGCAGCCTCTGCCTTAGCTCAAGGATCCTACTTCATGCAAAGGGGTGGAGGAGAAGGAGGCAACTCTTTGTCAGACGGCCAAGAGAGCCACACAGATTATTGCATACGCACAACAGAGCCTGGCCAAGCCAGCCTTAACCCTTTCCGAGTATCTTCGTTGCTTCTAGCAAAGAATGTGGGGTTTTGTTAGCGTTGCATTTCTCTTTGCTCTCCTTCATGGTCCTTCGTCCTAAATTAAGCGCATATGCCTTCTAAGGGTCTGTAATCTTTCACTGAAGTCCCCAAACCTCACAGGGATACAAAGCAACTATTGGCTTTTTTAAAGAGACTTTTGCAAGTGATACCTTTTGGGGGGGGGGGGGATACTTAAAACCTTCTAGTATGCATCTGTGCTCAGAATGGACATTAACTTTCATAGAGTTTGCTCCTCATAGAGTATGTTGACCTAGTTTATACTGAGGCGTTACTGTGGTAGTGATCAGAGGCATGAGGGGGAATTTTGTCCTGTGTCACAGTAGCATGCAAAGAGTCAAGATGCTTGCACCAGGTAACTACAAATGCATCACTGTTCTGTACTTGACCGCTGGCATGCTCCCTAGAAAAATAGTGCGTATTTTCTTTGTTTCAGAAGCTAAGATATGTCAGAATGCGGTTACGTGGATGATAGTGGGAGAATTGGCGATATACCCAGATAACACTACTACTAAGTGAGCTGCACCAGTTTCCAATAGACTTCAAGATACATCAATGTGTCGGTTCTCACCTTTGTGCAATGGGACCGGATTACCTGCTCCTTCATGGTTTCTGCCTTTCTACTAAGTTTCCTTGATGAAACAGCATCACCTTGTGTGACCCTGGAAGTGTCCTTCCCTGTCATGCAATAGCCTCCCCTCCCTCCAGAGATACGGAAGGACTCAACCTTGTTGGCCTACAGCAGGAGTGTCAAACTCACATTGTCACGGCATCGTCATGTGACATATTGGGACTTTTTCCCCCTTCGCTAACCCAGGCATGGGCGTGGTCAGTGTGTGACGCATCCAGCCTATGGACCGGGAGTTTGACATTCCTGGCATACAGAAACAAGGATGTTGATGGAACTAGTGGTTGTGGTTGTGCTTGATTGGCAGATGCAAGTTTTACTGGGACTTCAACTTTAATTGTTGTTCATGTGGCTTTATGTTCTAATTACATTGTTAGCCACCTAGAGTTCCTTGTGATAGGTGAGCAGCCATATAAATTTATTAAATAGATAAATACATAAGTATCAGATCTCACTATTTTTGACCATGGAGAAATGTCCTATTTAATCCCATAAGAGAAATACTTCTTTGATGAAATATGAGATCTCAAATATAGAATAAGAAATATTCCTTCATTAAGTTAAAAAAGTATGCATGGGAAAGGTCTTAATAACAAAAAGACTAGCTACTGCACTGAGTTACCCTTTAAGGCAAAGGTGTCAAACTCACATTGTCACATGACATATTGCAATTTTTTTCCCCTTCACTAAACCAGGCATGAGTGTGGCCAGCGTGTGATGCATCCGGGCCATGGGCCGCAAGTTTGACAGCCCTGCTTTAAGGGATAATGGACTACTAGATGTGCTTCCCTTCTCCTCTTTTATTATGTTATGGAAAAAACTTACCTGGAGAGAGCTAGTTAAGTTATTTATTGTTGCAGATGAAATGAAGCATTAGCCAAAATTGAAGGGAGACTGATTCACTGTGATTAATTGGATGTATGATTGATTAGTCTTTTGCTTTTCCCAAACAGAGTCAATCATTATAAATCTGAGGTATTTTATGCATGTCCATAAAATCTATTTTAACATGATACAATTAGCTATCATTAACTTAATCATTGTGAAATTTTCTGAGTTTGTGTAATGCACTGAACCATAAACCTAAGCACATGTATTAGGTTTGCACAACATGGTTCCCTAAAATGAGATTGGACAGATTATTGTTCATTGTGTTTTGTAAACACAGACCAGGTTTGAGAGTGGGGGTGCCCCTGTGGAATTGTGTATATGAAACAATATTCTTCAGAAAGAATGTTCCACTTCCCAAATTAGTCAGATATCAAGGTTATGTTAGAAACACTGTTGAAGAACTTCAATGCACCCCGAAATACTTTATTGACACTAGCTAACTTTTTTAAGGACTTTCATAGCAACTAAAAAACAAAAGCTTAAAATAGTACCCAGCTATTTCATTAGAATAAAAAACTAAAGCCAGTTTTGAATCAATAAGCCTGGTTTATCAATCTGGCAATTTGAGCTCTAGACAACCTGATAAAGTTTGATAAGTAAGTTTTCCCTTGGAGTTCTATATAAAATGCAGTAATTTAACAAACATACTGCTTTGTGTGAAGTAATTGCTATATGTAACTAAAATAATTACTTAATCAGAATTGAATTATGATCTGGCTGCAAGAAATAGCAAAAGCTACAAGAAATCAATCTGATTTTTTTCAGCTTAATGTCTAAATACACTGAAGAATGTACTATTGATGAAAAAGTCCAAGTTATTACAATTTAAAACACACCCAAGAGAACCGGACATCATTTTTTTCTTTTCTAAGTCAGGATCTCCAACTTCTGTTTTATTTAATAATGCTATCAGCTCTTGTGACTGGCCACAACCAAGACAGGTTTATGCCCTTTGCCTTTTAGTGACCTCCTTAGCAATAGAACTGGGGCCCACCAACATCAATGCTAGGAGCCCTATAGAATCCGAGGTTCTCTCAACAATCATATTGCATCATCTCAGTACATCAGCATGATATCCAGAGTATAAACTGCAAATCCAGACCACTGATGTATGGCAGTAGAGATACATGAAACTATTTGTGCTGCCATCTTGTGGTCGTCCATATTTTTGCAACCCGGTTGTTAACTTTAGCCCATACACCACATGTATGTGCTTCAAAAATTGTTCAAAAGAAGCGCTTCTCCTTGAATTTTGTCCTATTCATTGTAACTGTTTATCTTTTGTTCTACCTGCTTTGCAAGCCTGAAAAAGTGTTGGTGCTTTAAGCTGTCAGTTCATTAAATTAATATAATTCTTAAATCAGCCACATCATTTCACATCATTTCTGTAAAATTGTGGAGCTTTTTAAATAAAAGACCTGAGAGAAGTGCTAGGCTCACCTGAATTCTGGAGCACATCTGAATTGTTTTCAAAGATTCACAGCCATAATATGAGTGTAGTATAGGAGTACTTAGATAACAAAGCTCATCTAATGTCATTGCACTTTATTCAAGAAAAAAGCAAATTGAATTGTGAGACTCTTTTACAATAGTGCATAGTTAATGTGCCAGAAGATAAGTTGTTACTTGAAAATTCATCTAGTTCAATTGTTGGTAATGTAGTATATATTTTTGTTTTGTACACAAACTTATAAGACAAGACTCAGCTTAACATTCTAAATGCACATGCGCTGTTCAGAAAATATTCCACAATGACATGTGAGGTAATGTATACACTATATATGCTGCAGGTAGTGCAGCTATATTTGTAACACTGGAAAGACATAACAGTTTTGCATTCAGATATGCTGTCTTAACATACTAAGTATTGCAAAAATTCCTCACAGCCTTTGAGTATTATATTCCAAAATAATGGTCATAAAAATAACTTAATTGATCTCAGTACAGCCTCTAATGAGTAAGAATAAATCATTTCTCAAAAGCAATCATACAAGCTAGAAGAAAATCCTTTTGGATACAGGCAAGTACTTTGATTGGGGCAATTCACAGAGTCACAACTTTACTCCAGGAACAAACGTTTTGCTCAGCTTTGGTGGGTAGCCCAGTTGTACTGCCAGCATCCATTCATCCATCCTTCCATAATTTCATGTCATTTCTTTCTTTTTTTTCAAACAACTCTGGTAGGCTTCTCAAACTAATTATTTTAAGATTGGTTTGGCAGTCACTCCCTCTTGGGAAGTTATGGTTACAGAATTAATATAAATAAACATGTTTTAAATTTTCCTGTTTAATTTTAGTCTGTCCTTAGGGAGAAATGTCATTTAATAATTTTGGATTTATCAATTTCTTTATTGTTCATTTTAATGAAGGATCGCAAAGATTTTAATTTAAATCAAGTGCTTTCAAAAATCAAATGAAAACCTGAAAAGTGTGTGTGTATATATAAATCTGATATATATCTTGATTTATTGATACTTTCTAGCCTGAAAAATAAAATATATTTATTATGACTTTTAGATTTCTTATATTTATTGTACAGAAATTAAATATGGCTCAAATGTATCTGAGCCTGAGACTTCTTTCTTAAATATACATAATTATTCATGCTGCTGAAAATGTCAAACATAATTGCCAAAGACCTTAATTATACTGTCACCATTCCACTTGAAAAACATGCCCCAAAATCATGCACATAGGATCTCTTTGAATTAAAATTATTATTCCTAATGTTAATAGGATTCATCTGTAATTATTTGAGGCCCTTGTAGCTTATTTACAGTTGCTGCTAACTATTGGGTAACAATAATGTACACGTAACAATAAATTGCAGGGATGTATGCAACAATTAGACACAGATCAGTATTGTTTCTGTAAATGCAGTAGTGTACTTCGTTAACTTTCTTTTTATCAGTTATAATCCATCTGGATATTGTCTTGAATATCTATCAATGTCCATGTAGAAGAATGATAGTAAAATACATAAACAAATGTGGCAGTAGTATACCTATGACACTAGTGAGTCGTTTCATTGACTTAGATAATTTAAAAGGGCTGGAATGGAACTCGGTCATTGTCACTGTCCCTTATTAAAGAGCAGAAATGGGTGGTGGAATTGGACTTTGGAAGGAGAAATACTGAAGTCAATTTAATTTAATTTAGTTGCATGGGCTGTAACTATTAAAGATTTTATTTGAGCCTTAGATTGTTCCAAAATGATTTGAGCAACCTTAAAGAAAGAAATTTAGTAGCTTGTGAGAGAAATATATTTTTATTTATTTTATTTTAATAACATATTTAGTGGGATTTATCATCTACATATTTAATACAGGTAATCCTTGACTTACAACAGTTCATTTAGTGACCATTCAAAGTTACAACAGCACTGAAAAGAAGTGACACAACCATTTTTCCACACTTATGACTGTTGAAGGACCATTGCAGAATCCCCATGGTCATGTGATGTACATTCAAATGCTTGACAATTGACTCACATTTATGACAATTGCAGTGTCCCGCTGTCATGTGATCTCCTTTTGTGACTTTTTGACAAGCAAAGACAGTGGGGAAACCAGATTCATTTAACAACCGTGTTACTAATTTAAGAACTGCATTAACAAATGTGGCAAGAAAAGTTGTAAAATGTTGCACAACTCACATAACAAATTTCTATTTTCAATAGCAGATTCTACTGCTAATTTTTGCTCCTGGAATCTTGACATTATAGATAATTTCTGTGGCTCATTGCTTAAAATTACAAGTATATCTTTCCAAAAATCAATGCTATATTATGCAAGCATGTTGATGGACTTTAAGCCACACTTATCAGGTGAACATCGTTGACCTCTATTATGCTGAAGGCTACATTAACAATGCAATCCTATGCATTCCTATTCAGAGGTAAGTCAAATGGGGTTTATTCCAGGGCAAATGGATAACAATCAAGACTGAAGTTTAAATTGTAAGTTATATTGGGTGTCTCCATCAATATTCTTTCCATTCTGGTAAAAAAATCTTACCTCTTCTGGTAAAAGATTCTTATCTAGCAGATACTTTTAGTTGAAAATAGTTGAGTATACTTTAGTATAGTTGAGAATGTAAAGCCATTTTTGCATAATTACAATGCTACAACTTTTTCAAATTAAAATATCCACATCACATTAAGAAAGCCTTATTCAGCAAAGGCCAACTATTAAAATTATTAAAATCCTGAGATCATTGTTTTTAGTCACTGTAAATATATATTCAAATATTTGGAAACTTGTTTCTAAATGCTATAAAATGTATGATTAAATGAAAATTATTTAAGTAATAAAAATAATTATTAAAAATAATTTATGGAATAATGTACCAAAAAATCAATTCCAACTTTGCAATTTTATAATTCTACACAATGTAGAAATGTTATCACACGATGTTCAGAATTACTCAAGAAAGCAACACAAAGACACAGATTGACAGCATCAGTCAAATACCACCTTTCACCTCCAAACATCCTGTATTTAGGTTGGTGGAAAAAATGTGAAACAAAAGTTGAAAAATATTTAAAAGTAAAATCAAACTTGAAGGTGAGCTGTGATTCAATCTCTACTTTCTAGTAAAGATTACCGTTTGGGATAATGTATTTTTTTCCCAGCATAATCTTAGTACTCAGTGCTATGGTGGAAATGCAAACAATTATGATAATAATCTTGTGTAGGCCCTTAAGGAAGAAAACTGTTATGTCCAATTTAACTTACAACCTGTTTATTATTTGCTGTAGTAATTAATGTAATCCATATTGTGTATTCTAAATGGGATTCTAACACAGAATGTTTAGCATGTAAATTTGGTTTCTAATGAACGTTCTAGAAGTATTCAGAAATTCAGAAACAATTGCATCTGACAATCACTAATATAAGCACCTTCATCTGAAAGACCAGTAAGTAGTCCAGTTTATTTGCACAGCCATTCCTCTGTTAGCAATTACTTTGGTTAGCTGTCAGTTTCCAAATATGACATTAATAAACTGTCATAAAAAATGTATGATCAATGTGTGCATTTGCAATGAAATTTTATGCACCTCATAAAAAAAGTCTTCAGTGTGATTAAAATCTAGTCAGTTTCAGGCAGCAACAGGATTTTAATCAACTAAGTAAGATCAGACAGCTGACCTTGTTTTTTATTTATTTGTTTATTTACATCCTGCCTTTATTATTTTTACAAATAATTCATGGCAGCAAAGATATCCAACACATCTTTCTCTTCCTATTCTCTCACAACAACTCTGTAAAGTGAGGCTGAGAGAGAATGACAGGCCGGAGGTCACACAGCTGCCTTTTATAGCTAAGGTAAGACTTGAACACGTGGTCTCTTGCTTTCTAGCTGGTGACTTAATCACTAGAACAAACTGACTTGATAAATTTCTGTTAGATATTTTAGGGAAGACTACACTGCTGAGAACAACACCTCAGGAATATGTAGATAGCTTGTTTAAACAATCTATCTACCCCATGAGACAGCAAAAAAAGAGGGAAAATGGGTCAGGCACAGGATACTGTATACAGGAACTTTATCTGAATGACACAGCAATAACCACTGATCTTTGTTCTCTCTCTCTCTTAATGACCTTTTATCTTAACAAGCAAATCATTGGAACAGAACACAGTTGTTAAACAAGAAGGAGGTGTACAAAACCTTAGTATTTTTTAAGCAAATTATTTCACATTAAAAGGGAATTTGTATACTGAGAAATGTTTTTATTTTCTTTATTGTAAAGACTTCCATTGCGTTCTTTCTTTTATGGAGGTTAAAGACATCTAAACAATACCTGATTGCTGTAGAAATATTTTGAAACTATATTCCTGCCTGACCCCTGATTCTAGGCCATTGCTAAACTTTCTCAACCCAAATTATAGCACTTTTCATTGGTTTAGCATTATGAGCACCAATATGTTGATTAAATGTGTTCATATTGCAAATATCTTGCTAGGTTCCATATTAACGTTCTTGGTTTTATTGAAACATAATATTCTTGTCATTTCCTCTTGAACTTTTACTTCCAAGACATCCTTTCATTGCAATGTAGAAATGGCACTTCTCTAAAATTTCTACAATGTAAACTCAAGTTGTTTTCACTTTATGTAGTTTGAAAGAAAACAACAGGCCAGTGAATGACAGCTAGATTTTACACACACGTCTATGTTACATGTTGCTCAACTTGTCCAAGTAACACCTTTTAGTGGAAGGGAATCTCTGAACCCAAATACAGGAAAGGAAAATGTGTGCCTACCTACTGCTTATCACAAATATATAGTGTCAGAAGTTTATTGAGGCAAAGACTTTGGCATTGTACAAACTTGATCAGTTTACACCGTCAGACTGCAATATTTCTATCTTGCCACTAATTTTATTTTTAAAAACTCTGGATAAAACGATGGCTTGAATTTGCTAGGAGGAGGATAAAGTAGGAAAGTTTTAAAATAGGAAGTATAAAGAATGAAAAGTTCTTTCTCCTAACTTGCATATTTGCAAATTATACTGGGCAACTTCAACTATTGTTCAGCATCTCAGCTATTGTTATGTAGGCCTTTTATGTTCCATCTAAATTAAAGATTTAAGCAATTAAGCAAATCTTTAATTTGGCAATTAAAGATTTATATTAAACCATTGGGAGAATGTCTGAAGTTTGGAATGAGATGTCACTAGCACAATTATGATGCCTAGATCTATTACTTCTTGCTATTTCCTTAATCATTGCCTACATTTAGTAATGACTAGGTGAATTGGAGTTACCTGGTATTACTCTAGATAAGACAGAGACGCTATTGATCAGTAGAAAAACAAATTGAGAAAGTTGATATACCTGAGTCATAGACTGTACTTCCCATAAATGAGCAACTTCATTGCATCAAAGTTCTCCTTGGTTTTCTGTCATCTCTAAACCAAGTAGCCACTGGGGCAAGGATCATTTATGGCAATTTTTTTGTACTGTATTGACTGTGAATACTTCTGAAGCATTTGGATCTAACACTTTCATCACAATTACTATATCCTACATGGAGTTATACTACAGAACTAAGTTGTTAACTAGTGTACAACATCTGGTCTCTATGCTATCTATGCTAAAAGACTTCTGCTAGTTGCCAGTTGCTTTCCAAGCATCTATATGACTTAGGGCATATCTGTCTGCTGCTTTCAAGATCTGTAGATCTGCACAGTTGGACTTTGAAGAAATAGAATAGAAAGAACATTTGACACTTTTGAACTTTGATGTGGAAGATGTGACAGCCTAAAAAAGCAATCCAATGAATCACTGAACAAATCAAGTCAGAATTCTCACTTGAGCCACAAATGCCCTGGCTCAAATTATCTTACTTTTGGACACATTATGTGAAGACCAAGCTCTCTCGAAAAGATTATCATACTGGGAAAGGTGAAAGGAAAGAAGAGAAGAGGATGACAAGTAGTAAGGTGAGTGGGCTCAGTTGCAATGAGGATCCAGTTTGTTGGGGGCAATATGCTGACTCTGTAAACCGCTTAGAGAGGGCTGTAAAGCACTGTGAAGCGATATGTAAGTCTAAGTGCCATTGCTATTGCTATTGAATGCACTGTTGAGAGACTTGAAAGAACAGGATAGGAATAATAGTCTTGGAGAAAATCTATCTATGTGGTCATTAGGAATCGAAAAAGACTTGCTGACACATAATCTATCAAATATAATGATACATAGTAGGAAATTCTGTGCAATAAATAAAGTGATTTTTTTTAGAGAGCAAGAGCATTACAGTAGAAGGCAGATGTCTTAGTTACGATATGGTGAAGATTTCAAAGTGCCCTGCAAATGCCAAAAAGATTTTTTTTTTTTTTGCAATATTAGTTTGTACTTTTTGGTATTTATGTTGTAAATATAATGCTGAGACCTGGAATAAGAGAAGACTGATGGCCAGCTAAAGGATTTTTATGAGAGAAATAAAAGACTTAAGAGAAAAAAGTGTCTATGGAGGAATAAATAAAGAAGTGAACCTGAGAGGGAAAAAAAATCAGTATTTGGACATGTTTTCAGTGTGGGTGTAATGTAGTGAGTTGCACAGGATTTCTAACAATAGAAAAAGAACATTCACAATTATTTCCTAGGGAAAAATATAGAACATCAGTTTAAGATTCATTTCATGTTAACTAGGGGTAGTTTTAGTTGATAGGAAGATTATTCTTAATGTAAAAGAACTCCAGAATAAATGATAAAACATAAACATCATTGCCTAATTCCACTAATCAGGTACAGTGGCAGAAGACTTCATTTTTTTCTTAATTAAGAATACGCATACTTCTGAACAAATTAATATCAATAGTTTTATTAAAAGGAAGCAATCAAACCTATGGAAAATGCAAAAATGAGAAACAAACTATCTTAGAAATAAAATCCCATTGAATTTAAAAAGTGGGGAAAAAATGATGGATTTCTATCTGAAGATTCTGCATGGGATGTATAGTTGCTTACAAGAAAACATTGCTCTTCTGTACTGGATAGTGGGAGGAAATATTCATACAGCATGAAAAAAAGAATAAAGTCAAAGATACATGATTTTATTTTTAACATGTTTTAAAGGAACAGACTGAGCAAGATCTATACAGGTAGACTTCGACTTACGAAATTGAATCCAAATTTTTTGTTGCTAAGTGAGACAGTTGTTAACTGAGTTTTGTTCCATTTTACGACCTTTCTTGCAATGGTTATTAAATGAATCTGGCTTCCCCCTTGGTTTTGCTTGTCAGAAAGTTGTAAAAGGTGATCATATGCCCCTGGAACATAAATATGAACCAGTAGCCAGCATACAAATTTTAATCACATGACCATGGGGACGCTGTAAGTGTGAAAAATGGTCATGAGTCACTTTTTTTAGTGCCATTGTAACTTCGAGTGGTCACTAAACAACAGTTTAGTTCTTGTAAGTCAAGAACTACTTGCACAACATTTTGCCCACAACATTTTGCCCACAACATTTTGCCCAATTGGGCTTCCTCAAGGATGAAGAGGGACTGTGGGAAAATATCAGAAGAGAAGAAGAAGTTGTATGGAATCACTTTTTGTAATGTGGTTAAAAATAAATTGATGAATGGAATCTCCCTGCCTCTTCTCAATTTGGTGGCTGTCATTTCTCACCTAGGAATAATTGTGACTTTTATAGCTGTCAGAATTCATCCTACATTCAAAGGTTTACTTGTAATCATTTTCTTCCTCCTAAATCTGATTCTGAACAATACAATATTCACATCTACTTTCACTGTAGTTGCCTCTATTGCCACCTTTCCTGTCAAAATTACTTATAGAAACAGCATGGAATCATTTAGGCACATTATATAGTAGCTCAGTGCAGATGTTAAAATTTGCTTGCAGAATTGCTACTTTCTTTTCCCAGTATATATACTGTATATATCATAGATGAAAGCAGGAGGATTAAAATGTGGAGATATTTCTCTGGGCTCAATTCCCGGAGGACTGTCTTATAATTATCCTTGTGAAAATTATTATCCATAGTGACTGCTTACATCATGGGTGTCAAATTCATGGCATCTCATTGCTATCATGTGATATATTGGAATATTTTTCCTTTCATGGAGCTGGGGCAGGCCTGGCCTGCGCATGGCGCATCCGGCCTGCGGGCCGCCAGTTTGACACCCATGATTTACAGGAATGTTTAAATGGATATTTCAAAGTCAAAGTTGAGACCAAAGAAGAGGGCCAACCATTAAGACTTCACTACATAAAGAGTCATTTCATTTGATATATGATGGTGTCTTTTGGCCTTTTGGCAATTATATGAGAAGCTGTAAGGGGATAGAATGGATTGAATGGATAGCAATATGAAGAAACAGGGGATTAAATATTTCAAAATCAGTTATCATGTTCTAGAAAGATCTACCAAACAGAATCATGGCCACTAATCAATCACATAATGAATAAATGAGGAGGTCATATTATGGAAAAGCAGAGAATTGAGTAATAAGTCATCAAAGCAATTAAATGGATGCAGTTATAAATATTGCAAGCAGTGGTATCTGAAGGCAGAAAAGAATAAACCGCTGGGAACCTATTCTTAAGATAATAACATGTTTCGTTCCCTCTGAAAATTGTCAAACATTTCATAAGATTCCAGCAAGATCTGCAGAATGTATGAGCAGTCCTATCAATCCTCCAAATCCCACCAAGATTTCAGCAGTTTTATGAAAGATTTCACTGGGCTTTGCTTTCTAATAACATTGGCCATCTTTTAATATTTCAACCACTTCATAAAATTGGTCTATTGCCACAGCTCTGATTGTCAGAGCACATCTGACAACTGCTCTGGCATCCAGGAAGGTTGTATGGATGACCCTGTCTGAAGCACTTTGACATGCTTTATCTTGACAGGCAGCACACTCTGAGGATCTCTCTCTTTTAAAAAAAAAAGTTACTAAAGTTACTACAGAAAAATGGTTGCAGATGCTATACTCTGGGGGTGTCAAACTCATGGCGTCACAATGTCATTGCATGGCTCCACCCCTTCGCTAAACCAGGGTGGGCGCGGCCAATGCATGACGCATCCGGCCTGTGGATCGTGAATTTGGAACTCCTGCTCTAATGCAATCTCTTGTCCTTAATGACTGTCATTCTACAGCCACTGTGGACCTAGACTCAAAATGCCAAAGCATTCAGGGGGCTGTGGTGAGCTAAAACAGGGGTCTCCAACCTTGGCAACTTTTAAGACTTGTGGACTTCAACAAATTTGCTGGCTGAGGAATTCTGGGAGTTGAAGTCCACAAGTCTTAAAGTTGCCAAGGTTGGAGACCCCTGAGCTAAAAGGCAGAAAAGTAACAGATCTTAAACTTGGACACCTGGTATGCCAACAGGGGCTGTTGAACAGCCTTAGAGAACAAAAATGAGTAATAGGGTATCCTTGTTTGCTGCCTACATTGCCAAACAACAGCAGGAGAAAAATGCATAGCAAATATATGGCCAATATTGTTTTAAACGTAATTCAAATGTTCTTCTCCCAGTAAGGCCTACTCCCTAGAAAATTATCCCATCACAATTTACAACTTTCCCATTTCACAAAACTATTCTCAAAGCTAGATAAACTGGGTTTAGACAAGAAAATTATTCCAGCCGGAATCTCACAGATCTTTGTAACAGATTGTGATTCTTGTCTTGTGTTCTGCATGGCACTGTCTCTTCTGTAGGTATGTTAGCTTAAAGAGGGGCCCCAACATTTCAAGAGCATGTTATCAAAATAGATAAATTTTGACACGTAAGAATGGGAAGGATAAGCTGCTCCCAAGTCCAACCCAACTTTGGATGAATGGAGAGATCTAAAGGCAGGGAATAGGTGTTGAAGCTTCTGGAAAGCAAACCACTCCCATCCACATTCATAACCTCTTACCCAAATTGTAAAATTGCAGTCTGGGGAGGGGGTGCAGGAGTTTAAAATGTGGGGGGGCAATGGGAGGCTTCCTATTCCAATTCACTCTATTAAAGTTTCCTTCCTCTGAAATAAAGGATTTGTAATACATGTTGAATAGCAACAGAATTATTGGAGGAGAAGATAGAATAGTATCTTTTCCACTAGTGTTTTATATTTTTGTATTCACTAGTATTTATATATCACTGAGGTATTACAGGTACTCCTCGACTAATGACCACAACTGAGCTCAAAATTTCTGTTGCTAAGCGAGACATTTGTTATTTGAATTTTGCCCCATTTTATGACCTTTCTGGCCACACTTGTTAAGCGAATTACTGCAGTTGTTTAAATTTGTAACATGGTTGTTAAATGAATCAGGTTTCCCCATTGACTTTGCTTGCCAGAAAATTGCAAAAGGCGATTGCATGATCCGGGGTCACTGCAACCATCATAAATATGAGTCAGATGCCAAGCATCTAAATTTTGATCATGTGACCATAGGGATACTGTAAGTATGAAAAACGGTCATAAGTCACTTTTTTCAGTGCTGTTGTAACTTTGAATGGTTGCTTAACAAACTGTTGTAAGCTGAGGACTCCCTGTATATTTACTTTCTTTTTTTAGGGACTTGCAGTGGAACTCTGTATAGGCAGTATCTCTTTGTTCTGTTTAACATAATCCTATGAGAGAAACGGACTAATTCTTCACAAGCACCAGGGGTAAATGCCCAACTTCAAGCCCTACCTCTCTGCTAACTCTATTTCTTCTTGACTCTCTTATGTAAAAGATGACTAACGCTAAATTTTGTATCTAATGTTTTATGATGAATGTATTTTACAATGACTATGATAATGATCTATCACTATTGTTGTATGTACACTGAGAGGTTATGCACCGGAGACAAATTCCTTGTGTGTCTAATCACACTTGGCAGTGGTGGAATTCAATTTTTTTTTACTACTGGTTCTGTGGGCGTGGCTTGGTGGGTGTGGTGTGGCTTGATGGGCATGGCTTGGTGGGCGTGGCAGGGGAAGGATACTGCTAAATCTCCATTCCCACCCCACTCCTGGGGGACAATATTGCAAAATCTCCATTCCCATCTCACTCTGGGGCCAGCCAGAGGTAGTATTTGCTGATTCTCCACACTGCTCAAAATTTCCACTAACGGTTCTCCAGAACCTGTCAGAACCTTCTGGATTTCACCCCTGGCACTTGGCCAATAAAGAATGCTAAATGTTCTTTGCTCTCCAAAGAAGAAGAATTATTTACACACTTCTAGGTGCTTAATTGGGGCAAGGGAAAGAAAACCGGAGTGACATCTGAAGCCATCATTCTCAGACACAGGACGCACACCATCTTTGACTTACCTTTAAGGTGCTCTGTCTCATCATCTCCTACAGCTGGAATGGGAGTTATTCTTCAATATTTATATCAGGAGTAGAGAACTATAAACCTTCACAGTCTCTTTCTAGTTGCATTTTGAGGCCGGGGTGCTTTTGCAGGATGACATTCATCTGGAGTTCCTATCTGCATACTTAATTTGTTTTTATGTGCTCTTAGGTGAAAAAAGTGCTTTAGAAATAGTCACATTGGGTT
This sequence comes from Masticophis lateralis, assembly GCA_030761175.1. NCBI lineage: Eukaryota > Metazoa > Chordata > Lepidosauria > Squamata > Colubridae > Masticophis > Masticophis lateralis. The sequence goes on from JAUDYJ010000003.1 coordinate 68,028,178, forward strand.
GGTGTGTTTGTTTGGGGTTTTTTTGCAAAATGGCTCAAGCTCAATCCTGGCAGCCTTAGGTAGGATTAAGAAAGGTTCTTATCACAAATCGTAGAGGGCTCTATGTAAAACAATTATGAGCTAAATGGAACAATGAACTGGCACTTTATAAGCAGCACAATGCAAGAAAGAGAAACACGGCCTACAACTCCTCTGTAAGTTTTACATACTTCTATAATATATTACAGAGTAGGAGGAAATGGTTGGCAGTATCTTGTAACTCTTCATGGTGCTGTTAAAATGTTTTCATGGACATCAGCTTCTGTTGATCTAACTTTATACCTATGATCATAAAGCAAGGCCTTGGAGAATTTAGGATGCTTAAATGTAATTCTCATCTAACATGTCTAATGCCAGGCTTTGTGCTCTTCCAGTAATAACCTGGTCTTTACTAGAAGAGAATGGGTACAATCTGCCTGAATTTTACTAAAACCTAAAAATAGACTATAATGAGAGGACCACTGAAAACTCCAGCACCAATACTCTACTCACAATTTCATTCATACTTAGCACCAGCAGTATATCCACAGAGCATTCTGGACCCCAAGGCAAAGTTCTCCAATCAAGTCCTGCTCTCACCAGTATCGGTTAAGGAGCCAGCACCTGCATTCCAGGAAACAGACCTATTCTGGTGCCCAGGGTTTTCTCACCCAAGCCATCCTTGGGAATGGATAGCAGCAGCCCAAGATATTCCCTCTACGGTCCATCAGTGCCAGGAGGGCTACCAAAATAGGACTGCAAGAATCCAGTTGACCACTGGATGTCAGGAAAGCTTTAGTTTTCTGAATCTTTTTGCTACCATCTCATGGTTCCCCAAGTCAATGCACACTGAGTTGTCACAGCCCATGCCTTGCCATTTGGTATCTACCTACTGCATATGCTGCTTAGACAAATGCTTAGGTTTTTCTATAGATGCATGCTGGCCCTGCAACACAACCAACTTCCTCTCCCGACCTCTCCCCTCATCTCCTGAAGGTTTTTATTCTAGAACATAAGTACTTAAGAGATGTCCTGTTGGGTTGAAGCCCAGCCCAGCTAGTCCAGCAGTCTCACAGTGGCCAAGTGCATGATGGTCTCCCAGCAGAGGATCTTCAGAGCCAGTCAGATGACATCAAAGCCATGACTTCCATCAATTGGTCCAACCCTTTTCTGAATCTTGATTATTCTGTGTCTTACTCATATCCTTTCTAGACTCAACAGCACCAACTGTTGCAATCTTTTATGCTTCAGCCAATTGATCATCTTAACTGTCCTCTTTTGAATCTTCTCTAGTTCCATTACAAGTAGTCCTCAATTTATAGCAGTTCATTTAGCGACTGTTCGAATTTGAGTACTCACTTAACCACTGTCTCACTTAGCAACAGAAATTTTGGGCTCAATTGTGGTCGTAAGTTGAGGAGTACCTGTATATTTATCAAATTTGTACGGCACCCATCTCACCAAAGGTGTCCTTAGCCTCTGAGTTCTGATTTGCTTGGGTTCATTAGTCGGGATCGTAACAGCTTCATTATTATAACCTACTCTGAACAATTTTGTGTCATTAGCATATTTGGCTATTCCACTACTTGTGCCTAATTCCAGATCATTTTTTAAATATGTTAAAAAGCACTGATCTTAGGACAGAACTCTGAATGACTCCACTTATTACATCTCTCCATTTTGACATATGTCTATTTACTCCTATTCTTTGCTTTTCTATTATTTATTATTCCACGGGGAGATTGATTCTTTTTGGCCTCTTTTCCTCTGACTCCTAGAACACATTCCCTCTCCTATGCCATTTTCCACAATGGTTCATTAGTTTGTTCATCAGCCTTGCAAGTGTTTAGGAAGTTTGCACAGTGATTGGCATTAAAGTAGGGGATCCCCTGCTTCTTTTGTTGCTGCAATCTGGAGTGGTGGGCTCAGGCCAAAAGTAATCCTTTCCTAAGTACACCAGTGATGGCTAACTTTTTCCGGACCGAGTGCCCAAGTGTGCCTGAACCCCCCAAATTCAATGCACATGCGGCCCCTGTGTATGCGCCCCATCCCCATGCATTCACCCCACCCCCACGCATACACCCCACCCTGCATGCATGCGTGGCCCCCGCATGTGCTCCATCCCGTGCATGTGTGCATCCCCCACATGCACCCCACCCCCTACACATGTGCACGGAGGCTCTCCCACATGCACACATGTATGGCAGAGACCTGAAGACCATCTGGCTGGAGGGAGGCGCACGCGCATGTGCGGCAGAGCTGAACTGGGGTGACAGCTCACGTGCCCACAGAGAAGGCACTGCGTGTCACATCACAGGCATAGACTTCTTCTTAATAAGACTTATTTAAGTATAAGGGATAGAAATACAAATAATTTCAACAACCAAATTATTCCTCAGTAGAAAAGATTTTTTAAATTTCTTCTTCATGAGTTTTCCATAAAAGGCAAGGAGAAGAGTCTACTTATTTGTAATAGATAGGACATTCAGTATTTGCACAAGCGATATCTGAATCCTTTTCACCTGAAGGAGTTCATCTTATATCTGGGGATTCTTCCCGCAAAGACATTAGTGACCACCCATATGGTGATTGAGCTAAAACAGGCTTTGAGGTGGTGTTCTCTTGCCTATCCCTCTCTAAGTCATTGTTGTGTCTGTTTTATTTGGCTTGCCATTATTATGTTACATCCAGCATTTATAATTTTTTTATTTCTTATTTTAAAAAAGACTTTGTAAAGCAGAATCAATTTCAGATTGACCCATCTTTTATATCGTTTATTTTTGCCAGTAAAATTATATCCATTAGGACCATAGAAGAATCCCACTAACCCCATCATTATGAATCCAAATCATTGTTTAAATTGATCTACAGTGCACAATAGTCATTTTGCTGTTGAGGAGACTAAATGAAACTAGCTCTGGGGTACAGTAAACTTATGACATGTTTTTTATATATAGATTTTTAAAAGCTGTGAGTAAACAACAGTATAAAAGAACATAAATTTTCCATTTTTCTATATGGAATACTGTTAGCATCCATTGCTGTCGTTTGTCAAATATTTTCTATGCTGTGTGAGGTCTTTTATTTTCTTTCTCTTTGCTTTCTCTTCTCCCTCTGATCTCTCTTGAGCTTTCTCTTAGTTTCATCTCTCATTGTTCCCAACTGACACCAATTCATTTTGTTTTCCATTTCTCCAATATTCAGCTGTCTAGAATTCCATAATCTCAAAGGAGCAGGAATCTTAAATATATTTGTTTTGAAGATGATGTTTAATAATTTCATTTCTAGCTTCTTGAAAGTTGATGGCAAAAATAAACTTCTGCATACTCTAAAGGCCATTGATGGACCCAGCTATACTGGACAAATTTTGTCCAGTCTCCAATCTTCTCTTTTACAGAAAGTTGTTAAAACGATAATAGACCAACATTATATAGACCTAGGGCTCTGGTGGAAACAGGTAATCAGGGCCTGTTGCACTCTGGGTTCAGGCCAAAATACAACCCTGACCTTTGTCTTGTATATGACCTTTGGTGGGTTCAGGTTGAGGATATTGCATCTTTTCTGACTTTTCTTGGTCACTCAGTAGTTTTAATACCATCACACAAAGTGTCCGTTGTGTTGTCTGAAAGTGTTGGGAGTGGAAAGCATTGTCCTTCAATGGTTCCCATTATTTCTCCGTGGCCAGTTCCAGTTGGTGTTGTGAGGGGGAGGTCCATCCCTGAATCTCTGCTTTGTGGGTCAACATTTTATTCATTCCTATTTAATATCTATATGAAGTTGCTTGTTATGTTTGGCCCGCGGTGAATTTGCATAAGTAAGCTGATGATATTACCTTATACAATTCTGCCCTGGACCATCCAAGTCAGGAGTGCTATTCAGCAGGTTCTAACAGGTTCTGGAGAACTGGTAGCAGAAATTTTAAATAGTTCAGAGAATCGGCAAATACGACCTCTGGCTGGGCCCAGACTGAGATGGGAATGGAGATTTTGCAATATCCCTTTAGAGAATGGCCAATAGAATAAGGGAACAAGCCAGGAAAGGGAGGGAATTTGGAGCAGAGGTCATTTCCTGGCTGCATATGAGTTCGTAAGGACGTTGTTCTAATAAGTAAATGTTTTTTTTTCTTTATTATCAAAATGTGAGAGGCACGTTATTTCTTTCTTAGACAACTCCGTCTCGGACACTCCCCCTAGGAGTAGGGGAGGAATGGGGATTTTGCAGTATCCTTCCCCTGCCATGCCCATCAAGCCACGGCCACTAAGCCACACCATGTCCACCAAGCCACGCCCACAGAACCAATAGTAAAAAAAAAATTGAATTCCACCACTGATATTCCAAGTGATGTTCTCCCAAAGTTTAGACACTGATCACAACTGGATGGGGAAGAACAGGTTTCACTTCAATCCTGACGAGACTGAGAGGTTATGGATGTTAGGACTATCAATATCTGGTAATTTTCCACCATGAACTCTGAGTGGCGTTATCCTTCTCCAGGTAAAATTGGTGTGCAATCTGAGGGGTCCTCATACATTCTGTTGGAGAGCAGGTGGCAGCTATGAACAGGAAGGCCTTTGCACAAAATGCATCTTGTACATCAGTTGTGCCCACTCCTGGCTGGGAGACACTGCTCATGGCTAATCTTGCCTTACTCACCTTGCAAATGGTCTATTACAATTTTCTACATGGGGCAGTCTTTGAAAAGCATGCAGAAGCTTCAGCTGATCCAGAACTCAGGGGCAGGAGCAGGGCAGGGCAGAGCAGGGGCAGGGGCAATATTGGATAGTAATATGTCTATCTAACACCACTGCTATATTTACTAGCTTCCAGGAGGCTTTTAGGTTCAATTCAGGGATTGGGCTGTTAGTTTGGAAGTTCTGGCATGAATATATATTGTAGCTGTTGTGTGTTTTTAATGTGAGGGCTTTGACTCGGGTTTTGTTGCTGTCATTTCATTGAATGTTTTATACTGTATTTCTGCTGCTCAGAATTTTGTCAGATAGATGTATTAATTTAATTGAATTTATACAGTTGATTAGTGCAACACAAGCAATCTATGGGTCATTGGCCCCTTAGGTCCAATGACCCATAGAACGGTTGCACATCTTGATTTTTTTTAAAAAAAATCCCTTTTAAAGATTTGCATTGTGTGCAGAAAGTCAGTCTTCAGATAGTGTGGTTGTATGGAAATAGAACGCTGAAGAAAAAGCATTTTCCAGTATATTCATGCATCACTAACAATATGTTTAAAGATGCCCACAAAAGGAAAAACATTATTCATAAAGGATTTTCCTAGACTCAGAATAAGCCCTGACATAACCCTACACTAGGAAATTCCTTAGGATTACTCAAAATATTACTGAGAATAGAAAATAATGGTTTATGGGAATTCTCTAGAATTTACTTGAACCATCATACATAACAATAGAACTAGTATGCAGAAACTATTAAAAAATTACATCAGTCTCAAAATATATTATTTCTTTTTCCCTCTTTCTTTCCTTATCACTCTTTTTTTTTATTTTGCTTTCAAAGTACAGCTGTTGGCAAACGCGAACAAAATGACACTGAAAAGTACCAATCACCTGCCTAATCATTTGACAGCCGAACTAGCTAGGGTGGATGTCACAAAAGGACAAATGACAGTTACCATGGTAACCTAGCTCAACAACAGGGAGTCTTCCTCTTGAATTTCAGGGCCAATACCCTTGATGAAATCTCATTCACTCATTTTAAAAAGATTAATTGCAGATGATAGGAGTGCGAATGGAACCGTCATAAGGTCCAAATCAGGTTTAATCTTTTTTATATCATATCTTCAGTGAAATTCAAAATTGCCCACTAAACCGCCTGTCAAAGCAATAAAATAACCATCCCACAATATTGGAATTGCCTATTATTCCTTTTATACAGTGTTTTAACACAATAGTTGGTAGTGTAATGGATGAGATATTTTCATTTCTATAGTTCTATAATTTCTATAATTCTATAGGATAGCAATAACGTACAATTTATTTACAAAAACGATTGTCCTGTGACAATAAATAGCTTGCTTGTCATTTATAGGGGTACAGACCAGTGGCAGTATTCAGCCAATTCTATCTGATTCATGCGAACTGGTAGCTGAGGCTGTGGGAGGCTCTGCCCACCTGCCCAGATGTCATCATGTCATGTTTTTGATGCTTGCACATGCGCGGAAGGCCCTGGGAATGCGCGGAAGTGATGCCTGTGAGTGAAGTGAGCACGCACACAGTCACTTTTGCGAACCAGTAGCGAAGGTAAGTAAATACCACTACTGGTACAGACATACTTATTTGCTTAATTGATTTCCTATATAATTGAAATACCGCATAAAACAAATAAATGTAAAAGATAAAACGAGTAAGTAAATAATTACCACAGTTTTAAATAATGCTATCCCAAACTATTTGACCTTCTTTGTCTCATTTGAGAAATTGGAGGGAATTAAAGGGCCTCAAAGAAAGATAATCTACAAGATAAGGCTGTGTGTCCCTTTGTCTCTGCGCATTCCTACTGAATTTTCCCAGAAATTATTTTTTTCTCTGCAAAAAGAATAAAGTAGAAATTGAATGACCCTTGTTAAGTGGATAAGAATCCGTAGAGTCCAGGAGCAAGGTTCAACCCATTTTTAATTTAATGATGCTAACCAACAGATAGCAAAATGTTTTTATAGAAAGGAAGGATTATTAGCCTGCTACCGCCAACAGAAAGTTTCAGAGCCTGGAATATTTGCTGACAAGGGCTTCTCTCACATTCCCATCAAGCATACTTCTGATGATAAAATACATTCCTTCAAACAGCCTCATCTTGGGTTGTAGTTGTATGTGGCCGGAGGGGCTACAATTAACATTTAGAGTTTATGTCACTAAATGGGCTGTTAGTCAGAAAAGCTGCCACAGTCTGACTGGAACTGTTTGGATGCTTTAAAATATGCCAAAATAATTCCCCACATGTTTAAATAGAGCAATCTCACATTATTCAGATAATTCGTAAAGTTTAAATCACATTACTATTAGAAAATTATGGGTACTATTTAAATTATTGCTTCAAGTTTTAGTGTAAAGTAATAATCCAAATTTTAAACCAAATGTGGTATGTTAATTTTTTTTTGTCTTGCTATTAAATTTGGTAAGTCATAGCTAAGTAAGTTAATTTTGTTCCCTTTCTCAATCTTTCATCTGCAATATGGAAATAATGGCATTGAACTACTTATAGAAGTATTTGAAATGCAAGATAATTTATATCACACTTTGGTAGTTACACACACACTTTCACATTCAGATCTAAAAGGATACTCTACTTTGAAGTGTACAAACTGTGAATATTGCACTTGTCTACAATGCCTTAATCCAGGCATTTGTTTTCCCAGGATTGTGGGGCTGCCCATGCAGCTTTTGTGGATTGCAAGAGAAAAAAAAATGACTTTTTGAAGGCGCTGCAAATAGGTGTTAGATGTGCTTGTCATATACCCTGAGGTCCTTTTCTCAAATTGTTTATGAAGGGCTTCAATGACCTAATATTATGCACATATGAAGTGGCTTTCTAAATTAATCTTGGAAAGTAGTGTAATCTCTTCCCCTACTGCAGAACTGTTCAAAATGAAAAAAGAAAGGGAAAAACCTGGAAAAGAAGAAAATAATTGAAAACGATGGTGAACACGGTAGATGAAAAGTAAACAAACTGTAGGTTATCCAGCACAGAAAAGTTGATGGCTAGAAAACCTGTAATTAATTAATAATTACCTCTGGAGTTTTTAAACCACTAGGAGAATTCACAGGGATTTTTGTCAAAGTAAAGGATGCCCTTACTGTAAACATTTCTCATATAAGAACAAGTGCCTGTTTTCATTACATGTCACTAATGATGAACTAATTTTAAGTGACTTTGTTATTTATTTCTATTTGACCTTCAGCCTAACCCTGTCAAATATTCCAGGGCAACATTGAAAATATTTTTATCTAAGAATAATACATAAGTATTGAAAAATAAGAATAAGTATTGAAAAACTACCTGGCATCACAGGGAAATATATGCTGAGTCCCACCCTGACTAATGTTGAGATTCTGAATGAGAGACTCCTTGATTTAGTTAGAAAGATCCTATCCTGCCAAGTAGCAGCATACTAGGAACTATTAAAGTACTTCTCTGTTGTTTCAAGAATCCAACAAGATTTCAAAGTAAGGCTAAATAATTTTTCTCATAGGAGAAACAATTATTAATTTGTGGCTGAATATACTACAGTACATTCTGCCTCATTCTCAGGTAAGCCCTGGCCAAACATATGTTGCATACATCAATTCCATCTTCTCCAGATATAATGCCCCAAATACGTAAGTCTGCTTGTATATCGATGTGCATGAAATTTATCAGGATGCATTGTGAACCTTTTTCTCAGTCCAAAGTCTTTTAATTGTATGATAGTAATTTAAACATTAAACAATCCCACTGAAAATTATTCTGTTATTTAAATGAATGGGTGGAAATAAGAAAATAAAATACAGAAAAATTGGTTGGGAATCTAAGAATAAATTATCTTGCTGTGGCGCAGTGGTTAGAATGCAGTACTGCAGGCTATGTCTGCTGACTGCCGGCTGCCTGCAATTTGGCAGTTCGAATCTCACCAGGCTCAAGGTTGACCCAGCCTTCCATCCTTCCGAGGTTGGTAAAACGAGGACCCAGATTGTTGGGGGCAATATGTTGACTCTGTAAACCTCTTAGGAAGGGCTGCAAAGCACTATGAAGCAGTGTATAAGTGCTATTGCTATTGTTATTTTGGGAGGATAGAAACTGCTTGGGGAAAAAAGTCTGCTTCTTTCAAGATCATGGTTTAAGCATGTCGGTTCATGAAACATACATGAAAAGGGACAAAAGCATGTTTGATCTGATTATTTATCTTGAAAGATTGAGAGATTCAGTAAAGGATTCAAGGATGATGAAGTGTTCTGAATGTAGGACAGACCCATGATTTGTATGATAAATATCAAGAGTGGATCTTGGGAAAAATGGATTTTAAAAAAAGTAACAGAAAACGGAGTGAGTGCTGGGAAAAACCGTTTATGAAAACCTGGAAGACAAGTTAATCTCTCAACAGGATGAATGGAAAGTGGATGTCCTGAAAGAGGATATGTTGCTTTGAACAAAAAGAATTATGTTGCAAAAAAACTGAAGAAGCATATGGAGTTATAATAATAGTAAGTATATGTGTTAGTAACATTTTAAAAAGAAACAGGCTGTTTTGTGGAAAAATACATATAAGAGAATGACTGCTGAAAAAAATGATGGAAGATATACAGTATAGACATCTAATGGAGAGAGAGAGAAAGAGAGAGAGTTCATTCCCCAGGATTGGAAAAACGCCATTATTGTTTCCTAGAACAAAGGAAAGATAGCAAGAGTGAATTAAGAACTGCAGGGGAATTAGTTTATTAAGAGTGCCTGGGATGGTATTTGACAAATTCCTGATTGAAAGGATATGAGAGGTAACAATGAGCAGTATTTTGGCAGTACAATATGTAATTATTTTCCAGAGCAGATTTTTGTTCTTCAGCAGGTGTTGGGACATGTATGAATGGAGAAAGAAAGGTTATTGCACATTTGTTGATTTAGAGAAAGTGTATGATAATGTGAATAGGCTTGAATTATTAAATATTTTGCACAATAATTGGTTGCTGAATGCAATAAGTGCATTATATGATGAGCTAAAGCATGCATGGGAATTAATGAAAGGTTTAACAAATTGCTGTGAGTAAAAATGTGCTTCTATCACTTTGTTATGCTTAAGTGACAATTGGGCACATCAAGAGAACCGTATGTTTGAATGCAAAGGGAGTGGATTACTTAAGTGTGCACAGTAAAACAATAACCAGAATCAGCATGAAATGGGAGGCAATTGGTTTCTGGGAAGCAAAATGGAGACTGTTCTTTTTTAATTCTCTGCTCACCTTCAAAGCAACTCCAGTCACGTTCTACTTCTGAAATACACTTCTAATAGAACTACTATGTATAGGAGGAAGAACCTATGGCAGAGTGAAAAGAGGAATAGCTTAGAATCTCTATGTGGCCACCAGCAAACTAACTTCTGTTGAGTGCCATGGACCCTTATCTAACTCTAACCAGGTGCTGACCATTAGTTCAGACGTTTTCTGTGTATAGGCTTTTAGCAATAAATCAGGTTGATTGAACCTTCACCTGTGGACCTGTTCTTACGCACCTGACATTACAGAAATCCTAGATTTACGATCATTTGTTTAGTGACCGTTTGAAGTCACAACAACACTGAAAAAAGTGACTTACGTTTGATTTTTGCACTTATGACTGATGTAGTTTTCCCACAGTTATATGATCAAAATTTGGATGCTTGGCAACTGGCATGTATTTATAACAACTGCAGTGTCCCAGAGTCACGTGATTACCATTTGTAACTTTCCCAGCCAGCTTCGGACAAGCAAAGTTGAACGGAGAAGCCAGATTCGCTTAATGACTGTAGTAAAAAAGGTCATAAAATAGGATGCAACTCATTTAATGACTCTCTTGCTTAGCAACAGAAATTTTGGGTTCAATTGTGGTCATAAGTTGAATACTACCTCTATGTGGCCTTTTGTACTTCTTTTTGTTTGACTTCACTTTGTTGCAGGCTGATCTCAGTATTTCATTGCAGAGGAAAGATTGCCCTTTCAATTCAGCTTATCATGCACTCTAATTGTTCCTACGCCTCTTTATAAACACTGATAAAATAACATAGTGGTTAAGAACTTTACTTAAGATAGAGAAGGTGGCTGATTAAAAACCAGCTCTCATATGTATAATTACATTTGCTCTTATCTTCAATAGGTATCTTTCCTTCTAGTTGTTGTTGTTGTTGTTGTTTTAATAAGATGAGGATACCATTTTATCTTTTCCTTCCAGTCACCTAAGGTGGAAGAGTTTCACCTCCATCTCCAAGATAATCCACAGGTTATTTGGGCTATTTTAAAGCTGAAATGAAACCATTCTACTTCAGGTGACTAGCAAAATCTTAAAATGGTGAATACCTGGATTTTTAAAAAATTATTTTTGAGCTCAAAGAGTTAAAAAGCCCCCAGGTGTTTATCATTTTAATATTTAAAATAAGTAGGGAGTGTGAAGATTATACTATTATTATTGTTGGTTTTAGCGTTATTTCTGCTCAATTTTGAAGTGGTAAATGAAGATCTTACTGACTGTGCTGTTTCAGCAGTGCTGATGAAAAAGAGGAATAGAAATGCTCATGCTGACAAGAAGGAATTGGTTTTTTTAACTGTTTATTGTCTCTACTTCTATCTGCATTTTGATGGTTTATATATTGTATTATATATTGTATACCTTGTATATATGAATTTAACTTTGGTTTGTGTCTATGTGAGTATATACACCAGTGGTGGGTTGTTCCCGGTTCGCACTGGTTTACAAGAACTGGTAGTAAAAATTTGTAGTAGTTCAGAGAGCCGGTAATGACATTGGCTGGCCACAGCCCCAAACCGGTTCCCAGCCCGGTCGCCTCTCGCTTACCCCTCCCACCTCATCAAAGGCTTTTTTTTTTTACTTTTAAAAGCATTTTTCTACAACCTTTTCAGCTGAAAAAATGCTTTTAAAAGTAGAAAAAAAGCCTCTGATGATCGCGCGGCTCAGCTGGGATCATCAGAGGCTTTTAAAAGCATTTTTTTCTATAACCTCTTCAGCCAAAGAGGTTATAGGAAAAAAAATCCTTTAAAAGTCTCTGGCGATCCCAACTGAGTTGCCTGATGGTCAGAGGCTTCTAAAAGCATTTTTTCCTGCAACCTCTTAAGGTTGTAGAAAAAATGCTTTTAAAAGTAAAAAAAAAAAAGTTGGCCATGCCCACCCAGTCACATTACCCTACGACCAAGCCATGCCCACAGAATAAGCCACGTCCACAGAACTGGTAGTAAAAAATGTTAGAATCCACCCGATATACACATATATGTTGGGTGGGCATTGCCACTTTTCTTCGAAGAGAAAAAATGAGAAGTCATAGCAGTAGGGAATTATGCAATGGCAGGAGAAGGGAATCTGAAGTCTGGACAGAATATCTTCCAAGTTAATACAAAAGTGTCTCAACACGGAGAAGAATTTTTTTTAAAGTAGCTAAGAATCAGGTTGGCATTTTCATAGGATAGGAACAACTTAAAAATGTGTAGCTATCAAAATATTTATAATCCTCTTTAAAGTGGTGTGAGAAACCAGGAGCTGTGGTGGCACAATGGTTAGAATGCAGTATTACAGGCAAACTCTGCCCAAAGCCTGGAGCTCAATCCTGACAGGCTCAAAATTGACTCAGCCTTTCATCCTTCCGAGGTCAGTAAAATGAGGGCCTAAATTGTTGGGGGCAATGTGCTAACTTTTGCAAACTGCACAGAGAGTGCTGTAAAGCATTATGGAGTAGTACATAAATCTAAGTGCTAATGCTATTGCTATTGATGAAGTCCCTAACAGCCTCCTCAGACTCATCTGTGGTGCTAGTTCCACTCTTTTAAAGCAGGAAAGATGCAAAGTCTACAGTAAGCTAGGCTTAATATTTTTTAAAAGGTAAAGTGACTCTGACCCCAAACCCAAAATGTAACCATACTAATAGATGATGCACCTCTTCCCACTGTAATAAGTATAGAATTTCTTGGCTTTATAGAATATGCCTAGTACATTGAGAAATACAAATATATCTCCAGATACAATATGTCCGAATGCAAAATAAACTATTTATATTCTTTGGTACTGTATTATATTTCTTCGGAAATTCATTTTTCCAGTTAAACCACTGCAAAGAACTGTTGCAACTTATGTATGTTGCATTGCAAAATTCATGGTCACAGTGATAGCTTCTTTTTGTGTGTGTCATTCTCAGTGTGTAAGATTGATCCAAATCAGTTTCTATTTAGCAGAAACAGCATGTTGTCCCTTCACTTTAGGAGACTTTGAAGCTCAGCTTTGACAATAAAGAATTTTGCTATTTTGTCATGGCTTGTAAATTGGAGGATCAGCGGATGATGTAGCATATTATTAAGCTATATAGCAACTAGCAAACATTACAAAAACCCTGTTCATTCTATATATGGAAAGACTAAAGATGAGACTAGGCCAAAGGACAATTAGCGGCAAGCCACAACATACTGATTACAAAACATTTATACATCAGTGTTCATCCTCTCCCTGCTTCATCTTAACTGACTTAGGTTTTTATTTATCAAAACAAAGCTGGCATTTTGCCATTTTTAATGGTACATGGGTGCATTAGGGGTGTTACAAGGGTGTTGTACAAGGGTGACCCTTGTAACAGATTCACCAAATATTTGTGGAAAACAAAATAAAATAATTTTTGTGATAAATGTCATATGATAAATTCATATGGTTAGAAATTCAACTCCACCTCCGAAGGTACGTATGTATGTTTGGAGGGTCCAGATTCAGATGTAATTCCCTCAACCCACCTTACCCACCATTATAATGACTTTTTTTAAAAAAAACAATTTTTTAAAAAATTTTCTCTCCAAAGTTAAAATACAGAATAAAAACCAAAAAAGAAGATATCAAGCAAACAATGTTAACATTAACAATCAACATAAAATTTCCATTATAATGTCTCCTTGTTTATTTTTAGGCCTTTCACGACTACAGGATATTCAATAAAGGCTGCACTTTGTTGTTCATATAAGCCCCCAAAATTGGGCTGATATTGTTTTTAAAGGTGGGGCTAGATGAATCAAAAATTGCAATTAAGATTGCCGGGAGAAATTTCAACAACCTCAGATATGCAGATGATACCACTCTAATGGCAGAAAGCGAAGAGGAATTAAAGAGCCTCTTGATGTGGGTGAAGGAGGAGAATGTAAAAGTTGGCTTGAAACTCAACATTAAGAAAACTAAGATCATGGCATCCGGCCCTCTCAATTCCTGGCAAATTGATGGGAAAAAACTGGAGATAGTGACGGATTTTATTTTCCTGGGCTCCAAGATCACCGCAAATGGGGACCACAGCCAAGAAATTAAAAGACGCTTGCTCCTGGGGAGGAAAGCTATGGCAAATCTAGACAGCATACTAAAAAAGCAGAGACATCAACCTGCCAACAAAAGTGCATCTAGTCAAGGCTATGGTTTTCCCAGTTGCAATGTATAGCTGTGAAAGTTGTACCATAAGAAAGGCTGAGCGCTAAAGAATTGAGGCCTTTGAACTATGGTCCTGGAGAAGAGTCCTGCGAGTCCCTTGGATTGCAAGGTGATCAAACCGGTCAGCCCTCGAGGAGATCAACCCTGATTGCTCTTTAGAAGGCCAGATCCTGAAGATGAAACTCAAATATTTTGGCCACCTAATGAGAAGGAAGGACTCACTGGAGAAGAGCCTAATGCTGGGAAAGATTGAGGGCAAAAGAAGAAGGGGACATTAAAGAACAAGATTGCTGGATGGAGTCACTGAAGCAGTAGGCGTCAATTTAAATGGACTCCAGAGGATGTTAGAGGACAGGAAGGCCTGGAGGAACGTTGTCCATGGGGTCGCGATGGATCAGACACGACTTCACAACTAATAACAACAACAAATTGTTTTTGAAATATAATGTAATGGAAACCATTTACATAATCATTACGTAGTGGATGATCTTAACCATACTCTACTTTTGTTAATCTCTCTTTTATATATATTGTGACTTCTAGTCAGTGTTAATTCCTGATGACTAACTGGACAAATCGCAGCAATTTTCTTTTCAACATTTTTCAGAAGTGGCTTGCCATTGCTTCCTTACTAGGGCTGAGAGAAAGTGACTGTCCCAAGGTAATCCAGCTGCCTGACTGCCTAATGTGGGACTCACATTCTCCCAGTTTCTAGTCTGGTGCCTTAACCATTAAACCAAACTGGCTCCCAATTCAGTTCCTGTTAATCTGCTCTATATTTTTTTCTTTACTTCCTGATTGTAAAAAAAGCTCATTATATTATCCATCTTTACTCTGCTCTGGTAAGCCCTTTAGTGCTTTCAATAAACTTAATAAGTTACAGTACCTGTAGGCCTATAAATTGAGTATAAATTTTAATAATAGACATAAGGATAATTTATTTGTTCAGGGTTATTGTTCATCTTAAAGTAATCCACAAACTGCAAAATGGGGTGCAGAAAAAGAAAGTTTGTAGTATTATCAATCATTTTTAAAAAAGCTTATGTTCTTGCTCCAGTCTCAACAATGCTTAAATGCTTTTTTAAATTTTGGTTTCTATGTTTCGCTGATTTATATTTCTGACTCATATTTCTCCTGACTCATATTTCTCACGGGATTACTGAAAGCCAAACCTTTACCAATACCAATCTTCTTCAAAGTTTTTTTTTTTAGTTTACCTTCCTTCATCTATTTCTAATATATATTTCCTCGTTGCTTGCCCAATCTCTTATTATGGGATATAAAGATTTTCACTTTCACATGTCAAATGCTTAGACGCAGGTTCTTCAAAATGAGAATTCAACTGGCAGGTTTTTTCAGATGGGCTGTAATAAGAAAAATGTTTTTCTTTTTCACATCATATTTTATTGTCTAACAGAATGGACTTGGGAAACAGATTACAAATTGTCTAAAACACTAGACAGGTACAAGATGGAATTTAAAGTCGCAAATGCAACAGGCCAGGATCAATATTCAATCAACACTTCGAAATAAATCAATTTTAGTAAATATTTAGTCATCAAGCTGAAAATTTGATTGCTTGTGATTATTTGTTTTGTTGCATTTAACTTGGTATATTACCAACTTCTGGAATTTTTCAGCAGTTTTCCCTAAAACAAACTTAAAATATTAGAAAAAAATAAAATAGGAATTCAAACTAATAAAAGCAAGTAAAGCAAGTAGAATTAATGATAAAGAAGCCTGCTAAAAAAGATGTGTCAATAACCATTTTTAAAAGCTAATAAATCTGTTAAGCTCTTCAGCTTTGCAGCAAGTACATTCCAGAGATGTTTAGAAAAGCTTTAGAGTATTTTTTGTTTGATCAAATCCCCGTAATAAATGGATGCAGAATGTTTACAGTTAATCATAGGATCAACCAGAGAGAAACCAACCTGGAATGACTCAACCCTTGATTTAATGAGATATATAAGCATTGCTGAAATTATTGGAAAAGGATAGTCAGAGTTCTAATACATTTCATTTATATGTATTTGTTTTTTATGCTTTCCACAATCATTATGAAAGCCTTACAGATTTGATCAATAATATATCTGCTAAATAAATACATGTGGAAATGGCATAACCAGAAGAAAAACCCTTCTGGATCTGGACATTGGGGCACCTAATCCATAATTTGTATTATACAGTGGGCAGTCAGACATGAATATATGGAAAGGAACACAATACAGGTACATCAGTTCATTTAGTGACTGGTTAAAGTTACAACGGCTCTGAAAAAAGTGACTTATGACAATTTTCACACTTATGACCTTTGTAGCATCCCTGTAGTCACATGATCAAAATTCAGATGCTTCGTAACTGACTCATATTTATGATGGTTGCAGTGTCTTGGGTCAGCCTGACTAAGTGGCTCAGTGGCTAAGATACTGAGCTTGTCGATCAGAAAGGTTAGCAGTTCAGCGGTTCGAATCCCTAGTATAGGTCTCCTGCATGAGCAGGGGGCTGGACTAGATGATTTCCAAGGTCCCTTCCAACTCTGTTTCTGTTACCTGTTGTATGATCATCTTTTGCTACCTTGTGACTAGCAAAGTCAATGGGAAAGGCACTTTCACTTAACAACCACGTTACTAACTTAACAACTGCAGTGATTCACTTAGCAACTGTGGCATGAAAGGTCATAAAATGGGGGAAAACTTACTTAACAACTGTCTTGCTTAGCAACAGAAATTTTGGGCTCAATTGTGATAGTTGAGTTCTACCTGCACAACGATCCTTGTTTAATAACTGCTTGTTCAGCAACTCTGTGACAGCTCTGAACAGATAGTATTTCTAACTGGTCTTCAAAGTTCAAACCATTACAGTGTCCTTCAGTCACATGATTACGATTTGCATCCTTCTGTGCTGGCTTCCAACAAGCAACGTCAATGGGAAAGCCAGAGGGAATTCAGAAGTCACATTAATATAAAGGTCTCACTTAACAACAGTAACCTGAATCAGCTGTCACTAAGTGGCATGGTCACATGATATCAAACTTTCAGATTGCATCTTTTAGTGACAGAAATTCCACTCTCAGTTACCATCACTAAGTGAGGACTACTGGTAAGTCCTTTCCAATACTGGCCCCTCCCTGCTGTTATTTATCTAGCAATCAGCCATCAAGATGGGTAGCAATGGATAACTTGGCCCTGCATGAAGTTACCATATCTTCTGTTAAAACTGGCTAAACTGATGTTCTTCATTACACCTGATGGCATCAAATTCCAGTTTAACTGTGCACTAAACAGTGCAGTATATCTTTTATCTGCCTTGAATATCCTTGTATTTAATTTTAGTGGATGATCCCTGTGTGAAAAAGGAACCTTGAAGTCAGAGAGGGAAAATTATTTCTAGCCATATTTTTGTACCATTAATGTTTTGGGTATCATATTCCCCCTTATTAGGTATATTCATATTATCCAGCATTCTGTTCAAATCAGTGTAAGGTTCAATTAGCAATATTCAAAATGAATCATCATAATAACTACAGGTGCTTCATTATTTGGCATAATAAGTGGAAACAGCAGAGACCGAACAATCGAATAATTTTTAGAAAGCAGTTTGAAAAGGGATTCATTCAAAGCTCCTTTGAATCAGACCCCCCAATACTAAATCAAGATTACTGAACTATAAAATGAAAATGAATTAGCCAGTCTTCATATTATCCTAATATATACTCTTTAACCCCCCCCCCCTCCTTTTCTTCTCTCCTCACCACCTTATTAAAGATATAGGCGACTAATGTGATTTGGTGAGCATTTTTTTAACTTGGGAAGGCATGAGAGGAAAAAGGAGAGGAATGAAAAAATGTATAGATAGATAATGGGATGGATGGATGGATGGACAGATAGATGGATGAGAGAGAGAGATGATGATAAAGATGGAGTCAGAACAGGAATGGAAATGAGGAAAAGGAATTAGTTGAATGCTTGCGACAGAGTGCCACTACACATACACACAAGAGATGCCTGATGTCAAAATAGTGTGACTGCAGTGACAATGAATATTCATCAGTCTCTGTCCCCACAATTACAACCTTACAATGTAGCTAAAAGGCATGAGTCTGAATGACACATTACAAGGACAATTAGATTTGAAGACATATCTGTTAATCCTAGAATCCGATACAGTTTGTCCCTCCCCCTCCACCCAATCAAGGCATTACATAAGGAAGAATAAAAAAGGACCACAAATCCCTTTCTGAGCTCCTCAGGGACATAATTGAGTGAAACTCCACAGAGAATCTGAAGCAGAGAAAAATGAGAAATGCCTTTCCAGCCTCAACTCAGAATCACCCAAAAAGCTGTATTTTCCATAAACCATCCCCAAAAGCTGCATTTTGTATCAGAGTTACAATTTGTGCCAAGCTGAAGTACAATCTTAATGCATATCATTAATAATATGAATACCCACAATTAAAAGCCTAAAAATAAATCAGAAGCAAGAAATTGGTTAAGGAGATGTTGAGATTATTGAATAAAAAAAAGGGGTATTAAAAGAGACAAGGTGATTGCAGGGAGGCTGAATATATTCTTTGTGCCTGTTTTCACTACGGAAGGTGCAGACAGGGAAAATACAGACTAGCATTTTCAGAAAGAAAATCTGAGGAACTGAGGTAAATAGTGTGGAGATTACATTCTAGGCCTTATTCACAGATTGGAAACAAATGAATCACTAGGTCCAGATGGTATCTAAGTATTCTTAATAAACTCAAGTATGAATTGCTTTCTGAACATAAAAACGATTTATTCATTGTATTTATAAACTGCTTCTCATTATGAAAAATCCAAATGCACAAAATAATTTTGAAAACGTTTTGGAATTAAAAAGAGAGTAACTTTTGCTATATGGATGAAAATATCATTGACAAACTATATCAGTTATTAGCTCATGAGCATTCCACATTCTCCATCTACTGTTGAAGCAGGAATTAGACCCAACCTTAGGTTCCCTTACCTGGCCAAGGTACTCTGTGTTTAAGGGGCTTCACATAAAAGCAGGACAATACACTTTATATCTCAAAGTGAGTCAATATAGGGAGACACAAATCTCCTATCCCAGATGTAGCAGACTCCTTGGGGAATGAACATTATCTCTGTAACTGTGTTTGTGTTAAAAATGATTAGGAAGAAAGGTAAGCAATGAAGGCAATATGCTTGGGGCACAGTGGTTAGAATACAGTATTGCAGGCACACTCTGCCCACAACATGGAGTTCGATCCTGATGGGGTTCAAGGTTGACTTAGCCTTCCATTCTTCCAAGGTCAGTAAAATGAGGACATAGATTGGGGGGCGGGGGAGCAATATGCTGACATTGTAAACTGCCCAGAGAGTTCTGTAAAGCACTCTGAAGTGTTATATATAAACCTAAAAATGCTAAATGGTAGGCTATCCTTCTGTGATCCTTAAATCAATCCAATACTAGTACAAGAAGATACACTAATGCTTTTAGAATTGAACTAATTAAACTTAATATGAAAAGAACAAGATTCTGTGAGACTGTAAAACCTCTTGAGATCTGGCTTTTATGTATGTATGTATGTATGTATGTATGTATGTATGTATGTATGTATATATATATATATATATATATATATATATATATATATATATATATATATATATATATGGACCACTAGTGACCATATGCAACATAATTATGGACCAGCAGTAGCCCAGGGACCACAGGAAGGGAATCAATGAACGATAGTATTTATATGAGAGGGAAGTTAAAAAGAGTAATAAAATAAGAGCAATGAAAAATGGCCAAGACCATTTTATCTTAGAATGGATACAATTTGCACAGTAGCCAAAATTATGCAAAATCATATTTGGCTATGCTTGCATTTAAGAACATGAAAGGTTTCAGAAGTATTTTCACAATTTTATATAAATATTTTAAAATATAAGATTCCAAAAAGTGATATGGACCAAAGTTCAAAATGTTAAATAGAAATTCCTAGTATGAGAAGGAATGAGCAAATTCATAAAGGGGAACTTTCAGAAAAAATTACTGGAAGTCCTTGACTTACAGCCATTCGCTGAGTGACCATTCAAAATTACAACGGCACTGAAAAAAGTGATTTATGACTGTTTTCACACTTAGGAATGCTGCAGCATCCCCATGGCCATGAGATCAAAATATGTATGATAGAAAACTGGTTCCTATTTATGACAGTTGCAGTGTTCCGGGATCATGTGATCACCTTTTGTGACCTTCTGAGAAACAAAGTCAACGGGGAAGTCACTCAATGATCATGTCACTAACTTAACAACTACAGTGATTCACTTAAACAAGTGTTCCGAGAAAGCTTGAAACTCACTTAACAACTATCTCACTTAGCAACAGAAATTTTAGGCTCAATTGTGATTGTAAATGGAGGACTACCTATAAAACTGCACATTACTTTAGTGCGTTAGATCTACAGCAATTCATGTTTGCAAACAATTGGATCTAATAAGCCTTCACTGCAATGAAAATGCCTAAAGTTTCAGTTCCACGTTCTTTTACCTATCAAGATAAATTTTACAAACAAGATCAAGTGAGGTACTAATACCACTCTATAAAGCCTTAGTAAGACCACACCTAGAATACTGCATCCAGTTTTGGTTACCACACTATAAAAAAGATGTTGAGATTCTAGAAAAAGTGCAGAGAAGAGCAACCAGGATGATTAGGGGACTAGAGACTAAATCATATGAAGAGTAGTTACAGGAACTGGGCATGGCTAGTCTAGTGAAGAGAAGGACCAGGGGAGACATGATAGCAGTGTTCCAATATTTGAGGGGCTGCCACAGAGAGGGGGGCGGTCAAACTATTTTCCAAAGCACTCAGTCAGACAAGAAGTAATGGATGAAAACTGATCAAGGAGAGATTCAACCTAGAAATAAGGAGAAATTTTCTGACAGTGAGAACAATCAACCAATGGAACAGCTTGCCTTCGGAAGTTGTGCGAGATTCATCACTGGAAGCTTTCAAGAAGAGACTGGACTGCCATCTGTCAGAAATGGTGTAGGGTCTCCTGCTTGGACGGGGGGTTGGACTAGATGACCTACAAGGTCCTTCCCAACTCTGTTAATCTGTACCTGAGTGTAAATCCCACTGAATTTCTTAAGAGTTTTGCTTCTCAGCAAAAACATGAAATTAAACTGTAAGTATCTGTGACGTTAATCTCAATGAAAATAGAATCCTTCTCACATCTAACATATTGTACAAATAATAAAAAGCAGGTATACTTACAACAGATGCCTGTGTGATTCTTATGAGCAATTTAAAAATAGAAATAGACATAAATAAAAATTGCAGAAACCAAAACGGCACCCATATGTGTCTACTTGGATATATTCCCAGGGGGCTCAAACAAATGCTTTTTAGTCTGGAACTTGCTATTTGTGAATGTTAAAATCAGACAGAAAGATAAGGGGAGGGGGGCATTTTTGAATGGTATACCTTCTAAGAAGTGATGGTTTAACATACAATTTAAACATATAGAAATATAAAAACAAACAAAATCAGCAAAAGGATTTCAACAGCACTGCCAAGCAGCACCTTCCAGAATAAACATTCTACATGCCTGAATGTCTAACAGGAAAAAGCTGGAAAGACCAAATGAGGGGGGGGGGAATGCAAAAATAAAGGAATCTGCACATCCCTCCTTGGAACCTAGAAATAAATTATAGGTAGCGTTCAATAAAATATTAATTATCTTTTTTGTAATATGTCAAAAGCAATGTGAATTCAGTTAATGCAAGTTTGAGGTAAGCTTGAAATACGTGCCACAAGAATTATTTTTTTTTTCTTTTTGGATTATTATTTTTTTTCATTTAAAGAAACATACAGACTAATATAGATTAATTGTTAATGTATGTCATGGCTTCTGTCTTACGCAATGATTTAATTCATTTCCACTTTAGTTGTGAATTAAGTCCTCACTCCACCCTGGTTTCCCTAACAAATCATTCTATATCTTTGTGTATGTTCTTGAGTGTCTGAGTGCATGCTTTCCTGGTGTAGGTTCCTGGGCCAGTCATTCTCTCTTAGCCCAACCTACCTCATGGTGTTTTGGGAAAAATAGGAGGATGACGAAGTATTATGCATCTTCAACACTTAAGTTATTTATAAAGTAATAAAGTTGGAATTGAAAAACATCTAAAAAATAAAAATGAATATTTTTAATAAATAATTTTCCTATTATAGAAGACTTTTGAGAATATGTTCCTTCTATGTACATATTCTGCAAGCATTTTTAAATTGTGACTGGCCCTATAGCATTCTGAACAGTGTCAATTTTAGCATGTAAGCATATTTTATATTGGCTTGTACATTCCAATGGTACTCAACATTAAAAATCAAACCCCCCAAAATTAACTTTACCCATATGTACAGTTCTGTAGACCTACATAGCTACATAGATCCCTTTCCCCAAAGGATTTAATTAGCTTTTGAGCAGGCTAGTTAACACTGGCCACTAATGTTGTTGGTTTGGGTTATTTTAATTTTGTACATGCGAAGAGACAGCAATTGTAACAGATGCTTTTTGACGGTGTAAAATGACAGTATGCTAGCTTAACTGTAAATTACAAACAATCCTTCCTCAAGTAGAAAGTGATTATATAGAAAGAGGACATCAGCCAGAAGTGTTTGTAAACCAAACGGAGAGAAACAAATGATTGCAGAAACAGAATTCATGAGAAAAGTTGACCAAAAAAAAGGGCTTAGAGTTTTCAGAATAAGAGAACTAAGGCTGGTAGATAGCAATGACATGGACCATGGACTGTAAAGGCATTAGGCCAAACTGCACCCAAGCCCACTGCTAATGAGAAAGCAAAACGCTTAGGCTGAAGGAAACCATCAAAGTACTATATTAAAATAACACAAGAATGAAGATATGGATGTTGCAGAGGCAGTTTGTGGGACAAATCTCACTTTACTTGGAAAGTTAGACCTGAGAATAAAATAGAAACTTAAATTTTTACTGTTGATTATTCAGTTCACAAAAGTAGTTGCTATCTGGGCCAATTTCAGAATTAAAATAGTAATTATTTACTATTTAAAATGTATTCAATTTTTTTTTTAAAAAAAATAACCTAGTATTTGAAGAATTTGTAAAAAAGAAAAGAAAAGAAAAAGAAAAAAAAAGGATCTGCATGCAGCAAAACCTGCAATAGAGATTTTTTACTACTAGAACTGGCCTAGAAATGTCTAAACAAATATTAATAGCACTGTTCCCAAATAGTACTTCTGCTTGCAAACGTAAAAAGAAAAAAGAAAACTACAGTTTACATAGCCTTCATATTTAAGCATTCAAATGTATATATTTACTCATCCCTCAAATAAAATTTTAATAATGGCTTTTAGGAGAGAGAGTATATTTGTGAACTTGGGCTAGTATTTCATTCAAAAGAAATGAAAGAGCGGGAAGGGAGGAAGGAATCTTTGTCATATTTATTTTAGATTATTGCACCATACTGTATATGAGCCAAACAGTTCTGTATTCGTTGAAATACAGCATGATAGAATGGAACAGGCAAACACTGTCTGCCATCCTTTCACATAATCTTCCAGACATATCAAGACATGCCTGAAGGTGATACATTTAGCCTGAGAAAAAACTAGAAGAGAACAAATAAGGTTTCCAAGCACGCATAAGTTTCTTCTGCATGGGTATGAGAGAAAATTGAAGTGGACTAAGGAACTGACAGGAAGGAACTATGATCGGTGACAGAGGTGGAGAGATAGCAAAGATGTCTGGCAAACCAAATCAGAAGTTGGCAGTTTGCAGCAGAAATCAGTATATTGTTCCTTAGTGAAAAAGAACCAACACAGAAAGAGTAAGATCAATCCATGGACCTGTCTACTCTGCACAACTTTCTCAAGGAAGAAAGGGAATCAAAGTTCAACATTCTGCTAGCCACGAGGCATTGCCAACTAAGTTTATCTGAAGCCCTGGATTAACTCTAAGAGGAATTTAAGATAGTTATGCACCTCACCATAAGCTTAGGCACACTGACTTCAAAAGGCAGTCAGGGAAGGAGTGAATAGCTAAATGAAAGAACAACTGGAACCATAAAAAGTAATTAGTGTTTTTACTGCTTTCCATAACAGCTTTCATCAGAGTTGTGCCCAAAGGAGGAACTGGGAAACCAGAAGATCCATTTGCTTTATCTTATTGTTTGCTTTATTTGTAACACAACAACACAAACACTACGTATTGTCATTTTACAGGTATACAACATAACTCCCAGAAAATGCAAAAGTTTTTGTATCTTACAATGTTATGAATAAAAATAAACCACTAAACTGGTTTAAAAAGAAGACTTGAGGACTTTTGTCTATTTCTTTATTTTCTATAGATCCCTGCTTTCTCTATGACAGTTGCTACAGAAGTTAGATTTGTGATTTAGAACTCCTTTTTTGCAGGAAAGATAAAGTCAATATTGACAGTTGGCTGTTACTCTATTTCAAAGCATAATTTAATGCACCCAGTACATATGATTTGGAGCTGGGAAATGGAAGGTTCCCCTACATGTGTGTGCAGACACAGACAAATATTTTCATCATAGACACATTTTGTGTCCTATTGTACACTGGCTTCAATTGAAGCTAGGATCTTGAAATCGAACATTTGGAACAGATTTTCATTTTTCCAGGACAAAGAAGATGGATCTGATCCACCTTCATTTCTTCATGAATCTCTAGTGCCAAAATATTTATTTGATCTTAAATGTACTACAAAAAGGCTATAATATAAAGAAGGAAGGTGGGTGGGAGTTGGTATCCATTGTTTATATAAAACAATGGGAAGGAATTGATTTAGAAGCAAATAAAACTGCCTTAACTTGTAGTTTGTAGTTTGTAGTTTGTTAGCCCACTCAATATTTTCTGGAGGGGGTGAAATCATGGAACTTGAGATGAATCTTTATTGTCTAAACTTTATTGTCACTTAGATTTTTATGCTGAATGGAATTTATTAGCTAGCTGCTTCATTGAATGAGTAGTTTATTTTATGTGGGGAAGGGAAACATTGAATTAATTCCTTATACAGTACTTCTGCTATAGCCCCAAACTCTCAGTTTGACTGCTATTCAAGAATAGACATTATTGTTCCTTCTTCATCAGCACCTCTTTTCTTTGCAGAAAACATCCCCAGCTGATCTCTGAAATCTCTCTGAGTGTGTGTTTGTGTGTATGTGTGATCTCTCTCTCTCTCTCCCCTCTCTCTGCCCCCATTTAAGAGTATATCATTTCCAATGTTCCCACACCAGAACTACCATGTGAAATAAGTTGGGTTAAAAGTGACTGACCCACAGATACCTTATGCGCTTCCATGGCTGAAGACAGATTTGGAGTTATGTCTCCCTACTCTTGGTTCACTTCCTCAACAAATGGATCACAGCTCCCATTGCTGGAAATTCCACCCCTTTTTGATTCCAAACAATATATATTGGGACTTTTTTTTTTAAAGGTGAAGGTATATATAGGTACCACTTTGGTGGGAAGCAAACAGTATTCTGTGTTTCATTGTATGCTCTGTTCTGCAGTGTGATGCCATGCTGCCCACATGACTGTGGAATGTCTTCAAACAGCACTGACTCAATGACTTACAAAACAGAGATGAGCACCACCCCCTAAAGTCTTCTGCAACTAGCAAAATAAAACCCACAATGACTCCTTTATCTTTCACTTTATAGATGGAACACATTACATCTATTTATAATACACTGGTTCTACTTCATCCTAACATAACCATCTGAATATTGTCTATATTTGGGGAAAAGTGGGATGTCTGATGAAATAGTGTTTCTTCATAATACAGCAAATCAAACCTTTCTTATGGTCGAAGACCAGCATAATTTTCTAATACATTTCCCCCCATTGTCAGTGTTAGTCACTGCATTATTCAGAGCTATGAATATTCATTGCTCCGAAATAACATCAAAAAAGTGGTTTCTATAAGCCAGGGTTGGCAACCTTAAACACTCAAAGAGCCACAAAGGTCCTAACCAGAAGCCCCCCCATTCAATTCTGGAGCCAACCGGAAGTCCAGTTCCCCCACGATAGAGTCTCCTCCTAGCATGGCATCCTTTTTCCACTACCTCTCCTAAGCCCTATCAATTGTGGAACTGACCGGCGACAGGGAGCCGCAGCAGAGGGATGAAAGAGCCACAGGTTGCCGACCCCTGCTATAAGCCAATATAAACATCAGTAAACTGTGTGTTAATTTCTTTCTTTAAACTATGTGTTAACCACTGCTGCTTAAAGATTTACGGCAATTAAGTTTTCTATCTGCTGAATTTTCTTAAAGATTATGCATTTATGTACACATAAAGGTATTCCTTGTCTTACGACCATAATTGAACCCGAAATATATGCTGCTAAGTGAGAAATTTGTTAAGTGAGTTTTGCCCCATTTTATTTATTTATTTATTTGTTTGTTTAGATTTGTATACCGCCCTTCTCCTTGCGGACTCAGGGCGGTGAACAGCCAAATAAAAATAGTACACAAAAGTTAAACAATTTCTTTAAAAAAAGAAGAAAAAAAAAAGCATATAACTTTGGCTAAAAATTAAAACCATTAACCATTAAATATTTAAAATACCCAACCCTATAATACAGATCTTAAAAATTCAGCGGGGTCAGGCTAGACCAGCAAGCTGAAAGAGATGAGTTTTCAGGGCCCGACGAAAAGTCCGGAGGTCAGCAATTGTTCTCAGTTTTGGAGGAAGATCGTTCCAGAGGGTAGGGGCTGCCACAGAGAAGGCCCTCCCCCTGGGGGTCGCCAGCCGGCATTGTCTGGCTGACGGCACCCTGAGGAGACCCTCTCTGTGGGAACGCACCGGCCGGTGGGAGGCTATTGGCGGCAGAAGGCGGTCCCGTAAGTACCCTGGTCCTAAGCCATGGAGCGCTTTAAAGGTGGTCACCAACACCTTGAAACGCACCCGGAAGTCCACCGGTAGCCAATGCAGCTCGCGCAGGAGAGGTGTCACATGGGAGCATCCCGTCGCTCCCATAATCCCCCGCGTGGCCGCATTCTGCACTAGTTGGAGCCTCCGGGTGCACCCCAAGGGGAGCCCCATGTAGAGAGCATTGCAGTAGTCCAGGCGAGAGGTGACGAGTGCCTGAGTGACTGTGCGTAGAGAGTCCCGATCTAGAAAGGGCCGCAACTGGCGTATCAGGCGAACCTGATAGAAAGCTCCCCTGGCCACAGCTGTCGTGTGATCTTCCAAAGACAGCCGTGGGTCCAGGAGGACGCCCAAGTTGCGCACCCTTTCCGTGGGGGCCAATGATTCGCCCCCAATAATCAGTGATGGTGTCAGCTGGCTATATCGGGACGCCGGCAGCCACAGCCACTCGGTCTTGGAGGGGTTGAGTCGAAGCCTGTTTCTCCCCATCCAGGCCCGCACGGCTTCAAGGCACTGGGACATCACTTCCACGGCATCGTTGGGGTGGTCTGGGGTGGAAATGTACAGCTGCGTATCATCAGCATACTGATGGAACTCCACCCCAAAACCACGGATGATCTCACCCAGCGGCTTTACATAAATGTTGAACAGGAGGGGTGAGAGGACCGATCCCTGCGGCACCCCACACACTAGGCGCCTCG
Organism: Masticophis lateralis; assembly: GCA_030761175.1. Lineage (NCBI taxonomy): Eukaryota > Metazoa > Chordata > Lepidosauria > Squamata > Colubridae > Masticophis > Masticophis lateralis. The sequence continues at coordinate 68,055,986 of JAUDYJ010000003.1, forward strand.
GGGTCGACCGCTGCCCCCCTGTCAACACAGATTGCGACCGGTCGGAGAGGTAGGAGGAGAACCACCATAAAACGGTGCCTCCCACCCCCAGTCCCTCCAACCGGCGCAACATGATACCATGGTCGATGGTATCAAAAGCCGCTGAGAGGTCTAATAACACCAGGATAGAGGAATAACCCCTACCCCGGGCCTACCAGAGATCATCCACCAACGCGACCAATGCCGTTTCAGTGCTGTATCCAGGCCTGAAGCCGGACTGGAGCGGGTCTAAATAGACAGCTTCATCCAGGTACCAAGGAAGCTGCCATGCAACCACACTCTCAACAACCTTCGCTAAAAAGGGAAGGTTGGAGACTGGACGGTAATTAGCCAAAATAGCCGGGTCCAGGGAGGGCTTCTTGAGGAGGGGCCTCACCACCGCCTCCTTCAAGGCGGCCGGTAGGGCACCCTCACGCAAAGAAGCATTTATGATCTCCTGGAGCCAGCCTCGTGTAACCTCCCGGGGGCCAGCACCAACCAGGAGGGACACGGGTCCAATAAACATGTGGTTGCATTCAGTCTCCCCAAGGTCCTGTCCACGTCCTCGGGAGCCACAGGATCGAACTCAGCCCAGATAACACTCTCAAGACCTGCCTCAGTCACCTCGCCCGAACTAACCCAGTCGGCGGCCAAGTCATCCTGAATCTGAGTTATTTTGTCATCCAGATATTGAACAAAATCCTCAGCACGACCCTGCAAGGGATCCTCCCGTGCTCCCGAATGAAGGAGGGAGCGGGTCACCCTAAACAGGGCGGCTGGGCGATTATCTGATGATGCGATAAGGGCAGCAAAATAGTTAGATTTTGCCACTTTTATCGCCACTAAGTAAGTCTTAATGTGAGCTCTTACTAGTGTCAAGTCAGATTCAGAGCGACTGGCCCTCCAACCGCTCTCTAGGCGTCTTCTCCGGCGTTTCATCTCCCTTAGCTCCTTGGTAAACCAAGGAGATAAGTGAGTTCGGCGCCGGGTCAGAGGCCCCGAAGGCATGACACGGTCCAAGGCCCCACCGGCTGCCCTATTCCAGGCAGCCACCAGATCCTCAGCCGAGTCGTGTGTCAGTGTCTCAGGAAATGGCCCAAGCTCCGTCTGGAATCTATCAGGATCCATCAGGCGCCTGGGGCGGAACCACCTAGTCGGTTCCGCCTCCCTGCGGTGAGGTGCAGCGGTCTGAAAGTTGAGTCGAAGGAGCGAGTGGTCAGTCCATGACAAGGACTCCATAACTATATCCCCAATATCTAGACCACTCAACCACTGACCAGAGACAAAAACTAGATCCACGGTGTGTCCACCAACGTGGGTCGGGCCCTGAATTACCTGGGTCAGGTCCATGGCCGTCATGGAAGCCATAAACTCCCGGGCTAACTCAGATGTTTCACCGATAGATGGCAGGTTGAAATCCCCCATGACCATAAGCCTAGGGGTATCAACCGCCACTTTGGATACAACATTGAGAAGCTCGGGCAGGGTCATTGCCACGTGGCAGGGAGCCAGGTACGTGACTAACAGACCCATCTGCCCACCACGACCCCACCTCACGAAGATGGACTCACACCCAGCTATCTGCGGTACAGTGGTCTCCCTCGGACTCAGACCTTCCTTAATAATGACCGCTACTCCCCCACCCCTCCCCTGAGCTCTCGGCTGGTGGAATGCAAGGAAACCTGATGAGCACATCTCCACGTGGATGTAAGCAACCTGGCCCAACCAGGTCTCAGTAATGCCGGCCAGGTCCGCACCCCCCTCTTGGAGAAGGTCACATATGAGGGGGGCCTTATTGACAACGGACCTCGCGTTGCATAACAACAGCCGGAGCTTCGGGTCCTGAGACTCTAAACAACCCGGGTAACGGGAATGGCTCGGGGGACCGGGGCACGCAATAGCTCGAAGACAGCGAGTGCGAGCCCCCACCACATGATATGGTCCCCTACCCACGCCATATCTGCCCCTCCCACACAGTATCTTGATCGCACAGCCCTCGACAGAGGGCTTAGTAGACGCCCTCTTGCCTCCAGAATCTTGACCCCCCTGCGGCCCCATAAACAGCTGGACCTAACCTTCCCCCCTGTGGGTTCTCCCCCAAACCCACTCCCACCCCCACCCCTGAACCCCTTAAAAATTTAGTAAAACAAGAGCTTAAAAAACCCCTCAATCCCCGTTTTTTGGCATGCCACCTCTCGGGGTCCCAAAACCCGTCATTAAGGTGGGCCCTCGATAATGTGGAGGGCCAAATTTGCGAGAGGGGGGAGTCTCGCAATGCCAAGAGTTCGGTCGCCAAATACATCTAGTAAGTCAGATGGGTACAGCATTTGGGTTTGGTCCAATAGTCTGATGTAAGAGTCTTGAGGCAGTCGAGTAATAAATTCAGTGTGGGTAAGAAACTGGTCTCCCTTGCCCTCTCACGGCAGGGGGAAGGAGTTTAGTGCAATCTCAGGTTAAGCAGAGGATAAAAATCTAGTCATCCTCTAACGGCGGCTCGTTCTGAATAAGATGGTCGTAATAAGTTTGTTGTTCTGTCTGCTCAATGATGTCAGTAATTCGAAACTCCCTCAGCATCCACATTAGTAGCTGCCCAGACAACGTATGACAAGAGGGTGGCTCAGTTGGAAATAATGCCAAACAGTGAAGGTAGAATGATAATAGCTCCATGGGGAGGGGCCTAGTTGTATATATAAAGAGGGAAGGTTGTCTAGGTGGTGAAAGTATAGTCTGGAGGCAGCGAGGTCAGTGTCAAAATCAAGGTGGAAATGTATAAGCTGGAGGCGGCTGGGTTAGGAACTAGCCGAGGCAGAGAATTGAGAAAGGTGGGGGAGGCCTCCAAGGTGACCAGGTAGATAGTCTTTTATCAACCTCTGGCCTCTCCTACTCTCAGCATATTGAATAGTCCTTTGCATATATTATCAGGCTCCAGACTTTAAATTATAATGATGTCTTCCAATTCCAGCAAGGGTCTAAACACCTTGTGCACTCGGGGCACTCAAGGCACTCCAGGGGTCAATAGTTTTTAGATTCCCTCTGATGACATTGCAAGCTGTCAATGGCCTTAGCTCAGGCCTCTCAAAGAGGCAGTCATTCAGGTTCAGGTTTCCCTGAACTTGAAGAGGCAGTCATTCAGCTTCAGGTTTCCAGCAAGTCCCCAAACCAATTCGGAGCCCCCAGGGTGTCTAGGGCTCGACAGGGACTGCCATGGTGCCATTCGTCGCTGCCGCCTGCTGCCATTGTCGTTCCAACTGCTGTTGCTTTAAGAATGGAGGAACTGATGTAACTGCCATTAACAGAACTGCTAGAATTAGCCTCCCATGGTGCCTTCACATGCCAATATATGCCCAGCTCCGATGATCCAGAGGGTGAGAGAAACCTCACTGAGCTGGGAAAAGGCTCCCCTAGTTGATGCTGGGGCTGAAGGGAGTTAAATCAGCCCCAGTGGACCTCCAAACGACCCAAAGCCGCCCCATCATCAGACAGAGATTAGGCGAGAGCTGCCATCTTGGCGCATGCACTTGTACTTTAATTTTATGACTTTTCTTGCCACATTTGTTAAGTGAATCACTGCAATTGTTAAATTAGTAACATGGTTCTTAAGTGAATCTAGCTTTCCCATTGACTTTATTCGTCATAAGGTTGCAACCATCATAAATATGAATCAGTTGCCAAGCATCTGAATTGCCCCACGTGACAATGGGGATGCTGCAATGGTCATAATTGTGAAAAATGATCATAAGTAATTTTTTTCCAGTCCTGTTGCAATTTTGAACTGACATTAAATGAACAGTTGTAAGTCAAGGACTACCTATATTCACACACATACAACATATTAAAAACAAACAAGATCCTGGTGTAGCCGTCTTAAAATTAAGAATTTATATGCCAAAAAAGGACAATTTCAGAGTTTGCAGAACTAGAATGTTAAAAACTGGCTCCTCTATTATCTCCCAATCTTTTCAATGCTTTCAGTATACAAGTCCTATTCTGATTTTTAATGGTATATTTTCTACTTGTATCTCAGGAAATCTTTTGTTGTTTTCTGTTTCACAGAAGTCTTTACAGAAGCACGTCCAAAATCTCCTGGATTTCAATGCTCATAAACCAACCTTCTGGAATTTGTGACGTTACAATGCTCAGACATTGTCAGTAAGTCAGGAAGTACAGAAGAATGAATCACAAAATACAGACAGTTGTACATCTGTTACTTTTACCACTATCAACTGAGGTGCACTGAACAGCACAATATTTTCCCTTTTTTCATATCTATGTGATGGTTAGTTATATAGTGTTTATACTGTTAAAATATTAATATTCACAGTATTTAAAATCACACGCTGCCTTAGCTAACTTGGAAAGATTTTAACTTAGCTTGAAAGTAATTGAATCCACATGTACATCTGTCTGTATGCATAAAACTAAAGGCCCAACATAAATCACAAGCATCTGTTGAGTGAGTCTCATGGTGATAATAATATTTAGCATTTGTCTATTGCTCCAGAGTCTAGACTATGTAAATCTTAGAGAAAACCCATAAAGTAAGCTGATATAACCCTCTGTAGGTACAGATGTGCAAAAAAGAGAACAGATCAAGGAGTGAAATCCTTGCAACATTTAAAATTTAATCCGCAGAATTCTTATTTTGTAACTCAGTCTCTTAATTATTGCATTGAATCAGGAAAAAAAAATCATAAGATGTCATAGTTCAAGCATCTGAAGATAGTTGTGAAGATGGGCTGAGCCTGTCACTTTAAGAATTTCTCAGTAAGCTATTATCTCCATTTCATGAGTTATCTGACCTCAAAAAATGGTGTTTTCCCAGCTGCAGGTCTGTCTGCCTCTTCAACTCACACTTATCTGTTCCATATCCCTGGGCTGTTGGCAGATGCTGATCACAGATTCAGCACATATGACACTAAAGAATTTTTTAAAAAATAGATAATTGAAAAACTGTACTTAACAAAATCATATTTTCTTTTCAGGAAATAGCCGCAAAATGATAAAAGGCAATTGAAGAAGAAACAATAAGAACTGTTGGAAGAAATATTCAGGTCCAGTTCCAAGCTGGGAGAAAGACACTGGAAACATGAAGGCTGATTGGAAAGATGGTTTAATGATGAAGCAGAACCACATGGGTTCTGAGTAGCTGACCACATGGAGTTGAGAGTGAAGGTATTTATACCTTCTCTTGGACTTTGAACTTGAACTTCCTGTTCCTGTGCAACAACATGTATTCTATTGGCTGTTATAGGGGTCATAGCTGGCTCTGAAGGTTGTCTGAGCTAAGTTTGGTTGAAGTTTGGAGGGTGATGCAATGTCCTGAGATTGTGCAATGTGGTGACCTCTGTTACTAGATGGTAGTAGGTTAATCCTATTATGTCCTGAAGGGTCATGTCTTAATCCTATCACCCTGGAGCTAAAGGTCTTTTGTTTTGTAGGTATCTGCTGAGGGCTATTAAGAAAGGTAGGGGCTGCTTTGTCCCTCTAAAAAGCATGTTTCTCAATTTCTCATCCAGTGAAATATAATATTCTGCCTTTTTAATATTTCTCAAAATATTTCATACTTCTAGGAGAGGGGTGGCTGCTAACTTTCTACAGAAGCAATATATTCTTTTTTCTTCCTATTCCTTAACTGAGTACTAGAAAAGATCTGACAGGAAGGACTAAGAACTCCCAGCTTCTGTGCCATATGAAAGTTGTTCCTTTGAGAAGCAAGCAGAACCTTTGTCTTACACTCCTCTGTCACTCACATCTGCACAATTATTTTGAGTAACATATTAGTGGGGCTTGGGATCAACTAGCCCAAATCTCCAATCACCCAGAAAGAGATGAGTAAGCAAGCTATGGAGGCTTGCTCTATCTTGATTTTAACTAAATCTCTTGAGAAAAAAACAGCATGAGGATTATTTTGCTCGCCCAGGCAACGTTCTTCCATGTGATTGATGAATTGTCCCTTCTGGCAACATATTTTGTTTTCATGATGGAGCAGGAGAAGGTCTGGCACCCATCAGCAAGAAATATTTCCCACAGTTGCTTTTATAGATACAAATCTATAGTTTTGCAATCTTAATCGCCCACAAAGCAAAGAGAATGGAAGTTAGAAACAAAGAAGCAAGAGAGGTAGCCCTCCAAGAGGCTGAGTAGATACTCATTTTTGTAGCAGTAAATGGGGTAACACCGAAACCTTGGGTGTTATTAGAGAAAGCACTGTACCCTTAACTGTACACTTCTTTTCAAAGGATGAAATGAAAGAGTTAAAGTGGCTGTCAAGATTTTCCCAATGAAAGTAAAATCTAAAGTTTGTGAAGGGTCTTTCCGGAGTGAGGGGGTAAAAAAAGACTTCGGTTAAATCTTAAAGAAGTTTGAAAAACTATTATGAAAGAAAATATAAATACTGTAGCATATTTGATAACAGTGCAAGCCTGTAGTAAATATACTAAACAATATTTTTTGCTGAGATAACATCCTTTGGTGTTTTGCTGTTTGTTCTTTGTCAGCACTGCAGGATTGGTTATTTGAATCCTGATGCAATGTTTATCAATATTTTGATAAACATTGCATCAGGATTCAAATTAATAAACTGGAGTGGTAGATTAATAAACTGGAGTGGTAGATTGTACTCCCTTTGATAGAGGGAAAAAAAGGGAGGAGGGAATCTTTGCTACAGGTCCCTTCCTTCCCTGATTCACTTTTTGTTAATCATCTGATGTCACCAGGGAGATGTGAAGTCTTTATAATTACAACTCAAGCCTGAAAAAAGAGAAGGCAAAATTAGATTTCATGCCTTAATGCAGAATTCCCCCCATGGGCCTTTGTGGCCTGCGAGTTTTTCTTTTGCCCATTGGAACACTGCATGAATTGTGTCTCCAGGTTCGATTATATAAGTGGCCTCTGAAATGAATTTTCAACCATTTTTTAGAAAATAATTACAAAATGCCCTTTGTCATAAAGAATTGCTTCTTGCAGTCCTGCTGAGTAAGATGTAAAGAAAGCAAAGAGCCTTGGATACCGTGGCCAGTGTCCTACTAAGCAGCAACGCTTGTTCCTTTCATTGGCCCTTGGAGAAAGAATTCAGGTTACTCTCAGCACAATATTAGTGTTCTGTTCAGTTATGTACACGAATAGCTTTGTAACTGTTCCTTGCTTCTAGGTCAAGGGCTCTGCCTGTGGCGAGATGCCAGCTTTATTCCTGGGCTCTCATAATCCCTTGAAATAAATCAACTTTCCATTGAAATCCTCAACAGTTCTACTTCAAACCATTGCCTCTAGCAGGATGCTCTTTTATACTTTTGTGGTATTAATAATTACCACAAAGAAAAGAAGGAAACAATGCAGTTATCACTCTGGGCTTGGATACAAGGCTCCAAATATAGTCCAAGTTGTATTTTATTTGAGAGCTGTCTAGTGTGCAGCGGCCGTAGCTACAGATTTGAGCATTTGTAATAATGAAAGCGGCCTTGGATTAAAGGCATGATCTGCTTGGTTAATATTGGCTAAACCAAAAGTATAATTACAACTAAACTTGAACCCAGACAGGCTACAAACCTGTTGTTCTACTTCTAGGCAACAGGCTAAATTTCAAGATAAGATAAATGATATCCCAAATGATAAGTAGATTAATGAACAAAAGCTAATGCTTTTATTCTATTCATTTTAAAACATGCGACACAAAGTGCATATGTGGTGTTCCTCAAAGAATGTCAAGATTATATTTCAGAAAATTTAAGGTTTTCAATAAAATCCTGGATGGATTATTTCCCTTTAGGAAATGCAAATTTCCAGCATCTGAAAGCTTAATACAACATGTTTTATTATTATTATTATTATTATTTCTGAAATAAACTTCAAGCTAACTAGCTAAAAATCAAGTAACCATATTCACTATGACTTTTCTCCTTTCTTTTTAAAGGGATGCAAATTATACTTGGGGTTTTTTTGTATTTGTGAAATAAACCAATGTTTTTGTTTGAGAATTGTAGGTGTTATAGATGCAATCCCTTGGCAGATGCCAAAGATGTGACATCTTTTTTTCCCCTAAGACTCAAATTTGGTTATATTTCTATCTGAGATCAAATATCTCAGCCTTATATTCTTTATTATGAAGAAGTCTCAGCTATTCTATAGTTTCTTGCAATTTTGATGAAAAAACGGTTGAATAGAAACTTTGGAGGAAAAATATATAGATTATTAAAACTTCTAATTGCTGTGATACAAAATGATGCAAAATTTAACTAAGATCTATTTATCACAAAAACTATCGTTTTTATTTCTTTATTTATGCTGCTATGCTTTTCCCAGCAGGAGCTTTATTCAACATGAAACAATAAAAACTGATGACACTAATATTGCGATTTTTAGTAAATAATTTGACTCATTTCTAAATTATGTCTATATACTCCAAAATAACACTATGTTTTTCCCAGAATTAAAATATGGAAATAAAAATGGTAACACAATTTATCAAATTGTACTTGTTTCAAATTAACAAATAAATAGAGATAAAAGCTAATATTATAAATTCTCTGTCATCCAGACAACATTAGAAAAGAAATATATTTCCAACAGGAAGTCATTACCATAATACAATCAATCCTTTTTAGAACCCACTAAACAGTTTGCAGGCAAGATAAATCTAGTTCTCATTAGAAAACCGCAACAGGCCTCATAAGACAAGATAAACAAGCGATCATAAGAAACTCCAACAATGGCATCCTATTATCAAGCCAAGAACTAAAGTGGATGCAAGATTGAAACTAGTTTTAACTCTACAATATAGAACTGTCTTGGCTTGCTGCCACCTAGGGACCATAATAAGTAATGCTGTTTCTTTTCTTGGTGAATCTTTTCTTATTTGTTCATCAGTAAGTAAATAGACAAGCTGCTGTTAAGTAAGTTCATGTATTAATATCTTCTAAAAGCTTTCACAGGGAGCTAGGGAGCTTTTAAAAGAAGAGATTAAAGCATCAAAACAATAAACTACCATAGCGGGTAGGGTTTGAGACATGAAATGAAACCTTGGAAGAAATGTTTTGGAGTTTGCATAAACCCAGAGCCATTTTGTTGGGCTGTTCATTACAGCAACTTCTCCACCCTTCTTTTTTTGGGACTTCAGAAAGGAGCAGCTGCCTTAGGAACTTACTAGAGGGGCCCTGTGTTTATCTTTCCAATGCTAAAGAATGAATCCTTTAAGCAGTGGTGAAATTCAATTTTTTTTTACTATCGGTTCTGTGGGTGTGGCTTGGTGGGTGTGGCAGGGGAAAGATACTGCAAAATCTCCATTCCCTCCCCACTCCTGGGGGAAGGATATTGCAAAATCTCCATTCCCACCCCACTCGGGGGCCAGCCAGAGGTGGTATTTGCCAGTTCTCTGAACTACTCAAACTTTCTGCTACCGGTTCTCCAAACTGCTCAAAATTTCCGCTACCGGTTCTCCAGAACCTGTCAGAACCTGCTGGATTTCACCCCTGCCTTTAACTATAAGTAAGACGCAGAGAATCTACTTTCTTTGTTCAGATGTCAACTGCCAAGCAATATAGGACTATCATTGAAAATGCAAACATATCAATTCTTGTCTCCAAGTTAAGAGCTTGCATGTCAAAGCTTCCTTCCCAAATGGAACAGTTCCATTTGGGAAGGAAGCTCCATAACTGTTCCAAATGGAACAGTTATAAGCCACTTACAAATATAAATTCAAATGCTTTATTTATTTAATCAATTTTTATCACTGCCTAGCTCACTCTGGGTGGCAAACCCCATAAAAATAAAAACAAGAACACTTACTGCACAGCAAGTAGAAACATTAACATACATTGCAAATGAGGAAGTATCATAGTCCACAATTACTAGCCAAGTTATCTCGTTGCATCTCTAACAACACAGCCCTAATAAGTAGTTTGTTAATACTGTAATAGGAGATTAACCTGTTCTTGCACAACGTACATCATTCTGTACATCATTAAAAAGAAAAAGAAGTGGAGATAATTGGGTAATTTCAATACATCTTCCCGGTCAACTGTTTTAAAACACATGAGGAAAAGTTGGTTTTGCATATACACTCTGGGTATTTTGAAATTTGCATGACTTGGGGACACCTAATCATTGTTTTTCTGCTTCAAATTGTAAATGAATTATGAACTTTATATGCTTTATGACTGAAGAGTATGATATAAATGTTTTAAATAAGCATGTATACTTATGCAAGTATATATTTATATTACTACAATAGCATAGTAGGCAATTAGACTAAGCAACGTAAATTTCTCTTTAATAACCTGAATTATAATTCCACAGGTCACGAAGAGTGTATAGTAACTTAGAACTTTTAAACATACAACTTTCATCTTGTCATTATGATGTATGCAACACATAATTATGTTATTTGTAATTGTTACAACACAGTTTTCTATTCCTTTACTCAAAACATTAATCCTCCATTATGTCTATGCCACATTTCCTTTTGCTACCTGGACATGCAACAATTCATATCAACATACCAGATCCAATGGCAGACATGTATGCATATGTATATTTTACTGCAATAATTATAAACAATATTTATGTCTTAATTGAACAATCTCTTGCTGATATTTAAAATTGGATTTTGGATTCCCCAAAAATACCATGCTTAACCAATCTTCTTCCTTATGTATCAGTACCAATAGTAGAAGATTGCTTGCAACTGGCCATCTTTTTTTATGGCTGGATTGCTGGCTGCAAATCTTTTTGGGTTGGCATTGCTGAGAAAGACAAACCTGTGATTTGTTATGGGAGGCAGTGCTGTGAAAAGCCGGCTGCACATACAGTGCATGCCTCCTTCCTTTTCACTCGTAATCACATGTACAGTCCCTGTTCCTTCAATAGCAGACACAGATAGTCCTCAACTTACAATCACAAAATGTGTGTTGCTAAGTGAGAAATTTGTTAAGTGAGCTTTGTCCAATTTGACGACTTTTCTTGCCATATTTGTTAAGTGAATCACTGCAGTTGTTAAATTAGTAACATGGTTGTTAAGTGAATCTGGTTTCCCCCTTGACTTTGCTTGTCAGAAGGTCACCAAAAGGGATCACCTGATCCTGGAACACTGCAACCATCATAAATGTGGGTCAGTTGTCAAGCATCCAAATGTAAATCACATGGCCATGGGGATGCTGCAACCATCATAGGTGTGAAAAATGGTCATGACATTTTTTTCAGGGTTACTCAGTTAACTATTGTTAAGTCATGTTGTTAAGTGTATCTTTCAGCCCCATCAGTAGCCGACAATAGGAAATCAACTCTACCAAAAGGCTAAAGTTATTCTTATTGAGATCAACTATAACAGGGGTGTCAAACTCAAGGCCCACAGATCGGATCCAGCCTGTGGGGGGCTTAAATCTGGCCTGCATGGCCGGCCTGGAAATAGCAAAGGACTGGCCCACAATGCCTCTGGTAGCCAAAATGGGATGCACCCCCCCCCCTGCACCCCATTTTGGCCAGCAGAGTGCTGCAGGAGGCCATCCAAGCTGAAAACAGGCCACAAATGCCCCACCGACACACCACTTTGGCCGGCAGGGTGCTACAGGAGGCATCTGTCCCATTCCCACCCACCCCTCCACGGGAGGAGAAGGAGGAGAATTAGAATTCTGATCTGGTCCTCGAAGAAATTTAGTTTGACACTCCTAACTCTAACAACAGAATTCTGCATTACTGATTGTGTAATACCTCCTCCTCCTTCTTATAGATCAGTGAATTAGGAGGTGTCTGCATGAGCTGCTTCCAGATGTTATCTGGCAGATTCAGTCCCTTTTTACCTAGGCAACAACTTCTTTATAACCCCCTCAAGGTCATCTTGCTTACTCTATGAGGTCCTTTCCCTTTACCAGGGTGTAACTGTCAATTTACCCTGTGCTAATTATTCACAATTCACATGAAACCCCTTCCATGGTTTCTTCTGCTGATCTCAAACCCTTTAATCTAGTGGGGTGTGCGTACTTACCAGCATGGAACTCACGAGGTGTCTTCAGCCAAATTGTTCTGATCTTATCAAAGCCAAGCCAGCAGTAGTGGATCATTGGGAATGCTTTTTCCGTTTTATCCAAATCGGTGACCATTGGGTGCAACGTCTCCATAGCGTCAATACCCCTTGAATTAACATTCCTGCAAAAAAGGGAAACCGATACATTTTAACATCACAGAGCAAAGAAGAGAACAAACCTATGTGTGTTTCCACATGTCTTTGTGCGCATGTATCTGGTAGTTCGGGAAAATATTTTTCAAATAGGTGCCGTGAGTGGAAGGGAAGATCCATTTTCAAAATGATTAACCCATAAGCAAAGAAGTTTCAAAACCTTTCAGTTCACTATGGCACTAGATCCAGTTTGTGACTTTGCCCTTTGAAGGAAGCACTGTAATCATCATCATCTTTTAACGACCCGATAATCCCTTGTGGTGTGGAATCTGGGCAATTGAATGGAGCTAGTGGAGTGTTTAATGGGCAGATGCCCTTCCTGTCATCAGTGCAGAGTTTTGTTCAAAAGATATATTCTCATTGTGCTCAGAGAGAGAAATATCTGCCTCTACCTAGGATTGTCCTCACAACCACCTGATTGTGAGGCAAGAGTCCACCTCTGGGCCACCATACCACTCCTGAAGGAAGCATTCTAATAAGTCCCATGAACTATTATTATTTCATCAAATTCTTTTCTCCTAATTGGATTGAATGGAATCATAGCCCAGAGCGGGAATCTGCAACTTTAAACACTCAAAGAGCCATTTGGACCTGTTTCCCACAGAAAAGAAAACACCGGGAGCCACAAAACCCTTCTTGTGCCTGACTACTTCTTGAGTAGCCACAAAAGTAGCATATGTAGTTGAATTAAACATTATGTTTTCTTCTGAAACTGTTATTTTCTTGGATTTATCCATGGTTGGCCTACTGGGGATTGACAAGCTCAATAAATCGTGTGCCGGCGGATGTCGCACATTGGTGGTTGTGACTCATATTTTGAGTGACAGGAGGCTGCAGCAGAGGGGTGAAACAGCCACAGAGCCGCAGGTTGCTGACCCCTGGCCCAGAACAACACATAGAAGTATGGCAGTAGTCTCTCCAATGGGAAAGCTATCCACACAATGACAGAATGACATTTGAAGAACATGTTTTATCCATGTCTGAGAAAGTCCAAGACTTTTTCCCTTTATGCAGGGAGTCCTCGACTTACAACAGGGAGTCCTCAACTTACAACAGTTCATTTAGTGACCATTCAAAGTTACACTAAAACAAGTGATGTGTGACCGTTTTTCCACACTTACAACCGTTGCAGCATCCCCACGGTCATGTGATCAAAATTCGGACACTTGGCAAGTGACTCGTATTATGACAATTGCAGGGTCTTGTGATCAACTTTTGTGACCTTCTGGTAAGCAAAGTCAATGAAGAAGCCAGATTCACTTAACAACTATGTTACTAAACTTAACAAGAGCATGATTCGCTTAACAACGGTGGCAAAAAAGGTTGTAAAGTGGAGAAAACTCACTTAACAAGTGTATCACTTAGCAATAAAAATTTGGGGCTCAGTTATGGTTGCAAGTTGAGGACTATTTACATCCACACTTTATTCCTCTTTTCTATAAAGATACACCCATGTCCCCCATAGTGAAATTATTCTCTCTCACAGATGTAAGTAACTACGTTCAAGGCATAATGGTTTTGTTTTTGTCCCTTTACCATTGTTTTAATTTGTTGTTTGCTGCCCAGAGAGCAGCCATACAAATCAAATCAAATCTATAATCCTTCTCCCACACATTCACATGCACACATTTTCTCCTCATGAAAACAGAACCTCTCCTTGTGCCCTTGAAAATCTACTATCCATGACAGGGCCTCTCAGGAAGTGTTTTCCCCATTGTCACTAGTTTTACTGCCTCTATAACTAGCTTGAAATGTAAGCAGAGAATATTACTCTCTAGGCACACTTTAAGACTGACCCTCTTAGCACAACTGGTAATATATCTTCCCACTAAGCTAAAATCAGAAGTTGCTGATCTTGAAAACTCAAGTAAAATCTAACCTGGTTACTACTTAGAAGAGAGGGAAGTAGCAAATTCCAGGATTTAGGCTACTACACTGAGAAGTAAAAGAAAATCCTGAAAAAAGATAAAAGTAAAACACTTTCATATTATGGCCAAGAAAATTATACTGCATAAAAATGCCCATAAAGTCATCAGGGAAGCTGGACCCAAAAGAGACTTTGCTTTTTAAATTTAGGGATAAACTTAAATTTATCTTAAAATCATATGAGCTGAATTTCCATGCCCCCCCCCCCCCCCACTATATTAAAACTTCATGGTTCTATTTCAGTCAATCTGATCTTCTTGACTGAAATTTCTAGAACCAAACAGAATTGTGCATTTTAGGCAAGTTTTTAAACCATTAGGATGTTGATATTTTTTTTCACCCAATCTACACAGGTTTTCATCTGCTATTTTGCTTTCTTTTTATCCCACTTAGAATATTTATTTGCTGATTTTTCTGAGGCTAAGCTCTAGTTTCTGTCATTCTTGTGACTTTGACAGAAACTAAAGTATCTTCGTGTATTACATGACAAATGTACTTTAGGAAAATGGTCTAGATACAATGCTTTAAACAGATTTAAAGATGGGGGTGGGGCCAGCACATGATGCATCCAGCCCATGGATTGCACGTTTGACACCCCTGCTCTGGACCATTACAGTTACCAACAATTTGCTGAGCTGTAAAAGTATGTGAGAATGGCCTTGAGAGACAAGAGGAAAAACTGAAAACTTGGCAATAGTCATCCATTTGGCAGCTGAGTCCAGAGAAGGGATGGGGGTATTGCAAACATTTCAGAAGGGACCTTCTCTACTTTCCTGGTCTGTACAGGTGAGGTGGAGAGTTTTACTTTCAGACTTTCCAAATTTTGTTCCTTTAACATTACAAAGTGATTAGAGCTAGTATTTCTAGGTGTGCTTCTTGTCTGACTACCTTGGAAGGCTGACATGAGCATTTAAAAAAAGATTATATTTTTCCCACTGCAGAGATAGACTTAGGCTTTCTGTAAACCTCCTGAGAAAACACTGCTCTTTTCACCCTTCCCATTAGGCTTTCCCCTCCCTCTGTCTTGTTTATACAACGTTCTGCCAGTGCTAGATACTGGAGCATAGTATTGACCTATATAGTCAGCCAGTCTAATTAGTCACAGGATTATATTAGGGAGTTGTTTTATTTGGCTCAAATCTTTGTGTGCTTCCCAGCCTGTCTCCATAGCTGCTACAGCTGCTTCTGTGCACTGCTTTGCCCCATTCCACGCCTTATGCATTGGTGGTGAAACTGAGTTCTTTCCAGTCTTTTCCTAAAGTTCTTTCAATTTTCATGAAACACAACTTCCTTTAAAAAAAAAAAAGGAAGAACTTCTCCACCATTATTACAGGGTATTTTCTTTGCACTGTCCCCAGCTGCATCTCTTCATATTTCCATCCCCACTTTTCTCTTAAAATCGAGGAAAGTAAGTACACTGGAGAAAAGGCACCTGAGATACAGTTTGATCAAAGGAACACATGTGTAGGGAACTTGGGCTGCCTCCTAAACCCCCAAAACTTCTCATCTTAAGACATTGGTCCCAGTACATGCATCTGAATTCCTCTTTTATGATAGAACTTGAGGGTCTTGGGAAATGCAGACTGGGATAGTCTTTTCAGAATACATCAAAAGGTAAGGAGTGCGGGAAGGAGTCACTGTTGGAGATTCTCTCCATTTTTTAATAAATTCTGTAAATTTTCTGTTCCCGTGTCTACAGACTGTGCAGGTTTGGATGGGAAGCAACCATCTCCAACTCAATCCTACCAAAACTGGTGGCTGTGGATGTTAGGGACATCTAGATCTGGGGATAGTCCATTTTTACCCTTGGGTGGGATGGCACTTCTCCACTCAAAGAGTGGTGCAGTCTGGAGGGTCTTCCTGGACTTACTCCTCAATAAGCATCATATCATGGCATGGCATGGCATGGCATGGCATGGCATGGCATAGCATAGCATAGCATAATATGAATTAGCATATTTCTTGGACTGTATACTCTCAAAACAAAACAATTTTTTTTGGTCTTGTTTTCCATCTTTTGTGAACTTTGTCTGGATGTTGCTGTCCCAAGGCAAATATTATACCTCCCAGGGATTCCAGGCGGTATTCTCAAAGGTGACACTATAAACCATGGTCACCTGGCCAATGTAATTGTTTGCTTTCCAATACCACAGATGTAATGTAAACATTTCATTTCAATAGTATACATTCCTATGTGCCAAAGTCTCTGCTGAGATCATCTGGTCAAAGGCACCCATACCCTTGAAGCTGATCTGGAATAAAAATTTTGCTTTGCCAAGTTGCTTTACCAAGTGGTCAAAACCTGTGCTCAAATAAAGTAAAATCTTTAATACAATCATAGACTCAGTACAGATACATAAATAGCCAGTTCCTTTCAAAACTAGTAGGACTAGTGACACACAACAAAAGGAGAGGGGAGGCAGAGGCATCGGATGACAATCATGACATACATAAGAAAGGGTCAGGGTGCCCTCCACTACTACAGATGCCCCTGAATCAGGGAGCTCCTCCATGACCATAGTGTTCAAAATGGCTGGTGACTAGGTGATCAAAGCCCCACTCATTTTCATGCATGTAAAATTTCCAAGTCCTAGTATCCACCCTTTTGAAGCCAGTGACTGTCACTGGTGGTATTGATAAGAGGTGTCAATGTTGATCAATTTGTTCATCTGACTTCATTCCAAGAGCTTTTTATTTGCTTTCTGTCATAACAATAATAGATTGTTATCCAACCTCTTCATAGGAGAATGCTATGCAAGCTTCATAAGCTGGGTTTTTTAAGACTGTTATATCACAACCTAGAAATAAATCAGTGCTTCTGTTGAGCTTGAGTTTAATACACTTGTGGATTATTATGCTAAAGCATATGTTTCTGTGTAGCAAAAGCTAGGTACAACCTGTTGGCAAGAAAATTGGTTTCCTAACAAGAGTTATGTCTTAAACGGAAACCAATCCTTTCACTCTGAAGGCAGCTTCTCACTTAGGAGCAGGGAATAGTACTACTGCTGTAGCAAAATATGCCACATGTTTTCCAGAAAAGATAGGACGGGTAATAGGCTGCCCATGGGCTAAAAAAGTGTCCAGCTGTCTACTGTTGTTAGAATCTTAAGATCCTCAATATAAATCTAGAGATATCATTGGAGATGTATTTCTAGCATCTAAGATGATCAGTGGCAGGTCATATGGAAAGATTCTGAATCCTCACTGTGCTGTGTGACTGCTGTGGCAAAACCCAAGCCAACATAATATAGTTGCAGTTCATTAATAGAAGAACAGCAAAGACAACAATGAAATACCTAGAGAAACAAACAAACAACACCTATGTAGTAATTCTGTCAGATATTTCACATCCTTAGTAACTTGATTCTTAGCTTGTACTGTTATTTAATTATGATTATTTATTCACTGCATTTGTAGACCTCCTCTTTTATGACTGCTCATTCCAGCTTACAAGGAGATCGATTTTATCATCATCATAATAACCATGTGAGTGAGGTGAGTTGGTGTGACAAAAATGAATGATCTGAAGCCATCCAGTGAATTTCTTGGTGAAGCAGTGAAGGAAATCTGGAACTTTTCACTCCAGAAAAGCCATTCAGAGAAGATACCAACAAATGCACAACAATGTCTGAGTTGTAGTGATGTCCAGATCAACAGAAATATTGGTTTTGATACAACAGGAAAGTTATAGAGACCAGAATGTTCTCCCAAGTACTGATTGTCATGATACCCTGTTTGAAAAAGTATTCATGATTCTATCAAGAAAAATCCACATAATTTTTAAATTATACAAGAGGGAAGTTGAAGAACTAAACAATGGTGAAGAAATATGCAAAGGAGAAAAAAAATCTATCATAAATCCCATGGATTTGATCCATTATTATCTAGTCTCTAATCTTTTTTTTTTTTTTAAAGACAAGCTTTGGTAAAGGATAGTGCATCTTTAACTGTAGGCAGGGAAAGGAATGAATCATTTAGAATCCATTTCAGCCTGTCTTTCCACAGGATTTGGGACAAAAGAGGTTTGGTAAATCTAATTACACTTTCTACGGTAGTGCACAGATTGTGGGGGTTGTTTCCAATGAATTCAGTATTTTATGACAGATTGTGTTCTAACAGTAGAATAGATTCTCTTAACCTGTCATTGCTCCCAATTATCACTAAACTATATTACTGCAATGCATTTTACATTGGTTTACCTTTGAAAAAAGGTGAAAAGAGGAGCCAACAGAATGCTGATGTTGGCCAGTAAATTTAAATATATGTGCCAGTAACACAAGTTTCCTTTTTTAAAAATAAGTTTTGTCATTATGTATAACAGGGGTACCCAACTCCTGGGCTGTGTCCCACTACTGGCCATGAACTGTTCAGAACCAGGCCATGGAAGCAGCAGGAAAGCACACAAGCATACAAGTGCATTCCCACTTGTGCGAGCAGTGGGCAACCACATGCATGCTTGCTGACTGCTTGCACAGAGCCATCCCCTCTCTCGCTCTCCCCACCAGTCCACAAAACTGGAAAGGGCTCCCTTTCTTTTCCATCTCCCTGTATTACCAGTCAGTCCATCTGTCCATCAGTCTGCCTGCCTGCCTGCCTGCCTGCCTGCCTGCCTGTTTGTCTGTCCGTCTATCTATCTATCTATCTATCTATCTATCTATCTATCTATCTATCTATCTATCTATCTATCTATCTATTTATCTATCCATCTTCTATCTCTATTTCATCTCTACTTATTACCATATCTATTTATCTCTATCTCTACCTCCAGAGGTGGGTTATCTTTACTACCGGTTTGCATTGCACCCGCGCGCATGTGCGAGCTCTTTTGCATATGCGCAGAAGCTTCTGCACAAGCGCAGATCACCTATGATGATGTCCAGGTCAGTGGGCGGAGCCTCTGCTGGTTTTACTACCAGTTTTTGCGAACTGGTCTGAACCGGTGGCAACCCACCACTGTCTACCTCTCTCTCTCTCTCTCTCTCTCTCTCTCTCTCTCTCTCTCTCTCTCTCTCTCTCTCTCTCTCTCTCTCTCTCTCTCTCTCTCTCTCTCTCTCTCTCTATCTTGAAGACTAGTCCAGCTGGCAGGTGAGCAAACAGGTGGCATTCCTCCTCCAATCCAGTTCTCCTGTAGTACTCTTCTGGCCATGCGGAAGTCCCGGATGGCTTCCGCACTTCCCATTTTTGGCCTCCCTGGCCTCTAGAAGCCTTCTGTCAGCCACAAATGAGCCTGTTTTTGGCCTCCCCCACCTCTAGTAGCACTCTGCCTTACTTTGCAGTTCCATCCCGTGGGGCTCGCAAAGGTAAGTCCTGCACTCAGCTGAAGGGTGGGGGCTGGCGAGTAGATGGGGTGATGTGGACGAGGCAGCCTCATGGTCCCACACAGGTGGGCTATAGTTTGAGGACCCTTGCTTTATGTGGAGTTGGAGCTATACTGGAAAGCGTGGTCTCCTTCCATAGCTTCTGCGTGAGTATTTCTCAAAATATTATCCAAAACCATTCTTTAAATCCTGACATGATTTCATTTTATTGTACGCAATAAAAATGGCTACGCTGGATGTAGCCATTTTTCTGCTCCACATCTTTGTACATAATGAGAACAAAGTAATATATACCGTTGTCTGTTTTAGCTTCTCTTTACGGTGAACAAAACGATGACTTGGATCTACAGGGAAAGTTTATTTTAATTTAATTTACAGTTAAATTGATGGCTTGCTGGTCATAGGTTTCTAGTCCTACGTTAAGAAAAAAGGATAAGGTGTTTTAAATCTGTTGTTATTTGTCACAATTATCCATCTGGCCATTATAAATGTATCCATGCTAAAGCCCATTTTTATTCAGGATTTTAATCTGCAAGATAAAAGGGAAATCAATCCTGTTATTCCAGTCAATAAAACTGAAATGCTATAGGTTATCTTAAGTTGGACCACATCAATAAAGCTTGTGCATGGCAGGGCTATATATTTTATTATATTTTAATACCACACACACATATACAGCAAGACAAGATTTCTACACCTAGATCTTTGGAGAAAAGCTCAGGGTTGTAACTAAACTAATCAATGTATTTAATAGATTTTTTTTTTATTGTTTTGGCAACCATTTTACAATATTTTCAATTGATTAATAGGCTCCATATGGTTAGTAACTTAAATCATATTAGATTCCCAGTATATATCTAACTGGTTTTGTTCTTTCATGATTTTTGAGGTTCAATATAATCATAATATCATTCATCAATTATTATCCATGATCTGACTGTGCAGAGTGGTATAATCCTATTTTTGGTCATTCTTGCCAAAATGACTAATAGCATAATTTACCAAATTCACTTTCTTAATCATGTGCTTACTCATTCTCTGGAAGTATTTTACACATTCATTTGCTCTATGGAAGGTGAATAATTAACATTTCTGTAATACTAAATGTTATTCACATAATTCCTTATTCCCTTATCTTTTTATTTGCTTTTAACTTGTTTTTCACTTATTTCTTGAAATAATTTCACAGTTTTGTAGCATAAAAAGTTGAAAACCTTACTGAAGCAAAGCAGGCTTTCCTTGGTCCTTTGACTGGACCAAAATACTATTCTAGTTCTCATATTTGCAGTCTGTTATTTCTTCGCTGGAATGTAGGTTGTCCTTACGACCATAAAAATCAGGGGTGTCAAACTCAATTTCATTGAGGGCTGCATCAGGGTTGTGTTTGACCTTGGGGGGCTGGGGTGGGCATGGCCAGCTGGGCGTGGCCAACTCGATGTCACTTGTGTTGGGGGCACCTGTAGTGGCCGGAGCACTCTGCCAGCAAAATCAAGCTCCTGAGCTCCGTTTTTGGCTGCGACGGCCTCCTACAACTCTCTGCCAGTGAAAACGGAGCTCGGGAGGGCCACCTGCAGCCCTCCTGAGCACCATTTTCACTGGCAGAGGCACCATGGGCCAGTCCTTCACTGTTTCCAGCACAGCCCCATGGGGCAGTTCTAAGCATTCCTTGGGCCGGATCCAGCCCCCAGACCTTGAGTTTGACACCCCTGATATAAATTGAGTTTTCTTCTTCTTCCGTGTGTAGATCAATCTTTAGACTGCCAGAATGAAGCCATTTTCTTGGCTTTGTTGTTGGCCAAAAATAAGTCATTGTCAGTACACGTTTCTGGTAGTAGTTGATACACCAGCAGATGAGCCAAGCTCTGCATCTCTCCACATTCACACAGTGTGTTGTTATCTACTAAAAGCCTCCACTTGAGCATATTGATTTAGGCACTCTAACCCTCAATAGCAATAGCACTTACTTATATATTGCTTCATAGTGCTTTACAGCCCCCTCTAAGCGATTTACAGAATCAGCATATTGCCTCCAGCAACCTGGGTCCACATTTTACCCACTCTGGGAAGGATGGAAGGCTGAGTCAACCTTGAGCTGGTTAGAATCAAACTCCTGGAAGTGAGCTGAGTTAGCCTGCAATACTTCATTTTAACCACTGTGCCATCTATTCAGGATCCTCCACTTAGTATAAGGAAGGTTGGATCCTTCAGCCATGTCCTCCTTTAATGTTATTACTTGCTCAATGGTCCCCTTCCTTCATCTTTTAATTCGATTTTGTTCTTGCGAACCCTCAAGAATGTGTGTTCTTGTCATAAAGCTTTTTATCTGAGTTGGCAGGTTTGCCAAGGATGTTGAGGATCATTCTCTTCCTTTGTTTTCTCAGCGCCTGCTGCTATCTCTTTCCTGATCTTAGGTGGGGCAATGCCTAATATAAATTACATGATAATATATAATATATGACCAATAGGAAGCATGAGGCCAGCTGTATACTCTCTACTCTGGATCACATGACAGGAAGAAGGATGGAAGGGGGCTTGGAATGGTGCAGTTACCAACATTCCATGCAGCTCTCCAGCTGCCACTCTCA
The DNA here is from genome assembly GCA_030761175.1 of Masticophis lateralis. NCBI lineage: Eukaryota > Metazoa > Chordata > Lepidosauria > Squamata > Colubridae > Masticophis > Masticophis lateralis. The sequence continues at coordinate 68,077,999 of JAUDYJ010000003.1, forward strand.
TAGGGAAGCACTGGGAATTGGAAGGGGGGATTCCCCCCTCCCCCGAGCCTAGTCTGATCCAGCTATTTTTAAATTCAAACTTTCTTTGCCAAGCTGTCCACCCACATCAGTTCTATTTATGTACAAGATTTGTATAGCTGTCTTTCTTATGCAATGTGACGTTGGTGGCTCAGAAATGACAAATTCGGATCAAAGTGTTTGATCAAATTTTGTTCGGTTTTTGGAGAGCAACCATGCTTATGGACCTACAGATGGGCAGAACTTCAACTCCTTTGTATATATTTTTTCCCCAACGTTCCTTTGACTTCTGGAATTCTTGCCAAAACCACGTGAAGTATTAATACCACTTTATAAAGCGTTAGTAAGGCCACACCTGCAATACTGCATCCAGTTTTGGTCACCACGTTGCAAAAAAGATGTTGAGACTTTGGAACAAGTACAACGAAGAGCAACTATTCAATTTCATTGTACACATGTTGTGCATTGACAATAAAGGTTTGATTTGAACTAAGATGATTAAAGACTTGGAGACTAAAACATATGAAGAATGGTTGCAAGATTTGGAGAATCCCGTCTAGAGAAGAGAACGACTAGGGTGGACATGGTAGCAGTATTCCAGTATTTGAGAAGTTGCCACAAAGAGGAGGTGGTCAACTTATTTTCCAAAGCACCAGCGGGCAGGACAAGGAACAATGGATGGAAACTAATCAAGGAGAGAAGCAACCTGGAATTAAGAAAAAAACTTCCTAACAGTGAGTACAATTAACCAGTGAAACAGCATGCCTACAAAAGTTTGAGCTGCTTTGTCACTGGAGATTTTAAAGAAGAGATTGGACAGTCACTTGTTTGAAATGGTATAGGATCTCCTCTTTGAGCAGGGATTGGACTAGAAGACTTCCAAGGCCCCTTCCAGCACTTTCTGATTGATGTTGCAAGGTGTTTCTTTTAGTGTGTGTGTGTGTGTGTGTGTGTGTGTGTGTGTGTGTGTAGTGGGAAACACTACTCAAACTGTGTATGCTCCACTCCGGGCTACGCAACAAGAATGAGCGTTTTGTACAAATTGCTAGTTACAAATTGAATCTCCCACACAGATCCACTGGCAGAATTTTTCAGGATTCTTTCCCCCCCCCCTTTCCATAAGCCCAACATGATCTGTCCCATTTTTAAACTGATTTTTGCGCCGGTTTTTCCTTACATACCCAAGCTAGTCCTGTTTGGTTATTTTCAAAGAATTGTCATGCTGTGGGGCAAACAGCTGGATGGACATTACTCTTTTAAAATAATTTCTTTCCAATAGTCTATTGAGTTGGAAAACCTTTTGCTTCTACATTAGATAGATTGTTTCCAAAGAAAGAGTAAAGATCTCATTTGCTTTAAAAGTTCCTCTAGTCCAATATTAATTACTGTCACAAATTCCAGTCCATTAAGATTAGAACCATTCCTTGTACCATCTACTAAAATAAACTTTTCTCCTTATGGGATTGGCAGAAATATTTGTCTGGCAGTGGAATACAATGTTTCAAGATTGTAAGAGAGTTTTAAATGGGATTTTATTTTTTAAAATACTGCCTCAGCATCTGTTTATATATTTAGAATGTTAACAGCACATATAATGTTCACGTATGGTTGAAGATTGAACGGGGAATGTAGACTCTGGATTTATCCAAGTGTCTTGTCATCAGCATAAGCAAACAACCATTTCTGGAGGGCAGAAATGGGCAACATTGCCACTTTATTAATCCCCCACTCACCATCAATGTGACATCAGGGCACATTTTTCTGTTCTGCTTCTGAAATATTTGTTTTCTATGAAATGTTGCCTTAAGCACTCCTGTATATTTTGGATACCGATCTTTGGCTTGTAGCAAGCTAACTCCAACAACTGATTAGCTACCGTACAGAGAGAAAAACTTCCCTTTAATATAGTCAATATAGCAATGAGAGCTATAATAGCTCGGTGGTGATCATTCTTGCCTTGCAAATACAAAGCTGTAATTTAAACCCAGTAGGAGCATTATATGAAGTCTCATTGGGAGCCAGAATAAAACACTTCTACCTCAGGTGACTACGAAAACAATGAAACAGTACATTAATGGAGGGCTTTTCGTTTTGTTTTAAAGTAGGACGTAATTTTAAAAATTCTATCATGTTACAAACCAGCAACTTTCTCTTTACAGGGGCAGGAATTATAGTCATTTTGCTCCTGGAGCATTCCAAGAGTAAAAGGTATTAGACAAAAACAGGCAGGAAGAAGTTATTTATTGATCTATTTACCTAATACTAGATTTGATGGGTTGCCATTTTTATACATAAAATTAGGCTTTTTGCCATTTAACAGTCATATTTTTTAAACTATTCTGTGTGTGTGTGTGTGTGTGTATCTCCCACAATGCAGCACAAAATTTGCTTGCTGCCATAAAGAAAAGATGGAGAAAGAACCCAGAAAGTAGTGAATGTGATTTCACTCAAAATCTTGGCTACGTAGGAAAAACCTGGCTTAAAGGAAAAACATATATATATCTGAGGTTTTTGCGGGTGTTTGTATGTAGGTCTTTGGTTATTCGGGTCTTCTCCCGTGTAAAATTGGAAGTGTCTTGGTGACATTTCAACGAAGTCTCATTCATCATCTTCAGACTGGTGTTCTTGGCTTCGTACTCTCCAAATCTATGAGAACTAGGTCCTTAAGCAGTTTCCTGAATTGATTTTGTTTATCTACATTAGATTATAAATCTCTTCATTCCCAGTTTATAAGGCCAGTATTTCAATATTGTATTCATAGAAGTTATCCAGTCAAGAAAAATGAAGCAATTAAACATTGCGGCATAATAAGTGAAGTTAGCTGCCCAGCAGAGACTAATAATTAACATGAAGCAAGTGAAATCACGTCTACTTAATCACATGACAGAGAAATCTAAAATGCTGAACATAGGACAATATAGCTGTACTAGTCTAAAGGAAGGCTCAGCGTAACATATACATATATATATACATATATATACATATATATATATACACGTGTGTGTGTATGTACACACACACATACACATACACATACACATACACATACATATACATATACATATACACATATATATCTCACACATCCCTGCCAAAATTGATTTTTCAGTTGAGACGAAACCTTCCCCACAATACAGCACATTTGCAATTTTGAAAGAGAAACTCAGTGTTCTTTGTTTCAAGGCATAATATATACAAACGTTTTTAATGAAATGAGGAACACTTGAGTGACTTCTGCAGTGAGGCAATATGCTAGACGGAGGCTCTAGTAAACTCTTCTTGTGGAAATCCTACACATCAGCATTAGCTGAGTCTGGCTGCTCTGAGTAAAGGTTAGATTTCTCCTTATTCTGTATTTTCATTAAGGTTAATATTTAAGCCCTGGCCGCTGGTGCCTTCCAAAGGACTGGTTGGCCCTTGGACAGCTGTTAGTGGGAAAGAGCGAAGCCAGCTCTGTTGGAGCATTTCTCTCAGCTGTTTGAACAAGGCACACACCCTGATGTGAATGGCCTTGAAACGGCTGCCGTTGCATAGCTCTCGTGCTCCTTAGACCAACCTGCGCTGTGATTGGCTGGGCCTGCCGTCCTCCCTGTATCCTCTAGTGACTGCTGCTGACAGGGTATCTCTCTGCAGCTGAGATTACTGCATATGACCTACTTTGAAAACGGTGTGAAACAAGGTTCACAAATTAGGTTGGAAGGGTGCCATGGAACGAGCGTGCAAAGAAAAGTCATTCAGGAGGCGTCTGCCAGAATCAGATTAAAATGATGCAAATGGAGAGAGAGACAGAGAGAGAGAGAGAGAGAGGGAGAGAGGGAGGGAGGGGGAGAGAGAGAGGTGCTTTTGTGCATTCTTTCCATGAAGCTTTGCTTTGATGGTTTATGTTTCGATTCTTCCTGATGATAGCATATGTATTACGCAGGGTTGCAGAATTAGGGAGCCGGTAGCCAGTTAAAGGAAAGACAGCGTCTGCTTTTTGTCACCCTTCCATTAAAAGCAAACATAGGGGGAGGGAGGAACAAATATAGAATTTCAGGCTGAGTTACCTATCCATGGAAGGAGCGGTGATTAATCAGGAATCCATTGTGCCCTCACTAAAATCGATATTGTTACATTCACAGCTCATCGGATGGCTACATTTTGTGTCACGTTTTATATTGCTTAGGCTTCCCTCTCCTTATCAGAAGAAATCATTTCGGCTCTGAAACAAGCAATTCCCCCCCCAAATACTCCCAATTAAGATTGCACGTTCTTCTTTTCTTCGGTGAATTTATGGCTTAGCTGCAGAAGGTTTGCCTTGAATTGAAAAGCAAATGGAGTTTCCCAGGAGCTGTAAATCAGCTTGAAAAAAAAAAAAAGGACTTTCCTCCCACTCCCTCCTCTTTTGAGACTAACACATTTCATAGGGAACTGAGCAACGTTTGTGTTTGCCATCTGATCAGATAATTAGCATCAGTTACAAGGTGATGCTGCATTTGTAAAGGGCACTGGGGTTCTCCATCAGTAGAATGGAAGAACGTGTTTAGCAAACTGTTTCTCGTGTTTTCTTCCTTGTCTCGAGGTCAAAGGGTCTGTAAGAAATTAGCAATGCAAATGTATTGGAGCCTGCACCCTTGCAATAAGAAAATAGTTCATTTCATTTTGGCACATTTCTTTTAGAAAAGAAATAAGGGTTGCGCATGTGGTACATTATCCATCCAGTATTATAGCACTTTGCTTTTATATCACTTTTGAAGTGCTGAAAGCCCTTTGCATGCATTATTTCAACAATCCTTGAATTAATCCTGTGTATAGCTGAGGATTAAATTTACACTGAAGATGAAAGTGGTTAATACATATCCTATACATATCATTATGTTTATATTTCAAATACGGGCAGTCTCCTGGTTAGGAATGTCTGGCTTAAGAACAACTCTTACTTACAAACAGACTGCTATAAAGCCTATTTTATATTTACACACACACACACACACACACACACACACACACACATATATATACATATATAATGAGTTAAGTATAATGGTTCATAATAACGAATGCACACACTACTTTGTAAGGTAGTGCAGCTTCCAGGGTTTGTCAGTTCGAGGAAGGAGAATGCTGTCCGCAGTGTGGGTTCCTTCTGGTTTGGCCTGGTTCTCCTGAGCCGGTAGCGGTGACGATATGATATCACTGAACTGATGTCCCCCCCTCCGTGCCACCCCGCCACCCTCACGCCCTCCCCACGCACCCCACACGTTATTTTTACCCTTTATTTGGCCCCACCCCCAATCTATTGCTGCCTCCTGAGTCCCAGCTGATGGCTAGAGGAAAAAAATTGTTTAAACTCTTGCCACAGGGCTTCAAAGGGACGCCCTATAGCTGATCAGTGTTAAAAGAAAAGAAATGAGTAGACCGATGCCTGCAAAAATAAATGGGTACGCCAGTGCCTGCAAAAATATATGAGTAGATCAGTGCCTGCAAAAATAAATGGGTAGATCGGTACAGCTCTGCAAGCAGTTAAAAGCCTGGTAGACCAGTACCTCTGCTAAATCCTAAAGAATTGTCACATGACCATCAAGCCACACTCACAAAATAAGCCATGCCCACAGAAAAGGTAGTAAAAATTTTTAGAACCTACCCCTGGCTGTCCGCCATTTTAAGTCAAATCCTGTGCTGTTTAACAGTAACAGAGTTGGAAGGGACCTTGGAGATCATCTAGTCCAACCCCCTGCTAACGCAGGAGACCTGTACTAGGGATTCAAACCGCCGAACTGCCAACCTTTCTGACCAACAACCTCAGTGTCTTGGCCACTGAGCCACCTAGTCAGGCTGTTGACGCTGTTGAGTGAGTAATTTTGTATTTGGCTTACATTTTTCTCTTATTTACCCTTGTAACCATGCCTCTAGAGAGGAAACACAATGCAAGTCATAGTTATGCATTAAAAAAAAGGGGGGGGGGTGATTACAATTGAAAATGAAGTCAAGTAGAATAAAGCAATAGGATCAATCATTGGGAAAGTGTTAGACTACAGCTGGTCAATTTAAAGATAAAGTGAGAATAATCGAGCATGTGAAAGGCCCTGCCCAGATGAAAGCTACCATTTCCCCCCCCCCCCCCCTCTAAGCAACACAGTTGTTTAATCATTGAAATGGAAGGGCTATTGATAATTCGGTTAGGCAGTCAAAATCAGTGTAATATGCCTATTAGCCTTACTGTATTGCAAGAAAAGGCTCGAAGCCTTTTCAATGATTTTAAAAGCTGCACATGCAGCATGCAAAGGTGATTATGATGAAGAATGAAGGAGTGGGTTTAATTGTGTCAAACTGAGGACAAATGTATATAATATTAACATGCAAGGTAAAACAGAGAATGTCAGTGTAAGTGCTGTACATGATTTTCCTGAAATGTTGAAAAAAAACATTGAGGGAGATTATTAGCCAGATCAAATTTTTTTTTTGGGTGGGGGGAGGTCTGAAAGGACTATATTTTGAAAAGAAAAGAAAAACGTGCACAGGGACATAAGGTATTAAAGACATGCTAATGTTATTACTAGGAGGTAACCTATCTGGGAATTTCAAACTCAAGCCGTTGCTTGTGTAAATCCAAGAACACTTTGTCCTATTATTATGGCATCTCTTCATGTTGTTTGGAAGGCAAATGCAAAAGTTTGGGTTATAACTGCCATCTTTAAAGATTGGTTTTTGAACCATTTTGTCCCTAGTATTGAATTTTTTTGCATGGCCAATGAAATTCCGCACCCAGATATCCAAGCAATTTAGATGACTTTCATCCCAATGAAAAGGTAATATTTTTACCCTGTAATACTGCATTACTAATTCAACCAATGGAGCAGGAAGTCATAGCTTTCTTTAAGGCCTATTATTTACAGTGGACCGTCTCGTAAGTTGTTATGACTACCCAGGATGATGTAATGAACTTAAGGGAGGTCTCAAGGAATTATATATCATCTATGATGCCTTCAAAAATATTGCTGATTCTTGGGTTGAAGTGAAGCAATCAGATAGGAAAGGAAGTTGGAACAAATTGTGCCTTCAATTTGTGCATGACTTTCAGGGTTTTACAGTGGATGACCTTGTCAAAGTCAGGCAAAGTATGGTTGATATTGGTAAACCACTGCAGTTAAACACTAGTGAAAATGATATCATACAGTTACTGACCAATAAAGACTTTATAGAACTAGTGCACCATTTGATTGCATTTGAGGAAAAAGATTGGGACCTAAAACTCCAGAACCAAAAAAGGGTTTTGAAAAAAGAGTTAGTTGAAGCCTTTTGTCTCATTGAAGCAGGGATAGCAAAGAGGAGCAAGATCCTAATACAGCGAGGTTCACCCAAGTTATCACACAGATACTGAGGGCCTCAGCAACAGGACCATTTATGATGAACAAAAAAAAAGCTCTGTATAAATCTTCTTTGATGTCTACTTCAAGAAATTGGCAGCAGTAGTAAACCTTCCCTTTCCAACACTAGGCCCATCAACTTCAACAGTAGCCATCTCTCCATAGCCTTCTCCTGCATCGTCTAGATGAAGAAAGGACTAGCACAGCTTGCTTTATTCTAGCTAAAACCTGATTTGGTTGAATCCAGAGTTAGTCATGTTTAAAAGCAACTATCAGCAGAACTAAAGTTAGTCATGAACTTTTCTCAATGACTTCAGTGGGCCTGAACTGGATCTAACCCATAAGTAGAAAAGTGGATTATATATAGTTACACCTAATAAACGTATAATTATAGGAATTATAACTTGACATGTTTGTCCCCTATGTAGTCTCAAATATATCTCAGCAACAGATATATTTTGAGATAGAAAATATATATCTGAGCAACACTCAGAGATGGAAGACTGATTTTTGTTTTTAAAATCTGTAACTACAAACAAAAAGATCCATAACTGCATATATATGTTCTCCAAACATATGTTCTCTGGATACATTTGTAAATACACTTATTATTTCAGAGTATTGCCTTTTTAAAGAAATTATTGGCCAGCAATTATTAATATTACAAAATATTATAAACAGAGACGAGCCTGGGTACTCTGGATGTGGCAAACTTGTTCCATTTTATTTATGTAGATATTTCTGCCCGCCCACATATTTGTACCACAGTTTTAGGACACTGATCTGCAAAAAATAGATGTGCAATTCTTGCAAAGCAGATGGAAGCCTCTACTCCTCATTACATGCATATTATTATCCACTATTGTATACAGTGTCATTTATTCAAAAGCACAAGCTGTAGTTTGCATTTGTTTGATGGAAGAACATGTTTCCCATGCAAAGTCACAGAGAGAAAAGGATACTAACAACCATCATTAGACTGATAGATTATATGAAGGTATGAGCTGCAATGCTAAGTGGCAGAACTAAAAGTGTTTGCAGGATATGTATCAAGATTATCATCTTGATTTTTTCATCCATCTCTGTGGACATCATACTTTTGTATATACCTGCTTAGTAGGACTTTTGGGCCCCCCTAAGCGGTGTTCTTTTTTTTATATACAAAGTCAGCTTATTGCCCCCACAATCTGGGTCCTCATTTTACCTACCTCGAAAGGATGGAAGGCTGAGTCAACCTTGAGCCTGGTGAGATTTGAACTCACAGTAATTGCAGGCAGCTGGCAGCTAAGTGCTACTTTAACAGCACTTTAGTCCTCTGCACCACCAAGGCTCCTTAAATGGGCAGGTACTCCTACATACAAGCATTTCCTCTCTACAGTCAGAAGAACCCAGCAGCGTATGCATCCGCCAGGCAGCAAGAGAGGCAACTAAGTGGAATCAGAGATATTTACATTTTTGAGACAAGTTCTGTGGATAAGAATTGCAGGCAGCAGAATGGATGTGAGTAAATGAGATAGACCTTTGATCTCATCTAGTACATAGACGAAATAACACCGGGCCTAGGAATAGCTTTATAATGCTATTTGTCACTTGTGTAAAGTGACACACTGGCAGATCTGTCTATAAATAGAGATCAGACATTCAAACACAGTATGGAGCTTAAACAAAGGGATCTGCAACACCTAAAGGCCATCAACCCATACACAATTTTTTAAAAAGCCATTTTCAAAAGCTTCAAAAGATGCTTTAGGGAAGGATTATCCAGTTTATAGTTTAAACTGATGCACTGATTTTGGGAACAAGAACCAGTTGGATTTTTTCTATGATCCGTCTCAGTGTTTTTCTGCTAACCCCATTTTAAAATGAGCACAGTGGTGATGGACAACTCTGGATCTGAAGCTGTTGCTGGGGTGCTTTCAAGCAAGGTTTTTCTTTAACAATAATTCCACTTTGCAGAATTTTATAGTAGTGGAGTAATGTAGATGCTATTTTATTCCATTATAACCTCCCCCACTGCTGCTGCTTTCATCTCCCCCTCCATCTCTCTTTTCCCTTTCCTGTTGCAGAAAATTATTTGGGGTTGGGGGAGAATGGAAATGCCATGAAATAAGTTTGATTCTCAGCCCTGCACTGTTAATCACAAAGCCCACCATTCCCAGCAGACTGGCACAGCTTTGAAGTTTACTCTGCAGCAACAATAGACTTTCTCTGAATTCTCCCTACTGCTGAGTCAAAGTGATCCCCACCCATCCTTGAGTTGGCAACAACAACAACAAAAAAAAGTTGCTTCCCTATTTGATCCCATATCCTGCTTTTTTTGCTTCATCTGGGTTGGCTCCCTGCCAAGTGGTGCAGTTGTAATTATGTGTGGCTGTTGATCACCTGCCCTCTTCTCTAGAATATCACTAGCAGGAGGAGAAAACTTTTTTAAAAATTTTTTTGATTTATATGCCGCCCTTCTCCGGAGACTCAGGTTGGCTTACAATGCATTAAGCAATAACCTTCATACATTTGTATATATTTATACAAAGTCAGCTTATTGCCCCCACAAACTGGGTCCTCAATTTACCCACCTTAGAAAGGATGGAAGTCTGAGTCAACCTTGAGCCTGGCTAGGATTGAACTCACAGAATTACAGGCAGCTGGATGTTAATTGCTGCCTTTAGTAGGAGACATTAGCCCCCTACGCTACTCAGGCTCATATAACTTCACCAATGAGGTACATCTTTCTGCTGACATCAGTTTGACATGTCTACTAGGTTATCTTCCTATGCTCCTCCTCCAGTACTCTATTTTGTTGTAGCTCAAGTTATATAGAATTTTTTTTAAAAAAAAAACATCAGTCACAAGGAAGCTGAATCACAAGCAATGCATACTTGCCACTTCTCTCCCTTTCCTTTCCTTCCTTTATGTAGTCAACAAATGCCATTTTCTAGAGCCTTTTATGTTCTGTTCAGAAGACAATGCGGGTCAATGGTAAAAGAACAGCCCTGAACAAATAAAAATGAAAGTTAAAGGATATGATGAATGATCAATGATTAATGATGGATAAGAGACTGTACACTTAAATATGTTTTTGAGAAATAAAATTTTTAAAAAAATGTTAAAAAAAAGAGAAGACAATGGGGGAAGTTGATCAGTCCCATTTTTTAGTTTCTCTATTTTACTAGTACAGTGTTTCAAGCCCCAGAAAGTAAGGGCTTCGTGATATTTCACACTTCCAGTTACAACTCTCTTTAGGGAGATAACATCATAATGTTGGTAGATATTATGGGAATGGGGACAGGAAGGGAGCAAGCAGCAATGCCTTGAAACAGGCAGAAATAGAATTTACATTCCTACTCAATACCGGTGACCTGATTTCATTTTCAATATAATAAGTGGTGAAGCATAATAAGTGGTGAACCACAACCTCATGCGGTTGACAATAAGGCTGTTGCCAAAGAGTAAAAACTCAACATTATCATTGCAACAAGTAAAGGATGACCTAAGCCTATCTTACTAACCCTGAGAAACCACATGAAGACAACTTAAGGCAATGCTTTGGGGCATGTTTGTACTCTGCTCACTGTCCAGGGCAAACCTTGTTCTTTATAGCTATTTTGTTTCTTTGGTTGATTTGTGGAGCTCATCATAGTACCCTGCACTTGCGGGAATATGCTAGGAAGAAGAAGAAGAAGAAGAAGAAGAAGAAGAAGAAGAAGAAGAAGAAGAAGAAGAAGAAGAAGAAGAAGAAGAAGAAGAAGAAGAAGAAGAAGAAGAAGAAGAAGAAGAAGAAGAAGTTTATAGTACTTTAAAGAGTCATGGTGGTGCAGTGGTTAGAATGCAGTATTACAGGCTACTTCTGTTGGCTGTTTGCAGTTTGACTCAGCCTTCCATCCTTCTGAGGTCAGGAAAATGAAGATCCAGATTGTTGGGGGCAATATGCTGACTCTATAAAATCACTTAGAGAGGGCTGTAAAGCACTGTGAAGCGATATATAAGTCTAGGTACTATTGCTATTGCTGTTAAACCATGATGTCCTTGTTATCTAAAGAATCTAAAAACCTTCTTGCTCTAAACAACCTTCTTTCCTCAAAGTCTACATTTCCCCCTTAAATGTGTTTATAATATTTTTTTAATGGGGAAAAAAGGAGTTTTGAATACGTGTAAAAGTTGTACTTTTGCTTTTGACTGAATCAGCAGGAAAATCTGTTTCTTTTTAAAGCTTCATAAATATAACAAAACCCACTGAGAATAGAGTCTCAGGGAAAAAAATTAATGTCTCTTTTTAAAGAAAGTGTTTTCAATCACTGTAATTATGTCATGTAAGGTGTTTTCTTTTTAAGTCTAAATTTTAAATGTACAAACACAGCTTCCAAGAATCCCAGGGGATGGGAAATTGGCATCCACTGGAGAGATAGATTTTAAAGAAACAGATGTAGTTCAGATTGGTATATGTACTAGGTTGATAATAAGTTGTTGCTACGTATTGTTTAAAAGAGAACATAAATTATATTCACTTTTAATGATGAAAAAGCTTGACTGTCATGAATGGGTAGGGGGAGCTTTACAAACTTAAAACAAAACAAAACAAAAAGCTGAATAGGTGGACCATATTTTTAAATGTATTTTAAAAACATGAAACATTAATGAAATAGAAGTATACTGTTTTCCCTTAAAGGGCAGTTAAAATAAATTGTTTCCTTGTATTCAACAATTGAGAAGATGACTTCAAAATGGCAAGCATGATCTGAAGCCTTACTGCTTTTTAACATACGTTGTACAGATCTCATACATGTTAAAATGAGCAGGGCTTCAATCATCCTGTTATATCTGTCATGTTGAAGTCACTAACTGACATTATAGAGGTACCTATAAAGTGAGTGAAGCAAGCGTGCACGCATATCCCTGTTGCGAACCGGTAGTAAAGATAAGTAGAACCCATCCCTGGTTAGAGTGCAGTACTGTAGGCTACTTCTGCTGACTGCAGTCTGCCTGCAATTTGGCAGTTCGATTCTCACCAGCTCAAAGTCAACTCAGCCTTCTATCCTTCCCATAGGTGGGTAAAATGAGGAACCAAATTGTTGGGAGCAATATGCTGACTCTGTAAACCACTTGGAGAGGACTGTAAAGTGGTATATAAGTCTAAGTGCTATTGCTATTGCTCTCATCAGCAAGGAACTCCAAATAATGAAAAGGGAGGAAAACTAGTTAAGCTTACATACTCTTGATATCCCACAAAAAGAGGAACAATCCCTGCCTCTCCAGGACTCTTCGGACATAGATAAAGCAATATTAACCCCAGATGTCTTGCTATCTCAATGAGAAGAAGAAAATTACAAGGGTTGAATTCATGGTAAAACTTCAGGCAATCCCTAAATAAATGGAATCAGATTTACAGGTTAGGAAACTGAGATCCATGGAAAAACTAAAATTACGAAAGGCCCAGCTATTAAATTTGGTGAAGATTTGGAAGCATTAAAGAAAAGTATTATTTCTCATGAAATCAGAATGAAGTCTTTTGAAGAAAAGGAACAATCTCATGACAAATTTATTATAAATCTGCAACCTGAACTACTAAAAGTTCAAGACCAGTTCACGAAAAGCAACTTAAAAATAAGGTTGATTCAACCTTCGGATGTGGAGTAGCAGAATCATTTATTAATTAAATGGAAGGATGTATTAAAAACATCTCATTACCAGTGGCTTATAAATTAAGATTAAGAGACAATCGTTCACTAAAATCTGCCCCTATAATTGTCACAGTTCTGATGTCTAGCACCTCCTATAACTTTTAAGACAAACTTGAAAGTAAAATTAATCCAGACTTTCCTTCACAAGTTTTAAATTTCAGAAGAGGCTTTGGTTTTGCCTGTACAACAGCAAGCAGCAAGAATGTTAAATACTTTTCTGTATCCGGTAATTTTCTGCCTTTCCCTTGGAGATGAGTTCAAAAGATTTGCAAGTCCATCTGCTGCCATGGAATTTTAAGAGGCTTTTTGCTGATCTGATGAGTAACAAACTTTCTTCCTTTTTCACTTTCCTTGAACAATTGCTGCTATTACATGACTGCCCTCTAGAAGTGTTTTATTCCCAGGACTGGAGGGGAAAAAATGGGGGGCAGTAACCTAGATTAAAATGGAGGTTTAAAATTGCTATTTTCTTTCTTGTTCAGTTCTTTTTTATTGTTAGAACATTTACAAGAAACATTTTCCTTTTTATCACATTATTGCATTATGTTTATTTTGATTCATATTCATTACTTAAATGTTCTTTTGCCTAAGTCAAGCAAACTCGATTTCATTGAGGGCTGCATCAGGGTTGAGTTTGATCTCAGGGGCGGGGTGGCTGTGGCCAAGGTGGGCATGGCCAGCTTGACGTCACTTGTGTTGGGGGTATCTGTGGTGGTCTGAGCACTCTACCAATGAAAATGGGCTGCAGAGCTCCATTTTCTTTTTCTTTTTTAATAAATTTTTATTATAGTTCAAAAAAACAAAAACAAAAACAAAAACAAATGGATAATAGTTTTTCTATCATGGTGTAACATCATCAAAATATTCATCCACCAATAATCAGAAAATAAAAATGGAAACTATTTACATATTCTTATATACAAATTTACATTTCCAATACTTACTGATTACCATAATTATACCATCGTCTATAATTATAATCCAACATTATCCTTTATCTCTCTCCCGTTTCTGGATCCAATCATACCATGTTCCAACTACTATAAAAATCTGAGTCTCTTTTACCCTTGATCAGTTTTGTAAGTCTGTCGGACTCCGCACATTCCATGATTTTATAAATTATTTTTGAGTCCGTTGGTAAATCCTCATTCTTCCATTCTTGTGTGAATGCCACTCTCCCTGCAGTGATTATGTGCAGCATCAGATACCATTTAGTCAATCCATTATTTGCGGGTCTAACTCCCAACAGAAAGGTTTCAGGTTTCAGTTCCACTCTACAGTACGTAATTTCAAGCAACCATCGTTGTATTTTCATCCAATATTTAGCTGCCAGTGGACATGTCCACCATTGGTGGAAGTAGGTTCCATTGCTATGCCCACATTTCCAGCACTGTGGAGATGTCCTGGGGAACATTTTAGCTAATCTTGCTGGAGGTAGGTGCCATCTATAAACCATCTTACAAATATTCTCTTTATAAGAGGATGCAATAGTTAATTTTAAATTTTTAAGCCAAATCTCCTCCCATTTTTGAAAATCCAATTAATAACCCATATTTCGCCCCCAGGCAATCATGGAGTCTTTAACGACTTCCTCCCCCTCTTTCAATGATAATAGGTAAAAATAGCATCTCGATAAAACTTTCCTGTCATTACCTAATAATATTTTATCCAATTCTTGTTTCTCATGATATATCCCTTCACTCTCCTGATCTACCTTGAGTGTATTTGGGTGTAGGCTCACCAGTCTATATTACACCTCTTTGACCTCAGTTGTTCCTGTGTCTTCAGTCTGCCCTGAGTATTCAAAATGTCTTCATAGATCAAGACCTTCTCTCCTTTATATAACATCGGGTATACCAGGGCCTCCTGAGTCAAAATCCAACATGGTATCTTCAGATACAACTTTCTCCTAAGTCTTTCCCAGGTATCCCCTAGGGTCTTACGTAAATAATTATTCTGAAAATACCTCGGTCGGGTTGATTGTCCTGGCCATAAAAAGTGATGCCAACTGTGTTGAAGGCCGTGGCCTTCCGCCGCCAATAGCCGCCTCCTTTTCAGGGCAATCCAGTCCTTCACTCATATCAGAATGGCTGCCTGATGGCAAAGCTACCAATTTGGGAGCTCAAATCTCCCTCTATGTCTAGGTTCCTTCATCATCCTAAACTTAATCCTTGATTTTTTACTTTGCCAAATAAATTTAGAAATAACTCTGTTCAAGGTGTTGAAGAATTCCCTATCAAGACTTAGCGGGGCAGTTTGGAAAAAAACAACCATTTGGGGAGGACGTACATTTTGATGGCAGCTATCCTTCCCATAAGTGATAGTTGTAAATTTTTCCACCTCTCCAAATCTCTGACTGTCTAATTATAAAGGGAACATAATCATCCTCCTTTACCGAAGAACACCTTGGTGTCAAACCGAATTCCCAAGTATTTTATTTTATTAGTTATCTGCATCCCCAGGAGTCCCTCCAACTGGCATCTCTGCCTCTGCATCTACCAGTGAAAACGGGCTGCAGAGCCCCATTTTCAGCTGCAACAGCCACCGGCCGCCCTCTGCCAGTGAAAACAGAGATTGAGGGAGCACCCCGCAAGCTGAAAATGGAGCCCGTTTTTGCTGACAGAGGCACTGCAGGCCAGTCCTTTGCTGTTTCTAGGATGGCCCTGTGCGCCAGATCTAAGATCTAAGCCCCCTGTGGGCTGGATCTGGCCCCCAGGCCTTGAGTTTGACACCCCTGCTCTAGGTATTTGCTGTTTATTTGGCTTACTGGAGTACAAGATTGCTATAACATTTTAAAACTATTTTGAGAAGTATTTTGTCTGCATGGAAGCACTTGAAGTCATTAATAAAATTTGAAGAGACTTAGATTTTTTTTAAAAAAAGTATACATTTGTAAAAGGTGGAAAAATTATAACCAATTATAATTATAATTCTATATCCCTCCTTTATACTCATTCACCCTAAAAGAAGAGACAGCTGAGTCCTCCCAGAACTTTAGCTCAAACTCTCAGTGCTACCTAGGACTCAACAACCCTTCTCCTCACTTGACTTACCTACAATGGCCTCCTCCATCAAACACTCTTAGTAAGCTGGCCAGGAGTTTCCCTATTCTATTCAACCCCAATCCCCCTCCTGGCTGTCATCCAAGGGAGGGCAACCTACTCCAAACATGGGACACTCCCACCATTTTGGCCTCAGCTTGGGACCCAGAAACAAAATGGCATTTGGAAGGGAACCATGACACTTCCATGGAATCTGCCCAAAACTATCACTGGCCCTCCCAATTCAGCCCATCATAACCTTCAAGCAGTCTTCTGTGTCTTTTGCAGAGTCCAGGCAGCCTCTCAGTCTAAAAAGCCCACAAAAAGCAATGCATTACACCACCATCTGTCCCAGGGCAGGTTGATTTGTTGCACTGAGTCTCCCAGGAAACAAAGCATTGCCACTGAATGACATCACAAAGCCACAATTAGGCAATGTCACAAACCCCAATGGGGCAACTTTAACCTTGGCACCAATAACAAACTCATTGCCAAGATCCACACCAGACTACCAATAAGCATGGTTGCTGCTTATAAAAGAATGAATATATATTTGAAACATGTAATAAATAAATGAATAATAAATAAATATAACAGTAATGCTCATATACTTTAACAGGCTCTGTAGTAACGTGCTGTCATTGAAGGTCGATGTAGAAAAATTCCTTACCTGGAGACATAGAAACAACATAGCATGTACTTCTTCTCCAATGCCTGTATTATAGAGACATTCATACTAGCTTCATCTTACAGTTATTGCATAGATATGCAGGGCATACGGGACAATTTTACACCTCCCTGCTGCTCTCAAATATTAACTCTACTACAACGTAAAATGTTGCCAGGATCTGCACAGCAAGCAGATTTATAAAGTAATGACCTGTGCCATAAACTATAGTCTTAATGAGCATGTAGCTTTGTCATTCTAGAATGCCTTGTGTTGTGTTGTGATAGAGTTAGTCTGTATATGCTTTCCTGCACCCATCTAACGCTCATACCCCTCCTTTTAGATTACTTTTAAATGTCTTTTGTATATATAGTTTTGTTTCCCTTTTATCTTTTTATTATTTTTAAACTTTGATGTATTTTTCAGCTTTTTAATTGACTGTACTCCTCCCTCTTTATGCTGGGCTTTGACTATAATAAAGATTTGAGCAACTGATTGATCTGTGGCACCTTAAGATCCATTAGAGATGCAGCACTTTATATTTAATGAACAATTCAATTTGGTATGGAATTAAAATATCAAATGAAGGCTGGCATAATTTGCATACCTGAACTGTGGAACAAAGAATTGGATTATTCAGACTTAAAAAATCATTGGACCAAGGTGTTAAGAAATGTATAGCATTCTTCTTATGGCTTAAGATTGAAGTCAATTAATCGGAAATATTATGTTGTATCTGTTGAGCTCCTGCTTAAGAAAGATAGGACATCAGCTTTTTTTGCACAGGCCCTATCCACTCATAGCTTTATCTTGGTTTCAAATTGTACCATATATTAATACGATTTTGGGGGAAATAAGAAAATAATAAATTAAATTCCTAAAATATAGAATTGGTTGTTTTGTAAAGAGCTTTTTGTAAAGAGCCACTGTCCTGGAAGAAATCCAAAGCATCCAGGAGGACATCTATAACATGGTACCCAAAAATAAGCTGCTGAGAGAATACATGAGGCGGCAGCATATATGGGATGAAGATCAAGCAGAGGAAGTGCCATTGCAAGACCCTGCCTGGGATGTACATCAACAGATAGCTGAGGTGGCAGAGATTGGGATTCCTATCAGTGACTAGAAGGGACTGGACTAAAAAACAGGACTGGGGAACTGATTATAGCAGCACACAACAGGTCATCAGCATCAGATTTATAGAAGCAGAGGTCTACCGCATACAATTATATGTGTGTGTGTCTAACCTCAATTTATCAGAAAACAAGCTGTCATTTTTAATGTTGGTAATAGTAGTGATACTGGGGGCTATAAGAAGGAGTCTGGGGCAGTGGTGAAATCTGAACTAGTTTACTACCGGTTTGCTGGCTGCGCATGCGCAGTGCACACTACACACCAAATGCGAGATGCACCTGCACAATGCACGCCAAAAGGAGGCATGCAGTAAGTAGACCCGCCACCATCGCTATCAGATCGGGTGATCTGGTCTGAATCGGGAGCATTTTAACCCTGGTCGGGGGGCCAAATAAGACCCAGGTGTCACAGGTTGCCTACTCTGTTCTAAAGACCTTTTTCTCTCACACAATAATCTAATTTCTTAAAGGCTACTGGATGCATTTATTACCTCACAAAATATGTTTTTGTTCTCCAATAGTTCACATTATGGGAAACATAAGTTCCATTTGTCTACATTTAATCCAAAAGACTAAGTCTTGAAGATGTATTTAATTTAAAGCTACTTGATGTAAACTTAAAGAGATTTATGTTGTGTTAATTTATGAAACACAGTACAGAAGGCTGAGAGTGATTTGCATCCCATTTCTTCCCACAATTTGCTGAAATATTCATTTCCAGGTTTCCCCACCCTTTATTCCCATATTTTCTTTAGCAATGCCGCAGATGTTTGGGCAGCTTGTGCTAGAAGAGGCTGTTTTACCAGAAGTATATTTGTACATTTTATGGAATATATTGTAGGTAATCTTCATGCCAATTTAAATGACTGGCTGTTCATTAATACAATTAATGGCCTCTATGAATATTTATTCCTATTCAAGTTGAAGAATAACTATGCATTACGTCACTACAGCTTTGATGCAGCTGTAGAGAAATACCCTTCTATCTCACACTCTGTCAACCACATAAACTTCACCAATAATGCAGTCGTTGCCAATGATGGATGGATGAAAGCAAATAAACCACTAGATTTTATTTAGTCATGAGTTAATTTATGGCTGCTGTCTTCAACTCCACAATATGCTTTAGAAGAGATAATCGTGTACAAAAGCTGTTAATGTATAAACGCCATGACCCCAAATCCTTAATCTCTACCCACAGCGACACCCAAACAGCATCAGTTTGATTGGGGCAACACAAAAATCATCGGCCACACTACCACCTGCCATGCTTGTGAGTTCATCAAAGTCTGGCATTCCACAAGCAATTCCATCACCACACACATTGACCTACAACTACCCTACAAATCCTCAGAATCCAAATCAAATGCACAGCCAACCAGAGGCAGCACTGACCCTCCACCAATCCCACCAACCCCTCCACCAGCAGTTCACCTCCCAATGACCCTGAGCTGATGTAATCTCCTTATAACAAGACCCATCACAAGACTCACTGATGACTCATAGCTGACCCATCACAAGACTCTAACTTGACACATCCACACCTGAAGCCCTTATAAACAGAAGAACACTGATACTGGCATCCCCTAAATTCCACTGAAGATGTTACCTTAGTCTGGTAATGAAACGTTCGGAAGCCAACCCACAAGCTCAGAGAACGAACATTCACCTTCATCTTACACCTGGGCTACAGATATTTGCCACTATTCCAAAGCTGTTAATATTGTTATAAATGTATCAACAACTTTAATGTACTATGTACCTGGATACTCACATTTATAATTTCTTGTAGTTCTTCATATCTCTAGAATATTCAGAGGAATAAAAAATAATTATACCATTTCTACTGTAGACCACCAGTATAATTTGGCCATAATGGTGGTCTTTGTGTGATCATTTGTGCAGATACATATATAGGTCCTTTGATGCGGAAAGGAAATTTAGGATTTGAAGTATTGCTTAAAGGCCATTGTTGGATCCAGAAGATGGTAAAGAGACATAATTCCCACCTTTCTTTTTGGTTCCTAATAAGTATGGATATATAAATCACCTATTATAGTGATACAATAGGTCAGACTATAACTCTATAAGTTATCAACTGAAAAACAATAGTTACAGCTAAGCAATCTACTTTCTGTATGATCATATGGGAGAAAGACAAATTAATTTACCAGAGGTGGGGCACTACCATTAAACCATTATGGACCTGAACACAGTTCCATTTGAAATAAATGCCCAATCAAGCTTGAATATCCAGAGTATAAAGCCTGTCCAATATCTATGACTCAACTATAATAACCTGCTTGGTGTGGTTAAAAGACTTACTGGCTTCAGTGATACTGATAGATATATGTTAGCAAATATAGGTAGTCCTCGACTTACAACAGTTCATTTAGTGACCATTTGAAGTTACAATGGCTCTGAAATAAAGTGACTTATGATCATTTTTCACACTTAACGACTGTTGCAGCATCCCCATAGTCACATCATCAAAATTCAGATGCTTGGCAATTGATTTTTATTTATGATAGTTGCAATGTCCCGGATGCCACGCGATTCCCTTTTGCAACCTTCTGACAAGCAAAGTCAATGGGGAAGCCAGATTCACTTAACAACCGTGTTACTAACTTAACAACTGCAGTGATTCACTTAACAACTGTGGCAAGAAAGGTTGTAAAAATAGGGCAAAATTCACTTAACAAATGCTTAGCAACAGAAATTTTGGGTTCATTTGTGGTTGTAACTCAAAGACTACTTGTGTAGCAGCTAGACGCATCCAGAAAGTGAATGAGGCCCAGTAAAGCTCAGCAACTTTGAGGAAAGCCAACCCAGCCAGAGGAAATAACTCTTAAATTGAACGAGGACTTTTTTAAAAACCACATGCCATTTTTTTGTATTATTGGCAAGAAAAGTGTATGAGTACGGTGAAAAAAAGAGACAAATTTGGGTGCTAAACGATGAGAAGATATTTTTTCTCATTACTGGGAAAGAACATTGAACTTTTATAAATAGATTTGGAAGCAAAGATGCAGTCAGACCAAAGCCACAAAAAAGTATTATCTCTAATGGGCTGTTGAACAACTGAGGGACATTTACCACAAACAAGAAATAACAGAATGGCTGAAACAAGCATTTTCTTTGGCTTAACGTTTATTATTCCTTTTCTATGCTCATTATAACTTGGGAGAGAACACTGTGTTGTGTGCACATGTATGAAACACTAATACTATGATGTGCAGATTACATATTTTTCTTATCTGAGAGTAAAGTAGAAATATTTAGAGGTAGTCCTCTCTTAACAACTGCCCTGTTTAGCAGCCATTCCAAGTTCAATGGCATTGAAAGAGTAACTTTATCATCACACAACTATTACAGATGTAAGAAATGGTGATAACTGAAGGACAATGACTGCAGAATCAAACATCAAACATATATTTATAATATCCCCAGGATTTACATTTTATATCTTCTTTTGTTCTATGTTTAAAATCAACTTCTTGCTGCTGCTTCTTTTTTTTTTTTTTGCCTTGGATGTGTGGGGCCCATTCTATGTTTTCAAAACACTCCAGTGTAATCTCTGGCTCTTTATTTTTAGCCAACTCAGTTTTCAGCCCTTACAGAAATATTTTTATACTGGATAGTTTTTATTCTTTCAATCTGGTTTTAGCTGGGGCTCCCCTCTGGGCCCAGGTCCTAAGGGAGCAGCAAGTTCTCTTCTGCCAAATAATTATGTAGTCTGAAGCAAGCAAAAGTCAATGGGTGCACACTGCCCACCTCCTTGCTGATTTCGGGAATAGTTGCTGTGGAAGACATGAGGGGGCATGGTGCTCCTGAAGTTTGTTGGCTTACTTCTCAACTTCTTCTTTAAGCATAGCCCGTGTCATCCCCTGCAGCCAAGAAGAAGCAAGAAAGATAAACTGCTTTGATGGGAGAACTTCTTTGCACCTCATCCCAGGGCAGAAAGCACAGGGCAAGGAGCACAGGCACGAAGGCCATCATTTTCACTTTCTCCTATGAATAAAGATCTTCTCCTTGCCCTTACAAACTCCTGTCCCATCACATGACAGTCCCAACTGGCAGAACATTTCTTCAGCAATCCCAGGACCTTGGAATAATGGCAGGTCACCGATGTGGAGAAGGAGCACTGATTGAATGGTGGAGAATGGAAGCAGTTATATTCTTTGCAGTCATCTGGTTGTTAGCACTCTCTCTGAGAGTCGTCGAGACCACTTGGAGTTTTATCTGTGCTTCAAGGTCACCTGAATAGCGCAAATGAGTGTGGAGACTTCTTGGACCTGCTGAAAAGTCTGTATTGTAAACTGGAGATAGATGGTATAATACCCTTCCCGCTCTGTTGAGAAAGGCTGTTCAATTTTAATGTAGATGGTCTCTTTGACCCCTCTTTCAAACCAGTAGTCTTCTCTGCCCAGAATGTGGACTTTACTGTCTTCAAAAGAGTGGCCTTTGAAGCTTCTTAGGTGAGAAGCGAAATGTCTTCAAGGAAAAACAAAGCAAGTCCAGTTGCCTTTTGATCTTACCTTAAAACAATAAGGAGAGTGTAAGTCACTAGTCTGACTCTTAAGGCTGAATTTAAACTTCAAATGATGTAGTGGCATAGATTTCTGGTAAAGGACTGGTAAATAGTACAGTAACTTGACCATGAGGAAAAGCCCAAATGTCATACTGACTTTCAGAATTAGCAAAAATTACTATGAGAGTATGGGATCTGCAATGGATTAATTTCACGCAAATTGACAAAGGAAATCAGCAAAGGAAGGCATGCAACATGAAGATAGGACATACTTTCTTGTTAACTAATTCTGAACACAATGTGTGAAGCACACATACAGCAGAATGGAAATGGCATTTATAAAAATGTGAGATTAAGCTGCAGCATTTTGAGACATGTGGCATGCCTTTCGTGTCACACATTTCCTTCCCCCCATTGAGGCATGTCACAACCTAGAGAACAAATCGCAGCCAAAACCCAAACTATTATTATGTCCTTTGCTAAATTGAGACATATGTCAAAAAGCAAAGCTTCAATTCTAATATTATAAGACTATTCCAAATTTCCCTAGCCAATTTATGTAACCAAAAGAATCTAGAAACCACGAATGGACAGATATGTGCCTTGAAATATAACTGGCATCTGGAACTCCTAATTAACAGCTTCTATCCTCCAAAAGGTCAAATGGCAATAACCTTCTGATCCAGTAGCAAGTTGCAACATTTTAGTTTTAAAATAGGATGTCTTTGGGGGATTTTTTTCCCTGCGTATTAATAGAATGCCATCTGTGTGGGGTGGCAGTGACTGCATTTCACCCTTTACAACTCTAGCACCAGATGGAAACTGGGTCAGTGTGGTAGAGCTGCATTTTGTACGGATTAGAGGGTTTTACAAAAGATTAGGCATTGGCAAAAAATGACACATGGCAATCAAAATAATTTGATATAGTAGAAGACTCGTGACACGAGGCTGAAATCAGGCAAATGGATCCCAATCAGCGATACAGCTGATTTGGTTTATCATGCTGTTACTTATCCACAACCTCACCTTTACTCTTCAGAGGGATTAAGAAAGATTCTCCCATTTGGGGCAGGAATGGGCAACTATGCCCTTTTACGACCTGTGGACTTCAACTCCCAAAATCCATGAACCAACATAGAATTCTGGGAATTGAAGTCCACAGGTCATAAAGAGGCCATAGATGCCCGCCCCTGCTTTGGAGAATAGCAAAGAAACAGTAAGGTAGATTTTAAAACACCCATGATGCCATTCTATGAAAAATGGCCTTCTGACCGTTTCCTATGAGAGTATTCCATCATATTCTTTTTCCTCTCTCTCCCGTTCCATCTCCTGATTTATTCTTCAGCTTCACTTGCCTCCTGGGTCCCAGTTGAAAATGCTGAGGATTTTGCACTTCTCCTTTTAAAAGTTCACAATTACACAATTCCTCCACCTCTGAAAAATGTGCTCAGTTAACCTCAGGGAAGATAAAGTAGTAATTTCCAAAGTATGCGAGGGAGTCACAATTTGTTGTTAGTACAGGAAAGAAAGAAAGGGCTGTTGGCACATTGAAACAGAGAAGCAAGCTAAGTGGTTCCTCTCATTTTAATCAATGCAGTTGCACCAAGGTATTGAAATTTCCCTAGTCGGTAAGGGCTTAGGCCTAGTCTGAAAAAGGCCCCATCCGTGAATGCAGTTTGAATGGCTTGCAAACGCAATTGAAAACCCATTCCTATTTTATTTTGGCTGTTCACCGCCCTGAGTCCCTTTGGGGAGTAGGGCAGTATATAAATTCAAATAATTAATTAATTAATTAATTAATAAATAAATAAATAAATAAATAAATAAATAATTCCTGTATCCTCACTCCTTTCCTCTAAATCTCTATCGTCTCTTCAGTGACAACATACATAAGAGGCCTTACTTTATCTTTCCTGTGCAGTACCTTGGCACAGCACAATTCTTATTCACATACAGGTAGTTCTCGACTCATTTAGTGTCCATTCGAAGATACAATGGCCCTGAAAAAAGTGATGTATGACTGTTTTTCACACTTATGACGTTGCAGCATTCCCATTGTAACGTGATCAAAATTTAGACACCAGGCAACTGGCTCAGCCAGATTCTCTCAACAACTGTATTACTAACTTAACAACTGGCAAGAAAGGTCATAAAATGGGGCAAAATTTACTTGACAACTGACTTGCTTAGCAACAGAAATTTTGGGCTTAACTGTGGTTGTAGGTCAAGAACTACTTAAGCACACTTCAACTTCTTTTCAAGGGGATACAAACAAAACCCCTTTGTTTGGAGGTTGTTCAAGAAAAAGTTTTCCAGCGTGTTTGTTTTTAGCCCTGAGGGAGGCAACCAGATCACTCAAGTAAGCCTGACAGGCTGACCTCTAGCCCAGGTAAAGAACTAAGGATGGCTCCATTAAGCCAATGAATGAGGCAACCAGAACATCTGAATACTTCTCTGGTTAACTTGGTCATGAGCATAAAAATGCATAACCAATATTGGAAATTAGCCAATCTAGAAGTTTGGTGAAGAATAGAGAAAGATTCTCCTAAGGATTGCACCAATCTAGTTTTAAGTAAACTTTGAAACTTGCATTCTTTTATCTTCTTTATTTTTCTTGCCTGGATATAGATTTGGTTTCAGAGGAGAAGGAAAAGGAGAAGGAGAAGGAGAAGGAGAACTACTATATGTACTCCCAGATTTTTTTTCACAAGCCCATCAAAATGGGTAGCTTCAGAAAGTCACCAGATTCCCAACTGGCCTTGAGAAAAAGATGGTCTGTTTTGTCTGTTACGACTAGGATTTTGTTGTTCTAAGAAAAGTAACATTGGCATTTTGAATTCTTATTTTCCTGCTTCTGTCTCCAATTGGCTGCTTTTTCTCTTTGAACCAACTAAATTTTTGTTTGTCACCTGTGTAACTGAACTTCTTCCCTGGAGTTAGGCCTTTTCCCTCATGCGTCTTATCTTGCCAGCATTTGTACAATCAGTCCACGTTGCACATTTATTTTATGCATTTGTTCAATTGTCTACTTTCTTAACACAAAAATAGTAACATTAATAAAGTTAGATCTCAGATGTGATCTGGCTGTGGGGTCCGTGGGGGCTGGAGTTAAAAAGTCAGGTTGGGGCCATGACCACAAATCAAAGCCTAAATCAATATGGAGATATTTTGCCAAAACCTTCTTTGAGATAATTATGACTAAATTGATTATTATTAATATTTGTTTCATACTGTGTCAGGCTGCTTGAAGACAATGTATTTAGCCTTGTATTTCAATGTTCACTAAATAGCTGATACCTGTTTTTCATATTGCAAAAACCATTTACATCAAAATGGCCTACTTGACTTTGTTGGCCCTCTTCAGGAAAAACTAATTGGTTACAAGTATTGCTGCTTACATAGGAACAAAACATATTCAAAATGCATTAGGCAGATAGAAAGACAGATTCAAGCAATAATTCTGTTTCTTTTCTGGTCCAAACTGCATTAAAAGGGGTTTAATCAACTCAGCTCAACGTACATTTTATTGATTCAGTTTGTCTACAAATCCAAACATAAATCCTCACATTTGGATGTCACAAAGTAGGTTAACCAAATCATATATATAATCAAAATGCAAATGTGATTCCCCCCTACCTCAAGCCGTATAGTAGTAAACTAGTTCTCTTTAACCTATATAAATTTTAACTGAGTTGTAAGTGAGGAGGGAAAAGTTAAATTTGTCCCCTATGTACTAAAACTGGGGACTCTTATGCTTAATATTAATTTGATTAATACTTTAAAATATTTT
This sequence comes from Masticophis lateralis, assembly GCA_030761175.1. Classification (NCBI taxonomy): domain Eukaryota; kingdom Metazoa; phylum Chordata; class Lepidosauria; order Squamata; family Colubridae; genus Masticophis; species Masticophis lateralis. The sequence continues at coordinate 68,104,200 of JAUDYJ010000003.1, forward strand.
TTTGTTTGTTCAATAGAGTCAAATCTCTAGAAGGTCAGGCTACACATACTTACAAAGCCAAGCTTAGTAGAAGATGCACCATCCTGATTCTACAAGCCAATATCATGATATAAATTTTTGAACTTGTTTGTGACACAACTGTCATCTCTAGGCAAAGTCAGACACACCTCAGCAAAGTTGCAGCCCAATTTTTCTTCAGATTATCCCAGTGTGCAATCTTCAGATGTACCAGATGGTACATCTATAATAGTTAAGACCGTTCATTAAGAATAAGAAAAAGTATCTTTTCCCTAGCTAAATAGTTTTCATATACAATCACAAACTTTTGCACCAAGGGAGAAGTGCCAGAATCTCCTAGAACATGTGAGATAGATACCACTGAAAGCATTTCCCTTACTAATTGCAACATGGATTACGGTACTTTTCTGGGTTGTTTTTCCTTCCCCTTTCTGTATCCATCCTCCTCTTCCTTTTCCACCTCATTCTGTTTGTGTGTGGTAATGATGACTTTCTACATCAGCATTTCAGATTGGGATGACACTTCCCACTAAATAAGCTAATGAACTCTCATACATCTAGAAGAGGGGAGGAAAGGAGATTTCTGAGGAAATTTCAGAGTATGCCTGATCTCTGTGGTTTCTTCTTTTTAGAAGTAATATAAAACTGTCATCTACATATCTACAACAGAGAAATGGAGTGCAGTGTTTATACTATACATGAATGACCATAATAACTGCAGATAATTTCACAAGCTTTTTGCCCAGTTAAATGTACATCCAATACCAGACTTCAGGGGAAAATTTCAATATTATGAGGAACTCGTATTGTGTGAAAAGCCATCCACAAAACAGTGTCTGTTCTCATCCTTAATTCACATTGGTAAAGTAAGGATTGTAATCATTTCCAAGTTGCTATGAAAATGTACAGATGGGTATTTTTAATAAGTATTGTCACCTCTTTTAAAGCTGTAATTTAAGGACTTTTAGAAATTGGAGAGACCCTTTGAAAAACATGCTTCAGACTTCTCGCAGGAGGATCATTTGTCCTGGGCTTCAAAATGAAAAGGGAACTCACCTTTAAATTCTGCCCTTGTCCAGAGAGGAGTTATCAAAGAGCCAGTTGACTTGTCAGCTCTTCATTTCACTTTGGTCATTGGCTTCACTTTTCACAGATCCTTCTGCAGTCCACTATTTTTCCCCTGAAGTCTGGTATTGGATGTACATTTAACTGGGCAAAAAGCTTGTGAAATTATCTGCAGTTATTATGGTCATTCATGTATAGTATAAACATTGTGCTCCATTTCTCTGTTGTAGATATGTAGATGACAGCCTTGGTATATCAAACTATATTGCCAATAAGTTTAAGTTTGATAGCTATTTAAATATGTTTTTTCTTCTTATCTTGGCATGACAAGTGTGCCAAACATGTATTTGAAACTATGTACATACAGATGATTTTTCCTGGTGTTCCAATATCATAAACTGACTGGTGGAGCCCCTTTGTGTGTTTGCAGAGCCATATCTTGTCTCTTACAACAAATTATTAAGGCAACACACAACTCCGTCCACCACAAAGGAATTGGTCTAGTGATAATCATACAAGCTATCATTATCAGTACAATAACATTATCATACCCTTTATGCAACAAGAAGCTTATTCAGGGAGAGGAAATGACATGAATAGTTGCCTAGTAACTTTACAAACATTCTTTATCATTTCTGAATTGCATTTGGGAAGATGTGACTAATTCTCTGCTACTCAATTGTAGGATCCTCTTGCTCTCTTTGTCATGATTAGTGGACTCATGCCAACGTGAAGGCACCTGATCCTGTCCAAAGAGATTCCTTGGCAACCTGAAATTGTATGATTTCAGGCTGAATCTATGTACTGGTTGACTCAATAATACTTGTTCACAACTGGACAAGGGAACCGAAAGTATTAGAAATAAGAATCATTATTGTTCTAGAAACATGGCTAAAATTGGGTTAACATGCCTGTTCGTGGGCTATTGGGTTATGATTGACAGAGCATTGTTTCCTACTCTTTATGTAATCTTCATTACAATGTTTCTTCTTCCCATAACTGATACCAGTATTTGAAAGAATCATGTTCTAACAACCTAACTGAAGATTTATTTTATTTGTTTATTTCATCAAGCATGTATTTTATGACAGATACAAGCATAAACATAATTATAAATACACGAAATTGATATGGATAAAAGAAAACATTAGGACAGGGACAGGAAGCACGCTGGTGCGCTTATGCATGCCTCTTACAGACCTCTTAGGAATGGGGTGAGGTCTACAGTAGACAGTCTAAGGTTAAAGTTTTGGGGATTTGGAGAAGAAACCACAAATCTAGGTAGTGAATTCCAGGCATTGACAACTCTGTTACTGAAGTTCTATTTTCTGCAGTCTAATTTGGATCGGTTTACCATGAGTTTGTATCTATTGTGTGCTCTTGTATTGTTTTGGTTGAAGCTGAAGTATTCATGGTGATGGTGCAGATGGTGTAGAGTTACAGATGGTGGCTGCAACTCTACATTTGAAATCCTGCCCCTTCCCTTGATGCATTAAAAGAAGTGGGCTTCAGTTACATGGCTGTGACCATCATCTTGACACCCCTGGACATTCTTGTCTTCTAATGAAAAAATAAGAAGATGGATTATTTATTTTGCTATAAAAGCCAACAGCCCCAAAGCCACAAGGTGGTGTTATTAAACCTCTTCCCTTCCTTTATATTTGTGATATGAATCAAAGTGTGTATTGAAATCCAGCCAGTACTATAATAACCCTGATATGTGCTTTGATTTGTGCCTTCTCTGTTACATTTTTTTCCCCATTATGTACAAGGGAGACCTGTAAATGCTCTAACATTCTGTCTATCTTTGGAAGATGAGGCTGACAGACCCAAAGCACGGTGGGTCTTTTATTGCCTGCGTACTTGACAGTTCTCAAAGACAGCATGTAACTTTCAAATGTTATCTGCATGAATAATTTGAAATACAAGCCTTTTGTACTCTTTTAATAGCATTTGTTTTAACTGATAGTTCTAAAATTTTGTGATTATGGAGGAAAAGAGTACTTTCCTCTACTAATTAGACTCTGGGGCTGACAAATAAGATTACAGACAAAGAAATACAACCATATTTTAATCCTTGCAGCCTTGCAATTATTTAATATTAGTCAAGTAGAATATCAGTGGCTACATAAAATACACAAAACTCACATGTTGATGTTAATATTTTGAAACATTCTGCAATACACAGTGTGCCTTTTTACACTTTTAAGCTTTCATATAAATTAATCCCTTTTGAATAAACATTTCACATCTGATGATTTGCAGTATATGTTTTTCAGCATGTAATATTTCAAGAACTGTTGTATTTTAAGGAAAGTTTATCCATCCTTGAAACTCAATACACATGTCACTGAATAGTTCCAACTGATCATTTAATATTCTATGTATGATATTTGTATGATACAAATATCATACAAATATGATATTTGTATGATATTTGGTATTGAGTTCCAGCCTCTTACACAAATAATCTCACTTCCTACAAATCCCAAGAAGCATTGCTCCACTCTGAGTTAGATCATGAACTGTCTGTTTTCTCATGGCCTTCTGAAAACCATTTGGCTTTCTGCTTCATTGGACCTGTCCCCAAGCAAAAGAATATTGGGCTAGAATTCAAAAATGGATTTTAGAAATCATAGGATGTAGGATAGATTTGAATCCGGAAATGTTTTTACTAGGCATGAAACCAGAGAACTTAAACAAATCTAATTGGTATCTCGCTCACCACATCATCATTGCAGCCAGGATCTCATTTGCGCAAGAATGAAAATCCAAAAATATTCCATTGGAGGCTACGTTAACCACAAAGATCATGGACTGGGCAGAAGCAGACAAGCTTACTGGACTTTTGCGAGATAGACAAGAATCGGGGTCATATAGAAGCTAGGACAAGTGGTATGCTTGGCTGCAAAAAAAGTAATCTTAAGAAGAATGAAAATATTAACTTTAATATGAACGTGGGTAAATATTTATAGGAGCATTGCATGGCAGTTGAGAATTCTTTCTTCTGATAAACTTTTCTTTCTTTTGATGAGTTGGTTTAATGGAGGTTTGGACTTTCTCTAGGCGAAAATTGATACTTTAAAACTCTATATGTATTATATTAGTCTCTGCAATTCTATCCATATTGTTATACTTTTTTTCTGTATTTTTTAATAATTTTCAATAAAAATTTAAATAAAAAAAAGAAAACCATTTGGCTTTCACGTGATTCAATCAAAGATGAAAAGCAATTAATCTCAGAGTGAGTATTCTGTATGAGAGAGAATTGGGAAGTGTTAGATCGGCGCAGGAATGAAGATGAGACCAGCGGAGTTCATGTAAACGTTTATTAACAGGAACAGAACTGGAGCGGCGCTGCCGGAGCTCTCCTTATATTCGCTCCGGCAGCCGCACCGCCCCTTTGACAGGGATTCAAAACTCCCGCCGGGGAATGCTTCAGCCAATCCCCGGCGGATGTCCTTATAAGGACATAACACTCCTCCCCCCCTAGATCTTAAGCTGTCCATCAACGATAAAGTCACGTAAGTAGGCGGGCCGATTGCGTAGTCTACTAGACCTGCGCAGTCCATTCGTTGGCTGGCCGCCCTCCTGGTCGGAGGGTGCTTCTGCGGTTCCTGTCGCCGTCTCGGGAGCCGGGCTGGATCTGGCCGTCGAGGGTGCGGGCGGTGCTCCCGTACCTCCGGCCAGGTCGCTGACCTCCGCCTGCGGGCGACGCTGGTCTTCTCCATCGCTGCTCCGATCGTTGGATCTCCGCTGTTCGACCGGTCCGGAACTCCGGAGCCACGGTAAGCCCTTGGGGTGCCCTTCGGTCCTCACCGGGTCGGGGTTGGACGGGTCCGGTCGTGGGTGCTGGTTCGGCGGCGGCGTCTGGGTCGGCCCCTCGGGTCCCTCGGGTGAGTTCGGTTCCCTCCCGGGGCTGCTGGTGGGTTGGTTTGGCGTTGGTTCCTCCTCGCCGGTGGGTCACAGGCCTCCTCCGCAGGGGTGGTGTAGTCCCTCTCTGCTGGGCTGGCGCTGCTGGTTTGGTCGCGGGGTCTCGCCCTCGCCGGGGTGGTGCCGTCCTACCTCGCGGGGGTGGCGACGGCCCTCTCCGCCGGGGTGGCGTTGCTGGGTCGGCTGAGGACTCTCGCGGCCTTCTCTGCAGGGGTGGCGTAGGCCTTCTCTGCGGGGTTGGTGTGTTTCCCCCGGTCGCCGCCTTTCGCCGTCTGGGTGTCGGTCGTCTCGGCTCGGTTGGCGCTGGCCTCCTCTGCTGGGGTGGCGGAGGCCCTCCTCGCAGGGTTGGTTTTCGTTGTGGTTGGGGTGTTGTTGGGGAGACCCCTGTAGTGATGCATGGAGGTCTCCCTCACCGGTGAGTCGGTGGCCGCCCTTGCGGGGGTGCTGTTGGTCTCCCCCGCTCGGTTGGCCCCGGTCTACTGGCCCTTTCTTTGAGTACTGTCTGTTGTCGGACTGGTGCGGTCCGACCTCGCCGGGGTGTTGTTGGGTGTCGTGGGCGTCTGGGCTTCGGTCCCCCTGTCCGCCTTTGTTAGTGGCTGGGTCTCGGACATCGGGGGGTCGATCCCGGTCCACCCCCGGGTGCTTCGGGTTTCCCTTCGGACGTTGTCCCCGGTCTACTGGCTGAGCTCCGTCTCTGGCTGCTGCGGAGCCCGGGGCGTCCACTCTCCCGGGGTGTTGTAGGCCTCCCTCATAGGGTTGTGGTAGGCCTACCTCGTCGGGGGCGGGCAGGCCTACCTCTTCGGGGTGTGTTAGGCCTACCTCGCCAGACTGTTGTTCGTCCACTCCCCTCCACCTTTTGCAGAGCTGGTCGATGTGATGTCTCACGACCTGTCCATCTTCCAGCTCTACCCGATAGGACTTCGGGCCGGTTGCGCTGTTAATCCTTCCTTTCAGCCATTTTGGTGAGCCGTGGAAGTTCAGCGCATAGACGGGGTCTTCTACGGCGAAGCTGCGGAGCTGGCGGCTGGCGGTTGCGGGCACGTCCGAGTGGTACTGGGGGTGCAGCCTGTCGAGGGGTGAGCGGAGTCTTCTGCCCATCAACAGCTCTGATGGGCACTTCTTGGTGGTTGCGTGCGGCGTTATGTGCTGTGTGAGGAGGAAGGTGTCTATGCGCTCCTGCCAGTCCCCCGGTGCCATCTTGGTGAGCGCTTCCTTGGTTAGCCTCACCATCCTCTCGGCTTGGCCGTTTCCGGCCGGTCTGTACGGCGCCGAGAGGGCATGGCGGATGCCCAGTCCCGCTAAGAATGCCTCCATGGGCACGGACGTAAGTTGGGGACCGTTGTCGGAAACCAACACGTCTGGGAGTCCATGCGTAGCGAAGAGGCGGCGGAGGGCGCGAATGGTGGCTTCCGATGTGGTTGATGCCATGGGAACCACCTCGAGCCACTTGGAGAAGGCATCAACCACGATGAGGAGGTGGCGCCCCTGCATCGGACCCGCGAAGTCGATGTGGATCCGAGACCAGGGGCTGCTGGGCATCTCCCAGGGTGTGGGCTCTGCTTGCGGGGGTGCTGGTCGGACTTCCTGGCACTGGCTACATCCGGCGACCCATTGCTCAATGTCCTTGTCCAGTGCTGGCCACCAGACGTAGCTTCGTGCCAGGGCCTTCATGCGGACGATGCCCGGGTGCCCCTTGTGTAGCGTCTCGAGCGTCTTCCGTTGGAGAGCGGCGGGGATCAGCACCCTATCTCCCCATAGCAGGCAGCCTTTCATCGTGGACAGCTCCTTCTGCTTGCGACTGAAGGGGCTGTATTCTTCTCCGCCAGGCTGCGCCGGCCATCCCCGCAGGATCCAGGATTGCACTTGCCGGAGTGTTGGGTCTCTCCTGGTGTGCGCGGCCACGTCTGCAGATGTGACTGGGCAGCTGCTGTCGTGGTCGATGTGCAGGAGCTCGAGGGTGGGGGCGGGATCCTCCACGGCGTCTGTGGATGGGCATCTGCTCAGCGCGTCCGCGTTGGCGATGGCCTTTCCGGGTTGGTGAATGAGGGTGTAGGTGTAGCCGGCGAGGAAGATGGCCCAGCGTGTCATTCGCGGCGACATGAATGTGGGTGTTTGCTTGTCGCTGGCGAGGAGGCCCAGGAGCGGCTTGTGGTCCGTGACTATGGTGAAGCTTCTTCCGTATAGGTATTCGTGGAAGCGCTTCACCCCTGCGACGATTGCCAATGCTTCTTTGTCCAGCTGGCTGTAGTTGCGTTCAGCGCTGGACATGGTCTTCGAGAAGAAGGCGATGGGGGCTTCTGTGCCATTGGGTAGTTCGTGGCTCAGGACTGCCCCCACCCCGTATGGCGACGCGTCGCAGGTTAGCCGGATGGGCAGCGTCTCGTTGTATTGTATGAGGACGCTGTTGGATGTTAATAGTCCTTTAATGTCTCGGAATGCCGTTTCCTCTTTGTCACCCCACTTCCAGGAAACCGCTTTCCCCAGCAGGCGATGAAGTGGCTCAGCAACTGTAGCTTTCTGTTGGAGGAATATTGCATAAAAGTTAAGCAATCCAAGGAATGCCTGAAGCTCCCCTTTATTTTTGGGGCTGGGGGCTTCATGGATGGCTTTAACTTTTGATTTGGTGGGGTGTATGCCATTTCTATCGATGAGATAGCCCAGGAACTCGACTTCCTGGACTCCGATGATGCACTTATCCCGTCTTACTCTCAAGCCCTTCTCCCTGAACCGCTGCAGGACAAGCCTCAGCCGTTCAAGAAGTTGTGCTCTAGAGTCTCCGGAGATGAGCACGTCATCGAAGTAAGGCACTACCCCTGGAACGCCTTGGAGAAGGCGTTCCATCATTGATTGAAAAATCCCCGGGGCGGCACTGACTCCGAATTGGAGACGGTTGCACTTAAAGGCCCCCCTGTGTGTGACAATAGTTTGAGCCTCCGCCGTTTTAGCGTCCACTGGCAGTTGCTGGTAAGCCTGGGCCAGGTCCAGTTTTGCGAATATGGTGCCCTTGCCTAGTGAGTGCAGGAGGTGCTGCACCACTGGCACCGGGTATGCGCTCTGCTGCAACGCCTTATTTATAGTCACCTTATAGTCGGCGCAGATGCGCACCGATCCATCCTGCTTCATTGGGGTCACAATGGGAGTCTCCCATGAAGCATGATCGATGGGTTCCAGGACGCCTTGGGCGATCAGCTTATCTAGCTGCTCGTCTACTTTAGGCCTCAAGGCGAACGGAACCCGGCGGGGCTTAAGCCGAATGGGGGTTACCCCCTGATCCAGATTGAAGGAGATGGGTTTCCCTATGTACTTCCCCAGCTTACCATCGAAGACTTCGCTGAATTCTTCGATGATGGCGTCGAGTTCATCTGCCCTAATCTGGTGGATGCCCCCGATGGAAAGCCCCAGCGGCTGAAACCACTCAATGCCCAGCAGGTTCGGGCGGCTGTTCCTCACGACTGTGACCGGCAGCTGGCCCTTGAACTCCTTGAACGCGATGTTGAGGGTGGTTCTGCCCAGGACGTCGATTGGATTCCCGCCGAAATCCACCAGTCTGGACTGCAGGGGTTTGAGCTGGTTCTTGGAGATTTGCGGCTTGAATTTCTTCAGCTGCTGCCAGTCGATGATGGTGTAGACGGACCCGGTGTCTACCTCCATGGAGCAGGGCGAGCCCTCGGCCAACAGCGTCACGGTGAACTTGGTGGCGCTGTTGTCGCTGGTGTGTGCTATGGTGGTCTGATTCACCGCGCCATGCCGGGAATTTTCATAGTCGTCGCCTCTGGGTTGGTGTGAGGACCGTTTGGATGTCCTCTGGTTGTCGCGCCGATTTTCGCGGTTCCGTGGTCTGGGTGGTTCAGGGGCTGGTTCGGTGGCTCGGCATGCCTCTGCGATGTGCCCCCTCCTCAGGCATCGGCAGCAGGTCGCGTCCCGCCATTTGCAGGATGTCCTGGGGTGGTCGCCTCTGCAACTGCCGCATTGTTCCCCGCGTCGGCCATTTTGGGGTTTTTCCCGCCGATATGGCTGAGAGACCTTGTGGACGGCCATCTCGCCATCCGAGTCAGATGGTGTGGCGGAGTCTTCGGACGATTCGGGGGTCGACTGGTGGATCTTGTGGATCCCCTTCGCCTTTTTCATCTCCGCCGCCGCGTGCTCCGAGGACTCGGCAGCGGTGGCCTCCTCGAGGACATCTTTTAGTAGGATGCGTTTCCTACTCAGGAATTTCTTCTGGAGGCCTGCATCCCTCATGCCGAAGACAATGCGGTCTCTCAAGGCGTTATCTACATGGTCAAACTCGCAGTTGGCTGCGATTTGACGGAGTGCGGCAACAAAGTCTTTAATAGATTCCCCCTCGCGCTGGTTCCTCTGATGGAAAGTGAACCGGTTCGCTATGGGGGTGCCCATGGGCGCGTAATGTTCTTGCAGAGCCGCTTGCAGGTCTGTCCAGGACATCTCCTCGATGTCCTGAGGTGCGACGAGGTTCACCGCCATCTCCAGGACCTCGGATCCACAGTGGGCGAGGAAGAGAGCCCTCTTCCTTTCGTCGTCGAGATTGCTGTGGCCGTTTCCGCGGAGGAATTGGCGGAACCGAATCATGTACGAGCTCCATTTTTCCCGTCCGGGATTGAATGGAGCGATGGATGAGAAGAGCGCTTGCTGTGTCGCCATCGTGCTGAATGGCGGCGGTCTCTTCGGAGGTGATGGCGCTTGTGCCACGCGGTCGATTCCTCTTAGTCCTTCGTCGCCAGTGTTAGATCGGCGCAGGAATGAAGATGAGACCAGCGGAGTTCATGTAAACGTTTATTAACAGGAACAGAACTGGAGCGGCGCTGCCGGAGCTCTCCTTATATTCGCTCCGGCAGCCGCACCGCCCCTTTGACAGGGATTCAAAACTCCCGCCGGGGAATGCTTCAGCCAATCCCCGGCGGATGTCCTTATAAGGACATAACAGGAAGCCATACTTTTTTTTTTCATTCCAATTGTATCTCAGTCAAATAATGTCAATCAAAATATATGCAATATGAATGGATATCAACTGGGGTCAGTGTATGGGTAAATATGCAACCCCCACCCCAATATTACTGAGCCCTAGTTGTCCTTCAACTAATAATTAATAATCCCGATGAGAAAAATTCCTAAATGCAGAGAACTTGTGAGTGTGTTAAGCTGCACATACAGCGACAAACATTTGCAGGAACTCTGACTCTACAATTACAAGCCTATAAGGCTACCAGATGTATGTCAGGTAGGATGTAAAACAATTTCTACCAAAAACTGCCCTGGAAACAGATTTGGGATTCTTATTCTCACCACCTTTCACTCAAAATGCTGTTATCCAGTAAACAGTGTTCTTCCTCTCAAACCATTAATTAATTAATTGGTTTGAGAAAGAATGATTTGCTGAAAATGGTGGGCAAACACCAGTCTTTACAGGAGGAAAAAAGAGAACTAGTGTTGCATTTTCTAAAACCGTGGCAGAGAAATTGCATGTCAAAGAATGAAAGCAAAATGGTTTTTCATTGAACAAGAGTTCTTGAGCAATTGACATTAACAATTATGTTAATTAACTGAAGATATGTCGAAAGCCTCCATATGTTCTCAGACATTGCAAACATGAATGAATATGAAATTTTCGGCAATGTTTTTAATCAGTGCAAAAACATCAGACTGGAATACTGCTCTATTAACATAGCATGCAACAAAACATGCTAGTTTTATTATCTTTAGCCATTTGAACATTGCTAGTGTACATGCCCTTGCCATTTATGTTTTCTAACAGACACATGCTTGTCTAAACCTATGCATTGTCCAATGCTAACTTATATTCTTTGATATTAATAATAGAACTGGGAAGTCTCTGTAGGCCATGTAGACTAACCATCTGATCAGTGCGGTTAACCTAAAGTCAGTTTGTGAATTCCCAATTTGTATTCCTGTGAAATCTTTTGCGATCTTCTAGTATTCTAGAAAAAGGGAACTTCTTCCACTTATCTTCTAGTAAAAGATCCCACCATCAAACTCTTCTTGCCATCAAGAAATTTCTGCTAATTTTTTATCCAAAATGTAACTCATCGTGTTTTCTGTCCCTTCCCCTGACTAAAGATACTGAATTTTTCTTCAATCCCCGCCCCCCCATAGAACTTATTTTTCTATAGCCTTAGGTGTACTGGATGAAAGGGCTACACTGGGGGGGGGGGGCAATTCACATTTTATGCAGCAGCACAGGATAAATATTCTGATAATCAACTGTTCTATCATATAGCCCACTGGAAACCAGTTTGCTAACTAGAAGAAACAAGGCAATCCATGCTCGATTGGTTCAGGGTTTCAAAGATATTTCTTTACCTAAACAGAGAAATAGAAGGACCATAGGTGGAGGCAAAAGCAGTGGGAGCAGTGGGAGCAACTTCCTTCTGGCTTCCCCATTGAGTTTTCTTGTGATAACCTGGCAAAGAGCATGGGAAATCCTTTCCTTTCCTTTCCTTTCCTTTCCTTTCCTTTCCTTTCCTTTCCTTTCCTTTCCTTTCCTTTCCTTTCCTTTCCTTTCCTTTCCTTTCCTTTCCTTTCCTTTCCTTTCCTTTCCTTCCTTTCCTTTCCTTTCCTTTCCTTTCCTTTCCTTTCCTTTCCTTTCCTTTCCCTTCCCTTCCTTCCTTCCTCCCATCAGGCAGTTAAGTAGCTGTTGCTGGGTGTGGGAGGATGTGAGGCAGTGGTGGGTTTCAAAATTTTTTACTACCAGTTCTGTGGGTGTGGCTTGGTGGGCATGGCATGGCTTGGTGGGCATGGTAGAGGAAGGATACTGTAAAATCTCCATTCCCACCCCACTCCAGGGGAAGGTTACTGCAAAATCCCCATTTCCTCCTGATCAGCTGGGACTCGGGAGGCAGAGAATAGATGGGGATGGGGCCAGTCAGAGGTGGTATTTACCGGTTCTCCGAACTACTCAAAATTTCCGCTACCAGTTCTCCAAACTACTCAAAATTTCCGCTACTGGTTTTCCACAACTGGTCAGAACCTGCAAAAACCCACCTCTGAAGTGAGATATTGTGTGGAAGGCTAGCAAATTCTATGGAATATTGAAAATGAAGCTCATGTGACTACAGCAGCTCAGCAGTGCGGTAGCAGCTGGTAACAAAGAAGCAGCCACAACTTCCTCACATTTCATTCCTTCAGGAGTCATGGGGTCCGTGATTTTGGACACATTCTATAAGCTAGCTCATTTGAAATAGCTTGATTCAAAAATTCTTGCCCTATGATGCACTGCTGTGTCATCTAGTTAAAGGTCATGATGAGAGTTTTAGTAGTATATACATTCTCATTTGCTTTGCTGATACCAACTAAATTGCATCCACAACACTTCCCAAATTTATTAAAGTAGTAACCCTTTTTTTTAAAAAAAATAGATGAAATCCGCATGACAAAATTTGTTCTTGAGAAATCCATGCTAAGCTTCTACTAATTGCTGCACTATTTGAAGCTAGCTTAGCAATTTTGTGTAGGTGGTTACAAAAGTACTTGGAGCTGTCTAATCAGATATTTTAAATGTTGGGTTCCTCAGAAGTTATCTTCACATGAGTTAATCTATAGCTACTATCATTTTGTTTACAACTAGATCTCTTTTATTTTGATATCAGTGGCCAAGAAAATGTTAGCGTCTGTTTAGGTACCACATTACCCAAGAAGATAGAGAATAATTTAAACCTTACCTTAGTGTCTCCTTTTTCCTTACAATCTGATTGATTTTGGCTTTGCTCTTTACAATATAGATTCTTTGGTTCTTTTATACCAATTTGATTTTTCCTGATTGTTCTGATGAATGCATTTATTACTTTACCGCTTTGCTTGCTGTGATGGTACAGAAAATTCCAGTAAGGAATAGATGAAGGAATTGGATACACTGAACTTCCATAAAAGAGAGGTGGGATGGGAAATGATAGGTTCATTCTTATGAAATACAGATAATCCTTGACTTACAACAGTTCACATAGTGACCGTTTGAAGCTACAACAGCACTGAAAAAAGTGAATTATGACCATTTTTCACACTTATGACCATTGCATCTCCATGGTCATTTGATTTGCATTAGAATGGTTGACAACCGACTCACATTTATGACAGTCGCCATGTCCCAGGGTCAAGTGATCTCCTTTTGCAAACTTCTGACAAGCAAAGCCAATGGGGAAACCGGATTCATTTAACAACCATGCTACTAATTTAACAACTGCAGAGATACGTTTAGCAAATGTGGCAAGAAAAATTGTAAGACTCACTTAACAAATTTCTCAGCAACAAAAATTTTGGGCTCAATTGTGGTTGTAAGTTAAGGACTTACCGGTAGGGCAAATGCCTGCCTTGGCAAGGTAGGGTCTCATTTTTATTGTTATGCATATTTTTTCTATGTAGAGGAAAAAAAGGAATGATAGTAATCTGAATTTTTTCTGGAAAAATTACTGTTATCAAGGGCTGACTGTGAGTGACTGCAACAATACCGTTTCACTGTTAAATCCTAACTTTGACATGATCTGGCTCACTGGATAGGAATAGTATTGATCCAGGCAATCATAATTCAAGAAACTGTAAGTTTTTAACCAGTTTTGGGCTTACATAACAACATAGATTGGGATGTAAGTTAAGAATTGAAACAGTAGGAATTAAACTGATACTCACCCATGCACTAATTTGATTTGCTGTTTTGGTTTTTATTTCTGATGTTCATCAGTTGAACAGAGAGGTTTGTTTGGTTTTTTAAAGACCATGTCCTTTGAAAAATTGTGATTGTAATTCATGCTCAAACCCTATACTGGCAGTTGTACAAAGAAAACTGTTCATATCTGTGACACATTTGATACTTGCTGATCTTGTTGTTTAAAAAGCCTTCGTGGTCAGTTTGACAATAAAAATGCTGTCATTTCCCCTTTTCAAACTAAATAAAGGGTGTGCAAAAGGATCTTAGACAAAGGAGGAAGTGGTGTCATTTCTTCGAATGCCAGTAAGGAGCAGATCTTGGTTTTTCATAGGAATTACAGACCTGATTAACATTTGACTCTTGGTAAGGAAAAAGCAGTACAGTGTCAGATACCTCGAAGGAAAAGTTTTTCAGTGGACCAAATACTCAAAAATACATTTAATTTTCAGAGCTGAAACAGTATAAGGGAGTTTTTGGCACTGTGTTGTACAAGTGATATGAAGACAGAGATGGAAGCAGTAAAATCCCGGTCCCAGTTTGAGGATTGGAGAATTTCTTGAGTTGGGAAGAACAATGCTGATTCTTAAGAGATCAATGAAGCAGAAATAATCCTTACTTTGAGCATTTTTATCCTGAAAATAACAATATCCAGGATCACAACACGAAGGCTATGTGTTCTACAATAAAACTGTGCCGCGACCTCTATGCATTGACGACTTAATTATATTAGGCATTAGCAGATACAATTGTGCCATTTTTAGCGTGAAACCTTTTGATTGCTCAATACCATAACAGCACTCAGAGCAGTTATGAAACACTTCCCTTCTTACAAAAAAGTGCTTACTCTTCTAAAAAGCCACTTAATGACAAAGAAGGAGTCACTGGAGAAGAGCCTAATGCTGGGAAAGATTGAGGGCAAAAGAAGAAGGGGACGGCAGAGAATGAGGTGGCTGGATGGAGTCATTGAAGCAGTAGGCATGAGTTTAAATGGACTCCACGGGATGGTAGAGGCCAGGAAGGCCTGGAGGAACATTGTCCATGGGGTCGCAATGGGTCAGACATGACTTTGCAACAACATTCTACAAAGCATGTCAAATATTTTTCAACATTTTTTTCCCCAAAAAAGGCTAGCATATTTACCATTTCTGAATTCTTTTAAGAACAGAACTTTGGGGGGGGGGGGGGAAATGTGCATCAGCCCTATTAGTAAACATAATACCAAGTCTGCAATCGTGATTTTAATAGTGAGAGAATCTCCCCAGAGTAAAACAATACTTTCCATGAAGAACTGAGTGTTAAAAAAGGAATGAAAAGGAAGTTCAGGAAGTATGAATTCTATCATTCCTTCCTCCGAATTTCATCATAACCACCAGATGTTTGCTGAAACAAAAGAAAGATTCTTGAGATATTGCTGGCGTAGAGAGGCATCTAAAATTTGCTAAAGCTCTGGAAAACCAAGTATATGTCTGAAATTTGAAAAAGATGTAGAATTTTTGACACTACTCCAGGTGAAGCAAATTCTCAAGAAATTCTCTTCATTCAATGAGATGAGCTTACCAAGTAAACAGTCATTTCTGGCTAGATCTCACTAGCAACAGCTGTGAATTCTACTGATAAACAGATTTGTTTTCTGCTTGTCAGTGAGCTCCTGGAACAGATGCAAAACTAAAAAAAAAAAGGTCACTGAAACATGAAAAGAAATGCATCAGGTTGAAAAACTATAGAAGTGGCTTACTTCTGTAGTTCCTGTAACCCCAAATTGTTTATTATTGACTCATATACTGTCCCTCTCCTTATTCTATAATTTTACACAATTTTCTACTGTTTCCTCATATCCTCATAAAAAGGAATACAATACATAAAATAAATGTTGATTCAAAATGAGCTCTTCCCTTTGAGAGCCTGTTTTTTCTTCCTTTATAATAAAGGAGGGACACAGACTTGCAAGACACTTGCTCCAGGTATGCTTATCCAGAAATACTTATTGGTATTTTAAAATACAGCCTTCCTTCCCTCCTTCCTTCCTTCCTTCCTTCCTTCCTTCCTTCCTTCCTTCCTCCCTCCCTCCCTCCCTTCCTTCCTTCCTTCTTTTCTTCTTTTTGTTGTTCTTTCCTTCCTTCCTTCCTTTTGTTGTTCCTTCCTTCTGTTGTTCCTTCTTCTGTTGTTCCTTCCTTTTGTTGTTCCTTCCTTCCTTCCTTCCTTCCTTCTTTTCTTCCTTTTGTTGTTCTTTCCTTCCTTCCTTTTGTTGTTCCTTCCTTCTGTTGTTCCTTCCTTGTTATTCCTTCTTCTGTGGTTCCTTCCTTTTGTTCTTCCTTCCTTCCTTCCTTCCTTCTATTCTTCCTTTTGTTGTTCTTTCCTTCCTTCCTTCCTTTTGTTCTTCCTTCCTTCCTTCCTTCCTTCCTCCCTCCCTCCCTCCCTCCCTCCCTTCTTTTCTTCTTTTTGTTGTTCTTTCCTTCCTTCCTTCCTTCCTTCCTTCTTTTCTTCCTTTTGTTGTTCTTTCCTTCCTTCCTTTTGTTGTTCCTTCCTTCTGTTGTTCCTTCCTTCTGTTATTCCTTCTTCTGTGGTTCCTTCCTTTTGTTCTTTCTTCCTTCCTTCCTTCCTTCTATTCTTCCTTTTGTTGTTCTTTCCTTCCTTCCTTCCTTTTGTCCTTCCTTCCTTCCTTCCTTCCTTCCTTCCTTCCTTCCTTCCTTCCTTCCACAAATAAACTCCAAACAAAATAAAATGATAGAAAGACAATTACTTGGTGGCCCGATCAAAATCAAAAACATGGTTAGCATAGTGGAGAATCCTTGTAGACGTAGGAGTAGCACTTGTATAGAGGAGCACACAACCTGTTTTTAAACACATTTAGTGGCCTTTTGAAAAAGTGCTAGACCCTTTTTTAAAAGGAGTGCTAGATTCAGCCTGTTATTTGTTGCTGGTTTTGACACCAATGAGCACTTTACAGATTTTCTGTTGCTTCTTTCTGTCAAGGAATTTCACACAGCCATACACTTTATTATTTCCATTTTTTTAGGAGGGGGCTGCCATTTTGCCTACTCTGATACCACATTTAGTGTTATTCCTGAGTGCTGTGGGGCACAATCACTTGCTGTCATCATTGTCATTCTCTTGCAGACTTTATCTATTGGGGATATAGGCTTTCTCAAGTTGATGGAATCGCAAGATGTACAAATGTTTGTAATCAAATGATATGCAGGCAAAATAAATAAGTCAAGCTCAACTAGACAGATATGTAGTTTTCTTGGCAACAAGCTGTTTTCTTGGCAACAACATGTATTTTGCTCCCCCTCCCCCAGTGTTGCAATCTAGCCCACGCTATACCCCGGTGATTTACTGGTGGCGTTGCATCCAAGCATTCTCCAAGTCTGACCCAGCCAGGTCAACCACATACTATCATCTATGTATGGGTGTTTTAGTTACAGTTTACTTAACTGTAGATAGATTGAGGCAAAATGTTAACGGTGATTACATTGTCAAAAGGTTCTATTGAAGTTTTATTGCTTCATACATTCTTTGTCCTGATCTGTTCATTCTGACTGCTGTTCAGAACCCTTCCTCCACTGTTTCTCACAATATGCTTTAGTCATGACACTTATTTGATATTTATATATTTATCTGTAGGCATTTATGAAATTTACAATCAATTTATACATTTACATAGATTGTTAACCAATGGCTTGTTTAATTACTGAAATTTATTAATTAAATTACAATTGGCTAGGTTCACACAATGTGCTTGCCCTGAACCTGTGGTTTAAAAGAACACAGTGGGTAGATTTATAATCACATGCTAATTAAAATTAAGTCAACTAGATTGCTGTTTAGAACAAGAACTCAGATTATATTCAATGCAATTTACTTCCGAATTAGTGTGTGGAGAGAGTTGCAGTCTGAATTTGACAGCAGATCAGGATTCTTTTCCACAAAACTTTTAAAACTTCATTGACTTATTTAGTGCCCATGGTAAAAAAAATTATATTAATATACTGTATATCTAGATAGTCCTTCACTTATGCCCATTCATATAATGATGGTTTGGAGTTACAATGGTACTGAAAAAGTGACTTACAACATCCCTGTAGTGATCAGAATCTGAGTGTTTGGCAACCAGGCGCATTTATGATTATTGCAGTATTTTTTAACCTAATAAAGAGAGGACTTAGTGGTGACACGATAGCTGTCTTCCAATGCAGGGCTGTCAGAGGGAAGAGGGGGTTGATTTATTCTCCATAGTACCTGAGGGCAGGACAAGAAGCAATGGGTGGAAACCAGTGGTGGGATTCAAGTAATTTAACAACCGGTTCTCTGCCCTAATGATTTCTTCCAACAACCAGTTTGCCAAACTGTTCAGAAAGTTAACAACTGGTTCTCCCAAAGTGGTGCGAACTGGCTGAATCCCACCACTGGTGGAAACTGATCAGAGAGAGAGAACCAACTTGGAAATAAGGAGGAATTTCCAGACAGCAAGAATTATGATAATTAATGGAAAGGCTTACATCCCCTATCGCTGGAGTTTTTGAAGAAAAGATTGGACAACCATTAATCCAGGATAGTATGAAATGATACCCTTGGGCTTAGGGTTGAAATAAAAGTCCCTTCCTGCCCCATGGTCTTATGATTTTAAAAAATTTGCCTGGCTGACCTGATAAATATGTATCAAGAGGGATGATATGAAGAAAGAGGAAGAGCCCCAGTGACCCTCACAATTAAGATACCATGCTGGGTCATGTGAGCTGCTTCAGAAAATGGTCATTGAAGAATGCTAAACCCATGTTCAAAAAACAATCAAATTGACAGATGGATTTGGAGCTTAGCATGAAGCATGCTAACCTCACATTTTCCACCATGCCACCAACCTTTTTTTTGGTGCTTCTCCAGAAAATCTCCAGACTACTGCTCATAAATAGCTGGAGTGTCAGGGAAGTGATGTGGAGAGCCTGAAAAGCTATTCCAGGCACTCACAATTTCCCCCTCAACCAACCACTAAGGAAAGAGTTTGCTGGTGGTTTTTCCTGATGAGCTAACTTGGGCATATTTCTAGGGAATAATTAGCTCGCAAGAAAAATTAATGAAAAATATACAAGTAGATGCATATGATTTTTCAGATTAGTGTGTCGTGGACAAAATTGTTACGTTATGTTTACTATATACTACAATCTACAGAGACTAAATCAGATGTCCATAGGGAAATGCCAAGTGGCAGAGTCCAGAAATATTATTCATTAGATGTGCGAGAAGGATTGGCAGAGCTGGGGAGGTATAAAAAGAGGGATTAGCCTAGAATCATTATGTAGTAACAAACAAAGTTCAACACCCCCCTTTTAATTGCTATTACCCTTATCTAATTATAAACAGGTGATGAACTTAGTTGAAAAGGTTCCTGCGCATTGGCTTTTAGCAATAAATCAGTTAAACTGAATCTTCACGTGTAGATTTGATTTTTCGTGCCTGACAATAGCACATACAGAAAATGGTTTTGGAAAAGACTTCCTGTTTTTATTAATGTAATTACTTTCTTTTTTAAAAAAAAAATCCATTGCCATATTGTTGCTCTCTAAGATCATTTCTGGTAAGCCAGAAGGCTAGTAAGAGTTAGGTGCCTTTCTGAATGTTATCCAGATGAAAAATCCCATAACAGCTTTCATATCATGCCCCAGTCCTCTTTGTAAATCAATACTCTTTGCATTTAGGAAAGAATTTAAAGTGGAGACCACTTTCTCCATCTCACTTCTTTTCTCAAAAATCAAAGACTCATAGGGCTGGAAGGGAACTTTGGAGGCCTTCTAGCCCAACCCTCTACTTCTGGTCATGAAGCACCCAAACACAAATACAGAATGCTCCATCAGGTCTCCAATGGCCTTAGTTAAATACTGTAATAAAAAGAGTGGTCTATAGATTTTTTTAAAAAAATTGGCAACCCAATCCATCAAAGAAACTGGATTAGGAAATTTAACCCTACAAAATAGCTCAAATCTTGGCTTCCTTTCCCCCACCCCCATCCCCCAAGTCTTTGCAGTAAAAGAAAATGCCTCCCTCTGGTGGCAGAGGGCAGAGAGGTCATGTTTTGTGTTCTTGAAATATACAGCATGCTTGCAAAAATGTTGGAAACCAGCAACTGCATGATCCAGATTATCGGATTCTGAAAGATCACGCAACCATAGCAGGCAATCAACAGATTGTGCTAGCTAAAACAAATATCTTCATCCAATCCTACATAATATTCCCCTTCCGTTCATGAAACTTTCAGATTAGCCCTAATGTCTCATTTCAGAGAAAAAGGTCTATCATTATCTGTAGAGTTGACCATCTGATTACTAACCAGCAATGGCTCCATTAAAGCATTTGACCTATTGAACCTGATGGACCTTGCCTGTAAAAAACATCCATACCAAAATCTCCAGGTGTTTTTTTATTTTGGAGCCAACTTCCCATAAGTATGTGAATGGAATAGTGGTCTTTTCTCCACCAAAGAAGATCTGCCCTTCTTCTCCTATAAGTTACATTAAAAATCAATCAGGACGTTCTGGAAAAAGAACGTCCTGATTGATTTTTAATGTAACTTATAGGAGAAGAAGGGCAGTTCTTCTTTGGTGGAGAAAAGACCATTATTCATTCATTCATTCACACAGAAAGGCTGAAAGCAGAGGTGGTATTCAACAGGTTCTGACCAGTTCTGGTAGCGGAAATTTTAAGTAGTTCGGAGAACTGGTAAATACCACTTCTGACTGGCCCCGCCCCCATCTATTCTCTGCCTCCCGAGTCCCAGTTGATCGGGAGGAAATAGGGATTTTGCGGTATCCTTCCCCTGGAGTGGGGTGGGAATGGAGATTTTACAGTATCCTTCCCTGCCATGCTCAACCAAGCCATGCCCACAAAACCGTTAGTAAAAAAATTTGAATCCCACCACTGGCTGAAACAAGTTTATTTTTCACAAAGCAGTTAGGTGCCACAGAGCTAGTACATAGTGCTTTATATTCTTCAGCCTTGTGGAATCCAGGTACGCTGGCTCACAATCCAGAATGAACATGGAATAATATGCTGCCCAGAGAGCTGTAGAATAAGTCATTTGGAGAGCAGAGGGCTGGGGAGAATGGGCTAGAAATGTGTGGTTTAAAAAAGAAAGAAAGAAAGAAATCTCAGCTGAGTGGGACAATGCCTCCATCTTCCATTGTCTCTCTTAAAACTGATCTTTGTCTTCTGTAGGAAATCTAAAATTTCCTACAGCACTAGGAGCTACCACATTCCGAAGCCTAAAGCATTCGTTAGATTTGCAACAATTATCAACTTGCAAACTTTGGACATTTGCTATTCTATTTATATATTGCATTGGCTACCAAATCATCTGTACTGTAACACTTAGGATCATACTCAAAGCTAATATGCCAAGCTTTTAATCATTAACCTATTGAACCATTTACCACTCTTCGTACTGAATGCAATTAAGGCATGGTGGGAGGTTACAGCCCTGCTTCTACATATTTGAGTTCAGGAGACAAGGGATTGAACTCTATCTTAGCTCTGAACTCTGACTTAGATGTGTAGCTTATCTAGCGAGAAATAAAGTGAAAACTTGACAGCCATCAGAACAGCAGGCCTCTTTCATTTGAAAGGTAAAATGTCAGGTTAAAGCAATTAGTTTGATTGTGCCTCTGAGTCCTAGCGTGAAGGTCAGAAGGACAGGCATGCAAACAAACTGAAAAAAAAATAAAATATATAAATATATATAAAATTTTATATATTTTATGCTTGAAAACCAATACAGTTTATTTTAAAAAATAAATAAATAAAATAAAATCTTCATGTTGAGCTTGACTCCTGGAGACACTGTGGACACATCCACATAGTTTTCTTGGCAACAGGACAGGAATGGTTTGCTGCTGTCTTAGTTTATCCTATCACCTTGGCTTTCTCTGATAATCTTCCTTCCAAGAATTAAGCAAGCCCAACCCTGCTCAGCTTCCAAGAACAGCCACATTCTTTTACCTACATAGATAATGTATAATTCGTTTTTGTCAAATTAAACCCTTTCAGTTGTATGTTTCTAGGCAGGACTGCATAGGTGAACCTTCTAAATAAAGCATTTTGAACTATTCATTAGAATATTTTTTTAAAGAAAAAAAAAACAACCCTAAGTGTTATTTGGCATTTACAAAAAAATCTACATCTGCTCCAGTGAATATTTACTTCTCACACAACAGCTTATAAAATCCCAGCAGGCGTAGCTGTGTCCAAACAGTATGTTTTAAAATTATCATTGGCAGAAACCCATGAAATCCAAAGTGCTAACACAGATATCATAAACCACATGTAATGGCAGCTGCTGAAAGAAACAGTATGAACTGCTAGACCACCAACAGATCTTGCTCATATAGTAAACGATGCCTAGATCACAGTTTTACAAAAATCAGGTTATTTGAAGGAGAAAGCTAATAGAAAGACACAAAGAATGCTTGTGTGACATAGTATTAATATACAGTAGGTCTTGTATAGGTCAGTAGGACAGGTGTACCGTATGACAAACAACGGAAGTGCTTGAAGCTACAGATGTCCAGGGGCTGGAAGGCAGAATTAAATGGGCCCTGAGCAGTGGTGGGATTCAAAATTTTTTACTACCGGTTCTGTGGGCATGGCTTGGTGAGCATGGCAGTGAAGGATACTGTAAAATCTCCATTCCCTCCCCACTCCAGGGGAAGGTTACTGCAAAATCCCTATTTCCTCCTGATCACCTGGGACTTGGGACACAGAGAATAGAGTGGGGTGGGACTAGTCAGAGGTAGAATTTACCGGTTCTCCGAACTACTCAAAATTTCCACTACCGGTTCTCCAGAACTGGTCAGAACCTGCTGAAACCCACCTCTGGCCCTGAGGCTTGCCTTGTAGCCACCAAGAAAACCTGTTGCCTTCCAGTTTGGTGGAGAACACCCTTACCTTTGAATTAGAATTAAAATAAAATTGAAGTACTATTCAGTTGCTGTTCCTATTGGTCTATTGGATGGTGGAAGGTGCCATCTTTCTCTTGGCTTTAGGGGGCAGAATGTCTTAGGCCAGCCTTTTATATAGAGAAAGGGAAGGTCCATCTAGGAGATGGTTCTCACAGTCTTTGTTGTCTTTCTCGGTTTCTTCTTTCTCCTGAACTTTCTTTCACAATAATGGACCCAAAGCATAAACTGCTACTTCATCCACTTTCTATCATTTTTGTCCCAAGTCCACATGCAGCTTCAAGGAAAAGCTTCAAGTCACATTGGTGATCATTCTTTACCTTTCACAAGATCTCCAAACAAGCTGACCACATTGTTCAATCAATTACGGTACAACTTGTTTATTAGGCTTTTGCAGCTAGGACTAAAACATGGACATGGTATTTATACAACCAGCTAAATCAATCACCCTCAGAGCATGAAGGAGGTGGAGACAGAGGGAAGTTTCTATCATGGAAGGCAGAATGATGAAAGTCATTCTTATATTAAGTAAACATTGTCCTGGTTGAAGAGAAAATGGCTAAGAGCCAAGAATGAGAGATTTTAATATTTTTAATCATTTATCTTTGTCCCTTATTAATCACATGGGTGATTCATCAATCCCAGTCAATTTAATTAAGTTATGTCATCCATCTATATTTTAATCAATCTAACTTCTTTCAGAATATACCCTGGAAATATTCAATTGCTCGTTTTTTCTTCCTACTATTAGGCACAATGAGGATGTATTTTTCTGGATAATTTTTGCTCAGGGGAGAGAAAAGAATATGTTTTTAAAATATATTTTTCACTTTTGCTCTTTGATTATCCATTAGCAAACAGCTTTATTGACTTACAATTCTACTTCTGTAACGTTCATTTAATTATTTCCAGTGGGATTTTCAAAATGAAGCTACATATTAACGTTTACTATTAGTCACCATTTGCATTAAATATATTCATTCATTCATTCATTCATTCACTCACTCATTCATTCAGTTCCTCACTACTTGGAAGTGAGGTAACTTGAATTCTCCAGATTAGGTCCAGTATCAAATTAAATCAAATTAATATAATTGAACTAAATGTGGTTAGACTACTTGTGGCATATCATGGTTTCTATATTCATTGCTAAAACAAAGACAGAAGAAAAATTGATTACTTTAAAAAAAATCTACTTTTATTCCAAATATCCTTTTTTTTTTTTTTTTGTAAATTAAATCATCTTGTTTTTTTCCTCCCATTTGGAAAAATCAGCACTATTAATGTCACTTCAATTTCATGTTGTCTTTTATGTTAACAAAAAGTTACATTTTAGAGGTCATAACAGCAGATGATAATACCTAATGACCATGGCTGATCTTGAAAAAAAAACTAAGCAAGGTAAATCTTACTTAAAAATAGAATATATTCTAGAAATCATGGTAGTGTGTGTGTGTGTTACTATGGACAATTGCATTTGTAATACAGATTGCAGTTGCGGTGGTATGGTTAATTGGTTTTGTGATTGTTATTGACTATCTTTAATAAAATATATTCCATGTAATATTTTCAAATCTATGTTTCAGGCCTCGATTGATCACATAACTACTGGCAATACAGTAGCAATACAGGATGCATTCTTCTTGTTCATTTATTTGTATGGACAGCTGGGAGACAGTATGTGAATTGTTCACTTGTGTGTTAGGAGTTATCAGATATACTTGGTCATATATTTTCTTTAGGATTCATATAAGGGTGATATTAAGGCCAACTATTGTCCTAAACACAATCCAGCCTTTCTGTGGTTTAACTGAAAAGAAATTAAGATAAACTTTATGATCTTCCTAGGTGGCTTCTGAC
The DNA here is from genome assembly GCA_030761175.1 of Masticophis lateralis. Lineage (NCBI taxonomy): Eukaryota > Metazoa > Chordata > Lepidosauria > Squamata > Colubridae > Masticophis > Masticophis lateralis. The sequence continues at coordinate 68,128,692 of JAUDYJ010000003.1, forward strand.
AAGCAACGCCAATGGGAGAAGCTGGATTTAATGACCCTGTGATTCACTTAACAACTGCATACCGGTTTGCTGATTGCCAAGCACCCAAATTTTGATCACATAGCTATGGCGATGGTGCAACAGTCATAAGTGCAAAGATCCACTGTGAGTCACATTTTTCAGTATTGTTGTAGCTTTGAATAATCCCTAATGAATGGTTAAACCGAATAAGTAAAAAATAAACTCTTGCGATATTTTCAGCTATATTAGCCACCAGGAGGCAGTATCTGACCAGTGTCATCCTTCTTGGGAGAAATAAAGTCATTCATCCATCTTTATTGGTCATCTTTATTACACCCCTCCCTCATGCCCTCCAAACCATATTTCTCTATTCTGAGAACCTAAAGGAACGTGTACTGAATATACCATTTTGATAGACTGGCAGTCATACAAGTGAGTGGAGCTGATGGTGAGCATAGTACCAAGGGTAGAATGAGGACAGAAATGTCCAGGGACAAATGCATATAAATATATTCAGAAGGTTATTCACAAAGATGAACTTGGGCTCCCCTCCACATTCAATCAGGATTAATGTGGGAGAGGTGAGGTTAAAGCCTTAATACTTCAGCAACCAGATCCAGATCCATTTTGGCCCTTCCCTCACATTTGGCTTTAGCTCTGCTGAGCAATGTTAGGCAGCCACTGGGCACTCATCTGCAATACACAGCAGCCACTACAAGAAGGGAACATGGCTGTCTCTGTCTGAGAGCAATGATTCTCAAATTTTAAGATGTACGGGTAATCAGTAACCGAGTTGGAAGGGACCTTGGAGGTCACCTGGTCCAACCCCCCCATCACAATTGAGCCCAAAATTTATGTTGTTAAGTGAGAAATGTGTTAAGTGAGTTTTGCCCCATTTTACGACTTTTCTTGCCACATTCGTTAGGTGAATCACTGCAGTTGTTAAATTAGTAACACCGTTGTTAAGTGAATCTGCTTTCCCCATTGACTTTGCTCGTCAGAAGGTCGCAAAAGGTGATCCACATGACTCCAGGACATTGCAACCGTCATAAATATGAACCAGTTGTCAAGCATCTGAATGTAAATCACATGACCATGGGGATATTGCAATGGTCACAAGTGTGAAAAATGGTCATAAGTCACTTTTTTCAGTGCCGTTGTAACTCTGAACTATCACTAAGCAAACTATTGTAAGCCAAGGACTACCCATATGGGAATGCTGAGAGTTGAAGTCCACATAACTTAAAATTGTTGAAGTCAGAAACACTGTCTTAGAGCAGGGCTGTCAAACTCGTGGCCCGTCAGCCAGATGCATCATGCGCTGGCCACACCCACGCTCGGTTTAGCGAAGGGGGGGAAAAGTTGCGATATGTCACGTGACACCGCCATGACAACACGAGTTTGACACTCCTGTCTTAGAAGAAGAGGTTGAAAGAAGAGGTTGAATAACAAAGTATATCAGGTAACAAAAGTTGTAGGCAAAAAAAACCAGCCAAAACTGTTTAATATATTTACTGCTTATTACATGCCATGGGAATTACAATTAATTTACAGTTACAGTTACAGGGTACGATTTATATACTTTTTTAGTTAAGGTATGAATTTGTAAGCATTTTGGTGCTTATTCCACCTTTCCAAAATAACAGGATTATACTGTTGCTTTTTCCCTAAAGAACAGCACCTAAATAGGCCTTCAGGAGAGTAATATTGATTTCTGAAGTTACAAACAGAATTTCTAAAACAAACAAGTGGGACACAGGAATGCGATGTACCAGACTTACACATAAAAACTGTACTGGTGTCACATAAGCTTGTTATTCATATTTATAGGAGCTACTTATGAATATTTATGGACATTTCTAATATAAACCACATCCACTTTAGTACCATGCAGTATGCACATTTTCTTCGTATTCACTTGTGTGAGACTTTTTTTCCCCCAAAGTAAAACACATTTTGCAATTCACTCGAGTGCTATTATTATCTTGTATTCAGATCCACTATTAGAAATCACATCTTTCAAAGAAGCTGTTTGACTTTCTGCTCTTCAAGCAGCACTGTCAGAAGCCTTTTCTAAATTTGCACCTGAATATTCTGCCTATGACAAATTTTAGATATAATAGCATGAGCTGATGAATAAATTTAACCCATACCATATGCATACCATTTTTTCCTCTTTTCCATGCGAATGATTTGGATAATTTAGGCAACTTACTTATTAATATATGTAAAGAGGAAGCAGCATATAAGACCTTGGACACTGAACATTGCCCCTTTTAAATAAACTGAATGAATTACAGTGTGAATAGGGTACATCAGTGTGACTGAAAGCCAAAATATTGCCACACATTAACAAGCAATGGGATCTGGCCAGAGGTAGTATTCAGCCAGTTCGTACCAGCTCAAGTGAACTGGTAGCGGAGATCACAGGTGGACCCGCTCACCCACCCAGCTCTATGCCATCCTATTTAGGGATGTTTTCGAGGATGGGCACATGAGCAGAAGGAGCAAGTATGCACATGCACAGCGAACCAGTGGTAAGCATATTGGAAACCCACCACTGGACCTGGCATGATATTTTTTGAGCATCATACTCCTATTTACCTGACTTATGGGGACCTGGGGCTGGGCTGGCTTATTGAGAAAAATCAGTGAGGCAACGATAATATTATCAATCCGCAGAAAGAAAGCCTTATGCACAAAAAAATCAAAGCAAGCATGACAAGAGGGAACTCTGTTGCCTCCCTGCCTCTTTCTTTCCATAACACATATCCATGCATGTAATTGGGGGAAGGAAGGAAGGAAGGAAGGAAGGAAGGAAGGAAGGAAGGAAGGAAGGAAGGAAGGAAGGAAGGAAGGAAGGAAGGAAGGAAGGAAGGAAGGAAGGGGTTTCCTAACATTGTCTGCATGCATTTGTGTGGGCACATGTGTGGGCGTGCACAGACCCACACACAGAGACTTTGCTTAGGCATAAATGGACCCACGCTTGGGAATACCGAGCACCTTTGCCTTGCTGTATTGAACACATATAATTCTTTTTATTGTTGACATATTTCAAGCACTAGTGAGAAAGAGGAATGCAGGAGTCCTTGAAATTCCTGTCCCAGCAGATAACAAGCTTTTCTGCAGACCTTCATGAAAAGGAGGAGCATTTGAACTCCTCCTTTTCACTCCTCCTTTGTTCACTCCTGAACAAAGTGAGCTCAGATTCAGATCAGGAGACTGACAATGAGCAGCCAGTTCCAGAGTTGACAGAAGAAGCCTTGCCTAAGGCAGAGGAAGAGCCGAGGTGGCGCAGTGGTTAGAGTGCAGTACTGCAGCTACTTCAGCTGACTGCTAGTTCAGCAGATCAGCGGATCAAATCTCACTGGCTCAAGGTTGACTCAGCCTTCCATCCTTCCGAGTGGGTAAAATGAGGACCCAGATTGTTGGGGGCAATATACTATTTAGTATACTGTCTTTGGTGTAAGCCACCCAGAGTCCTCAGAGAGTGGGCAGCATAGAAGTATGACTAACAAAATAAAATAAAATAAATGGAGTTGTCCGGTAACCAGCAAGCCCAACTGCTTTCCGTCTCTGAAGATGAAGATGAAGAGTCTGAGTTTCCCCCCAAAAGCTTGGTTATCCTGTCCCAGGCCTAGCACACACAAGCACACAGAGAGATGGCTGCAAATTTTGCTGATATGTTTTGTGAAGAAAATAAACTAACTTCTAACTACACCACTCTGTATGGTCAGGAAGAAATCCATCCTCTTCCCATCTTGAGCGGATTAGAGATGGGTGGTATCGGCACCAAAAACTCTGATATTTAGGTTGTCAGTTGGCACTGGAATAGTAGTGCCCTAAGTCAGGGGTCTCCAATCTTGACTACTTTAAGCCTGGTGGACGTCAACTCCCAGAATTCCCCAGCCAGGTCGCTGGGGAAATCTGGGAGTTGAAGTCCTCCAGGCTTAAAGTTGCCAAGGTTGGAGACCCCTGCCCTAAGTTACATCCCTAATAAAATTAAAGTAGAATCTACTGAAAATGTGATTATAAGGGCCAATATTATTAACATTTATCTCAAGTCAAGTTATCTTAATGGAGAAATTGTTACACCCAAGTAATCTTTTCAAAACACACTTAATGACGCTCTCGTTCAAATGCGCTTTGAAAGAACAAGGCAAGAAAACATGAGAATGTTGGAAATTCCACCTCCTGCCTTCCGCTACTTTTGAGAAGGCTTTGCTTCTTGCCTGCTGTCCGCTGCGAAGTTCTCTTCTTCTTTAAAGACAATTTTCTTCTACAGATCAAATGTACAGCATCTGATCAACCATAGGAAGTTAGCACTCACCCCTCTCCTAGAAGAATGAAATATTTTAGGAAATATTAAAAAGGCAGAATATTATATTTCCCTGGATGAGAAATGGAGAAACATGTTTTAAAGACAAAGCAGCTTCCTGCCTCCTCTCACCTTTGTCAATGGGCCAAAGGCAGAAACTCATTCCCCCCGCCTTTGTCAATGGGCCATTAAGGCCTCAGCCAAGCTCACTCATCCCCCCCCCCACCTTTGTCAATGGACCATCATCTGCAACACAAAGGATCCATCCAGCAACAGAAACTCCCCACATGGCACCTGAGATGATTGCATCAGCCAGCAAGGCTAGCTAAGACCCCGCCCAGGGGTGGGTTCTACTTACCTTTACTACCAGTTCACAATGGGGCCATGCGCATGCACGCTCTTCTGCGCAGAAGTATTTTCATGATGTCAGGGTCAGTGGGCGGGGCCTCCTGAGGTTTTACTACCGGTTCTATAGAACTGGTGCGAACCAGGGGCAACCCACCACTACCCCGCCCCCTGGGAGTCTCACAACCAATCAGGATACATTTCTTATACAGGAACAAGAAACTCTGAGGTGGGGCACAACAGAGGGCATAAAACCAAGGCACTCCCAGCATCTTGCCCCCCTTCTTTTTTTACTCAGGAACTCAAGCCATGTGCTCCTGTTCAGGAACTCAAGCCATGTGATTCCTGTCCACCAATCAACCATCTTTCCAAGCAGTCTCCATGTTTCCAGTGTCTTTTTCCCCACTTGGAACTGAACTCAGAAGGATATTTCTTCCAATACAACCATCTCTAATCTCAAGAGGATGAATTTCTTCCTGAATTACAGAGTGGTTTACTTAAAAGTTAGGAGACAGCCAGCTAAGTTTCCATCCCACTAATCAAAGATTAACCTGTTCCCCTTTCTCTTGGTCCCTCACACTAGTTCAAATTCTACCATGAAACCTTTAGCAATGTAAAAGTGCAACGAAATCTGAGTCAGATCAAAGTATTCATAATGATTTATTGAAGAAACAATAGAATAGCAAGGAGAGGAATACAGTGCCCAATAATAAAAGTCTGTTTATCTATCTAAAGTTTGTTGAATTATTACATGTACTTACTAAGGAAAACTACTGTAACCAAAATCTAACTCAGTAGATCAGGCTCAGATAGACAGCATGGTTGAAGGTACCAAAAGCCACTTAAAGATCTAGAAGTAGCCCTGTATCCTCTCCAAAACCCTGGCTGAACTGGATCCAAACTGTTGAGATTAAATTGAGGAGCCTTCTATGGAAATTTTGTCCCAGGCAACCAGCAATGGACTTGCACAATTTGTTCATAGAAACACTCCCATAGAAAAACAAGTGTCTTCTTTGCTGATTGCTTTATAACACAGTCTTCCCCATTGACATTTCCTCCAGGAGTACTGGGCTACAATTTCCAGAACTCATAGCCAGCATGGCTTTAGGCTGCTGTAGCACTTAATTTGTATGAAAACCACTATATTAACTACTTGCTGACATGGTGTATCAGTTGGTCTGAAATGATATGTGCAAAGCTTAAAAATCAAGTGCTCAAATTGCACATTTGGTCTTCTGAATGTCAGCCTTCTGGAAGTCCCATGTCGCCTGTTATGAATGTGCTTGTGGTGCTTTCTGTTCTGTTTCGTCTGAGTTTTGTTGACCATTACTCAGCAAACCTATTTAGTATTTCATGATGATGCAGAAATCCATGTGAGAGTTTTTTCTTTGATCTCTAACTGCCAGGCATTTAAAAACTACAAGGGTTTCAGATGTAGTTGCTGGAAAATGTTGTGGGGAAGGGATAGAGTTTAAAAATAGCTGCCACCTTCCTAAGAGGATGCTGAACCAAGACAAGCTACTGATCTCACTTCCCACTATGTATAGAACAGCCTGGTATAATCATACCTGCTTACTCATCCTGGTTGAAATGCCTATTTATGCACAAAGACAATCTCTCATTTCAATATTTTTTCTGCTTCATTCCTTTGTTTCTTTTGGTATTTCTATAATGTTTTTTTCCTACCAAAATGTTCACACACCTCTCTCAATAAAAATAGACAAGACAATCAGACAGGAAATGGGCCAGATTCTGATTTTTGTTACACATTGTATTGTATTGTATGTGTATTGTTACACATTGTATTGCCGCAGCATGTCAAGTGTGAAGAATTGAGTGTCAAGAAGTGTGAGTCCTTTGGGAGAAGGGCGGTATAGAAATAAAACTATAAATAAATAAAAGAAAGAAAGAATCAGGATCACATGTTAAGTTCCAATTAAGAAGATTTCTTGCTCATGCCTAAACACAAGAGTCAAAAGGAGAAAGGGATAGCAAGGATGAAATGGCTAGAGAGTGTCATTGACACAATGAACACAAATTTGGGCAAACTCCAGGAGAAAGTATGACTTCAAAGAGATGATTTCAAAGGAGGTATGGTGTGCTAAGTTACATGGGGCTGCAAAGTGTTGGATACGATTTAGCAACTGAACAACAACATACACAAGAATCTAGTCAACTAACAGCATTAAAAGGCAGGCTCTGCCTCTTCTCTTACAAAGTATAGGTGATAATTCCTTTAATTTTCCTCATTACACTATTCAGTGATTTCGACTAAGCAAAGGATTTTTCAAAGCCTTCTGCCAAAGTGGTGTTTCAGGGCAGAACTCAGTTTAAGCCATGCCAGCAGCATTTTCCATCATAATAAAGGATTAGTCCACAAGGAAAGCAGAAGCCATTCAGGCATTGGGAAATGTGACAAATGGCTTGGTTTTTTTAAGGCATTTAATCCCTTTGTGAATCATGTGAATATCACAGAATGCAGAAATGGGTGCATCACAACAAAGCTGTATATGGGCAACCTTTGCTGTATGGCCAAGTCTCTTCTTTCGCCTGCCATTTTACTACAAGATGTTCATATCTTGCTTCCTTTGGCCACTCCAAATTAGCTTCCCAGAAATTCAGTGCAGCATAGCAAGAAATGAATTGTACGGTAACACCCGCTCAAGCAATTTCCAAAGAGGTGATGGCCTGTGACAGTTAAGAATGTTGCCTCATCTAATAACTGTTTTAATTGTGGTGACTTTTCCTCCCAGCTTTTTTCTGACTGACATTTTCTGCAGCTCGTAGTAAGAGACAATTATTTGTTGACATTCCACACATTTTAGCTCCGAGGAATTCAAGTCCCCAACATCTCCCCATTTTTAATGAATACCAAGGAGAAATGTTTGTTCATTCTTTGTGCACATACATTTTTATTGGAAGAGATGAAATTTTAAATTGAGGTTTAAATGTGCCTTCTATAGAATATATCAGTCTGGGCTTGATTCAATGAGACATAATTAAAGGAAGCAATATAGCCATTATTATTCCTCTAACCAAGCATTCAGAGGAGAGCATGGCTCACAAGGTTAGGACACTGGGTTGACAACTGGCAGGCCTGTGTTCAAGATCCAGTTGCTGTTGCAGGATGGGGTGAGCTCCCATCACATTCTCCAGCTTCTATCAACAAAGCAGTTATAAATGGGTGCCACTTCAGTGGGTAATTTAATAGGGATGTGAAAGGAGCCCACCAGTGGACATCCCTCATGCAACGGCGATGTCACTAATTATTTCAACCCAGAAGTGCTTTGATGCTCCAGTCATGACTTTAGTAGTAGTGCCAAACATTCAAGGATTCTTGCATCAGTCTCTTTCTTTCTTTCTTTCTTTCTTTCTTTCTTTCTTTCTTTCTTCCTTCCTTCCTTCCTTCCTTCCTTCCTTCCTTCCTTCCCCCCTCCCTCCTTTCTTTCTTTCTTTCTATCTTTCTATCTTTCACTGTACCACAAAGAGCTTTGATTACTGGCTATGGCAAAGTTTGACTCCAAAGATGTGATTTCAATTTACTGTCTTGCAGCACTTCTCAACCTGACCACTGGATGAATCTATGCCACAATTTATGCCATCTTTCACATTGCCACCGATCTCTGAGTCATTCTCAATGAACTTACTTCTTACTTCATTGCTTGACTTGTGTTTTTTACCTTGTAATTTAAGAATAAGGCCTTTGTGAGTAAGCTGGTCTCTCAAGAATAGTGCTGTTATGGCAAGCACTATTTAAAGATATCTCACATCTTACAATTGAAGTTATTTCAGAATTCCATCTGAATTGAAACACAGCTACTTGGAAATTATTTTTAGATGTATTTACTACTGAAGTGACAAAGCAATAAGATTTTCTTATGGCCACTTCTTCCAAAGTAGTTTTCTAGGAAGAAACTCTTGGTTAGGTCAACGTTATCAAGAAGGAGGTGCTAGTTCCAGACAGCCTGTTGCTAACAACTCTATTCTGGAGAAAGCCAATGCTTCATTGTCCTGATCTTCTACTTTTGCCCTACCTCCCAGAAATAGGAATCTCGAAGTAGCTCAAGAGAGAGCTGACCTACCTCAGAACATGGCATTCAGGACAGGATGTCTCATAAAACTCAGGAATGTGTGGTTTATCATTAATAGTATGAATCAAATGAAAATAGGACTGGAAATGGAAACTGAAACAGGTCCACTTCTCAGCAGTTTACCTCAGGCTCTGTGCCATGACTTGCAGTAGTCCCTATATCCAACAGTTTGAGATGTTTTGGCTTTTGGGGGCAGAGGGGGAACGTAGAGTCTGACTTTCCTTATCTCACCTTATTGAGTGAATTAGTCTTCAATAGCAAAAATAAATCATTTAAACGCTCATCTCAAAGGTGCTTTTGCAAAAGGCAATTGGACTTTCTGGTTTTTCTTTGAAGGCATTTCGCTTCTCATCCAAGAAGCTTCTTCAGCTCTGATGATAAGCGAAACGTCTTCGAAGAAAAACCAGAAAGTCCAGTTGCCTCTTGAAAAAGTACCTTTGGGACAACCATGCCCTGGATGACTGAGAATCTCCATAGACATTGAAACACTTCACACTTGTTAAATTTATATAATTAAACATTGGTTTATACTGGTGCAAAATTCAGGGTCTTGACATATGAACGTATTGGTTATTCATAAACATTTTTAAAAGTTTGTAGAATGAAACAAATTTTTAATTAATATGTGCAATGAATGTATCTGTGACTCTTTCGAATTGCCTATCTGTAATTCCTAGTTTTCTGGGTGGTGTAAAGGAAAATGATGAGTTATAAGAAAAGAATTAAGCAATAATAGGTAATTTACACACGATAAAACCAACATACCGTATAACCTAGTAGGTGATCAAATACAAACAAGGACAACTTTTGGACAGGCCAAGAACAACTACATTACACAATTGACATCACATACTTTATCCTACAATAATAGGATATCTTTTTTTAAAAATGTCATTACTGTAGTTATACCTGTTGAGCTTTTAAATATGTACAGTACATATTTATTATATGTCAGTGATAACTCATGCATGTCAATATTGCTTTAAAGTTGTAGAATAATTCCAAATGCAATAAAATGAGGATGATATTTTGATCTAGAGTCCTATTTCTGAATTTCAATGTGTGCTACATCTTTATTTTCAGCCTACCAAGACTAAAACTCCAAATAAGAGAGCTGCAGTGGGACTATAATTTTGAGGAATTAGACTACAAACTGAAAGAAATCAATTAATTTAGATGTTAGCATAACACTTGTCTTCATTTGATTGCAATGAAACAGGCACTAGGAATCTACTCTTGAAATGTTGGCAAATATCTCTACTCAGATTTCAGTTTTTTGAAGGTAGCTGTGACTCCTTTCACAATAGGAATGCATTCAAATATACTTTTAATGACTTTAACTTGAAATACTATTAATATTCACAATTCCAGTACAGTATGTGAGGCTAAGGTAGTGGGATTCTTTTTAAAATTATATTTCTGCTATTATTCTGGTTAAAAATACATGATGTAAACAATGCAGTAAGTACAATTGTACTTAATGCTAGCATAATGTTAATGTAATTCTTGTTGCTTTGTTGCCCTCTGCTGGTCTTGAGATGTATTCATTTGTATGCACTAAGTTACATAAATATACATAAATACTAAGTGAATTTGTATGATCTCATTGTGTGAGCTCATGGTTTGGCTGGGTCATCCAGTTACATTATGCCATTGTGTGATTTAGGTGCTGGGAATACTTTGTTGTGTTGCATTAAGATATTGTGGTTTATCAACCTTGGTTTATGATTTAGTGTGGCATGTGAATTCCAAAAGAGATAGGAAAAGAGACATATCTATTAATTAGCCATTGAGAAGATTGATTGATTTTTACTAAATACATTCCAACTACTGTCTGATGCATAAACGTCTGGTATTTCTTCACATGTAGTTTCAAGCAGTGCCAATCAAAAGTTATTGTGCAGGTCTTTTACTTTTTTTTCTCCTTAATTGACATTTTTGGTAAAAATAGGGGAATTGCAGAAAAGCATTACATACAGGTGCATGAATGTAGCGCAACATTTATTCTAATGAGCCATAAAAATACTTGCTATTCTATTAGAAATCACTCAAGGATCTGTCAGTAAATCCCAGTGCACCTTCAGCCTAAAAATGATTATACTTGTGATGATAATACAGCTAATGTTTTACAGCTATGAATTTAGCCTTCAGGGCCTCTTATCTTCTCAGAGGTTGGATCAACCTAAGACCAAACTCCTACAGAAAGCAACCAATCTATAAATTTCCTTTTTTCTATCATCACTCAGCTAAAGTACTCTGGATGGGGCCCAAAAGACTGGCCAGCATTTATGGCATAGGATTAGCGTAGGACCTGACCTGAATTTGCCAAGGTTCATCTTTTGTACCCATAAACAACAAGTGATTGTAGTTTGTGCTTCTAAGTTGTACCTTCTTTGCTAATGTGATAGACTGAAAATGTCTTTATGCTGACCATATCTTATTTTTATTACTCCCAACCAGTGATGGGATTCAACCGGTTCACAAATTGCTGGCTGGCCCCTCCCCTTCCAGAAGTCCCCATGTGCCCCGTTTTGGCTCCCAGGTAAGTGCCAAAATGGGGCACGGGGGGGGGGGGGGTTGGCACATCCCCTGGCCATGCCAACCCAGCTGGTCATTAGGGCAGAGAACCGGTTGTTAAATTATTTGAATCCCACCACTGCTCCCAACCATAGGAAACATTGATGATTTGTTTTTACCTTTCATAAAATACTTAGACATTTGGCTCAGTGGAGTTCTCTAAGGAGAATTTCACCCCATCATTGCTTTCATTTCCTCTCAAAAAAGTATTTGAAGGTAATTCATTAATATCTTCAAACCTGATGACCTCAAATCTCTGAGAACCTGAATCAAAAATCACAATCAGGTTCCCAAGCTCTCACACTCACTGCAGTAACAAAAATCTCCCCAAAACTACGCAATAGAATAAAGGAAGTGAAAGAAATTGCTTGAACGTCTCCCATCATGCTGTGTGCATCTGTCTGGTTGCATATACATGTGCATATAAATACATACAGGAATAGCAGCATTTCGTTCCTATAAGGGGCTGAAAAAGTCTCAAGCCACATTTGCCCTTTGCAAAATATGAGATAAGTGGCCAAGAGTGTCATGAGGTAGATGTCCTTGGAAAAGAACTCAATCCAATTGTTCATTCCAAATATTGTTATCTTTTATTTGCATATGCAATGCCATATTATTCTAATGAAGCTTGATTGATTTATGCAACAACTTGAAAGCCTATCTATACTTAATTATCTATTCTATATCTCTTATAGAGGTGGGTGGCTTACTGTATTAATACAAGAAATAATTACATTCTTAAATCGGTGGGTTTTTTAAAACTGTTCTGGATAGCTGAGGGGATTAGAATTTTTTTAGCTAATTGCAATGAATATCCAAATAATTTTTGATTGATTTAAAAGATCATTCCACAAAATACAAACGCTTTGCAAAATCAAGCATAAATGCATAGAAACCAGTGGTGAGTTGCCCCTGGTTCAGACCGGTTTGCAAGAACCGGTAATAAAACAGGTGGGAGGCTCCACCCACTGACCCAGACATCATCAGGAAGCTTCTGTGCACGTGTGTGGCCCCGTTGCGAACCTGTAGTAAAGATAAGTAGAACCCATCTACTTATGGGTTCTACTTATAAGTAGAACCCATAAGTTCTACTTATTATTTATTATTTTAAACATAAAAACATATTATTCATATAAACTTCTAGTTGCTTTCAACAAAGGAACAAGGAAGACAAGCCATCATACCAAATGTACTTAAAGTTTTTCTCTTTGTGATAAAAAATTCCTAGCTTTCCTTATCCTTTCCCCTTTTTTAAGTTTTATTCATGTATGATATTTGTTCATTGTTAATTAAGATCATAGCGGTTTACACGATATCAAGATTTAATTTAAAATTTATACTTTGTGCTTGGAACATTATATTGTTCCTGCTATAAATATTTATTATTGAATTATCAACAGCAATACCCTGTTTGCCCCAAAATAAGACATCCCCTGATAATAAGCCCAATCAGGCTTTTGAGTGCATGGCAATAAGGCCAAGCGCTTATTTCAGGGTTGAAAAAAATATAAGACAGGGTCTTATTTTCGGGGAAACATCATCATCATCATCATAGCTTCAGTTACACATAGGAGTAATGCAATTCGGCAGAACAAACTGCAGTGGCTGAAGGCAGCTAAAAAAGAGAAGAACGGTGCCCTAGGAAGTCAAAAGGTTGGATAAAAAATGCTACGATCACATTTCATACCATTTGGCACCATCTGCCAGGAGCCTCCAACTGACTTTCCATGCAAAGCAGCTGATGCCTCTCTATGATGGAATTTGGGAGCTGGCAAGCAGTGAAGGTTCTTCTGAATGAATGCCACCGATCATGCTTTGCCAGCAGGTGTTGCTATCCACCATGGGAACAAGCAGCTCATAGCAGCTGCATTAGCTGAAACTATTTCCCTGCTGATATTGTCTATAAAATTCAGAAAGTGTGTGCTACAACTGTTTCACAAGCCAACCAACTTGTCATTTATTAAGCATTGTGAGTTACAACTATCTCTTCTGGATGTAGAATTATAGTGTTAATGTCAATCCTTTTTCCTCATCCTGTATGCAGTGGGTGCAGTCCTTCATAGGGTGGGTCAGCCCAATTATGAGCAAGTTCAATTTGCCCTGGTATTGCCTTTCAATACTGTATATAGCTGGCCTTTGTATTGGAGTAGCTATCTCCAATGGCATTGGCCTTGCATTGGCTGGGCAGAGGCTGCTGCCCACTTCATTCTTGCAGGCAGGAGCCAGGGAAACCTCAGCCCAAAATCTATTAGCTGCTATTTTGCACTCTCAGAAATGTATGTATGTATGACTGGTGATTGTCATGGGAAGAACTTTGTGCACTGAATATTAAGAGTTATTCAGTGGTTCTCTTGTTGGGATGACTATGAGTTGGCTGTCAGTGGGAGTTTTTGTTATATTGTTGGTAATATAATTTATCCATTGTCAGAAAAGGGCTATTTTCTTTCTGTCTTTTTATCTGTCTGTCTGTCTCTCTCTCTCTCTCTCTCTCTCTCATCTCTGATTCTCTCTCTCTTTCCATCTATCCATCTTTCTTTTTATCTATTCATTTATTTTATATGGCCAATCAAATGACTCTAAGCAGATAACAACAATAAAACACCCAGCATCTACACATGCAAAATCGATAATTGGCAGTCAAATTTTTCTTTAAAAATTTGCAATGCCAATATTTCAACAAAACCCTATTTGTTATTTGCCAACTAGACATCCTTTCCTTTCAAGGGAATCCATGTATTACATTGTAATAACATTTAACCCAAAGGCTTCTAAATGTGCTGAGACTAAAAAAATAATTAAAGAAAACCCACCAACACATCTAGAGGATACCTGGTTAGTGACAGTTGACATAGAATATTTTGTGTGGGGTAATGGGTCAGGCCTTTCTCCAAGTTATTTTGTACAACTGAATGTACAGCACATAAGCCTAATATTCTTTTATGTTCTTTCAAAAAACAGAAAGAGGATGGTCCATAGCTCAAAAGAAACTGATTTATCATAATTGGAATTACCTGTTAGGCCTTATTGTAATTATTAAGCGTAAACTATAAACCTTAACAAAGCACTGAGTTCAAGAACAATAATTTCTTGACTGTTGTGTAGTTTATTTCCTATACTTAACTATGCTTCCATGTTTCAAATGACCACTTTCGAACACCGCTTAAACTTTCTTTTGGTGGAGAGCAATTACCAGGCAACATTATGTTATCTTAAACTTGTAACAACTTCTTTAAAAAGATTCTCTATTATACCAGTTAATCCTCTTTTTTATTACTGTAATGTGTCTGGCTTTGAATGTAATATAAATGTAAAAAGAAAGAGCCACTGAACTGAACTGCAACATTTCCCCCAATAAATTTGAGAGTATTTTCCCTTTATTTTTGTTTTATTGTATATACACACACATCTATATATACGCATGCATTTTTCTCTCCTTAATGGTGTTTGGGAGCACTCTTGCATAATCCACAAGATCTGAGAACTTTATTCTACTGACCATATTAGACCAAACTCTGCATGTTTAAGCAAGGTCATATAGGTAGATGCTGAGCACTTGCAGGATTAGGCCATAGACAAAAGACTTTTCTGAGTCTGATTTATTGTAGCAACGGACCATAGCAACAGTTTAAGTTCATAGCAGTGGTGAAGTGCTCATGCCGTTTTCCTGAAAACCAGAGGGCAGAACTACTTGTCCTACTTTTAATTCTTGTTTTACCCATGGGCTGCACTTCCAGCCAAGGAATTATCAAGAAACCAGAATCCAAAAATCAGCATCATGGGAGAGAAACACCAAACCAGGTAAAAAAACACTCTTAAATCGTCTCTCTGCTTCCACTATTCATGTATTGTTCTAAGGTTGATGTTTACTTTCCTTTACATTGGACTTAACTGGAGAATGTGAGAGAAGATTGCACTGTCTATTTTGTTTATTTATATACTTGTGGGGCGCAGTGAAGACAAATAGCATGCTGCAAAAATGTGTCCTCCTTGCATCTGATTTCTAATCAGAACAACCTGAGAAACTATCTTAGCCTCTTCACGTTGATCCATCCCACTCGATCAGACAGGGAAAGTATGTTACAGATTCTATTGCTTAAAAAAATTGATTGGTGTGGTCCAGAAAGAGACCCTTCTCTGCCATTGCCTTCTTTGGAATAGTCTCTCCTCGGAAATGAGTCAGGCCCCATTCTTCTCACCTTTCAGAGGGGTATGAAGCCCTGGCTAAGCCAATGTGTGTGGGGCTCACAGTGTAGCATGCAACCCGGGGGTTGGTTAGCACTCTGAAGGCACTCTCTCTGCCTTTTAGCTTTTAATTTACAGGTATACTGTCTTTGTTTTTAGTTGGCTCCCATTTTACTGATTTACTGTATGTTAATAGGGCGGTGGCTCAGAGGTTAAGAAGCTGGGCTTGTCAGCTGGAAAACTGGCAGTCCAGGTTCAAGACCCGAGCTGCACACTGCGGGGTGAGCTCCCATCCTTGCCTCAGTTCCTGTCAACCTAGCAGTTCAAAAGCATACAAATGTGAGTAGATAAATAGGTACCACTTCAGTGGGAAGGTAACAATGCTCCATGATGTCATGCTGGCCCCATGACCATGGAAATGTCTTCAGACAGTGCTGGCTCAATGGCTTGAAATGGAGATGAGCACTGCCCTGTATAGTCGGCAGCGACCAGTGGAGTAAAATATGCAAGATCTCCTTTACATTTACCTTTTACTGTATCTTTATATGGGGTTTTTTTATGCTTTTAGGTATAAGATGTGCAGAGTTACTCTGAGAGTGAGATGGGCAGTATCTAAATTAGATAGAAGATAGATAGATAGATAGATAGATAGATAGATAGATAGATAGATAGATAGATAGATAGATAGATAGATAACCCTAAGAGTCTCCCAGGTAACTTCCAAACCAATGAATTCCACACTCATCACCATTGTAACTAAGTCCATCCACCTTGCTCTTGGGAATCCTCTCCTTTTCCCTTCCATCTTTACCAGCATTAGAGGCTGCTCCAAAGAGCCAGGTATTTTCATAATGTGTCTAAAATAGGATAATTTGAGCCTGGTAATTTGTGTTTTGAATGGGAATTCTGGGATGACCCATTTGTTTGTTTTCTTGACTACCCATGGTATTCTCGGCACTTTGGTCCAATACCAAATTTCAAAAGCACCAATATACTTTCTATCCTGCTTCTTCAAACTCTACTACTACCGGTACTACTGCTGCTGCTGCTGCTAGTATTAATATTATTATAGTTCATTGCAAAGCCAGCCACATATTTACAATGGAGTTCCCACTTTATCCACCTATTGAGTCCTACCCACATTATTATTCCTTAGGAATTGTTTTATTATCTCCTTTCCCTGTTCTAGTGGTTATCCTATTCCTATAACTAAATGATATTTTAGGCCTTTAAGCACCACTACAATATAGAAGCATCTCAAGACACTATATTCTTATACAATATTGTAGGAAATGGCATATGAAAATTGTGTTTATGAAAATGAACACTGGAATAGTCTTCTTGTTCAGTCTTGCCTACTTATTCTGAATTCAGTCTTCATGTTTCTTCTGAGAAAAATCTGTTACTGATATCCCCAAAATATAAATATTGCATCTTTTTCTCCTTAATAGATTTTTTAATGGAAAAAATGAAAATTGAAGTGGGTCTGACTTTATTCTCTACTACCATAAAACTCTGAATGGGGCAACCTTAAATTGGCAGAAAAAGAGCATCATAAAAAGTGCATCATAGGGAAACAATGTTTGAACCAAAATACCTCAAATGGGCAAACTTACAGACAGTGTCCAAGATCTAGGATACAGGACTCTGAAGGAATTGAAATTTGGCAGACTTTATAAAACATTGTATGACATAAAAGTTATCAGAAAACAATTTATGACATAATACAAAATGTTTCCTGTTCTGTTGTTTGTGCTACATACATTTCAACATGGGCTATGTCCAAAATAGATGTCAGGGACCCAAGTAACACCCCCAATGAAAAAAGACTCCGAGGCTAGATGTTCCTCAAAGATCCATTTTATTAGAGATGTCATATTGGCACATCTGGGAAAACCTGAATCCGAAAGCTTCCAGGTTTTCCCCACCCAAAAGAAAGTCCAGGTCCCTTCCCCTGCACCCATATATCCATCACATTATCCAATCAATGCATGGTCCCAACTGGAGATGCCTCCCAGTCACGCCACTCCAGGTGCAGGGCCAAATGTCTTTGATTCTCAGAGAAAGGAATGTTATTATGGCTAAATATCTCTACCACTCTGTGGAATCCCCCCGCCTATCAGTTTCCTACAGCACTAAGTGTGGCAGCCCTGAAGATCCAAAGAAAAAGATGACCTCCAGGGCTGACAGTAGATATATCTCTGAACGTATCCAGAACAATCAAGTTGCCTGAGCCAATTCTGTCTGGAAGAGGCAGTTACTATCTATTCTTTGGAGCCAAACCATTGGGGGCTTTCTGGGCAACAACGAGCACTTAGAGGATGATTGGAAGCCAGCACAGAGCTTAAAGGACAGGTGTCATCTGTTCACAGCAGCAAATTGTGTCCCAACAGATAGGGAAAAAGCCAAGTTAGGGAAGTCAGCAGTCAATTATTTCACCCAATCTCTTAGCCAACACTCCCACAAGTGTGCATCCAGGCACACACAAACACATCAAATATTGTATATGCATAAAGGATGCTGTCATTTATTTTTTTAGGCTAGAAGAGAGAAAATATTTCTTGGCACAGATAGCCTGGTCTCACAAGGTGGGTCAGCAGCTGCAGATGATTCCTGTGGAAGAGGCTTGCCAGAAGATGGAATGAAGGGATCCCAGTCCATTAAAGAACAAAGCAAAAGTCAACACATGGGTGTGTGTTATAAATGATTTTCATAGGGAGAAGAATTACTTATTCAGGAACCATCATTCTGATGTATAGCTGTATTGTTGTTTCTTGCATGACTTGCATAATTTAGAGATGAGGCCTTGTGATATACTGTAAGAGGTAAAATGCATGCCCAGCTATCTCAGATCTACTCCTGGGCTTCTGTCCTATCTTTGTCCTTCCTGTGTCCTTCAGTTTCTTTGCATATTAAAATCTGTTTCACAGATACACATTGGCAGGCATTCCAGCATAATTCTTGAGATGAGACATGGAAAGGGTTGCCCTTGGGTAGAGTGATTGGTGGGTTATACCAGCTGACCATTTGAAATGGTTAGGTTACCAAGCTATCAGTATTGCTGATGAGTTATAAGTGCACAAATAGCAACACATCGAAGAATAAGCAATAGAAATAGCACTTAGACTTCACCGTACTTTACAACCCTCTCTAAGCGGTTTACAGAATCAGTATATTGGCCCCCAACAATCTGGGTTCTCATTCTACCAACCTCAGAAGGATGGAAGGATGAGTCAACCTTGAGCTGGTGAGGATCGAACTGTTGGCTTGGCAGAATTAGCCTGCAATACTGCATTCCAACCACTGTGCCTCAGGGCAGGAATGTATAAGAAGATTAAGCAAAAACAAAAGCAGAAAAACTACAACTGGGCAATGTGAATAATACTGTTTAGTGACATGCATGTATGCAAGTTTGGGTTGACTTGAAAGTTTCATTTGCTAGTTGGTTTTACTATAAACCAAACTGTCTTGTAGAAAGGGTAAATAAAATTAAGCATCATACAACATTTACAGATATTTTTGGTGGGAGTGGGATGAAAGGGCAATAAAATTGTAGAGATTAAACATCCAAATTATCTGAATTAATGGGGAAAAAGGTTATGATGTAACATTTTTAAAAAATATATACTCAAAATATATTTTAAGGCTATTTTGAGATTGAAGTGAAGAAAAATAGATTATTCCCAAGAGTATTGTAATTTATACTTTTTTCTTTCTTTTTCTAATTCCTTCCCCCATGCATTCAAGCACTCTAAGTGAAAATACGAATTAATTAATATTATTTTAATTAATTTGAGTGATAAAAAATATGAAAAAAAAACCCCAAGCTGATTAATCATTCTCTCCTTCCACTTAAAAATAATTCAAAATATTTAGGTGCCATTAAATCACTTAGCAAGCTAGAAACAGAAAGGCAGACATCATCAGACATTTTGGAAGAACTTCGGATGCAAGGAATAATCAAGACTTCATGTCCAACTACTAAAAACAGAACTGTAGATGAGGACATCATGGTAAGCATTCTTCAAAATTAGCTTCGTATACTTTAGGGTTGAGATGATGTTTTGCATGTAACGTATGAATTACTCCAGAAATGGATCTTTCTTCTAGGTGTGAGAATTGATATTTTTCTGAAGGTTCCACGTCTTCACAGTTGCTCCTTACATTTTAAATTCTTCCCAGAACGGCTTTGTGATCAAATTTTTTCCCCCTCTTCAAAATACAGTTCCTGGGAAGTTTACAGACTTTCAATTCCATGCCAAAAATAGGCAAAAGAACATGTAAGCAAACAGAATAAGTAGGCCTGAATTACTAGCATGCTGGAATCATGGTGGTGTAGTGGTTAAGATGCTGGGCTTGTCAACCAAGAGGTTGGCAACAGTGGTGGGATTCAAAATTTTTACTAATAGTTCTGTGGGCGTAGCTTGTTGGGCGTGGCAGGGGAAGGATACTGTAAAATCTCCATTCCCACCCACTCCAGGGAAGGTTACTATAAAATCCCCATTTCCAATCAGCTGGGACTCGGGAAGCAGAGATTAAATGGGGGCCACGGGGCCAGTCAGAGGTGGTATTTATTGGTTCTCCAAACTACTCAAAATTTACACTACCAGTTCTCCAGAACTGGTCACAATCTGCTGAAAACCAACTCTGGTTGGCAGTTAAAGACCCAACTATACATGACGGGGTGAGCTCCCATTCTTGTCCCAACTCCTGCCCGCCTAGCAGTTTAAAAGCATGCAATTGTAAGTAGATAAATAGGTACCACTTTGATGGGGGAGGAAACAGTGTTCCATCTGGCTCGGTGTATAGTCATGCTGTCCAGGGGTGGGTTCTAAAATTTTTTACTATCGGTTCAGTGGGTGTGGCTTATTTTGTGGGCATGGCTTGGTGGGGGGATAATGTGACCGGGTGGGCATGGCCAACTTTTTTTTTTTTTTACTTTTAAAAGCATTTTTTCTACAACCTTAAGAGGTTGCAGAAAAAAATGCTTTCAGAAGCCTCTGACAATCAGGCAACTCAGCTGGGATCGCCAGAGGCTTTTAAAGGTATTTTTTTCCCCTACAACCTCTTCGGCTGAAGAGGTTGCAGAAAAAAATGCTTTTAAAAGCCTTTGACGATCCCAGCTAAGCCATGCAATCATCAGAGCCTTTTTTTTTTTTACTTTTAAAAGCAGTTTTTTCGGCCGAAGAGGTTGTAGAAAAAATGCTTTTAAAAGTAAAAAAAACCAGGAGCAACCCACCACTGATGCTGTCCACATGACCATGAAAGCATCTTTGGACTACGCTGGCTTCCTCGAGAAACAGAGTCAGACACAAGTGGACAGGAGAAACCTTTATCTTTACCTTTATGAAGTTCCTCCAGCCTACTTCACGCTGATACTACTAACCATAAATCTCCTATAAATTCATTTCCTGAGAGTAGGGATTAGCTGAATAATATGTAGAATGTATGTAGAAGAGAATATTATTTGAACACAAAACACTCAAATGACACTGATTTTAATTACAGTTTGTTACAACAAACTAGCTTCATAAACCCTAGTCTGAAGTTGGTATATTCCAAATAAGCATACATAGGCAAGATTAACTGTGTGTGCTGGAATTAAATTAAACACACAAAGAGAAAAATAGAAAGTAAACATTCTAAATAGAAAGTACAAACATGCTGAAGAATTAAAAGGAAGAGCATAGTACCAGAGAAAATTGATACCTGACTTGCAAAAAGTGTGATTAGCTTCTGGTAATTGCTTACACGAATGTACTCAAACGTGTCACACTGCCGATCTTACCAATGCTTATTTGGAATCAAATTCTGATATATCCATTTTTAAAATATGCTTCAACTTTCAAAAAGATCAAATGCCAACAACAACAAAGAATACAAAGCCATGATAAAAAAGGTAATGCTGGCCTGGTTCATTACATGATTTAAAAAAAACCTTGTGACAATATTCAGCATATTCTAAAATTGCATTTCAAATCATAGGTATTTGTGAAAGGCTGCAAAATGATAAAATATGTGCTGCAATCCTCTTGAGGTACATAATTTCATGCTTGCAGGCAATGTCCCAATACAAATATCAAAGGGTAGAGCTAGAATAGTAACGTCACACTCCATCATTATGTAACCAGCTACTATATAAGACTTGACTATGCTAGGTAAATGGAACTAGAGCTGTAATAAAATTTCTTCATGTTCATATCAGAATTTACAATGCTGTGAAAGAAAACACTATTAATTATCACAGTGCATTCAACAAGCATGATATTGAGTCAATGAGACCAATAAGTTTGTATCTCTATTAAAGCAGTATTCTGTATATGTTTTCTATTTTTTCTCTCAATATTATTCTGTAGTCATTCATAACTCTTCTCCCCAAATTATGATGCAGAGAACTGAGCAAGAATAGAAACAAACCTGGCAAAATCCTGAGAGAAGTATGTGGTTAATGGGAAGATGTTAGTGAAAAAAACCCTCCTTAAAATAAATACAAACACTGAAGTATACACAAAGGTTTATTTATGCAAATATGAAATGGGAAGAAAAAACATTTAATAATGCAAGCCTGGCTTTAGCTAGAACCTTGTTATCTGCTGGAATAAGAAGTTAAACTTTGATGTAGTTTATTGTTCTGCAAACTATCTTATTTTCTGATTAGATTTTGTTAAGAAAATGGTTAACAATAAAAATAACACGTGATGCTTTTGTTTATGAAATGGAAATCTGCAGTGAATATTAGTCACTGTGCTTTAAGCAACATGCCATGATTGAATGTTTACTGCTGAAGAGTCTCTCCAATTGAAATTCACCATTAATGCAGATTGACTGTGTTGATGTGAATACCATGTGTCATTGAGCTAAAAAAAATGTAAAAATGGTGAACGGAGAAGAGCTGATTTGTATGATTAAAGATAAGTAGATGACATATGACTGCAACTTAACAGAATTAATTTGAAAATGTTTGATAAACTAATTAAGGACAATAGGTAGGTTATGGAAAGGGAACTGCTGTCAAGCTTCACAGGAATGTGCAGTTTGCATTATTGATTTTCCTCAATATCAAAAGGATAGTGCTGCTCTGTGACAGTAATAAAAATTGAATTGAATTTAAAAGGATTGTGCAAAATAGGTTCCTTGCATGCTGACAGCAGAAAGGAAACATTCAAGAACTGGAATTTGCCAGCAACTGTCATGCTATCAGAAGGAAAGTGAGGAATTTCTTCATAACATTGTGCCAGCCTATGAAACATCATCATTATGACCCCAAAGTGAAGCATCAGCCTATGCAACATCATCACAAAAATCAGATATGAGGAAAAAAATCAGAAAACTGAAGCTTCAAGGTTGCATTTTTTGGAATGCAGATGATGGATCTGCACATGGATTTCCTAGAACCTAGCAGTGCTATCAGTTCAGACCACTATGCTGTAATAGTCAAAATGTGAAAAAAAAAATCAAAATTCAAAAATGAGCCACGGTGGCGCAGTGGTTAGAGTGCAGTACTGCAGGCTACTTCTGCTGACTGCTGGCTGCCTGCAATTTGGCAGATCAAATCTCAACAGGTTCAAGGTTGACTCAGCCTTCCATCCTTCCGAGGTGGGTAAAATGAGGCCCCAGATTGTTGGGGGCAATATGCTGACACTATAAACTGCTTAGAGACGGCTGTAAAGCACTGTGAAGTGGTATATAAGTGTAAGTGTTATTGCTATTTTAAAACAATTAAGCAGAGCTCTGAAGGATAGGTGAAAAATTTAACACCTCTTGAGCTATCCAAGAGGCAATTGCAAAGCTGAATCTTATTTTCTTACACTATCCAATGCTCCATCCAGTTTAATGTTATGCAACTTTCACTTTTTCCCAAAACTGAAGTAAAGCCTTTATGAAATTAGCATGAAGAGGTGGAAAGGACTGTCAGAACCTGGCTGAAGAGACAAAGTAGCAAATAACTATGATTATGTGGAAAAATAAATAGAAGTAACAAAATAGAGGTCATCTCAGGAATTATTTTCCTGGTTCATGTATTAAAATATCCCTATATAAATTAAAATTATGTAAGTGATAGTATTACTTTTTATTCAACCTTCATAAATATCACTGAGTAGTTTGTATTTCCTGTTTTATTTCTGTTTTTAATTTATATTTTCATAATTTGTAATTTATATTTTCATGTAAATATATAGAGTAGAACAGCCTGTTTTCTTTCAAAATACAATATCCCCTTCATAAATTTTATCTTGTATTTCCACAGCTGGTACCTGAAGAAAGGACATTACAAAAACCACCCGCCAAACTGGAAAAGCTTGAATTTAAACAGAAAAAATTGCATTCTTTATCAACAGAAGACTCTGAAAATAAGGTAAAAAAACCACTTATTAACCTACCTCACTTTATATTAGCATTTGCGTATCTTGTATATTAGTATTTGCAATCAAGGATACATCAAATAGAAAAGGCCCTAGGCTGTCCTATACCTCAGCAAATATATTATAGAATGCTATGAAATACATCCCGTTTTGTTTACCAAAAATCGTAAAACTGAATGTTCCCAATAGAAAGGTGACTCAGCTCTACTTCTGCATAACATCTGAATCAAAAGAACATGTGCATATTCCGAATCAGTGCCTGGATGCAGTGATCAGTAGAAGAGGGCAATAAACTGGGAATGATTTTCAATAAGTCAGAGTAAGACGTTTTTGGACTGGGTAGGCCCAAGTTTCAGGAAGTGGGAATTGACTTGTTTTGAGACTGCACCCCTAGCCAGTGCAGAATGTGACAGCCAGGTTGCCGACTGGGGCTTGAGGATGCTCTTTGTGAGTCAAACAACTGCATGGAGAGCCAGTTACCAAGTCAGTCTCAACATTTTGATTTTAATATACAAGGCAGTAGTGGTTTTCACTTTCTTTCGCTACTGGTTCAGAACTGTGAATACACGGTGCTTCTGCGCATGTGCAGAGCGTCCATGATGACATCCGAGCGGGTGGGCAGAACCTCCCGCCGCCGCTACCAATTCAGGAAACCTACCACTGATACAAGGCCCTAAATAACTTGGGATTGGCATACTGGTCACATACATACTGTATCTGCTGTTATAGACCCAAACAACCATTAAGATCAGAACTCCTGAATGCCATCTAAGAGATGCCATCTAAGAGATGCTCAAAGGCAGGTTGTCCATGATTCAGAATGCTCTTGTCTCTGAAATTTTGGAGGTGTTTCCTATTACAATTATAAAGCTTCTGTTGAAAACATTCAGCCAGGCCGTCCTGGTATGAATGTTGGAAGAAAACTTCCTCTGAATTTTCATTATGCTTTAGTTTTTAATTTAAGATTACTTCGTATTGTTTTAAAATGTTGTTTATTGTATATTTTATTGTTGATTTGGTTGAAAATGCTTCAGAAGAGAAAGCTATGTAGAAATAATTTAATTAGATTAAAATAAATCAATAGATGGAGATCAGATTAGATTCTTTCTCTGTAATGCCACTAAGTAGTGTCACAGGTTGACTCCGTTCATATTAATAATTTCTTAATTAGGGCTAGTTTTGTGTATGCGTGTGTGTAGGCATGTGCACAAGTGTATGTTTGGTGTTCGAAAATATGTTATGCCTAGCCTGTCTAAGACTTGTCTCTTTTTAGACAAGAGAAGAGCAACTGAAAAAAGAATTGCTGACTGATAGATCGTCACCAATAATTTCTCCTGAAAAGGGAGTACAGATAGGCAGTTCTATAATTACAACTCCCAATAGTTTTCAATTGCCATCTTTAAGTGTGAGGACAGAAACTTGGTCAGAAAAGGAAGAACTGGATGACAATATAAACAATGGTTTTGAGGATTTTACAATGGTGGAGTCAGACATAACTTATAATACAATTGATGGAGTATTCTAATCACCAACATTTGTATCAAACATTTTAATCTCTAACAAATTTAATAATATTGCTACCAATAAAGGCTCTGGACTCTGAAATATGTGAATTCTTCTGCTTTCTGAGGTAGCCTAAGGGTTTTCCTCTCCTTCCCTTTTTAAATTTCAAAACAAGAATAATATACAGTACAAGGCTGTGCCCTGGCTTTGCTTCTGCATTGGCAAATCTCGACCAAAAGCCCATAAAAATGCCATGAAAATTAATCCTTGCCCATGAAACTCTGGCTTAGCCAAACAAACAAGCAAACAAACAAACAAACACTCTTGGACCATTTTATTAAAAGGAATGATGCCATTCCCCAGATTTTAAGATTGTTTTCTTTATGGCCCATCTGAAAGAAAGAAGAAAATCAGGTTTTCCTAGTCCTGCTATCAGAGATATTTTAATTGGAAAAGATGAAAATTAAAATCAGGGAAATTTATATATAAACCTGTGCTATATGATGAGTGCTCATTGCTTAAAAATTATGTATATTGTGCTTCATCTGTGTATGTGTGATCCTTGGGCCTAGTTACTCTTTGCATTCTTCCAATCTAACCCGTATCAGAAATATATACAAATAGAACACATATGAATATTCATAATGATGATGATGATGATGATGATAATGATAATAATAATAATAATAATAATAATAATAATAATAATTTTATTGTCATTGTACATATATACACAGTATACCAATACAACAAAATTCACTTAACACCCAAAGACCAGGTCCAACACACATAACAATCCCCAAACACACTCCCACCCATCACAATTCCCCACCTCTACACCACCCAAATATCCACACAATAGACCAGTGGTTCTCAACCTTCCTAATGCGGCGACCCTTTAATACAGTTCCTCATGTTGTGGTGACCCCCAACCATAAAATTATTCTTAAACCATTGAAAATATGTGTTTTCCGATGGACTTAGGTGACCCCTGTGAAAGGGTAGTTTGACCCCCAAAGGGGTCGCGACCCACAGATTGAGAACCACTGCAATAGACCAAGTAATGCTAAAACCAACAGCTCACTGATGGTGGCCCTTTAGTTCATTTTTGAGTGTAATTATAGCTCTGGGATAAAAACTATTCAGAAAACCTGTGGTCTGAGTTTTAATTTTTCTGTATCTTCTGCCAGAAGGCAACAGTCCAAAAGGATTGTAAGCAGGATGGGAAGAGTCTCTGAGAATGTTATGCAACTTCCTCAAACAGTGAGATTTGAAGATGTCATCCAGGGCTGGTAGCTGGAGCCCGATGAAATTCTGGGCAATTTTAATGATTCTCTGTAGAGCTTTTTATTAAAGCTCTAGATAAAGAATATCTTCTATCAATGGGACAGGCCAGTATTCAATTGGCACTATTGTCCACCACACAACCTGCATTCCAGATATGGAATGTAAATCTCCCTGGCTGGTTTCTCTGTTAACCAAACTATCAATGCGTACCTTTTCTTTTAGTTCTTCCTTCCTCACCAGTTCCTGTGATTTTTCTTTGCTGCTTGCAAATATGGAAGCTTTCACACCCCTTTCCAATACTATCTCCTTTGAAACTATTACAGATCTCCCCCTCACTCTTTTTCCTATTTTATTGTAGCATAGTTGCTCTAATCATGCTATAATAATCAAAGCAACAGAGGACCAGGTTGTTTCCTACTTTCCTCTGAAGGTCTAAGAAAAATTTGTATAAAGAAAAGAAGAACTGGTAGTTCTCTTTCAGAGAATACAGAATTACCAGCCCTTTCTTTCTACAGGGTTTTTAAAAAGGGAAGGAAAGATTAGCAGTACTAATCTGCTAATTTAAAAGCAAGCAAGGGGAACTGGAGTAGATTACAGGTGGAAGTTGTAAAGTTTGAGTTTCTGGGGGGGGGGGGTGAGGATTTTTCACTTTGGCTGCTCCTTGGGCAGCCTTTTTATAAGTAAACAAGATTATGAAGAATATAGAGGACACAACAGACCAGGACAAAATGGCTGCCAAGGGCAATGACCCACTGCCAAATTGGAACAAAGCGCTCAAGAGCTTCTACTCTTCAAGGCTTAATATGGCTCCTGTCAGAAAATAACAGTTTTGAACTGAAGTTGGAAAACACAGACATGTGGAGCATTTGGAATGGGCTGGGAGTGAGAAGAAAACAATGTCATCCATTCCTGCACTCAGGGACAATGACTGGCCCATGCAGGTCATGGGCCAGGCAGAAATTGTAGCTCTCTTTGGAGTATCATCAATGTCGGATTGCACTGAGTAAGGATTCCTCTGTTCAATTTCTGTTCTCATGTTGCACTGTCTAACATTTTTACCAGCCTAGACTTGATGATTGCAAGATTAAAGCACAATAATTAGTGTCCAACAATATTTAATTATGAGTCCTTGATCCCTGTAACCACATTCTTGGGTCCCAGCTCCTTTCCAAAATAATAACAATAAAATTGATCATAGTGACCAGCAGTTTCTGACAACTGCTTTAATGCCTTTGCCTGTACCAAGTTGATTCTGCCAGGGACACCAACAGAATCAAGATGATTGTCATATAATCATATAATCAATCATATAATCAATACATATAGAAAGGAGATATAGTTCTCCTTTTGATCTGATAGTTGTGGCTGCCATCATGACTTTTCTTTTACCGATTTGCATACTTCCCTGGGATTCTGTCCGAATAAGTAGGTACATGCATATTTCTGTGCAGATCCAGCAAACTAAAAAAACCCAGATTGCCTAGCACTCTATTTCTTCTTTCTGGTTCTCTGAAATTATAAATCAGAACAGGGGGAAAGCAAGGTGTGACAGGAGGCAAATAGAGGCAAAAAGTTAGAGAACAAATCTGTTACTGTCTCGGGCTGCAGACCAGGAAACCCAGTTAAAATGCAGTCACTGTATGGATTAGTGGGCTCACCAAAAGCTCTTCCTTCTTCGACATAGTTCTATCTGCCCCTCCCCCTCAAAAATATGGAGACTAAAGCTATTAATTTAACTGTTCTCTTCTCAAGAACTGCACTTCAGGAGATAGGCCAGAAATTTCATTCAAATACTGTTAAGTGAGTTGAGCTGCATTCAGAAATTTTACAGGATCATGTAGAAAGTAGATGGATTGACTTTAAAACATCCAACAAAATATCCAATGGTCTCATTGTGTTAAGGTTCAGGATTGTTCTTGCTCCCTTAAAGTGATGATGTAGGCATTAAAACAATGACATCTAATTGGGCATCTAAAGAAAGGACTTCAGGAACCCCATATTACAAGGGCCACACAAATTAAGATAGGCAGGAAGAGTAAGGTCTCTATCAGTATGTGCGTGTGTACATGAATTTGTGTTTGAAAGCATAGGAATCAATGTTTATGTAGTACTGTATGTAAAAAGGCATTTGGGCATTTGTGGGATAGGCATGGGGGAGTGTGAAAGCATTGAACTTTGACCCAAGTCAAAGTTCCTGCCAAACTACCGGTAGTGCTCGATGTATGACCACAATTGAATCCAAAATTTCCATCACTAAGCAAAGTTGTTAAGTGCGTTGTGCCCCATTTTACAACCTTTCTTCCCACAATTGTTAAGTGAATCACTGCAGTTGTTAAGTTAGTCAACACGGTTATAAAGGGAACCTGGCTTCCCCATTGACTTTGCTCGTCAGGAGGTCAGAAGAGGTGATCCCATGACCCTGGGGCATTGCAACCATCATAAGTATGAATCAGTTGCCAAGTGTCTGAATTTTTATCACATTACCATGGGAATGCTGTAATGGCCGTAACTGGGAAAAACAGTTATAAGTCACTTTTTTCAGGGCTGTTGTAACTTTGAACAATCACTAAACAAAGGGTTGTAAGTCAAGGACTACCTGTATATAACTCTCCAAATGACTTAGGGCTACTCCAGCCTAGTATATAGAGTTGGTTGTGGGGAATAAAATTAAAGAGAGACTCTAAACCACTTTAAAGTCTTAGGAAAAAGCAGGATATAAATGCAAATAAATAAATAAATAAATAAAGCAGTTATGTTATGCCTGTCACATGACATGCAGCAATCACCTCTCCAGGGTATGCTCTTTTTAGACAGTGCAAATATAGCAACCATATTATACACCACCTCAGGCACCATGATTGCCCTGAGCCCAAATTATCCTGCATAAAATGCCACATTCATTCTTAAATTCATTGTGCTGGAAGAACAAATTGCTGGATGGCGGATTTGCATATGCATTTTTTTCCCTAGAACTGCATTAGGTTAAAAAAAATTCAGAGAAAGAATGAGTTGGATGACATTATGATGAAGTTCATTTCTAAAAGTGAGGATTAGCATATTCAGTTAAGAATGGGAAAACAAATCCCACATCACTCTGAAATTGGCTGCTAGACAGTATTTATCTGTCAGCCTAATTACCTTGTTGGATTGTTGCAAAGGTAAAATAAGTTTATTAAAATGACAAAATGTGGGTAAGACACATAAATAAATAAATGTTGCCTTGCTTATTACAGGCTATAAATGTAACAAATAAATAATTCACTGTTTTATGAGACAATAATAGTCACCTATATTTGGGGATGTCACACACATTCCTAAATTACGATTTAGCAGCTGTTGGCATAAATCATCTGTACTAGATCAGTTCAGCTGTTTGGAACTCTATTAACACAATATTGAGTAAATATTTTAGAAATAAATATTATTAATCAGCAAAATGAAAGAGCAAAATCGAATTAAATTATGATCTTCCCAAAGTATCATTCATTCATATACAAATCCATATATCCCCATACTTATTTTGAGAACAGGATGTTACATATTTGAATTGAAATACAGTAAGTCCATGCATAAAGAAACAATATTCATCCATTCAGTGTCTCTTGGAGCAGTATACTGTATGTAGTGCAGGAAAAAAACACAGTAGCATATTATACACATATACAGTAATTGAAATATAAAGGGGGGGGGGGGGAAACTATGATGACGTATGTAGATAGAAATATAAATGAAACAGCCCAGTGGCTTTTGCATATGCTCTAAGCTCTCTTGAAGCCATATAATTCTAAAAGTTTCATTGAAATGACAAATGGGAAAATGCCTGAAGATTGTTTTGAGCTCCATTTTGTTCTCTAAAAGAAGGTATGATTTATTCTTTGAATGTCAGAACACAATCACTTCTTTTAAGCATCTTGTAACACTGTGGGCCATCCCATTTGTTTCCTTTAAGAGCTACTTCAAGAGGCCAGCATGCTGGGAAGACTGAAGTCAAGTAGGATCAAGATGAAACTGCAGGAAGAATTCATTAGGACTCTGTGAAAATTATGGGGGGTGTGGGGAGTCACAAAAGCAAATTTTTCCTTCCTAAAATGACAAATCTGTAAAATAAAATCATAGAATATTACTTGTGTGGAGCAGTGATAAATGTGTTTGGTTCAATTTATACTTCCCAAGTTGGCCCAATGTTGGTGTTGGAAGAAACATTCTTCTAGGTTCTGCTCCAAGTGGGGAAAAAGACACTGGAGACACGGAGACTGCTTGGAAAGATGGTTTAATGGTGAACAGGATCACACGGCTTGAGTTCCTGAACAGAAAAGGGAGAAGATAGAAGGAGTTTTCAGGTTTTTATGCTCTCTCTGGCTTTGCATTTCCTGGGGCCCCAAAACCGTATCCTGATTGGTTGTCAGACTCCCAGGGGGTGGGGGTCTTAGCTAACCTTGCTGGCTGATGGTCACATGTGCTTCCCAGGTCACAAGTGATGAGTTTCTGCTGCTATTGTGTAGAGGGCTAATCCTATCTTTGTTGGACCTTTTGGCAATTCTTACTATGGCTCTGCCTCAAGGAGGTAGATCTTTGTTATGTAGAATAGACTGGCCTAGGCCTTAACGGCCCATTGACAAAGGGTGGGAGCAGGAAGATGGGAGCTGCTTCAAAACATGCTGATCCATTTCTCATCCAGGGAAATATAATATTCTGCCTTTAATATTTCCTAAAAATATTTCATTCTTCTGGATACTAACCTCCTACATTGGGACCGGTTGAACTTTAACCCTAAGTGGAAGATTTCATCTACAAAGAAGATTGAAGTAGTGGGAAAGATTTAAGTGGAAAGCGACTAACTTGGAGAGAGAAAGATAAAACTGGATAAGCCAACGAACAGAATCTTACATAGGAAAATGCCTGGTTGGCTGGCATTTTAAACGGGGACTTTCTATACCAGGTCATCTTATTGTAGAACCATTTGCAGCCCAGAATATGCTCCCTCCCTCCCTCCCTCCCTCCCTCTCTCTCTCTCTCTCTCTCTCTCTCTCTCTCTCTCTTTCCTTAGCAATTCATTTATTTTCAATCCATGTATTTAATCTGGTCTTCCTGGATTAAGAAAAACTGATTGAAGAAGTAGAAAGACATCTCTCTCTCAGTTAAGATGATGGAAGTTACATAATTCTCATTGTGAAAAGAACAGTAAAAACTGCAGCTTTAAATCACAGTAGATGCTGTGATTCTGAGACAGACACAGTAAATGCTGAGTGGATTTGAGGAGGGGCTCTAAAATAACAGGAAAAGAGACATGTGTTTTGTTTTAATGGAGATCTCTGTAGAGAGTGAATTGGCTGGCTGGCAAAGAGGTCAAGCGGTGCATTTCTGCTCAACATCTGAACATCACAAAATTCTGTGCAAACTCCAGTGAGCTTCTGACAAGGAAAACCAAAGGAAGATAATTAGCATCCCTTTAAAACAGTTTACAGCTTGATAAAGGAGGATAGTGTAAGTCTTCCTTAGCTTGATGGTTGGAAACTGAAGAGAAGCACTTCTGCTTAGTGTTGGGCTGCTGGTTTTAGCTGCCTAAATATTTCCCAGGAAAACATTGGCTGCAGGGTGAATCGTCATATGAGGTATTTTTCCTGACACAAAGATTAATTCTAGTTGTTAGAAAAGCAATATTTCTTACTGTGAAATGTTGTGGTGATTTTTTAAAAAAAAAATTTAAACTGGAATAGAAAAAAAAATATTTTATATCATTTACAGTATGTTTTGTGTTCTGTACCACTAGATATAAAGAATAAACAGCCTAACAAGGTTTTAGATGGAACTTCATTCTTATAAAGGAAACAATATGCATACATCCAGGTGTTATATATGTATTATAATTATTTTAAATGACATTTTTATCCAGAAAAGCAAAAGGATCTCAGGATGGCATGTATGAATTTAAAATAAATTTCAGTAAGCATTGTATATTAAATTCAGAAGCAACCAAAAGTGTTAGCCAGGAAAAACAAACAAAAACAATGATTTTAAAATACCCAGGCAGATTAATATTGCAAAATCACTTTAGTTGTAGTACTCCCTCAAACTGGGAGACCACGCTAAAGGGGCCCTGTCTTTTGTAAAAACACAATATACTTCTGTTGAATCCTGGAGAAGATCTTCCTGAATGAATAGGTATGATGGTAGCGAAGATGATGCTAATTTGGGCATGAAATGTGTTTTAGCGGTGACAGATGATTAAACCCATGTGCCTCTAGACAAAGAGAGAACATAAGTTTAGCCACCTTATATATTCACTCTCCTATTGCCTGCCCTAGCTTTCTTGAGTAGGCAAAGAGGGATAGATTTAACACATAGTTAATCTTTGCTCCGCATTTCATTTTCATTTTTTTTCATTTTATTTCATTTGTATACCGCCCTACTCCCGAAGGACTCAGGGTGGTGAACAGCCACACAATAAAATACACAAATACAAAATTTAAAACACAGAATAAAATTGAATTAAATAATTTGGCCAGACAAATTAAGACAACCCCATCGTTTAAACCAATTTAAAATTTACATATTAAAAGAAGTAAAAGGGAGAAAATTAGGGCAGGCCCGCCTGATGAAATTAAAAGGTCTAAAGAGCGCGGCGGAAGGTGCGCAGATCCGGGATCGTCCATATCTCTGGGGGGAGCTCATTCCAGATAGTAGGTGCCCCCACAGAGAAGGCTCTCCCCCTAGGGGCCGCCAGTCGACATTGTTTGGCCGATGGCACCCGGAGGAGTCCCTCTCTGTGAGAGCGTACCGGCCAGTGGGAGACTATTGGTGGTAGTAGGCTGTCCCGTAGGTAACCAGGTCCTAAGCCATGGAGCGCTCTAAAGGTGGTCACCAAAACCTTGAAGCGCACCCGGAAGACCACCGGGAGCCAGTGCAGCTTGTGCAGGAGAGGTGTCACATGGGAATGCCAGGTCGCTCCCATCACCACCCACGTGGCCGCACTCTGTGCCAGTTGGAGCCTCCGGGTGCTCCTCAAGGGGAACCCCATGTAGAGAGCATTACAATAGTCCAGGCATGAAGTGACTAGGGTGTGAGCGACCGTGCGTAAGGAGTCCCGATCCAGAAAGGGACACAACTGAACCTGATGAAAAATCCTCCTGGTCACGGCTGTCAAATGCTCATCTAAAGACAGCCGTGAGTCCAGGATGATGCCCAAGTTGTGAACCCTCTCTGTGGAGGTCAATGATTCGCCCCCAATAGTCAGCGATGCCGTCAACCGACTATATCGGGATGTCGGAAACCAAAGCCACTTGGTCTTGGGTGGGTTAAGCCTGAGCCTATTCCTCCCCATCCAGATCCGCATGGCCTCCAGGCACTGAGACATCACTTCGAGGGCATCGTTGGGGTGGTCTGGGGTGGAGATGTACAGCTGGGTGTCATCAGCGTACTGGTGATACTTCACCCCAAAACCACGGATGATCTTGCCCAGCAGCTTCACATAAATGTTGAACAGGAGGGGCAAGAGAACCGACCCTTGCGGCAGCCCGCATATAAGGGGCCTCGGAGTCGACCTCTGCCCCCCTGTCAACACAGACTGAGACCGGTCAGAGAGAAAGGAGGAGAACCATCGCAACACAGTGCCTCCCACTCCTAACTCTTCCAACTGGTGCAGCATGATACCATGGTCAATGGTATCAAAAGCCGCTGAGAGATCTAACAGGACCAGGACAGAGGAGCACCCCCTGTCCCGAGCCCTCCAGAGATCATCTACCAACGTGACCAATGCTGTCTCTGTGCTTTATCCGGGCCTGAAGCCCGACTGGAACGGATCCAGATACGTCGTTTCATCCAGGTGCTGGGAGAACTGATGCGCGACCACACTCTCAACAACCTTTGCCACGAAGCGAAGGTTGGAGACCGGATGGTAGTTTACCAACATTGCCGAGTCCAGGGAAGGCTTCTTGAGGAGGGGCCTCACCACTGCCTCCTTCAAGGTGGCGGGAAAGTCACCCTCACCCAACGAAGCATTTATAATCCCCTGGAGCCAGCCTCGTGTCACCTCCGGGGAAGCCAGTACTAACCAGGAGGGACATGGGTCCAATAAACATGTGGTCACGTTCACTCTACCCAGAATCCTGTCCACGTCCTCAGGGGTCACAGGATCAAACTCATCCCAGATAACATTCTCAAGACCAGCCCCAGTCACTTCTCCTGAGACTATCCAGTCGGGGTCCAAGTCTTCCCGAATCTGAGTGATTTTATCATACAGATACTGAACAAAATCCTCGGCTCTATCCTCCAAGGGGTCCTCCCAAGCTTCCTGATGGAGCAGGGAGTGGGTCACCCTAAACAGGGTGGCCAGGCAATTATCTAATGATGCCGTAAGAGCAGCAAAATAATTACATTTCGCTGCTTTTATCGCCACTAGGTAATTCCTAATATGGGATCTTACCAGTGTCCGGTCAGGTTCAGAAAGACTGGCTCTCCAACTACTCTCTAGGTGTCTTTTCCGGTGCTTCAACTCCCTCAGCTCCTCAGTAAACCAAGGAGCCAAATGAGATCGGTGCCGGGTCAGAGGCCACAAAGGCACGACCCGATCCAGAGCTCCAGCGGCCGCCCTATCCCAGGCAGCCACTAGGTCTCCATTCAAGGCATGTGCCAGAGCCTCAGGGAATGGCCCAAGCTCCATCTGGAACCTATCAGGTTCCATCAGGCACCTGGGACGGAACCATCAACCTAATTTAGCACAAGCAACTGATTGGCGGTTGGATCTGCCTCCCAGAATAGCGCCTATCAGCTGTTCCAGGCTGTGGGGATCGCCACCACCCATCAATGCCATCACCACCAATCGCCTCTGCAGCCCATTCTTTGCCTCCGCATGCCCCGTTTTCAGCTTCCGCACACCCCATTTTCGGCCTGTTCCAGGCAGCGAGGATAGGTGGCAGCAATCCATGCTGCCTGGAATGGGCCTGAAAACAGGACACACAGAGACCAAAAATGGGGCATGCAGAGGCCGAAAATGGGGCGCACGGATCAGGGATGGGTTCTACTTATCTTTACTACCGGCTCACAACGGGATCGCAGGTGGGGTTTTTTCTTGTTTTCTTCCCAAAAGCTAGGCACATTTTATAGTCCTGAGCATCTTATAGTCCGAAAAATACTATATATGGTATGTCTGGTTTTAGAGATTTCAAGAGAACTCTCCAGATCGTAAACTGGGTTTGATAGGAGATCAAGTTCAATGTAATTCCTTTGGAATTATGGCTCCATAAATACAAGTCTAACCAAATTCTGCAGTGGTTGAGGCCTCCAACATCTTTCAAGGGGGGCACACACACTTACATTACTAATGCAACCTTTTTAGATTCATTTGGCATTTCTCACAAAACAGCTAAATTATAACCTTTCTGGACAGAAACCATTGGAACTAATGGAAGTAAATGTTTGATCATTGCACTACATTAGGAAATAGC
Source organism: Masticophis lateralis (assembly GCA_030761175.1). NCBI lineage: Eukaryota > Metazoa > Chordata > Lepidosauria > Squamata > Colubridae > Masticophis > Masticophis lateralis. Next base: position 68,164,801 of record JAUDYJ010000003.1, read on the forward strand.
TTCCAGGGATGAATTTTCTCTTGCTTCAAGCGATTACCACATCTCTGGTGTAATTATGACAGCAGGGCCCTGCTTGAATGCTTTTGGCAGTGTTTTTAGACCATTAACCAACTACAGCTTTGTACCTGAAAGAAGAAGACATATCTTACATGTGAAGTATTTTATTTGGCAGACGAACTGCAGCTCCCACAATCCACACATATCTATTCTGTGTTAATTCCAAAATGTGAGCTTCTAGCTTGCCTTAAAATAGAACTTACAAGAATGCTTGAAATGGCCTGCATCTGTCAACAAGTGATAAATAACATTGTGGGTGTTAAAGCTCACCCAGAATTCTGACCTAGAAGAAACACATCAGGTTACCATTTGGTCAGCAATTTAGAGAGCATTCACAACTTTCTGAAAAAGAACTTCATCCTATATTTTTTAAAATATATTTAGTGGTATAATATTCCTTATCAATGTAACTATGTTCATATTATTGAACTTGTACATATAAACCTCAAGCATTATACAGCACATAATTACTTAAAGGATGAAAAAAGTCCCAGCAATTATTTTTATTTTAGATGAGAATTTTATCTGAAGTATTTTGCAAATCTAGAATTATAGGGGGTGGGGAGAGAGAGAAAAAAAAATTAGAGATTCCTTAAGTATAATAAATAAAAAATATTAAAATTTCATTTATTATATTTAATAATAAATTTATTATATTTATAATAAATAAATGTATTACATTCCATTAGGCCCAGTTTCATGTAGTGGTTAAGGTATCGGGTAGAAAGCTGTAGATCTTAAGTTCTACTCTTGACTTGACCACAAAGCCAGCTGGGTGATTTTGGGCCAGTCACTTTGTCTCAGCCCTAAGAAGGAGGCAATACCAAAGCATTTCTGAAAAATCTTGCCAAGAAAACTGCAAGGGAAGGGATTGTCCAGTCTCCAAGAATCATGCAGGATTGAACAGATGGGGAAAAAATACAGTACATTACATTGACATATCTTGATGCCAATCTTTTCCATCTAGATGAATTAGGATCAGTCTTCAAAATTTCCAGCTGGCCTGGATATTCCAACATAACTTGCAAAATTTTAAGTTGGGAAGTTTGAGTTAAGGAAAGAAGAACAGATATTGTTATATCTCACGATCTGCATCCTATCAGCGATAAGAAAAAGTTTCACCTATGCTATATTCATGAATAAAATAATATAGCATTTATTTTAATTGAGCCAATTTGTACAGGCAGACTGACAGAATTGTTCCGGGCTTTGCTCCCTGTTTTGCATGTACAAGTCCATTGGCAGTTATGATATTCCCGATATATTGATTCAATATCTAAAATTATAAATACATATCCTTTTTCTTGTCAAATCTATTCCCAATGAAATCATTAGTTTTCTGCACAATAAGGCACATTATCATTTTAAGGGGATTGTGGTTCTGCATTGGAATAACCTAAAGGTTATTCCAGTTTTCCAGAAAATGTTTAATCAGGGGTAGAATATAAACATTGCTACTAAACTTTTTTAAAAATTCAGAACATTCTTTGACTTTTCCCTGTAAAAGAGCTGTTTAGTCTCATGGAATGAAAAATGCAATTTACTAAAGAACAAGTCTGGGACAAAAAAAAATCACTTAAGTACTTAGCTAGAAATTCTTTTCTTCAGAAAGGACATAGTGGGAAAGTTTTGCAATTATGAAACTCGTTTTTAGAAAGTGCAATTTGACTCTTTATTGTATTAAGCCATGTTGTTACTTTAAAACTGCTTGTAATGAGGATCAGGTTGTACAAAATAGGTTGAAACACATATCCTTGAACCCCAGCATCCAACTCTGAAAAAGGGAAAGGAGAAACATGTTGTTACAGCATTTTCCATCTGCCATAAGAACCTACCCTCCACCAGACAACAGCAGAATTGTATAATGCTTCTGATAGGAAAAGGGGCAAGAGATGAAGCTTTCCTATGCTAGAAGAAGCATAGCATAGTCCATTTCTTGCCACATTATGCTTGCCCAATGCTGTAATAGGCCAAGAAAAGGAAATGAGAATCTGAGTCACAATGCTGCAATTTAGATTTGCATACTTGCATCAAACAGAAGGACAAAAGGGCAGATTGGCATTATGGCATCATAAATTATCATGGGTTTTTTTTTTACATCATCGGTTTGTATCACACGTTTATCATTTATCGTAATCACCTATCTGATCCAGGGAAGTTGTGCCCAACATGTTCTGGCAGGATTCCATTCCTCCAAGAAGAGTCAAGTTTCCAGTCCAGAAGTGTTGATAAATACAAATTGGTTACCAGAGTTTTAAGTGGTATCTATAACCAAAGTTCCCTTCCGTAACTAGAGAGAGGTCTGTTGTGTGAATTCTCCTGGACAGACACTATTATCTCTGACTGGGAACATTGTTTGTCATTTCAAAAAGTGCCCTATGTTAGACTTCCTTGGAAAGATTCTTAGAGATTGGCCAATGTTCTTCAATAACGTCAGTTCATTTCTAAATACTTTCCAAAGAGTTGAGGCTAACTTTTACCCATGTATATGAAGAGCTATAAATCTGTTCAGCAGGTCACCCCTTACCCCCCACCTCAAGAAACTGGTCTGGTAATGCCTCCATATTCTGACGTGAGGAAAGGTTATACAGCAACCAAAAACAGAATTTAATTATAACTTCCAAACATATTCAGCAAACACAAATATTTAGCTCCTGTGCTATTTTCATTTTATTCTCTTCAGATGATTTTCAATTGATTCTCTTAACAACCCTTTGAATTTGGGAATATTCAAGTTCTGCCTCCAATATATTAATATGTCATAAACCTAGTCTAGCCTCTTTCATAATTGCATTAATCAAAAGTAGGTGTACTATTAACAAAATGGCTGGTGAACTCGTGATGGAGTCATTGGAGTTCCACCACTGCTTCATATGCTATTTTAGAAGACTTTCCAACTGTCTGGAAAGAGGTTATGAGACCACAGGGGTCACAAAAACATTGCCCCACCCCAAGCAGAGTGTCTCATGAGTAGGGACTGTTTATGAGATCTCTGGATTCAGTCCTGCTACTAACTTGGCATCGATGGTATTTTTGACTGCTCAAAGTACATTATGTACCCTATCATACTCAACAACAATCTTGATAACAAAATATAATTCCGAATAGACATTCTGGTGGGAAGGAGACTGCATCCCACTCCCCATGAAGATCTTACTTATTGAGTCTGCTGATAGAATCTCTGACTATAATTTAATGAGTCTTCTGTTCAGTTTACAGCTGAACTGAGGTTTGAAGTCTAGTCTGTAAAACAACAGCATTGCCATTGCTCTTGTCTTCTACAACAGTGCTGTAGCCTAGAACGATTAATCAGCAGAACGACTTGCCTCCAGAAGTTGTGGGTGCTCCATCACTGGAAGTTTTTAAGAAGAGATTGGACAACCATTTGTCTGAAATGGGTTTTCTGCCTGAACAGGGGGTTGGACTAGAAGACCTCCAAAGTCCCTTCCAAATCTGTTATTCTGTTCTGTTATTCCCATTGTCCATCATTCTAGCCAGTGGTGGGATTCAGCCAATTCGGGAGAACCGGTTGTTAACTTTCTGAGTAGTTTGGCAAACCAATTGTTGGAAGAAATCATTAGGGCAGAGACCCAGTTGTTAAATTAGTTGAATTCTGCCACTGATTCTAGCATTCTATTTGAGTTAGAATTCCAATTAATTTTTCCTAATATCAAACGTTAAATTTCCTCCTTGCTCTCTTATTTCAAATTTGTCTTTCAATATATTGGAAATTGCTGCAGGCAGAGTAGTAAATCATAACTTCAATTATCAGAAAAATACAAGTAGTACACTTGAGGGCTAAAGAGAATCTAGTTCCTCCCCCCATTTTTGCATTCACAAAGAACTCATCCATTAGTAAACCCATCTTGTATAAAGTTACCTCTGTTAAGCTTATTCCTGTTCATTTATTCAGGGGGTGTTATCTGATTTCAATACTCAGTTTCACAAATGAAACTGTAGAATAAAAGAATGCAAGGCAACAAGACAAGAGGTGTGCCTTGCACTCCCAGACAAGTGCACAGAAAGGTAGCCAAACAATCCTTTTCTTATCTGGAAATAATTCTGATTAACTTTCATAGATAAGATAGGGCTGTGTGTCTGAAAACCAAAATTCAGGGCACATCCATACCTAGGCTACTCATTAGGGATGCTATATACAAGAATAGAGAAAAACTTTATTACAGCCTCAACCAACAAAAGAAACATATACAACCCCCCCCCCAATGTTTATATAGTTGGAAATTGATCTTTAAGAAGCACTAGACCACTCATGCCCCATTGGGTCATTGTTTCAGAGATATTTCCTTACCTAAACAGAAAAACAGAATGACCAAAGGTAGGAAAAAGCTGTGGGAGAGGAATGACTTCTAATTTCCTGCTGGCTTCCCCATTGAGTTTCTTTGTGGGAATCTGGCAAGGAGAATCTTCCTTCCTTCCTTCCTTCCTTCCTTCCTTCCTTCCTTCCTTCCTTCCTTCCTTCCTTCCCTTCCCTTCCCTTCCCTTCCCTTCCCCCTTCCCCTTCCCCTTCCCCTTCCCCCTCCCCTTCCCTTCCCCTTCCCCTTCCCCTTCCCCTTCCCCGCAGGAAGGTAAGTGGCTGCTGCTGGGTGGGGAGTGGATGAGTGATTGTGAGACTGGCTGGGAAATTGTCACAATGAGGACAAATGAGGATCATGTGACTAAATCAGCAGTATAGCAGCAGCCAGTAACAATGAAACAGCCATATCATCTCCAAATTTCTTCCCTTGGGAGTCATGGGTCCTAGATTTTGGACACATTCTGTACTAAGTTAGCCCATTTGAGCTTCCTTGGTTCAAAAATTGTTGCACTCTGTTACCCACTCAAAAAGTCATAAAAATGAGAGATTTAGTATATCTAGATTTTCTTTCTTGGAACAAAGTAGCAAAATCTAGTGGCATTGCAGCTGTCCTGGAAGTTTTTGTTAATTAATAGAAAAACTAGGTGACAATGATTTGATTGCTGTAAGATTGTTGGTAGAAAAGAAAAAAAAATCAAATTTTGACTAAATCCTAATGAAAATTTCAGGGAAGAAGCACATGTATGATACTTTCAACTTCCTCCATACCACAAGAGAACAGGCAGTGAGTGAGAGGAATGTTACATGCCATATATGTTTCTGAGATAACCTCCCAAACGAATTTGCCTTTACATAGATCATCAATTTTAAAACTGCTCACTTATTAACAGGTGCCTGTGAGCGACACCCCTTCCATTTGCTGCCTTGATAGCATATCCTCCTCTGGGGTGACTTTCAAGTTGGGCACTGTCTTTATTTTTGTCATGTAAAATGCCAAGCAGAACATCTGTGCATTATCATGTTACGCTTACTATCTCAATTGTAGCTATGCCAGATAGAGAGGATCTGTTTTCCTGAGGCCTAACGGGACCTTTCTTAGAATAAAACCAGAGTCTTGGATGATATTGAAGTATCCTTATAAAGCACACCATGTATTTTCTGAAGCACTTCACTCCTAGCATACCCAAGACTAAGAAATCTCACCAAAAAGGGAGACAAGCACATTCCACAATCAGCAAAGTATGATAAGCAATGTGATAAGGGGTGTGTCTAAACCACAACAGTTACCCACTTCTTGAAAATGTTGTGACATGGAGCAGACAGTTTATTACAACTGGTACAACTCCCAAGGGCTTGCCAATTTCTCAGGGATAACAAATCCTAAGAGGCAGTACTTTCTACAGACAGAAAAACCTATGATTATTTATATGCATCACAAGCTAGTGAAATATTTTATTAATGAAATTTATGGAAGAGCTGAAAAGCAAGTGGTAAAATGCAAGGGAGTATTCCTTACGAGGAAGAAGTGAAATGAATGAAATTATATATTGTATATAACTCAAAATACAGCCCACAATATTATGCAATTTTGCATCCTATATAGGAGATCATCATAGCTTTTACTAAATACCTACACATCTTATGTTTCAGTTGATCAGTTTATTTTAAAGAAAAAACCAAGTAATTAATTTAAAAATTAAACAACAGAATTTAAATTATTTCTCACCAAATAAATTATTTTTAGTATAAATAAAAACTGTTCTTTGATTTTATTTATTGATCCTGCCATTTTCTTAGGGCAAATAATTAAATATTATGACATTCATCCACAAGGAAAACAGAGCTTTTTTCACAAATACTTCACTTTAAAATGGATAGTTGTTATAATGATACAGACAGACAAATTTTTTGATTGATGATGTTATCCAGTCTGGTAATGAAATGCTCAAGAAACTAAATTAAAACAAGCTTGGTGAGCAAACCACTGCCAAAATTTAAAGCCTGAGCTACAAGTATTTTCTTTTATTTCAAGACAATTTTTTCTCTCTATCTGTATGCTGAGGATATCAGTGATACCTTTTTGCATTTCCCTACATTCAAGAGAAAGTCTATAATGTTATTATTAAATGGGGGATGGAGTCCAACAATAGAGAAAAGCAAAAACCAATCAAGTTATGACTGAGAGGAGAGGTTTGTGTTGGGATCCGCCCCAGGAGAGCCAGCAACTTGGAGGATTGGGTTATAATCCAACTTTTGGGTAGTGTTGATCAGGCTTCCATAAGCAAAACAGAAACACTGTCAAAACCCACTTTGGGCCTGATTAAAATGTAATGATTAAAGGCAAGGGGAACATATTTCTTGCTCAGACTTAACTGTAAATTTATTGCTAGGCTGTCCATACAAATTTCTGTACCTGCTATATTCATTGTTTTGAATCTATGAACACTTTCACACAAATTGTAAACTGGCATCAAATTTGCAGAAAGATGTGGTATGCAACTTTACCATGTAGAAGTTGTGTGAGCTTTTTTTTACATAAAAATTCATTGAGACATAGAATTGAACGCTAGTGTTTACTCTTGTATGTAACTATTTACTGAAAACTTACTTATATATACATATTTTATTGGTGAAGATTTGTTTTAAATTTTAAGTTCAAAGCCTTCGTGGAATTACATGAAATTTAACATTCATGAGTTAAAAATATGTCTATAAACCAAATATGTCTACAACCTATTTAATGGATTTGTTTTTATAACATCTAAAAGGGTGCATGATTTCTGTTTCAAATATCACATGAAACCTCAGTTTAGGCTGCAATTTTATACACATGTACCTGACAGTAAATCCACTGGAACTCAGTGGAGTTTATTTCTGAGTAGATATGTACAGTATTATATTGCATGATTAGGTCATAATGCCCCATTTGAAATGTCTTGTGTCATTATATGGTGCAGTAGACCATTGGTAGGAATAAATAGAGTGCAATATAATCAGAGACTCTTTGTTGTCTTCACCAGCCTCCTGAATGATTACATAGCATTGTTTTCTCTTCACTATGACAGGCATCTGGTGTGTATAAATAAATAAAAAGCTTGACAATAGACTTAATGTTAATACCTTTGAATTAGTAGCAATTGGAAAACCTGTAAACTGTCTGTTCATAGCTGCTCTGACAGAAGGTTATATAGAAGTATATCAGTTAAAACCATTCATTGTAAGTGATAGCTTCTGGGTGAGGCCATTTTAACTATCCTCCAAAGACACGTTAGATAGTTTAATTCTGCATGAGATAAACCATACATGGGAGTATCTGGAGCAAAGGCTGATATCATAATGACAATGGATTAAATTATTCAGGTGATCTACAGCATTACAGTATATGTGCATGGCACTCCAGGAGGACATAATTTATCTTAACATTTCCCTCTGCAGAATTGGCTCTTTTATTTTAATTCTGACTATGAGTAACTAATATTTTACAAGCCTATTCTAACTTCTCCATGTGACCCAGTGGTGTGTGGTGGTTAAAGACAACTGGATAGAAACCAAGAGACAATGAGTCCTAGTCCTGCCTTAGGTAGAAAGTCATCTGGATGACTTTGAGCTAGTCACACTCTCTCTTTTCTTCTCACACTTTTTTTCTATGAGGAAGGCAATGGGAAACCATTTCTGAAAATCTTGTTTTCTTAATGTAGTTAAGAAAATGTAGTTTTCTTAACTATAGGCACTAGTCTATAAGAGTGGATTTCAAACCCCATTGCTACTGGTTTGCTTGTGGGCATGCGTGCACTCCGCATATGTAGAGACATCTGGGCGGGTGGGCAGAGCCTCCCACTGCCACCACCAGTTCACCTGATCTGCAGCAAACTGGTAGCAACCCACCACTGTAGTCTATGTAGTTACCAAGAGTCAAGACTTACTCAAAGGAACACACATATATCCCCTTCCCTCTACCCACTCACCCAAATCTTCATTCAATCTGTGCCCTCCACAATCAGGGATAAGCATAGACCAACATCTGCAAGATAGAGAGGATGATATCATGATCAAAGACCACATAGTCAGAGATTTTCTCACACACACACACACACACACACACACACACACACACACTACATCGGCCAAATTCATATTAGTTGTTTTTAAAATTTTAACTTTTGTGTAGCTTGCTTTTTATTTCTGGCTGTTCACCGCCCTGAGTCTGCAAGGAGAAGGGCAGTATACAAATCAAATCAAATCAAATCAAATCAAATCAATCAATCAATCAATCAATCAATCAATAAATAAATAGTTGTGGTCCGCTGGCAGTCTGCGGAGCTGGCAGCAGAGTCGGACAATGAGGAGGTTGGGGAGGAACATGGGCCAGTCTTGCAGTCTAGGGAAGGCTCAGACAAGGGCTCTGAGTTGGAGGCAGAGAAAGGGCCATCTGGGAGGTACATGCTGCTTCTGGAGCCTCCAGTGTTCGGACCTCAGTGAGGCAGAGGAACAGGGGGAGCCTGTTCCCAGTGCACGCATGCGCAGAGCTGCCAGAAGGCAAGAACAGTTAAAACAAAAGGGACAACTCAGGAGTAGAGCTTGGAGATGATTGGCCCCTCCCATAAGACTTAAAAGAGGAGCAAAGGCCTTTACAGAAAGCAATATTATTAATTCTGTGCAGTTTAAAGTCTGAAGCTCTGTTTGATTCTGGACTCCATGTGGCTTTGCCAATTAAATCTTTGGCAGCATGTCAAGGGAGATAAAGGCGGGTGATTATCACCTTATCCCCAAGGACTCTTTACAACTATTTGGGACTCATCTGTGAATGAACAGAATGAACAGCTGTTACAATAAAAGAGGTTTTGAGAACTACTCCTGTGTTTTACTGACTCAGGAAGCCTAGGCCAGAACACCAGTTGTGTTTCACCTTAGGTAGTAATGCTGGCTAGGACTGAGAGAAGTTACATCCAAAGGATCCTCAGTTTCAGATCTAAATTGTCTAAATCTACTACAACTTCTGTCAGATAACAAATGTAGTTATTGCTTCATGCTGTATTTTTAAACAACAGTTTATTCTTAGACTTAGAATAAACTTTGTCACTTTGAATGTACACTAATCGACATACATTAAAATGAAATTTTGTTGCATACAGCTCTCAAAGGGTCTCCACCTCCGATTCATTTCTCGAGATATAAAAGTTTATTATATCTAAGTATGGCATTTTATATGTCATCTTGCAAACAGTAATAGTGTAATAATAAAAAGAGTTACAGATAGAAACGTTTCTTCTTGATAAATATTTTAAACATGGTCTGGCCTTATGCTTGTGATGGTTTCAAAATTTCAGGCTGAGCATTAATAAATAGATTTTTTAAAGTTCCTGCAAAATATGAAAATAGTACCATTTCTAAAATCTTCCTTTTGAAACATGTGACATTTTGAAACATATGACATTCTGTCTGCTTTCTATTGGACTACTGGCCAACACTTTATATAGAAACATAATCTAGAAAAACCATATTAGTCCTATGGAAATTCGGCTATTGAAACAATCTAATGAGAGACACGAGAAATACCATCACCTAGATATATTTAGAATGGGATTATTTTAAACATAATTCAGATAAATGGGTTTATGTGTGTCTGTACATAGGGGCATTTGCAGAGGGAACAAAAAAAAAAAGTCAAAATGGTGGTCACAAATGCACAATTGAACCCCTGATCTTACTTGAAAAGATGTACGTTGATAATAAAAGTAATTTACCTATTTCAATTTCACTATAGATAGCAGCTTTTATGGGACCACTTCAAGTTAAACACATTGCATAAGAAGCAGTTTTTATATATCTTTCAACTTACAGTTGCCTTGAAAAAAGGGCATTTTTTGTCATCAGAGAAGATTGCTTGCCTTGTCATATCTAATTTTTAACTGTCTGGTTAATTTTTAACTGTTAAGAAGGACTCCTAAGAGTCCTTTTTTCATACAAGATTCATGGGACATGGACAAGCCAGAAAGTGGCCCCCATATAAGGAATGTATTATTTTGACTAAGAAGTTCAGAAATAACTTTTCCTTACTGTATTCAATAAGACGGTGGAATCATTCTCTTTTTAAACAATATTTGGGCTTCAACTGATTGGTGTATTTCTCTAGATCGGGATGTCAAACTCAATTTCATTGAGGGTCGCATCAGGGCTGTGGCTGACGTTGGGGAGGGGCTGGGGGTGTGGCCAGATGGGTGAGCATGGCCAGCTTGACACCATTCCCCAAACTGCTGGCCCACTGTTTCCTCTTCACGTTGAGTAGACCGGACCGAAGCCATGCTGGGTAGACCGGGCTGAAGCCACACTGGGTAGACCGAGCTGAAGCAATGCGGGCCATCCCCTTACATTTTCCAGGGCGGCCCTGCAGGCCAGATCCAACCACATTGCGGTATGACACCCCTACTCTAGATGTATATTATTGTTACATTACTAATAAGTGATTATGTTATTTTTTGTTTCTTTGTTGTTCACCACCCACAGTTGTAAGATTGGAGTGGTTGAACAGTAAAATAAATACCTAGATATATTATCTATAATTTGGCAATATTATTTGGCAACATATTAATAACACAGCGATCCCTAAGCTTTCTGGCTCCATGGACCAGTGGCTGGAAGTGGAGATATGGTTTTGTGTGCGTGCCTGTCACTTGTGCAAATGGAGTGTCACGTGCTCACCCACTGCTTGAGCAGACCAGTTCCCAACAGGCCATGGATCGGTACCAGTCTGCTGATTGGGCATTGGGGACCCCTGCACTATATATTTAATGTTTATAAAAACTAGCTTTTTGACATTGAAAATTCTGATTTTTAATATTAAATTAATTTGGGTTACAATAGTAATGTAAATGGAGAGCTATTTGTCTTATATATTTATTTTAAATATTTAAATTATGTGTGTATGTGTTTGTGTGTATAAACTTCAGTGTACTTGCCATCTTTTATCTTTGTTTTTTATGCCTTATTGGTTTTGTTGCATTTTCTTTGATTGTTGTAAATCGCCCCAGAGTCACTGACCAAGTCAGTCAGGTGGCATACAAGTTTAATAAATTATTATTATGTACACTTACTACTTATATATCATGTAAACATAGAATTATACACGTGAGCACAGTGCCAGTTACAATTCTGTTCTGTTCTGCCTTGCCCTATTCTATGTCATTTCATTTTCCCCTACAAGTAAACAAAGCTATCTTTTATAGTCTGAACCAGTGGTGGAATTCAAATTTTTTTACTACCGGTTCTGTGGACATAGCTTGGTGGGCATGGTGTGGCTTGTGGGGCGTGGCAGGGGAAGGATACTCCAAAATCTCCATTTCCATCCCACTCCAGGGGAAGGATACTGCCAAATCTCCATCCCCTCCCCTCTCCTGGGGGAAGGATATTGCAAAATCTCCATTCCCACCCCACTCTGGGCCCAGCCAAAGGTGGTATTTGCTAGTTCTCTGAACTACTCAAAATTTCTGCTACCGGTTCTCCAGAACCTGTTAGAACCTGCTGAATTTCACCCCTGGTCTGAACACTTCCAGAAAATCCCTGAGTTAAACGTTCAAGTAAAGATAATACTTGCCAGTTCTGTAAGTTTTCCAGTTCAGCTCACTCGATTCACTTCTGTAACTCTCTTTTTACTCCTGGCCATCATCTCCATTCAACATAAAATACAATGATTCCTATGATTCTCTTTTCATAATCATAATAATAGTATCCTTATTTTGGACCCATAAGAAATACTTTAGTATGTCTACTATCCCTAGCATAAAGAGTTTCAGTATAGAAGAAAGGCTTTAGGTGCTATTTGGTTTCTCATTCCGAGAAACACAGAAGATCCATGAAAAAAGAAAAATCTTGCAACATATTTGCAAGATATATCTCCAAGTTTAGAAATAAGATGTTGCAGATAGGGTGGAGGAAATGTCCCTGTTCTGAGCACTGGGATGGAACACAATTAAATACAGGTACTTCATGACTTACAGCCAAAATTGAGCCCCAAATTTATGTTGCTAAGCAAGACAACTGTTAAGTGAATTTTGCTTCTTTTTACCACCTTTCTTGCCACATGAAATGAATCACTGCAATTGCTAAGTTAGTAACATGGATGTTAAGTGAATTTGGCTTTCCCACTGACTTTGCATGTTAGAAGGTCACCAAAAGTGATGATCACACGGCAAACATCACAAACATGAATCAGTTGCCAGGCATTCAAATTTTGATCACCTGACCCTGGGGATGCTGCAAAGATCATCACTGTGAAAAGCAGTTGTGTCACTTTTTTCAGTGCCATTGTAACTTTTAAGAGTCACTAAACAAATGGATTACAAGTCGAGGACTGCCTGTATATTCCAACAGAAACTAGATTACAGTTGAACATGAATCTGCAAGATTTGCCAGACTGATGAATCCCGAAGGATCATTTTATACTTCATTTACTGTATTGGAAAATAATATCACAATTTTTAAAAAAACAATGTAGGCAAGAAAAATAAAACAAGACACTTGTTTTATTGAATGTTCTAAACATAACTGAGAAGATAATTGTCAATAGTTTTCAAGTTTTATGTTTGGTTGACATTGCTTGGAGTTTTGCATCCGTAGATCTTTTTTCACCTGGCAGTTCAGGACCTATTTTGGAACAAAAGCTACACTGGACATTTTGAGCTTTTTTGTGAGTGGGTTCCTATGGATTTTCAGGTTTGGGGAATTTATCAGCCTCCATAACTGCTGGATCAAGAATTCCCAGCAACAACCCCCACTTTTGCCCAAGCTAATAGGAGCTACTAAGTTTGATATTAAAACCATCTACAGAAGTCAATACATTTCCAACCATTTATTACTAACTCAACCATGAGTGGTGTCAGGCTGGAGGCCGAATTGCACATTTTGTGTCTTCTCCTTCCTGAAAGATATTCCCAGAGAAACAATTATTTTGCAACTAGCTCTCATTTTAAACACTGGCTAGGTAAGAAGTGGAAATGGTGATGCATGAAACACCGAGTGAAATGTGGGCACTGTGGATAAATAAATACCTGACCTGGGATGTAATTCTGCTTACACTGAATAGAGCAGCACTTCCCCTCAAGCATCAGGTTCAGCATCAGAGAGGCAGGCAATTCCTTGATAGAGATGCTTTTAGACAACCTGCTGGTTGAAGCTTGCATGCAAATCCCAAAACTTTAGGTGTGGCCTACATAATGTTATAAAATTGCTTTGGACTGTGATTTTTCTTTGTGACAAAGAAAAAGATGTGGGAATAACTGATATTGTGTTTACATATTTTTTAATTAAACTTTAATATTTTGTCCTTGTCCACTTTTTGATTTAGGTCCCTGACATACCCACTTATATCAAGAGCTTGTTCTGAAAAAAGTGCACCCATCTAGTTTAGGGGTTCCACTGGTTGTTTGCCCTTCTTGCATATCTCTTTTTGGAAAACTCCTGCTTACTTTACTACATTGTGCTTCCCTACTGAAATGTATCTTACATGGGTTGCACTTGGAAAGCAATCAACTTCAAAGCGCTGGTTGGGTCAGGATCATATCATGCCTGGAGTATACTCTGATCGGCACTGTTTTCCAGAAAGCTGATCTACAATTTGGGAGCTACGCTGAGTTCTCTGCACTGCCCAGACCACAGGATGAGTTTGGGCCCGTAAGAGAAAGGAGTCCCAAAGGTGCTTCTTCAAGAGGTGAAGCATCTTGCTTCTCATCCAAAGAAGCTTCTTCAGCCTGAATGGAGGAAAAGCGAGATGTCTTCAAAGAAAAGCCAGAAAGTCCAGTTGCCTCTTGAAGAAGCACCTTCGGGACAAGCATGAACTGGATGACTGAGAATCTTCATAGACATTAAGAGAAACTAGCTTCCCTCTTCCCTCTCCGTCTTTAGCTCATCTAATGGGCTGGGAGAAGGGCTGGACAAGGGCTGAAACTGATATTTCCCATTGGGAAATGCCATTGCAGGTTGCCTCACTTTTTCACTTGGTGGCTGTGTCCATTTCTCTTTCCTCTTTGACAGGTGTGATAGGAAAGAGCAAGAAATGTCTCCTTAGATTAGGATGTGCAAGGGGAAAGCAGCTACGGATTCTGCTTGCTTTTCCTTAGTCATTGTCATTGCGTTGACTGCACAGACTTCCCTGCTCTCCTTCCCTGTGAGAGAGAGGGCAAGATAGCAGGAGAACAAGGCTCTTTAACCCAAACAGCCACCTCTGGCCACTCAACACTCCAAAGAGCGCCCCAGGGACGGCAGCTCTCTCTGTCGGCCAAGGCTGAGGAATTCGCAGGCCTTCGGGGGACCCCGTTGGAAGAGACTTCCAGGCCAACGCCGCCCCAGGCAACCAACCAATGGGGAAATTGGGAGCCCAACGCGCCTGGTGGGCACCAGATAGGGGAAGGGTGGCCCAGGCACGGCAGCAGACGGCGCAATCCCCGCCTCCTCCCTCAGGGCTGCCCGAGGTCGAACTTCTGCGCCCGGCCATGCGCCTCTTCGCACTCGCTCTTAAACGAAGCGGGGCGGGGGGGGGGGAGGCCTGAGGGCTCCGCAACGGACGCCCAAAGAAGGCTACGTCGTGTGAGCTTTACAGGGAAGGCGGAGAGAAGGCGAGCCAGAGCTCCCGTTTGGCAGCGCCGTCAGCCAAGCAACGGGAACGACCGAGAGGTTTCCGCTTTTCCCACAGGGCGCCGCTCAGTGCGCAGGTGGCGAGGCCGGCCGGCCGGCCGCTTCCTCGCCCCCTCCCCTCTCTCTTTTTCCCCGACGCCACGCGCTAAATCCCCGCAACTGGGGTTTTATAACCCTGCCGGCTTTTCTCCCAGGAAGAGACCAATAACCGGAGGGGACTCCGCCTTGGCTACCCGCCCCTCCGAGCGGGGCGGGGAAGCGGGAGGGGTGTGTGTGTTTGTGTGTGTGTGGGGGGAGAGGAGCGGCAGCGGAACGGGGAACTCGCGCGCGTGTGACATTTGGGGAGAAGCCTTCGCCGGCGGAAGACTTACACTTTCCTCGCCCCCCGCCCCGTCTACCTCAAGAGCATCATCCGACGAGGCTTCCTGTTTGCCCTCGGAGCCCAGATCAGAACCGCTCGGCGCGGGAGAAGGAAGGTTTCCTGTTCGGCGAAGAGAGTTGCTGCTGCTGTTGGGTGGCTGGGGGAAGCGGACTCTGGACGGTGAGAGAGAAGTTGCTTGGAAGCGGGCAGTTGGCGTCTTTAGCAGCCGGAGAGAAGAGGCTTCCCCTCCCTCCTTCCGTCCCTCCCCTGACTTTCTTTTCCTTCCTTTTGTTGCTGGTCTTGTAGCAGGGGAGAGATTCTCTCTCGCTCGCTCGTGGGGGGGAAAGATGCACACGACGCAGAAGGACACCACGTACACCAAGATCTTCGTCGGGGGTCTGCCCTACCACACCACCGACTCCAGCCTCCGAAAGTATTTCGAGGTCTTCGGCGAGATCGAAGAAGCCGTGGTCATCACCGACCGGCAAACGGGCAAATCCCGGGGATACGGATTTGTAAGTCAAAAGGGACCGCCGGGGTGGGGGTGGGGGGCATGGGGTGGTGGTGGTCGCTGAAACAAGGGCGGGAGGGAAGGCAGAGCCGGGCGGGACAGTAATCCCGCAACCTCGGTCTCTTTCCCCCCCCACCCCCCTCCAAAGTGGGCTTGAAAAGATTGCGATCATTTGGTTGAAAGGTATAGAAGGCAGACAAAAACGGTACATTTTCCCCAAACTTAAGCAATGTGTAAAACAAGACACTGGAAAAGCAGCCTATCAACTGAGGGGGTCCCACAATTAATACACGACCGACTATATTGTTGTGGGGATATTGGGGGGAGGGCAACACTTTCTTCTTTGAAGACTATGCTGTGGGTGCTCGGTGCTATGGATATTTGCTTCATGCCTGTATAGAAAAACTTGCTAATAAAGTTTTGGCATTGGATAAAGCCAGCTGGCTGCAGACTGATAGGACATGTACATATTTTTATCTACACTGGCACATGCTACTGTGTCACTGGCTTGGAGTCCTGCAAACTTTCTGTGCCTCTGCTTAGGGAAACAGAGAATGCTTCCAATAGAACTGGATTTTTTAAAGTGTTTATTGTATTAATTTCACACACACACAAACATAAACACACACACAGTCTCCAAAATTCCAACACTGAAAGATACTGCCTAGTTGTATTTTCATTTGGATGAGGGGAGTTTGTTTATTTGTTTATTTAATAGGCCACCCAAGCACCTGTGGGCAGCTTACAACTAAACAATATATAAAAGAGCGCAACCAACTGTAAAGCAAAATACTGAAGCAAAACAAGAAAACAAAAAGGGAACTCCCTGATCATTCTAATCTGAAAGAGTCCATCAGAAAGAGTATTGTTTTACGATATCTGGAAGGTTGTTTTGAGGGTCACAGTTTTGATACCTTTGCTGTTTATTATCAAGGTGACAATGGCTGATCGAGCTGCTGCTGAAAGGGCCTGCAAAGATCCTAATCCAATCATTGATGGCAGAAAAGCTAATGTGAATCTTGCATATCTGGGAGCAAAACCAAGAATCATGCAGCCAGGTAATAACTGTGATTATTATCTTCTAATTTTAGAATGAGTGGTTTGCAAATGAACCAACAAAAGTTCTCAAAGAACATAGTTCTGAAGCATTTTATCATCACTCAATTCTGTAATTTTAATAATGGCCGATTCATGTTGAGGATACTTTGTGTCAACGCAATACAAAACTAAGGTATTACTGGTTCAAATGTAAGAATTATGTCTAAGAGCCATAATGTCATGTGATTTGCAGCATGTGGGGCAGAGCTTCCTAGAGCTGACATAAGACATTTGGAGCAGAAGATAAAAGGGGAATAAGTTATTTTTTCCCAGGTATATGTACCTGCTCTATGTAGAAAATATGGACAACAAAACAGCCCTTCTTAAAGAAAAAAATTACTGTCCCTTTGCCTTGCTATGGAAACTCTCCCTGTGTGCACTAAAAGTGGAGTTCTAGTTGTCTACAGAAGTTCTTGCACAGTCCTTTCCTAAATACTTGATTGATAGAAGTCCAGGAAACAGAAGGTGGAAATTTAGAAAGCACTTGAGAATGTAGAAAATAACATCGCAGCCTCATGCAAAACCTAGTGATTTCTGTAGATTATGCCCTTAAATAATGCACATAGGATTATGGTCTCTCTCTATATTTTGTGTGTACATATAGGGAGAGAGTGATGTATATAGGAGTTATTTCAAATATTCAGCTTTCTTCTTTTTGATGAGTCAGTTACATGTGATGTCCCCCTTTAATTGAAGAATCTAATTAATTGGACTAATTATTTAATTGATCAGAGAGTCTAATTAAATGGAGAATCATTCTGTTGTATGTGACTCAGAATATAAATTTTCTTTTAATACCAGATTTAATATTTCTAGTACAATATATGGCAGCAACAGCAGTCAACTTTTGATTTCTAAGAATCATCAAAACAAAGTGCTTCAAAATGAAACCTGGAATAGCTTCTAGCTTATTTGTGAAACTTATTTTAGTTTGCATTTACAATAATAGTCAGGAACCTGTTCTGGCATCTAGGCACCTCAAAAACAAACCAAATTTTGTAAAATCAATAATTTGCATAATTGTAATAACTTTCGATTAATAAGTTTACATTCATTTCCGGAGCAACAGACATCATTAGTGTGTGTCTTTTCTGCCTTGCCAAACGCTAACTTCCTGAGTTGTTTCAGTTGTTTATTTATTTGATATTTCTTTTTTTATCAACGTTGTATTCCTGAAGTACTATGCTCTTTTTTTTCCAGCCAGGCTAGCTTCAACTTATTTATGGAAGTTTTTTTTTTCATTACTAAAATCAGCCTCCAAACAAGATCAACATGTTTTCTGTTCATCACTGAGGTAACTAGGAATAACCATGGTCAACCTCTACCCCACGTATACATTTAAACTCAAGATAAACAATTTGAAATTAAATAGTGGAGTTTAGGGATTTTTCAGGAAAACGAATAAATTATCACTAAAATTTAGTGGGTATAGACTTTTAAATAAAAAGTCACATGTATTTTCTCTTTAACTCATCAAACCTGTTACTGAGGACTTCTCCTATTGAAAGCAATAAGTCATCCCCACTTACTTAGAAAATTACATGTTTAATCTTAATTCTTTTGCATCGATTAATCCTTTCGGTCATAGTTATTCACTATAAATATATTACGGAATTGTTTAGAAATCACTTTGGATGAATGCATTCACAAGATGGCCACCCTGTTGCATTTCTATTTCTATTTTTGCTTTTTTTGTGTTATAAGTAATTCAGAGTTGCTTGACAGTGAAATTTATGTAATAAATAAATAAAACAAGAATGCAAAATTAAAGATTTTTATTATGAATACTAAAACTAAATGAAAGCTAAAAATAAATAGTTATTTTGTCTTTATATTTAAGTTCTAAATTAGGAAGTGCCTTCAACTATTATGGGAATATATAATATTGTATGTGTATCATCTTTTAGCATTGATTCAATTCAGACTCATACCAACCCTCTGTTTGTTTTTTTGCTGTATTGGTATGTTGCTCATTCTATACAAGAGTTATCAATTTTGACTAATTGATTCCATGAATTGCTAAATCAGAATTAGAACCCGTTTGTTTAATACACATTTGCAAGCCATGGTTTGTGCAAACTATGATTTGGCATGGTGAATTACCAAGTAACTTTTATGGAACAAAATTACCAATTAAATTGAGGGAATAATAAATTGTAGTGTATTATATTTAAATAAATGCAAATGACATTAATTTAAATTTTCTTTTTATCCTGACAACACACAAGTCTGGAGCATTCAAAAACAGCATTAGCTTGAAAAAAAGTTGTTTACTTCTGGTTTAGTTAATAGTTTATTGAAACAAACTAGGATCAAACCTAGTTTGGTACAGATAAAAGTTCCCAATCTTCCAGCCTCAGCTAAGAGATTGGGAACATGAACATCTCTCCCTTTTTTTGTCCTTCTGTCATTGGTTTTAACTTGACTGTGAAGAGGCATTGCCTCTTCACAGTCAAGAACTAACCAGATTAACACATAATAATATAATTCAGGTTCAATCAGTTATTTTGCAAAACTTCCTCTAGTTTTAAAAAGACGACATAGATCACACCAGTGCAACTCCCAATTATACAGGAGTCATGCACAACAACCCAAAACAGGATCGATGCACCCACATCAAAAAATTCTGCATTCTGGCAGAAGATTGTGAGATTTCACACATGGCTGCTGCAAGCTCATGAAATTTCAGTAGAAATGTTTTGAAAGAAAAGTTTTGGGGAAGGTAGGCCAATGTACAAGAGTTCCCAGGGCTGTCAGAGACCTGACAAAATTGTCAACTTATTCCCTTTACCATATTTAAAGCAATCCCTAAAAGGGCAACAGAAACGTATACAAAAACATCTACACAAAAAAGTATGTAGAAAAACAACAACAACAAAATCAAATACAGCGACCAGGTTTAGGAGACTGTGAACATTACGTCTGCCCCGAATTGTAATGATCTATGAGAAATAACAGCTCTTTATCTTGAGGTATAATACTATTAATATTGCTAAAAGGAAAGATTACTATTAAGGCTGTGAACGCTTCAAAAATGATTCAGAGGAAGTGCAGTACATTTCTGCTATTTGGTAAAGCAGCCTGATTTTTTTTACAGGTTTTTTTATATGTGTGTTGGCAGGGAGGTCAGTGTGGTTGCTTCCATGGTTAAGAGGCTGAGCTTGTCAGCTAGAACACTGGCAATCCAGGTTCGAGACCTGAGCACTACACGATGGGGTGAGCTCCCATCCTATCGCTGCCCCAGCTTCTGCCAACCTAGCAGTTAGAAAACATGCAAATGTGAGTAGATAAATAGGTATCCCTTCAGTGGGAAGGTAACAGCACTCTGTGATGTCATGCTGGCCACATGACCATGGAAATGTCTTCAGACAGCATTGGCTCAATGGCCTTGAAATGAGCACTGCCCCCTATAGTCGGCAACAGCTAGCGGAGTAAAATCTGAAAGGACTCCTATTTTTTATATATGTCGGCTTCCAAAAAAATGGTGGTTGTTGTAAGAATGTATTAATTTTAATGAGCTGACTGGTTAAAGTTGCAGCCTTTATTTCACACATGAAAAAAGGTTTGTGTTTCAGTGAATTATTATTAAATTTATTTGCTGCCCATCTTGCAGTTTGCGGCGACTCAAGCTGCCAATAAAAGTGAGGCTCTACTTATACAAGCTGAGAAGTAGTTCTTCCAAATTATTTTCATATTGTGCAAAGGCTCAATAAAGGAGAATATTTGTAATATTTGAAAGGAGGGGTCCTTGGTGCTTTCTGATGATGATGTCCTGACTAGCACTGATAATGTTGCTTAGTTTGGGTGATGAAACATATACAAGAAAACCACAAAGTTCAGAGAGCACCAAGAAGCCTTTATGCAAAGTCTTATTTTACACTCTGTTGTATATAGCAGCCATAATAATAATTTTTGGACCAAGTTCAATCATGTATTTTTAATACTGGAAGCAGCTAAATAACATAGAATTATTATCTGGCCTCCTTGCCCTGAAAATCAGGATTATTTATTTATTAAATGAAACAAAATGCATTCAAGTATAAAACATTTTCATGAAAGGTAAGTGACATTTTACCTGCTTTTCGTTAAAAATGATCCCAGGATAGTATTTATTAGACTATAAATCTGCAACGCTTCGGTTATTGATGTGGAAGTCCCATTTAATTTCATAGACTTTAATACTCCATAGAGAGGTAAAAGATTGCCAACACAAAGTAACAATGCAACAGGAGTACCAGTATACCGAATGTGCTTTGTTTTGTTATTAGGTTTTGCCTTTGGGGTTCAACAGCTCCATCCAGCCTTAATCCAGAGACCCTTTGGGTAAGTCTCCTCTAAACCTGCTTTTTTTGCAGTGGGAAACAGATAGTGTATACATATTAATGTCCTGTAAGGTGACTGCTGGCAATAAAATTATTACTTTTTTTTTCAAATATGCAGATTTAAAATGCCCTCGCTTCCTTAATGGTTTTCCAATAAGAGTTAAAGCTGGGGGGATGATGCCCAGTATCCTTCACTGAAGCAGTCCTGTGCTGATAAGATAATGTGGGGAAATCAGGTCTGCCTGTAATCAGCACTCCAGTGTACCCCCAACAATATATTTTTCTTTCTTAAGCTAAACTCAATGTTATTTATCTCTTTCTAATCTGACAGGGATCGTTTACAGTTAAGATAACTGATGAGAAGGATATGAGGTGGAATAGTTCTGTTTGGAATTAAACTCTGTAACCAGTAGACTCAAAACACACAAACAAGCTAAAATGGTGATTAACGATGCATGTATGTTTTCTTTCTATAGTCCATAGATATCAGTGTGGTTTTTTTATTTATTTATTTATTGATTACAGTAATGAAGTGGTGTTGATAGCTAAACTGTGTGCTTTTGTTTAATTGAAAGAGCTGTAGTGAAAGTTTTTGGTGGCTTTTCCATTTTGGTTTTTGTTGAGGAGTGTTGACTTTGCGAAGGGGAGCAAAAAACGCTCTTTTTTTCCCTCTTGCTTTCAAGCTGTAGCCTGCGACTTATTTATCTTTTTTTTAACCACATTTTGTAGTGATTGCTAAATTTGTGTGATACCGTTTTATTTTCTTTTTTTAAAAAAAAGAAAGCTCAACATTGCTTGCATGTTACATTTTTTTGTTTTGTACTTTGGGAAGGATGTGGAGCTTTGTGTTATTAACAATATGCGTCCACTTGCACTTTCCCATTAATGATTTTGTTTCCATCAGCTTTAACTTACAGTATTCTTTAAATATGTGCTACTTTTAATAGAACTTTGGTTTGTTTGTTTTTTATTCAACATGAAACTAGAAAAGGAATCTGCTTGAACTCTCTTTGTGCTCTTTTCTCCTTGCTAATCCGTGCTAAGTAAAACTCATGGTGAAACTGGAGAATAGTTTTGAAATACTATAACTTGTTACCATGAAACACTAGCAGCAATAATTGTATTTAGCCAGCTGAAGACTGAAAAAGACAATACCCGGATTTACATATTATTGTGTTCGCACAACACGTTGAGCTAAAACTAGCCAACCACTTTTTAGTCAAAGTCATAAAATGTGGTTTACAAACTATAATGGCTGAATTCATTTATAATGAACGACATTATGGTTTGGTGATGTGTAAATTCAACCTGTGAGTTGATGACCTATAGTGGAACTCTGATGATAGGTGCCTGGACTATAATGGAGAAAGGAGAGAGACAGAACTAGAGAAGTGCAAAATGTTGTGCCTTTTCAGATAGCAATTTTCACCAATTTGGTGTCCCCAGATGAATTGACATATTTACAGGTTTGGGGACTGGAGCAACAGAGACTCTTGGAAAGGTAAATTTGCTGGCCTTTCATCCATAGGATCATAGTTTCTGGAGTTTCACTTAATGCAACACTGGATCCAGTTCATTGCCTGCAATTATATGTAATTTTCTTGATATTTTTTAAATGCCTTAATTTCCCCAACTATTTGTCAACTTAAGGGAAGTTAAGGAAGATGTAGAAATGTTAAATCTGTCTGCCATTAACAGAAAAGCTAACTGCATATATAGGAGAAACAAGGGAGTAGATAAGTAAGATAAAGGCTTCAAGATACAAAGTTAAATAGACCTATAACCATACATACTCTTATACTAAATCTTAAAACCATTTTTCTTCTTGAATATCAATAAGCAACTATACAAATCTGTTAAGAATACAAAGGTTTTGCTTTCAAAATTGTGATATTTTAAAAACGTCAGAGTGTAACCACCATGTCTTAAATTGGCTTTTTCATTTCTCTTAAATACAAACTTTTTAGTATGTTTTAGCTATTCATCAAAAAAACACCTACCTACTTCCTTAAGAGGTGTTACTGTTCTAAATCAAATATTTATACAGTACTTTTACTGTATAAAGTTATACAGTACAATTCATCAAAGCAACTGCAATTTTATCTAGAGTGAGAAGAAAATTATTTTCTATCATTCTGACAGGTGTCACAAGACTATTTTCTCTTTACAACTAGAGAAGTTCCTTTCCCCCTTCCCCAAAACCAGGGGTGAAGTGTGCAAAAAAGAGGATTTTTTTTCTCCCACATTGGTTCTCCTGACACTTGCTATTTTGTGAAATTGCAGCTTCAGAAGGACCATTCATGCTGGGATCATAGTATGGGAGGAAAGATTAATTTCTCTTCCCTGCAATGTGGTTTGGTGTTTAGCCAGTCTATTGAGAAGGATAACCGTATGCAAAACTCCAGTGTTTTGTAAAAGAGGGAAATTCAATAAGTATCGTTTGGCATACAGCCATGGAGACGAAAAGCCAAAAATTACTTAGTTAAAAAAACTACTTTAAGTAACACAGTTGCATACTTCTGTATTAAAAGTAAAGTCCTCTTAATTTAATAGAAATTGCTTCTTAGTAAATAAGTAAATAAATACTTTAAATATCTCAAATTGATATTTTAGCTATGTTGCAGTCTATCAACTTATGTACGATAAGGCAAGGTCTTCTGTTTTGTCCATTTCTGCACTATTCTACAGTTCATCTACATTATGTAGATGTTATAGATGCTTACATTGATTTAGTAGCATAAATAGTGGTATCATAGTCAGCATTCTTTTTTTTTTATTGAAAAAGTTTTACAATACATTTTTAACCCCACAATTACCCCCCTCCCCCCCTTTCCCCCCAACCCTCCCCCCCCTGACTTCCGTTGCATACAAAACATAAGTATATATCAATCATTCTTAAAAATTAGATATAGGTGAGATCCATAATATATATCATAACACTAGCAATAAAATTAATCCGGAATTCTAACTACTAATAAAAAAAAAACATATTAAACAAATAAGGTTTATAAGATTTGTAAATAGTCAGCATTCTTGAATATCTATTGTATGTTCATCGAGTAAAGAGAATGAAAAAGTGCCAGCTATAGAGTATATGATTTCATATTTCCAGAACCATTTCTCCATTGAACTGAATGGCATGGCGATATTTGGCCTCAGAATTTTTTTGCATACCAACTAATGTTGCTATGCTCCAAAATAACTGTTAGATCGCAAGCATTACAGTATAATAATAAAGAAAAACAAAATTATAAAAAATTTGTAGGATGGGGTTAACCTCAATAAAGATTTTATGATATAATGAGTAGTTCAGAGACTGTTTTTAAGATAAATTTCAAAACATCTGCTGACTAGGTGATATTATAGTATGCAGAGATAATGATGGATTTTGATACAATACCTTTTTCTGATAAGATGAAGGATCTGGGTTGCAAATATACAGATGACTATTAGATGACAGCAAAGAAATATCAAAAACCCAAACTCTTTGTTGTCACCCAACAGTCACCAACATCACTGCAGATGGATATTGTAGCCCTATTTTCTCCCATGTTCTCCAATCCATTGTTCTTGTCATAATGGTTGGAGCTAGCCATCTATTTAAAAAATCTTTATTTATCCAGTTTTATCTTGCTGTTTCATCACTAAAAAATAATTCTATTTTATTCTAGGAATTTTTAAATATATAAACTTTATTTGCTCAGAATTTTATTATTTCTTGGAATATATGTGCAAAATTGTAATTGCTCCACATGATGGCCTGTTAGATTTACTTGAATATAGTACGAGCTGTTCAAACAGCCTCCTTCATCCCTTCTGAGTGTGCCCGGAGATGTTAATGTTTTAATGTCTTCTTTTAACTTTTGTATAGGATATTGTTGCATTGTTTTATTTTCTGTTGTAAACCTCCAGAGTCCCTTGGGAATGGGGTGGCATAGAAATGCGACAAAATAAATAAATAACATAAGTAAATAATTTTTAAAAAAATAATAAAGTTTAGCTACTATAATTTAGGGTTACAATATATCCTTTAACTGGATCTTAAACTGATTTTTTAAAATAACTTTACTAGGAACAGTGAAATATTTTTAAAATTAAAAATGATTTTTTTTAATCCAGTGATTTTCTTTTTTCTCTTTCTGATTTCTTTTTTTAATGCCTATATTTGGATGTTACAGAAATACAGAAATGTTCAGAAATACAGAAATGTAGTACCTTGTGACAAAAATAATACTTTAAACTATATGAATCTGTGCTAACATTAACTTCATGGAAGTAAGCCAATATCTTTGGTCAACCTTTTCCCCATCCCAAATCATAACTACATGATGGTTTGGCTGTATCTTCATACCAATAAAATTGGCTGCATTAACTCAGTAACCACTAAACGATATTTACAAGCAATAAGAAAATTATGCACTGTGATAACCTAAGATTATATAGCCAATGATGATATAAACAGTTTGTATTTTTTTCTTCCATCACCAGTAATTCTCCTAGATACCTTTTCAGAGGTTGCTCAGCTTTCGATATATATATATATATATATATATATATATATATATATATATATATATATATATATATATATATATATATATATATATATATATATTACATTTTTGTAAAAACAAAAACCCAAATGCAGACATCCTGTACCCTGAATGGAATCAGAAGTGCTGAAAGCAGGATGGGAGAAGTGTAATTCTTCCCCGTGTTTTTTGTTTCCCGAAATAACTTCCTGCCAGCCCTGAAGGGATAGAAAACAAACCAGAGCAACAGAGATAAAACTGAAGCAACAATTTGGGGCTACTCCTGCAGCCTTGCTAGTTTTTCAGTGGTTGTTAAACCTAAAGCAGTACAGTGGCATGATTGTGAATAGGTGATTGAGTTCAACAGATTTGATAAGGCTTTCTGCTTTGTTGAGTTTCAAATATTGACACAGGTTTCCTTTCATATATGGACAAAACAGGGGAGGGGTGTTGACTGGTACGATGGGCTCATATCATGAGTATTGTCTATAAGAGTGCCAGGGAGATTCCTGCTCTGTTTTTTGTGTCTCACACATTGCTAGAATCGATATAGGTTCATTTGAAAGAAGACCTAGAGATAGAATGACTCAGATTTATTTACTGAATGAGTCAGTTTATGTGTAGACTTTATTTATTTGACATTATTTATATGTTGGGCCCACATTGAAAGATTCTCGGTAGCACACAGCAAATAAAAACATTATGTTAATGGCCCCCAAAATAAAATAATAAAATCAGAGGTAATCATCTCTAACTCTGAAACGCTGTGGACTTCATAATTTCCCAGTGCAATTTACAGAATTGAGCATTCAAGCAGGCTCCAAGCCAATGAAATTCAGTGATTTGATGCTTAATTGGATTAATTAAATTTGACTCATATGAAAGCAGGTTGGAACTTACATCCAGTTCTTCTGCAAATAATACATTCAAAAGTAAAAGTAAAGCGCAAACTTATTTTTAGTTAGGTTTATACGGTGTAATGAGTAGCAATTAATTAAAAGAATACTAGTTTCCAAAATTTTCCTTATGCCCTGTTAAATTCAAAAGGCAAAATCCAAAATTCTGGAAAGAGGCTAGGTCGTTCTTATCATAATAAATCTTAGCTTTACTGTGATGTTGGTGCTTTTATACATGACTGTATCGGAAATCTGTTACCACTTAAATATTCTGAATCCACTGCAGTTACTGTGGAAATGCTAAATGCTTTAAAGGAAGTTCTCAACTTTGAACCCCAAACTTTTGTTGCTAAGCAAAATAGTGAATTTTGCCCCATGTTATGACTTTTCTTGCCACAGGTATCAGTTGTTATATTAGTAACACTGTTGTAAAGTGAATCTAGCATCCCTATTAACTTTGCTTGTCAGAAGGTCACATAGGTGATCACATGATCCCGGACATGACAACTATCATAAATATGAGCCAATTTCTAAACATCCGGATTTTGAACATGTGACTGGCAGGATGCTAGAACAGTCATAAGTGTGAAAAATTGACATAAGTAACTTTTTTCAGTGCCATTGTAACTATGAATGATCACTAAAGAAGCAGTTGCAAGTTGAAGATTAACTTTTTATTAACTTTGTGATAGTATTCACATGCACACAAATATTTAGACCAATATTATTAATCATTGAATTCAGTAGGGGTTGAATTCTGAATAAAAATGCATAAGATATAGTTATATAACAAGTTCAACAGTCACACAAAAGTGAGTTCTTTCGAAAGGAATGAATCCAGATTTTACAGTGATATATTGTAATACGCATGTTTTCTCAAAAGTGAGACCCATTTAGGTTTTTTCAAATGGCTGACTTAAAAGTACTACTTACCAGTCCTTGAGCCAGAAAAAGAAAATACTAGCATAAAATATGATGTCCCCACTGACAGAGCTTATCCTGACATAGACACAAAACTGGAAAATGATTCTATCCATATTTATGGTACAGAGATTATGTTAAGGATTGGAAGTCCAGCTTTGTTTCCCCCACTTCCTAGTACACAGTCCACCATGTCACCAATAGGCATGAAAGTGGCCATCAGTTATTCTCCTTGCTGTACTTTGAGATAGGAAAGAACCTGAGAAGCCAGCAAGTTTTGACAATGGCTGGATAGATACCTTTCGCAATCCATCAAAACTCAGCTCTGTTTTTGCCTTTCTGCTCTACAAGTGAATTCAAAATGAGCCTGAAAATTGTCTGCTAGACTCCTTCTGTAGTTTAGCATTCTTACAGAATAGTACTATTCCAGAATACTTCTAAACCCATAATGGGCTCCAGACTCCTAGACATGGTTTCAGAACTGCTCCAAAGAACATGAAACCCATATTTAAAAGCAGCCTGAACTACAGCTAACAGGTGTGGGGGAAAAAAACAGAAAGACAGCTCTCTCTGGCCACCATGCAGCTGCTCCACCACTACTGTCGGTCAGCTGTTATTCAGACTAATCCAGGACTCTGATCTGGGGAGACCCCGGTTTGAAAAAAAAAATGGGGTAGCTTATTTCCTAGAAAAAAACGGCCCTAGAAGACAGAATGGCCTGCCCATACCAGCTTCAATTGCTGATACATGGTAAGTTTACCCTACTCTCTTGGATCACCTTGGTTAGTGAAGTGCCTGCAGCTGTATCTATGATAGGTTTTTTAGGGTATGATGGAAAATACAGTTTTAATTCCGGTATAGCTAAAGATGAATTAAGACCTCCTCGGGTATTTGTTGGGGATCAAATGCAATGTAATGCTAAGAGGATCTAGCATAATCTATACAATCTAAATCAAAAATCTTATTTTTGTTATTGCTTGATAGAAGTAAGGAAACACTCTGTTCAGTAGGTTACTGGCATGTAAGTGTGCATTTATAGTAATCTTGAAGGAAAACTGATGAGTTTCAGTGCCTATTTCTAATGTACAAAAGAAAGTTACCTTTGAAAAAATCTGGAAAAAGGTGCAGAATCCAGTGTTTCTCCCAAAAATAAGTTCAGAAGAACATTTTTCAATCTATTGTACAAAGATGTCTGAACAACCTAATGAGAAGCTGCTCTTTAACCTTTTGACCTTGAAGAACATAAAAGGAGCTAGCATTTTAGTATCATGACAATCTCTGCATGCTGGCGTTTCCAACAGATGGACGTTTACTTTGGCCTTATAAAGCCATTTTACTCAGCTGGAAGCTCTTGTCGCATGACAGACGATCAAAAATAGACCCACTGCAGCTTGTGCTGTCAATCATGTGAGATATGCCATAACAGTGGGCGCCTGAACAGAGTGCATGCATATTGTAGGCTACAAAGTTCTAAAGGGGTAAAGTTTCATAATTCTCCCACCTGTTAGTTTTTTGACTTAATTAAAACAAATTACAAGAGCTTGAATACATATATTCATAATGATATTCTAACAAGGAAACAACTTTAAAATCCATGATGATGATGCTTCTGTCAGAACAGAGCTATGACTTAACTATTATAAAGTGATCTGCATGTGTCTTTTAAAGATCATCTTAAGTATGATAGAAATGATCCTTGGCAATTGATCTATTTTTAAATTAGCATTATGATCAAATTACTATATGTATGGTTTATATCTATTTAAAACCATATGAAAACAAAGTTATTATTGATTTTAATACCACAGATTTCTTTACAGAATACTCAATATAAGAGATGAATAGTTTTTGCTGTATTTTAAAAAAATTCTTAAGTGACTGTCATTATACTGTTCAACAACCACTTCTTATATGTGCCCCTAATGTGTTGCTCTTTCCCTATCCAGGACAGTAGGAAACTAACGATGCATTTTTGTTACTGTAGTTAAATCTTTAATATTGAGTTGTAGGCATTGAAGGGGGACCGATTAGTTTCAAAGCAAAGTTCTATGAATTTTAAGTCCAAAACACTACTTTCCAATGCAGTAGTACTAAATAACTAAAAACAATTTTTGCTTGGCAACATCATATGAACATTGGAAATAATTTTTATTTCAACGCAGCTGTATTAATTTGGTTATAATAGGATGATCAAGCGGACGTAATCTGTGCAATAAAGAGAAAGGAAACTTACAACATTGCATGAAAAGTCGAAAGCTTTCATTCTGCATCTGAAGCTCTGTGTGTGTCTGTGTGTGCCCGTTCCCTGGATCTTATCAAAATTATGCAGGAGAGAAAGTTTGATTTCCTGATAAAGTTTTAGCTGCAAGTTAAAACTTTGGAGAAGCTTCGGTTTATTCCAAAGGTTGGATACATAAGATACAAGAGCAATAGGTTGGATAGATAAAATACAAAGGAGCAATCCATATACATATAGACGGTGAATTAGCAACTTGTCTAGCTGTAGCAACAAGCAGAGCTTATTGTAAGCCATGCAAATTTATTTAGAGATTTTTCGGCAAACCATTATTTTTCAGCTTCACCCTTCTATGCATAATAACCACGGTCTTCTTTACCAAGCCATTTGTAAGTAATCCTGAGATAATACATGAAGCTTTTGGGTGTTGAAAGCACCGTAGAAGTATTGTTATCTATACATATGAGAGCGTTATTACAAATATCAACAGTGGCCTGCTTGTGCTTCTAATGGTTTTTTTTTTTTAAAAAGGTAATGTTTAATAGTAAGGAGAATATTGAAGTATGAATGTAATAACAGCAAGGTTGTTCCTCAAAATATGTTTCTCCTTTTTTTTTTTTTATTAAACACTAGATCTACCTGAACATAATTCTACCCCAGCTCTCCCTATTTCCTTCCAAAGCTATGCCTTATATAGAAATAAGGAAGCTGGCACAGGATTCCGTGGCCTGATATGTCATAACAGGTTTGACTTTCATGGCCTTACAACCTCTTCAGAAGTGTGATGCACATCTACCCACATCTACCCAGAGGTCACTGTCATGTATTTTAATGGCATCTGTGTAGCTTCCCCTCAATAGCCTTTTGTGACGGAGTGAATTGCACTATAGTTCGTTTGACAAGTGTGATTCTTGCTGTGTTTACCACACCTGTGAACTTCTATTTAAACTCCTTTTGTCGCCTGTGGTTTTTTTTATTTATTATTTTTTAATAAGGATGACTGAAGTTGCAGAGGAATTAATGTGTGCATAGCAATTCAAGTAGGATTGCCACAATACAAAAAAATTATTACTCTACATCAAATACATTTGAATAATGTGGGTAATGCAATGAAACAAGAAGTCCTGTCAGTTTTGGACCATGAAACTAAATATGTAGGTTACCAAAATATATATTCTAAGGAAAGAGTCATATAAACTCTCAGTATATTACAATTCTTAGGGGGGAAACTAGTCACTTCTCTGTGGCTATGCACCCCACGTCTTACAGCCCCAAACCAGGATCCTTTAATTTTTCTTTCAACAAATGTACATTTTAAGATTATCAGTATTTTAAAATTAGTAACATGCTTTTATAGCAATTCTGATCAGTGTTGTTAAGTTGGCAGTAACACTGTGATGCTATTTTTTTTTAAAAAAAATACATTTTCATCATTGTGTCTCCTTTTTAGCTTGTAAGATAATCGCTGAAATTAGTTATTGTGGCAACCCTATGCGTATAACAACAACTAAATTTGAGTTTGGTTTTTAGTTCTGAACCAGGGAGTGAGGTTTCCCAGTGGTCTAACTTTATCTTCTGTTTTTCAACAGGATCCCTGCTCATTACG
The DNA here is from genome assembly GCA_030761175.1 of Masticophis lateralis. Taxonomy (NCBI): domain Eukaryota; kingdom Metazoa; phylum Chordata; class Lepidosauria; order Squamata; family Colubridae; genus Masticophis; species Masticophis lateralis. Next base: position 68,196,282 of record JAUDYJ010000003.1, read on the forward strand.
TATATCCGCAGGCGTTTGTGCAACCTGGAGTGGTTATTCCACATGTCCAGCCTACAGCTGCTGCTTCCACCACACCTTACCTTGACTACACGGGAGCTGCGTATGCTCAGTATTCTGCGGCAGCGGCTGCTGCAGCAGCTGCAGCCTATGACCAGTATCCCTACGCAGCTTCACCAGCTGCTGCAGGATATGTCACTGCTGGGGGATATGGCTATGCAGTCCAGCAACCTATCACTGCAGCAGCGCCTGGAACAGCTGCAGCTGCAGCAGCTGCTTTCAGCCAATACCAGCCCCAGCAACTGCAAACAGATCGTATGCAATAGCAGATGGACATGGCAAGAAAGCATCCTTTGTTATTATTCCTATCAATTTACCTTCAAGCCTTCCAGTAGAAATAATTAACTTTTTAAGTTATCCAGCTTTAAAAAAACAACAACGGTACAATGCAATAGAATAGTATAAGAACAAATACCACTGTCTTTTAAAGCATTATGCTTCCCATAGAATGAATAATATTGTGGGATAAAGTATTGTAAGAGTTTCTAAGCATCATCTTATCATAAAAGCATAGCTAAAGTAACCAAAAAGAAAAAAAAAAGAAAGAAAAGCTGATTTTTTAAAAATAAGGTGCATTTTACAGTATCCAGGGTAAAAAGTTCAGGTGAGCAATACATAACTATCAAGTGGAATATTACTTAAATATTGAAAGTGCTGGCTGTCATTACAACTTTTCAGTATGGTCTATCTATTTTGTGTGAATGAGTAGAAAAATATTTTTTTGACCAATCTCATATTGGGCATCGAACAAACTAAGGAAGATAGCCCTTGGGAGGTGGGGGAAGGGTAGATAGCATCAAAGTTATTTTCTCATCTGTCCTCCCTATGAATGGGACTATGGAGCAAGTGGTGTGGAATTAAAGGGTGTAACAGCTGTACAGACAATCAATGACACAGCCCGTTCTGGAAAGAACACATCACTTGTTCTCATTTGATGAGGTTGTCACATTCTAATCCCTCTCCCCATCCTGTTTCACTTTTAGGGAAATTTTGACTGCTAGAGTCAGCTATTCTGATTCTAAAACAGGATCAGCTCTCTCCTACAACAGCTTTCTCCTTTTATTTACTGTATCTATTCATGGCTTGTGAATAAAGGCAGGAAGAAATTTGCTGAATTTAAATATTTAAGAACTGTACTGGGAATGCTTTTTGAAATGAATTGTATACAAGTTAATTCCTATTTAAATATTTATTTGCAAAACATAGGCCTCTTCCATGCGGCTACTTGTTGAGACTGCAATTCTTCAAAGGTTAATTCTATGTGAGCTATATTGTGCCTTAATTGTAATGCTATTTAAAGATATATTTATTTTGAAAGTTGTACGATGCTGCATTCTAAAGAAACCCACTTTAGATGTGAAACTGTAAAATATTGTATTCATCTCATAGTGTAAGTTATTTAGCAAGTTTAGGAGTAGAATATAAAATAATAATCTAAGCAATTAAAGATGCTGACATAGGTTTATTGTCTTCAATAAACATACCTTTGTAAGGGTATTTTAAAACTTTTGGAAAAGGTTTTGATCTTTAAAATGCTAGTTTCGTGATTTTCCCACTGTTTCACTGACTGAATGCCTGTTTTCTTGGATGAAAACTTTACTGGTTTTCAGTAAAGCTTACTTACTCTGAAAGATGTTAAAATACTACACATACCAATTGAGGAGTAAGACTCAATTTAAAAATTACCGTGGTGTATAATAGGAGCTATATTTATTTCATTGGTCACATACATAATAAAGTCTGCATAGGGAAACCATGTAAATTGGCTGAACAATATGGGGGAAAGCATGGTATTTGTCCAACCAGTGAGTTTCCTGTAAAGACGCTTTTGGTTGCCCATGTGATGACTGAGTTGCAGATAAATAGCTCCAGTACCATAACAGTAATCCAGAGTTGAATCTTAAATCCCATTGATCTTGATGGGACTTTTTCCTCAACCAGGTATGTCAATGATAAAGCCTGAAGCCCCAATTTTAAACACAGTATGTACAAACACCATAAAGAAATACTCATCATGTCTTTAGAGTGGGTTATTGGTGTTTTCTGCTATGAAAAGGGGTTATTTTTCAGTTTCATCTCTATATAGATCAACTATTTTTCCTTAGCTAGGAAATGCTGCTTTCATTTGTCCTGTGAAACTGCAATAATTTGTAATTTTTATTCTTGACCTCAAAATTTAATATTTTAGATTGTATTGGAATCTTTTTATACTTGAACAATTTCATAAAAGGGAAGACAGGATAGCATTTTTATGGATTTCTCCAATGTCACTGGATTTATTTTGAATACTAGCCAGTGTTATATAAGGTATATAACATGACTACTGTGCATGTTATTTATTATGTATATTGCTTTATAATGTTTCAGATCTTCTAATCTATACACTTGTATTAAAATAATAAAAACGTCATTGAATCCAAACTTTTTACAGTTGTACACAAAATAAGTTTCTTAATGCATCAAGACATCTTAAAATGCATTTCAGAATTCCTCTATTGAATAAACAGCTGGTTCATGGTTTTAAAAAGGTTGATGGAAACAAATGAAATGTTACTTGCTTTGCCTTTATTTATGCAGTGCTGTCAAATTAAATTTTAAACAAGTGCTGCTACATGCAATGCATAATTAAGTTGTGGAACATCAGCATGCCATTCCTCTAAAAATTGAAATCGGGCCTATAAATCCATAAAAAAACACTGTTCTCGTTCAGAAAGAAAATAGATTTGTTTTGTCCTTGCATTTTCAGAAGCACCACCACTGAAATAATATGCACACTATTCTGAGTGTCTTATTGGGGCAGACAGAAATTAAATATTTTCTAAATCAGGGGTCCCCAACCACTGGCCCATGCTGGGCTGCAGCCCATTTGGAACTGGCTGCGGAAGTGGTGGGCGAGCGTGTGTGATGCTGCATTTCTGAAAGTGGCATGCACATGTGAAACCATCCCTTATCCCCTGCCTCCCGTTGCCACGGGTTGGAGATTGGAGACCACTGTTCTAAATAAATGGTCACAGATCTGTGTGTATCCATATGATCCCATATTCCAAGATTACCTCCGTTGTGCTACAGTACCGAAAGAGGTAAAAAATGCTATGTATATCTAGGTGTAATTTTTTTTATTATGCAGAGTTTCATCACAAAAAACCCCACCTCAATGTAATTATGCATCATAGTTATTATCTATCCTTCACTGAAACGTGAAGGCTTTTCAGAGCTGAGATGGAATTTAGAAAACTGAGGGGGAAAACACTGGGAGCTGATTTGCTAAATTTGCTATTCTTAAAGAGTTGTTTGAAATACGTTTCATTTTTCATTAATTATATATTTAGGGATTTAAAATAATGTCTCAGTTCATGATTATTACTGTATAATAAGTATAATTAAGGTGTGCTGTTATTTTATTTTCATACTGCAAGCATACTGTACTTGCTGCTTTTCCCAGAAAAGCTAAAAGTGATTTACAACTGAATAATAAAACTCCAAAATTTAAATAAAACTAACAATTCTTCAAATTAACAGATTCCAAAGTTAAAAATGTTAATGGAATGGGAGGGGGGGAGAAAACCCAGAGAAGGTTGAAATTTCAAGCCACACTCTCCATGATTTCATAATGCCAATTACCCAATCATTGTTGCTTACAGCAGCCAAAAGAGAGAAAGAGAGAGAGAGGACAGTCCCAGAATCCAAAGCCTGACTGACAAGTTGTTTTCTCTCTTTTGAAACCTTTTCTAATTGTACTTATACTCATTGACAGACCCTTACAAAAATAGAAAGCAATAATTAAATGACATGAATGTAACCTTAACCTTGAAGGAATTGTTGGATCACACCAAGTTTCCCCAAAGTTCCAGAGTGTGTATTACTAACTTTGAATGATCTTAAAGCTAAGCAGGGTCAAACCTTGCTAGTACTTGGATGGTAGACTAGCAAAAAAATACCAGAGCAGAAGTATAAACTGGGAAGTAAAAAAAAATATCCTGGAGGAAAGAAATAGGATTTCCATATTGCTTCCAAGAAACTATATGGACATGTCCTTAAAAGTACCCAAAATGAATTAAATTGAACGTTCCCTTCATAATGAACACCAGGTTGACAATTGCTTTTTATGTATAATTGTGTTAATAAAGCAAAACCACATACCTTCTACATAAACTTGCAGTGTTGTGTAAGTATCAAGTGCTACATGCAGGATTCTATTAATAGGAAATGTCATGTGGAAAACTAAGCCATGTTTAAAGAAACAAAATACTATGACTTAGCACCTTATATTTTCAAATAAGATCATCTAGTATATTTGACACAGAGAAATAACACAATTTAGCTATCTGATTGAAGTGCAGATATACTTCAGGAATGTATTTTCCTAGATTGGAGGATTCATGGAAAGTTTGTATTATTTAAATGCTACAAAATGTGTACTCTATCTATAGGAAATGCAGGAAAACTGCCTAGAAAGATTGCATGGGAAACAACGATTAGTAGGCTTCCTATTCATTTTGCAGTGCTTCTAGCATGGTAGCATGGCACCCTCATGCTGAAGTTAGATTTGGAGGCAGACAAGGGACAGTATTGGGGTTCAGAAGGATTAGCAGAGGTTGCCTTCCATTGGAAAAAAATAGTCCAGTCCCTTTTATCCACATATAAATGTAGACTTCTGCCTACAGAAGGAAAACGTGAAATCATAGAAATCATACACAAAAAATCTCTAGAAGGGATGTTGTAGCTGGATAGTGACAAACAAATAAAATGCTACAGGTGGTCCTCAATTTATCCTACAACTGGGGCTGGAAACTAGCAAAAATTTCACAAATTGTGGTCATGTGTTTATAGGATGCAGCAACTGGTCCTACATGTGAGCAGATTGCTAAGTGCCTAAAATGTAGTAATATGACCGCAGAGAGGAGTATGATATTTTACAATGGCTGGAAGTGTTTTATGGGCCAGAAAGTTAATGAACCATAAGACACACTTTCTGAGGCCATTGTAACTTCTAACAATCATTAAATGATCCGTCGTAAATTGAGGTCTACTGTACCTGTATTAATTTCAAGAGCAATCTAATTTCATCCCCAGAAAACTATTCAGGTCAACTTAAGACCATAACTGAGGCCAAAACTTATGTTGCTAAGTGAGAAATTTGTTAAGTGAGTTTTTCCCCATTTTATGACTTGTATTGCCATATTTGTTAAGTGATTCACTGCAGTTCTTCAATTAGTAACACAGTTGTTAAATGAATCTGATTTCCCCTTTGACTTTGCTCATCAGAAGGTCGCAAAAGGGGATCACATGACTCCGAGACACTGCAACCGCCATAAATGTAAATTAGTTATCAAATATCCAAATTGGTGGGTTGCCCCTGGTTCGGACTGGTTCTATAGAACCAGTAGTAAAACTGGAGGGAGGCTCCGTCCACTGACCCTGACATCATCAGAATGCTTCTGTGCATGTGCAGAAGAGCATGTGCGCGAGCGAAGTAAGTGCGCGTAGCCCCATTGTGAACTGGTAGTAAAGGTAAGTAGAACCCACCCCTGATCCAAATGTAAATCAGATGACCATGGGGATACCGCAACAGTCATAAATATGAAAATATGGTCGTAAGTACCTTTTTTCAGTGCTGTTGTAACTTTGAATGTTCACTAAATGAACTGTTGAATGTCGAGGACCATCTGTAACTCAGTGATATATCCTCTGAAAAGAGTAACACAAAAGAGAGTCCAGTGGATTTAATAAGAAAAGGCAGTCTTAAAATGTATGGCTTGATGGCAGCACTTTATCAAGCTTAGCTGATCCTGGAAAATTAAGCACTACTGGAAGTGGTTAGCTCCTGGATAAAAGACCATTAAGAAATACCCAGTATTACTGAAAAGTAAAAAATAAAATTATTTCAAATCCACCACCCCTCACATGCCCTAAACCCATGTATGTGTCCATGACGTTATCACAAATCAAACGTTTTTCAAAAGAGACTTTGCACTGAAATAATATGTTTAATTTTCATTCAACTGATAAAAATTTATAACAAATCATCAATATAATTAGAATAATTTAGCAGGGAACCTAACATATTTTCACCGATTCTGCTGTTCATGGGTATCGTTTTTAATGTTGCATCATTAAAATGTTATATCATTTTTAATACAAAGAATTATTAACATTAAAATAACCATCCCTCCTTCCAAAGCAATGCACCTCATAGAGGCAGTTTGGAAGGCTGCCAATAGTTTCCTCTTTAAAGCTTACACTTGACTATCTGAAAGACTGCCTATGTTAATAGGAACATGTTTGGGATCTAAGGTCAATAGAAAAGACCTTCTTAGTGATCAGCCAATTCCAGCATTTTATTTGTCAGGCATGAGGGAGAGAGTAACTTCCTACACTGATCCCAAGCTTACATATTCTATTCTCTTGAGGAAAGGTGTTCTTTAAACAAAGCCAAACCAGCCACTGAGCTACGGAAACCTTACAGCAATGATATCATTAAGAGAGTAGTCCACAACTTCTGGATTATTTGGGGTGGATCTGGGATATTAGGATGAGCCTTAAGGATGAGAATAGTAGCATTTCACATCACAGAGGCCTATATGATCATCTTTATTTTACAATTTTTATCTGAATTGAAAAACATCCCTGAAAAAAGGCAATGACAAATCATTTCTTCATCATTACCAAGCAATTTGCACGATTTCAGGAAGCTGTGATTCAGAAGTAGGAAAGTTCTTGAAAATTATTTTGCAGGGCAAGCTTTGGAAGGTCAAAAGACCACTCTTAGTTTTTGTGGTGGTTGTTACTGTGGCTGGAGTGCTGATGCAAATTGGGTGGAGCCAAACATTTCATACACACAAGTAGAAATACAAGTAGTCCTCCACTTATAAGCAATCGCTTAGTGACAGTTTGAAGTTACAATGGTACAGAAAAAAAGTTACTTATGACCAGTTTTCACACTTACCATTCTTGTAGCATCCCCATGATCTTGTGATCAAAATGCAGGTGCTTGACAACTGGAATGTATTTAGCTGCAATATCCCAGGATCATATGATCACCATCGGTAACCTTCCCAATTGGTTTCCGGCAAACAAAGTCAATGGGGGAAGCCAGATTTCCTTAATGACTGCATGATTCACTTAATAACGGCATGGATTCGCTTAACAACTGTGGCAAAAAGGTTGTAAAATGGGATGCAACCCACAAGAACCACCTGCAGTATTACCTTTTTAAATATATTTTCATGGAGAATATGCAGGGTTATTTATTTTTAAGTGTATTTTAAAATTTGTTCTGTTCTTGTATTTCTTGTAATCACATTTTATGGTTTTAATTAACTTGAAGTAAGGAAGGGAATCAATTAGGATTAGGGGAAATTCTGATTACCCCTACACCTACAGTGGTGTACCCCTATATCACTTTAGAATTCTTTTGACTGAAAGGAAAAGAACCCACCGTAATATTTTAAAACATAGTTCCACAATTTGGCACCTTCCAGATACTATTGTGGGCACACCCTCGATGTAGGGGATAAGCAGGCTGAGCCTGAGGGAGGTGTCAAACGCATCATCAGTCATGAGTATCTTTGGGCCCACAAGAGAGCTAAATCTAGCTCAGCTTGAATTCTTTCTGTTCTTATCTCCTGCTAATTTACCTTGGCCTGTTAGTAGTTCAGATTCTTGTAGAGAATTTAAACTTGCAATAAATCTTGTGAACTGTCTGGATCCTGGTGCCTGACACTTACCAATGAACACAGTGAGAAACTGCATTTCATTTTGGAGCAATGGAAAGTTTCAGGGAATCTAGTTTTTATTGGATTTCTAGTTCCTTGGAAGGAAGTTACTGAAATTATGCCTCTATAATATAAAGTTTATTTACTTGTTATGCAAGGTGAATATACAGATCTCTGCTGCTACCAATATTTTTGGACAGCATAAGCACCCAGAGTTTCTTCCCCAGCCTAAGCCTCCCCTTTCCAGTACCAGCTCAGACCGCTTAAAGGAGAGCAGATCATGTTGCTCCTATAACCATCTCGGGTGTAATGTTGCAAAAGAATGAGTAGTTCCGTACAGTTCAGTGGTGGGTTACTCCCGGTTCGGCCCGGTTCTCCTGAGCCAGTAGCGGTGACGATATGACGTCACCGAACCGGTTCTGCCCCCCCCAGCACCCCTCCCAGCCACCCCCCACATTATTCTTACCTTTTATTTGGCCCCACCCCCAATTTATTGCTGCCTCCTGAGTCCCAGCTGATGGCTAGAGGGAAAAAAACTGTTTAAACTCTCACCAGGGGGCTTCAAAGGGCCACCCTACAGCTGATCAGTGTTAAAAGAAAACAAATGAGTAGACCAGTGCCTGCAAAAATACATGAGTAGATCAGTGCCTGCAAAAATAAATGGATAGACCAGTGCCTGCAAAAATAAATGGGTAGATCGGTACAGCTCTGCAAGCAGTTAAAAGCCTGGTAGACCAATACCTCTGCTAAATCCTAAATAATTGTCACATGACCATCAAGCCATGCCCACAGAACCGGTAGTAAAAAAATTTAGAACCCACCCCTGGTACAGTTGATTCTTTGGAGTTCTTCAGCCAAGATTTTCTCATTTTTTCCTGGGGCTCATATAACATAAATTAGGACTATTAATTCTCCGTCTGTAAGTTTTTAAAGGGCATTGTTCAGATTGTCTATTCCAGGGGTCAGCAAACTACAAACCTGTGGACCAAATCCAGCCCACCTGATTATACAGCCCACAAGGTAAGAATGGACAAATTGCCAGGCTGGAGTCTCAGCTGAGCTCCCAGGACATGATTGGGCTGGGGCTTGAGGATCCTGGGCCGTAGCTGCAGTCTATCTATAGCCTCCTTGCTGGAGAGTTGGTGCTATCTAATGCCTGCCAGACTGTTTGGCCTGCAATCCTGCCAGCAGCACACAAAGAGGCAAGAACGGGCAGGATCCGGCCTTTTACAAAAATAATTTGCCAACTTTTGTTCTAGACTAATAGTAGAACCCACAAAAATCTTGAATTCTAAAAACAAATACAGGAAGTGAGATGAACTTTCAGATATGGTTCAAACTAGCTCCCAAACCACAACAACATCTTGGCATTATATAGATATATTAAGGTCAGAAAATTCATACCATGAACCCTCCCTCTCAATGTCCCCTCCCTCACCCGTTTGACTCTCTAAGTCACCCATATAATAGTGAAATGTTAATGCTTCGCTCAGATTCATTGTCAGTTTCCAATTCAGGTAGCTTCAAATTTCAGCCTTCAACTGAGTTGAGTGTTGGTATTAAGATTTTGAGATATTTGTGGTGGGGTGAAAGACAGGAATATACTTTTTTCACACTTTAGCAAGTGTGTGGTACCGCAGAAATAACAAGTCAACCTACTTGTAAAGAAATCTTTGATCACACACACATGTAGGAATGTATTTGCTCCACTGTAGGGACATTCCTTAGGCTTTTAACTGTACCATCTTCATTTGGGGGGATTAAACAGAATAACTGAATTGGAAGGGACCTTGGAGATCTTCTAAAGATCCAACCCCCTGCTCAAGCAGGAAACTCTGTATCAGTTCAGACAAATAGTTGTACAATCTCTTCTTAAAAATCTCCAGTGTTGGAGCACCCACAACTTCTGGAGGCAAGTCGTTCCACTGATTAATTGTTCTAGTTGTCTATATTACTATTACTAGACTATAATTCCTCTTTAAGATGAATTAGTACAAGTGCAGTGGTGCAATATAGTCACCATCTGTAGCAAGCCTGCATTAAGTGCCATTTCAGTTTGCAGATTTCCGGAACTGAGACATTTTGTGCTCTGGTGTTCCAGATTTAGATACATTCCATAACTCTCCCTCCCACAGTGGGAACTACTTTTATAGATGCAGCTTAGCTGTCAAAGGCTCTTTTCTAAGGAAACAGAAATTCCACCTGAGCTATAAACAGTGTTTGAAGCAAGGGAATGCTTTTTTATTTATTGAAAAACAGTAACTGCTGTGAGTATCTTTTCTGAGAAAGGAAGTGAAGGATATAATTATCCTAAATAAATAAGTAAGAGTAAAGTTGATGTGACATTGTGTGAACACAATTAACATTCAATGTTTTCTATGTTTAAGTCTCTCTTAGGGCATCCTCACATTGCACATATTTATAAATATACATTATGTTTCTTCGAGCAGGCCTGCCCTAGGTTTTATGCTTCTAATCTGAAATTATTTTAGAATTTTCTTTCATTAAAAATAGTAAGTATAATATAGACACATTATTTTCTATCAGTGTGCCTACTTTCCAGTTAATGTGTGCGTTTAATCTGTCATTATAGTATGTGCTTTTAACCCTTTCCTTTAAATGTTAATATTGACCTGTCATTCGTTAAGAGTGATGGAGTCAGAAAAAAGGAACTGATTGATGAAAACCCTGTGCAAGTTTCAAAGAAACTGATGCACATCCCTTGTGGCCACGGATAGCACCACAGCAGCCTTCCCAATACTGGCACTCTCCAGATGTGGAGTGCAGTGCCCCCTCCCATTTCTAACCAGCATAGTTTCCATGAAAGTTGCACCCATTACATTCTTATTTATAAGTTCACTTGAAAAGGCTGCTCCAAGACGGTCTCCTAAAGAATGACTTGAGTATAAAAGCTTTAATTGCACAAGACAGCAGATTTCTGCATGCCACCTTCCCCTTTGTGGCACTTTTAATCTGGCATTGCCTGGGAATGGGGAGGCGGGCAGCAGGTCCTATGGGACCTCACAGACCAAGAAGACAAGAGACTGAAAGGAAGGTGGCAAATTTCTTCCCCTCCTTTCATGAAGCCACCAAGACTTCCCCAGCACCTGCTCTCCCTTACCAGTTCAGACTCTTCTCTGACGAGGCCTTTCCCCGAGGCCTTGGCCTAAGGGGTTTCTTCCCCCCCCCCCCCCCAGTTCCTTTTAGTGTCTTAGCAAAGCTGCCGCCGCTGGGAAACCTATCACGCACACGCCTCCCGCTCGGTGCATTTCCACACACCCCACCTCCTCGTGCTTTTTTCCCCTCCCTCCTCCTCCTCCGCCGCCGCCACCCTCTTCGCGCTCTCCCGCTGGACTTGGCTTTATTTGGTGCTGCTGGGAACTCCCCGGGCTGCAGCAACACCCCCCCCCACGCCCTCCCCCGTTTTGTGCTTCTTTTTGTGTGAGTGGCACCGCTTCATACTGAGGAGGGGGAGGGAGGTGGGAAGCGCCTACGGATTTTCGTTGTGTGGGAAGAGGAGAAAGACGCGCCGCGTCTCATCAAAACAGGTAATGCAAGAGCAGCCGGGCGGCGGGAGAGGTGGCGGGACAGGCGAAGCAGCTCGAGCCTTTTGGGCAGCGCAAGGCCGGGCATAGGGGTGGGTGGGTGGAAGGATGCATTATGGCCAGGCGGTAGATGTAAGAGGGGGGCTTGGCAACGGGCGACAACTGTGCTGAGAGGCGAGCGGGGCTGTGCGCGCGCGCGCGTTTAAGTGTGAATGTGTGTGCGCGCGCCTCTGCAGGAGGCGCTGGAGACCCGGCTGCGCTTGGCCAGGATGGACAGGACTGTAGAGCGGGCGCTGGCGGCGTCTGCGGTCTAGAAAAGCAATCTGGGTCGCCCTTCCTGCTGCTGCATTCTCTGCCTGCCTGCCTGCCTGCCTGTCTCTCCCCGCCCATTTGAGGCAGGGGCTGCCTGCGCCAAGAGCGGGCAGGTCTGCTGCAGGTGTCTGGGCGGAGGTCCCCTTTCCGGAATGGGATTTGGGGGAGGGGGTGAAAATTCGGTGCGGGCTCCGCCACGGCACCAATGCGGCACAGCGCCCGCTGTGTGACATGCTGAACCGATAGCATCTATCTACCTGCAGGGAAGGTACTTTTCACCTGCTGGGATGTCATCTCCTTTGAGTTGTCAGCATCGCGAGAAGTCTCCTGTTTAGAGAAAGCAACCATGGGTGAAAACTGATGTACCCCCCCCCCCCTCCTCTGGGTCATCAGGAAAAAAAGAAAGGAGGCCTAATCATTTTGTTATGATTAGTGCTTTCATGAACAATTCTTTGTTTTTTTTAAATGCTTGTTTCCAGATGAGCTATGTGTGTGTGTCTCTCTCCCTCTCTCTATATATATTGTATGACCAGCACCTGCCTATTTCTGCTTTTGTGATCTCTCTCTTTTTAAGAACAACAACCTAAGACTTTTGGTATGCTATGAATCACTTCAAAAGGATGCATATATAAAAAAAGAGCCCTTGGGATTCAGAGTCAAAATTGAGAGGGGATGCTTCCATGGAATTTAGCCTGATGTGGGTTAGCGTTAAATGTTTAGAAAGTAGCTCATTCCAGAATGAAAAAGCAGCCCAGTCCTATGACTATACAGTATATTGAGATGTAAAACTAGGTTAGCAATTTGCAATGACAATTATTTCCAAATAAGGATAAAGAGAGCTAATATAATAAAACAGCTTTCCTGGGGAGGAAAGCTATGGCAAATCTAGACAGCATACTAAAAAGCAGAGACATCACCCTGCCAACAAAAGTGTATGATATTGACCCTGCCAACAGTTAAGGCTATGGTTTTCCCAGTTGCAATGTATGGCTGTGAAAGTTCGACTGTAAGGAAGGATTGAGCGCCAAAAAATTGAGGCCTTTGAACTATGGTGCTGGAGAAAACTCCTGCGAGTCCCTTGGACTGCAAGGCGATCAAACTGGTCAGCCCTAGAAGAGATCAACCCTGACTGCTCTTTAGAGGGCCACATCCTGAAGATGAAACTCAAATAATATGGCCACCTAATGAGAAGGAAGGACTCACTGGAAAAGAGCCTAATGCTGGGAAAGATTGAGGGCAAAAGAAGAAGGGGATGGCAGAGAATGAGACAGCTGGGTGGAGTCACTGAAGCAGTAGGTGTGAGCTTAAATGGATTCCAGGGATGTAGAGGACAGGAAGGCCCGGAGGAATGTCATCCATGGGTTGCGATGGGTCGGACACGACTTCACGACTAACAATAACAAATAATAATAAAACAGTACCATTCTGTGCTTCAATAATTTTAATAGAGTTCAATTTCCAAAGATAAAAAGTGGGATTGTGCCATTATTAAGAAAAGTGCATGAGGATATCTGTCAAGCCACCAGGAGTTGCATTTGCCTCAAGAACTGCTTTATCTCTCTTACTAATACGTAGAACAGAATCATTTATTTTTTTTTTTCAATGAAATTATCTGTGTAGAGTCCTTAGTGTTTTCTGAGCTTGGCTTTTGCTTGCAGATAACATCATCATTATCTGCATGGTTTTATTATTCTTTATAATTCTTCTTCTCTATACAGATAATCCTCGATTTAGAACAGTTCAAAGTTACAGTGGCATTGAAAAATGTGACTTATGACAGTTTTCACAGTTACGACCTTTGCAGCGTCCCTATAATTATGTGATCAAAATTCAGATGCTTGGCATCTGGTTCATATTTATGATCGTTGCTGTGTCCCAAGGTCATGTTATCCCCTTTTGTGACCTTTTGACAAGCAAAGTCAATGGGCAAGCCAGGTTCATTTAACACCAGAGTTATTCATTTATCAGCTGCAGTGATTCACTTAACAACTGTGACAAGAACAGTCGTAAAATGGGGCAAAACTCACTTAACAAATGTCTCACTTAACAACAGCAATTTTGGGCTCAATTGTGGTCATAAGTCTCAATTGCCATGGTTAACCAAACCCTTCTGGTATATTGTGAAACAGAAAGCTTTTTTTTTAATTTAAAATTCTGGCCATTGGCAAGTAGCTTACATAACTTTGTATACACACACACACACACACACACACACACACACACACACACACATGTAGGTCTTTGGTTATTCGGGTGTTCTCATATACACACACACATATATATATATATATACACTACTAGTTTTTTCAGGGCACAGAAGACTGAATCATTCTTCCTTCTCCTTCTTATTTTCCTTACTATTTACTTCATGCCAAGCAAGCTATACCTAAATTAAATTTCCCTGCAAATATTACGAAATTGTGAAATAGGGACCATTCAAGCAAAATATTTTAGTCTGCTTGTATGCAGGATGAAAAGGGCTATACTATGAATTGCAGAATTATTTGCTGTTCCTTTGAAGCTAATCATTTTAAGATGTTTGAAATATACCTGTAATTTTCATCAGAAAATTTGTCTGGTTAAACACGGAATTGTGAAAAATGCATATTTTTAACAATAATGTTTATCCTATTTTTTTCTGTTTATGATTTGAAATGATTATGAGTTAATCATGACTTGGAATAAGTACTGGTAAGAAGTTTTTCTATTAACTTTCAAAATAGTCTTGCATATACATTTTTACATTTATTTGAATTCTGAATGGAATAGTAGACATTATGGACTCGCCATTCCTTCTTCTTTGATTCATTAAATTCTATTACCTATGATATCAATCTACTCGAGTTGTCAAGAGTCAGGTGGCATACAAATTTCATGAATGAATGAATGATACACTGGAATACAAACTGTTATTGGATATTAACAACTTTTGTTTCCTTCCGGTAATTGGATTTGTGGCATTAATTAATTGGATTTCAAGCACTTTAGAATATTTGATTAGACTTATCTTAGTGCATGGCAAAAGAGATCCTCTGTACTTTACATAACTATTGATAGGGGGAATACTTAAAATGTTACATTTTATTGGTGGCAAAAAGAAAATAAAACAAAAAAATAAGCATCTGTGCATGATGATTCAAAAAAGCTAATTATCCTTATAACTAAATGTTATAAGGATAATTAGAAGAACAGTTGCCTTGGTAACTTTAGATCAGTTATTTTTTCAAAAATACTCTGGTTGTTACGGCATCCAAAGATATGTGAAAAAATCTTCCTTCCTTCCTCATATGAATATATGTACCCAATATTTGGTATTCTAAAGCAGGAATGTTCAGATTTTAATCTTAAGGCTTTTTAACAGGAAGAAACTCCCATCCCATCCAAACTGTGAGATGTATTATAGGCCTACCCTACTTGTTTCTTGCTGCTGTTGATGATTGATTCAGTTACAAGAAAATATTTTCTCAGTGAGTTGAATATACAGATGTCTTGTGGACTTGAAAAAGCCTTATGGACTTTAGACATTATTTTAAAAATATCCTTGGGTTTCTAGCATTTGATGAAATTATAAGAGAAGGTTATAGGGGAAAACAGATTTTTCATAACAACTGCTGCTTAATGACCATTGTAAAGAATGATGATTACTTACTTCAATTTATGACTGCAACCATTTATTACCGTAATTCCAGTCTCAATTCCTGTTGTTAAATCAGGATTTACCTATCATTTAAATAATATCTAATACATTTTACAGCTAAAAAGAACACTTTTCAGATGTCTCCAGCTTTCAGTGCATATTTGGGGACACTTCCTTCTACTTTTCTTTGAAAACAAATTGTAAACAGTGAAGTTACAAGAAAAGGAAATGTAGAAATTACAGGTTGCGATAATTACCTTATTTACAGTAGTTATTAGCTAAATTGTTGGGAGATCACACAGACCTTGTTGCATTCACAAGATGATTAACACATGTGATTTTAAAAACAGTTTAATAGAGGTGAAAACTTAAGTTGTAAAGTTTAGCCAAGGCTGGATATTTTCTCTATATGTTCTACTTCTAAGACACTAACTGACGTGACATGTTAATTTAAAAAGAAAAAAGCTGCAATTTGACAACATTTATGACACTTCCATATGCAGGGCTGTCTGTAGTGATGGTCACTGGTTTCAGAATGGGGGCGTAGCTGGACGATTTAGCCCCACCCCTTTTTAACATGCATGCAATGCACTTTTAAATTTTAATGCTGCTTTACAAAACCCTAGTAAGACCACACCTGGAATACTGCAACCAATTTTGGCCACCATACTACAAAAAAGATGTTGAGACTTTGGAAAAAGTTCAGAGAAAAGCAACTAAGATGATCCAAGGCCTGGAAACTAAACCATATGAAGAATAGCTGCAGATTTTGGGTCTGGCTAGTCTAAAGAAAAGAAGAATTAGGGGTGACATGATAGCAGTATTTCAGCATTTGAGGGGCTGCCATAAAGAAGAGGGGGTCAAATTATTCTCCAAAGTACCAGAGGGCAGGACAAGAAATAATGGTTGGAAACTGATCAAAGAGAGAAGGAACCTGGAATTAAAAAGAAACTTCCTAACAATGAGGACAATTAACCAGTGGAACAGCTTGCCTTCAGAAATCGTGGGCGCTCCCTCACTGGAGGTTTTTAAGAAGAGATTGGACAGTCACTTGTCTGAGATTGTATAGGTCCGTGATGGTGAATCTATGGCACGCGTGCCACAAGTGGCACGCAGAGCCATAATGGTGGGCACACAAGTGTTGCCCTAGCTCAGCTGCAGCATGCACGTGTGCGTCAGCCAGCTGATTTTCGGGCCTTCTGGGCTCACCAGAAGTCAGCAAATGGGCTGTTTCCGGCTTCCAGAGGGCCTCCGGGGGTAGTGGGGAAGGCCGTCGTCACCTTCCCCAGGCTCCAAGAAAGCCTCTGGAGCCTGGGAAGGGCGAAAAACGGGCCTACAGGGCCGTTGTGCCATTGCGTGCCAAAAGCAAGGGGAGCGTGGTGGGGTGGGGCACATTGAATTGAGTTTGGGCATGTGCATGTGTGACCCCCTGCTCCCCCCGCTTTTGGCACGCAACGGCAAAAAGGTTAGCCATCACTGGTATAGGTTTTCCTCCTCGAGCAGCGGACAGGACTAGAAGACCTCCAAGGTCCTCCCAGATTCCTGTTCTGTTCTGTTCTGTTCTGTTCTGTTCTGTTCTGTTCTGTTCTATTCTATTCTATTCTATTCTATTCTATTCTATTCTATTCTATTCTATTCTATTCTATTCTATTCTATTCTATTCTATTCTATTCTATGTTCTGATTGCCTCATCATGTATGGCATTTTGAAGCCAGTGATTGGCATTGCAGATAGACGTGTGTTTGGAAAAGGTATTTGCATCCAGAAAATTAGTTTAGTCTAGTAGTTAAAGCAACAGGCTAGAAAGCAAGAGACTATGAGTTCAGGTCCTGCCTTAGACATGAAAGCTGGCATAGCGATCTTGGGTCCATCACTCTCTCAACTTCCCTCACAGTATTGTGAGGGAATAATATGGGAAGAAGGTGTATTGAACGTGTTCACCACCTTGAGTTACCTGTAAAAATAGTAAGAGTTGTGTATATGTGTGTGTGTAAAAATATAATAAAATGGTTCTCTAAAATCCCCACATCATACAACAGCTAGTATTATGTGTATCTCTTTATTTTTTCAGAATGGCAGAGGTCGCTTTGATCGAAAGACTGGAAAAAGCTGTAATTAGGCTTGAATCATTGTTATCAGAATCACAAAGAACTCCTGGAACCATCAATGGAGTCAATGGAGGTATGATTTTATTGTTTCAGAAACGTTGAAAAGTGAACAACTAAATGTCATGTGGTGCTAACATTTTTTCTCAAAGAAAGCTAAAAAATAACCACTTTAATCATATTTTTAAATTACCTATGAGGAATATTAATATTTCATTTTAATCATAATTTTATGTTCTGTAGAAAAGATTTGTAATTCATCTATTATTCATATTATTTATGTTCTTTTTCCATATTTCAACATTAGTGTTTCAATTGCTACAAATAATTTACTGTCCAGTAAAACAAAAAATAGCAGAAAAGATTTGCATTGCAAAAACAAAAATACCTATTTTCTACAAGATTATTTTTCAGTTTACTAAATTTTGACATTGGATTAAAAATGTGCTTGGGTCACTAAAAATAGTTTAAGGGTTGTTATTATTATTATTATTATTATTATTATTTGCATACTGTTTTCCATTGGGTTTCTTTCTGTTGCATTTCTATAGTGCAGCTCGAGAAGCACATCAGAGGGAAAAGAACACAGTTAAACTACTGATCCAATGATCCTGATCCTGCAAGTGATAGATTACAGTACAATGCAATCAGCTCTTTTAGCTTTACAGTACTGTAATACTTCATAACAAATATTCATGCTTTGGTGCCTCGATTTGTGGGTCATGGAAATTCAAAATAAAGCTTTTCATAGTGTCAGCAGTAAGGTGCTTTCCTCCCATCTCTGACTTAGGAGAAAAGTATATCAGTGGACAAAGTGCTGCATCAGCTGATTACCTCTGCCTTGCCTTAGCCTCAGGGGCAATTACTGTTGTTGTCCGCACACCGTTCAGTGTGGTATTGCTTCAGGGTAACAGTTGCTAGTTGACTTGTCAACTCTTCTTTTCCAACCTAGTGTCATCTATAGGCATGAAAACCAACCACCAGTCATGTGCTGGGACAGTAATGAGTGTCCAAGCGTTATTTTTGTTAGTTATGTTTATTAGACTTTCATTGTGGATACTGTTAGGTTCCGGAATGGCGCTGTGAAATAAGACTCCAGGCAACTGGGTTCCTAGTTGTAGAGATCTTTATCGGCCCCTCCGGCACATTCCAATGATCACCAACTTTCTAAGTGAGATATTGTCAGCGCTTTCGTGCAGTGCTCCCCACCACCGTTTTAAAGGCTCCCGCGCTCCACCCTTGACTCCACCCCTTGGCCCCATCCCCATGTCGCAGTGGGGCTGACAGATACTTTCTTGGACTTCATTTTTGCTGAAAATAGACGCTTCTGCTTCAGGGCCTTATAGCTTCTATACCTAAGGCCAATTTGTCACATATTTTTCTGCTAAGGCTAAAGAAGGTAAAAGCAGGACTGTGTATGGAGAATATCTTCCACCCACTGCAACTGCAAATTGCTGCTTGGATGGCCATTTCTCTTTATCAAGAGCTGGCAATCACATAATTTAAAAAGAATATATATATAGTTTCAAACTGCCATCCAAGTTCTCCAGAAATTTCCTATCGTATTATTTCCACACTGGGACTTTCAAAGGTTAGAAGGATAATAGAAGAAGAGTCCCTGAAAGACTCAGAAAAAGAATTTCACTACTAGCGATGATCTGCAGGACATTTTTCCCATGACTAATTCAGGGCAGCCCCAAACATCCACATTTTGCTTGTATTAGGCATCAGGACAGTCCTTCCAGTTCCATTTCTTGCTAATGGTCAAAGGTTCTAGCCTTTTTATAGGAAACCTTAAGTAATGGGCACTTGCCTCTGGATCAGGGGTGGGTTCTATTTACCTTTACTACCAGTTCACAAGGGGGCCATGTGTGTGAGTGAAGTGAGCATACAAGCTCTTCTGCGCATGCGCAGAGGCTTCCTGATGATGTCCGGGTCAGTGGGTGGAGCCTCCCACCGGTTTTACTACCAGTTCTTCTGAACCGGTCCGAACCGGGGGCAACCCACCACTGCTGTGGATATCTATAATGTCCCAGCTTTGCTTTCTCTTCATCTCTGGGATGGGAACCTTCACACTTTGATGCATATAGAGTTCACTTGAAGGAACTCTTCCTTTGGTCCTTTGCTTCAAGATAGCAGTGCATTTAAGTCACTGACTCTGATGCTGGACAGGACAGCACTAAGAGGCTGCTTCTATGACCAGCCAGGATGGTCAGTTCAGCTAATTCCAAAGTATTCATGGTGTTAGCCACCAGATTTGCTACTGCGTACTCTCTCCATGACTTTGAATGTTACAGCTTATACAGTTGGCTCCTCCCTCCTTCAAATGTCAGTTCTTTTAAAGAGCCAATCACTTACTAATTGTCTGCATTTCTTTAAAAAAAAGCCTGCATATTTGTAGCATGTACAAGAGGTTGAGGGTAGAACTGGAGAACTGCTTCTAGAACTTCTAGAACAATTTACTTGGATTCCACCTCTAGATATGGTGATTATTAGAACATGGAGATTCTCCCTTAACCTTTTATACATTTACTCTATCAAGTGTATCAGTACATAGATATATTGAAACATGTTGAATTATAGTACAAGAGAGTAGTTCTCAAATAACTCCTCTGTTTTACATAAGAAAAAAAATTGGTTTCAAATGCAAACTATTTCTATTCTCTTTTTCAGTCAGATTTATAGCTACCAGTAGATATTATTTACAGGGGAATCTTTGGAACTAGATGTATGTTAATCAACTAAACCGAACATGTTTTATTACTTGCTTTAATTATTTTATTACTTAAAAAGTAGATAGGGTTTAAATCAGTGGTGGGTTGCTCCTGGTTCGGTCCGGTTCTATAGAATCGGTAATAAAAACGGTGGGAGGCTCCGCTCACCCGCCACATCATCATGGCTGATCTGCACATGCGCAGAAGCGTGCACATGTGAGCAAAGCAAGTGAGCTCACACGGTCCCGTTGCCAACCGGTAGTAAAGGTAAGTAGAACCCACCCCTGGTTTAAATATATAGGTTCCAGAAAAGGAATTGTATTATTCTTATTCTTGTATTAGAATGTAAAGATTGGAAGCAGCTCATCTTAACTCTATTTTACAAAATTTCATAACCGTAGCTTTTCCATACTATGTAGCAAATATTGTTACACTGTATGAAAAAAGATGCCACAGGCCAGGGCCAAAAATCCATGTAAGAATAATCTGGACATTCTATAGATTTGCTATGTTTGCTTCTGCAGCAATTGTGTTTGCAAACTGCTTTCCAGTTGTATGAGATTTTCATTTTAGAATGTGAAATAAAGACCATGAATAAAATTTTGGCCAGTTCTTTCAATTCAGCATTTTTCCCGCAGAGCTAGCACCATATGTTGAAGCTTTCGACAGACTCATAAATGAGAGTGTAGCTGAGTTTATAAAGAATAGCAAGATCCTTGATGGTGATATAAAGACTCATGTAAGTATTTATTTCTATTTTAATTTTTAAGTAAGGAGGTTTAATTTTCACAAAAAGGTGGGTCTTCCATTGACTCACTCTAGACTTCCAGAGGCCTAGTATTTGCGGAAATTTCAAAGGGTGAAGTAATAGCTGTTGAACCAAATTCAAAAAGGAGTTCAATTCAGAACTTCCATATTTTAGCCAAAAACTGAGTTATATGTATAGAAAGATATAATCCACTTTTCCCAATAGACAACTATAATTTACTTAATGTAAATATATAACAAAAGCCTCCCAGAGAAAGTAATTCAATTATAAATGTTTTTGAAGGAATATAAATGGAAAGACCATACATTCTCAGACTTAAATTCAGTTTAACTAAACTTATATAGATCACTT
Organism: Masticophis lateralis; assembly: GCA_030761175.1. Taxonomy (NCBI): domain Eukaryota; kingdom Metazoa; phylum Chordata; class Lepidosauria; order Squamata; family Colubridae; genus Masticophis; species Masticophis lateralis. The sequence continues at coordinate 68,217,487 of JAUDYJ010000003.1, forward strand.
GAAAATCTTTTAGGAAAGATTTCAACAGACTCATGAATGAGAGTGTAGCTGAATCAATGCCAACTCCAATCACATCAAAATTATTACCAATAATAATTACTACCAAAATACCAGATAGTAAGTATCAAGTCTGATTTTGTAACATAACTAGATATGGTATCATATAGTAATGCAGTGACATTAGGAATCATTCTGCATAGTGTATTTATATCATTATTTTTCTTTAGCTCTGCAACACATTTTTTGAAAGTTTATTGACTTAAGCTGCATTGTAAAATAGAGACCCTGGTGGCTCTCAATGAACTTGATCCAGCATCTATGCTTTACCTTAGCAAGTCAAAGAAGGAATGCTTTTCTTCTACATATCTTATAGGCCACATGTCCCATGTATTATATGTACAGCTGCTGCTGCTTTCATATCAGGAGTTGAAAAGAAAGTTGTATTTGGTTTCAGAAAACACCTGTTGTTCAGAAAACTGTCAGATACCTCACTAACAGGAGGAAACATCATATTATGTCATGGAATATGTTTAGAGTATTTTTAAACATAATCTTTTGCATAATTACTGGGGGAGAAACCCAGTGAATTGAATGGAACTTTTAAAGTTAAACATATGTAACGTCTCACTAACATGAATTGGGTGAATTTAATTTACCGAATGTGATCTATTTAATTATACTGGGTTCTCAGTTGAATTAGGAATTTAATTTATATTGATATTTAATAGGGACAATATATTTTGGTTGTTTATTTATCTGTAGTTTTAAAAATTCTATCTAAAAATAGTAAATGTTAACAGTTAACTTGAAAACTTCAAGCATAGGAGAGCAAGGCATAAAGGGTTTTAATTAAAATATCTTTAATTTACTGGACTCTATACTGAAAGGAAAACCAACTTTTTTGGATCAAAAATCATACTAGTTCACATGGAACTTTTTGGGGCCAAACATATATGTGTTAAAAACACACATTTTAAGTGTATACTCACTTTCTACATATAAAATACTTATTAAGTCGGAAGAAGGGTTTTTTTTTATTCTTAAATGGTTCCCTGCACCTTGAATAATATTTTTTTAAAAAATTTTATTTACCATATTTTTTGGAGTATAAGACACACCTTTTTACCCCCCAAAAAAGAGGGTGAAAACCTGGATGCGTCTTATATTCTGAATGAAGCCCCAGCCGGCTTCTGAAACAAAGGTTCAGAGGCTGAAAAAAGCCCCCAGAAAATAAGCCCCCAAATAAAGTTTCAGAGCCTTTTTTTCTGAAGCTCTGTTTCAAAGGCTTTCAGAGGCAGGAAAAAAGTTTTTTCTAAAATGGAGTTTCAAAAGTTTCAGAGGCAAAAAAAAGCAAGGCACAGAGCTCACAACCAAGGAACCTGTTGTTAAAATTCATCTCTGGGAACAGCTGACGGGGTATTCCGGGAAGCCAATCCACCTGCCAATCAGCTTTTTTCTTATTTTCCTCCCCAAAAACTAAAGTGCGTCTTATACTCCGGTGTGTCTTATACTCTGAAAAATACGGTAACTTGTTGAATCCATCCATTGTGGAAACTTTGAGCTCTGTCTTGGCACAGACTATGAAAAACTGCAGCCTTTGTTGCATACAGCACACGCCAGCAAGTTTATTTAAGCCACAGATCCCTCAACTAAGTTAGTCCCCCAAAATTGGGCTATAGAGGAATTTGGGATTTTCTTTTAAGAGGTGGAATGGGTGTCAACCATCTCACCTTTTAAAAATTTCCAAGACACCCTTAAAACCAAAGTTACTTGAATTTCTGTCCATGTCTATTTTTGAAGCATAGTACAGCTTTCATTATGCCAGCAAAATCTATTCCAGTTGCTGGATCACCAAAAGTTTGTTTCTTTATTTCCTTGTCAGACAAAAGCATAAGGATGTAATACTTCTTTTATTCAATATCTGGTTTCCACTCTGACCTCAAAGCTGTAATAAATAAATTTGAATTTTGATCTTTTCCCTGCTTATTCAGCCTTCTTAAAGGTTTTATGCAGCCAAGGTCTGCATAAGCTTGTACCTCAACCTTATATACAGTGGTGGGATTCAAATAATTTAACAACCGGTTCTCTGTCCTAATGATTTCTTCCATCAACCAGTTCACCAAACTGCTCAGAAAGTTAACAACCGGTTCTCCCAGAGTGGTGCGAACTGGCTCAATCCCTCCACTGCTTATATATAGTATTTGAAAAGAAAAAACCCAGAATGGATGACTGTTTTTAATTATATTTGCTGATAGCAAAAATATCATTCTAAATTACTTGCTTAATAGGTAAGTGTTCTGAAAGATCACAATTCAGTTAATGATTTTGGGTATTAAGCGCTACAAAGCTTAAAGCATAACTCATTATAGCTGGTTAAGGTGAATAAACTGCAGCCATTACCTCAATGTATAGCTTCCAAAAGGTCAAGGTTTCATTCTGAACCACTTCTTGAACTGGTGATTTGATAGATGTGTAGGTAATAAGCACAGGTATCAAGTTTGGCTAAAGGAGGAATGATAGCCACAGTTGTCAAGGGAACATTTGCAATAATAAATGTGAGTGGAATAAGTGACAATTTCTCTGTTGGACGTGCTCATGTGTAAAAACAAATAAAAGTTTGGCTATTGTAGTACAAGTGGTCCTCAACTTAACAACAGTTCATTTAGTTACAGTGATACTGAAAAAAGTGACTTATGACCATTTTCACACTTATGACAGTTGCAGCATCCCCGTGGTCACGTGATTTACATTCGGATGCTTGACAACTGATTCGTAGTTATGACGGCTGCAGTGTCACTGGGTCATGTGATCCTCCTTCGCGACCTTCTGACAAGCAAAGTCAAAGGAGAAGCCAGATTCATTTAACAACTGTTCGACTAATTTAACAAGTCAGTTGTGTATGGAGATTCTCCATCATCCAAGTCATGGTTGTTCCAAAGGTGCTTTTTCAGGAGGCAACTGGACTTTATTTTTTCTTTGAAGACGTTTTGCTTCCCATCCAAGAAGCTTCTTCAGTTCTCAAGTTTTGAAAAAATATCTTTGGCTTAACAAGTTAGTTCACTTAACAAATGTGGCAAGAAAATTCGTACAATGGGGCAAAACTCACTTAACAAATTTCTCACTTAGCAACATAAATTTTGGGCTCAATTGTGGCTGTAAGTTGAGGACTACCTGTATAACAGATCTGACTTGAGTATTAGATACAATGAGAGGCCACTCTAAGCAGTAGATTCTGAAAAGGAGAGAACTGCGGGGCTCTATGTGCTGAAGATACAGGAGTTGCACCTGATGTTATCATGGATTGTTTAGCGAGGATTAGATAGAATAGGCACAGCCCAAACCAACAAACTGGGTTAGGGTTTAAAATGATATATGAAGCAAGTCATATATGAAGCTAGCCATCGTCTTGTACCCTCAAGCCATGAAGTTGCAATGGAGAAGGCTGTTATGTCACTGTTGAGTAATCAAAAATTCAGCCATCTGTTCAGCTCAGAAAACCAGGAGACTGAGCAGGTGTACACATGTGTGGGCATCATATTGCCTCTCCTCTCAGGCAACAACATATCTTGGGGTTTCTTTTTGTTTTGCTTTATCCCATCCCTCTGATCCTTTTTAGAGAAATGCGAGTCAGTCTAGATTTAGATGAATGGGCACGCTCAGTATGCTATCATTCTAATCAAGAACAATTCTGTCTTGTCTGGGTTTAGTTTCAGTTGATTACCCTTCATTCAGGGAATTAGGATATATGCTGGTTCCGTCTCCTTTGACATAGATTTGCCCCGTGTTTTTCTAAAGCCACTGCAGAGCCATTTATACAGAGGTTCATTGAAATGATTTACACTTTGAGCTTTTTTCACAGTGCTATTGTGATACAATTGTTCATGTTTATTTTGGAATGAAGAGTTTCTATGGCTCCCTCTAAATGTGCTTATCAACAGTTTGAATTGATATTGAATGACATGAAGGTTGAAGTGGTGATGGCATACAAAAAGATAATAGAGGAAAACAAATTACAAATAAATTACGCAGGATGTGCACAATGGTTTCCTTTGGTTGCCCTGTATATAATTTATTGGAAGAATCTAAGATCTAATATTGTGAGACGGGAAATACATTTCTCTATCCTTGATATACGATTTATAATGCATGAAAGTACAAACATAAGTTTTCCCTTTTCTTCTTCTTTTCTCTTAAATTAAAAATTGACAACATTTTTAACTTACATTTTATTGACTCTCTTAAATGAGATTGAAAAAAGAAACTCATCTGTTGATTTTACCTAGTGATGTCTCTTTTTTCTGTAAGCTATATATATATATATTTACATTATTGCAAATAAAACATTAAAAATTGTACTCATATATACAACTAGCCCTCGACTTACAACAGTTTAGTGACTGTTCAAAGTTACAACAGCAACTGAAAAATGTGACTTACAACCATTTTTCACATCTACGACCATTGCAGCACCCCCAGATTCATATGAACAAAATTCAGATGATCGGCAACTGGTTCCTATTTATGACCGTTGCTGTGTCCCAAAGTCATTTTGCAATGTTCTTACAAACAAAGTCAATAGGGAAGCCAGATTTGCTTAACAAGCGTTTTTTTAACTTATCAATTGTGGTGATTCACTTAACAATTGTGGCAAGAAAGGTCATAAAATGGGGCAAAACTCACTTAACAAATGTCTCACTTAACAACATAAATTTTGGGCTGAATTGAGGTCATACTTCGAGGACCACCTGTGTTAAGCTTACCCACAAATTGCAGCACAAGGAAAGAGATGACAGGTGAAAAGAAATGGATGAAAGCAGAAATGGTTTCTGTCAGGAATGTGTAAAAAATGGATGAACTTGATGAATGGATGAAAGGTTAAATGTTACCTTTACTTCTATATTACGAAGTGTGCTGCTCTGCTAGCAGGTACCGGTACTAGAAACCACGATGTAGCTTGATTAGAGGATATGGGTTTAGATAAATAGGATTTGCCGATCAAAGAAATTTGGATAGCTTTATTAAAGAGTTCGTAACAGTCTCCGGTAGAGAAAAGACTCTTAATACTGTTTGTTTTTAATACTTTCAACTCATAGCTTATTCCCTTGCTTATTCCTTTTTCATAGGCAGAAATGATTCAGGCCGCTTTCCAAGCTCAAAGGGCATTTCTTTGGTTGACCTCACGTTATCAAGAACCTCAGGAGGTAAGAAATCTTGTGGTCACTTGAACCGTTCAAAGTTTTGTTGGTTGGTTTTCTAAAAACGGGAAGTTGGCATGTTGTAAAACAAAACAAAATCAGACTTTGGCTTCATTTTATTTTTAAAAGAAAAGTCTGGGTGCCTATACTCATTTAAAAAATAAAAATGATTGGCTCCTGAACCCCAGTGGTTTAGTTGGATGAATGCCCAGAACAAAAGACCATACCCTGGAGAATGGCAGATGAATTTCTGCAAGAGGAGTCCTATAAATAAAGTTAAGACTTTCCCAATCTTGGTTAAATATTAAATAAATGAGCCTGAATAGCTTAGCAGACTAAGCATTGTAATTAAAACCCAGCTATCTGCAATTACTGCTAGTTCGAATCTCCCTAGACTCAAGGTTGACTCAGCCTTCCATCCTTTCTAAGGTAGGTAAATTGAGGACCCAGTTTGTGGGGGCAATAAGCTGACTTTGTATAAATATAAAAGTATGAAGGCTATTGCTTAACGCATTGTAAGCCGCCCTGAGTCTTCAGAGAAGGGCGGCATATAAATCAAATTAAAAAAAAATCTGGAAATATCTCAAAATTTCTTTTAATTCTCTAGATAATAGTTCTGATAAAGTTGTGAAGTAAGAAATTTTCATTAAATGACAACTTAATTGCATATAAAAATTGACAAACACACACACACACAACTGATTCATACTTGGCAAGATAACCATTATGTGATTTGTTTTGGATTGACTGGATATTGTGCAAACTTTATTGAGATTTCAAACCATAATTATCAGGGTTTGGTTTGGGTTTTAGTATGATCTAATAATTAAGGCGCCAGTCTAGAAACCAAGAGACTGAGTTCTAGTCCCACATTAGGCATGAAAGCCAGCTGGGTGATTTTGGGCTAGTAACTCTCACAACAAATTACCTCATAGGGTTGTTGTGGAGAAAAAAGGAGGAAGAAGGAGTATGTGTGTGTTATTTGTTAAAATAATAAAGGAGGGATATAAATAAGTAAGTAAGTAAGTAAACACAGCCAGTTATATCATTAAGATATGACTGACATCTGCTTTGATGAAAACAAACCATGATTTAGTATGATGTTAGAAGTTAATCATAAGGGATTGTCTTAAATTACTTAAACAAATTTAGCATTCCTTATACTGTGATATATGGCATCTAATCTGGTGTTGGAGAAAATCCTGCTAAGCGCAAAGTGAGTGTAATTCTTTTCTTTCAAAACCCAAGGTAGCGGATTGATTCCAATATGGGGCTTAAATAATTTACCCACCTTTATTATAATTTAATTCCTTTTCATTCAAGTAGGGAAAGGGAAAAATAAAAGTCAATCCTTTAAAATAATTACTACTGTGCTAGAGAAATAATAATCCAAGTACAGCAATGGAAGCAATAAAAGTCCAAAAGGGAAAAAAAACCAGTTTATACAGGAGCAGTTATGAAACTATTCAAAGATGGTCCTTCCCTCCTAAAAACCCAGTAATCTTTTCTAAGATATTGACAGACTTCATATATATGAAGATAAATTGAAGTTAATTTTAATTTTCAGTACAGGTAGTCCTCGATTTATGACCACAATTGAGCCCAAAATTTCCATTGTTAAGTGAGACATTTGTTAAGTGAGTTTTCCCCATTTTACAACCTTTCTAGACAAAATAGTTAAGTGAATAAATTGCAGTTGTTAAGTTACTAACATGGTTGTTAAAGGAACCTGACTTCCCCTTTGACTTTGCTTGTGAGGTCACAGAAGGTGATCACATGACCTTAGATCATTGCAACTGTCATAAATATGAGTCCGTTGCCAAGCATCTGAATTTTGATCACATCAACAAGGGGTCATAAGTGTGAAAAATGGTCATAAGTCACTTTTTTCAGTGCCATTGTAACTTTGAATGGTCACTAAACAAACTATTGTAAATTGAGTACTACCTACCGGTATATGTATTTTCTTTCTAAAAATACAAGTTTGTTTTTTTCTGAATTTTTTCACGGACAAATTGTCCATTGACATAGGCTGTTGTGTTGCCACATTGCGGTGGGGAAATGTTCCTGGAAGACATGACTGAAAAATGCTGAAATGTTTACCAAGACTTTCATGCTATATATTAGGAATATATATTCCTAGCAAGGTCATGTAAGCATGAAAGTCATACCAGCTGCCCAGCTAAAGCAAGCCGGCACCAGCAATATAGGAAGATGCTGAGGGTAGATGATCATTTTAATGACAATGGCAAAGGCATCAATTGACATCGCGCAGGAGAAGGCAATGGTAAACCACTCCTATATTTTATTAACAAAACCGCAGGGATAGAAAATATAAAGTGATTTGCAACACAAATACTAAATAATGGATGGATAACACTCAACATGCCACTAGAGGAAGAGCTGAAGACCTTTTAGAGTGCTACTTTTGATATGGCTAGCTTAAAGCCTTTGGGGTGTTCAGTTGCCATGCAGGAAAAGAAAATCCAAAGCTACAAAGGTTTCATTGCAATGGGAAAATGGTATGTAAGAAGCATGAAAACGGGAAAACTCAACCCAGGGAAAGATAAAATGAAAGGACTACAAGCTGACATTTTAGGCATCAATGAATTGAGAAGAATTGGATCATTCGGTCAGAAGATAAAGCCGTTTATTACTCACAGTATGAAAAACAAAAATAGGGATTAATTGCTTTTATAATTAAGGGTATAGCGTGAACAGTGACTGGCTATAGTGCAATCAGTGACTATAATCCATTAGACTTTATGGACATCCCTTTAATATCATGACTGTCCGCGTATGCTCCAACTACTAATGCAGAAGAGGAGGATGATGAGTTTTGTTATCAAGTTCAATTTGAAATTGACAGAACATACAAAAGCAAGGTGTGCTGCTTGTGATTGGAGACTGGAATGCCAAAGTTGGAAATCTTAAGGAGGAAAATGGAGTTGGATTGTAAGATTTAGGAAACCAAAATGAAGCAGGAGAGCAACTTATTATTCCAGTACAATGACTTATTAATGGATAACAATGACTTTAAATCTTCAAACAACATCACTATACATGGACATCACCAGACTAGAGCATAGAAATTAAATTGATTATAGTACTGCTAAAAAGTGGAATGGGTATAATGAAGTATTATAACTGTATAGTAGGGATGCATCATCCAAGATACTGCAGAAAATGTTCTGTACTTACCGGTACATTCATCTATAGTACTCGAAAATGAAGTTACATTAGCACTCTAGTTATAACCAAGTCAGAAGACTGTAGGAATTAATAGAACACCCTCACAGAAAATGGCAACAACAGAAGCTGAATCATTAAAGGTTGTAATTTTTCACATGCTGGCAAAATAATGTTTAGGATCATCCAACACAGATTAAAATCTGGAAAAGAGATGCCAGATGTTCAAGCTAGCTTTAGAAAAATTCAAAAAACACAAGACATTATCACTGATACAAGCTGGATAATTGAGAAAGCCAAAGAATGCCCCAAAGAAGTCATTGTCTGCTCCATTGAGTATAGAAACGGCCTCAATTATACAGTCATATCAAGCTATAGAAACTATCTAGAAAAATAAGAATCCTAGAACCTTTCATTGTCCTGGGTAACACCTATATACAGCTCAGAAAGCTACAGTATAGACAAAACAAGGCAAAAGAGAGGAGATTCAGGTTGGCTACAGAGTGTGAGAAAGCTGTATACTTTCCCCTTATTTATTCAGTTTATATTAATATATTGTATATATAGTATACAATATATTGAATATATTGTATATTAAGGAAAGATGAATTAAAAAGAGCGTGGTTTTAAAATTGGAGGAAGAAAATTCAGTCACCTACACTATGCTGATGACACCATGGTGGCGCAGTGGTTAGAATGCAGTACTGCAGGCTAACTCTGATGAGTGCTGACTGTCTGCAGTTCGATTGTTACCGGCTCAAGGTTGACTCAGCATTCCATCCTTCCAAAGTCATTTAAATGAGGACCCAGATTGTTGGGGCAATATGCTGACTCTAAACTGCTTAGAGAGGGCTGTAAAGCACAGTGAAGCAATATGTAAGTCTTAGGAATACCTTAGCCAGCTAAGAAAACAAAGAAATGACTCATTGAAGAAATCAACCTTTAGTTTTTGCTCAAGGCACAAATAACCAGGTTCAAATTATCTATCTGGTAAGATTTCACACCAACTTGATGGCACATTATCAAACAATTTGATATCCTCCAGAATTTTGGACCTTCCACAATTCCTGGTGGTTCCCAAGTTAGCTATTACTAATTTAGAACGTCTAGCAACATTGATTAATATATAGGATATGGTGAGTCCTCCTAAGTAAAAGAAAAACATTTTTTTTGCTGTCATTATGATAAGCTGAAATATATTGTAGTGTAAAATTAACACAACTGTATGTGTGTAAAACACAGCTGTCATGCAAAATAAATATTCTGTAACAAGCATTCATCAGTTTCAGTAGTATTTTCTACTGCAAGTGATATAATAGTTTCATCTTGTCAAAAGCAAGAAATATGTGTTGTAGGTTTCCAAATAGTGCATTACAGTATGAAGAAAACCTGATATGAACAGAACAGAAAATACTTTGTTAATGTGACATCATCTATTTCTGTTTGTACTTTAAGCTAAAATCACAAATTTAAGCAAAACCCAGACAGGTAGAAGAAGCATTCATTTTCATCAGAATTCCCAGGGAATAGAAAAGCATATTAAGATGACAGCAACTCTTGAAAAAGGAAGCAGTTGTGCGTCATTGAGCTTTCTATATAGTTTGTGAACTGGTAGATGAATAAGCTGTTGTTGATCATGTCTTCACAGCTTTGCAAATATTCAGAAGCAATGTTTGGGTGGTGGTGGTGGGGGAGGAAGTGCACAATTTATCTTAAAGTAATAACAGAAAACAAAACCATTAGCATTCTGAAGCATCTAGGATTCCTTAGTTCAAATGTAGCATCCATGCCCAGCAAGTCACAAAGAAATGTTTGTTCATTGTGATTTTTCTGATATATGTTTCTGCTAGCAGTGCTTACATTTTATTCCATCTTGAAGAGCTCCTCATTTCCCTGCATATGCAAAAATAGCAAGAGCCAAGAAGATAATTCCAGCTGGCATGTCAATCCTGTAACAACTACAATAAATTACTTAGCAGAGTGAATGCTTTGTTCCTTTTTATGGTCATGTTCTATATTTGTATGTGGAGTGGAAATGGTCACATGAGAAAACCATCATCTGATACTACAGTTTACATATACTAGCTGGCTAATAGCTACTGCCTGAAAATTACTCTCCGGAAAGCTGCGATTTAAACTTTTCTACTTATTTGGAACTTATTTCAAATGCTTCAATTTAAGCAATATGTTAAAAACAACTGTAAATTATTGTTTAATTTACAGAAGTGAAGTTTAATTAAACAAGAAGTGAGAAGTTATTTTAAAAACCCTTTGGAACGGGAATAAACTAAAAGTAATTATGTATAAAGAATTTCCACTATAATACAATTTCCCCCACTTTATGTGATATCTGTTTATGTGATTTTATGTTATGCAATTGATCATTTTCATTCAAGAAATCACTTTATGCAGGAAAAAATAGTGCTATTATGTGATTTATGCCAGTATATTCCATTTGTTATTAAAAGCTAATGTGATGTACTGTTTAAGGCATCCAGCTAGAAACCAGGAGACAATGAGTTCTACTCCCATCTTATGCACAAAGCCAGCTGGGTGATCTTGAGCCAGTCACTATCTCTCAACCTCAGGAAAGAGGCAATGGCAAACTTCTTTTGAAATCTTGCCAAGAAAATAACTTCAGGGACTAATCCAGGCAGTCAAAACTGACTTGAAGGTACAAAATAAAAGAATTCATTTGCAGCAATGGTCTAGAAACATATCAAGACTTCTTCCTGCCAAAACTGCTTGTATTTTCCTAGCCAAATCCCTTTCTATTCTCCCTTATGCATTCCTCATTGGATTGTGCTGTTGTTCTAATGATGCATGTTTAGTACAATAGCAATAGCACTTAGATTTATATACCACTTTACAGTGCTGTACAACCCTCTCTTAAGTGGTTTACAGAATCAGCATATTGCCCCCAACAATCTGGGTCTTTATTTTACCGATATTGGAAGGATGGAAAGCTGAGTCAACCTTGAGCCAGTAAGAATCAAACTGCTGGCAGTCAGCAGAATTAGCCTGCAATAGTGCATTTTAACCACTGCACCATTACAGCTCTTCCTACCAATTGTACTATGGGATCAAAACAGCTGTTAAATATCTTGCCAAACTTCCTTACCCAAAGGGACCTCTCCAGCACTAGAAACAAAGGTGAAACTATTAATTTGTGCTGAAGCTGGTGGAGAATCCTTGCCCTAGGACAGTGATGGCTAACCTTTTTGCTGTCGCGTGGCAAAAATGGGGAAAGTGCAGGGGGGTCATGCACATGCATGCCCACACTCATAATTCAGTGCACCCCGCCCCCTCGTGCATGTGCATGCAACTCCCCCTGTGCTTTCCCCGCTTTTGGCAAGCAATGGCACGGTGGGCTTGGTTGGCCTGTTTTTTGCCCTCCCCAGGCTCCAGAGGTTTTCTAAGAGCCTGGGGAGGGCGAAAACTGTCTTCCTCACCTCCCCAGAGGCCCTCCAGAGGCCGGAAACAGCCTGTTTCTCGACTTCTGGTGGGCCTGGAAGGCCGAAAATCAGCTGGCCGGCACACTCCTGCGTGTTGGAGCTGAGCTAGGGCAATGCTTGTGTGCCCACAGATATGGCTCCACGTGCCACCTGTGGCACACGTGCCATAGATTCGCCATCACAGCCCTAGAATAAGCTTTTAAAACTTGAGTGAATCTACTCTACACAAAAATTTAAAATGCTAATGAAATTTCACAGTGTATGATGCGTTCCACGTCTTTAGCTGGCATGTAAACAGTGCACATTAGAAAAAACAGCTTTAAAAAGGTTGAGAAAATGGACTTGTAGAAAAGTGAAAGCATTTTGGATTAAACTTTGGTGGGTTATGCAGAATGTTTTGAAAAAGAAGCTTCAATTTTCTCCGCAGCTTTTTTTGTTCGGGATAGTTAAGGATTGTTCACCGAGTGAAACGAGATTGATTTTATATATGATTACTGCAGCTAGGTTACTGATTGGACAATATTGGAAAAAAGATAGTGTACCTACTATAGAGGAATGGACATTGAAGATGGCTAATTTTGCGGAAATGGCAAAGATTTCTGCATATTTAAAAGACAGGACCCATGAAGCCTTTGTTAGGGAGTGGAAGAAATGGGTAGACTATGTGCAGAGTAAATACCAAACTAAGAAGTTTCAATTAGTAGTGAATTTATAATTACTTCGATTATAGTTATTTTATTAATTTATACTGTTATTTAGAAAACTTATTATGTTATATATATATTTTTATATATCATTATTTAGAAAAATTATACTTAAAACAAGTTTATACATATTTTATACTATTCTCTAGAAAAGTTTTAAGAATATTAGTTAAGTCTTTTATATATGGTTTATAATTATTCTTATTGTTTTATTGAATATTTGAAATTATATTGTTATCCAGAAAACTTATAATGTTATATATACTTACTATATTATTATTTAGAAAAATTATGTTAAAAAATAAGTTTATATATATTTGTTATACTGCTGTCTAGAAAAATTTTAAGAATATTTTAAAAGTTTTTTATAAGTGATTCATGGTTAGTATATATTTGACTTAGGAGGGTAAAATATAATGTTAGAAGTATTCGATAAGTGATTATATAAGATTTATGTTTAGTATATATTTTAGATTAATTTTATTTTACTCAATGCTAAAACATGTAGTACCTTATTTGAATCTCACCTATATGCTTTTGTTTAATATTGATTGATATATAAGATTGATGTTTTGTTAGTAAAGGAAGCCAGGGGGGGTGGGGAGGGGAGGGAGGGAAAGGGAGGGGGTGGTAGGTGGGTTGGGGGATTGGTGGGGGGAAAGGGGGATAAAAATTGTATTGTAAAACTTTTTCAATAAAAAAAAAGGTTGAGAAAATGGTTTCTTTGTACATAAAATATGAGACAAAGTGGGGAAAGTGTTCATGTAATGTAGTGCTTAAAATTAAGGCTCTAAAAATGGTATCAAGGTAAATAGATACAGAATTAGCCATCCAGAAATGTAAGATCTAACCTATGTAATTTAGCATAATTCCTATTAAACGTATTACAGCAAGGTTATTTGGGGGTTTTTTGCTCTGAGCTTTTTGCAGTTTCCTATATGGCTCTAGACATTTTTATGGCTTTAGGAATGAGATAACTTTTGAATCATAGACATTTAATATCATTTAAAATGACTGTCTTTCCTTATTAAATATGGATGATTATTTTCCTAAAAAGGATAAATTTCTACAAGCACTTATCCTCAACATTTGCTTTTCTGGGTCTTTGATATCTTCTGGACTATTCTTAATAATAGTGCTATCAGGGCAGAATTTTAGAAAAGAAATATTTATGTATCCTCTGGGTAGAATGAACAGGAAGGCTCCCAGAAAAATAACAACTGAAACACATTTTACTTCACAAGACAATTCATCATGTAAGAACCTTAAAATGCCCAGGAAGTTGATTTTTTAGTTCAGAGTCTATCTACATTTCATTATTTGATATTACTCCCAAATATTTCAAAACACATCATGTCATCCTCACATTAGACAAATGACTTCTCTGATAGCGGAAGTGTTCTTAGAGCTGGGTGGCTTTAACACACTGAACAAATTTTGAGATCTCAGTTTCAATAATGTGCACACAGGTATGCACATACACATAAAAAAAACCCCATTTCTGTTCTAGTGATTTCTTCATTTTATTTATATTGCAGAATGAAGTTGCCATTCTTCTAAAACCAATATCAGAGAAGATTCAGGAAATTCAGACGTTCAGAGAGCGAAATCGTGGAAGCAATATGTTTAATCATCTGTCTGCTGTCAGTGAAAGTATTCCAGCTCTTGGATGGGTAACAATTGTAAGTGCTGAATTTTAGAAGTGGACATTTTCGAAACAGAACCAGTTTTTTCACCCTTATCTACCATGCAACCTTGGGTTGGTTTGACTCTGGTTCAGACCTCATTGCTTGCAGATGGTATTGTCATATCACCACCTCACTTTTAAAGATTTTCTCTTTAAACAGCCCACTTTGTTGAATGGGACTTCATCCCTCAATAGTGGGATTTGTGGGTGGAAATATTTAGTTGACTTGACCAATGGAAAAGCTATTGGATCTCTTTAGGACATGGCTAGGAGATCACCACCAGGCCTGTAGTCTAAACTGTGAAGTCATGAAAGCATTCCTGAATAAGGCGGCAGCAAATATTCCAGACTGCTTCCATATTGCTGCCAAGGAAATTGCAAGCATAGTCCTAAATAGTCACCTGGTATCATGACGTGATCTTACTTTTCTTAGAGAACAAGGTCAGCAAAACAGAATTCCTCAGGCTCCGAGATATCTATGTTTCTTTGAAATAGCTATCAGTTAAAATAGGAAGGAGGGTTTTTTCCCCCATGATTACATTTACCTTTTCTCTGTCTCTTAAAAATGGATTCCTGTGATTTTATACAATGCTCCTGTGTTCTCTTTTAGTCTGCTAAGCCAGGGCCTTATGTAAAGGAGATGAACGATGCTGCTACATTTTATACTAATAGGGTGTTAAAAGACTACAAGCATAGGTAAGTTAATACTCTCCAACACCACCTCCATCAACCAATTTAATTACTTTACTTGGCTGGTGTGTCTGAATCATTTTTATTACATTCTAAAGCAGGGGTGTTCAACCTTGGCAATTTTAAGACTTACAGACTTCAACTCCCAAAATTCTGAGAATTAAAGTCTACAAATCTTAAAATTTAACACACATACGCTATTTCCCCCAAAATAAGACATCCCCTGATAATAAGCCCAATCAGGCTTTTGAGCACATGGCAATAAGGCTTACTTTAGGGTTCAAAAATATATAAGACAGTGTCTTATTTTTGGGAAAACACGATAGCATTACACATCCACGCTAATCAACACAGCACCTCATTCACCACCTCACATACTCACCCAAACCCTCTTATGCAGCCTCAGATACCCCATGCTGTACATCTCATGTATCCTCCCCCTCATACACCCCCTCACCCCTCCTGGCAATAGCTACTTATCTGCCTGCAGGCCTGAGAGTTCAAACTTCCTGCTGGATTCTCTACTGCATGGGTGTCAAAATCGCTGTCTCACATGACATTTCGTGAAGTTTTCCCCTTCACTGAGCTGGGACGGGTTTGGCCTGCGCGTGATGCATCCGTCCGCGGGCCGTCAATTTGAAAACCCCGCTCTACTAACTTTCGTTGTGGGAAACCAGCAAGAAATGTCTCATCTAACGACTGTGGATTCAGTTAATGATGACAACTGGGATGCAGGGATTGCCATCATTAATCAGTAGAGACTCACTTTATAACCCAGGATGCAGGTGACATAATTTTCTGTCATAATTGCTGCTGTAAGTCAAGGACTACCTGTACTGTAATTTCAGTAGGTAGCTTTTTAAATACGATTCAAGAGATTACAAATTACCATCAGTGGCAATTCCCTCCTTGACTTGAAGGTCAGAAGGGACCTTAAAGAACATGTACAAGTAGCTTTTATTGTGTTACAGTGATTTGCGTCACGTTGATTGGGTGAAATCATTCCTGAATATTTGGACAGAGCTTCAAGCATACATAAAAGAATATCACACTACTGGGCTCATTTGGAGTAAAACTGTAAGTGCTTTATTCCTTACCTTCCACTGTGAAAAAAGATAATTAATACATTAGTGTACAGTAGGGTTCCCAGCTTAGTGTTGGAGAGGGTTAAAATTATTCTTGAACTAAGAGGGAAAAAAACCAAAAATATCATTTTGGTTCCCAGCAATTGTATATTTCCAGGACAAAGAACTTTTGAAATAAATGAGTTGGGAGAAAGTTTTAAATGTTCCGTCTCTTAGCGTCTTTGATTCCATAATTGACAGTTTCAAGAAAATTAGGAAAATTATATACAGATAGTTTTCAGGTTGTGATGGCAGTGGGACCAGGAATTCTGATGCTAAATCACAGTTGTAAAATGGGACTTCATGTGACCACACCACTTAGCGAAAGCAATTATGTCAGTTAAACAAAGACCATGCATGTTGTTAAGCGAGGACCTCAGGGACCTTGGAATCCTAGTGGACAATCAATTAAATATGAGCCAGTGGTGTGTGTCAGCAGCCAAAAAAGCCAATGCAATCCTAAATTGCATTAACAGAGGGATTGAATCAAGATCACATGAGGTACTAGAACCACTCTATAAAGCCTTAGTAAGGCCACGCCTAGAATGCTCCAACCAATTTTGCTCACCATGTTATAAAAAAGGCGTGGAAAAAGGGTGCAGAGAAGAGCAGCAAAGATAATTAGGAGCCTGGAGGCTAAAATGTATGAAGAATGGTTGCAAGAACTGAGCACGACTAGTGTAGTGAAGAGAAAGACCAGGGGTGATAGCTGTGTTCTAATATTGAGGGGCTGCCACAGAGAGAAGGTGGTCAACCTATTTTCCAAAGCACCAAAGGCCAGACAAGGAATAATGGATGGAAACTGAACAAGGAGAGATTCATCCTAGAAATAAGAGAAACTTTACATCAGTGAGAACAATCAACCAATGGAACAGCTTGCCTTCAGAAGTTGTGGGTGCTTCATCATTGTAGGCTTTCAAGAAGAGACTGGACAGTCACTTGTCAGAAATGTTATAGGGTTTCCTGCTTGAGGAAGGGGTTGGACTAGATGACCTACAAGGTCCCTTCCAACTTTGTAATTCAGTATTCTGATCACATCTCCTGACTTCCTGCTGGTTTCCCTATTGACTTTGCTCTCCAGTAGGGATCATTAGAAACTGAAGTCATGTGACTGTGACTCACTGTGATGTCATAATTGTGAGCTGGGTGCCAAGCACCCTGACTCAGTCATGTGACTGTGGGGTTACTGCAATCACCAGAACTCCAAGGAACCATGGTAAGACCCCTTGTTGAGAATTGTTGCAACTTTGAACCCGTTGCTGAATGAATGGTTGTAACCCAAGGACTATCTGTATACTTGGATCTACATTTTAAACATTTAATCATACAAAGAACAACATGTCCCAGTCACGCCAATAACATCGGTTGATATTTTTTTTCATTTTGTTCATGCATTCTTTTGCTGCTTTACCTAACTTGGTTTTTAAAATTACTTAAATCACCTTTTCTGTGTATTTTAATGCACAGAGTTTAGTTTATGGCTTCTGTAAACTCATAATTCCCCAGGCATGTTACAGGTTCTCAAGAGTTGACCCTGCCTTCATGCAGCAGGTGTTTGCTATTGCTAGCCATTTATTAGATTAAATCTGAGCAGATGTTTTAACAATAAATCTTTATAAACAGCTTATAAAAACTATTTAGCACAAATGTTTACAATGTCTGTCTCCTAGGTTTATGTCAGCTGCCTCCTTGGGGGACAGCTGTTCTCTTTTGTTATTGTCCATTATTTCAAATGGTTAGGCAATGTATGACAATATATGATAATATTTACTGGAGGTTGCTACATATTATTTTCACATTAATTTTCAGGGAAACAGTTATGTCAAATGGATGAATATCAGGTTTTAAATGGAAGTTATAGTAATTATCCAATCTTAGTGTTTCATGAATGACAACAGGAACTAAAAAACTTGTCCTTGGAATTCACTTGGAACTTGTAAATGGAGAAGAGATGAGATTGTTGGCCTTCTTAATTTTGTTCTTCTGTCACTAAAAATCACATTTAAAAACTGAGGATAGAAGTACAATTTGCAAAGATATTAATTTATCACCATCACACAGTGACTGAGTGGCTATGCTGTTAAGCTATAATGAGGCATGTTTAGTTTTGGCTGAGCCATTGCATTTTTAATTACAGCTTCCAGCTTTAGCATGTTTCACAGATGGTTGTTGACATGTAAAGGTAACATTTTTTTTCAAGCAGAAGTTGTGAGCAAGCAGGTATTTGTCAATTTTCATACATAGTACATAGCATAATACCCAATTTCATTGGGTCATTAATACTAAACTGGCAAAGGTGCTATATTGCTTAACATATATTCAGGACAACATGGGAGGCACTCAGATCAATCAATCAATCATAAAGTCACTAGGTAATTTGTTATGCCTTTTGCAGTAAGGCATGACTTCCTTTGATTGTGGTTTTTGAACAAGACAGAGTGGCTCGATATACATATAACACAAAGCCATAAACTATGCTTAATAAATCTCATGGCTTTGTTCATGTATTGTTTTGTAATTGCTTAGCATAGCCCTTGAGGAGCGTGGTGGCACACGTGGTTATAACGCTGGGTTGACAAACAGCAGGCCTGTGTTCGAGACTCTAGTGCTGCTGTGTGATGGGATGCACTCCTGTCATGTGCTCCAGCTCCTGCCCACCTTGCAGTTGAAAGCGTGCAAATGTGAGTAGATAAATAGGTACAACTTCAGTGGGCACTTTAATAAGGACATGAAAGGAGCCTGCAACCAAGTGTCCCCAAGGCAACAGTGATGTCACTGGTTAATCTTTTCAACCTGGTAGCGCCCTGGTGCTTGAATTTGAAGCACAACACTTTTGTTTCTCTTGGAGCTTCCTGTCCTCAGGCTAGAGGTGGAAACTGACAGCAGTTTCCTGCCTTTTTGAGGTAGGAAACATGAAAATGACATTATAAGCTCTAAATAGGCACATCAGAGTCCAAAAATAAAAGAAATCCACCAAATGTTTAAGCTTTTGTGAACTTGCCTACCTCTCAGTATTTTTACAAACCCTAATTCTCTCTTGGTCAGATATTTATATGTATTTCTTAAGGATATTAATTCTGCCTGCCTTAAACCAGATTAATTTGTAGTAAACAGGAACAGGAACAGAGTTGGAAGGAACCTTGGAGGTCATGCTTATTCCAGGTTTTCTAAGTTTGTGTTTAATATCCTTGTTCAGGAATATATATCTTATCAACATCTGAAAAATGTTTATGTTTTAATTGAACATCCACTCAAATTAGTAAAATCCTGAAAGAATGAAATTGCATTCTGTCGGTGAAAAGGCGCTAACCCTACCAAGTTTTGTATGCTTCATATAATTACAGAGTCCTATATTGTTCTGTTCATACATATACCCAGGCATAAAAAAGAGACTCTGAAGCTCAGAAGATCATATAACAACCTACTGGAACAGGTGGACTGTGGCCCAGAGACATAGATCTTTTGTCAAGGTGTTTCTTCTGTAAATGTATACTAATGTTGTCTTTATAAAGCTCAAATTTTACACCACCTGTTTTCAAGCATCCTTTCTGCAATGAAAGTCTACTTACCAGGTGAAATAGCTGATGGGCAAAGGCAGTCCTCAATTTACGACCACAATTGAGCCCAAAATTTCTATTTTAAGTGAGGCATTTGTTAAGTGAAATTTGCCCCATTTTACGACCTTTCTTATCACAGTTGTTAAGTGAATCACTGTAGTTGTTAAGTTAGTGACATGGCCATGAAGTGAATCTGGCTTCCCCATTGACTTTGCTTGTCAGAAGGTCACAAAAAGAGATCCCATGACTCTGCGACACTGCAACCGTCATAAATATGAGTCAACTTCCGAGCATTTGATCATAGGCTCATGGGGATGCTGCAACAGCTGTAAGTGTGAAAAATGGTCATAAACTCACTTTTTTCAGTGATGATGTAACCTTGAATAGTCACTAAATGAACTGTTGCAAGTCAAGGACTACCTGTATAGCTGTTATAGAGAAATATTTCTTCTTTTTTTGTCTATTAGCTGAATTGTTCATTTGGTTGTTTTATGTTCACAACATTGGGAGTAAAATTGCACTTTACAGAAACGCCATCTGTTTACTTTTTAAAATATAATTAGGGTCCAGTAGCATCAGCAGCATTAAGTTTGCCTGCTCTAGGGAACAAACAAGGCCTCCCTCCACCACCACCGCCGCCGCCACCTCCACCACCTCCGCCACCAGGACCTCCTCCTGCCATCAATACAGAAAATGCAAAAGATGATGCAACTGCATCTCGTTCAGCCTTATTTGCACAATTGAACCAGGGAGAGACAATTACTAAAGGTATGAAGCCTACCATAACTTAGCATCTCTTCAAACCATTACGCTCTACGTTTTCTCATAAAAGTTAAAAACACTTGCTTTCATGAATGCAAACATCTTTATGCTAAAAATGCTTAACTTGGAAATCTGACACTGCAGACACTTCTGGTGAAGAAATGGTGAACTGAACATCCCTGAAGCAGTGGGGAACGGCATTTATGATGGAAATTGGCAGCCAGATGCTGGATCATGGCTGGCGAAACCTTCCGGAGAAAGTTGAGATTGTGAGATTGCCCATATGTAACTCCAGACAGCTCCTTCTTGTGAGTAGGCTGCAGGAACCCAAGTTTTAGCGGTTGGCTTAAGTGAGCAGCTGGGAGTCAAGGGATTCCATCTAAGCTCACGGTCTAATGTAGCCTGTGTGGACACAAAGCTCAACCAAACCTCATTTCTTAATCACTGTTTGGGTTTGTTTTACTGCTTGGCAAATATTAAGAACGTTTGGAACGGCAAATTTTTATTGCATCCATTGAGTGAGTCTGCTCCTTATTAAAAGAAGTTTTAAGTTTGAGTTTAAGAAAAAATATTTTTTGGAATAAACAGCAAAAAAGGTGTTTGGAGTATTGATTTTGGAAAGTTACAAACAGATTAAGGGTCCAGATGGATTTGAAATGGACTTTGAAATTAATTATAAGAATCCTTCCCATGGGAAAATACTTTTTGTTTTGAATTCTTTTTAGAAAAAAATAATAGGATGTGATTTGATGGTTGGACACCAGTAGGAATAGAAAGAACTGACGATTATAAGTAAAAGAGAAGAACTATTAGATTTGACTTAGTACTGAATGGAATAATTTTTAAAAAACATTTGACATATTCTTGAACAATGGACCCAGAAGTTAATTTTAATGGTATCTGTCATTATAGTTAGTCCTCAATTTATAGCCACAATTAAGCCTGGAGTGATGATTGTACATTGCAGTGCTCATTAAGCAAGGCACTCATGTGATTGCCTCATTTAACAACCACAATTCCTGCTCTCCGTGTCATGTTCATTAAGCAAATGTGTTGGTTGTTCTGTGGAACACAGGTTGCTAGTGGAGAACGGAGTGCCAAAATCAGCATTCTAATTACCCCTTTTGCTGTTTATTTCAAAAGAAAAATAAAATAAAATTCAAACTTGTTGAATCAAAGATACCTAATAACTGAAAAGCAGTTAACAAGGAATTTCTGAAAGTGATTAGAAAAGGAAGTATGTGAACCTAGTACCCTTAAAGGCACCCCTACTCCCTTTTCTCCCAGAGTTTAAGCCTGCTGGAGACTGCAATCTTCTCATGAGGAGCAAGTGTTTGGAGCACTTGTGGGCAATCTCAAATCCTTTCCTTGTCCAGAGAGGAATTACAATTAGCCAATCTGGTTAAAGAACTCACTGGTTCTTTATTCTACTGGATCTTTATTCTCTACTTTTAGTTGATCTTTTTCTCTACTTTTAGTTGAGCCTTCTTCAGTTGACCATTTGACAATTAAATCAAATGAATATTCTACAAATAGATGTGTTCAAATATATGTCAATTTACCAAATACAGTACATGAATAATACTTTGAGTATCATATATTAACAAAGCAAAGTTTATAAGTTTTTTTTAAAACTTTTTAAAATTTCTACTATTGCTTGTGATTTTTATAGGGCTTAGACATGTCTCTGATGACCAGAAGACCCATAAAAATCCCAGTCTGCGTGCTCAAGGAGTACCAATGCAATCTCCTACCAAAACCTATGCTGCTGAGTCTCCCAAAATACCTTCTCAAAAGAATTACCCTCCTGTGTTAGAACTTGAAGGCAAGAAATGGAAAGTGGTAAGTTCAACTCACTTGTAGGTAACCTGGAAATTATCTTACAGTTGATTGTAAGTGACTTTTCTATTGAATTGTTATCTAAGAAGTATGTGCTTGAATTTTTTGTAATAGGATTAATAGTTTTACTTCCTAAGAATTTTAAATAACCAACTGAAACATATATTGGATCCAGCAGGTAGCAACATCTAGCTAGCCTTTCTGGGCTGAGAAGCTAAGCAGGGCTGGGACTGATTAATACCTGGATGAGCAATCACCAAGAAGTAGCAGAGCTGTAATTTAGATTGGAAATCATATAGTAACTATATCATATAGTAACTCTACTTTACATTTAGTGTGAGACTTTGGTTAAATTGTTACCAAGTAAGAAATAAGACATTTCCATTTTTACAGAGATCGCATTCTGGCTGAATGAAGAATGAAAATGATTCCTTGTGCATTTGCTAATAAAGGACAAACAATGAATAGTTACAACTCATTCTATTCTTCCTTATCAATCTTATAATAATAAAAAAATTATAGTCATGCCTAGAGATCCTAGTCTCTTCCCTGATGAAGGCTTCATCAGCTTCCCTTAGGATTAGCCTACAGAATCAATCTCATCCGGTGGAAGAAACCGCCCTGTAAAATACTAGTGCTCAGTCTTCTTGGCTTTTATGGGTTGCCAAAACTCTGGTATGATGCTGTATTTCTCAACTACTGTAATTTCCACATTCTTTTGAAGAGCAGGATCCCATTTCTTATCCTAAAAAATTGACAGAAAGGAGAACGAAAAGAATGATGCTGGATTTATAAAATTCAGCCCAACATTCAATATTTGCTTATATCATAAGGAAAAAGGTGGTGGCATTAACTTATTGTTGACTAAATTTCATTTCTAATACAAGTTGTTTCTAAGGTCAAATGTTCAAGATTGAACGCTCTCTAAAAAAAACGACAAACCATTTTGTGGCTAGACAGTATAACTTAGTTATTTCGCTCTCAAGGACTGGTAAGGGTTAGGGTTTGTCATTGGCCCCTAATTTGAAAATGATAGCAACCATAGGATGGAAACATGTTACTGAATTGAAATTTTGCTGCCAAATTTTAGCTGTGGGTCCTGGGAGTATATTCTAGGATCTGTAATATGCATGTTGCAGGGAGCATATGCAGCAAATAAGTAATTGGTTCCTTCTTCTGTGCTTTATTTTACATACAAATATTTAATGTATTGTATTGATTTCCATTTTGAACCATATTTCTTTTTCAATACATGTTATGTATTGCTGTTGTTATATTTTTTCATTCCACCTCTTTATATGTACAGTAACTCAAGGCAGTAAACATTCCTAATACTCTTGCCTCCTTTTTCCCCACAACAGTCCTGTGGGGTAGGTTGGGCTGAGAGAGAACACCTGGCCCAAAGTCACCCAGCTGACTTTCATACCTTTGATGGGACTAGAATTCATAGTCTCCTGGTTTCTGGACCAGCACCTTAATGACTATACCAACATGTCTTAAACATAAACAGTGTTACGTCCTAATGATATTTACTGCTAAATTGGGAAACAGATATAAAACAATTGTAGAGTGTAATTGCAAGTTATGTTTTCCCTTCTCCCTCCACTTGCTTAACTCCCTCTTTAAACAATAGAGATTGAAAGGAAACTGCAAACACTACTTTCTCATCTGTGGTAACAACTAATATAAGATCAATTAAACGTCTTTTTTTTTTCAAACAATGCAGGAGTACCAGGAGGACAAGAATGACCTATTAATTTCAGACACTGAGCTCAAGCAAGTAGCATATATTTTCAAGTGCAATAAATCTACAATACAGATAAAAGGAAAAGTTAATTCCATTACTATTGGTAAGTTCACTTCTAGGACAAGACTAAAGCTGAACTGCACATTTATCTTGAGCAAGTCTTATGGTGCATAGCAGAACTTAATTTCAAATAAACATGTTTAGGAATGCACTGTCCATTACAAGTCTTCTGGACAAGAATTCGTTTATTCTTCCAAATAACATCATGTGACACGGCTCAATTTATTTATTTATTTATTTATTAATTAAATTTCTATACCGCCCTTCTCCTGGCGGACCCAGGGCGGTGTACAGCCAATTAAAAACCAGTACATAAACAATTAAAAACATCCTAAAATCCATATAAGTTAAGGCTGAAGGTATAAGAACCGACTAAGAACTCTAAAAAGTTTAAAATTTAAAAAATGTAGAAATATTTAAAAATAAAAGGGATCAGGCAAGTCCGGCGAGTTGGAAAAGGTGCGTCTTTAGAGCCCGACGAAAAGTCCGGAGGTCAGCAATAGTTCTCAGTTCTGGAGGCAAATCGTTCCAGAGGGTGGGGGCTACCACAGAGAACGCTCTCCCCCTGGGGGTCGCCAGCCGGCATTGTCTGGCTGACGGCACCCCGAGGAGGCCCTCTCTGTGGGAGCGAACCGGTCGGTGGGAGGCAATTGGTGGCAGAAGGCGGTCCCGTAAATACCCTGGTCCTAAGCCATGGAGCGCTTTAAAGGTGATTACCAACACCTTGAAACGCACCCGGAAGTCAACCGGCAACCAATGCAGCTCATGCAGGAGAGGTGTCACGTGGGAGCGCCCTGTCGCTCCCATAATCCCCCGCGCGGCCGCATTCTGCACCAGTTGAAGCCTCCGGGTGCATCCCAAGGGGAGCCCCATGTAGAGAGCATTACAGTAGTCCAGGCGAGACGTGACGAGCGCCTGAGTGACTGTGCGTAGGGAGTCCCGATCTAGAAAGGGCCGCAACTGGCGTATCAGGCGAACCTGATAGAAAGCCCCCCTGGCCACGGCTGTCGTATGATCCTCTAAAGACAGCCGTGGATCCAGGAGGACGCCCAAGTTGCGCACCCTTTCCGTGGGGGCCAATGATTCGCCCCCAATAACCAACGATGGAGTCAGTTGGCTATATCGGGACGCCGGCAGCCACAGCCACTCGGTCTTGGAGGGGTTGAGTCGAAGCCTGTTTCTCCCCATCCAGACCCACACAGCTTCAAGGCACTGGGACATCACCTCCACGGCATCGTTGGGGTGGTCTGGGGTGGAAATGTACAGCTGAGTGTCATCAGCGTACTGATGGAATTCCACCCCAAAACCACGGATGATCTCACCCAGCGGCTTTACATAAATGTTGAACAGAAGGGGCGAGAGGACCGACCCTTGTGGCACCCCACACACTAGGCGCCTCGGGGTCGACCGCTGCCCCCCTGTCAACACAGATTGCAACCGGTCGGAGAGGTAGGAGGAGAACCACCGAAGAACGGTGCCCCCCACTCCCAATCCCTCCAACCGGCGCAACATGATACCATGGTCGATGGTATCAAAAGCCGCTGAGAGATCTAACAGCACCAGGATAGAGGAGTACCCCCTACCCCGGGGCCTCCAGAGATCATCCACCAACGCGACCAATGCCGTTTCGGTGCTGTAACCAGACCTGAAGCCGGACTGGAGCGGGTCTAAATAGACAGCTTCATCCAGGTACCGGGGGAGCTGCCATGCCACCACACTCTCAACAACCTTCGCTGCGAGGGTTTATATCTTAGTTGAATATTTTAAGATAGTTTTGTTGACATCTGTAGAGATAATCATATAACTAAAGTTATTCATAGGTATTTGCAAGAAGTGGCAAAAAAATTGCCTTCTTATATGAAAAGCAATATAACTGTATAAACTATACAATCCTTTTCTTTTTTTCCAGACAACTGTAAAAAGTTTGGCCTTGTATTTGACAATGTTGTTGGTATTGTTGAAGTAATAAATTCCAAGGATATTCAGATACAGGTAAACCCATCTTCATATAACACTAGTATGGAAAAACAAATCCAAAATAGAAAAAAAGTACTATTCAAGTGTAAGATGATCCATCTTTATGAAATTGGTATTTTGACTGGCAGAGCTAAATTAAGGAAACTGGATAGAGGGAAAGAGTCCCCCACATTACCTGAGCTTGGACTGACACAATCACTGCCTTAAGTGTGAAAAATGTTGCTTTTACTGTAGTTATTTCTATCCCTTAGTTCAAATAATTTTTTTCATGCTGAAAAATGTCCTTTTTTTCTCTTCTGTGGCACGTTAAGATAATTACACATAGGCCAGTGTGAGCCTCAGAGCTAGGGAATAGCCTCTTGGGGATATAAAGATTTATTTAGTTTCGATTTCTGACTTTATTGTCTTAGGTACTTGGGAAAGTGCCAACCATTTCAGTGAACAAAACTGAAGGCTGCCATATATACCTCAGTGAGGAATCATTAGATTGTGAGATTGTAAGTGCTAAGTCATCTGAAATGAACATCCTGATACCACTGAATGGCGACTATGTAAGTACTACACTTTACAAAACACAGAAGTATACACTGAATCCTTTAGTGTATTACTGATACTTATTTTGTCTTGAAAAATCTTTTTGGGACAGCAAGTATAGTTCTCAGAAATTTAGTTTGTATGACCACGATTGAGTTGTTTGTAGAAAATAGAGCAGCTTGTGTCACATAGGACTCTGGCCAGTTTTACCTTCAAAACATTCTTCTTGTTGTTATTTAGACTTTTTTTTAATCCAGTTTTATTATTTTTATAAACAACTCAAAGTGGCAAACATACCTAATACTTCTTCCTCCTCCTATTTACCCACAACAACCTTGTGTGATGAGTTGGGCCGAGAAAGAGTCATCCAGCCAGCTTTCATGCCTAAGGCAGAACTCAGTCTTCTGGTTTCTAGGCTGGTGCCTTCACCACAAGACCAAACTCTTCTTACTAGTCAAAATTTGCTTGCTAGTTTACTGTGTATGTTTCAATTTTTATGAGGAATATTTTATTATTTTTATACTGCTATATATACCATGGACATTTTCAGTGCTGTAAGCAGTCATGAGTCAAAATGAAATTGGCAACATGCATATTTGATAAATAAATAAAATAAAGCATTTCCCTAAAAGTCTTTAATATGGGATTTAACTCTTCTAATCCTGTTAAATTTGCATGATAGAGTGATTTATACAATACGCTTAACTGTTAATATCCACATATGAGAAAGCAGTTAACATATACAAACTTGTTGGCTAAGTGGTTAGGTCAACGAGTGTAGAAAAATTATCTCCACATGATCTTGGATTTGTTGGGGGACAAAATAACTGATCCAGTCAGTGCTGCTTACTAAACAACTATTGGATGGCAATGGCTAATTCACTCCTCAGCATTGTGTGGCAGAAACTGAGGTCCAGAAAGTCCAATGCCTCCTATTGTAGTTATTTTGGTTTTCATCCTTGTATATTCACAAGGGAGGGGTGGGAAAGAGATATAAATTGGGGTGGGCAGGTATTGATTATGCTATCGTAGAATTATTATTTTTTTGTTATTTTTCACTTTTCTAAAAGTGCAAAACTGCTTAGCTTCCCTGATCGTTTTGCAACTCCTGGTAGATCCTAACAGGGCTTCTAAAGAACTGAATAGGAGATGCACAATTATAACTTGATGGTTATTTACCTTTTCCAAAATCAACGTGTATTAGTTGCTAGGAAGCAGTATTAGAGGATGGTGGTTGCCCTCTAGTGAATGTCCTGAATCCATCAGGTTGGGTGCTGTGCAGTATATATATATATTTTCCATGTATTCTTGATGTGAAATTAGATGACTTAGACTTAGAATAACTTTATTGTCACTTTGAATGTATACCAATCAGCATATATTAAAATGAAATTTCATTGCATAAAGCTCTCAAAGGGGCATCACCTTCAATATACACTACATACACATGACTAAAGAAAGAAAGAAAGAAAGAAAGAAAGAACTACAAAAGTATGCATGTATCCACATATATTATGACACAGAAACAACACAGTATAGTTCGTATGTATACATGTACATGGCAAGAAAAACAAAATAAAGCATTACATGCACATGCTGGGTACATATAAGTGACTCCTTTTTTTTTCAACTACTGTGTTGTGCAATATGCATAGAACTTAACTTAGCAACTTTTTTTTTAAATCAATGTACCCTGTTTTATGCATTTGCACATTCAAACAACAGATGTTGTTTATGATACTACCACAGAAATGTATATCCACAACAAAGTATACATGCATTTCCCAAATTAGCCTTCACATCTCAGAGAACTGTAGGGGATGAAAACATCTGCAGAAATGTTAGAACATTGCATAACGTAGATGACAAAAGACAAGGAAATGATAAACTGAGCAGTTCTGAGCCATGGTGGTCAATCTCATTCATACACAGTAGCATATGGAAGTGCAATTTTTACAAAATCAAGAGGTAACAATTAGAAACACAAAAAGTATAAAGAACTTACACACGTAATGAGCCAGTATCTTTGGAGATAATGTATTTAACAATATGTTCTGTATGGTACATCACATGATTGATCATAGCATAGTGAGGTAATCACCTTAATTTTAAATGCATGTGGGGGCAGCTCTCTGTTGGAAGTCCCATCTTGTGCAACAGCTTATTTCTAGAAACAAGACCATCTCTCCCCCTTAATATACTAGAAATTATTAAAAAACCAAACAGATTGTTCTAAAGAGCTTTTGGGAACTGAGGAGTTGAGAAGTCAATAGGGAAGCCAAATTCACTTAACAACCAGGTTACTAACAACTGCAGTGATTCATTTAATAACTGCAAGGAAGGAAGGTCGTAAAATGGGACAAAACTTCCTTAATAACTATTTTGCTTAGCAACAGAGATTTTGGGCTCAATTGTGGTTGTAAGTCGAGGACTACCTTTGTCTATGGTATTTATACAGTATCTGTAATGATATGGTTGCTTGATAATACAGTTATTTCTGAGCTCTGAAAGCTAATCAAAGTCGTATTGTTTTCATAACCAACACTTGTTTAGCCAACTGATATAGTCCATCTTGTCTCCCTACAGAAAGAATTTCCTGTCCCTGAACAGTTTAAGACATCATGGGATGGATCAAAATTGGTTACTGACCCTACAGAAATTATGGGTTAATTTCCATAGGTCATACAGAAACTGCTGACAATGATCTCTAAAGAAGTTTGCCAGAAGAAGATAGCAGCAGGAAGAACAAAAAAGTAGCACTAATTTGCACCACGGGTGTCTCCACAGGAGGGCATCTGGGGCAAATGATGATTCATGCATGATGATATTAACATGCAAATACTACAAATTATCTGCTTGTGTCAGAAGGTAGGATGCAAGTATATTATTGAAGCATTTGCATGTCACTATGTGTATGATTTCTTGACATTACTGCAGTTTGGTGTTGACGCCAATAGTTTACATTGCAGTTAATAGATTTTAAAGACAATATTCTATGGCCTAAAATCAGTTACTTTACATATAGTATTTTTTCCGCGTTGAAGTAATTATTGGAGGAAAGCATATATATATATATATATATAAAATGAAATGCATAATTATATTTCAAGAAAACATGGCATTCTGCCATGATTGCACATGCTTGGAAATCATTCTGTTCAATATATGTATACTTTTTGTAAGTAACCACAACATTTTCTAAACTATCTACAATTTGCCTTTATTTGCAGATAATATACTCACAGTATCATATGAACGCATAAAGAAGTTACAGTTTAGCCAGTGACTATTTCATACAGTAAGCCTGATATCATTTGTAGTATGTCAGTATATTCCTTTTTTTTAATGATTGGTGGACAACAAGACCAATAACAATAAATAATGCGTTAAGATATTTTACTTCATGAAATTGAGATCATGTACTATAGCTGGACCTCAAGAAATCTGTAGTTTTTAATGCTTTTAAAAATACCAACTTTGTGGAGAATATTTGCTAATGGAAAAGAAAGCCAGATGTTTTAATTATATTTCAATTATATGCTTCCATCTTCTATTTTTAGCACTCAGGAGGCTGACAAGTGGAGCATCTGTAAGGGCTCTGAAACCTGCATAACTATGGAGTAGTACACACCGATCAATACTTTTTAAAAATATGCCCAAACTAGTGACACCAAATGTTCCAAGTTCTCTGTTCTTGGCTATTTATTATTATGGCTGGTCACACAGTCAATCAGTTGTTTAGATTAGCTTTGAAATTTTTATACACTTCGGACTCCTTCCCAAGGACCCGGGATAAGCAGATGTTGAATGATGTTAGAGGTATCATCACAGGAGATAAGTTGTTCCAAGTAAAACTGCCTTTTTGCAATTGACTGATAGTGATTTTTGTCAATGCTGTTGGTGTTCAAGTGGTGATCCAGATGTTTTGGGATTGCACCCAAGGCACCTATTACTATTGGTACTATTTTTGCTTTCTTTTGCCAGTAGTTTTACTTATTATTTGTAGCTGCTTAAAAAGCTATTGACCTGTTTGCTGAATGTTTAACTTTAATCACTTATATTTCGGCTTAGTTTGGAGTCCCTTTCCAAAACCTGTTAGGCTTTAGGCTGTTCTTTCAAAATTTTAAGATTGTTATTCCAAAATGTAATGTTAATCTTTGCTGTATTTCATGTGACTATCTCCTGCCACTAGGCTTTTCAATGAATAGTAACAAATATATAATGTAACCTAACTGTGAAAGTGAGGGATTCTGCAATAAATAAATAAATATAAATTCAAATTCAGCAGTTTCTAGGTTTTTTTAAAAAGTATTAAAGATTTAATTTTGTTCAAAGTAGGTGGAGTTGTAGATCTGTTTTTATTTCTATATGTAAAATCTGCATGCAAATCTTTGAACTTCTCCATAACTTCTCAACTCAAATTGTATTTTTAGGGAAATAAGCTTGATTTCTAAAATCCACGTTGTTAATTTTTAACACTGATGTGACATGTAGTATCTGTATGATTTCTGTGCACAGTACCTATGGTAACTCTGCTATGTATCATTAGTTACTAAATAGCAAATTTTTGCAAATAGCAAAACAGTAATAGGCTTACAAAACTACAGCAGGACCTATATTGTAACTATTGCAACTAACCCTTTTTAATTGCAATATCTATTCAGTGTTAACAGTAAATAAAATTTTGGTATTTGTTTAATCAATATGTATAACGTTGTGAGTTTAGTACATGCCACTTTCATCTGGCATGAATAAAGATAAAATTGCAATTTCTTTAACTGTAGAACGTAAGTTTATTACACTATGTTAAGCCAATAATTTAGCAATATATAAGCAAATACTGCCTTCCTCACATTAATATGTAGAAAAGACCACATACAGCACTCAAGCAAGAATGTACACATTTAATTTTCCCTCCATGTTTAGTTGTTATAGTTTCATGTTTTGTAAAAAATATTTCTATAATATGGGTATCAGAATAAAATGTGAAAAAAATCATGCTGCAATGAACAACATGGATTATTAAAAAGTTTAGTTTACGTTATTGTCATTGCACCTCATACAACGAAATTAAATGCCATCTTCAGTGTACATCGTACATAACTATAAAAATAAAACAAAAGCACACATCCTTCACATTCTATACAATTGAATTGAAAACCCCCAATACTTCATTAATATTATACTATAAGTAGAATTCAATATAGTTACTGCTCTGGGATAGAAGCTGTTTTTCAGCCTATTTGTCCTTGTTTCTATTGTCCTGTACTGTCTGCCAGATGGTAATAGTTTAAAAAAAGGGTATCCAGGATGAGATGGATCTTTAAGAATGTTTTGAAGTTTCTTAAGGCAGCAGGAACTATAAAGCTCTTCCAAGGAGAGAGGACAACCAATGATCCTCTGGGCAATGATGTTAACCCTCTGGAGCACTATCCTATCTGCCACTGTGCAATTAGCAAACCATACACAGGTGCGGTAAGTTAAAATACTCTCTGTAGTGTAGCAGTAGAAGGTTGCAAACTATTTTTCATTCAGTTGTTTCCTGAGAAGTCTCAGGTAGTATAATCTCTGCTGGGCCCTTTTGACCAGTGGTGCAATGTGAGCACCCCAGGTCAGGTCCTCTTTTATGATAACACCCAAAAAACTACCCACTTGCTCCACTTTGTCTCCATTGATAACCAAGGACTGGATGTCTGATCTATTTCTTCTGTAGTCCACTATAAATTCCTTGATCTTATTGGTGTTAAGGATCAAGTTATTGTTTCATCACCACACAATGCTATCGTAAGTGGAAAACAGTTTGATGTTCTATTCTAAAAACATTTTAAAGATTTTTTAGTCCACTATGTTCAGCTTCCTTCTCTAGTCCTGCTACATCATGGTCTTTCAGCTGCCCATCTAAAGCAAGCAAATACCCATATTGGGCACCAGTGATATAAAAAGATTCTAGAGGTGGATGATGACTTTAGTGACAATGGCAAAAGCATTTCTTATTTCACGAGAGAAAGTACAGTAAATCACACCTGTATTTTACCAGGAAAACCATAACAGATAATATATAGCTAGTTCTCAACCTACAACCATTTGTTCAGCAACCATATGAAGTTATGACAGCACTGAATAAATGGTTACAACCAGTCTTCAAAGTTTTGGCTGTCTCAGCACCCTCCTGTGATCACCATTTGTAACCTTTCCCGCTGGAAAGGAACCTTGTAAGTTGCTGAACTAAGTCTCTCCCCCCTCACATGCACACCTTCCCAGTCACTCTGTGCTCATGCCATGCTGGCCAGTCACATATCTCTGCATATCTACAGTGTGGATCACACCATACAGTACCATTATTGAATGTCTTTGACTCACATCACACCATTGTCAATCCTTCTTGCCTATGTCTCTTGTGCTCCCAACCCAACCTGCACTTCTGCAACACCCTCATTTACCCACCCACCCTGCTCCCTCCTCCACTCAGCAGCAGCCGCTAACCTACCTGCAGGCTGGGTACTTGCAACTTATTGCCAGCTTCCCCACTTGGTTGTGGGATGCTGGCATTAAGTTGCCTTGCCTAACCACTGTGAAATTCAGTTAATGCTGACAACCACGGTTGCAGGGATTGCCAATGCTAAATGATGCAGTTGCATTTTATGATCTCATTGCTTAGTGATGGAAATTCCAGTCACAACTGCTGTCACAACTCGTGGACTACCTGTAAAGTGATGGATGGTATAATGCTGGTGATTGGCTAAAGTTGGAAGTACTGATGTTGCTATGCAAGAAAAAAAATGG
The DNA here is from genome assembly GCA_030761175.1 of Masticophis lateralis. Taxonomy (NCBI): domain Eukaryota; kingdom Metazoa; phylum Chordata; class Lepidosauria; order Squamata; family Colubridae; genus Masticophis; species Masticophis lateralis. The sequence continues at coordinate 68,250,790 of JAUDYJ010000003.1, forward strand.
AAAACCAAAAAGGTAGACTTTCTGTGAGAAAATGGGAGAGTGCAACACAGTGAAAGATGAAATGAGTCTACTACATTTTTGACATCTTGAGCAACAGGCAATCGGAAGATACTGGAACTGGCCATTGTTAGCAGATCATTCTATGTACTGACTCAGGACACAAGAAACAAGGAACAGCATTTTTATTATCGGGAAGAATATAGCATACAGCAAAGACAATACTTAAGTACAACACAATCAGGGACCAATTAATATCAATTAGAGGTCGAACAGACAAAGAAAAAATATCTACATTTTTGGTTGACTGGAAAATCTTTACAAATAATGTTTACATAAAATGGGGGAAATGTACTTAGGATTTTTGGTTTCGATGATTAGAAAAAAATATGAATAATGGAAAAAGGGTGAATTTTTTATAATAATAAACAATAAATTTTAATTGTACTTGGATTTGCTATAAAGGAAATCTGAAGCTTCCTTTTTCTTCTTTATGCACTTTAATCTTTTTTTTTCTATTTTTTTTCCTTTTATTAGTTTGTATTAGTTTGACCGAAGACATTTGCGAGAAGATTTATAGATACCACTTTGGTGGGAAGGTAACAGTGTTCCGTGCGCCTTTGGCATATAGCCATGCTGGCCACATGACCACAGAAAATGTCTTTGATCAACGCTGGCTCCCTCAGCCAAATAGAGGTGAGCCCCGGCCCCTGGAGTCAGACACGACTGGACAGGGCACCCTTTACTATTTTAAATATATATGAATATCATCAGATGAAATATACAGAACTGAACTGGACAACAAAGTGGAGATGTTGAAACAGCAAAGTTGTGAAAATAGTTCTTGGACAATTTACATTTTTACACAAAACCAATTTCTGTAAGGGTTTCCAATTGCTCTTGAAATCAGAAAGTATAGTATAAATTCATCCACATCTTTGAAAGGGATGTAAAAAAGCAAATACACCCTGTTATTCCTCAGTCGGTACTGATTTATGAGCCTGTTAGATTTGGAATAAAGTGTGAGCAAAGCCACTAGCATTAGGTAGCCAGCAGATGGCAGAAAGATACTGAAATGAAAATAATTTCTAAATCTACTCTGGTTAACACAGGATTATCCAGAAAACTGTACTAGTCCTGTATTAAAAGATATGCTAAACCATGACATGTCTATCCCCTGAAAATTCATTGAACTTTACATTTTAATATAGCTAACAAGAAACAAGCTAATTCCTTAATTACTAACAGTGTGTACCTCTCAAAGTCACAGTGAAAGCCATGTGAGATGCATAGCTATATAAATTTATTTTATAAATAAACCCACACCTGGTCAAATTGGAGCAGAATGAGTGAGAGAGAACTGTGTGTGCATGTGTGTGTGTGCGCATGAATGTTAAAAAGAATTTTAAATAATGTGTTTTATTGCTGTCCTGCAATGAATTTTTTCAGGGTTCTCTGAGATGTAAAACCTATGGTAGCCTGAAGCCTCACCAATTTATTAGGTAACCCAGCGCTTGGACACAATTCCCAAGGATTAGAGTTAGCTGCCCAGCAACTCCTTCGGGAATTCCCGGTAGAGGCCATATATGTGCTTGGAATCCTGTTTGGCTCTTGGTTCCCACTTCTCTGCCCGCCATTGTAGCTGACATGCTTATTTTACAACAGGGGCCTCCAAGCTACAGGTTGACTTATGACCACAGTTGAGCCCAAAATTTATATTATTGAGACATTTGTTAAGTGAGTTTTGCCACATTTTACAACCCATTTATTTATTTATTTGTTTGTTTGTTTGTTTGTTTGTTCAACTTGTATGCCGCCTTTCTCCAAAGACTCAAGGTGGCTTAAAATGCATTTAAAAACCATATATAAAACATTAAAAGTTAAACCATTAAAAGCAAAACCCATTCACACCATTCATGGCCGGATCTCGCCAAATCACAGCAGCGAGATCAACGGCCCCAGGCCGGATGGAAGAGCCAGGTCTTCACTGTTTTTCGGAAGGCCAATAGGGTGGGGATGGTCTGGACCTCAGGAGGTAACTGGTTCCAGAGAGCTGGGGCAGCCACAGAGAAGGCCCTCCCCCACAGGCCCGCCAGCTGGCATTGTTTAGCTGACGGGACCCTGAGGAGACCAACTCGCTGGGATCTTACCAGTTGCTGGGAGCTATGCAGTAGAAGGTGGTATCGAAGATACTCTGGCCCTGAGCCATGTAGGGCTTTAAAGGTAATAACCAACACCTTGAATTGTGACCGGAGACCAATAGGGAGCCAATGCAGCTCGCAAAGAATTGCTGTAATGTGGGTGTACCTAGGTGCACCCATGACAGCTCTCACGGCTGCGTTCTGCACCAACTGTAGTCTCAGAACACTTTTCAAGGGTAGCCCCATGTACAGCGCATTGCAATAATCTAACCGTGAGGTGACAAGGGCATAAGTGACTGTGAGGAGAGCTTCCTGATCCAAATAGCGTCGCAATTGGTGCACCAGGCGAACCTGTACAAAGGTCCCCCTAGCCACAGCTGACAGATGTTCCTCCAATCTTAGCTGTGAGTCTAGGACACCCAAATTGCGAGCCCGTTCTATGGGGGACAATTTCTCCCCCCTTTCCCCCCAGAACTAGGGATAGACAATCAACATAGTCTTTAGGAGGCAATACCCACAGCCACTCGGTCTTGTCTGGGTTAAGTCTGAACCTGTTGTCTCCCACCCAGACCCTCATGGACTCCAGACACTGGCACATCACATCCACTACCTCACTGAATTGACGCGGGGTAGAGATATATAGCTGGGTATCATCAGCGTATTGATGATAGTTCACCCCGTATCATCGGATGATCTCACCCAGCTGCTTCACGTAGATGTTAAATAGGGAGAGAGGACCAAGCCCTGAGGCACCCCACAAATGAGGGGCATAGGGGTCGACCTCTGTCCTCCTACCAACACTGTGATTGACCAGAGAGATAGGAGAACCACCGTAACTCAGTGCCTCCCACTCCCAACTCCCTTAGTTGTCCCAGAAGGATACCATGGTGAATGGTATCGAAAGCCGCTGAGAGGTCAAGTAGCACCAAGATGGAGGAATGACCCCCATCTCAGGCTCACCAGAGATCATCCATCAGCATGACCAAGGTAGTTTCTGTGCTGTAGCCAGGCCTGAAGCCAGTCTGAAAAGGGTCTAGATAATCCATTTCCTCCAATGACCGCAGGAGCTGAAGTGCCATCACTTTCTCTACAACCTTTTCCACAAAGGGTAGGTTGGAGACTGGATGAAAGTTCTTTAATTCTGCTGGATCCAGGGAGGGCTTCTTGAGGAGGGGCCTTGCAACCGCTTCCTTTAATGATTGCGGGAAGGCCCCTTCAGTCAAGGACGCATTAACTAAAGCCTGGAGCCAGCCTCGTGTCACCTCCCTGCTGGCCAAAACCAGCCAGGAGGGGCACGGGTCCAACAAGCAAGTGGAGGAACTCATCGCTCCTACAGCCTTGTCCACTTCCTCAGGAGTCACAGGCTCAAATTCATCCCACACAATAGGACTAAGACCTGCCCCCGTCATCTCGGTCGTAATTGCCCAATCAGAGTCTACGTCCATCCGAATCTGAGCAATTTTATTCGACTGAAACTGCACAAACTCTTCAGCTCTACCCTGCAAGAGCTCCTCCACTCCTCTGCATTTAGGAGGGAGGGAGTCACTCTAAATAGGGCAGCTGGGCACGAATCAGCAGATGCAATAAGTGCGGAGAAATGATAACATTTTGCTGTCCGTATCGCCACTAAATAAGTCCTAATGAAGGCTCTTAAGAGTGTTTGGTCAGATTTGAAGTTACTGGTCCTCCAGCATCGTTCTAGACATCTCTTCTGGCGCTTCATCTCCCAGAGCTCCTCGGTAAACCAGGGAGCTTTCCTGGATCCAGCGCCATGGAGAGGTCGCAAAGGCGCAATCCGGTCCAGTGCCCCAGATGCCGCCCTTTTCCAGGCAGCCATCAGGGACACAGCCGGACTGTGGACAAGGGAGTCAGGTATCTCCACAAGCTCCTTCTGGAACCTTTCAGGGTGCATTAGGCGCCTGGGCAGATCCACTTAATCGGTTCCGCCTCCCTGCGATGGAGGAGTAGCGTCCTGAAATCTAACCTCAGCAGGAAATGATCTGACCACAACAAGGGAGAAGCATCTATACCCCTTAATTCCAGATCATATCTCCACTGCCCCGAGAGAAACACCAGGTCAAGTGTCCCCCCGCCCCATGAGTCGGACCCTGAACTACTTGGGTCAGGCCCATGGTTGTCATGGAAGCCACGAACTCCTGAGCCGCATCTGAGGATTCGCCAAGTGACGGCAAATTGAAGTCCCCCAGTACCATAAGCCTGGGGAACTCCACTACCAGCCCAGCTACCGCCTCTAGCAGCACAGGCAGGGCTGTTGTAACGCAGCTGGGAGGCAGGTACGTCAGCAACAAGCCCAACTGAACCCCTGAGTCCAACCTCAAGAGGAGAGACTCACACCCAACAATCTCAGGGGCAGGTATCCTGCAAGGGCAAAGGCTCTTCCAGACAATAGCTGCCACTCCTCCATCCCTTCCCTGGAGTCGCGGCTGATGCAATATCTGGAACCCGTCTGGGCACATCTCTGAGAGGGGCACACCCCCCTCCTGGCCCAGCCAGGTTTCAGTTATGCATGCCAGGTCAGCCCCCTCCTCCAGGATTAAGTCATAATTGAAAGAGAGTCATAAGTCACATTTTTCAGAGCTGCTGTAACTTTGCTTGCAGGACAATTTGCCGTGGCCAACTTTGCCACAGGACAACTCACTGTGGGACAATTTATAACAATTGTGTTTAATTATTTAAAATAAATAAAAATTATTTTAATTTTTGCTATTCACATTTCATTCTGTCCCTCCCTTTGCATCCTTTCTTTAAAGATTCTATTCCACCATTTCTTTGATATTAGTGTAACTTTTGTCCCGCAGCAAGTTGTCCTGTGGTGAGATAGCCGTAGCAAGTTGTCCTGCAATGAGCTGGCCGTGGCGAACTGTCACAGATCCATCACTAAACGAGCTGTTGTAAATCGAGGACTACCTGTAGTCAATTTTAAGAGTTGTAGAATTCAACTCCCTGATTTTGGTTTTGGAGACCCTTGTTTTATAAGAACAGCTGCTGGCAACGATATGAAGTCTAGTCCAGGCTAGGCGCACCAGGTTAGGCGAAAGGAACGCTAAGCTGTTGAAAAACCGACCGAACGTTAGGTAAAAAGCCCGCGCAAGAATTGTGCCCGCTCATCCGAGCAAGGATTTCTTCACGGCGGCGGCCAAGACAGTAACACAACGTCCCTACCCCGCACCCCCCAAAGTCTGGGCCGACAACTTGCACAGCCTCTTTTACACACAACTGAGAATCTTGAGTAAAATAAACCGCTCGTAACATCCCCCCCCCCCACACACACACACTGAGCCCTTTCTCTTTCAGATAACGGGCGAAGGAGGAGACGTGGGGGGGCGGGATTGTATGTAAGCGTCAGGGCACGGAAAGACACCGGCCGAGATGGTTCAGGCGCCCCGCCTGCCACCGCGGCCAGTGACGTTCGCTTTGCGGGAAGAAGGCCGTTCCGGGCGGCGGTCGGTCCTCCGCCTTCGAGCGAGGGCAAAGACAATTTGCTGACGGGCTTGCGCCTGCGCAGTGCACAAGGCAAGGCCGCCACAAGCACGGCGGAGAAGGCTTTTGGGCCGGGCCATGGCAGAAGCCAGGAAGGCTCCGAGAGAGGGGGGTGGTGGTGGCGGCGGCGGCGGCGGCAGTGGGAGCGTCCCCCGGGCCCAAGAAGGAGGAGAAGGAGAAGGAGAAGAAGAGGCGATCAGCGCGGGGGAATACTCCAGGCGCGTGCACCAATGGCTCTGGGACTCGTACTGCGGTTACCTCAGCTGGCAGAGCGGCCTGGCCGCGCTCATGGCCGGAGCAGCGAACGCGGCGGCTTCGGCCCCGCCCCCCGGTGCTTATTACCACAGCAGCAGCAGCAGCAACCCCTGCTATTACCTCCTGGCCACCTCCGTTGCCCCCGACGCCGGCTCGACTCCGGCCCGTGTGGCCCCGGCTTGGCCCCCGCCCACAGTTCGACATGGACCCCCGGCCCTGCGCCCCGCTCCTCCCACCGTTGCTGCCCCAGCTGGCAGTTCCCAACGGGAGCCTGGCCGACCGGCAGGTGAGTCGCCCTTACAGGTGAAGAAGTGCCTGGGGGGGAAGGAGAGGGAAACTCGGCCGAAGAGCTTGAACGCTTTGACGAGGGTAGAAAAGATGGCGCGAAGGTGAGCAGTTGGATGCCTGAAGTAGGCTTGGAGCTAATTTCGGTGTTAACCGTGGCTGGTACAGGTAGTCCTCGATTTACAACAGTTCATTCAGTGACAGTTCGAAGTTACCAGGGCGCTGAAAAAAGGGACTTAGGGCTGCTTTTCACACTTCACAACTGTCATAGCAGCCCCATGGTCACATGATCAGACTTCAGTTGCTTTGCGCTGGAGTAGTATTGCGGCCCCCCCAAGGGTCACGTGATCCCCTTTTGCGACCTTCTGACAAGCAGAGTCAATGGGGAAGCCACATTCACTTAACAACCAGCTGATTTAACTTGACAACTGCAATGATTCACTGAACAACCACAAGAAAATTCACTTAACAGATGCAAATTCACTTAATAGATGTTTCTCTTAGCAACATCTATTTTGGTCTCGATTATGGTCATAACTGAAGGACTACCTGTATGGTTGGTGTGTGTTTGAAGTCTTAACCCCATCTGGAAACACCAGTGACTTCCTACCGCTAGTCGGGGTTGAAGTAGAAAGAAGTCTGCCGAAGGGAGAGATGTGTTTACTGCCTAATGGGATGACTTTCATAGAAAAAGTTTGTGGTATCTTAAAAGACTCATTTAATTTTTCTATAGCAAAAGGTTTTGCAGATTAGGATCCACCTTATCAGATACTGTGTACAGTACTTAAGATGTCCTAATTTTGGAGTGCATAAGCCCAGATGGGCACGGAGACAAAATGAACCCACTGAGGTTGGGTGGAAAGAATACAGGTAGTCCTCAACTTAAACAACAATTCATTTAGTGACTGTTCGAAGTTACAGTGGCACTGAAAATAGTGATTTCTAACCTTTTTTCACACTTATGACAGTTGTAGCATCCCTATGGTGATGTGATCAAAATTCAGCTCCTTGGCAACTGTCTCATATTTATGATGGTTGCAGTGTTCAGGAGTCATTTTGTGATCTTCTGACAAGCAATCAATGGAGAACCCAGATTCACTTAACAACCTGGTTACTAATTTAATAATTGTGGTGATTCATTTAACAAATGTGACAAGAAAAGTTGTAAAATGGAACAAATTCACTTAACAGGTGTCTCACTTAACAACACACATTTTGGGCTGAATTGTCATAAGTTGAGGACTACCTGTAATTAAGACTGTATTAGGACTACAAATGCTACAAATCCCATTATCATAATGCAGCACCATTGCTCTTCCATGTAACAGATTTATGTATTAACCCTGCAACATAAGGCCAGGTTAAACAGGAAGCAGTCATCCTCCTATCTTAGCCTCTTGCTAAAATGAAATGGTTCTTTGTTTTCTATGGATGTAATGGAAAGGAAGATTTTAAAAAATAATAGGGCTGCTCTTAAACTTCTGTCTCTTTTCAAAGGTTGAAAGAGCAGGTTAGTCCCAATTCACTCTCTTTGATCTTTGATTAGCAAAAAGAGCACACCTAAATCATTTAATTCAATCTTCGGCAAGTTAAAATTATTGGGGTCGCTCTAGAAATAGCTGGTAAAAGTGCTTGTGGAAGAATGATAGATGAATCAATAAATGAATTATACTGTATATTGCAGTGTGAAATGAGTGCACCCTAAATACAGAAAATGAAATACAATGCTTCGTATATGTATATAACTGCACTGATACACTTCTGTCCTCAGAAGAGCCCTACTTTCCATCTCTCACTGAATTTTCTCAGGAGAAGCTTTTGGTCATATCTTCTTTCATAAAATAGGGAGGATGCTTGTCACAATGAGCTGTTTTTCAGTTGTTGCTCTATTCTTGTAGACTATTCTTTCCTTCAGGTTGAGACTTTTTCTTTTTCCAGAAATGAATAAAGATAGAACTTTTTTAAAGATCATTTGGTTGAAACATTTGTTATTGCCAACTTTAATGTATGTCATTATGATTATTTACAGTGGTTTATTTGCTTTGGGGGGGTATGACTTGTTTTATTTTTCATTATATATTCTTGTAATAGCTTTTTATTACTTTACCATATTTGTGTTTATTGTGGATACCTGAAATATTGCAAATGTTTTTGTTGTAGATTGTGGAGAGTCTGTATTGATTCCAACAGCAGAGAAAGGAGCAGAGAGTTTTTTCCTGTAGTTACCTCTATCCTGATCTATGACTGTAATAAAGAATTTGATATGATAGATACAACTAACTCATTAGCCTTAGCAATTGGACAGTGGAGAATAGTTCCTGGTTTGCTGCTGGGAATGGTAGCCAGGAACTGGTACTTACTGAAATACTTTAATAGGAGTAGTAGAGTAGCTTTGATTATGGCTCTGCATGCCTGGTAACAGCATTAGTATTGCTTAACAATATTAGGTAACAATTTTTCATTTCTGTATCTCTGGCATGAGAGATTCAACATCAGCTTCTCTTATCAGTCCCTGGTACAATGGCCTCTTAGTGTAAGGTGCGCTGCTACTCTTTTAAAGAGCATGGCTATGGATCAGATCGTCAATTAACATCAAGAGTTTCCTGGTTCTCTATTTACAGTGATCCAATCTTGACAAATCCTGCCATAAATCAACCCACAAATTAAATAAAGGAGCAAGATAGGTCCTATAGTTGATAGAGAAACGGGTTATGGTGACTTACAAGAGAGTGCTTGGTATTTCAGGTCAGGCATTAAGTTCAATTGCCTAGTAACAACATGGCACAGCAGAATATGGCTAGTGTTCAATCCTATGTTAAGTCCTTCTGTACATTGCAGCTATCTTTGGAAGGGCAGAATTATATGAAAAGATCTCATAATGATATGTAGTAAAATGTATAACCTAATGCAATTTTCAGTTGTGTCCCTATTTTAAGCATGAGTTTATTATCACTTGAAATATAAATTAGCGTGCAAAATGAAATGTTTAATTATCTGACCTTACGGATATTACAGTTTGTTCCATGATATTTAATGCAAAATAAATTATCTGTTTTTGTTCAGGTCGTGAATACACAATCCCGTCTTTGGCGCATCGATTTATAGCAGAGATGGTGGATTTCTTTATTCTTTTCTTTATCAAGGCATCAATAGTTTTGAGTATTATGCACTTAAGTGGAATAAAGTAAGTTGCACAGTATATAATCTATTTAATCAGTTTCATTATATCTGCTGCTTGCTGTGTTATATATTTAATTCTAAGTACAGTAAACTATTTCATTTCAAAGTGCAGGCATGGATCATACGAAATGAGTATATATTTCCTTCTTAAAGAATTTTAAAAGTAAAGGGTGTTTTCATGGCAGCTTTAGCTATTTGTCTCCTGTGTTCAAACAGGTTAGAATAAAAGTTTTTTAAAAATATTGTTTCCATGTTTCTGTCTGTTCTTGTTTTGGCAGTGATGCTGTCTTGATGTTTTGTTGGGATGGCAATTGCCATGGGTCCCATTGGTAATTTCCCCGCTTCTGTACTTTCTCCAAAGAAAATACCACAAAAAATATGGATTTCCACCTATTTAAACTGCAAAAGGAAATTAGCAGAAGTCTTGTTAATTTCACCCAATCTAAAAAAGAAACAGAAAGGCCTTACCACTATACTAGTTCACCTTAAAAACTTCACAGAGAGTCAAGTCTTTCTTCATGCCATTAATGAACCTTTTAAAAGAAAAATGGTGCAGCCAGCATTTCACCAGTTTACTCAGAGAGGGGAAGAGCCCAACGATTCATTTTTCCGCTGTGGAACGGTCCCTTTAGAAGGGAGCAGGCAACCCAGCAGCTCAGGACAAAATGGCCCTGAAAAACAGGAGCCGGTGACCAGAGAAGACATTTCTGCCACAGTACACACCTTAGACATTGGAGCAGAAACATTTGCCAAAAACCAAATGAAACAAAGCAGCTATGTCTGCCATCTAAAATTAAAAATAACACTATCTTTAATGCAGATCAAGAAAATATGGCAAAAGTTAATCACATGTGCTGAGGATGGGTTGAGGATGGTGTGATGTTTCTGTCCTCAAGAAACAGTTGGTGAGCCATTATCCTGCTAGAGCAAGCAAAATGTATAAAAAAGCTCTCAGATGCCACCTTCTTTGACAATATTTTATTATTAGTGCTTCCAAATTTAAAATACATATCTTTTGTACCCTGAATATTCTTCTGAAACAAAAAAAAGTCCACTAAATAAAAATATTTCCATTTACAGTTTATATTATCTTTAAACTATACATAGAATAGTATTGCTTATTCATAGTATTACTTATTGTATTATACTTTTGATGCAGGGATATCTCAAAGTTTGCTATGCACTACATTATAGAAGAAATAGATGATGAAACTTCCATGGAAGACTTGCAAAAGATGATGATAGTGGCCCTTATCTACAGATTGCTGGTGTGCATCTATGAGGTACACAAATTTTACTTGTACAAACAATAGAATATCTATTTTGGAGACTACTATCTAAACCCATGTGTTTTATGAATTTAATTTTAATTTAATTTTAAGTTAGGCTAATGATATTATATTAACCTAATAAATATTCAGAATAGTTATAAAAGCCATTGACATCCAATATTGCCAACTGTAAATAGCAACTAAAATTTCCATTTCACCAAGAATCAGAAACTGCACAAAGCCATGTAGATAAGAGCAAATTTTATTCACGATGACAGAAAATAAGCTATCCCTCCCATTACACAGATAGTCCTTAACCACGATTTGGTTGAACACCATTCAAAGTTATGATGGCACTGATTGAAGGGACTTACAACTGGTACTGAAAGTTTGGACTATTGCAATGTCCCCACAATCACATGAACAAAATTCAGGTCCCTTGTACTTGCAACCAGTTGCAGTGTCCCACAGTCATATGACCATCACTTTCAATCTTTCCTGCCATCTTCCTACAAGCAAAGTCAATGAGGAAGTGTACAAGGAAGGTCACAAATCATCTCCCACCTTTCTGTGCTTGCATGCATTATGTGCACCTTCCCCTTTCACTTGGAAACACTTGCACCCTCTTTTTCTGCCTCCCTGCACTAACTTATATGTGTGCACACAACCCATTCCCTCTTTCCCCATCCTCCTTGCAATCATACACTCCACATGCCCTCTTTCCATGGCCTATTACATACACCCCAAACCCTCTTTGCCCAACCTCTCTGCGCTTGCACATACCTTACCCCATTTCTTTGGCCTCCCTGTGAACACATGCACTCTGCACCCTCTTTCCTCAGCTGCCTTGTGCTTGCTCACATGCATGCACCCCAGCCTTCCTGCAATTGCTTTTGTCTTGCACCTCATTCTCTGTGGCTTTTTTGAGCTCATACTGCACCAAGCACTACCTCCCCTTATCCTGGCCAGACCTCTCAGGGTTCTCACATACCCCTCCAGCAGCCCTACTCTTTACCTGAGTCTCCTACTTCACATTTGGTGACTCACGCATCTCGAATTATGGTGACAACAAGGACTGCCTGGGTTGCCATTACAAAGCAATGTGATCATGTAACGTTGCACTTTAGAGTCACATGCCAATCTCAGTCCCGATTCCATTCGTAATTTGAGTACAACCTGTAGTCATCTCTGTTATTATTTCAAATGTATATTACATTTGGTTGATCTTGCCTCAAGACAGCTTCATTACTGATATCATGCATGGTAAAACATGTAATTTTAGTTATAAGATTTTTTTTTCTTTCAGATTATTTGTATTTGGGGAGCTGGTGGCGCAACTCCTGGGAAATTTCTGCTAGGCCTTCGAGTTGTGACATGTGATACATCAGTACTTATTGCACCAAGTCGTGTCTTGGTGATACCATCATCTAATGTGAGCATAACAACGTAAGTTTTATTTTTGTCACCGCAATATTATATCTATATGAATTCTTACATGTTTTTAGTAATGTTGTATAATCTACATAATGTAAATATTATTATATTTACATAATTTTTATTCCCTACTTCAGCTTTACGTTTAAAGATATTTTGCAGCCTGACTAAACTCAATGCAGACTTGGGAGTGTTTTTTTTTTTAAGTGAACCAAACTAAAAGCATTGTTGGCAATAAAATGTATGTAATAAATTTCATATCTTCAGCCATTTTTGAATTATATTAGCTGAATAAATTGGGAAAATTATTTATAGCATACGTATTAATCTGAATTATTTGCCCGTTGTTGGGGGATAATATATAATGAAGAATAAGACATGGTTATCTCCCTCAAAGCATTTTTATATTATTTTATTATATTATGTTTCAGCTTTAGCTATGCTAAATTGATTCCCAATCGTAAGATTTATATTTTCAGTAATTCAATTCTACTTTATAAATGTAGTACTTCTCAGTAGAAAACAGCAACAATAGCCATCTGTATGGTAGAAAGTAGGGGGCACTATTTCCTGATTTTAGTAACACCAATAATAGAGAATTGAACCTTATCCTAAGTGTACAGTCCATCTTAGTTTCAGATTCTTGGTTATATTATAATGACAGACTTTCGGGATATGATTTTGTTTCTTCTAGAGTCACAGTGCATTGCCATCAAGACAAAATCAATTTGACTTTTCTTTCTTTTCTTTTTTTTTTTGACTTTTAAAACAAAACTTTATTAAATTTTAAAAGTATTTAAAATATACAAGTTTCTCTTAATCATAAAATTACATATACAGTACACCACTTCACTTACAAACTAATTATTTATAGGTTTTTTTGTTTTTAACATGTAACTCATGTTTTTAATTTTTTAATTTTATTTTTAATTTTATTTTTTAATTTCATTTTTGTTTTTAACATGTAACTCTGTCTATGGTCTTCAGTTCAGGCAACAAATTCTAGAAATACGTCTGCTTTTTCCTTGCAGGTCTACAATACGAGCTTTGATCAAGAATTTTTCTATTGCTTCCTTCTTTCCAGCATTCATTACTCTCTTATTCTTTCAACATAACAGAACAGCCTACGATATTGTAGCAGGGACTATAGTAGTAAAAAGACATGGTCTGAGATGATACTCAAGGACCTTTATTCCACTGTTCAAATATACTGGAAACACTTTGCTGGATTTCTGGATCTCACTCAAGAACAGTGCCAATTACAACACTGAGTCACAACATGAGTGCAATAAGTCTTGGGGACCGGTGCTGAACGAATTTGAGAATATTTGAACAGAGCCAGAACACTCAAAATCTTCAAAAGTCATTGGCAGTTTCAAAGGAATAGTATTTCTCTTATGAGAGGAATACTAATTCTGTATCAAAAGATAATTTATTTTTTATGAAAACTAAACCATTGTCGTTATTGGAGCAACCAAAGCAATTACAGTGTTTTTGAGAGAAATTTACAACAGAGAATTGTATGCTTTTGTTTTGGTGGATTTGTAAGTGTTTGCTACTCATATAGAAGCCTTATTAATTGCTCACAAAACCATTGTATTTTAAATACTGAAGAAATTTCTGTACATGTGTTAAATGTCTTGCATGATATGAGTATCTTGAACAAAATACAAATTCAACATAGATATTATGAAGGCAAGTAAAACTAGTATTAATTAACAGGTAAATACTGAGAACTTTGACAGTACTGCTGTAGACAACCAAGACAAATTCAATTTAACCGCTGCTTTGGATGGTTTATAAATTGTTTTCCCATAAAATTAAACTTTCAAGTTTTCTATAAAAGCATAGAAAATTTAAATCTGTATTTTATTGCGTAAAACATTTATTTTAGATGTATTTAACAACAGCCAAACTAAACTTTGAATAAACCAGAGAAAATTTATGCATAACCTTTTGCACCATTTTATAAGAAAACGAGGGTTCTTATTTTAAAATAAATCACACAATTGCTAATGGAATACAAAGAGTGTAAAAATGTAAATTAGTACTATTATTTTATCTGCCTGTGTGCCTGGATCACTTAAATTATACTTACAAAATAAAGCCTATTTATTTTGCATGATTTATTTTTATATATTTATGTGAAATAGCTGTGTTCTCAATTTTTTACATCTGACACACTGATTTAATAGTGATATTCTTTGTTAGTTTTCTGTTCATATAGGATTGAATAAAGTTAAAAGGGGAGAAAAGATTACTAGGTAGTCCTTGACTTAGAACCATTTATGATGGTTGCAGTGTCCGGGGTCATGTGACCATCTTTTGCGACACTCTGATAAGCGCAGTCAGTGGGGAAGCCAGATTCACTTAACAGGAAAGTATGTGGCTGAGCTCTCACTCTTATCCCTTTGGTGTTCCTATTTCACTTCCTGAGATTAGTGGAAATGCTGAGATTTAAATGGCCCTGGATAGCTTCATCTAAAACAGGGGTGCCAAACTCGTGGGTCACGCCCACCCCTGGGTTAGCGAAGGGAAAAAGTTGTGATACATCACGTGAGGGCGTGACGCCATGAGTTTGACACCACTGATCTAAAGCATGGGTATCCAACCTTTTGGCTTGCCTGGGCTGTATTGAGCAAAAAGAAATTATCTTGGGACACATATAAAATGTATAATATTGTTAATGTATATAAATGACATATTGTTAAAAATTTAGTATCTTGTGGGGCTGCATTACTAGCTATCCAAGGCTGCATGCAGCCCATAGATCATGGGTTGGACAAGGAACTTTGTGATTCCCTATGAATCATAATTCAAGGCATGGAATGGTCTAAGCTCCCTATTAACACTAATTGCAGTTGCTTCATGTCTTAATGTGTTACTCAGACTATATCCCAGAGAAATAAACATGAAAGAAAATAAATCCCTGTTCTAGTGACTGGAAGAAAACACCAGGTTAGGAATGGATTTAGCTTGCCTTTATGCTTCCACTGTCTCTGCCATCTGTTGTTACTATTTAAAAGGTGTAGTTTGTGCCACATTTCTACAAATTTAGCAAGACCTGTTTAGTAGGTGTTTTATGGCTTACTATGTCTTTCCAAGCATAATCACTGTAGAGAAAATATTAAACTAATACTTTGATTACTCAGCTTTGTGATAATGATTAACACTAGTAATTTTGTCACTAGCATAGAAGTCAACTAAGAGAGCAATTAAAGTACAAATTTGACATTTATGATGGACTGGATTTCCAGGAAGGAGGGGCTGTTTTATTTATTTATTTGTTCAATTTATATGCCGCCCTTCTCCGGAGACTCAGGGTGGCTTATAATGCATTAAGCAATAGCCTTCATACTTTTGTATATACCTGCTTAGTAGGGCTTTCGGCCTCTCCTTTCCAGAGGGCAAAGAAGCAGTGGAGCTTGGAAAATTTGCTGGCAGGAGTGTTAAAATGACTTTCCTCTAGCACTTCACACAGTATATCTATAGTTATGCAAAGAGTTGCTTTAGCCTGGCAAGATTCTGTTTCTAGGTGAAAAACAATAAAGGAAACTCTTCAAAAATAAATCCACAATATAGTTCTTGGGGCCTTACAACATTACAGTATTACTTATTGCCCTCATTTTTGGCATTATACTGCAATATTTCCTGTATATATTGCCTAGTATGAATACATTCATAAATCTGAATCAAATAATTGAGAGAACCAAGACAATTTCATTTGAATGTATTAAACGAAACCCATCACAGATTGTTCTGCAATTACAGCTTTGTGAAAAGTATATTTCCTTCATAAGTATACAGTTGCAAGTGTTATTTTTAAAGAAAAGCATCCAAATTGACACCATGTCAATTTGCTCATTTAATACATCAACTGGATATTTCTATTTTCCTTTTTTGAACTTGGTTTTTCATTATAGAAAATTTGGAAGACTTTACTATAAAAATCTCTCTTCTAAAGGATATCTCTTGTATTAACAAGTTGGCTTGAATAAAGGTTCACTTTTACATTCATGTGCCTTGTTATATTTCTTGTATACCTCTCTTGAAAAATGTAACTCTACATTTGTGATGTAGTAGATGGCAAAAAATGAGAGATAGTTAGGTGTAGTAATTAAGGCATCAGGCTAGAATCTGGGAGACTATGAATTCTAATCTGCCTTAAATACAAAGCCAGAGAGTGAGCGGGCGGTGTGGAGTGGGTGGCCTTAGGCCAGTCACTCCCTCTCTCAACCTAGGGAACGGACAATGGTTAGCCATTTCTGAAAAATCTTGCCAAGAAAACAGCAGGGACTGGTCTAGACAGTTGCCAGGAAACAAGACTGACACGAAAGTACCATAAAAAGACAAGCAGAAACTGCTTTGCAGAATGCCCATCTGGCAGCAGTACCAATTTGTTGAAAGCAAGTCTCAAGTATTATACTTATTCAAATCACTATAGCCGTGATGGCGAACCTATGGCACCCGTGTCACAGGTGACACTTGGAGCCATATCTGTGGGCACGTGAGCATTGCTCTAGCTCAGCTCCAGCGCACATGTGCGCGCCGGCCAGCTGACTTTTGGTCCTTCTGGGCCCACCGGAAGTTAGGAATTGGGCTGTTTCTGGCCTCTGGAGGGTCTCTGGGTGGCAGGAAGGCCGTTTTTGCCCTCCCCAGGCTCCAAGAAAGCCTTTGGAGCTTGGTGAGAGTGAAAAACAGGCCTTCCGATTCCACTGGAAGTCAGAAAATGGGCCATTTCCAGCCTCTGGAAGGCCTCCGGGTGGGTGGGGAAGGCCATTTTTACCGTCCCCAAGCTCCAAGAAAGCCTCTGGAGCCCGGGGAGGTCAAAAAAGAGGCCTACTGGGCCCACCAGTAACCTTTTTGCCGTTGCATGCCAAAAGCGTAGGGAGTGGGGGAAGGGAGTCATGAGTGCATGCGTGGGGGAGGCGCAGGAGGCATTGAATTATGGGTGTGGGCACGTGGGCATGCGATCCCCCTGCATTCTCCCTGCTTTTGGCACCCAAGGGCAAAAAGGTTAGCCATCACTGCACTACAGCAACAGCCACAAAACAACAGCACTATAAAGAGCAAATGGACAAAATGGAATCAAACAAAAATGTCAGATGAATTATCCATTAAGGTCACAATCCTCTGGGGCCTTGAAGAGATGAGAAGTGAAATGTTTCACCAGCAAAAGTACAGCATGGAGTGTCACTGATTTCCCATTGCACTAGGACCTTAGGGAGAAAGTGGTTGAGGTGAGGATTGTTGGAATGAGAGATGAGTAGAGTGAGTGAAATGGATGTGAGGTAGGTTCCTACCTGTAGTGGTAGGTTCCAGACTGTTCCTCCATAGGGTTGGAATTTATTGAATGGGCTAATTGCTCTAAGTGGAATATAAAAGGTGGGTCATGGAGCTTTGAGATCAAATGTGATGTGGTGTGTGGTTATATTTCCATGTCCATGAACTGTGGGATATGCGATGAGAGGTAGTTAGTTAGCGATTCCAAAGAAACAAACTTGAAATTTGCTGCTGGTTCTAACTGGAGATTTTCTTAATGACAGGATGGGAAGTTAAGTAAGCTTGTCATGATCATGTGGTTTTCCACCTAGCGACCACAGAAATTAATGATAGAATTGCCTTTTCCAATTGTGATTAATAAATGAGGACAACCTATAGCAGCAATGTGTGCTCACATTTCTGTGTTTAATATATCTGCATGCTTATCCAATGGTTCTGTTAAAGATTACCTGTTCCCTTTAAGAAAGGGAAAAAAATACGGAGATTATCCTGCAGGCATGTGTAAATAACATGTGACATGTTGGTAAAATTCTTTACAGAAAAAATGGTCAAATTGTTCAGATTTGGATACTACACGGGGCGCACCTTAGTGAGATGAGTTGGGCAACAGCTATAGACAGAGCCGACTGTGGCATATTTTGTCACCTGTGAGCTGGATTCATGCTTTATCAGCCCAATTTGTGTGCTTCAGAAAACACCCCTGAACGATGGGGGTGATACCAACTGGCTTGTAATAGGCAGTGGTGAACCTCTTTTCTACATGCACTATCTTAGATAAATGCTGGCCAATTGCCAACTTCTTAGGTTTTGAAAAAGATGGCAGGGATTTAATTATAGAGGATCCTAGAGGAAATGGGACTTTTTTAGTTGAGTTTCAGTTCAGGGCATGGACAATTTTTGTTTTATTAATATTTATATGCTGCCTGACTGAGCAGTTCACAAATAAACATTAAAAATGAAACATATATACAAAAATTAACAACAAAGGATTGGGATAAGCAAAGATCTTACAGGAATGAAAGAATCCACCCAATCCAAAAAGAATATCATTCATCTTCACCAAAGGCCTGGGTAAAAAAACTAGGTCTTCAGCCATATACTGTAGATCTTGGGAAGGAATCTCATTCCAGAGGAAAGGCTCTCTTGAAGGAAAGGGACATAGATAACTTTGTTTCATTTAACCAACCCTGTTAAATCTACTCAGATACTACCAGACAGGCAGTTCCTCAAATAACCAGGCCCTATACTATTTTGGGCTTGAACAACCAGCATCTTCAATCATATTCAGGAACAAATTGGCAACCAGTGCAGCTTGCGAAGCAGATGGGTTACATGGACATACTGTTGCTTTCTGTTAACAGTTGAAGTTTCTGGGTGGTCTTCAAAGGCAACCCTATATTGAATGCATTGAGGTAGTCAAGGCATGAAGTACTCAGATATTGAGGAACTGTATGAAGAGCTGCTTGATTTAGGCTTTTTTCCAATAGAAAAAGCTACAACTGACGCATTAGTTTGTTGAGATCTTGAAGGACAGATCAGATCTTGTTTGATCACAGTATTCTCTTGGACCACTTTCAAAGGTTGGGGATTAGAGGCAGCTTTGTGGTGGTGGTTCCTGTGAAGAAAGTTCTACTTGGTGTGTCAGGCAGAGAAAACAGTTGACCTAGTCTAACCCTCTGGTTATTAACTTTCACATAAAACTGCTGGGAGAGATGATCCATGATTTGGAGAGGGAATGAGTGAGTTCCCAATGCGCTGATTATATTCACTGATAGATTATAATCCAAGACTAGACAGGAGATGGTGCAGAAGTGTTGATTAGGTGCTTGGAGGTTGTGTCAGCCCAGATTTGTTAAACAAGCTCAGATTACAATCCCCGTAAAATAGAATTGCTGTTTGCTGGCAAAAGGTCAGGCTCTATTCCAGCTCCAATTTTAGGTCTGGATAATATCACATTCTCCCTAAAGGATCAAATTCACTATTTTGGAGGGGTTGTTTTGTGTGCCAGCACTACTGGCTGCCAACCAACAAGACAGCAGTCTGCTACAGTCCAATGAGATGCAAGCTCAGGGAGAGTATCTACAGACGGCAACCACTCGCATAGTAAAAGGTCTGATGCATGTCAAAACCAGAAATCCATTAAACATGACAAATCCAAACCAATACAGTGAGATGGAATCCAGAATTCAAAGCACAACACACACAGAGCTGGGGCTTGAGGAGTTGTTTTTCTCAGGGGAAGGCCAATGAATAAGCCAAGCTGAGCCACCACCCATATTACTCATCAGAATCCACTTTCCTGTTGGTTGCTTTTTGGCCAGTCTATCTACTGTTGCATCTTTAAAGCATGTCTCTGCTTGGGACTGAGTGGCTGGACCTGAGAGGCTGCCAATAGGTGCAGGAGGGAGAGGTTGCAGGATCTGCCTCAGCCAGTCAATATTTCTGGAATCACCCTCTGGGACTATTATCCCTAGATGCCCCTGGCTCTACTTCCTCCTCAGACATATTCAGTAAGGTCATAGCAGGTTGGTGTCCTTCTCGATTCAGTTCCTGCTAGAACAGCGGATGGTGGTTATGACCAGCTTGGAGGATGGTGATGTACTTAGCCCCATTTGGGCAGCTATGCCAACCATGGGCCTATTTGACTTGGGATATTCTGACAGCAGTGGCATTTTCTCACCATTTCTCCTCTAAGCTATTCTATTTGAAGAGGACCTGTTTTAGTTGGCCCCTAGTGCAGTGACCAATTGCTAACCTGTTATAACAAATGTAAATGCTGCTGTCACTACGTTGGTGGCCAATTTGTTTCGAGCTCCATTCAAAGTCCTGGCTATTATCTTTTGAGACCCACATTACTCCTTACAGGCTTGTCTCTCCTAATTACATTTGGCCAGCCCAAATTCTTGGAAAGAAATTAGGAGAAATTTCCCGAGGACTCCCAACCCAAGGAGGTGAAAGTGGAAAGAGATCAAATGATGTATCTCCTTGGCTGCCCTACACTTTCCAACACTTTGCCGACTAAGATATAGGGCACCATGAACGTCTTGACCTTCAGAAAAATCTGGATATCTTAGAGGGCATTTGATTCATGTATTTTGCTGTTTGTAAGCTGTCTTTAGTCTGCAGAAGGAATACAATAAATTGTTAAATAAATAATGAATAAATAACTCTGAGAATGAAATATCCACTTCTTACTTGTAGAATCTTCCATAACTGACTCTGTATAGGTGCACACTTTTGAGTAGAAATAAAAAAAATATAATCCTTTTATTAACCAATCATCCACATCTTTTTAAATTTTACTGAGTTCTTGGCATCAACAATTATTGTATGCCACCCAGAATCACTTTTTGTGAGATGGTCAGCGATATAAATTTGATTAATAAACAAAACAATAAATAAAACTTAATATTTCTATTATTTGTAAGCCTTTAAACAATAAGATTTATTGTAATTAATCTTATTGTAATTTAGTAATTAATTATGTTCAACTGTCTGGCTCAGAAAATTTGGCACTGCCTTATTTACAAGTATACCAGCAGCAAAAAAACAAATATACATTGCTTTGTATTACTTAAACAAATTATCAGGAATTTGCAATCTTCACTGGTTGCAACTGCCTGTTAAAGAATATATCCTGAAAGTGGGTATAGCCACAACTCAATATGGTAGCACTTTTTTATTTTTTCAGTATCACGGTAACCACTATTTATTTAAAGGAGCAACTTTGTTTTGTTTTTCAGAAGGAGCAAAGAACCGTTCCTTGCCCCCCCCCCCCAAAAAAATAAAGCTGCAGTTTTTGGCGTGTTGAGCAGATGGCTAGGCTGGGAAAAATAATCTGACGCAGTGTCTTGGAGGACAATGTGAGAACAGACTGGAAAACACCTTAGTGCGCAGTACTGATGGGAAAATAACGGGGTGGGAGTGGTATCAAGCACTAGATAAGAGTCCTGTGGCTCGATGGCTATGGAATGGGACAACTCGCCGCAGCCAACATGCTGTGGGACAACTCACCACAAGACAATTGAACAAATACAAAAATGAAATTAATTTCAACAGAGCTGTGGCCAATAATAAAGTCGATCCAGAAATACAAGAGTTACAATAATTTTGACCCAATCGTGGTCACCAATAATAAAAGTAACTGAATGAAATGATTAGTACAGCATTGAATTGTCTTGCGATGAGTTGTACCATGGCAAATTGTTCATGGTGAGTTGTTCTAGACCCAGGAAATGCTTAGCTGGAAATGGAAATTGGCAAAGGGGGGAGCTAGTATAGGCTGGGGTGGGGGGATGTCAGAAGCATTTCTACACCACAGATGTAAATCTACTGAGAACATACAAACATTACTGATTAAGACAATATGTATGTCTGCATTAAAATTCAGACCAGTGTATTTCTTAATTTTTATTGATGGCATTTATCCCATGGTTTTAACATGTTAATTATACTGTAATAAACATGGCTTTAATATTAAACTTTTCCTTATTATCCAAAGTCACCAGAGTCCATTTCTGTAAATATAAAAATATATACTTAACACTTTGTACAATACTGGTTTTTGGTCCAAACAAAAATGGATCAGAAAAGCCAATAAATTTACTTTAAGAATTCCCAATTTTAAATGTCTTTAATGGATTTAGGCAACTTTGAATAATGAGATTTACATAATAAAATCTGAGACAATACTAAACAAAAATTTGCAGTAACACACAAAATTAAAATTTCAAGTTCACAGATTTGTTATGTCAAAGTACATAGAGAAACAGAATAGTATTTACACATTTGTTTCATAATAAAATAATGAAAAGGCGAGACAGGAGATAAGAAGAATGAAAATAGAAAGAGCATATAATTATTGAATGAAATACTACTGATCTAACTAGTCCTTAGCATGGACTATTCTTTAACCATTCGTCCTCTATCAGAAAATTTTAGTGCACTATACACACAACTCGCTCACTTCACACATACATCAGCACAAACTCGGCAAAGAAAATTCATTATCCACATTCTCTATTCTATACAGACTCCCTTCTCTAATATAATTACAATTTTGAACTGTCCATAAACGCAGAAGAGCGCACAAAGTGGGTGCAAACAGAGGTATTATATAAAGCCATTCGCTGTGCAGGCTATATTTATATCTATAGCCAGACCATGCCAAGTCAGGGAAGAAAAATTGCTGGATTCTAAAGTAGTTTTGCTCAAGATCCTCCCTACCACCAGTTCTAATTCTAATTCTTCTTATTTTTTAAAAAAACTAAATGGGAAGAAAAAAGCGAGCAGAGTTTAGGCAGACCTGGCTTCAGCTAAACCCAACGTGAGGTACAATTCAGGAACTGAACAATGCAGGGCAACCAACTGTGGTAAGAGAGTTGCTGTCTGTAACAATCATTAATATTTTTATTTTCTACGTCTAACAGCTGTCTTTATCTTCCGACCAGGCACTGAAGATCCCGTGGAGAATGTACCTTTCCCATTATTCCTGCTTTGGGGGTGGAAAAATCAAGAGTAAGGAACTTAGAATAATATATCTTAAAGTTTTTAGTACTGCTAAAGAAACATAAACAAGTATACTGTAAAATAAAATAGATAAAAACATTTGTTTTACCAGAGAAATACTTTTCTAAAGGTTAAATGAATTGTATAATTTCCAGATAATGAATCTGATTCTCAATCTTTCTGTTTCAAAAATTGCATTTATCTTTTGGGCTCCATGTGACCAGTTTAAAATACTAATATTCTAAGCATAACATTAACAATGTATTTCTAATATCAGCAAATATAATAACATCTAAAGTTGAAGTTAATTTCATTCATTTCATACAAATTGCATGTTCATTTCTCAAGCCATCGCTTACTGCTCTCCATGGTATAAAAGCATTTCATAGAAAATAATTTCCATGCCAAATAAATACAATAAATAACCCAATAGTATGCAAATCTGCTTTAACCCTTTTCTTACCCCAAATTAAATGATGAAGCCTGAGAAAACGCAAATCCCGAAGAACTTGTTGGCTGTGCTGGTGCAGTTGAACTTGCACCAAAGGTAAATATTCCTGGATTGCTGCTTGAAAAGTTGAAATTAGCAGTACTACTTCCAAACTGGAATACTTGACCTAAAGAGTAAACATTGGGATTTAATAATATATCCAAAAAGTGTTTTCCTTGAAACAACTAGCTCTCTTGACAGAAAATGTTTTTTAGTATCTTCCACATCATCGCTTCCATCACAACAAATAAATCTTTATAATATGAACTTCAGCATCTAATTAAATCTTTCCTGCAAAACTTTGTGTTGGAAGTCAATATGAAATTTAGCTGTAAATCACATTTCTGATTTTAATATATCTGAAATGAACATTCAAAGGGAATTAATGTTCAAGTTAAGGAATGTTGCCAAAGAGTCCTGACATTATATGCCTCAGCATTCTTTTGCTCACAGAAATAATTTTTTCCAAACTAATAGTCTGAAATTTGACATTCATAATCTGTATATTATTACAGTTTGGACTGATCTAATAATAATTGCCATATATGGATGAAGCAACCATGCAGAAGACAAGGGCAAAGAAGATGAGGCATCAACCATGCATGGATGAAGAAAGCAGCTGGAAATAATGAGAGGAATAAAAAGGATTTTTGCATCCAGAAATACTCAGATATAAGGGAAACATGCCACCATGTCTGACTCAAATCTTACAAAGGTAGCATCTGGAAGTTAAAACAAATATACTAACTCTGATCTTCACTTGTTGGGAGTTTTGGATATGGAAGTTGAAAACCAAACATAACAGTTTTTTCAAAGAAGATAAACTCGTTACGGAATGAAAACTGTAGTTTGAACTTACCAGTACTGGGAGCTGTACCTGAACCAAAACCAGGTGGCTGGTTAGCTTGTTGTCCAAAGACAGAAGGCTGGGCATTACTTGCACCAGTCCCAAAAGCTGGAGGAGCAGGCAGAGAACTAGCAGGAAATAATGAAGATGAGGAAAGTGATCCAAAGGTTGGAGTACTGGTCTGATTGGAGGCTTGGCTTTGACCAAATGTTGGTGTCTGACTAGCACCAAAAGCTGGACCAGCTGTAGAAACTGAAGATCCAGAGCCAAACACAAAGGAAGAAGAGGAACCTAGAAAAACAAATGAGCAGAATAAACATGGGAACTGCACATACATTTAAGCCTATCAACAATTCCCTTTCAGGATCTAGAGTTATGCAAAGGGCAGAGGTGTAAACCATTCAAACAAATTGAAAGCAGAAGATAATAATCTCTCTAACAATACAGTCTGGCATCATCCAGCCATGACTTTGTTTTTCCTCACCCTTCTTCTTGACCTATCCATTTTTCTTCCTATTTTCCTTTCTTCCGTTTTGCAATTTCAACCAATTTACATGCCTGAATATTCACATTTGAATTCAGTCCATATTCATTCAGCATCCATTCAGTCTTGACCCTATTTCTTCTGACATCTTCGACTCTCAGTTCCATATAACTAGTGCACTCTTACACCCAGCCAGGTTTTCTATTTTTGACATTAATTCTTCATAATGAACTACTTTCCATCAGCATTTGTACATGCTGCAATTTTTCAATTTTCCCATCTTTAAATGTTTTACTAAAATATACATTAAACAATGCCCCTTCCTCAATGTTCAACCATTTACGAAATATCGTTAATGTTGGATCATTTTTTACAATGTTGAATACAATGTTACAAACAATACAATGTTGAACCATTTGCTAAATACTGTCACACAAGCTCAAATTGGCCAAAGATCTGCTGATATAGTTTTACAGAGGAATGATTGATTTTGTCATTTGTACTTCTATTACTGTCTGGTTTGGCACAGCAAACAGAACAGTTATAGACTATTTTTTTCAATTGCTCTGTTGGTCTAATCATAGAAATGAATTAGAGTATTATAATAATTAACATATTTATGCATTTTTCAATAATGGATGGAATAATGTTTGGATATTTTCTCTCTAGCAGATCAGTGAGTTAAATGTGAATGTGAGACTGAAATGTTCTATCTTTGTTGACTTTGTAAAATTTATGATAGAATGAATAAACATGCTGTTAAAGTACATACAGCTAGTTGGAAACAGGCATAATGCAAGATAGAAAAAAAGAAGCTGAAAAAAACCTAGTTGAGTAAATAGAATAATTTCTAAAACCTGATGTGATTAATGTAAAAGCTACTGCAATAGCTCATGCTGTTGTAATAGCTTTTACATAGATTCTTATGCCATCAATAGGATTTAACAAGCTGATATAACACTAAAGCAATGATTACTTACAATATTCTCACTAATAATTGTTTTAAATTGTTACCAAAAACAATTTAATCATCCCAGAGATAGTCTGTAAATTCAGCCTTTGCATATTTTAATACAGTCTCAGAACTCTCCATGCAATTTTTATTTGGAAATCTAGTTTCTTTTCTAATGTTCAAGCATACCTGTAGGAGGTGCCGTTGTGGTAGGTGCGGAGAAACTGAAGCCAGTGTTAGCTGTGATGTTAGTGGGGGCGACTGAACCAAACAGGAATGGAACAGGAGTGTTTATACTGGAAGTGGTTGTTGGCGGTTTGCTGTCTTGAGTGAACCCAAAAGACTGTGTGGTATTTGAATCAGAAGTATTGCCAAAAGCTGAATTGCTCACAGTGTTGCTGGCCTGTCCAAATAAAAAGGCCGGCGGGGGAGCTGAGGAAGAAGTGGTGCTGCTAAATATCGTGCCGCCGCCGCCACTGCTACTGCTGCCACCAAGAGAAACACTTGGCACAGGAGTATTAGAAGCAGTAGAGCTCAGGAAGGTGAAAGCCTCCTTTGCTGGTGCTGGATCTAAAAAGTAAAACAAATTATGAGTAAGAAATAAACAATGAAGATTGTTACTGATGCTGTGAAGAGATAAAGGGATCTAAGGAAGAAAGGATACCAGGGACTACACACCTCTTTGTGAACTCATTTAGTGAAGAATTCCAAACACATTTTATACAGGGTACTTTGCAATTGTGTAACTTAATGATATGGCTTAATTTTAAAAAACTCTATCCAAACCATGGCTTACTATACTGAAAACATGCTGTACTTGCATGCTTGGTCGTCTTGTCTCTTAGTGTCAGGTTTAATAAAACATGCACTCCTCTTTTTTTTTGAACCATGGTTTTTCAATCAGGTAGGACCAGAAAATTATTGTCATAGAACACAAGCATTTTTCATGAAAATGCAACAGGTGGTTCATTGTACTAGCAATGTTGAGGTGAGAGACTACAATGACCTAGGTAGCTAAATCCACTTTTAAGCAAAACCTATTCACTTCATGTCCTTTATAAAACATTTATTTTTGATGTGTGGTATCCACACAGCAGGGCATAATCAAAACTCCAAAGACTGAATCATTAAATTGCTCTCCCACTATGCACAACTATATTTCACACATTTTAATGCATTTTACTCCAACATACATTCAATGAGATACAAAGATTTATAGATTCCCAAATTACTTTACCCTAGCAACTTCATAGTTATTATTAGAAAAGGAAATATTATTTCCTTTTCAGCTCTTTTTAAATGGTTCTATATAGTCAGCTGCTCCCCTAACAGCAAATTTAATCAAGGCCACATACAATAATTCCCTTCTCTTCAGTTTTTCCTATTTTATTCTTGATCCGTGATAAGAATCCTACCTTCACATCCAGTATCTAAATTTAAGCAGGAATTCATATTATGGATTGCACCATGGCCAAAAGGACAGCAAAACATTGTCCTTATTGAGTCTGTTGTTAGCTGCCCAGCAACTTTATGTAAGATGACCCAGGGGGTGCTTGGATTCATTCAGAGCTAGATTCCAGACAGGTCCACCTGAGGAGTCCAAGGCAAGATCTTGTAGGGTTAACTGGAATTTGACATTGTAACTGGAGGGGGTTCTCCTATCTGTTAGGTTGGGCTCCTGCCTGTTAGATACAGACCCTACTGAATGGTGAAAGCTGCCTGGAAGTAACCTTGAATGAGGAAGTGATCCCTCATCATTGAAGAAAGTTGTAGTGTAACTTCTCAAGAAACCATTGATGGACACCGCGGTGCTGGACAACAATTGTCTAGTGTCCAATCTTCCCTTATTAGCAAAAAAGGTCTTGATTATCCACTTATTAGAGAAGGTGGTAGAGACAGTGATTGGGCTTCAGCTCCAGAAACCCCTGTAAGAAGTGGTTGATCTGGAACTGTTTTGGTTGTGTTTCAGGCCAAGGCTTAGTAGAGAAAACTCTGGTCATGCTTGTTGATGACCTATGATGAAGCTGGGATAAGAGTGGTGTATCCATTCCTACTGTTTCTTGATCTCTTAGCACTTTTTAATAGTGTCAACCACAGTAACTTTTTCAATCTGCATATGGAGTAGTGGGCATTGCTCAGTGGTAATTCTCCTCCTTTCCTGCGCCTGGTTTGAATCGATGTTGACAGGGAGAAGAGATCATGGCTACAGCCCTTTAATTCCTATCTTAGCTCCTGCAGGGTTTGACATTCTCTCCCTTACTGGTTAAATCTACATGAAACCACCTGTGTGAAGCCATTTGTTAGTTTGGAATCAGGTATTTTGCCTATTACATCCTGTATACATCACTTGGTTGGCCAAGTGACTCTATAAAAGTCCTAATTTAATGCCTGGGGGCTGGGTGGATATAGGTGGGGCAGAACAGACTCAAGCTCAACCCTGAAAAGATGGAGTATCTTATTTGAGCCCCCTAGCTTCAGAGATTATTACTCCTCATTGGAGTTGCGTTTTCTTATTAAGGACTCCCAGCTTCTGATCAAGGAACATATAACAGCTGTGGTCAGGCACAGGTACACCTAGATAGCCAGTTACACCTTTTTCTGGATCAGAGTGCCTTTAGATAAATCACTCATGCCCTAGTCACCTCACAATTGGAATACTGCAATGTGCTCTACATGGGGCTGTCCTTGAAGACCATCTAGAAGTTACAGCTAATCCAAAATGTAGTAGCAAAGGCAACATTGGGAAGGTCACATTATGTAAGCCACTCAGAATCAAATACTTCAGATTGGTGGCTATATAATTCTATAAAATATATAAATATCCTATTTTCCCCAAAATAAAACATCCCCTGATAATAAGCCCAATCGGGCTTTTGAGCGCATGACAATAAGGCCAAGCACTTATTTCAGGGTTCAAAAAAATATAAGACAGGGTCTTATTTTTGGGGAAACATGGTAAATGTGCTTATGAACCCACACATTGCAAACTGCAGTAGTTACCAGTTGGCTTCCAAGTGCAATTCAAAGTATTGGTTATCACATTTTTAAAAAAATATTTTTTGTTAAATGTCTTGTAATTTTTTTTTATAGCAGTTATAAATGAATTAAAATTTTAGCTTCTTTCTCTAAGGTTATATCATAATTCCCCCTTTCCATTATCTATCTTTTCTAATCATTAAACTTATCAATCACAAGGGCATTTTGTTCCAATTTCAGCAAAAAGTCCAGGAAGGATTTCCGGTCCCTAACTACTGTAATTATTGTCTTTTCTCAAACTAAATAAATCAATTTTGCATCTCTGAAAATTCTGTCAACTTCATCAACCATTCCTCTATTTTAGTATTTCAGGTATTTTAATAATCTGCAATTACCATGTGCAAAAACAATTATCCTTAAGTCTATAAGTCTTTTCCAGTTGTTTGTCCATTACTCCCAAGTAAAGTTCTGGTTTTAGTTGAATATTAGTCTTTAAAATGTTTCGTATTAATGTTTGTATTTGAATCCAGAACACTGTTTATCACTTTTTCACTAACCCTTCATGACATAGGGCCTGAATATCTGAGGGACTATCTCCAATTGTTTCTGTCCGTCTCTTATGATAAAGCAAAATGGGTCAATAAAGCAAAAAGTCTCATCAATTAATCAGTGTTATCTTGTCTACACATCTTTTCAGTGATTTGCCCATTACTCCCAGCAAGTAAAGTTCTGGTTTTAGTTGAACGTCGGACTTTAAAATGTTCTGTGTTAATGTTTGTATTTGAACTCAGAGCACTGGTCGTTATCTTTAGAACCCTTCATGCCATAGGGGCTGGCTATCTTGAGGGATTAGCTCAAATTGTTTCTGCCTGTCTCTTATGATAACAGCAAAGGGGTCAAATCCAGGTCTCATCAATTAAACAGTGTTATTTTGTCACCGCCTCTTTTGCTGCAGGCCCTGCCCTCTGGAATGAAATCTCCCTGGAGATTTGTGTAGCTCTCACCCCTGTGACATTTAGGAATCTGTTTTTAAAATCTGGTTAATCTCTGGAGGCTTAGGATATAGTGGTTGGAGAAACCATTTGTTATGTTTAATAAATGGCTTGGTGTACTGTTTTCCCTGTTAGCCAGAGTTATTTTTACTCATGTCTCCATGTGTGTTTTTTCTATTTGAAGCTGCCTTGACACATGGAAGAGTTGGGGCAGCCTCCAAATTAGGATAAATAAACAAATGCTCAAGATATACTGCTTATATTTATGATCTCTTCTTTGTACCCTCCTGCCCACCCAGAAGTTCAAAAGCATGCAAACGCAACTAGATAAATAGATAGCACTTTGGTGGGAAGGTAACAGCATTCTGTGACATCATGCTGGCCACATGACCACAGAAATGTCTTTGGACAGCGTTGGCTCAATGGCCTTGAAACGGAGATGAGCACCGCCCTCCGTAATTCGCAATGACTAAAATTTTACCTTTATCCTTTATCTCTTAGTACCCACATAATACGAATTTTTTTCATTCACTAATTTGCAAATGTCTTCCTGCTTCTTTAAAAATCTTTGTTCTCAATTACTCTATATGTTCTGCACATACTTGATCATGTTTTCCCCTTGTTGTTTCTACATTGAGTTCCTCTTCCATCTTTTATCTATTTTAAGTTGGGACTGAATTTTGTGTCTTCATTCGCTTGCTCCTTGCTATCTTTTTTCCCTTGTAATAAATAATAATAATGATGCTATAATTGCAACACCTCAGTTTAGCAAGTCATTTCCACTATAATTCCTTAAATAAGTTCAGCTCAAAAGAGGTAATTCATTCATTAATACCCAAGCTTACACATTCTCATTCAACTCCAACACTCTATTGCTTCTATTGACTCCATACCAACAATAACAGAAGGACAAAAGAAATATTTACTATAAAGATGAAAGAATACCCATTTTTTTAATATTACTAGAAGTCCTATATGGAGGGCAATTTAGGAATTTTAATTGCATATATAGTACCTATTTATGTTTCATAACTCTTACTTTTGTTAAAATAAAGTGATTCAAATGTCAATGATTTAATTGACATTTATTTACACACATTTTGTTAATAAAAATATGGATATTTGAGGGGGCTTTCTCTCCCTCTTCTTTTAAAAAAGAAAATTCAACATTGTGTTTTTCAATTATTCTTCCTCCTCCAATTTTATAGTATCTGAGAACACTATTTTTAAAAGGTTTGGGATAAGAAATGAATATTACTATTTTAATATTTAAAATATTTGGTTGTTTTTCTGATCAAAAATCAATTACTTAAACAATTACTTTACTAATGAAAATTAAAGCCTAATGAAATTGTAAGATTTCATTATGCACCTGTAAGGATGTGTCAATGAAGTTCAAAAGCTCATAACTGTACTTAATTACTTTGAATTCTAGAATTACAATCCATTAATCCATTACTCTGGGAAAATATTCAATGTTCATAGAAACTGTAAGAAACTAAATTCAGTTACAGCTGCATTAATGTTTAAATAGACAAACAATACCTTAATATTGTTATTTTATCACTTTTGACATCTAGCTATTAAATTTCTTTTACTAAGTTGTTTTTTATTCTTAGCATTAAAATATTCCCCACCCTTATTTGGATTCCCCTTTCCACTACATAGCTGTAAAGCACAGCACTCCTTTTTCGTTTACCGTTTCCCCCAAAATAAGACCTCCCCGGATAATAAGCCCAATCAGGCTTTTGAACGCATGTGCTAAAATAAGCCCCCCCCTCTGAAAATAAGCCCTCCCCAAAAATATTAAACCACATGCTCAGCCATTCCTCGCCATTTCTTCAGGTTAGGTTTAGGGTTAGAGACAGAGCTGGAAATCAGGCAAGAGGAGCCCTGTCTTGCTCCACACACCCCAAAATAATAAGACCTTATTTCAGGGTTCAAAAAAATTTAACACAGGGTTTTATTTTGGGGGAAACACGGTATATATATTTCTCTTTTCACTTCTTCCTATCCTTGCTTCTGTTTTTACCCTCCAGTCCATATAATAATCTTTACTTCCTCTGCTTTTTCACTGCCAATATCCCAACATCCCTTGTATTTTAAATTGTGTTTATCAACTGCCCCTCCCCTACTACTGTTTCATGCTTCCTTACTTGATTCTGGGTTACCAACTTTTCTGATGGTTGGCCTCAGACTTATATTATGATGTGAATGCTGATTGGTATTCAATTTCTATAATCATTTTGTTAAAAGAAAAAAGTTAAGGTTCTCACCAACTTTAACATGTGTTCATTCTAATTTGCACTGGTGACAATTTTACCTCTTTTTAATCATTCAGTCTTACACAATTGATAGGAATGATAGGAATGATAATCTTGTAATTATTTGTCTATTGGAAAAGTCTAAAATAAAATGTTCAAACTTTAAAAAAAACAAAACTAGGAGACTGGGAGAAATTTCAATTCACTTTTTGAATTTTTATGTTGTGTGAACAAAAAGAAAAATCCACTCTTCTTCTGTAGAATTCCAGATACCTATGGTTATTAGGTTAGAACTTGAGGTTTGTCATCTGAAATCATGTTTAAGATTTCAGTTAGAAAATCAAAGCATCAGATTCTTATAATACCAAAGAACAAAATGCTTGAGACAATGAACTACTACTATTACACACAAGTGAAGGAAGAATTTGTTTTTATAATTGTGTTACTGGTGCGCAACCTACCTTGGCATATTTATGTGGTACTGGTCCTTTCCAAAACAACATTTTCTTCTTGGGTTTCGATGTCTATTTTATTAAAGGTTTATTATGATGCTGTTTCAAGTAAGTCCTACCCTTTAATTTTAATACTGTGCTTCTCCAAAAAGACACCCACCTTGAAAAGAAGCTCTATCACATCTCTGAGCACATGCAATCAAATTAAGCCCCACCCACAAAATTAGCCCTAATTAAGATCCCGCCCACCCAGGGTGCAGGGGGTGGGGCGAAGCACACAGGTAAAAAATAAACTAGGGAGGGGATGGGGGTGTGGAGCTGCTCTACTTACCAGGCCTCACACACCCTGACACCTGCCTTGCCTTCTTCTGTGGCCGCTTGCCACCACTCGCACGCATCGCCCTGGCCTCCATTTTGCCTTCAGATGCCTTCTGGCAGGCATCTGAAGGCAAAACGAAGGCCGGGGCAATGCGTGCGAGTGGTGGCGTGCGAGTGGTGGCAAGCGACTGCAGAAGTAGGCCAGCAGCGGGCTCCTGCTGGGCAGGGCTGTTGGTGCCACCGCCACAAGGCGAGTCAATAATTAGAACCTACCAAAAAGAAGGCCTAGCTGTTTTTTCAGGGGTCAAAAGAAAATAAGACCCAGCCTTCTTTTTGGAGAAACACGGTAGGTAACATTACATTTTTTTCTTAAGCCAGATAAGGAAAAACTATGTGTTCTAATCATGTAATTATTTCCTTTATCAATGTAGATGCTAACATTTTAACAGCATCTTTGACCCCTAGATTGCAGCTTCTTGTTCTGCCTATTGGACATCCAGCTCAAGCTGAATTTATTGAAAGTCATCGAATTCAGATGTACTGTAGGAATTTGAAAACTTACCAATTTAAGAATTTGATTATTACTGCTCCAAACCATATTGTTCTGGGCAGTTTAAAGTAAAACTTTGGAAACTAGGAGTTCAGTGTATCCTAGATATGGTGTTTCAGACAAAAGTTCTCCAGAATATTCCAACCTCATGTAAGTTTTGTATATTGCTACAGTATTCAGATATTATCAAGCATTAATGTACTTGTTTTAATTCAAAACAAAATCCAGCTTCTAAATGTTGGAAAAGCTTTCAATATGCTTTCTTGGAAATTTTGGGGTACCATGATATATTCAACCTCTAAATAAGTAATTATTAAAGATATGCCTTCTCCTTAGGTTAAAGTTATGTCATAGTGTATCAAAAATACCCCTTCCCCTTATTTTTTAAAATTTGGCTTTAGATTCTCTTGCCTACATTTTTAAGAATTCTGAAAATAGTAAAATGTTTACGGTGAAAAATAAGCATGTTCTATTATATGGAAACAATCTTGCCAAGTATGGGCATCCATGCCTACACAGGGATCACTTTCAATTTTAATATTAGAACTTGAATGGAAAACAGTGGCTTGTAGATTTAATTTTAGTTCTTCCCATTAGATAATTCATTTATTGGATAAATCTGTTTTCTGGCTTTTCATAATAAGTACTGTACTTTTAGTGATGAATTTGCAACTGTGAATCAATATTCTCAAGGTCTCTCTTTCAGAGGTAAATCTTCTAAATAATCAGCCAATTTAATATTACCCTTTATCAAAGGAATAAAAAGCATGAAACAAAAACTTGAGAATTCAATGAATTTTTGCACCTACCTGCAGAGCTTGCTTGTGCCCCAAATGCAAATGTTGTTTTTATTTGTTGTTCAGCTGGTTTCTCAGCAGGTTTTGCCAAGCCGAAATTAAATGCAGATTTTACTGTGCCATCGTCTTTGGTTTGTTCTGTTTTCCCAAATGAAAACATAGATTGTGCCTTTGACTCTTCACTCTCTGCTTTCTTTCCAAACACTAATGGAGTAGAAGAAGCACCCACCTCCTGCTTTTCATCTGTCCTTCCCAAAGTAAGCGGTGAGGCATTCACAGGGTCTGTATTACCAAAAGTAAAGCCACTTTTTGCTGAAGGTGTTTCCTTTTTCTCCTGTGATTTCTTAGAGGAAAAGGGACTTTCTACAATTTTCTTCTCCTCTACATTTCCAAATTTGAAAGTACTTATTCCAGTTTTTTTCTCAGATGCAGTTGTGGCTCCTATAGAACTTGTGCCAAAAGTGAAACCTCCTATATCTGTCTTCCTAGCTCCATCTTTCTTTTCTTGTTGTCCAAGGCTAGCTATTCCAAATTGAAATGATGTAGATGATGAACTGCTAGCTCCAGCAGGAAGTCCAAAACTGAAAGTGGTGGTGTTCTTTCCTTCTTTCACACTTTCCTCAGATTTAGACTCTGAAGAAAAGCTTCCTGGATTTGAGCTTTCATTTTTAGAAAATTTAAAGCCTCCTGAAGAACCCAGATCTGATGCAGTACCAAATTTGAATCCTGCTTGTTCTCCAAATTTGAAGTTTTTTCCTGCAGTCTGAGATAATTCTGATGATGACGACTGAATACCGAATTTAAATGAAGGAGCAGATGGCTCTGAAGTAGCTGTATTAAAACCTGCAATTAAATGGAATTTTAATTTAATACATTTCAAGTTTTAATATAGTCTTGAATAATCTGGTGTAGATAATCCTTGTTTACCAACCACTCATTCAATGATCATTTGAAGTTATGATGATGCTGAAAAGAGTTTTATGACTGGTCCACAAACTTCTAGGCTTTACAGCAGTGGTCGCCAACCTTTGCAGCTTGGAGGCCTGGCTTGGTGGGGGGGTGGGGAGGGGGTGGGGGGAGAAACCAGCCCGCAAGAGTGGCAGCCTTGTTCCAAATAGGCCATGGCCCGGTAGTGACCCATGACTCAGGGGTTGTGGACCCCTGCTTTACCGTGTCCCCAGTCACATAATCACAATTCAGTCACTTGGCAACCAGCACACATTTCCAATGGTTGGAGCATCCAACAGTCACGTAATCATCATTTATGAACTTCACAGACAGCTTCCAACAAACTCACCCAATGGGAAAACCAACAGGGAGTTGTAAGTCATGGTAATGAAACATCCCTAAAAACTTGTGGTGATTCACTTAACTGCAAGTGGAACTAACAATGTAAATTGGGTACAATCAAATGCCATTTCACTTTATAACCATGTCACTCAGCGATGGAGCTGCAATCTTCTTGGCATTTTTGGCAATGGTTTCTCACTACTTTTTTCTATGAGAATATACATCTCTTTTATTCAAAATCAATCCTCATTTTCTTAAAGCACTCTCCCTCACAGCTGAAACACATAATAGTCAACTTAGTCAGTCATTTATTTTTGCTCCCCTCAGAATCAACTGTCTCACTGCAGATCTATCTACACAACTGTCTTCTTCTCCCTTCTCACACACATGCACCCAGGTCTGCAATCTTTTCTTTCCTGACCTAACTCAAGGCTTAGCCAAATACTATCTGTTGTCCTCTGAAGATCTTCAAACCTAACTCCCACAACTATTTACTTTAAACTGTATCCTTGACTCCCCAAGTCGATTTTACCGTCCTTCTCCACTTCTGCTATTATCTCTTAAGACTGTGAAATAAATATTCATTTGCAGTTCAAAGATCTTCAGAGAAGGCAGTCCTTTGGTTTTGACGGCAAGAAAGTTAATTTAAAGGGTTGAGGAGCAAAAAAAAAAAAAAAAACCCAACATAAGATATTTGCTTACAGTGGAAATCAATGCTGATTTGAAAAGACTTTGCTTTTCTAGAAGTAAATGCACACTGATTGAAATCCAACATGCATTTTACTGGAATAATACAATAAGGGCATCCAATATCTGAACTTATCTGACTTAAACTTATTATTTCTAGTGAATAAATAACATAATAATAAAAAAGCTTACTTTATTTACATACCTTTGAATTCAGTCTTGTGGCCTGGTTTTGAACTCTCACAAGCTATACATTTAGTTGCATCTGCTTTGTTTTGTACTAAGCAGGTTTCACAGTCCCAGCTTCCCTCTGGCTTCTTGAATTTGTCTAAATTCAAAAATCCTCCAGAAAGGGTAGGTAAAGATGAAGCACTGACACTGACCACAGGTACTGAACTCCCTAATAAAAAAAATGATGTAAAGCAACGATTAGCAAAAGGCTCATTCCAGAAAACTGCTAATTTAAAATAAACAAGTTTAACAGCTGCTTCATAGGAAGAAATTACAAATACCTCTTGAGAATAGAATCAATATTAATAATTTTAAATGCAAACTAGTTTTCCAGATTTGTTACAATCAAATACATGGAAGGGAAAAGTTAGGAAAAATTACTTATGTGAACTTAAACTCATGCATAAAAGGTGTTCCAAGCTATCAAATAAATAATAGATGTTTTGCTTTACTGTCAAAATAAAAATCCAGAGTGAATATAAAATTCTTGTGAAACTGGCTAACATAATAACTAAGGAACTCTTAAAGGAGGAACAAGTCTTATGTCCAATTTCAATTGGGCAATTTCTAAAGATCATTTTTATCATCTATGCCTCTAATACATGGTATTATTACATGATTATCATCCTTGACCCAAAACTGAAAAAACAGGCATCCAAATTATCTGTATCTGTATACCATTGCCTATCTTTTTGGTATTTGATAGTATAATAAAATCTTGTATTATACTTAAACATAGACATGCATAAACATGGTCATTATAAGGGCAAAGAATAAAATAATTACAATTCTAAAAGCAGGATACACGTTTTTAACATTAAAATATTCCAGTATATTTTCAGCGGTGTCCTAGGCTTTATTTTTTAAATAAATTACTTAATAGTGTAGTCTTGTACTGTTTTCAGAAGAAAGTTCCATATAACTCAGTGTTGTTTTACTTTCCAGTAACTGCGCTTAGGATTCTAACTTGGGGCAGACTTTTTTCTGATACAATTTTCAAATACTGCAAACTCACCTGCTTTGTCTGATTGACAGGCCACACACTGGTTGTTCTCTTCCAGATTTGACACTAAGCACACAGAACACTCCCAAGCACCTTTCGGCTTTTTGAATTTGTCTCCAAATCCTAAAGTGTTTGTAACATTAGTAGAACTAGAAGAGGAAGACACTGTTGTGGTTGCATTGTCTGTGACAAAAGGCAACACCAGAGCTTGTTTTACTCCTGTTCCAGGTTTTGGTGTTTCACAGGCCACGCATTTTGCAGTTTCTGATTTGTTCTGCACCAAACAGGTATCACAGTCCCAAGTTCCAACTCCTGCCTTAAACTTATATCCAAACCCCTGTGCTTCTACTGAAGAAACTACTGATTTGATGTTCTGAGTCAAAGTCTCAGTCTGTTTAGTACCACTGGATGTTGGCACTTTTGTAATTTGACAGGATGTACATTTGTTTTCTGCCAACTTGTTCTGTGTAAGACATGTGTCATGTGGCCAATGTGTTGGCATTTGCTTCATAGGATCTCCAAGTCCAGAAACAGCTCCAGAAAAATTACTTATTGCAGGCCTTGTGTAAACTACTGTGCTTGTTTCAACATATGGTGTCATTGATGATGAGGATGTTGATACACTCGTTGGGGAAGCAAAATCTAAAGAAAAAAACCCAGAAAAGAACCTTAGGTTTCCAGCAAAAATTCTTTTGAAACAAACTTCTTTAAAACTACCAACATTTTAGTAACAATATGTACTTATTAAATTCCCTAAGTTTTCCTTTGCTAACCAGTGTCCTGAAAGTAAGATTTTATTAAAATCATGTCCTTAAAAATATGTGGTATGAGCCAGTGGTGAAATCCAATTCTTTTTACTACCAGTTCTGTGGGTGCGGCTTGGTGGGCATGGTATATCCTACGCATATAGGATGTGCTTGATTTAATAATAATAACAATAATAATCTTATAATCAGTAGACATTTACAGCTTCTTCATATATTAAATTATTCTTTTTTCTTAAGAATGCTTAGAAGAAAACAAGTTATTACTTCCATATAATTAAAATCTCACCTATTGACTTACCAGGACTTTTTAAAATATCCAGAACACTCCCTTCTTTTAGGATTTTTGCAGGCTTAAAAGGACCATCATACTCATTTTCTTTCTTATTGCTTATACTGTTGACAGCTGTTGATGGAAAAAGTTTGAACAGCATTTGCCTTGAGCAAATATACATCAGACAATGGACTAATTATTACAAGAGATTTTATGAAGAAGCTTTTATAATTAGCAGTTTCATACCGTCATACAAGTTAAATAATCTTTCTTAGAAGATCATGAAAACCTAGAATAAAGTTTTACCCAAACTGAATGTATGATTAAAAAACTATTTAAAATTGGAAGAGATTTTCAGTTTTGAAAGAATAGTTAATCAACTTTAACCATTATTTTTCTCAATTTCTTTTGAACTAGCAATATTAGTACCTGATTTCCCAGTCAAGAGAAAAATTCTATATTAAATGCATAAAATTACCTGAATTAATTTGGGGTGATAATGAAGTATTCCTGGATCCTGAAAGATCAGATGATTTTGCAACAGGAGCACTAAATTTAAATCCACCAATCTGACAGAAATAAATATTAAATGTCAAAAGAGAAGTTAAATAGACCTATTCTATAAACAAGAATAGCAAGCAGACCTCTACTTCTGAACATTTTTTTTTTATTATTACCATCTTCCCTTGCCATAAAATCACACAGGCATTATTACTTACAGATACTGGAGGCAGCATTTCTGCTTCAGTAGATTTTACAATTGGAGATGAAAATTTGAATACAGGACTGCTAGCTGGCTGTACCTAATTTAAAAAAATCCAAATATTAAACAGCTACCCTAGTGATGGCTAACCTTTTCCGGACCAAGTGCCCAAAGCGTGCATGCATGCGCGTGAATGCTCGCATGTGCACCCAACCCCTCAAAATGCAATGCATGTATGGCCCCAGCGCATGCACCCCACCCCTGAGCCCTTGTGCATGCATGCGCCCTGCGCATGCACGGCTGAGACCCGACAACCAGCTGGCTGACGGGAGGCGCACACCCATGTGTGAACTGGAACAATGGCTCACATGTCCACAGAGAGGACACTGCGTGCACCTGTGTGCCGTAGGTTCACCATCACGGAGCTACCCTAAAGCAGCGGTCCCCAACCTTTGTGGTTTGGTGACCCAATTTGGGGGGGAAGGGAAGTGGCGAGCCAGTGTGCATGCATACAGCTTGACTTGTGTGAGTGGCAGGCTGGTGTGCATGCACAATAGTGCTCACCAGCCACCACTTGTGCAAATTGAGCTGAGTGCACATGCATGCGCGCTCTAGCCAGCCACTCAAGTTGCCCAATTCCAAATAGGCCACAGCCTGGTAGTGGATTGAGGCCCAGGGGTTGGAGACCCCTGCTCTAAAGAATATAATTAGTCATTATTTGATTATATTAGAAATGAACACATACAAATAGGAGATTTTGTTGTGAAACATATGATGCTCTGCATTCCCAAACAAAATGTATCCTTTTGTGGTGCATCAAAGGAAAGTTTCAAAAGTAGTATGTAATATGGAACAAACTATGTTTAATGTCAAATCCTTTTCAAAAACAGAAATTGTAGAAGTTGAAATTGTAGAAGTTACTATTTAAGGGAATGACAACAGGTAATGCTACCAGCATCTATTCTATTTCTGTCTTACCTCCTAAGCTTTTGCAACTGTCAAACAAAACATATCTATGAATTTATCATCCTTTTATGCAATATAATCCTCATACAACCATTCCAGTTTTGTTAAGTTTCACAGAAATCAGTATGAATCTTCCAGCCAGGTTTATAGAGTGCAGCATAATCCCATACAAGAGATATATTTCCAGGTCAACATTGCAGGACTGCAATCTATATGCATTCACACTAAGGTTTCATATCTTTCAAAAGAGGTTTGTATGAGACACTTATTTTCAAATACTGCAGTTATAGCAGCCATGTTTTTTCAAGACTAGCACCAGGCTATCAGCCAGGAGCAGCTTCTGAAATCTGGAAAAAGATGCAGCTGCTTTAGTAATCTGAAGAGTAATTTTTTCTAGGTACCCCTTCATAATTAAAGCAGTTCTTTACACAGCCTTAATAGTCACACAATGTTGAAAATATACAGTGTATCAATTACATAGAATAACACATCTTCATGAGGAATACCTACCTCATACGTTATATAACAGTGATGGCTGACCTTTTTGCCATTGAGTGCCAAAAGTGGAGGTAGTGCGGGGGGTTACGCATGTGCGTGCCCACATCCA
Source organism: Masticophis lateralis (assembly GCA_030761175.1). NCBI lineage: Eukaryota > Metazoa > Chordata > Lepidosauria > Squamata > Colubridae > Masticophis > Masticophis lateralis. Next base: position 68,291,292 of record JAUDYJ010000003.1, read on the forward strand.
TAATTCTAAGTGCCCCGGCCCCCATGCATGCGTGCACGACCCCCCCCTGCTTTTGGTACGCAATGGCATGGTGGATCAGGTAGGACTGTTTTCACCCTCCCCAGGCTCCAAAGGCTTACTAGGAGCCTGAGGAGGGTGAAAATAGCCTTCCCCCCTCTCCCAGAGGCCCTTCAAAGGCTAGAAATGGCTCATTTCCCAACTTCCTGTGGACCTGGAAGGCCCAAAAAGCAGCTGTCTAGCACATGCATGTGCGCTGGAACTAAGCTAGGGCAATGCTCGTGTGCCCACAGATATGGCTTCAAGTGCCACCTGTGGCACACATGCCATAGGTTCGCCATCATGGTTATATAATATATAATCACATTTGTTAACCTGGGTGACATCATCGGTGGTTTCGGGGTGAGCTGTCAACTGTATGCTGCACATATGCAGCTATACATTTCCACTCCGGACCACCCTAATGATGCCCTTGACATGATGTCCCGATGCCTGGAGGCTGTGGGGTCTGGATGGGGAGCAACAGGCTCAGACTCAACCCCTCCAAGACCAAGTGGCTGTGGTTTCCAGCGCCCCAGTATAGCCAGCTGGTGCCATTGCTGGCTATTGGGGATGAGATCTTGCCCCTCTCAGAGGGCTCGCAACTTGGGTGTCCTCCTGGATACATGACTGTTTTTAGACGATCATATGACGGCTGTGGCCAAGGGGGCTTCTTATCAGGTTCGCCTGATTTCCCAGTTGCATCCCTTTCTGGACCGGGATGCCCTGCGCACGGTCACTCATGCCCTTGTCACTTCCCATCCTGACTACTGTAATGCTCTCTACATGGGGCTCCCCTTGAAGAGCACCCGAAGACTCCAACTGGTCCAGAATGCGGTCGCGCGAATGATGATGGGGGCGACACATCGCTCCCATGTAACACCTCTCTTGCGCGAGCTGCACTGGCTCCCGGTGGTCTTCCAGATGCGTTTCAAAGTGTTGGTCACCACCTTTAAAGTGCTCCATGGCTTAAGACCTGGATATCTACAAGACCATCTTCTGCCACTGATTGCCTCCCACCAGCCGGTACGCTCCCAACGAGAGGGCCTCCTCAGGGTGCCATCGGCCAAACAATGTCGACTGGCGACCCCCAGGGGGACAGCCTTCTCTGTGGGGGCCCCTGCGCTATGAAATGAATTGCCCCCGGATATACGGAAGATCCCCGACCTCCGCGCCTTCCGTCGTGCTCTTAAGACCCTATTATTTTATCAACCCAGTCTGACAGAACAATGATTTTAATGGGTTTTAAATGGTTTTTAGTTTTGGGGGTTTTAATTATTGGCCAAATGATTGAATTATTTTAATGGTTTTTAATTTGTGTATTGTTACTGTTTTATTATGGCTGTACACCGCCTTGAGTCCTTCGGGAGAAGGGTAGTATAAAAATGCAATAAAATAAATAAATAAATAAACTCCTTGAATTAAAGCCGAAAGTCCTCACTTCACTCACATCTTGAATGTTTCATTTCAAATTCAATGTGTTGAATGTATAGAGGCCAAATAACAACAAACTTATCATTGTGGCCAATATATACAAATATTATGAAGTAGTCTATTTTTTATTTAAATACCGACATAACAACCTTATTACTGTCATGAACTTAACATCAAAATACAGGTAGTCCTCAATTTATGGCCATAGTTGAACCCAAAATTTATGTCGCTAAGTGAGAAATTTGTTGAGTTTTGCCCCATTTTATGACTTTTCTTGCCACATTTGTTAAGTGAATCACTGCAGTTGTTAAATTAGTAACATAGTTGTTAAGTGAGTCAGTTGTTATGCATCTGAATGTAAATCACTTGACCATGGGGATGCTGCAATGGTTGTAAATGTGAAAAATGGTCGTAAGTCTACTTTTTTAGTGATGTAACTTTGAATGGTCACTAAGCGAACAGTTGTAAGTCGAAGACTATCTGTACATCACACACAAGTAGTCTATTTACTCTAGAACTAGGAAATCTGCTGCTTTCCTTTTGTTTGGGAATACAAAAGGCTCCAGCAACCAAGGCCAGTGTTCATAAATTATGGATTGCTGACATTTTTGCAGCGCACCAGTTACTTGTATTAGTCTATACTGTTTAGTATGGAAATATAAATCAGCTAGTTAAAAAAAATGTGAAACGACGAAACTCCAAAGCTTGATGGAGGTACAAATCAGATTAAGGTAGAAAGGATAGGCAGGAAATAACTACTTTATACACAATTTACCTTGTTAGTCACTGATTGGGCAGCACTGGGAGTTAAGGATGGACTAGAAGAACTAGCCAGAGGGCCAAAGCTGAATTTTGGCAGTGATGATGTACTAATGGGCAGAGAAATTTCTGGTAGTGTTGGTATCTCCATCTCCTAAAATTGAAAAGTCAAGTTGTTATTTTTCAAATTCCACAGAAATCTATACTTTAAGTTCAGGTTTGCTTCTAAAGCAAACTAAATTCTAAAGAAAAATTAAATTAATTTCTAAAGAAAAAGAAAAGAAAAATTCTAAAGAAAAATTAAAGCAATTTAGCCAAGGATTGAAAAAAAAACATTAATCTAAGTGACAAAATAATTCAAATATTTAAAAAATATCTAAAAAGTATACATGACAGAAAATTTAAAACTTACAAGGTGTGACATTTTTATACTTCAAATGTCTCTTTTATCCATCATGGGATAAGTTGAGATTTCTCCTGCAGTGATTTCTACAATATGCCATATGATGTACCTGCCTCTTAAATCCACTGCATAGGCTCGTTCAACCATTAAAAGACCACTGCCTCATCCCACAGACCATCACTGCCTTGTGTAGATTCTTTCCCAGGTTCTAATTGCCTTTTCTGTTGCTATACAGAGGAAATAAGAATCTAATTGTGCTAAAAAGGCAGCACAGAGGCTTTGGTACTTAAGTGGTTTAAAACATACTAAATAGTTTTCCGTCTATTATGTTAATCAAACAAAATAAGAATAAAAGGTCTTATGTGGGCCCGTAATCTATGGAAAGTTTAATATTTCACATAGCTTCTCCACTAAAAAAGTATATTGCAAAATAATGAATATTTTTACCTCATCTTGTGTGGATTTTGGTACATAGTGTATACCTCTTTCCTTTCTCATTTTGCCTCCACCACTTCCTATTGCAGGTGGTAATCCATTGGCTGTAGAAGTCGTGAATGAAGGGCTTGTGACACTGTTGAGACAGAATCAATAGATGCTGCAAAATTTTTCACATACACTGCAACAGTTGGTATACCCTATAAATAACAAACATAATTATGTTTCTATTCCAGTCAGAAGTTAATAAAAAGTGTAAAATCCTCATGGTTTTATTTTCCACTGCCATGTTTTTTTCTCAAGGACTACCACCAAAAGACAGATGCATCCTGTCTTGGATGGCAAACTTCACAGAACTTCTAATTTTTAGAAATTTTTAAAAAGTTATCTATAAAATTCCCTTTCATGTTTTTGACTACAGAGCACAAAACATTAGTTTTTTAACAGAAAACAAGCAAGCAGGCAATAAATAGTGAGTCCTACATTCCTTTGAAACATACAACTTCACTATTATCCTCTCTTCTACCTAAAGATTCAGAGGACCTTTGTGAAGGAGATTGGAACATTTCCTTCCAGTTTCAATATAGTTCTATTACTTTCACCAGTATTTTACAGGCCTATCTTACGCATTTCCAATTCAGTGCCTGTAATTAATAGCTCTTTTTCTTTTGCAATATCCAACAATGTGAGCAAAAACCAATTTCACGTATTCCATTTTCTCTTACTCTTATCCATTGTCTTCTACACATCTTTGCCCAGAAAAATTCAATGAGGGAACCTCCTGAACGTTACAGCTGTTTCCTGTTGGTCAGTTGTTGCAGAGAAAATCAACTAAAACTAGAAACATTGTGACAGATTTAGTCCTTACTCTCACAATGTGTACTAGGTTTTGAGAGGTTTTTCAGAAGACACATGGGCCTGAAGGCGAGTAAGGAAACTAGCAAACAAGTTGGAACATTACTAAAGGTAAATGGTGTTCTATAATTACAGATAGTCCTAGGCTTATAACTGTAATTGAACCCAGAATTCTGATTGTAGCTTGTTTTGGTTGTTAAATGGGTCATGTTGTGACTAAACTGATTGCTGAGTGACAAAGTGTGATCATGTGACTGTGGGGATGTTCACTGAAATCTTGAATCTGGGTTGTAAGTAGCCCCGAAGAGATCTGTTGTAACTCTGAACAGTTGCTAAGAGACTGGTCATAACTTGAGGATTATCTTTATTACCTTTTAGGTTGGTAATATATTCAATTTCTTCAGAACCACAGTGAACTTTACATACCTTTTTGATTGTTCACTTTGCAATTCCATTGTGAGCCTTTGCTCCTGCCCTGCCTGTAAAGAAATATTATGTTTAAAATTTTAGTCCATTTATTTTCTAATCTATTGTTTTATAAAAAATGAAAATTGCATTAATAAATGAAAAACACAAGTTCTGTTTACTCAACCATTTCTCAAACTCCCTTTTTTTGTTTATATATGTTTCTTCAATAATACTTTCGTACTGCCTCCTGCTGTCCAGAATAATTCAAATAATTCTCCTTTAGGCAGTAACAGTAATCCACTTCCAAAAAAACCTTGCCAAGAAAAAACTACAACTTTGACTTAAACTAAACCAAAATAAAAACAAAAACACACATCATAATTAATTCCATTAGTACACTAGCCAACATACTTTTCAGCAAAGAAACCAGATTCTCACTATTTACATTAACAACAAAAAAAAATTTTTTAATCCATTTTGGTCACAAATCACATCTCAAAAGCAGACTTAAATTGCAAGCAAGGTTGCAATTTCTATGCTGTCACTCTCCAAAAGTTTTAACTATATGTGGCAAATTACTGGTAAAGCAATATTTAATAGACTTTTCCAATAATGCTAATTCAAATTAAAACAGGACATAAAATACTGGAAAGGAATGGAGTGTGTATAACAGTTAAGTGTATAGTTAGATGCTTTGACATATACTTACTTTATGGTTGATCTCTAGTCTCTGCCGTACCCTGCTTGATTCAGCAGCAGACACGAGAGAAGGTTTAAAAAACTGTGAATGAGTCATTGACCGTGAAACAGGCTTGGGTGTCACAAGCTTCTGAACTGGTGGATAATGAGTTTCAGCCTTTAAAATAAGAAATATTCACTGAATCAAAAGCAACCAGAAGAAAGCTAATTCATCACTACACATGTGAAAGCTTTTGCTGCAGTTTGTATATATTTAAAATAATTTTGAAATACTTAAAAAAATCCTTATGTCTATTATCAACCACCTCAAGACTATATAAAAGGAGTATATAAAATGATAAAATACCTCATTTTCAAAATCTAAAATTATCTTTAATTCATTTGCATATTTATTTCAGATATTAGAAATGTACTCAAAGAAACAGACTAGTGCGCCAAACCTAAACATTTTAATCCTTAGAAAACCCAATTAAACTTAGTATTTACCCTAAAACAATGTGCTAGATTAATATAAAATATTGCTTAAATTTAAATATGATGCATAGTTATTTAGCCATCTGAGCTAGCCATTTCAGCCAATTTTATTAATAAATTATATCAATTTAGTTTTACACAAGAAATTATGGACATAATTTGGCAATTATGTTGCCAAAGCACATTTGCTTTGGCAACAAACCATTAACATACTGGTTCTGGCCAACAATTACTACTGCCAACAATTTATTATACTATGAATAGACAATTCCTTCTTTTTCCACTTAATGACAGGTGGCTGCATCTATCTGACATGTGCCAAAAGGAAAACAGCATCAGTTATCTATCTGACATCTCTTTCAGTTGTCAGTTAGCAAGGAATTAACGTTTCAACACAAAAGTCTACAACCCAGAACTGAAAATAAAATTGTATTTGTTTATACAAGGCCAATGTAGCAAACAAATTGGAAAATTACAAAGAATAAGATGAAATTTACTGTATCACGTAGGTTAATCTAAAACCTAAATTTCGAACATGAACAGAAGACAGTCTAATATTGTTTGAGGAATAGAGTATTTGTGAGAATGCTAGAGTTTTCTGAGGGGCTTTTCCCTCTCTGGACCATACTGATCCGATGGTTCCCATTTTCCAGAACAGTCACTGATTCATGGTGTTGGAGTGTGGTTTGGTATCAAGCGTTTTATATTTTCAGAAAACCGCTTGAGCATTATTTGAATGGCTGGATCAGTACAGTCCAAAGATACACATGGAAGACATCAGTGTTCCCTGGAGTTTCCATGCCAAATCAGAATATTCTTCTCCTTCCTAATTTTTACTGGAGCCCTATAAATCCTCTGTCAGATTCCACATAACAGTTTCACATCAAAGAATTAAATAAATTCTGCACTGCTTAAAAATAATGGTAAGGTTTTGTAAATTAACTCACTCTTTTCCTTGATGAATGGAAATTGCTAACATTCAGCATACTGTTTTCCAAAGGCTGAAACATAAAACACAAAAATTAAGTTTTGGGTTTTGAAACTAAGTTTGTCAGGAAATTTCAAAAGTTTGACAATTAACTTACAGATGACAATGAAGTAGAAACTGAAGAGGGAATTCTTTTAGCATCCTGTTGAATAAGCATGACACTGTTAAATTGCAGGTACAGACACATTTATCAAATGCAATGATAATACATAGATAGTATTGTGTTAGGTACTGAAAATAACTTTTAAAAGAGAGTAATTTACTGCTAATGGACTTGATAACTTCTCCAGAGACTGCAATATGCGCCTTGCAGTGGAACTTGTCACTCCATAGGATTGTGCGCTCGCTTGCTTGGCTTTCATTTGCCGTCTTATTGGTGTCTGAAAAATCAACACAATCAACATCATAATCCTTATTTTTAATTTTCCTATTATAGCAGACACAGTAATGGTCAGACTGTCTCCTGAATTTCTACAAGTTTGAGAATTTCTAAAAGTTTGAGAAAAATCATTATGTTCAGTATGATAGAACATAAGACAAGAGAAACCTCTGGCATCTTGGCATAGTGAAATAATATCAAGACCTATGGAGTGATGGAATGATGGGAGGGAGGGAGGGAGGGAGGATATGGCACTGAAAAGAGAAGCATCAAAATAGGCAGTTACAGTAGTAACCTTCTACTTCACACAATTCTTCCTTTGCCATCATGTGGCAACATGATATTTTAGGAAGAAAAAGGCAACAACCATTGTAGCACTTTCCTTTTAGCTGACTCACTGAGGAGAGGAGGAGATATAGGATCATATTCCATAACATTTTGCAGATTCCAGAATAACACTTTCAGTAAGATTAAGTAAGGTTGTTGAGAAGTATAGTAGAATAAGAATCACTATTGTATTGTATTGAGATGCTATTGTAATAAACCTACAAACAAGCTATTGTAGCTTCAGTTTTGTTTTTACTAAGTTTAAACTGAAACATGTTTAGCATTGGTAGGAAAACAATGACGTTGGAAAACTTTTACTGACATTAAAGTCTTTAAATCTTGCCCAGAAGAGAGAGAAATGATGAGAATACATGAGCCTGAAGTTTATGCAATTAATACCAAATCATTACCAAAACAATCTAAAACTAATATATTTCATGCTCCCAATGCTGAATTGTCATCGGAAATATTACATTCCTTAAATACATGTTAAGACAAGAATATGCAGAATTGGTACACAAAACCTAGAAATTATTTCCTAACCCTTAATGATTTCCTGAAATCATCAATATTTATTTACCTGATAGGGGGTAATTCGTAGTTTAGACTGCCTTGTTGTTGCAGCTGCACCACCATATGTAGTTTTGCCAGGATAAAATGGAGAATTCCCTAGCTGACTTGCCTTAAGAAATGATGCATTACCAAGTGACTGGAAATACAGAAAGATATTTAATTAGGAAGCTGGAAACACAAGTAATAGGGCTAAAGCAGCTATTATGCAGTACTTACAGGAGAGAGTGCTCCAAAGGCAGACAGATTGAATCCAGGTTTTTTGGAACTATTTGCTAAATGTTGAGGAAGGGAAACAGGTCTTTCACTCTCTGCAGACCACAAAGGTGGCACGGAAGTATTTTTTGAAACAGTTATGTCTAAAAAATATACATATAACTGCATCAATATCTTATTATAAAATGCATTTTAAAACAAATATAGTATAAAGAAAACTTTAACCTTGCCCTCTTGATTCCTTTTTTATTTTAAATTATAATTATTACATTAAAAAACATAAGGGTCTGATACATTGTAAAAATAAGGCCTCTAGCACTATTTTCATTTTCAAAAATGCTTCTGGAACCAGAGATATAACTAAAAAATAAAAACAGTGCTTGACTGAATCTCAGCACTTTATTTTGAAGGTAGAAAAAGGTAAGCTAGGATGGTTGCTAGACATGAGTAAAAAGAGTTTTCCTGAGGTGCATATGCTGTTTTCCCATTTTTAATTAAGTAAAACAAAGAGCAAAAGAAAAAACACACATTTATATATATACACACAAAAAATACTATAGGTCCCAGAAAATTTTTCAGTGTTAATTTAAAAATTATGGTAAATTAGTTACCTTTATCAGATGCCCTTGAGGAGAAGCCACTTGTAGTTGAGATGTTATCGTCTTCATGCTGCGAGGTAGAATCTTTCATTTCTTTTCCAAGTGAAAGTCGAGAATTATTAACTAGAAATGCAGTTGATGTGGATGGTTGAGAGAATGGTGATGGGGAATCCAAAATGTTGCAGTTAACATGACTCCGATGAAGAGAGGGACGTGTTAAAATATCTGTGAAATTTAAGCTAGATCTACTTGTTGATGGCTCTAAAGAGAAAGAAAGAAAATCACACAACTATCTGAAGTAGCAGGAAAATCACACAATTATCTGAAGTAGCAAGAAAAAGATTAAGGACTTTCATATCAGTAGCCAATCTTCTGTAAAGGTGATGTAGAGGGGAAAAAAGGAAAACCCAAGAAAAATTTAAATTATTTATAAAGGATACTAAATAATAAACATTGCCTACTTCATACTATACTTCAATTTTTCCATTCCTCTCTGGCTCCAAAAATTGAGAAAAGGAAATTTTATGAGAATACCTATTATATTTCTGCAAGAATTATACTATTAATTATAACAAAACTATTGTTGTATATAAAGAAAGAATAAAAATATTCTTTTTCAACACTGCCCTGCATAGAATTTAAATAATTTTAAAAGACTAATACACAATATAAGCTATTCTAAATGCCCAGTAGGTTGTACATTCAATTAAGTTATTGAGTGATTAGATTTTTTAAAATATTATTTATGAGTAATTCTTTACTTGCTTTTTCTCTTATATAAGCATTTAAAGCAGCTTACAAGCATTGCAATACAAATTATATAACATTTTTAAAATTTATTTATCATATTTATATAGCCGCCCATCTCACATGAAAGTAAGTGACTCAGGGTATCCTACAGTATATCATTATAACAGACACACAGACAAGACAAACACATACATACAATCAGTCATAATTAAAAAATAACTATAAAAAAGGCACACAAAGCAGGGAGGGATATTAACCATAGAAAAGTCTCCCAGGTTTCACAAGACCAGATAACATCTAGGTTTTGAGGGACTTGCAGAATGCTGAGTGGAATGGAGCGAACCTCATTTTGGCTGTGGGAAGCTAGACGCAGGGATTGCCATTGCTAAGTGGCATGGTTATGTTTTACAAACACATCGCTTAACAACAAAAATTCTGGTTCTGGTTGCTATTTTGAGGGCTCCTTGTACTATTTTCTCTTTCCAGTAATCTTAAGGTATATTAAAACATCCAAAGATATAGTGGAAATAGGAAAGTCCATTATGCTTCACGTTGAAGCAAAGGACTATCAGTTCCGACAACTGATTAAGTGAAAAATAGTTGAAATAGGCAATGATAAACTCAACAATTGTTGTTGCTTTTAAAATTTACATTCAAACCATTTATTTAACTGGAAGAGTAGAATAATGAGAATTATTGTTTGGAATAGATATACCTTTTTGTGTAAAAGAAGGATGAGCTAATTCCTTCTGTCACCTATCAACTTCAACAGTAAGCTATTTTTTACGATTAGAGCAGGGGTGGGTTCTACTAACCTTTACTACCGGTTCGCAGCAGGGCCGCGCCCACGTGCTTGCTCTTCTGCGCATGCGCTGAAGTGTTTTGATGATGTCAGGGTCGGAGCCTCCAAACGGTTTTACTACTGGTTCTATAGAACCAGTGCGAACCGGGGGCAACCCACCACTGGATTAGAGGACATTGTGTGTGCAGACTTCTGATAATGTCAATTAATGATACTATTGGCAAGTATTGATATAGGAGTACATTTCTATTTAAAACTCAAGTCAACTAACATACAGGCCAAATTTCTTTGTTTACTTCTTGGCATAGAATGAATTGGACATTTAAACCTACCAAATAACTGTTCCGATTAAATAATGAATACAAAAATGTACAAGTCAAGAAAGGACCTAAGCAGTCTTACCATCTTCTTCTGTTGCTTAATAAAATTTTGGTCACAAAAAGTAGTTTATGGTAATGATTATTAAATTAAATTAAATTAGATCTGCCATTGAATTTAATCTGATCATCTTGGAAGGCATTTGTTAAGGGTATAAAAATGCTAGCAATTATATAAAAAAGCATTCTATAATATGAGCCTGAAAATTTAGTAAAATCTTTATCATAATTCATACTGTTTGGAGAAAATTTGCAATGTTATTATTGATTATCCTTATTAATTGATTAATAAAATAAACAAACCCACCTCCTAAAGTAATTCTGGTTGGCTCAGGAGTGATTCGACCATCTATCTCAAGAGCATTTTCAGTGATATCATCTGCAAAGGCAGGATGGTAGTTTATATCCCCCTCCAGATTTCTTTGCTCATTTGGAGATGTCTCTTCATTTTGTGTAAAGTATCTTTGAAGCCAAGTTGGAACAATGTTTTTTATAGATTCCTTCACAATAGTCATAATTCCCTATTGAAAATAAAGAAAACACAGTTGTAAATTGGAAGCTTTATTACATAGTTCAGACGACTAAACGACAAAAGTTCCTTTAGTTAACATTTGTAGTAGTGCCAAGAAATCTGAGTCAGCAAATCCAAAATTATTTCCTAAACATCTTTAGCAGCCTGTTACACTTTTTATCCAAATAATGTTTCAAATTCTGCCATACCTATAAAGATTTTTCAACAGCAAACACAGAAATACTCTTAATGTACAGAACATTTCCTCATCATAATTATTTATTATATTTATATTTGACCCTTCTTTGGGGTACTTAAATTACCATATATAGCATTCCTTTTTCTTATTTTACCTCCCAAATCTATGAGGTAGCATGATTGGTATAAATGCACCAGGTAACTTTCATGGTTCACTAAACGTAAGTCTCCCTATTCCTAGTCCAATGCCTAATCTACTACACTGTTAGAAACATCTTGTTTCCCCTCATTCTTAAGAATTGGGAAGAATAATGGTATTTCCCATAGCGAGGTAACATCAAACTCAATGATATTTTTACGGATTGTCTTTCTTCCTCTCTGTAATAGTATGGGGTGGGTGAATTTTTGCTTCTGCTTTTAATATGCTAAACAAAAAGACTTTGGAACTCTTTTGGGTTCAGGTTTGTGAGAGGAGTTGAGATTCCTTTTGGGGATTCCATTTAGTCAGCATAATTTTAAAACTTATTTCCCACAGGCCTCCTCAATATCTTGGAACCATGGCAATCTGCCTATATTTGAAAAAGACATAATACGTGATCAAGAATAAGTTTGTGATTTAGAACAGAAACATGTTGAAATATTTTGCTGGCCATTATATTCAGATTGTGAAAAATGAATGCTGCATTTCTTAGTAGACTACTGAGTTTATGAATTTGTTTAGTTCATCCAACCATATTTCCCATTTTTATTTATTAATTCTAGTATAGACTATTAATACTGAGGAATGTTATTTGCTATAGATTTTAAACAATATTGCCCCCCCCACATAAAAAACTGTTTCATGACCCAAAGCCATTTTTGTTTACTGAAAAAAGAAGACACACATCTTCATTTAAGCTCTAAATGAAACTTTTAAAAACATCAGAATATTTCTATATTTCTTTCTCTGACTTCATGTGGGTGGCTTTGTTTACCTGGCTTTGACTTATCTCTCAAGGGAAGCCTGCTTGATATCCCAGTTAATATCTCTTTCAGTAGCAAATGAAAATGTTTTTGTTTAAACAGTACATTTTGTTAATTAAAAAAATTATCTAAGTTAACAGTTAATATATATTTAGCAGTTAATAAAAATTAAAACCAAAGTGACCTTCGCAAGATATTAAATATTAAAAGAGAAAGTGGGCCTCCACAGGCAGGGAGTTACAGGTTCTCGTCTGTATCCCCATTAATGGCATCTCAGATATTGACAGGGGAGAGCAAATGGGAGAGCATTTCAATTTAAGCATATTCAGAAGACGGCCCTCAAGATATTTTATTCCTGTTTATGGCTTTAGATCAGGGGTCAGCAACCTGTGGCTCTGGAGCTGCATGTGGCTCTTTCACCCCTCTGCTGCGGCTCCCTGTCATTTAAAATATGCATCACAACCACCAGTGTGTGACACCAGCCGGCACGCTATTTATTGAGCTTTTCAACCCCGGGTAGGCCACCCATGGATAAATCCAAGAAAAGTTAAGTTTCAGAAGAAAACAGAACATTTAATTCAACTATATATGCTAGTTTTGTGGCCGCTTAAAAAATAGTCAGGCACAGGAAGGGTTTTGTGGCTCCCAGTGTTTTCTTTTCTTTGGGAAATGGGTCCAAATGGCTCTTTGAGTGTTTAAGGTTGCAGACCCCTGCTTTAGATGCATTAATTTTAGGAACTAAGCAATCACATGCATATGCTGCCCAAAACCATCTCTAATAAAAAATATTAAATTGAAAAACCTTTTGAAATAAGTATTTTACTGATCAGTGCAAATATAGCCTAAATAAAGTTCTTATGGGAAAGAGACAATGGCCAACCCACTCCTATGAAACACTCCCTTTACCCAGGTGATTATATAAATTACTGTCCAGAAACCAATCACCACTTTTGGGGTAAGATGCTTGAGATGATGTTGTTTGTACAGTTGTAGATTTTTTAAAAAAACATCCACTATCTCAATCTTTTATAGTCTGGCTTTAGGTTTGGTTGATGGCCAGAATCAGCCATAGAACTCTCACATCTTTTGTGAGAGAAAGACAGAAGGAATGTGGCCCTATTGATTCATGAGGTACATCTGATACCATCATTCTTTGCAGATTATTTGGAGGAAAGCAATTTATCTTCTAGAGCAGGATTTAGAACAGATGGTTTTGGTTGTGCTTGTAGATGTATTGTGGCAGAGCCAGGTTACAAATGGTTATCACATGACCTTAGGAAGTGCAATTGTCAGGGATACATGCCAGTTGCTAAGCACCCAAATTTTGATCACATGGGGATGCTGCAATGGTTGCAGGTGTGAAAACTAGTCTTAAGTCACTTTTTTCAGTACTGTTGTAACTTTGAAGAGTTACTAAACAAATGGTTGTAAGGCAAGGCCTGTATTGCAACATGCTTTACGTAGGAGCGCCCTTGTAAACCCCCCAGAATGCAGCAATGCAAGCAACAGCATGCCTTGGATTGCCCGTGTAACACTCCTACTTCCTAAGCTGCATGAGTGCAAGCTTGCTTCCAGGTTATTTTCTAGAAGAGTCTATGTGATATAGAGCCTGATAACTTGAGGAATCAACTATCTCCATAATATCCATCTGGCCATTTGATATAACAAAGTTGATGTGCTCTGTGTTCCTCTCTAAACAATGCTACCTATCAGAAGTACACCTTCTCTGTCACTGCACTTGTCCTCTGGAATGAGATTCCCTCTGAGATTTGGATTTTGAGTATCCAAAATATCCTGCTGGTGTTTCAGAAGATCTTAAAGATCTACCTCTTTGCCCAGGTTTTTGGCTAATGTATTCAAGTCCTTCCAAGTAATATATGAGTGTTTTAATTATTATTGCCTAGTTCCGTTACTTTTATGCTCCTTTACTTTTATTATTATACCCTGTTTCCCCCAAAATAAGACATCCCCTTCTGAGCGCGTGGCAATAAGGCCAAGCACTTATTTCAGGGTTCAAAAAAATATAAGACAGGGTCTTATTTTCGGGGAAACATGGTAATTATTTTTTGGTGTTTTTACTCTGTACAAATTTTAAACAATCCTGGATAATTTATTAGTTGCTGGCACCCTGCTACAATATACTTGACTTCTATTTCCAAGAAAGTTCTCTCAATGGTTTAAGCCTTTGCATCGGAGGCTTACTGGGGCTACCACAAGGCACTATTTTATACTCAATGCTATCTAACATCTATAAAAATTAACTGGACGGAGTTGTCAAGAATTTTAGGGCTAGATGAAATGAATCTATTGTAACATTCAGCTATCCTTCTTCAAAATAATAGCAAAAGTGATGCATCTCCTGAATTAAGTCTCTGGATGAAATAATGAGCTGGGCACACAATAAACTGAGATTGAATCTGAGAATGAGATCCTCTGTGCAGATTATTCCAGGATAAGAGTTTTGGAAGTTTGTTTTAAATGTGATTAAAATTCTTACCAAAAGGATAAATATGTAGTTTAGAGATGTTCTGGTAGTCAATGAGGAAGTATCACTAAATACCTGAGGGATCCCCATGAACAGGAAGATCTTTTACTAATTTCAGATAATATGCCAACCACCACAGACCAAAGTACTTGACACATCTCCTTTCCTATTAGAGACTTGGTCAGCTAGCTACTCATGGATAATAAAGATAATAAAGAAGAGTCTACTGCCCATAACAAGGTTGGCATGCTACTATCTTGTAGTTACTTGATAGCATGATTTTTATATCCTGGAGTGAAATAAAAAAATTTTTTAGGTATGTAAGGAACATACTAATGGCCTCTCTTCACCTAGGTTTTCTCAGTTGAATGCTGACCATTTTCATTACATTTTTAGTAAATATGTAAATGTTACATATATTTATAGGAAATGTTACATATACATGTAGGAAATAAATATCACTCTCAGAAAGTTAAAACCAACTGGCTTTAAAGAAATACATTGGATCTATATCAAAAGCAATCTAAGCTTCCCATGAAGTAGATGCAAATCCCAAACTCTATAAAATTGGAATTGGGTCCATTGGAATTGACTTATGTGTCCTACTATCTTCAAGAGACCTAAATTAAACCTCATAGGAGGAAAACAGTATTTGTAACCTTTGTGGCAGACTCTACCTGGCATTTTTTTTCCTGCTAACTATATTTAATAATTAACATGTAAGAAATATTTCTTATAACATGATTATTGCCTATGTATTTCAAAAATATGCTATGCATTTCAAAATTAATTATTCTGAAAATCAGGTTATAATTCTATGAAATAAATAAGAAATAATTTTGAGTTTTTACTGGGACTTTTTCCTCTGAAAATTTGCAAAAATGTACAGGTAGTCCTCGACTTATGACCACAATTGAGCCCAAATTTTCTGTTCCTAAGTGAAACATTTGCTAAGTGAGTTTTATCCCATTTTACAACCTTTCTTGTTGCAGTTAAGTGAATCACTGCAGTTGATAAATTAGTAACAAGATGTTAAGTGAATCTAGCTTCCACATTTATTCTGCTTATCAGAAGGTCACAAAAGGTAATCACATGACCCCAGGACACTCCAACCCTCATAAATATGAATCAATTGCCAAGTGTTTGAATTGATCATGACAGATGTGCAATGGTTGAGTGAAAAACTGTCATAAGTCACTTTTTTCAGTGTAACTTTGAACAGTCACTAAATTGAACTGATATAAGTTGAGGACTACATGTATTCATAAATTGTATTCTTCCCAATAAAAGTAACATCTAAATAATATTTTTTTAAAAAAATTAGATTTATATGCCGCCCTTCTCCGGAGACTCAGGGCGGCTTACAATGCATTAAGCAATAGCCTTCATACTTTTGTATATTTTTTATACAAAGTCAGCTTATTGCCCCCACAAACTGGGTCCTTGATTTACCTACCTTAGAAAGGATGGAAGGCTGAGTCAACCTTGAGCCTTGAACTTGCAATAATTGCAGACAGCTGAATGTTAATAACAGGCTACTTAGCCTATTGAGCTATCTGAGGCTCTTTTAATAAAGGTAACATTTGAATTATAGTTCATAAAGTTAAATTCATAGGAAAAAAATCCTACACTTCAAACCAAATATTAGTCTAAAACAGATCAATTAAGAAAACTGCATAATAATGAAACAGGCGCAAACTGTTAATTGTTGTATAAAATAAAGATTTCAGAGATTGTAATGATGACAGGAACACAGGAAGCTGTCTCATATCAATTCAAGCCAACAACTGGTCAATCTAGTCCAGCACTTCTGACAGGTCATTATTAGCGCTCCAAAGCTTTAGGTGAGATTTTTTTCCAGGCCTAGAAAACTGAATCTAGGACTTTGTATACAAGCATGAGTCCTACTGTTGAGCTCTGGTACTCCCAATTATAATAAACAGCAGATGTGCATTGACAAGATATATATAAGTAACATAGTAGTCAGTTCCTGATGATTAAATACATTAAATAATGGTAATAAAGCAAATAATTGCAATGGAAGAGGTATGTTCCTCCTAGTAATTATGTATTTGGAATCCAGGAAAAAGACTCTTCTTCATAATATATAGTTTTTAATCTTTTACATAATTATTTAATTTACTCATCTCGTGTCAGTCACATTTTTAAAAAAACAAAATAGAAATTGGATAGGCCAGGCCTGCCAATTAAATTCAAATGGACAACTAAATTATTTTTGTTAAATCAGGTTAAATGTTTCAATTTAGACCACCCACAACAAATAGCTCCACTTTACAATCAGCATTATTCAATTTATCAATACAATGAATAATAAAAGTCATGTTGTCCATATATTTTAACACAATAAATATAACTCGGAACTCTATAAACTTTACAAGAGATTCATCTGAATTTAATTTGTTTTTGGATATGCAAAGCCCATTTAGTGGCTTATCCCCCACCCCCAATCTTTTAAAAATGGCACAAAATCGGTTTGCTTTCATTAAATCGAAAACCAAAACCTACTTCGCAGAATACAATTACTAGGCTGCGCCTTCTTTTGATAGAACTACCTTAATCGGATTTATTTATTTTTTTTAAAAAAACCCACTCCACCTATCAATGAAATCAAACCAATTCCTGCGATCAGTGTGTACTAAGGCACACTTTTTTTTTTTTGCCCTATACCACGTGCAGGAAAGGCTTTTGCACAAACAAACAAAAAAGGGGGGGGGGGGGAAGAAAAAAGTGCCAAGGGGAAAAATGATGCCAGCCTCGACCGCCTTCTTAAAAGGCGAGTCAAATCCGTAGAAAAGCGGGAAAAAGTGATCGCGAGGAGGCCTGTTCTTTCTCTTTCTCTCTCTCTCTCTCTCTCTCTTTCTTCGTGCTATCCCATCACCCTGAGGGGAATCCCTTTTCCCGCAGGCTTCTCTATTCCCCGGCTTTTAACGTTCCACAGCAGTACGTGGAATTATTAACCATTCTAATTGTTTCCTTCACGATCTTTCTCTCACGCACGCACGCTCGCTCGGGCCTTTTTCTCTCCGTCCTCTCACTGAGGGGGCAGGAAGAAAAGAGAGAGAGAGAGAGAGAGAGAGAGAGAGAAGCCCCCCCCCCCCCCCCGGCTCATTCGACTCCCGGCGCTCGTAGCCCGTCCAGCCAGAACGTGGCCTGGCTCCCTCTCAGGCCGACTTCCACCCCCACCCGGGGCGGAGAAAGCGCGTGAGTGAGCTTCCCCGGCAGTTCCGGGGGCCGACGGTAGCTTCCTCTTCCCTCCTCCTTTCTCTCCCTTCCCGCCGTCCCCACGGATTCCATTCTCCCGCGGCGGCCTTCTCACCTGCTTGTTTCTTGGATAAGGCTTCGAGGAGGCCGCTGCCAGATGATACCGTCGCGTCCGGATCTTTCCGCCGCCCCCGCCGACTCCGCTCTCCCCTGAATCCATGTTGGTACTTGTTCCGAGTCTCCCACCCACCCACCCTCCCTCGGCACGCGGCGCAAACACAGGCAAGGCCCGGCCTGGCCCGGCCTGCCCACCCCCACCCCCACCCGCCGCGCGGGCTCCCCTCTCACACTCTCCCCCCCTCCTCCTCCTCCTCTTCTTCCTCTCGCCCCCAATCCTGTTCTGTGCTGTCACTGTCTCTATGGCGATGCCTCGCACCACGCAGCCGGCCTCGCGCCCTCACAGGATGCCTCCCTTTAGGTTTGGCTGGCGCGCGCGCGCGCCGAATCCGTCCCTACCGCCCCACTTTCTCCTCCCTTTCCACCCCCCCCCTCCACCCCTTCCCGTCACCGTCTAGCTTGTTCGAGGTTTCCCCCCTCCTTCCTTCTCTCCCGACCAACCAGAGGGCACGCATCGGCACCGATTTTCGTCACCAAGCAGCGACTCCTCTGATGCATCATCCCGCGTTGAAAGCCAAGCTCTAGTGGGAAATGTAGTTTTTGTGAGGGGCTGCGCAGAAACAAAGTTATCGGCCTGACTTCTGCGATTACCAATGAAGCACTTGGCGCCGGTGACGCAATCTCGCGATATGTTCTGTAGGAGAGCTTGGCGCTTGATATTCTGAAACTAAAAGTCATTTTTGTTTCTTTTTGTTTCATTGCCAGTCTAGTGAGGTTCTCTTCTGCTGTTACTCTTAGGAATAGAGGGCCTAACTCTGAAGACATAATCGCTCGGTCCTCTTTGAAACTATCCTTCCAATACACTTGAAGTTCTTTATTATCCTAATGGTTTACTTACCTGGTAGTTAAAAACTGAGGGATCGTTTGTCTAAATGCTTTTGATTGCGGTGCTAGGAGTTAACAAG
Source organism: Masticophis lateralis (assembly GCA_030761175.1). Taxonomy (NCBI): domain Eukaryota; kingdom Metazoa; phylum Chordata; class Lepidosauria; order Squamata; family Colubridae; genus Masticophis; species Masticophis lateralis. The sequence goes on from JAUDYJ010000003.1 coordinate 68,310,264, forward strand.
GCATTTCCTAGGGGGGTAGGAAGTTCTCTAGCTCTCAACTATTTTAATGGTTAAGAGAAATTAAAGATGGGCAAATGATTCCTTCCGCGAAGGTTCTTTGCGTAGAACGCCTGGTCTGTGCATAGATGGTTATGTGTTTTTAATTCGTGCCTGGAAATGAAATTAGGTTGTTTTGTGTGGAATAAAAGCCAACGTTAATGGGCTTCCTTGATGATAAAGTACGTAGACATAAAAACATAGAAGTGTTACTAAATTAGGCAACAACCAGTTTTGTTCCAGTTCCACCTTTTTCTCCAGCTTGGTAAGTGTGCTGGATGGGCCTTATTCCTAAGCAAGCAGCCCAAGCACACTGCTGAATATCATGAGCTCGTTGCTCAATCTGAGCCTGCTAACACATCACAGGAAGATTTTAACTTGGACCAAGTTGGTTACTTTAAACCATGGGGATAGCCCAAGTCAGGAGAATAGGTATGGGGGCAATCATAGAACAAGGAAGCTGGAAGGTAGCAGAAATGGACAAGGCCAATCGATGAGATTCTACGATGTGAATCCATACATGGAATCCATAGTAGGCACAGTGAGGAAGGCAGAAAGGGAGGAAAGATGGTGGAACAGGGAGGCTGGCACAAAAACCATGGAAAGCAAGAGAAGGAATGATAGAATGGCCCTATTTTACCTGTAAAATCTTGTCTATGGACAAGAATAAAAGAAATCCATTTCTTGGATAAGAAGTGAAACTTTTTTTTAAAACAAAAAATCCAGTTACTTTTTGGAAAAAGCATCTTTGGGACTCCCAAATCTTGTTTCAGTCAAAACCTGGGTGCCTGCAATGACTGCTTTGACTGAAATTTGTTTCAGAATGAAACATTTCCCATTTGTGCACATTCCAATCTTCTATTGGAAGAATTGCTTAGAAAGTGATATATTTCAAGTGTGAAGGATGATACCTTTTAAGAGTACCTTAGAAAGTGGTAAATGTTTTTATCAAAGAGTACCCATGTTCTACTGATTTCCTCCAATATTATGATCACATTGAGCACAATTAGTGTAATTTGTATAAATAGTACTGCAATAGGTAGTTTGGAGGGATGATCTAATATCTAAATGTCCTGAAGATATTACATACTTAACAATAAAACCACAATTAATTGAGAACTTTTTACAACTAGCCACAATTGTGTAGTACTGTGATCTATAATATGATCTGAGGTTCATCAAAGTACTATAAATTAGTACCGAAGTTCTGGATAAACAACATGCACTGTATCATTGCTTTATTGAATGGAGTCAATATTCATTTTTTTAAAAAAAAAGTTCAAAGGTTTTAATAATTTGATCAGTCAGTGGTTAGTTTGGAGATATTTTGGGCCACCACTTTTTACATAAATGCCTCAATTTATTGATACTTTAGGACTGCCCTGCATGAATTTCTCACTTTAGTTCATACCACATAGGTTAAAATCAGGATTTTAGCAGAACCATTTCCCGCATGCAACATTTCTTCTGCTTCATCTATTCTGTGTATATAAAACCATGGCTTGTGCTTCATGACCTTCCATACCTTTAGACTGTCTACATCAGTTAAACTTCTGTAAACGGATGGAAAACATTTTCCTGTAAATTTGCCATTTGAACATTCCAACATTCCTTGTACTTTTCATTTTCTCCAAATGTAACCTCATTAAAACCCAGAAGTTTCATTTTTGCCCCATTTATTCCGAGCTTGTTTCTGACAGTCTGCTGGATCATTCAGACCATGGGCAGCATTGTTTTCTATAATAATGATTTCTGCTTAGTATACTCCCAGGTACACTACTCTAGTTCAGGTTTTATGTGCACTCATGAACTCTTGGCACCAGAGAATACAAGAATGATCTAGAAATCTTTTGCTTTTACCCTGGGGTGCCACCTCCCAGAGTATTGCATTTCTTTTTGGGGGAAGCAATTTTGTCAGATGAGCACTCATGGGAAGAGTTAGTTTTGTTTCCCAATTTCTATACTAATTCAGTGTTACGTTGTTTTACAATTTGTAGACTTCCAGCTTTGTAGACTTCATCAGCATCAAAGAATCTTTTTCTGAGGTTCAGATTTTGGTTTTGATAATGGCATAATTTGCTTTTTACAAATCTGTGTTGAAAAAGCCAGGTAACCAGCATTGTCACAGAAAGGGCACGCTTCCTAACTCAAATAAGGCATAATTTAGGGAAAGGGACTAGGAGCATGCTCACCCTATCTGACACGGTAGGATGGGTAGATGTCCTTAGGAAAAGGCAATTTGGTAGATATCTGGCCCTGTGCCACTTAGGGATTGATTTGTACACTTTCTTCCAGCAGCTGAACATAGGGTAGCATTCCCTCTATTTATTCCACAACTCTTCTAAGGCCCCATTTAGTCTCTTAACTACAAATACACAATTACATACATTCACATAGAATCAGGTTGCACTATGCATTATTGTGAATTATTTATAAATTAAAAATGGGTTTTGAGACGCAGGTGAAATAGCAATCTTGTAGTTGATGTAATCTACAGGACAATTTAGATTTCTGGGTGAAACAGTTACATCACTAGAAAAGAAATAAAGTTTAGTTTCATGGATTACTAACTCAGTTAAAATTTGTAATGTTGCATGCTGAAGCTGTTTCTACCACCATTGCTATTTCTGCAACATGTGAAAGTATAATCCAATAAAAGTGCATTTCCAGACACTGAAGTTATTACCTCTTGAAATGAGTATTTTTTAAAAATACCATAAGCAAGACATCAGATATCAATAAATACATGGACTTTTTGTTCTATATATTGTCTTACATAATTGTCAACTTGCAAGATGAATCAAAAGTCTACCTAATTTAATTCCACCTCCACCAGAAATCAATTAGGTTAATGTGCCACTGAGGATCTAAGTACCAGGTAAGCATATCCTTTATAGTAAAAGAATAAGTTTTTACAAGTGTGTTTGCAGAAACAAAGTTTTATTATTTACATAAGCAAGTCCATATTTAACTCTTTACATTTCCAGAATATTTACATGATTTCAAGATACTGATGAACAAAATTACAAAGGCCATCAAAGCATTGCAAAAAAATAATAATCCAACACTGTGCTTTAAAATTTAGGATCTAAAGTAATGTAGAAGAAATGTCAATTTAGCACCTTGGTCAAAATAGTCATGCTATGGTGTTAACATAAGACACTTTTAGTAAGCAGTAGGGATCTCGGAAGTGACTGTGTCCAGAGGTTGCCAATGACAGCTCATAAGTGTGTCAAAAAGTTCTTCACTTCTCACCATAAATTCTCTGTTCATTCTATGAACATCTATGTTGAGTTGTGGATCTGTTCAAATAAAGAAAAGTCAATAAGCAAATCACTGGCAGAACTGCTACACTAAACAAAACCTTTAAATATAATATAAACATTCTGATGCCCTTAAAATGTTATAAACAATAGACTATCAAGTGAACATGACCAGTTATGACAACTGTAGTCCAAAGCAATTGAAGATTACCAAATACCTTTTGTTCCATTTTAAGTGCCAAAAATATTGCAATATATTCAACAAAGAAATTTGGGGCACCTGAAACACAAATTTATTATCATTTAACAAATACCTTATTCACTTTTTAAGGCATTGTTAGATTTTGTTGTTTTTGTTGCTAAAGACTATCTGGCTACCTCCTCTGAAAACAATCTATTTAGAAACATTTCTTATTTTGAGTTCATGGAGAAAAGAATTAGAAATCTAAAAAAAGTTCTTGTGCCCTGAAAACATTCTGATCTAAAGTGATTTATAACTACAGTAATTTGGGATGCAACAGATTCTTATCCTATTCGTCATGTTAACAATATGTAAAACATTTTGATCCAGGAACCAAATTTTCAATTTTCTTCCAAATCATATACTTCCAGAGGGTATTTCAGTAATTCCCAGAAATAAATCTTCAAACATGAAGTAGTTTAAGGTTCTTCTAAGCTGTTTCAGTCCTGAAATAGGCTTATTTGTTCCAAGATATTATGTGTAGAACATCTTAAGATTGCTTCCAATTCAGAAGACTTATTTCCAGAAATCTAAAATTGCCTCCCTCTGTCCCACATGATTTGGAGGAGATTTGGCATGCACATATTTAACAGAAAATGAAACGGCGGACTATAGCCAATAGAGTACAACAGCCATCTCTCCTGCTGCAGTACAAATTCCAAAAATGTATTAGTTTTTATTATGCTGTTACTAGTCCCCAAAACCCTTAGTGGGCTCAATGCAATGTTACTCGGCCCACTGTCAATCTGTAAAGGATAATGAATCTTATTCTTGAAAACCTGAATTGTAAAACAAATTATGTAGCTAATGGAAAATGAAATGTTTCTTAAGTATTTTTTTTAATATGCAAAATGAAATAGTTCCTCTATCGTTTCCTCCATGTGTTAATTTATGCAACTGAGGATGTTTTATGACCTATTGGAAATATACTGCCTGGAGCAAAGAGCACCCAGAACATTACTTGTTCCAAAAACACATGAATCAATAAAAAACACAGAGATTTGGCCCATCCTGAGACTAGTCAAGAGCCCTCGAGGAGAAAACAAGGCACACTGTTTATATATTCTTAATAGTACAGTTTATATATTCTTTAATTGTTAATACAGTTTATTAAGTAAAGAAAGTCTTGTAATACAAGTAATCCTTGCTTATGGATGGCAACCAGGATCAGGAAATCATTACAGTGACACGGATATAAGATATGCCAACATGTGACAGTTTTAGCAGCCCCAGTCACCATCATAAAGTGAATTCAACACAACTGCAGCATTCCACGGTCACATGATCACCATTTGTGACTTTCTGCTGTTTTCCCCACTTTGCTTGTTGGAAGATGGCAGTGAAGATCACAAAAGGTGATCCCATAGAATGGGATAAGAATCATGGGACACTGCAACATTGTAATTGCAAACTAGTTGCCAAGATTCTAAACTATGATCACGTGACAGCATGGACATTATGATGGTTCTAACTACAAGGACCTAAGTCCCCCTCATTCAGTACCATTGTAACTTTAAATGGTGGCTGCATACAAAGACATTATTAAGTAAAACCTACCTGTAAGCACAAATTACCCAGAAAAATTAAGGTTGACTTATTTCAGGAAAAGATTGTTTTTATAATGCATTAAGCATACTTTAACTATCCATAATTTACTGATATAAGTAGGCTTATACAAGATAAAAATTATCTATGGCTTATGCTAAAATAGCTGAATTCACATACAACAGTGAAGAGAAATCAAGTAACTTAATATGCCATGTAAATTCAGGCATCATGTGACAACCTGCAACCTATGCTCAACCTCATGCTCAATTTTATGTTACCAACAAGATTCAAATACATAAGACTTCAGTCAGATAGATTATAATGCAGTTAATTTTAAACACAGCAGACAGCTACCATATCAAACAATTTTGAAAGATATTCTTCCAGATTACTACATTTTCAAAGATTTTATCAGTGAAACTATTTGGTGATCTAATTCTATATGGAAATACTAATATAAACATTACCTTCTGTTACTAGATCATCATTTAAAATCATACCACAGGTATCCTGGGGGGGAAAAAAAAGAATTTATCATTTTTTTTTTACTTTTTGTAGCGAAGAAAAAAACAAATCCCATACATATTCACTTACACTCTTTCAATGGAGAGGGGACAAATATACACATTTATGCACACCTCTTGACTTCTATGCTCTTCTTGCCTCCTACATATTCAGAGGCATTTCACTTTTCAGTTTTATTTTTCACTAATCCTGGCTTGTCAATTTATAGAACCAGGGCGTAAACAAAAAAAATTATTTATTTCTTTAAAAGCTTTTGAGGCAAAGATCACGGATCTAACTTACTTTAAAAACCAACTCCAAATCATACTAACAGAGCAAAACATTAAGGTAACAATCAATAAACTTATTTGGAAGGGGGGGGAATATTCAAGAAACAATTTAGATTTGTAAATGTATGCTGTGAATTTATGTTCCATTGTAGAATCTATCATATGAGAAAGTACTTCAGGTATCTTTGAAGTAGCCAAGGCATTTGGCCCATATTGGGATCATCAAAACATGCTGAAGTTGAAAATACTACAACAATGGTAAACCAATCCAAAAGTTAACTTTTTAAAGTGGATACTAATGAACTTTGTTAATCATGGACTAAATCTCCAATAATGCCACATTAAAATGGTTAAAAATGTTAAAGTGATATTGACGGATTTGAAACTAAAAATTGGTTCATCAAAAAATTGGAAAAGTGATAGCAAGAGAAATGTGTAATTTATAGTCTTTGGAAAGACAATATTTTCACACTAGGGAGATAATGAATGAATGTTCTTTTTTGATAGAGATGTTGTATTTTACAACAAAATAGTAGCATTCTTAGGTAATCTTTCTATTCATAACAATATAGTACAATGGGTTTTTTTTGGTAAACCATCTATATGTTTTATATATTTTTTAGAAGTTTTGTGTTATTTCTGAGGATTTTCTTATTTCTATTAGTTTTTGTTTAATTGCCTTTAGGGTTTGATATTTGCTTATTATTTATTTTTTGTAATCTTAGTATAAAAACAGTGATTCTGGGAGAAATTTTCACAAATGTAGTACTAAATCTAGAATTGCTCATTCAGAGTGCTCATAGAAACTCCCCTTGACTTTTGCCAAATTTCCTTATCTTAATCTCTCCTGATTTTTAAACAATTTTTAATTAAAAGAGAGGGAGTGAGGGAAGCTGATGTTCAAAAACTGAAGCACCACTTTTGAGGGGATTAGGTGGTTTAGAAAAAGTTTCAATGAATGAAGAAGCAATAGTCTGTGTGTTCTTTCTGTAGAAGATTCAACACCGTTTAGAAAGGCTTGTGTGTTGGGTGGACTGAGAATGTAGTATAGGAAGTATTTTGCCTAGATGAGGGAAAATGTTGAACAGTGTTTATGAAGAGTTTATCTTTGACTTTCATCAATTTATCAATTTTTTAGCTGTTTTATACTGTAACAGTTACACAAATGAGCAAAACAACCTTTTTAAAGAAGAAATGGACATCACTATCTTAAATTCAAACATCTTACAGAAATATAAGCCTAACAACCATTGATCCAGAACCTTTCCAATGTCTCCATTTTAAGTTATTGCAGATGAAGACACTGAAAAGCACCAACACATTTAAAACATTAAAAAAAATACTTATGAACCCTGGCGTTTCCAGAAATATTGAACTTCAGAGTTTGTAATTTTCAACTAGTAAATTAGGAATCATGAGAGTTAAACTCCAATAGCTCTGAAAGGCAAAGGGTCATGAAGGCACCCCTAAGAAAAATTGATTTTAATTTATGTGAATACCTGAAATAAAGATGGATTCACTGCTTGTTGTCCCATATTTCCAGTAGGCTGCATCCTTTCATAAGATGTGTAACTATAATTATAATCACTATAGTCAGCATTATAATCTGCATATTCAGGATAATCTCCATACTCGGGATATTCATAGCGTTCACCAAAACGAGAACCAAATCGCTCAGAGTAACGTTCAGGAAAACGATCACCAAAATGCTCAGGATAACGTTCAGAAAAACGATCACCAAAACGGCTACCTCGATCAAAACGGTCAAATCGGTCATAGCGATCAAATCGGTCATAGCGTTCATTTCTATCATAATTGTACTGGCGGTAATAGTTTTGATAGTCTTGATAATAGTCATTATAACTATAGGCCTGGTACCTTTGAAATTCTGCTTTCAGTCTAAAATGCAAAGGGAAAAGATTAAGTTAGAATTTCTTAAGAGCACCATTTACAACTGAATAGTGAAAATCCTATTTTTAAAAAAAGCTGCCACAGATAACACTACTGTTACTTCATATAGCAAAAATCCTACTTTCTCCTAAGTATTTCTTCTGTTTCCATTTACTTTCATTCAAGTTAACTTTGTTTGGCATACATATAAGCAAAACTATTTATGCAAATCAAATTACACATTTAAGAGAATACATTATTAAAAAACATTATACAAGAGGTTCCCAAACTTTCTTGATCCACAGTACCTCTAAAGGTTTCCAAATTGTGTCTTGCAACAACTTGGATGCCACAGCAAACTAACAATTCTGTTTTAAGTACTGCACTAAAATATCCTGCTGTACCCTTGGAATTTGCTGTGGTGCAGCAGCAGTTTTAGAACTATACTTATATGCTGTATTTTTCTTAAATGAAAAGTATTCATTGAGTTTTTGGGACAAAAGGGGTTTTATGTTTTGTTTAGGTATATATTGTTTCCTTAATGTAAGAGGTAATCACATAATTAATTCTATTATTGTGAACTTTAAAAGGAAATAACGAAGTTTGAAAATTTATATGTATAATATATACATAAAAATATGATGCTACAATTTTATTTTACTTTTATCCAATAAAAATAAGCAAGCAAAGAAATTCAAATATCATTAAGGAAGAAAAGGGGATCCAAGTGGCAGTAGAACTTAAAACATCCAAACCCCTAGTGGAACAAGGGGTTACTTACATGCATGCTTTGACGCAATGTGATTTTGCAAAGAATTAAAGTGTATTAATTCAATACTTTTTAAAGAAAACCAAAAACTGATCTGCTTATATATTGATTGTTTTAGAACAACTGTATTATTAGAAAAGGAAAGCAAAACATTTTGAGAAACATTTTTAAGAAATTAAAATCCTTTTGTAATCAGATACACTTGCAATTTCGTAAGACATTTGAAACCCAGAAGATTTGATAATTTCATATCAAATACCTTTTAGAAATTCCTAAAGTCAATCGGATTCGTTTTCCGCCTAGACCAGGTGCATTCTGACAATCTTGCAGTGCTCTCATCATATCGCCTTCATCAGAAAATCTGACAAAACCATAACCTCTGAGGAGTTTTAAAAGACAAACTGTAATGATACTTCAATATCAAAAAAGCACACATAATATTTTATTATCAATTATATTTTCACTGCACTGTGAATGGTTATTTAGAATATCATTTAAATAACACATCAGGGCATAGTAACCCAACCTGAGTCTAAGAGTGCCCACATTTTCAACAAGCAATGACATTAATTCTACTAAAGAAAATTATTTCATACCATCTATAAACAAAAATACCACTTAATTGTACCTGATCCCAATTAACATGTGCCCATTTCTACAATATATCTGAACCATTTCAAATATGGGAAACTATTCTCTTATGCATTTTGCATTCAGTTATAAAATTATCTCATCTGAGTTTTATGAGAGCCTGTACTGCCATCAAAGGCTGGGGGGAGGGGGGGGGACATGACATCAGGGATGATGACAAATGGGCAATCAAACTGCATGTGTTACATGATAGGAAAATTGGGAGGGTAGAAAGATAGAAGAGCTCAGAACCAGTTTGTGCCAGCACCCAAGAAAAAATGAAGATTACCATAAACATCTCAGCTTTCTCAAAGCAGACTCTTATTGGCTGAAGACAAGGGGGGAGGGCTGGGATGTGGGGGAACTTTCTGTATTGTTTTGAGCGAGTATGGGAAATTTAGTTCTAGTCTGACTAGATACAGCCAGCATCTTTTAGTAAAAGAGCCTATCACTTCAACCAAATTGAGTCAAGGGTCTTTCTTTCCAAAGGAATTAGACAGGGGCAGGTATGACGGAGCCTCTTTCTAAAGCATTAACTGATGTAAAGCAGACATCCCAAAATATGTATTTCAATAAAATTATTGTTGTGGCCTGCCAGTGGCCTGCGGAGCTGGCAGTGGAGTAGGGCAGCGATGAGGCCGAGGAAGAACATGGGCCAGTCCTGGAGGCTGGGGAAGACCCAGATGAGGGCTCTGCGTCCGATGCAGATGGGGCCAGGGCCATCAGGGAGTGAGGTGCGGACTTCAGAGCCTCCAGAGACTGATAGGAGTGAGGCAGAGGAACAGGAGGAGCCTGTTCCTAATGCACACATGAGAAGAGCTGCCAGAAGGCAAGAGCAGCTCAAGCAAAGAGGACAACTCGGGAGTAGGTCCAAGAGATGATTGGCCCCTCCCATAAGTTTTAAAACAGACCAGCAACTGCTTTTGGGCTTTGCCGGAAAACAACGTTGGTAGCTTCGTCTTCGTCTTGTATTTATTCTTGTATCTGTGACTTCTGAACGTTTGCCAAGAAAGGCCTTTGGCAGTTTGCCTAATTGAACTAAAGTTTGTGATAGGCCTGAGGAATTTGTGTTGGGAGGAATTTGCTTTAATTTAGTTGAATGACACTGGGAATGAAGTAATTCTCAGCTGTTTGAATAGTTTGTTTTTTCACTGACTGATTTTCCTACTACTTACTTGGGCCTGGATCACAGCAATTATATCCTTCATTCATGTATCACAGTGTACCACATAACATTAAAAAACAAGAATACAGGACAATGCTGATTCAACTATCTCTGACTTAAATTTTTTTTGAGAAAACACAACATTTATTTATCAGTTTTGATGTGACTGAGAAATCTGTATTGCATACACATGCACACACACACATTTTAATTCATAACATGCTACCTGGAATATCCCAGCAGATCTGTAGCCACTTTACAGTCTATACATGATGGATACTTTTTAAAAAAATAGTCATACAGCAAAAAGTCATCCACTTCAGGAGTTAACTCTCCTACAAATATTGCAAATTCAGGCCTGGAAAATTCTGCCCTAACAAATTCTTGCCTTACAAATTCTGGCCTGGAAGAAATTAGAAGAAAAAACATGATTAATCATCTTGCAATGTAAACCTCAGAACCCTGTCTCCACTAGATTACTTTCCAGTGAATGTAACTCAGAATACCTACCTAGGATTGATCCAGCCAATACTTGTTTGTCCTTATTCATGGTGCATCACTAGCACCATACACAGAAAAAAGTAACTTGGTCATGTCTGAACAATATTCTTTTTTTTTTAAGCAACCAGACTGTAGAAATCTACTTAATCCTATGCAATAAACTTGGCTAGTGCAAATTTTAGTTATAAGCAGATCATGGGTAATATAATTGGCCTTGCACTTTCTGTAACTCAAAACAGCCTTCCTCAGTGCACTTAATCTAAATACTTCTACCAATATTTATGAGAGAAGGTACCATTTTAAAAACTTGTTTCTCAACAATTACTTCAGAATGACCAAAGATGACAAATTTAAAGGTTATTGGGGCATTTAATGAAACTGCATTTTCTTTTTATTTGTTCATTGGAGTTATGCCCTGCTAAATGGATTCATCCATGAAGTGTCTTAAAATTATACAAAAGTATTTCTTTTTGAATTTTCAAATTTAGCTACAGTTTAGGATTTTCTGATGGCTACATCATTAAAATAGTAAGATTCAACTTTGTCAGTTCAAAATTAGCAGGAAATGCATTTAATCTGAACCCCTTAAAAATTAAAAGAAAAAAAACACCCTCCCTACATTTTAAGTTATCCATTAATTCTATTTTGTTTTGCTTATACAATTGGAACTGTTTGAAACTTTCTAGTCCTATCAGCTTGTTAAATATTTTGATGTCTTTTTACGAGTTATTCAGCACTTGTGTATCTAACACAAAGATGTAGTTTCACATTCCCAATTCTTTGTTAAATAGACGTGATCAAGTAATAGAAGCATATACAACAGAACTATGCATTTTATATTTCAGATTAACCAAACATTCTCCAAAACACTGTATTAAGTACTAGTGTTGTTCTGAACCAAACAGTAAACATACACACACACATATACACATACATTTTAGCTTAATATGTCAGCAAACATACTAAATAATGCAAATTTAATACATACATCCTATCTACATACTCCATTCAGTTGAAGGCTGAATAACAAGTAACCTTCAAATAGCTTTATCATTAATTCTCCTGGCAAATAGAAAATTCAGTAACTAACTTATGATAGCTTGAATCTAATTAGAAACTATATTTCTTTGTTTCTATAACATTAAATAAAATGCCACAGCTTAATTTATGGAAACAAATGATGCTTGCCAATATCTTGCAATGACCTTCATTTGTAATTCAGATCCCAACTGTGATGCTATTTATAGGTTTCTTGGCTTTCTAACATTGGCAAGGCTGTTGTGAATTTTCAGCATGCATCCTCCAAAGTGAAGTTTAAATAATGCAGAATGTAGCAAACCTTCAGCATCGAAGAAAAAACGTCCAACAGAAAATCACATTTTATGTAACACCAAGAAGGTAAAATTAAGAAACCTTCTGAGAAGCAGTAATCAACCCCAAAGGGCTAAATGCAGCCATCACGCTGAGAAGTTCTCCAGATGCTTGTTGAACAATTGCCTAGTGCTTTTTACTTACTTCATTTCACATTTTTTTCAGTTCATATCCACTGAACCTTTGAAAGTTACTAACTAAATTTAACACTTCTGTACAACTGCCTTTTTATTTTTTGTTTGTTTTTTTAGCTATGTGATGAGCAGTTTTTCAATTCACAAAGCTTTAAAAAGAATCTGAGGACTATTGAATGTGTCGGTTCTGATTAACTTCTCACTACTTGATTTAGGTATTATATACAGACAAGAGCCAGTTTTTTTCTTGTCAGTTTCAAGATTTCTTCACCTGCTTGGAATACTAGTAAAATCTGGTCTTCCTGCTCTTGCTTTACTCTTTTTCTTCCGTTTTTTGTGGGGGGATCTCCACCACAGAGGCAGGCTTTCTTTTTTGGCCTTTCCCACTGTATCCTGCTAGAATGAAAAACAGTTATACAGTATTTCATCTCAATTAAATGCCTCCCTCCCTCTCCCGATCACCACCTCGGTGATTTCCCCATATTCACCTTTCCCTTGACAGAAGCCTGGGGTCCCATCTCTCCCTCCGCCTCCCATGAGGGAAAGCAGCCTCTGGGGAAAATGCCTGGCAAAAATAACAGAGCCAAAGGATTGTATGAAAAGCCATATTCCCCTGACTTAGTCAAGCTGGCTATCGGAGTTACTGCTTTTCACACCAACATTTTGACTCCCTCGGCTTCCTTCATTTAAAAAAAAGGTTAATCATTAGAGGCTGACTGAGTATGTCATTTAAGTTGTTGTTGTTGTTGTTGTTTTACAAAAGGAGCCTGCTTATTCATTCAGAGAAACTACAGCAGAATAAGGTGTAGAGCCGGGTCACTCTTTCTGTTTATTTAAACACAGAAAACGGACTTAGGGCTCTTCTGTAGTAGGCTGTTGGCCAGTATCTCAAGGAAATTGTCTGGAATAAGTCTACAGCACAGCCGAAGGAACTCATGTCTGGTTTTCACAACAGTAACATGCAAGTGACAAAAGTGTCACATTCAAAAAAAGAAATAAAAAAAAAGCCAGCAGAGGCTACTATATGGGAAGGAAAAGGGAAGGAGGCCGTAACCAAAGGTAGACAGTAATCTCACCTCAGGGATACAGATTCAATGTTTTTGTTAAGTTTTACTTACATGAATGGTAGTAGTTCCAATGAAGGCATCTTAAATAGTGAGTGTTATAGGAAAGTCCCACCACAAGAACTCACTGTGCAATAGTGCAGAAAGCAAAGTTTCGTGTTCTGTCCCCAAGCTGCTTCAGTTGGCGTGATTAAGGATTTCACAGCAGGGGAGAACAATTTGTCAGAAATTTATCTGAGGGAAATATATGGCTAAAAACCCATCATCCCTTCCCCAGGAGTACTGGGTTCAAGTCTGCCATTTGCCAAGAATTATGGACAAGGTTGCGCTTCCCCCAAATTATCTAATAATGCAATCACATTTCTATCAAATTATCTTACCTGGCTAGCCATTGTAAAAAGCTATCTTCGCAGGAAGTCTGTAGTAACTGGTCTGATGCTGTATATAAAAAGATAAGGTTTCATGTAAATAAGCCACAGATACACACTTTTGCAGATCAGCAACCCTCAATGTTCATTATGTCACTGTACCAGAAACAACCACAATGCTCCATACCAGATGTCTGCTTCCTCTGATTTCATTGCCCTCAGTAAAGAAAGGTTTTATTTGTTTCTATCTGTGGAATTCATTTTTCCAGTTCTAATTAAAATGTGCAATCCTAAAATAGAAGTTATTTTTGCAAATTATTGTCACTAGGAAGTAAAGACAGAGAGAAAATATTTAATATTGCTCTCCCTTAATACATTTAAAATAAGGGTATGCAAAATAGTGCTGTTCACAATGTACACTTTTTTCTTACAACAGGCCAATCTACACAATTTGGGGATATGTACATTTCTAGAAATGTTAAACCTGGAACAGAAAGTGACAATATACTTCCACAACTGTTTCGGGAAGGAGACAGAACATTACAAAGACAGAATATTCCATGTTGTCCATAAGTAGTTAAAACAACTTTGAATACTGATTTTTCTTAAGATATAAAATATCTATCTATCTATCTATCTATCTATCTATCTATCTATCTATCTATCTATCTATCTATCTATCTATCTATCTATCCTTTCTTTCTTTTACATAAGCAGATAGCCATTCATAATTTCTTCTTTTTTCCTGCCTTTTGGGTCAATCGATTCCAAAAAATCTCCCCATCCTTCAAAGCAAATATAGAGATGGAAGGAGGGCAAATGGAAGAATATCAGTCAACATGTAGATGGCATCTTGATGACAAAGAGCAGGGATACAACTCAAAAAAGTATACAGGAACTATACACTACTCAATTTTGAAGTCTTATACTTTGAGCTGGTCTACTATAAACATTTATTTGTATCCCTCATTATTTTTACAAATAACTCAAGGCAGTAAACGTATTCTACATACTTTCCTCCTCCTATTTCCCCCCCAAACAACCCTTTAAAGTCAGTGACTGGCACAATGTCACCCACCCAGCTGGCTTTCATGGCTATAGCAGAATTTGAACTCAAGTCTTCTACTTTCTAGCCTGGTGCCTTAACCACTATCTCAAGCTGGTTTTCATAAACAAAATGAATATTATGCAAACTATATATATTTCCTCCTTATCTTTATTTTTTGTTAAATTATAATATAATAACCATTCATTGCAATTGCTCCTGACATGATAGCACTTGAATTCATGGAATGCATTCTGCATTCATTCTTTTTGGTAGAATTATTTAATCAGTTGAATTCATTCTAAACATTAATTGTCAAAAATGATTCAATAAATAAGAAGCTTGTAGTTGCTTAAAAACAATTTTATCATGGAAATTCTTATATATCACAACCAATGTACTATGCCATCTCAGTCATTCTACATAATATAGCCTCGTCTTAATTTTTAAAGTACTAAGATGCAATCATTATATATTTCATCATGAACATAACTATTATGTTAATATATCATAATCTTTGGCATCAGTTATGCAGTAAAACAAGTTATTGCCATTTTGGTACGACAAGCCACTATCAGCAAGTACTCCATTTTGCAAAATGTAACTGGGCATTTTCCTTGTGTTGAAAAGAATCATGTAACGTTTAATAAAAACACTCTTAATTGCTGCTGAGGATAATGCAGTTTGCTTGAACTATAACTAGTAAACTGCTAAAAATACAGGTAGTCCTCAACTCACCACCATACTCAAACCCAAAATTTTTGTTGTTAAGTGAGACATTTAAGTGAGTTTTGCCCCATTTTACAACCTTTCTTGGTACAGTTGTTAATGTTAAGTGAATATGGCTTCCCCATTGAATCCACAAAAGGGATCATATGATCTTGGGACACTGCAATGTTCATGAGTCAATTGCCAAGCATTCAAATTTTGATCATGTGACCATGGGGATGCCACAATAGTCTTGTGAAAAACACCCATGCCTCTTTTTTCAGTCCCATTGTAACTTTGAACGATCACTAAATGAACTTTGGTAAGTCAAGGATTACCTGCAATGCAGTTTGCTAGTTACAGTGGTTAACTCACCTGTTACAAGTATCTATATAAATTACTGTTCTTTGTTGCAGTGTTATTTAAAAATAAAGTTTAAGAATTTAACAGCAGCCCTAATGCCTCAATATCATTGCAGGTAGTCCTTTTTTTAATGACCATTCATTTTGTGCCCAAAGTTACGACACTGAAAAATGGTACTTAAAACTGACATGCCATACTAAGAGCTTGGAATAAATATAAAACAAGATTCTCTATGAAGCTGCCTCTTTGGGTTCCCCCCCCCAAGAAGTTATTTTTAGAAAAGAAATGGTGGTGAAGCCAGTAATATATTATCTTTCAACTCTGGTGAACCTACATTAAAATAACATGAATTAGAAGGTTATGTTTGCCATTGATTTACATATCAACAACTGAAAGAACGATTTAAATCATAGAGTTGTGGATTAAAAATGAATTGGAAATATTACTGTGTGGTAGTAATGAGCTAAGATTTATAAAATGTTATTGACATTGAATTTGGAAAGTGAACATGAAAAACATTCTATGATTTAATGGGCAAGGAATTTTGGATATGGGATGTTTGAACAATGGGAAAATGTGGATGAAAGGTTTAAAATTTACACTACACTATAGAAGAAAAATTTTATAAGATGATGTATCACTGGTATTTAACACCAGGTAAGTTATCCAGAATGTATAAAGGTATTTCAAATGAATCTTGGAAGTGTAAAAGCAAAGGAACTTTTTACCATTTATGATGGACATGTGATAATTTTGGAGTAAGATTCATATTATAATATAGAAAATTCTGAAAAAGAAAATAAAAATGAAACCAGAAACTTTTCTTTTGGGTTTAATGGAAAAAGACTTTGGAGAAAAAAATTGGAACTTTGCTCTTATATATGTTGATAGCAGCAAGACTATTATATGCACAAAAATAAGACTTCGATTTCCACTATGGACGAATGGCTAAGAAGCTGATGGATTAGGCAGAAATGGCTAAATTGATGTTAATGCTTTTTTTTTTTACTGCAAGAGAGGGAGTTGGAAGTCAATGTTTCTTCTTTTCTTTTCCCGTTTCTCAATTTTTTCTCTCCCCCCCCCCCGTCTTCCTATTTACTTTTTTATTTTATCTACAACTTAATAAAAATGTTAAACTGAAATGGTAGTCAAAACTGTCCCAGTGCCCTTGGGATCATGCATTGGCAGCCCATGTGCATTTGCAAATGCACTTGACCTCTCCCCATGTCTGTCCTACAGTCTCTGCCCCCCTCCCAACTATATTCTTCCTACCACTACTGAAAAGTCATGTTCAAAGTAGCTACTGGCTTTCATGCAGCTTCCCCTTCAGCAAGCAGTGAAGGTTAGGTGTAGCCATCCAGGAAGGTACCAGAGTGCAGGGCAACCAAAAGACAGAGATGGGGTGGGGAGAGATAGGTAGTTGAGGGGAGTTGGAAGTGGAGGTGAGAGTTGCAGGGCAGGAGAAGAATGAGGCCTGCACTAATAACTGCACCACTAGAACTGTCATCTCTAAGTAGTGCAGTCACGTTTCACTTAACAACTGCTTCATACAGCAACAGAAATTCCAATCTCAACTGGGTCATTAAGAGTGAGGACTACCTGTACCCTGCTTTCTATAAAAACATTTAACTCTGAACCAAATTGTAATTCTATATTCATTTAATACACAATTCCCAAATAAGATATTTAATAATATCTAGCCTAAATACATTAAAACATACAAAAATTCATTTACAATAAAACTGCAGTTCTTAAAATGTAAAATTATAACCAAGTTAGATCTATTTTCTCCAGGTAAGGGCAGCTTGGTATTGGTTCATTGGATAGAAATGTAAATGCCATCAGTTTCACATTTTATAAATACAATTTCTGCTACTTTACTTACCAATGTGTCAAATATACAAACTTAAGAAATTAAAAGAATTTAGGTGCAGAACGTGGCAAGTACCAGAACAAGGTGAGACCTTGCCTCCAGTTACTTTAATCATCTAAACTGAAATAACAGCAGTACTTTCTTCCGCTAAGGTTGTTCACGAACTTGTGATTTCACTACAATAAAAACAAATAGTATAAGGATTAGAAAAAAATGTTTCGTAACACAATCTGTATTGAACTTAATAGGTTAAAAAATAGATTATAATAAATATTTGCACATTTGGTTCAAACATGCACCTTAATATGATTTGGTTTAGCAAAGGAGCAGACTTTTTTGTGATCATGTCCCAGCTTCCAATGTCTGCAGAAAATACAGCTGGTGGTACCACAGTATCATTGGAATGTACCAACCCAAAATCAAGGAAAAAGTGTGTTAATTTTTTTTAATCGTGCCAAATTTCAAATACATTTAAAGAATACAAATCCCAATGGCGCAAAATAAAAGTGGCAATTTTTCATTCTTTTTAAATTAGAAAATAATTGGAGTATGAATTTTTCACATTCTGAGAAAGAGGCCTGACCACTAAATGGTTGCTATTCATTTCTGTATTTGTATTTTTAGTTTTTAAATATATTTTTATTCAAAACTAGGGAAAGTGTGTTTTTAGACAGACCTGTCCTTATTTCTCTTTCCCTGTTCAAGCTCTGTGTTATTTTTAATCTGCCAATGTATAATTTGGAATATGTAATTTTGAGGTGGGGGGAACCTTCACTACCAATGGAGCTGTGCCTACTCAACACCAGCTCAAATTAAAAGGCTATTTTTAAACGTAGCACAATTGTAATGCTAAACTTCGTTGTTGGAAAATAAACTTCAATCATTTCGATAACGCTCACTCCGAAACACCGACGTTGAAGATTACAATCTTTAAATGAGAAAACTCCCAAACTGCAATGGGTTTTTTTAAAGGGGGAATTCAAAAGGTAGAGGGCTGTGCGCATGCGCAGAGGTAGGCATGAACACGTTATCTCATACACGCGAACCTATTCATATGCTAACAGGCTTGTCGCCCCGCTTATATCCCAGTTATCATTAAAACCAGTTCCAGAAACTATCCAGAGACAGCTTAAATGCATTCCAAAGGGACTGGACAGGAAAAGAGGAGGGAGAAAAGGCACCAGCGCGTGCTAGGCCTCCCTATTGGGGGCGGGGCAGAACTCACGCGGTGCTTAGCGAAAAAAAGCCGGGGAAGCATTCGGAATTGGCAATATCTTAATATTAATTGCCCATGAGGCGAAGGACCCCGTCCCTTTCCCCTCAAACCCCGAAAACTAACATCACCTTCCAGACAGCCGCCATCACCAGCCGTTTGGAGATCGCAACGCTCCCTTCCGCCGTCGTCGTCGTCGTCCTCCCCTCCCCCGCCTTCCCTCCCCTCCACGGACTTCCGCCCGGGGTTGTCTTCGCGACTGCCTGTTTCCGTTTCTTCCCCCCCCCTTTTTTTTTTAAACGAATCGTTCCTGGCCTCTCCCTCCCGCTTCCAAGCAACAAAAGAAATTCAAAGATTCAGTCTGAAAACGGGGAGCGGCCGCCAACTTCGGGGCTCCTCGCTTCAGGCGGTGGAGGAGACACCTCCCCCCTCCCCCTGCAAAGGCAAAAACGGACAGGCGGCCAGGAGGCCGCGCTACAACTCAAGGCAGAAAAGGACCCCGCGCTAAGTAGGCGTCGCTAAGGAAGGCCGAGAAATGGAGGTCCTGGGGGGATGTTACGAACAGATTCTGTTCGGATTCTCCATACAACCGGCCGAGGTAAGTTTTTTAAATTAGGGAGAAGTTGGGGGGGGGGCACAGAAAAGGCGAGAGTTTTCAATCGCTGACGCGTCTTTTATACTCACCACGAGGTCCGCAGGCTGCGCGAGCGCGGCCGAAGTCTCAAGCTACCAAACGCGTGCGCGAGGGCAGGGGGAAGCGCGTGAGCTCGCCTTCGTCTTGCTCAGTTTCCTTCCCAGAAGCCTTGGCGGCGTGGCTCGTGCTCGGCTCCGCCTCGTGAATTCCAGACGTGGTCTCGCGAGGGGAGGGAGAGCTGCGCCCGGAGGGGGGGGGGGGGTAAAAAAAATGGGACGTTGCCGGCCAGTCGGCCTGACACGTTTTCCCTCCACGGCTCGCGTCGCCTCTCCTCTCCTTTCGGGCAGTTTGTTTTTTCAAAAAAATAGGGCAATGTGATGTCCTAGCTCAGACCAGCTTCAGAGGGCTGTCTAAAGCGGGTTCGATAGAGGGTTAACGCCTCCGAACTCTGTGGTTGTAAGCAACGGGTTTTCCCAACCTCCATACAGGAAAAAAAAAACCCGCAAAACGTGGGTTCCCAATTTAAACGTGGCCGGAGTTTTAAGGGACGCCTGCTGGGAAGCAATAACACGGGAGGGTTAGTTGCTTTCGCGGAGCTCTTGGTTGTCACCTGAAGGAAACCAGATTCTCCCCACCCCTTTTATTGAAATGCTGTACGAGTTAGTACATTGTGTGATTTCAATGCAGTAAATTTTCTATAATAAAATTAAGTCATTGGCGTTGTATTTTAAAAACTTAAGATATTGAAAATAAAAAAAACTATATCTGTTATTGCCGTTTAGAATTTCAGTGTTTTAAACATCCAAAATTATATAATGTATGATTTTAAAAAAACCCACTGCAGTTCACATCAAAGTATTAGTTGCATAATAGTCTTGAACTAATTTCCTAATAGCAAGACTTCCGTTGTATTGTTATTTAATGTTTGTGTGTGTTTGTGTCTAAAGGAAGCAAAATTTAACGTAATTTGTATCAGGACTTTTTCTGTATTCCTCCTCCTCCTCCTTTATTAGGTTTACATAGCCTCCAAAGTGGAAAGACTCAAGGCAGCTTACATTAAAACTCAATAAAAGTAATCAATCAAAGAAATACAAACCTATTGATTTGCCATTGCTACACTACACTTAGTAGTGTAGCCTAAGGGGGAATCGGTTCATGTAATGGATACAAAAGAAATCAATAGATATGAAGTTTGCTAGTTAGTCTAGAAAAGCTGTTGGTATGCTTCATTTTTGTTTATTTAAAAGTGCAATTTGATTGCCTGAAGTAAAATTAAGAACTGAGCCTTTAAAGAGTAAATATTTTTTTTAAAAAAATGTTTGTGGGACAATAAGAATTTCAGTGGTCTACATAAAACAACATCCTTTAGTTATGAAGAGACTTTTCATCCAGAAATCGCTAACAAAATTCAGTGTTCTTTTGGAAAATAAATATGTGTCACAAGCTTTCATTTTGTAGAAATGCAGTTAGATTACATAGATATCATTGTAACTAAAATTAGTTGCATATTCTAAAGTCCAGAGGCCATGAAATAGCCCACTAGGTATAATGGCAGTAATTGACAATAATAACTGCTGCTAACTGAAGTAGGTGGAATTGGTTTCTGATCAATGGGAAAAGACTGAAAGTATCATGGTTTGGTTCATGAGGTCTGTTTTTACTTTCAAACTGAAAAATGCCTGTCTCTGTAAAGTAGATAGTTTGTAATCACAGTAATATAATCTGCTGTAATAATCTACTTCAAAGCATTTTCTAAAGATATACTTTCTATTTTAACAATTCTACTAATTTATACTAAAATAATCTGTCATCCTTTATTTTGAAGAATCTTAAAGTTTAGTACTGAATGTTTCCATTCAAGCATTTGAGGCAGGTTATGTCATTCATCAAAATGATGAGCATCTGGAGGATGTGATGCTAAGTATGCTAGATGAAGATCTGTGAAGATAAGTGCTTTTCAAACAAGTTTCTACTTTGGTTTTTAAAAACAGTACACTGGAGTGTTGTAGGAAAATCAGAGTAGCTGATTCAACTGATTCTTAAATTTTATTCCTATTTTTTTTTTTTATTTTCAGAACTGGGCAATTGCTCCCGATTTTACTCATCATGCACACAGTGCTTCGCTATCAACAGTAGCTGTGAATGAAAGATATGTAGTCACTGGGAGCAAGGATGAAACTATACAAATCTATGATATGAAAAAGAAGGTAGAACATGGATCATTGGTACACCACAATGGTAAGGAGTTCATGCTTGTCATTTTAAGTTGGATGAGTGAGGCATAGTTCTCAGCAGGATTGTAGTATGGTGAAAACTCATTTTGAGAAGTGTCCATTTTTCACAAATGTGTGAAATTGAAGAGTATGCAACCTGTGGAGCTGTGTAATTTGCATAATCACATTATAAAAATGTAAATTATCTCGCTTTTAATTTGTGTCATTTGTCTAACATGCAGTTCCTATTAATTTCATTGGCAGACAGAACTATCATGTTAATGAACGGGAACAACAGAAGGGGCAAAGGCTCCATTTGTATAATAATTTTTTTTATTAAGAAAAGAGTATAATCCAGTATTTGGTTATATTGACAAGCATTTGTTTCCTATTCTGAGATTCAAAAATAATGTCTTTCTTGATGACAAGAACTGAGACGTTTAACAACAAATATGCCTCTTCAAAAGAGAAAACCAAGTACCTCCTTATTAGACTTTCAAGTAAGAATGCTAATAGGAATCACCCTAATGGATTCAAAAGGGGCAGTTGTTAATGTTCTCACTACTAAGAATATGTCCTATGCAGCATAATAGCGAATCATGGGTTGGGAGGAGGAGCAATCTCCTAAGGAAGCTGTGGACATGAACATAGCCTAAAAGGATATTTTTGCCCATGATGGAGAATAGAGCCTGAAACAACTATCTATGCAGAGTGTTTGTAGCTAACTTGCTTTTTACCCCTGCTGGTAAAAGGACTGTCATTTTAGGGACCACTATTTCTGATGCCATAGATTCCTGTCTTTACGCCACTATGAGAGCTAGTTTGGGTTAAGGTATCAGATTAGAAATCAGGAGACCATGAGTTCTAGTCCTGCTTTAGGAATGAAAACCAGCTGGGTGACTTTGGGCCAGTCATTCTCTCAGCCCAATTCATCTCACAGGATTGCTGTTGTGGGAAAATAGGAGGAGGAAGGCATATTAGGTATATTCATCACCTCAAGTTGTATATAAAAATAATAAATGTAGGATAATGAATAAAATTTAAAAACATGCCACGACATTGGTAAATTTGTAGGGATATAAAAATTATGATTTTGCTATAAAACCATTTTGAAATATTCTTCATTTTAAACCAAATGGCTTGAATAGAATTGTTCTCATTGATTTTCAGGCACTGTAACCTGCTTGGAATTCTATGGGAATGCTCATCTATTAAGTGGAGCTGAAGATGGTCTCATATGTATTTGGAATACAAAAAAATGGGAATGTTTGAAGTCAATTAAGGCCCATAAGTATGTTCTCCTTTCTCTGATAATAATTGTATAATAATTTGGATCCATAGCTATGTAAGCAGAGTTCTATTTCCGCAATAGTGCTTGTTTGCTCATGTCTGAAAAAGTGTTCAAAAAACTGAAGATTCTCCAGAATGATATAGTATGCAGTGGGGAAAAAAATGAAATAGATGATGAAAACTAAATTCCCCATCTTTCGTTTTAAATCTCTTTTTCATTTATTTATTATGTTTCTTTTCTTCTCCACGACTAAAGCTTGTATTGACTATGTATCATGTATGTAGAAGTTCAGAAACAATAAAAATATAATATAAACACAGAGAACAGTGATAAAGTAACAAAAACTTAACGACCTAACCACTAATTTTTGTTAAGTTCAAAACTGATCTCAAAATATTGGAGGGGAAGGAAAGTACTGTAATTACAATTGCTAAAAATTAATTTCCCAGTTTTTACCATCAGAACTGACATAAGATCTAACATAAACTTAATATAATACATTACTCGGAGGTTATATTATGATTTGATATATTGATAATGGTCTATTTGTATTAAAAATCTTCTTGATGCTTTTTATTTATTAGGGGCCATGTGACATCTCTTTCTATTCATCCTTCTGGAAAGTTGGCTTTATCAGTAGGAACAGACAGAACATTAAGGTATGTCATAAGACTGCAAATGGGCTTAGTTTTATTTAAGATAATACTATTTTTAGAACTTCAAAGCAATTAGCTGTTCCAGGCTGTGAGAATAAATATCAGAGATGTTATTGCTAAACAAGTTAACAAATTTATAAGACACACAAGTATCAAGAATAAAAATAATCTAATTTAATAAATGACAAGGGATATAAATAAAAAGAGGCTGATAATGGCTGCTTCCAAAACTATGCAAGTGAAGTTTTATGCTCTTTACTTTGCTGTCTTGCGATTTCCATTTCCAACTTCCATACATGCCTTAAAGCTTCTCTGGTGGAACCTGACTCTTTCTAAAATCAAGAATGTTATTTGAAAACCAATTTGCACACATTGCAATATTCAGATGTAAGAAACTACTTCCCATTGACAGGAATCTTATCAGAAGTTTGAATTTGTGAATTTACTTGATAAGGTCAAGATTATAGAAAAATATTGTCAAGATTTCTCAAGGATGCGGTGCTAAAGAGGAATCTAATATACTAGCCTGTAAAAAGTAGTCCCTCTAAGAATGTTTTAGTCAAAACTTCCATTTTAGCTTACTTTTACAGAAGGCTGCCTGTTAACAGTCTAACAAAATAAATTTTATAAATAAATACACTTTTAGAATTAAATCTAATGATTTTGAAACAGCTCATTTTAAAAATACACACAGACCCACTCACATATTTAAAGTGCATTTACAAACTTATTCCTGTTTGATGGGACAGTAATCATACATACAGAAATGTTCAAGCTTTTCAGATCCAGGACCAATAAATAGGGTGCTACATAATCTAAGACTTTATATCTATTTTAGCTTAGTTTTTCAGAAGAACAGACATTCTATACCCATGATGGTGAACCTATGGCACGCGTGCCAGAAGTGCACACAGAACCATCCGGGCCCACCAGCCGTTGCCCATTGCTCTTGGGTTCCAGCACGCAGGTGTGTGCCGGCCAGTTGGTCTTCGTGTACGTAGGAACACCAGAAACTGGAAGAAAAGCTCCCCGCCGCACATACGCTTGCCAGAAACCAGAAGCTCAGCTTGTCATTGAATAGTCACCCATTTTAACTAACTGCCAAATTACAGTAACATTACCTATGGAACGAAATAGTTGTTTTGTAGCTCAGTCCGACTCTTCAGACTGAACAATAATCACTGTACCTCTCTTGGTTATGCTACATATGATCAAGAGACATAACCCAGAACAGAGTTTTTAATATCAAAATATGATATTATTGCATCATAAAAATGCATTTATTTTTTGAAAAATAAAATGCTAATGCTAAGAATATGTCTCTTAAATGTTGCCAATTAAGTCATTTAAATATGTTCCCGTCTTTTCACTCACTTTTAATAGCTCTCACAATCAGGAAGTTCCTCCCTAGTTCAAGTTTGGATCTCTCATAGTGAAGCTTCCACCAGCTGGTTCTTGCCTTATCCTAGGTGCTACTTCTCTGCCTTGTGACAGCCCTTCATGTGTCAGGAGGTTGCTATCAGGTCTCCATTTCATTTTTTTCCCTTTAAGCTAAACATACCAAGTTGCTTTATAGTATAAGCCTCTAAGCCCTTTACCATCTCTGTTCTCTGCACTCTCAAGGTTTTCCTCAAAAAGAAATCATATTGCCTATAATTTGTACCATCTGTGTTCTACCGTAATTACCAAAATGAAAATGATTTACTTTCCTTATTGGTGTACAACCACCTTGCTAATTAGGAAGAAGTAATGGACAAGTTAATATTGTAGATTCAAGTTCATGGATAAATATTTTATCAGCAGCTTTAACTCTTTAAATATTTCCCTTTAATATAGGGAAGTTAAAATTCAAGATAAAAAAATTAAAAATTTACTTTTAAACATTTCTTAAATTTTAAAATAACCATGTTATCTTCATTTCAAAAGATATGTATTGGTATTTTTTTTAGAACATGGAATCTTGTAGAAGGAAGATCTGCATTCATAAAAAACATAAAACAAAGTAAGTATATTCCTTTGCTATTCATTTTTGTTTATTCTCCATTATTTAAATTTATCAAACCTCTACGTTAGCTTTCACTGTCTAGTGAAAGTAAAACTTGGAAAATAGTAGTGTGTGTGTTTGTTCGTTCATTCAGTCAGTCAGTCAGTCAGTCAGTCTTGTTCAAAAATGCGCTAAGCCAGGGGTGGGCAACTGTGGCCCTTTTACAACCTGTGGACTTCAACTCCCAGAATTCCTGAGACAGCCAATTCTACTGCAGATAACTACCGTTACTGGTAATAGGTTGACTGTGCCGTAATAAGAACTCAATGAATTTTAAACTGTACAATAGGAATTCAACAAACCTTTGAAAACTGAAAGATTGTTTGGGTATGGCAGTTTAAAATTTGTTGAATTATTATTCCATATTCAACCTGTTGCTGTTTAATAATACTTACAAAGTAAAGAAAGCTGGCATAGTAGACTGCATTCTGAAGAGGCTAAAGCAGAGCAGTTCTGTTACTTTGTGACTAGCCATATCTACCATGGCAGATGCTTTGTGAATGGTCAAGTTCCATGATCATAGCCATTATTGTGCAATATTCACTAGAGTTCCAAATGTGCTCATTGACCCTGTCTGCCCTTTGCAATAGAATTCTCCAGAGAGTATATAGCTGCCATCCTGAAGATGTTCTAAAAGGCACTGAAAATCTAGCTGTTCTCACAGTTCTTTAACCAAAATGGTTGGGGTAAAATTGTACACTTTTTGTGATGTTTTTAGGGACACTCATCATCCGCTTCTTCATTTTATTCTTCTAGTTCTGTAATGTGCTCAAAGTAGTTTGGAATCAGACATTCTTTAAATCTCTATAAGTAATCAAATCAATAAATCATTGTCTTCTACTGTATTCTGTTAATGGAATTAGCTTCTGTTCAACTCAAAGATATTCAATATCAAGCAATTTAATTTAGAACCAAAATCTTTTATAAAACAAATACCTTGATCTATGTTCTTTCATTTTTTAATTTCATTTCATATATTTAATTTTGAAGAAAGTCAAGTAATTGTAACATTTGTGACAATATCTGAAAGTATAATTAGTAATGATAGAATATCATTTCTACTTTCTTTTAACCGTATCCTCTAAGTAACCTAAATAATAGAATATTAAGAATCCAAGTATGTTATATATATATATATATATACTACCTATTGAAATAACATATTGTACCAAACAGAGAAGATGGAGCAATTGATGGTCTATAGATAAATCTACAGACTAGATTTAATAATATGGATTGAGCTATATTATCATTTTATGAATATACTTTTAATTTCTTCAAATGTCACATTTAATCACTATTCTGTATATTTTCTTTTAATTTTATTAGCACTTACATTTTGGTTGTATTTCATCATATCTTCTGGTTATATTTCACTAATCAAATGTTTTTTAAAAAGAAATTTTCTTTTTTTTTAAAAAATATAAATTATATGCCATTAATTTGTTTTCAATTCTTAGTAAACAAATATATAGATTTTGTCCATGACGTTCCATCTTTAACCCTGTCCTTCAGATATTACAACAGTATACTCATTACCACTCTGAATCCTTTTTCTTTCTGTTTTTCGTTCTTTTCATTTTCTTTGCACTTTTCTTAGTATTAGGGCATTCTCCAGAGAACTAAGGCTTCACCTATTTCCAAAGTAGGATAATTTGAGACTGGTCATTTAGGCTTTGAATGAGAATTTTGAGTTGATTTGTTTCATTAGCTTGTTATCTTGGCTCTTCATGATATTCTCAAGGGTTTTCTCCAATACCAAAGTTTTCCTATTATGCTTCTTCAAATTCCAATTTTTAGTTTCTTGGAGCACTGGTCCCCAACCTTTCCAGCTTGGTGGCCCAGCTGGGGGGGAGGGGAGGGGAACTGGGCTGCACAAGAAGTGCAGTGGTATGTACAACTGCAGCTCAACTTGCACAAGCATCAGGCTAGCACATGCACAAGTGCCCACCGACCCACCACTCACACAGGTTGAGCTGCACACATGCACTCTGGCCACCCACTCACATGGCCCAATGCCGAATAGGCCACAGCCTGGTAGTGGGCCACGGCCCAGGGGTTGGGAACCCCCTGTCATAGAGTATCACAGGGAATACCACTGCTTGCACAATTCTAACCTAGAGTCATCAAAGTCTTTGAATATCTCTTCCAAGGCTATCATAGCTATTCTACTACCAAGTGCTGGTGATGATGTATTTCTTGAATTTTAATATTTAGATCCTTATTAATAGATTATACATAGTAATCTATTAATGGATTGTTAATATTAATTTTAAGAATTTTTGTTTAACATCAAAAGAGAAATGGGCTAATAAATCTTGAATTCGAGGAGTATAAAAAGTGTAAAGGCATTAATTTAAAGACAGGTTTTTCTTAAAATAGTAATAAATAAACATCTATTCACTACTACGTAGAAACAAATCTCATCTGCATTAGATGACTCCTGTGATTTAATTGTTCTTTCTCAAAATCTATATAATTTATATTTCTTAGATGCTCATCTTGTTAAATGGTCGCCAAGTGGTGAGATATACGTGGTGGCTATAGCTAACAAAGTTGATATATACGACCTGGAAACGGCTTCTATCACTGGTACCATTGCTACAGAAAAGAGGATATCTTCAATAAAGTTTATCACTGTAAGTAGAAAAATAGTGTCAAATTATTTAGAATGTTGTAAATGAATCCAGGCTCATACATGCATTTTGTTTTCATGTTTTCTTAAAGGATTCCATACTTGCTATTGCAGGAGATGAAGAATTCATACGATTATTTGATTGTGAATCTCAAAAATGCCTTTGTGAATTTAAAGCTCATGAAAACAGGTATTTTTTGATCATTAAATAATTGCATATATTTTTTAAAAAACTTTAATTTTTAACATACTATTTACTTCTGAGTTTTGTTCAGTGATAGTACATGTAATTGCCATAAGGTTAATATCAAAATTCAGTACTAAATTTTCAGTGTTGGAGTATTTGTATTTAGATCAGTCTTTTTCTTTGAGCATATCACTCTGAGCTCACCTTTGGATGAATTGTATTATAGCTCTGATGCTGTATTATTTATGTTGACTATTGGTGAAAATGGATACCATTGGTAAATCAGGCTCTCTGTTTCCTTTCCTTTTCACTTTTTTCACATTTTAATTTGTCAGATAGTGTTTGGAGTACAGCAGAGAGGGATCAAATTAAGATACCATTGCATGATTCAAAGTTAATTGTTTTTCACATAGGGATAGAATTTGGTTAAGTAATAGTTATTAGCATTTTGCAATACTTTGTAATATTGCAAATATTGCAAAATAAGAATATTGTGAATGTTCTTATTTTTTAATTCATTTAAATTTTAAACTGTAATATCTTTTGATCCTTAGAATCAAAGCACTGTACAATTTCAAAATGGAAGGCTTACATATTCTAGTAACAGCATCAAGTGATGGTTACATTAAGGCATGGAATCTGGATGTTGATAAGGTTTGTGTGTTATCAAATTGTTCAAAGTATTGTGAAGAATAGTTAGGATTGTATGAAAAATGAGAGATGATATTCCATTAATAATTACTTAAAGAGCAAATAGTCTAATAGAAGATAAATGGCTTATACAGCTTGCCTATATAAAAATATTAAATTGAATGTTCATAAAAGAATGCTTTTCTACAAGGATTAGGGGAAGAATCCCACTGGATACAGAACCCTCTGGATATAGTCCTTAAAACTTAAAATTGTATCTAACTTATTTCATGATTTCCATGATACTTGTAGCTGCAGTTTTAAGTGAACTCAGTTGGCTTGCTTTAATGTCAAGAGATTTATTTCTGAATAAACATGGATAGGGTTGTTACACTTTGCTTAGATGTGATTTTTAAGATTTTATAATTAATATGATACATATTTCATCTGTCCTCCTCTGTTATATTATTACATTGTTGGTTGATTGTTTATTTGTTTAATAATAATAAATGTATACAGATAGCCCTCAATGTACAACTGAAATTAAGCCCAAAATTTAAGTTGCTAAGTGAGACATTTGTTAAGTCAGTTTTCCCCATTTTATGACCTTTCTTGCCAAAGTGGTTAAGTTAGTAACATGGTTGTTAAGTGAATCTGACTTCCCCATTGACTTTACTTATCAGAAGGTCACAAAAGATAATCACATGACCCCAGTACACTGCAGCTGTCATTAATATGAACCAATCACCAATCATCTGAATTTTTATGATGTGACCATGAGGATGCCACAGTGGTCATAAGTGTGAAAAACGATCATAGGTCACTTTTTCAGTGCCATTGTAACTTTGAACTGTCACTCAACTTAACTGTTGTAAATTGAGGATTACCTGTATACTACCTTACTCAGAGTGATTCTGGCAGTTATATGGTTTTTTAGGGTTGTGCAAAGCATTTGAGCAATGCATAAAGGGCTTCTTTCACTTGCTTTACAAAAACATTTCACATATGGATTGTTTTTGCATCAGAGTGAACTTGCAACATAGGTAAGTCTGAAAACGGTGTTGTACTCAAAGAGAGGAGCTGTCATTTGAGGGTTTGAAGGTTTTGCTTTGCTTATTTTACAGTTAATTCATTGTAATCATTCACAAATAATTCCTGACTATATTTTATAAACTAATTCAGGATTCTCAAACTGAAGGGGATTGATTGCAAGCAGCTTAAGTAGAGGAGATGGTATTGTAATTGTTCTTGTTTTTAAACAGGTCTGCATAGAGAGGAACAGCATCATCAGAATTCAGTCCGGGCTTTGCTTTCCATTTTCTCTTTAAGTCCATAGTGGGAAATATTTATTAAACATTGTAAATTTATAAATAATTACCTATTGTATATTTTGTTGCCCTTTCTTTAACCTCAGAGAAATAATTAGTTTTATTTTGGGTTGGGAGATCATGATATTTCAAAGTTCAAAAATCACTGAATTAATCCTTATTCAGTAATCCAAATGAAATTCTGCAGGAATAATGGAAGCCTTCACTTTTATTCACCTGTACAATCTGCCTCTGAATAACAATCTAATTGAATTCAATTCTTTTTTACTTTTTACTAAAGAAATACAGTTTTTGCTATGAGTACAACTTGGGTTGTTTACATTTATACCTCATCTAAGCATTGATTTTACATTGATCTTTCATTGATCTTTCATTAGAAACGTTGTAAATAAATTGTATCAAATTCAATAAAATGGTGGGACTTGCAATCAATTGTTAACCTATCCTTTCGGAAATGTTCAGTGCAATGGATCTTAGTCCTAAGTAAGTACAAGCATGGCTTACCCTTAAATCAGCTTTCTAAGAAACAAGATCAGTTAACAAGTTAGTTCTTTTAAGATAATACTTCACAAGTGCATTTGGGATTTTTTTTTGTCGTGTCACCATATTTCTTCATACGCCATTCAAATTTCAAATTTACTACCTTGAGTTTTTTGTAAAAAAAATAGCAGGATATAAATAAACAAATAGATAAATACTGATAGATTTGCATAACTGGTATAAAATATTGACTGAGGATGTTGCAGAACCTAATGATCTTCAATGAGATGAATATTGCTTTAGCGGTTATAAAATGGCTTGGTTGTTTTTCTGGAGTTTATGTGAAAAAATGTCTTGATTTTTTTTTTCCAGATTGAGAATGCCCCATCGTTGCTATGTGAAGTCGATACCAAAGCCAGGCTTACCTGCTTAGCAGTATGGCTCAAAAAAGATTTTGAAACAGGGCAGATCCCTGACGAAGCCACACCATCTTCATCTCAGGGTATTACTGTAGAATTTTCTTAACATTTTGTCAGGTAAACCATAATTAAAATTATATAATTGTTTCATTGTTTTAATTATTTTGCAGTACATGAAGCAGAGCAGCAGCCACTTAAGAAAAATAAAATTTGTTGGACTGATAGTAATAAATCTTCAGAGGAAAATGACCAGAAAGCCGCTCTAAAAAGAAAATCAGGAAATATTCAGCAAAAGAAGAAGAAGTTACAGAGATTAAAATAAATGTGCAATCATTATCATATTCCATACTAAATATATAACAAAGAACCAATTTGTTTTTCACTTTAAGACATTTTCCATTTTCAGTATCTTCTTAAGAATATTTTATATATTAATGTTTCTAGAAAATAGCTATTATATTTCAACGGTAACAATACCCAGATCTTGTGACTTGTTTTTAAGTGTGAAAATATAAGTGTCAATTATCTTACATTGTATGTGAAATGTCCTATTCTATTGTTATTTAAATTTATTTCCAAGTTGCTAATATATTTTGATATTTACACATACTTTTAGGTTTTCTTAAAAGTCTTTTCATGGAGGCATTCATGTACAGCTAACAATATAAATTGTTACCTTACACATTAATTTCTTCAAAGTTGATTGGTTGGTTGATTGATTGATTGATTGCATTTATAGGGCCACTTGTTTCATATACATCCTGAATGGCTAAAAATTGAAACAAAATATTGCCCTTAAATTAAAATTTTCACGTATGGATCCTATACTTTAGAAATTAATAAGTATCCATATTTTCGGGCACATCAATAGGACACATTTCAAGAGAAGCCTGTCTTATTTGTTTCAGTGAAGAGCAAATTTCTTTTCATCCCAGTTCATGTAAGTTTAGGTGACATTGTTTGAAATGTAGGATACTTGGTTCTGTTAACTCTGTCTAGGAATGTAATTGGTTATAGGGTTTTCCTTTTTGGTGTGCCAAGGCCATTGAAATAGAACAGAAGCAACTGTTCTTTCTGCTTCCTTATTCTTTTGCATATAATTTTTATTAAGGAATAGCTGATAACCTGGCACTGCCCGGGTATTTATAGACATCAAAGTGTTCGTCTGACAGGGAGCCATTGAAAGGGGCCTTTCTTCCCCTTCCTCCCTTGCCCATCATCCCTCCCCTCTCCCTTCCCCCTCCCCCTCCCCCCCCCACCTGTGCCACCATCCGTTCTACCATTTCCTCAAACTGGGCCTGGAACAAAAATCCCTGAGCTGAGCAATGTTGTACCTCCTTCATCCCTGCTGAAATAGGCTGTGTCTCCTCTATGGCCTCCATACTGTTTCACCTCAATTGGTGTGGTCCCGTCCTTTGCACGATGAGTTGGGGCAAAGGACAATCCTGGGAAAATGGGCTGAAGGTGTGAAGTGGGGGTGGACGATCTGGTTAGGCCGTGGTGCACTCAATCAAAGTCCTCTGTACTGGCCTAATTAGGCTCCCTTCGCTTCATAGGCCTACTGTGTGAAGGAGGCCTAGGCCTTAAAAGCCCGCTGTGTGAGGGAGCATGGTCAGTCAAAGGCCTCTACTGGCCTAATCAGGCTCTTTTCATAGGCCTATTGCTGTACGGGCCTAATCAGGATCCCTTTATAGGCCTACTGCTATACGGGCCTAATTGGGATCCCTTCCCCCTCCCATGACATCACGAATAAATGTCTCTAGGACTCTGCACTCACTCCTTAAAGATCCAGGCTTTCCAGAGTTATGCTGGTGCGCGTGCGCACACACACACCAGGGGTGTCTCACCTCACAGTGCTTGCCTCCAGAGGGCAAATCATCTGTGTACCATGGTGGAAATTGCTTGAGGCATTCCAGAGTTATGCTTAAACATACATACATACATACATACATAGATCCTTCTATATATAGATAGATTTTGATTTCCTTAGTAAAAATGAATACAAACTAGACTTGAAAAAAAATAAGAATAAAAAGTGCAAGAAAAATAAGACGGAGAAAAGAACATAATTAAAAGAAATAATATAAAGAAATGACTTCCAATTTTCATTACAAGCGTAAACAAATTCAGTAACCCTTCTGACATATATGACTGTTGCAGTGTCCCTAAGTCATGGGATCAACTTTTATGACCTGACAAAGTCAATGAAAAAGCCAGTTTCACTTAATAACTGTTACTAACTTAATAACTGGCAAGAAAGGTGGTCAAATGCTTGCTTAGCAACAAATGTTGGGCTCAATTGTCGGAAATTAAGGACTACCTATACTTACTGTCCTTTAAAAGGCTCTATCATGGTTGCAAATAAGATGGTTCATCCCTTGTCTCCCAGTGCTTAAACTCGAAGAAGAGCATTGACCTGCAATTTTCTTGTGGAGCACATGTTCACGATGTCCTGCCCATGCACAGAGGTTTTGAAGAACCAGTCTACTCACCAGTTCTTCCGTCTTTGCCATGGTCATCAACTCCATTTTTGCAGAGACATCTTCAATTCTCTATATCTTCCTAAGAAGTCCCCAACCCCTTCTTTCTGCTTCCAACTCGTGGTGCATTGAAATTAAAGAGAGTTCATTTTAGCATCTGAGATAGAAAATAGCTAGAATCCTCCCCTGCCTATATCAACAGTTCAATAATACATGAAATAATAAAATGACCTCTCAGGGAACCCAGCCTGATGTTTTCTTATTCTGCTATGTGCTAAAATTAGCAGTGCTTTCAATGTTGAATCTGGAATAGGATAAATCTCAATAGCTTCATAAACATATATATCCCATTTTACTATGATTCTCTTGAAAATAAAAATTGAACAAGGTAAAGAATTTTTAATAGAAGGAACTAGGAACTGCAGAAGAAAGATTTTAACTTATCCAAGTCTGATTATTTGCTCCCGGTTAATATTATCTTTACTTGAAAATATATATTTGAGGGGTTATGGAGATACTTTGAATATAAAAAATACTGATGTGACAAGCAGAGGGGTTGCATTTTTACCCATCTTATACTTTTCTATTCCTAATTGCTGACTACAGCACAGAGGAAAAAGCTAAAAGTATTCCAAGGCAATTGAAATAGTAATCATACTTAGATGGTAGTGTATTCCACTTGTCCATATGTACAAAGATTTAGTGGTAGAATTAGGATTTCCATTTGGATTTGTGGCTTCTAATCAATACTGGGACTGAATTTTAGGGAAGTGGAATGTAACAAGTATGATTAAATACATAGAATTTTTTAAAATTCAAGATTTTAAAAAATGAACTGTAAAATGGAATACATTGAAAATTTGTTATCAAAGAATATTGCAGAATGCTGAAGTAAAAGACGAAAATGAGAAAACCAAAACATCGAGACAGAAATATAGGCGAAATAAAATCTATGGAATAGAAAAGACATCTGTTGTATGTGGACTTTTATGAACTGAAGGAAATATAATTCAGGGTTGTATTGTATAAACCTGTATAAACATGTACACTGGTAAGTAAATCAGCATAAATTATGTTGAATAATAACTTAATACATGTAATTGTAGATGTTCATATATTTTGGGCATCCAGAACCGGACATGATTGACTGGATAGCATCATCACCAACTCTAGATAGGGTTCATAAATATACAGGTAGTCCTCAATTTATAAAAGTTCATTTAGTGACCAAAGTTACAACGGTACCGAAAAAAGGGACTGATGACCATTTTTCACACTTATGATCATTGCAGTATCCCCATTGTCACAATTTACGTTCGGATGCCTAGCAACCGACTCACATTTATGATGGTTCCCAGGGTCATGTGATGCTCTTTTGCGACCTTCACAAGCAAAGTCAATGGGGAAGCCAGACTCGCCTAACAGCCATGTTACTAATTTAACCCACTGCAGTGATTCACTTAACAAGAAAAGTGGCAAGAAAAGTTGTAAAATGGGACAGAACTCACTTAACAAATTTCTCACTTAGCGACCATAAATTTTGGGCTCCATTGTGGTCATTAATTCGAGGACTACCTGTACTTGAAACTGCGTTGTGCTTCATCATCCCGGAAATCATAACTAGAGATTTTAGAATTAAAAATTGATCTCATATTGTAACATTTAGCATCGATTTTAAATCCCAATGAGAGAATTTTGCGATGTTTAAGTACTCAGGATGACCCCCTCCCCCCAAACAAAAGCTAAAGGCTTTGTTCTGATAGTCCATAGAGATTCTCAGACATCCAGATCATGGTTGTCCCAAAAGTACATTTTCAGGAGGCAACTGGACTTTGGGGGCGGGGGGGGAGGGGGGCGGTGGCTTGGATGCAAATGACTAGCTGTCTGCAAGGAATATAAATGCTTTCATTCCCCACCATCCAGTCAGAGCTGAAGAAGCTTTTGGGATGAGAAGTGAAACGTCTTCAAAGAAAAAAAAAGTCCAGTTGCCTTCTGAAAAAAGCACATTTGGAGCTTTGTTCTGATGTTTGACTCCGCTTCTGACAGACGGTTGTATTTCATTCAGACGTCCTGACATTGAACAGCCCGGAATAAGGCAATAGCAACGCTGCCGAGAAACTCTTAAAGATGTGATCTCCAATACTTGAGATCTTGCCGAAAGCATCTTAACTTATTGTAATTTATCTGCTTCCTGCAATCCTTGTAAAACGGAGTTCCTCAAATTTGACAGCTTTAAGGCTTGTGGACTTCAACTCCCAGAATTCTCCAGCCAGCATAGCATGGCATAACATAGCTGGCTAGAGAATTCTGGGAGTTGAAGTCCACAAGTCTTAAAGCTGCCAAGTTTGAAGACCTCTGTTGTAAGAGATGGGCTGAAAACTGCGCAATACGCCGTTTGGCCATAACCTTTGCAAAAAGGAAGAAGGGAAAAAAAAACACCAACCTGCAACTCCGGGCGTTGTACTGATCGGCCCGTGTCACGTGTTTTGCTCTCCTGCAGTTGTTGAACACCCGGATTAGTTTGATAGTAAAAGGATCGTTTGACAGCAGGCTTGTTTATTCTCGCTCTGCAGCCCCCTGCAATTGTTCCTGCACCAGAGAGTAAGTAACCACATTTAATGGAGATTTCTGAGGTTTTGCATTCATGACTCATTAATGCATTTGCATTTGATTCGTATTATAGTACGGCAAAGAACAAGGATAAGAGACTTTCAGGTTGCGTATATTATTGCACTGTATCCCCGGGTAAGTATAGTTTGATAGATGTTGAAGTTTTGAGGCAATGCATGCCTGCAGCTATAAATCAGATATTATTGAAAGCAAATGTCTATGGAGATTCTCAGTCATCCAGCTCAAGGTTGTCCCAAAGGTGCTTTTTCAAGAGGCACCTGGACTTTATGGGTCTTTCTTTCTTTCTTTCTTTCTTTCTTTCTTTCTTTCTTTCTTTCTTTCTTTCTTTCTTTCTTTCTTTCTTTCTTTCTTTCTTTCCCTTCCCTTCCCTTCCCTTCCCTTCCCTTCCCTTCCCTTCCCTTCCCTTCCTTCCTCCCTTCCTCCCTTCCTTCCTAAGCTTCTTGGATGAAAAGCTAAATATCTTCAAAGAAAAAAACTCCCAGAAACTCAAGTTGCCTCTTGAAAAAGCACCTTTGGGATATTGAAAGCAAATTCACTTTTCCCATAAAATGTCACTGGATCGACAGAGTTACATTTAGCCAGTTTGTTCTAGTGGTTTAAAGGCTACAAACTAGAAATCGGGAGAGATTGAGTTCAAGCCAGCCTTTAGAGTTTGACTTTGGGCCAGTCACTGTCTTTTCAGACCACCTTACAGGGTTGTTGTTGTTGTGGGGAAAATAAGAGGAGGAAAGAGTATTAGGTATGTTTACTGCCTTGAGTTATTTTAAAAAAATAAGGCAGAGTATAAATAAATAAATAAATAAATAAAATAAGAATAAGGACCATGATTATATTCTCTTGATTTAGTAGCATTTTTTCTCAGATTACCTATACAGTACATATAGTACATACAATTTAACATAGAGATTGTATGAGACGCACAGTAACTGCATGTTTCATACATTAATGATTTCGGGAATGAATATGTTTTCCCCCCATTTGTATTCATCCTTCCTCCCTGAACTGCAAAATTTAGCTCAAGGTAACTTAATAAGATAATACAGGCTGAGAATCTTGTTTTTCTGACAACTGTTTCTTATTCTGTTTCTCTTCTATTGTTTCTCTTCAGTTTCTATTCAGCCCAAAAGCTAGGAAAAATAATTGACTAAAAGAATATAATTCCAGTGTTTTGTATTTAATCAAGCATATACATAAAGCATATTCAAAACAACATGGTTTATCCTGCTTTTTCATCATACAAAATTTATTTTTCTCCTCAGAAATAATGTACAATATGGCAAAACGTTAACTCAAACTGACTGAATTTTCCCCCCAGAATAGTTAGTGAATCTGAGATTGTCCAAAGATTTCACCTTCAAATAGGGAAGCAGCAAGCAAAGACATACAGACTGGCTTTTAAATATCCATCTTAAAGCATGGAAGCATTTCTAAAAATATTTTTTTTTAGGTTTTCTATATGCTATAGACCAGTCTCCAATCTTGACCACTTTAAGACTTGTGGATGGTAAAGCTGGCTGAGTTGAAGTCCACAAGTCTTAAAGTGCCCAAGGTTTGAGACCCCTGCTATAGACAATTAAAAGGCAGAGCAATAATTTAAGTAATCTTAACTGCAAAGGTAAATTTTCAGGCGATAATTGTAAAAGCTAAGAAGATGACAGATAATATAATTTAGCTCTCAGGATTTTCACTAATTAAAGCATGTCTAACTTGAGCATTAGAATCAGTAGGATTTAGTCTCTGATCACCATCAATATGATCCAGCTTAAATGTTGTGTTATGTTCCAGGATGGGATTGGACTGGATTGGCTTCGGCTACGCAGCTTTAGTAGCTTCTGGTGGAATAATTGGCTATGCAAAAGCAGGTAAGAATATTGGTGTCTCCTTGATCAGAGTTCTTAAAATGGAAAGTTGTGAAGTAAGAAGGTTTTTTTTTCTTTCCAACATGCATTTTTCAACCTGCATTCTGATAATAAGCTGCCGTTATTATTCTTGTGATAAGAAGAATATTTAACTGTTGCAGGGAATAGATTCCTCCTACTTGAGATACTCCTTTTGGGGTGATAATCTCACAAAACAGCCTCTGCTGCTACATACTGATATCTTATTGTACCACCCAATTTTGTATTTTACACGTGACATTGCTTTTGTCTTTATTAATTTATTGTTTTTTTTTTTCTGTCTTGCATTTTGATCTACTGAAGAGTTAAAAGCAAGCCAAAAGCTCTCTGGATAAGTAGTGCTGAGGACAAGCACTACAATGTATTGCTTTAATTAGTGTTTGAAAGATCCATATTCTGTCTAAGATTCATGAAGTTAAAATAAGAAAAAAAAATCATCAATTAATGGCCCACTTTCAATTTTAAAACTGATCTATGAAGTATGACTGATGCTTTCTTGAAAATAAATGAAGCTAATGTATTTTAATTTTAAGTTTGAAAGAGAACAAAATAACATGATTTTTAATTGAAGTTTCTCCCTTTCCTGGAGTGCTTTTGAGGGGAATGCAATGTTTTTTCCAGGTCTTTACACTGATCTAATAGAAGATTCTGTGAAAATAGCAACTTTGATTTATGTGTTCTTAGAATAAAACTATATGTTTTCCCCTCACTAGCACAAGGGCATTTTTAATAAATAATTAAGACTTGCTTTATTACTAATAAATAATACGGAACTTATTAGAGTAACTAGAGTTATCAGAGTAACTGTGAAAATCAGATTATTGCAACAAAATTCCCTTGGCCTATCTTCTTTTCTGAATTTATCTGTATAAATTCCATCTGCCTCCAAAACCTGTTATGTGTACATTTGCAGTATGGTAAGACTTTTTCATATCATTCATATCATACAGTTTTCCATCTGGTCCTCTGGCAGGATGTTCATCCTAACCTCTGAGGATAAGTGTGAATTGGGGGAACAGATTCAAATGCTGTTTTGTTGTTCTTGTCATTCATCTGAACTCCACTGTGGGTTAGAGATCCTAGGGATAAAAATAAAAGCAATGATATCAGCCATGCATTTAATAAAACTGCTTGGAGAATTTTAAAGAGACTTTTGAGTTCTAATACTGACATGTATTTCTAGAGCTTTTTGAAGTGTATTTGTAATTACAGGTACTCCTCCTTTAACTACCAGTTGCTTAGTGATAATTCAAAGTTAAAATGGAGCCCCCCCAAAAGGTACTTACGACCTAGTTCTGGAGTTCTGACAGCCCCACACACACATACAACCTGGAGTCATGTTATCATATTTTGGTCATTTGGCTCATATTTATGGCCTTTTGTATTGTCCCGTGATCATGTGACCTGTCAGCGTTCCAAGTAATGCACCCATTGAAAGTAGAACTCTGAGGCAGGTAGATTCCTCAAAGAACAGTTTATTGGATACATCATATTGGCACAACTGGTGAAAAATGATTCTGAAAGTTCCTGCAGTTTTCACCTAATTAAAAAGTGAAAGTTTTTCCTGTCCCCCAAGTCATCAGTCACATTGTCCAATAGAGGTGCTGCCTAGTTGCTTGGTTACTTCACTCCTCCTCTCCCAGTCACCTGTTGGAATGACCTTGGTTCCCACAGGAAAACTTTTTGTTTGACTGCAAAGCCTGTTAACTATTCCACACTCCCTGTCCCCTCTTCTGCCTTGTGGCAAACCTGAAGTCACAAAGATGGCCTCAGTCAGGTTCGCTTCAGGGTTGACAGACCATGATTTTGCAGGGTTTTTGCTGGTTTCTGGCATTTCCAGTTTCTAGCAAAAACAGCCATTGAATAAAATGGACTAGCTTAATGACCATAGTGTTTACTTAACGACTGTAGCATTCACTTAACAATTAAGTGTTTGCTTAATGACCATCGCAAAAAGACCATTGTAAATTTGGCATGGTTATGTGGTGATCTACTTAATGACTGCTACCATAATTCCAGGCTCAATTACAGTTGTAAGTTAAGGACTACCTGTATGATGTCAGACTTTTTGCAATTTCATAATAGTCTTGTAAAGATGAAAGAGAAATGGCTCCATAAAAGGAAATCTTAAGGTCTTTCAATGGAGCTTATGATGCTTTAATTCCTGTAAATAGAACAGGAAACATTAACAATCAATATTGAAAGCCCCTGCAATTTGATTAATAGGACTGTTCAACAATAATTCAAATTATTGATGTTTCCTCAATTTTTTAAAATCACCTCTCCATATCAATGGTGGATTGCAACCAGTTTGCCCCAGATTGGGCGAACCGGTAGTGGTGGTGGCAGGAGACTCCGCCCACCCACCCGGACGCTTCTGCCCATGTGCAGAAGTGGTGCACACGTGAGCGCACATGCACCCACGAGCGAAGCAGTAGTGATGGGTTTTGAAACCCGTCCCTGCTCCATATATAAATTTCTTAATAGAACTAAAAATACTTTTTTTTTTGGCAAGCAATTAATATTCTAGCTAAGTTTGTGAGAACCAGCTTGGTGAAATTATTCAGGCACCAGGCTAGAAATTTGGAGACAATGAGTTCTAGATCCATGTTAGGCACAAAGCCAATTGGGCCGATCATTCTCTCTCATCTTTGGGAAACAGGCAGTGACAAACCACTTCCAAAAATCTTGCCAAGAAAATTACAGGGACTAGTCCAGGTAGTTGCCAGGGGTCAAGACACTTTGAAGGCACGCACACAAAAATATAAGCCCATACTTTTTATGTTTTCATTACTTTAATTAGTTTTCCACTATTCCTTTC
Organism: Masticophis lateralis; assembly: GCA_030761175.1. Lineage (NCBI taxonomy): Eukaryota > Metazoa > Chordata > Lepidosauria > Squamata > Colubridae > Masticophis > Masticophis lateralis. The sequence continues at coordinate 68,351,587 of JAUDYJ010000003.1, forward strand.
CTTTGTACTCCATTCTGTTGTTCTCCATGCTATCCTCCTTTCCTTTTCTCCCCCCATTTATAATTCTTTGGATACATCTTTTAAAAGATAGTGTAAAAGATGCTCCCTGACTAGTGATACTTAATGCTTCCTGTTTAATAGATTTTAGAAGGAAGCTAACATCCCAATGAAATCTAAAAAAAAAAATCCCAAGCAACAACAAAATAACAATAACAAAATACTATTGTCTGCCAATGTCCATTTCTCCTTAACAATCACAGTTCATTTGTTTATTCAAGGTAGTGTCCCATCTTTAGCTGCTGGTCTTCTTTTTGGTGGGATAGCTGGACTTGGAGCATACCAACTGTCTCAAGACCCGAAAAACATTTGGCTTTCTCTGAGTAAGTCTGCCTTAAACAAATAGATATGTAAGACTTGTAAATATAATTATTCCAAGCCTTTGATTTCAATGTGTTTAATAACATTTGTTCATAAGAGTACAGTTGATTTTGCTCAATAGCAGCAAAACCCTCCAATGGGATTCCTTCCATAGGAAATTGCAAAAATCCTATGCATTTTTTAAAAAATAAAGGCACTAATTTGCAGTAAATTAGGGCAGATATAAAAAACTGGTACAAGATACTATTTTGGAAACCATTTGATGAATGAAAATTACATTACCAAAAAAGTATATAAAAGTGCTAATAGATTTAATTCAAATCCATTGTGTTAACCATTAATTCCCAATGAGCTATCTCATTCCCCCAAGAAATACTAGGTGTTAAATAGAATGAAATTGGAGTTTATTATTTAGATTTATTGGGATGGTTTGGTTTGCTCAAAAAAACCTGAAGAAGCTTCTTGGATGAGAAGCTAAACATCTTCAAAGAAAAAAACAAAATCCACTTGCTTTTTGAAAAAGCACCTCTGGGATGTTTGCATGATTTACCATCGTAAGCCAAAAAATACAAAAGAGAGATATAGAAGAGAGAAAATATGTCTTTGAAATAAAACATAATTAAAAAAACCAGATAAAAAAGAGGACTGTTGGGATACGTTTGAGGTGGAAGTGCAAGTATTCTTAAAAATTGTTCAGTTGAGAATGTTGCAATGTAGGGAGTGCATCTTTTGACTCAGAGTTTTTAAGAGATAAGATATTAAGTGAACATTGTTGGCTTTTCATTATCATCCTTTTCATGTTGGCAGTTCCTTACAGAAACACCCATGAGATAATAATGTATCGCATGTATTCTGTTTGTTTAAAATATATATATACTTTTTTTTTTATTAGTTGCTTCTGGAACCTTAGCTGGCATTATGGGAATGAGATTCTACAACTCGGGGAAATTCATGCCTGCAGGATTGATTGCTGGGGCAAGGTATTAAGATGTATGCTTTTATGTTCCCACTGTTGCATTAAGGGTATGATCTTGTGTTAACTTTTGAGGGAGTTTTATTAAAGTACTGAGATTTATGCAGTGGTGGGATTCAGCTGGTTTGGGCAAACTGGTAGTTAAATTGCTGGCTGGCCAGAGGAATGGTTGTTGTGGAAGAAGGGAGATATGGAATGATAGAAGACCCACTCTGCATATATTTTAAAGTTTTAAGATGAAGAATGAACCAATATGGAAACCAAAAGATAATATGTGTGATAAGAAATGTACAAAGAGATTGTACATTTATATATATTTTATGAGAAATAATAAAAATCTTTTATAAAGAAAAAAATTGCTGGCTGACCTCTCCCCTTCCCACGTCTTCCAGGAGTCCCCATATGCCCCATTTTGACTCCCAGGTAAGTGCAGGGAAGCTCACTAGGCCCAAAATGGGGCGTGGGGGGGGCAGCGCATCCCCCCCGCAGCCCATTTTTGCTCCCAGGGGGGTGCAGAAGATCAAGTGCTGCCTGTCACACACCCCTGGCCACACACACTCAGCCAGTCATTAGGGCAGAGAACCGGTTGTTAAATTATTTGAATCCCAACACTAGATTTATGTCTAAGGATACAGCACCATGCTACAACTGTGTTTTTCAAAAACTGACAATTAGTAAAAATAGCCTTTTTAAATTTTAATAGTTTTAGATTAAATAACATGTTTATCAAATAGGACCAAAATGACATTGAACAGTCCCGTAATTTTGGAAACTGTGGAACTGAACTACAGTATATCCAAAATGTTTCTCTTTCTCTTTCTTCCACCTACTCTGACCACAGGTATGTACGTTATTTTCAGGCTGAGGACCATGCTTGGCCATTAAATGATGTGTCAGCATGTGATCAGAAATAGGAGAAGAAAGTGGAACAGAAACTAAGTTAGGCTTAGGTTAGCTTTAAATTAGCTTTGAGTTAGCATTGTTAATACCACTCATCTGATTCCATGTATTTAATAATTTTTTCTCCTCTGTCACATTAAAAATGAGAATTTAGCAGGGGTGAAATTCACTTACCTTCGCTACCAGTTGGCAAATGTGGGCGCGTGCACCTCCTCCATGCATGCGCAGAGCCTTCTGCGCATGCGCAGAGGATCAAAAATGGGAGATGATGATGTCCGGGTGGGTCCCGAGTTGGATAGAACCAGCTGAATTTCACCACTGGTCTGTCTTCATTTTTCCAACCAACTGCCTTACTCTAAGCCACGGGTGTCAAACCTGCAGCATCATGTTGCCCTCACGTGACATATCGTGATGTTTTTTTCCCTTCATGGAGCTGGGGTATGAGTGGCCTGTGAGTGACGCATCTGGCCCATGGACTGCCAGTTTGACATCCCTGCTCTAAGCCATGTTTTTCAATTTCGACAACCTTAGCAATATGCTGGCTGGGGAATTCTGGGAGTTGAAGTCCACACATCTTAAAGTTACCAACATTGAGAAACACTGCTGTAGAGTAAAGTGACCACAATGATTGTATATCAATATCTCTATCAAGAACATTTTTTGTTTGTATCTGCAGCAAGCTACAGCGACACCAAAACTATGTCTTCTTGCAGTACTCTCATTGTGTGTTCCTAGCTGATGTCTCGTAGCAATGTGGCATTTCCATTTATTTATTTATTTATTTATTTATTTATTTTATTTTATTAAATTTGTATACCGCCCTTCTCCTGGTGGACTCAGGGTGGTGCACAGCCAAGAATAAAAAACATTTCAGTACAAAATTTAAAATTTTTAAAAAGAATTGAACAGTTTTGGCCCAAAAACAATTAAAAACATCGCAACTAAAACCCATAAACAATTAAAAAGCTAGGGGAGGGGGGTGTTACACCAGCCCAGCTTGTTGAAATAAAAGAGTTTTTAGGGCACGGTGAAAGGCCCGGAAATCTGGTATCCTGCGGATCTCCAGGGGCAAATCGTTCCAGAAGGCAGGTGCTGCCACAGAGAAGGCTCTCCCCCTGGGGGTCGCCAGCCGACATTGCCTGGCTGACGGCACCCTGAGGAGTCCCTTTCTGTGGGAGTGTACTGGCTGGTGGGAGGCTATCTGTGGCAGAAGGTGGTCCTGCAAGTACCCAGGCCCTATGCCATGGAGCGCTTTAAAGGTGGTAATCTTGAAGTGCACCTGGAAGACCACCGGAAGCCAATTCAGCTCACGCAGGAGAGGCGTCACATGGGAGCGCCCTCTCGCTCCCATAATCCCCTGCGCGGCCGCATTCTGCACCAGTTGGAGCCTCCAGGTACTCCTCAAGGGGAGCCCCATGTAGAGAGCATTACAGTAGTCTAGGCGGGAAGTGACGAGTGCCTGAGTCACTGTGCGTAAGGAGTCCCGATCCAGATAGGGATGCAACTGGCAAATCAGGCGAACCTGATGAAAAGCCCCCCTGGCCACGGCTGTCATATGCTCTTCTAAAGACAGCCGTGCATCCAGGAGGACACCCAAGTTGCAAGATTTTATTTATTTACTTAATTATTTTTACTAATAACTCAAGGTGGAGAATATATCCACCATGCCTTCCTCCTCCAATGTTCCTCAGAACAACAACGCTGTGAGGTAGTTGGGCTGCAAAAGAGAAAGAGAGAGACACTGGCTCAAGGTCACCCAGCTGCCTTTTATGACTAAGGCAGGAATAGAATTCACAGTCTCCCAGTTTGTAGCCTGTTACCTTAACTATTAGATAAAGTTCTTCCCCACCAATGAATTTACTTTCCCTTTTTTGTCTCTAATTAAACCCTGTTTGGGATAGTGCATTACTGACAAGGATATTCCATTTCCTTTTATTTTCCATAAATTGGCTGTATTTGTTTTTTTTTCTTTCAAGTCTGGTGATGGTCGGAAGACTTGGGCTGAAGATGTATGACAAACCGCACAATGAATAACAGGGCGTCCTCTGTGGCTAAGAAGACAGATCACACATCAGCTCAAATATGCCATGCTAAACTCAGCAAAGCACATATCCTGATTTTATAAGTGACCAGATTAAAAGTAAATGTGTTTGTGAATATAGACACTCTTTTCTATACAAGTATTTCTTTCTCCATTCCAGTAGGAACTATTGTTTAGTATGGTAAATTCTTTGTCATATTCCATTCCATTACCTTTAAGTGGTAACAAAAGAAGTAGCTGGAAAAAGACAAAGAAGTAGGTTGGCTGAGCTAAGAGAGAGAAAAATAGGGTCACCCAATATTCCTTTCTACTCCTATGTCTTTTATACAGGGTGTCAGCACCCTGTAGGCAGGGTGCTGACACTATTTGCTGGTGTCACATTATCTCACCCAACTCAGGGAGAAAAATGACTTGCGTAAACATTTCCAGTGTGAAGGAGCCAGTGATTTTTCCCTTCCTGCCGGGCTCCAGATGCTTAGGTCTCTGCAGTTGCCTTAAACCAGCTTTCTGTAACCTGATGTTGATCTGATTTATAGGAAATACACCATTTAATCATTCTCAACCAAGATGGTCAGTTGCTGGAAATGAAGGGGTTTCCAGATCCATATGCAGGGAAGATATCAGGATGAAGGAACAATAGATTGAATTTTGAGTTCTTGGTTTGTCCCTGAAGAAATGGAGATCTCTGAAGAAATGGAGATCCCCCTGTCTAAAATGCTCCTAAAATAAATTGTGTTTTGTGAGTGAGTCTCTATGGTACATTGTACTCTTGCCTTCCTTCTCAAGCTGTTGTTTATCAACTGTTTACAAGAAGGGGTTGAAATACAATCTTTAATCATGAATCTGTGCCTTGTCAAAACCACTGAATTTGTTCTTATCTATGAGTTATTCATGATATTAAAACCTTCCTAAATTACATAAAGTTTCAATCATACTGTGATTTCTTTAAAGAAAGTTTCTGATATGGTCTAGAAATTGTAGGAGTTTGCTGTAATATGTACAAATACTTTGCAGTCTGCAAGATCAAAACTTGTTTTGCAAACAACTTCAGATTGGTCTTATTCCATAGAATGATTCAGAAATCCTGCAAACCAAGAAAAGAGGATTTCTATCAGCTCAGAATAGGCTCAGGTATTCCTCGATTTACAATAGTTTGTTTAGTGACCTTTAGAAGTTACAACAGTACTTTAAAAAAGGGCTTATGACTGTTTTTCACTCTTATGACCATTGCAGCATCCCCATGGTCTTACAATCAGAATTCAGATGCTTGGCAACTGACCCATATTTATGACCGTTGCAGTGTCCCAGAGTCATGGGATCACCTTTTGTGACCCAATAAGCAAAGTCAATGGGGAAGCCAAATTCATTTAGCAACTGTGTTATTAACTTAAAAAATGCAGTGATGCACTTAACAGCTGTATCAAGAAAGGACATAAAAAATGGGGCAAAACTCATTTAACAAGTGTCTTGCTTAGCAACAAAAATTTTAGGCTAAATTGTGGTTATAAATTGAGGATATAATGATGATGATGATGATGATGATGATGATGATGATGATGATGAAAAAGAACCGGAAAAAACATGAAATATCGCAACCTGGCTATCAAAACTACACAGCTATGGATGAAACATGTCACAGTGATACCCATTGTCATCGTGGCACTTGGTACCATGTCCAAGAATTTTATAAGATACATCAACAAATTGCAGCTTCCTGCAATAACACCAGTGGAACTGCAAAAAAACTGTGCTACTTGGAACATCATACATTTTAAGAAGGTACTTGGTTGATACCTAGGATGCTGGCAGCAACCCGTATCAACAATTAGCACCAGTCAATAGTATTTGTGATGCATTTTTGAATGTTCAGTTGACTGAGTTTCATGTTTAATGAATAAAGTAAATAATAATAATAATAATAATAATAATAATAATAATAATAATAATAATAATAAATGTATTTGCCACCTATTTTGTGATTTGAGGAAACTCTGAGACTATATTACAGTGAGCCAGAGCTTGTTATCTTCCCTTCAGATATTTCAAATTCAGCTCTCATAACTTTCCCCTTGCATGACTAATGCATCTAGAAGGCAGCCACTTTGGAAATGCTAATACAGAGATGGTGGCAACTTCTTAACCTTACCCTTGATTAAGTGAAGACATGGAATGCATTGTATTCTGGACTAGACTTTGAATTTAAGACATGCAAGTAGAGAGCGTGGATTATAGTGTGATTCCCCTCAAAAGCCATGACTGCATTTCACAGCAAGCTGAATTGCAGAACATTCAAGCATTATCCTGAAGCAACAAAAATGCTAACTTTGATTTGTAGAGTGTCCGCAACAATGCTTCATAAACAAGTTGCGTAGGAATGATGAACCTAGCGAAGTAAGAATACTTTTTAAAGGTATTGTTATTGCTGTCTTGAACATTTAGAGGATAAGATTTTGGTTGACAAAGCTACCACAGAAAGTGGTTAATTTTCAGAAGAATCACCTTGCAGTCACTCCTTCTAATTTTGTCTCCACTACAACCTTGGCCAGATTTTACAGGAAGCAGGGTTGAGCACAGTGTATGTTTGTTTGACTTCAAGGGTTCCAGATAATGCAAACAGACATTAACACATACAAGTCACTTTTATTAGCATTGTTTGATGTTAATTAAATAATTGGCTTAGGCTACGCTTGTTACGTTGTAAGCAATTTCATACTTGTTTCCCCTTTTCACAGATAGTTAGACTGAAGACACCACGAACGAACACATTTGGAATTAACTCCTCTGGTCAGAATCCCTGGATCAGATGAGATAGATCAGGGGTGTCAAACTTGATTTAATTGAGGGCCGCATCAGTGTTGTGTTTGACCTCAAGGGGTGGGGGTGGGCATGGCCAGCTCAACATCACTTGTGTCGGGGATGCCTGTGGTGGCCTGAGCGCTCTGTCAGTGAAAATGGGCTCCTGAGCTCCGTTTCTGAATGCAACAGCCTCCTGCAACCGTTTGCCAATGAAAACAGAGCTCGGGAGGGCCCTCCCGAGCTTCGTTTTTGCTGGCAAAGGCACCGCAGGCCAGGCCTTCACTATTTCCAGGGCAGCCCTGCAGGCCAGATCTAAGCACCCAGTAGGCCTGATCCAGGCCCCGGGCCTTAAGTTTGACACCCCTGAGATAGATCCTCTTTTAGATGCCAACTGGTTTCATACAGTCTTGAATAATGTCATGACATCATGTTAGAAACCTGTAAGAACTAAAAATGTTAAGCAGAAAAAACTTGCAAACAGCACCCCCTCCTCCCCCAAATATTCCAGTGAGTTCTCTTAAATCAAATCTGCCTGGAGGCTAAAAAACTATGCATCCATAAGAAGAATATCTGATGCACATGGAACTAATTATCTGCATGCTACCGGGATGATTTATGGATCAAGTTTGACAAAGGAGAAGTAAAAGCAGTGGTGGGATTCAGTCAGTTCGCACCTATTCAGGAAAACCGGTTGTTAACTTTCTAAGCAGTTCAGAGAACTGGTTGTTGGAAGAAATCTTATTTTGGTTTTTTCCACTTTACAGGGCTAATCCTGTAAGGAAGGTAAGAAGGAAACATTCTGGTGTTGTTTCTAGCCTAATCTTTATTGCCCTGCTTACAGAAACTGCCTCACCGGTTAGCCTTTACTACATTGTAACAGCTAGGGCGAAGCGCCCATTGACCTGAATGATGTTGAGTTGGCCATGCCCACACGGTCACATATCCACCGAGCAATGCCTACCCAGCTGATCATTAGGGTAGAGAACTGGTTGTTAAATTATTTGAATCTCACCACTGAGTAAAAGGAATAAGAATAAAACAATTTTGGGATGTGTTTATGAAATAGAATAGGGGGAAAAAATCAAGAGGTTGAGAGTCAGTGTGATATAGGTGATAAAGTGTTGGATTAGGACAGTGATGGGTTGCTCCCAGTTTGCACTGGTTCACAAGAACCGGTAGTAAAAATTCGTAGTAATTCGGAGAACTGGTAATAACATTGGCTGGCCATGCCCTCGAACTGGTCCCCGTTCGCTTACCCCATCCACCTCATCAGAGGCTTTTTTTTTAAACTTTTAAAAGCATTTTTTCTACAACCTCTTCGGCTGAAAAAAATGCTTTTAAAAGTAAAAAAAAAGCCTCTGATGATCGTGTGGCTCAGCTGGGATTGTCAGAGGCTTTTAAAAGCATTTTTTCTACAACCTCTTCAGCTGAAGAGGTTGTAGGAAAAAAATGCCTTTAAAAACCTCTGGTGATCCCAGCTGAGTTGCCTCCTCGTCAGGGGCTTTTAAAAGCATTTTTTTCTGCAACCTCTTAAGATTCTAGAAAAAATACTTTTAAAAGTAAAAAAAAAAAAAAAGTTGTCCGTGCCCACCCAGTCACATTGCCCCCTCACCAAGCCATACTCACAAAATAAGCCACGCCCACAGTAAAAAAAAATTAGAACCAACCCCTGGATTAGGAGCAGAAAACCAGGATTTCCCATGGTTTAATCTAATTCTAGGTCGACCTTTGCTTTTTAATTATTTTTATATTGGATTTTTATCTTTTTAAGCCCCCGCACAGAGTCACTGAGAGTGAGTTGGGCAACCATACAGTCCTCAATTTATGACCACAATTGAGACCAGAATTTCTGTTATTGAGTCATGACCTTTTTGCCACGATCGTTAAGCAAATCATTGCAGTGGTTAAGTGACTCATCATTAAGCAAATCCAACTTCCCCATTGACTTTCCTTGCCAGAAGTTGGCTGAGAAGATTGCAGATGGCGTTCACATGATCCTGGTATATTGCAACCATCGGAAATACATGCCAGTTGCCAATCATCCAAATTTTGATCAAGCAACCATAAGGATGCTTGTACTGGTTGTAAGTGCTAAGGCCAGTCGTAAGTCACTTTTTTTCAGGGCCATTTTAACTTTGAACAGTCATTAAATGAATGTTTGTAAATTGAGGGCTACCTGTATAAATTTTCTTAATAAATAAATACCTTAGCTACATGGAAGCTGAGCAGGTACCTTCAGACCAGCCACTCTCATTCAACCAAGCTATTTTACAGGAGAAAAATTGGAGAAGAGAATTTTATGTACTGTATGCTTTTGGAAAAAAAGGAACATGACGAGTTTAATTGCCTGGTGTTTAATTGCCTAGGTTAGTTAATCTATTTTGTTTTTTCCCATAATACTTTACTACATCTTAGAGTATCCACAAGATTCAAAGTTCGTTCAAAATGATGAAAGTTTTTGTGTTGTCACGAGACATGTTCTATTCCTTTCATCTGTGTGTACAATGTCACTGTGCACGTGCAAAAAGCAGCATAGCTGGCAATGCTGCTTTCATCATCTAATGCCTCTAAATCGCACACCCAATTGTGACAACCAGGCCTTCGTGTTAAGCTCTCTATGGTTAGATTGACAGAGTAACTCAGGGAAAAGTAAATCCAGTGCTTAATTTGCTCTACTCAACATGACACCTTTGCTGTTCTTACAATCTGTAAGAGCAACTGCTGAGCAATGCCTTGACATCTTATGAACTGCAGACAGCTGAAATAAACTGTTTGCAAAAATATCTTCAGCCACTTAATTTTTTTAGCAAAACGTTGCATGTCTTCTCTCCAAGAAATCATAGCATATGGAACATATTGATCTGCAAACATTGTAAGCCTGATTTTGTGGACTCGTTTCATTAAAAAAAGGACAGAGAACTGCAATGTAATTTTAACACAAGCAAAAAATCTTGATGTTAAATGAGTGCGTGTGTGTGTGTGTAGAAGATTTAAGTACAAGTGGAATAGGCCTATACTCTTCCAAGGTGTGCAGCCAGGAAAAATGATGAAACTATTTCTTCAAAAATGCAGGAACCCTATACGAAAAATTTACCTTGAGGGTCCCAGAAATGCGGGATTGCAGGAAGGATAAAAAAAAAGGTGATGACCATGACGACACAATCAAAGCCCTGTCCCTTTCTTACAGGTGTTCTCCCTGATCAGAGCTGCTGAATGTGCCAGTTTTATTGGTCTCTTCATCCTGACCCATTACAGCTTGATGAATGCTTTCCATATTCCTGTGTATTAATATTCAGAGTACAGACTGAAAAAGGAGAGAAAAAGAATGTTCTTTTTTCACAAACACAGATATTAGACGCCAAACTAACGCCATTGTCATGCTAGAGTTGTCTGACGAAATGAGATGCCATGACAGCCATGCCATTCTGTTACAGTGATGCGTTCAACCATTATAAGCAAGCCCAATAAAGCTACATCTGTCTTGCAATGAGTATTGGAAGAATATTCTACATTCAGAACTATTTCTGTTTTATAGATACCAAAAAAGTTACAGCAATAGAATAATGGAGGTTGCTTCCATTCCGATGTTTGAACCACATAGACATTAGCCCGGTGCTGGATTCAGCCGGTTTGGGATGGTTCGGGTGAACTGGTTGTTAAATTGCTGGCTGGCCCCTCCCCTCCCAGCCTTGGCCCTCCCAGGAGTCCCCACATGCCCCATTTTGCCTCCTAGATAAGTGCAGGGAGGCCTTCTAGGCCCAAACTGGGGCATGGAAGGCGGGATGTGGCGCGGCCCACCCATGGCCTGTTTTTGCTCCCAGGAGGCTGCAGGGAGGCCTATTAGGGCCAAAATGGGGCATGGGGGGTGAAGTGCCCTCCCCCGTGGTGAATTTTTCTTCCCAGGGGAAGAAAAATTTCCCGTTTCCAGGGTGGCCCCACAGGCCAGATCTAAATATCCCATGGGCCGGATCCGGCCTGTGGGCCTTGAGTTTGGCACCCCGCCATATACAAAAATCTACTGTCCATGCATCTTTTTTAGTTCATAGGCCCCATTAAAAAATTATGGTTTCTTCAGAATATTTATCTTTAAATCCTTTGCGTCATCAGACAATTCTTAGCTTACTCACAAGTCCATCATGCCTGGTAAAATGCCCCCTCATGTTTTTCCCATTGCCAACATTGGTTTGAAATACCTTTGTACGCTTTTCATAATTTTTATCTTGTGTTATATACTAATGATACATCTTATTTCTTTAAAAAAAATCTCTTAAAAATGATACTGTAAATTTGATACCAGTTACCCACATTGTCTGCCAAATACAGTATAGCCAAAATTAATAGCCCATTTTGTCATGCAATCTTTTGCTGTCCATTTACTGTTTCAAATCTTAATAAAAGTTTATACTTATTTACTGTTACATATTCATCATTTGTACATAATTCAATTTCAAATTGTGCTTTATGGTTTTAGTTCCAATTGTTTTTTATTCATATCAAATCTTTCTGTTTACGGAGCATATAAAAACCACTCAAAACTCTGTATCCTTCTGCAATTCTATTAACTTCAACTACAGATACATGGTTTCTGAACTCAAAAGGGAGTTGCACCTTTGCTGCCATATCTAATAACCACCAATCAGAGATGGGTTTCAGCAGGTTCTGACCAGTTCAGAAAAACCGGTAGCAGAAATTTTGAGCAGTTTGGAGAACTGGTAGTGAAAATTCTGACTGGCCCCGCCCCCATCTATTCTCTGCCTCCCAAGTCCCAGCTGATTGGGAGGAAATGGGGATTTTGCAGCAACCTTCCCCTGAATTGGGGAGGGAATGGAGATTTTACAGTATCGTTCCCCTACCACACCCACCAAGCCATACCCACCAAGCCATGCCATGCCCACTGAGCCACACCCACAGAACTGGTAGTAAAAAATTTTGAAACCCACCACTACCACCAATCAATTACTTTAAACAGATCTCATTTTATAAAGAAAACATTATGTAATTCCAATTATGTAATAATTTCCCTGATTAACCTGATGATTGAAATAATAAAAATATGTTTGGATGTATGTTTGCTCAGCTCAGGAAATCAAATTGAGGAAGGACAAATATTTCTCTTAACATTTTACTTGAATATTTTTTCAAACCTTGATTGTGAGCCCAAAATGAGAATGTGCAAGGAAGACACGGGGGTGGGGAGGGGGGAATCTCTTTGAAAAGACAGACATAAAGCAGCATGAAGTATGTGGGTCTGCAGTGCTGCTGACACAGCTATAGACAATGGCATTTTGCCCAGCTACAGAGGTCTGGGATACTGTTATCAAAGAAGCACTAAGGAGAAAGGATTTTTATGCCACACCATTATTTATTCATTCATTCATTCGTTTGTGTGTTTCAGTGGATATTTAAGAATGCAATTTTAAAAAGAGAAAAGATATTTATAAGCCAGATCAGGTTAAATGTACAATTTGAAATAACATTATCTTAGTGCTGCCTTTAAAGTCTCTTGCATCAATTTAAGACTTTAGAACATTTTAAGAATCAAATTGACTTTTAACAATAGTCAGTAAAATATGAGATACAAGTCTGAAAAGAGAGTTAATAGAAATTTCTGTCAAATTCAAGAATTCGGTCCATAGTCACTGAATCAAATAAAAGTGTGAGTATTAAAACCTTATGTTAAAACAAGCCCAAATTTTGAACGTAGTACAAATCAGTGGTTTATCAAATTGAGTTTGTTTTTCACACAAATGCATACTTCTACAACTTGATTTGCCAATCTTCCATAGGTGGTATATTATTATTTAATGATACAACATACCATTATCAATCATTTTTGCTCTCTGGTGAGTTGTTTATTAATTCAATCTTGCCATAATTACCCTGAAATTAAATTAAAATTTGTTCTTTAGTAAATCTAATTTTCATACTGAAGGATTCAGATAGTACAACACAAGGTGTCAGCTTTTTTTGAACAGGCTTTTTCAGAGGTATATAAGCTTATCTGAAGATAAAGATTAGGATTTGCTCTGCATTAAAAAAAAAAGCTACAATAAAACAGCTAGTTTCGTAATCTGAGAAAGTAGAAGGAATATAGCAACTGATATCTATTTGAATTACGTTTTTCACTTATGGATGAATTACATTTTTCACTTATCCAAGAATTAAAACAAAATTTATTCTTATGCAGGCTTTTTTGCCTAAAATGGGGAACCAACAATTATTTTGAATAAGAAAATAAATATTCACCTGTTTCTTCTTCATAGGAATCTTTGTAAATGACTTTAATATAACATAACATCACATATGTGATGGACAGCACTCTGCTGGGATGCCTGCAGGCTGTTTAACATCTGGGTGCACTTCAAAATCTGCTACCCTCTTTGAATAAGATTTTTTCAATGAATATGATCTATTCCTGAGATCAGCTTGGGACTTAAATCTAAGGACAAATCCATATTTTCTTTTCTTTCTGTTTCTGAAAATTATCTTGCCTAATTAAAAAAAAATCTAAATGCTTGTATGTTATTTTGTAACATTTGGGTTGGCCTACTAAAGGCACTGGTTAAATGTAGGAAAATTTTAAAAAATATTTAAGTCAAATTTTATTTCTAGTTATTTCATGGAGATATTTAGTCGGTCCATTCCAATAATATGGAAATGATTGTCACTGTCTTCTTCAATAAGCGTATGTATGTATGTATGTATGTATGCATGTACATACCAACATATGTATATATATCTTTGTAAACAAAAAAGCAGACATTCTGCAAACTCTGGAACTAAAATAATTAAAATTTTATTCTGCTAAACTTTTGTCAGCCATCGGAGTATTAAACTATCATTACAGAGATCTCTGCCTCTGGCTGACGAAAGCTTAGTAGAATAAAATTTTAATTATTTTAGTTCCAGAGTTCGCAGAATGTCTGCTTCTTTGTTTACAAATATACCTGGAACTTGTATTTTTAGAATAGTTTGTAATATATATCTTTACAAATTGCCTTAATAATTCCTGGAAGACTCCCATCCAAGGACTAGGGTTGCCAGGTCTGCTTCCAAAAAATAGCGGACAAGCGGGTGTGTGTGTGTGTGTGTTAAGTAGTAAAAAAAAAAATTACAATTAAATTATATATTTTCTTACAAGCATTTTAACATGTATTAAAATAATCACTTCAAAACTTTACTTAAAATTCAAAACATCAAATATATTATAATAATGTGTAAAATATTAAATTACATTTTACTTTGCTGTTGTGTGTATTTTTTATTTGACTGCACAGCTTTGATCAATTCTTTGTGTTTAAGGAATAATTCTTTAATTTCAGTACAACGTTGAGAAATATTAAAAAATATACAAAGTTCACTTTGAACTGATGGTACAAGCAGTCAGTTACGTTCGTCAGTCCACAAATTTCCCATGACGCTGAAAATTCGTTCAACGTTTGCATTTGATACCGGAATTGATGCACAATTCCGCCGCTGTCACTTTCATCACTTGACGCCATTTTAGGTCACTCAACACAAGCTACAATACATTTTAAAAATGTGAACTGTACATAATTTTATATTTTTATTTTAATCTCATCATTAATTTTTTCAGAGAATCGAGTTCAATGGATATTCGATTTTTGTCTCATTCTAACTTATGAAAAAAAAGACAAAACGCGATTCTCCTATCCTTATTCTCTTAGACTGTACAGCTTTAGATTACGTACCATTTCATCATAAAGCTTTTGAATAAAAAAAAATGTTCACTATTTTGTAAAAAATTAGTGAACATAATGTGAAAAAAGTGGACTGTCCGCTCAAATAGTGGACACCTGGCAACTCTACCAAGGCCTGATAAGGCCTGATACAGTTTGGCTTCCAAACCTAATTGAAATGCTGCCATCTGCTGTGAGATAAGTAGTAAAACGTATCAGATTTATGCACTAGCAGAAGCTTCCGGGTTTTTTTGCCCCAGGAGATTTTAGGAAGTCCTATTTTCTTAAGAGTTGGAAAGAACATTGGACATTCATTGGAAATGAAATCCAAATGAAAATATTGTCAAGAGATGGCTGTCAGAACTTATTTTGTATGCAATCTACAAGTCTCATTTTGAACACAACTCAACAAAAGAAAAGCCACCATTTCTCTGGGTAATTAGTTCCTCTACTGAACTCTCCCCACTTTTGAAAGGTTTTCTTCTTATATTCAATCAGAATCTGCTTTCCTATCATTTAAATCTCAAGTTATATTTCAGGTCATACATACGTAAGTATCTTTGGAAGATTCTTTTTCTCAGACTCATGTGAAAAAAAATACAGATCCTCAGTATAATTTCTGTAATGTTTTGGGATACGATCTAGCAATTGTATTTCTATAAAGAAGTTCTTCAAATTCTTTTTAAAAATAATATTGAATGCTCCATTGTTGACATTCACTATATTTGAAATTTCATTTTTTCTTTGAATTTATTACTGCGAAATGAAAACTAAATATGTAATTAAAAAGAATAATTACCCTAAAAAGCCATATATATATATATATATATATATGTGCATGGAGAGAGCAAGAAAGAGGAAGGGCCAAGAGCAAATCTACTATGGGTTATCCTTCTGTGATTGCCATCTGATTTATAAATCAATCCTTTTACTCTTATCCAATCACAGTTATTTGAAGGGGAAAAATAAAACCACTAATGAGAAAATTAGCATATATAGCAAGTTCATATTTGCTAAGAATATATACCTTTAGACATCACAAGCCTAATAATGAGCTGGCATAAGTTTCTTTTGTCAGGACTCCACAGGTATGAACACTTATAATACAGCTCCTTTTTAGAGGCGGAAACATTTATTTCATAGCTCTTAGAAATGTGCCCTTTATAAGAAAGAACAAGGTCATTGTGGGGTGTCTCTCACAGAACTGAAGTTACAGCAGTTGTGAAATGATTAATGAGGTTTCCAAAAGGAATGATTTCCCATTTGTCTAAAACTGCAAACCGCCAGATCTCAACCTCTACATCCTTTGTAGATGTAGCAAATAGTAGAGCTGGGGTGACTCAATAGGAAGATGTGTGTGGGAGAACCAGACAGGTCTGAATCACCAGTTTCTTTATCTCTGAATCACCGTTAGTGTCATGTAAAACCACACTTGCATAAACCCGAACCTGCTGTTGAAGACCCATGTTATGCATTTGAAAACTGGTTTGCACAAAATGCACCATTCCTTTGTATGAACAGATGACGACCTGTTTAGACAGGTAATTTAAGACATCAGTGAATTCCAAACATTTTCCACGGGTTGGACAAGCAAGCTTTAATTTCACAGTTCTAGTCCTTTCTTGCTTCATGGATATTCTTGCTAACTACTCCCTTATTTCTAGCTGAAAAACAAAGCAGAAATAAAATACAGTGACTTTATAGTAGGCAAATGTTGTTGAAAAAGGTGCCAGATGAATCAGAAACATATAACGTATAAGTGGAAAATGTGAGACAAAAATGCAATGGATATTACAGATTTTTTTAAACCTGCCAAATAGAAAATACTTAATTACTGTCCATAACATTTTTATAAACTGCGCATTCATGAAAGTGACTTTCCTTTAGAAAATTCCTTTTGAATTTCCTTTAATTGGCCCAATGTACACCTTAATTAATTCAATCAAAGGTCAGTCCATTAAGACAACCTCTAGGTATAATAATGTTAACTTATTTGTTCTCTCTAGTTTCAACAGACATTTATTTAATAGTGTTGCATCTTTCATTTCTTAATTCCAATTCTTTTGAAATGAAGTGTTTAAAATCCATGCTTGCTTATCAAACTTCCAGTTTGCATGAAAGAAGTCATATTATATCAGTTGCTATACCATCCTTATGGATTTTCTTTGTTTTTTTTTCTAGTTCAGGAACAAGGAAAATACATCAAAAGACAATATAACATTGGGCACGCTCCCAGAATTATGGTTAGATGACAGTTTTGTTGCACATTTACAATTGGTTACTTCATGAATTATCTCCATTTTTTGGAATTTAATATCAAGCAATAACATAGTACATATTTATTTATTAATTAAGAATATATACTAAATATTAATAATACAAAAGTAAGATATTGAGGTAAATTGGAAGCAGACACTGCTGTTATTAATTAAATAAATATGCAATATCTTTTTTAGGTTAAAAAAAATGGAAGTTCTTTCAAGTTTTTATATTAAGAGTTGTGTTCCCCAGGGAAAATTATCTGGGATGCATGCAGAGATCAACACAGCCAAAGATAGCTCTAAATAGGCCTATAATAAAACAGGATGGTTTTTCTCATTAACCTCTTTTTACCTCTTCTGTCATCCTCTTCTCACTTTCTCTGCCACTCAATTCATTTTTATTTTTACATCTTGGTAAAGAAAGCAGTTCTTCAAGTGGGCATGCCTTCTGGCAGTGAAAAAAAAAATGAGACGAAGTGTTGACATGCACCATTTCTGCTGCTATGACCTAAAAAATAAATTGTGTTTTATGTGGCCACTTGTTGGAGATTTTATCATTGTTATGAACCTAAGAGCTTTTAAACTACTACTTGTAGGTGAGAAGTAGAGAAAGGGAGGTATTTTCACATGTTGCCTACATGTCTGTTTTCTCACGTAGCCTGAAAATAAAATGAGTTTTTATATTTGAGACAGATGAAACTTTCTCTCCTTCTCCATCTCCCTTTCCCTCTTATGGCTTAGGTGAAGATGTGACTTTCGTATGTATGTATGTATGTATGTATATATGTATGTATGTTTATTTAATGTCTATGCCACCCGTTTGCTCTACTAGGTGACCCTGGGCAGCTTACAAATTATTTCTTAATAAATCTTCTCCCTTTCCCACGTAGCCAGGTACTGCAAAATGTTCAGATATATGAGTAGAAAGAGTAACAGTAATAGAGCAAGAGAAATATTTATTGCCAGTAAAAATGTTCTTTCAGTATAATATGTGTGTGGAAAAAGCTGCAAAACTGGAAACATGGGGTGCGGGGTGCGGGGTGCGGAGGAAGGAAAGGAAGTAGATATAGGCCAAGAAGCAGAAAAAGAGGGGAGATAGTTGATAATGAGAGATCAGAAGAAGCCTTACATGTTTTGGCTGCAACAAATTAAAAACCCCTGCTGCACTGTATTGAATTACACACATTGATTTGAGTCTGTCAACCACTCACAGGTCACTAATGCTAAAGTATTATTTCTGTATGCATTCATTTAAAAAAAATGATTCTAACATTGGGAATAACAGCTGAGTTATTTTTTCACTCACAGTAGAATGGAGTAGGTAAAACGTATACATTCTCATGTGTGTATTTACTTTCACGAAAAAAAGTTGATTCCCAATTGTCTTGAAAAAGTTCCTGCAGTTTTCTTGGCAAGATTTCAGAAGTGGTTCACTATTGCCCTGTAGGAAATTAGCACCCACCGCTCTCCTAGAAGAATGAAATATTCTAGGAAATATTAAAAAGGCAGAATATTATACCTCCCTGGATGAGAAAAGGAGAAACATGCTCTTGGAAAGCAGCCCCCATCTTTGCTAACAGCCCCAGAAAGGCTGGGCCAGCTTATCAACAATACAAAAGACCTTCACCCTCAGGACATGATAGGATTAGCCCTCTACCCATCTCACCACATGATACCTGAGAAGATTACATCACCCAGCAAGATTCAACCAAACCTGGGTCTCAAGACAAGCTACAAAGTTACCCCTGCATGGCCCCATGGGAGTCTGACAACCAATCAGGATACATTTCTTGCCACAGGAACAGGAAGCAAGTTCAAAGCCCAAGAGAGCGTATAAATCTCTCTCCCTCTCTTACCCATGTGCTCTTTTTGCCCAGGACTTCAAACCATGTAGTCCTGTCCACCATTAAACCATCTTTCCAAGCAGTCTCCATGTTTCCAATGTCTTTCTTCCCAATAGGAACTGAATTCAGATGGATATTTCTTCCAACAGCCTGTTTCCTAGAATTGAGAGACAGTGACTGGCCTAAGATCACTGGCTTTGGGCCTAAAGTGGAACTAAAAACGCATAGTCCCCAATCTGATACTTTTAACTACTACAACTTTGCAAAATTTTATAAAGGCCACTCAATACTTTCTTGTACATTAAGGGAGCAGAGAAAAGGTGTGCATGGGAAATTACTTGATTTCAGGTCAGAGATTCATGGATTTTGGAAAAAGCCTGGAGTTCGTAGATCCCATCTTTTCAGTCACTAAAATCAGAGTCATTCCCAACTCCTTTTCAACTTGACTTTTTGACATGTCTATTACAGAAATGGTTAAAAAAAATTAATGGTTGTAGGAAAAAACGGTTACAGCATAGCCCTGAAGTAGGAGGAGGGAACAGTGGAATTATTTGGAAATCAGGATTTTTCCAGCACAGAGTATAGCCTTGTAGAGCCTTATGGACTTCAATTCCCAGAATTCCCCAGTCAATGGCTGGGTATTCTGGGAATTGGAGTCCACAAGTCTTAAAAGTTGCCAAGTCTGGAGACCCCTGGAGTAGAGGGATGGGGAAGGTTAATCACGTCCTGTATCAGCTCCGACTCCCGAAAGGGGGCAAACCAGGGAGGTGCCTGGAGCGAGGCATGCTCCTGGCCTGTGCTCTTTAGCGGGAGCACTCTGCCCTTCTCTCGTCCTTTCGACCTGTCAGGCCTCGGGATCAGACGCTGCGGCGGGAGACAACCAGCCCGGCTTCGCGGTGCTTGTTTATTTCTTAACGATCGATCTCCTTCGCCAGAGCCAGCTCAGCTCCGAGGTAGAGAAAGCCAAGCGGGGAAGCCTTCCTTGTAAACCAGAGCCACCCTCCAGCCGGTCTGGGGGCCAATGACAGGTTGAGAGCTCAAGAGGGCGTTGCAGGAAAAAATCCACTCGAGGTGACAGCCAAAACTCCTCCTATCCTCACAACGCCTTGGCATGTATTGTGGAGAACATGGCAGATGGAGATTAGAAGCGGGGCGGCTGCTGAGGATTCGGCTGCTCCTAGCTCCCGCGCCACTTGTTGGCTGCCCTTCGGTGCCCTTGCCTTGGAGACGGCCGGGATGCAGTACGGCGTTTGCAGAGGACCTGGAACCTTTAGAAACCGAGCGATCGGGTTGATCGGGATTTTTTTCTTTAAAAAAAATCGCCGGATCCCTTGAATGCCCGCGCGTGTGCGCAGCGCAGGCAGGCGCGGGGAGCTCGGGGCCGTGCGCGCTTGGGATGACCCGGCCATGGAGGGGCAACGGCAGCGAGCCGGGCGGGCAAGCCGCTTGCTGATGAAGACGCGCTGGACGCGCGGCAGGGGCCCGCGGCCGGGAGCAGAGCCAGCCACTGCTGCAGGGATCGGGTGCCGCTGGCTCCCTGCGGCGGCAGCAACAGCAGCAGTAGCAGCAGTTCCCAGTTGGGACCGGGCGCCCTTCGCGTAGCAACCCTGCATTGCTCGTAATCTTGCGGCTCCGCGAGAAAGGGCCGAAGAGGAGGAAAGGAAGGCGGCGCATCCAGATCTCAGCGAGAAAGAGGAGGAAGAGGAAGAAAAAGGGGAGGGTGGAGGGAAGCAGGTAGCTGCAGCAGCAGCAACCATGCTGCCCGGGGTGGGCGTGTTCGGCACCAGCCTGACCGCCCGGGTCATCATCCCGCTTCTAAAGGACGAGGGCTTCGCGGTCAAGGCGCTCTGGGGCCGCACTCAGGAGGAGGCGGAAGAGCTGGCCAAGGAGATGAGCGTCCCCTTCTACACCAGCCGGATAGACGAGGTCCTGCTGCATCAGGATGTGGATTTGGTCTGCATCAACCTGCCGCCTCCCCTCACCAGGCAGATCGCAGTGAAAACTCTGGGTGAGTCTCCGCTGAGAGCTTGGCGGCAGCTGATTTCTGAGGGTGGGGAGGGAGGCCGTGGAAGAAGCGGCAGCGCCTTGAAATGGAAAAGGCCTGCTTGGAAGCCAAAACCCTGGCTGCCCTAGATGCCCTCTAGAGTGCCCTCCTATTAGGTGTACAGCCTGCCTGGCTATTTATTGGAAAGAAAAAGAAAAAAGGCTCTGTACATCTTTAGGGGTGCAGGCTCAGTTTTTATTACTGCTTATGCCACAGGGCCTTTCTTCTTTGATAACAAGCCCTAAATCTGAATACTGCTCCCTATCAAATCCCAGATTGCTTAACCTGTGCTTCAAAAGTCCTTTCTTGCCTACAGGAGTGTAACTTTTGAAAGGGTTAAAGCACCAAGCGAAGGCCCTCTTCATATGCTGTAGAGCTGTTCTTATAATCCTGAAAACAGGTTGCATTAGAAATTGTCAGAGTGATGAAATGAGAAGTATAAAAAACCTGCACAGAATTCTTCTTCAAGGAAACTGACAGCCTGCCCACATTTTTCTATATATATATTCTTGGTGTTTTTTCTCCTGGCCAGGGTGGCCTTTGTTTTCCTCATGGATTTCTCATCTTCTGTGACTGAATTATCATTTTTGTATCAAATCATTCTTTGAGAACTTTATTTCTGTGGATCTGGTCAGCCCAATTCACTCAAACAATATAAAATTGAGGTTCCAGCTGTTTTCCTTCTGAAATTCTTATATCTACCTGGTGCTCCATGGTGTATGATCAGAGAATAACAGGACTAGGTTTTGATATGCCCAGTATTGTGTTTTACATGGTCAAGATACAATGCTGGGACAAAAGCAGATGGAAAGTGGGTTAAAATATCCAAAGCCTATCTCATTCTAAATTAATTTAATATTTTTCCCCCTTGGAGTTGTGTGTTCATTTTGAATTGAATATAATTAGTTTTTCAGACAACTCACCCCTGCTTTTTGAAGTGTGTGTGGTAGGAAACAAATCTTAAAACTTACTGATTCACTAAATAAATTAGTGTTTTTCAAACACCCTATACACCAGGCATGTCTGACCACAGTCCATTAGCTGCATGTGGCCTTGGAAAGCTTGCAATGCAGCCCAAAAGATAAAATATATATTAAAAAGGGAAGTTTATTACTTATGTACATTAACTATATTATATATTTTATATGTGGCCTGAGACAATTCCTCAGTGTGTCCCAAGGAAGTCATATGCTTGGACAACCATGCCATAGACCTTTCCATTGCTACACTTTTATATTTGTCCAATGTAAGAGACAATAGTCTTTTAAAAATTGATGGGTAGCATAGTCATTGCACTTTGTTCCCCTCTATTGCTAATATTTATTATAAATAAAGCATTATTATTTCTTGTGTAAAGAGCTCTCTGTGGAAAGGACGTTGTATTGTATAAAAAGAGCCAGTGTTAAATTTCTGTTTGAATTTATGAAAGTTATTTTTCTATGGGAAAGTGATGTAGCTTTGTGTTAAAGCCATACTTTGACTGCAAACAGATCCTGCTTTCAGTGTCTAGCATTTCCAGGTAAGGATGGAGAAAATTACTTTGTAAAACCTTGGAGATCTGAAATCAGTGGTGATCAACATTTCCTAAGTAAAGTGTATTCCAGAAGTATTAGATTACAACTCTCATCAGTTTGCTCCTCTTGATAGCCTGTGGTATTGTTCTTTAAAAAAAAATCTCAGCAAGAAAAATAGGAGCATTTTCATATTGTCTGGGGACATTGAGATTGCAGTTTTACTTACCTGGAGAGCAGCCAGACTGGAGAAAGTTTTTTTAGACGAGAATTAAGAATCATGATTTAACCTTAGAATTTTTAGAATTTTATAATTTTTCAAAGGTAAAAACTGTTTTTAATGAGTCACAAAAATAAAATAGCATGTAAATATTATAAAAGAATAATCATGAAGAATTTGACCCACAATGATACTGACCCATAATAATTACTGGTAGTTTTATATTCTTTCTTAGACTGCATCGATTTATATACAGTAAAACCTTAATTGAACAGATCAAGAGAGAGGGTTGGTGGGTCCATTATTCCCAAATGTCTATTAAATCACAAATCATGTCATTTATCATAATGTAGATCATTTGCATAATAAAAATGAAGCAGATTGTTATTTCAGTCAATTTGAATTGTTTTAGTAACCCTCTCATTATGCAAATGATATAAATTATGAATGTTGTAAAATTATCATAAAATATTCAGTTGCAATGGACTTGCTTGTTATTTCAAGGGCTGTCCAGAAAAAACTTTGGCCTGTTGCATGAAAAGGGGTCCACTAAATAGAAGTTTGGTTGTATTGTGTTTTCAAGTAGGACAGCAGTATAAGCAGATGTGACAGAATAGAGTTTTTTTATTTTTATAAAAAAGTAATCTTTAGATATTTTTCAGCAGTGTTGCATTTTTTTAAAAATTGCCAAACAAGATTTGTTGGTTTTCCTGAATTGCACACCTGCTGCAGTTGCATAAAAAGAAGTGTCTTCACTTCTGTTTTATAGACCAACGCAACAGCTGTTTCAGGTTCAGGGAGAGGAAGATAAGACAGGAGCCAAAGTTGGTCCTCAGACATGTAGCCTGACACAAAAGTGTAAAAAAGCAAAAGATATTTTACTACCTTTCCAAATCCCCCTTTATAAAAGTTTCTAGAGTTTCACTTCTTTTGTTATTTTGCTGCTAGAGAGAAACAACTGAAGTGGAAACCCCATTTGCTAGGTTCTCATTTCTCCTGCCTCCTTTTATAAAATCCTAGATTTTCCTCAAGCCAATACCCAATACTATTTAGGTGTGTTAAGAAGGAACAGAATGAGTAGCATATTGGAGAGGATAGGAATTGTAGTCTAGTGTCTCCGAAAGATGTTGAAGATTGCCAGTGAGCAATGTGTGTCTCTTTTTAAAATGATTGCTTCCATTGTTGTTAGTGACTAATTCAATCAGGGATTCCCTTAAGTTAAACAAAACTGCCATGGAGACCACTGTGGTGATACTGAAAGACATGCATATTTTATACGACAAGACATCTAATTTGACACAATTGACAGTTGGAATATATATATAAAGTCATGCAATTAAGACACATTATATACTGTGCTGAATACCTGTATGTCCAGAACCTCTACTAAATATCAGTGTAGGTTCCTCCCCCAGGTAATACGATCAAAATAACTAAAATATAATAAATGTAATATATATTATATAAGAATTATATACAAATTTTCATGTTTTGTGGTGGATGTTCATTAATGTTATACCTGGCTTTTCTTTTCTTGTAAATGGTAAACAAATCTGGGATTTTATTGCTTTCTGAAAAATTCTGTGGATGATTTATTTATTTATTTATTTATTTATTTATTTATTTATTTATTAATTAATTAATTAGATTTATATGCTGCCCTTCTCCGGAGACTCAGGGCGGCTTACAATGCGTTAAGCAATAGCCTTCATACTTTTGTATATTTTTATACAAAGTCAGCTTATTGCCCCCACAAACTGGGTCCTCAATTTACCTACCTTAGAAAGGATGGAAGGCTGAGTCAACCTTGAGCCTCGAACTTGCAATAATTGCAGACAGCTGAATGCTAATAACAGGCTATCTAGCCTGCTGAGCTATCTGAGGCTCTTAGATTTAGAGAAATAGATTTATTTTTCTATAATTACTTTTAAAGTAAATTCATTCCTAAACATTATACTTCATTCTTTTTTAAAAAAAGAGATATCAGTAGACATGACTTCCTTCCCTTCAAAATCTCCTCATAAGTACTTTTTAATATTAACTATTAATTAGTTCCACTTAGACTTTCAGAAGTCTGCCATTTTACATCTAAAATAGAGTTTAGGAGCATACTTGAATGAAATATTTGTCCTTTGTAGACTGGATCTCATATATCCCAGAGAAAATTTTATTCATCTTTTTTATGCTTTGTTTCTTTGGTACTCGAAGCTTCAGCCCTTGTGTATTTGGCTCCTGAGTAAATATTTATTTTATTTTATTTTGTATATTTCCAAATTGTCTATCTCCTTCAAAGAGGAGTTTTTTTTTTCATTTTTTAAATTAAAAGAAAATACCGGTTCTAGAGTTTTTCTCCATTTTAAACAAACCATTTTGAATATTACCATAAAGAATAGACAGTGAACGAAACAACCAGAGATAGTGAAGTGTCCAGTATTCTAAACAGAACATGGGGGTAAAGCCTATGCCCTGCATGTTGAATGTTCCAGTTTGAATCCCTGCCATTTATAGAAAAATTCTGGGCAAAACCTCTGAAATAATTGTTCTTATGTTATTGAAAATTTTAAAAAAGGAAGGCAAAAACTAATAGAAACAACTATAAAGTAAAGAAGAAAAAAGAAAAAGAAATGAAAAAGAAAGCTAAAAGTATAACAAAGGAAAAAATAAAAGAAAAATGGGGGGAAAAAAAGAAAAAATAGAAAGTGAGTTCTGATCTTTACACCACAGTATATGCAATTATAAATTTACCTCTCTAAAAGATAAATAGGATAGATGACTCTCCATCTATTCTATTTATCTAAACCATAAACCATAAATCATAAATTTATTTCTTCTGTTTTACTCAAAAAGTCCATAAGGAGTTTCCAGTCAGCAAGAAATGTCTTTTTGTCCTTTCTCTACTGTAATCAAAGAAGTCAATTTGGCCATCTCAGCAGAAAGGCATTAAGATTCAAACAGCAGTCTGCCAAGGATAGTAATGGTTTGATTTATATTGGACATCTTCTTATGTTCCTATGACTCTTACCATTCCTGGTAGACTGGCTGGATCAGTGCATGTGTACACAGCCATTTACTTAACAGGAAGTCCATGTTTCCTTCCTCAGCCTTTATTTTGCAAATCATGCATACAATATAGATTATTGTTTTTTTAGGGGCTGGATCAAAAGGAACCTGTGTATTAGGCTATGGAGAAAATAATTTCCACCATATTTTATTTACATGAGATTATATTGAAGAGGTTTGTGGGATTGCTCCTTTTACACTGGCCCCAGTTTTATGTCTCATGTGCGAGACAAGAAACTTTAGAATAGTTCTACATGGGTAAAAGTCTTCATGGATTCTAGAATACTGAGTGTACAGAGTTCTGGATTCTGAACCAATGTTTATATGTAGGAATTTAAGATTTTACTGTTTTGGATAGCTTGGCAATATACATTGGATAGGACCTCTAGTGCCCCATAGCATCGCAGCAAGGCTTAAACTTGCAGCTCTTTAACCCATTTATTATTTATTTAGAAAATAAATAAAGATCCATTAAAAATGTAAAGGACATCAAACACATAAATTAAAAGAATGGCAGTAAAAGATTTGGAAAAACAAATATACTTTGAATTGTCTCCCAAATGATATTAAGGAGAGCGTTTGTTTCAACTTTACTGGCAAATTATTCTATATCTGGGGTTCTGCCACAATAAAAGAAGAATTATTCATTCCAAATGTACGAGTCAAGGGACTTGAAAAAGGTACTCCATAGATAATCTAAAGATATAAGATGATACAATTGTCAATTCATATGACTATCAGAAGGAAAATTATACAGTATGGATGTATCTAAAGCAAAGGTCTCAATGCTTAAAGTTTGTTGCCATATCTTCTGGCAGTGCTAATGGTGAGGGGAAAGAATGGATAAAATTTTGAAGATTGTCTCTAATATATATGCCATAGTTTTGATACAATTATACCTTAATAACTATTATAAAATGAACAAGGCTGTACATAGTTTGAATATTATTCAGAGTGTGGATGTGAACACAGCATTTTTCTGTTGTTCCTCCAAACATGCATATCTTTCAGACTAAAAAGCCATTACTTTAAGAATTTATTAAAAGATGTGCTATTTTAATTATTCAGTTTATTAAAGCAGTAGCATATTTTTTCAGATTCATATGCAAACCTGAGAAAAACTGTTACTTTAATTAATGGTAGATAAATGCTATGGTGGGGTGAAATCAAATAAGTTGGTAATAATGAATGTGAGAATACAGTGCCAAAGACTGAGAAACAGAAGTAAACAAACTGGAAGTCAAAACAAACTGTGGAAATTGCCAAAAAAAAAAAAAAAAAAAGGGAGAGAAACCAAATCCAAGAAAGACAAAGATATCAGGAAAAACTTAATAAAGAAATTAAGGGAAATTAAAACAACCTATATAAAGATTCCAAAGGTAGAAGCAGACATGGTCAAATAAGGGAAGTCTACTAAAAGACTTCTAAACTCAGAAGAAAATATCAATCTTAAATTTCTATGATAAAAGACTTCAGTGGACAGATAGTAACTGATTCATAGAAGATTAACTAAAAATAGTATATTAAAATTCTGTGCCATAAATACATCAGTGTTGTATCCTGGAAGATAACCTAGAAGATATTCTTTATTTACAAGAATCTCTAGTACTTAAGCATGAAATTAGATCAGCACTTTGGTCATTATCAAGGCTGCAAGAATTGGTGGAATTTTTACCGAAATATGGCAAGCAATAGAAGAAGAAACAGTAATAGTTTTAACAAAACTATGCCAGCAAATCTGTAGAAAAACACGGTGGCCAGCAGATTGAAAGAAATCATTTGACATTTTTAAAGTATGTTTTACATAGTTAAAAAAGGAGGCTTAATCGAGTGTGTATACTATTGCACAATATTTTTATTTTTACATGAAAGCAATAGTACCCTTAGAATCATCAAACACAGATTAGAACGCTACATGAAAAAAAGAGATAACAGATGTTCAAGCTGGTTTTGGAAAAGGCTGAGGAATGAGAGACATAATTGCTGATTTATGCTGGTAATACGTGTGATGGCTCAGCGGTTAAAGACTGAGCTTGTCAGCTTGAAACCTGAGTGCCGTACAACGGGGTGAGCTCCTATTTCTTGCTCCAGCTCCTGCCCACCTACCAGTTTGAAACAAGCAAATGCGAGTAGATAAATAGGTAACAGGTACCTTTGGTGGGAAGGTAACAGCATTCTGTGTGCCTTTGACATAGAGCCATGCTGGCCCCTTGACTATGGAAAATGTCTTTGGACAATACCGGCTCCGTCAGCCAAGAAATAGAGATGAGCACCACACCCTAGAGTCAGACACGAATGGACAGGGGAAACCTTGCTGGACAATTGAGAAAGCCAAAGGATACCCAAAGAAATCAGCATTTGCTTCATTGATTATAGAAAGACCTTCAATTGTGTCAACCACATTATGTTGATGACACTGCTTTGATAGCTACAAATGATCTGCAAGCTTTAATAATGAAAGGAGCAGATATAAAATGGGACTATGATAAAGGACATAAGCTAATAACCACAGATCCAGCATCCAGAGTTAAGATGACAGTGAAGATATTGAAGCTATAAATAGCTTCTGCATTTTAGGATTGATTTTATCAACAGTAAAAGAACGAGCAGTCAAGCACATCACATACTAGCACTGGTAGAGCAGCATTGAAGGACTTGGGAAAGATAATTCAGATTCTGTAACATGTCAATTCCTATATCAGAATTGTGGAGACAATTGTTTTTCCTGTGATACTCTATGGAAGTGAAAGTTGGAATTTGAAAAAGCAGGATAAAAATAGTACTAGCACTCTTGAACTTTGGTATTGGAGAAGACTCCTGAATACACCATGGTTAGGCAAGAAAACAAGTTATTGAACAAATCATCTCAATATTCTCACCCACAGCACAAGTGACCAGACTCAAATTATCATATTTTGGACACATTATATGAAGATCTAGCTCTCTAGAGAAATTTGTAATGTTTGACAAAGGTAGAAAGAAAGAGAAGACAAGGACAATTAAGGTGAGTGGACTCAAGTACAGCACTATTGGAAGCCCTGTAGGATTATACTGGGGCAGACCACATTGGAGAAAATCCATCTATCTCCTTGCTAGGAGTCAAAATTGTCATGATGGCACATAGTCAGTATCAATCTGATAGGTGCTAGGCATGAGTAAAGTCTGGAGTACTTCCTATAAACTATTTTCAAAGTCTATATATCATAAAAGGAAGAATTTTAAGGGTTTTGTGCTCATGTGTCTAGATCATGGGTGTCCAACTTTTTGGTTTGCCTGGGAAGAGTTGAGTAAAGAGGAATTGTCTTGGGCTGCATGCAAAATATATAAGATAGTTAATGTTTATAAATCACTTGATAATGTTAAAAGCTTACAATCTTGTGGGGCCGCATTACTAGCTATCCAGAACTGTATGTGGCCCACAGGTTGAACATACCTGGTCTATATACTACTGCCATTGTTCCCTTTCCTTATTATCTGTATCTGGCAACTCCAATATAATGCTCTTGAGCACTAGTGTGGATACTTTCTTTGGCGTTTGCCAGGCTTCAGCATCATTTTAATTTCTGAGAATGCATCTGGGATGCATGTGTTTATTATTAGAAAACACAAACCATGAGAAACTTGTCCACTGTTTGCTTTGAAAGAATGATTTGATTAAAAACCCAGGTAAGTAGAGATAATAGGGATCATTCTGTAGCAGGTAATGATTGAGGAAGTTGGAGTAAATTCTTTTATAATTTGGTTATATTTTCTGTGGCAGTTATTTTATGAACTGACAAATCTCTTCCAGCAGTTATTTTGTAAGAGTCCACAACGTGTTTGCAAAATTGCAGATGTGGTACTGGCACAAAATACTTAGAATTCATGTGTCCAGTTTCTTAATTGCTCGTTGCAAGCCCAAATTGACCCCAGATGAGTTTCTCTTGATGTACAAACGTTGCTGTTCTAACCAGCTCTTGCTTTATGATTAATTAAAAAGTAATATGAAATCTCCCTTATTTATTATTTGAATTTATTTATTATTATTTTTATTGTGCCAGAGACAAGGAAAAAAGAATCAGTAATA
Organism: Masticophis lateralis; assembly: GCA_030761175.1. Classification (NCBI taxonomy): domain Eukaryota; kingdom Metazoa; phylum Chordata; class Lepidosauria; order Squamata; family Colubridae; genus Masticophis; species Masticophis lateralis. The sequence continues at coordinate 68,381,381 of JAUDYJ010000003.1, forward strand.
TTTTATTATTCTTAGGATATACTTCCTGTAATAAAAATGTAATGTTTAAATTATCTTACAGAGTTCTTTTCCTCAATATTTATTTTCTCAAGCTTCCAAATTATGTAATAATTTTGTGCAGTTGCTATGGTGTAACCCTTCATTATAACTTACACGCACCAATCAGATCAAGGCAAAAGTAGGATAAATAAAACTTCTGAGAGTTGTTATAGAACTGGGCAGCTTATAAATGTCTAAAATCCATAATAGATAAATGATGTCAAACAGCCTGTGTACGTGGAAGAGGCTTTCAATAATTTAATATCCCTGAAATGCATTTTTATTATCTGTAGAATCACTTCAATGTGAACCAAAATCCATTATTTTTTTTAGCAGGATATAACTCTTCAATTAGTCTTTCCCAAGGTTGAATTAATTCTCAGCTACAATGAGGTGTTAGTATTCTATCTAACTGATTTTAGAAACTAACGGATTGGATAACACCTAGGTGGGAGACCACGAGAAATTAGATTCCTGTAGATTAGATTGGGAAATAAAAATGAATTTCTAATGAAGGAAGTTCCAACAGCTTCTATACTGGAGTGAGGAAAAATATGAAATCACCAGGAGTTGAATTCTACTGAAAGGATACTCCTCAAAGAGTTTTTGAGGAACAGATCTTTGCTAATTGGTAAGATGGTAACTTGCACTTATCATTTTACCAGTTTTGACTGCTTTTCCCCTTTTATGTTCCATGTTTAGCAAAAACATTTTAATTTTTTTTTACCTATTGCCTCTTGCAGATATGAGAATGAGAAAACCAAGTCATCAGACATTTTAACCACACCCTGTTAGTTGTGCTGATCTATTACAGTATACAAACAAGAGAAATGCAACACTGATCAGCACTAGTTCAGATATTCTTGCTGAATGTTATCTAACATTTATAAAAAATATAACTTTAAAAGCAATAGAATATTCTGGGCTGGGCATCGACTTACAAGAGACGATTTCTTAAAGCCCCAAAAGGAGACCATTCAAAATGTTATACCAGAAGCTGGAATTCGATTTGACAGTAAATTTTTGCTTTAGTAAATATAGGCTATGTATGTATACATTCTTTTTATATTGGAAAGTTTACCTAGGTCTTTTTTCTATAGATTCATTCAGAAGCGAGCATGCAAAAATATTAATTTCGTTTGTGGATATAACTGCATGCCAGTTCAGAGGTAACTCATGCAAGAATACATTTTTATATATATGCCTAGTAAATATTAACCGAACCATTTTAGTTAAAGTGAAAGTAGGAAAACAAAATCAGAGTTGTTCATTTCTTGAACTATGTGGAAGAATTTTTTTTTTAATTGAGAAAGTTTTACAATACAAATTTTTTTTCTCTTTTTCACCCCACCCCCACCCCCACCTTCCCATCCCCCCCAACCTCCCTCCACCCTCACCCCTTCCCTCCCCATCCCTCCCCTGACTTCCGCTATACATTTTTTAAAGAAAAACAGCAAAAATTTATAACAAGAAGAAAAGCGAAAACTATTATGTATTCAAATTCTAAATTGAAAAAAAAGTTTTGGAGGAAGAGAAAAGAAAGAAAGAAAAGAATTAAAAAAAGGGGGGGGGAAGGAGAAATATAACAATAAGCCCATAGATATTAATATTTATCTAAAGTTAACAATATTATAGTAAAAAAAACACCCAAAAATAATAACCATTATAATATTCAAGCCAATTTAAAATTTTTTATACCTTTCTGTGAACCATTAGTATTAACATTACTAATCATATGCCAAACTCAATCCCCCATCTAATAAAACATAATATAACCTGCATATTCATATCAAATAATTTGATCCCAACTACTCCCCTTAATTAAAAAGCAAAAAAAAAAACATAAAACATGCAATATAATATAATTATGCATATGTTATTATAATCATACAATTACATCCAAAAAGAATTTTTTCTATTTCCATAATCCAAATTTCAATCTTCTCTTCATCTTGATTGAAGTTAAATATTCTTTCTCCACATATATCCAATTCCAATAAGCTTTGTCTTCTATCTGTCCCCATCAGCAAAATAAAGCATTCCACATAAACCCCCCGTGTGACTTTATATAGATAATATCCAACCACGAAAATATTCACTCCTCTAGGTAGAATCATTCAAACTAGCTTATTCTATTCCACCAAGAAAAAACCCAATGCAGCTCCTCCAAGCCTTGAAGGAAAAAAAGAAAAAAAAATTCTAGAAACTGCATTCCCAGATATTCTTTTAAAGCTCTTTCAAATCCTGTCACCCTTTGTTGTTCATTCCTTCTGGTTGTAAGATGTTTTCATTTCCATTCTTTTCTCCTAGATGATAAATTCCAAAAAAAAAAAAAACTATAATAGGATAATCACAGATCACTGCTACTATTGCAGCAATCTGTTAAACTTACTCAGGATGTTAAATCCAATTCAGGATAAACTTTGTAATAAAATTTTTATAAGTCTCCAACTCAGGATGAACTCTTTATAATCCATGAATCCAACTCAGTATAAACTTTAAAAATTTTATAACCTATTTCCAAATCTTTCAATACTTTCTGATAACAGCTGTAACTGCTGAAGCAATTCACGACATTCAACAGTATTTTCCAATCGAGTTTCCTCCTTAACTTCTATTTCCTGTTGTTTAACATCACCCCCCATTTCTTGAGGAGCGTTGGACCTCTGCTGCTGTTCGTCTCGGATTGTAATATTTTTTAAATCTTGCTCCAGCAGTTCAAGGTCCGGTGCTCCTGCTCTAGATTCACTGGGATGTTCAATTTTTTCATCTGAAAGGTCCATAATAGGATCCTCTGAAGAACCACCTTGTACTCCTTTTTCTTTTAACATTCTTTGAATCTCTTCCTTCTGTTTACCTTTTGCAGACTCTCTTTCTTGTTTCTTATTCTTAACATATTCCGGGGCTCCCTTAAAGATATTTTTATAAAAATGTTCTGCTTTTTCAATAGTATTCAAACAATATCTCACACCATGGTATCTAAAAATTATACCAACTGGTAAGTCCCATCTGAATGGGATATTACTTCTCTTCAATTCCTTAATCAAAAAAGCAAATTATTTTCTGTCCTTTAAGACCTTCGGTGGTAACTCTTTAAAAATATTAATTTGTATTCCTTCTACTTGCACTCTGGCAGAGTAGGACTTTTGTAAGATATCATCTCTCAATCTTCTATCAGTAAAGTAAACAACAACGTCTCTGGGCAAATTCCTTTGTTTAGCTACACGTGAGTTGACTCTGTAGACTTTCTCTATACAGCCAAGAATTATGTCATCTTCTAGCTTTAGTAATTCAGCAAAAACCTTTGCACAAATTGATCTTAAGTTTTCTCTCTTATTTTCTCTTATACCTCTTAATCTAATTGCTGATTCCATAGTTTTAATTTGAAGCATAATGATATCGTTCTGTATGTTCTGATTTCGAACCTCAGCTTCCACAAACTTTTCTTGTATTTCTTGTATCTGAGAGTCAAATTTACTGCTGATCTCAGTCACTTTCTCCCCCATTTCAACCACCACACTTGAAAGATCCGAGATTACTTTAGTAATAGTTTGACTTAATTGGTCATACTTCCCAGAAACCAACTCCTCAAGATTCTTCTGTGAATTTTTTATTTTGTCAACAGCGCTCACTAAAGAACTTGTTATGAAATCTTTTAAGTCCCCCTCTGCCAATCCATGCAGATGAATCATTTCAGCTGTGTCCTTCAGCTGACTCATGGGGGAGCCCCCCCTTCCTTTAGATTTGAGAGTCATCTTTACTTTACTTTACTTTACTTTACTTTACTTTACTTTACTTTACTTTACTTTACTTTACTTTACTTTACTTTACTTTTAAAAAAGACCAAGAAGGTTCTTCTTACTTCAATTAAAAAAAAAACAGAAAAAGTCTATTTAAATCAACCTTTGTTTCTTTAATTCTTCTCAATATAAAAATGTTTCTTTTAAAATCTCTCAGCACAAAGCACTGCTTTCACTTTCCGCTCTCATTTTTCTTCCAACAGAGCCCGTCGCCATCTTAAAAGCACTTTCACTCTTCATCCTCTCCTTCCCTTTTCTTTTCCTTCCTCCAAAAAAATCAGTAAAAAAAAAATCATACTTGCATTAGAGTTGCCTTCTTTCTTATCCAGCTTTTTTTCTGTTGTCAATTCAGTCGTGGTGTTGCTCACGACGTCTGGCTCTGCTAATTAACTAATTAGCGGAGATCCCTCTCGGCGCGGAGCATACTCTGGGGGTGGATAGGGAGCCATCGCTCTGAGCCTTCCCCACGACAAAGGAGAAGTTCCTGGGGCGACTCAGATGGCTCAACCTCTTCCCCAGAAGCTCTCCCCTCTCCTTCAATTAAGGAGAGGGTTTTACGAGCCGCCTGCCTGCTGTGCGACGGCTCTTAACACGCCGGGAGGCCGGCTGTCTTAAAGAGACGGCCGGCTGTCTTAAAGAGACTGCCGACAATGAAGGAGGCGCCACCGGAAGTCCCTATGTGGAAGAATTTTGAAATCTTTTTGTTCTGCAATAAATCTATGGATTTATAATCTAACTATGATTGGAAACTGCAGTCTTTGAAATTCTTAATACTTAGATATTTTTATCCCAAACGTTGGGATCACTGAACTTTATAGTGGAGAATAGCTCTAATGCTAGAGAGTTGTGGGTCTCTTTTCTCTGTCCATGAGACTTCCTATTTTCTACTACAAAGATAGTTCATGGTGGTTTATACCATGCTTAAAATGCATAAAGACAATAGTGTTCTATCTGGCCCCAATGTCTGTAAAGTTTAGTATCACAGACTTTTATTTCTGTGGAAATTATATGCAAGGTGAATGACATTGCTAAATGTCTATGGAGATTCTCAGTCATTCAGGTCATGGTTGTCCCAAAGGTGTTTTTTAAAGAGGCAACTGGACTTTCTGGTTTTTCTTTGAAGATGTTTTGCTTCTCATCCAAGAAGCTTCTTCAGCTCTGACTGGATGGTGGAGATTCATTTCTTCCCAGGGTGCCCTATGCAAGAAACTATAACAACAGAAGAAGCTTCTTGGATGAGAAGCAAAATGTCTTCAAAGAAAAACCAGAAAGTCCAGTTACCTCATGAAAAAGCACCTGAGAATCTCCATAGCCATTAAGGTGAATGACAGTTTGAAAGTTTGCATTCTTGGGTATTACAGTATACTTCTTAAAGCCATGCTGATTGAGTTACACTATTTAGAAGCATAATTTAAAACTGTGTAATAGTTTTATAGCTCTCTATATAAATGGATTCAGAGCTGCCATGTATCATAATTGATTTCACCACTAAATGAGATATTCTAATGCATTAAATTAATTAATTGATTTCTGTTTTGAAGCTTTCAGCCAAACATCTTGATTATTAGTTCTGAATTCAGTTGGCTAAAATTAAGCAAGCCATAATCTTTTTCAATACGAATCTCCTACTTCACTGATTTAGATTTCTTTTTTAATTTACTTTATATGCTGTTTATTTAATATAGATATGCAGTTCACTCCCATTTTGTGGTTTACAGCATCTAAAATAATCCAGTTTAAAATTCAGCCTAATCATAGCGTTGTTGACCCTCTCCTTGTTACAATTTAAGAGATGGATTTTATGTATATGTTCAATAATACAGGTGGTCCTCGACTTACGACCACAATTGAGCCCAAATTTCTAATGCTAAGTGAGACAGTTGTTAACTGAATTTTGCCCCATTGTGCAACTTTTCCTGCCACGGTTGTTAAGTGAATCACTGCAGTTGTAAGTTAGTAACACAGTTGTTAAGTGAATCTGGCTTCCCCATTGACTTTGCTTGCCAGAGGTCGCAAAATGTGATCCCAAGACACTGTAACCATTATAAATATGAGTCAATTACCATCTGAATTTTGATCACGTGACTATGGGAGTCCTGCAGTTATTGTAAGTGTGAAAAATGGTCATAAGTCACTTTTTTCAGTGAACTGCCACTAAATGAACTGTTGTAAATTGAGGACTACCTGTCTATGTTTCCTGCAGAAAGAGCTGAGATTTCATGTAAATAAGATTATTTTCTGGTTAAAATTTTAACTTAAAATATGGCCTATGACATTTGTAACATTATTAAACTTTCACAAAAACTTTGATTTTATTTCAAAGTCCTTCAAATATAATGTAATGCCCTTAACAGAAAAAGCACAATTGAATATAGTTAAAATTTAATAGTGTTTTGAACAAGGCTGGAGGGCTAATTATTTGAAATATATCTCTTCTTCCAATTACTTTTCTGTTAATTGATTTAACTACAGTACCTCTATTTTTTGTTTTACCTTTTGACAAGCAAATTGGGTGATTGTCCTGCTAGATATTATCGTCTGCTGCCATGCGTTCTTGCTGATGCCATATGAAATATTAAACACTAACAGTAATAGAAACACTAATAAGGTAAAATACTAAGCTTTCTTTTTCCTTCTGTTGAGGTCTATAACCCCAGAGGCCTATTGAACCACAATTCTGTAATTATTCCATTGCCAGAATAGATGAGTTACCACTAGAGGATTGAACTGGTTTTTACTGAAAACTGGCACATCGCTGAATGAAAAATAAAAGGCAAATGTTGATTATGCATTTTTTATGAGCAGCAATGATATTATGAATAGAAATTGGCTCACACTGCCAGCTTTTGTAGTTGAAATGTAGCTGATTTCATAAGGTATCTATGTTTTGCATGTAATGGGTAAGTCAGAATTACCTAGCATCCCGGATTACTAAAAATGAGCAAATATATTAAAGCATCCTGATGGATCATGTCTATTAAGCTCCTTTGGTCAGGGAGAAGCAGCTGATTAAACAGGAAAAAATATTCTATAGTTTCCCTACTGTGATATGCAAAAGTGATATCCTAGCTTGACTGTCCCAAACAAGCTTAGATTAAATGTCAAGAACAAGCCATGGCCTCTGATTCTGACTTTAGGAACAAGGTTGATCAAGTAAGGACTTATATCTTTCATGATTCATCAGACAAAGGTACAAGAGGAAAGACAAAATTAAAGAAAGAGAATTTTATTGTTTATTCAATTTATATAACTCCCCATCTCACATACATATGACTATGGGCAGGTTACAACACTTAAAAACAAGACAAAAAGCAGGATACAGTATAAAAACCTAAAATGATTTGACTGTATAACTGTTTGATAACATAAGTAAAATAGAATAAACATAACTGCTTACTCATTTTCTAGTATCACTGATATTCTTCCTTTTGTTTCCCTATTCTTCTTTTTGTATGGGAGAATACATTTGTGTTTGTTAATAGATAGCTTTAAGTCTTTTCTTCTTCCGTAGTGTCTCCGGTAACTTAAAAGTCCTGAATTTAAAAGACTTCTGCCTGCCTATAAATGATCAGCTCCAAACACGTGGAAGACTGTTAGAACAACAAGGATAAGATGTTCACCTTTATTTTCTACTCAAATTAAAATACTAGTATGGGTTCAGATTGATTACTTAGATTTAAGTATTTGTCGTCTGCAAAATTCCTGGTTGTTGTCCACCCTGCTTATGTGCCTGCTTCATCTTTAGATATATTATACTATACTGAATGTGTATATCAGTGATGGCGAATCTATGGCATGTGTGCCAGACATGGCACACCATCTCTCCAGGCATGCCAGCCATCACCCGTTGCTCTTTTGGGTTCCGGTGCGCACATGCACACTGGCCAGCTGGTTTTCGTGTCTGCATGCGTGCCAGAAACCAGAAGTCCAGGTGACCGATGCACATGCGCATTCCGGAAATAAGAAGCTCAGCTTCCCAGTGCGTGCATGCATGCCAGGGAACTGCTCTTCCAGTTTTCGGTGCTCCTGCACATGCACATTGGGGAGCTGTTCTTCCAGTTTCCGGTGCTCCCCCATGCACCTGTGCATGCTCCCGTTTTGGCAC